>OY776115.1:13287325-16204825 GCA_963675035.1 Allygus modestus
TTTTTCGTGTTTTTCACGTGAAAGTAATTATGCTCCCAACTATGACGGTTTGTAGTGCCACACATTGAATTAACTTACATAACCCACGTTACATAATTGGAACTAGGTCTCGTGTATTCCTAAAAATTTGTTTTAATTTATAAGCGTTGTTTTTATAGATTTATCATCAACACCCCTTTCTTTTAATTTAACACGAATCGCATTTTTGCATCAACAGTTACATTCTATTTAAAAATACATGTATATTTTTCAATGCTGAAATCGACGTACTGAGTGTACATCTTTAAAAATCTTTTTGAGGGGCCTATGCAATAGCTGAGTGACAAATTGTTTTTAAAGTTTTGTGTTACCGGCCATTCATGTCTGGCCAGCTTTGTTTCTGGATATATCTACAGGATGGGTAAAATTTAACTAGGTATTAAAAAAAGTTATAAGTTCTGTAATATTCCTGATTTAATGTCGGCAATAGTGTCATAATAATGGGTACACACCAGGGAGGAGGTATACAAGTCCAAACCTCTAACAGAGGAGGGATTGGAAAACAGAATTCAAGAGTTTATCACCAATATCCCAATTTACTTCCTTCAGAAGAGTGTAAACTGTATCCCTGGCTGTTTGAGAAAGTTGGTTGACAACGAACCAAGTCGGTGCCTATGTTGAGATATAACTGATACCTTTTTTTTCTTATGGATTGAAGCAGTTGTACATGGTTTTTTAATAAATAAGGATCATTATTACAGAATTTACAACAGCTTTTTAGTTGCTAATTACTTTTCACACACCCTGTATGTATATGCTTCTGACATTGTTTACGTTTACAAGGGAACGGTCCAAACCCTGGTATTGATACCATCTAACGTCCTCCTGTTCTTTTAAAGCATCATTCATTAATAGCCTAACGACAAATGACAAATGCTTTTCCAGAACGAACCTCCAAAAAAATATTCAACTTTTGCGCAGGATCGATCCGGCAAACCTCAGATAACGAGGTATCACTGTAACCACTTCGATCTCTGGCCAGTAAATTAATTTTCGGCTTAAAACTGCTGCTGCATTTATTTAAAATTTACATTTTAAATATGTAATGCATAAAGTGTGTTGGCTCAATAATAATGTGATTAAATACATATTTTAAAAATCGTCACATATCATATGATACGCATTAATGTCTTTTTTTCAATTTTATCTGTAACATTTTCCTACATGAAGTAAAAGGCATATTTCATAGTACATTACAATGTTTTTTTATTGCATAAACTATGCAAATTATTTGGGTGAATTCTCAAGTCTATAGTTTTTTTTTAAGTTCATTTTACCGTTTTTGGTAGCCCTAAAAAAGTAATCGATACTAATTCATTTGAACTATTTATATTTTGTTAAATCTCCAATAAATATTACAATATAATTTTCAAATCCTAAAGTAACTTTTATTTTCAGGCAAGTTATGTATAAAACTATTCAGTGTTTTATGGAAATAAACTGTATGTGGAATGTTGAAGTAGTTATGTTCTTGTTGGCCGTACGTTAACTAGGCTCTCTTGGAAATAGCGATACGTTGATCGTCGGGTAAATAAAACGAGAAACAGTAAACATGAGATAGGAATTTCAAAGTGGAGGCACAACCACCTAAAACAAATAATCCTGAGAAGATAGTTTGCCGAAAAATAGGGTTTTCGGCAAACTGTTTCAAAACAGTTGTTATCAACACATGCGATGATATGCTAAAGTTGTTCTTTTTACTCCTCGGATTAAAATCTGATGACCGCGACCAAAAAGTATAATTTTGATGATTTTTCGTCCTAGGACTAAAAACATTATTGGATGACACTTTTCGGTTGAGGTCATCAGCTGTTAATATGAATTGAACTAATTATTTAACCTGTCAACAGCGCAAACTTATGTAAGAGCTGTTTGTTTGGATTAGCAATAAGAGCAATATGGAAGCAAACCTGTAATAGTAAAAAGGCAACAAAACTTAGTTTTTGAGAAATTTGTATACCAATATTGTTTGCAATATGATGAAAGATAGTTCATTACTCGGACCAAAAGTGACTTTTCGGAAAAGTGACTGGTTCATTTTCCAGCCTCGGCCGTTAAACTTGAGTCACTTTTGGTTCTAGTGATAATATACTTACGTTACATTTACCGTCCACTAACTGATTACAAGTAAATTTGCAGTTTTTGGAAAACATCTGATTGCAACAATAACTCATTAAATATGAGTTTATTTTAGGTTAGTTTTTAAAGGCCCATCAAATGCAGAAACTGTGGAAAATATGTCTGGATATGGAACACATCTCTCCATTGAACAAGGTGCACTCCTGAGAAAAGGATTAACTATCTAAAGCAACACAAACTGGACATTAAACGAAATTATGCTATTGTTTTGGATGGCATATAGTTATGTATCGAGTTTAATTGTTAGAACCGACTGAAGGTATGTTAGGTTAGAAATATAAATTTGTTAGGGATATGGAACAAATGCTATAGAAAATAGAGCGTTTGTGAATTTTTATCAACAAACTAACCTAAATTTGTTTTGAGATTAATAACTGTAAAACCGATATGTTAAACCGGTCTGTCTTAAACCTCGTGTTCCCGTGGCCATGTTATCTGACTGACGTTCGAGTCTGGTTTCTAGGATCCTAAGGCAAGACTGAGGGAAATAAAGAACCGTTTGAGAATTCCGCTTAATGAATTACTTTGAAAACAAAAGAAAAGTCAGTTTACCTCAAAAACTTAAAAAAATATATCTATATAAATAAAATTAGAGTTTTGCCTGTGCCTTGGAATTATGAAAGTTTAGCATATTTTCACGTTTTACACCCTAGGGAAGCCAAACCAAGTCTTATATTAATTTCTGTCCGTCTGTCTGTCTGTCCGTCGGTAACACTCAAGGACGGGGCTTTTGACGGGAAAACGGGTGCACTGACTTAGATGAAACTTTGTTTCTTTGTTCTATACATACGTGAGAAGGTTTTAGACTACTCTAAACTGCCATACGTCTTTTGGAAAAAGAATGGCGGCCGTTCAAAACATGATTTCGTGCGGTTTTGTGCGCCCTTTCACAAGGAAACGGGTGCACTGATTTCAACGAAACATTTTTTCAATGTTCTATACAGTCGTTAGAAGGTTTTAGACTGATCGGATTATTTTAATTCACCTCAGGATTCCGCCCCACGTAGTTTTTAAGATTCTATAATATTCTTATGGACAATTTATTTATATTGAGCCAGACTTAAGAATATATTACATGAACAGATGTTTCAGTTCATATTTAAAACGTTGAGTGAAGATTGGTAATAAATAATGTACGTATGCAGAGTGGATATGACTTAAGAATATTTATTACATAAACAGCTGTTGTAGTTCTTATTTAAAACGTTTTGAGTTAAGATTGGTAATAAATAACGTAAGTATTCATAGTGGGTACAGAGCCTATATGTGTCAGACTCTTTCACTCACTGATATAGTGATCACTTTATCTAAATACGAATCAATGAAGATGAAGATTAAGTCTTGCATGGTGTTTCGCTTTATGCTGCAAATGTACAATAATAATACATATAAAAAATCCTGTAGGGCTCTGCCCTAATTTACTTTTATGACAGTCTTATTGGTCTTATGAGGTTAACTTGACCTTTTAAGTTGAAAGGAACATAACTAATACGTCAGAACAAAACGCAAGCCCATTTCCGTTACGAAAATGGCTTCTCCCCGGAATTTCAAAATAAAATTTTTTAACAATATTGCACGTACTACTGGACTGATGGAGCTGAAATTTGGTAGTAATATAGCTAATAGCTCAATGCAGACATATACCTACTCCAGATACAAATATACTCAGGGCTCTGCCCCACTGGCCTTTAATGTAAGCTTGTTAATTATCACACACCAACTACTCAACCAATAGAGCTGAAATTTTGCATCCTTAAGGGCATAAGAAACAACATAAACTTTGCAGTCTATAGTTCACTCCACGGAGGTAAATTTTGATACTGGATAAAACACTAATCAGCCTAATTGTGAGCCGGAGCTACCATTTTCTGGTGAGGAAAATGAACTAGTTGCTCAAATCGAACGAGTCAACGAGTTCAATAAAACTAACAATTATTCATAATAAAATTACCAAGACCTCTTTTGTTTACTCTTGAGCATAGTTATGATGAAATAAATAATACTTTTTATTCTGAACCTCTGGCACGTATGGCGGTGTTGCTGTTTCCCCTGGAGTGTAAGACTAAGGTTGGTATTAATTCTGCGTATTCCTGTTTCTGATAGTAGATGTGTTGACTTTTGAGTCAAGTAAAATTATAAAATTCAACATGCCGCCTGGCCCGGGCCAGCTCATCATTGGTAGAAAGACACATCATGGCACAGAGCCAAAATCAATTTTAACATGCCACCTTTGGTAGTGAAATCGTTTACCAAACAAAAGTTGTAATTAGTGGGTAATTAAGTTTTTAAAGGATCATTTGTCTGTCTATTTAAAAATTTTAGCCATGCATATCGCGTTATCAATCTTACTGTATGCCAAAGTTGTACAAAACTTATAAGTGGTTTCTACAAATGTACACGACAATACTGTAAGCTTTCACCTACAATGCACACACGCTGAAAAAGGAGGCAACTTTGTGCTTGTTTGTTAATATAACGACAGTAGGTTCTCGTGTTCGTTATGATTATTAAATGTGTAGGTTGAAATTGCTTGTCTTGTACCATTTAGAATATGAGCGAGATATACAGCATCGCATAAGAATATAAAATAACATTAAAATGTCTCTCAAGTTTTGTATAATTATTATTTATTTCTTAAGCGATATATCTGTTGGGCTTATACTTCACATTTTAGCGAATTTCCCTATAGAGAAGATGCTATTACCGTAGTTGGCATGGTAAGACCTAGGCCCGGGACCATGATAACTTTTCGTTTTGAGGTCCCCAGATGCCAAAAACACCATTAGTTCAAAACTGTATATACAGTATATATATATATATATATATATATATATATATATATATATATATATATATATATATATATATATATGTCCGTGAGCACGATAACTCTCGTAAAAATAATCCGATTTTGACGAAATTTGGTATAAACGTGTAAAGCAGCATTTATGACTAAGTTCGAAAATCAGACAGATCGACTTATCCGAAAGGGTATTTTGGGGGGGTTTTGTACCCCAAAAATGGGTTTTTTGAGTTTTTTGCATATAATTTTTGAAAAAGTCAAATCTTAGTTTTTTTTTTATTAGAATCAACTTAAAAAGACGCACAATTTTGTGTTTTGATCATTGCTCTAGGTTAAATGGTTACAGAGATATTGAAAGTGCTAAACACAGTACGTTGTCCAATGTTATTCTTATGGAGAATAAGAAAAATTGTATATCTTGCTTATTTATCAACTTAGTCTAATGAAACTTGGTATATTGCTTCATCTTGTTGTGGTCTATTCATATTTGCACTAAAAGAATTTGTTGGCCGATAGTTCCCGTAGCAGCAAACCTGCGTACTCAGCCCCTTGTTATTCTTATGGAGAATAAGTAACGTGTTATCTCCCTTAATTATGAACATAAATTAATAAAATGTGGTATGTGGCTTTACCTACTTGAGTTATATTGATATTTGTATAAAACCCCATTTTTTTTTCCTTGCTTCAGCAAACCTGCATACTCAGCCGCCATGTTATTCTTATGGAGAATAATTAAAATGTAATATCGTTTATTTATGAATGTATATTGATGAAACTTGGTATGTGGCTTTATGTGGTATTAAGATACATAAATGTGCATTGGTAATTCGCTGATTATGCACGTTTGCTGCTAGGGGGGTATTTGGTGTTTTAATTTCTTACTGCCCTTCCCCCAGTCAACCCAGAATTTCTTATTTTTGCAACCCCCATAAACAATAACATTTCTATTACTCACGTTATATCCTAGCCCCATCCTTCTCCTTTGTGAGCTACACTGATTGTAAGTAAATCGTTGCAAAAGGCATGCACTATGGCTATACACTGCTGTGTAAATGTTGCACAACACGCGATTTGTTAATTATCAATTGTTTTGTTGTTCACTGTCAGTGCTTTTCACTGTAGCTTTTATTTTTTAGTCGAACATCCGGTAATGATCTTGTTTATACAGCTTGGTTTTCAACGGGGTTCTCAATCTATGTTACACAAATGGATAATTAATAGTTACAAACTAATTAGCTTGACATCTCTTGCTGAGTTAAATTATCACTAGCAATAAATAACACCTGTTATGGTCAAAAGTACAACCACTTCTAAATACGATTATTTCGAACTTTCATGATATGTTTTACGAATGTCTACTCTATTTATTACAAGGCAAAAATGTTATGTTTAATTAAATTAAACTAAATATTAAATTAAACTACTTATTTTCCAAACGATTCGTTCATATGCACAATAATTATAGGTCTCCAATGTTATATACCGGTCGCGGCAGCTCAGAGGTAGAGTGCTAGCATCACAAATCAGCCGTGGTCAAGCGTAGGTTCGATCCCGGTTGACTGTTGTGACACTTTTCCAAGAGCAGTCACCACTGGCCTTATAACTAATGTCGTTACTGTACCTCGCTGTCTTTAGATCGCCGCTAAGGCCGTTTGGCCTTTGGTAAAGGGCAGTTACTATGAACGGTTTTTATATTTGTTCAGTGCCAAAGTGTGTTATTTATAACCAAAATCTCTTTTCCTCAAACTAAATTTGTAGTTTTATTAAAAATATATTTTTATCAAAAAATACCAATACCTAAAAATACTTGTTAAGGGAAACACCAATTAATGCTCTAGTAAAAACTGTTTTAAGGAAATGTTGGTGGTTTTTTAACAGAATTATTTATTTCGAGGTAAAACACCTATTTTCAGCTTATCAGATTAAAAGAATCTTCGCGAAAGCGCTCAAGCACTTTGGCGTCTTGATCCTTTGAAAATAACGCAAGTTGCTTTGAGCTTTGATGCGTATGTGTTTAAGGTAAATACAAGTAAACTTCGCTTAGAGGACATGTTTACTGCTAGTAAACAGTGCATCAAGTTTTGTTTCACTAAGCCTCTTCATAAAATAAGATCCATCAGAATATCCATGACGTAACTTGTGTCATGGATCACGATTTCTACCTGCCTATATAATATATAATACATCTTTTGGATGAAGCTTTTGGACATATATTTTAAAAAACTATCGTAACATTGTTTTCAAATCCTTTTTAACTTTTATTTAACTTGTTTGCCTCTTTCATCTAGATAGTTTATGTTTTATTACTTTAATTTGACTCAAATTAAGAACTATTTTTGTATCAATCAATCGATCAATCAATAATTTCTTTATTGCCTTAAAACTTGTACAAGCATTGGCATGATTCATTTACAAAATGCACCTATTACAACAACAAAATAGTCAACACTTCTAAATTATAAATTCCTTATGAAGTCATGGACACTGTAAAACGTTCCTCTCAACAAATAGGTGTTAAGATTCCTCCTACATTCATCATGTGGCTTCTCCTATAATATCTTATTAAATCTCCTGTTTTAGAATTAGTTTATGTCTCAAAAATGATGATGCAATACTTTACGATTACAAGTAATATGAGTAAATTATGAGAAACTATGAGTATTATGAGCAATTATGAATATTATGTGTAATTGTGAGTATTATGAGCAATTATGAGTATTATGTGTAATTATGAGTATTATGAGTAATTATGAGTATTATGAACAACTATGAGTATTATGAGTAATTATGAGCATTATAAGTAATTATGAGCACTATGAACAATTATGAGTATTATTTATTCTAAATTATTAAAATAAATTTTAGATTGTTTATTTACGATATTCGGCCTCTAAAACTATTATTTTGTGTTTGGTATCATTTAAAATCTGCCTCTCTAGATGTACCTTTTGAGATTTGGGAAAAATTCACCATCAGGGCTCCGCCATTTGTATTTCAAAGATCAAATGTTATTCTTATGAAGTTACTCGTAATTTATTTAGGTTGCCAGCTGATCATTAAGTTTTTTATATCTGGCTCTACATCTGCAAGATAACTGGATATGGGTTGTTCTATAGTTAGTTTAAATTTATTTATATAAATATTAATTATTGCCGTAGTAAATAATGAACTAGAACTGGTGCGAGATCTTTAAGTGTTAACTACAAGGTTTTATAAAATTATTTTGTTAGTATTATTTTTTCTTGGATCCACTTAACTGCGTTGTTTGGTACCTTACCATTTCATATGAGATAACAAATTGTAATGCTGTCAATTACAGCTTTGTGGCTATTTAACATTTAATGTAATAATGGAGCTAAGTATAATGTAATAGTGGAGCAATATTGTAGTAAGTTCAAATTAAATTTGTACTTAATATTTAAACTTCTATATTATTGAAATATATTTAAACCCTATATTAAAGATTAACAAGATTATTGCAATTATTATGGCCATTAATATTACAAAATTGAACATGTTGATGTTTAGCCCCTGAACTGGAATTGAACTTAAAATATAGTTTTACTATACCTGTTCTATCCAGTTCATTGAATAATTATAAGATTATTCCAGTAATCTTTTGATTATTCAATGAACTGGACAAAACAGGTATTGTAAAACCATATAAACAAAAATTAAAGTAATGGTTATGAAATCTCCCGGTAAAATGCCACTCGTTTATGCTATTGATATTGGTCACTCCAAAAGCTGATCAAAGTTCAACACCAACAAACCCTTCGATTCATTCTCATCCTAAAAATGCAGGTTCTACTGACATTCCAGTTAAACATGAACTCTCAGAATAAGTTCGAGAGAGCGACACCCTCCATCGTTTCTGACTATAAGAAATTAGTCATTCTAGCCTAAAATAGTTACTTACCTCTCCTTTACCATGGACAATTTTAAATAGCTGGTTATAATTTTCCTTTTGTTTTTGTTTTTTTATGATTTGTTTATTTATCGACAACCATTACTAAAGTGTACTTTTAATTTATTAGTGGAATTATTTTGTGTATTAAATCCTTATTTCAGGTTAATCATTCGCTTTCATTACTCATGTCTATAACTCTTGCGTAAGTAACTATACATATGTGTAAAGATTTCTCAAGGTAAACGGTTTATTTGACATCTGAAATATTTGGCTTAACCTTTGATAAATATTATTAAAGCAACTATGTATATAAGTCTCATTTTTAGTGAGTCATTGCCTATGGATTCCAAAACCTTAGCAGCAGCCCTGACGTGGGTTCGAATCCCAAAGCTGGCAAGTAAATTGTATTACAACTTTGCAAGTAACTGTACTGCAGTGGGTTGTATTCGACCCCCTTGCTATTGCATTCACCAGTAAATTATCGTATAAAATTAAATATAAATTCACAATACCGGTTAAATGAATATAATCCAGAGAATGTCCCCTATATGGAAGAAGCTATTACCTTAGATGGCATGGTAAGACCTAGGCCCAGGACCATGATAACTTTTCGTTTTGAGGCCCCCAGATGCCAAAAACACCATCCTTTCCAATTCTTATATAGGTATATATATATATATATATATATGTGTCCGTAGGCACGGTAGCTTTCGCAAATATGGTCCGATATTGATGTCATTTGGTATAAACGTATAAGGTAGCATCTATTTTCATGAGTTCGCAAACCTGACAGGTCGCTCTACTCTAAGGAGGTTTTGTACCCCAAAAATGGGGTTTTTGAACTTTTTACATATAATTCTTTTTAAACCCAAATTTTGGTTTGCACCATTAAATTCAGCTTACAATTTGTTAGTTTGATCATCGATCGCTCTTCGTCAATTGGTTACCGAGATATTGAGACTGCTAAACACAATACGTTGTCCAATGTTAATCTTATGGAGAATAAGTAAAATTGTATATCTCCCTTAATTATGAACATAAATTAATAAAACTTAGTATGTAGCTTCACTTGGTTGAGTTGTATTCATAATTTCACAAAAACATACATCTTATATTTATTTTCCCGTCAAACCTGCGTACTCAGCCCTAATGTTATTCTTACATATATTAATCAAATTTGGTATGTGGCTTTATATGGTTGGGTTTTAATGATGTTTGTATACAAAACTTATTTTTTGTGGTCCCCATGGCAGCAAACCTGCGTACTCAGCAGCTATAATGTTATTCTTATGGAGAATAATAAACATGTGATATCTTGCTTGTATATGAACATAAATTGATAAAACTTGGTATGTTGCTTCATCTGGAAGTGACCATTGGTATTTGCATAAAAACCAGATATTTTGATCCTTGATGCAGCAAACCTGCATAGTCAGTCCTAATGTTTTTCTTATGAGGAATAAATAAAATGTCATATTTCGCGTATTTATTAATATGCTTTGATTGAAGTTGGTAAGTGGCTTCATGACTTAGTGAAGTACCATTTTAAATTCGCTGAACATGCAGGTTTGCTGCAACGGGGGTATATTTTACTATAGAGTAGGAGTGAACTGATAACAACAAATTGTCAGAATGATTACTTATCAACAACTACAACTTTAATTTCTTGGATACGATTTAATGAAAAGAACACTTTTTCTGTTAATACGATAACTACAGTGTTCAGGCAACACATCTCAGTAAACGTAGAGGATCGCTGTCTGTACTTCGCTGTTTAGCATAAAGATTGATGAATCTTCAAGGCTATCAGTCAGCTGAAGTCATCAATCTGAGTTCTTCTCTAATGGCATGGCTAGTAAAGAAATGCTTTATGTGTGACATTAACTTCTAAATAATCTTTATATATAATTCTGTAAGCGAAATTGTTAAGTCAAATTGTGGGAGGTTGGCAAATCACAGGATAATGGGAGACGGCTCATATTAAAGGTCTTGATTCCAGGGACTCGGGGAAAATAGCGGTATACCTAAAAAATTAACAGTAAACGAGAAATAGCGTAAAATATTCCCCATATGAAAAGCCTGGGGATTTAAAAAAAGACTGCTTTGTTTACATTAAAACATTGTATCCTACTTATAATTTTCTATTTTCCTCAGCATGAAAACCAGATGAGCCAGATTAATGGAGAAAGGTTAGGGGCTTTGGCCCCTTCAAGCCACTAGTGGTGTCTATTTCTAAAGCTAGATAGTTAACTGGTCCATTACTTCATGTAAATGCTATTTATTGTGCTATTGCACAATCTTTGATTGTACAATCTTAATTGAGATTGTGAATGTTTAGTAACTTAACTCTAAACAGTCGAAAATATTGTGTTCACAGACAAGTTATAAAACTTTCAGTTGTGATAATGGCCTCATACAATATTGAATGTTGAGGTTTGCCGTCACCACTTCTGTTTGGAGGGTTTTGTGTCGATATTGAAATAGTTAATAATGAAATACTCTTATTTAATAATGTTCCTGGATATTATTTTGTTAATTCTCTATTTTTAGTGAATTTAGCAGCAAACCTGCATACTCAGCCCTAATGTTTTTCTTATTGAGAACAAGTAAAGTTTTATATCTCCCTTAATTATGAACACAAATTAATAAAACTTAGTATGTAGCTTCACCTGGTTGAGTTACATTCATAATTGCACAAAAACATATATCTTATATTTCTTTTCGCAGCAAACCTGCGTACTCATCCCTAATGTTAATCTTATGGAGAATAAATAAAATGCTATAGATCACTAATTTATTTATGTATTTTTATGGAATATGTAGCTGTATGTGGCTTTATGTGGTAGTTAGAAACATATGCATACATTGTAAATTCACTGAGTACGCAGGTTTGCTGCGACGGGGGTATTGTTGTATGCATGTATGTATGTATGTATGTATGAATGTATACATATATATATCCATCTTAAAACAATTACTAAATCATATACGGTTTTTATTATATCAGTTTTATAACTGTAGCAATTGAAAAATTGATAACTATTCCAAAATAAAAAATAATAGCTTAAGAACTGCAGAATGAGTGACGGAAGTTAGCTACAGGGGGGATTGGGTTGATTACAAAAGATCTTAAAACTTGTTTAAACCAGTTTAAGTGTTTCAAGCATAAAATAAATAAATAAATAAATCTTCCCTGAAATAACTTCACCGGATCTTATTTTGATATTCACAATTAGACGTTGGAATACAAAAACCAATATAGACAATTAATCGGGGTTATAAAGACACAAATAATTTGATTGGCTGTTTTAGATTATTTAGACCAGACTAAGACAGTACGTGACCGAATATAAGTCTTATTTCACCTGTTAACGTTCCTCTTAAACATATGTTACTGAATAACATAAATAAACAATAATTTTCTTTATTACAACATTATTTTATTCGCATAGTGGGTTGAAATAGATATTAAATTTTAAATGTTAATTAAATCGTCGTCAGGTAAGTTGAATTAAAGTTGAGTAACTTCTAACATTAACAGCACAATAAACCGCCCGACTTATAACCTCATTTACCTCTGCTCCATTTGTCTTTTTAATTAAATACTCCATTTCAAATTCATATCCTTAATAGTACAGTGTCATTTAAATAGTGAAAATTAAAACTATTCAGAATATTAATTCATTTATTCTTTCACAGTTGATTTTCTAAAAAATGCACTTCGTGTTTAGTGAAAAATCGTTAGAATTAGAAATATTTACAACTTTATATCAGACTTCGAAAACTGTTTAATAATCACAAGTCAAAATCATTTAACATTAGGAAGTCAAAATCATTAGAATGTATGAGATGAACATCCTTTTTAAGGGTTTATTCTTCATTTATATAATATGAGCTGATAGCCGCAGGCTTCGCCCCGCAAATGATTTATAAAAACTATTACAGTTGTGTGTGCTGCATTCTGTGGTTAGCCCGAGGATCTACTACGAATCAAGATCAGCTGTTTGTATTTTCATCAGCTCAAACAAAACTGAATGTCCATAAGGAATACATGGGAACTTTGTCGGGGTCTTTGGCGGAGCCCTAAAGTCAGATCAGGATGAAAACCATTTAGTTTTCCTATTTTTTGTCTAAAGAATCAGTGTACAACATTTCAGCTCTCTACCTACATGGGAAGTTGAAGAATTAGTGATGAGTGAGTCAGTCAGTCAGTCAGCCAGGGCTTTGCCTTTTATAAATATAAAAATACCCCCGTAGCAGCAAACCTGCATACTCAGCGAATTTCCAGTGCATATTAATTTATCTTAATACCACATAAAGCCACATACCAAGTTTCATCAATATACATTCATAAATAAACGATTTATGATATTTTAATTATTCTCCATAAGAATAACATGGCGGCTGAGTATGCAGGTTTGCTGAAATAAGGAACACTAAAAATGGGCTTTTATACAAATATCATTATAACTCAACTAGGTAAAGCCACATACCAAGTTCTATTAATTTATGTTCATAATTAAAGGAGATAACACGTTAATTATTCTCCATAAGAATAACATGGGGCTGAGTATGCAGGTTTGCTGCTACGGGAACTATCGGGCAAAAAATGGATTTTTGTGCAAATATCAATAGACCACAACCAAATAAAGCCATATACCAAATTTTGCCAGTTTACGTTCATAAATAAGCGAGATATACAATTTTTCTTTTTCTCCATAAGAATAACATTAGACAACGTACTGTGTTTAGCACTTTCAATATCTCGGTAACCAATTGACGTAGAGCAATGATCAAAATACCAAATTGTTTGTTTTTTTAAGCTGAATTTAATGGTATAAATTAAAATTTGATTTAAATTAAAATTACATGTGAAAACCCCAAAAAACACATTTTTGGGGTACAAAACCCCCCAAAAACCCCCCTTCGGATGGTGCGATTCATCTGGTTTTCGAACTCGTTCAAATAAATGGTACTTTACACATTTGTACCAAATTTCATTAAGATCGGACCTTTTTTACGAGAGTTATCGTGCTTACGGACACATATATATATATATATAAATATATATATATATAAATATATATATATATATATATACATATATAAAAATTTGAACGAATGGTGTTTTTGGCATCTGGGGACCTCAAAATGAAAAGTTATCATGGTCTCGGGCTTAAGTCTTACCATGAGACCTACGGTAATAGCTTCTTCCCTATAGGGGAAATTCGCTAATATGTTTTACGAAAGGACTGCGTTTTTATTAAATATTTCTGATTTTACAGTATTTTTAACTTCCTATTGATACATACACCATCATCCATCTACTAATTTCACTATTTTAAACGTAATGTTAAATTGTATATTACGTGAACAGTAAAAATGAATAATCAAGCTAGACTAAATAAGTAAATTAAAGTTGATGATTAATAATTCATTTATAATTAATATTTACCAATCATGTCCCCACACCACAGGGTCCGAGTAGTGGCGCACTCACCCGGGGATGGGATGGGGATGGGATTGCACCGCGCTAGGTGTCTAGCCAATGCGGCGTCAAATAAAAACGTCTAATGATTTTTTGTCTGTTTCATGTACCAGCTCCGTCGATGATGGAGTTCCGTGCTGACCACGAGCCAAATGGAAGGAGGAACATTGGTTGAAAACAAATCGGGAGACCCCCTGGTTTCTTACATTGCTAAGTATAATTAGGTTAAGAAAGGGAAACGGTGGAGGGATCAATCTTGTAACCCAGGTGAGAACCCCAAAAGTGACTCCATTCCAGGAGTGTGTGGACGGTGCGGAGCTAGCATCAGGTAATGGAATGCAATTAGGTATTGAATGGTAACAATTTTCAAACATTTCAGGTGTAACCCCCCTTCTTATCCTTAAGGTGTTTGAAGCTTCTAGGTTTCAACCAGCAAAGCACCTCCCTTTCCCATGATACAGTAGCTGGGATCGCCCAGGGGTCTGTATCAATACCAATAGCAATCAATCAATCAATTAATATTTTCCAATCATGATATCCTGTGAGTGTAGCTGCTTATATTTCACTAAGAGAGACGTCGTAACTTATAAAATGCATAAGAATTAAGCAAGTTGACGCAATTTTAAGCAGCACTAAAAGTATAAGATTATAATACTATAAAGCTATAAGCAGTAATTCGAATTAGCAACAATGCAAGTATATGACGTTCTGTTAGTAGCAAGTCTGAGGTCATTACTGGGATATAACTTAATTGAGACACCGTTAAATATCAACATGTTATATCAAGTAGCTTTTAAAATGAAACGTTTTAAAAATAATGCAAATTATACGAATTACTCCTAAGAAAGTGTAGTGAACAACCATTTTGGATCCATCCTAGATAAAACAAACTGTACACTTAATCATTATCTAGTCTGTTTATAAATATTTAGCAAATTATTATATATGTCTCAAAGTCAAGGTATCTTTAATTTACCGGTTGTTTAACAAATATTAAAAAACTAATTCTCGAAAAGGAAAAACAATTTTAATTAATTTTTTTCGCGTCAGACTTGTATGCTTTATGTTTCAGAAACTATTTAATATAAAGCGTTAATATATTGTGTATTCAGTTTAAATTCCATTGAATTTTCTAAATACATACAGCATGTATTCGTTGTCTCTGCTTTCGCTTCTTTGTTTTAACTTAGCAGTTCGTATGTATAATGTTACCCTGTTATAGTTAAGTAGGGTAATTTGGACAGTCCGAGGCCAGGAGGGACAGGAGGGACCCCCCCCCCCCCGAGGTCTCGTCTGTGACACTTTGCGAATTTTTTTTTTTGCGAACTTTTTTGCGAACTTTTTTGCAAACTTTTTTTGCGAATTTTTTTTTTTTGCGAATTTTTTTTTTTTTGCGAATTTTTTTTTTTGCAAATTTTTTTTTGCGAATTTTTTTTTTTTGCGAATTTTTTTTTTTGCGAATTTTTGTTGTTGCGAATACTAACCTAACCTAACCTAACCTAACCTAACCTAACCTAACCTAACGTAACGTAACCTAACCTAACCTAAGGTAACCTAACCTAACCTAACCTAACGTAACCTAACCTAACCTAACCTAACCTAACCTAACCTCGGATCAGATTTCTGATTGCAGATTCTTGTTCGTCTAGTCGAGCCGAGTCATTTGAGTACCCACATCGTACACTTTGGATGATGTTTACAAAAAAGGGGCCCGCACCACACTTTTGACCTTTTTTTTTTTGCATTTTTGGATTCTCCTCGTCAAGCCGAGTATTCTCAGTACCCACATGACATACTTTGGATAATTAATACAAGAGTTGATCAGGGTAACGCTACAATCAACAGAGCTAGCCCATCAGCGCTTGCGGTCAATTGAACTACCAGTGAATGCAAATGCGGATGTTGTAATTTGATACCTCGACTGGAGGGTGCAGGTGTTCACACAAAAAACCGACAAGTTGAGACCTGTCTGGGAATGCGGATGCTGTAATTTGATACCTCGACGGGAAGACGGCTGACCCTTCTAGGAACCCATAATTATAGTCCGCCCGTATCGAATTCCGAGCAATAAATCACCAGTTGTCAAACACCCACGGTATCATTCTTGTTTTTGGCTTCAACAATTCCTGACGTATGGTGGAGCGAAAATCTCCCCCTAACCCATTATGTGTTAGGGGGAGCGAAAATCTCCCCCTAGTAATTAAATCAACAGAACACCAGTTGTCACGGTCTCATTCTTGTTCTAGTCTTCAACAATTCCTGACGTATGGGGGAGCGAAAATCTCCCCCTAAGCCATTATGTGTTAGGGGGAGCGAAAATCTCCCCCTAGTAATTAAATCAACAGAGCTAGCCCATCAGCGCCTGCGGACAATTGAACTACCAGTGAATGCAAATGCGGATGTTGTAATTTGATACCTCGACTGGAGGGTGCAGGTGTTCACACAAAAAACCGACAAGTCGAGACCTGTCTGGGGTGCAGCTGCGCCCGACCTCAGGAGGGCCAGGAGGAGCAGAGGAGCAGGAGGGGCAGGAGGGGCAGGAGGGGCAGGAGGAGCAGGAGGAGCAGGAGGGACAGGAGGAGCAGGAGGAGCAGGAGGGGCAGGAGGGGCAGGAGGAGCAGGAGGAGCAGGAGGGGCAGGAGGAGCAGGAGGGGCAGGAGGGGCATGAGGAGCAGGAGGAGCAGGAGGGGCAGGAGGAGCAGGAGGAGCAGGAGGGGCAGGAGGAGCAGGAGGAGCAGGAGGGGCAGGAGGGTCAGGAGGAGCAGGAGGAGCAGGAGGGGCAGGAGGAGCAGGAGGAGCAGGAGGGGCAGGAGGAGCCCCCCCCCCCTCCCCTCCAACCGGGCAAGGTTTCGTCTGTGACACTTTTGCCAGCCAAGACGCCTGCGGACAATTGAACTACCAGTGAATGCAAATGCGGATGTTGTAATTTGATACCTCGACTGGAGGGTGCAGGTGTTCACACAAAAAACCGACAAGTCGAGACCTGTCTGGGGTGCAGCTGCGCCCGACCTCAGGAGGGCCAGGAGGGACTGGAGGAGCCCCCCCCCCCAGACGCCTGCACCAACACTTGGAAGAAAATCCTCCTACATTAGAAGGATTTCCTTCTGTTCCCTAACATGAAAAGCTTTTGTGGCCTTGAAAAAGGCCGATTGTGATGGTGGGATCAGGTGGAGGTTAAGGTGTTGGAAAACGTTTATTTTTTACTGTTAAAAAACTTTGTTACTTCATCAGGGTGCAGTTCATCGGTCCGCCGATTCCACCACATTTCAACAAGCATCATGTACTTCTGCTCATGTTCAATGGCGTAGAAGTGCTCCTCTTCAATGGGGTAGAAATTCATCTTGTAGTCCATGTCACGCTGCCAATATTCCCACTCCAAGCCGTCCAGCGGGCAATGGTTCCACATGCTGTTGATTCCCCGTCGTCTGGAGTACAGAGCGTCGTCAAGATCTTGAGTAGTTGAATACATTTTTGGTTCATGAACGTACTTGAACTTTTTGTCAATGCGCCATAGCCTCTTCTTATGGAAATGCTTCAAGGTGCATTCATCGTCGTCTTTTCGGTTGTAGAATTCATCACCTTCGAAGTAATCATCTTCATCGTCAAACGGTCTCTTCTTATTATTGCTATTCATTGTCGTTTCCGCTGCAACACATACATCCTCCAACTCAACGTCTGTGATGTCACAATCCCACTCGATGTTGGCCATGATCTCTTCGTAGCTGTTGACGCTTCGAAACTCAAGACTAAACTAAACTTTACTGCTAGGGGCGGGCTGTGCGTCGTGGGATGATGGGCGCAGGTGTACAGACAAAAAACCGTCGCGTCACCCTACTGTCTGGGAATGCGGATGCTGTAATTTGATACCTCTACGGGAGGGCGCGGGTGTTCACACAAAAAACCGACGAGTCGAGACCTGTCTGGGAATGTGGATGCTGTAATTTGATACCCCGACAGGAGGGCGACCGACCCTTACAGGAACCCATAATTATAGACCACCCGCGTCGAATTCCGAGCAATAGTACACCAGCTGTCAAACACCCACGGTCTCATTCTTGTTCTAGTCTTCAACAATTCCTGACGTATGGGGGAGCGAAAATCTCCCCCTAGTAATTAAATCAACAGAACACCAGTTGTCAAACACCCACGGTCTCATTCTTGTTCGGGAGTTTGAAGTGTGTGGCTGTGTAATAGTGTTGCTGTGTGACGTTCTGTCAGAGCGATCGCCCGACGTTTTGGCCTAACCTACAAAATGAACCACTTAACCGCCTATGTGTTTAATGATCGGCCTTTGTCTGTACTGTTTGACAGCAGCGATAATCCATGGTTCAAAGCTAAGGATGTAGCTACAATATTGGGATACGCCAACCCTAAAGAAGCAATCAGAGTACATGTTAGAGAAAAATATCGCAAAACAATTCCTGAAGTATGGGGGAGCGAAAATCTCCCCCTAACCTATAACGAGAAACATTCAATCTTTCTTAACGAGCCGGGATTATATTCGTTACTTATGAAATCTAAAATGCCCATCGCCGAGAAGTTTCAAGATTGGATCTTTGAAGAAGTTTTGCCATCCATTAGAAAAAATGGTCAGTACAGACTTATAAACGAGAACCAACGGCTGCTACAATCACTTACAAAGTCGCTAACAAATAACCGAAAGCTAGATCAAACAAATTCCGAGTTTAAAACTACAAATGATATATTGTGTATGGAAAACCAATCCATGAATCAAACGCTGATCGAACAGACATCTAAAGTGGCAGTGTTGCCTGAAGATGTAAATCTGAAGCATATATTTTGTGTGATGATTAGGGAAACCCTTCTAGAGCAGTACGGAGTTTGTGAATACAAGTGCATTCGAACACAGAAGAGGAATTTCAAACAAGCCTTGAAAAAAGCAAAGGAAGAAGGATTTACAATGTGCTACTGTAGAGAAAATGTCCCCAACGGCATAAACATAGTGAATAAGGCTAAAGAAGTGATGAAGAGTTACGGCATGCACATTGACTGCAGATACAACAACATCCTAACCTCACACAATTTCATTAATGTAGTTGAACATATCTTTGACAATGCATAGGTCTGCGCTTGTGGACTCGTTCCAGAACCTTCGACGCTAGTCAGGTAGCAACAGTCGATACGTGCTCCAAAGATGACCAGTGTGGATGACGCAAGAAAAGTAATCACCATATCAATGAACAAAATACGTTATAAACGTAACAACATCCGAGAAAGGCTCGCAATCAAGTTAGTGTTGGATAGAGCGAGAGATGTGTTTGAGAGAAAATATCATATGAAACAGCATACTTATGGAAAAAAAAAACAAAAATATTGAATATCATGTGAAAGAATATAACTATGAAGAAAACAAAACAGACTGTTAAATTTAACGAGGAGCTAAATACACAGTACACTTACGAGCCCTGTGAGGATGTACAACAATTAACGTGGACTCAAATCGCAATAGATGAAATGAGATTCCGCAGACCGTTGGAACTGATGTTGGGTGAAAAAATCAAACATCTAACTTATTGCAACAAGATGTGTCACAGCGAGTGCATACAGTTTACTTCAAGGGTGAGCAGACGCACCATCAGTCCGTAGAACGGTAGAAGTCACACGGTAAGGACGTCAACATGGCCGCTTACGTTTCTGCGGACGACTATATCAAATCGTTTATTCAGGAGATTGAGGTTATGAACAATAATGCTAGTGATCAGACATTGGCATCACCTCAGACGTCATCTGTAAAACCGATCACTGCCTGCAAGAGACGAAGGAGGCCAACTCTCATCGAAGTGGAAACCAAGAAACCAGGATGGGTGCCAAAACCAACAGATGATTGTCCCATAGTGTCATGGATGGAGGATGGGAATACTTTTGCTGTTCAAAACCCGGAAACAAAGGACAAATTTTATTGAAAATGGAAATGTACGATGGTACAGATATGGTGTTCATGTGCAGTTTATTTTTGGACAAAGATGGTGAAATGCTCCAAAGTGTTAGACAAGTAGTTGATAAAGTGGAAAACATGTGGATCGATAAATCAACAGGAGTACCGAAAATTACAGGCTTAACTCAAACTGTTACACAACGCAGTGCAGTTTCGCAACCAACGTCGAAGAAGCGAGCTGTGAGGAAGAAACAACGAGTGTCGCCAGCAGTCAATTAAAGCATCAGCATTCCCAGACAGGAGGGCGACGCGTCGGTTTTTTGTGTGTGAACACCTGCGCCCGGCCAACTACTAGAGATGTCGAGCAGCAGCACTTTCAAGCTAGAGTTTCCGAGCGTGAACGGCACTGCAGCAACCGAGGACCTGAGAGCTACCCTCAACAACTGCAAGTCTGAA
Organism: Allygus modestus; assembly: GCA_963675035.1. Classification (NCBI taxonomy): domain Eukaryota; kingdom Metazoa; phylum Arthropoda; class Insecta; order Hemiptera; family Cicadellidae; genus Allygus; species Allygus modestus. Next base: position 13,308,057 of record OY776115.1, read on the forward strand.
TCTCCGCTCTACACCAGGATAGACGATCTCAGAGAGGAATGCGACTATCTCATCACTGCGATGGAGCGAGCCACAACACCCTTTGGCGAGACGATCATCGTGATCCTGGAGGGGCAGGTCGGGGACGACTTCTTTCTGCGAGTCTACCTGCCTAGGCGCTTCAACGAGGTCCTGAGCAACACCGACATCGAGCGCTACAACAGCGGGTTTGGAGAACGCCTTCGCTTGGTGAAGCGCAGCCCGAGGGGTTCCAATAGCAGATTCACACCTTTGGAGTTTATGTAAAGCAAGACTTGAAGATTATGTAAATACCTTTGTAAATTAGCTTTCGTAGTCAATACTTATAGTCACGTTCAGAACATAACCACTGTGTTATTTATTTCACTTAACCCCAAAAATGTCCTTTGGTAGTAAGTTTAAGAGCGTGAGTATGGTAACTGTGAGGTGTTTAGCTCATCAGCGTCATCTTTAGAATCATCGATATTTGTACATAGATGTAACCCACCGCGTAATGCGATACAATTGATTGGAGCGCATCGTGTGTGAGCTGTCTTGTGATGGCGACATAGCACTGCGTTTGTAACAAAATAACGTGTACATTAACACGACGATCACTTTTCTTGCTTAAGTCACGATGGGCATTATGGCGTACAGGACGATTGGTAATAACAGCGTTTAAAGTAAACTGTGCACATTCGTTGTGATACGTCTTGTCACAGCACGTTAGATTTCACATTCTCACATTCAACATCAATTACAATTGTAGACGTAATCTCATTTCATCTGTTGTGATTTAAGTCCACGTTAACCATTGTACATCCTCACGCGGCTCATAAGTGTAATGAGTATTTAGTATGACAATAAACTTCTCGAATGTTAGTACGTTAAATCGTAGCTTGTTCATTGACGCATCGATCCCTATTCTTGTTTCAGTCTCAATATGCATTATGGCGTACGTGCCAGATGGTACTAACAACGCTTGAAATAAACTGCACACATGTGTTGCGATACATCCAAACACAACAAGTTAGATGCATCATTCAATCATTCAGCATCAATTGAAATGTTATGCGTGGCATCATTTCATCTGGTGTAATTTGAGGGAATAACTCGACTACGAACCTTTATCGTATGTTAGTTCGTTAACAACGTAGATTGTACATTAACACGATGATCACTTTTCTTGCTTAAGTCACGATGTGCATTATGGCGTACGGGACGATTGGTAATAACAGCGTTTAAAGTAAACTGTGCACATTCGTTGTGATACGTCTTGTCACAGCACGTTAGATTTCACATTCTCACATTCAACATCAATTACAATTGTAGACGTAATCTCATTTCATCTGTTGTGATTTAAGTCCACGTTAACCGTTGCACATCCCCATGAGGTTCGTAAGTGTAATGAGTATTTAGTATGACAATAAACTTCTCGAATGTTAGTACGTTAAATCGTAGCTTGTTCATTGACTCATCGATCCCTATTCTTGTTTCAGTCTCAATATGCATTATGGTGTACGTGCCAGATGGTACTAACAACGCTTGAAATAAACTGCACACATGTGTTGTGATACATCCAAACACAACAAGTTAGATGCATCATTCTAACATTCAGCATCAATTGAAATGTTATGCGTGATATCATTTCATCTGGTGTAATTTGAGGGAATAACTCGACTACGAACCTTTATCGTATGTTAGTTCGTTAACAACGTAACTTGTACATTGACGCATCGATCACTTTTCATGCTTAAGTCACAATGTGCATTATGATGTATGTGACGACTGGTAATAGCAATGCTTGAAGTAAACTGAGCACATGTGTTGCGATACGTCTTGTCACAGCAGGTTATATTGCTCATTTCCCCATTCGACATCAATTACAATTGTATGCGTAATCTCATTTCATCGGTTTTAATTCAAGTCCGCGTTAACTGTTGTACATCCTCACGCGGTTCGTAAGTGTAACGAGCATTTAGTTTTACATTAAACTTCTCGTATGTCAATCCCAAGTAATCGGTGTTTGAAGAAGTTTGCCTTTCCCTCAAGAATTGTCACTAGCATTATAACATACGCGTTTAATAACCAGATCGCACTTGTAATATTTTTGTATACCGATAAAAATTCCAAGTAATCGAGGTTTGAAGAAGTTCGCACATTGATAAAAAAAAAAAAAAAATCCAAGTAAACGATGTTTGAAGACGTTTGAGTTTTCGCCATCACACAAGTTCCAATCTTGAGTAATGTCAACCCAAGAAAATGAAAGCTAACAGCATCACGTAGTTGTGTTAAGTTACGATAGGTATAGTTAGGTTTATTAAGACTGTTTCCAGTTAGAAAGGGGAAACATGGAGAGACTTATCTCATCGTTAGGTTACGATATCCAGTATAAAGTTAGGTCTCTGAATAGAAATAGGAAACGTAGACAGTTGTATCTCATCCTTAGGTTATGTTATGCTCTGTTAAGTTAGGTTTGTGCTTATAGATAGGAAATATTGTCAGTAGTATCTCGTCGTTAGGTTAAGTCATGCTCTGTTAAGTTAGGTTTGTTGTTGAATATACAAAAAAAAAAATCTGTACCTTAATGTCGGCGTGCGCAATTTAAAAATGGTATAATCATAATGCGCACGCCGACATTAAGGTACAGATTTTTTTTGTTGTATATTCAACAACAAACCTAACTTAACAGAGCATGACTTAACCTAACGACGAGATACTACTGACAATATTTCCTATCTATAAGCACAAACCTAACTTAACAGAGCATAACATAACCTAAGGATGAGATACAACTGTCTACGTTTCCTATTTCTATTCAGAGACCTAACTTTATACTGGATATCGTAACCTAACGATGAGATAAGTCTCTCCATGTTTCCCCTTTCTAACTGGAAACAGTCTTAATAAACCTAACTATACCTATCGTAACTTAACACAACTACGTGATGCTGTTAGCTTTCATTTTCTTGGGTTGACATTACTCAAGATTGGAACTTGTGTGATGGCGAAAACTCAAACGTCTTCAAACATCGTTTACTTGGATTTTTTTTTTTTTTATCAATGTGCGAACTTCTTCAAACCTCGATTACTTGGAATTTTTATCGGTATACAAAAATATTACAAGTGCGATCTGGTTATTAAACGCGTATGTTATAATGCTAGTGACAATTCTTGAGGGAAAGGCAAACTTCTTCAAACACCGATTACTTGGGATTGACATACGAGAAGTTTAATGTAAAACTAAATGCTCGTTACACTTACGAACCGCGTGAGGATGTACAACAGTTAACGCGGACTTGAATTAAAACCGATGAAATGAGATTACGCATACAATTGTAATTGATGTTGAATGGGGAAATGAGCAATATAACCTGCTGTGACAAGACGTATCGCAACACATGTGCTCAGTTTACTTCAAGCATTGCTATTACCAGTCGTCACATACATCATAATGCACATTGTGACTTAAGCATGAAAAGTGATCGATGCGTCAATGTACAAGTTACGTTGTTAACGAACTAACATACGATAAAGGTTCGTAGTCGAGTTATTCCCTCAAATTACACCAGATGAAATGATATCACGCATAACATTTCAATTGATGCTGAATGTTAGAATGATGCATCTAACTTGTTGTGTTTGGATGTATCACAACACATGTGTGCAGTTTATTTCAAGCGTTGTTAGTACCATCTGGCACGTACACCATAATGCATATTGAGACTGAAACAAGAATAGGGATCGATGAGTCAATGAACAAGCTACGATTTAACGTACTAACATTCGAGAAGTTTATTGTCATACTAAATACTCATTACACTTACGAACCTCGTGGGGATGTGCAACGGTTAACGTGGACTTAAATCACAACAGATGAAATGAGATTACGTCTACAATTGTAATTGATGTTGAATGTGAGAATGTGAAATCTAACGTGCTGTGACAAGACGTATCACAACGAATGTGCACAGTTTACTTTAAACGCTGTTATTACCAATCGTCCCGTACGCCATAATGCACATCGTGACTTAAGCAAGAAAAGTGATCATCGTGTTAATGTACAATCTACGTTGTTAACGAACTAACATACGATAAAGGTTCGTAGTCGAGTTATTCCCTCAAATTACACCAGATGAAATGATGCCACGCATAACATTTCAATTGATGCTGAATGATTGAATGATGCATCTAACTTGTTGTGTTTGGATGTATCGCAACACATGTGTGCAGTTTATTTCAAGCGTTGTTAGTACCATCTGGCACGTACGCCATAATGCATATTGAGACTGAAACAAGAATAGGGATCGATGCGTCAATGAACAAGCTACGATTTAACGTACTAACATTCGAGAAGTTTATTGTCATACTAAATACTCATTACACTTATGAGCCGCGTGAGGATGTACAATGGTTAACGTGGACTTAAATCACAACAGATGAAATGAGATTACGTCTACAATTGTAATTGATGTTGAATGTGAGAATGTGAAATCTAACGTGCTGTGACAAGACGTATCACAACGAATGTGCACAGTTTACTTTAAACGCTGTTATTACCAATCGTCCTGTACGCCATAATGCCCATCGTGACTTAAGCAAGAAAAGTGATCGTCGTGTTAATGTACACGTTATTTTGTTACAAACGCAGTGCTATGTCGCCATCACAAGACAGCTCACACACGATGCGCTCCAATCAATTGTATCGCATTACGCGGTGGGTTACATCTATGTACAAATATCGATGATTCTAAAGATGACGCTGATGAGCTAAACACCTCACAGTTACCATACTCACGCTCTTAAACTTACTACCAAAGGACATTTTTGGGGTTAAGTGAAATAAATAACACAGTGGTTATGTTCTGAACGTGACTATAAGTATTGACTACGAAAGCTAATTTACAAAGGTATTTACATAATCTTCAAGTCTTGCTTTACATAAACTCCAAAGGTGTGAATCTGCTATTGGAACCCCTCGGGCTGCGCTTCACCAAGCGAAGGCGTTCTCCAAACCCGCTGTTGTAGCGCTCGATGTCGGTGTTGCTCAGGACCTCGTTGAAGCGCCTAGGCAGGTAGACTCGCAGAAAGAAGTCGTCCCCGACCTGCCCCTCCAGGATCACGATGATCGTCTCGCCAAAGGGTGTTGTGGCTCGCTCCATCGCAGTGATGAGATAGTCGCATTCCTCTCTGAGATCGTCTATCCTGGTGTAGAGCGGAGATTCAGACTTGCAGTTGTTGAGGGTAGCTCTCAGGTCCTCGGTTGCTGCAGTGCCGTTCACGCTCGGAAACTCTAGCTTGAAAGTGCTGCTGCTCGACATCTCTAGTAGTTGGCCGGGCGCAGGTGTTCACACACAAAAAACCGACGCGTCGCCCTCCTGTCTGGGAATGCTGATGCTTTAATTGACTGCTGGCGACACTCGTTGTTTCTTCCTCACAGCTCGCTTCTTCGACGTTGGTTGCGAAACTGCACTGCGTTGTGTAACAGTTTGAGTTAAGCCTGTAATTTTCGGTACTCCTGTTGATTTATCGATCCACATGTTTTCCACTTTATCAACTACTTGTCTAACACTTTGGAGCATTTCACCATCTTTGTCCAAAAATAAACTGCACATGAACACCATATCTGTACCATCGTACATTTCCATTTTCAATAAAATTTGTCCTTTGTTTCCGGGTTTTGAACAGCAAAAGTATTCCCATCCTCCATCCATGACACTATGGGACAATCATCTGTTGGTTTTGGCACCCATCCTGGTTTCTTGGTTTCCACTTCGATGAGAGTTGGCCTCCTTCGTCTCTTGCAGGCAGTGATCGGTTTTACAGATGACGTCTGAGGTGATGCCAATGTCTGATCACTAGCATTATTGTTCATAACCTCAATCTCCTGAATAAACGATTTGATATAGTCGTCCGCAGAAACGTAAGCGGCCATGTTGACGTCCTTACCGTGTGACTTCTACCGTTCTACGGACTGATGGTGCGTCTGCTCACCCTTGAAGTAAACTGTATGCACTCGCTGTGACACATCTTGTTGCAATAAGTTAGATGTTTGATTTTTTCACCCAACATCAGTTCCAACGGTCTGCGGAATCTCATTTCATCTATTGCGATTTGAGTCCACGTTAATTGTTGTACATCCTCACAGGGCTCGTAAGTGTACTGTGTATTTAGCTCCTCGTTAAATTTAACAGTCTGTTTTGTTTTCTTCATAGTTATATTCTTTCACATGATATTCAATATTTTTGTTTTTTTTTCCATAAGTATGCTGTTTCATATGATATTTTCTCTCAAACACATCTCTCGCTCTATCCAACACTAACTTGATTGCGAGCCTTTCTCGGATGTTGTTACGTTTATAACGTATTTTGTTCATTGATATGGTGATTACTTTTCTTGCGTCATCCACACTGGTCATCTTTGGAGCACGTATCGACTGTTGCTACCTGACTAGCGTCGAAGGTTCTGGAACGAGTCCACAAGCGCAGACCTATGCATTGTCAAAGATATGTTCAACTACATTAATGAAATTGTGTGAGGTTAGGATGTTGTTGTATCTGCAGTCAATGTGCATGCCGTAACTCTTCATCACTTCTTTAGCCTTATTCACTATGTTTATGCCGTTGGGGACATTTTCTCTACAGTAGCACATTGTAAATCCTTCTTCCTTTGCTTTTTTCAAGGCTTGTTTGAAATTCCTCTTCTGTGTTCGAATGCACTTGTATTCACAAACTCCGTACTGCTCTAGAAGGGTTTCCCTAATCATCACACAAAATATATGCTTCAGATTTACATCTTCAGGCAACACTGCCACTTTAGATGTCTGTTCGATCAGCGTTTGATTCATGGATTGGTTTTCCATACACAATATATCATTTGTAGTTTTAAACTCGGAATTTGTTTGATCTAGCTTTCGGTTATTTGTTAGCGACTTTGTAAGTGATTGTAGCAGCCGTTGGTTCTCGTTTATAAGTCTGTACTGACCATTTTTTCTAATGGATGGCAAAACTTCTTCAAAGATCCAATCTTGAAACTTCTCGGCGATGGGCATTTTAGATTTCATAAGTAACGAATATAATCCCGGCTCGTTAAGAAAGATTGAATGTTTCTCGTTATAGGTTAGGGGGAGATTTTCGCTCCCCCATACTTCAGGAATTGTTTTGCGATATTTTTCTCTAACATGTACTCTGATTGCTTCTTTAGGGTTGGCGTATCCCAATATTGTAGCTACATCCTTAGCTTTGAACCATGGATTATCGCTGCTGTCAAACAGTACAGACAAAGGCCGATCATTAAACACATAGGCGGTTAAGTGGTTCATTTTGTAGGTTAGGCCAAAACGTCGGGCGATCGCTCTGACAGAACGTCACACAGCAACACTATTACACAGCCACACACTTCAAACTCCCGAACAAGAATGAGACCGTGGGTGTTTGACAACTGGTGTTCTGTTGATTTAATTACTAGGGGGAGATTTTCGCTCCCCCATACGTCAGGAATTGTTGAAGACTAGAACAAGAATGAGACCGTGGGTGTTTGACAGCTGGTGTACTATTGCTCGGAATTCGACGCGGGTGGTCTATAATTATGGGTTCCTGTAAGGGTCGGTCGCCCTCCTGTCGGGGTATCAAATTACAGCATCCACATTCCCAGACAGGTCTCGACTCGTCGGTTTTTTGTGTGAACACCCGCGCCCTCCCGTAGAGGTATCAAATTACAGCATCCGCATTCCCAGACAGTAGGGTGACGCGACGGTTTTTTGTCTGTACACCTGCGCCCATCATCCCACGACGCACAGCCCGCCCCTAGCAGTAAAGTTTAGTTTAGTCTTGAGTTTCGAAGCGTCAACAGCTACGAAGAGATCATGGCCAACATCGAGTGGGATTGTGACATCACAGACGTTGAGTTGGAGGATGTATGTGTTGCAGCGGAAACGACAATGAATAGCAATAATAAGAAGAGACCGTTTGACGATGAAGATGATTACTTCGAAGGTGATGAATTCTACAACCGAAAAGACGACGATGAATGCACCTTGAAGCATTTCCATAAGAAGAGGCTATGGCGCATTGACAAAAAGTTCAAGTACGTTCATGAACCAAAAATGTATTCAACTACTCAAGATCTTGACGACGCTCTGTACTCCAGACGACGGGGAATCAACAGCATGTGGAACCATTGCCCGCTGGACGGCTTGGAGTGGGAATATTGGCAGCGTGACATGGACTACAAGATGAATTTCTACCCCATTGAAGAGGAGCACTTCTACGCCATTGAACATGAGCAGAAGTACATGATGCTTGTTGAAATGTGGTGGAATCGGCGGACCGATGAACTGCACCCTGATGAAGTAACAAAGTTTTTTAACAGTAAAAAATAAACGTTTTCCAACACCTTAACCTCCACCTGATCCCACCATCACAATCGGCCTTTTTCAAGGCCACAAAAGCTTTTCATGTTAGGGAACAGAAGGAAATCCTTCTAATGTAGGAGGATTTTCTTCCAAGTGTTGGTGCAGGCGTCTGGGGGGGGGGCTCCTCCAGTCCCTCCTGGCCCTCCTGAGGTCGGGCGCAGCTGCACCCCAGACAGGTCTCGACTTGTCGGTTTTTTGTGTGAACACCTGCACCCTCCAGTCGAGGTATCAAATTACAACATCCGCATTTGCATTCACTGGTAGTTCAATTGTCCGCAGGCGTCTTGGCTGGCAAAAGTGTCACAGACGAAACCTTGCCCGGTTGGAGGGGAGGGGGGGGGGCTCCTCCTGCCCCTCCTGCTCCTCCTGCTCCTCCTGCCCCTCCTGCTCCTCCTGCTCCTCCTGACCCTCCTGCCCCTCCTGCTCCTCCTGCTCCTCCTGCCCCTCCTGCTCCTCCTGCTCCTCCTGCCCCTCCTGCTCCTCCTGCTCCTCATGCCCCTCCTGCCCCTCCTGCTCCTCCTGCCCCTCTTGCTCCTCCTGCTCCTCCTGCCCCTCCTGCCCCTCCTGCTCCTCCTGCTCCTCCTGTCCCTCCTGCTCCTCCTGCTCCTCCTGCCCCTCCTGCCCCTCCTGCCCCTCCTGCTCCTCTGCTCCTCCTGGCCCTCCTGAGGTCGGGCGCAGCTGCACCCCAGACAGGTCTCGACTTGTCGGTTTTTTGTGTGAACACCTGCACCCTCCAGTCGAGGTATCAAATTACAACATCCGCATTTGCATTCACTGGTAGTTCAATTGTCCGCAGGCGCTGATGGGCTAGCTCTGTTGATTTAATTACTAGGGGGAGATTTTCGCTCCCCCTAACACATAATGGCTTAGGGGGAGATTTTCGCTCCCCCATACGTCAGGAATTGTTGAAGACTAGAACAAGAATGAGACCGTGACAACTGGTGTTCTGTTGATTTAATTACTAGGGGGAGATTTTCGCTCCCCCTAACACATAATGGGTTAGGGGGAGATTTTCGCTCCCCCATACGTCAGGAATTGTTGAAGCCAAAAACAAGAATGATACCGTGGGTGTTTGACAACTGGTGATTTATTGCTCGGAATTCGATACGGGCGGACTATAATTATGGGTTCCTAGAAGGGTCAGCCGTCTTCCCGTCGAGGTATCAAATTACAGCATCCGCATTCCCAGACAGGTCTCAACTTGTCGGTTTTTTGTGTGAACACCTGCACCCTCCAGTCGAGGTATCAAATTACAACATCCGCATTTGCATTCACTGGTAGTTCAATTGACCGCAAGCGCTGATGGGCTAGCTCTGTTGATTGTAGCGTTACCCTGATCAACTCTTGTATTAATTATCCAAAGTATGTCATGTGGGTACTGAGAATACTCGGCTTGACGAGGAGAATCCAAAAATGCAAAAAAAAAAAGGTCAAAAGTGTGGTGCGGGCCCCTTTTTTGTAAACATCATCCAAAGTGTACGATGTGGGTACTCAAATGACTCGGCTCGACTAGACGAACAAGAATCTGCAATCAGAAATCTGATCCGAGGTTAGGTTAGGTTAGGTTAGGTTAGGTTAGGTTACGTTAGGTTAGGTTAGGTTAGGTTACCTTAGGTTAGGTTAGGTTACGTTACGTTAGGTTAGGTTAGGTTAGGTTAGGTTAGGTTAGGTTAGGTTAGTATTCGCAACAACAAAAATTCGCAAAAAAAAAAATTCGCAAAAAAAAAAATTCGCAAAAAAAAATTTGCAAAAAAAAAAATTCGCAAAAAAAAAAAAAATCGCAAAAAAAAAAAATTCGCAAAAAAGTTTGAAAAAAAGTTCGCAAAAAAGTTCGCAAAAAAAAAAATTCGCAAAGTGTCACAGACGAGACCTCGGGGGGGGGGGGGTCCCTCCTGTCCCTCCTGGCCTCGGACTGTCCAAATTACCCTACTTAGTTATGTGTCTATTATTGTTATCTTCAGTTTGCGTTAGAGATAATGTCCTAATTAGTGTGGATATATTTTTAATTTCATGTGAATTCTTGTCAGTATAAGTCAATCTGTACTTGAACTTAAAGGTCTTAACAAGCAGACCACAATGCCGCAATCCCAGCCTGCGAGGAGTCACTGGGTCGAAAATGGCAGCCGGTCGTACATTTCTTGAAATAATATTCTCTAAAATTTAAACTTCGATTACATCCATTATAGTCGTCCTTCAAAATCCGGTTTGTCGAATTACGTGATGTCACAAACGATCCTTAAAATCACATAATCTATGACCAATACCTGGATATGACGCAAATGAAAGTTAATGGGGGCATTGACATTTGCCATTCCTTATACAATAGCTTAAATTATAGTTGTATTAAAAAAATTGATATCGACTGATTTTATGATTTATTGTAATAAAAAGAGAACAACATATATATTTTTTTATTAAATCAATGCTTTTATTGAACATTATCTTCCTGCTACTTACGGGCTAGTGGGCCAACAAAATATTAAGATAAAATGTACAACCTATTTCTTGTAAATCTTACTTTTGATAACTAGCATTGAAATCAGCAGAGGTTTTGTCATTAATAAAAAATAAAACTATGAACACCTATTTTACGACAGTTGGACCAGCTGGACGCGTCAAAGTTCCTGACACAAGTTTCAACCACAAATAAACCTGATGTACGTCCGTATACAGTATATATACAACATTATTTGTAATGTGGGCAGTAATTTTATTTTAGATTTGCACATATTTATCTTTTATGTTAGTCTAGCTCGTTTTATGCCATAGGTCGTGTCAATACTACATGCTTATTATGTTAAAACTTGAATGTGCTTTGATGTTTTTTTTTTCTTTGATTTAAAAAAGTTTTACTGTTATTGCGCTAACTGAGCTGTTACTTTACTTCAGGATGTTTGAAGATCTTTAAAAAAAAAGCTAAAATATTGAGTGTCATTTGGATTATTTTATTATTAAAAACAACCAAGAGATGAAATAAAAGGATGTAGAGAGGCACAGAGAGGTCACAGAGATTAAATCTTTTTGAAACGTGAAGACGGGAAGAAACGTCTGTTTTATTCTCTCGATGTCGTTAGAGTTGGATCGTTTGGTCGTCTGCCTGTGAAAACGCTGACATAAGTTCAAAACCTTTTCATTTTCTTACAGTTTAATGATTTTTCTAAACTGTTTAAATTTTTAATTGGTAATTAATGGAAACAAATCAAAACTGTAAAATCTTGTTCACATTTTTTTAAAGAAATTCAATATTAATAATTAAGAATAAGTGTACAAAATCTAAAAATATACTTACTACGAATAATTAATGGTTCCGTTTAGTTGTTGTAAAGAGCTAAGATCACAACTCCTTCATATGCGGGGCCAACATCAATAAAACTAAACGTCATATTATGTTATAGGTTATGTCAGTTTTGCGATGGTATAAGGTGTTCTGCATAACGTTGACACGAGTTATAAATACATTACTGAGTATGAGTGAGCTACTCTTTTCTACCAATAATCCCACCACTATGAAGATAGGATGGAGTTTCACTTTGGTTTTCTTAGAAAAATGAATTTAGTACAATATACAGAAAGACAAAATATCAAAATAGTAAGTAAAATGTATACTACATAGCACCGTGTATTTAAACAATCGACAGGTAAAGTTATATAACTGAATTTGTATTCGAAGATCTTATAGAGCTTGGGTATAAAATGCCTATTACATATAGATTTGTTGGGGTTTACAATGAGTGTTCCTTCAACCTAGTGAAATATAAGATTTATTTCTTGATGAGTTTTTAAAATTCTATCTGTTAAATTATGCGTCTAATTAATCCGTGCATGTAATTTAAAAAAATACCTTCTTGCCCAAAACACAGCTTAACAATGCAATTTTCATATGGAAGCCAATCGGTAAGCTCCCTATTTTTCAGGAATTTTGCTATACTCTTGATGATTACACTTGTTTAAATTATTAAAATTCTATAATATCCCAAATAAAACTATAAGGGAATTGTTTTAATACCATTTGTTTCCTTTAAAACCTCAACTGCCTGTCGCCATAGGCCTGTGCGGTGATTTAGTGCCAGCGAGGTACCGTAATGGGCTCTCATGAGACCTACGGTAATAGCTTCTTCCCTATAGGGGAAATTCGCTAAAAAGTTAAAAACATAGCATTAGCATTAACATCAGTCGAATAATTATTTCAGCTGTTTGAGGCACTGTCATACGCCTAAGGCATTTAAGGACGGATGAACGAACTGTTGATATGTAACGAATTTCACCAGATCAATGGACAGCCCAGCACACCGATATTGATGGCTTGAGGTATTAATATCAACATGAAGTATTCAGCGAAGTTACATCACGGACAGATACCATTCGCTGCTTTAGTTGCATTCACGACGTTTCTATTAGTAGTAAAATATAAAACATAACCGGTTGAATGATTTTGTTTTGCCTTTCAGAATGTTGAAATATAAGTGGTAAACTTTAATAATATTAATAATAGTCGAATTATTCACCTAATATATCAAAATAGGTACTTAAAGTTATTTACATAAATTTAATAAGACAAGACTTAACGTGTACATTTTGAGGGTAAGATTAGATTCGACACTTAATTTAATATTTCACTGGAGGATTTCCATGAGTTAAAGTTTAATGAGTTATATTTTAAAGCCAACATTACAGTGTTCATAAACACATTCTGTTTCATATTAAACGCAATTATAAATACAACCGTTGCAGCAAACCTGCATACTTAGTGACTTTCAAAAGGTACTTCACTACGTAATGAAGCCACATACCAAATTTCATCAAATCATATTCATAAATAAGCGAGATATGACATTTTATTTATTCTCCACAAGAAAAACATTAGGTCTAAGTTTGCAGATTTTCTGCATCGAGGTTAACAAAAATCGGGTTTTTATTTTAATACCAATGGCTCAGCACTAGATGAAGCAACATTCCAAATTCTACCAATTTATGTTCCTCAACAAGCAAGATATCACATGTTTCTTATTATCCATAAGAATAACATTACAGCAGCTGAGTTCGCAGGTTTGCTGCCATGGGAACAAAAAAATGGGTTTTGTAAGCAAATATCAGTAAACACCAACCATATACAGCAAGATACCAAGTGTCATTAATATATGTACATTAATAAGCAAAATATAAAATTTTACTTATTCTCCATAAGATTAATATTGGACAACCTACTGTGTTTAGCACTTTCAATATCTCAGTAACAAATTGACGTAGAGCGATGATCAAACCACCAAATTATTTGTTTCTAAGCTTAATTTAACGGTGTAAACCAAAATGTGGGTTTAAGAATAATTATATGTAAAAAGTAAAAAAAACATGTTTTGGGGAACAAAATCCCCAAAACCCCTCTTAAATAGAGGAACCTCTCTGGTTCTCGAACTCATGAAAATAGATCCTCCCTTACACGTTTGTACCAAATTTCAGATCGGACCATTTTTACGAACGTCATCATGCCTACGGACACACACACATATATATATATATATATATATATATATATATATATATATATATATATATATATATATGAATATATATATGTATATGAATTTGAACGAATGGAGTTTTTGACATCTGGGGGCCTCAAAAAGAAAGTTATCACGGTCTCTGGCCTAGGTCTTACCATGCCGACTACGGTAATAGATTCTTCCCTGTAGGGGAAATTCCCTAAAATGGATATTATATAGAGCGTTTTAATTTTAAATCGATTTTGTCTTGAATATTGATTTAATATTATATCCTTATAAGATCAAATTTAATCAACATCCAAATAGACTTTACAACTCATTTACTTTACTTTTTTAGTTTCCTATTGTTTTGCTTTTCTCTTACGTGTTGTTTTGCACAACAATTAAGGTGAGGCGGATTAGCTTGAATCACAACAGTAACAGTGAACAACTCTAAACCAATTACAACACAACTGTCAATCAATCCACTAAACTCCCTAATCGAATATACTCTATTGAATAGATTGTTCAGCACAGTAACTCAATAGACTCCCCAGTTACTTCTTGGATTACAAAAAATTAATCAAAATCATTTACTTAATTATTGTTTAATTATTTTTAATTACCATCTTAATTATTTACGTTGGTCTACAGATAAACCATTCGTAAATTTATTTTTCCTTAAATTGTATTACATCCTCCAAAAACTGTAAACTTAATTCATTATTTTCTGCAAAGAATAATTATAGGTTTGTTCTCTTATGTAGTTTCAAAGATTTTTTTTCACGCTTTATATTTTACTAATGAAGCTTTTTATTCCGGAAGTAAAATATTGATTTTTTCCCCTTTTTACACCTTAGTTACACCCGGAAAGGAATATTTAAAACTCGATTAAAGTTCACTAATTGTTATAACACTTTCAAAATAATTTTAACATTTAATTTACCGTACCTTATTTAGCTATATAAATTTACCGTCCATAAAAGTAAAATTAAATTTTGGGGGCCAGAGTAAACAAAATCGTGAATTTATATTATTTATAATACAAATAAGATCTTTTTAATTAAACTGAACGAAAATAGATTGAATTAAATTAAGATCTGTTATTTAATTAGAATCATAAATTTGAAACAATATAACAATTATTTTCTCAAATGACTAGAGCCTGTGTGTGGGGAAACGAGTTCAATTAGTCTGAAGATTTGTAAATGAAAGTTTAAAATCAAAGAAACAAAAGACAAAAACAGGATTTGTACTTTTTTTAAACGAGGTCTGATTCGTACAAAAAGGTGTTGCCCTATCTCCTGGGATAATTTATAATTTCAGATCTTATTCATGATCGAATATAAATATTGTATAACAAATGTAATTTTTGTTTCAATATTGGCCTATATCATAATAGTATGCGTCCTTAAATTATGTCTTCAAACTAAATATAAAACTGTATTGACTTAGGTGGACACATTTTTGCTTTGATTACCATACTTTTAAAATGTTTGAAGGACCGACAAATGAGTAAGAAACTAAACTAAATTCTAAACAACAACAAAATTATAAATTATAAATGTATCAAGTAAAATTAAGGAACATTTTAGATTTAGTTATAACATAGGATGTGAAACGTTGGTAAAATATGAACCAGAACTGTTTGTTCCTCTTCTCGCCATCATTACGGGGAGGTCGTTTACGCCCGTGACGGTAAAACTGCTGACTAAACGACTCCAAGAACGCTTCTTGACATTTATGACGGCAAGTTAAACTTCTTAAACCAACTCAGAATTTAGGTGTTTTACAATTTTATTTGCATATGGAATATTTTTCTGTACGTGTTACGTTGCAAAAGTAATATATGATTTGTTTACGCCGTGTTGAAAAATAAAATAAAAATTTATAACCAGATATTAAGTTACAAATGTTGATACTAAGTGAAGAATAGTTTATATTAATTAATAGATAAGACTTAAACTAAAAGCTTCAAACCATGAATGATACTGTAGTAGCTGCTAACAAAAGGTTTTGTAATAACAATAATAGTTGCTAAAAAAATAAGTTTCAAGAATTTCCCGAAGGTCAAGAAGGTCACGAAAGGAACAAGTGGTAGTAAAGTGGCACTGCAAAGGTTTATTTCAACATAGTTAACCGTAGATTTCATATTTAAGCAATAATGCTATGATAAAAATGGATTGTTGTAATACGGTTTTATAACTTCTTACAATTAATTTAATCTCGTGGGTATCGAGAAAATGTCAGTAAAGGAATAGAAGGGTAGAAGGCTTTAAATTAAACAAATTGAAACCTCTCGTTTGGTAAAATGACAGTTGGAAACTGTACAGGCTTATTTAGTTACATAGAGTAACAAAAAAGTAAATGTAGTATTTCATAGCATGTACTGTGAAGTATAATAAAGTTAGTATTGAAACTAGGTTACAAAATGTTCATGATCATTATTGCAAAACTTTACACGCAAGGAATAAAGTTGGCGCAATCAAGTTTTCAATTAGTATAACGATATTCAGAAATGTTTTGCCTCGTCATCTCTAGCAAGGCTGGTAATCACTCACAATAAATTGGAATGCAGACAACTTTGTGAATTTTTTACAGACTTGCTGTTATTTATATTTACTTTATAAACTACGTGCATAGTAATTACCATCGGACTTATAACTTTAATATTTGCTTTTGTCTATCACGGGTATGTAGATTATTAACTACCAATGGTATTGATATTCTTTATTTACAGTCTATAAAGAAAATATTGGTAATATCCACTATATTAACATGCTTTATAAGAACTTTTCCATTAATTAACTGGGTAGCAGAGTGGTTAGCGTGCTCTCACTTCATGATCTAAAATTCACCAGATTAATCATGAGCAAAATCCTCAGAAACTGTTGTAAAGGTTCGATACTGGATCTAGCTGCTATTGGTCATCGGCTACTAACTAATGACCCCGGCAAATAACCATTCGGTCCTAGTCACAAGGCATCTCACCCATTCTACACTCATAATTTATTCATATTCGCCTTAAATTACGCTCTAGTAGCGTCAGCGTCTTACACAGTGATACAGTTTTTTATTATTTACATTTACTTACGTACAGTGTCAATAAGGTGTAAATATTTTTAAAAATTCCTCACTATACTTGTTTCCATTGAATTACCGTTCATCCTCAGTAGCTAGGTTGAACTGCATCGCAGCCCGTTTTCAGTGGTAGTAAGCTTTTACATACTCACGATAAAGTACATAGTTACATCACACGCGCAAATTACAGTTACGAATAAAATACGGTATACTCTAGCGTCACGCTAAATACTTGTTTATTTTTTACCATAGGTCGGTTCCTGTAGACCTACTAGAGTTTGGCAATAGAGATAATGGGCTTTGTCAATCGATCAGCTGATTGATGGTTGTTCGTTCCAGGATTCTTATCTAGATTACCAAACTACCAAATGGTGAGTTTTTGTTGTTTTTTAGATAAAAAAGTCTACTCATGCATCAGCTTTAATTTTCTGGTAAGAGCGTCTAAATAGAACGTATAATAAACAGTTAGCTCTCTTATTGTTGATAACCACAGTATATTAATTGTTTAGGTGTCACACGATGTTTGGGTGATAATTTGATAAAAGGTCTAGACAGCACGTGAAATAGCCGGAATATCAGGACCACTGAAAATAAGAGATAAATGAAATAGAGGAAAAACAAGAGACCAAACGGGAACAAAAGGGCTCTTGGGGTTAATTAGCTAATGTCAAGATTCGCCAAAATGTCTTTGTATTTGGGGGTTTCTTTAGAAAAGACTAAGAAGGAGTAACATGATTAAAATTGGACTGCAAAACGATTTGTGGCTCTAAAAATAGATGTATTGTTTTGTGGCTACACGAAAAATTAATACGAACTGGATAACTTAAGTTTGTTGACATATGATGTAGGGACCTTAGGTTGATGCTGATGCAATTTTACCTGGGTGTGAAGGACAATCATCAAAATATATAGATCAGTAAAATAAGAAGGCCTTTAGGGTTTATAAATTTTAATGTCTATGTTTAATACAAGCCTTAGGGAACATCAACAAATGTGAATAATGAATCTGTTTTATCATTCCTTCAAACTGTCACGAGATGCATGTTGGACTATGTACATTATTTAACTTTTAGCCATGTTAATCTATCTGGCTTTAACTTATCATGACAGAATATGACATGCCAAGCAACCCACGGAACAAGAATCCCCCTTTTAAACGTCATGCTAAATGTTATAGAATTAACAGGTAAAAACTGTGTTAAGGAAGCACCTATCTCAGGCTAACCTTCCACATTATCTCTTTTACTTCAATTAATAATCTACCGAGAAAAACCTTTTTGACTTTTTTGTCAATGATTAACTTATTTTTCTGTTTCTAGTTATTATTGTATGATAAAATTATATATATCTCTTTATATTTGAGATACATAGATTTTAATCTTAATATAGTTACTCACATTTGATATAATATAATATTGATATCGACTTCTAGTTTCTACGTTACATAATAGGATCCTGTTTAGTAAGTACTGAAACCAAACAGAGAAAATTGATAAAACCAATCAGGGATATTTGCACCAGCAGTATCAAGTTTCTTAAGCTTTATTGGTTAAAAAATATTGTATTTTACGATCTACTGCAAAGTTTAATTCTTTAGTTCATTACCTTAATTGAACTTTAATGAAAAATGCTTTTAAAAGTAAACATAGATTTAAAGTATTTCTAGTTTGCTAATTTGAAAGTTATAGGTTTGATCCACATAGCTGAATGTATGGTGTGATTTGTTTACATAACATTCAAAAGATTGCTTAGTACAAAGGAATCGTGAGTTTTGCTTGTTATTTGCAGACGATTCATCTTCCACTGCCTCCGGAGTAGAGAGAATACTGGGAATTGACAAAGAGATGATTCCTTTGTCGTGTCATCACTCGAAGATATTATCGACGGGACGCTTGGGGTTATTATTATTATTTTACGATTATTCATAACTAGTTGGTGCCCGTCGGAATTCGACGGTATGGGAAGAGTCGCCAGCAATGGAATGTTTATAGTTTTTTATAAACTAGCACAATGTTACTTACGACTCATCTCCATAATATTTTTAATTTTTTAATTAAGTAATAAATAGAACGAAAAAATAATTTACATAACCTAAAAAAGGCGTCTTATGACAATGTTTTAAATGCCCATGTCAGTTAATTGGGTGGAGCTATGCTATGTAATCGGCTGTTTACATAAATACATGTTAACAAATAAATAAATTCGTAGGATGGTTCACGATTTGTCCTCAAAGATTTCAGCATTGACCTATAACAAATATTCGACGTAATCACACTTATCGGGTCGTTATAGAGCATTTACCGACATATTAAATCCAGTTGGCTGGTCTGACACTTTCTATTTGTTGGATTTCCTGTTTATGACGGATGGCAGTACATAACCTGATTACTCTATTGTTTACAAAACAAACTTTGTTTTGACATTTGATGGGTTGAATAGGGCCCTTGTGAAGCCACGGACGAATATTAAGAATATCAGTGCCGATATTTTTATTCTAAGCTCAAGGGGCGAAACTAAAGATAAATAACATACGATATCACTCCTTAAAGGGTTATGTATACATTGTAGACTGTGTCAGTTTATATCGTAATTGCAACATGCGAGGAAAAATACTGTCTTCTTTGGGTCAGCCTGAATCGACTTAAGTAATTAATTGCAATATATGCGATACATCGTTGTAAGATGCTGGCCATTTCCTCAAAGCCAGGAGATTCCTTTTGCTACAACTTATATCCATTTGTTCTGTTCTTAGATAGGTACAAAATATGCGTGATTTAATAATCAGCTGGTAAGAGAAACTTAAAATAATTTTAAAATCTGTTTTAAAATGTTATTTTTATATTTAAATTTAAATTATTTCAAAAATGTAAGTAGATTGTGCAAATATAGAGAAATTGATCTTTCATTTAAAACAACCCGTGTGTAAAATGGTTCAGTAGAAACCTCAAATGAACTGTCAAAGGAGATGCAAAGTTGAAATTTTACTCCATGTTAAATTGCCATAAGACAACTTTTAATTCCATTTTTTAAATAGTTACTGACCAGAAAAAAAATAAGGAAAATGTGCAAATATAGGGGTTATTACCTTCCATTTGACACCACACGCTTGTTAATCGGTCCTATGGAAGTCTCATAAAATCTTCCAGAAAACTTTTTAATTTTTGTTTTAATATATAGGATTGCCTTGGATTAATTAGCTATACACTTTTAACAGAAAAACGTTTGAATTGGTAAATGCATGGTTTAACCGCTTTCGCTAGTGATTGTCTAAGAAAATCACTATTAATAAACATTAGAATTATAAATCATCCATAACCCATGTGATTTACAAACTAGTGTAAACAATCTAAATTATCATAAATATCATTGTAACGTATGCAATTATTCGTCTTTTTTTAAGGTATAGACTCTAAGGTTTACTCTCAGGTCAGAGTTTTTAGGTCACAAAAACGTATATTGGGTTTTTAAGTGCATTATGTAAGATTAAAAAGGGAATCGATATAAAAAGCTAGTTTTGATTCGTGAAGGAATTTACTTTACTTCGGTTGTAACACAACTAGACGTTTTTTTTAAATTACTAACTTGTCAAATAAACTATCATTACTGACTATGGAAGTTGTATACATATTGTTTTGCATGTATTGCTTTTTAACCTTAACACGCTCCTCTCATAACATGGGATAGCAATTGGTTCAAAATCTGGCAATCGTATGTTAATTATCTTCATGTACATGGTGCAGACAGTTCCCTCCCAATATTTAAGTAAATTTGTTTAGCACACATGTTTATAATTCTTATTTTGTAATGTTTAGAGACATACTTTGTACAAGTATAGGATGTGTAATAGAGAATACTATGTACAAATTTAAAACTATTATAAAGGCAGATTTATTATCTGTCATAATATCACCTCAGGCTTGAAATAATGTAAAAATAATTACTCTTTCCCAACCATCAAACAAAGAACAAGCTTCTGAAATGTTCAAAAGCAGCTGTGGCTTTGGATTCATTTGTTGTTTGGATTGAGATTTTATATTTTTTGATAACAGTATGAGATATATTATTAGTAATATGTAAATATAGTTTTTCACTTGTTTTGGTTACAAATATAATTTATAGTGCATATGTAATATATAAGTTCATCTAGAATTTTAAATACTTAGTGATTTTATGAAGTATATCTCTATTATCAAATTATTATAAAGAAACTAGATTAATAGTTTGGCATGTAAAATATTATTTAGTTTTAAAAACGTTTTCCCTGCTTTTAATGGAAGTGGGTCAAAATAGTGTTGTAACCTAATTTTAAATTTTAAATCCTAATTACAACTTTTTGTACACTTTTCAATGTTACAAAACCTTTTTAATTAGCAACTTATACTTAATTGATCATAAATATCTTGATTTTATAATTTTTTTACTTAATAATAAAATTATAAACAATTTCAAATTTAAAGCTAGAATACGTCAATATAAACTACGATAGTAGGATCCCTATTAAAAATAATTTTGAGTTAAATAAGTCTCAGTTGTAAGCACTCAAAACATAATAATCAGATATTATATAAGAAATGTTTGATATTCAGATATGATATAAGAAATGTTAGTATTCAGATATGATATAAGAAATGTTTGATATTCATATATGATATAAGAAATGTATGATATTCAGATATGATATAAGAAATGTTTGATATTCAGATATGATATAAGAAATGTTTGATATTCAGATACGATATAAGAAATGTATGATATTCAGATATGATATAAGAAATGTTAGTATTCAGATATGATATAAGAAATGTTTGATATTCAGATATGATATAAGAAATGTATGATATTCAGATATGATTTAAGAAATGTTTGATATTCAGATGTGATATAAGAAATGTTTTATATTCAGATGTGATATAAGAAATGTATGATATTCAGATATGATATAAGAAATGTATGATATTCAGATATGATATAAGAAATGTATGATATTCAGATATGATATGAGAAATGTTTGATATTCAGATATGATATAAGAAATGTGTGATATTCAGATATGATATAAGAAATGTTTGATATTCAGATATGATATAAGAAATGTATGATATTAAGATATGATATAAGAAATGTATGATATTCAGATATGATATAAGAAATGTATGATATTCAGATATGATATAAGAAATGTATGGTATTCAGATATTATATAAGAAATGTATGGTATTCAGATATGATATAAGAAATGTATGATATTCAGATATGATATAAGAAATGTATGATATTCAGATATGATATAAGAAATGCATGGTATTCAGATATGATATAAGAAATGTATGATATTCAGATATGATATAAGAAATGTATGGTATTCAGATATGATATAAGAAATGTATGATATTCAGATATGATATAAGAAATGTATGATATTCAGATATGATATAAGAAATGCATGGTATTCAGATATGATATAAGAAATGTATGATATTCAGATATGATATAAGAAATGTATGGTATTCAGATATGATATAAGAAATGTATGATATTCAGATATGACATAAGAAATGTATGGTATTCAGATATGATATAAGAAATGTATGATATTCAGATATGATATAAGAAATGTATGGTATTCAGATATTATATAAGAAATGTATGGTATTCAGATATGATATAAGAAATGTATGGTATTCAGAAATGATATAAGAAATGTATGGTATTCAGATATGATATAAGAAATGTATGGTATTCAGATATGATATAAGAAATGTATGATATTCGGATATGATATAAGAAATGTATGATATTCGGATATGATATAAGAAATCTATGGTATTCAGATATGATATAAGAAATGCATGATATTCAGATATGATATAAGAAATGTATGGTATTCAGATATGATATAAGAAATGTATGATATTCAGATATGATATAAGAAATGTATGATATTCAGATATGATATAAGAAATGTATGATATTCAGATATGATATAAGAAATATATGATATTGAGATATGATAGTCAGATTTGTGAGATACAAATTGTTTACTATATACAACAATAAGCACTGCAGAGTATCTTTGAAACATGTCTCATCAACGCATAATCCCTGATACATTTAGAGCTTAAGAACTTAACGACCGTCGATGCTTTTTAGTAGTTTTTATAAAACTACCCTATTCAATTAGGATATTATAACTTGTTTTATAACCTTAACAAATTAATGTGTAGAAATACAAAACTCTTGATAAGTATATTTGTGTACAGTCCTGTCTTTGTGCGCCATGCACTTCGATTTAGGAGGTCACAGGTTCAAGCCACAGATTGTCACATAAGTTGGGGTTGATAAGTATATTTGTGTACAGTCCTGTCTTTGTGCGCCATGCACTTCGATTTAGGAGGTCACAGGTTCAAGCCACAGATTGTCACATAAGTTGGGGTTGATAAGTATATTTGTGTACAGTCCTGTCTTTGTGCGCCATGCACTTCGATTTAGGAGGTCACAGGTTCAAGCCACAGATTGTCACATAAGTTGGGGTTGATAAGTATATTCGTGTACAGTCCTGTCTTTGTGCGCCATGCACTTCGATTTAGGAGGTCACAGGTTCAAGCCACAGATTGTCACATAAGTTGGGGTTGATAAGTATATTTGTGCACAGTCCTGTCTTTGTGCGCCATGCACTTCGATTTAGGAGGTCACAGGTTCAAGCCACAGATTGTCACATAAGTTGGGGTTGATAAGTATATTCGTGTACAGTCCTGTCTTTGTGCGCCATGCACTTCGATTTAGGAGGTCACAGGTTCAAGCCACAGATTGTCACATAAGTTGGGGTTGATAAGTATATTTGTGTACAGTCCTGTCTTTGTGCGCAATGCACTTCGATTTAGGAGGTCACAGGTTCAAGCCACAGATTGTCACATAAGTTGGGGTTGATAAGTATATTCGTGTACAGTCCTGTCTTTGTGCGCCATGCACTTCGATTTAGGAGGTCACAGGTTCAAGCCTCAGATTGTCACATAAGTTGGGGTTGATAAGTATATTTGTGTACAGTCCTGTCTTTGTGCGCAATGCACTTCGATTTAGGAGGTCACAGGTTCAAGCCACAGATTGTCACATAAGTTGGGGTTGATAAGTATATTTGTGTACAGTCCTGTCTTTGTGCGCCATGCACTTCGATTTAGGAGGTCACAGGTTCAAACCACAGATTGTCACATAAGTTGGGGTTGATAAGTATATTTGTGTACAGTCCTGTCTTTGTGCGCCATGCACTTCGATTTAGGAGGTCACAGGTTCAAGCCACAGATTGTCACATAAGTTGGGGTTGATAAGTATATTTGTGTACAGTCCTGTCTTTGTGCGCCATGCACTTCGATTTAGGAGGTCACAGGTTCAAGCCACAGATTGTCACATAAGTTGGGGTTGATAAGCTTTCCCTAAAAGCACTTAAGTAACTTTTTAACAAAATGCCTTTGGCGTAAATATACGAAACAAACTAAGTAACAAAAATAAATACAAAACCTTTAAAAAGTATACTTACAGGGTTATTTAAAGGGTAAAATTATTAGTCAACTTCAACAAGAAAAATTTAAAATGTATATTAATAGGGATGTGCATTATTGAATAGTAGACTTATTAGACTAAGTGTCAACAGAAATTTCTTAAACTTCTGATATTAATCCCTTCATATAATTTTTAATACTTGCAAGTACGTTTAAACAGTCATTGATAAAATTGAAGATGTGAAACAATTTACAAACTCAGTGTTCTTTAAAGACGCCTAGAACAAAAGTGGTTAGCTGCCCACCACAATGGAAGCTAAAAGTTTCCAAGTTTGTATTCCAAGTAAGAAGGGATTCCAACTATAATAACTCTTAACTTTGAACAATAAACTCGATTTGATTTAAACTTTGGAACGTTTTATTGTATATGAATTTAAATTAGAGGATTTTACTTTAATTCATTTTCTGTATCTCAATCGGTTGTTATGGGTTTTGGCAGTAATTATAGAAATTCTTCATGTCGTATAAGAAAATACCCCTTCACAGCAAACCTGCGTGCTCAGCGAATTTCCAATGAAATTATATAGTATGTCCTTATATTAAGCCACTTACCAGGATTCGTAAGAAATATATTCACAAATAAGCGATATTTAAAATATTAATTATTCTCCATAATAATAACAATAGGGATGAGTACGGAGGTATGCTGTAACAAGGAACGCAAAATAATGAATTTGTATGTAAATATCATTATAACTCAACTAAGTGAAATCACATACCAAGTTTCATCCATATACATTCATAAATAAGCGATTTAAAAGGTTTTAATTTTTCTCCATAAGAATAAAATGGGGATTGAGTATGCAGGTTTGCTGCTAGGGGATTCACCGGTAAACATTTTTATGTTTGTGCTAATTACAATAGACCACAATCAGATGAAGCCATATACCAAATTTCGTCAGTTTATGCTCATAAGTAAGCGAGATATAAAATGTTTCTTTTTCTCCATAAGATTAACATTAGACAACGTACTGTGTTTAGCACTTTCAATATCTCGGGAACAAATTGAGGTAGAGCAATGATAAAAACATCAAATTGTTTGTTTTTTGAGGTAAATCTAATCGTGTAAATTACAATTTGATTTTAATAAAAACCACATTTGAAAAACCCCAAAAACCCGTTTGCGGGGTACAACCCCCCCCCCCCCAAATACACCTTTGGATGGTCCGATCTATCTGGATTTCGAACTCGTTTAACATGCTACTTTACACATATGTCCCAAATTTTCGTAAAGATCGGACCTTTTTTACGAGAGTTATCGTGCTCACGGACACATAAATATATAATAGACCGAAACTAGTCGTCAAAATATAAATTATGAAACTAAATAAGGGTACTTTGTTCTCATAATGATAATAAAATTAATATATATATATATATATATACAAAATTTAAACGAATGGTGTTTTTAGTATCCGGGGGCCTCGAAACGAAAAGTTATCAAGGCCTTGGTCTTAACCATCTTACCATGCCACCTACGGTAATAGCTTCTTCCTTATAAGGGAAATTCGCTAAAATGCAAATGTAACTAAGTATTTTTGATGTAACGAAATGTATAACTTATTTATATTTATATTTGTTCTATAGAAATGTTTGTACTCTTGTTTATGTTTTATTATTTTAAATAACTGTCTAATTAAGATAAGTTTCTGGATGAGGTAATTCCTCTTACCCCACTTATTGTTTTCTGTATTATTTTGACGGAGTTGCTGACTAACGATGTAATTAAATCTTAGATTCTAAAATCATGATTACTACACATTATTAAATGAAAATTATTTCTGGCATCTCATACTCTTCATTAAGTTCACAAACAACTAACCGTAATAAATGGGCGTGTCATAATTTCTAAATTTTACTTGTGTGACTTTTAATTTTTTAATTTCTAAAGTTCCTCTAGACCAAATCAAAAAATCCCCATCATTTTATAATCTACATTTGTCAAGTCTATACCATTGTATGCTTGTCAAGTCAATACCTTTTACTGTTACAAAATGTATACGGTATTAATTTCTTCAAGTGCATGTTTTACTGAAACAAAACATCAAACTATTATTCATAACTTTAACTCGATTATTGACTTACCTAATTAAACCTTTGAGGAAAATGTACACATAGCCTTTTAGATGTAGGAATATACCTTGTTTATAATTTTATCTTTGATTATGTATACAGATTTTGAGACTCGGAATATTTCAACCGGATCATCCACAGAATGTTTACCAAAGATGTTGAGTATAGTAAAGTATCTTATGGACATCGCACTGCGACACCGACAGTTTCATGTATTTCATAAGACACATATCAAAAAATGCACCAAATAAAACAAAACACTCCTCAGTTACAGCTAAAGCGTTTTGATACTTTAATAGCCGGTCTGACATGTTGTATGCTTGTGCAGATGGCACGACAGGATGTTCACTTGAGAGATTGCAGCTTGGTGCCATCAGTGACGGTTCATTTGCTGTGTTGTGCTGGCGACACTGACTGATGAATTATGTGTATTGTTTGAAGTTGGGGCTGTATGTGACTCGCTTGTCTAATTAATCATCCTACATAAGTAGGGGAAGTGAAGATCTAATGGCACGTGAGAGTAATTAATGAGGAGTAAAACAGTGTAATAATGATCAAAGCCAATTAAATAATTGTGTCTTTGAGTTTATAGGAATTATCCTCTTTCAAACTGTTCTCAGCACCTCAGGTAAAGTGTGCACTGGATATACACTTCCGGATTATACAACTAAATCAGCATAGAAATTTTAAGTACAACATTTCACTCCATTCTGTTTGGTGCAAGCCTGTCTGCGTTTTTTTCAGTTATTCAATTGTTTCATTGGATCAGACATATATAACAATTTGAAATGTTGTACACTATATACAAGAATCAAATTAATTTTCGGTATTCAATTTTAAGTGACTACCCTTTGCCGTTTATTAATGGTGGATATTTTTAACTAGAAATTTTAAAATGTATTAAATTTTAATTTTGCTTTTAAAGGTAAATATAATGGATTACAAAGTAACGAATATGATACAAAAATATATGTAACTGATAAATTGCGAATCCTATAAATTAAATCATAACTTTTCTTGTTAAAAGAGCAACAATGTATGTTTGTGTTTATAATAGTTTTATCTCAGTTATTAGGAATAACTGTATTCTTTTGTTGATTAAAAAAGATCATACCAATTTTACGCTTGGACTTAGTTCCTAAATGCACGTTTCTTCTTAATTACAGTACGTTTACATTTAGTATTAGAACAAAACATCTCTTAAGAATTTATTCAAGTAAAATGCACAGCGTAATATGACAATGGTTTATTTATTTGTGTATTAAATAGTGATTTACAACAATCAAAATAAACTCCTGGGTGATTACTAAGAACTATAATACTTTGTCAAGAATATTTATTGATTCAAGAACATGTTTCATTAATAATTGTATCTTAGTAATAAAAAACATTAAAAATTACAACATTTTCAGTGCGAATTTGAATTCAAACAAGAAAACGCACATAAATAAGGTATTTATAGGTGATCATTGCATTAATAGCCACATATATAAATACAAAGAAACCCGTATATACACTGTGAAAATTGTTTTTACACAATATTCCCTTAATTTGTACTAAAATCGTTTCTATTCTAATGTCCTAAGGTCTTGTTGATCTGCTTGCTGTAGTTCTGAGTTGCTTCTTACTTTTCACTGGTCTTCAGTAAGGATATATTATATTTCCTTGCGGTCTTCATATTTTTATTAGATATATGCAAATCATAATGACATTTTTAGGCGGAATTTATAGTTTAGTTTATCAAATAAAAAGGTCGTTGCTCTAGGACAGTGAAGTTTCAAATTAAAACTAAATAAACATAAAAAGTGACCAATAAGAACTGTTTAAGTGACATTTACGTGATTCTAATGGTATTTTACTCAAAAATAAAACTAAGTACATGCGATAACGCTAACGATACTTACATTTCATTATACAACAGTAATTTCAGTTACAAATCATCATACAAATTTCTACAATATAATTAATAAAATCGCTCAATGGATACAAAATGTTGGTGCAACAAAAGTCAATTCACAGATTCATCAACAACTCAGTGTACAGACTAGCTTGAGAAACGAACAAAAGATGTCTCCATTTTTGCATATTTAAGTGTAGTTATTATCAACATATTATGGATTTACTTATTAATTTACAAAAATCAAAGTTTTTTTAGATTGGAATAGTTATACAACATAAATATGTGGTTAATTGAAAATTTAATTTAAACTGATTTAATTAATTGTCTGTGGAAATAAATATTAGTATTCCAAGTCCTATTTTTGGCTATTTCGTTTTAGCGAATTTCCCCTATAGGGAAGAAGCTATTACCATAGGTGGCATGGTAAGACCTAGGCCCAGGACCATGATAACTTTTCGTTTGAGCCCCCCAGATGGTAAAAACGCAATTCGTTCAAATTCATGTATATGCACATATATATAGGTACATATATAGGTGTATATACATAGGCATATATATATATATATATATATATATATATATATATATATATATATATATATATATATATATATATGTGTCCATAGGCACGATAACTAGTAAAAATAGTCCGATCTTGATGAAATTTGGTATCAACGTGTAAGGCAGCAACTATTTTCATGAGTTCGCGAATCAGACAGGTCGCTCTGCTCTAAGGGGGGTTTTGGGGAAGTTTTGTACCCGAAAAATTTTGTTTGAACTTTTTTCATATAATTCTTTTTAAACCCAAATCTTGGTTTACACTATTAAATTCAGCTTAAAAAAACATTTGGTATTTTGATAATCGCTCAACGACAATTGGTTACCGAGATATTGAGAGAGCAAAACACAGTAGGTTGTCCAATGTTAATCTTGTGGAGAATAAGTCAATTGTATATCTCGCTTATTAACGAACATATATTAATGAAACTCAGTATGTTGCTTTATATGGTTGGGTTTTAACTCTTTTTGCATACAAAACTCATTTTTGGTGGTCCCCATGGCAGCAAACCTGCGTAATTAGCAGCTATAATGTTATTCCTATGGAGAATAATAAACATGTGATATCTTGCTTGTTTATGAACATAAATTGATCAAACTTTGTATGTTGCTTTATCTAGAGGTGATCCATTGGTATTTCCATAAAAAACAGATGTTGTTTTCCTTGACACAGCAAACCTGCATACTCAGTCCTTTTTTTTGAGTAAATAAAATGTCATATCTCGCTTATTTATTAATATACTTTCATTAAAGTTGGTAAGTAGTTTCATGACTTAGTGAAGTACCATTTGAAATTCGCTAATTATGCAGGTTTGCTTTGAAGGGGGTATTTTAATCACGCGGAGACTTATGTATAATTTTCAGCTGGATTTTCAACCTTGTCAGAGGTTTTTCACACAAACAAACACACATAACACAGTCTCTCTCACTCGAAATATTTCGCGGAACCATACAAATGTTACGTCTCTTTGGGGGGCGGGGATTTCCTAGTTTAAGGTCCCGTATTCTGGTTGAACGCCTGACCTCAAGGTCAATGTGTTTTGTGCGTGTGGTCTTCCGAATGTGTGTGTGTGTGTGTGTGTGTGTTTTTGTGGGAAAATATGCTGACAAAGTTTTAAATATAGGTGAAAATTTTATATACGTCTCCACATAATACGCGTTTTTCAGAATCAAGGGGAGTGTTACCAAAAGTAGGTCCTGGAATAATGTTACCATACCTAAAAGGAAAACAATCACTCGAAACTAGAATAAAATTGTACAAATAAAACATATTTTAATACATACTCAATTTCCAATGGTTTTTATTAAGTCTACCGAACATTCATATGTAAACTTTAACTCTAATTGCTTGGTATTTTAATAAATTAAATCATCGAAATAAAAAACCAACACTTGATATAAATTTAACAATCATTACACGGGAACATTTTATGTTTGTCACAATACAAACTCAGTACTGGCTAGAAATAATATAAAAATGATGAGTCTTTCCCAACCATCAAACAAAGAACAAGCTTCTGAAATGTTCAAAAGCAGCTGTGGCTTTGGATTCATTTGTTGTTTGGGATGGGATTTTATATTTTCAGATAACAGTGGAAATGAATTAGGTTTTCACAATCATTTGGCAATTTAATAAGAAAAGATAGATGTAGAATAAGCTCAACTCATCGAAAACGTATTTAACATTATATATTTTCAGGTTAATATTAATACCTGTAAAAAATCCTTAATTAGGTACCAAATAGTAAGAGCTCTAAGGGAGGATACCAAAGCCTAACGTTTTCGTTATTAATGAATATTAAGTCGTAAAAAATATGGATATTGCTAAAGGTGTTTTATGGTAAACAATTATTTTTGCCTCAATATTTCATTACAGTCAGTAAAAAATACATTTTCTGAGATTTTCTGCCGTATTTAAGTTTAGAACCGGAGACTCTTAAAAACATTTAATGAGGAAGTTAACAATGCAAGTATTTTACAAGGTAATATAAAAATACGCCCGTCGCAGCAAACCTGCATACTAAGCGAATTTCCAATGAATATATAACATAAAATATTAAGCCACTTAACAGGATTCATAAGAAAAATATTTACAAACAAGGGATATTTAAAATTATAATCATTTTCCATAAGAATAACATTGGGGATGAGTACGCAGGTTTGCTGTAACAAGGAACACAAAATAATGGGTTTTTATGCAAATATAAGGAGAACTCATCTTAGTAGAATTCTCAAACCATGTTTTACCCATATACATTGATAAATAAGCGTTATGTACAATTTTAATTATTTTCAGTAAGAATAACATGGGGACCAAGTACCTAGGTTTGCTGCTACGGGAACCATAGGCGAAAAATTGTTTTTAGTGCAAACAACAATAAACCACAACTAGAGGTAATATGGTAATATAAACAAGTAGAGGCAATATGGGGAGTCTGGGACAGCTGAAAAATAATTGTTTTTTAATCAGAAGTGACGTTTGAGTGACGTGGTGATGACGTATGTGTGACGAGAGGGTGTGATGACGTCACGGCGATGACGTATTGGTGTGACGATACACATACGTCATTGGATGTGAGGTAATGTGAAAACGGGTGGATCTATATTCGTTCCGAAACTGTTAGAAATCGTGGGAGGGTTAGAAAATGAATTTTGCGATTTATGAGTGTCAAAGATTGAAAAATCTGGTAATTAAATTTGGCCAGTCTATTCAGTTGTCACTACGAATGTTTAAGGTACCTGTTTTGCAGGAGCTTATTCGAGATATTTAGGACTTTGTCATTTAACCACCTTCATTTTAGTGGCCTTTATAAAGTCCGTTTTTAAACTTCTCAATTTTTAAACTTTCACGGTACGAAGCTAAATGCTTATTCAGTTGTTGTTAAAAATGTTGTAGGTGACTAACTAATTATAATTAATATTCTCCTAACATGTTCAAACGTGTTCAAGGCCATTTTAATACCTAAAAAAAAGGGATCTTGACTGTGGAGGATTGCCCATGCCGACCAGTCAATAAAGGTCAGTTCATTCATGGCGGTTTGCCCAGCCGACCGATTGAACTGTTTAAGGTATGGATGGACCGCAGAACTCTACACTGCGCGAACCACCCGGTTTTTTGGGGGTTGTGATGGGAATCAGGTAAGAGACAGAGTTTAACTTGTACAATTCAACAAATTGTGTTAGTGTTAGTAGGAAACCAGCGAAGCCATGCAAGACAGAAAAGGAGAGTACAGACAAGAATAAGAGATCAGTGCTGATTTTAACGATTGACACAGGCCAGATCCATTTCCGACCGTACTGTTCACCCAACGGCCGGAGGCAGTGCTGACCACACAGGGGGACTTGTCTCAGGCCTTGTGTGACGCAGAAGGTGTTGACTTCCTCGGGGCCCGGCGGAGATCAGCGTAGAAAAGCCGGCCGATAGCAAGTGAGACCTACGTTTGTGGTGCTCGCTATATCACAGAAGTTCCAATCCCGGGTTACCACTTCAGGGATTGCGGTAATAGAAGACATCCGTGAACGTTCAGCTTATCTCCGATGATCTCCGCTGTGCCCCGCTGAATCTTCTCTGGAGCTGGTCCCGTGTCTGCACGCCAAATGATTCGAGTGGATCGAACATCCCGGCTTTATATCTTTTTCCGCCGAGTCAGCAGAAAAAGCTCGCCTCATTAGTTGATCTGTTTCGACCAATGAGAAGCCGGCTTGTGCTAATGAGTATACCGCTGTTGTTAGGTGTATCACTTCTGCTCAACCATTCTCAACGGACGTTTCATTTGTTGCTAAGAATGTTTTAGGTGACTTTAACTAATTATAATTAATATTCCCCTAACATGTTCAAACGTGATCAAGGTCATTTTAATACTTAAAAAAGGATCTTGACTGTGGCGGATTGCCCATGCCGACCAGTCAAGAAAGGTCAGTTCATTCGTGGCGGTTTGCCCAGCCGACCGATTGAACTGTTTAAGGTATGGATGGACCGCATAACTCTTCACTGCGTGAACCACCCGGGTTTTTTTTGGGGGGGGGTTGTGATGGGAATCAGGTGAGGGACAGAGTTTAACTTGTACAATTCAACAAATTGTGTTAGTGTTAGTGGAAAACCAGCGAACCCATGCAATGAAGAAAAGGATAGTACAGACAAGAATAAGAGATCAGCGCTGAGTATAACGATTGACACGGGCCAGATCCATTGCCCACCGTACTGTTCACCCAAGGCCGGAGGCAGTGCTGACCACGCAGGGGGACCGCCTCAGACCTTGTGTGACGCAGAAGGTGTTGACTTCCTCGGGACCCGACGAAGATCAGCGTAGAAAAGCCGGCCGATAGCAAGTGAGACCTACGTTTGTGGTGCTCGCTATATCACAGACGTTCCAAGCCCGGGGTACCACTACAGGGATTGCGGTACTTGGAGACTTCCGTGAACGTTCGGCTTCTCTAAAGTGATCTCCGCTGAGGCCCGCCGAATGAAGTAAGCAGTTGGTCCCGTTGCTACTAGACAAATGATTCGAGTGGACCAGTTCAAACAGTCACATATTATTACATTTGAGAGGCAACTTATTATATGATGATTTACAAATAAATAAGACAAAATAGCTCTTGTAAAAAAGTTTATGAATAATTGCACTTAGTTATTAAACCTCTTTTAATGATTAAAATCATGTAAATTTCTAATATTTAATTATATTACGCATTAATAGAAATAAAGACAGATATATTCTCAGTTAGGAATTCTTATGTCAAAGCTAGCGCTGGTGGCGGTGAAAGCAGAAGTTAACACCAGTGCTGCTATTAGTTCCCGTGGCGGCCACACTAAGTTTTGTAGCGCTAGTTTAGAAATTAATTTAATGCAGTGGACCAGTTAAAACGGTCACATATTATTACATTTGAGAGCCAACTTGTTATATGATGATTTACAAATAAGTAAGATGAAATAGCTCTTGAAAGAAAGTTTATAAATAATTTCACTTAGTTATTGAACTTATTTTCATGAATAAAATAATTTAAAATTGCAACATTTAATTATATTACGCAACTTATTCTAAGTTATGAATTCTTATTCTTATTTCGCTAGGGAAGATGAAACGACAGTGGTGCTATTAGTTCCCGTGGCGGCCACACTAAGCTTGTAGCGCTAGTTTAGAAATTCATTTAATGCAGTGGACCAGTTAAAACAGTCACATATTATTACATTTGAGAGCCTACTTATTATATGATGATTTACAAATAAGTAAGATGAAATAGCTCTTGAAAGAAAGTTTATAAATAATTTCACTTAGTTATTGAACTTATTTTCATGAATAAACTAATTTAAAAATTGCAACATTTAATTATATTACGCAACTTATTCTAAGTTAGGAATTCTTATGTCGCTAGGGAAGATGAAACGACAGTGGTGCTATTAGTTCCCGTGGCGGCCACACTAAGCTTGTAGCGCTAGTTTAGAAATCCATTTAATGCAGTGGACCAGTTAAAACAGTCACATATTATTACATTTGAGAGCCAACTTATTATATTATGATTTACAAATAAGTAAGATGTAATAGCTCTTGAAAGAAAGTTTATAAATAATTTCACTTAGTTATTGAACTTATTTTCATGAATAAAATAATTTAAAATTGCAACATTTAATTATATTACGCAACTTATTCTAAGTTAGGAATTCTTATTCTTATTTCGCTAGGGATGATGAAACGACAGTGGTGCTATTAGTTCCCGTGG
Source organism: Allygus modestus (assembly GCA_963675035.1). Taxonomy (NCBI): domain Eukaryota; kingdom Metazoa; phylum Arthropoda; class Insecta; order Hemiptera; family Cicadellidae; genus Allygus; species Allygus modestus. Next base: position 13,342,830 of record OY776115.1, read on the forward strand.
CGGCCACACTAAGCTTGTAGCGCTAGTTTAGAAATCCATTTAATGCAGTGGACCAGTTAAAACAGTCACATATTATTACATTTGAGAGCCTACTTATTATATGATGATTTACAAATAAGTAAGATGAAATAGCTCTTGAAAGAAAGTTTATAAATAATTTCACTTAGTTATTGAACTTATTTTCATGAATAAAATAATTTAAAATTGCAACATTTAATTATATTACGCAACTTATTCTAAGTTAGGAATTCTTATGTCGCTAGGGAAGATGAAACGACAGTGGTGCTATTAGTTCCCGTGGCGGCCACACTAAGCTTGTAGCGCTAGTTTAGATATCCATTTAATGCAGTGGACCAGTTAAAACAGTCACATATTATTACATTTGAGAGCCAACTTATTATATGATGATTTACAAATAAGTAAAATGAAATAGCCCTTGAAAGAAAGTTTACAAACAATTGGACTTTGTTATTGAACCTCTTTTTCATGACTAAAATAAAGTAAATCTGCAATATATAATTGTATTACGCTTTAATAGAATTAAAGCCAAAGGCATTTAAGTTAGGAATTCTTATTATGTTGCTATTGACGAGGAAAGGAGTAGTGCTGCCATTAGTTCCCGTGGCGGCCACACTAAGTTTTTAGCGCTAGTTTAGAAATTCATTTGAATACGTTTTTTTTATAAGCAATTTAGTTTCAATTAAGACTTGACCTTTTGGCCTCTTATCCCTTGGTAACCAGATTCTTTAAAAACCGAAAATACAGTTATCAAAATTCTTAAATATTAATAATATTCATTAAACATATATGCGCATATTTTAATTAGATTAGTCCAAATATTTGTTATTATCCTACATAACAGTCTAACTTCTCTTTTAAAAGGTGTTATTTAGATTACTAAACAAATAAATAAATTAATGTATTAAAACGTAAATAAAAAAATACAATGTTCGAAACCCTGAACCTTTACTGTTTGTTATGCTAAGCTCTAAAAATTAAAACTATCTGGTAAAATACCATGTAATAGCACTTCAGGCACATCCACAAGGATGGTGGTGGGGGGGAGAGCTTTGTAGCGTTACGTTTTGTGATGTGGGAGGGAAGAAGAGTATTAACCAGCGTTAAAGCATGCATACAATTTTCTTATTATGCACTAAGGGGCCATACACTTATTAAAAACTTAAACCAATCTGAATGGGTATATAGTAGTTGTTACGGTGCTCACCTCACACTCCGAGGATCATCAGATCAATCAAGATCAAAGTCTGTAATTTTTGTGTAAGTGTTATACTGAAGTCAACTGTCATCTGTCTTTTGGTTATTTATTAATTATGCTTTCTAGGGACAGGTTGACCTTAGATAGTAACAATACCACGGTGTGGACCATTCTCTATCAAAAGCTTTGAGAAATATTGTGGAACTTGGATAAATTGAACTTCTATAATTCAAAATATTCTTTGGTCCTAATTTTTGCTTAGTCCCTAGTACTGGTTCGTTACATTTTTTATACCAGCCCAATATTCTAATTATACAAGTTCCACTGTACTTGATGAGTGGAACTGTACTTCCTAGAGACTACCAAACATTGCCGATGTGAACGGTATTTTACATAACCATGGCGAGTGTATATGCAACCTAGAGATTATAACTATCACTGTAATTATAAGTCAAACTTCATTGGTTACAATATATCAGTGCCCAAATATTTCATAATGTTCCAGTCAGGGAGTTTATATTCTGTTGAGGCCTTTTATGCAAAGTTTTCTGTAGACCTATGAGTTTTAAACTATAAAATAACTGCATAGTTTACCGATTTTCAGATACGTAATATAACCTTACGTATCGTATTAAGTAAGCAACGTACTTTGAAACCTGGTGGCGCGGCGGATTGGAAGCAATTCTAATGGTCACATTTTATCACATTTGAGAGCTAGCCGCTATATATTTACTCGACATATATTTGATGCTGAGTTAGTTGTCGCGATGTTTACTAGATATATATTTATAAAAAGCAGCCACGGAATCGTCCATTACGTTGCCAGTCTGTAATGTTTGATAATCTAGTGATAGTAAAATGCATGGCTGCTATGTCAGCATCAAATATATGTCGAGTAAATATATAGCGGCGAGCTCTCAAATGTGATAAAATGTGACCATTAGAATTGCTTCCAATCCACCGCGCCACCAGGTTTCAAAGTACGTTGCTTACTTAATACGATACGTAAGGTTATATTACGTATCTGAAAATCGGTAAACTATGCAGTTATTTTATAGTTTAAAACTCATAGGTCTACAGAAAACTTTGCATAAAAGGCCTCAACAGAATATAAACTCCCTGACTGGAACATTATGAAATATTTGGGCACTGATATATTGTAACCAATGAAGTTTGACTTATAATTACAGTGATAGTTATAATCTCTAGGTTGCATATACACTCGCCATGGTTATGTAAAATACCGTTCACATCGGCAATGTTTGGTAGTCTCTAGGAAGTACAGTTCCACTCATCAAGTACAGTGGAACTTGTATAATTAGAATATTGGGCTGGTATAAAAAATGTAACGAACCAGTACTAGGGACTAAGCAAAAATTAGGACCAAAGAATATTTTGAATTATAGAAGTTCAATTTATCCAAGTTCCACAATATTTCTCAAAGCTTTTGATAGAGAATGGTCCACACCGTGGTATTGTTACTATCTAAGGTCAACCTGTCCCTAGAAAGCATAATTAATAAATAACCAAAAGACAGATGACAGTTGACTTCAGTATAACACTTACACAAAAATTACAGACTTTGATCTTGATTGATCTGATGATCCTCGGAGTGTGAGGTGAGCACCGTAACAACTACTATATACCCATTCAGATTGGTTTAAGTTTTTAATAAGTGTATGGCCCCTTAGTGCATAATAAGAAAATTGTATGCATGCTTTAACGCTGGTTAATACTCTTCTTCCCTCCCACATCACAAAACGTAACGCTACAAAGCTCTCCCCCCCACCACCATCCTTGTGGATGTGCCTGAAGTGCTATTACATGGTATTTTACCAGATAGTTTTAATTTTTAGAGCTTAGCATAACAAACAGTAAAGGTTCAGGGTTTCGAACATTGTATTTTTTTATTTACGTTTTAATACATTAATTTATTTATTTGTTTAGTAATCTAAATAACACCTTTTAAAAGAGAAGTTAGACTGTTATGTAGGATAATAACAAATATTTGGACTAATCTAATTAAAATATGCGCATATATGTTTAATGAATATTATTAATATTTAAGAATTTTGATAACTGTATTTTCGGTTTTTAAAGAATCTGGTTACCAAGGGATAAGAGGCCAAAAGGTCAAGTCTTAATTGAAACTAAATTGCTTATAAAAAAAACGTATTCAAATGAATTTCTAAACTAGCGCTAAAAACTTAGTGTGGCCGCCACGGGAACTAATGGCAGCACTACTCCTTTCCTCGTCAATAGCAACATAATAAGAATTCCTAACTTAAATGCCTTTGGCTTTAATTCTATTAAAGCGTAATACAATTATATATTGCAGATTTACTTTATTTTAGTCATGAAAAAGAGGTTCAATAACAAAGTCCAATTGTTTGTAAACTTTCTTTCAAGATCTATTTCATTTTACTTATTTGTAAATCATCATATAATAAGTTGGCTCTCAAATGTAATAATATGTGACTGTTTTAACTGGTCCACTGCATTAAATGGATATCTAAACTAGCGCTACAAGCTTAGTGTGGCCGCCACGGGAACTAATAGCACCACTGTCGTTTCATCTTCCCTAGCGACATAAGAATTCCTAACTTAGAATAAGTTGCGTAATATAATTAAATGTTGCAATTTTAAATTATTTTATTCATGAAAATAAGTTCAATAACTAAGTGAAATTATTTATAAACTTTCTTTCAAGAGCTATTTCATCTTACTTATTTGTAAATCATCATATAATAAGTTGGCTCTCAAATGTAATAATATGTGACTGTTTTAACTGGTCCACTGCATTAAATTAATTTCTAAACTAGCGCTACAAAACTTAGTGTGGCCGCCACGGGAACTAATAGCAGCACTGGTGTTAACTTCTGCTTTCACCGCCACCAGCGCTAGCTTTGACATAAGAATTCCTAACTGAGAATATATCTGTCTTTATTTCTATTAATGCGTAATATAATTAAATATTAGAAATTTACATGATTTTAATCATTAAAAGAGGTTTAATAACTAAGTGCAATTATTCATAAACTTTTTTACAAGAGCTATTTTGTCTTATTTATTTGTAAATCATCATATAATAAGTTGCCTCTCAAATGTAATAATATGTGACTGTTTGAACTGGTCCACTCGAATCATTTGTCTAGTAGCCACGGGACCAACCGCTTACTTCATTCGGCGGGCCTCAGCGGAGATCACTTTAGAGAAGCCGAACGTTCACGGAAGTCTCCAAGTACCGCAATCCCTGTAGTGGTACCCCGGGCTTGGAACGTCTGTGATATAGCGAGCACCACAAACGTAGGTCTCACTTGCTATCGGCCGGCTTTTCTACGCTGATCTTCGTCGGGTCCCGAGGAAGTCAACACCTTCTGCGTCACACAAGGTCTGAGGCGGTCCCCCTGCGTGGTCAGCACTGCCTCCGGCCTTGGGTGAACAGTACGGTGGGCAATGGATCTGGCCCGTGTCAATCGTTATACTCAGCGCTGATCTCTTATTCTTGTCTGTACTATCCTTTTCTTCATTGCATGGCTTCGCTGGTTTTCCACTAACACTAACACAATTTGTTGAATTGTACAAGTTAAACTCTGTCCCTCACCTGATTCCCATCACAACCCCCAAAAAACCCGGGTGGTTCACGCAGTGAAGAGTTCTGTGGTCCATCCATACCTTAAACAGTTCAATCGGCCGGCTGGGCAAACCGCCACGAATGAACTGACCTTTCTTGACTGGTCGGCATGGGCAATCCGCCACAGTCAAGATCCTTTTTTAAAGTATTAAAATGACCTTGATCACGTTTGAACATGTTAGGGGGTAGAAAAGTACATTTTTAAAATGTATCTGCAACGATCTAATTAAAAGCAATTTAAATTTTTTTGAATATATCACTCTAATTATTAATTACATGATTCTAAAATTCTGTTTATTTATTTAACAAAAACAAATAGTAATTTATGTGAAAGGTTATTTGATAAAATCAAATTACAGCCACATTACGTGGGTTACCAACACTAGCGCTCACAGCTTGATGTGGCGGCCACGGAAATTATGAGCAGCACTGCTGTTAATTGTAGTTTGTGAAACCTTCACCTAGCTTTGACGTAGGTATTCCTAACTATACTCATGTTTGTCTGACGATTACGCTTGTAAAATATACTATCACAGTAAAAAATAATAATTTACGATGGGCTAAAATAAGTATTAAAATTCTAAAACGTGTATATTTTAAATTGTTAGAAACATTTCACTATATGATATAAATTTTTTCAAAAGATATTTTAGAATCGCTTCAACTCTGAGAACAGACCTTGACCAGAAGGTTATCCGAACTTTAGTGATGTGCCCCAAAATCACGAACTGTGATTTTATAACGGTGATTTTAAAATCACGGGTGGACCTGTGATCACGACTTCTAAAGGAACAGTGATTTACAGTGATTCGTGATTCGCCGTGCTTCTCGTTATAGTTAGTACCTGACATCGCCTAGAAGCTTACCTGCTAACTTTAATTCTGTTTTATTGATTACAACGTGGGAATGCTTATCGCACACCCCCGCTTCCGCTGGGGTAGTGTTCTTTATCTGTCCCCACCTTCGGATTTCTTTCCTAAGCATTATGTCGTGATTGAATTTTTTATAATTTAAAATGTCAAAGCCTCAATGAAGTCCCCTTTAGAGATTTTTCACTGCAACCAGTGATAGTTTTGCTGTAATAGCAATAGACTGTAATACTGTTGGTTTCAGAATTGAGTTGAGTCGAATTTGATCTTATATATATATATATATATATATATATATATATATACTAGCTGATGTACCCGTCCTTCGTACGGGTTGTATATACAAAATCACGTTTTTGAGCGGCCGCCATTATTTTCAAAAAGGCGTATGCCAGTTTATAATGACCTAAAACCTTCTCACGCATATATAGAACAAAGAAACAAAGTTTCATTAATGTCAGTGCACCCGTTTTCCAGTGAAAAGCGAACAAAACCCCGTCTTTGAGCGTTACCGGCAGACAGGCAGACACAAATTGAGATAAGATTTGTTTTGTTTTCCCTAGGGTGTAAAACATGAAAATTGAGATAAGATTTGTTTTGTTTTCCCTAGGGTGTAAAACATGAAAATATGCCAACATTTCATAATTCCAAGCAATGTACAGACAAAACTCTAATTTTATTTATATAGATTAATTATACGGTATATTGAAATAAATATATATAAACTTGATGTACACGTTCTTCGCACAGGGGTTTTCCTTACCCGTTCTATAGTCAATGCAAATTTCATTTTAGTTAGCTTGAAACAGCTGTTGTTCTTGCTTCTGCTCTTTAATCTGTCAAATGTAAGTGCCCTCAGCTGTTCGCATTACAGTTTCTGAATGTTTACTTTCTTATGAAATGTAAACATTGAAACTTAGAACGTTCACGGGGCGTAGCCCGAAGGGATTTTAAAGAAGTGGATAGACCTATGTGTTGCATGGGTTCAAGATCTACCTTTGTGTAAAGTTTCAGCCCAGTCGGTTAAGTAGTTTTTGCGTTCACCCGGAACATCAGACAAACAGACAGAAACCACCTCTTCTTTATAATATTATAGATAGATTAGGCCAATTGGATAAAATATAACTAGTGGTAGGAAATGAAACTACATTTTGATGGAACAATTAATATTTTTTATAAAAGTTGGAAGAAACAAACATGTTTTTAAGTATTTTCTGGTGTAATTTTATTATTTATACAATATATTACAATAGTATATTTCGCACCAAGGGCCGAAAGTGGGGTTTTGCTGACCCGAGATCGTGTTTTATGACCGAGACGAAGTCGAGGTCATAAACCGTTCGAGGACTATGCAAAACCCTTTCGGCAGAGGTGCGAACGCTATTTTTCACCATACTACAGTTATTAACGGGGGCTAAATGTGATCGGTCATAAAACACGATCGGCCTCATGCAATCTTGGACTAAAACAGTTAACCAATAAACAAATCATCGATAGTACAATGTTTTGAATTTTATTGTTATTTGTTCCAGTGTTTCAACCAAAGAACACGAAATAATATGCAGGTATTAACCAGGTAACGTTGTGTACAATTGAAAACAAGTTGGCAACACTGAGTAAGTAGACCAGCTGACTTTCGGCCCTAGGGCCGACAATTTTCGGCCCTTGGGCGGAAAAACACTACTTTAGGTATTAAAATGACGTTCCGAAAACAGGTGATTACAGCGTAGTGTGGTGAAACATTCTTTTAATTTTAGGGCAGTAACATTTTGTAATATCACAAAGTTCGAATAGGTTTTATTCAATTTTGGTTTAGGTTTAGTTTTGGTTTGTAATTAAAAGTAATCCACAAAGAGTAAGAACTGATGGTCGAAAAATGATACACTTGTGTTAAAACTGAAACAAATTAGACTAAACCCAAGACACGAATTTATAACAAATATACCTATTTTTAGATACTTTTATTCTTAAAGATCTTAATTACACCTAGTAAATCCGACCCTGTACAATTCACGGTAAAAGCAGAAAAAGTTAAATCACGGTAAGAACGACAAGAGTGAAATTACAGTAAGAACGACAAGAGTGAAATCACGGTGAATCACTGTTTAGGTAGTGGAGAATCACGGACAATACAGTTTCAGCGCTCCTAGTTTTACGTAAAATAACGAATCACTGTAAATCATAGTTAAAAATCACAGGGAACCCTAGTAACCAATCACTGTTTTCATCGTAACTATAAAGTAACAGGAATTACAATCACTACTGAACTTTACTTTTGTTTAGTGGTTAAAGCTTTAATTATATTATTTCTTGAGGGGTAAATTTGAAAATGTCTTTGCAAAGATTAAATTAAAAGTAATTTAATTATTTATTAGGAAAATGATTTAAACAAATTTTAAAAAAATTGTAATTTAAGTGCAAGGTTGCTTGATAACATCACGATACAGCCACATTAAATGGAATGCAAAACTAGCGCTACAAGATTAGTGTGGCCGCCAAGGGAACTAATAGCAGAACTGCTCATTTCATCTTCCCTAGCGACATAAGAATTCCTAACTTAGAATACATGCAACTTTAATTCTATTAATGCGTAAAATAATTAAATATTGCAAATTTACTTTTAGTCATGAAAATAAGTTCAATAACTAAGTGAAATTATTTATAAACTTTCTTTCAAGAGCTATTTCATCTTACTTATTTGTAAATCATCATATACTAAGTTGGCTTTCAAATGTAATAATATGTGACTGTTTTAACTGGTCTACTGCATTAAATGGATTTCTAAACTAGCGCTACAAGCTTAGTGTGGCCGCCCGCCACGGGAACTAATAGCACCACTGTCGTTTCATCTTCCCTAGCGACATAAGAATTCCTAACTTAGAATAAGTTGCGTAATATAATTAAATGTTGCAATTTTAAATTATTTTATTCATGAAAATAAGTTCAATAACTAAGTGAAATTATTTATAAACTTTCTTTCAAGAGCTATTTCATCTTACTTATTTGTAAATCATCATATAATAAGTAGGCTCTCAAATGTAATAATATGTGACTGTTTTAACTGGTCCACTGCATTAAATGGATTTCTAAACTAGCGCTACAAGCTTAGTGTGGCCGCCACGGGAACTAATAGCACCACTGTCGTTTCATCTTCCCTAGCGAAATAAGAATAAGAATTCATAACTTAGAATAAGTTGCGTAATATAATTAAATGTTGCAATTTTAAATTATTTTATTCATGAAAATAAGTTCAATAACTAAGTGAAATTATTTATAAACTTTCTTTCAAGAGCTATTTCATCTTACTTATTTGTAAATCATCATATAATAAGTTGGCTCTCAAATGTAATAATATGTGACCGTTTTAACTGGTCCACTGCATTAAATTAATTTCTAAACTAGCGCTACAAAACTTAGTGTGGCCGCCACGGGAACTAATAGCAGCACTGGTGTTAACTTCTGCTTTCACCGCCACCAGCGCTAGCTTTGACATAAGAATTCCTAACTGAGAATATATCTGTCTTTATTTCTATTAATGCGTAATATAATTAAATATTAGAAATTTACATGATTTTAATCATTAAAAGAGGTTTAATAACTAAGTGCAATTATTCATAAACTTTTTTACAAGAGCTATTTTGTCTTATTTATTTGTAAATCATCATATAATAAGTTGCCTCTCAAATGTAATAATATGTGACTGTTTGAACTGGTCCACTCGAATCATTTGTCTAGTAGCCACGGGACCAACTGCTTACTTCATTCGGCGGGCCTCAGCGGAGATCACTTTAGAGAAGCCGAACGTTCACGGAAGTCTCCAAGTACCGCAATCCCTGTAGTGGTACCCCGGGCTTGGAACGTCTGTGATATAGCGAGCACCACAAACGTAGGTCTCACTTGCTATCGGCCGGCTTTTCTACGCTGATCTTCGTCGGGTCCCGAGGAAGTCAACACCTTCTGCGTCACACAAGGTCTTAGGCGGTCCCCCTGCGTGGTCAGCACTGCCTCCGGCCTTGGGTGAACAGTACGGTGGGCAATGGATCTGGCCCGTGTCAATCGTTATACTCAGCGCTGATCTCTTATTCTTGTCTGTACTATCCTTTTCTTCATTGCATGGCTTCGCTGGTTTTCCACTAACACTAACACAATTTGTTGAATTGTACAAGTTAAACTCTGTCCCTCACCTGATTCCCATCACAACCCCCCCCCAAAAAAAAACCCGGGTGGTTCACGCAGTGAAGAGTTATGCGGTCCATCCATACCTTAAACAGTTCAATCGGTCGGCTGGGCAAACCGCCACGAATGAACTGACCTTTCTTGACTGGTCGGCATGGGCAATCCGCCACAGTCAAGATCCTTTTTTAAGTATTAAAATGACCTTGATCACGTTTGAACATGTTAGGGGAATATTAATTATAATTAGTTAAAGTCACCTAAAACATTCTTAGCAACAAATGAAGCGTCCGTTGAGAATGGTTGAGCAGAAGTGATACACCTAACAACAGCGGTATACTCATTAGCACAAGCCGGCTTCTCATTGGTCGAAACAGATCAACTAATGAGGCGAGATTTTTCTGCTGACTCGGCGGAAAAAGATATAAAGCCGGGATGTTCGATCCACTCGAATCATTTGGCGTGCAGACACGGGACCAGCTCCAGAGAAGATTCAGCGGGGCACAGCGGAGATCATCGGAGATAAGCTGAACGTTCACGGATGTCTTCTATTACCGCAATCCCTGAAGTGGTACCCCGGGATTGGAACTTCTGTGATATAGCGAGCACCACAAACGTAGGTCTCACTTGCTATCGGCCGGCTTTTCTACGCTGATCTCCGCCGGGCCCCGAGGAAGTCAACACCTTCTGCGTCACACAAGGCCTGAGACAAGTCCCCCTGTGTGGTCAGCACTGCCTCCGGCCGTTGGGTGAACAGTACGGTCGGAAATGGATCTGGCCTGTGTCAATCGTTAAAATCAGCACTGATCTCTTATTCTTGTCTGTACTCTCCTTTTCTGTCTTGCATGGCTTCGCTGGTTTCCTACTAACACTAACACAATTTGTTGAATTGTACAAGTTAAACTCTGTCTCTTACCTGATTCCCATCACAACCCCAAAAAAAACCGGGTGGTTCGCGCAGTGTAGAGTTCTGCGGTCCATCCATACCTTAAACAGTTCAATCGGTCGGCTGGGCAAACCGCCATGAATGAACTGACCTTTATTGACTGGTCGGCATGGGCAATCCTCCACAGTCAAGATCCCTTTTTTTTAGGTATTAAAATGGCCTTGAACACGTTTGAACATGTTAGGAGAATATTAATTATAATTAGTTAGTCACCTACAACATTTTTAACAACAACTGAATAAGCATTTAGCTTCGTACCGTGAAAGTTTAAAAATTGAGAAGTTTAAAAACGGACTTTATAAAGGCCACTAAAATGAAGGTGGTTAAATGACAAAGTCCTAAATATCTCGAATAAGCTCCTGCAAAACAGGTACCTTAAACATTCGTAGCGACAACTGAATAGACTGGCCAAATTTAATTACCAGATTTTTCAATCTTTGACACTCATAAATCGCAAAATTCATTTTCTAACCCTCCCACGATTTCTAACAGTTTCGGAACGAATATAGATCCACCCGTTTTCACATTACCTCACATCCAATGACGTATGTGTATCGTCACACCAATACGTCATCGCCGTTACGTCATCACACCCTCTCGTCACACATACGTCATCACCACGTCACTCAAACGTCACTTCTGATTTAAAAACAATTATTTTTCAGCTGTCCCAGACTCCCCATATTGCCTCTACTATAAGAAGCCATATTCTAAATTTCGCCAGTTTATGTTCATAAATAAACGAGATATACAATTGTTTTTTCTCTCAATTAGAATAACATTAGACAACGTACTGTGTTTAGCACTTTCAATATCTCAGTAACCAATTGACGTAGAGCAATAATCAAAATAGCAAATTGTTTGTTTTTTTATGTTGAATTCAATGGTAAAAATTAGAATTAAATTTTAATAAAAATTACATGTGGAAACCCCAACAAACCCATTTTTGGGGTACAAAACCCCCCAAAAACCCCCTTCGGATGGTGCGACTCGTCTGGTTTTCGAACTCATTCAAATAAATGGTACTTTACACTTTTGTACCTAATTTCATTAAGATCGGACCTTTTTTACGAGAGTTGTCGTGCTTACGGACAATACATACAAATTTGAACGAATGGTGTTTTTGGCATCTGGGGTACTCAAAATGAAAAGTTATCATGGTCTCGGGCTTAAGTCTTACCATGAAACCTACGGTAATAGCTTCTTCCCTATAGGGGAAATTCGCTAATACAAACCGGTATTCTCACATCGGCCATCTTGCAAACCTAACGGTTAGCGTCTTGGACTCGGTTCAAGGGGTCACGGGTTCGATCCACAGGGAGCACAACTTGAGGGGTTTGGCCCGTTTTCACATAAACCGTTTGACATAATAACCGATTTTTAACTGATGATACTCTTAAAAAAAATGCTACTAACTTTGAACAAATATTTCCGTCTAATACGTATTACTAACCTCAAGTATATATTAAGAGCAATTTCACACGGAACATCTTATGTGTAATGAGTGGCCAGCCCAACTGACTTTATAAACAACAAGGCTACGTCTCCTCACCTTTCACAACCTTGCATTGTGCAACTTTCTGAGCGGATACTTTGCATTATCATCTATGGTGGGTAGATGGGAGGTAGAGTCGAATGCTAGGGCAGTTTTAGGGAAAAGTTCTATTACCCTGTCGTATAAGGGAAAAATCGCCCTATTTCACAAATGATGTCCGTAAAGCTCAGTTTTTTGCATATGATACAACAACTTTAGATTGCAATTTTAGAAGACCCCGTCGATTTTTTCCTTAGGCTCCCTCCCCCCCCTTAAAACATATTTTTCCTTTAAACAAATCTCTACTTTACATTGGAGTTTCATGGGTTGCGAATTGTTCTGATTTTATAGTTTTAAAAAACAATCAACAGTATATGTATGTTATAATAATAATAATATAATGTTATATGTATGTAATAATGTATGTTTAAGACACGTGTTACAATAATATTGATTCTAAATAATGTTCAATAGTTCACTGTGCTTATAATATACCGTACAATAAAAACAGTAGTAACGCTTTGATACAGAAACCCGTTAAGTATATAAAAGTGTTTCCAATAACAAAGCGCATTTCACACATTTCCAAGTGTTACATTCTATTTTTATGTAATGCATTTTATATATGGATTTCACTTCAGCAAAAATGGAAAGCTTTACGGCAGGCAGCACACAGAGTATAATAAACACCAAAAAATAGCAACTTCGACGAGAAGAGTAAGCTCAGTGCCAGGCCATTTTGAGAGCAACTGAAATGGCACTATCACAGAGCAGTGATCTACACAACTGTTGAGGAAGCTGAAGCTCGCAGACAAGCTATTGTTGTAAGGGCTATGCCCAGCGGGAGCAAACGTTCGCCAGAAATACGTGGAGTGTCTTTGAAAAGGTTAGGGTTCATTTACGCTACAGATCGTTGACACAACGACCCTCCTAAATATTTAATAAAATATATCATGGGTTCATTTACTCTACAGATCGTTGACACAATGACCCTTCTAAAATAACTAAACAAAAATAAAGGTTCATTTGCTCTACAGCTCGTTGGCACTATGACCCTATCTAAATAATAAAATAATAATTCAAGGTCCATTTACACTACAGATCGTTGAGTCAACGGCCTTAAAATGTAATATTTTAAATAAATATGAAATTAGGTCGTTGATACAACGAACCGTTTAGTTTAACATATTTGTTATTTCAACTTTAGGGCCGTTGGCACAACGAGCCATTTCATATATTTTATAGTGAAAATATAAAGAGTAGGTTCATTTACACTACAGATCATCGTTCTACATGGTGCGCAAAAAGTATCTTTAAACGGAAGGCGCTCATCCATTCGCACTGACAACGCGGCCGACACGACGCGACGGGCGAAATTAATTTGCGCATATTATTACTAAAAACCATACACATATAATTATATAAATTCCTTTTAACAAATAAAAGTCAACTATTTTTAATGCAGTACAAAATATATTGCCGTAAAACAATGCTAATGCTAGAAGTTAATTTGATAGCACTATTATACTATATTTAATATTATAATTCAGAAGCTTTGACAAATCCTAACCATTATTAAAAGGCCTTTAAAGTGAGAACTAAGACACAAATATAAGGTAAGTAAAATGGAGTAAATTGAACCAAGTAAATATATTCAACGGAACTGCTGTACAAAACAACTAACTTACTACAGTAAAATGCCGTGTTTTAATAGACGTATATTTTGAAGACGTAGAAGCTTAACGTATTGCCTGTGCTTATTTCGTCCAGGAAGTAATCGAATTCAACCTGTACGTTTTTAATGTTAGACTACATGTGTGTATGAACATGACAATAATTATAGGTACTGTTCTACAAGTAGTATAATCATAAGGAGCTTTAATGCCAGTACATATAATTTTAAATTTAAAATTAGCCTATGTATTACGTAAATGATAAGCTAGGAATTTGGCGTGACTGTAGTCCCTAGTTGGGTACTCCGTATGGAAGACAAAAATTATTGGCCCGGTTTTTCCATTCTTAATATTCACACGGTCTTAACCGGTTGGCCATTTTAACTTAAGACTCCTAAAGGTGTTTTACAAGATGTAAGTGCAGGTGGCTTGTGAAGGTGGCTCTGGTTGTCACCTAAGTTTTTTTGTATAGTTTAATTTTAAAATATCAACTAAATAAATATTATTCGTCAGATCATTCGACTTTATTACATGTAAATAACATAATGATACAATGAGCCAACTTCTCCGAGGTTTTTTATTTAAATATCTTTTTACTTGATTGTTTGGTGTTTATAACTGGTACTGGTGTTTATAACAGAGGTTGTAAATCTAAGTTTGTGACCTCTAAAGCCATGGGAAGAACTTTTAGCAGGCGAAAACCTCATATTTTTTACACTTTTTCCATATTTCTTCTTGTAGGCCCTAAATGACGCCTCGTACAGAAATTGTTATACATGCTCAATTTAAAGTTGACAAGATTTTTTATCAAATACACTGGTCAAAAGTGTTATTACTAAATTTGATTCATATTCCAAAGAACTTTGAAATTTGACGAAATTTGCCGATAAACCTCATAAAGTTCCCACTTCTTTCATTTATTTACTGTAACTCGTAAATGAGACCTCGTGCAGAAAATATTATAATTGTTGGAATTAAAGTAGTCATAATTTAATATATAAAAATAAATGTTTGTACGTTTGATAGTCTGTCCGTTCGTATTTTATGCGTTGCTATACCGTTCATCCGATTGCTTTGAAATTTTGCATGGTAACACAGGTTAACCCTGGGAAGGATACCTTGTAAACGAGGTCCCGTACAGAAAATAGTTGCTCCATAGAGTAGACAAGATTGAATGTAAAACGAACTGGTAAAAGTTAGTATTACAATGTGTGATTCATATTCCGAAGAACCTTGAAATTCGACGAAACTTGCCGATACACCTCAAAATTTTCGCACTTCTTTAGTTTTTTATCCACACCGACGAGCTACGGTCCAACCCAACAGTAAAATTCACCAATTGGTAAATTCCCTCACGTCAGCGTGCTGCGTGCGAACTCGTTTATTTATGTTGTATGCAACGGAGATATTTGAATTGTTCTTAAAATTTGTTAATCCGTTTGTCTGTTTATAAGCCAGATTTGTTTAGCGTTTCACAAACAACGACAATATTGAATGAAATAAAATGTTTTGCCTATTTTCGTGAGGAGGAAGAATTCTTTTGACTATTTTAGCGAATTTCCCCTATAGGGAAGAAGCTATTACCGTAGTCGGTATGGTAAGACCTAGGCCCGGGACCATGATAACTTTTCGTTTTGAGGTCCCCAGACCCCAAAAACACCATTCGTTCGAAACTGTATATATATATATATATATATATATATATATATATATATATATATATATATATATGTGTGTGTGTGTGTGTGTGTGTGTGTGTGTGTGTGTCCGTGAGCACGATAACTCTCGTAAAAATTATCCGATTGTGATGAAATTTGGTATAAACGTGTAAAGCAACATTTATGACTTTAAGTTCGAAAACCAGCCAGATCGCTCCATCCAAAGGGGTATTTTTGGGGGGTTTTGTACCCCAAAAATGGGTTTTTCGAATTTTTTACATATAATTTTGGAAATATTCAAATTTTATTTTTTTCATTGGATTCAGCTTAAAAAAACACACAATTTTGTATTTTGATAATTTCTCTACGTCAATTTGTTACCGAGATATTGAAAGTGCTAAACACAGTACGTTGTCTAATGTTATTCTTATGGAGGAAAATAAAAATCTTATATCTCGCTTATTCATGAACGTATACTGACGAAACTTGGTATACGGATTCATCTGGTTGTGGACCATTGATATTTGCTCAAAAAAAATTTTTTTCCATAGGCTCCCGTAGCAGCAAACCTGCGTACTCAGCCCCATGTTATTCTTATAGAGAATAAGTAACGTGTTATCTCCCTTAATTATGAAAATAAATTAATGAAATTTGGTATGTGGCTTTACCTACATGAGTTATATTGATATTTGTATAAAACCCCATTTTTTGTGTTCCTTGCTTCAGCAAACCTGCATACTCAGCCGCCATGTTATTCTTATGGAGAATAATTAAAATGTCATAAATCGTTTGTTTATGAATGTATATTGATGAAACTTGGTATGTGGCTTTATGTGGTATTAAGATATATGTATATCCATTGGAAATTCGCTGAGTACGCAGGTTTGCTGCTACGGGTGTATTAAAGCATTAGGGTGATGCCCCTTTGTCTGGCACCGCAACAAAATCGATCTTAAGGGTACAGGTCACTCAAATTTTCACTGCAGAATGCACCATATTTGTGCTATTGAGCATTTAGTCAGCTTATTACATTTTATCAGAGAACGGAGGAAATATGATTTACTACTCTACAAAGGTATACTAAACCAATCCAATAACGGCAAGACAATGAATCATTGGCTACAGAACACGTAAGCCCTTGCAACATGGTATGTAAAGCTCAGTTTGTCTAGGTACCATTGTGATCATAATACCGAATATTTTATGTATTTAAATCCACCTTTAATAAGTCCAACAAACTACTGGAGTTATTGATCAGATATTTGAAAGAAGATGGGTAAAAAAACAGTTATGGGTTTATTCCTGTTCCAATAAGGCTCGGCCTTAAAGGCCTTCAACATTTCCATGTTAATTATACTAGACCGATTGAGCAAATATTGGTAGAAAGACAGCAGGCAATGAACTATAGTAAGAAACAGGCCTATACTTTCCATCCGGTATGCCCTCTGCTCCGTCGGCCTTACACTTTAAATTTATTCATCAGTGACGTTAGTAGTTAACTGAACCGATTGAGCATACATTTCTTAGGAGAATAGTAAATACATCATAAAATAACCTTTGCCTACTCATGGTCCAAAAATGATTTACAAAATGATGGAATAACATATATGGGTTAATAAATGTGTTCTAATCAGGCCTCATCCATGGAAAAATATCGTATTGTATAGAAAGATATTCGAAAATACTAACATCGGGGTTAAGGTTTGTAAATAACAAAATAAAAAACTACCAGCTGTTCAAAAGCAACCATTCAATTGTAAAAATAACACTCACCTGGTAAAGTATCATGTGATTTTCTTGAGAATTGTGATTATTACCTATGCGTACATAACTTTAAATGTACATGATTAGGTTATGTATAAATTGCGAGAACCATTCAAACTAAAGATTGAACATAAAACAGGCATGCCCAAGTAATCGAGGAAATAAGCAAAGCAAATACGCTAGCCTTGGAGTGGAACCGTGAATATAAGTCTCTAGGCATTTTTTAAAAAACTAACTGGCTTTTCGAACAAAGCTCGGTCCCCCAGGTGCTTTAAAAAATTTAACGATTTTCTCAAACATACCATTGTACAGTGATCGCGAGCGAAGCCGCGACGGGATACTAGTATTAAGTAACCATGTATCTTATAAAATAATAAAGTGTAGTGGCGAAGTGTAACCCTCTATTCAGAGCAAACTATTCAACGTAAAGAGGCCAGGGTTGTGTCAAAAAATGACCCTTAGCCCAAGGACAGAATAGAGTTTTTATAATGGAACCAGAAGTAGATGATTTTCCTTTGATAAATCCTGGGTCTCAAAAAATATGACAGCAGAACGGCATTCTAGTGGTTTACAGCTGGAATTGTAGTTTGATTTTCAATTTATGCAGTTGTTGTAGTTTTGTGTGAGCAGAATCAACAGTTTTTGGAAAAAATTACAGTAGTGACTATCCTTCCTAAAGTTCGATTTGTGTATCAGTATAAAAAACCATGATTAAAGACACAAACACAATCTGACAAAACGTATATGGGAGGAGTTATGTTATGTTTATAATGAATAAATGTGAAGATACAAGTTAATGCAATTGATATAATTCAGTAAACTATATTTTGGTTAAACATTTAAAGTCTAAAATTCCGATTTAGTTCTTTTATCTGAAAATTTTGTTTCATTTTACAGAGTATGCTTTATTTGATGAAATTGAATGAAAATATGGTAAGAAGTTTTAATAAAATTGATGAGAAGACTAAAGGAGTAATGGACCTATCCCACTATTAGCATTGCATACATAAATATTTATACTAGCTGTCACCATACCCGGGTTCGCCTGGGAATAAACATTGTGGTGTGCGCTGCATTATGTGGTTACCCATGGAATACTACGAATCATGATCAGCTGTTTTAGTTATAATAAGCTCAAACCATAAGAGCTTATAATAAAGTTAATGTCCATAAGAATAACATTATCTAGTGATTAAATTATCACAAGTAGACTTGGTGAGATCTTGCTGTATTTTAGGCCAAAAGACAAACCTCAGAATTTCATTAGCAAACGTTATTTATTTATAAACTTTGACTTTATAATAGACTAAAACTTTTATAGACAACAAGAAGTAATAAATAACAAATTCTAAGATAAATAAGAAATTTAAATCACAGCCTTAGAGGTTGTGTCTATTATTCACCATCTTTAATTTAGAGCTTGTGAAGAACTACAACAGTGACATTAATTAACTAACTAGAGATCTTTAATTGGATATTTATTCAATTTGAAAATTATTTTTATTGGTTTTTAATTTAATTATAGTTAATTTCCTAGTATTTTATTATATATTACTCAGAGATTTTTAGAGCTTGTCAGCTCGGTCAACCAAGACCTTGAGATTAAAATATATACCTTTGTGTAAACCAAAAATAACTAGGCCACCATTATTATATTTAAATCACCTACTGAAAATTTATTTAATTGAAATCCAGCAAATTTGTAACATCAGTTTGTGATTCCCTTGAATCAGTTAATCAAAACTGAATACACATGTAAAGTCACAATAAAGTAATAGTTGAATCATTTTAGTTGTGAACCCCAAAAAAATTGCAACACAAGAGATTTATTTTTTAAATGATAGCTAATAGTACCCTTAATCATCCCTCAAAAATCGCCATCAATCGTACTTTGGCAACATGTCAAAAATTCAAAATGGCCGCCAAGATGGCGGCCAAAATATATATTTTGTCTTATATCTCGAGAACGGTTAGTTTTATCGAACCACTTTATTTCAAAAAAGTTGTAGCTCTTTTAATGCTGATGAATTTTTATACCTACATTTCTTCTGTAGGTCGTATGGTATGGCTGCAATTTGCCAAGCCGTATTTGATTAAAATCTGTATTTTTCCAAAAAGGTCGAAATTTTCAATTTTGGATGGCTATTTTTGAAAATACAAATTTTTCGGCAAAACATCACATATTTAAGTTGATTGGAATGTCGTTTCCTCCTTGTTTTTAGTTTTAATTGTGCTTTTAGCGAATTTCCCCTATAGGGAAGAAGCTATTACCGTAGGTCTCATGGTAAGACTTAAGCCCGAGACCATGACAAATTTTTTTTTAAGGTCCCAAGATGACTAAAACACTATTCGTTCAAATTTATATATATGTATATATATATATCTATATATATATATATATATATATATATATATATATATATATATATATCTATATATGTGTCCGTGAAGGCGATAACTTGAGTAAAAAACGTCCGATTTTGATGAAATTTGGCTCAAATGTGTAAAGTGACATTTATGACTTTAAGTTCGCAAACCAGAAAAATCGGACAATGGGAAGGGGGGTTTATGGGGGTTTTAAATTTTACAAAAATCAGTTTTTTGCATTTTTCACCCTAAAATTTTTGAAACAGTTAATTTTGGTTTTGACCATGTTATAGAGCTTAAAAAACAAATAATATGGTATTTTGAATTATTAACCTAGGTTAAGTGGTTGCGGAAAAAATCCAAAAAAACATGCTCATAAAATCTCCCATGTTAATCTTATGGGAAAAAGGTTTTTGGCTTTTCCTCAGTTAGTTTTACTTTAAACTTCACATTTGCTTTTACCAATCACTTCAGCTCCACAAAACAATCATTTTGGTGTTTAAATTGTGATTCTACGTCCAACCGTTGCAGAGATATTCAAAGTACTAAACACAGTACGTTGTCCAATGTTATCCTTATGGAGAATAAATAAAATTTGATATCTTGATTATTTATGAATGTATATTGATGAAACTTGGTATGTGGCTTCATGTTGTACTGGTATATTGATATTTGAACAAAAAACAAATATTTTGTTGGTTTTGCCCGTAGCAGCTAACCTGCATACTCAGCCCTAATGTTATTCTTATGGAGAATAAGTAAAGTTTTATATCTCCCTTAATTATTAACATAAATTAATAAAACTTAGTATGTAGCTTCACCTGGTTGAGTTAAATTGATAATTGCATAAAAACTCATATTTTGTGCTCCTTGTTGCAGCAAACCTGCATACTCAGTCCTATGTTATTCTTATGGAGAATAAATAAAATGCTATAGATCATTTAGTTACTAATGTATTTTTATAAAACTTGGTAAGTGCCTTTATGTGGTAGTGAAAAACATATATATTCATTGGAAATTCGCTGAGTACGCAGGTTTGCTGCGACGGGGGTATTTATGGTCATGTTCAATGTTTTTGGCATGATTTAAGTAATCTAAAATTTTAAAGGATAAGTAAGTGTCCACAATATGGAAATGCAATTAAAAATTGTAGGTATGTTATTAAATCATAAAATTGTATTAATACTACAAAATAAAAGGACCACTACACACAATATGTACAATAAGTCGATTAACATACTTTTATGTAAATGTGTAGCCCAAGGATTTCAAAGTTTAGTCAATGTTTTTAAAAGTAGCTTTCTCATCGTCATCTTCTTTGTCCAACGAAAACTGGAGACAGTTTTCACAACTGTTTTCTAAACAATGACCACAGAAAATAGTGCAGTCGAATCCATTCGCTTTAGACACACATCTCATTGAATTACAAGGAGTTTTGCAATTGCATCTAATCATTTTTAACAATGTCTCTGGTGCTGCCGGCAAATCCATCGTTTGGGGCACATACATGCTGTCCTGCAAAGTCCATCCCCAGTCTGTAGTTATCATTCTACCTTCTGCCCTTTTCCATATTTGGGTTTGTAAATAGGCACGCCGACTGTGAAACTTAACCGCTAACTCTGTTGGAGGAAGTTGCTGAGGTTTTATAAAACTTTTGGCTTTTTTTAATTTTGACAAAATACTTTGTCATCTTTATATCTACATGTGTTCACTGATTCGTTACTATTCCCATTAAACAGACTAACCATTAGTTTCAGACCAATTTCTTCAACTTGTTTTGGACTCAAATTTGGCGAGCTGAAAGATATCAGTAGACCCCGAAAGTATTTGTCTTCCAATGCTCGATTGAATACGGATAGTTTTCCGATGTGAAAAATCCTCAAAGTTGTGTCGCACCCTGTATAGGCGTGCAGAGCTAATAGAGATTTAGCTAAATCTTCTCCAAGTGAGGATGTAATTTTGGAAATGTTATAAACTTTATCTGATAATCGTTTGTCACTTCTGAAAAGCAAGTTGTAATTTGCTGTCATGTTACACCAATAGATAAGTAAAATAAGAAGATCTGTGTCCTCGCCAATCACTGTTGTATCACTTTGCTCTAAATGTTTTATGGAGGTCAAAACAATGTCAACGTCAGAATCATCTACTGCATGTACAACTGCGCATCCATTTTCTACCTTTTCTTTTGAGATGAGATCAATTAGTCTCTGTTTGTTTTCTTTGTTAGAAAGGAAAACCTCTTTCTTACCAGTAAATTTCATTTCTGGTGTGAAGTTGACAGATGGTGCCTTTGCATGAGACCGACGTGTATGGGTCATATCTTTTGTTGTACAACCAGATATGTATCCATCAAAAACAATAGTTGCATCTCCATACTTTGTTTTAACAAATTCTGCATACATTTCAGCAACATCTTTATATTTCATCTCTTTCTGCCAAGACAAACGTTGTAAAAGGGAGCCACCATCCACTACATACATAATTCTTTCTTGTTGTAGAGGCTGCAGATCTTGATCTTTATCAGACATATATGTGAGGATTGCTTTTGCTAGTTGGGGCTTATCGGCTTTCAACATAATCGATGTACTTTCAAATAACGTTGATAAAATAAACACAATTCATTATGTCTCGCTCTTATCTAATAGCCACTGTCACATTCATTAGAACACTTAGGCCAACTTTATAAAAACATCAAGAGTGATATATTACATATATCTCACTTTGTAACACTTAACATCTCACTTATTACAACTTAAAATAAACGACAAAACAAAATATGACAGAAGACACAACTTCAAAACAAACAACAGCAGGAACAGCGCACAGCTAACAATCAAAGAAATTACGTAAACAGCTGACCGCTAACGACAGTGACAGAGCAAAATGCCCTGGCGATTGATAGTTTGAAGCCATTGGATTGTATTCACGCATTAATCAGCCAATAGGTATATGGTATTGACACATGCAATACAACATGCTAGGAGTCACCTACAGCGACGCTCGCACTTTAGGAGAAAAATACATCGTTGCTGTCAGCCACTCTGTAGCACTAAAAGGGTTAAAACTGAAAATAATTAGAAACCACATGGTCTCATGGTTTATCTATGATTTTTCGTTGTAACGTTATTATTTGTAAACATAAAGTCATCCAAAATTGAAAATTTCGACCTTTTTGGAAAAATACAGATTTTAATCAAATACGGCTTGGCAAATTGCAGCCATACTGTACGACCTACAGAAGAAATGTAGGTATAAAAATCCATCAGCATTAAAAGAGCTACAATTTTTCTGGAATAAAGTTGTTCGATAAAACTAACCGTTCTCGAGATATAAGCCAAAATATATATTTTGGCCGCCATCTTGGTGGCCATTTTGAATTTTTCGGCATGTTGCCAAAGTACGATTGATGGCGATTTTGGATGGGTGATTAAGGGAACTCTTAGCTATCATTTAATAAAAAATTGCTTGTGTTGCTTTTTTTTTGGGCTTAGGCCATATTTTCTCATAAAATGATTCCACTATAAATCTGTTCATATAAATAGCTGATTTATTTCATTACTGTAGATAAGCTAAACCAGCTGAATAAATAGGGACAGATAAAGTAATTTAACAGTTTATCAGGTAATCTTATTAGGTTTATCTTATTAGCGTAATTTTCAAATAATCCCAGATTTATTTTGGAAGTTTAATTAAATAATATTATAATAATATTATTAAACCCTCTGGAATCTAAACAAACATCAGTATTTCGTGATGATTTTATTATTATTTATTATCTTATACTATTCAGATTATGGCGGGATAGTAGATTCTACCAAATATTATATGTGATTTGCAGGAGGGAATATCTGTTATTTGTTTAATTATGACGATGTATTTAAAGAGATAAATATAAATGCAAAGGTTGTGTATGCATTTGTTTTTAAGGTATCTACAAAACGGATCTACAAATAACATAATCTGTTGAACAAAAGTATGACACGGCGCGGCAGAACACATCGTACAGCCGAAGTTGTTATAGGCTGCTAAATTAAACTCGTTACGTGTTCAGTTATCTCAGGCTGTATCTGTGTATAAACAGAGCATGAGATACGATTTTACTAATTAGCCTTTTTATTAATGTAATTTTTTTTAACCACAAATAAGTATTTTATTTACAATTACTTTATAACACATTGTGAAATTTTACGTAATCCAAATAACTAATTTAATAAATAGTCCGTAAGTTAAGCTGTATTTAACTATGGTACAGTAAAATTTCCAAACCAAATTTGGACTTATTAGTTCAGATACCGTTTAAAAATTAGATAACTTCTTATATCTTATAAAATAAAAAAATCCATCAAAGAGAAACTAATTTAGGCTACTGTTATTTAAAATGTTAAAATCAAATATATGTTTAAACTAATTTAACTATTAATTTAGCATTCACAAATTTATTTATTTTGCAAAATAGAACATTTTAAATTAATTTACTCCACTAAACAACATCATTTACTGTTTCAATTGAATGAAAACATAAATACTGTAACGCTACATAATAGTAATTTTTTACTGACTTTTTAACAACTTTTAAAATGGAAGCTGAGAACGTTAAAACAGTTAATGGTTTATTTTAACTTTACCTATCGCTTGAAGTGGGGCTTTAAGAGCCACTGGGGCAAAGCCCAATGAAGATATATTAGTTTGTATAAGTGATCTAGACATAATAAGCTATCAATTAAAAAATTAATGATTAAAATAGGCCCAGTAGATCAGCCCGTTGGACTGGTCAAAGTTTTAATTATTTTGAAATATATATAGTGATATCCACTTACACACAACCCCGATTTTAGGGAACATATCCCCTAACTTTGCCTGCTGATTTTCTACCAATTATTTGTTCAATCGGTCTAGTAAATATATGATTAACATGGAAATTTTGAAGGTCATTAATAGGAACGAGTCTCATTGGAATTGAAATAAGCCCTTAACTGTTTTTGTGATGGACCTATCTTCTTCCAAATATTTACTCAATAACTCATGTAGTTTGTGCATGATGGGCTTAAAAACACATAACAAATTCAGCATTATAATCACAATGACTATCTAGATAAATTAGGCTTTAAATACCATGTTGCAAGGTCTTATGTGCTCCCAACCCAATGTTTAGTTGCCGCGCCTTGATTTTATGTTGTTTAGTACACCGTTGTGAAGTAGTTAGTAAAGCACGTGTTTTTTCCATTCTGTGGTAAAAGATAAACGATCTGACTAAATGCTCATTAGAACAAACATGGTGCATTGTACGGTGAAATGTTGAGTAATCTGTACCCATAAACTCGTCTATGGGGCAGTGACGGACCAATGGGCATAACCCTAATGACGTACGTAATGATTTGCAGAAGCCTAGACGTTTCCTGCCCAACACGAAAATGGGCAACATATTTTATTTAATTAGGTTCAGTATTTTTTTGAGAAACACTGAACAAATATGTTTCATAAACACATATTTAAGTGAACACATAGACAGGTGAACAACATTTAAATATCTCCGCTGCATACAATATTTCACTGCTCAAAGCGATGTAGAAAAAAATGTATTTTATTTATATAGATAAATACATTCCTTATGTGTAACATCTGTTATTGCCTGTCCATAATGTGTGAACAGCTACAATTCAAATCAAATTATTCCCCATGTTATTATTATGGGCAAAAAACGAACTATGAGGTCAGGCCGTGCCCTTGAGATTAAAAATATCGAAAATTAAAAACCTTATTGCAAAACTACGAACTGAGACGAATTGTTTTGATACTTCAATCATTAAAATTGGCCAAGAAATAAGGGAGAAGTTGTGTTTACAAAAAACGGCTTAACGTATTATATACATGGATACTGGAAATTTACCGATCATACACATTTGTCATTTGACTTTCGTAATAAGTCAGCAAAGGGCAACGCTAAGCGCAAGCGTCACAAGGTAAAGCGCCTTCAGTTTGACAGATACTATTACCGCACAGTGTAGTACGATGATCTGTAGAGTAAATGGACCGTTCATTTCAGTTTAAATTTAGTTCACATGAAATGGCTCGTTGTGTCAACGGTCTTATTTTATAAAATTATAAAAATATATCGATGAAGGTCCGTTGTCGCAACGAGCCTGTAGACGCTTTGGACCGTTTTGCTTATATTAAATGGGTTCATTGGCTCTATGACCCTCTTTAAAAATATAATAATAATATAAGGGGCCGTTGTATCAACGATCTGTAGAGTAAATGGACCTTCTTTTTTTAAATTAAATATAACGGAGGGTCATAGTATCAACGAGCTGTAGTGTAAATGGACCTCATATTAAATTAAATATTATTAAATAGGTCCGTTGTGCCAATGATCTGTAGAGTAAGTGAGCTGTCCCCTTTGAAAATGCTGCCTAGGAATACGACGTGACTCTTGGTCAGTTAACATATACCTTACTAACGCTATGTAGTGAACACGGGCGAGCCGCGGCGGGTAACGGCTTGTTATCATACATTGTAGGAAGTGCTAAAAAGTTACCCCAACAGAGTTTTCATTATTATAGATACATCTTCAATGTTTTATATTTATTTGTAGAACTGCAATGAGCTGCAACAAGGATTGTTAGGTATTTTGCTCTACCTTTACGTTGTGTTTAACTCAAGAGTTGTCTTCAATTTTGTTACTTGCTATACTATTTATAAAGCAAATCAAATACAGCAACAAATCCAACATTTGTTTAAAGTTATTTGTTGAATTTTAGTATGCAATCATTTTACTGGAATCTTTAATGATGAAAAGTTAACAATCGAAAATTTGTTTATATTTTAAAGCTTTACGCGTTATTGAAACGATGTATGGATTTATGATAGCTGTTCAGTTTTGTTAACCTTTACAAACAAACTCGCATCCATTTTAATTCCAAATGTTTGAACTTTGTTATTTTCAATAGCCTTACAACCTAAGTCGGGTAAAGATAAATGTATTATGTGATATACGTTAAATATAGTAAGTGGTATATTACGTTTTCATGAGTAGAGTTATAACAAGTCCAAGCCAATCGTAAGTAGTAAAAAGTGATGACCATCCCAGATATTGACACTTTATTCAACGCACTTCTTTCCACATCCAGTTTGCGGATTTGAAATTATATGTTTGTTTTGTTCTGTAATGAAAGCGTGCTCATTAACTCCAACTTTGTTCACAGTGTAATCCAACAAGCTTTTCTTTCATTTTGTGTCCATTCTGTTCTGAATATTCTTTTCTACAAATCTTTCCAATGTTTTCCAAGAATCAAACAAAGATCGCCAAATTAGAGGACATCTAATGTAAAGTAAACCCTATCTAAATTTCTGCAAAAAAGGTTGGAATAACTTTATTTTAGGGTGACAACAACGTTGTTTTATGTTAAAGATTTTCATGTTAATGATAAAAATAAAAGTATGTTTACAGGTACACAGTTTTGCACACACAAAAAATAGGAAATACTAGTTTCTTATCATTTAATATTTAAAATAAAATATATTTTTTATTAATAAAGATGGATTTATTTGGAGGTTAAAATTTAACTATTTTACGTGATAAATTTAATATCTTTCTTTCTTACTTTAATAAACAAGTTTCATTGTTGCCTTGAAGTAATTAGACAATAACTGTCTCTCTGTATCTTATGTAATTAAAAGTTTGCTATGATCAGCTACGTTATTATGTTAAGACCAAACTATCAATTTCATAAATTAAGAATTTTATTTGGACAAGTTTTTCAAAATTAAATATTACAAATTCGTATAATTCATATTATATTTGTCACAAATGTGATCCTTGATACAAATTGTATGTTAATAATTTGTCTTTGAATTAAATTAAAAGTTTTGTGCTTATGGCATGTAAGTATAAACAAGTATTCAATATTTAGAAATAAATTATTGGGCACTACTCACCTCCAGGATTTTTGGCGTTAAGTCAGAAGTTGCTGAAGATCTCCGAGTAGAAATCCTCTTGTCAATACACAAACACATACAAAACACACACGAATAAAACGGTTACTAAACGCCACTAATACTACCCGACGATTACAGAAAGAAGTATTCAATATGTGTTAAATTGAAACATCTATCAAGGTATTACAAACTGCAACGTGTTTAATTGACACAGACCCACCGATTGAACATGTTTTGTGGGCTCATTTCCATTGTATTAGGAATTGCACTGATTTGTGTATTCACAAGTGACCGATTATGTGTGCAGTACAGTTAGTTAGAGACAAACATTTTGACGAAACTCTAAATACCGCAAATTAACTCCAGTAAGCTTGACGTATCGTCTACAGTCTTGAACAGATTGCCAACTTTGTTCACCCAAGATAAACTCGAGCCAGCACACCTGAGCTACTGCTTATCGATTAACTCATTTCATAACATATGTTACTTCTTAAAGAGTGTTATATTATATGACTGCAATAGTAATTACTAGTAACATTTTTATAGTTAAAAGTTAAATTCATGTAAGGTTTCTATAGCAAGTTTCAATTCACTCCAATGCTCAACAAATCATAAGTTTACTTTATTTGCTATTACTGTTGTTAATATTACTTATTTCAGTTTACGGGTTTGTCTGACAATGGAGATAGGTATCCGAAAATGTTCATTAGATAATTGGTGAATAGTTTAATTTAAAGTTAATCATTAGACAAAATATTACGGTTATTCGACAAAGATTAAACTAGTCATTAAGGCGATTCCTGTGTAAAAGAAAAATAATTTAAAACGAAGGTTCAAATTTATTATCAATTTACTCGAGGGGCCAACCTGAGTTTGTATAAACATTAGCGCATCAAAAGAAAGTATACAGTAATGTCTTTGATTTAATAATGAAATGTTCTAAGTACAATCAGTGCACATAATCTAAGCACTATGCAGGTTTACTTGTCTTACGGTTATCGTAAAATTTCAAGCACCTTATGTATATATATATATATATATATATATATATATATATATATATATATATATTACCTAAATCTGCTACCCTACAAGCCTGTCTTGAGCAATTTTGGGCCTCTTGGCAAATTAGAGTATGGGCCCAACATTTCACTTTGTTTATTTGGCAGATTCATATTAACAAGTTACATAAATCTTTTTAGTGATAAATTTGGATTTATTAGCAATGTTTTGTTTATGAATAATATAAACAATGATCAGTTGTGCAGGCCCTGTAAGACCCTATAAGTTGCCCTAAGACACTAAGGCCCTAAGAGTTGTTGTCTCTAAGACGGATTATACTCAGTCGTCTGAATCATTAACTATGTGGACAATTTCCACGGTATAACACAATTTATAAGTCTTTTAAAATACTATAAAGACTCACTTCCGTGTAGCAACATTCTGCAAAGAAAGTTAAGTACTGAATCTTCATAGCATAGGGCTGCCTGGCTTGATTTGGTCGATATTATATTGTACTCTTTTGCTATATAAAGCTATTACTGAACCGGATATGTTTCTGCGTTATGACATTTTTTACTTATTTCACTCCTGCTGAAGTTTTTGAGAATATGACACACAAACACACGGCTGTAAGTTAAAACTATGGTTTACAAAATTAACACCCCAGTAAAAACATTATTGAAAAAAAAACATAAATTATGGTTATTTAAATTCTGGTTTCTCCCTCATTTTACTTAAACAAATTATTTTTGAGGAAAATTTCAACCCTCACAAAGCCGCACTAAATATACTAGTGCATATCTAGTGTGGCTTTGACTTTTCCCATTATATTTTCTAAAAGTTCCGAACTTTGCCTATCAGCACAACCAGACCCACACCAAAGTCTTGTGTGAGCACAACCAGACCCACTGTCTTGTGTCAGCACAACCAGACCCACACCACTGTCTTGTGTCAGCACAACCAGACCCACACCAAAGTCTTGTGTGAGCACAACCAGACCCACTGTCTTGTGTCAGCACAACCAGACCCACACCACTGTCTTGTTTCAGCACAACCAGACCCACACCAAAGTCTTGTGTGAGCACAACCAGACCCACTGTCTTATTTCAGCACAACCAGACCCACACCACTGTCTTGTGTCAGCACAACCAGACCCACGCTACTGTCTTGTGTCAGCACAACCAGACCCACGCCACTGTCTTGTGTCAGCACAACCAGACCCACGCTACTGTCTTGTGTCAGCACAACCAGACCCACACCACTGTCTTGTGTCAGCACAACCAGACCCACACCAAAGTCTTGTGTGAGCACAACCAGACCCACTGCCTTATGTCAGCACAACCAGACCCACGCCACTGTCTTGTGTCAGCACAACCAGACTCACGCCACTGTCTTGTGTCAGCACAACCAGACCCACGCCACTGTCTTGTGTCAGCACAACCAGACTCACGCCACTGTCTTGCGTCAGCACAACCAGACTCACGCCACTGTCTTGTGTCAGCACAACCAGACTCACGCCACTGTCTTGTGTTAGAACAACCAGACTCACGCCACTGTCTTGTGTCAGCACAACCAGACTCACGCCAATGTCTTGTGTCAGCACAACCAGTCCCACGCCACTGTCTTGTGTCAGCATAACCAGCCCCACGCCACCGTCTAGTGTCAGCAAAACCATGAGCTATGTGGGGAAGATTTTGGATGATGAGGAATGGTCGGAGGGCCACCAGCGCCGTTCTTAGCCCTCGCCGACCCCCCTCCCCCCACCTCCACGAAATTCTACCTTACATCACCTACCGGTCATAAAGTGTTGCCTCTGCACTACTGTATTATAAATTAAGCTAGGAACAGAATACTCAACCCTTAGGCTCGGCTCACAAGGGTGATTTTCACCAGCGAGATCGCTGCGATCTTGCGCGAGCGCAATAAAGCAGCCAGGAAACAAATGGTGTGATTCAAGGGGGTTCGCAGCGACATCACCGCGAGTCACCGGAGCTTGCCAGGGCTGCTACGTCACCACGATCTCGCAGCTAGATGAAACAGTACTATGGAGAAGTTCGGAGTTCATACGTCTTTACACTTTTTCCTACCAGTATATGTATTGGTATGTATTTTCCTACCAGAAATTTCTACAACCAATGTAATATATTTGATTTAATAAACTTCAAAGACTTTAAGATGCCATGTTTTTTTGACAACAAAAGTTGAATAAAAAATACGTTAACGGAGAACAAGGTTATTTTGGTATAATATATGGGTTTTAAGGGTGGTTGGCAATAAGGGGTTGTAGGTAATAGACACACACATGAAAATGTCTCACTTTTTTCAAAACCTCGAATTTTGCGGTTATATCCGTTTCGAACGAGGTAATTAGTGTTAGGGGTATTCGTTTTATATAAATAAATCTAGAACTCCACCAGATGAATTTGTATACTGAACCCTCACTGAAAACCATATTACACATCTAGGTATTAACCATATGAAATAGCTATGAAAGTCTGAAATAGTTGATCATTTGCGGGGGAAAACGTAAAATATTACATTATAATAACAAAATTATAATTACATTATGACAAAAAATTAATTTGCTCCAATCAAACTTTGCCCTTGATTTACGAATACTAATGCAATGCAACTGTATAAGCTGTAGATAAGTAACAATTGGGAAATTGTCGAAATGTCTAAGCTCGCCGCGATCTACAAGAATAAATCGCTCGTGAGATCGTGGCGATCCTCTCGCTCGTGTGAACCAAGCCTTACTAGACTAAGTATAGCCTACTAGACAAAAATACTACTAGTACTAGTAATTGTAATTGTCATTAGGTTATATTCAACTAATCATAAAGACGTTGGAACTTTATATTTCATTTTTGGAATCTGTTTAATTCTTAATCTTCAATAGCCTACAAGTTTCGTCCCTGCCATGGCCATGACGCCTCTAGCTTTCCTGTCAAAATAAAAATCTCTCACGCGCGAGGCCTTCGTAGGCGCGATGCCCTGTGGCTGTATCTGGTGCACCGCCCTAAGGACACTGGAGGGGGCGACAAGCTTGGTTTTTGCACGGGCACTGCAAAACTGACGGGCCGCTATGCTTCAGACGACGATGAAGAAATGCTGCTATGATTTGCTGGTAGCTGAAGAATAAGATCGCAAAAGTATGGACAAGGTACTTGACATCAACAAACGACAGTTAGAGCATGGTGAATACCACCGTATATTGATGCCTGAATCGAGCATGGTGAACACTACCGTATATTGATGCCTGAACTGAGAAACGAAGAGAAACTATTTTCAGAATGACAATGTCATGATTTGACGAACTACTTAAGCGAATTAGTGATTTAACCCTCAGAGTGGTTTAGTGGTCAATGGTGAATTGCTCGGTGGCAGAGTGAATTCGGCGATTTTGCAGATTACTTTTGGGAAATTTTGATAAACTCCAATTATGAAGTAAATATATTTGTTTTGTTTAGAAAGAACAGAAGAATGTGAAAGTAACAAAATAACATCGTTTGGAAAAGAAAATTTTTCGAACAAGATTACAAAAGAAAAGTTTTAACCATTTTCAAAATAGAAATTCGAAAGTAAAGGTTAATTATACACATTTGGACAATTCATTGTACACATTTGGCAGTAATCTCAATTCTTTACGTACAATATTGCATATAAACCCAAAAAAATATTGTATCTTTATGAATTATCTAGAAATATATATTTAAAATACTGATTTTTACACCGTTTGTTGGAATTGGATGCGAATGCTGTGAAAAAGACCTAACATAGTAAGCAATACATATTTGAAGGTTACAAAATGGCAAATAAAAAATATTATAATGTATAGGGGGAAGTTTTGAAGCCAGGCTCGTTGCACCGCTGTCACCACTGGGCGGTGAGATGGAACATGCTGCATATCGGTGGTGCGGTGGCGCGGGCGGTATACCGCTACCGCTCGCACCGCTCCAGTGTGAACGCTCGCATTCACTTCCATGGTACTAAATCTCCGTGCGAACATCGCACTACTACCGCTCCGCCGTACCGCTCAGGTTTGTGCACCTATATATTAGAATGTTTTCATTAATACTACTAAAGAAACTGCATTTTCTATAGTCACGAGTCTTTTTTTTATCTAATTAACGAAATTCTATTATCTACTACATTGAACTGAGGTGAAAACCTCTTATCAACATGTTTGTGCAGTACTAAGCCACTATCGGTAAACAAACTGACAACCATGTATATATTTAGCTAATTTTCTTAAACCACAGAAACAAGTATGAATACGTCATACCTTTAAGCTTACACCACATAACTTGGACGACCCCAAAGAAAACTTTTATGTAAAGGAAGGCAAAGATCATCTCACATGTGTTATCTGACTATCACAACTGTATACTGTAGACTAAGCTGCAAAAATCAGAATGAGATTCAGTAAATTATAAGCTTAAATTGTCTAAAGAGTATGAAGAGTATGAAGAGCATGAAGTATATTGTAACCTTCACTTCACTAATAAGCTCGTAACGTTCTTACTTATAGTGTATACTAGAAGTAGATTTAAAAAATATCACTAAAACATTGATAAAGATTGCCCCAAATTGTTGATGAAAACGAATTAAAAATTATTCTAAAAAGCAAATCTCCCAGGCAACGTAGTGAATATATAGCCAAATACTTTTTATATGTACTTTTTTTGTACTTTTGTGCCTTAGTGCACAAAAGTAAAAACTAACATCTCAATTTTCGCTCGTTTTCAGAAATTTGTTACCAGTTAAGTACAAAGAATTATAATTAATTGTAAATTAACTAATGTGCCCTAACAATTTGAGATAAAAATGAAATAAGTTATTGACAAGAGAAATGTATGTTTTTTGAGTAAATTTAATAGTTAGAGACGTTTTTTATGAATATAGATCTCAAAGTAAGGTTTCAAAGGTCCTTACCACTTAATTATTAATAATAAATATAAGACTACTGAACAAACTACCTGTGCAATCTTGCTGTGATATAATGTGTCAGTAAATAATGTGTACAGCTATTTTGATTTGATAATCATACTTACTATTGTCTCTGAACTTCATCAGTTATTGGTAAGTTTATAGGTTATTGTATGATAACGGTTAATAAGCGATAAGTAACTGAATAAAGTAATTAGACTAATACAATAATTCTTTGTTTAAAATCCATCGTTGGTGATAGTGGGTTTATATTAATTGTTCCGGACATTTACCGTCACTGAATGAGAAAGACAAGTTAAACGATCTCAAATCTGATCCTGTCCTCATTTGAGGAAAATACCTAGAACATTACAAAGTTGTACAAAGAATTAGTAGCACAGTCTTACCAGCTAGGCTGGACAAAACACGAAAATCTACAACCGAGAACTGTAAAAGCAGTCAAAATTAAAATAAAACTAAACAACAAAGGGAAATATAGTTTATAACGTTTACTTTACCCACATTGGATCACTAAACGCCGTTTGATATTAATGTGAGGTTGAAAGTCAACATCTAATTTCCCACCACGGGAACTTACCTTCCGAATTACCCTTATTTGTTCTGTATTACCCACGTCTGCCAGCTGTTTAGGGTAGCAGATTTTTGTTCTTATATGCTTTTTAGTTTAATCAAGCATTGATGCTAATGTTCAAGTAAAAATAGCCACAGTTTACGAGCTCACACACACGCACAAGCGGCACAGTCTCTTTGCACCAATTTATTATTTTTTTAGCCCCGACTAACTGCGAAGTATGTAAAGAAAAATTACTTAAATATTAAAATCAGGTGATCATTATAAATACAAATACCCCCGTTGCAGCAAACCTGCGTACTCAGCGAATTTCCAATGCATAATATATGACTTAATACCACATAGAGCCACATACCATGTTTCATAAAAATATATTCACAAATAAGCGAAATATACAATTTCAATTATTCTCCATAAGAATAACATTGGGGATGAGTACATACATTCATAAATAAGCGATATATCCAATTTGGTTAATCTCCATAAGAAGAACATGGGGGATGAGTACGCAGGTTTGCTACAACAAGGAACGAAAAAAATTAGTATTTAGGCAAATATCAATATAACTCAACTAGTTGAAGTCATATAAGAGGCTTTATTAATTTATGTTCATAATTAAGGGAGACATAGCATATTAATTTTTCTCCATAAGAATAACATGGGGGCTGAGTACGCAGGTTTGCTGCTACGGGAACCTTTAGGAAAAAATTGTTTTTTGAGCAAATATCAATAGACCACAACCAGATAAAGCCGTATACCAAGTTTTGTCAGTATACGTTAATAAAGAAGCAAGATATAATTTGTTTCTTATTCTCCATAAGAATAACATTAGACAACGTACTGTGTTTAGCACTTTCAAAATCTCTGTAACCGATTGACGTAGAGGAATCATCAAAACACCAAATTGTGTGTGTTTTTAAAGCTGAATCCAATGGTAAAGACTAAAATTGGACTATTTCAAAAATTATATGTAAAAAGGCAAAATAAAACATTTTTGGGATACAAAACCCCCAAAAACACCCCTTAAGATAGAGCGATATGGCTGGTTTTCGAACTTAAAGTCACAAATGTTGCTTTACACGTCTATACCAAATTTAATCAAAATCGGACATTTTTTACGAGAGTTATTGCACCCACGGACACACACACATATATATATATATATATACTTTCGAACGAATGGTGTTTTTGGGGTCTGGGGACCTCGTTTTGAGCGAACTGTCTGATTCGCGAACTCATGAAAATAGTTGCTGCCTTACACGTTTATACAAAATTTCATCAAGATAGGACTATTTTTACTAAAGTTATCGTGCCTACGAACACACATATATATATATATATATATATATATATATATATATATATATATATATGTATATATACATATATATATATATATATATATATATATATATACATATATATTAATTTGAACGAATTGTGTTTTTACCATCTGGGGGGCTCAAAACGAATCATGGGCCCGGGCCTAGGTCTTACCATGCCAACTACGGTAATAGCTTCTTCCATATAGGGGAAATTCGCTAAAACAAAATCATGTAAGTATTTATATTGGTAATACTCCTCATAACAATAGGTTTAACTAATTTAAAGCCAACCAATATATTGCACAACTATTTCTTGAGGTTGTGTGTTTAATGTGTTTATTTGTGAATGTCTGATTGTACCTGGCGCTTCAGATTTAAGTACCACCCCTTATCGTTTTTTGCTACTTGAGATATGTACAAAATTTTTACCTTTAAGATATGATAATTATAAATAGTTTTACATTTTGGTTCTAAGAGAAAGCTGTTAGGGAGCAACTCAAAATATATATACGCTGTGTGATACTTTGTGTAATTTCTTGGGTTTTCAGTTCTCCGTAAAGATTCATTTCATTACTGTAAAACTGGTTCATTACCTTAAACTTTCGCACCTGGGAAAGTCACCTCAAAACGATTTAAAGTCAATTAAATATAAAATTGTTAAGGAGGTCGGTTGTTAATTTTCAGCCACAACGTACAATATGTTAATGTTAAGATACAACTTTCGACCAAGATAATGAAATATATTTAATAAAATTGATATATTTACATATACACAACCTCTTGATTTTGGATATCGTTAGACATTAAAGATGGTTAAATTACACAACTTTTCGATAAAAAAACACTCCTTAGCCACTGTTAAGTATAATTATTCTATTTGATCGGATTACAAATATTTTCAAAATGAACAATGAAAAAATCATAATATGGTCTATTACTGAAAATAAGGGAATTTTTAAGGCATTAGTAGTGGTGAAACCAGAAAGAGGCGCCACTTCCGGCGTTTTTTTCCCATGTTATTCTTATGGGGAGCCGTTTTTGGACCGACGCCAGCTCCCGCCTATACTAATAAGCCACAAGTTTCCGCACTGGCCTATATTAATACCCAACCCTTGCCTATATTAAATATATTGTCCCCATCCCTCCTCTATATTTTTTAAAATTAATTTTCAAATTCAGGCTAAAAAACTATCTTTAGTGTTTATGGTGTGATTTGTTTAAAACTTGGATATGTTATTGTCGTAGGCAAGTGTTTTAATAAATTACACTTACATTTCCCAAATTCACTATTACGGTCAAATTAAAAAATATTTTTGAAAAATACTGCCAATTGCCACCTTCTTTATTAACTGTCTGATTTGTCTTCAATTTGGATATGTTATTGTTCTAGGCAAGTGTTTTAATAAATTCCACTTACATATCCCAAATTCACTATTACGGTCAAATAAAAAAATATTTTTGAAAAATACTGCCAATTGCCAACTTCTTTATTAAATGTCCTATTTGTTTAAAATTTGGATATGCTATTGACCTAGGCAAGTGTTTTAATAAATTCCACTTACATATCCCAAATTCACCATTACGGTCAAATTAAAAAATATTTTTGAAAAATACAGCCAATTGCCAACTTCTTTATTTACTGTCCGATTTGTTTAAAATTTAGATATGTGATTGTCCTAGGCAAGTGTTTTAATAAATTCCACTTACATTTCCCAAATTCACTATTACAGTCAAATAAAAAAATATTTTTGAAAAATACTGCCAATTGCCAACTTCTTTATTTACTGTCCGATTTGTTTAAAATTTTGATATGTTATTGTCGTAGGCAAGTGTTTTAATAAATTACACTTACATTTCCCAAATTCACTATTACAGTCAAATTAAAAAATATTGTTGAAAAATACTGCCAATTGCCAACTTCTTTATTTACTGTCCGATTTGTTTAAAATTTGGATATGTTATTGTTGTAGGCTAATGTATATGCACCATCCACATTTTACAAATATTGCGGTTAAATTTTAAAAAATTTGGAAAAATACTGCCAATTGGCAACTTCTTTATTTATGGTCTGATTTGTTTAAAATTTATATGTCATTATTCTAGGCTAGTGTATATGTACCATCCACATTTGACAAATTAACTATAATGGTCAAATTTAAAAAAATATTTTGAAAAATATACTAACAATTTCAAACTTCTTTATTTACGGATATGTTATAGCTCTTATATAGGTAACAAGACCACACTACCACACGTTCCACCACCCCCTATAATACAGTATTTTGTCTTTTTTGTTTGTTTATTTTGCTGTAATCCCAAAACTGACTTTGCTGTTTATTGTCCGATTTGCCTACACTTTGGATATTGTCCTAAGCATTTATTGTCTGATTTATTTTTGGATATGTTATAGCCCCCAACTATTATATCTAAAATTACAATATTATTTCCACCTATAATACAGCTGATGTGATGTGTTGTTTGTTTTGCCGCAACCTAAAAACTAACATTGGTATTTGTGTTTTTACAAAACTATATTTTGTAAATTACTACCAATAACTCCTTTATTTACTTTTCAACTTGTTATATCCCCTTATATCTAAATTTACCGTATATTATTTACCTTTTAGTGCTGTTTTGTCGTAACCAAACTTTGGATATGACTGCAATATATTACCGGCCATTGCATAAGTAAATACCCCATTTCCAAATTCACTATTACGGTTGGATTAAAAAAATAAATACAAGCTTATTATATACATCCAGCTGATAAGTAATATATATCTACAAAATATTTATGGAACTGCCTAAATTTTGGATATGTTTTAAGCCAATGCGATAGCAAAAAATAAATTTTTAAAACCCAAAACAACTAAACACAAAACACTAATCTTTCTTTGTGCTTATCCAACTTAATTTTAATTTTGCAGTTAAAATCAAACTTCCCACATTCTAGCTCCCTTTCCAGCCAGTGGTTGGAGACATAAAGGTTACGAATATTTTCAAACTGTACAATATATCTTTTTCTACCCCTATGTTGGACTTGTTTAATAGCGCACCATATTCCAAATCCTCCAGTCTACTACATTCTTTAAATTTAACATTGCCTTTAATATCTTGCATCTCTATGTCTTCTTGTCCAACATCCCACTCATTGTTACGGAAACTTTCTATTTTTGGAAAGGAATTGCCATAAAATGTTGCGGTTCCGTTAGTGTTAAAGCTTGCAAGTGGCTCGTTGGTAGGTAGATAAATAATGTCCAAATCACCACTGTATGGCAACACGCTATAACCTTGCCTATTCTTATTTATCTCTATAAATACAGTTTTACAGACACCTTTAACATAGTATACACCCCTCCATCCTTTTCTGCCAACACTCCCACAAACTTGTTTACTACAAACGCATACACTATATAATGTCCATAATGCTCTAGATCCTCCCAACGTCGCAGGAAGTAATCTTTTAATTTATCCTCTCTTTCCCTTCTTTCTTTAGCCAACTGTGCTTTGTATTCCTCTGCAACAGTATTTTCCACATATTCCAATGTCTTCTAATTCCAATTTCCTCTTTTTGGAACAACTCTCTAAGAAAGGCTTGGAAAGTGGCTCTATTTCTTTAATAGTGTATGGGTACAGTTTATTGGTCCGGCTTCTTAAAACGTAGGGAGTAAGGTTAGGACTTTCCACTAAGCCTAATTCTTCTAAATTGATGTGTTTAGGTATAGTGGAGAAAGGTGTATTTGATTTTGTAAAACATGTGCCCCCAGATTTGATGTAACACTTAAGCTTTACACTTATGGCATCCTCCTCTATTACCTCTACATAGTTAGTTTGTAAACAGTTAAAGCCAAATGCAGATAGAGCATACTTTATTAACTTTTCCCTTTGTGTACTATCTTTTGGCAGTTTTAGTTGTACTCCAGTTATCTTCTTCGTATTACTATTACCCCAATATGCGTATTGTAATAAATCGTTAAACACTAAACAACAACTGTTTTGTAATTGATTGGCATCTTATGCAGAGGTACAGCATAGAATGGAGCATTTTGAAAGTACCGTTTGTTGTCTTCTATTAGACTTAAACAATCTCTTAAAGGTTCAAACCCTTTACCAAAACCTCTACAATAGTTATAGATTGTTGCCTCTAACCTTGTTATTCCATTCTCTCTAGCTAGTTTAGACGAGAACGTTTCTTTTAGTCTCGCATCTGGACAGTTTACAAAGTTTATTATATGGTTTCCTATACTTTTAATTACTCCAGGGCTTGTAATCTGGCATATAAATTTATTATATATTTTTACCCTGCTATTTACATTAAACCATGTTAAACAGTCTTTACTAACATTATCTACAATAACATTATATCCATTCGCCCCCTGGTAGCAAAAGTTAAAGTTTTCTGTAAGATATTGGCACACTTCCTCTTTATTAAATATTCCAGCCAAATCTAGTGTTATATCGAAATCCATAAGATAGTACATTTCTTTTTCCAGATCTTGCAGTATCTTTGGAAGATCTTCCAACAAATCCTTAATTTTAACATTTGCAAGCTCAATTTTATAGGGAATTGCTATAGGATCATCATACTTTTGTTTAATTTGGTCAATATCTTTCTTTATTATTTGTAACACACCCTCGCTTTGGGAGAATGGTAGTTTGGCCACAACACCATGTCCAGCTAAAGAGAACTTTTTAAATATTCCTCGTAAGTAGCTATTAAACGAGCCACATATTTCCTTCTTAACTTTAAATTTATTCCGAACGTCCCCATCACAATCCGTAACATTGGTTATCTTAACTAACATTATGTTATCACAAAACGCATCCGTTATAGATGTTAAGTTATTTAATTTTGTTTCGCCCTCGCAATAGTTTATATTACCTATGTCTGTAAGAAGGTTATTATTACGTAGATTTTCTAATAAAAACCATATACCGAATCTTTTATACAAAAAAAGTAGCGGAAACATGTAAACAGGACAGATTACACTATAGGCATATAGAGGTTGTAAATATATATTGTATATAAACATAGGCGAGCGGTAAGTGTAACATGTAAGTGGACACCCATATGCAAATATGGAATACCCACTATTAATATAATTCCAAATTCGACTAAATAAGTTTATAGTCTCAATATAATTAACATATTAACATTAGTACCCAAATTGTCGAAATTCTATAATTCTATTCTTAGTCCTTGTATTAGGTTTTGTACTATTAAACCCTACATCCTGTGCAGTAGAGTAATATATGTATTTAATACCGCACATTCTACAAGACCTGTACATCTGTTGTATAAGCAGCAGAATAGACATCCCATTGTGTTGTTGTAAAGTAAAACATAAATGTGCTGGATACAACCGGCCAGATATTAGACAGGAAATGTGTTGGAAGTGTATTGCCAAATAGTAAGACAAACACCACATAGTGCAGCATGTAATCAATCCATTACTATTTAGACAGTATTGGTACAACATCCGATATATTAGCCAAACCCAGTCCAAACATTGTGTCCTCAAAATGTTATGATTGTGTTAAATTTGTTTATATTACATGTATTTCTTACACAATTTACAAACTATTTTTGTGTCAGTTGACAGAACGTGTAAAGTTGTGTTAAATGGCTGTAAACCAGTATCTGTGCCTGTGTCGTAATGTGTTGGAAGTGTGTTGTGTCTCTGCATTTGTGTTGTTTTATAAACTTTAAATATTAGTATGTCCTTATGCTCTTACTATTTCTGTTACTATAATATTATTTTTTTACTGTTTGTTTTCCAAGTTTGATTGTGGATTTGGCTAATATATCGGATGTTGTACCAATACTGTCTAAATAGTAATGGATTGATTACATGCTGCACTATGTGGTGTTTGTCTTACTATTTGGCAATACACTTCCAACACATTTCCTGTCTAATATCTGGCCGGTTGTATCCAGCACATTTATGTTTTACTTTACAACAACACAATGGGATGTCTATTCTGCTGCTTATACAACAGATGTACAGGTCTTGTAGAATGTGCGGTATTAAATACATATATTACTCTACTGCACAGGATGTAGGGTTTAATAGCACAAAACCTAATACAAGGACTAAGAATAGAATTATAGAATTTCGACAATTTGGGTACTAATGTTAATATGTTAATTATATTGAGACTATAAACTTATTTAGTCGAATTTGGAATTGTATTAATAGTGGGTATTCCATATTTGCATATGGGTGTCCACTTACATGTTACACTTACCGCTCGCCTATGTTTATATACAATATATATTTACAACCTCTATATGCCTATAGTGTAATCTGTCCTGTTTACATGTTTCCGCTACTTTTTTTGTATAAAAGATTCGGTATATGGTTTTTATTAGAAAATCTACGTAATAATAACCTTCTTACAGACATAGGTAATATAAACTATTGCGAGGGCGAAACAAAATTAAATAACTTAACATCTATAACGGATGCGTTTTGTGATAACATAATGTTAGTTAAGATAACCAATGTTACGGATTGTGATGGGGACGTTCGGAATAAATTTAAAGTTAAGAAGGAAATATGTGGCTCGTTTAATAGCTACTTACGAGGAATATTTAAAAAGTTCTCTTTAGCTGGACATGGTGTTGTGGCCAAACTACCATTCTCCCAAAGCGAGGGTGTGTTACAAATAATAAAGAAAGATATTGACCAAATTAAACAAAAGTATGATGATCCTATAGCAATTCCCTATAAAATTGAGCTTGCAAATGTTAAAATTAAGGATTTGTTGGAAGATCTTCCAAAGATACTGCAAGATCTGGAAAAAGAAATGTACTATCTTATGGATTTCGATATAACACTAGATTTGGCTGGAATATTTAATAAAGAGGAAGTGTGCCAATATCTTACAGAAAACTTTAACTTTTGCTACCAGGGGGCGAATGGATATAATGTTATTGTAGATAATGTTAGTAAAGACTGTTTAACATGGTTTAATGTAAATAGCAGGGTAAAAATATATAATAAATTTATATGCCAGATTACAAGCCCTGGAGTAATTAAAAGTATAGGAAACCATATAATAAACTTTGTAAACTGTCCAGATGCGAGACTAAAAGAAACGTTCTCGTCTAAACTAGCTAGAGAGAATGGAATAACAAGGTTAGAGGCAACAATCTATAACTATTGTAGAGGTTTTGGTAAAGGGTTTGAACCTTTAAGAGATTGTTTAAGTCTAATAGAAGACAACAAACGGTACTTTCAAAATGCTCCATTCTATGCTGTACCTCTGCATAAGATGCCAATCAATTACAAAACAGTTGTTGTTTAGTGTTTAACGATTTATTACAATACGCATATTGGGGTAATAGTAATACGAAGAAGATAACTGGAGTACAACTAAAACTGCCAAAAGATAGTACACAAAGGGAAAAGTTAATAAAGTATGCTCTATCTGCATTTGGCTTTAACTGTTTACCAACTAACTATGTAGAGGTAATAGAGGAGGATGCCATAAGTGTAAAGCTTAAGTGTTACATCAAATCTGGGGGCACATGTTTTACAAAATCAAATACACCTTTCTCCACTATACCTAAACACATCAATTTAGAAGAATTAGGCTTAGTGGAAAGTCCTAACCTTACTCCCTACGTTTTAAGAAGCCGGACCAATAAACTGTACCCATACACTATTAAAGAAATAGAGCCACTTTCCAAGCCTTTCTTAGAGAGTTGTTCCAAAAAGAGGAAATTGGAATTAGAAGACATTGGAATATGTGGAAAATACTGTTGCAGAGGAATACAAAGCACAGTTGGCTAAAGAAAGAAGGGAAAGAGAGGATAAATTAAAAGATTACTTCCTGCGACGTTGGGAGGATCTAGAGCATTATGGACATTATATAGTGTATGCGTTTGTAGTAAACAAGTTTGTGGGAGTGTTGGCAGAAAAGGATGGAGGGGTGTATACTATGTTAAAGGTGTCTGTAAAACTGTATTTATAGAGATAAATAAGAATAGGCAAGGTTATAGCGTGTTGCCATACAGTGGTGATTTGGACATTATTTATCTACCTACCAACGAGCCACTTGCAAGCTTTAACACTAACGGAACCGCAACATTTTATGGCAATTCCTTTCCAAAAATAGAAAGTTTCCGTAACAATGAGTGGGATGTTGGACAAGAAGACATAGAGATGCAAGATATTAAAGGCAATGTTAAATTTAAAGAATGTAGTAGACTGGAGGATTTGGAATATGGTGCGCTATTAAACAAGTCCAACATAGGGGTAGAAAAAGATATATTGTACAGTTTGAAAATATTCGTAACCTTTATGTCTCCAACCACTGGCTGGAAAGGGAGCTAGAATGTGGGAAGTTTGATTTTAACT
This sequence comes from Allygus modestus, assembly GCA_963675035.1. Taxonomy (NCBI): domain Eukaryota; kingdom Metazoa; phylum Arthropoda; class Insecta; order Hemiptera; family Cicadellidae; genus Allygus; species Allygus modestus. Next base: position 13,386,813 of record OY776115.1, read on the forward strand.
GCAAAATTAAAATTAAGTTGGATAAGCACAAAGAAAGATTAGTGTTTTGTGTTTAGTTGTTTTGGGTTTTAAAAATTTATTTTTTGCTATCGCATTGGCTTAAAACATATCCAAAATTTAGGCAGTTCCATAAATATTTTGTAGATATATATTACTTATCAGCTGGATGTATATAATAAGCTTGTATTTATTTTTTTAATCCAACCGTAATAGTGAATTTGGAAATGGGGTATTTACTTATGCAATGGCCGGTAATATATTGCAGTCATATCCAAAGTTTGGTTACGACAAAACAGCACTAAAAGGTAAATAATATACGGTAAATTTAGATATAAGGGGATATAACAAGTTGAAAAGTAAATAAAGGAGTTATTGGTAGTAATTTACAAAATATAGTTTTGTAAAAACACAAATACCAATGTTAGTTTTTAGGTTGCGGCAAAACAAACAACACATCACATCAGCTGTATTATAGGTGGAAATAATATTGTAATTTTAGATATAATAGTTGGGGGCTATAACATATCCAAAAATAAATCAGACAATAAATGCTTAGGACAATATCCAAAGTGTAGGCAAATCGGACAATAAACAGCAAAGTCAGTTTTGGGATTACAGCAAAATAAACAAACAAAAAAGACAAAATACTGTATTATAGGGGGTGGTGGAACGTGTGGTAGTGTGGTCTTGTTACCTATATAAGAGCTATAACATATCCGTAAATAAAGAAGTTTGAAATTGTTAGTATATTTTTCAAAATATTTTTTAAATTTGACCATTATAGTTAATTTGTCAAATGTGGATGGTACATATACACTAGCCTAGAATAATGACATATAAATTTAAACAAATCAGACCATAAATAAAGAAGTTGCCAATTGGCAGTATTTTTCCAAATTTTTTAAAATTTAACCGCAATATTTGTAAAATGTGGATGGTGCATATACATTAGCCTACAACAATAACATATCCAAATTTTAAACAAATCGGACAGTAAATAAAGAAGTTGGCAATTGGCAGTATTTTTCAAAAATATTTTTTAATTTGACTGTAATAGTGAATTTGGGAAATGTAAGTGTAATTTATTAAAACACTTGCCTACGACAATAACATATCAAAATTTTAAACAAATCGGACAGTAAATAAAGAAGTTGGCAATTGGCAGTATTTTTCAAAAATATTTTTTTATTTGACTGTAATAGTGAATTTGGGAAATGTAAGTGGAATTTATTAAAACACTTGCCTAGGACAATCACATATCTAAATTTTAAACAAATCGGACAGTAAATAAAGAAGTTGGCAATTGGCTGTATTTTTCAAAAATATTTTTTAATTTGACCGTAATAGTGAATTTGGGAAATGTAAGTGTAATTTATTAAAACACTTGCCTACGACAATAACATATCCAAGTTTTAAACAAATCACACCATAAACACTAAAGATAGTTTTTTAGCCTGAATTTGAAAATTAATTTTAAAAAATATAGAGGAGGGATGGGGACAATATATTTAATATAGGCAAGGGTTGGGTATTAATATAGGCCAGTGCGGAAACTTGTGGCTTATTAGTATAGGCGGGAGCTGGCGTCGGTCCAAAAACGGCTCCCCATAAGAATAACATGGGAAAAAACGCCGGAAGTGGCGCCTCTTTCTGGTTTCACCACTACTGGCATTCAATTTTCTGATGATAACAATGTAATTTTGAATTTGCGTACTAAATTAGTGCATTGATTTCAAATAAACGTTAACCCATTTAAAGGTATTATTCCAAACGTAAGACGGTTTGAATAAGGCAAGGAGAAGAAGATTGGTTCGCATTGAAAGATAAAAAAAGACTCTTTATCACTCCTTCGTCTCTGTGATATTGGAGATAATAAGAATCTTCCTCATCCCTTACTTTTGACTAAAGCTGATCATTATTTTAAACATTGCAGTTTATATCCTAGAGAATAATAAACATTGGTGTCAAAGAAAACTAATTAATGTAAATTGAAATCAATTTAATCTTTAATGAGTTATTAACAGTTGCTCATTGTTTCCGTAATTTTCAAGTTTTACCTATTTTTAGGTGTGTTTATAAAAATAATATTGAAATCTTCCTATTTTCTATTTATGTAGCACTAAAATCCACGTAGTACAGATTTCGCATCATATACTTAAAAAAGTACCGTTATATAACTCTTACTCGCCATATCAGTATTTTGAGTTAGAATTTTGTTTTATTACTAAGGTATTTTAAATTTGCAGCTTTTTTTTAATGTGGAAAAGTCTAATCACGTATTTTATATTTCGTATTCCCAAAAACTTCCGCCTTCTCCATTTATACTGGAAATTTTACATTTTTACAAGCCAAACCAAACCAGATCCGCACAGTTTTTTCGATCTAATTAATTCGTAAATGTTCAATTAAAAATCATTTTGGGGTTTTTTGCTGTTTCTAAATATATACATATTAATAATAATAGTGATGTGTTCCAATGACTTACTCCACGATTTACATCAAATTTATATCTTTACAAGCAGCCAAAAGGTTTGCACTCACAGTAAATATTCCCATTATTCTAAATTGGCCCCTACATTACTGTTTTAGTTTGACATTTGATAAGGACAAAATTAAAATCAGGCCGTATTTTTTATGAAAAGAGGATTATTATTATAGTTACAAACTGATTATTTAATCAATATTTAATCATCGACTGCCTATAATTAATTTTTACTCCTGTCAAATCTAACTTCGGGCAGAACAAAAACTAAGTAAAGGAATAGAATGTAACTCCATTTTTTGTATTTGCTTCTTTTTTAGTATCAACCGTGTCGAAAAATTAAAACTATTTTAGTTGTAAATAGTATTTGAATAGTGTACTCATCAGAAGGATGTTACAAAAGGAAATCCGAACTCGTATTGCACCTAAAGAACTATTTACAACCACCTCCTAGCTCATGTTACAATAACAAGACAGAGAGGGATGAAGAATGTCTTGAACACTACTCTTGAAGATCCTTAGTAATAAACACCTGAAGAACTATTTACAACCACCTCATAGCTCATGTTACAATAACAAGACAGAGAGGGATGAAGAATGTCTTGAACACTACTCTTGAAGATCCTTAGTAATAAACACCTGAAGAGCTATTTACAACCACCTCATAGCTCATGTTACAATAACAAGACAGAGAGGGATGAAGAATTTCTTGAACACTACTCTTGAAGATCCTTAGTAATAAACACCTGAAGAGCTATTTACAACCACCTCATAGCTCATGTTACAATTACAAGACAGAGAGGGATGAAGAATGTCTTGAACACTACTCTTGAAGATCCTTAGTAATAAACACCTGAAGAGCTATTTACAACCACCTCATAGCTTATCTTACAATAACAAGACAGAGAGGGATGAAGAATGTCTTGAACACTACTCTTGAAGATCCTTAGTAATAAACACCTGAAGAGCTATTTACAACCACCTCATAGCTCATGTTACAATAACAAGACAGAGAGGGATGAAGAATGTCTTGAACACTACTCTTGAAGATCCTTAGTAATAAACACCTGAAGAGGAAACTCAAAGACCGGCTGTTAGAAGATCTATTATACTCGCTGAAAATTTTATTTAATTTGACAATCTATTTTTACAAGTGGAGTATACATTTTATTAATTATTGTTTAGTAATACCTCATCTTCTCTATATTTATAAAAAAGGATGTTTGTTTGTTTGTATATATATTTGAAGTTTATGGACACCGTTGGACTGTTTGCCATGAAACTTGGTATATATATGTAAAATTCACGGAGAAGGTTTATAAGCCATCCATTTTGTCCTAACTCAATTGGGCTCCTCCCAAGAGGCCCACAAGGGTTCCCATATAAACCTTATGGAAAGGTATTGTTTTTTGTATAAAAGCTAATGAAATTTTTACTTGAACAGGTGATCTTGGTGATATTGGTTTTAGTTGGTAATTGTCAAAGGCATGACAACGACTGTCGGGTAACAGTTAGTAATCTTATAAAATCACACTCCAAATATAATATAAAAGTAAACCTTATACACGGACCATTAAAGAAAATAAATGAAAACTTCTTAGTTTAAATTACGTTGATATTAAAGATTGCAGGCGCTAAGTCTTCTTTATTGCCAGTTAAGAAGAGAGATTTTATAATTGAAGGTATTAAATCTTAGAATTATGGTTCCAGCTGAAATTTAATAATTTTTAAGACATTCATCAATCTCTGTCTAAACCAAGAGAAAGCATTAACATACTCCTTGGGTTCCACAAAATAGGTAATAAGAAGTGTCACGAGCTTTGTTTTATTAATAAATTAAAACAGTATTTTATAGCTGTATTACATAAAAGACAATATCAACATTCTAAAACTTTTATTACACGTAATTTACTGTTAAATTAATTCCCATATTCTCATCCTTAAAGAAATCATTGAGTTTAAGAATACTCCTTATAAAGTAGATGTTGTAGTAATTAATTAAGTAAGGACTAACCCTAGGTCATTAGGTACTTATAAATTACCTCTGAGGATCTGAATAAATATAGGCATTACTTTTTTAAAGAGGTTGTCAGATTCGTTTTGCCTAACCTTTCCTGCCCTCAAAGGCTACAGATTTGTGCGTGAAACGATCCAGTATATCAAGTGGTGAGACGCTACAGTACTTAAGTACAGTACTAATACAACAAAACACAAGCACTATGATGACTTTGCCTTCTAAAACAAAACAAACATTAGAGTGCAACAACCTCCCACTTAAAATATAACCTCTAAATGAATATTACTAACAAATCGTTTAAGAAATAACATGTACACAACAAGGAATTGATGGCAATAGCAGGTGTGAACCAGCGTTACTAGTCTTAACAAATAAACAGGTAGACTAAGTTACTAATCGTCTTATAAAAACTTCATTCCCTCCAAATGATCCAATTGTTAAATTGATCAAAATACCGAGGATTATAAGTCTGTAAATAAAATCCACAGTGTCAAAAATAATTCATTACGATTTTTAATAATGATCTTTATGATATCATAAAGGTATAACTACGTATCTTACACAATATTTTCAGTTTAGATATCAACCCTACAATGCATACTGGGTTCTGTCCCATTAAATCCTTATTTAATGATCAAAAACCACTCGCTTTTAACATTTGCTTATCTTATCTTGTATTCAAACAACAACGTTAACGTAAGACCCACTTAGTTTTTAGGTGTGTTTTATAGTACTGAAGTTCATACTTCTAGTATTATTGTGGTATCGTATCAATATATCACAAACTGTTCCAAAAGCCAAGTAAAAGTCTTGTGAGATTCTGTCCCTAGCCGCTGCAGATGGAGGGACCAAAGGTGAAAGGGAGGTTTGTCATAATAAACAGCCAAAAGACTTACCATATGTAATAACAATGTAAGCCTAAAAACTGGTATAGATCAGTTTTAAGCTAGTCCTGGGACTTTTCATATTTCTTCTCAAATATATTTCTTCTCAAAATCAAGATAGAAAGTTTGAATAATATACGATACAACATAATATGTGACGTTGGAACATTTATTCAATCTTTTTCGAGTGCAACAGAACTTTAGAAATATACATCATTATTCACTGATAAATGTCACTCAAAGAGACATATTATCAGTCTTTCCCTATATTCAAGCCTGGCGGTAAAAAGGAATTCAGATTGATGTCTTGAACTGATTAATAGCGTTGACCGGATTCGTCTATCTTTATACTAAACAGTATAAAAAAGTACAGCAGGCATTCTTACATCTATTTGGTGTGACTGTTGCCTTAAAACTGTTATTTATTCTTGAATTAATAAACTTTCATGTTCAGTATATGCCAAGCAAAAGGTTTTCTCAACCCATTTAACTATATTGTGCCAGTAATGATAACTGTTTATAGTATGTATTTTATTCATTTGAGTATTTATTCAGTGATCATTTTAGTTTTCACTTATTATGTTACTTCGAGTTAGTGATGCAGACCATGGATACTGGAAAATAAACGGTAGGGTCATTAGAATAAACAAATGACGTCTTTGGATCGAATGTAAACTAACTTTCTTTACATGTGGTGCATTCATTTACTTGTAATAATATTATCGTCTACAGGGATAATAGGTAACACACTGAAGTTTTGACATATTCATGTGTAAATAAAAACACGCGTGTTAACATTCGATGGCGTCTGAGGATGCAGGTTTGCTGAAACAAGGTACACACAAAATGGGTTTTTATACAAATATGTTTATTACTCAACTAGGTGAAGCCACATACCAAATTTTATTAATTTATGTTCATAATTAAGGGAGATAACATTTGAATTATTCTCTATAAGAATACCATGGGGCTGAGTACGCAGGTTTGCTGCTACGGGAACTATCCACACAAAAAATTTTTCAAATATCAATAGATCACAACAGTACGAAGCAATATACCAAGTTTCGTCAGGATAAGTTGATAAATATGCACGATATACAATTGTTTTTATTCTCCTTAAGGATAACATTGGACAACGTACTGTGTTTAGCACTTTCAATATCTCGGTAATCAATTGACGTGAGCAATGATCAAAACACCAAATTTTTTTTCGTTAGCTGAATTTAATAGTGAAAACTAAAATTGGATTATTTACTAAAATATTATACGTAAAACACTCGAAAAACAAATTTTTGGGGTGCAAACCCCCCCCAAAATACCTATTTGAATAGAGCGATCTGGCTGGTTTTCGAAAGTCATAAACATGCTGTTGCTTAACATGTTTTTTAACAAATTTCATAAAAATCGCATCATATTTATGAGAGTAATCGCACCCACGGACACATGTTTATATACAGTTTTGAACGAATGGTGTTTTTTGGCATTTGGGGACCTCAAAACGAAAAGTTATCATGGTCCCGGGCCTAGGTCTTGCCATGCTGACTACGGTAATAGCTTATTCCCTATAGGAGAAATTCGCTAAAACCAGACTAATCGCACCATCCGAAGGGGGGTTTTTGGGGTGTTGTACCCCAAAAATGTGTTTTTTCGGGTTTTCACATGTAATTTTAATTGCAATAACATTTTAGTTTACACCATTTAATTCAGCCTAAAAAAACAAACAATTTTGTACTTTTATCATTGCTCTTCATCAATTGGTTACTGAGATATCGAAAGTGCTAAACACAGTACGTTGTCTAATGTTATTCTTATGGAGAAAAAGATAAATTTTATATCTCGCTTATTTATAAATAACAACTGACGAAACTTGGTATATGGCTTCATCTGGTTGTAATTTGTTGTTATTTGCACAAAAAAAACATTTTTCGCCTACAGTTCCCGTAGCAGCAAACCTAGGTACTCGTCCTCATGTTATTCTTAAGAAGGATAATTAAAATGTTGTATCTCGCTTATTTATTAATGTATATGGATGAAACTTGGTATGTGAATTCACTTAAATGAGTTCTATTGTTATTTACATAAAATTCCATAATTTTGTGTTCCTTGTTGCAGCAAACCTGCATACTCATCCCCAGTGTTATTCTTATGGAGAATAATTAATATTTTAAATATCGCTTATTTATAAATATATTTCTTATGTTTCCTGGTAAGTAGCTTATTGACATATATATTTAGTGTAAATTCACTTGTGTACGCAGGTTTGCTGCAACGGGGGTATTTTTGCTAGCATCTTCTTATAACATTATACCCGTGTAAATACTACCTATCTTTAACTGAATTTTCTTTAACAAATCCATCACGCTCCTGCGTCCTGATGTCGACGAAGTTTTTGGCCGACGTTTCGGATATATTACAATATACAGTTGTATATTACAATATACAGTTTCAGGGTGACGTGAATTAGTAGCGAAAACGTACTAACGCTCACTCATTGTCTGGTGCAATCGTCTGACTATCCCGCTTTTATAGATGCCGCGGCCGAAGGTTGTAAACAGACCTGACCTGGTTCACGGCCATTCTAGAAACCTCAGGAATGCCATTACCTCAGGAACGCGTTAACAAAAATCTAATAAATTTTTTTTTTTGCAAAGTGGGCCTATTGCTTTGCATTTATTATTAAATTAAAACTTTCCCTGACTAGTATAAAATATCCAGCATTTCCCATGACCTTTTTCAAATTCCCTGACTTTTTAGAAAATGTGAACCATGTAGGCCTATAAGGATGTTGAAGAGCAAAGAAAATTTAGCCAACCCTCCGTGTACAGAATTTTAAAATCGAAGTAATAATTTAATATCGAGCGTAGCTGGGTGTACCACCAAAGAACAAAAAATATTGTAATCCCGTGCATATACTAAGTTGCGGTACCTATTTAGAAAAGTCTGTCTGCAATATGACCAAATTTAATTAATACCAATACCTGTTATTAGGTTATTAACATTATCATCATTGCACAGTGGTAAGACTATTACTCGAAATAAACATCGGATACTTTTATAATCCTGACTCCCCCACTGCCATGACTTAAATTTAATCCGCTTATCAAAATACGGTACCTTTCAAATTAATCTATGCTGGGCAGTCATTATCCAACGGTAAGCTCCTGGGTCTGTCAGGCTTTCTTGTTGTGACGAGGGAAAGTGTTCCGATATAAGTTTCATCTGAAATAGATTAACAAGTGGTAATTAACTGTACATTTATCCAGATGTTTAAAATGTTTAGGTTTCTGTTGGTAGATTCAAATGTGTCCAAGCCTACATTATACATAGTTATTAGGTACAAATACATATATATATATACATATTGTTAGTACCGTACTATGTGTATCTTAAGAATTCCTCGACAAAAAAGAAGCTTATCTTTAAAAAATAGTTTGAAGTTTGAAAAGTTATTTCACGAAATAGTTGTTTTAGTTGTATAAATATGAAGTAAGTTACCGTATTATAACACTCTATTTATGTATTAAACTTAGGTATTATTAATGTTAGAATAACGGGTATGGATTCATAAGTGGTTTGATTATTTTCATCCCATATTTTTTGGTACTATGAATATTTTAACTGAATGCGACGTTACTATCGAAACAATGTTTAAAAACAGCAATCGCTACATTAGTTGTTAGCCTTTATCAGTAATGAATTTTCAGCAGTTAAAAGCTGTTAGGCCTATAGTTTTAACAGCAACATATATAGTACATGCAACAGCACGCTGCGCTGTTAAAATAAGGTTATATTAGTCATGTATTATAATATTTTTAACCTAACCACCTCAGCGCCCTGTACAACAAGTGGTAGCCCACACAAATCAATAATATTTGATCATTTTCTGTACTCTTACCTTTCACTCCAAGGAAAAATCATCAAAACATAAGAAATAGGTAGGGCTATAGAAAAAACAGTGACTTCAAACTCATTCTAATGTAGTTTTAATACAGAATAAAAAAAGTGTTGAAAATAATTCAACCGCTTAATTAATACCAATTAATAACTCTACCATAATTAACCCTTCGATGTATTAATTCATAACTGGTGTAACCACACAAATATGATATGTAACTAGTAACCTATTTTAACTAGGAACCGGTAGGTAGTCCTAGTTGTAAGTTTGTAACTTAATTGTTATGGTTGTGAAAGAAGCCTGAAGAATTGCACTTCAAAGCATGAACTGATTATGGATTAACCACAATTAATTGCTACCTACATGTTCTTTGAGTTTGAAAGTAACTTATGTACATTTTTACAAATATCTCTGACTTTTGTAGATATACCAAGTTATTTGATTCTTAATTATGAGTATGGGTATGTTTAGCTTCAAATAACTTGATTCAATTAAGTTTGTGACTGCCGTGTGAAATTAGGAAATAAGAACAATTTGGAAAGCTTTAATATAGTTGTAAAGTTATTTAACCATAACCTAGCCATGGTTTAAGCCAAAGAAAAGTGGACTAATGCAAGGTCCAGTTGAATATTGATAATGAAAAGAAGCATTCAAACTAAATTATAACTATTATAAAACTGCTTATTTACCTTTATCCATCGTTATGAACACTTCCAAAACAGATTTCTTAAGTACTTTCATAACAGCCAAAAAAAGATAAACAACAAATCTAGAAAATAAAAGCAAATGGTGGCGAGTTCGTTGACAGTTGAACAACTGTTTCATAAACGTCCACTGTCATGTGATCTGTGGGGAGCGCGACGAGCGCTGTTTAACTTAAAGTGCTGCCTGTCTATTCGGAGAATATTCGTTTCAGGGGACTATTCTTTGCAAACATGTAAGTCATTTATGTATTTCAAGTGTAAAAGAGATATCCATGTTCAGTTAATTTCAAAGCTCACATTGCGCATTATAATGTTAGGAGAAGGTGCAGGCAGGCTTTAAAGTAGGAGTGAGTTGCCGGGGATGACAAAAGTACTTTAACAAAGGAATAACAGGCTTTTCTAGTGTAAAACCCCCATAAGACAACGTACTGTGTTTAGTCGAAACACATTTTCTTTAATAACTTGGTGAATATTCATGATATAATGACGAGACAGGGCTTAAAACTTTCGCCTCACTAATTCCCATCTTTTTACATGCATTAATTTTACATCCAAGGCTTTTCTCACCTTTTTTGGGCCCAAAAACTCGAAATTTGAAAGATTAATCCCCAAAAAAGGGGTTTAGAGTTTTCTGATTGTTTTTCCCAACGAACGTGTCCAACTGATTATAGAAAGGAACGACCCTACCAAATTTGAAGTTAATCGTACAAAAAAGCGACCGCTAGATTTCATATATATATATATATATATATATATTAATAATAATTAAATTAAACATTATTTAAACTAAGTACCCTGAATTTCTTTATTTTTCTGACTCCATGTTTTGGGACCTAAGCCCATCACCATGGTCAACAAATACCTAACCTAGTTTTACAATATTAAAAATATTACAAAAACAGACACACAAGGAAATTATTTAGCAGATGTTTCACTTTGATGAACAAGTTTTGTAGCTATCTATCCTCATTTTCCTTATCTTTTCAAATATTGGATTACTCGTACTAATTTGAGTATTTAGTAATTCCTGAGGCATTTCTTTGTGAGCGACGAAGATATTCAATTATTCTGCTGAGTTCATTTTCTCGCCTTTCGACAAATAGCTCATTATCGTTAAATTCACGCTATGCTATTATAACTATGGGCTTTTGTCAGGAGATGCTCAGCAAAGTTGGATTTCATTGACGTTATGTCATTACTTCTTAGTGCTTGTATATGTTCATTAAGCCTTGACTGAAACGATCTACCTGTCTCTCGAATGTAAATTTTTTTTACAATCTGAGCATTGAATTTTATAAAGTCCGGATTTACTATAATCATTATTTCTTCTGGAATCTTTTTGAGAATATTTGTCAATCATTTTAAATGTGTTGTTTCGGGTGTATAGCTTAAAGTTAAATCAGTTCTTTCAAAAGCCTTGTGAACAGCTTTGTTAATCTTAGTATTGTATGGAACTTTTATAAAACGTTTCTGTTGGTTTTCGTCTGATGTATTGATGTTTCTAGCTTTTTCCTTTTTTATGTTCCTAATCATTTTATCAACAATGTCAGGTTTTTAACCGTTATTTTGTGCTAGGTATTTAATTACATTTCTTTCTTTAATGTATTCACTCTTATTGAGAGGCACATTTAATAATCAATTCACCACTGAGCGTAATCCAGCCATTTTATACTTCCACGGGTGATTTGACGCTGAAGGAGTTAATAGGTCTGTTTGAGTGGCTTTCCTGTATATATTAAAATTGTGATGATTATTTTGTTTATAAATCGTCAGATCTCAGAAATGAATACGATCTTTTTCTACGCTCACAAAGAAATGCCTCAGGAATTACTAAATACTCAAATTAGTACGAGTAATCCAATATTTTAAAAGATAAGGAAACTGAGGATAGATAGATACAAAACTTTTTCATTAAAGTGAAACATCTGCTAAATAATTTCCTTATGTGTCTGTTTTTGTAGTATTTTTAATATTGTAAAACTAGGTTAGGTATTTGTTGACCATGATGATGGGCTTAGGTCCCGAAATATGTAGTCAGAAAAATAAAGAAATTCCTTAAGGGTACTTAGTTTAAATGATGTTTAATTTGATTAGTATTACGCGTATATTAGTAGCCCTAACAAATGAATGCAATATAAATATATATACATATAACAAATTTTGAACGACCCCCCAAAACATGTCACGTTAGGAACTTCTATGGCGGTCCCGGGCTTAAGTTTCACTGTGCGGGTCATGCTAATAGTTCACTTTCCAAAGGAAATTCACTAAAAGACGTGAGCTGGGGAACGTAGCCACTTCAAAGGCGACCAAGCACCGTTAGCTCACTTGTCGTATACTTGAGATATCAATCTGAATAATTGGTGTTTGCTCCATCACGCAAAACGCGACATGTGAGATTGCTTCGGTTCAAGAGCTACCGAAATTTTGTGGTAAAAGTGAAATAGCATATACTCGATTCTAAAATCTCTCACTCCTTCAACCAATCCAGCTCTACATTAAACTTGTTGGGCTGCAGTTATATCGGATCAGATGAGTGCAGTTTAATGAGTTTATCACAAAATGCAGTGAACACAAAATCAGAAGTAATATTGAAGGTGGAAGGACGATGAGCAAAGCAAATTGCCCCGTTATGAAATCGAATTACCCTGGCGAATTAACTCCATATGGAGAGAAGAGGGATAACCATAACCATTTCGACTTCAGGGGAACTACCTAACTTCGTAGGTAAACGCCCGTACTTTAGCTATGTCATATCATGTAGTAGAAAGTTCATATTTCATATAGACCACCTAAATTGATAATTGGCTAACCTACCTTCTTATTCAACAAACAATTTGTTTCATATAACATCGTTATATTTTGTTTAAATTCTACAGTGTGTAAAAACAGTCTGTCCCCCACCCCCCTTTAATTTTTTTGTTTGTCAAAACAAACAAATCACCTTTGGGGAACGATAATAACTTTACCCAAAGTATCTTTTGACGTTATCGTAAATTTTTAGTGTCCCCCAAAAATGGGGGCTTTTGGGGGCAACTCAAAATATTTAAATGTAAACCCCTTTTGAGTGACCTCTCATTTTAAAGAGATTTTAAAAAATAGGCAAATGGTGGAGGTTGGAGGTCTGTAACGTATTTCTATCCAAAATGGCAGCTTGTCAAAGTTTTGAATTCAACTCATTCTTGAAACCTGGCGTCTAAGACTTTTGGAGTTTTAATTTCACTTTTGGTGACTTAAAACTGGAACGACTCTTGAGGCAATGCTCTTTTTGAAGAAATTCTATTAAATGAAGAAGTGGTCTCTTTTGGTGATATTTAAAATTTTGAGTGTCCCGCAAAAATGGGGGATTTTGGGGGCAACTCAAAATTTTCTGATGTAAACCCCTTTTGAGCGACCCCTCATTTTAAAGAGATTTTAAAACCAGGCGAAGGGTGACAGTTAAAAGTAAATTTAACCCCTTCAAAAGGGGCTTACATTAGGAAATTTTGAGTTGCCCCCAATTGCGGGTTCTCGAAATTGTAAATATTACCAAAAGAGACCAGTTCTTCATTTAATAGCATTTCTCCAAGAGTCTTTTCAGTTTTAAGTAACCAAAGGTGAAATTAAAACTCCAAAAGTCATAGACTCCAGGTTTCAAGAATGAGTTGTATTCAAAACTTTGTCAAGCTGCCATTTTGGATAGAAACACGTTACAGACCTCCAACCTCCACCATTCGCCTATTTTTTAAAGCTTTTTAAAATGAGTGGTCACTCAAAAGGGGTTTACTTTTGAAAATTTTGAGTTGCCCCCAAAATCCCCCATTTTTGGGGGATACTCAAAATTTCCGATAACGTCAAAAGATACTTTGGGTTAACTTATTATCGTTCCCCAAAGGTGATTTGTTTATTTTAACAAACAAACAAATTAAAGGAGGGGACGGACTTTTTGTACACACTGTATAATACTTGTCAATTAAGAATACAATGATTAAAAAACTTTTGTATTAGCATATTACGTGTTGTTATTACTTACGGGATGTAATAAAAGACGTCTTACAACACTTAAGATAAATTTACACTTATACTGATTCACATACAGACGGTAAACATATATAAAAGATGGTACTAGTCAGTTCTCTCATTGGCCTGATGATGATTGGTGTGACTGGTCGAAATCGATAGCCTAGTACCATCTTTTATATATGTTTACCGTCTGTATGTGAATCAGTATAAGTGTAAATATATCTTAAGTGTTGTAAGACTTCTTTTATTACATCCCGTAAATGATTAAACAACTTTTTGATTAATAAATGATTTAACATAAAGTTATTCATATAAGTCATATATTTAAAAGGTTGTTAAATATATTATTGGATTATTTTGACACAAAAACAGAAAAAAAGTTTACTCAATAAGTTAAACCAGAAAATAAGCATAAGTTGTCAATACTCAAAAGTACAGTCCAGAACTGTTCTCTTAGACAGTTTCCTGTGGTCCCAGAGTACGTGATATCATCTCTTCCACAAACTTGCAGCTTTGGGAGCAAACTTACAAGTTGTAGCAGCAATAACTCCAACAAAGTTTAAGATAGAAACCCTTCTGAATCCCGTTTGTAGCCTAGTTAAAAAAAACTCTAGTTCATCAATTTGTTATCACTTTAGCTACAATTGTAACGCTATTTTCACACCATGGATTAGTACCTAATAGAGTTGTAATATTACAGTAATATAAAGTATTGTAGACATGTATCGTATTACCATTTTTATGCCGGCAGCCAATTATAAAACTAACCTTACCTAATAAAAATAGAATTATATTAACAACGGATTACGAATATGGAAAGAAGCAACGAAGAAAGATTGAAATAATGTATTAGTACGACAAACAGTACAGTATAATTTTAAACGGTTTTAATTTATTATATATATTACAAGCACAGTATGAAATAAAATAATTCTGTTACAGTAACGCATACCTTGCCTAGGCATTCTATAGAATGCTATAAGTTTTTTAAGCAAATAATTTGTTGAACTGAATATATTGTTATAGTATTTTTATATTGATTACCTACTCTATAAAAGTAGCCTAACCTATCCTAACCGCTGCAGGGCGCTGAGAAGTTATTTAAAGAAACCCTTGCACAATAATTGTGGTACAGTGCACCGAGGTGGTTAGTCAAGGTTAGGATAGGTTGGATTTGGTATCTTAGAACGAAATGAAAACGACATTATTTCCCAAAAATACAATCTACAAATAAAAGAAACTTCGAAGGTGGGTTAAAGGTCTTCGTCTGTATTAAGTTACCTTAGGCTCTTTATTGAAATTCTAACATCAAACTGATTCTACCCTGCTTAAGTCTACAGAATGCCTAGACAAGGTATGGAATGTGCTCTGAATACGACTTTTCCATTACATTTCGGGCAATATATACAATTAAAACAATGTAGTAGGGTTTTAAAACAAAATTAAAACCTAATCAATTTACATGGTTTTAATATTTTATAGCACGGAACTACCTAGCATGGAACTACCTAATACGGAACTACCTAGCACGGAACTACCTAGTATGGAACTACCTAGTATGGAACTACCTAGCATGGAACTACCTAGCACGGAAGTACCTAGCACGGAACTACCTAGCACGGAACTACCTATAACCCAATATAAATTTATGACTTCACAGTTTTACCATCACACTTAATTCAAAATAATGATCGATGATTAGTAATTTAAAATGTTACATCAGCGATATCTTTGATGTGTACATAAATGTACGTTGCTTTGAAGTCTAGGATGACCTCAACTGCGGGAAAATATGTCTTAAACTACTTCAGTGTTAGAGCAACCGTGCTAAATTACCTCCATTACTCTAAATATCTGTCTTTAATAACGACTTATTAAGGTCCACAATCGAACCACTGCATTATAAAGCTTAAGAGAAAATATATATTTGCTAACTTTTTTGCAAGAAAACTTTAAACCAAATGGAAATGCATTAATTATTAATAAACTTTGTGTAAATAATTCCTCTAAACAGGGCTTACTTACTTATATCTTCGTTAAACATTTCCACGTGAAAGCTCAGAGAACATCCGCTAAACCTTCAAAGAGAGACGACCAGCCGTTGCGATTAAGCGTTTTTGCAAACATAGACTTTCATCTCTCTTAAGCTCCCTTCTGCTGTTTTGCTACTAAGTAAATGACTCAGTTCCAACTTTACAAAAGTTTGTTATCTCCTCCTTCCGGTGGAAACCACAGTAAGATTGTAATATAATATTTAATATGTCTTCAAAAATATAAACTAATGAAATTTTCCATGTGACTAAAGTTCCAGTTCTGAGAAAGTGAATTTTGTTATTTTTCTCACTTTTTCGTCAGCTTGAAATTAATTTTAACAAAAAATTATTTTTAACTTGCAATTATTGGATTATTAATTGTTGTATTAAATAAACAAATGGTTTTGTACTGTGTGATTTGAAAATGGGTAAAGGCTTTCTAAGAAGAATTCAAATTACAGCTTAAAAGTTTATTTTTATAAATTATAAATAAATCACTACTTAACTACTCAGCTTTTTTCAATAGGGAATTTAATTTTAAATTTAATATAAACAAAAAGATTTAATATTTTAAAATTTACAAAAGAATTATTTGCGTCATAAACTATCGCAGTAAATTATCATAAAATAATTTTAAACTATAATTAAGCAATATGAACCACTTGAACAGAAATTAAACATACATATCGTTATTAAGTAATATCGCAGCTTGGGGGAGTTAAACCCCCTATTATTACATCCGTTTCGGCAGTTTTTCATATTTAATGGACACATTAAAAGTTCCACAGCAATTAAAAGAGTAATGCACGGGCACTCGACGAGAGGCTTCAGTTAAAACACTCTTAGGCTGTACCAGATCGGGGAGGATTATTAGTGAATTTCCTTTGGAAAGTGGCCCGCATGGTGAAACTTAAGCCCGGGACCACCATAGAAGTTCCTAACGTGACCCTCTGAACACGTTTTGGGGTGTCGTTCAAAATTTGATATATATATATATATGTCTATATATATATATATATATATATGTATATATATATATATATATATATATATATATATATATATATATATATATATATGTGTGTGTGTGTATGCACTCTAGTGGTCGTATTTTTTGTCCGATTTACTTCAAATTTGGTAGGGACGTTTCTTTCTATAATCTGTTGGACAAGTTCGTTTGGCAAAACAATCGGAAAACTCTAAACCCATTTTTTCAGGATTAATCTTTCAAATTTCGAGTTTTTGGGCCCAGAAAGGGTCATAAAAGCCCCAGATGTAAAATTAATGCATGTAAAAAGATGGGAATTAGAAAGGCAAAAGTTTTAAGCCCTCTCTCGTCATTCTAGCATTAATATTTACCGAGTTATTCAAGAACATTTGTATCGGCTAAACACATTACGTTGTCTTATGGGGGTTTTACACTAGAAAAGCCTGTTATTCCTTTGTTAGAGTACTTTTATTACCTCCAGCAACCTCACGCCTACTTTCAAGCCTGTCTGGACCTTCTCCTAACCTTATAATGCGCAAAATTGTATTCCCAGCTTTGCAAGTAAATGAAACCAGGAGTATCAGAACAGCCAAAAAATCAAAGTTTTCAGATTTCGATAAAAATTGGACAAATGTATGTTTTTACACTGATTTTGAGTTTTAAAAGTTTTTATGTGGAAATTAACTTCCCTCACGTCAGCGTGCTGCGTGCAAACTCGTTTTATATTAATGTACTTAGGCCTGACTTGTACTTGGAGTCTTACTCAATAATTAATTGACAGACTATTTCTATGCGAATAGTTTAACATTAGTTTTTAACAATTCAAAAATAGATGTGTGTGCTTTTTCTCTTTAAGATTTAAGTACGAACTATTTTGCGGGTTAATAGTTTTGTTTATTTACTTTATTTTGATCATGCTGTAAGGTACGATAACCTTTGGTAATGCTGCAAAACGCATTAGTTTTTCTATTAAATTAAACAGAGTAACCCCGAATTCACAATTTAATAACAATATGTTTATCTAGGTTAATTTTTATTTTATTTTATACATCACACATTCAGGATTTGGTTTAACACACATTTGAAAATTATTTGGTGCTTTTAAATGAGTCTAAAATATGGCAAAATTAAATTTTAACACCTAACTCCCCTTTTTTGTGTACATTTTATTTTAACACAAGTAGAATTGTTTTACATATGATTTTTTATAATAGTAGATATAACAGGTAAAATTGTTTGAACTTATTGTGGATTCCTGACTCTTCTTATTTCCAAGGCGTTAGATGCTACTGCAAATATTCAACACTGGCCTTAAATAACTATTAACGTTTTAAACAGTATATTTGATAAATAGAACCTCGTCTGGGTCAAAAGTGAAGCCTCTCTCGAGGATATTTTTTTAACAATCCACAGAGAGCGGTTTCCAGCAAATGTATAGTCGAAAATGTGTTTGACATAAAACTTGTATTTTAAAGGAAAATATGTTTCAATGTTTTACATATTAATGATGTAATTGAAAAAAAACACTTTATATTGACGATAATTGGTGTTCAGTAATTTTGTATTGTTTTCTAGACGAAAAAGGTTAGACACAAATTTCAGATTGCATCATTTTATAGTCTGTGGTTAAATGTGTTACCATGGGAAAGGTGGGGCAGAGGGGTAAATGATGGCTACCATGTAGAGTTTCACTTCACTTTTTCATAGAGTTTAACATGTGTACGAGAGCTCTAGATATATTAAGCTTGTTTGAAGCAACAGGCTGACACTACAGTGGCGGACACAAGATCTGACAGTTGGGCTGTAACCAATAGCATGGTTGTACGCTGAGTATGTTGCCATTTGCCATTGAAAAATATCACTCGAATGTTACTCCAATCAGCTGGTGTGCAGGTTTAGTAATGCAGCACGTCTACTATTGGCTGGTCTTAGTTGATAGCACTGCAAGCCACGCCCTGAAATGGCAACTCTCTTGTCCGCTGAAATAGTGGTGACAGGAAGCATAACTAATAACAATGAGAACAAATCCCTAGCTCTTTTCCAGATTTGCTCCACAAGTTATACCACTGATTTTTTAAAACTAAAAAGATGAAACATTAAATACTTATTTATTTTAAATCTCATAAAAAGTTCCGATATCATTTAGTTAAAAATAAAAAAACATTATGTTGTTGGCAAATAAATCATTGAAAGTGTTAAACAGAATAGAGTTATAAATAGTAGAAGTTATTGGTTTTCATTCTAAATATTTTTACTTAAACTCACTAATAGCCCCAAAGGAATAAATTAACGTGTTTTCCTGTCTCTGATATAAATAATGATTGATATATTTATCAAAAATAACCTAATATTCTCTTAGGAACCAGTTCTGGGAAATAACTTTCCATAACTCGATTTCAGTTACAGCCTCAACAAACTGTAACTTTGTTTCCAAAGCTACAAGTTTGTTGGAGTTTACATATGAAGTGATATCACGTACTACTTATCCCTGATAGCTACAAACACAACTTCATAAAGTGAACTGTAGCCACTAACGGCTCTACTTAAAAAAAGTAATAAATAAAAAGTATACTGAAGAATCTATGCTAATTGACATCAGTTTACTACCAGCCTTTTCGAATTATTATATTAGTCTTGTATTTAAAGAGTTGTCGTTGTTTGCAGCATCTTGAACAGAAGTCTTGCAATAAGAGTTATAAATTCCAAGTTGTAAGTGTGTACTCTCTCTCCCCCCCCCCAAATCCGATGAATGTCTGGTGCTCCAAAGAACCAGCCGCTATCCATAGTATACTTGTTAGGTTTAACCATAGTTTACCAAAGTAAATATAAAGAAGTGGGCCCCCTTCATTGAAGACTGACAGTGTCTTAAAGACAATTTAATATTAATATGCTGCAAAAATAGTAATTTTTATTTTTATTTTAACGAATTACATTGTATTTCAAAATCCATATACGTAATACCAACATACCGTGACAAAGCATGTTTCATTCCAAAAACAATACAATTAATTTCAATGTGTTGAAATGACAAGAACTCACCGGTTGAACGGTAAAATGAGGCAGCAATTTTAATAATCTGCCAGATCAAAGAGTACAGAAATATAATCCTTTAGAATTCTGAACTTATTATTCAAAGCCCGCCTTCATTCCTTTTCAAAATAACTCAATATTTCATGGTGAGAAAAATATATTTTGTTCATTAGTAATTTAATATATCTGTTCGAGCCATGGACTAAGTGAGAAAGTGAGTCTTGTATATTTAGTTTTAATAGTACACCAGGAATGGTAATGGATATATAGGATGATTGGTTAAAAGGAACAGGTTTAATTATTTCGTGGGCTTATGAAACCTGATTAGAACTAGATTAGGTTTGCATATCTGAGTAACACTATCTTCTAATATTTCATATTTAGTTCATAACAGAGAATATTTAACACATTGCGTTTGCTATTCCCTTACGTCTGTTTACTCTTGTGGTTCATCTTGATGTTATTTACTTAATGAAGTCTTTTGATATGGGTAAACTATATAATCACATATCCTGTTCAAACCTAATAATAAATAAACGATAAATATTTTTAAGTACAATTTTAAAATTTTAAAACATTTCAGAACTAATTGTTTTAATAGATTAAAAACCCTTATCTCTTCTATTTGAATAATATGACCTCAAATTATATAAATCCACACGACGATTTATAAATTACAAAACTCACTGATTTAAAAGGAATTGATGGTTAATATCGATAAAATAAAAACCATAAACATATATTTAAGGAAAATTTACCAAAGTCAGACTGACATGCAAGATGACGCCTGATGATGTATCTGGACTTACATGCCTACACCTTACAAAAAATTAATTAGCATCATATCGTTTTTAAATACAAAGTCACTACTAATTCAATAGTTCTTACAATCAGACATTTCAAAGTCTACCTAATTTACCGAATGTAAAATTATCTCTTTATTTATTTTAACACAATAAACAAACTTCTAAATTTAATGACGGCTCAAGAAAAAAGCTTTTCCTTTCTTTGTATACTTCTTTAAAAAATAATATTTTTATATAACGACCAAATAGGTCAGTCTAAACAAAGGGCTAATTAATATTGTTTTATTTATGTTTAGGAAGCTTAATCTCAGAGTATTCTTTTTAGGATAAAAGTATTTCTTGACGGTTTATTGATAACAGTCCTGAAATAGCAACTTCAAAAATTGTCAAATAATCAAGCTCTTCTGGAATAACTACCTATCAAAGTTAAACAAATCCTTTAAAAGAATCAAAATCACTACAAGCCGCTTATACTTAAGTGTTTTGC
Organism: Allygus modestus; assembly: GCA_963675035.1. Lineage (NCBI taxonomy): Eukaryota > Metazoa > Arthropoda > Insecta > Hemiptera > Cicadellidae > Allygus > Allygus modestus. Next base: position 13,408,141 of record OY776115.1, read on the forward strand.
AATCCTGTACTTTCGTGCTGCTTGAGCCATCATGGAGATTTGCAGGTGAGAAAATATATGTGAAAATCTTGAATTTGATAAATCTTGAATCGGAGTTTCTATCCCGGGATCCCAGTCAATCTTTGGCACCCAAAAATCCCAGAATTAACGGGGCTCCAAAAACTGTAATTTTACAATTTTTATGTTTATTCCATATCAATTTACGATAAGTCAGTATTTTACAAATCGTAATAATATAATTATTATTTTACACTTGGTTTACTAATTTTGTTTGGTTAAGCTATTATTAACCGTATTTTTTTAATACCTTTATTAAGAAATACTGTTTTCCTAAAAAAAGACTCTTAGGAAAACCCTCCTAAGAATAAAGTAAACAATATTAACGAGCCCGAAATCACAGGATTGTAAATAAGATACGGGATTGAAATCCCTAATATTTAATGAAACACTTTATGTTGGCTGACATATAAAAGTCATAACCAAATAAAAATAAATCATTTATAACAAAAATGTGGAAAAGTGAGAGTTTGTAAGAGAGTCCCCCTGTCATTAAGCCAAACCACCAATAATTGCCATTAGTCAGTGTTAAATTTAGACACAACCTTTTCACTAATGAGAGGCGTTCACCTGTACCTCAGTCGATATATATTTTACTACTTATGGTGTAATCTATTTTGAGTGAAATTCCTGAAGGTGTTCTGTCAAAAAGAATTTGTTTAGTGTTTAATTTATCTATTAATATTTTACTTCTTTAGAACGCCAATTTTGTAATATTAAACAGTCTGGACAACACTATAAGTTTCTTTGTATACTTTAACCCCACCACGTTTTTTCAGAGAGTTAGTTAATTTATATTTGTTAATATTTGTTGAATAATTAACTGATAAATTGTTTATAGTTTGAAGTTAATAAACTATATTATCATAGGCAACAACATTTAGAAAGCTCCAATTATAAGAGTTAATACCTAAAATGAGCAAATAAAAAAATCAATTTCAGGAAACAGTTTTGGTTTAAATAAATTCTGTGATTTATGTAAATAATGTGTTACTAAAGCAGTATTTGTTATGTTATGTCTCTCGACTTAGAATTCTATTAATATTAATTTAGCAGAACTTCGTGCATTTATTTTGTAACATAAATGGAAAAATAAATCATAAATTCAATTTCTTTTACAGGAACTTTTGATATTTCAAACTGTATTGTGTCTAGAGACAATTGTTAAACTCACACTCTTTTTGCAGTCTCAGTTAATGTTTTACTGTTAGTTATACTGTGAAAGTTTGTACACAAAATAAGTCCCGATGCTCAATTTTTCATATAGTCTACTTGACAACCAATAAAAGAATTTGTGGTAAGAATTTAGACCTAAGATACTGTATTGCTAATATTCATAATTTCACTACGACGTGACGGGACGGCTCACTGAAGGAGTCCCAAAAATCCTGAACATTCCCCAAGCATAGCGTAAAGCACAGGTGGAGTTGTTCATCATTCTAAAGTTGTTCTTGTTAAAGTAGAAACACATTTCCGCCAACCAGATCTCAAACGGACCACTGAGTCGGAAATGGCAGCCGCTCGAACTTTCCATCCAAACTCTGTATGTAAAATTCTAGAAGAGATTATTTCTAACTCGTTTAATTTTCGCAGGTCCGGTTCGCGGCATTGAATATCACCATTAAAACCCTTTAAAATTATGTGGCGTGTGCCTACCATAAAACGCATGCCCTCTAGGGTCGTCCATTTCACGTCTTGTGGTCTTAACCAAGACGAGTAAAATCATATTTTAATTAGTCATAATTAGACTACGTATTTCTTTCCAAATGTTTCATGACACATGTATATTAATTTAAAACGGCGTTATAAAATTGCACACACTGTTTACTGTGTAAACTATGGTTGCTGATTTTAATGTCTCAAGAACGGGACTAAATTACAACTGATATTCAACACTTGTTTCTAGAATAACAAATGAATTATGAATAATCAAATGAGGATTTTCATGAATACGCGAATTGATTATGGCTTTTGATCATTCGTCAAAAGTGAAACTATAGTTTATTTATTAAAAGTCCTTACCATATTAAATTTTACCTTTGTAGTAATATAATCACACATTTTCTTAACATTACAAAAATCCTTTTATATCAGTCATTGAACATCATTTATTAAAGCAAATTTATAAGAAAGAGATTAGCATATGACGAGAATATCCAAATTAGTTAACAATGTAAACGTAAATTCCGTTTGATGTATAGTTCAAACGTATGTATATGTTACTAATGCTCTGAATATTGGCTGTAATATGTTACACAAGCGTTCAGGGTTATAACTACAGTTTGCATATTGTAGGCATTGTAACGGTCTTGTGATTAGGCCTCGGAGGCCTTCCAGTAATTAAACATTGCCCCCACCCCCACCCCCCTCCCCCCATCCCACGACACATCGCTCACACTGTGAAATTAACTAGGTCCTCCTCCTCCAAAAAACATATCCTAAAAACAGCAGTTGTATTTTATACTGATCAACTAATTGAAAAATAAAACGAATGGACAGTTTTAAAATTATATTTTTAGCTATTCAATAATTTTAAAATTTTAAAACATTCCAGAACTGATTGTTTTAATCGATGAACACCCGTATATCTTCTATTTGAATAATATGACCTCAAATATTATTTGGGTAATAGGGCCCTCTTACCCAAATTATAAAATGCAAGTTGTGCTAAAAACGTATGAAATATATGTGCATAATGCTAATAGAATTGTGACAAAGCTATAAAATAAAAACACCTCATATTCCTTAGCAAGAAAAATATATTTGAGATACATTTACTTGCAGGACAAATACTTCAATCAGTTATTTATTATAATAGTTTTGGTTATTTTATTTTAAACTGTACTCCCGATGAAGGCTTAGGCCGAATATTTGAGTTTTTTAATTAAGGAATGTATATTGAGGTTGTTTTTTTTAGTTATTTATTATATTAAGTGTCAAAATGCCACATTAACGAAGCCTGCTGTATAATTATGGAATAACTAGTTAATTTAGTGCTAAAATATAAATTGTATTATATAAGGAGGTAATTATATGTGTCGTAATATACTGCTCTGATAAAGAATTAGTAAAGTTTTTTATATAAGCATATTGATAATACTGATAAGCTCCAGCATAGCTTTCTTCTTCATATAAGTCTGTGGGAATTCAAAAATAAGTATTACGTATTTTTAAATATTTTTAAAAACTCCCTAAGCAGAATATTTTTTTAAAGAAATTTCATTTTGAGACATAAATATGCTCATAATTACGTGTGGGGATTATTGTTAGTGAATAAAGCTCTAAAAAATGCAGTTTATAAAAATATCACCACTGGCACTTATGTGACGGATAAACGCTGTGAAGTTAACGGTTCCCTTAAAAATTAGTTTAAATCTGCGCATAAAACACAGTATGCTTTAAATGACGTGTACTTTGTCATATTGCAGCTTAATTTTGGATCGACAAAGGTCCAATCACAGTGTGTAGTTGGGTGTATCTCGCACCCAATCAGTCAATCTGTGACGTCTACACAACAACAAACGATCCGTCACCGTGTTGCCAAACTGGAATCAGTCAACACATTCGGTTAGTCCGCATAAACACGATATATAATGAACAGTCAGTCACGCTATACTTGATTAACTCTGTGGATGATTTTATTTTAAACAAAAGTTATAATAACCATTGTATAAACGTGCATTGCATTTGGATATTCAATTTAATAAACACAAGGATAACAAGAAAGGTTTTATAAATAGAAAGCCGTGGAAATATAATGTGTTGTTTAAAATACCTAACAATTCATCTTAGCCTATGTATTACTTAAATTTATATATACTATACTGTCTTACCTTGGCATTCTGTTTTAGAAAATGAATTGCTAAGGTAAGACTGTATAATACAGAATATAAAATACCTTAAAATACTAATTTTGTAATATATATTAGTTACAGTGATATATAACGAGGACTTAGACTGTGTGTTCAGAAATAATTACCTCAACTTGACCAATTAATTCTACAGATAAAATTATTCACCATGGTAAATAGACGTTTCCAAATGTCTTCCTTAATAATCTTTATAAAAGTGGTCATAATGCTGATATAGTTCTAGATTTTACCATAAGCATTGTAAAATCTCCGTTATCCATAACTCTACTATTATAAGCATTGTAAAATCTCCGTTATCCATAACTCTACTATTATAAGCATTGTAAAATCTCCGTTATCCATAACTCTACTATTATAAGCATTGTAAAATCTCCGTTATCCATAACTCTACTATTATAAGCATTGTAAAATCTCCGTTATCCATAACTCTACTATTATAAGCATTGTAAAATCTCCGTTATCCATAACTCTACTATTATAAGCATTGTAAAATCTCCGTTATCCATAACTCTACTATTATAAGCATTGTAAAATCTCCGTTATCCATAACTCTACTATTATAAGCATTGTAAAATCTCCGTTATCCATAACTCTACTATTATAAGCATTGTAAAATCTCCGTTATCCATAACTCTACTATTATAAGCATTGTAAAATCTCCGTTATCCATAACTCTACTATTATAAGCATTGTAAAATCTCCGTTATCCATAACTCTACTATTATAATTGGGACACATTAGTTTTGTAATTGTTAAAAATGTTTGCGTCTCAACATTGTTTATAAAAAAATAGTTTCTGATACTCAAGATTGACAGTTTACGATCAACAAACTTTTGAAATGGAATGTTCTAGAAAACAAAACTATTTAACACATTTGTGGAAAAACATTACAAGTTTCATTATTGTTTCTGAAACAGGTTCTGAGATACGGTAATAAGTTTATTTTAAAAATCCAGTTCAGATAGATAAACAGATAACTGATAAGACATAACTGCCACCTACGTGGCTTACAAATAACAAGTTTCATTATTGTTCCTAAATCCGTTTCTGAGATAATAAGGATATTTTAAAAATCCAATTCAGATGGATAAACAGACAACTAACAAGAAAGAACGGCCACCTACGTGGCTTAAAAATAATAAGTTTCATTATTGTTTCTGAAACAGGTGCTGAGATAATTAGGTTATTTTAAACATCCAATTCAGATGGATAAATAGATAACTAACAAGAAAGAACTGCCACCTACGTGGCTTAAAAATAATAAGTTTCATTATTGTTTCTGAAACATGTTCTGAGATAATAAGGTTATTTTAAAAATCCAATTCAGATAGATAAACTAGCAAAACAGAACAACCACATACGGAGCTTACGAATAACAAGTTTCATTATTGTTTTTGAAAACGTTTCTGAGATAATAAGGTTATTTTAAAAATCCAATTCAACTAGATAAACAGATAACTAACAAGCCAGAACTATTGCGCTATTTGGTGGATTTTGCCTTTACAGAGAATATCTGGTAAACTTTTGGGCAATATTTCCTGAACACCCTTCTTTTATAATGATGCAAATAATAAATGCAATTTTTATAAACTTAGAGTTAAAGTGAAGCAGAACTCCATTACTCACTAGAACTCAGTGGTTAAGCATTCACCGCTCCTTCCCATCATCCAACGCTCAATTAAACTTTATATTTAATTGAAATTTATTGTTAAGATATCCGTTTAAAATTTTACACAAAACTGAATAATGCTGCGACACATTAAAATACTAGACTAAAAACGAAGGCTCAATCAAACAAGTGAGTAGTCGGGTGAAGCTGATATCCAATTAGTCAATGCGTGTCAAATTCACAGCATCAACAAAGGATCTGTTACGATTATCCCGGACTGCAGTCAGTAAACACTCTGACTGAGCCCGTTTATAAACAACACAGTCCATTCGGCTACATTTGATCAACTTGTTCGATTTATTCAGCAGTACCCGAGTTAAATAGATAAACTCTTTAAATTTGGCATAACTTGTTAGTGTTAAAACTAACGAACAGTTTTGGGGAAGATTAGCAACGATGGGTTTTAATCTAAGGATAAGTGTCAACTTATTATAAGATGATTTACTTATTAAATCCAATAAAGAATGCATCATTCTCTAAAAATACGTATAAGCATGTCTGTCTGTGACAGAACTAATTATTACAGTCAAATAATTAAAATTACTTCGAGAGTGTGTGTCATTATATTGATTCAAATTATACTTTTTATAAAAGTTCGTAAGTTTCATTTCATTCTAAGTTTTTGAGGATGGTTATAAATTAAATTAATAACGAGATAGCACTCAGCACGATGACATGAGGGAAGTGAATTTCTGCAATAAAACCTTTAAACAAATCTAATTAAGGGTTTAAAAAAACGCTGGTAACGTTTTTTTTTTTTTTTTAAATTGAAAAATGTTATTTTTGGGCTGTTTTGATGCTTCTGGTTATAAGCAAATTGACTATTAGGATGGCAATGATGTACATTATCAGGTTAGGACGAGGTATAGTCAGGATAACAAGTTGGTATAGGGGTATTGGGGGTGGTAAAACTACATCAAGATATGAAAAACAGCCTTTTCCAGTGTAAAATCCCCATAAGACAACGTGCTGTGTAAAAATAATTAACATTTTCTTTAATAACACGGTAAACACTTATTTTAGATTGATGAAGGAGGGCATAACATTTTTGGCATTATACGTACAACAATGTACTAAACAATAATGTTACATTCGGGGCTTTTCTGACCCTTTTTGGGTCTAAAAACTCAAAATTTGAAAAACTGAAATCCCCAAAAAGGATATTGGAGTTGTCCGATTGTTTTACCCAACGAACTTGTCTAACCGTTTACAGAAGGGAAGGTTCCTACCAAATTTAAAGTAAATCGGACAAAACTTTCGACCGCTAGAGTGCGAACACACACACACATATATATATTACCAATATATATATATATATATTATTATTATATATATTATATATATATATATATATATATATATATCCTTTTTGGGGATTTCAGTTTTTCAAATTTTGATTTTTTGGATGTAATATTTACGTCGTAGTGTCAATAAAGACTCTTTGTTCTAAAACCTGATACAATTTAATTTTTAATGTAAAATAATAATAGGGATAGTATTAAAAATGTAGTATTTAACCAACAGTAATAGTTAAAACCAAGAAAGTTTAAGGAAATTGATATATATATATATATATACAACTATATATATATATATATATATATATATATATATAGTTTTAGCGACCCCCCAAAATTGCATTCAGGGGGTCACGTTTGGAACTTCCTATGGTGGTCCTGGGCTTAAGTTTCATCGTGCGGGTCATGCGAATAGTTCACTTTTCCATAGGAATACATGGAGTTCTTGGATGTAATCTTTACGTCGTAGTGTCAATAAAGACTCTTTGTTCTAATAACAGGGACAGTATTAAAAGTGTAGTATTTAACCAACAGTAATAGTTAAAACCAAGAAAGTTTAAGAAAATTGGTACCCCTAGAGTGTTGCAGTTTGCCGAAAAAAGTAAATGATTTTTAAACATCTATTTCGTTTAGTATAACATCAAAATATATTCCCTCATCAAGAAAATATTCCCAAATTACAGCAAAAAAATCACTTTCTTTCAAATAGGGGAAAATCATTGAATCAAATACTGTGATGAACTAGCCTTCATGTACATTCGAGGTCTGTGTGATTGAGGTCTCAATTTCTCACTGTTTTGGACATTATACATAGCTCCAGTGGCCCTTCAGTGTGCCAAACATTGGCCTTTATGTATTTTTAGTGTTTTTAAGGTCTCAATTACTAACTAAATGTAAAGTCAAGTTCGTTTAACATTCTGCCCAAGATGTTTTCAGTTTTCAAGTCGCACTAATGACTCTTATGTTTTAACCGCTACTTAATACCGCTACTTAGTAGTGCTTATACCGCTACTTATTATTTCAGTATATGATATAATTGATTACTATTTGTTTTGGACATGACAGGACACACTGTTCCAGCGACCCTGCTGTAATCATAGCCCTCAACCTCTTATGTCTCCTATAACGTAATGGCATTGACTATAAATACTGCAGTATACTTCTCATTGTCATTTAAAATCTGTCCCTAGTTTTGTGCGTGCCAGGATTCAAAGAGGACGTAGTTACACTAATCACCATCAAGTATACTTCTGTCAACTAATACTTTTTCACTCAAGGAGAGGATAATACAACCGTTTTTGTGCCAAGAAGCAAACATAAGTTGATTATCACTTGCTTTCTGGGGTGGAGGTATTTTACAAGTCAACGTAAATAACTAGAATAAATAGTTTACAGCAGCACAATCTGTCGGTGACCTAATCAAACTATATCCACTTCAAATTCTGGCTAACACTAAAAGTGGGGCGGCTTGGCCTTATAGATGAGATATCTGCTTCAGTATGTATAGTCAATTGTGATGGCTGATAAACCTCACTTGACCCTAGAATTTGATGTTTCCTGCATAAAACGAAAAATAAACTTGAAATAAAAATTAATTACAAATAAATCTAACCATCTGCAAAAATCTCTTAGGAAAAGAGAGCAAGTATGTTTTCAATATTGCCAGAAAAGTGTTTTATATATATATATATTTTAAGCATCTCGGGTTAATGCTCATGTCTGTGCTATACAATTACGCAGAAAACTTATCTATGATCGTTTATCTTTTAATAGTATTGATCTTAAAGTTATATGTTTAATAAAATATAAATTTATAATTTTCCTAACAGTCTTTATACCCTCGTAACTTTACTTTGTAACCTTATATCACTTAAAAACTAATTCATATTCTAGGTTGTAAGAAGAAATTCTCCATTCATATTTCAAATGGAAATGGATGCTCAAAGATAGGGTGAGGCATCCATTATTCAAATCTCATTTCCCGATAGTCTTTTTGCCTTAGCATCTATTTTAAGACTGATTTTATCTGTTGCCAATTTTGCTAAAAACGAGGGCAATGGCTGTCTGCTTTGAATTGATTACAGATTTTCTAATAAATATATCGTAAGCGATATTATATAAATACCTCCGTCGCAGCAAATTTGCGTACTCAGTAATTTCTATTGCTATTTCTATTTCTATATATATATCTTAATACCGCATAAGGCCACTTACCAAGTTCACAAATAAATAAGCGATATAATATGCAATTTTAATGATTCTCCATAAGAATAACATGGGAGCTGAGTACGCAGGTTTGCTTCAAAAAGGGACACAAAATATGGCTTTTTATGCAATATGAATGTAACTAAACTAGGTGAAGCCACACACCAAGTTGAATTAACTTATGTTCATAATTAAGGGATACATAATATTTCACTTATTCTCCTTAACAATAACAAGGGGGATGAGTACGCAGGTTTGCTGCTACAGGAACTGTCTCGGTAAAAATGTGTTTTTGTGCAAATAACAATAGAACACATACAGATGAAGCCATATACCAAGTTTGGTTGGAATACGTTCATAAATAAGCAAGATATACATTTTGTCTTATTCTCCATAAGAATAACATTGGACAACGTACTGTATTTAGCACATTCAATATCTCTGGAAAGAATTGACATATAGCAATGATCAAAACACCCAATTTTGTAGTATTTTAAGCTGAATCCCATGGTGAAAACTAAAATTGTATTTAGTAAAATATTATACTAACAAAATAAAAATAAAAAATAAAACATTTTTGGGGTACAAAACCCCTCAAAATACCCCTTTGGATGAAACGATCCGGCTGGTTTTCGAACTTAAAAGTCATCCGAGGACCTCAAAACGAAAAGTTATCATGGTCCCGGGACTATCTTACCATGGTGAGTACGGGAATAGCTTCTTCCCTATGGGAAAATTCGCTAAAACGGGATTTGTTTTTTGCATGAAGGACTATATATTGTAATCCTGTACACTTAAAATACTACGGAACATTATGCTTAGCAGATAATTAAAATATTATATAAATGTTAGAATTTAAAATTTAAAATAACGGAAATAGTGATTATGTAATAAGTATTTATTTTATTTCAATTGTCATTTGGGATTTGGGTTTTCAGACAATTTTTTCTTATTCAAGGATTACTTTTATCATTCAACCAATAACTACGTAGGTCATAGAACTAATAACAGTAATTTTACTAACAAATCTAATATATATATACAGCCGCATGTGTAACACACCCAGACATAGGAATTCTAGACCACTTCCAGACGAACTAGAAACGTGATATTTGGCATGCAGGTAGCTTGTACCTTGAAACCCCCGGTAAAATTGCCAAAATATACAATTTTTAATTTTAAAACCACTAATTTTGATCTTGAAAATTGGATATTTTAACATTGGGCTTATGGAGTTTCAAATAAAAACAAAAGAAATCGTAACAGCTGTAAAAAATATCCAGTAAACTGTCAAAGCAACTTTCACATGGTAGAGTATAAACAAATTATAGAACTATTGAAAAATGAAAACATCGAGAGTGGATTTAACCATAATGAATCTAAAAAGTATACTATATAAAAAATACTTTAAAGGTCATTGACCAATAATAACAACTGGAGCGACCCCAAGCGGGGGTCTGGGGGCGGAGCCCCCAGCGAGCAAAGCGAGTACTGTATAATACAGGCAGCTGATTTGATGACAAGCTTTGCTAATATTTAGCTTTTAGCGAATTGGAAGAAGCTAGTACCGTAGGTGGCATGGTAAGACGTAAGCCCGAGACCGTGATAACTTTTCTTTTTGAAGTCCCCAGATGCCAAAAACACTATTCATTCAAATTTATATATATATGTATATATGTATATGTATATATATGTATATATGTATGTATATATGTATATATTTATATATATGTATATATATTTATATATGTGTGTGTGTGTGTGTGTGTGTGTGTGTGTGTGTGTGTGTGTGTGTGTGTGTGTGTGTGTGTGTGTGTGTCTGTGTCCGTTACCGCGATAACTTTTGAAAGAAACACCCGATTTTGATTAAATTTGGCACAAATGTGGAGAGTAGCACTTATGACTTTGAGTTCGAAAACCAGATCGATCGCACTATGGGAAAGGGGTTTTATGGAGGTTTACAGTTTTCCAAAAATCGTTTTTTTGCAAATTTAACCCCAAAATGTTAAAAACACTCAATTTTGGTTATAGCCATTTTATAGAGCTTAAAAAAAAATAATTTAGTATTTTAAATCATTAACCTAGTGATTACGGAGAAAATCCAAAAAAAACGTGTCCCATGTTAATCTTATGGGAAAAAGGGTTTTAGATTTTTCTCAGATAGTTTTACTAAAACCTTCACTGTTTATTAATGTGTTTAGCTCAACAAAACAAAAGTTTTGGTGTTTAATCGTTGTTCTAAGTCCAACCGTTGCAGGGATATTCAAAGTGCTAAACACAGTACGTTGTCCAATGTTATCCTTATGGAGAATAAATAAAATTCTATATCTTGATTATTTATGAATGTATATTGATGAAACTTGGTATGTGGCTTCAACTAGTTGTGGTATATTGATATTAGCACAAAAAACAAGTTTTTTGTTGATAGTCCCCGTAGCAGCAAACCTGCATACTCGGCCCCCATGTTATTCATATGGAGAATAAGTAAAGTTGTATATCTCCCTTAATTATGAACCTACATTAAGAGAACTTGGTATGTAGCTTCACCTGGTTCAGTTGTATTGATAATTGCAAAAAACACATTATTTATCTTCCTCATTGCATCAAACCTGCGTTCTCAACCCTAATGTTATTCTTGTGGAGAATAAATAAAATGCTATATATCACTTATTTATGGATGTATTTTTGTGAAACTTGGTAAATAGCTCTATGTAGTGTTGAGTCACATATATATGCATTGGAAATTCGCTGAGTATGCAGGTTTGCTGTGACGGGGGTATTTAGCCATGTGGACTTTTAAATTATTATAATTGCTGTTGAAAATGTTTCAAATGAATTGGTAGTTAAGACTAGTAGGAAGTTATCATAATGATTTAAAAATTTAAAACTATTTACAAATATTAATTAGTAATTGGTGGCCGAGCTTTGCTCGGCAAAGGCCACTTAGTTTGTTTAGATGAATCAGAGTAATTTTTTAATACATCCCCCTACTTACGAGCAGATTTGCTTAGCTCATTTGCCTATTTTCTGCATGTTTAAGGTCACTCCAGTTGTTACTCCTTCCCCAACTGTTTAAAACTAAAACATAATGGTACAAATAATCAGTTAAACATAATGCACATTAACTTAGAGGCACATTAACTTAGATTAGAGGCGGGGGATGCATATTGTCTCATACAAACCTCCCACTTAAAAACAACATTTACATTGCTTTATTCACAGTTGAATCCATTATTGAATTTTGTGGGTAGGAATTTTTAATTTCGTATTATTTTGATGTATATATTTATAAATTATGTGTTTATATACCTCCCTATTATCACAAAAAAAGTTTTTTTTTTTAACAAGTATAATATTTGTTTACAAAACTTAAGCCAACTGTCACAGCATGTTGTATTAAGATATTCAAACCATACAGTGCTTCCTAACCATACAGTGCTTCTATGCTGGTTCCTTCAATTGTGACCTTTTAAAAAATAAGCCATCTACAATTAAATTAAGAGCATGTCTGGAAAGTTTTAAATTAGATATTTCAATTACTAAACCTAGCAGAATAGGTTTTTATGTAACAAGAATAGCCTTATCCTATTGAAAGAAACTTTCTAGTTGGTACCACAAACCTTTTACAAAATTTGGACATTAATCATTATTATAATTTGAATATTAAGAGAATGTTACGAAGGAAATGTTTTCTAAATAAATGTTGGAGAATACGTCGCGTCGGAGGGAAGGTATGGAAACATTTCTTAACGAGGTGACAATTGTGTCGAGCTTGTAAGCCTTTCCCGGTAACCCAGCCTCCTTCAATTAGATTATGGGTTTAAAGGAGATCTTCTTAAAATGTGCTTTTAGCGAATTTCCCCTATAGGGAAGAAGCTATTACCGTAGTCGGCGTGGTAAGACCTAGGCCCGGGACCATGATAACTTTTCGTTTTGAGGTACCCAGACCCCAAAAACACCATTCGTTCGAAACTGTATATATATATGTGTGTCCGTGGGTGCGATAACTCTCGTAAAAAAGGTCAGATTTTGATGAAATTTGGTACAAACGTGTAAAGCAGAATTTATGACTAAGTTCGAAAACCAGACGGATCGACCTATCCGAAACGGTATTTTGGGGGGGTTTTGTACCCCAAAAATGGGTTTTTTGAGTTTTTTACATACAATTTTTGAAAAAGTAAAATTTTATTTTTTTCCATTTGAATCAACTTAAAAATACGCACAATTTGATGTTTTAACCATTGCTCTACGTCAATTGGTTACTGAGATATTGAAAGTGCTAAACACAGTACGTTGTCCAATGTCATTCTTATGGAGGATAATACAAATTGTATATCTTGCTTATTTATCAACTTATCCTGACGAAACTTGGTATATTGCTTCATTTCATTGTGGTATATTTGCACAAAACCCCATTTTTTCCTGATAGTTCCCGTAGCAGCAAACCTGCATACTCAGCCCCATGCTATTCTTATGGAGAATAATTAACGTGTTATCTCCTTTAATTATGAACATAAATTAATAGAACTTGGTACGTGGCTTTACCTAGTTGAGTTATATTGATATTTGTATAAAAGCCCATTTTTAGTGTTCCTTATTTCAGCAAACCTGAATACTCTTATTATTATGCCGCCATGTTATTCTTATGGAGAATAATTAAAATGTCATAAATCGTTTATTTATGAATGTATATTGATGAAACTTGGTATGTGGCTTTATGTGGTATCAAGATAAATTAATATGCATTGGAAATTCACTGAGTATGCAGGTTTGCTGCTACGGGGGTATTAATATATTCCTCTTTAAAGACTTATTTTGCTCTTTAGAACAACGACTCCTGAGCCTAAATAAAGCTACTGAAGCAATAAAGTATGCTACCATTAATAAATTCTTTAGAAAAGATAACATCGCTAAATAGTGGATAAAACTTTGCAAATGCATGACGAGTAATAACACTAATTTCGGTATAAAGCCATGACACCTTTTAAATATATTATAAACCTACCATTTATTGGTGGCAGCAACCTATAGGTGTCAAATTACTATATATTCTATAACAAAAGTACACTTGCACTAGTTTAGGAACAGTGTGACTGAAGATGGATTGTAATTAATCCGAAACCGGTCTTTCTTATATGATGTAATTTAACACCTTTAGGCTGTTGCTACCAATTAATGGTAAGTTTCTAATATAATTAACTATGTAAAAACACATACAAATTGACAGAAAACTGTAGGTTTTCGAACATCCCTCAATACAAACTTTTGCTTGTTTTTATGTGTAAAATTGCATCCTAAATTGTTGGAAAACTTTTCTGAACACCGTGTATTGGATGTAACCATACACACCATAGCGGCATTAAAGGCGGCTGTGTAAAAACCCTTTTATTTACAAAAAATAAGTCATATACAAGTCCCAAGTGTTGATAACATTATCCATATGAATTTTAGCATTTAAGCAACATGCTTGATTGCTAAGCTGGCATTTTAAAATATTTCAAATTTTAAATAAATCTGTATTAGTTAGAAGGGAGTTAAAAGCTCTAAAAATATAGGCCTACTCCTAAATGGGTTGTTGGGGCAAATTATTTGTTTTAAGTTAATTGCATAAAAAAGTCCTGCACAGTATTTAAATACAATTATCTCATGCAATTTGATTTAAAAAGTAATTACCTCTAATAATTCTTTTCCAATCTCCAAGATTACAATTCTATATCAAATATTGACAGGAGCTTTGTTTTAGAAAGATTAAGTTTACCTTTTCTGTAGAGTGCTCACTGAGCTATAATCTAAAGTTTTGTCAAACGATTTTTTTAAAAGATTGTTAGTAAAAACTGTCAGTTGATAAGGTAGGCTTGGTCAACAAATGGGCTTAGACAATAATGTGACTACCATTGTCTTGCTGCTGCCATGTTGAGTAACCTGATGCATCTGGTGCATTGTTTGATGTTAATGTTATTGTCCTTGCTGCATTGTATCTCTTGATCTGCACAGGAAAACAGATTTACGATTGCTTTTACTGTGTTGGAGAATTGTTTTGCATTGTATCAAGTGATCCACATTTTAATTATGTCATTCAAAACATCATGTATTTTTTTCATTTCCTTGTTATTTCTGGTGCTTGTTGCTTGTTGTTTTAAAATAAATATTTTCCTTATATATTTAAAGTATGTTTAATGTATTTTAACTTCAGCCATTTGAAATGATAAAACGGCACCATCAACTGTAAAATAGAATGTCCATCAATAAATAAATACTGACTTATTTCCCTCCAGAGCCATGGGGAACCTATTGCTCATATTCACGTACGAAATTTTAAAATCGATATTAAAATTATATAATGCATTTCGATAACTACCATTATTTACATGGTTCTTAGTTCAACAAAAACAGTTATAATAACGTTATGCTTTGACAAAGTTAGTAATATAACAAACATATGTAACATAAATGTACAAACAGGCACTGAGTGTAGAGTGTTATGCCGTAGACGCCCTCTTAACCGTCCTCGCTTCAACCGCCCATCAGATTAACCGTCCTCTTTCCCAGACGTGACTCCCGTCCGCCACCGCAGCCTACGTCCTGATGCTGTACCGTAAAAAAACATTCTGGTCACATCAAGTCGATCATATTTTCCATAGTTAGCAAGTATTCTATCTTTGCGCAAATTTTTGGTACCTGTTTAACTGTCTTATAATTTGTATATCTTTGAGTGCTTAATATGACAGTACCTAGTTATTATTCATTTAACAGCCTTTTTAGTTATCCAACCCAGGGCTCAGTCATGGAGGGCGGTTAAGATGGCGTCTACAGTATTTTATATATTAATGTAACTTTAATAAATTGTAAGGTTAAAATATCACCTTACGTTTTAACAAGTTTTATTAAACTGTAATTTGTTGTTATATTTATACCGCTCGGTTAATGTATTTAAATGAACCTCCAGTCCAAAGACGTTGTTGGTTCGTCTCCCTTCAAAGAACAGCACTGCGTCTTTTACAATTCAACAGTCAGGAAGTACTTTGAATTAAATATTTTCCACCTCATATTGAGTTTTCTTTCTTGTCTACAGTCATTTTCTTTAAAATATAAGTTTTATAAAAGTAATTTAATGTATTCTTTTAAAGGCAATGCTACAAATTATAAGATTGCGTGAATACTTGTCAAAATAATTTGTTTATAAAATCATAAATAGAAAATTTTAATATTATTAATAAAATAAACTATTTATTTTGCAAAATTGTACTGTAAAGTTACGATCAGTGGCTCTATGTCATGATCAAAGCCAACAGTTACATCACTATGTTAAAAAAGCCTACGGTTTATCTAATAATACCCTGGGAAATTATGCTTAAAGTAAATTGTAATATATAATAAGACATTTGTGGGAAGTATGAGCAAACGTTTATATTATAAAAATATAAAAATCATATAAACTGAAATGTGTTTAGTTTCTTAGTACATCAATAATGAAAACCTTTTGATTATTTTTTTTTTAGGCTTCTTTATGAAAATGTATATGTCGAATTATGTGTTCGGAAGTGGCAATCTTCAATTAAATTGGATTAAATCAATTTATTTGAATGTTTATAGAAATCAAAGTCTAAAAAATAGGTACGAATTGTAAATACTTTGCTGGAAAGTTAGATGTGAAGGGGCGATTAATACTCCATTAAAAAGAGTCAAGTACCAATTTTAAAATATTGTAGCTAGCTACTTTGTATTAACTAACACCTTTAAGTAGGTGTTGCATCTAGTTTTAGATAACTAAACTATACATAATGCAACAGTAGCTATAGTGAGACTACTTAAAAACAGCAGTAGCTCCGTACAAAACGTAGGTTCGTCAACTCTACGCATATAAAATCAGATACGGAATCTTTTATGTGACTAGAATCCAATACTAAGTGTGAACAACATTTGTACTCTGTATAGATTCCACGTATGTTTTACTGATAAGCAATACAATAATATGTTGTTTAAAAGTTATATTTTATTGTTTCTTATATGTATTTCTTATATGTATTGTACTTTTAATGGTTTATCAAATTGTTACTTATATCCCATTATTTTTGCTTTGGATTACATATTTAGCACACAAATCAAATCCATAGTACATTAAGTAACATGCATTAGCTAAAAGTGGCATTAGCAAGTTCAACTGGACTTTGGAGCGGCCAGTATGCCCAAAAATACAACCCTAATTAGTTAGTAGGGTTAATCCCGTTTTTAATTTGTGGGGTGACATAAATATGAGTTATAGATGTGTTTACAGATCTGCATAGCAGACAATCTATGCAGATTAAGTTGTAATGTTTAATTTATGGACCAATGAAAATATTAGTTTACTTTTCTCCTACCCTTATAACCTAAACAGAAAGTGAAATGTTGTTTCGTGTTTTACTTTAGACAAACTGAATCAAAATGCTGAAATACATAATAAATATGCATTTTTTCATAACTTTAAGATTAATGTTTGTTCGTGATTTAATGTTTTGTTGTTGTTTTTTCGTACCAATTAAAATATACAATTTGTTTGTCACCTTTAAGACAAACAATTACAGCTAAAACAATAGGTCTACGAATAACTGGTTATATCTAACCATATTAATCAATCGTTTTGGTTCATAATAATACTGAAATAATATGCAGCATATGCAAAAATCTAGAAACGTTTATAAATACAAGTTTATAAGAAAATATATGAGTTTCGTAAGAATAAAAAGATTTTCTGCGAAGGGAAATAAAATTCTTTAAACAACTATAAAAATATAGAGTGATGCAAATGTGTGATAATATGTGCGAATTTCAGGAATCATTTCTACTATCATAAAGAAAATATGTCAGTTGAGTCTGACAGTTGGATAACAATATCCCACTTTGGCATTATGCACGCGAAAGGATGTTTTGGAAGTTGTAGAGGACAAGAATCGTAGGTGTTTTTAGTTTTGATGTTAAATTATTCGTTGTTGAATTAAACCTGTCCACTAATCCGGTTATTGTTTGTTTGCTTTGGGGGGGATTAGGAGGCCCCGGCATAGCCGGCAAGGCACGTCTCCCTTGGGATATTGTGCGGCAACCGGAAAGAGGGAAAAGAGGGATGGGAAAGGTGGTAGGACGGGGTCAGTCTGCCTCGCTCCAGAAAGGTAGAGAGAGCCTTACCTAGCTCCCGGGCTCTGTGGGTGACATAACCCCAGGACGATTCGCCCTCTAACCCGACGTCCCCCTAAGTCCACCAGACAGGGACCGCCATCGCACAGAGCCTCCAGCCTCTCAGGGATCGAGTGGCCCAGGACGGTTTGTCCCCCAGCCCGGCAGACCGGAGACCGTCGGGTAAGGGCCCTTCCTCCCAGGTACCTATCCCAGGCTGCAAGAAAGATCCATTACTCCCTCCAAGGACTTGGTCTAAATTGGTTATCCAGGCTCAACTGGCATTCAAGCCCCAAGAAGAGACAAGGAGGAACCAAGGAAGGGAAGTTGGTCACACTGGATAGCCAAAAGACTTACCAATACTGTGACAGCTTCATTTTCCGGTTATTAGTCTGTATCATTTACAGATATCAGATAACTATCTAATAACTGAAAAGTTTGTAAATGAAAACCTATTTAATATAAATAGCTGTAAGAGTCTACATTATAAATTACTCAGTATATTAGTACATTTAGTAATATTATTGACAACACTGATTTATTCCACCGAGCAAAATACAAGATTCTTTCAAACAAAAGGTACGATAAATGAATTTAACTGTAAAACATATTAGTATTCACAAATGCTGGTTGACGGATGCACAGCAATGTAATAACTTGAGTGCAGCTGTGACAAATTCATTAATCTCCGAAACGAACATTTAATTAATTTGGTTAACACCAACGAGATTCAAACATTGTCAGAGAGGAATTTAATAGATAAATATTTTCCCAATAATTTACTGTCATCTTGTCGGTTTATTGATTCTTAATAAAATCCTTTGATAAATGTAATATAAATATTATTGTGAATTAAAAGAATGCCAATGTAGATATAAACAGATTGTGGTTTATTTTACTCCGATATTAAAATTTTTCGGACAAGAGAGAAAGAGTACAGTGTGATAATAATCTAAATTGCTTCCCCGGTATTAATGAAGACTTCTGTTTCTATGTTTATTAGTTTTAGAAGACATAGTTTATTATTTTTTAAACTTGGACCGGCGAAAAATAAGGTTGTAATAATGTAAGAATCACATTACATTGTAAAACCCTGGAATGTAAATTATAAATAAATAACTATTCAGAAAAAGGTGTATGGCCCCAATTAATTATTTTGTCTAAGACCAAAGGTTTTGCTAATAATTTAATAAAATATTTTTTAGAATATTCTTAATATTTTCAAATTTTTTTCATAGTGCTCATAATGATATCAGAGCTTTAAACGATTAGAGGATTAGAGAACTCAGAGAATTTTAAAGTCTCCAACTGAAGCTAAGGTGGAGGTTTATATCTAATGAGATAATACTATTATGGCGCTTAAAGGAACTAAAGCTGGCATGATTAATTATTAACATCTTAATAAGAGGTAAATAAATATTTCGAATAATGAAAATGCTTCGACTTAATTGTATTCCTACTCTGATTGATCATTCAACAGTTTTTATTAATTTATAAAATCGAGCCTATTCTCTTTGTTAAATTACATTGGACCTTACAAAACATTTGTGTCATAAAATGTAATAGTAAAGAATAAATATTCTCTCAAAGTATATATTTATGTTAGTAAAAGTTTATAAATACTATTTGTACTTCCTTAAAAATATATAAGCTTACTTATTTACATCTACATGTTGAATTTGTATGCTACATTTGTTTTAACCCACAAAACAGTATCATTGCCAAATAAATATACAATACATAATCAAACATAGCATCCTATGGATGAGGTATTACATTGATATTAGACTCATACTGCTCGAAAGTGTATATTTGATACAAAGAATATTGGGGTGAAAACCTCAAAAAAATCAAATCTGTATTTCGATATCAGATTTTTAATAAATGATATAATATCTGTTGAAATAATTTAAATAGAGTCGAATATATATTAGAGAGCAATGCTGTTTTTTAGTAATTTTCGAAGTAATTTTAATTCGTTGCCGAAGATAAATACAAAACAAGAAATATTTGGAGTTACTGTTTATTCATGTGAGTACAATTGCTCTATTTTCTGATGTTTGAAAAAACTAAATTGCTTTCAATTACAAACAAGTCTCCTAACTAATAGGGTAAGTTTTTAGAACGGCACTCGGCGGTTTGAAGTGCGTAAATAGAGTATGAATAAAGTCATAAACCTAAAGTGCTCTCAACTTGAACGTCGTAGTTTTTAATTTAGGCCCTAATCTGCTTTCAATTGACGTCCCCCTCTTCAATATTACTGCGGAAGCTACCTAATAATTGCTACCTAATAACAGCGATTCACATTTTGTTTACATTACCAAACTAACCACTAGCTAATCTCATTATAGTTTTATGTTAAAGTTTAATTAAAAAAATGTCGTATTCGAAGTTTAAATCACTGTAAATCAATATAATACACATTAACTGTAATATAGTTTCATATTTTATACATTGAAATATGTATATATTTTATATATTTAACATTTAACTAGCAAACAGTACTTTACCAGTCCACATGGATCTCGGGTCTGCGCGTGGGACGTATCAAGCAAAGGAAGGGGTAAGCCACTATAGTAATAGATAGACTCTACTGATAAATATGCTTGCCAGGGCTGGGACTCGAACCCACGGCAGGTGCTTACTCTGCGTCAGCGACTCACTGAATGATAGTTGTGGAGGGAAAAAAATTTGATGTAAAAATATAAAAAAAAAAACAGTTAAATTGATAATAGCTATAGATGTACTATTGTCCAAATAGAAGTTTTTAACTGTCGATACAAATTTCAAAATCCCGTTAATTTAGATCAAATTTAAAATCACCGAAAAATCTTAGTTGCGTTTATTGTTCCTCACGAACAACTTACTTCAGATGTAAATACCTTTTGTTGTCAGCGGTTTCTTTTAAAAACATTTATTCAATTTCGTTTCCCGCCTTTTTGATTTGTTTATCCAGCTAGTAAAAATTTTCATCAAGGTGATCTTTTTATAAATTGCTGTCAAATCTAAACGGGTTTTATACAGATTTACGATATTATTGTACGCTTTTACGTAAACCCGCTAGATGAGTATCTAGCCGGGTGAGTACCTGGACACGGTATTTCAGAGATAAAGTGCCTGACTAGCAACTCAGACGTGGCTGGTTATATCCTGGTCCCGGCCGACTCCTGTAAGATCATGAGCGGTCACCACTGGCTTGCCAATGTGACTAACGCTGCTACGGTACTTTGCTGTCTAGTTCACCACACAATTCAATTGCCTATGGTGACGTGCAGTTTAAGTTTTTATTTTTTAAAAACTACATGGCTCAAATTTAGTATTAATATAATAGTTATATAGTTATAATAGTTGTCGCTTGAGAGAAAACTGTTATAATTCGGTGATTTTCCGAAAGCGACAAAGACACTTTAGACTCGAATTACATACACAATCATTCCTAAAACTGAAATTTTGGACAACACAAACATAAAACAAGTTCTCTTTCATCCATTTTGGCCGATTTTACGATATTGAGTTTATAAACATTGAGTCAGTTAGCGTGACCCAAAGCAACAATCAATCAGCTGTCTACTAGCCGTCAGGGAGCGTAAAAATGAGGCGCAGTGAGCAAAAAAACTGTTGCTCGCTAAATATAAAACAGCTGTTTCACGAATTGTTTTTAGATCTCACAGGAACACTTTAGGAACGGTTGTATGAAAAAGTATTTTTGTCAGTGGAACTGAAAGATACTTACCCTACGCGACCCAAAATGTACTACTGTAATATTAAAATGTAAAATAAAAGAATACAACACATTGACTACAATACAGTAGTTGTGTTAAGTGGGATGTTGTTACAATGTGTTCAGAAGGGTCAGAATAACACAATCAGACAACAATGTGACTAGCCAGACAAAGTGGTCGGGGGGCCTCAGCGACACAATATAGGGCTTTGTTGGGACTCCGGTCCTACAGCATTGTAGTTCCCCGGTCAGACTTCTTAACGTCCTATGTTCCAATCTTAAATTCCGAAAAGTCGAATGTAGAACGATATATAAAATAATTATATAAGAGATCAATGTATGTATAATTGTATTGATAAGTATATTGTACGTTTTCAAGATTGTGTGCTACTTTTACAAGTACTCTAAACGTGTTTATTGACTTCAAAAATATAGGTAAGATTATAAATTATAAATATTCATAATTGTGCTTCTATATTTTCTTTTTACTTGTTCAGTTTTTCAGGTTTAATAAGGCTATATTGTTTTTTAATCACATGTCTTAATTTGTCATTATGTTAAATTATTTTAGTAGCCAAAAATTAGGAATTGGGAATTGGAAAATAATTAAAAATAATATACACTTGGGCTACTTGTCATTTTAGAAGTTTCATGTACGGACTTGGGCCAACCCATGTTTATAGCATTTAATTTCATGATAGACTATGCTATTGAAACAATATATTGAAATCTCATTTTGTCATCTAAATAACTGGGCCTGACGATTCATTGTTAATCCTTAAGGATATTTTGACTAGGCCTATAGAAATTGTTAACATTAGTTCATATAGGAAACTCGCTGTTCTCTTACAAGTTAAATTAACCACACTGCTAAAGTCACTGCTTAGCCCAAAATGCTCTGTTTGTTCTAAGATAACGCACCCATGCCAATCCTAACAACAAACCATGCCTGAAATCTTAAATTTATTTTAAAAATAAATAAATTTACGTATTTATACAACATTTACTTTGATAAAAACAAGTGATAAATGTATGTATGTTTTTCTACGGATAAAATGTTAGGTCGGCGGCGGGATCCGAACCTGCGAGATTACGCTCCAAGAGCCAGAGGATTACCTCTCAGAGAAGTGACTAAAACTATAGCTATACTGTATAGACATAAAATCCGGATTCTGGCGGCAGTTAAATGATAACGGAATGTATTCTGATGATGTTAGTCAAATCAGATATTGAATTTTTTATGAGACTCGATTTAAGTTTGATCATGTGTTTCAATTATCCTTATACGCGAAGAATGAGCGTACACCTAGTTTTTATGTATTAAGATTTGAAGCACATTTCATAAAACTGGCAGGGCCTGTATTACAGGTAACCTCCCTGTATTATTGGTTAAAATTACAATAGTGCGTTCCATAAAGTTGTACAGCTGTAAAACTATTTACAGGAGATTTACCTATATTAAAGAGTACATTTTACAAGATTTATAAAATGATTTGTTTCATAGAGAGTGGTGGCCTGCATTACAGGCCCTATAAGTTAGATAATATATTATGATTGTTTAGACCATCATAAGAATTTTTAAAGTATCACATATCAAGTTAAAATAGTGAGTTATTGCATATATTTTTAAATTATAAAGTTTAAAAAATATAGAAAGCAGTTCCACTGATGAAGAGAATATAATTGTTTACTGATCAAGTTTTATTAAATTTTGATAATATTAAAGGAGACTCACCCTTACCCTATTTATGTTCATGATTTACTTAATCTTCATATGAATGAAATTGGACAAGTTTTGTGTTAGCACTTTTAATTGCTGGGTAACCAACTTACGTAGAGCAATAATTTAAAGTATCAAAGTTTTTTAAGCTGAATCTAATGGTAAAAATTAAAATTTAACTTTTAAAATGATTTAATGTAACAAAATGTAAAAAAATCCACTTTGAAATTTGAAATCCCCCCAAAATACTATTAGGATGAGGTGATCGGACTGTTTTTCAAACTTAGTCATAAATGTTGATTTACGAACAAATCAGACCATTTTTACGAACAACAACAAGCAAGTACGAGCAAACAGTGTTTAGTGCAAGTACAGATGTATTACGACGAAAATCGTTTTTATATCTTTATAAAAATATATCAGTTATAATCAAAAATGTATATGTTTGCCAACGGTACACCACACTGAACTTTTACCTTTCTAAGATGCAACCCAAGGTAATAGCTTCTTTACCATTGTGGAAATTTTCTAATAAATCCCAGGTTTAAATTGTAATACAGATGGAATTTTACGGGTGATTTTAGGATTGTATAACAATTTTTATGAAACGGACGTTACAGGAGTTGTATTTTTTTATTTTACAAGCCCTGTATTATAGGACTTTTTTGAAACGGGGCCCTGATATACTTACCAGTCATTTCATGAATTTAGTTGAACAAAAGTAATGGCATTAGTAAGACAGGATAAAACCAACTTAGCCTTTGAACTTGGTGTCGATATCAAGACATGAGGAGAGAGATGTTAGTTTCAAACTTGGATTTGTACGTGATCCCTGCCACCAGTACGAAAGACTAGTGACTGAATTGGAGTGAGATATCAGCTCTCTCTAATGACAATACAATCTCAGCTCACTCAGAATGATAGAGAGTTTATTGGCGTACTGATATGTAAATCAATGATAACCAATGATTTTAGAGATATCCTAGAGAAGAGACAAAATAATCCTGTGTTTCACGGTACCGATGTTCAAGGAAAGTAGCATTAAAGGCACACTGTGAAGGTTCGGGTTGTATTTATTTCTTAACACTTTTAAACTGGTAACATTTCTCAGTAATAACACTACCTATATACTTTTTATTTATACTAAACCACCTACTACACCTCTATTAATTGGATAGTCAAAAAGCTAATATGTGAAAAAAATCAGTAGTTTGCAATAAAGATTAAAAACAAACAAACTAAAATTCACATTATGCTTTACAACGCTTTTGAGACGGTAGCAGTACAATAAAATTAAAATGTATTTATTTACAGTAACATAAATACGAAGCCCAAATCTCATCTTATGGGGCTTTGTTTCCATTTCTTATTCATGCGATGAATATAAGAAGTGGCCTAACCACATTGACTACACACGCCTGTGCGTGGGGAGGAGTCATTCAGTCAACGATAAATAGTCTTATATACTTCACTTGACACTAACAGAAAAAAATAACGATGTAGATTAATCTTAAACTAAATTGTGTTTCAATAATAAATGTTTAGGAGAATTAAAAATTAATAACATGTTTAACAAAACGTTACTCCAATAAGGATAAAATATAAACTATTTCATAAACATAATATATCATTTAGATATTGTCTATCAATAAATTCAAAAATAATGATCCAAGTAGTTAAGGGGAAAAATTGTTTTAAAAGTATATATGAACATGATAGGGCTTCTGAATTTAAGGGACCGAATCGTGGGCCAAATTTGTTTGTATTTTTATCCATAACATCATACCATTTAAAACCGTTTTAGATCTTCATGAGACGAAAGATTCCATTATATTCTGTCCTAGAGTTTTGAATGGCAAAGATTTATCTAAAGGGAATTTTCAGAATAATTATTTTTAGGGACTTAATCCATGTCAAAAAATATTGTTGGCTCTTTCACGACAATACAAATTATATTCTTTCTCAGAACGGAGTGAAACCTTTAAAGGTTCACATATTTAAAGTTTCTGGAAAATGTTATTGTTCTTGCTGACAGAATTAATATTTCATGAAGATTATATTTTGATTAAACTTGGAACTGTGAACAACTGTATTGCTTTTACATTTCTTATCAAAGATTATTGTTCTTTAAGTCAGATTCCATAAACTGAAGTCATTTTGCATTAACAATTTAATAAAACCACTTGTTTTCGTTTGAAAAAAATCGTTTTTACAACGCATTTGTTCAAAACTATCTATTTATTTACAGTATTTATGCAATGTCATGTACTCGCGTCAAGCTTTAGCACTCTGTATTTTCTTCAAAATATATACACATATTTTTCATATTTTACACACGATAACTTGTTTCCAATTCTTACTAAACAGCTCAAAAAGTTAAAATTCTTAAATTACAAATCACGAACTAAATTTATCTCAATAAATCAAATTACAAATTTGAAACGAATTTAAAACGTAAAGATAATACAAACACTTGTGAATATGGTAAAATATTTTGGCTCAGTGTTAACCCTAATGTTCACTGAATCAACAATTCAACTTCGTGAAACCTCCCCTACTACTCGCGAATTTAATCTCCAAACATTCCGAAACATTATGGTGAAACCAGATCCAGAACGTTACTGAATATAATGTTAAATGTTCCAAACATTCGTCAAAGCAGCTCAACGAACTTTGGCTTATTTGATGCCACCGAAACTCCGCCCCTGGAGCGAATTTGGGTTAACTCCTTCGAACTCTAAACACTTGAACCAACACTCGTTTTCGATGTTCGTGAAGCAACCACACTTTGCCAAACATTCGTTATCAACACGAACCATAGAGCATTTGGCATATTGGCGAATTGTAAGAGTCCATGTTCAATAATGTTTACCAGGTTACCAGGTTTGTACCAGGTTTACCAGGGTGTTTACCAGGTTTGTAGCTTACATGTCATCCCGTGCTGAGTGTATCAGAGCGTTTGCTGATACAACATCAAAACATGCTGAATGTTAGTGTTTACTGAAAACATACGATGCTAGACATCTAACCCGACAAATATTCAACTACTTAAAACACTTAAATTGTCAAGATAAATAAGAGAGATATTTAATATATTAACTAGCTTCTTCTCGTAGCCTAGCCCGCATAAACTAAAACATAAAATTATCAACACGCGATGATTACTCTATATCCTTATGTTTACAAATCATCCTCTATTTACTACTTTTATTCCATGGATAAAATGTTTCGCAGTTGATGGTTCACACTATATGATTTTAAAGTCCTTTTAAAACAAACTTAAAATACCTTTGTGGTTTACTTGCCTGCTTATTGGTAATCCAAATTGTATAAACGGCAACTAGTTGCGACATCTTACGAATCAAACATCAAGCCGTCCAAGGATGTTTTTATCGTCAGTAGAAGAACGTCGAATTAATAAAATACCCCCGTCGCAGCAAACCTGCAGACTCAGTGAATTTCCATTGAATATATAACATAACATATTAAAACACTTAACAGGATTGATAAGAAATATATTCACAAACTAGCTATATTCAAAATATTAATTAATCTCCATAAGAATAACATTGGGGATGAGTACGCAGGTTTGCTGCAACAAGGAACACAAAAGAATGGGTTTTTATGGGAATGTCAATAGAACTCATCTTAGTGAAGTCACATACCAAGTTTCATCCATATACATTCATAAATAAGCGTTATATAACATTTTAGTTATTTTCCATAACAATAACATGGGGACCAAGTACCTAGGTTTGCTGCTACGGGAACCAAAGGCGAGAAATCTTTGTTGTGCAAACAACAATAAACCACAACCAGATGAAGCCATATACCAAATTTCGTCAGTTTATGTTCATAAATAAGCGAGATATACAATTTTTCTTATTCTCCATAAGAATAACATTGGACAACGTACTGTGTTTAGCACTTTCAATATCTCAGTAACCAATTGACGTAGACAAATGAAAAAAAACCAAATTGTTTGTTTTTTATGCTAAATTTAATGCTAAAAATTAAAATATGATTTAAATCAAAATTGCATGTGGAATCCCCAAAAAAAACATTTTTGGGGCGATTCGTCTGGTTTTCGAACTCGTTCAAATAAATGGTACTTTACACATTTGTACCAAATTTAATTATGATCGGACTTTTTTTACAAGAGTTATCGTGCTTATGGACACATATATATGCATATATAAAAATTTGAACGAATGGTGTTTTTGGCATCTGGGAATCTCAAAATGAAAAGTTATCATGGTCTCAGGCTTAAGTCTTACCATGAGACCTACGGTAATAGCTTCATCCCTATAGGGGAAATTCGCTAAAACAGGAACATTTAAACTCAAACATGGACACGACGGATACAAACATTAAACGAACACGCAAAATAACGCCTGATTTTGATCAAGGGCGACGCAATCCCGGGGGAAGTGGAGTCCAGACAGTGTTCGTGTTTTGTGCTTGCGCTTTGAAACGCCTGTTTTGAGTTAGTTGATATTTTCGCTGTATGATGGTGCCACCAGTGACCATACGTGAGAACCAACCGAAATGAAAGATCAACATTCTAAATTGTTTATTTTTCGCTTTCACCGGTGAACGTAGTAATCCAAATAATGGCTCAATGATTGATTTGGATTAAGCATCAAGGGAGATATGGCGTAGTGTTAACAAATAAACTTGAGAATTATTATATAAAGATTGACCATCTAATAATTAGAAATGACTGTACTCATAGATATTGTAATTTATTTTACCGTTTTTTTTAAGTAAACTTTATATATATTTCTAGTATTTTTATTGATGTTATCAATTAAAACATATTATAAAGATAATCAGGACAAACTTGAAACATAAAGCCAACGTTTGAACAGCATCTCTAAACAGTGTCGTTGTTCTCCGCAAGGTGTCTTTAATCAAACAAAAGGTTCATTACACGGCAGCTCGTTAAAACTACATTTGGACCCTCATCAAGAGAAGATATCAGATTATATCATCACCATTTACAAGACCAACAACCTTAACTGCAGGACACCCATTGTTTAATGATTGTGAATTTTAAATTACTTTCATAGCTCTTTATCTTCCACTAGTATGACTATACACAATTTAAGATAACTTTGGTCAAGTTTTTACGATTTGTACGATCTTATTTTCAATTTAATGGAAAACCAATTTTAAATGTTGAACGGCCTTTCATTTGAAAAATTATATACACTTATTTGATGGAGGTTCACATTTACGATTAACATTAAGCCACTACTTCGACCTTCCCTTTAAAATAGGGATGTAAGCCCTACTAATTGGAAAATATAACTATGGGTTAAAATACTAAATATATTAAACTTACAATCATCCAGTGCAATTTTTAGTGCTAATAAATTATAACAAATGTGTTATTGAATTTATCTGAAGTGTCTAGTTCTTGGATGAATTATACTGGTTAAATTATTTGTTTTCAATAAATAATGCCTTACAAATAATTATTAAAAAATAAATAAGTGATGGTCTTGGTCTAACATATTATCAGTTAGTTTGTATACCTGTAAACGAAAGTAAATTGTATTTGTGTGCTTAGAATAATAATTATGTAGTAAGTAATACAATTTTAAACATTGTTGTTTCAATTTGGCGCCGCTATTGAATGAGCCTTCTTTACATATAAAACGTCAACCTTCTCAAGAGTAAACAGATTATCAAATATGTTAAATCTAGCAGCCTAACGAAAACAGCTCTTGTGGAAATAATTATGAAAAACTACCTTATTTGGTCTCCCTGCTTTGTCTAAGGATGAGGAAAATATATGTTTTGACAATTTAGTATCGTGGCTTATATATGGCTTATATATATCGTGAATTATATACGTAATTCTTGTGGTTTGAAAAAAACAACATAACCATTATTTTTAGTTTAAATACAAATTAAAGTGATATTCATGCGGGGAATTTAATGTTATTTATAAATACTGCAGCTTTTTTACAAACAATTGATACTAACATAATGTAAGATAAAAGTAAAATGCAACTCGTGCAAATCCTATATCATGTAAAATTAACTTTTATTTTCAGGAAACACGTAAACATAAAACCACAATTTGGAATGGTACAGTCCGTGAATATAAGATATATTTAATCATACGGATGCGTGAATAAGTTACAGTGTTCTACTTAAGTACACATGTTATACAATGTTTGTACTTTTGTTCAGTATTTATGTAAAGTTATATTTTATAGATCGTTTTAAGTTTAAACAAATAATATACAAGCTGATAAAACGGTTGCGATATTGTAATACTAATTTGTATTTATATTCTATGTGTATCTCGTTCCAAAAACAATTCTTTGAATATAAGAGTGATAGGATATGTTATAAATTTAGAGCACGATTTCGAACAATTTAAAAAAGTTTGAGATTATTTTTAAAAAATATGTTTTTTTTTATTATATGTGACTCTGAATATTTAAATCTCTTAGTATAATAACTCTTAATGTAATTAATATATATTACATAAAATAATAAAAGAACCTTTTTAAAAAGTATAACTGTAATGCACTGCATTACATTCGTTTTGCAAACGTATATATACGTTTTGTTTTTAACCTCCATCATATGTTTACAAAATTAATGTTGCCTAAGAGCTCCTGAGAGATTACTGAAATAAATAGTTTCTTGAGTAGCTTACTACTTGTTGTTACAATTAACAAGATAAAATAAAACTTCATCTTACAACACTAGACAATATATTTACACTTACACTGTACTTACACACAAGACGGCCTTAACCAACGACGGCCGTAATCGATCGC
This sequence comes from Allygus modestus, assembly GCA_963675035.1. Classification (NCBI taxonomy): domain Eukaryota; kingdom Metazoa; phylum Arthropoda; class Insecta; order Hemiptera; family Cicadellidae; genus Allygus; species Allygus modestus. The sequence goes on from OY776115.1 coordinate 13,438,637, forward strand.
CTTGTACCATCTTTTTATATATTTACCGTCTTTTATGTAAGTACAGTATAGGTTTAAATATATTGTGTAGTGTTGTTAGACGTAGTTTTATTTTATCTTGTTGATTATTTAAGTATTATTTAGTAGGTAGTAAAGTTAGAATTATTAAAACATTTCACCATAAATTCGGGAAGCTAAGGTCGGGCACTTGGGGCAGATGTTGGAGTTAATGTTCACCAGTCCAAGCGACAACTCTCATGTTTTTATGAGCGACTCAGAACGCGTCTTGAATGTTAATGAGCTATTCAAGCAATTTTTCACTTCTGTCCTAAAGTTAAAATGGTAAAAGGTTATTACTCATATATTTTTAAATTTTATTTATCATGCAAAGGTACCATATTTCTGGTCTCGGTAAGTGAAAACTTAACATTGAGGTCCACTGTAACTACTTTTAAAACAACTATTAATCAAATGCATCATTTTTTCACAGATATTCATCATACGGTGTTGCATAAGGGTACAGATGATACATAAAAATGTGGCGAATCCATTTCCAAAAATTTAAACAATTTATTTGTATTAATGGTTACCGGTAACACGAGTGCATATAACTTATGGATAAGAAGACTAATGGTTTAGTTCCAAACCGTAATAAGGTTAAGTGATGTCGTAAATTACGATGCATGAGAAACTTACATTTTAGAAACCACGATTTTTGCACGTTATAAATTTAAACTAAATAAAGGATGTGATTTACATAATTATAATTCAAGATACAGTCAATATTTCAGGCCAACACAACATAGACTTAATATATTTCAAAATTTACTGTCCGAATCTGCGGCGAAATTCCTCAGCATATAACCGCTAATTGAAAAAACTGAATAAAATTTACGACATTTCAAAAATAAATTAAGGTAATTTTTTACATATAATGCTTTTTACAGTGTTGATGAATTTATAGACCAATGTCAAAATTATAGTAAAATAAATAGTTCCATTTATATTAAATAAAAAGTTACCAATAACAATAGAACTTAAACTAGGTTATTATTGTCTTTAATATTCTTTTAATTATTTAAAATTTAATTTAGTAATTATAATATTTGTAAAAAATTATCCTACAAATTGTATTTTTTATTTAAATGAGTTGCTACCAACTGTAAAAATTTTTAAATAAAAGTGGCAATAAAAAGAATTTGAATTTGAATATAACTCAATGTCCCTTCGAGTATTGTTATACAGTATACTGTGTTGATTCGTTAGGGATATATCCACTCGAGATCTTTAATAAGGTTTCTATCATTTGTTTATACCCTACCATGTAAAAGTTACTTAAAAGTAACAGTTTACTGGGGATTTTTTACAGCTGTTACAATTTATTTTGTTTTTATTTGAAACTCCGTAGGTCCAATGTTAATAATTATAATTGTAAAAATTAGAGGTTTTACAATTTAAAATTGTAACTTTTGGCAATTTTCCGGGGATTTCGAGGTCTAAGCTACTTGAATGCTAAATTTCACGTTTCTAGCTCGACTGGAAGTGGTCTAGAATTCATAGGTCTGACCATAGGATGATTACACATATATTGTAAGATGGTAAAAATGGAAGTTGGAAGGTCAAATATAAAGTGAGTTGTAGTCATAGATACTTTCCTCATGGCTATGAGTGTAAAATATAGTCCATGACAAATAACATTATTTGTCTTTTGTTGTTTATTGTTGTATTAGATTCAACCAAATATTGCATACTAGTTGTATATATTAAATTTACATTTATATTCATACTTAAATTCATTTCGGATCGTTTTCACTATTATACAGTATATAATAAATAATTTGTTTAGTGCTAAGAGAAAGATTGTTCTGATAATTTATTGACGTAATAATAACAATTACAAAAAATGTTATACTTTCAATTTGCAGATTACAAATCATAGTTCTATGTTAATACATAACACATCTTACCCACGGTAGGTCAGAATAAAATATATACATTAATGTAGGTTTAATTTAATTACATTGACCAGTTAAAGTAAATAACTGTAGTAATTATCGCTTATATAATTAGCCTGAACAGTTTATTAAATATTTCGACCTCATTACTCATTTATACCTTTACCTCATTACAAAGTACGATAACTCATACCAAACCCGATGAGTGCTTTTTAAGCTAAAGTGCTTTATTTATGAGGGCGATACTGCCAATCTCTGAGAGTGTTTTGCCAGCCTCACTTTGTCAGGTAAAAATTAATTTTGAACTTTGTTACTTATTTTCCTATAATGATTGCGTCAATATGTTACTTTAAAATTACAATGAACCTATATTTTACTTCTATATACAAATGTATTAAAATTATAGCCATTTTATACCTTAAAATATACCGAATACGTTGACAACCATCATCTGAAATAGTGTTTCCATGCCGTTATCTGAAAAAATAATTATTGATCTTTAATTAATAAGTGTTGTGTTTAAAATAATTAGCATATCCAAGCATAACACAATTATATAAGGTGAATTAAATAATATAATATGTAACACTAATAGAGGTTTCATCTATTTAAAATAACTAAGTACTCATGAAAACTAACAAGAAGTGCTTGTTTAAAAGGCAAGAGAGGCCAAAAGAGAAATTATTTTACTGTAGGAAAAAAATGTTTGAGAGCAACCGAGATACAATGGGTATAGATTATACAATTAGACAACAATGTATCCCTAGAAGAAAAGTACGTAGGGAACCCAAGATATGGGAATATCGTTAGTTTATTTGCAATCTTAGAGAAACAAAGGACAATGAAAGTTCTATTCAACAGGAATTGGTCCATATAAATACATTTCTGCCATTTATTTAACGTTTAAGTTAAAATGTAGTTATACATTTTCTCTGATTAATTTAAGTTTATCCTTTTTATAGGCAAGACTTCTGGAAATTTTTGACTTCTACGGCCTTTTCTTTTCTACGTAAATTTTATCTGAATAAACTTTAATACCGCCGTAGCAGCAAACCTGCGTACTCAGAAAATTTCCAATGCATATATATGTATATTAATTCCACATAAAGCCACATATCAAGTTTCATCAATATGCATTCATAAATAAACTATTTATGACATTTTGATTTTCTCCATAAGAATAACATGGCGGCTGAGTATGCAGGTTTGCTGAAACCAGGAACGCAAAAAATGGGTTTTATACAAATATTAATATAACTTAACTAGGTGAAGCCACATAACAAGTTTTATTAATTTATATTCATGATTAAGGGAGATAACATTTTTCTTATTCTCCATAAGAATATCACAGGGGCTGAGTACGCAGGATTGCTGCTAAGGAAACTATCGGCAAAAAATTGTTTAGACCACAACGGTATGAATACCAATTTTTGTCAGGATAAGTTGATAAATAAGCCAGATATATCATTTTCTTATCCTCCACTAGAATAACATTGGACAACGTACTATGTTTAGCCCTTTCAATATCTCTGTAACCAATTGACGTAGAGAAATTATCAAAACTCCAAATTGTGTGTTTTTAAAGCTGAATTCAATGGTGAAAAGTAAAATCATTTCCTAAAATAGTATACGTAAAAAACTCAAAAAAGCCATTTTTGGGGTAGACCCCCCCAAAATACCCCTTTGGATAAAGCGATCTGGCTGGTTTTTGAACTTAGTCATAAATCTTGCTTTACATGTTTGTACCAAATTTCATCAAAATCGGCCCATTTTTACGAGAGTTATCGCATGCTATATATATACACTAGTTTGTGTGTCCGTAATCACGATAACTCTCGTCAAAAAGGACCGAACTAAATAGAATTTGGTACAAATTTGTAAAATACCTTTTATTTGAACGAGTTCGAAAACCAGACGAATTGCACCATCCAATGGGGGGTTTTGAGGGGGGTTTTGAACCCCTAAAATGTATAAATAATTGTATAAGTGTAAATATATCCTTAAGTGTTGTAAGTGATGTCTTTAATTACATCCCGTATTTTATGTATCGCTTATTTGTGAATATATTTTTATGAATATTGATAAGTTGCTTTGTGTGTTATTAAGAGTTGCATTGGAAATTCGCTGAGTCCGCAGGTTTGCTGTGACGGGGATATTTTATTTACATATTTATCGTATATTGTTGCTGATATATTTTGCAGGATTAGGAAAATTATTCTTTAACAACAATGAACGTTGTAATTTTTATTCATTATCGTTACTGTTAGGGAAAAAAACAATTTGAATGATATTCGTGTTTGTTGTAATCCACAATGATTACTAACTAGCTGCATTTTACAAATACGGTATTACGGTATTATAATTTCAAATTAAGTCAATTCATCTCTGAAAACCTTTTTAAGTGGCTGAGAAATATTAATATCTACATTCCCATTATAATAAAAAAAACGTATTTTTAAAACTTGGAGCTTGAAACTGGGAAAAAGGATCTTGACGAAAAAACACAAATAGACTGTCGTACACTATAAAGAACAATAAATATACAACGAATATTTATTGGAATAAAGGCAGGGAAAAGTTTTATGTTAGTTCCAAAACAAATTCTAAATATATTAAGGTTAAAAAACCCTATTTGAATCAATCCGTCCCTATTTGAGCGTAATTTGATAACAGTTTAGGAATTTAAAAAATAACCATGTCGTATGAAGGATTGCGTTTCTTCTTATAATTACTTTTGTGTCCAACAAGTGTTTAAGCCGTTTTAAATGCTCAGCTCTGGCATAAAGCTAACAAACCATGACTGACAAATGGAGTTACAGCATTCAATTACAGCGATTTAATTCCAAGTTTGATTGAATCATCGATGTTTAGTTTTCCAGTCACGTTCTATATATTGCATCAAGTAATTCGGAGCTGTATTAGATTTATTTGGCCCCTGACATATATGTCAGTACTGGCCTGGAAGGAACGAGAAATACAAGTTCATAATCAACTTTGTTATTGGACTAATCCGCAAGCCATGTCCATTAAACGTAGAAATTGTTACAACCAATTCGATTTAATATTCCCCTCTCATTCCACTGTTATTACGTAGTGTTTAAACCACATTATTCTATAATAGTTCATAATAACCTTCTTAATATATAAAAGGCAAAGCCCTGACCCACTTATCACTTATTCTCCAACTTACCGGCATCCTAGAATGATGAAATTCGGTAAATTGATTCTAGGTCTAAAATAGGAAAGTTAAAGTGTTTTCATACCGATTCAACTATAGCGCTTCACCCCACGGGACATTAAATTTACCATGTATTCCATATGGGTACCTTAGTAATTCACATTGGTGGGCATTCAATTTTCAGCTGATCTTGATTCGTAGTAGTTCCATGGGCTAACCACAGAACGCAACACACACAACTGTCATGGTTTACGCGGGCAAAGCTGCAACGGGTCTGCTTGTCTCATTATAACATCATTACATATTTCATAATATGGATTTTTCTTAGTACAATTATCGAGGGGGGTTCAAGGTAGAATTGTTTTATATAGATCCAACATACTATATGTAAAAGCCAAACTATATAAGTATGTAAAATTTTAAGTAGACAACAAAAAATTAAAGTAGTTTAAGACCAAAAATATTTGACCTAGTTCATTATTTTATGCTAATAACAAGAAACCTTTATTACACGGCGAGATGAACGCTGAAGGGTGGTTATCAGGGTAGAGCAGCTCAAGATTTATGAGCTCAATATTGCCAATCTCTCAGCTTCATCTCACCAAAATGTAAATTGTTAAAAGTCAAGATTAAGTTCCAGCTTAAAAACTTCAAGAGTTCTTGAAAATCATTTAAAACCATGACTCACACACTGACACACCTAAACATTTGGAATATTAGTTTGATTTTGTAGTTTCATGAACTGTGATTAAATAATATAACCTACTAAATGATTGGGCTATATATAGAATTAAACAGTTTCCTTCAAAACATAGTAAATTTGAGATATTGTATTGATTTGAATTATACAGCATTGCATTGTATTGTATTGTATTGTATTGTGTTGTGTTGTACTGTATTGCACTGTTACTATCTTACATCACCGAGAAGTGGTGAAACGTTTCCGATGCACATGAAGCTGTCTGCATTCCTCTGTGAGTGGTAAGAGTTTTAGGGAATCAGTAAGTTTCAACGGTTAAGTGAGGAGAGATAAAGCTTTGTAGCTTAGAGACCTCAGAAAACACAATTAGTCAGCAATGTGGAACCAGAAAGACAAATGTGATGGATACAACCATCATCATCAATTATACTGCAGGAAGCGTACGGATATATTGTCTTGTTGCAATCCATTACCTACATAATACTTAACAGTATTAGTACTATGAGATTTATTTGTATAAACGAGTACTGGCATTTCAGGAGAAGGCAGTAAGATACGAGTATATTGCTAGACTGAAACACTGTGAAAGCTGCAAGGAATCTTTCAAGATGCTGAACATTCTTACTGGCAATGCATTCTACATCCTGGAGACTCTACATCCTGGAGACTATATATCCTGGAGACTCTATATCCTGGAGACTCTACATCCTGGAGAATCTACATCCAGGAGACTCTACAACCTGGAAACTATACATCCTGGAGACTCTACATACTGGAGACTCTACATCCTGGAGACTCTATATCCTGGAAACTCTACAACCTGGAGACTCTACATTCTGGAGACTCTACATCCTGGAGACTATATCCTGGAGACACTACATCCTGGAGACTCTACATCCTGGAGACTCTAAATCCTGGAGACTACATCCTGGAGACTCTAAATCCTGGAGACTACATCCTGGAGACTCTACATCCTAGAGACTCTACAACCTGGAGACTCTACAACCTGGAGACTCTACATCCTGGAGACTACATCCTAGAGACAATACATCCTGGAGACTATACATCCTGGAGACTCTACATCCTGGAGACTTTACATCCTGGAAACTACATCCTGGAGACTACATCCTGGAGACTCTAAATCCTGGAGACTACATCCTGGAGAATCTAAATCCTGGAGACAACATCCTGGAGACTCTACGTCCTGGAGACTCTACATCCTGGAGACTCTACATCCTGGAGACTCTACGTCCTGGAGACTCTACATCCTGGAGACTCTACATCCTGGAGACTCTACATCCTGGAGACTACATCCGGGAGACTCTACATCCTGGAGACTCAACATCCTGGAGACAATAGATCCTGGAGACTGTAAATCCTGGAGACTACATCCTGGAGACTCTACGTCCTGGAGACTCTTCATCCTGGAGATTCTACAACCTGGAGACTCTACAACCTGGAGACTCTACATCCTGGAGACTCTACATCCTGGAGACATTACATCCTGGAAACTACATCCTGGAGGCTACATCCTGGAGACTCTACATCCTGGAGAATCTACATCCTGGAGACTACATCCTGGAGACTCTACATCCTGGAGACTCTAAATCCTGCAGACTACATCCTGGAGACTCTATGTCCTGGAGACTCCACATCCTGGAGACTCTACATCCTGGAGACTCTACATCCTGGACACTACATCCTGGAGACTCTACATCCTAGAGACTCTACATCCTGGAGACTACATCCTGGAGACTCTACATCCTGGAGACTCAACATCCTGGAGACAATAGATCCTGGAGACTCTAAATCCTGGAGACTATATCCTGGAGACTCTACGTCCTGGAGACTCTACATCCTAGAGACTCTACATCCTGGAGACTCTACATCCTGGAGACTACATCCTGGAGACTCTACATCCTGGAAACACAACATCCTGGAGACAATAGATCCTGGAGACTCTAAATCCTGGAGACTACATCCTGGAGACTCTATGTCCTGGAGACTCTTCATCCTGGAGATTCTACAACCTGGAGACTCTACAACCTAGAGACTCTACAACCTGGAGACTCTACAACCTGGAGACTCTACATCCTGGAGACTACATCCTAGAGACAATACATCCTGGAGACTATACATCCTGGAGACTCTACATCCTGGAGACTTTACATCCTGGAAACTACATCCTGGAGACTACATCCTGGAGACTCTAAATCCTGGAGACTACATCCTGGAGAATCTAAATCCTGGAGACAACATCCTGGAGACTCTACGTCCTGGAGACTCTACATCCTGGAGACTCTACATCCTGGAGACTCTACGTCCTGGAGACTCTACATCCTGGAGACTCTACATCCTGGAGACTCTACATCCTGGAGACTACATCCGGGAGACTCTACATCCTGGAGACTCAACATCCTGGAGACAATAGATCCTGGAGACTGTAAATCCTGGAGACTACATCCTGGAGACTCTACGTCCTGGAGACTCTTCATCCTGGAGATTCTACAACCTGGAGACTCTACAACCTGGAGACTCTACATCCTGGAGACTCTACATCCTGGAGACATTACATCCTGGAAACTACATCCTGGAGGCTACATCCTGGAGACTCTACATCCTGGAGAATCTACATCCTGGAGACTACATCCTGGAGACTCTACATCCTGGAGACTCTAAATCCTGCAGACTACATCCTGGAGACTCTATGTCCTTGAGACTCCACATCCTGGAGACTCTACATCCTGGAGACTCTACATCCTGGACACTACATCCTGGAGACTCTACATCCTAGAGACTCTACATCCTGGAGACTACATCCTGGAGACTCTACATCCTGGAGACTCTACATCCTGGAGACTACATCCGGGAGACTCTACATCCTGGAGACTCAACATCCTGGAGACAATAGATCCTGGAGACTGTAAATCCTGGAGACTACATCCTGGAGACTCTACGTCCTGGAGACTCTTCATCCTGGAGATTCTACAACCTGGAGACTCTACAACCTGGAGACTCTACATCCTGGAGACTCTACATCCTGGAGACATTACATCCTGGAAACTACATCCTGGAGGCTACATCCTGGAGACTCTACATCCTGGAGAATCTACATCCTGGAGACTACATCCTGGAGACTCTACATCCTGGAGACTCTAAATCCTGCAGACTACATCCTGGAGACTCTATGTCCTGGAGACTCCACATCCTGGAGACTCTACATCCTGGAGACTCTACATCCTGGACACTACATCCTGGAGACTCTACATCCTAGAGACTCTACATCCTGGAGACTACATCCTGGAGACTCTACATCCTGGAGACTCAACATCCTGGAGACAATAGATCCTGGAGACTCTAAATCCTGGAGACTATATCCTGGAGACTCTACGTCCTGGAGACTCTACATCCTAGAGACTCTACATCCTGGAGACTCTACATCCTGGAGACTACATCCTGGAGACTCTACATCCTGGAGACACAACATCCTGGAGACAATAGATCCTGGAGACTCTAAATCCTGGAGACTACATCCTGGAGACTCTATGTCCTGGAGACTCTTCATCCTGGAGATTCTACAACCTGGAGACTCTACAACCTGGAGACTCTACATCCTGGAGACTCTCTACATCCTGGAGACTTTACATCCTGGAAACTACATCCTGGAGACTCTACATCCTGGAGACTCTACATCCTGGAGACTCTAAATCCTGGAGACTACATCCTGGAGACTCTACATCCTGGAGACTCTAAATCCTGGAGACTACATCCTGGAGACTCTAAATCCTGGAGACTCTACATCCTGGAGACTACATCCTGGAGACTCTACATCCTGGAGACTCAACATCCTGGAGACAATAGATCCTTGAGACTCTAAATTCTGGAGACTACATCCTGGAGACTCTACGTCCTGGAGACTCTTCATCCTGGAGCTTCTACAACCTGGAGACTCTACAACCTGGAGACTCTACATCCTGGAGACTCTACATCCGGGAGACTTTACATCCTGGAAACTACATCCTGGAGACTCTAAATCCTGGAGACTCTACATCCTGGAGATTCTACAACCTGGAGACTCTACAACCTGGAGACTCTACATCCTGGAGACTACATCCTGGAGACTCTACATCCTGGGGACTCTACATCCTGGAGAATCTACATCCTGGAGACTTTGCATCCTGGAGACTACATCCTGGAGACTCTAAATCCTGGAGACTACATCCTGGAGACTCTACATCCTGGAGACTCAACATCCTGGAGACAATAGATCCTGGAGACTCTAAATCCTGGAGACTACATCCTGGAGACTCTACGTCCTGGAGACTCTACATCCTAGAGACTCTACATCCTGGAGACTCTACATCCTGGAGACTACATCCTGGAGACTCTACATCCTGGAGACTCAACATCCTGGAGACAATAGATCCTTGAGACTCTAAATCCTGGAGACAACATCATGGAGACTCTACGTCCTGGAGACTCTTCATCCTGGAGATTCTACAATCTGGAGACTCTACAACCTGGAGACCCTACATCCTGGATACTCTACATTCTGGAGACTTTACATCCTGGACTCTAAATCCTGGAGACTACATCCTGGAGACTCTACGTCCTGGAGACTCTACATCCTGGAGATTTTACATCCTGGAGACTCTACAACCTGGAGACTCTACATCCTGGAGACTACATCCTGGAGACTCTACATCCTGAAGACTCTACATCCTGGAGAATCTACATCCTGGAGACTTTACATCCTGGAGACTACATCCTGGAGACTCTAAATCCTGGAGACTACATCCTGGAGACTCTACATCCTGGAGATCCTACATCATAGAGACTCTACATCCTGGAGACTCTACATCCTGGAGACTCTACATCCTGGAGACTCTACATCCTGGAGACTCTAAATCCTGGAGGCTATACATCCTGGAGACTCTACATCCTGGAGAATCTACATCCTGGAGATTTTACATCCTGGAGACTACATCCTGGAGACTCTAAATCCTGGAGACTACATCCTGGAGACTCTACATCCTTGAGACTCTACATACTGGAAACTCTACATCCTGGATACTACATCCTGGAGACTCTACATCCTGGAGACTCTACATCCTGGAGACTCTACATCCTGGGGACTTTACATCCTGGAGACTACATCCTGGAGACTCTAAATCCTGGAGACTACATCCTTGAGACTCTACATCCTGGAGACTCTACATCCTGGTGACTACTTCCTGGAGACTCAACATCCTGGAGACTTTACATCCTGGAGACTACATCCTGGAGACTCTACATCCTGGAGACTCTACATCCTGGAGACTCTACATCCTGGAGACTCTACATCCTGGAGACTCTACATCCTGAAGACTCTACATCCTGGAGACTCTACATCCTGGAGACTTACATCCTGGAGACTCTACATCCTGGAGACTCTACATCCTGGAGACTCTACATCCTGGAGACTCTACATCCTGGAGACTCTACATCCTGGAGACTCTACATCCTGGAGACTCTACATCCTGGGGACTCTACATCCTGGAGACTCTACATCCTGGAGACTCTACATCCTGGAGACTCAACATCCTGGACACTCTATATCCTGGAGTCTCTAAATCCTTGAGACTCTCCATCCTGAAAAGTCTACATCCTGGAGACTCTACATCCTGCAGACTCTTCATCCTGTACTATGGGCTTATACAAAGTTCAAGGTTTATCAAACTTGCCCTAGAGAGCTGCATCAACTGAAGCAAAGAATCACAGAAAAAATTTAGGCGATTCCTCAAGAGAGAGTTTTCAACGGCTTTTTCAAGTGACTTGAGGAATGTCATTTAATGGGTGTTTTTTTCAAAAAATGACTTTGACAGAGTAAAACGGCTTAGAACAACCTATGTTTGTATGTCTTATTTAGCTGTAAAATATTAAAAGTACTCAATTTGTGATACTAATGAAATGTGGTGTTCTCATTGTTTTACCCTGTAAGCATAAGCTAGCATATTTCATCACATCTGTAATAAATTATTTAAAGTGTGTTTTCTGTTGATAATGGTTATAAACATAAAAGTAACGCACATTTATGCTTTTCGCGTATTTGGTTTTCACATAAAGGGTAGTAATATTAAGTAACATAAACATGACATAAACTTACGCTTTTTCAGATACTTCCATCATATGCAACTGTGACGAGACCTTTGATGACTATAATAGCCCACAACCAAGCTAGCTTTTGGCATTCTGAGTATACCTTTAACTTATATGCCTCTGTTGTTTAATAATTATTTATACATCACCACTTGGTATAAATAGGTCAGATATTTTATTTATTAGATTAAACGATTTCTTAAACTATTTGTAAAATAGACTGATTGAGAAATTTGCATTGGAAAATAGGTATCTATGGTTCATTAAGATGTAAGCCCATACTGCCAAAGATGTGATTTTAGCGAATTTTCCCTATAGGGAAGAAGCTATTACCGTAGGTCTCATGGTAAGACTTAAGCCCGACACCATGATAACTTTTTTTTAGGTCCCCGGTTGCCAAAAACACTATTCGTTCAAATTTATATATATATGTCCGTGAATGCGATAACTTGAGTAATCAACGTCCGATTTCGATTAAATTTGGCTCAAACAACGTGTAAAGTGACATTCATTACTAAGTTCGAAAACCAGAAAAATCAGACGATGGGGAGGGGGTTTATGGGGGTTTTAAATTGTTCAAAAATCATTTTTTTTCTATTTTTTACCTTAAAACGTATAACACTTAATGTTGGTTTACTATGTTATAAAGCATAACAAAAATAATTTCGTATTTTGAATTATTAACTTAGGTTGAGTGGTTGCGGAGAAAATCAAAAAACCTGCTCATAAAATCTCCCATGTTAATCTTATGGGAAAAAGGTTTTTGGCTTTTCCTCAGTTCATTTTAATGTAAACTTCACATTTGCTTTTACCAATCAGTTCAGCTCCACAAAACAATCATTATGGTGTTTAAATTGTTATTCTACGTCCAACGGTTGCAGAGATATTCAAATTGCTAAACACAGTACGTTGTCCAATGTTATCGTTTTGAAGAATAAATAAAATTTGATATCTCGATTATTTATGAATGTATATCGATGAAACTTGGTATATAAACTTCACGTCGTACTGGTATATTGATATTTGCACAAAAACTGATTTTTTTTTATTGCCCCCCTAGCAGCAAACCTGCATACTCAGCACTAATATTATTCTTGTGGAGAATAAGTAAAGTTGTATATCTCCCTTAATTATGAACATAAATTAATAAAACTTAGTATGTAGCTTCAACTGGGTAAGCTATATTGGTAATTTCTTATCTTCCTCGTTGCAGTAAACCTGCGTACTCAGCCCTAATTTTATTCTTATGGGGAATAAATAAAATGTTATACATCACTTATTTATGAATGTATTTTTGTGAAACTTGGTAATTGGCTTTATGTAGGAGTGAGAAACATATAAATGGATCGGAAAGTCGCTTTTACGCAGGTTCTGCGACGAGGGTATTTTTGTTTTTGGATAATTAGAAAAACATAATGGAGTCCAAGGCATAAATAATTATTAAAAGCGTACAAATTACACAAATACTCATTTCTGCATGAACTTAAAATTATTTGTTGTAACAAATGATTTACTCTTTACAAAAAGTTTTACATTCCTTTACTCTGTTTTAGGTAATGGGTTCACTTTAAAATACAAAATTATAGAATTGTTTTAATTGGTATTTTAATCACTCTGTATTCGAAAATAGCCCATTACCATGCAGCTGAGATCTACGAAAATTGTATATTTCCTTGTAACATAAAAAAAATTATCAGCTGACTTTGCCTGTCCCAAAAATTACTTTTCCCGTCCTAAACAATACTTTGCCTCTACCTCGCTGCCTGTCCGAAATAACTTTTCCTGTCCTAAACAGTTGAAGTTCCCGTTTTACTCAACAGGAGCACCGGTGTGATTTCGTTATTTTTGATGATTCTGTGTTCAAACAGCTGACTTTAACCTTAAAATGAATTGTAAAACCGTGTTGTGTTTACTTATAGAAAATTACTAGATTATAAAATATCAGATGATTTCTTTTAAGTTTAGTGTGCTTATTTTCATTGAGATGAAAAGTGTTCCGGTATTTTGTATACTATGGTAAGCAGTTCCATTTACTTTTATAACTATTTGTAAATTACGAACCGTACACATCCATATATTTACATACATGTTTAATACAACAAACCACTGAACCAATCCCCCAAACCTAGCTGGAAAGCCCAGGGTGCGGTTTGTGGTCCATTTGTACATAGCAACTTTACCCTGCAACATTAAACATGTAGACTTTACATATTGAAATAGATCTCAAATTCAGAAATGTATTACATGTAAAATATTATTAAAAACCACTTTACTAGATTAAATAATACATATAACTATAATTCGAATTTAATTTCCTATTAAATAAAGCGTAAAAACGATGTAAATGTTTTAAAGTGTTAATATTAGTCTAGTAAAATTATGGTTAAACCTCAACATCCAAAAAATTAAAAAAATATATGTGGGAATCAGTCCTACTTTACAGGGTGTCCGGGAAATCTCTGGAAAATTGCATAAACAATTGTTCCTTAGGTCGAGATAAATATACTTCACAATATAAACAAAGGTCTCCGGTGACTAGTTTTCCGTCTGTCGGTTAGTATGTCTTTTTTACTTAATACGTTATATCTTAGTAACATCAAAAGATACTTCAAACTTAGTACATATATTACATCTAATAAGACTCATTTTGGTATGAAATATAAAGTTTCTACTTTGTACCATTTCAAAATGGCGGCTATTTTAGTTTTTCAAAGCTGAATATCTTAAAACCCGTAAAATTTATAAAAAACCGGAAAGTATCAAAAACATTGTAAAATTTTATCCTAGAAGTAATGATATTAAGATATTAACTATAGGATGGTATATAACTGATTTGTTGTGATTTTTATAAGATAAAACATGATGTTTCAGCCCAGAAATGACAAAAAATCATGTTTTAACTTATAAAAATCACAACTCAGTTATTTACTATCTATAGTTAATACCTTCATATCATTACTTCTAGGACAAAATTCCACAACCATTTTGATACTTACAGTTTATTCATACCTTTTACGGGTTTTAAGATATTTAGCTTTGAAAAACAAAAATGGCCGCCATTTTGAAATGGTACAAAGTAGAAACTTGATTTTTCATACAAAATGGGTCTTATTAGATGTAATACATGTACTAAGTTGAAGTCTATATCTTTAGATGTTCTTAAGATATAACGTATTAAGTAAAAAACACATACTAACCGACAGTCGGAAAACTAGTCACCGGAGACCCATGTTTATATTGTAAAATATGTTTGTCTCGACCTAAGGAACAATTTTTTATGAAATGTTCCAGGGAGTTCTGGGACACCCTGTATTATAAATGTGAAAAATTGGAAGTATTTATGGGTTTGGACTTCCACCATGCAAAAACTACAGGATCGATTAAGCTAAAAGTTTGCATGAAGATCGCTTAAATACCACATTAACATACAGACCTGAAAAGACCACACCCAACCTTAGGACTCCACCCCACGGGCCCTGTAAGTTCCAATGCAAATCTTATGTAAGTATATCGTATGTAAAATTACCAGCTGTAGTTAAGGTGTTTGACAGTTACTCCATAATAGTAGTAAGTTATGTGGTAAAACGTAAACAAAAATTGGATACTTGAATACACTCAAGTATCCAAGTATTTAAGTTTCGCAAGCGAAGCCGCGGTTAATATCTACTTGAATGAAAACAGGGCCTATATGAGTTATGCGGCTTTAATAGCAATATACTAGACATACTAGAAATAGGAACAGCTATAAATAGAATCACTAGGAATTGAACAAGCTAGAAAGAGAAGCTAGCAGCAAGATAAAGTAGAAGGTATAACATAACTGAATAGATTAGAAAGAGTATGCTTCTTGGGCTCTCCCTTTCTTTGGAAAGGTTAAAAAGAAAGCCTTACGACCTTATAAAAATTACTGACCTCCTTTAAACGAATCAAATTTGAAGGCAATAATCCCAAAACATACAAAATAATGTTCATAAAACCATGGAAAATTAAATACAAAATTACAGTACAATTTCACATGTTTAACCTAATTTGGTTTTAAAATCTGAACTTCTAAGATTCTTAACCTATTTTCCTTTTCCTAAGAAATAACACGTGTAATAAAAGCTTATATAATACAAATGCAGTTAATTACAAAAGTCATGAGGTAAAGAATAGTTATTTTATAAAATATTTAGTTTTGGTAAATTTTGTATTCTATTCGTACCTATTCGTACAAAATACTATACAAACTTATTGCATGGTTAATAAATAAATATGTAAGTAACTATTTTAACTGTCTAAAACATTCATCGTTTGATTAACAAAACCAAGTCAACTAAATATTTCTCTCTAGCTTCCTCGGAAGACAAATCTTCCCCAATTTACATTACGAAATCCTTGTCTCTTTGTGGTATTACGTTGGTTGTATCAACGTAATCCTTTGGAAGGAGATCGTACTCTTGCAATTAGTCTTTGAAATCCTATGTACTAAACCATTAAATAATATTAGTTGTGCATAAGATTATTAATTTGAACACCTTAAACCTTAAACATGTTCTACTGAATTTACTTTTAAAATATTCGATATGTTTGATTTGTCTAACATTTTACGTAATGTATAACAACCGTGTGGTATATTTAAATATAGTTATTTCTTTAAATTGCTTTGGTAATACTAGTATTAAAACCGTTGCAAATGTGCCGTTGAAAAAGCTATTGTACTAACAGTTCTAATTAGGGCTATATTCGATATACAGTTTAAATTGGAAGTTAAATATTAAGAGTTGGTCATATCAAGGAGGATGGGGACAAGTTAGTTAAGGGTAGTCGGTTATTATAAGGGTTATTTCACATTGGCCATAATGGTTTAGAAATTAATCTAGAAATTAATAAAACATAAAGTATTAGTATTGAGTAAAACATACAAAGCATACAATTATTGTCATCTCATATAATGAAAAGCTGACTGTTTAAAAAAACCTTCAATTATGGAATTTGTTGAATGATTATTACAGATTCGTTTGGTTAAAACAGAGGTTATTCATTTTATACGACATTTGATATTAATGTGCGGTTGAAAGTCAATATCGAATTTCCCATCACAAGTTCTTACAGTCCCGTTTTCCCTTAATTTGCTTTGCGTTATCGACGTCTGCCAGCTGAGTAGGCTAGTTTGTCTTATAAGCTTTTTACAGGTTTGATCAAGAATTCGTGCTAGTGAGCAGTTAAAAATAGGCGTAGTTTATGTATATACTGCACTAAAATTTGTTATTTGTTTGGACTTTAAATAATTGAAAAAACTTAAATATAAAACGTAAACTTAAACATAAGACGAAAATACGACGTTTACATACGTAAATGTAACGTATACTGTATATAATAAGCAACAAACAAATTCTACAAAGGCAATAATACTCACAACATAGCATTATCTTTTACATATAAGATGAATTATGAAAAACACCATCAGGTAAAAATAAATCAGCTGTTAGTGGTAATAATTAGTTTATAATGGGAGAAATGGGGGAAACGGGGAGTTAAAAATCAACTTTTTAGCGCACATTAAAGCCAAAGAGACCATAGCATTTTGTACAAATTGAACTATTTGACACCTGAGCATCATCCCAGACTCCAGCTTCATTAAACAACAAAGGTCCACCTGGGACAGGCAACGAGGTAGAGGTTGATGCATATTCATCCGGCAGCCTCGGTATATGACTGCGGTAGTTGCAGTGGCGGTGGAGAGGGCTACTGGCTACTTTATTAGGACCTTGTTTATCTGAGAGAGGAATTTAATTGGAAATTATTATTTTTTTATTAATGTCAGATTGAAACTTTATTAACCTGAGACATCTATAAATTTAAAACTGACTTATAATTTCACCTACTACCCAATGAAATTGAATTTGACAATACGCACATTGTTTTACGTTAAAACCTAAAGAGTGAAATTGTCAAACCAATTCTAAAATGACAGAGGTAAATAAGACCCTAATACGTTTGAGTAAGGAAAAAATCTAGAAAATTCAAACAAAACAGGTTTTTGAAACATCAGAAACAAACCGATGCCTGGGAACAAAGTACAGAGCAATCAGGAGTACAACGTCAGCCTGCGGATAATCATCAGCAACGCGCTGAGCTTGAGGCGCTGAGGTTTGGTGTCAGCGATGGGATTCAAACATCACTAACATAAATCACTACTGAAGAGTAAGCGGCACGAAAGTTGGCACACGAGTGTACTATTCATTTTAACCACTTTTTATACTAGTCATATTAAAAACATTGTTGCACCACATATGCCGCTTGTTTACAATTTGCTCACACTGTCAAATGGTGTTTGTTTACAAATAAATGTCATTGTTCTGTTTGTGAAGTTTAGTTAGTTCTTATGAGTTAAAAACTGCATTATTTATAAATAAAAATATATGCAATACAAGTAAAATCACCAAAAACGAATTGATGGAAAAATAGTTCCACGGAAACAAAATGTATAAGAATGCATTTACCTGAAATACAAAATTCTTACAGTTTTAATGGAAGTAATTGCCGTTAGAACTGTCGCAATTTATATTGCAGGTGCAACTGCAACAACATCTGATCCTTGAAAACACAATGAAGAAAAAAACATATGGCAAATATGTCTTCAAGACTGAATTTTATGCTTAAGTTCACAAAAAGGTAATAATTTTTTACGTTTTTTCCAACTAACGTGCTTCTTACTCAAGGCTAACTCTCAAATGTGAAATAAATTCAGTTTCTAACGTTATTGTGCATTCATTGACAGTTACTAACGATCTGAAGAAGGATGAACCGTTCTTAAAGAATAATTTAATAGTATGCATACTGTATGTTTGTTGTTTTGGTGAGCAGTCTTACTGTTATGTAAAGGAAGTGTGGGGGGGAAATTAGATAAAGTGTAGTTAATGAAATAGATTTTTTTTGCTGCACAAAATTAAAGTTGAATTTCCTAGAATTAAAAGGGTGTAGTACAATCTCCTATGCCAGCTAGTTTCCTTCAAGCTAATGGGGTCATTTAAATTTACAAAGCAATAATAAAAGAACAAGGATATTCATCGACTTTATGTCTCAATGTTTCGATTTTAACGCCATAATAGCATTATCATGCTAACCAACAAGTTGCGTGATCTCATTAGAAAGTCCACAAGTTTCTCCTGTTAAAAGAAACAGTGTCAAGAGAACTATTCGGACGAAGGCGCCTACGCACAAATTATGAGGCCAACTCCCCCATGGAGCGCAATGAAGTGGCGCCTTCTGTTGACTTCTTCTCATCGTCGGTATCCAACATCAGGAAGCAGCTGTTGAGTGTATTCATTGGAAGTTATGAATGACTTGTCATGTTCCTATTTTGTTATTTATTTACTGTTCTTATTTTACCTTTGCCTGTTATTTCCAGAATGTTGGAACACTAAGCATGAGTTTGATGCAATTCATTAATCACTTGATATGATAATGTTGCTGTTTACTTGTATTTATTATTATAATAGTTTGATTGTTATCACTTTATTATTGTTAACTGTTCTTCAACAAATACGTCATTTCAAATTGTATAAATGTTATTATAAAATGGTTGTCCGTTGAGAAATAAAATAAAAATTGGGACTTTCACTCTTTTATGTAAGGTCACGTCTCATGTTTTTATATTTAGTTGTAATTTTAATCTCTACGTATTGCGAGTCATCCAGTAACTGATTTATGACGGTATTATAATTGAACAATAATACTATAAAATTACAGAATATTCTTTGTGATCGAATGTGTAAGCGCGACCATTGCGGGGAAAAATCACTAAAACAAATATATAAACAAACACAGAGGAGAAGCAATATTTTAACACTGCAGTATTCCATGTTATATTCATCCTGGTGTTGATGTTTTTAGGCTAACACATTTCTCCCTCGAGATCGTTTAGCGAGGAAAAATGGCTGACGTTTAAATGAAGAATCGTGTTATTTTTTTATGAGCTAACGCTATCAAAGCATTTGTTGTATTAGGTTAATTATTAGGAAAGAGTATTCTTGAAAGATCTAAACTTTAAAAACATATATTATAATGCACGTAATAAAATAGGAAACAAATGGTACCAAATTTGTAGTGTGTTTTCGTTACAAAAACATATCGTATATTACATACAAATGATCGTCATTTCATGCACATGTTTCAAAATTGAGAAAATATTAGAAACCCCTTTAGGATTTTGGCCCACTGGCTTTCAAAGTTTAAAATATATGTGATGGGTATTACGATTTCATTATATAAGATGTTTTATTCAAAACTTATGTTTCATAAATCTGAACAGTTTATAAGTTTAACCAGTGTTTGTAGAAAAGACAAATATTTCTGCTCTCCATAAACCCTCTTCCTGGGGTTGTGTAACATTATATTTTTTACCTTTTCACAAATCTTAATTCTGTATTTTATAGACAGCTACTTCCTGTTATAATTTTAAAAGGGTAGCACGAAGAAGCCGATTTGAATACAGTAATCAAGAAATCAAGAAATTTGTTTCCAACACTTAAATAAAAATACAAAGTGAGTTAGGTATCTGAGAAATTTAGTACCCACATATACCTCATGTCATTTGCGTGGTGACGAGTCCTACAATGTCCCTTGTACTTTCTCTTTCTCTTTTACTACTTATCATAATATCAATAAGGATTAAAATTACGTGGTTTTTCAAAATAAGTAATTTTGTAATTTAGTAAAACATTATTTAAAGTAAGATACACTCACCTTAGCTCAGCAATCTATTGTGATTTTGCAGTATTGTGATTATCATCACAGGATCATCAGAGGAACTAAGCTGGGTATTGCCTGTTATTATTTTAGTGTTTTTAGGTGTATGAACATGTTTCAAGATTTTATTAGCTTTTGGATAATCAAGCATCTAAAGACAATTTTCATCTTGCAAATAAGCTGATGGTATTTAAGAGGCTACGTACGTAGTAAAGGCTGTGAAACGGACTTGCTGTGGGATACAAATCACGATTGTCTGGATCGCTGAATGTAGGTGAATAACTTACGTCCATCAACTTAAAATACAATAATGGAATTGACTGATAGCAAAATACTTTTTGATCACTCTGTATTTGAAAACAGCCCATTACCATACAGCTGAGACCTACGAAAATTTCTCTTGCCTTTCATCAAAACAAAAAAATAATACCCCCGTAGCAGCAAACCTGCTTACTCAGCGAATTTCCAATGCATATATATGTATCTTAATACCACATAAATCCACAAACCAAGTTTCATCGATATACATTCATAAATAAACGATTTATGACATTTTTATTATTCTTCATAAGAATAACATGGCGGCTGAGTATGCAGGCTTGCTGAAGCAAGGAACACAAAAAATGGGGTTTTATATAAACATCAATATAACTCAATTAGGTAAAGCTACATACCAAGTTTTATTAATTTATGTTCATAATTAAGGGAGATAATAGGTTACTTATTCTCCATAAGGATAAACATGGGGCAGGTTTGCTGCTACGGGAACTATCGCCCAAAAAATGTTTTTTAGTGCAAATATTAATAGACCACAACGATATGAAGCAATATACCAAGTTTCATCAGGAAAAGTTGATAAATAAGTGAGCTATACAATTTTTCTTATTCTCCATAAGAATAACATTGGACAACGTACTGTGTTTAGCACTTTCAATACCTCTGTAACCATTTGACGTAGAGGAATGATCAGAATACCAAATTGTGTATTTTTAATGCTGAATCCAATGGTGAAATAAATACTTGACTTTTTGAAAAATTATTTGTAAAAAATTCAAAAATACCCCTTCAGATGAAGCGATATGGCTGGTTTTCGAAGTTAAAGTCATAAATGCTGCTTTACACGTTTATACCAAATTTCATCAAAATCGGATCATTTTTACGAGAGTTATCTTGCTCACGGACACACACACACACACATATATATATATATACAGTTTCAAACGAATGGTGTTTTTGGGGTCTGGGGACCTCAAAACGAAAAGTTATCATGGTCCCGGGCCTAGGTCTTACCATGCCGACTACGGTAATAGCTTCTTCCCTATAGGGGAAATTCGCTAAAAATAGCTTTACCTGTCCTAAACATTACTGTTCCTGTCCCAAACAATACTTTTCCTGTCCCAAATAACACTTTTCCTATCCTAAACAATTGCAGTTCCAGTTTTCTTCAACAGGAGCACCAGTGGTATCGCTATTTGTTTTGACAATTCTATGTTCAAACAGCTGACTTTAACACTGAAATGAATTGTAAAACCGTGTTGTGTTAGTAATGGAAAATTAATAGACTATGAAATATCAGCTAGTTTTGTTTAAAGTTTTGGGTGGTTATTTGCATCTTGATGAAAAGTATCGTTCACTATTCGTCACAAAAGTCCTCTTTCGGGGCTCCGTGACTAGTAGTGAAATATACTATAAATCGCAAATTAGTTCTCAGAGCAATTCTGGTGAAGCAAAAGCTAATACAGGTACTGCCAATTAAAATTATATGATAAATTTTAACTTAAATTAGAGGTTTATTAAAAATAAGTTATTAGTCATACTACATACACCGGCGATATGTTTTGTTTGGTTAAACGATTTTTAACCTTACCAACGCACTAAAGTCTTATGGGTCTGATATTAAACAGATTATCTTACACGGTTACCGTTGAACTAATCTGGTTAAAATTTATAAGCCCCATCTCTTTATGGTATTAACACATTAAAAGCTTTAACGAATACTGAAGATATAAAATATGTCCAGTATCAGTTGGAACTGATATTAACTGTATTCAAGTTATGTGTTACTTATGATATCTCACTGATTTAACCTACATGTTACCAAATAAAACATATTTTACACAAAATTATAATTCTTGTTAGTCGGCGCTTTAGTTACTTTTTCTTGTTCTCGTTGTTATATTATTTTAAAATAACAATTAATTCACTTTTATTAGTGAATTTCCTTTGGAAGGTGAACTATTAGCATGACCCACACGGTGAAACTTAAGCCCGGGACCACCATAGAAATTCCTAACGTGACCCCCTGAACACGTTTTGGGGGGTCGTTCAAAATTATATCTCTATATATAATTCCGTAAGTCAAATTTTTGTAAAGAAATTGTGAGTGACTGGATGGCCGTAGAAGGATGGGAGGGGTATCATTTTAAAGGTCTTGACGTGAATTTTGAGGGAAAACTATTCATTTCTCTTATTTTTTTACCATAAATTCGCAACAGAATAAAACTTTTCCCATTAAAACAACATGGGGTTTAATTTGTTTACATCTTTTGAAATTAAAACAGCTGTGCCACAGAGTTAAATTAGCCTTTGATATTGATACCAGCTGTACTTATTCAGTTTGTTTACTTTTAAACTACAGCAATGTATAGTTGTTTAGGAATGGACATTTTATTAAAAACATTATTATAATGCTAGAAAATCAGTGCTTATTTATAAATGACCAATGAAGGTTGATAAAAAATTTATGTATTTTGGTTTTTTAGGGGCTTTTGCCCCTACAAGCCCCTAGTATATATATTATATATATATATATATATATATATATATATATATATATATATATATATATATATGTTTGCACTCTAGCGATCACATTTTTTGTCCGATTTACTTAAAATTTGGTAGGGACGTTCCTTTCTGAAATCAGTTGGACAAGTTCGTTGGGCAAAAGAATCGTAAAACTCCAAACCCATTTTTTGGGGATTAATCTTTCAAATTTCGAGTTTTTGGGCCCAAAAAGGGTCTAAAAAGCCCCAAATGTAAAATTAATGCATGTAAAAAGATGGGAATTAGTGAGACGAAAGTTTTAAGCCCTCTCTTGTCATTCTAGTATAAATATTTACCGAGTTATTAAAGAAAATGTGTTTCGACTAAACACAGTACGTTGTCTTATGGGGGTTTTACATTATAAAAGCCTGCTACTCCTTTGTTAGAGTACTTTTATCATCCCCAGCAACCTCACGCCTACTTTCAAGCCTGACTGGGAATACAATGCGCAAAATTGTATTCCCAGCTTTGCTGGTAAATGAAACCAGGAGCATCAGAACAGCCAAAAAATCAATATTTTCAGATTTCAATAAAAATTGGAATATAAGTATGTTTTTACTCTAATTTTAAGTTTTAAAAGTTTTTATGTGGAAATTCACTTCCCTCACGTCAGCGTGCTGCGTGCGAACTCGTTGTACTTTAGTACTACCTTGTTATTAAAATATCAGTACCTAGTTATTATTTCATATTGATTAATTTGTTCCTCCACCAACATCATCCAAGAGCGTTCTAGGTAAGTCTAGTACGGTCTTATAACGAACAGTTCAATTACACTGAGTTTGATTGTAACTCAGAACAAGTTGTTATCCGAACTCCACTGAACATTCTAACTCGGTGCGGTGGTTTCAAAACATACGAATTGCTTGATACATAAACTTGAACAAAGTTTCATAGCTAGAGAATAACTTCCCAAGTTCACGGGTTGTTCAAACAATGTTGAAACAATAAGTAGTTACTCTTAGGAGTAATTAAATTAAAGCATTACTCCAAATATTACTTTTATAATAACATTTATTATTTTTTTAATAATACAAAAGTAATCATAACAAATACAATATTTTGAAAATGTTTTTGATACAGATATGATTTGATATTTTTTCACAATAACATACTGAAATTGTAAGCCTCCCTACAAATATGTTTTAGTTATTAATTAACCAATGTAAAATAATAATACACTTATAAATTTTAATTGAAATAAGTAAGATTTATAACTACATTATGTATACTTATAGCACAGTGAAATTCAAGTAAAAACTACTGTTTTACTATATATATATATATATATATATATATATATATATATATATATATATATATATATATATATATATATATATATATATATATATATATATAATATATATATATACATATATATATATATATATATTAGGAGACTTTCCATGTATAAAATCTGACTAAGAGTATAATTGTATTGTAATACTAGCTGATATGCCAGTGCTTCGCGAAGGGGTGAAAATTCAGAGGACAAAATTTGTAAACAAAACAATGACAGTCTGTAGTTAGATATATTACTTGAACAGCTGTTTATTTAAATTAATTTAATTCATAAAAAAGACATGTGAGAAACCAAATAAAACTCTCCTCCATATGAATAACATGGGGACTAGGAAGCCCCGTGGGGCAGAGCCCTGAGACTTTAAACGGCAATAGACCTATGACACTCCTGGGTACATAGACTATATTTGCTGAATGAGCCGGTAGTTTTGGCGTGATGGAACAATTTGAAGACAGACAGACACCACCTCATTTTTATAATAGTAGTATAGAATATCATATTTTCAAATTTTAGTTTTATTAGTAGTGTAAAATATCCCACTGTAAAACCCTTTGGAATATTATTACACATATCGTATAATTCGCACAATTTTTGTACATTTTACAAATTTCGTATAGTAAAATAATTATTTTGACCCTAAACGATGAATGCTTTGAGTTTAGAAGTTGTTAAAAGAAAGAACAAAATAATAAAAGTCAGTTAATTTAGTCTTTTCCGTCTTAGACGTCTCGGTAAAGAGAAAACAATTGCTCAAAGAGATTCCTCGTCGATTGTGAATAGCTTTCTACCCGCCCGGAAATACTTCAAAATTATATATAATCTTTTAAGACAATATCCGACGGTGTGTATATTACATACAATACTATCCGCTATAGTACCAAGGAATACAACAGTTGAGTATGCACATTCTGTGGCCTTTCAAACTATTTCGTATTATGAACTATGTTATTTGGTCAAATAAAATTAATGTCCTTAAGAGGAGGATCGGAAATTGTAAAACCAATGGGGCTTTCCTGAAAGAAATTTCGTAAACAAGGGTTTTAACGAGAACCTAGAACCAAAGGGGAACGTGGTGCTAAATTGTAACCCTGTAGGCGTGTAGGCTTTATAGTTAGGGGGGTTTTGTGATGGGGTAGTGAGAGGTAGTTGGTTTACATATATTTAGAAGATGATTAAATCATATATCAAAGCCTTATTTATAGGTAACAATATTTATTACGGTTTTAATGTATGCATATATCCTAAAATGTGCAATAAACTAAATACAACGACCGTATCGGCGGTTATATTTTAATGTAGTCACAGTTATGAAGAAGCAACACATTCTTTGTCATTAGTTTATTGCGAATATTTAATTTTAATCGCAAAGTATTTAAATTAATGTGAAAGTATTATCGCTACTTGTCGCTGCCATGCGCCAACGACCAGACTACCAACCAATGAAAAAGGTTTATAATTGTTATTTTATATCATTATTTAAAATCCAAACATATTTACTGTTGGTATTTCCTACTTTTTGATTACTACAACTATCGTTTTCACTAAACCCAGTGCATACATATGACTCATAAAACTCATAAAAGGTTTTAGCGATTCTCAAAACAAGTTTAAAAATTACCGGAACAATAAATACCCGAAAATCAGTAAAACTAAGGCCGCAATAGTTATAGTTTGCAGACCATCCTTGAAACACACATTATTTTAGCGAATTTCCCCTATAGGGAAGAAGCTATTACCGTGGTCGGAAAGTAGGACCTAGGCCCGGGACCATGACATAATAACTATCGTTTTGAGGACCCAGATTCTCAGATTTCAAAAACACCATTCGTTCAAAACTGTATATATATATATATATATATATATATATATATATATATATAAATCTCGTACGGTATTCGGCTGCCTTTCATGGGGGAAACCGCATTGAACTTGGCGGCCGGTGCACTTGACTGCCGTATCCGGCCGCCAATTGCACATCACATGTTATATCAACTGAGGAAGCCGGCAGGAACATATTTTGAGCATTTGAAGTGGCAGCCAAATAACGAATTTTTGATAGGTGTATGACAAAATGTAGTTTGCCATTCTACCACATGGAACGCTGCTGTTTTTAAAAGATACACCAGAAGTATGTTCCTATAAATAAATGCCGTGGACTCGGCAGCCCATAAGTGGCAACACTGTCAAGCTGAATGTGCATTCCGATTATAAATTTTTGCCGCGGATGTGGCAGCCAAAAGACATCTGGCCTGACTCACCTTCAGATGTTCAAAGATTGTTATCTTCCATCATTATTTCCTGTACTCACTCGAGGCCCGCGATATTTCCGAGCCTGCATACTTTCCTGCCCGCTTCACTGTGACATAACACCGAGAGGTCGTTTAGACTAGGCCTACTTGACGCTTACGGAATAAATCATACATTTGCATGTTCTTATTTCTCACATAGTTGGACTTAAAACAAGCAGTTCGAGCAGTTTGATTATTTTCCTTGACTGTTGCAGTATGTTAACGTCTACGTTATAAGTTTAACGTATTGCGCCCACTTCACTGTAATTTCACACCTAGAGGTTAGACCACTCGATGATTAGGGAGTAAATCATACATCTGCATGTTCTTATTGCTCACATAGTGGGATTTAAAACAACTCGAGCAGTTTGATTATTTTCCTTGACTATGGCCTGTTGAAATATGTTAACGTCTAAGTTATAAGTTTAATTGTACAGGATTTAGGGGGGTTTGAGCATGCATAAAAGGAAAACGCAATATTTTTGCTGATTACTGTAATATATAATATAGATCTAGGTAATAGCGAAAATGCATGTCGTCAGTTTCCTATGTGGTAGACAACATGGTGGAGGGGGTAAAGATGGCGGCGGCTGCTACTCGTAAATATGACAATATCTTGGGAACAGTATGAGATATAACATTAGTTTAAGCATTGTTACACTCACAACAATATGTACAACAATAACTGTTATCAGGTTTGAACCCGTATCTCGATTAATAAAAGAGCTACATAATAAAACGTCATACACAAAATCTTTAAGGTACACATTTTTATGGAAAATGTAATCAGTATGTGAGTTTTTCCCGTTTTAATGAATGTAACTTAGTACACGAGTTAATTGGTACATTTTTGAGTGTTAATATATGAATAGTTTATCAAGATATGTCAACCAAGTCTTTGAACAGCCGTCCGCTCAAGTTAACCGCAGCGTCAGGGTCGGACGGCGCCATGTAGGAAAACCCTCACCATCTCTGTAACTGTATGAGATATACCCTTGGATAGAACGTCGTTTTAATTGTAATAATATGGCAAACAATAATGGTTTTAACGTCTAAATCCGTATCTGCAATTTTTGTAGCGTTATTTATCAAAACATACTAATAAAATTGGACCCAAGACCCAAGAGTAAACAGTTATTGAACAATCTGTTAAATGACTTAAACTTAAGGGTTAAACTTCAAAATAAATTTATAGTACATACATATTTAGTATAGTTGTACTTATGACTCTAAAATAGTATGTTTTAGTTTTCTATTATTTTCCCTATAATGCTTTGTTTCCCTATAGGGCTTACGAAGTTGTATAACTAATAATGGAGACAGATACTTTCAATATTTTCTGCAACCGCTATTCATGTTATGCTTGAGCATCAAGTACTGTATTTTATTTTATTTTCTCCTAATGTTTGTTTACATTCCACTAACTAAACAATGATTGTGATGGTTTTCATTCGAGTTAATGATATACTAATCAGTACGTTTTGTATTTACGTATCACTGCTGCAAATTATTAGCCAGTGCAGTGAGAAAAGGCGAATTCCCGGACAAGGCAAATGGCAGAGATGTAGTCACCATCAGCACCACCATAAACCACCCGCGAGTATAAAGGATGAGAGAGTAGTTTATGGTCTTAAAAGAAACCACTGAAGTGTAACAAACGCGGCCGACCCGACTCAACCCCTAGGCCCGTTTGTATACGGAGGGGACATGTGCCACTGAGGTTGCATGTGCTACTGAGACGTGGGACCTGACAGATGTCTTCGACTACATTCCACCATAGATTAAACATACTCCTTAGAAGATTAAGTATTAAGGTCTTAGATTTAAGAAGGAAAGGATAGATTAAGAAAACTATAACCGTATGTTCTCATTTGATTAACACTGGAATTTTGGATGTCCCATGGGGAGTAGCCCTAGAGGATTTAGAGGAATCTGAGAGTCAGGTACAATAGCTGTAACCTAAAGGAAACCTACCCTGAAAATGTCATGCCTTAAGTCCTTATAGTTTAGCCGTACGGCGATCCACATACAGACAAGAACTCTGCTTTATTTATATAGATTGTCGATAAGACTGTTTAGCTTAGGTGCTACAAACTTTACCAGACTTTGCCTAGTTTGAAAAATTTGAAGTAACTTGATTGCTCATCGGTTCAAGAGGAACAATCTCAAGTTTTGCTCTCTAAGAAGCCATCATGTTAACAAATATCCTTACTATACCTATAATTTTAAAGCTAATTAAATTATCTATAAGTTTTGTTGAAAACATTTCATCCCATGCCGCAAAGATAAAAATGTAAAATTAGTTGAAGTTATTACATTTTGTTTTAGCAGTGGCAGTTTTTTTGGTACATATTGAGTACTAGTAGAATGTACCCGTTCTTCGCACGGGTTAGAAAGGTAAGTTAGCTTGAAATAGCTGTGTTTGCTTCTACTCTTTAAGCTGTCAAATGTAAGTGACCTCAGCTGTTCGCATTACAGTTTCTGAATGTTTACTTTCTTCTCAAATATCAACATTGAACTTAGGACTTCTCGGGGCGTAGTTCGAGGGAAGTGAATAGGCCTATATGTTACATGGGTTCAAGATCTACCTTTGTGTAAAATTCGTGATGGGGAGGGGACATGGGTCGAGCAGCGAGTCGTCATGGAGGGAGTGACCGCAGCAACAGTGATGGAGCAAACGAGTGGGGTTGTGGCAGAGGGTAGGCGAGCTGAGGGAACCAGGTCCAGGCCATGCCTAACCGTTAATTTTTTCAAAATTTTTTAATGCAAAAAATGGACATATAGCAATGAAAAAACTCCCGAGGAAATTTAATATATAAATAATGGGAGAACATACGTGCAATGATTCACTTTTACTAAATCTAAGATATTGATTATAATGATTTACAGATATTACATGTCTGAACTGTAATTTTATTACTACAATTAGTTAATTAACTGGCGGATTCGGTAATTAGGAAACGTTCGGTAAATATTCGTAAAATCTCGTTGATATGTATTTGGATTTCTTATTAAATTATTGTTATACATACAAGAACATTACAGATTTTTAAAACACCAGGTGATTTAAATTAAAACGTTAGAGGAAAAACTACATCCGAATAAAAAATTAAATAACCGTATTTTTCCTATACTACCCTGCTTGTGATAAATTAACTAGACCAGTAGATGGATCACGGATAAATTGTATAACGAGTAAGTTACATTTACATTAAAGTACATACATCATTAAATATGATTACAATTTGTGATCTATATTAAATGTCAAACGTTAAAACTACAATTTTTCACATTTTTGGCACAAATATCGGCTATTTTTTATAACAAATTTTTAACAAGTGTATACAAATGTGAATCCCTGAGCGAATCAGAACATGATAAACCAAGGTGAAAAATTGGCATAAATTAAGTTATTTCTGAATACCTATCCCAACATTACAAATATGCACGAGCTAATTTGTACCACTATCACTAGTCTCACTATTCTGCCTTAATTTAGGCAAGACCATATATTTGACTTATCTGTTGAAAACATACGTGTCAGAAAAAACTTTCATCTGAAGATACCAAATTCAAACTTGGTATACATTTATTACATCTAATACGACCCATTTTTGAATGCAATATCAAGTTCCTACTTAGTACCATTTCAAAATGACGGCCATTTTTGTTTTTTCAAAGCTATATCTTTTAAACGGCAATATTTAGGAAACAACTGTTAGGATAAAAAAGTTGTGTCATGTTGTCCTAAAAACAATGATATGAATATATTAGCTCTAGAATTATAAATAACTGAGAAATTGTGATTTTGATAAGTTAAAAACATGATTTTTTCCGTTATACATTATTTGTACCTAGATTGGTTTTATAAGAAGAGAATATAATTATAGTAGAACTACAATAATCCAACTTTGGATGGTCCGACTTCTCGCTTACCGACCGTGCCGTTATCGGTGTTTGACGTAAACAAGCCACTCACGCAACTCACTTTGTTGTTATGATGTATATAATTCAAAATTTTAAACACGTCAATATAAAATGAAAAATAAATTTTTTTTTATTATCATTGGACCTGTGAATGTTCATGATGTAATGAAATGTTTCAGTGCCTTACTACTTCGATAACGACAGTAGGGTGTATTGGACATTCCTGGACCAGGAGGAGCCAGGAGGAGCCCCCCCCCCCCCTAATTAGTATGCAAATTTTTTTTTTAATTACCCTAATTAATATGCAAATTTTTAATTACCCTAATTAATATGCAAATTTTTTTTAATTACCCTAATTAATATGCAAATTTTTTTTTTTTTCGTTTCAGGAGGAGCCCCCCCCCCCCCCGGTACATCAATCAGGAGGAGCCCCCCCCCCCCCCGGTACATCAATCAGGAGGAGCCCCCCCCCCCACCCCGGTACATCAATCAGGAGGAGCCCCCCCCCCCCCGAGGTCTCGTCTGTGACACTTTTGCCCCCCCCCCCCCCGAGAGCTCGTCTGTGACACTTTTGTCTAGAGGCCCGCACCAACACTTAGAAGAAAATCTCCTCTAAGATTTCCTTCTAATCCCTAACATGAAAAGCTTTTGTGGCCTTGAAAAAGGCCGATTATGATGGTGGGATCAGGTGGAGGCTAAGGTGTTGGGAAACATTTATTTTTTATTTATGAAAAAACTTTGTTATTTCATCTGGGTGGAGTTCATCCGTTCGACGATTCCACCACATTTCGACAAGCATCATGTACTTCTGCTCATGTTCAATGGCGTAGATGTGCTCCTCTTCAATAGGGTAGAAATTCATCTTGTAGTCCATGTCCCGCTGCCAATATTCCCATTCCAAGTCGTCCAGCGGGCAATGGTTCCACATGCTGTTGATTCCCCGTTGTTTGGAGTACAGAGCGTCGTCGAGATCTTGGGTAGTTGAATACATTTTTGGCTCATGAACGTGCTTGAACTTTTTGTCATTGCGCCATAGCCTCTTCTTATGGAAATGCTTCAAGGTGCAATTATCGTCGTCTTTTCGGTTGTAGAATTCATCACCTTCAAAGTAATCATCTTCATCGTCAAACGGCCTCTTCTTATTATTGTTATTCATCGACTTTTCCGCCGCAACACATACATCCTCCAACTCGACGTCTGTGATGTCACATTCCCAGTCGATGTTGGCCATGATCTCTTCGTAGCTGTTGACGCTTCGAAACTCAAGACTAAACTAAACTTTGCTGCTAGGGCCGCGCCGTGCGTGGTGGGCTGTTGATCGCAGGTGTTCAAACAAAAAACCCGGCGAGTCGAGACCGGTCTGGGATGCAGCTGCGCCCGACCCTTCCAGGAACCCATTATAGTCCGCCCGTATCGAATTACATTAGAGGAGGGTTGCTTTTACCCCTGACAGTGGATGTGATTTATTGCCGAGGGGGCAAACGTCGACAAAGGACCCAGCACCCTGAAAGCTTTTAACGGAAATTCCCCGAGGCCTGTCTGGGAAGCAGCTGCACCCGACCCTTCTAGGAACCCATAATTATAGACCACCCGTGTCGAACTCCGAGCAATAAATCACCAGTTGGTAAACACCCCTGCTCTCATTCTTGTTCTAGTCTTCAACAATTCCTGAAGTATGGGGGAGCGAAAATCTCCCCCCTAGTAATTAATTAAACAGAACACCAGGCGGACGAGAAATTGGAGCGCGTACTGAGCGGTGGTGGTTATAAGAAGCAGGTCGCGACACGCCACAGTCTCTCGATAGACTTCTTCGAAGACGGACGTCTACCGGACGTATGCAAAGACAAAGGAGAACTATAAAGAGGGCAAGTAGGTGGAAAGTTTAAACGAAGAGCCATTACAAAGAGGATAAGGACCAACAGAAGGATAACATCGTTAAACAAACGTCGTAGAACTGTAACGAAACGACGTAGGAGAACAAGGGATATTTTCAATTAATTCGATAACAATGTCGTTTATTCATCAGAAATCGTGTGAATGTGTGAAGACTGAACTGGACTTGTTTTCGTTACCGCCTACGCAGACCAGCATCGAGAGCGGTAAATGGGTTCAATACAAACCGGTCTCATCGCTGACGGACGATTCGCCAATAGAGTTTGTAATACCCGGTCACGGTGACGAGTACACGGACCTGACACAAACGTTATTACACGTGAAAGCCGCTATTGTGAAACAGGACGACACTAAAGCGGACGGTGGGCAACCTGCTAAAGAGGTGGGTCCGGTGAACAATTGGCTCCACTCGATATTCAGTCAAGTGGATCTTTATCTCAATCATAAACTGGTGTCCCCACAAACTAACACGTACGCTTACCGTGCCTACTTGGAAAACCTATTGAACTACGGATGTAGTGCGAAGAATTCGCACCTGACTAGCGAGCTGTTTTTTGAAGATTCGGCCGGACAAATGGACGATTGCGACGAATTGAATGAGGGATTGAAAAAGCGTCGCGATCACACGAAAGAAAGCGATGTTTGCGATATGGTCGGTCGATTGCACATCGATCTGTGCAATCAGAACAAATTCATGTTGAACGGTGTCGAGATGCGATTGCAACTTAACAGATCCAGAAACTCGTTTTGTATAATGTCCAAAACGCTAACTACCTACAAGGTGACAATTAAAGAGATTAGTCTTTTCGTACGTCGATGTAAGATCAATCCGAGCGTATTGTTGGCGCACAGCAAAACTCTCGAGACCGGCACGGCCAAGTATCCGATCACGCGTGTAGAAGTGAAATCGTTCACACTGCCCTCCGGCATAATGAGTAAGGCTTTAGACAGTGCATTTCTCGGCCAGTTACCGAAACGTGTGATAATTGGACTGGTCAGTAATCTTGCGTTCAACGGAGATTTCAAGAAGAATCCT
Source organism: Allygus modestus (assembly GCA_963675035.1). Classification (NCBI taxonomy): domain Eukaryota; kingdom Metazoa; phylum Arthropoda; class Insecta; order Hemiptera; family Cicadellidae; genus Allygus; species Allygus modestus. Next base: position 13,472,593 of record OY776115.1, read on the forward strand.
TACAACTTTCAACACTACGATATGAATTATCTCGCATTGTACGTGGACGGTGAACAAGTACCGGCCAAACCGTTACAGCCCGTTTACACATTGAATAGTGAGACATATATACTCTCTTATTACACATTGGTCACCGGCACCGGAATCCAGTTCTCCGACGCAGGTAATGAGATCAAGAGAGGTGACTATCCGTACGGTAATTGTCTTATGGCGTTCGACTTGACACCGGACATGTCCGCGGCTGAGTCGAGTCACTGGAATCTCCTGCGCAACGGTAATCTACGTATCGAAATTGGATTCTCCAAAGCGTTGCCCGAGACCGTCAACTGTATAGTGTACGCCGAACTGGACAACGTCATCGAGATCGATCGTCACCGTAACGTAACAGTTGACTTCAGCGGGTGAATAAAAGCGATCGCCAAACAGAAATATTGTCTGACAGCGAGTGCGTACAGTTTACTTCAAGGGTGAGCAGACGCACCGCAAGTCAGTAGTACGGTTGAAGTCACACGGTAAGGACGTTAACATGGACGCTTACGCTTCTGCGGACGACTATATCAAATCGTTTATTCAGGAGATTGAGGTTATGAACAATAATGCTAGTGACCAGACATTGGCATCACCTCAGACGTCATTTGTAAAACCGACCACTGCCTGCAAGAGACGAAGGAGGGCAACTCCCATCGAAGTGGAAACCAAGAAACCAGGATGGGTGCCGAAACCAACAGATGATTGTCCCATAGTGTCATGGATGGACGATGGGAATACTTTTGCTGTTCAAAACCCGGGAAACAAAGAACAAATGTTATTGAAAATGGAAATGTACGATGGTACAGATATGGTGTTCATGTGCGGTTTATTTTTGGACAAAGATGGTGAAATGCACCAAAGTGTTAAACAAGTAGTTGATAAAGTGGAAAACATGTGGATCGATAAATCAACAGGAGTACCGAAAATTACAGGCTTAACTCAAACTGTTACACAACGCAGTGCAGTTTCGCAGCCAACGTCGAAGAAGCGAGCTGTGAGGAAGAAACAACGAGTGGCGCAAGCATTCAATTAGAGCAGCTGCATCCCAGACCGGTCTCGACGCGTCGGTCTTTTGTGTGAACACCTGCGCCCGACCCTTCGGACCCCCCACTTAGAAGAAAATGGCGGCGAGGGTTTATAAGGCGGAGCCCCGCCCGATTGAGCATCATTCGCCACCAGACCGCCACCTCACATAGACCTACTCCAACTACTACTAGAGATGTCGAACAGCAGCAGCACTTTCAAGCTAGAGTTTCCGAGCGTGAACGGCACTGCAACAACCGCGGACCTGAGAGCTACCCTCAACAACTGCAAGTCCGACTCTCCGCTCTACACCAGGATAGCCGATCTCCGAGAGGAATGCGGCTATCTCATCACTGCGATGGAGCGAGCCACCACACCCTTTGGCGAGACGATCATCGTGATCCTGGAGGGGCAGGTCGGGGACGACTTCTTTCTGCGAGTCTACCTGCCTAGGCGCTTCAACGAGGCCCTGAGCAACGCCGACATCGAGCGCTACAACGGCGGATTTGGAGAACGCCTTCGCTTGGTGAAGCGCAGCCCGAGGGGTTCCAATAGCAGATTCACACCGTTGGAGTTTATGTAAAGCAAGACTTGAAGATTACGTTAATACCTTTGTAAATTAGTTTTCGTAGTCAATACTTATAGTCACGTTCAGAACATAACCACTGTGTTATTTATTTCACTTAACCCCAAAAATGTCCTTTAGTAGTAAGTTTAAGAGTGTGAGTATGGTAACTGTGAGGTGTTTAGCTCAGTAGTAATCATGGGCTTGATGTGGAAACATCCGTTCTCAGCCATTGTGGCGGGACCTTCGGGTTGTGGCAAGTCACAGTTTGTGTCAAAGTTTATAAAGCACATTACAGAAATGTGTGACACACCATTTACCAGTATAAACTGGCATTATGGTAGTGGTGGTGGTGGTGGTGGTGGTGGTGACCCGAAAAATGTCACCATTAACCACATAGAAGGTCTACCAAACTTGGAGGATTTTTCTGGTAACGAGCCGATACTTGTGATTATAGACGATATGATGCGTGAGGCCGACAACCGTGTGGTGGATCTTTTCACAAAAGGTTGCCATCATCGCAACATTAGTGTGTTTTTCATTACACAAAATTTGTTTCATCAAGGACGCGGGCAGAGGGACATCTCATTGAATGCGCATTACATTGTGTGTTTTAAGAATCCTAGAGATAGAGTTCAGATTAGGTACTTGGCCAGACAAATATATCCAGACAGCCCGAAATTCATCGAGGAGGCGTACGCTGACGCTACGAGGAATCCACACGGCTACCTACTGATAGACTTGAAACAATCAACAGACGAGAATATGCGAATACGAAGTTGCATATTTCCAGACGATTCTACCAACTATGTGTACTTGCCAAAGAAAAGGTAATTTCGCCATCAGTAGTAATCATGTCGTGCTTGCGGAAGGACGCAGCTCTGCTTACGGCTTTCATACACGCAACACCCAAGGAGCGGAAGGCACTGTTAAAGGTGTGTGACAAGAGCCGCATTCGCTCAGTGTGTGAGTGCGCATACAACGTGTTGCGCGGTAACGTTCCTCTGGCGAAGAAGAGTAAAAGTCAGTTAAGCAAACACAAGGCGACGCTACGTCGATTGGTGAAACGCGGCGAAGGCTGGTCAAAGAAACGAAAGTATCTCATACAAAAAGGCGGTGGAATCTTTATACCATTACTTTTGAGCGCAGTACTACAAGCAGCATTGAGTAGATAAAAATGACTGGCATCAACAATCAGTTCTATTTGACGCTGCCCAGCAACAGTTCGATGCAGTATTATCCGAAAAATACAGTCGCAAATTACATAACACATTTGCCGAGAGCTATTCAACTGGACGCTGGCGACTGGGAAATTGCACTTGTGGAAGCGCACTATCCAATGACATTTCTATCAGTCGGTAATGACGAAACAATTGACATTTGCATACAACCGCAAGAGGAAGCAAAAGTGAACATAGAAGCGTTGGCGCGGGTTATGGACAGCACTGCCGATGTAACGCCAGTAGTGTCGGCTACTCCAAAACAAAACCACAGAATTAAATTGATGACTGGTGATTACGCAAATATTCAAGAATTGTGTGATCATATCAATTCGCAAGAACTAGCGATTACTTTTGGTGTAAAGTTCACCGTTGAAAACTCATACAACAAATTCATTGAAGTATCGATGGGAACTGATGTTGTAAAAATTACATTAAGTCCAACGTTAGCGCTTCAATTGGGGTTCGATCCGAATGAATTGACGCTGGAAGGTGATGCAGTTAACAAAAGCATCCGTTCGCCCAACATTCGTCTTGGCTTACCGTCACACATGTACGTGTATTGTGATTTAGTCGAGCCGCAGATGGTCGGCGATACAGTCGCACCGTTATTGAAAATTGTCAATATATCCACGTCTACTTATGTATACGGTTTGCATAAATCAACATCATTCATCGATCCGCACTATGTGCCTGTTATGAATAGATCTTTTGACAGTGTGGAAATTGACTTAAGAGATAACATTGGTAATCATTTGCCATTCCACTTTGGAACGTCGTGCGTGAAGTTACACTTTAGAAAAGTAGCTAGTCATTAGTGAAAAAAAAAAAAAAATGGAACATGCAAAGAAGATGGTAGTTGTGCCACAAGAGTTGATTGATCGACTGCAATCAAATGCTACGGATAACAGACCGACTAATCTATCCAGTGAAAACAGCCTCGACGCGGAGATGCAACAAATATTGAATAACAAACGCATGGACGATAGTGAAAAGTGGAAATTGTACAAACAAGCGTTACATCGCTTCTTGCATATTGCAGAGAATAGACGTCAACCGATTAGCATACCAATCGTGGATTCGGGTGGGAATGAGCATAGTCGACGATCGCACCCCGCTGCGGAAGGTGGTCCAGTGGAAGAGATTGTGGAAACGTTTTCCAAAACTTACAGATCTGATGCCCGCAATCTTTTACGTTTCATGAAACGTGATGGCAGCTTAATCAGTTGGGACAGTGGCTATTCAGTGTACATCAACGGTGTAAAAATCCCAGACTCAAATCTAGTGGATATCTTAAATTGCATAGTAAAGGTGCGTATGCGTGATTACACACCGCCAGGATGGCGGGAAGTGCTCAACGCATTGAAAGCGATGAACGTGCCAAAGGACTATATGAATAATCTAAGAGCGCTTAAGGAAATAAATGCCGAATATCGATCATCATTCACAGGAGGAGAAGGGTCAGACGATGACGTGGACACATCAACTGAATCAATACTGAGAACACCGCTAGTAAATCGGCTTCGATCGGCAAGAGGAAAACGTGTAACATCTACACCGGCACGAGCGACAGAGCAGTTTGATTTTTCAAATAGAAACAAGCCGTTGTCAAATTTGGACAAGTGGGAAACGTACACAGGATAGGTTTTCAGTATTATGGAGCGTTTGTATTACAATCCCATCGAACCTTCGTCGTATGGCGGTGTAGCTCCTTTAACGCGAGCTGCAAAACCAGTTTCAAAACGCAAAGTGATTGAATGGTTACAAACACAGGACACTTACACATTGCACAAACCGGCACGCAAGCGTTTCCCGCGCAATCCTTACATAGTGTATGGTCCATTTGAATTGTGGCAAGCGGACTTGAACGATATGCGTGGTCTTAGTAAACACAACGACGGCGTCAACTACCTACTGACTGTAATAGACGTGTTTAGCAAACACCTGTATGTGCGAACGTTGAGGCGGAAAGAAGGGGCTGAAGTGGCCAACGCTTTCGAGGAGATATTTGCCGAAGCGACTGACACACCTCGCTGTTTACAAACCGACAAAGGTACTGAATTCACCGGTGCCAAGACGAAAAAATTATTCAAACAATACGGAATCATCTATGTCACTACACAAAACCCAGATGTTAAAGCGGCCGTAGTGGAACGCGTGAATCGCACTTTGAAAACGCGCATGTGGCGATATTTGACTTACAAAAACACATATCGTTACGTAGATGCGTTGGACAAACTGGTTAGTGCATACAACAACAGCGCTCACAGGAGTCTAGGCAATAGAATACGACCAGTCGATGTGACTGCCGACAATAAGCGAATATTGCATCAGGTATGGCGTCGCATGTTCGGTAAGATACCGCGTCGTGTTAAGGCAAAACTGAAAGTTGGCACCACAGTGCGCATATCTAAGGAGAAGGGCACATTCGCAAAAGGTTACGAGACTAATTGGAGTAAAGAAGTGTTTGTGGTGCGTCGTGTAAACACATTGATGCCTCTACCAATGTACACTTTGTCGGATCTCAACGGTGAACAAGTGACTGGTCAGTTTTACGAATACGAATTACAAAAAGTGACAATATACAACGACCATCTGTTCAAGATTGCTGAAATACTAGACGCTAAGGGTCGCGGTCGCAGTAAGCGTTATTTCGTCAAGTGGGAAGGTTACGGAGACGAGTTCAATTCTTGGGTAAGAGCGCAAGATTTGCAAAATGCCTAATAGCAACCAGTTCTATTTGACATTGCCCAGCAACAGCTCAAAGGATTATTTTCCAAAAAACACAGTGTCCAAGTACACTACACATCTGCCGAGACAAATTCGATTAGAAGGCGATGGCGAGTGGGAGATGGCTTTGGTCGAAGCGCATTATCCATGTTCCTTTATGACTGTGGACGAGGAATCGTGTATTTGGCTCGACTATAAACTCGTTCTGCCAAGTATTCCCGTCACACTCAGTGTCGAGCACATTATGCTAAAGATGAATCCCGGCTATTACAAGAACATAACCGATTTATTGAAAATGATCAATAAAGCGAAGGATGTCACCCAGTACTTGTACTTTGAGTATGACAAAGAGCAGGACAGAGTCAAGATCACGACAATGGTGGACGGTATAAGCAAAGTACATTTCACCGAAGCGCTGTCTCTCCAGTTGGGTTTCGATCCGTACGAGAACGTTTTGTCAAATGACCTCACAGCGATATGGCCGCCTAATCTGACTATGGGACTGCCGACCCACTTGTACGTGTATTGTGATCTGATTGAACCGCAGCTGATTGGTGATACTACAGCGCCGCTTTTGAAAATTGTCAACATTGACAGAGAGAACTACACACACGGCGCGCATAAGACTGTGCATTTCATTAGTCCTCATTATGCGCCAGTTATGAAAGGAACATTTGAAACGATCGATATTGACCTAAGGGATCACGCTAGTAAAAAAGCGTCATTCCTCTTTGGGACGTCGTACGTGAAGCTTCATTTCAAAAGAGGAGCTCAGCAATGATGAATACAAACGATCCCTACTTGGCGTACTATCGCCGCCAACAATTGCAGCAGACCGGAGGCAGTATCGAAAGGGTATTTCGCGGTGCACCCTACCAGCGCGGACATGGAATTGGAAGTTTCCTAGGTGGTATGTTCCGCACCATCACACCGCTACTCAAGTCGGGAGCCTCTGCTGTGGCCAAAGAGGCGTTGAAATCCGGTGTTGGATTCTTGGGCGACATGGCCATGCACCAGCGGGACCCCAAAGAAGCCGCTAGAGATCATTTCAGCCAGTTTACCGACTCGCTAAAACGCCGGGCGGACGGCAAACTTCAACGTGTGCTAAGTGGTGGCGGCGGCTCTCGCGCGAAACACCGTCGCGTAACGCGAAAGAATACCGCGAAACACCGGCGCGCTACTCCTGCGCGAAAGACTAACGCGATACTCTCGCGTAAGAGGTACGCGAAGCGCGCCATGTTCGGCGGCCGTCGTGTCACACCTCAGTCTTTGGCGAAACTCCTTCGAGGAAGGTCGTCGTCGTCGTCGTCGTCATCCAAGAAGGGCAAGAAGAGAAGGACAGTTAGAAAGAAGACGAGGAAGACGAGGAAAGCAGTGAGGAGAACGTCTATACGCGATATATTCAATTAACACACACACGCTAGCAATGTCGTTTCTACATCAAAAGTCGTGTGAATGCGTCAAGACGGAATTGGACTTATTCTCCCTACCACCGACGCAGACCAGTATCGAGAGCGGCAAATGGATTCAGTACAAACCAATCTCCACACTGACTGATGATTCGCCCATCGAGTTTGTTGTGCCCGGCAACGGCGAAGAATACACCGATCTTTCGCAAACAATGTTGGAAGTTACAGCGTCTATTGTCAAGTCGACAGGAGCGGCAATCGCAGATGCCGATGAATCGAATAAAATTGGCCCAGTCAACAATTGGCTGCACACGTTATTCAGTCAAGTCGATATGAGTATGAATCAGAAACTGGTCACACCACAAAACAACACTTATGCATATCGAGCGTATATTGAAACATTGATGAATTACGGCTATGATGCTAGGAAATCACATTTAACATGTGGACTGTGGAACGCGGATGACGCCGGCTATATGGACAATACTCTGGACGATAACGATGGACTAAAGGCGAGACGAAAAATGACAAATAAAAGTCGTGAAATCGATATGCTCGGTCGCCTACATGTGGACATGTGTAATCAGAACAAGTTCCTGTTGAACGGTGTGGAACTGCGTTTTAAACTGATCCGGTCAAAAGATTCCTTCTCCATTATGGCGGACGATGGTGACTACAAGGTGCACATTGTTGATGCGAATCTCTGGATACGAAGGTGTAAAGTTAGCCCCACGGTACTGTTGGCGCACAGCAAGACGCTTCAGACCGGCACAGCTAAATACCCAATCACCAGAGTGGAATTGAAAACATTCACACTGCCGTTTGGAGTGAGGAGCAAAACTTTGGACAATGTCTTTCTAGGTCAAGTGCCGAAAAGAATTATTGTCGGACTGGTCACGAACGCCGCTTATAATGGTGATTTAAAAAAGAATCCATTTAACTTTCAAAATTTCAAAACCAACTACTTCTCGCTGTACGTGGACGGTGAACAAGTGCCGTCCAAACCGCTACAACCACACTACGAAACCGGCAAGGGAAAATACGTGATGGCGTATCACAGTCTGTTTTCAGGCTCCGGCATACACTTTAGCGATGCTGGTAATCTCATAAATAGAGACGATTACGACGATGGATACTGTCTGATGGCATTCGATCTAACACCTGATATGTCAGCAAGCGACACAACTCATTGGAACCTAGTGCGCAACGGCAGTGTGCGTATGGAGATTGCTTTCGACACGGGACTCACAGAGACTGTCAACTGTCTGGTATACGCAGAGTTTGACAACGTCATAGAAATCGATCGTCATCGCAACGTGTCTGCGGACTTTGGCGGTTAGATCGTCGGCGGCGGCGTCATCCTCCTCAGTCATCAACCAACACTCGCACAAGATGGATCGTTCATGCAGAGCACAGCGTACAAATTTAGCATCTCCAATTATTGTGGATTTTCAATGTTTCAAGGACAACTCAAATGACTACATTCTGAAGGAAGTGTGCGTCTTGGAATTGGCCAGTGGAACACTGCTAATGCATCATATCGCCAAATCACCATTCAGCCGAGATTTCCTATCACAAGAGAAACTGCGTGAAAGCTATTGGCTCACAAAACACTGTCACGGATTGGAATGGGACCAAGGTGATATCTGGTATCATGTGCTAGAGGAAAAGTTACGTGCATGTATCGCCAAACGACCGATTGTCTATGTCAAAGGTGCTGAGAAAAAAGAGTTTGTACGATACAATTTCATCACGGATCACTGTACTACTAATGTCATCGATATCAACGATATTGGCTGTGGATCACTATCGTCAATCAACTGTCTACTATCAACAAACGCAGTGCGATGTCGTCACCACAGAACAGCTCACACACGATGCGCTCTAACCAATTGTATCACATTGCGCGGTTGGCTACATCTAAGTACAAATATCGATGACGCTGATGATAACGCTGACGATGGTGAGAGTGATACCAGTTCCTGCTTTTGTTTTGCTACTAGTACTACTCCTACTACTGACTGTGGCGTCGACACAGTAGAATGAATACCTTAGAGATACAAAAGTGTATGGCTAAACTGCCCGTACAGAATGTTGGTGTCTACGCTGCGGATCAATTGCCCCATTATATTTCACCATCTACTGCTATGATTGTGAACACTGATCCACACAATGAAGACGGCACTCACTGGGTCGCTTTCTACCTTAACAAAGGAGGAGGAATAATTGAATTCTTTGACAGCTACGGTCAACCGCCACATCTTCAATTCTACCAAGGATTCCTGAGACGCAACGCTCGTCGCTACCTGTACAACGAGCATCGCATTCAAAGTGACAACACTCTGGTCTGCGGTCAATACTGCCTTGTGTTCCTGTACTGCCGCACCCACTACGGCATGAAGATGACGGACTTTGTGCAGCTCTTTGAACACTCTTCTACTGGCCACAATGATGCACTGATCAGAAGACTCTTTGCACAAATGTATACCAATTGAATTTTGAAATTTTTTTTTCTCAATAAACTAGTTGTGTACTCAGAATAAAAAAAATAAATATTCTTATTATTTCCCATCCTCGCATCCTTTAGTAATTACTTTTAGCAATTAGTCAGACACATATTGAATGCAAATTTTGAGAAAAATGAGGAATGTAATGCTTTGAACATATACTGCAAAGGGGGGTGTATCGATACACCCCCCTTCAATTACTCTAACCCAGGTAGGAAAGTCCTACTAATGCGTGTTTGTGAAAACACTAGGGCTGTCCCAATTTTGGACATACCTATCATACAATGATTCTAAAGTAACATTCATATCCTCACCTCCTTTATCAATTACACTTTTAGCAAGTAGTCATACATTTGAATTGGTAGTTTACTTTTGTATCTTAAGACTATGTGAGGGGAGAAAAAAAAATACGAATGTATATACAAACAATTTGGCTATTTATTTACACACCTTATATATATATTTTACATCGAGTATGTGCTCCTGAACATTTGAGATTGACTAGCAAAAATGAGACTCGACACAAACTAATGACTAGAACAAAAAGAAAAAGGAGCACATTTCTAAGTTTTACGAGACTCGATACAAACTAATGACTAGATTTTTCAAAATAATTTACAAGTCAAGTCAGGGTCTTTGGCAATATGACACAACCACTCAACGCTCCTCATCCTCCGCCTCTTCATCGTCTTGAGGGATGTCTTCGGGCTGATGTGGAACGTCAATGTGTCCCCACGGAAGTGTGTTGACTCCGTCCGGAAGGATGTAACGTTTATCATCGTTACAGCTCAAGGATAGCTTGTCGACTTGGACTGTGAATACGCGGTGGTTTCGGGACTGGAACCTGGTGTTGATGGTTCTCTTCAACACGCCGTTGAAGAGGCATTCCCGATAGTCGTCAGAGGTTAAATTGTGTTTTACAACACCTCTAGCGACTCCCTTGGCGCGCTTCACTGTCATGACCTGCAACTCGTCATCTTCGGTCCTCTCCTCGAACTCGACAATGTCCATGAAATAAAGTTTCGAGCGAAGACCGAGGTACTCGAGCAGAGGAAGTCCGTTGCACTCATCCTTGAACTTTCCGATGACTTTTGCGTTGACGGGGCTGTAGCAGGGATGGTTTCTGGGGTACGCACTGGTGTCGAAATCATCCAGATGCTCCAACATGTCCTTATAAACATCTTCAGTCTGGACGTCGAACACGAAGCTGTCAGTGTCCATGTAGTCAACCTTCAGACGATCACCGTAGCGGTTCTTCATCTTCCGAAGGAAGTCGTACATGAGCCACTTGCTCAGATCGAGGACACACATTCCGACGTACAGCGGTTTGTCCAGGACGATATTGACTTTCGACATGTGGACAATGGCGACATCATCGTTGAAGTAGGTTCGGTCCAGGAAGTTTGACTTGGCCACATACTTCCTGAACATCTCCGGCGTACACACCAGCTTAGAGTTCATTCGCTTGCGAACATTCTCGATCGTCTTGCCGAAGACCGCGTTGTTCATAAGCTTGAAAAAGTCTTGTTCAAACTTGGTCTTGGCCTTCTTCCTCAGTTCGGTGTTCATTAGGATGTAGCTCTCTAACCACCGAGACTGTCGGAACGAGATGACGCGATGCACGTTCGCAAGCTCCAGCCCGTTTTCCAGTGCCTGTTGCAGGATTCTGTAATGACAGATGTAGTTCTTCTTGTCATCCAGAGTCGTAACGAGCTTCTTGAATTTCCCTCCTGGCGGACGTTTGGTCTCACAGCAGTAAGGGAGATCTTTGTGAAGGTCGTGCAGGTGGGTGGGGTAGCGAAGGTCAACTTCCAAGACGTAGCCCGTGGGTCCTTCGGGGTCCAACGCTGCAATATCCAGGGACGCGATCTCCTCGCGGCTGAGCCATTGGAAGTGTCCCTGTGGAAGACACTGGGACATGGCCCAACCGTAAAGGTTGTTGGCGTCCAAGTATAGCAGGTGATGCGTTGGCTCTTCAGGTCGACGATCTTCAGGGCGACATCCATCATGGTTGGCCTTGGCGTGTCTGGTGATAGCCTGGGAAATACCTCCTCTGATGCCTTGCTCGAAGAAGAGGTACATGTCAAAGTCCTGTATCGTATCAAGCTCCACTCCACAGGTCCTTAACATAACATCCCAGGCGTATGACGGTAGGGTGTAGTAGTGCGCAGGGTCTAGTTCGTATTCAGCCATCGACGTGTCCCTGAAGCGTTCAAAGACGTCAGTCAACAGCGCAATGTCACAGCGCAGGTACTTCTCGGCGTAGTCCTTGAGGTTCCTACAACCGAAGGTTTCCCACACGTTGCGAGCATGCTCGTAGTCTGCATCCGTGATGTCCTCCAGGGTCAGGTCGTTGTGGAAATCTCGCTGCAGAGGCAGTTCCGTAGTATCTTCCAAAATGGCGTTCGACGTTACAAAGTTGTACGGGAACACGCCTTTCCTACGGACTAGATCGAAGAGGTGGTCTTCGGGGAATCTCTTCCTCGTCTCCAAGAGTTGAGCTGGTGGAAGTGCGGCTGCGAGGCTGGCGAGGCTCAAAGCCAGGAACCTGTAGGTGTCGAGGAACCTGACTCTGAATCCTGGCTGTCTTTTTCCACGCCCTGGCATCCCAACCGGTGCCGCTGCTCGGTCGAACAGGAACCGCTTCGTGAAAGCGATGTACCGCTCTTCCGTGTGAGCCAACACCTCAACATCACCAGGGTCGACCGCCAACTCCCGCACTATGAAGTGAGCGTCGTAGTTGGAGAGGTTGTGGAAGTAGCAGTTGACTACTCGCTGCTCCCTGTAGCGTAGGTTACATGATCTGTGCGCAGCGCCGCGGAACTCGTAGGGCGGCGCGTGGTTGTGATCACAAACCTTTGGGTCTTCTCTTGAAAATGGCGATCCACAGAGGTAGCAATTCGCTGTCGAGTTGTACTGCATCGTTTCCGCTGGGGTCAGGACAGGGCGCAGATTTCTTGCTTCGTACAGGAAGTTCCACAATCGCTCAACATCAGTTTTCAACATCTCCATAAATGTCTTTGACGCATCATCCCCGAAGTAGACTCGAGGCTCAAACTCCTCAAGTCCGTACGAGTCGATGATCTGGTACGCAAAGGCATATGGGATGTGGATGTGGGTGGCTACTCCTCCGTGCGGCTCGTCGACTTGTTCATCCATCTCCGCGGTCGGCAGTAGAGCACACTCAAAGTCCGCGTAGATGGTGAAACGCTCGCGTCGGGTGAACTCTGGATGGCTGAATTTGATTTCAGTCTTTCTCGGCGTATCCATGCGAATAGGGGCTGAAGCGGAGCAGTATCGCCTGTGCTCCTCCAGACGCTGAGCACCCGTCAGACCGAGCTTGTTCGGACGGTTGTCAAAGTGCGCGAAGCACCGTTTACAGATGAATATGCTGCCCATATGTGCTGTGAGTTGGGGACGGATCAGTCGGCCAAGGTCTTTGACGTAGGCGTAGTGACTATCACCGTCCGTTGTCACGTACAAAAGGTCGCAATGGTCTTCGCGCTCCTGCCTACAAATCTTCAAGGGAAAGACGGTGTCCTGATACTTTGGTTGTCCGTTAGGTTTCTGACCCACGCGCGTGTGATCAATACCATAGACGTTGATGCTGATGTTGTTTGTCCGCTCAAACGTCTTGATACTCTTCAGAGCAACGGGGAATTGAAGGCCGGTCCAATCGTATCGGGCGATGATGTCATCGGTGTACGATGCTGGTCTTTCGGGGTGATCTTGAACAAACTTGCCCATGACAGCATACATAAAACACCGCTCATCGGTGTTCGATACGTTGACGACTGCTTTGGTGTTCTCCAGAGACGTAGGCAGTGGGAGCCAAGCTCGACCATCTTCACCTAGAGGAGTGTATTCGTTGATGCCGACCTCCAAATCACGAACGCGAAGGTATGTCCACCCGGAGCCGATATGATCACACTCAGCCTTCTCTCTGATAAGCTTCGCAAAAGCTGTTGTGATGTACTGGTTCAGGTCCGAGGTCACCGTCAGCGGAGTCATCTTCGTCTTGAAGTTGCGCAGGCAGGTGTTGTTGTGCACATTTTTGAACTCACACTCCAGCTTCAAGTTGACCTTTATGCTGCGGTGTTTCGCCAAGGTGATCTCAAGCAACTCCGTAAGGCTCACAATCAACAACGCCATCACTTCTCCGATTGTGACGAGATTCTCCATCGGTCGCTGCAAACGGTAGGTTAGGAGGCGGTTGCGGAAACCCCGTTGAATGAGTGAGAACACGGGGCTTGACTGTCCTGCTCCAGTCATCTCAACATCATCGGGTTGTTGGTGTGCGCTCGTACCGGGTTGTGGCTCCGTGCTCGGACCTGGCTGGGGTTCATCCTGTTCCATGGCTGCTCGGTTCCGGATCAGGTCCTTCATGATCGGGCAAAAGATCCGCTCATGATGGTCCTTGTTGAACAGCTTGTTGAACTCCTGACCACAGTATGCGCAAGGGAATCTCCGTTCTTGGCCATCACCGTGAAATTGATTGGTGTGGCGACGAAGGTTGTCTTCCCTCTTAAACTCGGCGCCGCATGTGACGCAAAGGAACCTGCGGACTCTGCTGTGGGTCGATTCCACATGTCGACGCAGGTTTCTTTCACGACGGAAACGACGACCGCATTCATGGCAGGTGTGGTGGCCAGGACCCGGACCTTCATCTGAAAATAAAAATAAAAACAAATTAGGATAAATGAAGATACAAATTCCCCTCTCTCTCGAGAATCACATTTCAAAGTTAAGTTTGTTAAATCAAAATAGCAATCATTAAACAGGGAAGAAGTAATCTTCTGTACTGTTTGTCTACATTGATGATCCTGGGTTCAAAGCAAAGGATGTAGCTGCAATAATGAGCTACGCCAACCCTAAAGAAGCCTTTTGTGTTAGGGGGAGCGAAAATCTCCCCCTAGTAATTAAATCAATAGTACATCAGTTGGCACGGTCTCATTCTTCTTCAGGAACCTAGTTAAATAGTTAAAAAAAATAAGGTAAATAGTCACTAGGGGAAAAAAGTTATTTTAAAGTAGATTCTCACCTTCAACGGAATGATGGTTGTCATCGGCAGTCGTCTGCGGAGCATCAATCGCCTCCCGGGGTGGAACGACGAGGTGATTCGCTCCCATGTGCCGCTCTAAGGCCCCCTGGTCTGCGAATGTGGCTCGACAAAGCCGACATGCTGCTTCTCCATCTGTAAACGTACAAAACGATTAGATTGAGAAATGTTTAACACCTGTCTTAGTTTAGTGTACTTGATGGGGGGTGTATCGATACACCCCCCTTCAAGTGCTCCAACCCAAAGCATTCACTGGTAGTTAACTTGTCCGCAGGCGCTGATGGGCTAGCTCTGTTGGTTGTAGCGTTACCCTGCTCAACTCTTGTATTAATTATCAAAAGTACGTCATGTGGGTACTCAAAATACTCGGCTTGAAGAGGGGATTCCGAAAATGCATTAAAAAAAAAAAAAAAAAAAAAAAGAGGGTCAAGTTCAAGTTAAAGGTCATCATCAGGTTAGCCCAAAGTGGTCGATGTGGGTACTCAAATGACTCGGCTTGAAGAGGGTATTCCGAAAATGCATTAAAAAAAAAAAAGAGGGTCAAGTTCAAGTTCAAGGTCATCATCAGGTTTGCCCAAAGTGGTCGATGTGGGTACTCAAATGACTCGTCTTGACTAGACGAGCAAGAATCTGCAATCAGAATTCAGATCCGACCTATGGTAGCCCAGATCCATTACCCCCCCCCCCCCGAGGTCTCGTCTGCAACACTTTTGCCCCCCCCCCCCCCGAGGTTAGGGAAGTATGTCATATGGCTGATGACTTGACTTGATGGGTCGAACAATAACATAAGCTATTAAAATTGTATAAATATAGTCATGTAATTTTAATTTTTTTTTTTACACAGCTCTATATTCGCACAGAATAACTAAAGCTGTTAAATAAAAAGAAGACTTTTACCACACTCCGGTTATATACTGCATAACATATTTCCTATATTACTAACATTTAAGTCTGATTAAAACAATAATGCAACACACAATGACGTACCTTGTTGGGGTGGGACGAATCCACCGTGGAATTTTGCGTAGTGCTTCATACTGTGTCTGCGCGGGAACGTGCAGCCGCAAATGACGCATTGGTGTGAGTCGTTCATCTTGAATATGGATTATAAAGTTTCGATAATCACAAACAATACGGCACAACACAACCGTTTTAAATAGTTCAACGATGCTGGACGAATATCGCAAATGAAATCAGCAACTAACAAAAATCGCGTAGAACGGAGCAGGATCGGACTAACACGTCTACACGCACTGAACTCTCGAACTGAACTGACGGAGGGCTGGCGATGTGGGGTGATTCTCCCCACTAATGGATTTCGGAGAAGGCCGGGGCAATAAATCTCAACCGCTGTCAGGGGTAAAAGCAACCCTCCTCTAATTGAATTCGATACGGGCGGACTATAATGGGTTCCTGGAAGGGTCGGGCGCAGCTGCTTCCCAGACCGGTCTCGACTCACCGGTCTTTTGTGCGAACATCTGCTGCGTCGACGTTTGTCGCCTCGGCAATAAATCACGACAGCTGTCAGGGGTAAAAGCACCCCTCCTCTAATGTAATTCGATACGGGCGGACTATAATGGGTTCCTGGAAGGGTCGGGCGCAGCTGCATCCCGGACCGGTCTCGACTCACCGGTCTTTTGTTTGAACATCTGCGTCGACGTTTGTTGCCTCGACAACAAATCACAACAACTATCAGAGATAAAATCATTGGACATTCGGGGGGGGGGGGGTAAAGTGTCACAGACGAGACCTCGGGGGGGGGGGCTCCTCCTGATTGATGTACCGGGGGGGGGGGGGGCTCCTCCTGAAACGAAAAAAAAAAATTTGCATATTAATTAGGGTAATTAAAAAAAATTTGCATATTAATTAGGGTAATTAAAAATTTGCATATTAATTAGGGTAATTAAAAAAAAATTTGCATACTAATTAGGGGGGGGGGGGCGCTCCTCCTGGCTCCTCCTGGTCCAGGAATGTCCAATACACCCTACTAACGACAGACGTTTTGTGCTGCAATTCCAGATATTTTGACAAAGCTAACAGTTCGGAGATTTAAGAAATTAAATAATACATTAGCATTAATTAGTGAATACTACGTAAAAATTAATACACAAGTGTGAATTAAAAGGAAACTATCAAATGATATATTTATTACAGATGTTTTTCATTTTATACCGTGTCAATAATCAAATAAAATTGTGTGTTGAACATACCATTCATGATTTAAATTATGCCTTATTTTGTATTTCTTTATAATTACATATTTTAACATCATTTTACGCATCGTCCATGATTAACACATTAATACACGTTAAAGCTGTGAGAGGAGAGCTAATTATGACCACTATCTTGATAACTGTTCAAGGAACATCGTCAAGACGAATTGGCAACAGTGGTGGCAGCTAAATAACGCGAAATATTTATGAAGTATTACTGCTGGCAGTCATTTAGCTGCTAGACATACATGGTGCGCCGAATCAAATGTAAACTTAGGGCAGTCAAATTACATGAGTTTTAATACACATAGTTATAATAACAAAATTATGAAAATAAGTTAATAGTTATATTAATAACGTAATTTTTAGTAGAGATACACGATAAAACTTAAATATACTCTAACATTTGGGGTGGCAGCTACTTAACCTAAATTCGTATGGCAGCTGAATAGATAGTGAGATTTATATATATTTGTATGTCCGTGGGTGCGATAACTCACGTAAAAATGGTTCGATTTTGATCAAATTTGGTACAAACATGTAAAGCAACGTTTATGACTTTAAGTTCGAAAAACAGACAGATCGCTTATCCAAAGGGGTATTTTGGGGGGGTTTCGTCCCCCAAAAATTTTTTTTTAGATTTTTACGTATCATATTTTAGGAAATTATTTTACTTTTCACCATTGAATTCAACTTTAAAAACAAACAATTTGGTTTTTTATCATTTCTCTACGTCAATTGGTTACAGAGATATTGAAAGTGCTTAACACAGTACGTTGTCCAATGTTATTCTAATGGAGAATAAGAAAATGCTATATCTCGCTTATTTATCAACTTATCCTGACGAAACTTGGTATATTGATTCATACCGTTGAGGTCTAAACTATTTTTGTGCAGTTCACGTAGCAGCAAACCTGCATACTCAGCCCCCATGTTATTCTTATGGAGATAAGACAAATTTTATCTCCCTTAATGCATGAACATAAATTAATAAAACTTGGTATGTGGCTTCACCTAGTTGAGTTATATTGATACTTGTATAAAATACCCCCGTCGCAGCAAACCTGCATACTCACCGAATTTCTAAAGGAGATATAAATGTCTTCATACTACATACAGCCACTTACAACAAATAAATGCTATATCTCGCTTATTTATTAACTTATCCTTACAAGATTTGGTATATTGCTTCATACCGTTGTGGTCTATTGATATTTAAACGAAAAGTTATTTTTTCCGATAGTTCCCGTAGCAGCAAACCTGCGTACTCAGCCCCCATGTTATTCTTATGGAGAATAAGAAAAATGTTATCTCCCTTAATTATGAACATAAATTAATACAACTTGATGTGTGGCTTCACCTAATTGAGTTAGATTGACATTTGTATAAAAACCAATTTTTTGCGTTCCTGGTTTTAGCAAACCTGCATACTCATCCGCCATTTTATTCCTATGGAGAAAAATTAAAATGTCATACACAGTTTATTTATGAATGCATATTGATGAAACTTGATATGTTGCTTTATGTGACATTAAGATACATAAATATGCATTGGGAATTCCCTGAGTATGCAGGTTTGCTGCTACGGGGGTATTTAAGTTTATTCAGATACAATTTAGTAGAATTGAAAATTCCGTAAAAGTCGACATTTTCCACAAGTCTTGCCTATAAAAGGGGTCAAATTTAAATAATCATAGAAAATGTATAACTACATTTTAACTTAAACGTAAAATAAATGGGAGAAATGTATTCATATTGACCAATTCCTGTTGAATAGAACTTTCATTGTCCTTTGTTTCTCTAAGATTGCAAATAAACTAACGGTATTCCCATATCTTGGGTGTCCCTACATACTTTTCTCCTAGGGATACATTTTTGTCTACTTGAATCATCTATACCCATTGTATCTCGGTTGCTCACAAACATTTTTTTCCTACATTAAAATAATTTCTCTTTTGGCCTCTCTTGCCTTTTAAACAAGCACTTCTTGTTAGTTTTCATGAGTACTTAGTTATTTTAAATAGATGAAACCTCCATTAGTGTTACATATTATATTATTTAATTCACCTTATATAATTGTGTTATGCTTGGAAATGCTAATTATTTTAAACACAACACTTATTAATTAAAGATCAATAATTATTTTTTTAGATAACGGCATGGAAACACTATTTCAGATGATGGTTATCAACGTATTCGGTATATTTTAAGGTATAAAATGGCTATAATTTTAATACATTTGTATATGGAAGTAAAATATAGGTTCATTGTAATTTTAAAGTAACATATTGACGCAATCATTATAGGAAAATAAGTAACAAAGTTCAAAATTAATTTTTACCTGACAAAGTGAGGCTGGCAAAACACTCTCAGAGATTGGCAGTATCGCCCTCATAAATAAAGCACTTTAGCTTAAAAAGCACTCATCGTGTTTAGTATTGAGATATCGTACTTTGTAATGAGGTAAAGGTATAAATGAGTAATGAGGTCGAAATATTTAATAAACTGTTCAGGCTAACTATATTAGCGATAATTACTACAGTTATTTACTTTAACTGGTTAATGTAATTAAATTAAACCTATATTAATGTATACCTTTTATTCTGACCTGCCTTGGGTAAGATGTGTTATGTATTAATATAGAACTATGATTTGTAATCTGCAAATCAATAGTATAACATTTTTTGTAATTGTTATTATTACGTCAATAAATTATCAGAACAATCTTTCTCTTAGCACTAAACAAATTATTTATTATATACTGTATAATAGTGAAAACGATCCGAAATGAATTTAAGTATGAATATAAATGTAAATTTAATATATACAGCTAGTATGCAATATTTTTTTTGAATCTAATACAACAATAAACACAACAAAAATAATGTTATTTGTCATAAACTAGATTTTACACTCATAGCCATGAGAAAAGTTTGACTACAACTGACTTTATATTTGACCTTCCAAGTTCCATTTTTACCATCTTAGCATATATGTGTAATTATCTATCTAATATATATACATCCGCATTTGTAACACACCCAGATCTATGAATTCTAGACCACTTCCAGTCGAGCTAGAAACGTGAAATTAAGCATTCAGGTAGCTTGGACCTCGAAATCCCCGGAAAATTGCCAAAAGTTACAATTTTAAATGGTAAAACCTCTAATTTTTACTATGAAAATTATAAATATTAACATTGGATTAATGGAGTTTCAAATCAAAACAAAATAAATTGTAACAGCTGATAAAATCTCCAGCAAACTGTCAAAGTAACTTATACATGGCAGAGTATAAACAAATGATAGAACCATTAATAAATATTTAGAGTGGATATATCCCAAACGAATCAAAACAGTATACGGTATAAAAATACTCGAAGGGACATTGAGTTATATTCAAATTCAAATTCATTTTATTGCCACTTTTATTTACAACTTTTTACAGTCGGTAGCAACTAAATTAAATAAAAAATACAATTTGTAGGATAACTTTTTACAAATAGTATGATTACTAAATTCAATTTTAAATAATTAAAAGATTAATAAAGATAATAATAACCTAGTTTAACTTCTATTGTTATTGGTAACTTTTTATTTAATATAAATGGAAGTATTTATTTTACTATAATTTTGACATTGGCCTATAAATTCATCAACACTGTAAAAAGCATTAGATGTAAAAAATTGCCTTAATTTATTTTTGAAAGGTCGTAAATTTTATTCAGTTTTTTCAATTAGCGGTTATATGTTGAGGAATTTCGCCGCAGATTCGGACGGTAAATTTTGAAATATATTAAGTCTATGTTGTGTTGGTCTGAAATATTGACTGTATCTTGAATTATAATTATGTAAATCACATCCTTTATTTAGTTTAAATTTATAACGTGCAAAAATCGTGGTTTCTAAAATGTAAATAGAAGGAAGAGTGAATAAATCCATCCTTTTGAAATAACCACTGGAGCGACCGCAAGCAGGGGTCTAGGGGCGGAGCACCCAGCGAGCAAAGCGAGTCGTTATATAATACAACGAAAGAAAACAGCGTTGTAGCGTTCTGTGTAGCGTTTTGTTTCATGCTACTAATGAAATTATTAATATTGCCTCATGTAAGCTTATCTTTGATTAACCCCCAGACAAAATGTTCAGCACATTCTAACTTTCAAGATTTAAAAAACCTTCATAGAGCTACTGTATCACATAATAAAACAAATTAAGTTTTTCATGCATCGTAATTTACGACATCACTTAACCTTATTACGGTTTAGGAACTAAACCATTAGTCTTCTTATCCATCGATTATATGATCTCGTGTTACCGGTAACCATCAATACAAATACATTTTTCACATTTTTCGAAATGGATTTGCCATTTTGTATATATTTATTATGTAGCCTTATGCCACACCGTATAACACATGATGAGTATCAGTGAAAAATGATGCATTTGATTAATAGTTGATTTAAAAGTAGTTACAGTGGACCTGCATGTTAAGTTTTCACTTACTGAGACCAGAAATATGGTACATTTGCATGATAAATAAAATTAAAAAATATATGAGTAACAACCTCTTACCATTTTATCTTTAGGACAGAAGTGAACAATTGCTTGAATAGCTCATTAAAATTCAAGACGCGTTCTGAGTCGCTCATAAAAACATGAGAGTTGTCGCTTGGACTGGTGAACATTAACTCCAGCGTTTGCTCGACCTTACCTTCCCGAATTTATGGTGAAATGGTGTATAGATAATTCTAAATTATTGAACCTACTACCTACTAAATTATGCTTTAATAATCAACAAGATAAAATAAAACTGCGTCTCACAACACTATATAATATATTTACACCTATACTGTACTTACATAAAAGACGGTAAATATATAAAAAGATGGTACAAGGCGATCGATTACGGCCGTCGTTGGTTAAGGCCATCTTGTGTGTAAGTACAGTGTAAGTGTAAATATATTGTCTAGTGTTGTAAGATGAAGTTGTATTGTATCTTGTTAATTGTAACAACACGTATTATGCTACTCAAAAAACTATTTACTTCAATGATCTCTCAGCAGCTCTTAAGCAAATTTAATTTTATAAACATTTAACGGAGGTTAAAAGCAAAACGTATATATACGTTTGCAAACTAATGTAATACAGTGCATTACAGATATACTTCTTAAAAAGGTTCTTTTATTATTTTATGTAATATATATTAATTACATTAAGAGTTATTATACTAAGAGATTTAAATAGTTAGAAGTCACATATAATTTCGAAAATACACATATTTTTTTAAATAAACCTTAATAAATGGTTTTAAATCGTGCTATAAATTTATAACATATCCTATCACTCTTATATTCAAAGAATTGTTTTTGGAACGAGATACACATAGAATATAAATACAAATTAGTATTACAATATCGCAACCATTTTATCAGCTTGTATATTATTCGTTTAAACTTAAAACGATCTATAAAATATAACTTTACACAAATACTGAACAAAAGTACAAACATTGTATAACATGTGTACTTAAGTAGAACACTGTAACTTATTCACGTATCCGTATGATTACATTTATCTTATATTCACGGACTGTACCATTCCAAATTGTGGTTTTATGTTTACGTGTGTCCTGAAAAAAATAAAAGTTAATTTTACATGATATCAGATTTGCACGAGTTGCATTTTACTTGCATCTTACATTATGTTAGTATCAATTGTTTGTAAAAAAGCTGCAGTATTTATAAATAACATTAAATTCCCCGCATGAATATCACTTTAATTTGTATTTAAACTAAAAATAATGGTTATGTTGTTTTTTTCAAACCACAAGAATTACGTATATAATTCACGATATATATAAGCCATATATAAGCCACGATACTAAATTGTCAAAACATATATTTTCCTCATCCTTAGACAAAGCAGGGAGACCAAATAAGGTAGTTTTTCATAATTATTTCCACAAGAGCTGTTTTCGTTAGGCTGCTAGATTTAACATATTTGATAATCTGTTTACTCTTGAGAAGGTATGACGTTTTATATGTAAAGAAGGCTCATTCTATAGCGGCGCCAAATTGAAACAACAATGTTTAAAATTGTATTACTTACTACATAATTATTATTCTAAGCACACAAATACAATTTACATTCGTTTACAGGTATACAAACTAACTGATAATATGTTAGACTACTAACCATCACTTATTTATTTTTTAATGATTATTTGTAAGGCATTATTTATTGAAAACGAATAATTTAACCAGTATAATTCATCCAAGAACTAGACACTTCAGATAAATTCAATAACACATTTGTTATAATTTATTAGCACTACAAATTGCACTGGGTGATTGTAAGTTTAATATATTTAGTATTTTAACCCATAGTTATATTTTACAATTAGTAGGGCTTACATTCCTATTTTAAAGGAAAGTTCGAGGTAGTGGCTTAACGTTCATCGTAAATGTGAACCTCCATCAAATAAGTCTATCTAATTTTTCAAATGAAAGGCCGTTCAACATTTAAAATTATTTTGCCATTAATTTGAAAAAAAGATCGTACAAATCGTAAAAACTTGACCAAAGTTATCTTAAATTGTGTATAGTCATATTAGTAGAAGATAAAGAGCTAATTTAAGAGTGGAAGAGTAATTTAAAATTCACAATCATTAAATCAATGGGTTTCCTGCAGTTAAGGTTGTTGGTCTTGTAAATGGTGATGATATAATCTGATATCTTCTCTTGATGAGGGTCTAAATGTAGTTTTAACGAGCTGCCGTGTAATGAACCTTTTGTTTGATTAAAGACACCTTGCGGAGAACAACGACACTGTTTAGAGATGCTGTTCAAACTTTGGCTTTATGTTTCATGTTTGTCCTGATTATCTTTATATTATTTAATTGATAACATCTATAAAAATACTAGAAATATATATAAAGTTTACTTAAAAAAACGGTAAAATAAATCACAATATCCATGTAAACAGTCATTTCTAATTATTAGATGGTCAATCTTTATATAATAATCCTCAAGTTTATTTGTTACCACTACGCCATATCTCCCTTGATACTTAATCAACATCAATCATTGAGCCATTATTTGGATTACTACGTTCACCGGTGAAAGCAAAAAATAAACAATTTAGAATGTTGATCTTTCATTTTGGTTGATTCTCACCTATGGTCAGTGGTGGCAACAACTTAGGTGAAAAGATCAACTAACTCAAAACAGGCATTTCAAAGCGCAAGCACAAAACACGAACACCGTCTGGACTCCACTTCCCACGGGATTTTGTCGCCCTTGATCAAAATCAGGCGTTATTTTGCGTGTTCGTGTAATGTTTGTGTCCGTCGTGTCCATGTTTGAGCTTAAATTTTCCTGGTTTAGCGAATTTCCCCTATAGGGAAGAAGCTATTACCGTAGGTCTCATGGAAAGACTTAAGCCCGAGACCATGATAACTTTTAATTTTGAGGTCCCCAGATGCCAAAAACACCATTCGTTCAAATTTTTATATGTATATATATATATGTGTCCGAAAGCACGATAACTCTCATAAAAAAGGTCCGATCTTAATTAAATTTGGTACAAATGTGTAGTATACCATTTCTTTGAACGAGTTCTAAAAGCAGACGAATCGCACAATCGGATGGGGGGTTTTTGGGGGGTTTTGAACCCCAAAAATGGGGTTTTTGAGCTTTCCACACGTAATTTTGATTTAGATCATATTTTAATTTTTACCATTGAATTTAGCATAAAAACCAAACAAGTTGGTGTTTTGTTCATTGCTCTACGTCAATTTGTTACTAAGATATTGAAAGTGCTAAACACAGTACGTTGTCCAATGTTATTCTTATGTAGAATAAGAAAAATTGTATATTTCGCTTATTTAAGAACATAAACTGACGAAATTAGGTATATGGCTTTGTCTGGTTGTGGTTTATTGTTGTTTCCATAAAAATATTTTGCCTTTGGTTCCCGTAGCAGCAAACCTAGGTACTTCGTCCCCATGTTATTCTTATGGAAAATAACTAAAATATTATATATCGCTTATTTATGAATGTATTTAGATGAAACTTGGTATGTGACTTCGCTAAGATGAGTTCTATTGATATTTCTATAAAAACCCAATCTTTTTTGTTCCTTGTTGCAGTAAACCTGCGTACTCATCCCCAATGTTATTCTTATGGAGAATAATTAATATTTTGAATATAGCTAGTTTGTGAATATATTTCTTATGAATACTGTTAAGTGTTTTAATATGTTATGTTATATATTCAATGGAAATTCACTGAGTCTGCAGGTTTGCTGCGACGGGGGTATTTTATTAATTCGACGTTCTTCTACTGACGATAAAAACATCCTTGGACGGCTTGATGTTTAATTCGTAAGATGTCGCAACTAGGTGCCGTTTATACAATTTGGATTGCCAATAAGCAGGCAAGTAAACCACAAAGGTATTTTAAGTTTGTTTTAAAAGGACTTTAAAATCATATAGTGTGAACCATCAACTGCGAAACATTTTATCCATGGAATAAAAGTAGTAAATAGAGGATTATTTGTAAACATAAGGATATAGAGTAATCATCGCGTGTTGATAATTTTATGTTTTAGTTTATGCGGGCAAGGCTACGAGAAGAAACTAGTTAAAATATTAAATATCTCTCTTATTTATCTTGACAATTTGAGTGTCTTAAGTAGTTTAATATTTGTCGGGTTAGATGTCGAGCATCGTATGTTATCAGTAAACACTAGCATTCAGCATGTGCCGATGTTGTATCAGCAAACGCTCTGATACACTCACCACGGGATGACATGTAAGCTACAAACCTGGTAAACACCCTGGTAAACCTGGTACAAACCTGGTAAGCTGGTAAACATGATTGAACATGGACTCATACAATTCGCCAATATGCCAAATGCTCTATGGTTCGTGTTGATAACGAATGTTTGGCAAAGTGAGGTTGCTTCACGAACACCGAAAACGAGTGTTGGTTCAAATGTTTAGAGTTCGAAGGAGTTAACCCAAATTCGCTCCAGGGGCGGAGTTTGGGTGGCATCAAATAAGCCAATGTTCGTTGAGCTGCTTCGACGAATGTTTGGAACATTTAACATTACATTCAGTAACGTTCTGGATCTGGTTTCACCATAATTTTCCCGAATGTTTGGAGATTACATTCGCGAGTAGTAGGGGAGGTTTCACGAAGTTGAATTGTTGATTCAGTGAACATTAGGGTTAACACTGAGCCGAAATATTTTACCATATTCACAAGTGTGTGTGTTATATTTATGTATTAAATTAGTTTCAAATTTGTAATTTGATTTACTGAGATAAATTTAGTTCGTGATTTGTAATTTAAGAATTTTAACTTTTTGAGCTGTTTAATGAGAATTTGAAACAAGTTATCGTGTATATATTTTGAAGAATATACAGAGTGCTAAAGCTTGACGCAATTACATGACATTGCATGAATACTGTAAATAAATGGATTAGTTTTGGATGAATTCGTAATAACAAACGATTTTTTTCTAACGAAAACACGTGGTTTTATTACATTTTTAAGGCAACAAACTGCATTATATGGGATCTGACTTAAAGAACAATAATCTTTGATAAGAAATGTAAAAGCAATACAGTTGTTCACAGTTATAAATTTAATCAAAATATAATCTTCATGAAATATTCATTCAGTCAGCAAGAACGATAGTAATTTCCAGAAACTTTAAACATGTGAACATTTAAAGGTTTCACTCCGTTCTAAGAAAGAATATTATTTGTATTGTTGTGAAAGAGCCAACAATATTTTGACATGGATTTAGTCCCTAACAATATGTATTCTGAAAATTCCCTTTAGATAAATCTTTGCCATTCAAAACTCTAGGACAGAATATAATGGAATCTTTCGTCACATGAAGATCTAAAAGGGTTTTAAATGGTGTGATGTTATAGATAAAAATAAAAATAAATTTTGCTCACGATTCGGTCCCTTAAATTCAGAAGCCCTATCTTGTTCACATATACTTTTAAAATAATTTTTCCCTTTAACTATTTGGATTATTATTTTTGAATTTATTGATAGTCAATACCTAAATAATATTTACTCTTTATGAAATATTTTATATTTTATCTTTATAGGAGTAAAGTTTTGTTAAACATGTTATTAATTTTTAATTCTCTTAAACATTTATTATTGAAACACAATTTAGTTTCAGATTAATCTAGATTGTTATTTTTTCTGTTAGTCAAGTAAAGTATACAAGATTATTTATCGTTGACTGAATGACTCCTCCCCACGCACAGGCGCGTAGTCACTGTGGTGAGGCAACTTCTTATTATTTGATGTTACTGTAAATAAATACATTTTAATTTTAGAATTGCTACCGTTTCAAAAGCGTTCTAATGCATAATGTGAATTTTAGTTAGTTTGTTTTTAAGCTTTATCGCAAAATACTGATTTATTTTAACAAACTGGCTTTCTGACTATCCAATTAATAGAGGTGTAGTAGGTTGTTTAATAGAAATAAAAAGTAAAGCGGTAGTGTTCTTACTGCGAAATGATACCAGTTTAAAAGTGTTAAGATCACCCCGAACCTTCACCGTGCCTTTAATGCTACTTTCCTTGAATATCGATACCGTGAAACACAGGATTATTTTGTCTCTCCTCTAGGATATCTCTAAAATCATTGGTTATCATCGATTTACATTTCAGTACGCCAATAAACTCTATATCATTCTGAGTGAGTTGAGATTGTATTGTCATTAGAGAGAGCTGATATCTCACTCCAATTCAGCCACTAGTCTTTCGTAGTCGTGTCAGGATCACGTACAAATCCAACTTTGAAACTAACATCTCTCTCCTTATATATCCACACAAAGTTCAAAGGCTAAGTTGGTTTCATCGTGTCTTATTAATGTCATTACTTTTGTCCAGCTAAATGCATGAAATGCATTAATTCCTGTCCTTCAAATTAATTATATTTTTAATCAATAATGTACTACTTGGCAACTCAAAATTATTTTAAGTTATTTTAAATCTCGAATAAGATTTTAATACATTTCATGAAATGTGCAAGTTACCTTATTCTAACTTGAAACTGTTCTTGATTGGCTGAACCATATTTTTTCCTATTTCATTGATTCAATTTGCAAGGAATGTGAATGTAAAATATTACCTACATCAATTGGTAATATCGTGAGAATTGCAACACTAATTCCATTAAAGTAGTTAACTATACTCTAAAAGTGTATTTCAGTAGCATTATGGTTATTAAAAAATACATATTTCAATAAAAAAATACTTTTTCAGCTGTAATAACTAGAACAAAAAGAGGCTGAATCATCACTTCGTCTTACAAAGAAACTGATCCCTTTGTCGTGATAACGGTTATTGGATAACGGTCTTGGAGGATTTCATTCAGCGAAGGATTTAAGGAATTCTCAAAGAAGATAGATTGGTTAAAGTAGCTCTCCAGGATATAATAAATCACTGAACTATCTGTGTATCTAGTCTTGGGGGATAAGTTGTGAAGTTTGATAAATCGCAGGATAATGGGAAATGTTCAAATTAAAGGAACCAAAGGAACTCCTAAAAATCGTAGTTATCTTTATAGAATTGTATATAAGTCAGAAATAAGGATTGTTAGTATGTTCCCTTAATAGAAGCATATGGTTGTAAATTATCTGATTAGACTAGATTTTTTTCATGTTATTCAAGTGTCTGTTTTGATTACGTAATAACTCATGATCGTAAACCTTAAAGCCACTAGTGATTGCAACAATTAGAAACCACAGTTAAAGGGTAGAGTTATAAATTAGTGAAATCAATTGACATTGAGACTGCATCGCGATCTTCAAAACAAAACGCATAGTCTTGTAAAATAAATATAAGTAGAAAAACGCACATAACACTAATTTGGCACTTAGTTTTATAATTTTAAACCTTTTATGTGTGGTAAATTGTGTTTTTCATGTATTATACATATTCATTTCATATATTTATAGTATATATATATATATATATATATATAGAGAGAGAGAGAGAGAGAGAGAGAGAGAGAGAGAGAGAGAGAGAGAGTTTTCATATATTTTGTGTTACGACGAAAGTGATGGAATATTTGATAAAATATTATTCCACAGTTGGATTTGAGTATTCAACAATGAGATTATTTTAAATTATTTTCCAATTCCTAATTACAAATTATCTGTTGGTTATAAGTAAAATAATTTAATATAATGGCAAATTAAGACATGTGATTAAAAAAATGTGGCCTTATTAAACCAGCAAAAACTAAACAAGTAAAAAGAAAATTTAGAAGCGCAATGATTAATATTTATAATTTATAATCTTACCTATATTTTTGAATTCAACCAACACGTTTAGAGTACTTGTAAAAGTAGCACACAATCTTTAAAACGTGCAATATACTTATCAAAACAATTTTAAAGTTATCCTTTTACATTCTACTTTTCGTAATTTCAGGTTGTAACATAGGACGTTAAGAAGTCTGACCGGGGAACTACAATGCTGTAGGACCGGAGTCCCAACAAAGCCCTGTATTGTGTCGCTTAGGCCCCGACCACTTTGTCCGGCCAGTCACATTGTTGTCTAATTGTGTTATTCTGACCCTTCTCAACACATTGTAACAACATCCCACTTAACACAACTACTGTATTGTTGTCAAAGTGTTGTATTATTTTATTTTACATTTTAATATTACAGTAGTACATTTTGGGTCGCGTAGGGTAAGTATCTTTCAGTTCCACTGACAAAAATACTTTTTCATACAACCGTTTCTAAAGTGTTCCTGTGAGATTTAAAAACAATTCGTGGAACAGCTGTTTTATATTTAGCGAGCAACAGTTTGTTTTGCTCACTGCGCCTCGTTTTACGCTCCCTGACAGCTGATTGATTGTTGCTTTGGGTCACGCTAACTGACTCAATGTTTATAAACTCAATATCGTAAAATCGGCCAAAATGGATGAAAGAGAACTTGTTTTATGTTTGTGCTGTCCAAAATTCCAGTTTTAGGAATGATTGTGTATGTAATTCGAGTCTAAAGTGTATTTGTCGCTTTCAAAAAATCACCGAATTATAACAGTTTTCTCTCAAGCGACAACTATTATAACTATATAACTATTATATTAATACTAAATTTGAGCCATGTAGTTTTTTAAAATAAAAATTTAAACTGCCCGTCACCATAGGCAATTGAATTGTGCGGTGAAGTAATCAGCGAGGTACCGTAGCGGCGTTAGTCACAAGGGCAAGCCAGTGGTGACCGCTCATGATCTTACAGGAGTCGGCCGGGACCAGGATATAACCAGCCACGTCTGAGTTGCTAGTCAGGCACTTTATCTCTGAAATACCGTGTCCAGGTACTCATCTAGCGGGTTTACGTAAAAGCGTACAATAATATCGTAAATTTGTATAAAACCCGTTTATATTTGACAGCAATTTATAAAAAGATCACCTTGATGAAAACTTTGTACTAGCTGGATAAACAAATCAAAAAGGCGGGAAACGAAATTGAATAAATGTTTTTAAAAGAAACCGCTGACAACAAAAGGTATTTACATCTGAAGTAAGTTGTTCATGAGGAACAATAAACGCAACTAAGATTTTTCGGTGATTTTAAATTTGATCTAAATTAACGGGATTTTGAAATTTGTATCGACAGTTAAAAACTTCTATTTGGACAATAGTACATCTATAGCTATTATCAATTTAACTGGTTTTGTTTAATATTTTTACATCAAATTGTTTTCCCTCCACAACTATAGTCATTCCGTGAGTCGCTGACGCAGAGTAAGCACCTGTCGTGGGTTCGAATCCCAGCCCTGACAAGCATATTCATCAGTAGCGTCTATCTAGTACTATAGCGGCTTACCCCTTCCTTAGACGTCCCATGCGCAGACCCGAGATCTATGTGGACGGGTAAATTACTGTTTGTTAGTTAAATGTTAAATATATAAAATATATACATATTTCAATGTATAAAATATGAAACTATATTACAGTTAATATATATTATATTGATTTACAGTGATTTTAACTTCGAATACGACATTTTTTAAATTAAACTTTAACATAAAACTATTATGAGATTAGCTAATAGTTAGTTTGGTAATGTAAACAAAATGTGAATAGCTGTTATGAGGCAGCTCCCGCAGTAATATTGAAGAGGGGGACGTCAATTGAAAACAGATTAGAACGTCTAAATTAAAAACTACGACCATCAAGATGAGAGCACTTTAGGTTTATGACTTTATTCATACTCTATTTACGCACTTCAAACCGCGGTTCTAAAAACTTACCCTATTAGTTAGGAGACTTGTTTGTAATTGAAAGCAGTTTAGTTTTTCAAACATCAGAAAATAGAGCAATTATACTCACATGAATAAGCAGCCACCCCAAATATTTCTTGGTTTGTATTTACCTTCGGCAACGAATTAAAAATAGTTCGAATATTACTAAAAAACAGCATTGCTCACTAATATATATTTGACTCTACTTATATTATTTCAACAGATATTATATCATTTATTAAAAATCTGATATCGAAATACAGATTTGATTTTGTTGAGGTTTCCACCCCAATATTCTTTGTAGCAAATATACGCTTTCGAGCAGTATGAGTCTAATATCAATGTAATCCCTCATCCATAGGATGCTATGTTTGATTATGTATTGAATATTTATTTGGTAATGATGCTGTTTTAGGGGTTAAAACAAATGTAGCATACAAATTCAACATGTAGATGTAAATACGTAAACGCTTATATATTTTTAAGGAAGTACAAATAGTATTTATAAACTATTACTAACATAAATATATACTTTGAGAGAATATTTATTCTTTACTATTACAT
This sequence comes from Allygus modestus, assembly GCA_963675035.1. Taxonomy (NCBI): domain Eukaryota; kingdom Metazoa; phylum Arthropoda; class Insecta; order Hemiptera; family Cicadellidae; genus Allygus; species Allygus modestus. The sequence continues at coordinate 13,504,214 of OY776115.1, forward strand.
TTTATGACACAAATGTTTTGTATGGTCCAATGTAATGTAATGTAATGTAAGCTGTAAAATTCATATTTCTAAATTAAAAAATAAAATTAATTCCATTTTAAGATATTTTTACTTTTTGAAAGATATGACTAGTGACAATGTCCTACGTACATTGTACTTTTCTATTGTACAAAGTCGTTACAACATATACATTTTTCACAAAAACTTACGATTTTATGGCACCTAGATTTTTTAATAGGTTGCCTGATGAAATAAAAAAATCCAAAGGCGCAGCTATTTTTGCAAACAAGTTAATGAAGTGGCTTTTTAATTTGGAAGAAATAATGTTTATGTTTTTAATTTTAAAATAAAGGTAGATAGGAAAATGGGTCATGATAAGGGCACACTATGGCGAGCTTTGATACTCAGGGACTAAGCATTGCATGCTATGAGCTGTGACGGCACCTGGGCTGGTGCCATGAACCGCCTGGTAGCAAAGTGCGGTGTGCGGTTTGAAGATCAAACCATAGTTTAGTCACTGTTAATTGTTGAAGTAGTTTTGTATGTATTTTTTTGGATTAGTAAAATTTATGGCACAAATACTTAAGGCATCGCTATATTTTATTCTACATATTTTCAATTCTGTCTGATCTTTTGATAATCTAAAGGAAAGGAACCTCCTAACAGGCTTTGCCTTGGAGGCCCTACATTTTCTCCTTAGTTTTATGCACAACAAAAATGTACAACCTTTTATTTTTTTAGTCTTAATTATTATGCATTAATCTGTATTGTTGTATCATTAAGTCATTCTGTATATAGCCATTTTGTGGACTTTTATTTTTTTTGCTAAAAGAATGGGCATTTTTTAGACTATTATTTTTTATGTGCAAAATTTGAAAGTGTACAAAAATGTAATATTTTTTGGAGAAAATAAATTATTCTTATTCTTCTTATTCTTATTCTTAATTTAAAAAAGAGAATAGGCTCGATTTTATAAATTAATAAAAACTGTTGAATGATTAATCAGAGTAGGAATCCAATTAAATCTAAGCATTTTCATTATTCGAAATATTTATTTACCTCTTATTAAGATGTTAATAATTAATCATGCCAGCTTTAGTTCGTTTAAGCGCCATAATAGTATTATCTCATTAGATATAAACCTCCACCTTAGCTTCAGTTGGAGACTTTAAAATTCTCTGAGTTCTCTAATCCTCTAATAGTTTAAAGCTCTGATCTCATTATGAGCACTATGAAAAAGTTTTGAAAATATTAAGAATATTCTAAAGAATATTTTATTAAATTATTAGCAAAACCTTTGGTCTTAGAAAAATAATTAATTGGGACCATACCCCTTTTTCTGTATAGTTATTTATTTATAATTTACATTCCAGGGTTTTACAATGTAATGTGATTCTTACATTATTAAAACCTTATTTTTCGCTGGTCCAAGTTTAAAAATAATAAACTATGTCATCTAAAACTAATAAACATAGAAACAGAAATCTTCCTTAATATCGGGGAAGCAATTTAGATTATTATCACACTGTACTCTTTCTCTCTTGTCCGAAAAATTTTAATATCGGAGTAAAATAAACCACAATCTGTTTATATCTACATTGGCATTCTTTCAATTCACAATAATATTTATATTACATTTATCAAAGGATTTTATTAAGAATCAATAAACCGACAAGATGACAGTAAATTATTGGGAAAATATTTATCTATTAAATTCCTTTCTGACAATGTTTGAATCTCGTTGGTGTTAACCAAATTAATTAAATGTTCGTTTCCGAGATTAATGAATTTGTCACAGCTGCACTCAAGTTATTACATTGCTGTGCATCCGTCAACCAGCATTTGTGAATACTAATATGTTTTATAGTTAAATTCATTTACAGTTCCTTTCCTTTAATGAAATCTTGTATTTTGCACGATAGAATAAATCAGCGTTGTCAATAATATTACTAAATATACTAAGTTATACTGAGTAATTTATAATGTAGACTCTTACAGCTATTTATATTTAATAGGTTTTCATTTACAAACTTTTTCAGTTATTAGATAGTTATCTGATATCTGTAAATGATACAGACTAATAACCGGAAAATGAAGCTGTCACAGTATTGGTAAGTCTTTTGGCTGTCCAGTGTGACCAACTTCCCTTCCTTGGTTCCTCCTTGTCTCTTCTTGGGGCTTGAATGCCAGTTGAGCCTGGATAACCAATTTAGACCAAGTCCTTGGAGGGAGTAGTGGATCTTCCTTGTAGCCTGGGATAGGTACCTGGGAGGAAGGGCCCTTACCCGACGGTCTCCGGTCTGCTGGGCTGGGGGACGAACCGTCCTGGGGCCACCCGACACCTGAGAGGCTGGAGGCTCTGTGCGATGGCGGTCCCTGTCTGGTGGACTTAGCGGGACGTCGGGTTAGAGGGCGAATCGTCCTGGGGTTATGTCACCCACAGAGCCCGGGAGCTAGGTGAGGTTCTCTCTACCTTTCTGGAGCGAGGCAGACTGACCCCGTCCTACCACATTTCCCATCCCTCTTTTCCCTCTTTCCGGTGGCTGCACGATATCCGAAGGGAGACGTGCCTTGCCGGCTATGCCGGGGCCTCCTAATCCCCCCAAAGCAAACAAACATTAACCGGATTAGTGGTCAGGTCTAATTCAACAACGAATAATTTAACATCAGAACTAAAAACGCCTACGATTCTTGTCCTCTACAACTTCCAAAACATCCTTTCGCGTGCATAATGCCAAAGTGGGATATTGTTATCCAACTGTCAGACTCAACTGACCTATTTTCTTTATGATAGTAGAAATTATTCCTGAAATCCGCACGTATTATCACACATTTTCGTCACTATATTTTTCTAGTTATGTAAGAATGTTTATTTTCGAAGAAATGTATTTATTTTTAAAAAAACTCGTATATATTCTTATAAACTTGTATTTATAAACGTTGCAGATTTTTGCATATGCTGCCTATTATTTCAGTATTATTATGAATCAAAACGATTGATTAATATGAGTAGGGGGCATTGGGGCATTCAAAACCAGCAAAGGCGTGAGAGGAGGAATGAGGAATCACCCCCCCCCCCCCCGGTGACGTCAGCCCCCCCCCGGTGACGTCAGCCCCCCCCCGTGACGTCAGCCCCCCCCCCAGTGACGTCAGCCCCCCCCGTGACGTCAGCCCCCCCCCGGTGACGTCAGCCCCCCCGGTGACGTCAGCCCCCCCCGTGACGTCAGCCCCCCCCCCGTCATGTGAACCGACATAAACCTAACATAGGCTTTGTCCACCAGTTTTATTATAAATTTGTTTTGTTTTTTCTTTTATTTTGTTTAGTTTAATAATTTAATATAATATTATAAAATATGAATATAATAGTACAAATACGAATATAATAGATTATTGAAGTTGAACCCTTCGATAGCTTATGACAGCCGTGAAACCATTGGAGAGGAAGCCGTTAACCCTCTCTTTTACTAGGCTCAGCTCCACCGGCACATTGGCAGTGAACCAACGGGGGAAGAAGTGTACTCTTCCGTCTTCCTCTACCGAGCCGAGGTGGAGGATTATTAATCCATAATACATTTCTTCTTCTATCTTTTGAAACGCAACGGCCACAGTGCAGGGGCAGCACAAGACGTACATGGTGTCCGACATGGTGTTCCGTTGACTGTTCCGCCTATGTGACCGCCACAGTCGGTTTACTCATTAGCGGTTTCAGTGGAAAGTCCCACGACCGATTTCACCAAAACTGCCATGACGTCATCCTCCGCCTACGTGACCGCCACAGTCGGTTTACCCATTAGCGGTTCCAGTGGAAACTTCCACGACCGATTTCTCCTCCCGACCGGAGTGCTATTTATGAGCGCGTCTTCAGAGGTTTCACCAGTTTATCTTTGGAGCTCTTACTGTGCGGACGAAGTAGTGCTGTCTCTGCGGTACACCTACACAACTTGCTGTTCATTGCCTTTGGATTCCCGTAAAAGTTAACGTAAGTAACATGTAATTTACTTTTTCATCAGAAAGTTTACCAATGCTCTAAAATCTTATTAGCTAAAATTAATATTTAATGTTTTGCATATCTCGGTACACTGAGTCTTGTCCTTGTCTCTTTTCAGATGGAGATGAGTGAAACCGTAATGACCTTGGAACAGTTGTGTTTTCTAACGATTAAAGTTAACGAACCAAATTTAAAAAGCAAAATAGACTCGCTTCCACTCCTTTTTAAAAACGTTTTGAGTGAAATAAAATTTGGTTTCGCTTTTAAATCGAACTTTCAAGTGCCTAGTGGAATTATAGACGAGGGCGAAATCGCTATGTGTGAGCGTAACAAAGACAAAGACGTGTACCAGTGTTGGGAATGTCATACGAGCGATTCATGCCATCTATTTCTATCTAACATTATTAAAAGGGTTAGACTCGCCTCGTTCCCAGGGGTATCGCTACCAAAGTGTTTTTGCTGCGACAATTGTGCCTTTGTAGCGGACGGGGAATACAGATACCCGATGTTTTTGTAGATGGCTGGTCCCTGCATGTGTGTGGTCTGCGGCCGCGTGTTCGCAAACGCCGGAAACCTGACTCGCCACACGAGAGCCGCTCACAGCGACCGCCATCTCAACTGCGACGTCTGCGGTAGACGCTTCGGGCGAAGCGATAACCTGCGACGCCACCTCGCCACAGTTCATCTTCTCACTCCTCACGACCAAGCGCCAGGTACGGTTTTATGTTAAACAAGAATAGGTGGATTGCTAGCCTCTGTGTAATTCCTCACCCTTGTATTTACTGGACCTAGGTAAACTGGCGATTGTGATGAGGAAGAGGTCGTTAGTTCTCTATACAGTTCCTCACCTATCCTCACGATCAAGCGTCAGGCATGGATTTTATGTTAAACGAGAAACCGCCAGTACTAATGACTTGTTTTCGAGAGAGTAAACGGCTTTAGTCGAGTAAACAGATTCAAGTAGTAAACAAGGAGCTGCCAGCCTCTGTGCGATTCCTCACTCTTGTATTACTGGGCCCGGGTAAACTGGCGCTCGAGATGAGGAAGAGGTCGCCAAGCCTCTATACAATTCCTCACCCTTGTATTTACTGGGCTCAAACTGGTGATTGAGATGAGAAAGAGGTTGCCAGTTCCTCACCCTCGTGTTTATCGGGGTCACTAATAGGACTTGTTTTCCTGTTCGCAGGCCATCCGTGCCCGTTGTGCTCCGTCGCCCTGGCGGGTCCCGAGGATCTTCGCCACCATATGGAAGCGGTCCACGGTGCGAGCCCGTCTGCTTCAACTTCCTCCTCCTCCTCCGCAACGCCACCCGTCAGAGACCCACGGCCCGAGTGCGACGCGTGCGGGCGGCGATTCTCCCGCGGGGACCTGCTCCGGCGTCACGTGCAGCTGGTGCACGCCAACGAGGTCCGCTGTCCCGATTGCGGCGCCCTTTTCCACAGGGCCGCTTATCTCCAGCGGCACATGGAGAGCGCCCACCGCGGTATGAGGTTCGCGTGCGCCTACTGCGACCGAGGCTTCACCCGACGCTACAACCGGGACCGACACGGGGCCCACAACTGCCCTGTCGTAAGGAACCTCGTTGTGACCGAGATGCCGCACCTGCCCACTCTGTCACCCGAGCCCCGGCCCAGCCGCGAGCCTCAGCCCGGACCTAGCCGCGAGCCCCAGCCCGGACCCAGCCGCGAGCCCCAGCCCGGACCAAGCACGGCACCCGACGGGATGGTAGGTGGTGGCGGACTACCCACGTTCCGCCCCATCCAACGGGCGTTCCGCGGTCGCCTCCTGACCTTCGGCCTGTCCCGGCCCATGGAGGACTTCTTGGCCGTGGAGGACGCGCTGGTGCTGCTGTTCGACAGCGTCCTAAACCTGTTGACTGACGTCAGGACCCGACACCCGAACACCAAGGTGAACATGTTCCTAGAGTGCGAATTCGCCAACGTTCACGGAGCCACCTATCTGCGGGCCTTCAAGACAAAGAACGTGCCTCTCACCGCCGCGTCCAACTTGGAGGACTTCCTGTCGGCGTCCTTCCACAAACTGGAGGAAGAGAAGGAGCAGTGCCTGCTAGTGGGTAGCGGGTGGAGCTATCTCCGGATACGCGACCTGGAGATCCGCGTCAACCTCTACACCCCGTTGGGAGAACGCGGAGCCCGGTTCGTCCAGCTTCCCAGGACCATCTGCGACACGCGCGCCGTTATCAAAGTACAAAACGTCGATGACATGTGCTTCGCGTATGCCGTCCTGGCCAAGTTCGTCATGCAACACCCGGAGAGGCCCGCATCGTACACACCGGACGTCATGGCACGCTACGACTGGGTCGGCCTACGCTTCCCCGTGGCTGTGAAGGACATCAAGGTCTTTGAGAGGAAGAACGCCATCAGCGTCAACGTGTACGGGATCGAGCGCGCCATGGTGGGGAGACGCCCCGACGGATCGCCAAAGTTCCAAGACCGCGTGTTCCCGCTGAAGATCTGCAAGCGGGAGTTGGAGGATCACCGGGACCTGCTGTACGTGACCACCGGCGGGGACAGTCACTACGCCTACATCGCAAACGTCAGCAGGCTGGTGCGACCTCAGCTGACGTCCCACCACGGCGCTATCCACGTGTGTAAGCGATGCTTCGCTTACTTTGACAACCGGCCCAACAAGCTGCAACTGTCCGGTGCCGAGCGTCTGGAGGAGCACATGCGATACTGCACCGCCAAGGCTCCCCTTCGCCTGGACTTGTCGAAGAAGCAGCAGATCCGCTTCGCCCACCCCGAGTACACTAGGCGGGAGAGGTTCTGCATCTACGCGGACTTCGAGTGTGCTCTGCAGCCCGTCGCCGCCGACCCTGCGGAAGCGCCGCCTGGCACGAGGCCCCTGCAACTGCACGTCCCGTACGCCTTCGCCTACCAGATCGTGGACTCGCTCGGCCTGGAGGAGTTTGAGCCCCGCGTCTACTTCGGGGCTGACGCGTCCAAGGTCTTCATGGAGAGGTTGAAGATGGACGTGCTGGCGCTGTGGGAGTTCCTATTCAGCATGAGAGCTCTGCACCCTTCTCTGACTCGGCAGGAGATGGACGAGTACCTGGTGGCGACTCACTGCTACCTCTGCGGGAAGGAGTTCACGGACCAGGACGTCAAGGTGCGGGACCACAATCACGCCCCGCCCTACGAGTTCCGAGGAGCCGCTCATCGCTCGTGCAACCTCAGGTACCGGGAGCAGCGACACATCAACTGCTATTTCCACAACCTGTCCAACTACGACGCCCACTTCGTAGTGCGCGAGCTGGCCATCGACCCCGGCGACGTGGACGTGTTGGCCCACACGGAGGAGCGGTACATCGCTTTTACCAAGCGATTCCACTTTGGTCAGCCCGGGGACAACCAACGACAGAGCAGTTTCGCGGTGCGCTTCCTGGACACCTACAGGTTCCTGTCCATGAGCCTGGCCAACCTGGCGGCGGGACTTCCCACGGACAGGATGCGCGAGACGAGGAAGCGCTTCCCCGACGACCGGCTGTTCGACCTGGTGCGTAGGAAGGGCGTGTTCCCCTACGACTTCGTTACGTCCTACGACACGTTGTACAGGACCAGGGAGTTGCCGCCCAAGGAGGCGTTCAGGAACTCCATGACCCTGGAGGACATCAAGGACGAGGAGTACGAGCACGCCCTCAACGTGTGGCGAGCCTTCGAGTGTCGGCACCTCAAGGACTACGCGGACAAGTACCTGCGATGTGACATCGCCTTGCTCACCGATGTCTTTGAGCAGTTCCGCGACACCTCGCTGGCAGAGTACGGGCTGGACCCCGCCCACTACTACACCCTACCGTCCTACGCCTGGGACGTGATGCTCAAGACCTGCGGTGTGGAGCTGGACACGCTGCAGGACTTTGACATGTACCTGTTCGTGGAGCAGGGGATCCGGGGAGGCATCTCTCAGGCCATCACCCGCTACGCCAAGGCCAACCACGACAGGTGCCCGGACTACCGCCCGGACGAGCCCACGCGCTTCCTCCTGTACCTGGACGCAAACAACCTGTACGGCTGGGCCATGTCCCAGTGCCTGCCGACCGGAGACTTCGAGTGGCTCAGCCGTGAGGAAATACAGGCGTTGGACATTGCGGCGCAGGACGCAGAGGCTGATCGAGGCTACATCTTGGAGGTGGACCTCCACTACCCCGCGCGCCTACACGACCTGCACAAGGACCTTCCCTACTGCTGCGAGACGAAGCGCCCGCCGATAGGGAAGTTCCCCAAACTGTTGACGACCCTGGACGACAAGACGCACTACATCTGTCACTACAGGGTCTTGCAGCAGGCGCTGCAAAACGGATTGGAGCTGGTCGCGGTGCATCGGGCGATCTCCTTTCGCCAGTCGCGGTGGTTGGAACCGTACATCCTGATGAACACGGAGCTGCGGAAGAGGGCCAGGACGAAGTTCGAACAGGACTTCTTCAAGCTCATGAACAACGCGGTCTTCGGCAAGACCATCGAGAATGTACGGAAGCGCCTCAACGTGAAGCTGGTGTGCACCCCGGAGAGGTTTTCCAAGTACGTCGCCAGATCCAACTTCCTGGACCGGACGTACTACACGGAGGACGTGGCCCTGGTGCATCTGTCCAAGGTCAACATCGTGTTGGACAAGCCCGTCTACGTAGGCATGACAGTCCTGGAGCTGAGCAAGTGGCTCATGTACGAGTTCCTGCGCAAGATGAAGGAGCGCTACGGTGACCGCCTCACCGTGGACTACATGGACACGGACAGCTTCGCCTTTGACATCGTGTCCCAGGACGTCTACGCAGAGATGAAGGAACACCTGGACGACTTCGACACCAGCGGCTATCCGAGGTCTCACCCCTGCTACAACCCCGTCAACGCCAAGGTCATCGGAAAGTTTAAGGACGAGTGCGACGGCCTGTCCTTATACGAGTACCTCGGCCTGCGGTCCAAGCTGTACTTCATGGACATCGAGGACGCAGCGACAGGCGGCAGCAAGGCTCTCAAGCGAGCCAAGGGGGTGGCGAAGGGCGTTGTCAAGAACGTCCTCACCCCCGACGACTACAGAGAGTGTCTGTTTGACGGGGTCCGGAAACACACCACCAACGTCCGGTTCCAGTCCCACTTGCACCGGGTGTACACCGTGCAGGTGGACAAGCTGAGCCTCAGCCCGACCGACGACAAGCGGTGTGTCCTCCCCGATGGCATCCACACTCTGCCGTGGGGACACAAGGACGTCCCGCCGCTACCGCCAGCCAGGAGGAGAGGAGAACATCCGCAGCGGATGGAAGTGGACGGTGAGGAGGAGGAGGGACAGCGCCAGGACGAAGACGAGGAAGAAGAGGAATTCCCCGTCTAGTTGTATATATTAGTTATAAGAGAAAAAAAATTGTAAATAGTATTTGTAAGAAAATATAATAGCTTTATGTACAGCATGAACCCGAGTTGTTTATTTCCTCCCTTTGCTCACTAAAAAGTCACAAGCCGTTAGGCTCGGAAAGGCGTTATGGGCCGTGCAGCTTAAAAAGCCCCCGCCAACCGGGAGCGATTGGCGGCGCGTGTCGGGGACGGCCCTGAAGGAGTTGCCCAGGAAGGAGTTGCTAAGTGGTTTGCTGACGCTCAAGGTTGCACCCTCGAATTACTCAGCGGTTTGCTGATGTCCGAGGGGTCTCGTGACGCACCCTCTTTGGCGGCCTTCACTGCCGCTTGGCGGGGGCTCAGCCAGTGACACGCGCCACTGGTATATAAACCTGAGGTCCAGCCCCGCTGCCTCAGTTTTGCTAATCTTTTTAAATTTAGTAAGGAGAAAGGAGAAATGAAAACACAAGCTTTATCATTATGAGGCATGTATTGTACAGTAATAAGGTTACATACACATACTACAAAAAAACCTTACAAACTAGTTTTAAGCGAATATGTAGTGGAAGAGCCTGCGAACCAGAGCGTCGTTGGCGGCGGGAGCGGCAGGGTCGAAGAGCTGGACGTAGTCGCTGAGTGACGTGCGGAGAACAGCCCGGCAGTACAGGTAAGTGAGGCAGTAGTAGCCGCAAACAGAAGTATCGTAGCCCTGGAGTCGATACCTGTTGTAGACATAGTGGCGGTGATGAGGATTGCGCCTCAGGAACATTTGAAAGTCGGCCTGGTATGGCGGCCTTCCGTAGCTGTCCAGGTACTCGAGTCTGTCCTCTTCCGAGCAGTAAAACGCCACCCAGTGTTCGCCTCCCTCGGTGTGTGCTACCGTGTTGGACACGATGGCGGTGAGAGGCTTGACCGGCACGTTCGGTAGTTGGTCAGAGGCGTAGACCGCAACGTTCCTCAGTCCGAGGATCCTCACCAGGCATTCTCTGATCTGGACGGTATTCATCGTGGGCGGAAGCAACACAGGCAGCTCGAGGTGGATGAGTCCAGTGTGTCGTTAGCCACGAGCCAGTCCCGCAATACTATGCAGTTATGAAGGGCGCAACGGTTGTGGGAGCTCTTATGGTGGCGACAGCGCAGGGTCCGGTAGGTGGGCGGACCGTTGAGCGACCCGCAGCCCAGATCCTCCATGTCCTGAGCGGTGGTGGCGGCGGGCTCGGTTATGAGGTGGCGTTGTACAAAGTCCCTCTTCTGCGATCCTTTGACGTAGACCAGGGGGCGGTGGATGAGGCAGGAGCGCAGCTTGTCCAGCAGGGCGACGTACGCGATGTCCCCCTGGTCCCACTCCAAGCCGTGGCAGTGGCGAGTAACCCAGACGCTCTCGCGCTGTTTCTCGGAAGTCAGGAGGTCCTTACTGAAGGGCGGGCGGGCGATGTGATGTAGGAGCAGCGTGCCGGTAGTCACGTCCACCACGCAAACCTCTTTCAGTAGAAAGTCATTATCACTGTCTTTAAAACACTGCATATCCATCACCACGCTTCCGTGATGACAGCGCGCTGGCGGTGGCTCGTTGTAGATCGGTGGCGGCACGTCCATCCCGTACGGCTGACTGAACTCGACTGAGCGCTGGCGGGAGCGCGCCTAGCGGGATAACCTTGGGTGCGCGCGCCGCCATCACCTAACGGTCCGCGCGCGGTGACCTTGAGCGCGCGGCAACTCGTTTACCCGCCAAAGTCGACTGTGACGTTGCGATGACGGTCCACCTCCACGACGTTGTCCAACTCGGCGTATACTATGCAGTTGAACGCCTCCGCCAAGGCTTCGGAGAACCCAATCTCTATGCGCAGGTTACCGTTGCGCACCAGGTTCCAGTGGCTGGATTGAGAGGCCGCCATATCGGGTGTCAGATCAAACGCCATCAGGCAGTATCCGTAGGGGTATTCGTTGCGACTGACTTCGTTACCACAGTCTGAGAAATTGATGCCGGTGCCAGTGTACAGCGTGTGGTAGGCGAGCACGCACAACTCCTGACCGAACGTGTAATCCGGTTGAAGCGGCTTACATGGCACTTGCTCACCATCTATGTACAGCGCGAAGAAGTTCACGTGGCTGTGGGTGAAGTTGAACGGGTTCTTCTTGTAGTCCCCGTTGAACGCCTGATTGCTGACCAGGCCAACTATAACGCGTTTCGGCAGTTGACCCAGAAACACACTGTCCAGAGTCTTGCTGCTGATACCGGAGGGTAGCGTGAAGGATTTGACTTCCACGCGCGTAATGGGATATTTGGCTGTACCCGACTCCAGCGTCCTGCTGTGAGCCAACAGCACGCTCGGGTTGATCTTACAGCGGCGCATAAACAGGTTGACTTCGGCGATGTCCACTTTGTAGTCTGTCACGGTTTTGGACATGATGGAGAATGAGTTCTTTGACCTGATCAGGCGAAAGCGCATCTCCACGCCGTTTAACATGAACTTCTCCTGGTTGCACAGGTCGATGTGCAGATGTCCGACCATGTCCGCGTACCGGCTGCCCTTGACAAACTCCCTCTGGTTCTTGAGCCCGGCATTATCCTCCTCAGTATTGTCCATGTACCCAGCATAGTCCTCGTAGAACAACTCCGCGGTGAGGTGCGATGTCTTGGCATCACCGCCATAGGACAACAGGTTCTCCAGGTAGGCGCGATAGGCGTACGTGTTGTTCTGAGGAGACACCAGTTTGTTGTTCAGGTACAGGTCCACTTGACTGAACAGCGAGTGCAGCCAGTTGTTAATCGGACCCATCTCTTTTATCACTTGATCACCCGTTACAGCACCTCCGTTAGCCGTTCTAATGGTAGCCTTCACATGCAGTAGCGTCTGTGACAGATCCGTGTACTCGTCCCCGTGACCCGGAACTATGAACTCCACGGGCGAGTCGTCTGTCAGGGAGGAGATGGGCTTGTACTGCACCCATTTACCGCTCTCTATACTGGTCTGCGTGGGCGGTAGCGAGAACAGGTCCAACTCGGTCTTGACACACTCGCACGACTTCTGATGTAGAAACGCCATTATCCAAAAATGTCCTTCACGGTACTCTCACTCTTCTTGCTTCTCCTCTTCTTAGCGACACGTTTTGCGGGCTTCCTTTTCCTCTTGGGCGCAGCGCTCTTCTTCCTCACTCCGAGGAGTTTCGCCAGAGACTTAGGAGTAACCTGCTGTACACGCCTCCTCTTATAGGCGCCACCACCGCTCAGCACGCGATCCAGTTTTTCATCGGCCTTACGTTTCAGCGACCCGGTAAACTCTCTGAGCCGGGTGTTGGCCGCGACTCGGGGGTCGGCTGTGCCCGCTGCCACGTCGTCCAAGAAGCCCACACCGGACCTCAGCGCCTCCTTGCCCAGCGCCGATGCGCCGGATCTGATCAAAGGGACCACTGTACGCATCAGCCCGCCTAGGAAACTGCCGATGCCGTGTCCGCGTTGGAAAGCGGCTCCTCTGAATACGGAGGATACGCCATGGCCCGCCTGCTGGTGGCGGTAATACGCCAGATAGGGATCGCTCGGATTCATTGCCGCTGCCTCTCTTTCCTGAAATGAAGCTTCATGCACGTGGTCCCGAAGTGGAATGGCAAATGTCGCCCTTGGTTGTCCCTTAAATCGATTTCCACGCTCTCGAATGAGGTTTTAATCACCGGCACGTAGTGCGGGTCTATTATATACACTGTCGTGTTGGCACCGTACGTGTAATTCCTGATGTCGATGTTGAGGATCTTCAGTAGTGGCGCCACAGCGTCGCCCACCAGTTGGGGTTCCACCAGGTCGCAATACACGTACATGTGTGATGGCAGACCGGCGAAGAGGTTAACCGGCCTCACGGACCTGTGACGCTTGACGATATCCGTATCCACCTCGTAGCCAAACTGTAGCGCCAAACTGGGGCTCAGTTTGAGGCTCTGAACGGCTGAAGACGTCGACATCAATTCCACCCTGGAGGACCTCTCGTCATACGAGAAGGTGCACAGGTTACTCTTCATTTGAGGGTGGTTGTTGATTGCGTGCACGAGTTCCTCGGTACTACTGTAATTGCCCGGCTCCACTTTGATTAACAACTTGTCCACCACGGCCAACCCGCCTTTGGAGTCCCTCATTCCCAGCACTAGTTTGATGTAGGTTCCCTCACCGACGGTCAGAAAAGAGAAGGGGTAGTGCGCCTCCGCCAGAGCGACCTCCCACTCGCCGTCTGACAGATCAACGGTCGAGGGTAGATGGGTCGTGTAGTTTGTCACCATGTTGTTGGGATAGTACTTCATTGAACTGTTACTGGGCAACGTCAGGTAAAACTGGTCGTGCCTCGTCATCGCAGCTGTTGCACGTCCGCTGCGGGTACCCACGAGTTGAAGTCCTCTCCGTAACCGGCCCACTTGACTAGGTAGCGCTTACTGGAGCCTCGCCCCTCGGTGTCCAGTATTTTATCTATTTGATACAGGCGGTCCGGGGCGATCGTCACCTTTTGCATCTCGTGCTCGTAGAAGCGCCCTTCCAGCGGCGTCCCGTTCAGGTCGCGCAACACGTACAATGGCAGAGGATGCGACCCGTATACGTGGTCCACCACGAACAGCTCCTTACTCCAATTGGTCTCGTAACCTTTGGCGAACGTACCCTTCTCCTTGGCTATGCGCACCGTGTTGCCCGGCTCGAACCTGGGCTTGTGTCGCCGGATCGCTTTTCCATACATGTGACGCCACACCTTGTACACCGTTTGACCATCGCCGCTGTCCACGTCCACGGGTCGCAGACCATCACCCAGGCTCCTGTGCGGACTGCGGTTGTAGGCGTCCACAAGCCTGTCCAACACGTCCACGTAGCGATACGTGTTTTTTTAGGTCAGGTAGCGCCACATGCGGGTCTTGAGCGTGCGGTTGACTCGCTCCACCACCGCCGCCTTCACGTCGGGGTTCTGCGTGGTGAAGTAGTTGACACCGTGACTCTTGAACACTCTCTTGGTCGCGGCCCCGGTGAACTCCGTCCCCTTGTCGGTCTGTAGGCAGCGAGGAGTCGCCTCAGCGAATATCCTCTCGAACGCTGCAGCCACCTCAGGCCCGCTTTTCCTCTTCAGTGGTACCGCGAACAACCGCTTACTGAATACGTCTATCACAGTCAGCAGGTAGTTGACTCCGTCGTTGTACCGGCTCAGGCCGCGCATGTCGTTCAGGTCCGCCTGCCACAGCTCCCGGGGCCCGAACACGGCATAGCGGTTGCGGGGAAACCGCTTGCGCGCAGGCTTGTGCAGCGTGTAGGTGTCCTGGGCGCGCAGCCAGTCGGCTACCCGACGTTTCGGTAGGCGCGCGGCTCTGGCCAGGGCGGCCACCCCGCCGAGGGAACCGGGCTGGCTCGGGTCGTAGTACAACTTCTCCATTACGGTGTGAACGGCTCCCAGTTGTCCAATGACGATTCCCGGTCGGGTTCCTCGGTTATTATCCTTCTTCGGGCCGCTGGAGGTCGTGGTCTCAGGCGGTCCAGTATCGGTGTCAACCTCGGTGAGAGGGGTGCCGACGAGGCTGTCGTCGTGTCTCCCCAGGGGCTCGATGCCGAGTCCAGTCCCACGCCTAAGTAACGCAACGCCGTGGGATTGCTCACGTATTCTTTGGGCACGTTCATGTCCTTCAAGGCGGCCATCACTTGATGCCAGCCGGTAGGCAATCGGTCCGCCCTTCGCGCTCTCACTATGCTGTGCGCGATGTCCACTATATTGGAATCGGGGATCTTCACCTTGTCCACGTACACCGCCCCACTGGCGTCCCAGGCGATGGGGCTGCCTTGCCGGGTCATGAATCGCAACAAGTTGCGCGCCACCGACCTGTAGATTTTTGAGAACGATTCCACAATGTCCTCCTCCGCCGAGGCGCTAGACTCGCGCTTCATCTGACTCGGACCTCCCGCCGCTTCCTCCTCCTCCCTCTCCTCATCCTCGATGATTGACAGACCTATGGGTTGACGTTTAGCCGCGGAAAAGTGCAGGAACCGCTGTAACACCTGCTGATATTGTTTCCATTTCTCCGTATCGTCCAGCCGCTTGTCGCTCAATATGCGATGCATCTCAGCGTCCAGGCTGGCTGGCTTATTGGCACTACCTGCTCCTCCTCTTGGTCCTGGTCCCGGCCCTGGTCCCGGTCCTTCTCGCAATCTCTCGATGAGCTCCTGCGGTACAACCACCATTTTCCTAGCGTACTCCATGTCCGATTAGCTTCTGCGCTAGAACGGGCAAAACAGCGTTCAACAGTAGAGGTAGGAGGATCCCTCCGCCCCGTTGAACGAGGTAGTGTCGCTTCTTGGCCCAGCCCTCGCCGCGTTTCACCAGCCGTCTGAGCGCCTGTTTGTGTTTGCTCAATTTGCGTTTGAGACAGGGGGAAAGCGGTACGTTTCCGCGTAGCACGTTATACGCGCACTCGCACAATGACTTGATGCGACTCTTGTCGCACGCTTTTAACAGGGCCTTGCGTTCTTTGGGCGTAGCGTGTATTAGGGCCCTCAGCAGCGCCGCGTCCTTCTTCACACGGTGTGACATGATGACTGACGCTGGCGCGCGCTCGGCCTATTTATCACTTCTTCTTGGGCAGGTACACGTAGTTCACCGGATCGTCTGGGAAAATGGTTGAACGTACGCGCATCTCTTCAGGCGTGGACTGTTTCAAGTCTATGAGCAGGTAGGCGTGCGGATCACGCGTGGCGTCCGCGTAAGCCTCCTCCACGAATTTGGGGTTTTCCGGGTATACTTGGCGAGCCAAGTGTTTGATCTGAGCACGATCCCTGGGATTCTTGAAGCACACTATGTAGTGGGCGTTCAGCGATATGTCGCGCTGGCCCCTGCCCTGGTGAAACAGGTTTTGCGTGATGAAGAACACGCTCATGTTGCGGTGGTGCGAGCCCTTGGTGAACAGGTCCGCCACGCCGGAGCCAGCCTCACGCATCATGTCATCGACGATAACCAGGGTGGGCTCGCTACCGTCGTAGTCGTCCAGGTCTGGCAGGCCGGCTACGTAGCGCACGGCAGAGTCCGCACGGCTCTTGCCACCGCCGCCACCGCTGCCATAGTGCCAAGTGATGCGGGCGAACCGCGTATCGCACATGCGGTCGGCGTGCTCTATGAAGCGAGCCACGAAGTGCGACTTGCCGCTGCCCGAGGGCCCGGCCACGATGGCGGTGAACGGGTGTTTCCACCTCAAGTCCATGGCGTCTACTGACTGCCATGCACCGCCACCTCGGCTCTTGTAACTAAAGGTTCTTTTTCTTGCTTCTTTTTATTTATTTTTATTTTTTTAATATTGAAGGAAATAAGGGAATAGGAAATACCATTTATTTATACAAATTCCAGGAAAGGAAGTTTGCTGCCAGGAGGGCCGCTCCTCTTTACAAGGCTCGTCCTCGGCCCCACGCCAACGTTGTACTGGGAGATGGCGTTGTCGTCCAGGACCGTGAGGTACCGCCGGGGCATGTAAATCCGGATCGGGTCATCGCCGACGAGACCCTCCAAGGTGGCCATCACTGCCTCGCCGTACGGTGTGTCCACCCGCTCGAATGAGCGGATCGGGTACACCGCGTTGTCCCGCAGATCTGCGATGCGAGTGTAACCCGCGGCCTTGCAGCTATTGAGGGCTGTCCTGAGGTCCATCTTCTGGTCCGTGTTGAGCATGGCGCAGCGGCTGGATGCAGAATGACTGGCTCTCGCCACCGAGTCGCCTTTTATTGGCGGTGACTACGTGCCGACTCGCGCGTATCAACAACATGATGACATAGTTAATCTCTCAATTCCAGGAAGGGTGATGTAATGGAAAGCTTTACTGCGTAAACAAGTGGATTGTTCTAGAAGCGTCTCGGTTATCAACTGCTTAGTGGAAGTTTCCACGCTCAATTCCAGGAAGGCTGACGTAATGGAAAGCTTTACTGCGTAAACAAGTGGATTTTTCTAGAAGCATCTCGGTTATTAACTGCTTAGTGGAATTTTCCACGCTCTCTCGTTTACTGGGTAGCGCGCTTGGAGTGTGCGCTCCTCTTGGTTTTCCCTGAGATGATGCAATCGGTCTTTCGCCAGGTGGGTAGAGGAGTAGCGGTCCTAGTGATCCCGTCGTATCTTGTCTCTCCCGTCTCGCTATTTGCCAACCATAGGTTTTGTAATCTGGATAGCAGGTCCTCTAGACATATGCAGATTTCATCGTTTCGCTCCTCGTCCAAGTACAAGCCGCAACTGAACGTGGGGCGACCTCCTTTGAACACATTCATCTTCAACAGTACATTACCGCTGTTGGTAGGGTTCTTCACAGTGTACTGATATCCGCCAGCGGACCAGCACAGTGTCGGGGAATCGATAGGCACTTCCTTCCTCTTTACAGTCCACCCATCGAGTTTTTTCTTCTTTGACGCACATCCCTGCTGAACTGGCGGTGCGTTGGCGTTCTCATCGTTCATTGCGTTCAGCTCCTCTAGGAAGGAGCGGATCGTTTGGTCCACTTCAGCTGCACTGACTCCGTTTCCGTTCATGGTGACGTCTCGAACAACACTGAGGTCACGCGCGCGGCTCTGCCTCGGTTTTATACCCAGGTTGCACGCTTCAGCGAACCTTCTAGAAGCTTCCAGAAACGTGAGAGGTGGTCTTTCGCTAACGGGGAGCACTCCAGTCAGGAGGCCTCATGCAACACACTTGTCGGAACCTTCTAGAACGGAGGAGTGTGGGAGTGATGAGGGGTCTGGAAGGCCGCTGATGAGTAAACAGGCTGGGACAGTCACGTAGGCCCTAGCACGCGCCTCGACACGTGACTCCACGGAGCCGCTCGCAGTTTGGTTTAGTCAAGCCGGCATACAACGTGTAACGAAGTCACATCAAATTTGGTCGGCAAGCAGCCGAGATCCCATGAGGAAAACGCGTTTGAAAATTAATAGCGGGTCCGTTTAACGGTGGATTTTCAATATTCTTTAAGCGATGGTTTTCTTAGGTCACGGCCTGACATGTGGTGAGGTTTCGTCAAAATCGGTTGGTAAACAGCTGAGATCCCATAAGGAAAACGCGGTTTAAAATTAATAGCGGCCTTGTTTAATGATGGATCTATGGGGTTCTTACGTCATTCGCTTCCTTGGAGATAGGCCTACACTCTGGAAAAAGTCCCGTGGGAATCGGTGGATAAATAGGCTAGTTATTAATTTTCGAAAGTTTTTTCCTCATGTTCAAGGTCATCACGAAAAGTGCCGTTGGCGGCGGGGGGGGCTGACGTCACCGGGGGGGGCAGTAGATGTGAAATGAGGGCGAGGCATACTATTCGGCGCTTTTTCCCCATGTTATTCTTATGGGGATCAGTTTTTGGACCGACGCCCGATCCTGCCTATACTAATAAGCCACAAGTTTCCTTGTTGGCCCGTACTAATACCCAACCCTTGCCTATATTAAATATATTGTCCCCATCCCTCCCCTATATTTTTTAAAATTAATTTTCAAATTCTAAAAAACTATCTTTAGTGTTTATGGTCCGATTTGTTTAAAACTTGGATGTGTTATTGTCCTAGGCAAGTGTTTTAATAAATTCCACTTACATTTCCCAAATTCACTATTACAGTCAAATTAAAAAATATTTTTGAAAAATACTGCCAATTGCCAACTTCTTTATTTACTGTCCGATTTGTTTAAAATTTGGATATGTGATTGTCCTAGTGTTTTAATAAATTCCCCCAAATTAAAAATACTGCCGCCAACTTCTTGATTGTCGTAGTGTTTTAATAAATCCCAACTACGGTCGAACTGCCAACTGATTAAAACATCCGCCGCTTGCACACGCAACGATCCGCATCGCTGCCCACACAACAATCCACCGCTCACCGACACACTGACATACTAACACACTAAGTCGGTCATGCGCAAGCACGCGCCACATTGACCAGAATTTCCACTTACCATAGAAAGTCCAGCCAACGTCATTTCCTGGTTAAATTGAAAATCCGATGTGTATATAAGGCGCCACCGACAACACACAACAACAGTGACCTCCACCACCAGCACCGGATGAAGACACCGACGCGCCACCAGCGACACAAGGCACCAGCACTAGATGACGCCACCACACACGCCACCAGCGACACAAGGCACCGGCACCAGATGACGTCACCACGCCGCACTCTGGCTCTCTCCACCTCTCTCCGCCCACCTCTCCACCTAGGACTCTATGTTAGCTGTGAGTGTTAGCGACGGTAGTTGTAATCTGTCTTCAACGGAGGGACAATAGTTAATCCATCACCATGGCAATTTTTGAACTCTCGTAAACTTGTAAAATATAATTTAAAAACCGCTGTTAAATAATTTAAAAAAATTTAAAAATTTAAAAATTTAAAAAATTTAAAAATGGTAATTTCTTGTTTATAAAAAGCAGAGCACGACATCTCTACAGTCATTTCAACACAAAATGTTGTCCTGTGCAATATGCTCCGTGCCCTGCTCCAACAGAAGCAATTTAATCAGACACTATCGCAACATTCACAAAGTTATTCCTAAAATTTGTAAAAAATGCCATCAAATATTTGATAATAACAATCATTTTAAAATGCACATGCTAGAAAAACACAATACTTGTAATGTGTGTAAGAAGGCTATTAACTGTCAAAAGAAACGCCACCACCTACGATGTGACAAACGACCTTACAAGTTGTATGTTTTTAATGGTGAATCTGTGGAAGTATTAGACACTCTTCAATCTTGTCCCCAACCTATCAAATGGATTCTTATTAGGAGGGTAAAGTTCATCAAACACTCGGTGGACAATAATGGCGATTTAATCATTGACAAAGAATGTATTGCTGATTTTCGAAGTTTAACTAATTTATCAATTGAGAAAGCACAATTAAAGACTCAAATTAAAGAAGCACTTTTTAAGATCGATACCTCCATGCACAAGTATCAAGCCCAAGGCAGCGGATGGATATATGACCACACTAAATACTGGCAGCTACATGTTTACAAATATAAGCCCCTAACTCCCAACTCATACATACCCACACCAGAAAATATAAAATCAAAACACGCTGTTTTAAATATTAAAAATAGTGATAATAAATGTTTCGTGTGGAGTGTTTTAGCAAGCCTGAATCCAAGGAATCGTAAAGAAAATGCAAATCGAGTATTTTACTACGAACCCCACATAGGCCAGTTGAATATGACAAACATAAAATATCCAGTAAAAATATCCGACATTGATAAATTTGAAACACAAAACAACATAAGTGTTAACGTATATGGAATTGAAGGACAATTAATATATCCACTGAGAATAACTAAACTAAATAGTAACACGCACGTCAACCTGCTGCTTCTACAACAAGGTCGGAAATCACATTACTGTTTAATTCGTGATTTTGATAAGTTAATGTTTAATTCTACAAAACACAACAACAAGAAATATTTTTGCAAGTTCTGTTTGCAACATTTTTGCACCAAAGATATATTGGAACTTCACACAACATATTGTAAAACCTTTGATGCCCAAAGAGTACAAATGTCTAAAAAAGATACACTACAATTTACGAATTACAAATATCAACTTAAAGCTCCCTTTGTGATTTATGCAGATTTCGAATGTTTTATAAACTGTGGCAAACACACGCCTTCTGGATTTGCTTATGTTGTGGTGAGAGATTCTAACATTATTTACGAAGAGTTGTACAGCGGTGAAAATGTGATGGATGTGTTTTTCGAAAAGTTATTTAAAACTTATGACTTTATTAAAAGTCAGATGGGAGTATATGTTCCCCTTGTAATGACTGCAGAGCAAGAGGCATCCTTCCAAAACTCTACACACTGCCACATGTGCCAACAGCTGTTACTGTGTGATAAAGTGCGCGACCACTGCCACCTAACAGGCGAGTTCCGAGGACCCTCCCACAACTCTTGCAATTTAAACTATAAAGTAACCAAGAAAATTCCAGTATTCTTCCACAATCTTAAAAACTATGACGGTCATTTAATAATGCAACACTTGGGAAAATTCAATCGCAAATTGAATTGCATAGCCAAAGACATGGAAAAATATATTTCGTTCTCTGTTGATGATTTGGTATTTTTGGATTCATACAACTTTCTGTCTCTTCCCTTAAGCAAATTAGCTTCCAATTTAAATACGTTTAGATTTATAGACAATCCACTACTACAATGTAAGGGCGAATTTCCGTACGAATACATGACAGGACCAGAAAAGTTTTTTGAGCCCCTCCCACCCATAGAGGCATTTTACAGCAGTCTAACTAAAGAATGTATATCTCCTGCACAATATGAACATGCTAAAAACGTATGGAATCATTTTAATATAAAGAATTTAAAAGAATATCACGATTTATACCTTAAAACAGATGTGTTGTTATTGGCTGATGTGTTTGAGACATTTAGGGACTTGTGTTTAAAGGATTATAAACTCGACCCTGCCCACATGTACTCACTGCCTGGACTAACATGGGAGGCGTGTCTTAGAATGACTGGCATAAAATTAGAATTATTTCAAGACATTGACATGCATTTGTTTATAGAACATGCCATTAGAGGCGGTGTAAGCATGATTTCCACGCGCCACGCTAAAGCCAATAATAAGTACATGGGCGAACATTATGACCCAAATCAAGAAAGCACCTATCTTGTATACTTAGACTGCAACTCGCTATACTCTACAGCAATGTGTGAGTCGTTGCCCGTTGATGGCTTTAGATGGACAAATGAGAAAGATTATAAATCCAATCAAAATGAAAACTTTGGATTTATTTTGGAAGTTGATTTAAAATACGATAAAAGTTTACACGATTTGCATAATGACTACCCGCTCGCACCAGAAAAAATGAATGGAAAATTAATACCAAATTTAAATGACAAAACTAAATATATTTTACATTATAAAGCACTAAAAAAATACGAAGAACTGGGTTTGGTAGTTACAAAATACCACAGAATCTTAAAATTCAGACAA
The DNA here is from genome assembly GCA_963675035.1 of Allygus modestus. NCBI lineage: Eukaryota > Metazoa > Arthropoda > Insecta > Hemiptera > Cicadellidae > Allygus > Allygus modestus. The sequence goes on from OY776115.1 coordinate 13,526,504, forward strand.
TCAAAATGGCTCGCCCCCTATATTAATTTTAATATTGAAAAGCGACAAAAAGCTGAACATGATTTTGAAAAAGACTTTTACAAACTGTTAAATAACAGTCTCTTTGGTCGAACAATTATGAACCAACGCAAGTTTCGTGATATACATCTTGTAGACGAGTCTAAGTTAACAAAGTATGTTACAAAGCCAAGATTTGACTGCAGCAAAATGTTCGATAACAAGTTGCATGCTGTGCATTTAAATAAATTAATTGTAAAGTTTGATAAACCAATATATTTAGGAATGACCATTTTGGATATCAGCAAAGTAATAATGTATGATTTCCACTATAATTATATGTCAAAATTTAAGAATAAAAAGTTCTTAATGACAGACACAGACAGCCTTCTTTATTCTATAGTAACAGAGGACTTTTACAAGGAAATACAATGTGACTTGGACCGTTTTGACACCTCTGCATATAGTAAAGATCATTTATTATACTCTGATAAAAACAAAAAAGTTACGGGCAAGTTTAAAGACGAATTAAATGGTCAAATGATGTATGAATATTGTGGTTTAAGGCCAAAATTATACTCTTTCATTCCTTTACAATGGTTATACGAAAAAGAAAAGCAAAATGAGCTAGAGGTTAAGAAGGCAAAAGGAGCTGACAACGCTACAGTTAAACATCTCTTAACACACCAACACTACTTACACTGTCTTGCAACCGGAGAAGATTACTATGAGAATGTTACAAGAATTAAATCCACAAACCACCATCTGCAAACATTAACGATGAACAAAAAGGTACTCTCTTTTGATGACGACAAGAGGTTTATTGTGGATGGCATCAACACCCTTGCCCTTGGTCACTATAAAATTGGTCAAACATAAATCTGTATTTGCCATTATTCTTTGGCCTTTCCTTGTCTATTACAAAAAAGCCATATTTAGACCTATCCCAGCATTGATGGCAGAGATTTCTAAATTGGTTAAATGAAAAATCATTTCCCACATGATTGTTATACACATGTTTTAAATTTAAATCGTCTTGTTTAAATAATATTAGAAAATTAACATTGTCACGTAAATGTTTGTTTACTTTACTGTAAGATTGACACAAGTAAAAACTGTTAATATTTTTGTGTCTGCCCATTGAGAAAAATTGTGTGATATTTGGACTATTTATGTCGTCAAATACAACTATTGAGTGTGATTCTACATCATTTGGTGTGATTTCACAGTTTGAATATGTGTGTAATTTAACTTCATCACACAGACGGAATATTTCAATTATTTTTTTATATTTTTCTTGTTCTAAAGATTTGGATATTATATATAAATTTGTAAACTTTAATCCTTGTTTTTTTACAATTAAGTTATAAATTACAACAGTCTTCCCCGAACCACTGGGCCCTATTATAAGACAGCGAATATTATTAGGAAATAGGCCCAACTTCTTTGGTGTATTTTCTTTATGTGCTATTTTAAATTTGTTCTTTTGTTGAATAAATGACATTTTTTATATAATGGTGTATTTTCTTTATGTGTTAAATTTGTTGAATAAATGGTGTATTTTCTTTATGTGTTAAATCTTTTGTTTAATAATTTTTTTATATAATAAAAATGGCAAAGAGAAAGTGTAAGAAGGGTAAGGGATTATTCTTAAAGCCATATAGAGGCCGTGGCTTGTTAAATACCCTTATAAACAACCTTCCTTTCCCCCTCCACATCCCGTCGTATTCATATTGTGGTCCAGCAACTAATATACGTGAAAATTTAGCCAAAAATGTACCTCCAAAAAATAAGCTAGACTCTTATTGTAAAGAGCACGACATATTCTACATGAATAATCCTGATACAGCCGCCCGGAACAAGGCAGATATGAGATTGGCGGACCAGGCTTGGACTAGAGTTTCGGCAAAGGACGCCAGTCTGGCCGAAAAAGCAGCGGCTTATGCAGTGACAAATTTGATGAAGGCTAAGGCAAAAATGGGAATGGGATTAAAATTTAATAAAAAAGATGGACAACTTTCAGCTGTTAGAGGCAGCAAGAGACGTGCCTCACTTTCGAGGAGTGTACCTAAAAAACGAGCTAAAACATCTAAGGCCAAAAGTAAGAGAATGTGGAATTATTAATTTAGACAGTGACAGGGGCACACATTGGACAGCATATCGTAAAAATAAAGATATTGTAATATATTTTGACCCTTTCGGAATACAGCCTCCAAAAGAGGTAATTGAATATTTTGTACCATCTAAAATTTACTATACAACTGATCAAATACAAGATTTAAACAGTTCCATTTGTGGAATTTTATGTTTATCATTTCTGAAAAATTTTAGTTTATAAAAATGGATTCATTTACTATAACATTTACGGGCACAGAGCCAGAGTTGAAGTCGGTGTTCTTTCCTCCTATAGAATTAAATGGTGATTATGTAATTGGACTGGTAGATTTTCAAAGTTATAATTCTATATTTAATGTTAAAAAACCTCTAAATACTTTGACATATTACAAAATGCACAAAATTACAACCCCAAAAGGGGAGGTCACAATTGACGAATTAAACCGGGCATTAGCTGGTAAAGTTGAAGTTATTATACAAAATAAAGTAGCATTAATTAATACAAAAGTCAAACTTATATTTTACAAAGGCCTAGTTCCAAAATTAAATAAACTTAAAGACACAAAATTAACTATAGACGAGGGTGAGGATGTGTATTATTACGATCACAAAGCTCCAAATGTAATTGAAATTGTTGAAGGTACATACGAGGTGTTTGAGCTTGCGAAGGAAATTCAAAAGCAACTCCCAGATTTTGTACTTATAGCCGATAATAAAACTATGAAAGCCACATTACATTCTGGCCATGTGTTTGATTTTACAAAACCGTGTTTAGGGTCTGAATTGTTGGGATTTAAAGGATTTTCTACTCCAGATATTGCGTTTAAATCCGTAAATAAAATCAACATAAATAATGTAAATGTGATTAGAGTAAAATGTAATATTGCGAATGGGTCTTATTTAAATGGTGACAAATCACACACCATACACAGTTTTTACCCAGAAGCTCCTCCCGGCTACAAAATTATTGAGGTTCCCAGAAATATTATATACTTCCCTGTAAATAAGAGAAGTTTAGATGTTGTTAGCATTACATTTGCAGATCAACACGACAAGCCAATTGACTTTAATAAAGAAGAAACTACAATTACTTGTCATATAAAAAAGATATGAGAATTTACAAGAACGGACTGAGTGTACAAAATGCCAGGTTTCTGCGATCAATTGGGTTGAAGTTAAAATTTTCTATTAATAAAAATGGAAGATTTTCTAGACGTTACAGGAAAATTCCAATACGATGATAGCCTGGTTAAAATTACAAATCACTCCTATGTTCCACACAACACTTTGGCAATAAATAATTCCGATGAAATTCGAATATGCATAAATAATCAAGATTTACTAACACTCCCTTGTAGGAGTTATCTGTATATTAAAGGAGAAATAGAGAATCATGATAAAGGACATTTTATAAATAATGCATTTGCATTCTTATTTGACGAAATTAGATACGAAGTTGCTGGTAAAGAAATAGATATTGTAAGAAATCCGGGAATTTCCAGTCTTATGAAAATATTGTGCTCTTACAATAAAACAACTAAATTGTCAAATGTAGCATTTGATTCTGATGAAAATTTAAAGGAGTTCCATAAAAGCGGCAAGTTTAGTACTTGTGTCCCGTTAGAGCTGTTAATGGGTGTGTTTGAGGATTTTAATAAGGTTTTAGTAAATGTTAAACAAGAATTGGTGTTGAAAAGATCCAAAAACGACTTAAATTGTATATTAACAACATCTAATGCTCCAACTGGTGTCGATCCTATTCCTAAAATTACACTTAAATCGATTCAGTGGGTGATGCCGCACGTGGTACCATCTGATGGGGAGAAGCTTCAATTACAAAAGATGTTATTGCAAAATAAAAATTTGCAAATTGCATTTAGAAGTTTGGAGCTACACGAACTCCCATCATACCCCGAAACCAAGAGACACACATGGTCAGTTAAGACGTCTTCGAGTTTGGAGAATCCCAGGTATATTATATTTGGTTTCCAAACAGGTAGGGACAACAGTGCACGAAAAAGAACTGATGAATTTGATCACTGTAAATTGAAAAATATCAAAGTGTTTTTAAACTCTGAATATTATCCTTATAGTGATTTAAATCTCGACTTTGAAAATGGAGATGCATCTAAAGCTTATGAGATGTTTGTGAGGTTTAGGGAGAGTTACTACAACACCGTCCCCGATCCTATGTTTAACAGAGCTGACTTTATAAAGAAATATCCTCTAATTGTAATAGATTGTTCTAGGCAGAATGAATCGGTCAAAGAGGGGGTTGTAGATATTAAATTAGAAATTGAAACTGCAGAAAATGTCCCTTCAAACACATCTGCATATTGCCTAATAATACACGATAAGGTGTTTGACTATAATCCTTTGACAAATGAGATAAATAAAATGTAAATAAAATGAAAACAAATATTCAACAAGAATTGGTAGAGTCTGCAAAACAAATAAGAGAAAAATATAGGGCGTTAAAACGTGGTAAATTTCTAGAGGCTGAAGAGAGGTTCCAAACATTCCAACCGTTAATAGAGCCTTTGCAAGAATTAAAAAATTTAGCCACAAAAACAGAGAGGCCAGTTCTCCCAATGATTTTAGAAAAGACCCCGTCTAGAATACCAAGAATAACACAAATAACACCACACAAATTAGATTTTGGTCTTTTAGCATCAGACTATTTAGGAAATTACCTTAGTAGAAGTAGTATGACAGACACCACATATGGTATTAGGCGAGAAGGAAATAAATTTTTTATTGGGAATCAGGAAGTTCAAATTGCCAATGATGATGTTACAGTTGGAGAAAAAATTTATAAAGGGACAAAGGGATTGTGGGAATTGTTAACTTTAAAAGAACCCGTAAACTATAGTCAGGCTGATTTGCAAAATTATAAAGAGATTTTGGAAGCTACAAATGCACATTTAAAGGGTTATAAAACAGGTGCGGCGATGTCAAGTAATAAACACACTAAATATCTTAATATAATTAAACCCCTGTTTAAGACTGTTGGTGAAGGTTTAAGGCAGGTAACTGGTAATAAAATAGACTATGTTTATTGGGATGATCCTAATGAGCTTGTAGATAGGTTAAGACTGCTTTGGTTAAGCCGATTGGCGGGAAATTCTGGAGTGGATAATGAGATAGATTCTATCATAGAAGAATTGAGGGAAAGTGGAATTGTTTATTAAATAAAAAGATGATAGATAAATTTTATCGCGTATATAACCCATATAGTAAACCAGAAGCTAGAAGTTTTAAAGAAACTACTTTAAATCTAAAAGATGATGGTTGGAATGCTTTAAATTATAAAATTAGTAATGTTAAAGGTGGGGAGTTTACTGATGATGTATCGACTTTGGGGCAGACGTTAACTAGAAAAGGTGATGCTTTTGTACAAGGTAATCCTAAATATAAGTTTTTAGAATCCAAGAATAATAATTGGAACGCTAATAAACGCAAAATTACTAATGTTAAACGAGGTGAAAGCTCAACCGATGTACCCACATTAGAGCAAACTTTAATAAGAAAAGATGGTGTCTTTGTACAAGACAAAAATAATTATGAATTTTTGGAATCGGAGAATGGTATTTGGAATGCCAAAAAGCGAAAAATAAGTAATTTGTTGGCTGGTAAAGAAAGCGATGATGTTGTAAACGTCTCTCAAGTACCAAAAATGGATCTAAACTTTTGGGATTTTAATAATAAAAGGCTAGTTCGTGTTAAACCCGCTGTTGATGAGAACGATTGTGTTACAAAACATCAGACTGTGACTTTAGACGGTCTTAAATTTGATGGTAAAAATAAGCAATTAACAAACATTTTACCTGGAACATTGCCAAATGATGTGGCTGTTGTTAAGCAAATATTAACAAAGGGTGAGAAAAGCATAATAAAACAGGGGGATAAATATTATAATGTATTAACATTAGATGGCGATATGTGGGATGCAGAGGACAAATTAATAAAGAATGTACCTGAAGGCAAAGATAGGAGTGATATTTGTTTAATGTCGCAGGTTTTGAGGTATGACGATAATATTAAAACTTTTAGACAAGACAATATTAAATTTGATATTTGTTTAAAATCACACGCATTAAGGTTTAACAATAAAACTAATAAATTTATGCAAGACAATAATGAAATCGATTTGATGATGTACAATCCTAAATTGTTGGTTGCAGACCCTACATCTTTAAGCGGATTTAAGACTTTAGATGGAGAGGCATATTTGCCAAAAAACTATGTATATCAAAGAATGAGTGATGGTATGTTAATTGGTAGCAATGGAGGTGTTTTTGAAACGACAGAGACTGGCAGATACGTTAACATTAAAAATAAAGAATAAAAAATGGAAAAAATTGCTTACGAATTGCATAAGCCCGCGAGAAAGAACTTTGTTAGAAGGTCTTTTAAGGTGTTGGGTATAAACGAAACTGTTCAAATAGATTTAATAGATATGCGGAATTATGCTAGAGAGAATTCTGGAAATAAATATATTTTAACTTTAATAGACACATTTTCTAAAAAAGCTTATGCTGCTCCACTAAAGAATAAAACTGGATTAGTAGTCACAGAAGCTATAAAAACTATTCTCCCAAAGGGAGTTAAAAATATTCAATCTGATAACGGAAAAGAATTTTTTAATGAACATTTTACCAAACTAATGAAAATTCTAAATATTAATCACTACCACACTTACTCTACAACTAAGGCGGCTATTGTGGAAAGGTTCCAGAGAACTTTAAAGAATTGGTTGTATAGAGAGTTTAGTGCACAAGGGAGTTACAAGTGGTTGGATTTACTTCCAAAGTTAATAAGGATATATAATAATAAAGTACATAGATCCATAGGGATGAAGCCTAACCAAGTAAGTGCTAAGAACTCTAAAGATGTACATGAAAGGTTAGCATCTAAAGTACAAGTTAAAAAGCCAAGATATAAGGTGGGGGATAGTGTAAGGATATCTAAATATAAACATGTATTTAGTAAAGGTTATACCCCTAACTGGACGGGAGAGCTTTTTACAATAGCAGAAGTTAAGAAAACAAAGCCTGTGACTTATATTTTGAAAGATGAAAATGGCAATATAATCAAAGGAGGATTTTATACAGAAGAATTGTTAAAGACTAAATATAAAGACGTGTATTTGGTAGAGAAGGTAATTAGGAGGAGGGGTGATTTATTATATGTCAAATGGCTCGGGTTCCCAAGTAGCCAGAACTCGTGGATTTCTGCAAAGGATGTGTTAAAATGAATTTTAAAATAGGGTCAAAATTGGCAGTTTGACTGTGAATTTGGGATATGTGAAATTTATTAAAACACTAGGACAATCACATATCCAAATTTTAAACAAATCGGACAGTAAATAAAGAAGTTGGCAATTGGCAGTATTTTTCAAAAATATTTTTTAATTTGACTGTAATAGTGAATTTGGGAAATGTAAGTGGAATTTATTAAAACACTTGCCTAGGACAATAACACATCCAAGTTTTAAACAAATCGGACCATAAACACTAAAGATAGTTTTTTAGAATTTGAAAATTAATTTTAAAAAATATAGGGGAGGGATGGGGACAATATATTTAATATAGGCAAGGGTTGGGTATTAGTACGGGCCAACAAGGAAACTTGTGGCTTATTAGTATAGGCAGGATCGGGCGTCGGTCCAAAAACTGATCCCCATAAGAATAACATGGGGAAAAAGCGCCGAATAGTATGCCTCCCCCTCATTTCACATCTACTGGGGGCTGACGTCACGGGGGGGGGCTGACGTCACGGGGGGGGGCTGACGTCACCGGGGGGGGCTGACGTCACCGGGGGGGCTGACGTCACCGGGGGGGGCTGACGTCACCGGGGGGGGGTGATTCCTCATTCCTCCTCTCACGCCTTTGCTGGTTTTGAATGCCCCAATGCCCCCTACTAATATGGTTAGATATAACCAATTATTCGTAGACCTATTATTTTAGCTGTAATTGTTTGTCTTAAAGGTGACAAACAAATTGTATATTTCAATTGGTACAAAAAAACAACAACAAAACATTAACCCTCGAACAAACATCAATCTTTAAGTTATGAAAAAATGCACATTTATTATGTATTTCAGCATTTTAATTCAGTTTGTGTAAAATAAAACACGAAACAACATTTTACTTGCTGTTTAGGTTAGAAGGGTAGGAGAAAAGAAAACTAATATTTTCATTGGTTCATAAATTAAACATTACAACAACTTATTCTGCATCAGTTTTCTGCTATGTAGATCTGTAAACACATCTAATACTCGTATTTTATGTTACCACACAAATTAAAAACGGGGTTAACTCTATTAACTAATTAGGGTTATATTTTTGGGTATACTGGTCGCTCCAAAGTCCAGTTAAACTGCTAATGTTAATTTCAGCTAATACATGTTACTTATTGTATTATGTATTCAATTTGTATGCTAAATATGTAATCAATAGTAGTATAATTTGCCTGAACTTTTACTCATGAATCGTTTTTTTGAGGAGTGCAGGCAGGATCGGAGTGCAGGCAGTCGTGGGAACCGGTTTCGCTGCAGTTGGGCTCGCGGGGCGCGGACGGTGGTGCGGCTCTGCGTGAATGATTACATCAGAAAGTGCAGGCAGGACCGGTGTTGTGGTGGTCAGGGTCGGTCGCTGGCGCGTCGGTGCAACAAATGCCAGGGCCGACTGCATAGTTGCATGAGAGTTACATTGTTGCTGTTTGTGATGAACAGGATGTCTGCTCAAGGTAAGAGGATATTTCGGTCTGCAACCGAGGTAAGTAAGTCTATAGCAAAAAGAGAATTGTACTTGTATATAAACTGGTGAAGAAAAATGTTTAGTGTATTAGTACGATGTCAGGCATCGAAATTGTAGTGTGTTTTTTAGCTCGCCGAGGAAATGACCTCAACAATATATTAGATGAGTTAAACGCGATAGTCAATAGGCGGGGTAATTTGTTAGGTTATTGGGAGGTGGGGTTTAGGAACCCGTACGATGGAACAGCAGGTATGTGTTACACTTTATAAAATATTCACCTTTTCTGTTTTAGCTCATGATATACTAGTAATAATACGTATGTGAGATCAGCTATCATTTTTCAGTAATAATAAGTTTTATCTGGGCTTATCAGTGACTTATCACAACATTTAACTGTTTCTCTTTGGCTTTACCACTGAAGTATTTCGCGGTCTTTAACTACGTAACTTTAAATGCGCTTTAAAAATATCACTAATAATATAGTGAACAGAAAATTTAAATAGCACTGATTTACAACAACCAAGTAAAATTTAAATATATGTTTTGTGAGTACAAGTACTTACCTCGACTACAATTTATAGTTATATTCAGCTGTAATTATTAGCAGTCACCCATGTGAGGATATTAATAAGAACAATTCAGGATAAACTAATGTTTATTAATATTGATCAGGCCTTACAAATAAATACATTTGGACTGTTGTTGATTTTATTCCCGTCTGAGCGGAGTCTGTATGTTAGCGGGTTGTTGAGCTCCGCAATTTCCTCGTCAGTCAACGATACGAGAAACCGTTTCGGCAGATAGCAAATCCCTTTTACCTCATCGTCATGCAGTATTTCGACCCGCAGAGCCGGCCCCTTGCTTGTATCGACTTTCTTAGCCGATATAATCGGATAACCTTCTGCCTTTGTCAGGGTCGCTAGCTCGAACCGCTGCGGTCCCTGGTACGACGACAGGGTGTTGAGTTTGTGGCTCAGGTCAGACATATCTTGCGCTAAAACACAATTTAGTCAGTATAAATAACTATTCCATTTTGGTTCTAGCGGGTGACTACCTAGAAGAATACGGCCCGATAAGATTCGCCCTCAGAGAGCGACAATTAATGCGGCGCACCAGAGCGTCGCCGTACGACAGGCCACGCCCCCCGGGTAGCCGAAACCGGTCGTCCCCGCCTCCAACAATGGTGGTGAATCCGTCTACTGAAGGTAAATAAGGTTTTGCTTATATGTGTAACAGAGCACAGAGGATTCAGCGAATATGCAAAATGGTGATGAAACCTGAAGGTAAAAAAAAATGTTTTGCTTATATGTGTAACAGAGCACAGAGGATTCAGCGAATATGCAATATGGTGATGAAACCTGAAGGTAAAAAATGTTTAGCTTATAAGTGTAACAGAGCACAGAGGATTCAGCGAATATGCAAAATGGTGATGAAACCTGAAGGTAAAAAATGTTTAGCTTATAAGTGTAACAGAGCACAGAGGATTCAGCGAATATGCAAAATGGCGATGAATCCTGAAGGTAAAAAAGGGTTTTGCTTATATGTGCAACAGTCCACAGTGGATCCAGCGAATATGCAAAATGCTGGTGAATCCTGAAGGTAAAAAAGGGTTTTGGATATGTTTTATGTGCAACAGACTACTGTGGTTCCCACTCAGCGAATATGGAAATATTCCTACATTGCAATTTCCGATGAAATTTACATTAGGACCTATAGCGTTATGAAACTGCAGCCGAGAATCTTAGAAAATTATGAGACTATTGCAATGTAAATACGCAAGCTGTTCGTATACAAACGCTATTCGACCATTGTGTTTCCCCAATAGCTAAATAAAGCTGTAAATATTCGCAAATTGTTCGTACATTATTAGAAATTGTGCTACCTAAAACTGGGTAGTTAAAAGCTGAGTTGACATAGTGACGAATTGGAAATTTTAATAAAAATTGCTTGAAATAAACTACAACATTTTGAGTGATTTTAATTTCTGATTTCAGAGAGCGAAGAAAGAGCTGAGGAGGAGTAGAAGCCTTCACCGCCTCGCTTCGCCGAGTAGCAAAACCCCTTTAATATACATATTATATAGTAATTAATAAATAATAAGTGTAAATCTGTGTATGAGTTTAATTTATACCTCGGACAAGTAATATAGTAACAGGTCTCTTGCCTTGGTTGGACTCCCACGGTGTAGACTTCAGAAGTGAATGGTACTGAAGTCGGCTGTGGGGTTTATATAGGCTGTAGAACCTTGGTAAACAGGATATAGCTGCAAGGTAGCACCTCTTTTTCACAAAAAAATGTCTCGTCCTTCAAAGTGAGGTCGATAAATAAGTCTTTGCTTTTATTTTATAATTCAAGTCCCTCCAACTGGAGGTCGACAAGTGACTCTTTTTCTAAAAAAGCGCAAAGCTAACCTCCACTTCGAGGTCGTCTCCATCCTGGATAGAAGGGGATAAATATCCTCTTTGTAGAAGGAAACTGATTATTCTGCTGATCACCGTCCGAGCGGCAAGAGGGGACCTATGGAGAAGTCTCTCCTCAAGTGTCCCTCGTGTGAAGAGGCTTTTTTTCTGTCAGAAGATGCGAGAAGTCGACATATTGCAGTCTGCCTGGCTATCACTGGGTTTTCTGCCAGACCGTCGAAACCTAGCGACTCCACCGCAGCACCCCTAGACCTGACCGTCCAGAGCAGGAAACGTCCAGCCAGCAGCGACAGTCCGGCTAAAAAGTCACGTCAAAAGAAGCCGCGACGAGATGAAGCACCTTCTCACGCCGGTCCTGACTACAGCCAAGCCGGACCTTCTCGTCCCCACGTCGCTCTCGTCGACAACCAAGCCGGAGCTTCTCGTCCCCGCGTCGGTCCTGTCGACTCCCAAGCCGGACCTTCTCGTCTCCACGCAACCGTCCCTCCTCAGGAGACGTCCAGCGAACTCAGCTACGAGCTGACAAAGTCGTTAAATCACGCAAGGGACTACACAATAAAAAACACTGCAGGCTTCATTGCGCTTGAGCCGTTTATCGAAGCCTCCCTGCCGATCCTGAACGACATATTGCTTAGGGAATTGGACGTCACTGTGTCGCTCAAATATAACATCGTCATGGAAGCGAGGTATCAACATCCTGAGGGGGACATTGAGACGTTCAACTTCAAGACTACCTCACGAGCGATCCTGGGGAAAACGAACGACACTCTGCGGCTTCTAATAAAGCAGACGCAGAAACTCCTAGAAGAAGAGGCTGAACTGCAGACTAAAGGCTCCGGATGGAGCTTAGACAGGCCGACAAGTATCACTCTCAGGGTGAGTAGGTTAAAGTATAAAAACGTGTCTGAAGGGAGTGGTTTCATAGATTTGCCAAAAAAACTTAAAAACAGGCGGGCTACTATTAATGTCCAAAATGATGACAATAAGTGTTTCCTTTATAGCATGAGTGTAAAACATTTGGCGAACGTTAATTTCAAAACGGTTTTAAATGAAAACTCATTTACGAACTTGGAACAAAAGTATAATTTTGAGGGGTTGACATTTCCTGTTAAGATTCATCAAATTAAGAAATTCGAGCAAAATAATCCAAATTGCTCGGTCTCAGTGTTTGAGTGTGATTCAGATGGTTGTATAACACCGTTACGACTAGCGAAAAAAGAATGTTCTGACCATACTGATTTACTCTTATTGGTCGATAACAAAACTGGAAAAAGTCATTACATTTATATTTCGGACTTTAAAACCTTAATCAGACCACAGTTGACAAAGGGTACCAATCAGATAACAGTGTGTAAGCGTTGTTTCAGCTTTAAAGAAACTAGGAGATGTAAGCCAGACGGCAAGACTTGGTTAGCTAACCATTTAGAAATTTGTGAAAAATACGCACCTACTCCGATTAAACTACCAGAAGAAGGAAAAAATCAGCTTAAGTTTGAAGAATTCGAAACGCAAATTCCTGTACCTATTATAGTAGCGGCAGATTTTGAAGCATTTTTACATCCGACCGTGAGCACCGACAATGCGACGTATCAAACACATGAGGCGAATTCGTTTTGCGCTTTGGTAAAATCGACCCTTCCCGTCAGTTTGTTAGACGAAGTCGAGATTTCAGCCGAACCTTATGTCTATCAGTCGGCTGAAAACGTAGCCAAAACGTTTTTAATGTATATGAAATCACTCGCGCAAAAAGTTGAAAAACTATATTCCAGACAAGAACCGCTGAAACAAATGTCGGACGAAGAAAAAGCGAGGCACGAGCAAGCTGAGTTTTGTGATCTATGCGAGGTACCTTTTAATAGTCCAAACATGGTAAAAAACCTTGATCATTGTCATTTAACGGGAAACTATAGATTCGCTCTTTGTCAACGTTGTAATCTAAGATGTCAGTTGCCTAACTTTATCCCTGTGTATTTTCACAACTTTTCCTACTACGATCAAAGTTTCATAGTTAGAAACCTGTCAGTGTTTAAAGGTCATGAAATTCGAGCTATTCCGAGTAATAAGGAACATTTCATCTCAGTATCCGTGCGAATAGGAAAAATTTGGTTGAGATTTCTGGACAGCTTCAGACTAATGCCAGCGTCTCTGGCCACACTCGCAGCTACATTAGATGTGTCTGAACTAATTGAAAGTTCAAAACTCGTGCCTTCAGATAAAGTAGAGCTTATAACGAGAAAATCTTGCTATCCATATGACTACGTGACGTCAGATGAAGTGTTTAGTGATACCTTCCTGCCACCACGTGAAATGTTCTATAATCGGCTAACCGATGAGGAAATCTCAAACAGTGACTACGAGCACGCGCAAAAAGTTTTTACAGAGCTAGAAATGAAAACATTCAAAGATTACCATATTTTCTACCTTAAATTAGATGTATGTCTTTTGATGGATGTGCTTGTCTCGTTTCGTAAACGTTGTCTCGAGTCTTATCGCATTGATTGCGCTCATCAATACACGGTACCCGGATTAGCTTTTAGAGCGATGCTTCGAATAACTAGAGTTCAACTTGAGCTAATGACAGAATACGATCAGATACTGATGGTAGACTCGGCTATACGTGGCGGGTTGGTACAGTCGTGTCTGCGTTATTGTAAGGCGAATAATCAGTTTTTAGAGCGCTCGGACGACTACAAACCGGACGAAGAAACTAGCTATTTAATGCACTTAGATTGTACGTCTCTTTATGGTTATTCGATGACCATGCCTCTCCCCTCGGGTAATTTTAAATTTGAAGACGACGTAGAAAACCTCGATTGGTACAAATTACCCAAAGATGCTCCGAAGGGTTATATTCTAGAATGCACTGTCGAGTATCCCGACAGTGTACACGACGATCTTCAGGAATTACCTCCTTTGCCCGTTCAGTCAGTACCTCCGGGCGGAGGTAAAATGAAAAAGCTTATAGCTACCCTGGAGACAAAAGAACGTTACGTGGCTCATTACACCGTGTTCCAACAAGCGGTAAGATTAGGGCTTAGGATTACAAAAGTACATAGGGCCATGTCGTTTTCCCAGTCGTGTTGGATGAAACAATTTATTGACATCAATGCCGATTTAAGAAAACGGTCAACGGACGAGTTTTCTAAAGGTTTTTACAAATTAATAATGAATTCAGTCTTTGGTAAAACTATAGAGCAGGTACGAAAACGTGTTGACATCCGGTTGGTGACCACGGAAAGCGCTTTGGAAAAGTTGATTCGTCAAGCTAGGTTTGTAGATCGTACGATAATTTCAGATTCAGTCACAGCTGTTCATTTGCGTAAAAAGAGTGTTCTCATGAATAAACCTACGTACATCGGCATGTGCATATTGGATATTTCTAAAGTACACGTTTACGAGTTTCACTACGAAGTCATGAAAAAACATTTCAAATCTCCAGACATTCTGGAGATGGTATACCTGGATACTGATGGCATAGGTTACTATTTGAGAAGTGCAAGAAACTTACCCGATGTGTTGAAACAGCCTTCGTTGTCTCAACACCTAGACCTGTCCACCTTTCCAAACGATGAAGTAAGACACGATGACAACAAAGGCGTCATAGGTACCTTTAAGGAGGAAACCAATTGGCGGTTTATGTACGAATGGGTCAGCCTACGACCTAAGATGTATTCTTTTAGGTTCAGCTCTGATGAGTTATCCGATGAGAAGCGGATAGCTAAAGGTCTCAAAAAGGCTTACGTCTTAAGACAGCTACGATTCCAAAACTACAAAGAGGCTTTGCTTGGGAAGGAGCAGAGCAAAGCAAAATTCAACTTGATAAGGAGTAAAAAGTTCCGTATCGTAACAATGAGCGTGGAAAAGAAATCACTAACTTGTGACGACGACAAACGCTATATCCTACCTTGTGGTATTCGAACACTGGCCTACGGCCATTATTCGATCCGCGACCGATTCAACGCTGAGGAGGACAGTGACGTGTCGGATAGCGATTAAAATGGCGTTAAGTCTCTATGAACTCGCATTAAACGCCACATGTGCCGTTCTCGATCCTCACGACCAAAACGTCGAAAGCATTGATGAAATAAATATGTTGTGTTCCCTACCGCGATCGATACAAAGGGATTTAAGAGTAAAAATAAAACATATTTGGATAAACGAGACAGTAATTCCGGAAAACCCTCTGGATTATGAGTATAAATATTTAGACTTTAATACCTTAGACAAGTTTGAGTTTTTAATGTTAATGTCGCATCCAACCGAAATGTTTCCTGAATTTTGGTCTCCTTACAGAGAAACTGGTCATATTGTTTTTAATTATTATGAATTTCACATAGGAAACGTTAACCCTCATTACAAACTTTGTCGCTTGTGTTTTCTAACAAACTGTAGACCGTCAAATAACGAGAATGATATGGACTATCAGAGCTATTGGGAACAAATGAATTGGCGGTTTTATCAAGTTTCAAAACATGTTGAAACCACTCCCAAGGTTTTTATTTCTACAGTTTTACAATCAGAACAAAACTGGTGTCAATGGTGTATATTACAACCGTTGTTCCAATTGTACGATTGGGAAAGCTGTGGTAATAATACTAGTTTTCATGAAACTGACAGTGATACCGACTTGGAGGAGGTTAACGTAAGTAAAAAAACTGAAGTCTTTGATCCCTATACTTCTAGCGCCTGCAAATTGGGAAAAGCTAACGCCTGTACGTTGCGGGATTGAAGGCGCGCTTTAAAATCCTCATTGCTGTACATTATAATCTTTTGTATAATATGTTTATGTCTGTACGCTTTAATTACATATAATAATTATTTATACACATTGTGTCTGCTTGTACCTTAAGTATGTAATTATTTTCGCTTGTTCAGTCCTTTTATAATTAGGAAATAATTTTCACTTTGTAAATTAACAGCTTTTATATTTATGTAATCTTTTGTATAGTATATACTTGTACTTAAATATTACTTTGTATTCTTCGTGCATTCTTGTTCCATAATAAAACTATTGTTAGAAGTACCGAAAATGTATTGACTTTGCAATATTTTCACTTGTTCAGTCCTTTTTATAATTATGAAATACTTGTCACTTTGTATGTTCAAAATAATTAACAGCTTTTATAATCTTTTGTATAGTATATACTTGTACTTAAATATTACTTTGTATTCTTCGTGCATTCTTGTTCCATAATCAAACTATTGTTAGAAGTACCGAAAATGTATTGACTTTGCAATATTTTCACTTGTTCAGTCCTTGTTATAATTATGAAATAATTTTCACTTTGTAGATTAACAGCTTTTATATTTATGTAATCTTTTGTATAGTATATACTTGTACTTAATTATTACTTTGTATTCTTCGTACAGTCCTGTTCTATAATCAAACTATTGTTAGAAGTACCGAAAATGTATTGACTTTGCAATATTTTCACTTGTTCAGTCTGGACTTTTTATAATTATGAAATACTTGTTACTTTGTATGTTCAAAATAATTAACAGCTTTTATAATTATGTAATCTTTTGTATAATATATACTTGTACTTAATTATTACTTTGTATTTTTCCTGCAGTCCTGTTCCATAAATCAAACTGTTAGAAGTACGTTACCGTACTTTAGTTAAAACTGAAAATGTATTATTTGACTTGCTCTGTAAACCTTACAATTGCATTTCCCCTTAGCAATACATATATATATATATATATATATATATATATATATATATATGAAAATGTATTATTTGTTATATCAATTGCTCTTACAATTGTATTTTTCTTGTGCAACGAAAGAAAATATACGCTTTAATATGAATAATCTGTGTTTATCCCTTACTACTAATGGGTACGAAACAAATAGACATAATCTAGCAAAATAACGTACAGTTTATTTAAAAAGAAAACATCTGACACTTTCTAGAAAAATTACATACTGTTTATTTAAAAAGAAAAAACATCTGAATCATATTTTCTAGAAAAATTACATACAGTTTATTTAAAAAGAAAAAAACATCTGACACTTTCTAGAATAATTACATACAGTTTATTTAAAAAGAAAAACATCTGAATCATATTTTCTAGAAAAATTACATATAGAAAAAAATAAAAACATCTGACACAATCATACTTTCTAGCAAAATCACAGTTTATTTTAAAAAATTAACATCTGACACAATCATATTTCAAGTCCTGAAGTACTGCTTCGCAGATTTTCAAAGAACAAAAACGCCTCACCTCAGCGCCATTCAGGGTAGAAGTGCTTCTTGTAGCGCTGTTGGCTGAAGCCGTCCATCTTGTGAGTATGGTAGTCGTCTCTCGTTGAAATCCGCCAGAAAAAGTGGCAAGTCCTTAACGATATGACGTTCAATGTCCGATGGTACTTTGAAAGATCCGCTGTCGCTGTTGTGGGCGGCAGCCAACATTACAGACGTCTTGTAATGTTTAGTAAAGTAGTGGCAATAGCGTGTGATAAGGTTTTGCAAAACGGGAGAACACTCAACACAAATCCGGAAATAGTTTTCCATACAATCAAATGTACGTTTCAAAGCATTCCAACCGGATGCCTGCAGCGCCAACGAAGGTGTTGTTTGACGTAAAACATCACTGTCCAATACTTGTCTGTAGGGCGATGGCCGCGTTACTTGATAGTTCGAAAACAAAACTGCACCAACATTGTTCGGTTTGACAAGAACTGTGTCCAAATAAAATGGTGTAAACGTATGACTATTGTCCATAAAGTATTTCTCCAATAAACTAAAAACAGAAACACTACGTACACTCAACAAATCTTGAATGGTAAAGTTTATACTTGTGATACTACTAACCAGATACATAGACGCCTTAAAACCACACGAAGATTCTAGGCCTATTACGACGTCGGCTTGATTGCCCAGTTTATACATTTGTCGGAGTAACAGTTTCGGCTCCATTTTTCGTTGAC
Source organism: Allygus modestus (assembly GCA_963675035.1). Classification (NCBI taxonomy): domain Eukaryota; kingdom Metazoa; phylum Arthropoda; class Insecta; order Hemiptera; family Cicadellidae; genus Allygus; species Allygus modestus. The sequence continues at coordinate 13,544,734 of OY776115.1, forward strand.
TAACCTGCTGCTGCTGCTGCTCATGCTGAGGTGTGGGACGACTCGGCTGGACGGTAATTTGCTGAGTCGGTTGATAGGTCACATGACGTTGTGGTGGTACATACGGTTCAAATACAGGTGTTGACAGTTGCTGCTGCTGCTGCTGACGATCGACATAGTAGTAATGGACTTGGGTTACGGGCGTTTCTTGTTGATCTTGTTGCTGTTGATCGTAAGTTGGAGTTTCTAGATCGGCAAGAATCGCTTCTAAATCCGCAACTGCAGTGGTGCAAGACGACGTAGGTGTTGGTTGTGGCGAATCGGTGCGACTTCTTTTTCCAGAAGATGCAACAGACTTTGATCGCTTTCTCTTCATCTTGCTGATCTCCTTGCGAGGTGCTGCAGGCGGTATAGCTGTGTTCACGTCCATGGTAGCACTGTGGCAGTGCGCGGCGGTTAATGCGGTGGAGGGGTAAAGGCAACCTTGGATCGCCGCGCGGTGGGGGGGCGCAACCTTCAACAAGTCTAAACAAGTCTCTCTGTATGCGCGGTTAGTTTGCGATGGTGTGTATTTTACCTGTTGGATCAAAAACCAGTTCTCTACCTTTGTAATCAAATAATGTTCCAAGTTTTTCCGACCACCTTAGTGAATAAGTAGGAACGTATTCCCTGTCTGAGCCGTAAGTCTTTATTATGAAAGCTTTAGATTTATCTGTTCCTCCTGTCAAAACCGGTTCGTTCGCACTGGTTTCTACCAGATTAAAGGTTCGCGTTCCGCATTTGAAATTACCAGCTACCTCGTCGTATTGGCATATCTGAGAAAGTACACTCGCATCATTCGACGATACACCAGCTCCTACGTTGGTTAGTTTGAATCCCCCGGCATCCCAGAACTGGTTTTCAGCATCTAGTTTTAGGCAAACACTTTTCAGTTGAGACAACTGTGAGTCCAAAAGCTTTAGGCGCTCGTCTAAATCACGAAAAGACTTGGCTGACACGAAATTAGTTTCCACATAACCTTTGGTTACGCAATCGTGTGACTCTTCAGGTTCAGCAACGTATCTGAGCCTTTTGTAACGCACGTTAAAGTGAGCTCCGCCTGCATCCAAACCCAGCGGTTGGTGATGACGATACGATATTCGCTGTGGACCGCAGAGTACACGTCCAAACTTGTCCCTGGGATGACGTTTCATAGCCTATCACTGCCGCCGACTGGTACATTCTCCGTATAGCAGCGCGTTTATATCCATGAATTGTGTTTACTGTCCATTCCCAACCATTTCACGTAAACCTTCTTGCCTTTCCTTTTCAACACCTTTTCCACCAGATATGTGTCTGGAAAAGCAGTTTTTTGCATCTCCGGCTCGTAGAACGCTCCACTAATTACTTCTCCTTCCATGTCACGTAGCGTGTATACCGGCGGGCGGGTTCTGCGAACCTCATGCACTTTGAACAGTTCCGTGGTCCAGCTCGGAAGGTAACCTTTGGAAAAAATAGACGTTTTGTACTTGGATATTCTCACAACGTCATTGACTTTAAACCGCGGTCGCATGTTTTTCCTAGTCAAAAAGCGAATGGGAGCCTTGTTCAACTTGTCGGCTAGATCCCTTTCGTGAGAGTGGTTCACATCGATCGGTTTCATACCAATAGATCGATGTACGCGATTGTTGTATGTCGATAACAGTTTAGATAGAAGGTCGTTTGTGGCCCAACGATACGAACCTTGAACACCAAAGGCTTTAAACATCCAATTTTTCAGAGTGCGATTGAAACGTTCCACTACCGAGGCCTTAAGCGAACTGAAAGTGCTGTAATGGTTTATGTCGTGACGTTCCATCAGAGCGGTAAATGTTTTGTTAAAAAATTCTCTTCCATCGTCGGACTGGATATTTCTTGGCAGTTCTGCTGCATTTGCAAATATATCTTCCATACCCTTTGCAACTGTCTTAGCGGTTTTGTCACGTAGCGGTGCGGCGAAACCAAACTTTGATAACACATCGATCCCAGTGAGTATGTATTTGAATCCCGCGTTTTGCCTCGCGTACTTTTTCATGTCAACGAGATCAATCTGCCAAAGGTCATTTAAGCTTTTCACATAGACATGGCGTCGTGGATAACGTTTTCTCGCCTGCCTGTGAAGCTCTTCAACTATTTTCTCTTTAGCATCATCTGCCATCTTGTCAGTATCAAACTCACCTCGACAATGAACAATGCCGACTACAATATGATTTTATACAAACGTAAAAGGTTCACTATTTCGTTAAACTCTCTAGAATGTCCGCTGTGGCCAGCGTTCTTGGACATGTACAGCAGTCTAAGTCGATTTACCAAAGCGTTTGCATCAGTGTTACTTAATCCACTGCCCGATGGCGTTGACGGTGCTTTGTGTTTAGGCGGAAAAAGACTTTGTATAACAACAGTGTACTTTTTGCCTTTGTTGGCGTTTATCCCGCGTTCCGCTGAGTACATTTGTCTGTGCGCGTTGGTCAAGACTAGTATCTGTTTGTACGCGTTTAAATCAGGAGGAGTAATTTCATCCTTTTTTGGCACTTGCATAAAGAGTAGTTCCATCAGTCCGGGAGTCATTTCAAATCTTTTGTCTTTTACTATAACCTTTGTTCTAGAAAAGGAAATTCCACTGTCGCCTATCAACGTGCCACCTTTTCCATCGGCTCGGACGCCGTACGTAGAATCGAGTTTGTCACGGTAGGTGGGAGATTGGAGTCTTTTAAAATATCTGTCCACCAAACTGGTCTCCGTTTGAGTCGAAGTGTCTACTGTTTTGTTAAGCTCGTCGTCGTCACTACCTTCACCCTCGCTACGTTTATCCGTTCCTATCGACTTCATTTCCTTTTTAATTTCCTCCTTGATTGGCGGGAGTGACATCGATTGTTTAATACTTTCAACTACTGTCTTTTGCAATGGGCTGACCAACGGTATGGCCGAAGCCTCTAGATACTTTTCAACGTCTTCTACATTCCGTTTCAAAGTCCGGTACTTTTCACGAACGTTTTTTGTAAGCTTAATAATTTCCCGTTTCACAGCCTCTTCTCTACCATAGGATCTCTTTATTCGACGTTTTCTTATCTTCTTGCGTAGTCTGTCCATAGTGTTACAGCGTCTAGGTAATACTAGGGCGGATTTCGTGCTGATATCTTATTTATAAGGGGATTACGACGACGTTTTACCTTACCACCTCCAAACTTAAATTTGGCCTTCATTGCCGTAGTGACGCTCCACGCTGTTGCTTTCTCCCCCGCCGACGTGTCTGATGCTTTGAATATTTGCCAAGCTCTTTCTGCCAGCTCTTTATCGGCCAGCTGTCTTCTTTTAGAGTCTTTAAATTTCGAGTAGGCTATGTCGTGGATCTTGCACGCTTCGTCTAGACGATTGACACCCTTATCGCCTCGTGCTAACCTCTTCTTTAACTTAGTCCCTGGTCCACAAAAGTTGTAACCTGCTATGTGGAGTTCGATGGGTAACGAATCAATCGCTTTGTTAATAGCAGAACTTATAATGCCCCTTCCCCTTCTGCCGCCTCTTCCTCCTCCTTTGCGTTTCGTCATGCTCGTCTGATTGACCAGTTTATCCCGTAGATTCTTTATTTATATCAGTCACGAATGTGTCTAGACCGCATCTATAACGTCCTTTGTTCAACTCATCGTCTTTGCTGATCACCACAAAGGAATGACGGTCTTTGTTCCAACACTGGATGCAGAGGTCTTTAAATTGGTTAAAACTCATATCGCTATCGCTAACGTGATCGTCGTAGACATGTTTCAAGTTCAACTCGTCTTGTTTGAATAATATTATAAGATTCGCGTTGTCTCGGAGCAGGTGTTTCGGTATGCGTGTGTAGGATTGCGCGAGGTAGAAACAATCTATCGACTTGTGTCTGCCCATGGAGAAGTATGCGCGCATATGGTCTTGTCGGTCGCAGGCTACGTCGTCAAACACAAATACTGAATTTGGTTTCGCTTCGGAAGGACTCTGTACATCCTCGTTGTTTTGGAAAGTATAGTAACCTATTTCAGGAGCTTTACTCATTATTTGCGATAGTATTGAGTATTTGGGCTGGTGTAGTGATTTACTAAGTATGTATAAATTTGCGAATCGCAATCCTTGAGGTTCTGTAAGTAGGCTGAACATCAGACAGGTTTTACCGCAGTTTGAAGGTCCACAAATGATGCACCTGATTGAGCTCGGCAACAGAGGACCGTGTTTGGAGGGGCTGTGTTGCGAACTGTGCTGCTCTATAAGTCTCCCCAAATCGGTATTAATGTCAAACGTTTCGCGCTGTTTTTTAAACTTCATGTTGGCTACGCTACTCTACGACTGGCTACATATATAGCGTCACGTATTTATAAGCTCAGTCCGGAGTCAGGCTTTCGTCGAGATACATTGGTTGCGCGCGATGTTGGAAGGACTATTGCCGGATGGCGGAAAGAGGTGTACCACTCGCCGACCGAAGCGTGCGAAGAAGAGGCGAGGAGGTTCAACAGCTAGTGGAGGAAAGGTCGGTGGGAAAAGGTTTCAACATGTGTCATTTCGTGATGTGATCAAGCATGCTAGAGAGGCGATCAGGGGGCAGGGAATTAGATCTTCGAAAAGTTTGGAAGCAGACAGACGTCGTATGCGGAGTGCAACCATGGCGGTGTTGAAGGCGGTTCGAAAGTATAAAAAAGGGAAGTTGGTGAGGGGGCCCGGTCGCCGAGGAGAACGGATCCTACCTTTGCCAAAGACTGGAGGACTGTTACCGCTACTGCCGATTTTCGCGGGCCTAAGCGCGTTGGGCAGTCTCGCCGGCGGTGCTGCCGGAGTGGCAAAGGCGATAAACGAGACTAGGGATGCCAGAAAAAAGTTGGCAGAGTTGCAAAGGCACAACGAGACTATGGAGGCTATTGCGTTGCGCAAAGGCAAAGGTTTGTTTTTGAGACCGCACAAGAAAGGCTTGGGTCTGTACATGACACCGTATACGCAGTATGCAAAAAACTGCTAAGCCTTCTGCCCAAAAGGGCATTGTACGATGTGGATCTTGAGAAGTTGGCACGTGAGCTTCAGATACCACATTTTAGGGGTGTTTTTATGCGTGACAATTTGCCTAAGCGACCGTGGCGACAAGAGTCAGCCATTGTTAATTTGGACAATTCCACTGGACAAGGTACACATTGGGTGTGTTTTAGAAAAAGTGGTAATCTTGTAGACTATTTCGACAGCTACGGCGATTTAAGACCTCCGTGTGAAGTTCAACGCTATCTCAAGGGGAATTTTATTTCCCACAATAGGACCGCTTATCAGTTTGTTAATTCCAATAGTGAAACTTGTGGTCAACTTTGTTTGGCGTTTTTATCCATGATGGAATAAAGCTACAAAAGGTGTGTTGCGTTTCATTTCTTTTCAGTCATGTCTTTGACGTTTACCTTTACGGGCACAGAGTCTACTCTGTCAGCTGACTTTTTCCCAGCTCTGGAACTGGACAGTGACTCGGCTTGGGAAATAGGTCTGCTAAACTTTGAATCTTTCAACTCCATTCCAAACGTAGATGTTGGTAATAACGTGTTTCACTTTAACAACGGTATGAAAGCAGTCATACCGACAGGTTCGTATGAGGTTTTGGATATTGCAGACTTTTTACAGAAACAGCTGTGGAAGGTGGACAAGAAGCTGCATATCGAGTTGACAGCGAACAACAACACTTTGCAGTCTGAAATCAAATGCAACTTTCCAGTGGACCTGACACCCGATGATTCTGTCGGTCGTCTGTTGGGTTTTAGACCCATCAAGCTGGAAGCGGGTCAGGAACTGGGTACTATGGGGGTTACTGACATATTCAGGGTGAATTCAATTCTTTTGAACTGCAGCATCGTCACAGGCTCGTATATAAACGGCCAACCTGCGCACACTATTTACCAGTTTTATCCAAGTGTCGGTCCAGGGTTCAAGTTGATCGAGGAGCCTTCACCTGTGGTTTATCTTCCAATTACCAAGAACACTATAGACAATATTACGATACAGATCGTGGATCAAGACGGACGTTTGGTGAATTTTCGCGGCGAACGAATAACTGTGCGGTTACATTTGAAGCGTAGACCTTAGAATGGGTTTTGTGTACGCCGTACGAAGAGCAGCAGGACCTACCTATTTATTGACCGACACCAGGTCGCGTGTCAGTAGTAGTCGTCAGTCTGTCAGACGATTAACAACAAGAAACAAGAGGTTTTTACGCTCTCTCGGCTTTACCGTGCTGCAATAATGAACGTTCAAGATATCCTGTTGAGTGCTCCCTTTGATTCTAGCATAAGTCACGTTGCGTGGCACTCACATCTTCCTTATGCCAGTATGACACTCAACAACAGTGATGAAATACGAATTCCAATACAACAGCAAGATATTTGTGTCATTCCCTCTATGAGCTACCTGTACGTCGAGGGTAAACTTTTAAAACAAGACGGCTCGGCTGCACCAGTCAGAACTAAATTTGTCAACAACGCTTTTGCTCAATTGTTTGACGAAATACGCTATGAAATCAATGGTATCGAAGTGGATCGTGTCAGGAACCCTGGAATCGCTACTACAATTAAGGGATACGCGTCTTTTGACGATGACACGCTCAAGTATATGAACAACTCTGGGTGGGTGAGTTCTTCTGACAAAATAAACTCGTCGCTCGATGCTAATGCGGTCGACAGCAATGGAAATTTCAGTTTTTGTGTACGCTTAGGAAGTCTTCTCGGGTTTGCCGAAGATTATACGAAGATGGTTGTCAACGCACGCCACGAGTTGGTTCTCATTAGGTCGGCCAATGATAAGAATGCTGTTCACTGGACACCCGGGCCGCCTGTTGGAGGAGTCCAAGACACGAACGTTGAGAATATTACAGTCAAGCTACAAAAGCTCTGTTGGCGTATACCCTACGTTACTCTGAGCGATGAGCAAAGGGTCGCGTTGCTTAAACAACTCAGTCGCGGTACCAGTATCCCGGTGGAGTACAGGAGTTGGGAATTGTACGAATATCCCGCGCTTCCTAAAGCTAGCAAGCAGTCGTGGACCGTTAAAACCGCCTCTCAACTGGAAAAGCCACGATACGTCATCGTCGCTTTTCAAACCGACAAGAAGAACAACTTGAAGGCTAATGCTTCTCATTTTGACCACTGCAAATTGACCAATATGAAACTTCATCTCAATTCAATCAGCTATCCTTACGACGATCTCAAGTTGGATTTCTCCAACAACCATTTTGCATTACTCTACGACATGTACTCTAGATTTCAAGAGTCTTATTATGGTACTGCAGCGCGACCCTTGTTGACAAAAAATACATTTAAGAATCACGCACCGATAGTCGTTATCGATTGCTCTAAACAAAATGAATCGATCAAGTCAGCACCTGTAGACATACGTTTAGAGTTTGAGACGTCAGAAGACTTTCCCGAGAATACTTCCGCCTACTGTCTCATTATTCATGACAAGGCGTTCACCTACAACCCGTCAAACAGTTTGGTCAGGTTCAACAACTAAGCCCCGCCCACTCCGTAGCCTATTTAAGGAGGCTCGGTTGCCTTCCCGGTCGTCATTCTCTCTCCAGTGTCTGCTCCGTCACAACGCTCCGCCACCATGAACAAAATAGCAGTGATTGATTTTAGTGCTTTTGTAAGCAAGAAGACTAACGAAGTTGTGATTAAAGAGTTGACCGTGGTGGACATTGTGACGGGATCTGCTCAGCATTGGATATTCAAACCGCCAAAGGATACACCTCATTATTGGTCAGGTACTTGCCCCGCAGATCGCCGCAACGAATGGCTGAGCAAACATTATCACGGTCTGGACTTTTGGTATGGCTTCAGCGATTATGAGGACTTGCTAAACGGGTTGAACCAGGTTTGTTCAGATATGAAAGTGCTATATGCTCCGGATCTCGAGAAGGCTAGAGTTTTGGAGAAACTATTTGATGCCAGACGATTAGTCTTTAGTCTAGAGGCACTCGGCTGCCCTTCACAAGAAAGAACATTACTTTTTCCAGAGTTAAAACTCATAAGCGTTTGTGATGAAGATGATGAAGACGGGCGGGATGAAGTGGATGGCTGCACAAAGGAGGACTTGCCCAAGCAGTGTCTCTACCATCGGCTATACTCACCAGGATTCGTATGCACTTTTGTCAACGCACAACGTCTTGCTAAATGGTGTGCTGACAACCTCGACCTTCTAGACATAAACGAACCTACTACCAGGGCAAATACCTTCGTCAATTGGAAACAAGAGTCACCCACTGCCGTAGAACTTGCAGATGCCGGTTTCGTACGCGTGCATTCTACATACGATGCTACCAAATGTGTTTACTGCGGTGTAATTTTATGCAAGTGGGAGGAAGGTGACGATCCCTTCGCAGACCATGATTACAATTCACCTTTCTGCAAGTTTGTTCGATTCAACATGCAGCTGAAGAGGGATCAACTAATCAAGGATAAAAAGGATAACAAATGTAAACCCACTTGTTGCAAGGGAGACGTACCTGCTTTTAGCGAAGACGATTTTTACCTGCGCTACGGAAATACTCCTGACATTACTGCATCGGATTTAGCTAAGTGTTGCCGTGCATAATCATGTCTCAGTTTTACAGGAATATGACAAGAGTATCTTTTCACGATCCACTTGTCACTGCTTCACTCGACCTGCCAGATGAAGACAGGACATCAACCCTCATCGCGGATCGTGAACAATTCAAACTGACTATTTGGAAATTTGAAGCGATACTCACAGATGCTCTTCAAAGTAGAATTAATCATATACGAACTTGTACACTTTCTGATCATACTACTTGTTCAATAAAAAAACCTAATATTTATTTTTATCTTATTATTGTTGTTTACCCATTACTGAAAGAACTGCGGAATGTAACGGAACCGCCGCCGCACCGCCGTCCGCGGCCCGCGAGCCCAACTGCAGCGAAACCGGTTCCCACGACTGCCTGCACTCCGATCCTGCCTGCACTCCTCAAAAACACGATTCATGAGTAAAAGTTCAGGCAAATTATACTACTATCAATAACAAAAAATAATGGGATGTAAGTAATAAACAAAAAGCTTGAAAAACTATTAAAAGTGCAATACAATTTTATTACAAACAATAAAATATAACTGTTAACCACCAAATTATTCTACTGTATATCAGTAAAACATACGAGGAATCTATACAGAGTACAAATGTTGTTCACACTTTGTCTTGGATTCTAGTCACATAAAAGATTCCGTATCTGATTTTATATGCGTAGTGATGACGAACCTACGTTTCGTATGTAGCTACTGCTGTTTTTTTAAGTAGTCTCACTATAGCTACTGTTGCATTATGTATAGTTTAGTTATCTAAAACTAGATACAACATCTATATAAAGGTGTTAGTTAATACAAAGTAGTTAGCTGCAATATTTTCAAATTGGTACCTGACTCTTTTTAATGGAGTATTAATCGCCCCACCTCATCTAATTTTCCAGCAAAGTATTTAGTAATTCGTACCTATATTTTTAGACTTTGATTTCTTTAAACATTCAAAGAAATTGATTTAAACCAATTTAATTGAAGATTGCCACTTCCGAACACATTATTCGACATATATTTTCATAAAGAAGCATAAACAAAATATAATTAAAAGTTTTTCATTATTTTTGTACTAAGAAACTAAACACATTTCAGTTTATATGATTTTTATAATATAAAAGTTTGCTCATACTTATAACAAATGTCTTATTATTTATTACAATTTACTTTAAGCATAATTTCCCAGTGTATTATTTTATTATTATTATATTATTATTTTACCGTAGGCTTGTTAACATAGTGAAGTAACTATTGGCTTTGATAATTAATATGGAAAACGTATGAGATGACATAGAGCCACTGATCATAACCTTAAAGTAACATTATGCAAAATAAATCATTTATTTTCCTAATGCCAGTAACGTTTTCTCTTTATGATTTTATTAAACAAATATTATTTTGATAAGAATCCACGCAATCTTATAATTTGTAGCATTGCTTTTAAAAGAAAACATTAAATTACTTTGATACAACTTTTTTGTTCTAAAGAAATAAAATGACTGTAGACAAGAAATAAAACTCAATATGAGGTGGAAAATATTTAACTCAATTGCTTCCTGACTGTTGAATTGTAAATGATGCAGTGCTGTCCTTTGAAGGGAGACGAACCAACGTCTTTGGACTGGAGGTTCATTTAAATACATTAACCGAGCGGTATAAATATAACAACAAATCACAGTTTAATAAAACTTGTTAAAACGTAAGCTGATATTTTAACAGTACAAGTACATACAATTTACATTAATATATAAAATACAGTAGACACCATCTTAACCGCCCTACATGACCGAGCCCTGGGTCGGATAACTAAAAAGGCGGTTAAAACGAATAAAACCTAGGTACTGTCATAGTAAGCACTCAAAAAATTATAAGACAGTTAAACATAGGTACCAAAAATTGGTACCTAGATACAATACTTGCTAACTATGGAAAATATGATCGTCTTGATGTGACCAGAATGTTTTTCACGGTACAGCATCAGGACGTAGGCTGTGGTGGCTTGCGGGAGTCACTTCTGAAAAAGAGGACGGTTAATCTGATGGGCGGTTGAAGCGAGGACGGTTAAGAGGGCGTCTACTGTATAACAATCTACACTCTATGCCTGTTTGTACATTTATGTTACATATGTTTGTTATATTACTAACTTTGTCTAAGCATAACGTTATTATAACTGGTTTGTTAAACTAAGAACCATGTAAATAATGGTAATTATCGAAATGCATTATATCATTTTAATATCGATATTAAAATTTCGTACGTGAATATGAGCAATAGGTTCCCCATGGCTCTGGAGGGAAATAAGTCAGTATTTATTTATTGATGGACATTCTATTTTACAGTTGATGGTGCAGTTTTTTCACTCCAGTTGGCTGAAGTTAAAATACATAAAACATACTTTAAATATATAAGGAAAATATTTATTTTAAAACAACAAGCAACAAGCACCAGAAATAACAAAGAAATGAAAAAATACATGATGTTTTGAATTACATAATTAAAATGTGGATCACTTGATACAATGCAAAACAATTCTCCAACACAATAAAAGCAATCGTAAATCTGATTTGCAGTGCAGTTCAAGAGGTACAATGCAGCAAGGACAATAACATTAACATCAAACAATGCACCAGATGCATCAGGTTACTCAACATGGCAGCAGCAAGACAATGGTAGTCACATTATTGTCTAAGCCCATTTGTTGACCAAGCCTACCTTATCAACTGACAGTTTTTGCTAACAAATCGTTTGACAAAACTGTAGATTATAGCTCAGTGAGCACTATACAGAAAAGGTCAAGTTAATCTTTCTAAAACAAAGCTCCTGTCAATATTTGATATCGAATTGTAATCTTGGAGATTGGAAAAGAATTATTAGAGGTAATTACTTTTTAAATACAATTAAATGAGATATTTTGTATTTAAATACTGTGCAGGACTTTTTTATGCAATCAACTTAAAACAAATAATTTGCCCCAACAACCCATTTAGGAGAAGCCTATATTTTTAGAGCTTTTAACTCCCTTCTAACTAATACAGATTTATTTAAAATTTGAAATATTTTAAAATGCCAGCTTAGCAATCAAGCATGTTGCTTAAATGCTAAAATTCATATGGATAATGTAATCAACACTTGGTACTTGTATAAGATTTTATGTTTTTAAATAAAAGGGTTTTTACACAGCCGCGTTTAATGCCGCTATGGTGTGTATGGTTACATCCAAATACACGGTGTTCAGAAAAGTTTTCCAACAATTTAGGATGCAATTTTACACATAAAAATAAGCAAAATGTTTGTATGGAGGGATGTTCTAAAACCTACAGTTTTCCGTCAATATGTATGGGTTTTTACATAAGTAATTATAACTTATTAGAAACTACCATTAATCGGTAGCATCAGCCTAAAGGTGTTAAATTACATTATATAAGAAAGACCGGTTTCGGATTAATTACAATCCATCTTTAGTCACACTGTTCCTAAACCACTGCAAGTGTACTTTTATTATATAATATATATATTAATTTGACACCTATAGGTTGCTGCAACCAATAAATGGTAGGTTTATAATATATTTAAAAGGTGTCATGGCTTTATACCGAAATATGTGTTATTACTCGTCATGCATTTGCAAAGTTTTATCCACTATTTAGCGATGTTATCTTTTCTAAAGAATTTATTAATGGTAGCATACTTTATTGCTTCAGTAGCTTTATTTAGGCTCAGGAGTCGTTGTTCTAAAGAGCAAAATAAGTCTTTAAAGAGGAATATATTAATACCCCCGTAGCAGCAAACCTGCATACTCAGCGAATTTCCAATGCATATTAATTTATCTTGATACCACATAAAGCCACATACCAAGTTTCATCAATATACATTCATAAATAAACGATTTATGACATTTTAATTATTCTCCATAAGAATAACATGGCGGCATAATAATAAGAGTATTCAGGTTTGCTGAAATAAGGAACACTAAAAATGGGCTTTTATACAAATATCAATATAACTCAACTAGGTAAAGCCACGTACCAAGTTCTATTAATTTATGTTCATAATTAAAGGAGATAACACGTTAATTATTCTCCATAAGAATAGCATGGGGCTGAGTATGCAGGTTTGCTGCTACGGGAACTATCAGGAAAAAATGGGGTTTTGTGCAAATATCAATAGACCACAGTGAAATGAAGCAATATACCAAGTTTCGTCAGGGTAAGTTGATAAATAAGCAAGATATACAATTTTTATTATCCTCCATAAGAATGACATTGGACAACGTACTGTGTTTAGCACTTTCAATATCTCAGTAACCAATTGACGTAGAGCAATGATTAAAACATCAAATTGTGCGTATTTTTAATTTGATTCAAATGGAAAAAAATAAAATTTTACTTTTTCAAAAATTGTATGGAAAAAACTCAAAAAACCCATTTTTGGGTTACAAAACCCCCCCAAAATACCCTTTCGGATAGGTCGATCCGTCTGGTTTTCGAACTTAGTCATAAATTCTGCTTTACACGTTTGTACCAAATTTCATCAAAATCTGACCTTTTTTACGAGAGTTATCGCACCCACGGACACACATATATATATACAGTTTCGAACGAATGGTGTTTTTGGGGTCTGGGTACCTCAAAACGAAAAGTTATCATGGTCCCGGGCCTAGGTCTTACCACGCCAACTACGGTAATAGCTTCTTCCCTATAGGGGAAATTCGCTAAAAGCACATTTTAAGAAGATCTCCTTTAAACCCATAATCTAATTGAAGGAGGCTGGGTTACCGGGAAAGGCTTACAAGCTCGACACAATTGTCACCTCGTTAAGAAATGTTTCCATACGTTCCCTCCGACGCGACGTATTCTCCAACATTTATTTAGAAAACATTTCCTTCGTAACATTCTCTTAATATTCAAATTATAATAATGATTAATGTCCAAATTTTTTAAAAGGTTTGTGGTACCAACTATAAATTTTCTTTTAATAGGATAAGGCTATTCTTGTTATATAAAAACAATAGGAGGAAGCTATTCTGGTAAGTTTAGTTATTGAAATATTCAATTTTAAACTTTCCAGACATGCTCTTAATTCAATTGTAGATGGCTTATTTTTTAAAAGGTCACAATTGAAGTAACCAGCATAGAAGCACTGTATGATTAGGAAGCCCCGTTTGGTTAGGAAGCACCGTAGGGTTTGAATATCTTAATACAACATGCTGTAACAATTGGTTTAAGTTTTGTAACAAATATTATACTTTAAAAAAGATTTTCTTGTAATAATGGATATATAATAATGGATAATGAATAATGTGTTGGGGAGGCATATAAACACATAAAATACAAATACATACATCAAACTAATACAAGTTCTGAAATTAAAAAGTCCTACCCACAAAATTCAATAATGGATTCAACAGGGAATAAAGCAATGCAAATTTTGTTTTTAAGTGGGGGGTTTGTATGAGGCCATATGCATCCCCCGCCTCTAATCTAAGTTAATGTGTCTCTATGTTAATGTGCATTATGTTTAACTGATTATTTGAACTGATTATAATGTTTTAGTTTTTAAACTGTTGGTAATTTAGTTAGTAACAACTGGAGTGACCTTAAACATGCAGAAAATAGGCAAATGAGCTAAGCAAATCTACTCGTCAGTAGGGGGATGTGTTGAAAAAATACTCTGAGTTATCTAAACAAACTAAGTGGCCTTTCCGAGCAAAGCTCGGCCACCAAGTTCTAATTAATATTTGTAAATAGTTTTAAATTTTTAAATCATTATGATAACTTCCTACGAGTCTTAACTACCAGTTCATTTGAAACATTTTCAACAGCAATTATAATAATCTAAAAGTCCACAAGGCTAAAAAGCCCAATATTCACAAAGCTTGTCATCAAATCAGTTGCTTGAATTATACAGTATTTTTTGGTAAAATTACTGTTATTAATTCTATGGCCTACGTAGTTATTGGTTGAATGATAAAAGTACTGCTTGAATGAGAGAAAAATGGTCTGAAATCCCAAATCCCAAATGACAATTGAAATAAAATAAATACTTATTGCATAATGACTATTCCCGTTATTTTAAATTTAAATTCTAACATTTATATAATATTTGTATTATCTGCTAAGTATAATGTTCCGTAGCATAAGCATTAAGAGATAATTAGTGTAATCTTAAGCAATCAAGTACAGGTTTACAATATATAGTCCTTTATACCAAAAACAAATCCCGTTTTTGTATAAAATCGCGTACGAAATTTGTATTAGAAACCCTGTAATCAATTCAAAGCAGACAGCCATTGCCTTCGTTTTAGCAAAATTGGAAACAGATAATATCAGTCTTAAAATAGATTCCAAGGCAAAATGACTAACGGGAAATGAGATTTGAATAATGTAAGCCTCACCCTATCTTTGAGCATCCATTTCCATTTGAAATATGAATGGAGAATTCCTTATAACAATCTAGAATATGAATTAGTTTTTTACGTGATATAAGGTTATAAAGTAAAGTTACAAGGGTATAAAGGCTGTTTAAAACTATACATTTATATTTGTATTAACTGTATAAGATCAATACTATTAAAAGGTTAATGATCACTCACAAGTTTTAGGCACAATTTAATAGCACAGACCTGAAAATTTATAGATATCCTAGATACTTACATATCCTAAAAACGCATCTTTCTGGCAATATTGAAAACATACTTGTTCTCTTTTCCTTAAAGTGTCTTGCAGAATATTAGATTTATTTCATAATAATTTTTATTTCAAGATTTGTTTTTCGTTTTGTGCAGAAAACCTCAAATTCTATGGTAAAGTGAGGTTTATATAATTGGTTGGGTAGCACAATGGTTAGCGTGCTCGCATCACACTCTGAAGTTCGCCGGTTCGATCCTTAGCAAAATCCTGAGAAAATTTTGTGAAGGTTCGATACTGGATCTAGCTGCCATTGGTCATTGGGCTATTATATAATGATCCTGGCTAAATAATCAGACGGTCTTAGTCAGTAACAAGGCTATACAAGGCATCTCACCCATTCTACACTCATCATTCATTCATATTCTTCTTAAAATACGCCCAGGTTGCGTAAAATCTCTTCTAGAATTTTACATACAGAGTTTGGATGGAAAGTTCGACCGGCTGCCATTTCCGATTCAGTGGTCCGTTTGAGATCGGGTTGGCGGAAATGTGTTTCTACTTTAACAGGAACAACTTTAGAATGATGAATAACATCACCTGTGCTTTAGGCTATGCTTGGGGAATGTTCAGGGTTTTTGAAATTCCCTGAGCGAGCCGTCCCGTCACGTAATAGTAAAATTAATGAATATTAGCGTTTAAAAATAATCTTTTAGGCCTACATTATTATTACGATTTTGTTGCCGTTGACAAATCATTAAAAATATGAGCATTTCAGGACGTTTAACTTATTTTGTCTGCAAGCTTAGTACAGTTTAGTAATTTTTTTCGTTACATGTATAACAAACCTCGTTATGATAAATTTCTAACAAAAATTAATATTAATAGAATTTTAAGTCAAGGGACCTAACATAATAAATACTGTTTTAGTAACGCATTATTTGCATAAATCACAGAATTTATTTAAACCAAAATTTCCTGTTTCCTGAAATTGATTTTTTTATTTGCTCATTTTAGGTATTAACTCTTATAATTAGAGCGTTCTAAATGTTGTTGCCTATAATAATATAGTTTATTAACCACAACCTATAAACAATTTCACAATAAATTATTCAACAAATATTAAAAAATATAAATTAATAACTCTGTGAAACTACGTGGTTATGGTTAAAGTATGAGAAGAAAACTTATAGTGTTGCCCAGACTGTTTAATATTATAAAATTGGCGTTTTAAAGAAGTAAAATATTAATAGATAAATTTAAACACTAAAAAAACTCTTTTTGACAGAACACCTTCAGGAATTTCACTCAAAATAGATTACACCATAAGTAGTAAAATATATATCGACTGAGGTACAGGTGAACGCCTCTCATTAGTGAAAAGATTGTATCTAAATTTAACTCTGACTAATGGCAATTATTGGTGGTTTGGCTTGATGACAGGCGGACTCTCTTAAAAACTCTCACATTTCCACATTTTTAATGATTTATAAATCATTATGAATTATTATATTTATAAATGAGTTATAAATGATTTATTTTGATTTGGTTATGACTTTTATATGTCAGCCAATATAAATTGGTTCATTAAATATTAGGAGGATATTAGGATATTAGGAGGGTTCCCCTAAGAGTCTTTTTTTTGGAAAACAGTATTTCTTAATAGAGGTATTAACAAAAAATACGGTTAATAATAGCTTAACCAAACACAATTAGTAAACCAGGTGTAAAGTAAGAATTATATTATTACGATTTGTAAAATACTGGCTCATCATAAATTAATATGGAGTAAACAAAACAATTTTAAAATTATAGTTTTTGCAACCCCGTCAATTCTGGGATTTTTGGGTGCAAAAGATTGACTGGGATCCCGGAATTGAAACCTCCATTAAAGATTTATCAAATTCACGATTTTCACATATATTTAATCGCCTGCAAATCTCCAAGATATGCTCAAGCAGCACGAAGTCCAAGCCTTCGAAACATTTAAGTATAAGCGGCTTGAAGTGATTTTGGCCCTTTTAAAGGATTTGTTTAACCTTTGATAGGTAGTTATTCCAGAAGAGCTTGATTATTTGACAATTTTTGAAGTTGCTATTTCAGGACTGTTATCAATAAACCGTCAAGAAATAATTTTCGCCTAAAAATAATACTAGAGATTAAGCTTCCCAAACATAAATAAAGCAATATTAATTAGCCGTTCGTTCAGACCGTACTATTTGGTCGTTATATAAAAATATTATTTTTTAAAGAAGTATACAAAGAAAGGGGAAGCTTTTTGCTTGAGCCATCATTAAATTTAGAAAATTGTTTACTGTGTTAAAATAAATAAAGAGATAATTTTACATTTGGTAACTTAGGTAGTCTTTGACATGTCTGATTGTAAGAACTATCGAATTAGTAATGACTTAGGTAAATTAGTAATGACAAAACAATAGTTAAGTAAATTTTATTTAAAACGATATGATGCTAATTAATTTTTTGTAAGGTGTAGGCATGTAAGTCCAGATACATCATCAGGCGTCATCTTGCATGTCAGTCTGCCTTCGGTAAATTTTCCTTAAATATATGTTTATGGATTTTATTTTATCGATATTAACCATCAATCCTTGTAAATCAGTGAGGTTTGTAATTTATAAATCGTCGTGTGGATTTATGTCATATGAGGTCATATTATTCAAATAGAAGAGATAAGGGGTTTTATCGATTAAAATAATCAGTTCTGGAATGTTTTAAAATTTTTAAATTCTATTTAAAAATATTTATTGTTTATTTATTATTAGGTTTGAACAGGATATGTGATTATATAGTTTACCCAGATCAAAGGACTTCATTAAGTAAATAACATCAAGATGAACCACCAGAGTAAACAGACGTAAGGGAATAGCAAACAATGTATTAAATATTCTCTGTTATGAACTAAATATGAAATATTAGAGGATAGTGTTACTCAGATATGCAGACCTTGTAATCAGTTTTCATAAGCCCCCGTAATAATTAAACTTGTTCCTTTCAACCAATCATCCTATACATCAATTACCATTCCTAGTTTATTATTAAAACTAAATATACAAGACTCACTTTCTCACTTAGTCCATGGCTCAAACAGGAATATTAAATTACCAGTGAAACAAGTATATTTTTCTCACTGAGAAATCTGGAGTTCTTTTGAAAATAAATGAAGGAAGACTTTGAAGAATAAGACCAGAATTCTAAAGGATTATATTTCTGAACTCTTTGATCTGGCAGATTATTAAAATCGCTGCCTCATTTTACCGTTCAACCGGTGAGTTCTTGTCATTTCAACAAATTGAAATTAATTGTAGTGTTTTTGGAATGAACCATGCTTTGTCACGGTATGTTGGTATTACGTATATAGATTTTGAAATACAAACGAATTTGTTAAAATTGAAATAAAAATTACTATTTTTGCAGCATATTAATATTAAATTGTCTTTAAGACACTGTCAGTCTTCAATGAAGGGGGCCCACTTCTTTACATTTACTTTGGTAAACTATGGTTAAACCTAAAAGGTATACTATGGTTAGCGGCTGGTTCTTTGGAGCAGCAGACATTCATCGGATGGGGGGAGGGGAGAGGGGGGGTTGAGAAAATACACACTTACAACTTCGAATGTATTACTCTTATTGCAAGACCTATGTTCAAGATGCTGTATACAAAGACAACTCTTAAAATGCAAGACTGAAATATTAATTCCAGAAGACTGGCATTAAACTGATGTAAATTAGAATCTAGGACTCTTCAGTAAGTATTTTTAATTTATTATTTTTTTTAAGTAGAGCAGTTAGTGGCTACAGTTCACTTTATAAAGTTGTGTTTATCAGGGATAAGGAGCTATCAGGGATAAGGAGTACGTGATATCACTTCATATGTAAACTCCAACAAACTCGTAGCTTTGCAAACAAAGTTACAGTTTGTTGAGGCTGTAACTTAAATTGAGTTATGGAAAGTTATTTCCCAGAACCGGTTCCTAAGAGAATATTAGGTTATTTTTTATAAATATATCAATCGTCATTTATATCAGATGCAGGAAAACACGTTAATTTATTCGTTTGAGGGTATTAGTGAGTTTAAGTAAAAATATTTAGAATGAAAATCAATTACTTCGACTATTTATAACTCTAGTCTGTTTAACACTTGCAATGATTTATTTGCCAACTACATAATGTTTTGTATTTTTAACTAGATGTTATAGGAAATTTTTATGAGATTAAAAATAAATAAGTTTAAAATGTTTTATCTTTTTAGTTATAAAAATCAGTGGTAAAATTTGTGAAGAAAATCTGGAAAAGAGCTGGGGATGTGTTCTCACTGTTATTAGTTATTCATCCTGACACAACTATTCCAGCGGACAAGAGAGTTGCCATTTGAGGCCGTGGCTTGCAATGCTATCAACCAAGACCAGCCAATAGTAGACGTGCTGCATTGCCAAACCTGCACATCAGCTGATTGGAATAACCTTCAAGTGATATTTTTCTACGGCAAAATGCAACAGACGCAGCGTACAGCCATGCTATTCGTTACAGCCCAGCTGTCAGATCTCTTGTCCGCCATTGTGGTGTCAGCCTGTTGCTTCAAACAAGCTTAATATGTCTAGAGCTCTCGTACACATGTTAAACTCTATGAAAATGTTAAGTGAAACTCTACATGGTAGCTATCATTTACCCCTCTGCCCCCACCTTTCCCATGGTATCACAACTAACCACAGACAATAAAAAGATGCAATCTGAAATTTGTGTCTAACCTTTTTTCGTCTAGAAAACAATACAGAATTACTGAACACCAATTATTGTCAATATAAAGTGTTTTTTTTCGATTACATCATTAATATGTAACACATTGACAAATATTTTCCTTTAAAATACTAGTTTTATGTCAAACACATTTTCGACTATACATTGGCTGGAAACCGCTCTCTGTGGATTGTTAAAAAAATATCCTCGAGAGAGGCTTCACTTTTGACCCAGACGAGGTTCTATTGATAAAATATACTGTTTAAAACGTTAATAGTTATTTAAGGCCAGTGTTGAATATTTGCAGTAGCATCTAACGCCTTGGAAGTAGGAAGAGTCAGGAATCCACAATAAGTTAAAACAATTTTACCTGGTATATCTACTATTATACAAAATCATATGTAAAACGATTCTACTTGCGTTAAAATGTACACAAAAAAGGGGAGTTAGGTGTTAAAATTTATTTTTGCCATATTTTAGTCTCATTTAAAAGCACCAAATAATTTTCAAATTTGTGTTAAACCAAATCTTGGATGTGTGATGTGTAAAATAAAATAAAAATTAACTTAGATAAACATATTGTTATTAAATTGGGAATTCGGGGTTACTCTGTTTAAGTTAATACAAATATTAATGCGTTTTGTAGCTTTACCCAAGGTTACAGTACCTTACAGCATAATCAAAATAAAATAAATAAACAAAACTATAAACCGGCAAAATAGTTCTTACTTCAATCTTAAAGAGAAAAAACACAAACATACATTTTCGAACTATTAAAAAACGAATGATAAACTATTAAGATAGGAATAGTCTGCCAATAAATTGTTGTGTAAGACTCCAAGTACTAACCAAATCTAAAGTCAGTTAAATATAAAAAATCCTCCCCGATCTGGTACAGCCAGAGTGTTTTAACTGAAGCCTCCCGTCGCGCATTACTCTTTTAATTGCTGTGGAACTTGTAATGTGACCATTAAATATGAAAAACTGCCGAAACGGATGTAATAATTGGGGGGTTCAACTCCCTCAAGCTGCGATATTACTTAATAACGATCTGTATATTTAATGTTTAGTTGTCAAGTGTTCATATTGCTTTATTATTTTTAAATTGACTTTTTGATAATATACTGTGATAGTTTATGACTCAAATACTTGTGTTGTAAATTTTAAATATTAAATTAAACAATTTAATTCCCTTTTGAAAAAACTGAGTAATTAAGAAGGGATTTATTTATAGTTTATAAAAATAAACTTTTAAGTTGTAATTTGAATTCTTCTTAGAAAACCTTTACTCATTTTCATATCACACAATATAAAACCATTTACTTATTTAATAAAAAATAAAAATCCAATAAATACAAGTTAAAAATAATTATTTGTGTTAAAATTAATGTCAAGCTGACAAAAAGTGAGAAAAATAACAAAATTCACTTTCTCAGAACTAGAACTTTAGCCACATGGAAAATTTCATTAGTTTATAATTTTGAATACTTATTAAATATTATATTACCATCTTACTGTGGTTTCCACCGGAAGGAGGAGACAAAAAACTTTTGTAAAGTTGGAACTGAGTCATTTACTTAGTATCGAAACAGCAGAAGGGAGCTTAAGAGAGATGAAAGTCTATGTTTGCAAAAACGCTCAATCGCAACAGCTGGTCGTCTCTCTTTGAAGGTTTAGCTGACGTTCTCTGAGCTTTCACGTGGAAATGATCAACGAAGATATAAGTAAGTAAGCCCTGTTTAGAGGAATTATTTACACAACGTTTATTAATAATTAATGCATTTCCATTTGGTTTAAAGTTTTCATGCAAAAAGTTAGCAAATATATATATTTTTACTTAAGCTTTATATCTGGAGCGGATCGACTGTGGACCTTAATAAGACGTTATTAAAGACAGATATTTAGAGTGATGGAGGTAATTCAGCACGGTTGCTCTAACACTGAAGTAGTTTAAGACATAGTTTTCCTCAGTTGAGGTCATCCTAGGCTTCAAAGGGATGTAGATTTATGTACACATTAACGGGATCGCTGATGTAACACTTTAATTACTAATCATCAATCATAATTTTGAATTAAGTATGATGGTAAAACTGAGTAATAATAAATTAATACGGGGTTATAGGTAGTACCTTGCTAGGTAGTTCCGTGCTGTAAAATATTTTAAAAACGTAAATGGATTAGTTTTTAATTTTGTTTTAAAACACTATTATATTGTTTTAATTGTACACATTGCCCGAAATTTCATGGGAAGGTATTAAGCAGAGCACATTTCATACCTTGTATAGGCATTCTATAGACTTAAGTGGGTTAGAATCAGTTTGATGTTAGAATTTCAATAAAGATCCTAAGCAATGTAACTTATTACAGACGAAGACCTTCGACCCACCTTCGAAGTTTGTTTTATTTGTGGATTGTGTTTTTGGGAAATAATGTCGTCTTCATATCGTTCTAAGGTACCAAATCCAACCTAACCTAACCTTGACTAACCATCTCGGTGCACTGTACCACAATTATTGTGCAAGAGTTTATTTAAATAACTCATCAGCGCCCTGCAGCGGTTAGGATAGGTTAGGCTACTTTTATAGAGTAGGTCAACAATACAAAAATAGTATAACAATATATTCAGTTTAATAAGGTTTAATATATTCAATATAAAGTTTATTTGCCTAAGAAACTTAAAGCATTTTATAAAATGCCTAGGCAAAGTATGCGTTATTGTAACAGAATTATTTTATTTCATACTGTGCTTGTAATATATATAATAAATTAAAACCTTTTTAAAATCATACTGTACTATTTGTCGTACTAATTTCAAACTTTCTTCGCTGCTTCTTTCATCTTGGTGGTCCGTTGTTAATATAATTCTATTTTTATTAGGTAAGGTTAGTTTTATAATTGGCTGCCTGCATAAAAATGGTAATACGATACATGTCTACAATACTTTATATTACTGTAATATTACTACTTTATTAGGTACTAATCCATGGTGTGAAAATAGCGTTACAACTGTAGCTAAAGTGATAACTAATTGATTAACTAGAGTTTTTGTTTTAACTAGGCTACAAACGGGATTCAGAAGGGTTTCTCTCTTAAACTTTGTTGGAGTTATTGCTGCTACAACTTGTAAGTTTGCTCCCAAAGCTGCAAGTTTGTGGAAGAGGTGATATCACGTAGTCTGCGACCGCAGGAAACTGTCCAAGAAAACAGTTCTGGACTGTACTTTTGAGTATTGACAACTTATGCTTCTAAAATAATAATCGTAGTAAGGAGATATTGATTTGTGACTTTATTTACTAACGTTACATATATATATATATACATATAAGCTAAACCTTTTTCTGGTTTTGTGTCAAAATAATCCAATAATGTATTTAATAACCTTTTACATATGTCTTATTTGTATAACTATATGTTTAATAATTGTTTAGTCAAAAAGTTGTTTTATAATTGTATTCCTAATTGCCAATTATTACAGAATTTAAACAAAATATCAAGATTTTTATGAAACAAATTGTTTGTTGAATAATAAGGTAAGTTTTTCAGCAATAAATTAGGAGGTCTATATGAAATATGAAAAGTAAGAAAAGTACTGGCGTTTACCCACGAAGTCGAAGGTAGTTCCTTTGAGGTAGAAATGTTTATGTTTATTCCTCTTCTTTACATATGGAGTTAATTCGCCAGGGTAATTCTATTTGCACCCAGGGCAATTCAAAACAGGACAATTTGCTTTGTTCATTGTCCTTCCACTTTCAATATTACTTCTGATTTTGTATTATTGCATTTTTTATAAACTAATTAAACTGCACTCATCTGATCCGATAAAACTGCAGCCCAACAAGTTTAATGTAGAGCTGGATTGGTTAAAGGAGTGAGAGATTTTATAATCGAGAATATGCTGTTTCACTTCTCCCACGTCTACAGCTGTTGAACCGAAACCAATCTCACATGTCGCGTTTTGCGTGATTGAGCAAAAACCAATTATTCAGATTGATATCTCAAGTATACGACAAGAAAGCTGACAGTGCTCAGTCACTTTTGAAGTGGTCACGTTCCCCAACCCACGTTTTTTTACACTTAAAATAAATGACCCTGGAAAATATATTTGTTTACTTTAGTATAACTGTGGTAACAACTCTCTAACGATAATCACTTAAGCTATTTTAGTCTGCTAACATATTTTGTAACTCCAATGAAAAATTCAGTAAGTTCGTTTCTGGTGAATTATCGTTTATATAGAGAACAAAATATTAAACCTACGCTACAGAGATATATCACTTGGTGGAAATTTACCAGTGTGTTTAATTATGTGTATATATATATATGATATATTCTAGCCCATTAAAACTGATAGAATCTCTAACGAATTTTACATTTCATTATATTATTTTTTATATAAAATTATAAATTTTCGCTCTGAAAAAAGGTAGTAATCACTAACCCTAAACTTAGTTTACAATTTACAATGATTAATTAAATAAGTTCAAATAATATAAAAACAAAGAGAACAATTATGCATCATCAAACTTCCTACAATTAGTTGCTTTATACGACGTACACCAAGGCGGACATTTACAACATTTAAAGTACTATTTAGCATGGTAAATTTAGTATAGGTTGATGATGTAGGAGTCTTATCAGTAGAAAGGATTGTCCGAATACAGTTTTGTGACACAGCCTTGGCACTGATAATGTTCCCACACGACATTACCTTAGTCACAAATATGATATAGTGAGTATGATATATGAGACCATTTCTTCGATGCTGCAAAAATTGTTATACATCGTTAATGCAACATATTTTATTTCAAATTGAAAAATACTTTTATTTTCTTTCACTGTCTACACTTTAACGTCATTTAAAAGTTTAGATACATATAGTTAGGGAGGCTCCTACATCTTTCAACTTATGATAATATGCAGTTTAAGCCAAATTAGGTTATTAATTATTGCGATTTCTGCAAACTGGAAATGTGACCTTCAAAATTAACTGAACATGGATATCTACTTTTACCCTTGAAATACATAAATGACTTACATGTTTGCGAAGATTAGTCCCTTACAAGAATGGAGTTACTTATGGAGAACAAAGTGAATTACGTTATTGACAAAACGTTCCTAAAACCTTATTATTCATAACAAAATGAAGTAAAACTATAACTTAAGACCTTATGTTGATGATAAGCAAGTTAAAATCAAAAGTTTAAAAGAACCTCTAAGACAATTTCCAACTTTAAAGGCATGGTCGTTTTTGTCATGGAGTTTTCATACAGCTCTTGATATTAATCAATGCTGTGTCATGTGATAACACAGCCAATGCTTTATTACTTGCCAATATTTTAATTACCCTATATATTTTACCCTAAATTTATAGTATTTTGGAATTATTTAACTACATTATCTTGTGACACCCTCTCTTTTCAGTGAGTGATTATTGTTTACTTTTCGAAAAACGTTTGATAGGAACAAGACTATTAAACATATAATGTAGTAAAATGTTTGTTCTAAAAAACTACAAATAAAATTAATTAGTGTTTCAGAAGTCAATTACATTTCTGGAAAGCTAGAGAGTTTTCGAGTACGTTGCACGACGGCGATTCCGGTGTTAGAACTTAGCACTAAACATGGTCCATTAACGTTTCAGAACCGCATCATATTACATATGGAACTGTAATTAACTTCTTCATCAAACGGAACGTAATACCGATATAACTACCGCTCTTCTCTGTGTTACGGAAGTTTTATAAAACAAATATTGTGTTTTAATTTTAAAGGATCTTTTCTACTAGGTTTGGTTAGAAATAAATATTATATTATGTACCACGAAAATAGGCGTGCTATTGCTCTTAGTGGAAATATTTCGACTCATTTTTAGGTAATTCGAGTTTCAGTACAAACATAACTCACATTATCGGAAGTCCGGGATTTGATCCTAGGGCATTCCGAATATGAGGATCAAGCGTTACCGTTGAGCTACCTCGTTCTATGATATTAGCTGGAAATTTTACAATGAACTTGGCAGACTTTTAGTTTTAATATAAAGACTTTTAATTAGTTATATGTGATATACATAATTTATGTGTTTATTCACATAAAGTAGACGGCCTATGTCACGGTAACTTGGAAAGAACAGTAAGGGCCATAAACATGAACAAATGACTTCAGTGGATCGAATGTTACCACGAGTGTTTTTATTTACACATAAATATGTCAAAACTTCAGTGTGTTACCTGTTATCCCTGTAGACGATAATATTATTACAAGTAAATGAATGCACTACATGTAAAGAAAGTTAGTTTACATTCGATCCAAAGACGTCATTTGTTTATTTTTATGACCCCAACCGTTTATTTTTCAGTATCCGTGGTCTGAATCACTAACTCGACGTAACATAATAAGTGAAAACTAAAATGATCACGGAACCAAAACTCAAATAAATAAAATACATACTATAAACAGTTATCATTACTGGCACAATATAGTCAAATGGGTTGTAAAAACTTTTGCTTGGCTTATACTGAAGATGAAAGTTTATTAATTCAAGAATAAATAACAGTTTTAAGGCAACAGTCACACCAAATAGATGTAAGAATGCCTGCTGTACTTTTTTATACTGTTTAGTATAAAGATAGATGAATTCGGTCAAGGCTATTAATCAGTTCAAGACATCAATCTGAATTCCTTTTTACCGCCAGGCTTGAATATAGGGAAAGACTAATAATATGTCTCTTTGAGTGACATTTACCAGTGAATAATGATGTATATTTCTAAAGTTCTGTGGCTTACTCCAAAAAGATTGAATACATGTTCCAACGTCACATATTATGTTGTATCGTATATAATTCGCACTTTCTATATTGAGAAGAAATATATTTGGGAAGAAATATGAAAAGTTCCAGGACTATCTTAAAACTGGTCTATAGGCTTACATTGGGTACGGAAAATGAAGTCGTCATTACATATGGTAAGTCTTTTGGCTGTCCATTTTGACAAACTTCCCTTTCACCTTTGTTCTCTCCATTTGCAACGGCTAGGGACAGAATCTCCGGGTTTGGTCCCCACCTGCCAATCTGAGAATGGATGGTCCCTGGCTGTTGTACATGGATACCCTGTCAGCTGAGTTGACCAGTTGGAGGGCAGAATGCGGGTCCCCTGTTTGAGAGCCTCATCCCAGTTGTCACAGGGGCACGATAGTTGGCCCTCTGAAGGGTCGATTTGGCTGCCGTCCATCCCACCCTCTACTTTCCTGCTATATCCTATCTTTCCGGTAACCTGTATAATATTCCCGCTTGTGGAAAATGTGACTAGCAGCTATGCTGGGGTTCCCAATCCGCAAAAATGATGAGGATGATGAATGATGAAAACTAAAATTATGTTTGCGGTGAAACAGTACGTAAGGTGCTACGTAAGGTGGTACGTAAGTCCTACATCCCAGGATCGGTTGTGAAATCCATAAGTATCAGCTTAGCGAGATTCCTTTATTTATATTATCTAAGCCTCTTGTATCCTTTCTGATCAGTTCATCTGCACACATAAAGTAAACGTGTTTGGAAAACTTCAATGAAAATTCAAATTTGCACTGCAGTACAAGTTCTGACAGTTTTAAAATTATGAGCATGAAATAATACGGAACACAAGACTTTACTTGGCTTATGGAACAGTTTATAATATATTGATTCGTTACCACAGTAATACTAGAAGTATGAACTTTAGTACTATAAAACACACCTAAATACTAAATTGATCTTACGTTAACGTTGTTTTTGAATGCAAGATAAATTAAGATAAGCAAATGTAAAAAGCGAGTGGGTTTTGATCATTAAATAAGGATTTAATGGAAGGGGACCCAGTATGCATTGTAGGGTTGATATCTCAACTGAACATATTTTGTACTTTACATAGTTCTATATGATATCAGTAGCGGCTCACCACTTACTGTGCTGGATCGTTTCACACACAAATCTGTAGTCGGTGTGGACAGGAAAGGTTAGGTAAAACGAATCTGACAACCTCTTTAAAAAAGTAATGATCCTCAGACGTAATTTATAAGCACCTAATGACCTAGGGTTAGTCCCTACTTAAACAATTCCTCAAACATCTATTTTATAAGGAGTATTCTTAAACTCAAAGATTTGTTTAAGTATGAGAATATGGGAATTCATTAAACAGTAAATTAAGTGTAATACAATTTTAGAATGTTGATATTGTCTTTTATGTAATACTCCTACAAAATACTGTTTTAGTTTAGTAAAAAAAAACAAAGCTTGTGTCACTTCCTGTTACCTAGTTTGTGGAACCCGAGGAATATGTTAATGCTTTCTCTTGGTTTGGACAGAGATTGATGAATGTCTTAATACGTATTAAATTTAAGCTATACCTCTCATTCTAAGATTTAATACCTTCAATGATAAAATCTCTTATTAACTGGCAATAAAGAAGACTTAGCGCCTGCAATCTTTAATATCAACGTAATTTAAACTAAGAAGTTTTCATTTATATTCTTTAATATACCGATTATAAGCTTTACTTTGTTATTATATTTGAAGTGTGATTTTATAAGATTACTAGCTGTTACCCGGTAGACGTTGTCATGCCTTTGACAATTACCAACTAAAACCAATATCACCAAGATCACCTGTTCAAGTAAACATTTCATTAGCTTTTATACAAACAACAATACCTTTCCATAAGGTTTATATGGGAACCCTTGTGGGCCTCTTGGGAGGAGCCCAATTGAGTTAGGACGAAATGCCAAAAAAAAGGCATAACCTTAAAACCTTCTCCGTGAATTTTTATATATATATATATATATATATATATATATATATACTAAGTTTCATGGCAAATGGCCCAACGGTGTCCGAGTCCATAAACTTCAAATATATATACAAACAAACAAACCAACATCCTTTTTTATAAATATAGAGAATATGAGGTATTACTAAACAATAATTAATAAAATATATACTCCACTTGTAATAATAGATTGTCAAATGAAATAGTATTATCAGCGAGTATAATAGATCTTCCAACAGCCGGTCTTTGAGTTTCCTCTTCAGGTGTTTATTACTAAGGATCTTCAAGAGTAGTGTTCAAGACATTCTTCATCCCTCTCTGCCTTGTTATTGTAAGATGAGCTAGGAGGTGGGTGTAAATAGCTCTTCAGGTGTTTATTACTAAGGACCTTCAAGAGTAGTGTTCAAGACATTCTTCATCCCTCTCTGTCTTGTTATTGTGAGATGAGCTAGGAGGTGGGTGTAAATAGCTCTTCAGGTGTTTATTACTAAGGACCTTCAAGAGTAGTGTTCAAGACATTCTTCATCCCTCTCTGTCTTGTTATTGTGAGATGAGCTAGGAGGTGGGTGTAAAAAGCTCTTCAGGTGTTTATTACTAAGGACCTTCAAGAGTAGTGTTCAAGACATTCTTCATCCCTCTCTGTCTTGTTATTGTGAGATGAGCTAGGAGGTGGGTGTAAATAGCTCTTCAGGTGTTTATTACTAAGGACCTTCAAGAGTAGTGTTCAAGACATTCTTCATTCCGCTCTCTGTCTTGTTATTGTGAGATGAGCTAGGAGGTGGGTGTAAATAGCTCTTCAGGTGTTTATTACTAAGGACCTTCAAGAGTAGTGTTCAAGACATTCTTCATCCCTCTCTGTCTTGTTATTGTGAGATGAGCTAGGAGGTGGGTGTAAATAGCTCTTCAGGTGTTTATTACTAAGGACCTTCAAGAGTAGTGTTCAAGACATTCTTCATTCCGCTCTCTGTCTTGTTATTGTGAGATGAGCTAGGAGGTGGGTGTAAATAGCTCTTCAGGTGTTTATTACTAAGGACCTTCAAGAGTAGTGTTCAAGACATTCTTCATCCCTCTCTGTCTTGTTATTGTGAGATGAGCTAGGAGGTGGGTGTAAATAGCTCTTCAGGTGTTTATTACTAAGGACCTTCAAGAGTAGTGTTCAAGACATTCTTCATTCCGCTCTCTGTCTTGTTATTGTGAGATGAGCTAGGAGGTGGGTGTAAATAGCTCTTCAGGTGTTTATTACTAAGGATCTTCAAGAGTAGTGTTCAAGACATTCTTCATCCCTCTCTGTCTTGTTATTGTAAGATGATCTAGGAGGTGGTTGTAAATAGCTCTTCAGGTGTTTATTACTAAGGATCTTCAAGAGTAGTGTTCAAGACATTCTTCATCCCTCTCTGTCTTGTTATTGTAAGATATGCTAGGAGGTGGGTGTAAATAGCTCTTCGGGTGCTATACGAGTTAGGATTTCCTTTTGTAACATCCTTCTGAAGAGTACACTATTCAAATACAATTTACAAATAAAATATTTGTAATTTTTCGACATGGTTTTTGCTCAAAAATCAGTACAAAAATTGAGTTATATTCTATTCTTTTAATTAGTTTTGTTCTGTCCGAAGTTATATTTGTCAGGAGTAATCATTGATTATATGCAGTCGATGATAAAAAATCGATTAAATAAACCGTTTGTAACCATAATCATAATCCTCTTTGCATAAAAAATACGGTCTGATTTTAATTTTGTCCTTATCAAATGTCAAACTAAAACAGTAATGTAGGGGCCAATTTAGAATAATGGGAATATTTACTGTGAGTGCAAACCTGTTGGCTGCTTGTATAGAAATAAATTTTATGTAAATCGTGGAGTAAGTCATCGGAACACATCACTATTGTTATTAATTTGTTTATATTTAGAAACAGTAAAAACCCCAAAATGCTTTTGAAATGAACATTTACGAATTAATTGGATCGAAAAACCTTTACGGCTCTGGTTTGGTTTGGCTTTTAAAAAGGTAAAATTTCCAGTATAAATGGAGAATGCAGAAGTGTTTGAGAACGGCAAATATAAAAGACGTGTTTAGACTTTTCCATTATAAAAAAGTTGCAAAGTTAAAATACCCTATTAATAAAACAAACATTCTAACTCAAAATCCTGATATGGCGAGTAAGAGTTATAAAACGTTACTTATTTTTCAAAGAGTATGTTACGAAATCTGTACTAATTAGATTTTAGTACTATTTCTTGAGTTTGTGTGTGAGGCTGTGTGTGTAGAATAAATAGAAAATAGGAAGATTTCAATACATTTTTATAAAAACGCCCAAAAATAGGTAAAACTTGCAAACTATGGAAACAATGAGCAACTGTTAATAACTCATTAAAGTTTAAATTGATTTCAATTTACATTTATTAGTCTTCTTTGATACCAATTTTTTAATTCTCTAGGATATAAACTGCAATATTAAAAATAATGATCAGCTTTAGTCAAAAGTAAGGGATGAGGAAGATTCTTGTTATCTCCAATATCACAGAGATGAAGGAGTGATAAAGAGTCATTTTTATTGTCTGTCAATGTGAACCAATCTTCTTCTCCTTGCCTTATTCAAACTGTCTTATTTTTAGAAGAAACGGGTGAACTTTTATTTGAAATCAATGCAATAATTTAGTACGCAATTTCAAAATTACATTTTTATCATTAGAAAATTAAACGCCTTAAAAATTCCCCTTTTTCAGCATCTGACCAAATTATGATTTTTTTTCATTGTTCATTTTGAAAATCTTCATAATCCAATCAAACAGAATAATTATATTTAACAGTGGCTAAGGAGTGTTTTTTTTTTAATTGAAAAGTTATAATTCAACCATCTTTAAGGTTTAATGTTATCCAACAACAAGAGGTTGTGTATATGTAAATATATAAATTGTATCAAATATATTTCATTGTCTTGGTCGAAAGTTGTATCTTAACATTAACATGTTTTACGTTGTGGCTGAAAATTAACAACCGACCTCCTTTGACTTTTTGCAATTAATTGACTTTAAATCTTTTTGAGGTGACTTTCCCAGGTGTGAAAGTCTAAGGTAATGAACCAGTTTTACAGTAATGAAATGAATCTTTACGGAGAACTGAAAACCCAAGAAATTACACAAAGTATCACACAGCGTATATATATTTTTAGTTGCACCCCAACCCCTTTCTCTTAGAACCAAAATGTAAAACTATTTTTAATTATTATATCTTAAAGGTAAAAATATGTTAAATATCTTAAGTAGCAAAAACGATAAAGGGTGGTACTTAAATCTGAAGCGCCATGTATTACCTTTCCTTAACAAACAGACATTCACAAATAAACACATTAAACACACAACCTCAAGAAATAGTTGTGCAATATATTGGTTGACTTTGCATTGGTTAAACCTATTGTTATGAGGAGTATTATTACCAATATAATTACTTACATGATTTTGTTGTTGTATTTATAATGATCAAATGATTTTAATATTTAAGTCGTTTTTCTTTACATACTTCGCAGTTATTCGAGGCTAAAAAAATAATAAATTGGTGCAAAGAGACTGTGCCGCGTATCCGTGTGTGTGAGATCGTAAACTGTGGCTGTGTTTACTTGCACATTAGCCTCAATTCTTAATTAAACTAAAAAGCATATAAGAAAAAAAATCTGCTAGCCCAAACAGCTGGCAGACGTGGGTAGTGCAGAAAAAATAAGG
Organism: Allygus modestus; assembly: GCA_963675035.1. NCBI lineage: Eukaryota > Metazoa > Arthropoda > Insecta > Hemiptera > Cicadellidae > Allygus > Allygus modestus. Next base: position 13,577,199 of record OY776115.1, read on the forward strand.
GTAATTCGGAAGGTAAGTTCCCGTGGTGGGAAATTAGATGTTGACTTTCAACCTCACGTTAATATCAAACGGCGTTTTGTGATCCATTGTGGGTAAAGTAAACGTTATCAACTATATTTCCCTTTGTTAGTTAGATTTTTTTAATTTTGACTGCTTATACAGTTCTCAGTTGTAGATCTTCGTGTTTTGCCAACTTAGCTGGTAAGTTGTGCTACTAATTCTTTGTACAACTTCGTTATGTTCTAGGTATTTTTCTCAACCGAAGACGGGATCAGAGTTTAGATCCCAAAACGTCGTGTAACTTTTCTTTCTCATTCAGTGACGGTAAATGTCCGGAACAATTAATATAAACCCACCATCACCAACGATGGATTTTAAACAAAGAATTATTGTATTAGTCTAATTACTTTATTCAATTACTTATCGCGTATTAACCGTTATCATACAATAACCTATAAACTTAACAATTAACTGATGAAGTTCAGAGACAATAGTTCATTACCATGAAGATTTATGGCAAAAAGGTAACTGAGTCAAAATAGCTGTACACATTATTTACTGACACATTATATCACAGCAAGATTGCACAGGAAGTTTTTTTTCAGTAGTCTTATATTTATTATTAATAATTAAGTGGTAAGGACCTTCGAAACCTTACTTTGAGATCTATATTCATAAAAAACGTCTCTAGCTATTAAATTTACTCAAAAAAAACTTAAACTTGTTTTGTCAATAACTTATTTTATGTCTATCTCAAATTGTTAGGGTTCATTAGTTAATTTACAATTAACTATAATTTGTTGTACTTATTTGGTAAAAGAATTTCTGAAAACGAACAAAACTGGAGATGTTAGTTTTTACTTTTGTGCACTGAGGCCTACATATAAAAAGTCCACATCGCTATATATTCACTACGTTGCCTGGGAGATTTGCTTTTTAGAATAATTTTTCATTAGTTCGCATCAACATTTCGGGGCAATCTTTATCAATGTTTTAGTGATATTTTTACTTTCTCCCCCTATACATAGTATATGGAGAAAGTATTGTTTTCGTAAAAATTTTCGAATTTGAGTTGTTAGTGGAAATATTCGTTTTGGTGCTCCCTGAACCCAAAAAAGTGGTTTTTACGTGATGTCTGTCTGTGTGTGTGTGTGTGTGTGTCCGTGTGTGTGTGTGTGTGTGTGTGTGTGTGTGTGTGTGTGTGTGTGTGTGTGTGTGTGTGTGTGTGTGTGTGTGTGTGTCTGTGTGGATGTGTACAGAGCTAGAGCCCTAACCTATGGGCCGATTTTTATGAAATTTGGTATGTAGGTACTAATCCACGATATCTCCAGGTTTTTTTTCATTTTTTTGAATTTTTGATTTTTAAGGGTAATTATGCCCCAAAAACCGTCAAAAAACATGAAAAATCCAAATTTCTCAAAAACGGCTCTAACGATTTTGATTAAACTTTTGTGGTTTGTAGAACTTTAGGTTTCCAACAAAATGACACCACCCGCATTTCTGGAAAAATTCGGGTTCAGAAATTACAGGACTTAAAACATCAAAAATTCAGTTTTTTGGATTTTTCATAAAAAATCATAAATTTTAAAAAAGATTACTATTCACCATTAAAAAGAGCTCAAAAAACTAAATAAATTAGTATTTAAAATTACTATTCTACGATTGCAAGTTGCGGAGAAAATTGAAATTTTTATTTAGAGGTAAACACAGTACGTTGTCCAATGTTATTCTTATGGGGAATACAAAAATAACTATTTCTCTCTTATTTACTGATCAATTTCATTAAAATTTGATATGCAGGTCAAGTTAGCATTGACCAACAGATGATGATCGAAATGTGTTGCTATTTAACCCTGGGGGGGCAAGGGGGCATTTCCCCTCTCAAAACTACTGTGTGTAGCAACGGACTCTATAGTGCCTCCAAAAAAGCAATTTGGGTGGATATTTCTGAAAACAACTATTTTAGACAATTTTCTGTACATTTATCTATACTTCATATTCTATATTTAGTAAATAACAAATATTTTTGTCATTAAACTTTGGCTAAAAGGGAGAAAGTATGTGTCAGTTTCCTGATACCGTTTATTTAAATCTACTTCTAGTATACACTATAAGTAAGAACGTTACGAGCTTATTAGTGAAATGAAGGTTACAATATGTTGCTCTTCATACTCTTTAGACAATTTAAGCTTATAATTTACTGAATCTCATTCTGATTTTTGCAGCTTAGTCTACAGTATACAGTTGTTACAGTCAGATAACACATGTGAGATGATCTTTGCCTTCATTTACATACAAGTTTTCTTTGGGGTCGTCCAAGTTATGTGGTGTAAGCTTCAAGGTATGACGTATTCATACTTGTTTCTGTGGTTTAAGAAAATTAGCTAAATATGTATGGTTGTCAGTTTGTTTACCGATAGTGGCTTAGTACTGCACAAACATGTTGATAAGAGGTTTTCACGACAGTTCAATGTAGTAGATAATAGAAGTTCGTTAATAAGATTTAAAAAAACTCGTGACTATTGAAGATGCAGTTTTTTAGTAGTATTAATGAAAACATTTTAATATACATAGAAAATACACAATTGCTCTTAAAGTTCATAATCCGCTGTAATCCACTTAGAAGTAAAACGTTCTATAGGGGAGTACACACCTGAGCGGTACGGCGGAGCGGTAGTGATGCGATGTTCGCGCGGTGATTTAGTACCATGGAAGTGAATGCGAGCGTTCACACTGGAGCGGTGCGAGTGGTAGCGGTATACCGCCCGCGCCACCGCACCACCGATATGCAGCATGTTCCATCTCACCGCCCAGTGGTGACAGCGGTGCAACGAGCCTGGCTTCAAAACTTCCCCCTATACATTATAATATTTTTTATTTGCTATTTTATAACCTTCAAATATGTATTGCTTACTATGTTTAATATTTTTCACAGCATTTTCATCCAATTCCAACAAACGGTGTAAAAAAACAGTATTTTAAAAATATATTTCTAGATCATTCATAAAGATACAATTTTTTTTTGGGTTTATAAGCAAAATTGTTCGTAATGAATTGAGATTACTGCCAATTGTATATTATGAATTGTCCATAACAACTTGTTTTATAAATATGCTGAACCTTTACTTTCGAATTTCTATTTTGAAAATAGTGAAACCTTTTCTTTTGTAATCTTGTTCGAAACATTTTCTCTTCCAAACGATGTTATATTTTTTACTTTCACATTATTCTGTTCTTTCCAAACAAAACAAATATATTTACTTCATAATTGGAGTTTATCAACATTTTCCAAAAGTAATCAGCAAAATCGCCGAATTCACACTGCCATTGAGCAATTCACCATTGACCACTAAACCACTCTGAGGGTTAAATCACTAATTAGCTTAAGCAATTTGTCAAATCATGACACTGTCATTCTGAAAATAGTTTCTCGTCTTTTCTCAGTTCAGGCGTCAATATACGGTGGTATTCACCATGCCAACTGTCGTTTGTTGATGTCATGCACCTTGTCCATACTTTTGCGATCTTATTCTTCAGCTACCAGCAAACCATAGCAACATTTCTTCATCGACGTCTGAAGAATACATATTTCCACGATACAACTAACAACACACCGCACTTGTCTACTGCACAGTGCACACTCATAAATGATAAATGACTGCAGACTGCTGTCACCGCAGCGGTGCAGAACCGCTCTAGTGTGAACCCCCCAGCGATATTGCCGAGGCGATGATGGGGGATGGGGGGAGTTAAAAATCAAACCGCTACCACCACAGCTCACACAGCTACTGTGTGTGTAAGCCTTATACAGTAGTTTAAAATTAAATTAAAAATATAGGTATTATTAAAAAAGGCAATTTAAGGTAATTTTTCTTGAAAAATCTATAGTCATTTTAATTTAAAAGTTAAAAAGAATGATTTGTACCCATGATTTAAATACTAGACAAAAGTGAGTTCCAACGCCGATCAAACTTGGTGCGTTCTGACCAGCAGCTAAAAAAAGGCACGAGCTACTGGAAGTGGAGACTTTACCACCCGAAAGAGGCCGACCTCGTCCGATGACGAACGAACTATCTGCTTTATTAAGAGAAAACAATGTGTGTCATAAATTACCTGTGAAATGAAGTATTTTAAAATGTAAACAGAAGAAACCTTTTCATATACTTCAAAATTAGGCTACATTTACGAAAGAAATTATAGTAAACTAACCTAACCTAACTCCGCAGAGCGCTGTATGGCGGCTCTTTTCTTTGTAACATATTACAAAAATGGGTTTGTGTAAAATATAACAAAAAATGATACCTCAAAAATTAAACACGAAAAGGTAGAATTGAACCTGGGTCCGCATGATTGTGAATCCAGTGTCATATCTATTAGACTGCCCTAGCGTATCGAATTAAGTAAAAGTTACAATTCATCAAGCAGTAGACAGTAGCTGTGATTTTAAAATTTGCCACGGGTAGCACTCGGTGTGATTTCAAAGTTTTACACTGGCAGCGCTCATACAGGAAATTTCTCTACTTACAGTGGTTCGTGCCTTTTTTTAGCTGCTAGTCCGAAGTTGACGTCATTTATTTTGATTTTGAACATATGTTTTTTTACCATAAGCTTTCCGTTCATGTTGTAAACACTAAACAATACACCAGACTCGTTGTCAATGATGTTGTTCTATACAGTGTAAAATTCGTCTTTATCAAACTGCAGGAAAAATAGCTGTTTTTGGGTCTGTAATTGATCTGTAAAATCGCATTTTAGCGAATTTCCCCTATAGGGAAGAAGCTATTACCGTAGTCGGCATGGTAAGACCTAGGCCCGGGACCATGATAACTTTTCGTTTTGAGGTCCCCAGACCCCAAAAACACCATTCGTTCGATACTGTATATATATATATATATATATATATATATATATATATATATATATATATATATATATATATGTGTGTCCGTGAGCACGATAACTCTCGTAAAAATGATCCGATTTTGATGAAATTTGGTATAAACGTGTAAAGCAACATTTATGACTTTAAGTTCGAAAACCAGCCAGATCGCTCTACCCGAAGGGGTATTTTGGGGGGGGTTTTGTACCCCAAAAATGGGTTTTTCGAATTTTTCACATATAATTTTTGAAATATTCAAATTTTAGTTTTCACCATTGGATTCAGCTTAAAAAAACACACAATTTGGTATTTTGATCATTTCTCTACGTCAATTGGTTACCGAGATATTGAAAGTGCTAAACACAGTACGTTGTCTAATGTTATTCTTATGGAGGAAAAGAAAAATTTTATATCTCGCCTATTTATCAACGTATACTGACGAAACTTGGTATACGGCTTCATCTGGTTGTGGACCATTGATATTTGCTCAAAAAGACAATTTTTTACCCAAGGCTCCCGTAGCAGCAAACCTGCGTACTCAGCCCCATGTTATTCTTATGGAGAATAAGTAACGTGTTATCTGCCTTCATTATGAAAATAAATTAATGAAATTTGGTATGTCGCTTTACCTAGATGAGTTGTATTGATATTTGTATAAAACCCCATTTTTTGTGTTCCTTGCTTCAGCAAACCTGCATACTCAGCTGCCATGTTATTCTTATGGAGAATAATTAAAATGTCATAAATCGTTTATTTATGAATGTATATTGATGAAACTTGGTATGTGGCTTTATGTGGTATTAATATACATATATATGCATTGGAAATTCGCTGAGTACGCAGGTTTGCTGCTACGGGGGTATTTTACTTTCTCCCCTTATATGGAGTAATCCTGTATATGGAGAAAGTATTGTTTTCGTAAAAATTTTCGAATTTGAGTTGTTAGTGGAAATATTCGTTTTGGTGCTCCCTGAACCCAAAAAAGTGGTTTTTACGTGATGTCTGTCTGTGTGTGTGTATGTGTGTGTGTCCGTGTGTGTGTGTGTGTGTGTGTGTGTGTGTGTGTGTGTGTGTGTGTGTGTGTGTCTGTGTGGATTGTACAGAGCTACAGCCTTAACCAATGGGCCGATCTTTATGAAATTTGGTATATAGGTACTAATCCACGATATCTCCAGGTGTTTTTTTCATTTTTTTGAATTTTTGATTTTTAAGGGTAATTATCCCCCCAAAACCGCCAAAAAACATGAAAAATCCAAATTTCTCAAAAACGGCTCTAACGATTTTCATTAAACTTTAGTCGTTTGTAGAACTTTAGTTTTCCAACAAAATGACACCACCCGCATTCCTGTAAAAATTCGGGTTCAGAAATTACAGGACTTAAAACATCAAAATTTCAGTTTTTTGGATTTTTCATAAAAATACATAAATATACAAAAATATTACTATTCACCATTAAAAAGAGCTTAAAAAACTAAATAATTTAGTATATTGAATTACTATTCTACGATTGCTGGTTTCGGAGAAAAATTGAAATTTTCATTTTGCGGTAAACGCAGTACGTTGTCCAATGTTATTCTTATGGGGAATAAAAAAATTACTATTTCTCTCTTATTTACTGATCAATTTCGTTCAAACTTGATATTCTTGTCAAGTAAGCATTGACCAACAGAGGGAATTCGAAATATGTTGCCCTTAATAACCCTGGGGGGAATAGGGGGCATTTCCCCTCTTAAAACCACGAGTGTAGCAATGGATTCTGTAGTGCCTCCAAAGCAGGGATTTGGGTGGATGTTTTTTAAAACAACTTGTTTACAAGATTTTCTGTACATTCGACCGTGCTTTGTATTCTATATTTAGTAAATAAAAATAAATTGTTGGGCTAAAAGGGAGAAAGTATGTGTCAGTTTCCTGATACCATTTATTATACCTTAAAATAGTGCACCGAAAGATCAGCAGTGGATTTGTTCAGTGCACCAATCTCAAAGATTATTGTTGTTAATTTTTACGTTTGTGTATTTCGAAGGTAACAAACGCGTAGAATAAATGCAAGTCGATCATATGGTAGGCCTATTATACATTTTTGTATGAAAGGAATGTAAATATTGTAAAGTTGATCAGTCTGAATCAAGGAGTTCTACTGGTATTACTGGAGGTAACACTGATGAACAAAACTGCGAGCCGTTCTTTCCAAATTTTGGTGAGGTAAAGAACTACTCGCTGAAATCGAACGAGTCGGCAAAGTGACTCAAACAAATATCTACTCATGATTTTAACATTAATAAACTTTTATTTGTTTGTTTGCTCATAATTGATCATATTTCACGACAAGAGTACATGCATAAATCAAACGAAAAAATTAATTTGAGCCAACTTTTACTACTTTTTTCCAGTGATTTGTATGAGTAGATTCACTTATGGGATTAAAACAACCAATCAGGATAGTTCAAAGAACGATAAATTTGCCTCACCAGTGGCACCAACCTGACAAAATCATCGGCTCGCTTTTTCGGCAAATACTGTATAGCGAAGCAATGTTACCTCCAGTTATACAATAAACCTCCCTGGTCTGAACTACCAAAAAAGATACAAATCACCTAATGTTTGGTCCAAATTTCCAACTATCAAAGGTTTATTCGGGCAGTTTGATAAATAAGTTGTTCATCACATGGAGCAAAAGTGTGTTTTTGGTGCTTAATCGTTTTAAGCAGTATCAATTTCGGCACTAATTACATTTACTATTGTTGTATTGATCATGTTAATAAATTCGTCTTATAAAGGACACCGAGGTGAAGATGACAGATGTTAGTTTATTAGACGATTTCCAGCTGATTTACCCCGAAAATGACGTTACTAAACCTGCGCAAAAGGACACCTATGACCGGCATTAACATCATGAAGGTGGTTTGAAATGATGTCTATATATGTCTGTTACGTGACTTGTCACTCTAACCTAGTGTTACAGTGTTAGTGCAAGGAAGGATTGTTTCTACATTCCCCTACTGTTTTATGGCTCTAAACTGGCAAATGACACGTTGATGAGCTTCCGTGCAGTGTAACTGAAAAACAAACGAAAACGAATATTAAGTATATTTGTAGTGCGCAACCTTTCAGCTATATTAAGAATAGTGGCGCAAAGACGTATTTGTGTTTATTTGTGACTGTAATAAAACAAATACTACAGAGCTACTTTATGTATATAGTTGAAGGGTGTATTGTGTATTTGTGACAAACGACTAGATGTAGCCCTGCTTCACCCGGGGTATGAAACAATGTGTGTGATGCAATCTGTGGTTAATCTTTTGAACTATTTCAAGTAACGAAATTATAGTAATCATGTGATGAAATTAAAATGTCCATTATAAAAACACTGTAACGTAAAAAAATCTGAGGGGTGAAGCCCTAAGGGATTTATGACTCGCGATTAGGATAATGTGGAACCCATATATATTGCTTAGCTTCATGATGAATTTCAACTTAGTCGGTTCATAGGTCGGACACACCTCACAAATTTGTGAGACGGACGGACGGACGGACAGACTCCATCACATATTTGTAGTATTATGGATTAGGAGGGTAATCTGTCCTTTGAGTCTGCTTGCTTCTCTTATAAAAAAATACTAAATAATGTTAACCTTGAATGTCCGTTCCTCCTCAACTGATTATCTGAAATCAATTATTTATGGTTCTTTTAAAAGAGCAAAAATACCAAGAGCAGCATTTCGATAACACTAATAGTTTACCCAGAAAGGAACCCGTAAATGCGGAATATTTTGAAATTTTTTCGAACGATTATTATGTGTGATTTTTAATTTTTCTCACTTAAATTGCTAGGGATCTTTTAAATCTTTAATATCAACCATAAATCAACGATATCGGATAATCCGTTGAGGAGGGACGGGCTTTGAAAGTTATCATTAGACTTATGAAGGAAGCAGGTTGAAACGAGAAACGTTTTGTGACTGGAGCGTCCTCTTAATAATTTGGGGACTCTAACATTTGTCTGTCCCTTTTATAGGTTTTGAACAACATCGCAACTGGCAATTGCTGTCCAACTATCAGTGTGGGATAGTTGCTCAGAGAAACGCAACTCTCGCCCCACGTATCTGGGAAGGAGGCGACACCGACATCACCAAGCAACCTTGGATCGTCAAATTATTTATACAGGGTTGGTTATATATAGACTACAACTTCGATAAACATACACAAAAACAAAATAGACCTATATTTAAATTTAAGATTAAAAGTTTTAACAGAAAAAAATCTATTCCTACCTACAAGAAAGAAATACAGAAACAACCAGCCTTTGCATTGCATATTTTTCATACACATTTAAACAATAGACTTCTACTTTTGGAACAAAAAATTTTTAATCACTGTGTAGTAACAATGGGTTTAGGCCTAGCTGTATTGTCCCTTCATGAACAATCAGATAGTTAGATTACAGAAAAATAAAACCTCCAATGAAAGCTTACTGGAACTAAAATCAGGTTAAATTTTAAAAACGGAATTCAGTTTGCAAGGCAACCAACAAGACCATCATCGACACATCCAAGTATTAGCTACCATAACAAAAAACCTCGAAACAATTAAGGTTGATAGAGAAAAGTTAAATGATGAATAAATTATGAGTGGCTACGAAAGAAACAAAACCCGTTCAACAGTATCTAACTTTGAAGATAATCGAAAAAGACTTAGACAAAACTTAATTGAAATGCAGAGAACAGTAAAAACACAATTTAGTGAATCAAACTGATTCCCACAGTTAAATAATAAATATTAAGACATAAACAATTAAGTAAATACACCAATTACAATGAATACATTCGTAATGGAAATTAGCTCTCATTAATAGGCCTACACACTTAAAGACGATAATAACATAACTTTGTAATATCAACGAAAAAATACCCAGTGCAAGAAGTGTATAATGTAAGCGTCTAACATTTATTTTTTATATGATGCTATGATACTAAATATTAAAAATAAAGTACAATTTTATCAGGATTTCTATAAGACCTAAGCTAAAACCTTTAACTGAAACATTTAAATTTGTTCACCCCTAATTATTTACTGGGCATCCTCTCAAAACTAACCCCAACATTATTGTAGTAATGAAGGAATCAAAATTCCCTCCATTTTTATATTTGAAAAATTTTGTTACTTAACAATAATGAATATAGCACAGTTATTTGTCAATCACTAGTAGAAGAGCTTACAATACTTATCAACATCACTTGGACCCAAACGAAGCTATAGCGGAATCAAGTATACATTGCCAAAACAAATAATCAAAATAAAAACATCACAAACTTTAATGAACATGCCTGGCAGTAACAACTGTGTATTATGTAATGGTTGCCAATCACTCGGAGGTGGCAAATTAAACCGTACTAGAAGCCTACCTTGACTATAATTTCAATTTCTCACCTTATATTTCTCACCTACCATATGGTAGGTCAAATGGTTACATAAAATATTTGAATATTGTTTTTTCAAATCACCACAAGATGGGTTTGAAGCAGAAACCAAGACAGAGGGAAAACTGAGTGTCGTATGTTCTAATGAATGTTCGACAGGGGATTTTCCAAGAAATTCAAATTACCACCAACAAGTAAAGTAAATAGTCCCCGGGTACAAAGGACTCTCACACTGTCTTAAACCTTTCCAGCAATAAATATGTGCAGAATCAAGGTAAAGCTCCCAAATATTGTTATAATATGGCAATTAAAATTTTACTTTTTGAAAACCCCATTGTGCACTCATTTGGCAAACAAGTTTAAAATGATCGTGGTAATGTTTGGTAATGATCGTGGTGTAAAGGATGACTGTATGTATCATTATGTGTGTATAATGATCGTTTGTCTTTCACAGATGTAATATCAGGTAATCACTACCTCCTGTGCGGAGGCACAATCATCAGCAACAGGTACATACTGACAGCGGCGCACTGTGTAGTCGACTATAACGAGCGGTAAGTGTTATTCTAGTACTCTATGACTTTAAGTATTTGTCTAATTTAATGCCACTGATAAATAAGTCGATTATAAGCCTATTCCACTGTTTTTAGGTACTTTTTTTAATTTGCAGCATTACAAATAATTTTGTTAATGGATTTATAGTTACATAAAGCTTTGCTGATAAAGATATTTAAACTTAATTATTCATTAATAGATCTTGGATTTTACAGAGTCGTAAAAAATATAAAGGGCGAATGATATAATATATCATTCCAATCAGCTTTATATTATAAAGTGTGGGTTTAATTTTGAGGTCAACCAATTAACCATGATTTTAATCGGTAATTCTAGAATGGAGGGAGTAGATTGTGTCAAGGATTAAAACGACAACAAATAATAAAAAATACAAAACACACCAGAACAATGAATAAAATTCATCATATAGTGATCAAGAGGCACACCGTTGTCTTCGAATAACTAACTGTCATATCGTAGGATGTTCAGCAAGTGGAACACCGTTGTAATCAAGTAGCTCACTGCCATTTGGCAGGAAATTTAGCAAATGACAAACCGTTGTCCTCAGGGAACTCACTGTCATATGGTGGGACGTTCAGCAAGTGGCACACCATTGTCTTCAAATAACTCACTGTCATATGGTAGGACGTTCAACGAGGCACACTGTTGTCCTCAAGTAACTCAATATCATATGGTAGGGCATTCAGCAAAAGGCGAGCATTCAACAAAAGGCACACAATCTTCCTCCAGGAACTCACTGTCATATGGTTGGACATTCTGCAAGTGACACACCGTTGTCCTCAAGTATCTCACTGCCATATGGTAGGACATTCAGCAAGTGTCACTCTGTTGTCCTCAAGGAACTCAATATCATATGGTAGGGCATCCAGCAAAAGGTGAGCATTCAACAAAAGGCACACAATCTTCCTCCAGGAATTCACTGTCATATGGTAGGACATTCTGCAAGTGGCACACCGTTGTTCTCAAGTATCTCACTGCCATATGGTAGCACATTCAGCAAGTGGCACTCTGTTGTCCTCAAGGAACTCAATATCATATGGTAGGGCATCCAGCAAAAGGTGAGCATTCAACAAAAGGCACACAATCTTCCTCCAGGAACTCACTGTCATATGGTAGGACATTCTGCAAGTGGCACACCGTTGTCCTCAAGTATCTCACTGCCATATGGGAGCACATTCAGCAAGTGGCACTCTGTTGTCCTCAAGGAACTCAATATCATATGGTAGGGCATCCAGCAAAAGGTGAGCATTCAACAAAAGGCACACAATCTTCCTCCAGGAACTCACTGTCATATGGTAGGACATTCTGCAAGTGGCACACCGTTGTCCTCAAGTATCTCACTGCCATATGGTAGGACATTCAGCAAGTGGCACTCTGTTGTCCTCATGGAACTCACTGTCATATGGTAGAACGTTCGGCAAGTGGCACACCATTGTCTTCAAGTAACTCACTGTCCTCAGGATAGGTAGGACTTCAGAAAGTGACTCACCATTGTCCTCGAGGAGCGCAATGTCATTCGGAAGGACGTTCAGCAAGTGGCACATCGTTGTCCTCAAGTATCTCACTGCCATATGGTAGGACATTCAGCAAATGGCACTCTGTTGTCCTCAAGGAACTCAATATCATATGGTAGGGCATCCAGCAAAAGGCGAGCATTCAACAAAAGGCACACAATCTTCCTCCAGGAACTCACTGTCATATGGTAGGACATTCTGCAAGTGGCACACCGTTGTCCTCAAGTATCTCACTGCCATATGGTGGGACATTCAGCAAGTGGCACACTTTTGTCCTCAAGGTACTCACTGTCATATGGTAGAACGTTCAGCAAGTAACACACCGTTGTCCTCAAGTATCTCACTGCCATATGGTAGGACATTCAGTAAGTGGTACCCTGTTGTCCTCATGGAACTCACTGTCATATGGTAGAACGTTCGGCAAGTGGCACACCGTTGTCTTCAAGTAACTCACTGTCCTCAGGATAGGTAGGACTTCAGAAAGTGACTCACCATTGTCCTCGAGGAGCGCAATGTCATTCGGTAGGACGTTCAGCAAGTGGCACATCGTTGTCCTCAAGGAGCGCAATGTCATTTGGTAAGAAGTTCAGCAAGTGGCACGTTATTGTCAGTAGGAGTCCCAATGATTCGGCCCCAACATGTAGTTATATGGGGAACAGCTGATGTGGTGGCTTCACTCAGAGGGTCAACCACGTGACCAAAAAAAAGGTGGCCATGACCTCAAAAAATTACCAGTGGTACCAACTCAAGAAAAAATATATTGCCAACTTAAGAAAAGAAAATTCCCAGAGTGTTATACTGTGTAGTAATAATATCAGTAATAATATATACATAGTAATTATATATATATATATATACATAATTATATATAGAGTGAGTGACTGCGCAGACCTGCGCGTCACGCCTCAGCGCCCGCGCGTCACACCTCAGAGCCCACCCCAGGTAATCAAGACACAGAGTGTGGTGAATAATTACAGTTTTATATCAAAGTGATGTACATATCGGTGAGTGGTGCAGGTGGCAGGTGGTGCAGGTGGCAGGTGGTGCAGGTGGCAGGTGGTGCAGGTGTGCGCCATCGCTGGTGCGGTGGAGCCGTGGGTGTGTGGAGTCGGTGAGCGGGGGGCGGCGCGGTACTGGTGGAGTCGGTGAGCGGGGGGGCCGGGGGTGCGGTGGGGTCCTGTAACATAACAAATAATGTGATCAGCAATCTCTACGTGATTGGTCGGAATAAGGATATATGCTAATGGTTATAATTAGCGTTCTGCGCTCTGATTGGCTTACACAAATACAGAGAACAAAAATTAACATTGTTACTCCATCACTCTGCCTCTGGCCTTCGTGCAGGTAAGAGCCATTACTGATTGTTGCTATCGGCGTATCTGTTGGCTTATTTTGTATGTGTTGAGATTACCTTCGCCATTGGAAAATGGCAGGAAACCCTGTTGAAATTATAAGTACCGATGATACATATATTAGACATTTTAGACTTTACGGAACAAAAACTATTTTCAAATTCACCAAACCTCCTGCAAAAACAAACGAAATTGATTGGCTCAGACAAGGTTTTGCCAAAATTGTAAATGAGATGAAGGGCCAAGCCTATGAAAATGATCAGCTTGGATTTACACTACAATCTCTAAACTTAAAAAGTACAGAGCCCGGGTATATTGCTTTTCGGCCCGCAGGTGAAATTAATGAAGATATCCTTTGGCAAATTTTCGGGGGAATTGTTCAATCAAATTCCGAAACTATTAAATCTACCGACACATTTAAAGTGGAATGTACCCGAGTTAATCTCCCTGTGGGTTCCGGCCGTCCTGGGAGAGTAAGACCTGGCTTTTACAACACCTTTGTCGAGGAATGTAAATCGAGACGGGGTATTGTTGTAATTAATAATAAAGACAACTTGTGTCTTCCTCGGGCTTTGGTAGTGGCTATGGCTAAAGTGACTAATGATCCTCAGTATAAAGCAATACGTCAGGACAAGGGTAAAAGACAAACTTTCAGGGCCAAGGAACTTATTCGGCGGGCTAGGGTAGAGATCTCTGAGGAAGGTGCAGGAATCCCCGAATTGGAAAAAATTCAAGACTTGTTAAAAGATTACAAAATCACAGTTTATAATTATGATAGAAAAGGCCGAGATGTCTACTTTGAAGGCCGTGTTGAAAATCCTAAATTTAAAATTAACCTGCTCTTTCACAATCGGCACTATAACGTAATCAACAGTTTGACCGCTGCTTTTGCCTGTGCTTACTTTTGCGAAGCCTGTCATGTCCCCTATGATCACAAAGCTGAGCACAGATGTACTAATATTTGTCCTCAATGCCAAACTATCTCTCCACCCTGTAAACTTGAACATGGGGGAATAATTTGCCCGGACTGTAACATGACTTTGAGAAACCAGCACTGTTTTATTGCCCATCAGGTTGACAAATGTAAAACAATAAAAAAGTGTCTTGACTGTAACAAAATTATTTATGCAGAAAAACGTAAGACAGCTCACGTATGCGGAGAAGTTTATTGTAAACCTTGTGAAGCGTTCAAAGATCCCAATCATAAATGCTACATGCAACCCAATAAAGGAAAACCTAAATCTAAAGACTTCCTGTTTATTTTCTTTGACTTTGAAACAAGGCAGGACGAGTCACTCCCCTCAGATCCAGATAAAAAAGTACATAAAGTAAACTTGTGTGTTTCCCAGCAGTTTTGCAATCAGTGTATCGATGGTAAAATTTGTACGATGTGTAACAACCGTACAAGAGTCTTCAACTCTGACCCGGTTAAAGATTTTATAGACTATGTAATGAGTGTTAGAAAGCAGTTTAAAAATGTTTGTGTGATTGCTCACAACGGGCAAGGATTTGATTTTCAGTTTTTGTTAAAGTACATCATGGAAGAAACAAAATTCACGCCGGAGCTGGTAATGAGGGGAACTAAAATCATTCTTATGGAATTGGACAATTTGAGATTTGTTGACTCACTTAGTTATTTTCCTATGGCCCTCGCAGCGCTCCCTAAAGCTTTTGATCTGCCTCCCGAGAAAAAGAAAGGTTATTTCCCGCATCTTTTTAACACTGTGGCAAATCAAAATTATGTAGGCCCGATACCCGACAAAAAGTATTACTGCCCGGAATCAATGTTTGAGAAACCTCACGAAGCTTTCGAGATTTGGTACGACGAGCAAGTGGCGAGTAACTACGTGTTTGATTTTAAAAAGGAAATCTTGGAGTATTGTATCTCTGACGTTGAAATCCTAGCCCAAGCGTGTATAAAATTTAGAGCCTTGCTTCTTGAACAATGTAACGTAGATCCTTTCCTCGAGGCTGTAACTATTGCCAGCGCCTGTAACTTAGCTTTTCGGCGTAACTTTCTAAAACCAAACACAATAGGTTTGATTCCTAAAAACGGGTACAGACTGACTGACAATCAGTCAGCCGTTGCTTTACAATGGTTAACATGGGAGGAGGAGAAACGAGGGTTGAGGATTCAACACGCGGGCCGGGGTAAAGAAGTTAAAATTAATGGAATGAAAGTAGATGGGTTTGACGGTGAGAGAATTTACGAGTTTCACGGGTGTTACTGGCACGGGTGCCCGAAATGTTTTCCTTATAACAGAGAGGCTCCTCTGAAGGAGGATCCCTCTGATTCACTCGACTTAAGGTATGAAAGAACTTTGAAAAAAATGGCAAAAATGAGTGACTACAAAACTATAGAAATGTGGGAGTGTGAATTTAGAGCATTAAAAAAAGATAACAAACTTAAACATTTAAATAACCTTCCGATTCTCAACAATCTTCCCCTTGACCCTAGGCAAGCGTTCTTTGGAGGCAGAACGGGCAATACAAAAACATATCATAAATGTAAAGAGGGAGAAACAATCCAGTATGTTGATGTATGTTCCCTCTACCCATATGTAAATAAATATGGAAAATATCCTTTGGGCCACCCTACAATCTATGTGGGAGATAGGGAGTGCAGGCAGAGAGGTATGCAGGTAGATGGTTTGTTAAAATGCAAGATTCTGCCACCTCGAGATCTCTACCACCCCGTACTCCCCGCTAAAATGAATAATAAATTAATGTTTGTTTTGTGTAAAACTTGTGGGGAAACATTAAACCAAGAAGATTGTGAACATGAGAGTGAGGAAAGGGCAATGGTAGGAACATGGACCATGGATGAGATAAGGAAAGCTATAGAGAAAGGTTACGTTGTGCTGGACATGTACGAGTTGTGGGAGTACGAGGTAGCCACTTATGAAAATGGAGGTTTGTTTACAAATTTTATAAATCAATTTTTAAAAATCAAGCAGGAAGCCTCAGGCTATCCCTCTTGGTGTAAGACTGAACATGATAAAGAAAAGTACATTTCAGACTATTTCCAACACGAGGGAGTTAAATTAGACAAAGACAAAATTGCTAAAAACGGGGGTTTGAGGCAATTGGCAAAATTAATGTTAAATTCATTTTGGGGAAAATTCGGACAGAGGGAGAACCAAACTAAGGCAATGATTGTAAGAGATCCCAAAACACTCTTTGAAATGATGACAAACCCAGAAGTAAAAGTCAACAGGATTCAGATAATTAATGAGACGGTAGTGGTTGTTAGTTGGGAGTATCTCGAAGAGGTTGGGGAACCTTTGAGAAATGTAAATGTTGTGATTGCGGCCTACACTACAGCCCAGGCTAGATTAAAGTTGTATGAACATCTAGATGCTTTAGGAGGCCAAGTAATTTATTATGATACCGACTCGACCCTGTACGTATACCGTGGTGGTTTGTACAGAGTCCCTACGGGAGATTACCTCGGGGAAATGACAGATGAATTGGCAAGCGAGTACGGGCCCGGCTCTTATATTGTAGAGTTTGTTTCTGGGGGACCAAAGACCTACGCTTACCTTGTCTGGTCAACCAAGAAGCAAAAGTTAGAATCAGTTTGTAAAATCAAGGGTTTAACATTAAATATGAAAACCTCCGAAACTTTAAACTTTGAAGCTCTAAAAAAGATGGTCCTCAGTGAAACAAAAGAGATACTAGAAATTGAAGAGAATAGAATCAGGAGAACTAAAGACAAAAATATAGTAACAGTGAGTGAAATTAAAAAGTTTAGAATTACAGGACCAAAAAGGAGGCTCGAGAGCGAGTATGAAACTTTACCTTACGGATATCAAAAGAGTCAAAGATTGGAGTAACCCCCACCCCGCCCCAAGGGGGGTCAGTCGACTGACCCCCCTTTGTACATATAATATCCAGCTTTCGTTGCGATCAGACGTGTGTCAGTTTGCTGTACAATGTGTGAGGAGGAGGATTGGGAACAAAATGTTGGTTGGATTTTTATAAATATATTTTGTGACGGAAGACCTGTACGAAAAATAAAATTTGAAGGAAAACCATTAAAATTGTTATCAAATGCAGACTTTGACAGGATAGAAGTTGAATTTTTGAGTGGTAAGGCGATGCTAAATAGCGGATTCTCTAAAGAAAGGGTTATGAAAAAAGTAGCTAAATTTTCCAAGTACGATGAATTAGAATATAACATTTATTTTGACAGCGGTGCAAAAAAACTAGGATGTCTGACTGACTCATTTGTGTTAAATGACGAGTGGGGCGAACCGGAAGATCGCCCATGCATTGACCTTACAATTTATGATGAATTTAATAAAGAACACGTGCACCATGTGTTAATTAAATTTAAAAAACCCGAAAACTAGTTGAAACCTGTTAAAATACTGCTCTGTAATTGGTTGTAATAAAAATGCATTCTATTGGTTGTAATTAGCGTTCTGTGCCGTGATTGGTCGAGACTTTTTAGCGCTTTTTATTCTCAAGAGTTAACTTCACTCTGCCCCTTGCATCTGCACAGGTAAGAGCTTCCAGCGATACAAATAAAAATGTCTCACTTAACCTCTTATATATTTAATGATCAACTCGTTGCTGTACTGTTTGACAGTGAAAATAATCCTTGGTTTAAAGCTAAAGATGTTGCTAAAATCTTGGGTTATCAAGATACAAAACACGCAATCCGTACCCATGTAAGAGAAAAACACCGCAAAACAACACCGGAAGTACAGGGGGGCGAAACGCCCCCCTTGCACTTTCATTCCCAAACAATCTTTCTTAACGAGCCTGGTCTTTATTCGCTAATTTTAAAATCTAAATTGCCCATTGCTGAGAAATTCCAAGACTGGGTTTTTGAAGAAGTCTTGCCTTCCATAAGAAAATATGGAGTGTATAAAATAAAACAGGAGAATAATCAGTTAAAGAATGAAAACTCTCAACTCATGCGAGAAATTACAAACGTTATGGAAACTAACCAACAGCTCACCCACATTAACTTAGAATTTAAAAGTAAAAATGAAACAATGGATAAAATGTTAACTGACCAAGCACCTAAACTGGCAGTTTTTCCTAAAGAGGAAGACCTTAGCCACGTATTGTGTATCCTTATTAAAGACACAATGTTGCAGTTATACGGAGTCTGTGAGTACAAGTGTATTCGTACTCAAAAAATAAGATTCCACAAGGCTTTGAATAAAGCAAAGAAGGAAGGTTTTGTACCTTGCTTTATAAAATCATCTGTCCCTAACGGGATAAATGTTGTAAATAAAGCTAAAGAGGTTATGAGGAGTTATGGCATGCATTTTGATTCTGCTCATAACAACATCCTCACCTCACATAACTTTGTAAATATTGTTGAACATGTGTTAGATAATGCCTAAGTCCCACTGTATGTGTGTGTGTGTGTGAATTAAGGTCACTGGCGCGGGTGACTAAAAACCCCGTAAACCTGAAAGGGAGCCTAGTAGATTGAACAGTCAAGTTAATCGCTTGACTGCTCCTTTGAATAGCTCATGTGTGAATGAGGGGTCCAGTAGATTAGAGGCGTCTGGCCAACACCAGACTACTCAATCGAACCGACCTCGGGTGAATGAAGGATTTGTACATTGAGAAGCCTGGCTAATACCCAGGCTACTCCTTGGAACAATCCGGTGGGCAAAAAAAAAGCAAATAAATATAAAGCAAATAAAAAACTCTTCCCACTTGTCTGTTCAAAGGGAGAGGACTTTTATTTTGTACTGGGCGTCAACCAGTAATAATCTGGACTGGCTCACGCACGAAATAAAGGTTGAACCTGGGTGCTCATGCACGAATGGTCTCAAACCCCATTCAAACAGACACTGGTATAAAACTAATGTTTACCGAATAAATAAGTTATTTTGACAATGGACGCTATAGCTAACGAACTACACCGGCCTGCCAGGAGAAATTATCCCAGGCGTAAAGTTACTCTTCCCGGACTATACCAGGCTGACCTAGTTGAAATGAAGCCTTATTCCAGAGTCAATAAAGGGTTCAAGTACATATTGACAATGATTAACTGTTTATCCAAACTAGCTTTTGCCGTTCCGTTAAAAAACAAGTCAGGGCCAGAAGTGGCAAAGGCACTCGCTCCTATTTTAGCTAAATATAAAATGACGCATTTCCAAACAGATCAGGGAACAGACTTTTTCAATAAACACGTAAATGCTTTAATGAAAAAATACAAAATCAACCATTATCATACATTTTCTGAACTTAAAGCTAGTATAGTGGAAAGATTAAACAGAACTATCAAGACAAAAATGTACAAGTTATTTACTGCCCGTGGAAGTTACGAATGGTTAAGTATTTTACCAAAAATTTTAAATTCTTACAACAATACAAAGCACAAGACTATAGGTATGAAACCCAAGGATGTAAAAAAAAAGCACTTTCAAGATATTCTGAATAGAATAAATAGAGTTGGCAACGCAAAAAATCTTAAACACAAATTTAAGGTAGGCGACATTGTTAGAATCAGTAAAACCAAGCGAGTGTTCAAAAAAAGCTATTTACAAAATTGGTCAAATGAGACGTTTACAGTATACGCGATTAAACCAACAAGACCAGCAACATACATATTACAAGACAACAGAGGAGAGATACTTAAAGGAGGGTTTTACGCTGAAGAACTTAGCAAGTCAAAAACAGGTAATGTTTACTTGATTGAAAAAATCTTAAAGCGGAAGGGTAATTTAGCACTTGTTAAATGGTCTGGTTTTCCTTCTTCTCATAATTCTTGGATAAAGGTGAATGCACTAACTCCTGGGTCATCGCACTAATGTCCAACAAAGCGTAAATCCTGCACGTGTGCCGCTAAATGGGAAAAAGTTTCATGTGAAACCCGCATAAAAGCCCGCATGTCACTCTACCGTGAAGTGATTACTTAAAAAGCAGAGCAATTAGTAGTATGTAACCAGTCACAATGCGGGTTATTAAGCAGAAAGTCAAGTTCTCTGTAAAAAACTTTGACAATTATTTCTCGGGGGCCGGAATGGTTAAACAGAACAAACATGGCGCTTTACTGCCAGATTCAATACGTTGTATAATCGCGGGGCCGAGTTCCTGTGGGAAGACCAATGTTTTATTCAATTTATTATTTGACCCAAACGGTCTAAGATTTGAGAATATCTATGTTTTTTCAAAATCCCTCTATCAACCTAAATACAAATTACTTAAACAGGTTATGCCTAAAGAGGTTGGGTATCATGAATTTGACGATAATAGTTTAGTTATACACCCAAATCAAGCTAAACCAAACTCTATAATGATTTTTGATGATATATCGGCAGAAAAACATAATAATATACGCAACTTTTTTACTATGGGGAGACACAACAATTTAGATTCATTCTATCTGGGACAGACATATAGTGCTATTCCCAAGCAGCTGGTGAGGGACAATTGTAACTTTATTATTTTATTTAAACAAGACGAGAAGAACCTAAGACATGTATACACCGATCATATCACCACAGACATGTCATTTGAAAAATTTAGAGAAATATGCGCTCAGGCGTGGCGTGACAATTTTGGATTTCTAGTTATTGACAAGACTCTAGATCCATTTAAGGGAAGGTACAGAGTGGGAATGGACACTTTTATAGCAGAGGTATAATGGTACGCATCTACTATTATAATGATTTAAGGGGATTTGATAAGAAACTTCATAACGTAAGGTCTAACCTGTGTTCTTTTTATTACAAGGACAAAAATAAATTCTGTAGTAATTATTGCAGTAGAAAGGGTAAACACGGCCATCCCTTCAATAACAGATGCTGGAGACATAAAAAACCTCCAAGCACTGCGAGGCTACCACCTGTAGTTTTATTAATGATATCTGCGAGTGAGAGAACTTATAATAGAGATACTTGGTTAAACTTTTTACAAAAGTGTGAAGAACAGAGTGTACCCTTAGAACTAGTGATTTATCATGAAGATATGAGAAATTCAACAGTGAGAGACCCCCAAAATTTAATATCTAGATTTAGACCCTTTCCGGATATATTTGGTAAAGTATTGCCTTTAAGAAACCTGCATGGTAGTATTAATTTTGCTCAGATTGTTTTAAAAATGTTAGAGTATGGTTGCAAAATACCTCACGCGGCCAGATGTATAGTTTTGACAGAGAGAACTATACCCATCAGGTCCCCTGTCAAAATTTATAAAATGGCTTTATCCCTCAAATGTTATATTGACATTAGTTATAATACAGCCTGGGGGCCAATTCCTGACGATACTCCCAAAGGGCCGAGGGGTAAACCTTTTGCTGCTGTAAATAACTACTGCCAAGGATTATATACTACAGAGTTTTTAAGAGCAGCCCTGCCCACAGTGGCCTCACAGTGTGAGAGATTTGGTATTAGTTTAAAAAACGGTGTATATAGAGTGACAAATCAAACATTATTTGAACAGTGGAAAAAATTTACTGGAACCAACCCGTGCGAATTTTGGCTTCTTAACTCGTATTTAATGTACAACAGACATCATGACAAACCATTGAGAATGTTGAGCAAATATATGCAAAAAACCATTGAGAACGACAAGTACATAGTAACACATGTCTCACAATGGAGGGACAATATAAAGCGAGCCTTTGTTTTTAAAAGTTACACAAATCGTTATATAATACCGAGACACAGTCTTGTAAGGGAGGAAGCTAGGTATTATAAAGGATTAGACTTGAGCGCCGGTATTTCGCTTCTAGATGTTACGCGTTACATGAAAAGATGCAAAATGCGTGCCTTGTTTTTCAGGCAAGTCGAAATGCCTTAAATTTAAACGTGTTGGTTTAAATATATCATTTGCGACTATGAAGCGAAACAGTAAGCAACTGACTAATCGACTGATACAGCTGCGTAATGCTATTAAGAGAAAGTATAAAATGTTTAAGGAAGGGTCCGAGGAAAGTGATATTATGCTTGAGAAACAGTATAAACCAATTATTCAAGAACTTAGAAAAACAAACACAGCAGACATAAAAACAGAACCTGAAACCTTTAAAGAAGAGCCAATGGACTATAGTACGACAGATGATGAAGCTGAATTTATACCGCAGAGTGTATCTACGCCTGAAAGCAGTGGGTTAAAACAAATTGTATCGACTCCTTCGGGACTGGAAACAGCGTCGCGATATATTGAAAGTCAGTTTAGTAACCCCATTACGGTGAGATATATGACAATGCTTTTAAAGGATGCTAGCGGTAAGGTCCGAGTAATTGATCATGACTATGGCCCTAGATACGAAGGCAGTACTTTAATGATGGGAGATAAGGTGTTAGACTTTGACAACGATGGAACTATACTAATAAACAACACAAGGTATAGTCCAAGCGAAGGCTTGTATGAGCTAATATTTAAAAGAACCCCTGACGAGGAAATATACAACGAAGAAGACCTAAAGACCTATAAGAGTATTATTGTTGCCACCAACGCACACAAGAAAGGATACAAATTCCACAATGTAATTAGAAGGGACAAAAATCTAAAGTACAGAAGAATTATTAAAGACCTATTCCCGGTTAAAGCGGGCAAAGGTTTAGCGTGGAAGAATGCACGATCTCGTGACATTATACATTGGGATGACGCCAATGAATTGGTGGACAGATTACGACACATTGCCATGTCAACAGAGACTGGAAACAGAGTCCATAGCAATGAAATACTAAGTATCGTGGAGGAACTGAGAGAGGCTGGTTACATAAAAGGATCTGGGAACAGCAGGTTTAAGGCATTATTATAATGACTATTGACAAGTTTGGACGTAGTAGCCGAAAATCCCGAGGTGAGGCCGTCAAAGGTCCCAAGGGAGAGGGTTTCAATTTAACGCCCGACGGTGATTACGATATACAAAATAAGCGATTATGTAATTTAAAAAGACCTGCAGAGGATAACGACGCGGTGACTAAAAGATTTATGTGTGACAATACCTTAATTTTAGATGAAAAAAAAGAGTATTTTGACGCTAATAAATGTGTTATTCGACATGTAAAATCACCACAAAATTCTGATGATGCTGCCACAAAATTTTACGTAGACTACAAATGTATTCCTTTTACAGGAGAACATTATATCTTAGGAAACAAAATACTAAGAGACGTGCGAGACGGTGAACAAGAATATGACGCTGTAAACTTAAGGATGTTAAAAAAATCATTAATGCTGGTAGATAACACTTTTTATGATTGTCAGTCAAAACAAATAAAAAATTGCGCGGATCCTACAGATTTTCAAGACGTATTAAACTTAAATTATATTGTAAGACTATTGAGTAAAGTTTTATTTGACATTTACAATACCTTAGGAGCTCCAATACAGACAGACAAGGACACGTGGGTAAGATTAAATGTTATTAATAAATACTTTTTAGACGAAAATACACGACAATTCCGTAATAAAGATGATGAAGAAGAAATTATAGACACGGACCCTTTCCCCAGTTTCCTGAGGACGGGATCCGGTTTAAAAACACATTAACTGGCAAACACTAATTAGTCTACACCGATCCACTCAACATGCGGGTTGTTTTATTGATTTTTCTACCTCTTGCCTCGTGCAACAAGTCGGTAGATTTTCTAACTTATTACGGGTATTTGGAGAAAAACGCTTTGACACAAAACATTACTTCTGCAGTAAGGCAATTTCAAGAGTACTTTCGTCTTGAACCAACGGGAGTGTTTGATAACGATACATTAGCCCTCATGGGAACGCCTAGATGCGGCCATCGCGACAATATATTACCATTCTCAGCTTTACCCAATAGAAAGTGGAACACTACAGAAATAACCTGGTATCAATACGGCCCTTCTCAACACCCCGACCTGATACAGAAAGCTTTTGACGTATGGGCTAAACACGCGAATTTAACATTTAAAAAAAACATAAATAATCCCACAATAATCATATCATTTTCAACATCTAGAAAACATGTATTCTACTCGAGACAGGACAATTGTCCCTATGATTTTGATGGTCCAGGCTTAGTTTTGGCTCACGGGTATTTACCTCATATCGGCTATAACCAAACGGACATACACTTTGATTCGGAAGAAAACTGGGATTTTACTATGAATTTACCACGAAATGGAAAAATTTCATTTTATTTAACATTGATTCATGAAATTGGACATGCCCTTGGTTTGGATCATTCAGGTGATGATAAATCAGTAATGTTCCCTTTCAACAGGGACCCTACAGGGATTGTTGACTTTAACGAATACGAGCTTGGTAATGATGACAGACTCGCTATGGAGTTTCTGTACGGCAGGCCCACTAAGACATTTGCAACCATTCCAAAAATGAATACAACAACATCCACAACAACTACAACAACAACCACTACCACACCAAGCAGTACAGCACCTGAGACACCACCCGAGATATTTGAAAAACGCGATATTTGCGAATTAAAAGATCAGATTGATATGTTTGTTATTGTAAACAAAAGGATATTTGCTTTCTTTAGAGACTATGTATGGATTATTAGTTTAAATCCTACAGAGAGAATTCCTGAGGACTTAACACGGCCAAGAAGAATATCACACTGGCTTAAATTTTTACCGCAAAACTTTACTGAAATATCTGCCATTTACCAGAGGCCTAACGGGGAAATTGCTCTTTTTTTTGGCAATGATGTATTTTTATTCAGATACCCTTCACTGTCCTTGATTACAGTGTATAATGTCAATAACATAGCTGGTAGAATGGTACATAAAGTAAACGCGGCCTTTGCAACTAACACGGGAAAGAGCTACATGATTATTGATGATTGGTATCTGATTGAAATTAACGAGTGCGACTTTACTGGTACATTTATGGGAATGGTCTCGTCTACGCTTTACGGTATCCCTGCCCACAGTCACGGTGCTTTTAGGTATATAAACGGGATGATTTACTTTATAACTGACAGTGGGGTCTTGGAGTACAGCGATTTTACTAACTCGGTATCTCGCACGTTGCCTGACGTGTTTGAAGCTTTAAAAATACCGTGTATACGCGAGACTCTATTAACTAAACTTTACGGAGTGATTAAATATTTACAATAAAATGGCTAACACAAGAAGGAAACCTCTCAGATGTAAGCAAGCGGTTGTGCGAGGCGGAGGTATTGTTTCATCTGTTATTAATAAGGCTATAGACCTCCTACCTATCGAATTACATTTAAGAACACCAACCTTAAAACCATATCGGTATTGCGGGCCCGGCACGAAATTAAAAGAGAGATTAGCTAGAGGTGACAAAGGAATAAACGGGCTAGACGAAGCTTGTAAACAACACGATATAGCATACTCGCGGTACTCCGACAACGAGCGGCGAAGGCAAGCTGACAAAGAGTTGGCAGAGCGCGCTTGGCAGAGGTTTAAAGCATCAGACGCATCTTTGGGCGAAAAAGCAGCATCCTGGTTAGTCACTACAGCAATGAAGGCCAAGACTAAATTGGGGGGAGGTCGTAAAAAGAAACGACCCACTAAACGTCCTAAAGGTAGAGGTTTATATCTTAGACCCTATAAAAAGCAAGGGGCCGGCAAGAGGAAGAAAAGGCAAACGAAAAAAAAAGCATCTCGATACCAATAAAACCACTGACAAATTACGATATAATCAAATACGCGAGATTATTAAAAATTCCAAACTTTAGAGGAGTTTACATGAGGGATAGTTTACCAAAACGCTCGAGAAAGTGTGAATCTGCTATAGTTAACTTGGACAGTACAACCGGCTCAGGCACGCACTGGGTATGTTACAGGAAGATTAATAAGAAAGCCTATTATTATGACAGTTTTGGCAATTTAAGGCCACCACCAGAAATAACACGATATTTGGCGGGATGTGAACTCTACTATAATTACGAGAGACAACAGAATTTTGATACAGTGGTGTGTGGTCATTTGTGCTTACATTTTCTCTGCAGTAATGTTCTGCCTCACGGGAACAACTAGTATACTATCCCACGAGCTAGCATTTCCCATAGATGTTAGCAAGGGTGAATGGGAGCTAGGTTTAATTGAACTGACAACTTATAATTCTATTCCAAACATTGAAAAAGACAATAATGATAAGTTTTACTACGGTGAAAATAACAGCATTACAATCCCTGAAGGATCTTACGAGATTGAAGATATACAGACATATATACAATCTCAACTGCCAAAAGAAACCAAGTTTACATTAAAACCAAATAACAACACTTTAAAGGCTACGATATGTTGTTCTCAAAAAATTGATTTTACTAAAGAACATTCATTGGGAACACTCTTGGGTTACAAAAAACAAATATACGAGGCTAATAAACAACATGTTTCCGAACTGCCTGTAGATATAATTAAAGTTAATTCTATACGGGTAGAATGTAATATCACACGTGGGTCATACTTGAACGGGGTTGAGGGTCATGTGATACACGAATTCTACCCGGCCGAACCACCGGGCTATAAAATAGTTGAGCTCCCGAGAAACGTGATTTATTTACCGGTAATAAGTCAAAGGATCAATACCTTAACAATCTCTCTCAAAGATCAAGACGGAAATCTTGTTAATTTTCGCGGAGAAAGAATCTCGGTTAGATTACATCTAAGGCAAAGCAATGGGGCTACTATTTAATTCCAGCCCAACAGTTCAACAAGCCAGTAGTCTTCAGAAAGCAAAGGTGTTAACTTGTAAGAATATAAAGTTTCTCCGTTCCCTCGGTTTTAAAGTTGTAAAAAATGGCTCTTTTAGAAATTGACAATCACGCTAATTACGATGATTTGATAACAGGAATGGAATTCCATGCTCATCTACCATACGCTAATACAACTTATAATAATAATGATGAAATAAGAATACCGATATTACAACAGGACATTATAACTGCGCCTTTTGAAAGCTTTATTGTGATTCACGGTAAAGTTAGCGCTAAAAAAGCGAACGATACTGCTCTGAATGTATCCTTTGTAAATAACGCAGTGGCTTTTATGTTTGAAGAAATCCGCTACGAGATTTGTGGCAAGGAAATTGATAGGACGAGAAATGTCGGCATTAGTACTACTTTAAAAAATATTTTATCCATTCGCTCGGAAGAAACAAATATATTGAAAAACGCGTGTTGGAAAAGCCCCGGGGTATCTGAACAGGTGACAGATTTTATATATTCGATCCCGCTAAAACTCTGGTTAGGGTCTGCCGAAGATTATAGAAAGGTTTTAGTAAACGTCAAACAAGAATTAATATTTTTACGCTCGGCTTCGGATATTAACGCTGTAAAAACTACAGAGGCTGGTACTTTAACATTAACAATTGACAAAATATACTGGCGTATACCTCATATTACAGTCAACGACGCCTGTAAATTAAAATTGTACAAGTTTATTGAGAAAGACCCCGCAATACATGTTCCCTTCCGTCAGTGGGACATGATTGAATACCCGAACCTACCAAGAACAGACACATTATCTTGGACACTAAAAACATCTAACCAAACAGAAAAACCCCGGTATGTTGTTCTCGCCTTTCAGACAGACAGAAAGAATGATTTAACAAAAGATATGTCACTATTTGATGCCTGCGAAATAACTGATGTAAAGCTTTATTTAAATTCAAACTTTTATCCTTATGATAATATTCGTGGGAACACAGCCTTGTTCTATGACATGTATGCTACATTCCAAAATTCGTATTACGGACGAATCGGGTCACCGATATTAAACTTTGATGATTTTAAAACAAAATGCCCTCTGTACGTAATTGATTGTTCAAAGCAGGACGATACTATTAAGACTGGCCCCGTAGATGTAAGGCTTGAGATTCAAGCTAAAACAGTAATTCCAGCTAATACTTGGGCATACTGCCTCATAATCCACGACTGTCACTACACATACACACCAATCACGGGAGATGTCAGGAAAATCTCGAGTTAGTTTCTCCGACCCGGTAGTTACAAAAATATACATTCTACCCACAGAAGAAGACAGGAAATCAGATTGGGAACAGTTAGCAAGGGACAGAACCAGATTTTTAAGACGTATTAAACTGACACAAGAGAAAATCTCCAATGTAATTTTTAAAAAGTGGACCCTCAGGGTCAGACACTTGGAATGAATACAAAGGGAGTCCCGAATCGGGACTCCCTTGGGGCGGGGTGGGGAAGGGGTAAAAAAGTACATTTATATAAATAAAAGAGATATCTAATCAGTCTGTAGTTAGCGTTCAGCGAGTAAACATGAATTATTTTGGTTGGATTAAAATTGAATATTACAAAGAAGGAGTTTTAATTAAAAAGGATATTTTAGACAGTTATAAATTTAATAGCGTCGAGGAAAAATTTCAATTGCCCACGGGGGCTGATAGCATTATAGTTAAATGGCGTACAGAATTAAACTACAGTGATTATGAAAATTCAGAGGAATCTGACTGAAACTATGGAAGAATTTATAGTCATTCCCAAAGGTAAAGAACCTATAGATTTAATGACTGGTGTATTTTTAAAGTCAGTCCATTTCTTGGACCCTGAGCTCACCAAGTGCGTAGTATCGGGTATTTTTAAAAACAGGGACAATAGTCTGGGTGTATTAATTAAAGGGAGAAAAGGTATTGTATTTTGGAGTTACGACTCGTTTTGCCAGCTAATTGACAGGTTTAACGAAGTGACGTTAGCTCTCTTGAGTAAAAATCAGTGTTTAATATCTATAGAGTCTGGAGCTAATATTAAACTGACACATATTTTTGGACTTCAGTATGTCTGTGTCTCTGATGGAGTACACTCCTTAGCACTAAACTTTAATGAATGGGATCAACTTGTGAAAAATATTCCTTTAATCGGTCGCGAGGTTTTGCAATTATTTTATATTGAGGATATTATACAAGTTTTTTTTAATCAGGTTTCAACCGGTGCTGAAACCTGTACAGATCAATTGCCACCTCACATAGCCGAGCGACTTTATCAGGAAATTTTATTATGGAAGCAATAGTGGAGTTTCACGCGTTTAAAGACAATTCTAATAGATTTATTATTAAAGAATTTGCTATAGTTGGGAGGTCGTATAGAACACAGATTGTGTTCCGACCTCCATACTGTTTTAATTTGTTGAATAGTAAAATGCAGAGAACAGCTCGCTGGCTGACTCGTCATTATCACCACATAAAATGGAATGAAGGTGAGGTACATTACAGCGAAGAGCTTTTATGCTCACTCTGTAAACCTTTTGAAACTATTTATACAAAAGGTTTGGAAAAGGCTCAATTCCTTCGGGAATTTCACCCTAATGTTAAAGAAATAAATATTGTAAATAGTAGCGATAGTTATGAACTTGTAGATTGTATTGTACATGGAAATAAAAATGAAAACTGCGCTTTAAAGTCCGCAAAGTACTACGCTCGAGAAATATTTTCGAGTGGGGCCTAATAAAAATAAGGCCCGGCAGTCGCTCATCTAACAGGTCGGCGTAAAACCCGTAATTCCAGGGATGTGGGGAGGTCTGGTTAAACCCTATAAAGCATTGTGCTTTCCTCCGACTGTCAGGGAAAAACGGATGGAAAAGCGCAACAAAAAAAATATAAAAAGTAAAAATTCTCTGTCTATTTTCTAGGCTAAAATGAACGGACACAGTCTCAGTAAATAGCCTAACGGAATAAACAGAGAACAAAAAAATATAAAAATCGGAGGCAGCATTTTTAATGGATTGGCTGTCACGAATCACTGCGTTGGTTGGGGCAGTGATTAAAAAACATAGTGTTACATACCTCATAAAGAGAAATCCATCCAACCGGTGGAGAACACACAATCACAATCCAAACAGCGGTAGTCCAGCTTCCACGAGTAGCGGAGCTGGACCTGAAGGATGGAGTTGCGTGGATAGTGATACCACACTTTTAAATGTGGCGTCACTTCCACGCAGTGCTCGTCATCGCACCACCCGTACCTCCAAAACGGCTCAAAAGAGGAGCACATTAACGTGAAGTCCGCGCAGTGTGATGACATGGTGAAGACTGGCCGTTTTGCCAGTAAAACTACCGGGGGTGTTAAGTCAAGCATAGCTCATGCGGGTTACGTAAAAACTACATTAGCCATTTTACCGTGACGGTTTTCAACTTACAGTAATCCTCGTGCTCGCACGGTTCCGGAGGCGGTTGGGTGTTGTAATCCTCCGGGTCCAAGTAAATACACCGGCAGCACAAATCCCACCCCCGACCCTCAAAAATTACCAACATCGTGCACGAGCACAATTTCTCACACGACTCGCACAGACTATAAACTTCAACCATCGCGGCTAACTGAAGACTAACTAACCGACTCTAGGAACCCGGCGCTAGCCCGCATAACGACAGGTGGATTAAAAAACGGGTTTTTACAGTAAAACGCTTTTGATGTAATTGTACTCACCTAGTCGTAGTAATCTTCAATGGATCTGAGGACCTTCGCAGTCCAAGCCTCTTCCGTTACGTTTGCCTCAAAGTCGAGGCAGTAGCAGCGGATGAGGATTGGATTTATTCTCTTTCGCTTCCAGCAGGCAATACACCTTTGGAGCGGAGGTCGAGGCTCAGCAAGAGAATAACCTACCGACTCCACCTTCGTGTACCTCTTCTGATTTACCAACTCGTCTCCCTGTAACATAA
The DNA here is from genome assembly GCA_963675035.1 of Allygus modestus. Taxonomy (NCBI): domain Eukaryota; kingdom Metazoa; phylum Arthropoda; class Insecta; order Hemiptera; family Cicadellidae; genus Allygus; species Allygus modestus. Next base: position 13,608,526 of record OY776115.1, read on the forward strand.
AACAAGAATAAAACAACAATAATAACTAATAAAGGATTTGCTTACCTTTCATTACTTTAAACTTACCCAGTAGCACTCTGAACAAGTCTCTAATAAGTTGTATTCAAAATAATGAAAATGCTGTTTTAAAATCCAGCAATGGTTGTGGTGTTCTGATATTAGTAATTGTTTGATTAAAAATGGTACGTCTAAATTTTGAATTTGGAAAAGTCTAGGGTTATCTAAACAGATTTGCTGAAGGCAAAGCTGAGTTAGGCTAGGCAGAGTGTTCATCATGAAGTGAAAGAGGAGCACAGTGTGGGGGCGGGAGTACGTAGATTGTGGGCGGGGAGCACAGAATATGCGGGCGCTGATTGGTTGGTTGATTAAAGCAGTGCTGGAAGGGATTTTGCGTATAAATACGGGTCTCTGACCTGGTATCATTGTACTATGCACATTACAGTGTTTATAACAGTAGTGATGTTGTTACAAGTTTTAGCTCTCGTGTGTCTTCGCTTGGTGATTGGTTTCGACCAGGATGAGAACATCCCGCCCAATAATCAGGTAATCAAAGTCTCTTGCAATTTCACTATAGATTTACCCACTATAGATTTAGTAGTTTACTTAGTTATTAATTGTTTTCAGGATCTACCGGCTACTACCTCACGAGATGAACAAACACTTAGTCAAGATATGTTTTTTGCGGATGATCTCGACGTGCTATCTATTCGTGCAGTGAGTTTTTTATTTTTATTTATAGGTAGTCTCATATATAGCGATAGTTCAAAGGGGGGTTTAACGATAGATCCCCCTTTGGAGAGTATATTTAACGCGTTTGTTTTTTTGTTTTCAGAGCGGGTCTCACATATCCTTGAGCGGGTCTCACATATCCTTGAGCGACATATCTCAGCGTGTGTCACAACAGGTAGGAATTATCGAGTAATTCTTTTAAATGTTTTTTAGTAATTTTTTATAATTTGATACGGGATTAACAATTATTGTCTTCTTTACAGAGCGGTTCGAGCGGGTCATCTGGGTTGCGATCTATCACTCAGGTGTGTTTTTTATTTATGCTTTATTATTATTATATCTATCTTTTAAGAGTGTTGTTTATACATGTTTTTCTCTATATTCTAGGAAGAATATAACGGAAGAATAACACAGATGTTAAGATTGTCTGGCGAGTCTGGGATTTATATCGAGACCTCGCGGACCTTCCTCGATGACGGCAGTTTATTGACCAGAAATAGGTTTATGGTTAGTATTGGGTTATTATCTGTATTTTGCTCACTTGTGATTTTTTTCTATTTGTCGTAATTTTAATAATTTTGTTACAGGACGATATTGCCGGTCTGAGTCCTGAAGCCAGGGAGTCCATCTCTCGCGGGCTAGAAAATGTAAGTCTAAATTTTATTTTTATTTGTCTGTTGCAGTATGATCTTGGTGTAAGTCCTGAGCTTGTAGAGGCTAGCATGCGAGCATTGGGAACTGTAAGTTTTAACTTGTATTTCATAATTAATTGATATAGACCAGGTTCATTAATGTAAACTGTATGAGATTGATAATTCAAAGGGAGGAACGTTTCGTTCCTACCTTCTTCAGGCATTGTTTTCTCAAACTCTAATATTTTTTTCAGTGGGAGAGGCCTGCGTCTCCAATCAGGCGGACCATGCCTAACATTCTGAGACGTACCAGGGAGACACAATCTCTACCAAACACTACAAGAGTACTCCCCTGCTGGATGACTGTCAGGAGTAGTGAACCTCCACAGAATAATATTGTAAGTAACTACTTTAGAATCGTTATTAGATAGGTGGGACCCAAGATGGGTCCCACGTACTTTTGGTTGAGTTGACTTGTATATTTCATTGATTTTTAGGTTTTAATAATATTTTAATTATTTACAGGTGAGGGAGGCAGCAGCAGCTTGTAGTTCAAGTGCTACGATTCGGCCCGATACGCCAGCTCCTGTCTTACCGTTTGCCGATCAAACGGTTAGTACGATTAGCCGTAATGATAGTTTTTGTTTAGTCGTGCTTTTAGTAGTGATGTTAATTCTATCTTGTTTTTTTTCAGAGGCGGGTTTTAACCAATGCTAGAGATGCGGGTGTGGATGAATGCGGAATATACCCGGATGGAGACCCTCGCATCGGGCGTGGTTTCCGTCTACAGGTAAAAGTTTATGTCTTTTTGTTTCTATCTTTTATTTTTATGTCATATGTAAACTACTGTTGGTTACACCTTAATGCTCTTATCAGGAGCGAGAGGAGGAGGAGGAAGACGTGTTTGCGTTTCACCCGACCGTTGAGGCACGGATTAGAGCTTCAAGAGCCTCCAGACATTCGGTAATTTTATTTTTGATATATTTTGGTGTGTGTTGTTTTTTTTACTGAATTATATCTTACTGTGTAATTGATTGTTTGTTTTTACAGTCAATACCAGAGGTCCGCATTGCCGCCTTGGAAGAGCGTATGAACCGCGCCGAAAGTTCTGCGCCCACACGACCACCATCTAGACGAGTTGAACCTGTTGTAAGTATCTCTATCGGGGATAGGGTTTAATTTTGTTTTGTGAACTTGTATTATATTTAATTTGTAATGTTTCAGAATTTACGGTGTGAGGAGCAGAGTTTAATTTTGTTTTGTGAACTTGTGTTATATTTAATTTGTAATGTTTCAGAATTTACGGTGTGAGGAGCGGATGCCCGCGGCCGATCCCCCAGCGTGCAGTGTCTGCCATAGAGAGGAAGGCATTATGCGGCTGAGGAGGCGAATGTTTGAGATGGTAAGATAACTGAGGGTATTGTGTTTTTACAGACTTAGCTTACACTGTGTGTTTTTACAGGCTTATCTTACTGTATTATTAATACTTACCTGGTGTGGTTTTACAGCAGAGAGGATCAAACACTACCTCGGAGGTTCATGTAATGGTGGCTCGTCTGGCTACGGTGAGAACAGAGCTGGGCGAGGCGCTGGCTTTGGCGAGGAATGTCCTCGAAGACACCGCAGACCACCAAGTGCGAGAGGTTGCTCCAGCCGTCTGGGAGGATATCCGCGCCACTATGGAGAGGATCCTCGCTTACAACGACCGGCGGATGGACAACTTAATCACACGAGGCATGCCACCACCCACAGAACAGCCGAGGTACGTCGTGTGTCATATTTGCCTTGATGCGTTACCGACAATGGCGCTATCTTGTGGGCATACATTATGCCCGGCCTGCAGTCGTCGGGTGACGTGTTGCCCCTTCTGTCGAAGTGTCGTGAGCGGCCGCACAAGACTATTTTTTGATCAGTGATGTTTGTGTTCAAGTGTAAATTATTTAAAAGTGTTAGTTTTAATTCTCATGTATTTAATTGTTTTACCAGGCTAACATATCCTTACACCATTAATCTCACTCTCTAGTCTTGTTCTTTAATACAGTATTGTTTGCTACCTCTATTACCTTCATCATAACTTGTAGCTCTGCTTTGACTTGTGTAGTTTGGGTGTATAAAGTTTTAAAGTCTTGAACTGTATTACAAATGTTTAAAGTATTGAACTGTTTGGTGTGTCAGATATTTTAAAGTCTTGTGAAGTCAATAAATTAATTATTCACCACACTCTGTGTCTTGATTACCTGGGGTGGGCTCTGAGGTGTGACGCGCGGGCGCTGAGGCGTGACGCGCAGGTCTGCGCAGTCACTCACTCTATATATAATTATGTATATATATATATATATAATTACTATGTATATATTATTACTGATATTATTACTACACAGTATAACACTCTGGGAATTTTCTTTTCTTAAGTTGGCAATATATTTTTTCTTGAGTTGGTACCACTGGTAATTTTTTGAGGTCATGGCCACCTTTTTTTTGGTCACGTGGTTGACCCTCTGAGTGAAGCCACCACATCAGCTGTTCCCCATATAACTACATGTTGGGGCCGAATCATTGGGACTCCTACTATTGTCCTCAAGTAGGTCACTGTCATATGGTAGGACATTCAGCAAGAAGCTCACCTTTGTCCTCAAGGAACTCACTGTCATATCGTAGGAGCTTCAACAAGTGGCACACAGTTGTCCTCAAGTATCTTACTGTCATTTGGTAGGACATTCTGCAAGTGACACACCGTTGTCCTCAAGTATCTCACTGTCATTTGGTAGGACATTCAGCAAGTGGCACTCTGTTGTCCTCAAGGAGCTCACTGTCATATAGTAGAACTTCAGCAAGTGACACACCGTTGTCCTCAAGTAGCTCACTGTCCTCAAGATAGGTAGGACGTTCAGAAAGTGACTCACCATTGTCCTCAAGGAACCCACTGTCATATGGTAGGACGTTCAGCAAGTGGCACACCGTTGTCCTCAAGTAGCTCACTGTCCTCAAGATAGGTAGGACGTTCAGAAAGTGACTCACCATTGTCCTCAAGGAACCCACTGTCATATGGTAGGACGTTCAGCAAGTGGCACACCGTTGTCCTCAAGTAGCTCACTGTCTTCAAGATAGGTAGGACGTTCAGAAAGTGACTCACCATTGTCATCAAGGAACCCACTGTCATATGTTAGGACGCTCAGCAAGTGGCACACCGTTGTCCTCAAGTAGCTCACTGTCCTCAAGATAGATAGGACGTTCAGAAAGTGACTCACCATTGTCCTCAAGGAACTCACTGTCATATGGTAGGACGTTCAGCAAGTGGCACACCGTTGTCCTCAAGTAGCTCACTGTCCTCAAGATAGGTAGGACGTTCAGAACGTGATTCACCATTGTCCTCAAGGAACTCACTGTCATATGGTAGGACGTTCAGCAAGTGGCACACCGTTGTCCTCAAGTAGCTCACTGTCCTCAAGATAGGTAGGACGTTCAGAACGTGACTCACCATTGTCCTCAAGGAACTCACTGTCATATGGTAGAACGTTCGGCAAGTGGCACACCGTTGTCTTCAAGTAACTCACTGTCCTCAGGATAGGTAGGACTTCAGAAAGTGACTCACCATTGTCCTCGAGGAGCGCAATGTCATTCGGTAGGACGTTCAGCAAGTGGCACATCGTTGTCCTCAAGGAGCGCAATGTCATTTGGTAAGAAGTTCAGCAAGTGGCACGTTATTGTCCTCAAGTAGGTCACTGTCATATGGTAGGACATTCAGCAAGAAGCTCACCTTTGTCCTCAAGGAACTCACTGTCATATCGTAGGAGCTTCAACAAGTGGCACACAGTTGTCCTCAAGTATCTTACTGTCATTTGGTAGGACATTCTGCAAGTGACACACCGTTGTCCTCAAGTATCTCACTGTCATTTGGTAGGACATTCAGCAAGTGGCACTCTGTTGTCCTCAAGGAACTCACTGTCATATAGTAGAACTTCAGCAAGTGGCACACCGTTGTCCTCAAGTAGCTCACTGTCCTCAAGATAGGTAGGACGTTCAGAAGGTGACTCACCATTGTCCTCAAGGAACTCACTGTCATATGGTAGGACGTTCAGCAAGTGGCACACCATTGTCCTCAAGTAGCTCACTGTCCTCAAGATAGGTAGGACGTTCAGAACGTGACTCACCATTGTCCTCAAGGAACTCACTGTCATATGGTAGGACGTTCAGCAAGTGGCACACAGTTGTCCTCAAGTGTCTTACTGTCATACGGTAGGGCATTCAGCAATTGGCACTCTGTTGTCCTCAAGGAACTCACTGTCATATGGTAGGATGTTCAGCAAGTGGCACACAGTTGTCCTCAAGTGTCTTACTGTCATACGGTAGGGCATTCAGCAATTGGCACTCTGTTGTCCTCAAGGAACCCACTGTCATATAGTAGGACGTTCAGCAAGTGGCACACTGTTGTCCTCAAGGAGCGCAATATCATTTGGTAAGAAGTTCAGCAAGTGGCACACAGTTGTCCTCAAGTGTCTTACTGTCATACGGTAGTGCATTCAGCAATTGGCACTCTGTTGTCCTCAAGGAACCCACTGTCATATAGTAAGACGTTCAGCAAGTGGCACACCGTTGTCCTCAAGGAGCGCAATGTCATTTGGTAAGAAGTTCAGCAAGTGGCACGTTTTTCTCCTCAAGTAGCTCACTGTCATATAGTAGAATGTTTAGCCAAAAGCTCACTTTTGTCATCATGAAACTCACTGTCATATTGGAGTGCATGCAGCAAGAGGCCACTGTTGTCTTTAACAAACTCGCCCACACGGTAGCATCGTCGCTTGACTAAAGAATCTCTGCCACCTGGTATTGTATATTGTAATTCTTGTAACTCCTATACAACTATATTGAAACATTTTCCTAAAATCTCTAAAACTGTCTCTTAAAAAAATATGTTCAACCATCATCGTCTATGAGATACAAGGCTAGATTAAACACACTCCTTAGGACTCCTACTAATTAGTATGTTTAATCTATGACTCAAGCCTCTAATAGTGTCATGTATCCTCCATCATTATTTAAATGACGCATTCTGAGGTTATCCCCACTCTGCTAGGCTGGTCTGGACATGAAAACGGATTTTTGGTTGTAGTACCTGCATGATCCACCAGACCGTTTTACCACACATAAACTGGCCACAAGAACTACCCCAGTAATAGTAGTAGTTGGTAAAGCGCAACAAAAAAATATTTAAAACAGTATTTCTTAATATGTGGTCTTATGTTTTTATTTTATTTTAGATATCTTTCAGTCGGGTTGGGTGGCAACTCCGTGTTCAAGAACGACCTAATGATCAAAGTGCAGAGTGTTTCCATCCACCCGAAGTATCATACCTGCGAAAGTGATAATGCCGATTCGTATAATAATGACATTTCGTTGATTCGATTACAGAAGAAGCTACATTTCAAAGGTAAATCATCTCAAAATACACAAGTAAAGAGAGAGTATATTACTTTTTGATAATTGAAAGGCCGAAGACCAAGCTGAAAAATAGAGGGGGAATATTGACGGCGTAAAGAAGAAAGTGGGTTTACATTTCGTATTGTAACTGTATTGTGACCTAAGGCCAAGGTGACTAATACGACAAGATATAAACGTTAAATTGTTATCCAAGCAAATATGTTTGATGGATCACTATGCCATTAAATATTTTGACACATAACTTCACCAGTTTCGAGAATTAAATCCTCCACATACTTTATAACTCCATGTAGCACGAGCTAGATCTCGCAATAAATGGCATCCCTGCATATTAACACCCCTTATCACATGGTGATGATCCTGCGTCGTTGTTTTAGTTACATATTGAATAAATAAATATAAGATTTGTTCTAACTGCTTTGCAGAGTTTTTTTTTTTTTTGAGTTTATAGAGCTGCCAAATTTACCCAGCTCATTCTTTCGTTGAATTAAAATTTGAGCTTTGAAGGCTTACAGGACGGAGGGTAAACATGATTGTAAACAATAAGAGATTTTGTTGGGAAATATTACTGGGGGGAAATAACTTATCAAGTAAGTAAGTTACTGGGGTGAAACAAGTAAATATCAATCAAGTTTTTGGTATATCTCTAGAATTCTCATTCTCCAATCAAGTTTTCAGTGTTTTGGCAGTCTACCGAACTTTAGACAGTGACATTAACACCTTTTTGGTCGGCTTGGAACGTATTACGATGGTGTAAATAAGGATAAAATGTGTGTATTTTTAGGTGACATCAACATTGACCTTTTTAAATACGATCCCATTTCTCACTGTTACTTAAATTGTTTACTTGGCGCAGGACTATATAAATGTGTTGATAAGCCGACCAGAGTGACACACAACAGCTTGCGCTGTATTGACCACATTTTTGTCCGTTTTCACGACATGACTAAAGTAAAAACAGCGTTATACATTCACACATAACAGACCACTACAGCATTGCCCTCACTATTTCTGCCACTGATAACACAGACGTCTCTCCTCGCACCTATATTGACTACACGTTGCTAATTGGACATATTTCACAGGTTGATTGGAGCCCTGTCTTTGACAGTTATGATGTAAACCACTGTGCTACGTATTTTTTGCGATAAAATAATGGATTGTGTTGCGGTTTCTAAGAAAACAATCAAAGTGTTCATCAAGATTTGAGAAACTAAAGCCGGGGATTAATTTGGATTTAATCAGGGTAATTCGAGAGGGAGAGGAACCATTTAATTTATTGCTTTTAAAACGATTTACAGCTGTTCGAAATAATTTAAATACAAGTATTAAAAAAGCAAAACTAGATAATTACAGAGAAAAAATAAACGATTCAAATAGAATTCGAAATTATTTAGGGGCATTAATAATGAACTGTCTGGTAGGTATAAATCTAAAGAAGTATTTCCTTTAGAAAAATATCTTCCGGGCTCATCTTCTAGTATTGATCTCAAAGTCCACATTTCCAATGAGTTTAATCATTTCTTAACACAAGTTGGTTCAAATTCAGCTAGTTCCATCACTTCAGGTGGGGCTCCGGTCATCGACGACGCAGACTTCTCACTGGACACGGTCTTTACTCTCAATACTGTTACAGAGCATGACATAGTTTGGGGTCTACGCGGTGGGTCGGCACCTGGTCATGATGGCGTATCGGCCTCGGTCCTTAAGGATAACATCCACTTTATTTCTGCACCTCTCTTACATATTGTGAACCTTAGCATATCTTCAGGCATTTTCCCTGACACGTTTAAATTAGCAAAAATTATTCCTTTGTATAAAGTAAAGGGTTTTCACAGAAATGAACAATTTTCGTCTGATTTCTTTGTTAAGTGTAGTTACTAAGGTAATAGAAAAAATTGTTATGGATCAACTTGTTATTTACCTCCAAAAATTTCACATTTTAGTAAATCTCAGAATGGGTTTAGAGGCGACAAGAACTTATCAGACGCTCTTTTTTGCGTCATTAATAAAGACATTAATGACGCAATTTCAAATATTAAACGTGAAATGTTAGTAATTTTAGACCTGAAAAAATCATTTGATTCAGTTTATAGCAATCGTTTGATGCGGAAACTGGATTTCATTGTGGTTCGTGGCAACGCCCACGCCTGGTTCCGCAGCTACCTTGCTGAGAGACTGCAGACTGTTTCGATCGGCGGAGTGTTAAGTGATGTTTTGCCAGTAGACTACGGAGTGGTCCAAGGCTCAACCCTCGGACCTGTTCTTTTCTTAATTTATATAAATAATATTTCAAATCTTCAGACTTTGGGCAAATTGTCCTTATTTGCAGATGATACTCTTATTTTCGTTACAGAGAATACCTAGACTGAGGTAAAAAACAAGGCAGAATACGATTTGAGGTTACTTAAAAAATGGCTTGACCAGAATATTTGATCTCTGAACATTTCTAAGACCGAGATCATGCCAACTTCGTTACATAAAGCCGCGGATTATCAACTTGACATTTTAGTGATTCATGTCTGTGGAGATAACTTGAGTAATACTTGTCCATGCGAAAATATTGAAAAAGTTGCCTCATATAAACATTTAGGCATTGTTCTTGATTCAAGTATGCAATGGTCTGAAGATGTGGAGTTGTTAAAGAACAAAATACCCAAATACATTTACAATTTTAGACAGCTAAGTTAGAATCTGGACGAAAGTGATATAAAAATTGCTTATTACGCCTATGTTCAGTCCTTGCTATCATTTGGGATAGTTGTTTTTGGCGTTGCGTATAAATCTGTTCTACAACCTCTTTTTGTCATTCAAATATATAAAGTTGCATTTAAAAAGTATAACAGATATCCTACAAACTATATTTTTTCAGACATTGGTGTTCTAACAGTTCGACAGTTATTTGTTAAATTTATATTAGTCCATATGTACAAACATTCTGTCACTCTGTTTGAAAGAACCACACACAGTCATAACACAGGTTCTTCCAATAATGTGGGAATAGTTGTACCACAATCAATTACAACATTTTCCCCAACAACCTCTTTTAGCGAATTTCCCCTATAGGGAAGAAGCTATTACCGTAGTCGGCATGGTAAGACCTAGGCCCGGGACCATGATAACTTTTCGTTTTGAGGTCCCCAGACCCCAAAAACACCATTCGTTCGATACTGTATATATATATATATATATATATATCTATATATATATATATATATATATATATGTGTCCGTGAGCACGATAACTCTCGTAAAAATGATCCGATTTTGACGAAATTTGGAATAAATATGTAAAGCAGCATTTATGACTTTAAGTTCGAAAACCAGACAGATCGACCTATCCGAAGGGGTATTTTGGGGGGGTTTTGTACCCCAAAAATGGGTTTTTTGAATTTTTTACATATAATTTTGGAAAAAGTCAAATTTTAGTTTTGACCATTCCATTCAGCTAAAAAAAACACACAATTTGGTATTTCGATCATTCCTCTACGTCAATTGGTTACCGAGATATTGAAAGTGCTAAACACAGTACGTTGTCTAATGTTATTCTTATGGAGGAAAAGAAAAATGTTATATCTCGCTTATTTATGAACGTATACTGACGAAACTTGGTATACAGCTTCATCTCGTTGAGGTCTATTGATATTTGCTCCAAAAAATTGTTTTTGCATAATTCTCCCGTAGCAGCAAACCTGCGTACTCAGCCCCCATGTTATTCTTATGGAGAATAATTAAATGCTCTGTCTCCCTTAATTATGAACATAAATGAATAAAAACTGGTATACGACTTCACCTAGTTGAGTTATATTGACATTAGCATAAAAACCCATTTTTTGTGTTCCTTGTTGCAGCAAACCTGCGTACTCAGCCCCAATGTTATTCTTATGGAGAATAATTAAAATTGTATATATCGCTTATTTGTGAATATATTTTTATGAAACTTGGTAAGTGGCTTTATGTAGTATTAAGAAATTTATATCTCCATTGGAAATTCGCTGAGTATGCAGGTTTGCTGCTACGGGGGTATTATTTATATTGCCCAAATAGTTTATCATAATATGTGTCATAGGTACAAGAATGTTAATTTTTTTAATTTACCCTCCCTCTTAACCTTTAAAAACTAATCGAAGAGTGGCTTGTATCACTGGGCACCGAGGAAACCGAGGCTGTTATCGCTATCGCTTGACCGTTGACCCCTTCAACACTCAGCCTCCCCCCTGCCCACAACCAACATTGAAATATTCTGCTCACTGCCAATGTAATTAATATTTCCTTCCAAGCTTCTATTTATTGAATTTTAAATCCACACTATTCTTACAAACCATTTTTATATGAAATAATTCATAGTTTATTTCTTTATCATTCATTCAATTATTTTTTAAATGTAATATTAATATTTTGTTCACTTCTCTTATATATTTAAAAATTACTTAATTTCTAAATTCCCGTCAATATTTTGTTTAGTTAAGCTCTGATCAGCAACCATGTCTAAGCACAGGCTCCTTGCCTATATAGAAATTTTCCTATTTATTATTATATTATCATGTGTAAGTACTTTCAGTAGTGATTTATAAGATGGAGGTGTCCTTTTTGTTTTGTATTTACACATTGAATTGTTGTATTGTTTTGGTAAATAAAATGTTTCATTAATTCATTCATTTAACTTGCTGACCGTAAGAATCGAGGGATTTCGCTCTGCTTACCACAGACAATTTTAATGGGCTGAAAGAAGTCTGTGAAGTGAAGAGAAAAACACCGACTATGACGAGAGGGGATAATGTACAGTATGAATTTGCCCAATTTAATGAATAAGATAGTGTTGTTTATAAATATCAAACACAACATTATATTTGACCAAAAATTGCAGCACTATTAATATTATGTATGATCTTTGTTTAGATAATATTCAACCTATATGTCTTCCTACCGGCATGGATTTTAAACGGTTCGGTTCTAACACAATAATGGAAATAGCTGGATGGGGAGACCTCTTTTGGGGTAAGCCAGTGAAGAAACGATAGTTCCTAAGCCAAATATATGTATAATATTAAACAATAAACTTAATACAGTCTTTACACACTCTATAAGTAGATATATTCATAAATATGAAACACTTTTTAACTCATAAACTTCAAGTTATCATTTATGTCATTAATAGTAGTTGTAACTACTACTGTATCACACTTGTTTATCATTCGATCATAATTTCAGGGATGAGGGGCTCGAAAAAGCTCCAATACAAAAATGTAACTGTATTGCCGAAGTGGAAATGTAGCGCAGAGGGCATCAATTACCTCATGCACGGAACAAAAGCTGCTGCAATACGCGGAGGGTTGAACTTGAGATGCCTCGCCTCCCTGAACAATAATCAGCTGTGTGTGACCGGGGGTGCAGACAAAGGTGACACCGGGGGGCCGCTGATGGTATCCGTCACGGTTTTTGGGAAACCTACCCACTACATACTTGGAATTACATCTTACTTTGTTATGTACGTTGCAACAACATACACGGCAGTTTCTGAATTTGTCGGGTGGATACTCGACCAGATGAAACCATAGGTACTGGGATTGGAGTACGTTCACTTGTTACAATTATACAATAAACATATTTCTAAATTGAGTTGCGACCGTTTTTAATTTTACCTTGTCTTATCGTTCTTAGTTTTTATAAATAATAAATGACGTTACAGAAAACTGTAGGGTGGTCTCAGTTTGCATTTGATGGGAAGAGCTGATAAAAGACGGTGGCGTGGGTCTGGTTGTGCTGACACAAGACAGTGCCGTGGGTCTGGTTGTGCTGACACAAAATAGTGGCATGGGTCTGGTTATGCTGACACAAGACGGTGGCGTGGGTCTGGTTGTGCTGACACAAGACTGTGGTGTGGGTCTGGTTGTGCTGACACAAGACCGTGGTGCAAGGGCGGTTCCAGAGAAGGGGCCATGGGGGCCATGGCCCCCCCCGAGATTTTGGAAAATATATTTTTTCTAACTGAAATTAAGTGGACTATTACAACTTTTATGAACTAGCGATCATTTCCTATGAAAACAAACCATCAAAACAGCATTTTGCAAGCAACAAAGTATTTAGCCAGCTCTCAATGCCAGAACTCAATCGTATCAGAACAACTAATGTATTGACAAAGATGATTGGAAACACTGGCAGTGTCTATTCCTCCATCTTGAAATTCTCCTCTCTCTCTCGCCCGTCGCGACCCTTTCGTCACAGGAACACGGACTAGGCCTTAGCGCATGCGCCAAAAATGAACGACTCTTGTCCCCTTGATTCTGTTCTATAAGTCAGATTACTGATTCGTGAATGATTTGAGCTCGAACTGGACCCATAATAATGCAACACCAACAAACACTCAACTCAATAGTACCATTCCCTCGCATTTTCATAGAGGTGCACCACAGATGCATACAAAAATTTTGGAAGTTATTAAACGAAAGTATAATTATTTTGTTCGTTTAGCTTCAATTTTTATTTTATAGAGAACATTGATGACTTATTTTAAATTTCTTTGGCAGAAAATAGGCCTATGTCTTTCAAAACATTAATCTGTATGGCTATGCCATTTTAATAATAGTTATATTTTTATATTTTGTAATCTGTTGATAAGCAAGAAATATTTATTAGTTGTCAAGCACTGCAACATGCACTGGACGTTGTAAAAATAACTGCAGGTGTACGCTCATTCTTCACGTAAGGAGGACGAACAAAGATTTGATTTACAAATAATATCCTGCAATACATATTTTACTTGCAATTTAATATCCACGTAAAAGTGATTACAAATGTTATACATTGATTGCAATTACAATTTGTTATAACATAGTCAGCGTGGCATAAGAGTACCGATAACTCCAATGTTTGATCACAATTAAAATGTTGTCAACGGTAACAGAGTCATATTCTGTAAGCAATTTCAAAGGACTGCCAAAGAGAATATGTAAAATGAATAAGCGCAAAACCGAACAAAATATTTAAATAATACAAAGAGATTTGTACCAAATCCCGCTGAAATGGAAACAAGATTTCCTACGTTAAACTACTTAGACAAACACTGGCAAAAATGAATTTTGTTATTTATGATGTAACTCATCGTTCGTGAAATAAACCTAATAATATATATGCTCTCCTGATACTTGATAGACAACACCAAAATTTATATTAAAAACCAGAATTTATATTATTAATGATGATACAACGGAGGGCCGTAAAAAGGTGGTTAAAATATTTTCTTAAGTAAAGTTTTGCGAGGAATCCGATGGTTCAATCAGATTTTTAATCGGACATACAGTAAAGGAGTTATATTATTTTACGAATTTCAAAGGGAACCATAAGGAAACAGTGTAAGTGGCCAGTTAACGAATTTGACCTAAAAATCAAAGCAAAGAATTCGTGTGCCAAATTTATAACTGTAATATACTAAAGCGTTCTTGAGTTATGCGACCAAAACACAAACAAATTGGAATGAAATTTTTTGTTAAGTACTCACAAATTTCAGTGTTGGACTCACTTCGTTCATCCAATTAATGTTATTAAGGCATAAATCACACAGCAATTATCATACCAGGTTTCACATGACTATAAAACAAGGTTTCGGAACGCTCGTACATCGACACAATACAACCTAACCCTCCTCCTCCCAGGAAATTTGTCACGTGACTGTTTAAATTGCTTTTACAGCTTGTCCTCTTTTCACAGATATGGCAAATAAACTTGTTGTTTTCCATCTTTATGCATCTCCGAACTTCAAACAACAATTTTTATTTACCACTTGTTTTGTACTGTACCAGCACTCTTTCTTTGCCTTCTAAGGAAGCGATTAGTGAGTGAGTGAGTAGTTAGAACTTGAACTGAACAAGTCGTTATTTTAATTGTAGAACACAAACAAAAGAACAAAAGCCTTTCATTTCTGGCCCATGCGCATAGGCCTAGTCCTTGTTCCTGCATCAAAAGGGTCGCCTCCCGCCACTTGCCAGTTTGTACTCCACTCACAGTATAGGCGCGAAATGGTTGGTAAAATGGTTTTTAGGCTTAACCTTCTCAACATTAAAGAAGAGTTAAGACTTGGGTAAGGGCAAAAATGGGAGAAACACGGCTCACAGATCTTTGCTTGCTTCTCGTTCACAGAGCCCTTGAAGTAAACACAGATCAAATCATTTGAAGATTTGCGAAAAAGGGTTCCAGACGACTTGACTTTGTTTTATAAAGACGTATATAAACACAATTTGGCAGTTCTTACAGTTTAACAGTTATTTTATTGTAAGCTCTATTAATAAAACTTGTTTCTTCAACAATATTTTTTCTTTCAAGAATCCAGTTTACAATTAAGAACATTATGATATTACAACTTCTTAGTTTTATTTATTGCCTTACTGCTTAGGCCTCATGCAAACTTTATATTCGATTCATATAAATAAATAATAATATGCTATATTTTTTAAATAGTATATTATGATGTTTTATATTTGCTTCATAAAATATAGAATAATTCCCGGGGTAGGCCAATGGTCTTCTCCTTACTTTGGGTTCTGCTCTCAATAAAATTTGAATATCAATTACAGCAGTAATTATTGCATTTTTCAATGAGCTCATTAACACCATCCTTACAGACTCTTAAGACCGAAAGTAACTTTAACCTTAAGCAATATGGCCCCTCCCGAAAATCAGTCCTGGAACCGCCCTTGCCGTGGTGTGGGTGTGGTTGTGCTGACACAAGACCGTGGCGTTGGTCTGGTTGTGCTGACACCAGATGGTGGCGAGAGTCTGGTTGTGTTGACACAAGACAGTGGCGTGGGTCTGGTTGTGCTGACACAAGACGGTGGCGTGGGTCTGGTTGTGCTGACACAAGACAGTGGCGTGGGTCTGGTTGTGCTGACACAAGACGGTGGCGTGGGTCTGGTTGTGCTGACACAAGACGGTGGCGTGGGTCTGGTTGTGCTGACACAAGACTGTGGTGTGGGTCTGGTTGTGCTGACACAAGACGGTGGCGTGGGTCTGGTTGTGCTGACACAAGACAGTAGCGTGGGTCTGGTTGTGCTGACACCAGATGGTGGCGTGGGTCTGGTTGTGCTGACACAAGACAATGGCGTTGGTCTGGTTGTGCTGACACAAGACAGTGGCGTGGGTCTGGTTGTGCTGACACAAGACGGTGGCGTGGGTCTGGTTGTGCTGACACAAGACAGTGGCGTGGGTATGGTTGTGCTGACACCAGATGGTGGCGAGGGTCTGGTTGTGCTGACACAAGACAGTGGCGTTGGTCTGGTTGTGCTGATAGGCAAAGGTCGGAACTTTGTGAAAATATAATGGGGAAAGTCAAAGCCGCACTAGATATGCACTAGTATATTAAGTGCAGCCTTAGATGGGTTGAACTCTTCCTAGAAAAAAATTTGTTTAAGTTAAATGAGGAATAAACCAGAATTTAAATTACCGGAATTTATGTTTTTTTTCAATAATGTTTTACTGGGGTTTTAATTTTGTAAACCATAGTTTTAACTTACAGCCGTGCGTTTGTGCGTCAATCTACCCTCAATAACTTCAGTAGGAGTGAAATAAGCAAAAAATGCTATAACGCAGAAACATATCCGGGACAGTAATAGCTTTATATAGCACAAGATTACAATGTAATATCGACCAAATCAAGCCAGGCAGCCCTATGCTATAAAGATTCAGTACTTAACTTTCTCTACCGGAAGTTGCTACACGAAAGAGAGTCTTTCTAGTATTTTAAAAGACATATAAATGATGTTATACCGTAGAAATTGTCCACATAGTTAATGATTCGAATGACTGAGTATAATCCCTCTTGGAGGCAACAACTTATAGGGTCTTAGGCCTTACGGTCTTAGGGCAACTTATAGGGTCTTATAGGGCCTGCACAACTGATCATTTTTTATATTATTCCTAAACAAAACACTGCTAATTAAGCCAAATGTATCACTCAAATATTTATGTAACTTGTAAAGTTGAATCTGCCAAATAACAAAGTCAAATGTTGGGTCCATACTCTAACTTGCCCAGGGGCCCGAAATTTCTCTGGGCATGCCTTTAGGCTAGCAGATTTAGGTATATATATAGCATATAAACAAAGAGGATATGTAAACCGAGTTGTGAGAGGAATATATGTCTAGAAATTCAAAGTAAGAAACTGTTCGGTTCTTCTCGCCATCATTACGGCGGATCGTTTACTTGGATGGCTGTGAAACCGCTGACTTGCCAACTCCGGCGCGATTCTTGACATTCCTGACGGCAAAAAAACCTTCTGACCCATCTTGGCAATCAACTTAATTTTGTAATAAACGATTAAATGAATTTGTTCTCCAGTAAGTAGGAGAATTATGCAGGATGGGCCAATATTTCGTATATTTTAGGAAAATCAAAACTTACACAAACCCTTTAAGGAAGATAGATAAATAATAGCTAACCAAATTATGGATTTATGTAATTTATAATTATTTTTCTGTTTGATCTACTATTAAACATTTTTAATTATAATTTTGTTGTATATTTTTTGGGTACGAGTCTCAAGAGTAAAGTACATTTCAGTGTTATTGTTTGCTAATTTTAATAATTGTTTCGTGAATCCGTAACACCAAATCTAATACCAGTAAAGTTTGTTTGATTATGCCATTTACGTAATCGACTTGTTTATCGTGTTGGAACAGTTGTATTTCACTGTAAAAATGTGTTTTCAAAAGCATTATCACCTTTATAAATAGTTTAACAAAAAAATACTTGACCATAAAAATAAAAAGTGCTTGAAATGTTACGATAACCATAAGACAAGTAAGCCTGCACAGTTCTTAGATTATGTCTACTGATATTGTCTACTGCGCAGTTTGAGAGCCTCTAACCATAGTTAAGTTTCGGATGTATTTTATTTTCTTTTAGTTAAATCTTTAGGCACACTTGATTCTGTAGACCGTTTTTGTTTATCACGTTTTGTTTATTTTATCTGATCGCTGTTTATAATTTTGGTTATTTTGAAGGAAAGGAGCCTCCAAACAGGCTATGCCTTGGAGGCCCTACATTTTCTCCAAATTTGTTTAACTGCACATAATTTATAAATAAAAGTAAATGTAAATTGAATATAGTTGTTTTAAATTAAAATTACTTGTATATACCTTTTTGTGAAATAGTGAAGCTGTATTAGTTTATTAATTCCTGTTTTATTTATAGAGACAATCAAAAGGAGGCAGATTTAAGAGGATAATTTGAGTATTGTTTATTTTGTTTTGTGTAGATTATTTTAATTATTATATATGTTTAATTATATATTTTGAGGACAAAATCAATGAACAGGAAAATGTGTGCATATTAGAAATACTCTGTAACATGTTTAATTGGAGGAAATAAATCATTCTTATTCTTATTCTTCTTATTCTGATTGTACTTAGAACATTTGATTATTAAATCAAAGCCATTACTGTATATTTTCTTTTGATGCGCTAATGTTTATACAAACTCAGGTTGGCCCCTCGAGTAAATTAATAATAATTTTGAACCTGCCTTTTAAATTATTTTTCTTTTACACAGCAATCACCTTAATGACTAGTTTAATTTTTGTCGAATAACCGTAATATTTTTTCTAATGATTAATTTTAAATTAAAACTATTCACCAATTATCTAATGAACATTTTCGGATACCTATCTCCATCGTCAGACAAACCCGTAAACTGAAATAAGTAATATTTACAACAGTAATAACAAATAAAGTAAACTTATGATTTTTTGAGCATTGGAGTGAATTGAAACTTGCTATAGAAACCTTACACGAATTTAACTTTTAACTATAAACATTTTACTAGTAATTACTATTGCGGTCATATAATATAACACTCTTTAAGAAGTAACATATGTTATGAAATAAATTAATCGATAAACAATAGCTCAGGTGTGCTGGCTCGAGTTTATCTTGGGTGAACAAAGTTGGCAATCTGTTCAAGACTGTAGACGATACGTCAAGCTTACTGGAGTTAATTTGCGGTATTTAGGGTTTCGTCAAAATGTTTGTCTCTAACTAACTGTACTGCACACATAATCGGTCACTTGTGAATACACAAATCAGTGCAATTCCTAATACAATGGAAATGAGCCCATAAAACATGTTCAATCGGTGGGTCTGTGTCAATTAAACACGTTGCAGTTTGTAATACCTTGATAGATGTTTCAATTTAACACATATTGAATACTTCTTTCTGTAATCGTCGGGTAATATTAGTGGCGTTTAGTAACCGTTTTATTCGTGTGTGTTTTGTATGTGTTTGTGTATTGACAAGAGGATTTCTACTCGGAGATCTTCAGCAACTTCTGACTTAACGCCAAAAATCCTGGAGGTGAGTAGTGCCCAATAATTTATTTTTAAATATTGAATACTTGTTTATACTTACATGCCATAAGAACAAAACCTTTAATTTAATTAATTTAATTCAAAGACAAATTATTAACATACAATTTGTATCAAGGATCACATTTGTGACAAATATGAATTATACGAATTTATAACATTTAATTTCGAAAAACTTGTCCAAATAAAATTTTTAATTTATGAAATTGATAATTCGGTCTTAATATAATAACGTAGCTGATCATACTAAACTTTTAATTTACCTATAATAATTACATAAGATACAGAGAGACATTTATTGTCTAATTACTTCAAGGCAAGACAATGAAACTTGTTCATTAAAGTAAGGAAGAAAGATATTAAATTTATCATATAATCTATTTCAAGGTTAATAAATTGAGATAGTTCAATGTTACCTTCCAAATAAATCCATCTGTATAAATAAAAAATATCTTTTATTTTAAATATTAAATGAAAAGTAATTAATATTTTCCTATTTTCTTTTTGTGCAAAACTGTGTACCTGTAAACATACTTTTATTTTTAACATTAACATGAACATTTTTAACATAAAAAAACTTTTTTGTCACCCTAAAATAAAGTTAGTCTAACATTTTTTGAGAAAATTTAAATAGTGTTAACTTGCCATTAGATGTCCATGTGCCCACCTTTTGTCTTCTAATTTCGCGATCTTTGTTTGGTTCTTGGAAAATATTTGAATGATTTTTAGAAAAGAATATTCAGTGCTGAATGGACACAAAATGAAAGACAAGCTTGTTGGATTACACTGCGAACAAAGTTGGAGTTAACGAGCACGCTTTTATGAAAAAACTTGTGTAGCGTCATTTATTAGAATTCCCTGAGTTTTCTCATTACAGAACAAAACAAACATACAAAACATAACATTTTAAAATCCGCAAACCGGAAGTAGAAAGAAGTGCGTTGAATCAAGTGTCAATATCTGGGATGGTCATTACTTTTTACTAATTAAGATTGGCTTAGACTTGTTATGTCTCTACTCATAATTAAAACTAATATATTTAACGTATATCACATAATATATTTATCTTTACCCGACTTAGGTTGTAAGGCTATTGAAAATAATAAAGTTCAACCATTTGGAAATAAAATCGTTGCGAGTTTGTTTGTACTGGTTAAAACTGAACAGTTATCATAAATCCATACATAGTTTCAATAACACATTAAGCTTTAAAATATAAACAAACCTTCGAAAATTAACTTTACATCATTAAAGATTCCAGTAAATTGATTGTATACTACAATTCAACAAATAACTTTTAACAAATTTTGGATGTGTTGCTGTATTTGATTTGCTTTAGAAATAGTATAGCAAGTAACAAAATTGAATACAACTCATAAGTTGAACAAAGCGTGAAATTACAGCAAAATACCTAACAATCCTTGTTGTAGCTCGTTGCAATTCTACACATAAAAATAAAACATTGAAGATGTATCTATAACAAGCAGAACTCTGTTGGGGTAACTTTTTAGCACTTCCTAAAATGTATGATAACAAGCCGTTACCCGCCGTGGCTTCACCCGCGTTCACTACATAGCGTTAGTAAGATATATGTTAACTGACCAAGAGTCACGTCGTATTCCGAGGCAGCATTTTCAAAGACACTCCATGTATTTCTGGCGAACGTTTGCTCCCACTGGTCATAGCCCTTATAGCAATAGCTCGTCTGCGTTGATCACTGCTCTGCGATAGTGCCATTTCAGTTGCTCTCAAAATGGCCTGCCGCTGAGCTTGCTCTTCACGCCAAAGTTGCTATTCTTTTGGCGTTTATTCTGCTCTGTGTGCTGCCTGCTGTAAAGCTTCCCATTTGTGCTGAAGTTTCCTGACTTCTATCTACTTGTTTAAATCGGGCTTTTTCGAACTTGAGCCAAACTTTATTTATGTTTTCCCGGCATTATTGCGATTCAAGTACCGTATAGGTTATACGTGCAACAAAAGTGTAAACCAAAGTATAAACAAATAAATAAACTCAAAATCTTGTTGACAATTTCAAATGCAGAACACCTGATTTAGATATCATCTGATGCAGTAAATGTTATTGCCCGTAAGATCAACATGGGAGGTTTAGAGTCCAATGGGACAAAGCCCTAAAGAAAGTTTAAAATGTAAATAGACCTATATGTTACTTTATAATATTAGCTATCTTCCTACCAAATATCAGCTCAATCGGCTCAGCAGTTTTAGCATGATTGAGCAACAAATAAATAAACAAACTCACACTCTTTGAGCTCTATAATATTAGTATGATAATAATATTCTTTGAAGAAAATCAATTTATAAAATGCAGTACATTAAATATAATTTAACACTTGTAAATGTGTGTAATGCGCTTTTTTATTGAAAGCATTTTGATATACTTAACGGGTTTCTGTATCAAAGTGTTATTACTGTTTTTTATTGTACGGTATATTATAAACACAGTGAACTATTACACATTTTTTGGAATAAATATTATCATTCCGAGTGTCACATTCATGTCTTAAATTAAATACATAAACTGTTGATTGTTTTTTTAAATTATAAAATCAGAACAATTTGAAACCCAAGAAACTCCAATGGAAAGTAGGGAAATTTGTTTAAGGGAAGGATATGTTCTGAAAATCTCAGAAAATGTATTTTTACTGACTGTAATGACATATTAGGAAAAAAATAATTGTTTACCATAAACCACTTTTAGCTATATTCATATGTTTGTAGGACTTAATATTCATTGATAACATAATTATTATTCTTTGGTATCCTCCATTAAAGCTCTTCCTATTTGGTACTAAAGGATTCTTTTACAGGTATCAATATTAACCTGAAAATATATAATGTTAAATACGTTTTCGATGAGTTGAGCTTATTCCTCACCTACTTTTTCCTATTACATTGCCAAATGATTGTGAAAACTTAAACCAAATAATTCATCTCCACTGTTATCTGAAAATATAAAATCCCATCCCAATAAACAAATGAATCCAAAGCCACAGCTGCTTTTGAACATTTCAAAAGTTTGTTCTTTGTTTGATGGTTGGGAAAGAGTCATTATTTGTACATTATTTCTAGCCAGTACCGAGTTTATATTGTGACAAACATAAAATATTTTCGTGTAATGATTGTTATATTTATATCAAGTGTTTTTGATGTTTTAATTTATTAAAAATCCAAACAACTAGAGTTAAAGTTTACATATGAATGTTTTGTAGATTTAATAAAAACTATTGGAAATTGAGTATGTTTTAAAATACATTTTATTTGTACAATTGTATTATAGTTTGAAATGATTGTTTTCCTTTTAGGTAAGGTAACATTATTCCAGGTCCTACTTTTGGTAACACTCCCCTTGATTTTTTTTTACTCGTGTCATGCGGAGACGTATGTCAAATTTTCACCTGGATTACAAACTTCGTCAGCATTTGTTCACACACGGAAAAAACACACAAAACACATTGACCTTGTGATCAGGCGTTCAACCAGAATACGGGACCTCAAACTAGGAAATCCCCGCCCCCAAAGAGACGTAACGTTTGTATGGTTCCGCGAAATATTTCGAGTGAGAGAGACTGTGTTATGTGTGTTTGTTTGTGTGAAAAACCTCTGACAAGGTTGGAAATCCAGCTGAAAATTAGACATAAGTCTCCGCGTGATTAAGAAATAAAATGGCCAAAAATATGACTTAGAATACTAATATTTATTTCCACAGACAATTAATTAAACCAGTTTAAATTACATTTTCAACTAACCGCATATGCCCGAAGTTATGTTGTATAACTTTTCCAATCTAAAAAAAAAACGTTGATTCTTGTAGATTAATATGTAAAACCCTAAGATGTCCATGATACTTACACTTACAGATGATACAAAGGTGATATATTTTATTATTTTCTGAAGCTTGTCTGTATACTAAAGGCAGTGACTGATGAATCGATGAATAAAAAGCAATATTTATTGACTTTTTTTATCAAAAGTTTGTATCCATTGGGTGATTTTGTTAATTATATTGTAGAAACTTGCAGACGATTTGTAACTAAAATTACTGTTGTATAATGATATGTAAGTACCGTTATTTGTATCGAATGTACTTAGTTTTATTTCTGAGTAAAATACCATTAGAATCACGTAAATGTCACTTAAACAGTTCTTATTGGTCACTTTTTATGTTTATTTAGTTTTAATTTGAAACTTCACTGTCCTAGTGCAACGACCTTTATATTTGATAAAGTAAACTGTAAATTCTGCCTACAAATGTCATTATGTTTTGCTTGTATCTTCAGTGTAATAAAATTATGAAGACCGCAAGGAAATATAATATATCCTCACTGAAGACCAGTGAAAAGTAAGAAGCAACTCAGAACTACAGCAAACAGATCAACAAGACCTTAGGACATTAGAATAGCAACGATTTTAGTACAAATGAAGGCAATATTGTGTAACAACGATTTCCACAGTCTTTGTACGAGTTTCTTTGTATTGATATATGGTTATTAATGCAATGACCACCTATAAATCTCTTATTTATATACGTTTTCTCGTTTGAATTCAAATTCTCACTGGAAATTTTGTAATTTTAAATGTTTTTTATATTACTAAGATACAATTATTAATGAAACATGTTCTTGAATCAATAAATATTCTTGACAAAGTATTATAGTTCTTAGTAATCACTCAGGAGTTTATTTTGATTGTTATAAAACACTATTTAATACACAAAGAAATAAACCATCGTCATATTACGCTGTGGATTTTACTTGCAATAAATTCTTAAGAGATGTTTATGTTCTAATACTAAATGTAAATATACTGTAATTAAGAAGAAGCGTGCATTTAGGAACTAAGACCAAGCGTAAAAAAGGTATTATCTTTTTTAATCAACAAAATAACACATTGATTCCTAATAACTGAGATAAAACTATTATAAACACAAACAGACGTTGTTGCTGTTTTCGCAAGAAAAAGTTGTTATTTAATTTATAGGAATCACAATTTCTCAGTTACATATATTTTTGTATGATATTTATTACTTGCAATCCATTATATTAGAAGAAAAATTAAAAATGAATACATTTTCAAATTTCTAGAAAAAAAGTATCCGCCATTTATAAACAGCGAAGGTTAGTCACTTAAAATGTAATACCGAAAATTAATTTGATTCTTGTTTATTGTGTAAAACATTTCAAATTAGTATATATCTCTGTTCTAATGAAATAATTAAGTGAAAAAAACAGACAGGCTTGCACCAAACAGAATGGAGTGAAATTTTTTACTTAAAATTTATATGCTGCTTTAGGTGAATAATCCGGAAGTGTATCTCCAGTGCACACTTTACCTGAGGTGCTGAGAACAGTTTGGGAGGATAATTCCTATAAACCCAAGACACAATTATTTAATTGGTTGTGAACAATATTACACTGTGTTATTCCTCATTAATTACTCTCTCGTGCCATTAGATCTTCACTTCCCCTACTTATGTAGGATGATTAATTAGACAAGCGAGTCACATACAGCCCCAACTTCAAACAATACACATAATTCATCAGTCAGTGTCGCCAGCACAACACAGCAAATGAACCGTCACTGATGGCACCAAGCTGCAATCTCTCAAGTGAACATTCTGTCGTGCCATCTGCACAAGCATACAACATGTCAGACCGGCTATTAAAGTATCAAAACGCTTTAGCTGTAACTGAGGAGTGTTTTGTTTTATTTCCTGCATTTTTTTATATATGTGTCTTATGAAATACATGAAACTGTCAGTGTCACAGTGCAATGTCCATAAGATACTTTACTATACTCAACATCTTTTGTAAACTTTCTGTGGATGATCCGGTTGAAATATTCCGAGATAGACTCAAAATCTGTATACATAATCAAAGATAAAATAATAAAGAAGGTATATTCCTGTATATAAAAGGCTATGTGTATATTTTACTCAAAGATTTAACTAGGTTAGTCAATAATCGAGTTAAAGTTATGTATGAATAATAGTTTGATCTTTTTCAGTAAAACACGCACTTGAAGAAATTAATACCGTATCATTTTTTTTTAATTATAAAAGGTATTGACTTGATAAGCATACAATGGTATGGACATAAAAAATGTACTGTATTTACAAACAGCTGATAGTAACAGTCTGCATTTAAATTTGATTCTTATAACAGCTGTATAATCAACACACAGTAAACAAACCAAATAAAATATTTCTCCTATTAAAATAACATGGTAACTTTAAAGGGCCGTAGGGCAGAACCCTTATGTCCGATTTGGACCATTTCAGATTTATACCTTCCCATAGCTATGACCGAGCAAAATTTCGTGAGGATCACTCCAGCCGTTCAGGAGGAGTACGTGTAAATAAAAAGCCAGAGTGTAGTATAGGAGCTCCGCTCAAAAAGAATATATCATGTTAAGCAAACCTAAAAAATACCACGGAGAATTTTAACTAAAAGTCTTACTCACCATTATAAATCAAATTATTCTCATAAAAAATACACAACATTACAATACACATAATACATTTAAGAAGTCCCCGCGTAAACTAAGCCTGTGCGCGGGGGCGGAATCATTAATGTCACTAAAGATTATCTTGTAGGTACACAGAACTGTACACAAATCTACTTATAAAGAGTTTTATATTTTTACACATTAGTATTGTAAGATTATGAATTAAGTTATAATATCCTAATTGATTAAAGAATGTTATATAAAAACTACTTAAAAGCATCGAGGGTCGTTATGCTCTTAAGCTCTACATGTATCAGGGATTGATACATGTATTGATGACACGTTTCATTCAAAGACGTACTTTTCAGTGCTGATTGTTGTATATAGTAAACAGTTTGTACCTATTACTAATCTGAATATCATACATTGCTTAAATCATATCTGATTATTATTTGTACTAAAAAACTAAGACTTAATTTAATACAAATTATTTATAAAGTGGATCTTACTATCGTAATTTATATTGTAATATTCTAGAATTAAACTTGAAATCGTCTTAAGATTTTATTATTAAGTAAAATATTTTTAAATTAAAGATATTTATGGTCAATTATGTATAAGTTACTAATTAAAAAGGTTTAGTAACATTGGAAAGTGTACAAATAGTTTTAATTAGTATTTAAAATTTTGTGTCTGCCGCGTCAGCCGTGTCTGCCATGTCTGCCGTGTGTGCCCTGTATCCTGCTGGAAGTATGGAATCTACATCGAAATCCAACTCCTCCAATAACAGAACAACAAAGTTATTCGTCATGTTTATTAACTGCTCTCAGTTCACTGTAACTGTGGTTCCACCATTATCTTCAAAGAGGTAAAGTCCAAAAAAATCGCTCTGTAGAAACTGCACACCACACTTTCTCTCGAGGGCTGTGTCAAGGCTTAGGATGAAGTTCTTTGGGGTTATGAACACTCAAAGTAACGCATATTGTTTACTTACTTGACCAGGAAGGGAAAAATGTGCTTCATCATACAAAATGAAATCTGCAAGTTTTAAAACTTAGGCAGGTTGATTTTTTATTTTCAATATTCCATCACAGAACGCTACTCTTTTGTTATAGTGTAGCTCTTTAAGTTCTTGCACAACTTTAATTTGTTACGTATGAAAATAATTATATCCCTGATACAAAATCCCCCACAGGATCTGTTGGAAATCTGAAGTGCCAACGCTTGCTTCCACAACGGCCTCATTGGACTGTGAGTAACTGTGACTCACACTCTTTTCACATTGACTGGTTTTCGCACTGTTTAGAGTACTCCCCCATTTGGGGGGGGGTTGAGACCTTATTTCTGAATAATATCATCCAGTTTGCTATTGTTTTACGACCTGGAACAGCACCGTGTCGACCAACAACAAAGTGTCTTCTGAACAATCTTGGATTTTTTACATAAGAATCAGAATTCTTTAAAAAAAAACTTCTACGGCAAAAGCACGGAGTTCAGGGCTCGAAAGCGCCATGTTTACTAAAATTAAAGGGATTTGGACCGCTTTCCTTTCAAAGCGTTTTTGTGCTCTCCTAACAAAAAAGCCACTAGTGCTGAAAAAAACACAGTTTAATTGCAGTTATAAACACAGCTATTGATTCATTGTTACCGTGTTTATCATATGGCAGCTTAAACTAACTGTGGCGTTCTCATTGCCTCACCCAGTAATACCAAACGACGATTTAATGTATGTTTTACTTCACTTTTACAGCACTAAAAATCCTTTAGTTGTACACAAGTTTTTCTTCAGATTAATTAGTTTGTTGTTCTAGAACCCCATAACGTTTTAAAATTACAACAATGCGAATGTATTCAGGTTAAAGTCAATAAAACATTGCATTTGCTTTTCCCATTTAATTAGGATTGGGTAAAATCATACACTATAATATAGTCAATGGTAATCTTTTGTTATGATTTATTCACATCACCCAGAGTCAGCGTAAGATTGCTTGAACCACAAAACATAAAGCAGTAAATTCAAAATGAACTTTTAAAAGAAACCATAAAAATCCACCATTTCAGGGGAACGACCCACGATAAGAAAACAATTATAAATAGATAACCTTCGAATCTTAACATCTTATAAACTGAGAAGAAACCTAGAACATGACAAAATTAGTGGGACAATCCAAGCAAAGCTGGAAAAACACATATAAGCTAAAACAGAGAACTGTAAAATATTATTTTGACTGTAAAAGTATGTTTTTACAGTCTCTGTTTTAGCTTCTCTGATTTTTCTGTTTTAGCTTTTTTCCACTAATTTTGTTGTGTCCTTGGTATCTTCTCACCTGAAGATGGAATCAGATTTCAGATCCCGAAACGTCGTGAAACTGATTTACTAATCGATCATTGAGAATTTCCGCAATCATTTCTTATAACATAAAACCACCATCAGCAACAATAAACTTGAAATAAAGAAGAAAGAAATATTTCATTATTTTTTTATATTGGTGAAAATAAATCATATATAATAGTGGACATATGACCATTTACCCTCAGTAAGCTTTATTATCGTTCAGTGTGTAAAATAAGTTTGCAAAAATGAATCAGCTTCTATTAAAACCAAATAAATTACGAGAACTGTTAAGGGGTTTCTATAACATAATCCATCAGAGGGACTGGTACCTTACCCCGACACAAGGGTGTTAAGGGGATCTTACCCCTGCTAATGAGGTGCTGGTGCTCCAGATCACGACGGTGTTAGTATATCACCATGTGGGCTATACGTATGTGGGTATTGTCTTGGTTTACATGCTTGTTAGTGAATTTCCTTTGGAAAGTGAACTATTAGCATGACCCGAACGGTGAAACTTAAGCCCGGGACCACCGTAGAAGTTCCTAACGTGACCCCCTGAACACGTTTTGGGGGGTCGTTCAAAATGTTATATATATTGATATGTATATGTATATGTATATATATATATATATATATATATATATATGTGTGTGTGTGTGTGTGTGTGTGTGTTTGCACTCTAGCGGTCGCAATTTTTGTCCGATTTACTTCAAATTTGGTAGGAACGTTCCTTTCTGTAATCAGTTGGACAAGTTCGTTGGGCAAAACAATCGGAAAACTCTTAACCCCTTTTTTGGGGATTAATCTTTCAAATTTCGAGTTTTTGGGCCCAAAAAGGGTCATAAAAGCCCCATATGTAAAATAAGTGGATTTAAAAAGATGGGAATTAGAGAGGCGAAAGTTTTAAGCCCTCTCTCGTCACTCTAGCATAAATATTTACCGAGTTATTAAAGAAAATGTGTATCGACCAAACGCAGTACGTTGTCTTATGGGGGTTTTACATTAGAAAAGCCTGTTATTCATTTGTTGGTGTACTTTTACCATCCCCAACAACCTCACGCCTACTTTAATGCCTGACTGGACCTTCTCCTAACCTTATAATGCACAAAATTGTATTCCCAGCATTGCAGGTAAATAAAACCAGGAGCATCAGAACAGCCAAAAAATCAATATTTTCAGATTTGAATAAAATTTGGAATAAATGTATATTTTTAACTGATATTGAGTTTTTATAGTTTTTTATGTGGAAATTCACTTCCCTCACGTCAGCGTGCTGCGTGCGAACTCGTTGTTAGGTTCACTTGTATGTAGAAGGGATTCATTAAGATAAATACATAATTTTGCATGATAGCTGTGAGAAGGAAAGCATCTTTGATGCAAGAGGTGCAAGAGGCCACGGGTTCGATCCCCGGGGTGCCAACAAGACTTTGAGAGGTTTGGACCATTGTCTTCTAACAACGTTATACTAAATACCAAGCAAGAAAAAATAGGAAGAAATTGTCATAATCTAAAACTAGTGTTTTTTACACAACACAATTAAATACTGTGCACAACAGTGTATATAATTACGATTAAAAATACAAGTTCATCAATAAGCCTTAAAAGTATGTTTGAAAATGTACAACAAGTACCACTTAAAATGTATTCTGATATACTATATTGTAAGGTACTAAAAATTTGTTTAAATAAATCCCGAGTAAATTTAGGCTTAAACCTATTTATATCACCGATTTCACGTTCAATGTATTGACAAAAAACGGTCCGATTGTTCGCAAAGATTTTCTTGCGACACGTTTTTATTTGACAATTTCCAATTACACTTATTTGTTTTAAATTGTAACATAACATATAACGAAATGCAAATAAAATAAATGTTAATAAAAACATATTGACGTAACACGATATTTATTTTTTCAAAAAATCTTAAATTTATTGTCGGTCATAAACATAATAATATGACCCTTCAGGCAAAACCTTATAATGACTAGAAGAATTACCACTGCTTTGTTAAATAAATAAAAGCAGAAGATCCACATTTAACGTCAATCTTAAGAAGACTTGCAATATGTCACGGAGGATACCAGAATGATATATGTTTTCGTTAAGAGTCTTCATCACCTTTGAGAAAAGTTCGACCGTACAGTCTGGTTTGATTCCAAAGGACCTCATATAGTCAGGTGCGCCAAGCTAGGACGAGGGGCGAAGAGGGGGCTCTTTTCTAAAAACATCAGACCATCTACCATCGCGCCGCCACGCCGCCGGCCGTCGCGGTCGTCCCAATGGGTCGTCCTTCCCCGACTGCTACGCTACCCCAGCTCGCCATGTAGAGCTCGCCAAATGGACAGAAAACGGTCCGCGGCATTGTCAGGCCAGACGATAAGTGAGTAATCCCGAGCGGTGAGCGCGTTGTCGTTTACACTTTCCTGTACATCGTAATAATAATAAAACTACAATGAAACTTATATATTCATTTTCTGCATAAATTTCCGCATCCAACGGTAAAAATATATTTTAGTTTACAATTATGTGTAATTTTCAATAATAACAATACTAGGAGGCTGTAACAGCATGACTTGAAAAAGTCAGCAAGCGAGAAACCTTTTTATTTTTGAGGTAGAAACAAACTTCCAGCGAGAAAGTTGTAGCTAATTAGATGATCTTAAATTTTCATTCAAAACAATTTTCGATATAACTTATAGTTTGTTCAATAATACGATCTAAATAACCGCTATGTTCACTTATAAGCGCGCCGTCGTCGCGGACTACGGCTCCACGCTGTTCTACCACATCCAGCATAATTAAATGATCCTCATTTTACTTAGATTTTCACCTGTAAAATATTAATTATGTACATTTTACTCCATCTTGTATTGACATTACCGTTTTTTAACATAGCTTTCGATTTTGATAGAAAACTCAGTTATCGAGATGTAATTAGGCTCATGAGGAATCTTATAATTTGATTTGTAAAGTAAATTATACAGTAAATCATAAGAGACTTACTTGTATGAAAGAATAAAACATTATTTGATAAGATAAACATTATCCGATTAGTGATTGATTATATTTTACTCGTGAAGCAACAACTTTTTTGAATCAATAATGAAATAAAATACTTCAGTAAGAGAACATAAGTTGCCTTTTATAAAACAAAACTTACATCCTTTTAAACTATCTGTTACTTAAACATTTATTCCCCCTCAAAATATGAAAGCTTCTTAGTCGTAAATGAAATAGCTTCAAATTTGATTAAATTGTATTTGATTAAATACACGCCTTCTATTTAGTTGATGTTGACGGCAATACACGCATGTATTGCAGGTTTTTATTTAATTTTGCAGGCGCTGTATTAAATCCCTACTAGTAAACTAGCTCGGTGACCTTGTGACCGACCTTCCCCCCCCCCTGTCATCCTGGCGCCTGAGCTGGCGTTATCTACATTTTATCGCTCCATTCATTCTATTTCCTGGAAAACCTTCCCCCCTGCCACCCTGGCGCCAGAGCTAGCGTTATCTCTATTTTATCGCTCCATTCATTCTTTTCCTCGGAATCTAGCAGTTCTCTTTAATTTCACTCATATTCTTTTGGATAATAAATCAAATTGTATATCTCGATTATTTATGAATGTATCTTGATGAAACTTGGTATGTGGCTTCACCTAGTTGTGGTCTATCGATATTTGTACAAAAAGATGTTTTCGTTTGTCCCCGTATCAGCAAATCGGCATACTACGCCCTAATGCTATCTTTATGGAGAATAAGTAAAGTTTTATAACTCCCTAAATTATGAACCTAAATTAATAAAACTTGGTACGTAGCTTCACCTGGTTGAATTATGTAGATAATTGTATAAAATCCCATTTGTCATCTCCCTTGTTGCAGCATAGTGCTTACTCAGCTCTAATTATGGAGATAAAATGTTGTATGCCACTTATTTATGAATGTATTTTTATGAAACTTGGTAATTGGTTTTATGTTGTAGTGAGATACAACATAAATCTTACTGCTTCTTTCTATAACCTAAAAATTTCAAAATTATTTATGGAAGTATTTTTAAATAATTATGAAAATCAAGTAATTTTGGCTAATTTTGATAAATTTTATCGATGCTAAATTATATATTTTTCAATATTATGAGGTTATATAAAAAGAGACACACTCTTCGTGATAAGTTTAAGAGTATTTATGAGAAAATCGGTTGAAAAATGGTGTCAGAAACAGGGTACTACGAAAGCATGTTTTTAGCTTTTTTCGCGAGGGTGATGAAGATTCTTAAGGTAGAACATTAGTCTGATTCCTTTGTAACAGGTAAGAAACTTTGATTCTTTTTATAAGCTTTATTTTTTATTTGTTTATTTCCTTTAATCTCTTCATATCTCGAAACCACGTGATTTCATTTGGGTTTCTGTTAAAGACCAAAGTTACAATTCCCAAATATTCAAGAACTATGATTAACAATTAACATAACCTTTTCAACATTAGTAATCAAATGCATCATAGAGTGTGGTCAGAATTGGATACCCAAACGGCCTACATATTTGCCAATTATGGAAACTTTGATGAGGATTGCCAAAAATCATTACAACCAATAAAGCATAAGAATGTATGATTTATTTGTAATTAAAGACGGTTTTATTTATCTGTTATTAAAGTGTTTACGCTCTAACGAAATTGTTCCCAAATAATAAATGCCCAATTCATATGTTTTCTGTAGTATTTTCCTTAATAAGTTTTCCACTTAGTTTATTCAAATTCCTGAAGTTGTTAGAAAAACTACCCTACAATTGTTTCTAAATATAATTTGCACAACAGTTTAGCCCCTGATTTCGTTAACACAGTCACATTAAAGTTTCACACCCCAGTCGACGCTACAATCCCACGCCACGACAGGTTGATGTATTCCCTCTAGTCGCCTATGTGCCGTGTTGTGGGACAAACACAGACAAACCACGTCCTAGGGGCTGTTTGCCGTGGCACTCAACAAAGAGTGACTTCCCCACGGAATCGTTTTGTGATTCCATTGAATTATGTCGTATCTCTAAACACTGTGAATAGTGCTCACAATTTTTGCTAGTATTAAGCGGCTTTTTTATTCGTTCACATTGGACTTTCATTGCACTTAAAACTTTATTTTTGAGGAATAATTTGCTTTCAGAGAAAACAGTTTTATACATGGTTAAATTATATTATTAAAGTTTACTTACAAAAGAATAACACGATTGAATGATTAAGATGAGAGGTAAGAGGAAACATAAACAATATGTCAATAGTAGGAGTCCCAGTGTTTCGGCCGTAACATTGCGCTTATGGGCTTAAAATCTGGCATATGATTGGTCTAATTAGGTCACATGACCTAATTAAGCCCCACCCCTTTTCCAAGATGGCTGCGCCCATGGTCCCGCCAAAAAGAGGAGGCCATGATGGAAATTATTGCCAACTTAAGAAAATTCCCAGAGTGTAGTAATAATATATGCATAGTAATAATATATACATAGTAATTATATATAGAGTGAGTGACTGCGCAGACCTGCGCGTCACGCCTCAGCGCCCGCGCGTCACACCTCAGAGCCCACCCCAGGTAATCAAGACACAGAGTGTGGTGAATAATTAATTTATTGACATCACAAGACTTTAAAATATCTGACACACCAAACAGTTCAATACTTTAAACATTTGTAATACAGTTCAAGACTTTAAAACTTTATACACCCAAACTACACAAGTCAAAGCAGAGCTACAAGTTATGATGAAGGTAATAGAGGTAGCAAACAATACTGTATTAAAGAACAAGACTAGAGAGTGAGATTAATGGTGTAAGGATATGTTAGCCTGGTAAAACAATTAAATACATGAGAATTAAAACTAACACTTTTAAATAATTTACACTTGAACACAAACATCACTGATCAAAAAATAGTCTTGTGCGGCCGCTCACGACACTTCGACAGAAGGGGCAACACGTCACCCGACGACTGCAGGCCGGGCATAATGTATGCCCACAAGATAGCGCCATTGTCGGTAACGCATCAAGGCAAATATGACACACGACGTACCTCGGCTGTTCTGTGGGTGGTGGCATGCCTCGTGTGATTAAGTTGTCCATCCGCCGGTCGTTGTAAGCGAGGATCCTCTCCATAGTGGCGCGGATATCCTCCCAGACGGCTGGAGCAACCTCTCGCACTTGGTGGTCTGCGGTGTCTTCGAGGACATTCCTCGCCAAAGCCAGCGCCTCGCCCAGCTCTGTTCTCACCGTAGCCAGACGAGCCACCATTACATGAACCTCCGAGGTAGTGTTTGATCCTCTCTGCTGTAAAACCACACCAGGTAAGTATTAATAATACAGTAAGATAAGCCTGTAAAAACACACAGTGTAAGCTAAGTCTGTAAAAACACAATACCCTCAGTTATCTTACCATCTCAAACATTCGCCTCCTCAGCCGCATAATGCCTTCCTCTCTATGGCAGACACTGCACGCTGGGGGATCGGCCGCGGGCATCCGCTCCTCACACCGTAAATTCTGAAACATTACAAATTAAATATAACACAAGTTCACAAAACAAAATTAAACTCTGCTCCTCACACCGTAAATTCTGAAACATTACAAATTAAATATAATACAAGTTCACAAAACAAAATTAAACCCTATCCCCGATAGAGATACTTACAACAGGTTCAACTCGTCTAGATGGTGGTCGTGTGGGCGCAGAACTTTCGGCGCGGTTCATACGCTCTTCCAAGGCGGCAATGCGGACCTCTGGTATTGACTGTAAAAACAAACAATCAATTACACAGTAAGATATAATTCAGTAAAAAAAAACAACATACAACAAAATATATCAAAAATAAAATTACCGAATGTCTGGAGGCTCTTGAAGCTCTAATCCGTGCCTCAACGGTCGGGTGAAACGCAAACACGTCTTCCTCCTCCTCCTCTCGCTCCTGATAAGAGCATTAAGGTGTAACCAACAGTAGTTTACATATGACATAAAAATAAAAGATAGAAACAAAAAGACATAAACTTTTACCTGTAGACGGAAACCACGCCCGATGCGAGGGTCTCCATCCGGGTATATTCCGCATTCATCCACACCCGCATCTCTAGCATTGGTTAAAACCCGCCTCTGAAAAAAACAAGATAGAATTAACATCACTACTAAAAGCACGACTAAACAAAAACTATCATTACGGCTAATCGTACTAACCGTTTGATCGGCAAACGGTAAGACAGGAGCTGGCGTATCGGGCCGAATCGTAGCACTTGAACTACAAGCTGCTGCTGCCTCCCTCACCTGTAAATAATTAAAATATTATTAAAACCTAAAAATCAATGAAATATACAAGTCAACTCAACCAAGATGGGTCCCACCTATCTAATAACGATTCTAAAGTAGTTACTTACAATATTATTCTGTGGAGGTTCACTACTCCTGACAGTCATCCAGCAGGGGAGTACTCTTGTAGTGTTTGGTAGAGATTGTGTCTCCCTGGTACGTCTCAGAATGTTAGGCATGGTCCGCCTGATTGGAGACGCAGGCCTCTCCCACTGAAAAAAAATATTAGAGTTTGAGAAAACAATGCCTGAAGAAGGTAGGAACGAAACGTTCCTACCTTTGAATTATCAATCTCATACAGTTTACAATAATGAACCCGGTCTATATCAATTAATTATGAAATACAAGTTAAAACTTACAGTTCCCAATGCTCGCATGCTAGCCTCTACAAGCTCAGGACTTACACCAAGATCATACTGCAACAGACAAATAAAAATAAAATTTAGACTTACATTTTCTAGCCCGCGAGAGATGGACTCCCTGGCTTCAGGACTCAGACCGGCAATATCGTCCTGTAACAAAATTATTAAAATTACGACAAATAGAAAAAAATCACAAGTGAGCAAAATACAGATAATAACCCAATACTAACCATAAACCTATTTCTGGTCAATAAACTGCCGTCATCGAGGAAGGTCCGCGAGGTCTCGATATAAATCCCAGACTCGCCAGACAATCTTAACATCTGTGTTATTCTTCCGTTATATTCTTCCTAGAATATAGAGAAAAACATGTATAAACAACACTCTTAAAAGATAGATATAATAATAATAAAGCATAAATAAAAAACACACCTGAGTGATAGATCGCAACCCAGATGACCCGCTCGAACCGCTCTGTAAAGAAGACAATAATTGTTAATCCCGTATCAAATTATAATAAATTACTAAAAAACATTTAAAAGAATTACTCGATAATTCCTACCTGTTGTGACACACGCTGAGATATGTCGCTCAAGGATATGTGAGACCCGCTCAAGGATATGTGAGACCCGCTCTGAAAACAAAAAAACAAACGCGTTAAATATACTCTCCAAAGGGGGATCTATCGTTAAACCCCCCTTTGAACTATCGCTATATATGAGACTACCTATAAATAAAAATAAAAAACTCACTGCACGAATAGATAGCACGTCGAGATCATCCGCAAAAAACATATCTTGACTAAGTGTTTGTTCATCTCGTGAGGTAGTAGCCGGTAGATCCTGAAAACAATTAATAACTAAGTAAACTACTAAATCTATAGTGGGTAAATCTATAGTGAAATTGCAAGAGACTTTGATTACCTGATTATTGGGCGGGATGTTCTCATCCTGGTCGAAACCAATCACCAAGCGAAGACACACGAGAGCTAAAACTTGTAACAACATCACTACTGTTATAAACACTGTAATGTGCATAGTACAATGATACCAGGTCAGAGACCCGTATTTATACGCAAAATCCCTTCCAGCACTGCTTTAATCAACCAACCAATCAGCGCCCGCATATTCTGTGCTCCCCGCCCACAAACTATGTACGCACCGCCCCCACACTGTGCTCCTCTCTCACTTCATGATGAACACTCTGCCTAGCCTAACTCAGCTTTGCCTTCAGCAAATCTGTTTAGATAACCCTAGACTTTTCCAAATTCAAAATTTAGACGTACCATTTTTAATCAAACAATTACTAATATCAGAACACCACAACCATTGCTGGATTTTAAAACAGCATTTTCATTATTTTGAATACAACTTATTAGAGACTTGTTCAGAGTGCTACTGGGTAAGTTTAAAGTAATGAAAGGTAAGCAAATCCTTTATTAGTTATTATTGTTGTTTTATTCTTATTTTATGTTACAGGGAGACGAGTTGGTAAATCAGAAGAGGTACACGAAGGTGGAGTCGGTAGGTTATTCTCTTGCTGAGCCTCGACCTCCGCTCCAAAGGTGTATTGCCTGCTGGAAGCGAAAGAGAATAAATCCAATCCTCATCCGCTGCTACTGCCTCGACTTTGAGGCAAACGTAACGGAAGAGGCTTGGACTGCGAAGGTCCTCAGATCCATTGAAGATTACTACGACTAGGTGAGTACAATTACATCAAAAGCGTTTTACTGTAAAAACCCGTTTTTTAATCCACCTGTCGTTATGCGGGCTAGCGCCGGGTTCCTAGAGTCGGTTAGTTAGTCTTCAGTTAGCCGCGATGGTTGAAGTTTATAGTCTGTGCGAGTCGTGTGAGAAATTGTGCTCGTGCACGATGTTGGTAATTTTTGAGGGTCGGGGGTGGGATTTGTGCTGCCGGTGTATTTACTTGGACCCGGAGGATTACAACACCCAACCGCCTCCGGAACCGTGCGAGCACGAGGATTACTGTAAGTTGAAAACCGTCACGGTAAAATGGCTAATGTAGTTTTTACGTAACCCGCATGAGCTATGCTTGACTTAACACCCCCGGTAGTTTTACTGGCAAAACGGCCAGTCTTCACCATGTCATCACACTGCGCGGACTTCACGTTAATGTGCTCCTCTTTTGAGCCGTTTTGGAGGTACGGGTGGTGCGATGACGAGCACTGCGTGGAAGTGACGCCACATTTAAAAGTGTGGTATCACTATCCACGCAACTCCATCCTTCAGGTCCAGCTCCGCTACTCGTGGAAGCTGGACTACCGCTGTTTGGATTGTGATTGTGTGTTCTCCACCGGTTGGATGGATTTCTCTTTATGAGGTATGTAACACTATGTTTTTTAATCACTGCCCCAACCAACGCAGTGATTCGTGACAGCCAATCCATTAAAAATGCTGCCTCCGATTTTTATATTTTTTTTTGTTCTCTGTTTATTCCGTTAGGCTATTTACTGAGACTGTGTCCGTTCATTTTAGCCTAGAAAATAGACAGAGAATTTTTACTTTTTATATTTTTTTGTTGCGCTTTTCCATCCGTTTTTCCCTGACAGTCGGAGGAAAGCACAATGCTTTATAGGGTTTAACCAGACCTCCCCACATCCCTGGAATTACGGGTTTTACGCCGACCTGTTAGATGAGCGACTGCCGGGCCTTATTTTTATTAGGCCCCACTCGAAAATATTTCTCGAGCGTAGTACTTTGCGGACTTTAAAGCGCAGTTTTCATTTTTATTTCCATGTACAATACAATCTACAAGTTCATAACTATCGCTACTATTTACAATATTTATTTCTTTAACATTAGGGTGAAATTCCCGAAGGAATTGAGCCTTTTCCAAACCTTTTGTATAAATAGTTTCAAAAGGTTTACAGAGTGAGCATAAAAGCTCTTCGCTGTAATGTACCTCACCTTCATTCCATTTTATGTGGTGATAATGACGAGTCAGCCAGCGAGCTGTTCTCTGCATTTTACTATTCAACAAATTAAAACAGTATGGAGGTCGGAACACAATCTGTGTTCTATACGACCTCCCAACTATAGCAAATTCTTTAATAATAAATCTATTAGAATTGTCTTTAAACGCGTGAAACTCCACTATTGCTTCCATAATAAAATTTCCTGATAAAGTCGCTCGGCTATGTGAGGTGGCAATTGATCTGTACAGGTTTCAGCACCGGTTGAAACCTGATTAAAAAAAACTTGTATAATATCCTCAATATAAAATAATTGCAAAACCTCGCGACCGATTAAAGGAATATTTTTCACAAGTTGATCCCATTCATTAAAGTTTAGTGCTAAGGAGTGTACTCCATCAGAGACACAGACATACTGAAGTCCAAAAATATGTGTCAGTTTAATATTAGCTCCAGACTCTATAGATATTAAACACTGATTTTTACTCAAGAGAGCTAACGTCACTTCGTTAAACCTGTCAATTAGCTGGCAAAACGAGTCGTAACTCCAAAATACAATACCTTTTCTCCCTTTAATTAATACACCCAGACTATTGTCCCTGTTTTTAAAAATACCCGATACTACGCACTTGGTGAGCTCAGGGTCCAAGAAATGGACTGACTTTAAAAATACACCAGTCATTAAATCTATAGGTTCTTTACCTTTGGGAATGACTATAAATTCTTCCATAGTTTCAGTCAGATTCCTCTGAATTTTCATAATCACTGTAGTTTAATTCTGTACGCCATTTAACTATAATGCTATCAGCCCCCGTGGGCAATTGAAATTTTTCCTCGACGCTATTAAATTTATAACTGTCTAAAATATCCTTTTTAATTAAAACTCCTTCTTTGTAATATTCAATTTTAATCCAACCAAAATAATTCATGTTTACTCGCTGAACGCTAACTACAGACTGATTAGATAT
The DNA here is from genome assembly GCA_963675035.1 of Allygus modestus. Classification (NCBI taxonomy): domain Eukaryota; kingdom Metazoa; phylum Arthropoda; class Insecta; order Hemiptera; family Cicadellidae; genus Allygus; species Allygus modestus. The sequence continues at coordinate 13,648,066 of OY776115.1, forward strand.
CTCTTTTATTTATATAAATGTACTTTTTTACCCCTTCCCCACCCCGCCCCAAGGGAGTCCCGATTCGGGACTCCCTTTGTATTCATTCCAAGTGTCTGACCCTGAGGGTCCACTTTTTAAAAATTACATTGGAGATTTTCTCTTGTGTCAGTTTAATACGTCTTAAAAATCTGGTTCTGTCCCTTGCTAACTGTTCCCAATCTGATTTCCTGTCTTCTTCTGTGGGTAGAATGTATATTTTTGTAACTACCGGGTCGGAGAAACTAACTCGAGATTTTCCTGACATCTCCCGTGATTGGTGTGTATGTGTAGTGACAGTCGTGGATTATGAGGCAGTATGCCCAAGTATTAGCTGGAATTACTGTTTTAGCTTGAATCTCAAGCCTTACATCTACGGGGCCAGTCTTAATAGTATCGTCCTGCTTTGAACAATCAATTACGTACAGAGGGCATTTTGTTTTAAAATCATCAAAGTTTAATATCGGTGACCCGATTCGTCCGTAATACGAATTTTGGAATGTAGCATACATGTCATAGAACAAGGCTGTGTTCCCACGAATATTATCATAAGGATAAAAGTTTGAATTTAAATAAAGCTTTACATCAGTTATTTCGCAGGCATCAAATAGTGACATATCTTTTGTTAAATCATTCTTTCTGTCTGTCTGAAAGGCGAGAACAACATACCGGGGTTTTTCTGTTTGGTTAGATGTTTTTAGTGTCCAAGATAATGTGTCTGTTCTTGGTAGGTTCGGGTATTCAATCATGTCCCACTGACGGAAGGGAACATGTATTGCGGGGTCTTTCTCAATAAACTTGTACAATTTTAGTTTACAGGCGTCGTTGACTGTAATATGAGGTATACGCCAGTAGATTTTGTCAATTGTTAATGTTAAAGTACCAGCCTCTGTAGTTTTTACAGCGTTAATATCCGAAGCCGAGCGTAAAAATATTAATTCTTGTTTGACGTTTACTAAAACCTTTCTATAATCTTCGGCAGACCCTAACCAGAGTTTTAGCGGGATCGAATATATAAAATCTGTCACCTGTTCAGATACCCCGGGGCTTTTCCAACACGCGTTTTTCAATATATTTGTTTCTTCCGAGCGAATGGATAAAATATTTTTTAAAGTAGTACTAATGCCGACATTTCTCGTCCTATCAATTTCCTTGCCACAAATCTCGTAGCGGATTTCTTCAAACATAAAAGCCACTGCGTTATTTACAAAGGATACATTCAGAGCAGTATCGTTCGCTTTTTTAGCGCTAACTTTACCGTGAATCACAATAAAGCTTTCAAAAGGCGCAGTTATAATGTCCTGTTGTAATATCGGTATTCTTATTTCATCATTATTATTATAAGTTGTATTAGCGTATGGTAGATGAGCATGGAATTCCATTCCTGTTATCAAATCATCGTAATTAGCGTGATTGTCAATTTCTAAAAGAGCCATTTTTTACAACTTTAAAACCGAGGGAACGGAGAAACTTTATATTCTTACAAGTTAACACCTTTGCTTTCTGAAGACTACTGGCTTGTTGAACTGTTGGGCTGGAATTAAATAGTAGCCCCATTGCTTTGCCTTAGATGTAATCTAACCGAGATTCTTTCTCCGCGAAAATTAACAAGATTTCCGTCTTGATCTTTGAGAGAGATTGTTAAGGTATTGATCCTTTGACTTATTACCGGTAAATAAATCACGTTTCTCGGGAGCTCAACTATTTTATAGCCCGGTGGTTCGGCCGGGTAGAATTCGTGTATCACATGACCCTCAACTCCATTTAGGTACGACCCGCGTGTGATATTACATTCTACCCGTATAGAATTAACTTTAATTATATCTACAGGCAGTTCGGAAACATGTTGTTTATTAGCCTCGTATATTTGTTTTTTGTAACCCAAGAGTGTTCCCAATGAATGTTCTTTAGTAAAATCAATTTTTTGAGAACAACATATCGTAGCCTTTAAAGTGTTGTTATTTGGTTTTAATGTAAACTTGGTTTCTTTTGGCAGTTGAGATTGTATATATGTCTGTATATCTTCAATCTCGTAAGATCCTTCAGGGATTGTAATGCTGTTATTTTCACCGTAGTAAAACTTATCATTATTGTCTTTTTCAATGTTTGGAATAGAATTATAAGTTGTCAGTTCAATTAAACCTAGCTCCCATTCACCCTTGCTAACATCTATGGGAAATGCTAGCTCGTGGGATAGTATACTAGTTGTTCCCGTGAGGCAGAACATTACTGCAGAGAAAATGTAAGCACAAATGACCACACACCACTGTATCAAAATTCTGTTGTCTCTCGTAATTATAGTAGAGTTCACATCCCGCCAAATATCGTGTTATTTCTGGTGGTGGCCTTAAATTGCCAAAACTGTCATAATAATAGGCTTTCTTATTAATCTTCCTGTAACATACCCAGTGCGTGCCTGAGCCGGTTGTACTGTCCAAGTTAACTATAGCAGATTCACACTTTCTCGAGCGTTTTGGTAAACTATCCCTCATGTAAACTCCTCTAAAGTTTGGAATTTTTAATAATCTCGCGTATTTGATTATATCGTAATTTGTCAGTGGTTTTATTGGTATCGAGATGCTTTTTTTTTCGTTTGCCTTTTCTTCCTCTTGCCGGCCCCTTGCTTTTTATAGGGTCTAAGATATAAACCTCTACCTTTAGGACGTTTAGTGGGTCGTTTCTTTTTACGACCTCCCCCCAATTTAGTCTTGGCCTTCATTGCTGTAGTGACTAACCAGGATGCTGCTTTTTCGCCCAAAGATGCGTCTGATGCTTTAAACCTCTGCCAAGCGCGCTCTGCCAACTCTTTGTCAGCTTGCCTTCGCCGCTCGTTGTCGGAGTACCGCGAGTATGCTATATCGTGTTGTTTACAAGCTTCGTCTAGCCCGTTTATTCCTTTGTCACCTCTAGCTAATCTCTCTTTTAATTTCGTGCCGGGCCCGCAATACCGATATGGTTTTAAGGTTGGTGTTCTTAAATGTAATTCGATAGGTAGGAGGTCTATAGCCTTATTAATAACAGATGAAACAATACCTCCGCCTCGCACAACCGCTTGCTTACATCTGAGAGGTTTCCTTCTTGTGTTAGCCATTTTATTGTAAATATTTAATCACTCCGTAAAGTTTAGTTAATAGAGTCTCGCGTATACACGGTATTTTTAAAGCTTCAAACACGTCAGGCAACGTGCGAGATACCGAGTTAGTAAAATCGCTGTACTCCAAGACCCCACTGTCAGTTATAAAGTAAATCATCCCGTTTATATACCTAAAAGCACCGTGACTGTGGGCAGGGATACCGTAAAGCGTAGACGAGACCATTCCCATAAATGTACCAGTAAAGTCGCACTCGTTAATTTCAATCAGATACCAATCATCAATAATCATGTAGCTCTTTCCCGTGTTAGTTGCAAAGGCCGCGTTTACTTTATGTACCATTCTACCAGCTATGTTATTGACATTATACACTGTAATCAAGGACAGTGAAGGGTATCTGAATAAAAATACATCATTGCCAAAAAAAAGAGCAATTTCCCCGTTAGGCCTCTGGTAAATGGCAGATATTTCAGTAAAGTTTTGCGGTAAAAATTTAAGCCAGTGTGATATTCTTCTTGGCCGTGTTAAGTCCTCAGGAATTCTCTCTGTAGGATTTAAACTAATAATCCATACATAGTCTCTAAAGAAAGCAAATATCCTTTTGTTTACAATAACAAACATATCAATCTGATCTTTTAATTCGCAAATATCGCGTTTTTCAAATATCTCGGGTGGTGTCTCAGGTGCTGTACTGCTTGGTGTGGTAGTGGTTGTTGTTGTAGTTGTTGTGGATGTTGTTGTATTCATTTTTGGAATGGTTGCAAATGTCTTAGTGGGCCTGCCGTACAGAAACTCCATAGCGAGTCTGTCATCATTACCAAGCTCGTATTCGTTAAAGTCAACAATCCCTGTAGGGTCCCTGTTGAAAGGGAACATTACTGATTTATCATCACCTGAATGATCCAAACCAAGGGCATGTCCAATTTCATGAATCAATGTTAAATAAAATGAAATTTTTCCATTTCGTGGTAAATTCATAGTAAAATCCCAGTTTTCTTCCGAATCAAAGTGTATGTCCGTTTGGTTATAGCCGATATGAGGTAAATACCCGTGAGCCAAAACTAAGCCTGGACCATCAAAATCATAGGGACAATTGTCCTGTCTCGAGTAGAATACATGTTTTCTAGATGTTGAAAATGATATGATTATTGTGGGATTATTTATGTTTTTTTTAAATGTTAAATTCGCGTGTTTAGCCCATACGTCAAAAGCTTTCTGTATCAGGTCGGGGTGTTGAGAAGGGCCGTATTGATACCAGGTTATTTCTGTAGTGTTCCACTTTCTATTGGGTAAAGCTGAGAATGGTAATATATTGTCGCGATGGCCGCATCTAGGCGTTCCCATGAGGGCTAATGTATCGTTATCAAACACTCCCGTTGGTTCAAGACGAAAGTACTCTTGAAATTGCCTTACTGCAGAAGTAATGTTTTGTGTCAAAGCGTTTTTCTCCAAATACCCGTAATAAGTTAGAAAATCTACCGACTTGTTGCACGAGGCAAGAGGTAGAAAAATCAATAAAACAACCCGCATGTTGAGTGGATCGGTGTAGACTAATTAGTGTTTGCCAGTTAATGTGTTTTTAAACCGGATCCCGTCCTCAGGAAACTGGGGAAAGGGTCCGTGTCTATAATTTCTTCTTCATCATCTTTATTACGGAATTGTCGTGTATTTTCGTCTAAAAAGTATTTATTAATAACATTTAATCTTACCCACGTGTCCTTGTCTGTCTGTATTGGAGCTCCTAAGGTATTGTAAATGTCAAATAAAACTTTACTCAATAGTCTTACAATATAATTTAAGTTTAATACGTCTTGAAAATCTGTAGGATCCGCGCAATTTTTTATTTGTTTTGACTGACAATCATAAAAAGTGTTATCTACCAGCATTAATGATTTTTTTAACATCCTTAAGTTTACAGCGTCATATTCTTGTTCACCGTCTCGCACGTCTCTTAGTATTTTGTTTCCTAAGATATAATGTTCTCCTGTAAAAGGAATACATTTGTAGTCTACGTAAAATTTTGTGGCAGCATCATCAGAATTTTGTGGTGATTTTACATGTCGAATAACACATTTATTAGCGTCAAAATACTCTTTTTTTTCATCTAAAATTAAGGTATTGTCACACATAAATCTTTTAGTCACCGCGTCGTTATCCTCTGCAGGTCTTTTTAAATTACATAATCGCTTATTTTGTATATCGTAATCACCGTCGGGCGTTAAATTGAAACCCTCTCCCTTGGGACCTTTGACGGCCTCACCTCGGGATTTTCGGCTACTACGTCCAAACTTGTCAATAGTCATTATAATAATGCCTTAAACCTGCTGTTCCCAGATCCTTTTATGTAACCAGCCTCTCTCAGTTCCTCCACGATACTTAGTATTTCATTGCTATGGACTCTGTTTCCAGTCTCTGTTGACATGGCAATGTGTCGTAATCTGTCCACCAATTCATTGGCGTCATCCCAATGTATAATGTCACGAGATCGTGCATTCTTCCACGCTAAACCTTTGCCCGCTTTAACCGGGAATAGGTCTTTAATAATTCTTCTGTACTTTAGATTTTTGTCCCTTCTAATTACATTGTGGAATTTGTATCCTTTCTTGTGTGCGTTGGTGGCAACAATAATACTCTTATAGGTCTTTAGGTCTTCTTCGTTGTATATTTCCTCGTCAGGGGTTCTTTTAAATATTAGCTCATACAAGCCTTCGCTTGGACTATACCTTGTGTTGTTTATTAGTATAGTTCCATCGTTGTCAAAGTCTAACACCTTATCTCCCATCATTAAAGTACTGCCTTCGTATCTAGGGCCATAGTCATGATCAATTACTCGGACCTTACCGCTAGCATCCTTTAAAAGCATTGTCATATATCTCACCGTAATGGGGTTACTAAACTGACTTTCAATATATCGCGACGCTGTTTCCAGTCCCGAAGGAGTCGATACAATTTGTTTTAACCCACTGCTTTCAGGCGTAGATACACTCTGCGGTATAAATTCAGCTTCATCATCTGTCGTACTATAGTCCATTGGCTCTTCTTTAAAGGTTTCAGGTTCTGTTTTTATGTCTGCTGTGTTTGTTTTTCTAAGTTCTTGAATAATTGGTTTATACTGTTTCTCAAGCATAATATCACTTTCCTCGGACCCTTCCTTAAACATTTTATACTTTCTCTTAATAGCATTACGCAGCTGTATCAGTCGATTAGTCAGTTGCTTACTGTTTCGCTTCATAGTCGCAAATGATATATTTAAACCAACACGTTTAAATTTAAGGCATTTCGACTTGCCTGAAAAACAAGGCACGCATTTTGCATCTTTTCATGTAACGCGTAACATCTAGAAGCGAAATACCGGCGCTCAAGTCTAATCCTTTATAATACCTAGCTTCCTCCCTTACAAGACTGTGTCTCGGTATTATATAACGATTTGTGTAACTTTTAAAAACAAAGGCTCGCTTTATATTGTCCCTCCATTGTGAGACATGTGTTACTATGTACTTGTCGTTCTCAATGGTTTTTTGCATATATTTGCTCAACATTCTCAATGGTTTGTCATGATGTCTGTTGTACATTAAATACGAGTTAAGAAGCCAAAATTCGCACGGGTTGGTTCCAGTAAATTTTTTCCACTGTTCAAATAATGTTTGATTTGTCACTCTATATACACCGTTTTTTAAACTAATACCAAATCTCTCACACTGTGAGGCCACTGTGGGCAGGGCTGCTCTTAAAAACTCTGTAGTATATAATCCTTGGCAGTAGTTATTTACAGCAGCAAAAGGTTTACCCCTCGGCCCTTTGGGAGTATCGTCAGGAATTGGCCCCCAGGCTGTATTATAACTAATGTCAATATAACATTTGAGGGATAAAGCCATTTTATAAATTTTGACAGGGGACCTGATGGGTATAGTTCTCTCTGTCAAAACTATACATCTGGCCGCGTGAGGTATTTTGCAACCATACTCTAACATTTTTAAAACAATCTGAGCAAAATTAATACTACCATGCAGGTTTCTTAAAGGCAATACTTTACCAAATATATCCGGAAAGGGTCTAAATCTAGATATTAAATTTTGGGGGTCTCTCACTGTTGAATTTCTCATATCTTCATGATAAATCACTAGTTCTAAGGGTACACTCTGTTCTTCACACTTTTGTAAAAAGTTTAACCAAGTATCTCTATTATAAGTTCTCTCACTCGCAGATATCATTAATAAAACTACAGGTGGTAGCCTCGCAGTGCTTGGAGGTTTTTTATGTCTCCAGCATCTGTTATTGAAGGGATGGCCGTGTTTACCCTTTCTACTGCAATAATTACTACAGAATTTATTTTTGTCCTTGTAATAAAAAGAACACAGGTTAGACCTTACGTTATGAAGTTTCTTATCAAATCCCCTTAAATCATTATAATAGTAGATGCGTACCATTATACCTCTGCTATAAAAGTGTCCATTCCCACTCTGTACCTTCCCTTAAATGGATCTAGAGTCTTGTCAATAACTAGAAATCCAAAATTGTCACGCCACGCCTGAGCGCATATTTCTCTAAATTTTTCAAATGACATGTCTGTGGTGATATGATCGGTGTATACATGTCTTAGGTTCTTCTCGTCTTGTTTGAATAAAATAATAAAGTTACAATTGTCCCTCACCAGCTGCTTGGGAATAGCACTATATGTCTGTCCCAGATAGAATGAATCTAAATTGTTGTGTCTCCCCATAGTAAAAAAGTTGCGTATATTATTATGTTTTTCTGCCGATATATCATCAAAAATCATTATAGAGTTTGGTTTAGCTTGATTTGGGTGTATAACTAAACTATTATCGTCAAATTCATGATACCCAACCTCTTTAGGCATAACCTGTTTAAGTAATTTGTATTTAGGTTGATAGAGGGATTTTGAAAAAACATAGATATTCTCAAATCTTAGACCGTTTGGGTCAAATAATAAATTGAATAAAACATTGGTCTTCCCACAGGAACTCGGCCCCGCGATTATACAACGTATTGAATCTGGCAGTAAAGCGCCATGTTTGTTCTGTTTAACCATTCCGGCCCCCGAGAAATAATTGTCAAAGTTTTTTACAGAGAACTTGACTTTCTGCTTAATAACCCGCATTGTGACTGGTTACATACTACTAATTGCTCTGCTTTTTAAGTAATCACTTCACGGTAGAGTGACATGCGGGCTTTTATGCGGGTTTCACATGAAACTTTTTCCCATTTAGCGGCACACGTGCAGGATTTACGCTTTGTTGGACATTAGTGCGATGACCCAGGAGTTAGTGCATTCACCTTTATCCAAGAATTATGAGAAGAAGGAAAACCAGACCATTTAACAAGTGCTAAATTACCCTTCCGCTTTAAGATTTTTTCAATCAAGTAAACATTACCTGTTTTTGACTTGCTAAGTTCTTCAGCGTAAAACCCTCCTTTAAGTATCTCTCCTCTGTTGTCTTGTAATATGTATGTTGCTGGTCTTGTTGGTTTAATCGCGTATACTGTAAACGTCTCATTTGACCAATTTTGTAAATAGCTTTTTTTGAACACTCGCTTGGTTTTACTGATTCTAACAATGTCGCCTACCTTAAATTTGTGTTTAAGATTTTTTGCGTTGCCAACTCTATTTATTCTATTCAGAATATCTTGAAAGTGCTTTTTTTTTACATCCCGTGGTTTCATACCTATAGTCTTGTGCTTTGTATTGTTGTAAGAATTTAAAATTTTTGGTAAAATACTTAACCATTCGTAACTTCCACGGGCAGTAAATAACTTGTACATTTTTGTCTTGATAGTTCTGTTTAATCTTTCCACTATACTAGCTTTAAGTTCAGAAAATGTATGATAATGGTTGATTTTGTATTTTTTCATTAAAGCATTTACGTGTTTATTGAAAAAGTCTGTTCCCTGATCTGTTTGGAAATGCGTCATTTTATATTTAGCTAAAATAGGAGCGAGTGCCTTTGCCACTTCTGGCCCTGACTTGTTTTTTAACGGAACGGCAAAAGCTAGTTTGGATAAACAGTTAATCATTGTCAATATGTACTTGAACCCTTTATTGACTCTGGAATAAGGCTTCATTTCAACTAGGTCAGCCTGGTATAGTCCGGGAAGAGTAACTTTACGCCTGGGATAATTTCTCCTGGCAGGCCGGTGTAGTTCGTTAGCTATAGCGTCCATTGTCAAAATAACTTATTTATTCGGTAAACATTAGTTTTATACCAGTGTCTGTTTGAATGGGGTTTGAGACCATTCGTGCAGTTAGCACCCAGGTTCAACCTTTATTTCGTGCGTGAGCCAATCCAGATTATTACTGGTTGACGCCCAGTACAAAATAAAAGTCCTCTCCCTTTGAACAGACAAGTGGGAAGAGTTTTTTATTTGCTTTATATTTATTTGCTTTTTTTTTGCCCACCGGATTGTTTTAAGGAGTAGCCTGGGTATTAGCCAGGCTTCTCAATGTACAAATCCTTCATTCACCCGAGGTCGGTTCGATTGAGTAGTCTGGTGTTGGCCAGACGCCTCTAATCTACTGGACCCCTCATTCACACATGAGCTATTCAAAGGAGCAGTCAAGCGATTAACTTGACTGTTCAATCTACTAGGCTCCCTTTCAGGTTTACGGGGTTTTTAGTCACCCGCGCCAGTGACCTTAATTCACACACACACACATACAGTGGGACTTAGGCATTATCTAACACATGTTCAACAATATTTACAAAGTTATGTGAGGTGAGGATGTTATTATGAGCAGAATCAAAGTGCATGCCATAACTCCTCATCAACTCTTTAGCTTTATTTACAACATTTATCCCGTTAGGGACAGATGATTTTACAAAGCAAGGTACAAAACCTTCCTCCTTTGCTTTATTTAAAGCCTTGTGAAAACTCACTTTTTGAGTACGAATACACTTGTATTCGCAGACTCCGTACAACTGCAACATTGTGTCTTTAATAAGAATACACAATACGTGGCTAAGGTCTTCCTCTTTAGGAAAAACTGCCAGTTTAGGTGCTTGGTCAGTTAACATTTTATTTATAGATTCTTTTTCTTTTTCCAGTTGTTTGTTAGTTTCCAGTGATTTTGTAAGTGATTTTAACAACTGATTATTCTCCTGCTGGATTTTATACATTCCATATTTTCTTATGGAAGGCAAGACTTCTTCAAAAACCCAGTCTTGGAATTTCTCAGCAATAGGCAATTTGGATTTCATAATTAATGAATATAGACCGGGTTCATTGATGTAAACTGTATGAGATTGATAATTCAAAGGGAGTCCCGAATCGGGACTCCCTTGGGGCGGGGTGGGGAAGGGGGGTTCACCTAGTACTTCTGGTGTTGTTTTGCGATATTTTTCTCTAACATGATCGTATATAGCTTTTCGTGGTCTAATATAACCCAAGATGTTAGCAACATCTTTTCCTTTAAACCAAGGATCATCACTGCTGTCAAACAGTACAGCAACGGGTTGATCATTAAATATATAAGAGGTTAAGTGAGACATTTTTATTTGTATCGCTGGAAGCTCTTACCTGTGCAGCTGCAAGGGGCAGAGTGAAGTTAACTCTTGAGAATAAAAAGCGCTAAAAAGTCTTGACCAATCACGGCACAGAACGCTAATTACAACCAATAGAATGCATTTTTATTACAACCAATTACAGAGCAGTATTTTAACAGGTTACAACTAGTTTTCAGGTTTTTTAAATTTAATTAACACGTGGTGCACGTGTTCTTTATTAAATTCATCATAAATTGTAAGGTCAATGCATGGGCGATCTTCCGGTTCGCCCCACTCGTCATTTAACACAAATGAGTCAGTCAGACATCCTAGTTTTTTTGCACCGCTGTCAAAATAAATGTTATATTCTAATTCATCGTACTTGGAAAATTTAGCTACTTTTTTCATAACCCTTTCTTTAGAGAATCCGCTATTTAGCATCGCCTTACCACTCAAAAATTCAACTTCTATCCTGTCAAAGTCTGCATTTGATAACAATTTTAATGGTTTTCCTTCAAATTTTATTTTTCGTACAGGTCTTCCGTCACAAAATATATTTATAAAAATCCAACCAACATTTTGTTCCCAATCCTCCTCCTCACACATTGTACAGCAAACTGACACACGTCTGATCGCAACGAAAGCTGGATATTATATGTACAAAGGGGGGTCAGTCGACTGACCCCCCTTGGGGCGGGGTGGGGGTTACTCCAATCTTTGACTCTTTTGATATCCGTAAGGTAAAGTTTCATACTCGCTCTCGAGCCTCCTTTTTGGTCCTGTAATTCTAAACTTTTTAATTTCACTCACTGTTACTATATTTTTGTCTTTAGTTCTCCTGATTCTATTCTCTTCAATTTCTAGTATCTCTTTTGTTTCACTGAGGACCATCTTTTTTAGAGCTTCAAAGTTTAAAGTTTCGGAGGTTTTCATATTTAATGTTAAACCCTTGATTTTACAAACTGATTCTAACTTTTGCTTCTTGGTTGACCAGACAAGGTAAGCGTAGGTCTTTGGTCCCCCAGAAACAAACTCTACAATATAAGAGCCGGGCCCGTACTCGCTTGCCAATTCGTCCGTCATTTCCCCGAGGTAATCCCCCGTAGGGACTCTGTACAAACCACCACGGTATACGTACAAGGTCGAGTCGGTATCATAATAAATTACTTGGCCTCCTAAAGCATCTAGATGTTCATACAACTTTAATCTAGCCTGGGCTGTAGTGTAGGCCGCAATCACAACATTTACATTTCTCAAAGGTTCCCCAACCTCTTCGAGATACTCCCAACTAACAACCACTACCGTCTCATTAATTATCTGAATCCTGTTGACTTTTACTTCTGGGTTTGTCATCATTTCAAAGAGTGTTTTGGGATCTCTTACAATCATTGCCTTAGTTTGGTTCTCCCTCTGTCCGAATTTTCCCCAAAATGAATTTAACATTAATTTTGCCAATTGCCTCAAACCCCCGTTTTTAGCAATTTTGTCTTTGTCTAATTTAACTCCCTCGTGTTGGAAATAGTCTGAAATGTACTTTTCTTTATCATGTTCAGTCTTACACCAAGAGGGATAGCCTGAGGCTTCCTGCTTGATTTTTAAAAATTGATTTATAAAATTTGTAAACAAACCTCCATTTTCATAAGTGGCTACCTCGTACTCCCACAACTCGTACATGTCCAGCACAACGTAACCTTTCTCTATAGCTTTCCTTATCTCATCCATGGTCCATGTTCCTACCATTGCCCTTTCCTCACTCTCATGTTCACAATCTTCTTGGTTTAATGTTTCCCCACAAGTTTTACACAAAACAAACATTAATTTATTATTCATTTTAGCGGGGAGTACGGGGTGGTAGAGATCTCGAGGTGGCAGAATCTTGCATTTTAACAAACCATCTACCTGCATACCTCTCTGCCTGCACTCCCTATCTCCCACATAGATTGTAGGGTGGCCCAAAGGATATTTTCCATATTTATTTACATATGGGTAGAGGGAACATACATCAACATACTGGATTGTTTCTCCCTCTTTACATTTATGATATGTTTTTGTATTGCCCGTTCTGCCTCCAAAGAACGCTTGCCTAGGGTCAAGGGGAAGATTGTTGAGAATCGGGAGGTTATTTAAATGTTTAAGTTTGTTATCTTTTTTTAATGCTCTAAATTCACACTCCCACATTTCTATAGTTTTGTAGTCACTCATTTTTGCCATTTTTTTCAAAGTTCTTTCATACCTTAAGTCGAGTGAATCAGAGGGATCCTCCTTCAGAGGAGCCTCTCTGTTATAAGGAAAACATTTCGGGCACCCGTGCCAGTAACACCCGTGAAACTCGTAAATTCTCTCACCGTCAAACCCGTCTACTTTCATTCCATTAATTTTAGCTTCTCTGCCCCGGCCCGCATGTTGAATCTTTACTCCGTGTTTCTCCTCTTCCCATGTTAACCATTGTAAAGCAACGGCTGACTGATTGTCAGTCAGTCTGTACCCGTTTTTAGGAATCAAACCTATTGTGTTTGGTTTTAGAAAGTTACGCCGAAAAGCTAAGTTACAGGCGCTGGCAATAGTTACAGCCTCGAGGAAAGGATCTACGTTACATTGTTCAAGAAGCAAGGCTCTAAATTTTATACACGCTTGGGCTAGGATTTCAACGTCAGAGATACAATACTCCAAGATTTCCTTTTTAAAATCAAACACGTAGTTACTCGCCACTTGCTCGTCGTACCAAATCTCGAAAGCTTCGTGAGGTTTCTCAAACATTGATTCCGGGCAGTAATACTTTTTGTCGGGTATCGGGCCTACATAATTTTGATTTGCCACAGTGTTAAAAAGATGCGGGAAATAACCTTTCTTTTTCTCGGGAGGCAGATCAAAAGCTTTAGGGAGCGCTGCGAGGGCCATAGGAAAATAACTAAGTGAGTCAACAAATCTCAAATTGTCCAATTCCATAAGAATGATTTTAGTTCCCCTCATTACCAGCTCCGGCGTGAATTTTGTTTCTTCCATGATGTACTTTAACAAAAACTGAAAATCAAATCCTTGCCCGTTGTGAGCAATCACACAAACATTTTTAAACTGCTTTCTAACACTCATTACATAGTCTATAAAATCTTTAACCGGGTCAGAGTTGAAGACTCTTGTACGGTTGTTACACATCGTACAAATTTTACCATCGATACACTGATTGCAAAACTGCTGGGAAACACACAAGTTTACTTTATGTACTTTTTTATCTGGATCTGAGGGGAGTGACTCGTCCTGCCTTGTTTCAAAGTCAAAGAAAATAAACAGGAAGTCTTTAGATTTAGGTTTTCCTTTATTGGGTTGCATGTAGCATTTATGATTGGGATCTTTGAACGCTTCACAAGGTTTACAATAAACTTCTCCGCATACGTGAGCTGTCTTACGTTTTTCTGCATAAATAATTTTGTTACAGTCAAGACACTTTTTTATTGTTTTACATTTGTCAACCTGATGGGCAATAAAACAGTGCTGGTTTCTCAAAGTCATGTTACAGTCCGGGCAAATTATTCCCCCATGTTCAAGTTTACAGGGTGGAGAGATAGTTTGGCATTGAGGACAAATATTAGTACATCTGTGCTCAGCTTTGTGATCATAGGGGACATGACAGGCTTCGCAAAAGTAGTTGCAGACAAACGCAGCGGTCAAACTGTTGATTACGTTATAGTGCCGATTGTGAAAGAGCAAGTTAATTTTAAATTTAGGATTTTCAACACGGCCTTCAAAGTAGACATCTCGGCCTTTTCTATCATAATTATAAACTGTGATTTTGTAATCTTTTAACAAGTCTTGAATTTTTTCCAATTCGGGGATTCCTGCACCTTCCTCAGAGATCTCTACCCTAGCCCGCCGAATAAGTTCCTTGGCCCTGAAAGTTTGTCTTTTGCCCATGTCCTGGCGAATAGCTTTATACTGAGGATCATTAGTCACTTTAGCCATAGCCACTACCAAAGCCCGAGGAAGACACAAGTTGTCTTTATTATTAATTACAACAATACCCCGTCTCGATTTACATTCCTCGACAAAGGTGTTGTAAAAGCCAGGTCTTACTCTCCCAGGACGGCCGGAACCCACAGGGAGATTAACTCGGGTACATTCCACTTTAAATGTGTCGGTAGATTTAATAGTTTCGGAATTTGATTGAACAATTCCCCCGAAAATTTGCCAAAGGATATCTTCATTAATTTCACCTGCGGGCCGAAAAGCAATATACCCGGGCTCTGTACTTTTTAAGTTTAGAGATTGTAGTGTAAATCCAAGCTGATCATTTTCATAGGCTTGGCCCTTCATCTCATTTACAATTTTGGCAAAACCTTGTCTGAGCCAATCAATTTCGTTTGTTTTTGCAGGAGGTTTGGTGAATTTGAAAATAGTTTTTGTTCCGTAAAGTCTAAAATGTCTAATATATGTATCATCGGTACTTATAATTTCAACAGGGTTTCCTGCCATTTTCCAATGGCGAAGGTAATCTCAACACATACAAAATAAGCCAACAGATACGCCGATAGCAACAATCAGTAATGGCTCTTACCTGCACGAAGGCCAGAGGCAGAGTGATGGAGTAACAATGTTAATTTTTGTTCTCTGTATTTGTGTAAGCCAATCAGAGCGCAGAACGCTAATTATAACCATTAGCATATATCCTTATTCCGACCAATCACGTAGAGATTGCTGATCACATTATTTGTTATGTTACAGGACCCCACCGCACCCCCGGCCCCCCCGCTCACCGACTCCACCAGTACCGCGCCGCCCCCCGCTCACCGACTCCACACACCCACGGCTCCACCGCACCAGCGATGGCGGAGCCAAGCACCACCTGCCACCTGCACCACCTGCCACCTGCACCACCTGCACCACTCACCGATATGTACATCACTTTGATATAAAACTGTAATTATTCACCACACTCTGTGTCTTGATTACCTGGGGTGGGCTCTGAGGTGTGACGCGCGGGCGCTGAGGCGTGACGCGCAGGTCTGCGCAGTCACTCACTCTATATATAATTACTATGTATATATTATTACTATGCATATATTATTACTACACTCTGGGAATTTTCTTAAGTTGGCAATAATTTCCATCATGGCCTCCTCTTTTTGGCGGGACCATGGGCGCAGCCATCTTGGAAAAGGGGTGGGGCTTAATTAGGTCATGTGACCTAATTAGACCAATCATATGCCAGATTTTAAGCCCATAAGCGCAATGTTACGGCCGAAACACTGGGACTCCTACTGTCAATGTATTTTTAAATATAGAATATTAGCTTTGTACATATTATCGAGTATTGTAATCTGTCAGAAATGTTTTTAACTTTAATTAATGTGTTGGAAAAAACTATGTAGTGGCAATTGATCAATTGTATAATGTGTGAAACAAATTGATTTTGAATTGAATTACGAATTGAGTAAATTGTATTGTGCCTCTCTGTCTAAAGTTTACATGAGAAATTTGACTTAAAAACTAGAAAGTCAGAAAATTAAAGTATCATTTCAAATTTGACAAACCTAAGCTCTGATTGCAATGACACTTAATTTTATTTCTCTCACTTGTCACGTTGGTCCTTTTAATGGCGGATGTTATTGCATGAGTGCTGTATTTCCCTCTAAATAACTCATAATTTATAATAATATTTCATGACTACAGTATTATTAAAATCATTTAGTCAACATGTATCATTACTATCAAAAAGAATAATGTGTAAGGTTAAACCGAATACTGCAAGGTGGAGTGTGAATAACGCCCAGAGGTGAGACGTCGCGACGCTTGTTATCACAGCTGTGAGCGGCCCGCGGCGTCGCGGCGCTGGTAGGGGCGGCTTGAGCACGTACGTCAAAATCCAAACCACCTCACATCAGAGGAAACCCCAAATTATTTAAATTATTCTAGTGTAGAAATTGTATTAACAGTTTCTATTTAGCAACTGTTGCATTAACAGCTAAGCTAACATTAGGACTTTAAGATTAGGTTAGTTACAAAGCTAGAAACCTTCATTAAGCTATAAAGTTCTTTGTGAATTTTACTAAATAACATCGTTTCAGACGTCTAATTATGCATTATTCCCTTATTTTAATATTTAATCTTGTATAACTTTTAGGCCTCGGGAGTAAGGTATTGATTCAAAAGCCTATTAAATATGAGGGGAAAATCGTGTAACAAAACTGAATAACATTTAAATCCTTCTTTAATCTCTTAATCTCTCTTAATCTTAATGTAAGACACAACTGGGGCTTATTTTAAGGCGTATATAAATAAACGATAAGTGTAGAACGGGTGAGATGCCTTGTGCAGCCTTGTTACTGACAGGACCGGCTGATTCTTTAGCCAGGATAATTACTTCACAGCCCAATCACCAATGGCAGCTGGATCTAGTTTCGAACCGTCACAGACTTTTCTCAGGATTTTGCTCAAGATCGAACTGGCGAACTTCATACAATGAAGCAAGCATGCTAACCACTGTGCTACCCAAGCGAGCAGCGAGCAGCCTCTTACTTTGTGTTAGGACAAATTATGTAAACAATATAACTTAATGAACTTTTCAATTCAGACAGCCAGTTGTGTTATCTTAAAAGTATCTTACTAGTACATACCCAAATAATATAATAATAAAACCATTATAATGCATATCTAATGTTACGCAAATTGAAACAAAATGTGTTATACATTAAAAACCTGTAACAGTCACTGAAATAAAATTAACAGACATGATTTTCTAAATTTAAATGTTTAGTAGATTTAAATTAACTTTGATACACATTGAAAACCTAATATTATAACAGTAATAAAATTAACAGAAAACATATTTTCTATATATCACTCAACTTGGAGGATTTAGCCACTAGAGGTGACATTTTTGGCGCCAAAATGTTTCCTTCCAACACCGGAGCAATATCGTGGCCGTTGTTGTCCAAGTCAACAGCACCGCTGGCTACAGCTCACCTATCGCTTATTGCAATATTGCAGTGTGGCATGGATTAAAAAAAATATAGTTTTGTACATAGCAGACGTCTAAGTGTATAACATTATTTTAAGGATAATCAACAATTAAAAGGTAAGGTTTTTTAAGCAATTTATAAAATGTAAGGTAATTTGTATAATAAGTAAAATATATTGCGTATAAAAGTACTTGTACAAAATATATTTGATGTATCATTTATCAAATTAGTGTAAACACAAATTAGTGTTTTTTAACACCTACTATTTTTAGACCAGGTGGAACCTTTAGTCCACGACAAAGTTTTATACTAATTTGTACAACCATTGGACGAGTCTAAACAAACGGCAGAAAGGTTCGAGAACATATAATTTCATATCCTTATGTACGACATTTTAATCATATACCGGTATCTTATTATTCGTAGAACAGTTTACGGAATATTAAAATCCAAGCGATGTTTTAGGCCAGTTAAAATACAACTTATTGTCACAATTTAAAATTACAATCAGTATTAATTGAAGTAAATAAATATTCTAATTAGGCCATTAGATGCATACTCATACAACTACATGTCCGTAGAACAGAGAGCTGTGTTGTGTTTGAATTATTAATTGATGCACGCCCTGTGAAGCTAAGTTTACAAATCTGTCGTATACAGACAGAGTTTAATACTAACTCATTCTATTACAAATTCTATTGAGCAATACACAATTAAACAGATCAGGGAAGTCTGTTACATATTATAAGTCACAGCTGTGTGCATCTAGAGGTCAGTTATAACCCCTCACATACAGTCAGAGTTTAACACAAAGCCAGCATAGTGTACATTCAATTGACTACACAACAGCACAGAGCTGGGGGTTACTTGTTTATGTGAGATGCATCAAATCAAAATATCTTTATTTATTCGGTCATCAAGAACAGTAATGGTGATAGTACAAGATATATTATTGCTAAAAGAATAAAAAGGTATAGTTTTAAATTAAATACCATAATATTCTAGTAGACTTGAAAGCAGACTCAGTGTGTAGCTATTTGTGTTGATGGGCTAGTCTATCTTTGAGAAGGGCTCCGTTTCAAAGAACTCTTCGACTGTGTCCAGTGGTCTTCTGACAAGCCATTCACTTACTACTTTCTTCAGCTCCTTGCCGGTTATCACTTACAGTTGTGCTGGCTGGTTGTTACAAAATTTTCTGCCTGTTATGTTGGTTAGTCAAATTTTATCTGTTGGTGGTTTGGGAAAATGAATGAGGTTTTCTTCACAGGATGTAGAGTTTCCAGGATGTAGAGTCTCCAGGATGTGGAGTCTCCAGGATGTAGAGTCTCCAGGATGTAGAGTCTCCTGGATGTAGAGTCTCCAGGATGTAGAGTCTCCAGGATGTAGAGAATCCAGAATGTAGAGTCTCCAGGATGTAGAGTCTCCAGAATGTAGAGTCTCCAGGATGTAGAGTCTCCAGGATGTAGAGTCTCCTGGATGTAGAGAAGCAGAATGTAGAGTCTCCAGGATGTAGAGTCTCCAGAATGTAGAGTCTCCAGGATGTAGAGTCTCCAGAATGTAGAGTCTCCAGGATGTAGAGTCTCCAGGATGTAGAGAAGCAGAATGTAGAGTCTCCAGGATGTAGTGTCTCCAGAATGTAGAGTCTCCAGGATGTAGAGTCTCCAGAATGTAGAGTCTCCAGGATGTAGAGTCTCCAGGATGTAGAGTCTCCAGGATGTAGAGTCTCCAGAATGTAGAGTCTCCAGGATGTAGATTCTCCAGGATGTAGTCTCCAGAATGTTGAGTCTCCAGAATGTTGAGTCTCCAGGATGTAGAGTCTCCAGAATGTAGAGTCTCCAGGATGTAGAGTCTCCAGAATGTAGAGTCTCCAGGATGTAGAGTCTCCAGGATGTAGAGTCTCCAGGATGTAGGAGTCTCCAGAATGTAGAGTCTCCAGGATGTTGAGTCTCCAGGATGTAGAGTCTCCAGAATGTAGAGTCTCCAGGATGTAGATTCTCCAGGATGTAGAGTCTCCAGAATGTTAAGTCGAGAGGATGTAGAGGGCATTGTCAGTAGGAGTGTTCAGCATCTTGAAGATTCCTTGCGGCTTTCACAGTGTTTCAGTCTAGCAATATATTTGTATCTTACTGCCTTCTCCTGAAATGTCAATACTCATTTATACAAATAAATCTCATAGTACTAATACTGTTAAGTATTATGTAGGTAATGGATTGCATCAAGACCAATATATCCGTACTCTTCCTGCAGTATAATTGATGATGATGGTTGTATCCATCACATTTGTCTTTCTGGTTCCACATTGCTGACTAATTTTTTTCTGAGGTCTCTAAGCTACAAAGCTTTATCTCTCCTCACTGTACCGTTGAAACTTACTGATTCCCTAAAACACTTTACCACTCACAGAGGAATGTAGACAGCTTCTTGTGCATCGGAAACGTTTCACCACTTGTCTGTGATGTAAGATAGTAACAGTGCAATACAGTACAATATAATACAATGCAATACAATACAATACAATACAATGTTGTATAATTCAAATCAATACAATATCTCAAATTGATTATATTTTGAAGGAAACTCTTTAAATCTATGTATAGCCCAATCATTTAGTAGGTTATATTATTTAATCACAGTTCATGAAACTACAAAATCAAACCAATATTCCAAATGTTTAGGTTTGTCAGTGTGTGAGTCATGACTTTAAATGATTTTCAAGATCTCCAGACATTTTTAAGCTGGAACTTAATCTTGACTTTTAACAATTTACATTTTGGTGAGATGAAGCTGAGAGATTGGCAATATTGAGCCCATAAATCTTGAGCTGCTTTACCCTGATAACCACCCTTCAGCGTTCATCTCGCCGTGTAATAAAGGTTTCTTGTTATTAGCATAAAATAATGAACTAGGTCAAATATTTTTGGTATTAAACAACTTTAATTTTTTGTTGTCTACTTAAAATTGTACATACTTATATAGTTTGGCTTTTGCATATGTTATGTTGGATCTATATAAAACAATTCTACCTTGAACCCCCCTCGATAATTGTACTAAGAAAAATCCATATTATGAAATATGTAATGATGTTATAATGAGACAAGCAGACCCGTTGCAGCTTTTCCCGCGTAAACAATGACAGTTGTGTGTGTTGCGTTCTGTGGTTAGCCCATGGAACTACTATGAGTCAAGATCAGCTGAAAAGTGAATGCCGACCAAAGTGAATCACCAAGGTGAATGCCCATATGGAATATATGGTAAATTTAAAGTCCCGTGGGGTGAAGCACTATAGTTGAATCGGTATGAAAACACTTTAACTTTCCTATTTTAGACCTAGAATCAATTTACCAAATTTCATCACTCTAGGATGCCGGGAAGTTGGAGAATAAGTGATAAGTGGGTGAGGGCTTTGCCTTTTATATATTAAGAAGGTTATTATGAACTATTATAGAATAATGTGGTTTAAACACTATGTAATAACAGTGGAATGAGAGGGGAAAATTAAATTGAATTGGTTGTAACAATATCTACGTTGAATGGACATAGCATGGGAATTAGTCGAATAACTAAGTTGATTATTAACTTTTATTTCTCGTTCCTTCCAGGTATTGACATATATGTCAGGTGTCAAATAAATCTAATGCAGCTCCGAATTACTTTATGCAATATACAGAACGTGACTGGAAACTGAACATCGATGATTCAATCCAACTTGGAATTAAATCTCCGTAATTGAATGCTGTAACTCCATTTGTAATTCATGCGTTTGTTAGCATTATGCTTAATTTGAGCATTTAAAACGGCTTACACGTTTGTTGGATACAAAAGTAATTATAAGAAGAAACGTAATCCTTCATACAACATGGTTATTTTATTTAGTTTCTAAACTGTTATCAAATTACATTCAAATATGGGCGGATTAATTCAAAAAGAGTTTGTTAATCTTAATGTATTTAGAAGTTTTTTGGAACTAACATAAAACTTTTCTCTGCCTTTATTACAATAAATATTCATTGTATATTTGACGTTCTTTACAGTGTATGACAGTCTGTTTGTGTTCGTCCATAAAGCTCCTTTTTCTCTGTTTCGAGCTCCGAGTTTTAAAACTACGGTTTTATTATTATAAGTGAACATGGAAATGTATATTTCTCAGCCACTTCAAAAGGTTTTCAGAGATAAATTGCCTTAATTTGAAATCATAATACCGACTTTAAAATGCAGCTAGTTAGTAATCATTGTGGAATACAACAATTATGAATGCCATTCAAATCGGGTTTTTTCTTAACAGTAACGATAATGAACACAAATTACAACGTTCATTGTTGTTAAATAATAATTTTCCTAATCCTGCAAAATGTATCAGCGACAACATACGATAAATATGTAAATAAAATACCCCCATCGCAGCAAACCTGTGGACTCAGCGAATTTCCAGTGCATGTCTTATTAACACACAGCCACTTACCAATACTAATTATTCTCCATAAGAATAACATTGAATATTGTGTGGGGACGAGTACGCAGGTTTGCTGCAACAAGGAACACAAAAAATGGGTTTTTATGCAAATATAAATAGAACTCAACAAGTTTAAGTCACGTACCAGGTTTCTCAATATACATTCATAAATAAGCGATATATAAAATTTTAATTACTCTCCATAACAATAACATGGGGGCTGAGTAAACGGGTTTGCTGCAACGACAACCATAGCTAAAAAATTGGTTGTTTTAGCGAATTTCCCCTATAGGGAAGAAGCTATTACCGTAGGTCTCATGGTAAGACTTAAGCCCGAGACCATGATAACTTTTTGTTTTGAGGTCCCCAGATGCCAAAAACACTATTCGTTCAAATGTATATATATGTATATATATATATATATATATATATATGTGTGTGTGTCCGTTAACACGATAACTTGAGTAAAATACATCCGATTTTGATAAAATTTGGCTCAAATGTTTAAAATGACATTCATGACTTTAAGTTCGAAAACCAGAAAAATCGGACCATGGGAAGGGGGGTTTATGAGGGTTTTAAATTTTCCAAAAATCAGTTTTTTGCATTTTTCACCCTACAATTTTTAAAAAACTTAATTTTGGTTTTGACCATGTTATAGAGCTTAAAAAACAAATAATTTAGTATTTTGAATTATTAACCTAGGTTAAGTGGTTGCGGAGAAAATCCAAAAAAACCTGCTCATAAAATCTCCCATGTTAATCTTATGGGAAAAAGGTTTTTGGCTTTTCCTCACTTTATTTTAATTTAAACTTCACATTTGCTTTTACCAATCTGTTCAGTTCCACAAAACAATCATTTTGGTGTTTAAATTGTAATTCTACGCCTAACCGTTGCAGAGATATTCAAAGTGCTAAATACAGTACGTTGTCCAATGTTATCCAATGTTATGGAGAATAAATAAAATTTGATATCTCGATTATTTATGAATGTATGTTGATGAAACTTGGTATGTGGCTTCACGTAGTACTGGTATATTGATATTTGCACAAAAAATTGATTTTTTGTTGATTATTCCCGTAGCAGCAAACCTGCGTACTCAGCCCCCATGTTATTCTTATGGAGAATAAGTAAAATGTAATGACTCCATTAATTAAGAACATAAATTAATAAAACTTGGTATGTAGCTTCACTTGGTTGAGTTATATTGATAATTATATAAAACCCCATTTTTCTGTTCCTTGTTGCAGCAAACCTGCTTTCTCAACCCCCATGTTATTCTTATGGAGAATAACTAGAATGTTATATAGCGCTTATTTATGATTGAATATTGATGAAACTTAGTATGTGGCTTCGCCTAGTTAAATTCTATTTATATTTGCTTAAAAATCAATTGTTTCTGTTCCTTGTTTCAGCAAACCTACGTACTCATTACCAATGTTATTCTTATGGAGAATAATTAAAATCGCTTATATGTGAATATATTTTTATGAAACT
Source organism: Allygus modestus (assembly GCA_963675035.1). Taxonomy (NCBI): domain Eukaryota; kingdom Metazoa; phylum Arthropoda; class Insecta; order Hemiptera; family Cicadellidae; genus Allygus; species Allygus modestus. The sequence continues at coordinate 13,671,575 of OY776115.1, forward strand.
TGGTTTGCGGCTTTATGTGGTATTAAGACATATATTATACATTGGAAATTCGCTGAGTACGCAGGTTTGCTGCGACGGGGGTATTTTTGTAAACAACAAAACACAGCCAGATGAAGCCATATACCAAGTTTGCTCAGTTTATGTTCATAAATAAGGGAGATATAAAATTTGTCTTTTTCTCCATAAGAATAACATTAGACAACGTACTGTGTTTAGTACTTACAATATCTCAGTGACAAATTGACGTACTAGAGCAATGAACAAAAAACCAAATTGTTTATTTTTTAAGCTGAATTAAATGGTATGAATTAAATTTTGATTTAATAAAAATTACATGTGAAAACCCGAAATAAAAACTTTTTGGGGTACAAAACCCCCCCAAAAAGCCCCCTTTGGATGGTGCGGTTTGTCTGGTTTTTTTGACACATATATATATATATATATAAACTTGAACGAATGGTGTTTTTGGCTTCGGGGACCTCAAAACGAAAAGTTATCATGGTCTCGGGCTTAAGTCTCACCATGAGACCTACAGAAATAGCTTCTTCCCTTTCACCAAAAGTAATGTTTAGATTACTAAACCCATGTAAATGTATTGCTCCTCTGAACTGGGTAATAATAACGGCAAGATATAATTATATCTAGAATCGTAATCTAATAATACCATTGTATTATGTGTTAGTCAGCTACTGAAGTATGTCTTCTGAAGAAAACTTGTCATTTAATTATTGCTACCATCACAGAAAAGTGTCATTAACTTTAAATATTCCAAATAAATCGATTTACACAAACAAATATAGACTGAAAACATTCTTGAAATACTCATCTGATAATAATCATAAATTATATATTTATATTTAATAGTAAACACGTATTTTATGAACCCCTCTTAAGTAATACTGCTTAAAGGAAGATTTACAGGACAGTTTGGAGCACAAGAAAAAGCTTTTAGTGACTTTTAAACGGCCATGTACCAACATGACAGACGGCGACGGAGGAAACTGATTCTATTATTAAAAGAATTGAGTACAGTATTTTTAATTTTGGTTTTAGCTCAAGTTTTAAATGCTGAACTTAAATTAGGTAATATATTTTATATCTCACTATAACTGTAAGTTATAATTCCTGACTATGTAACATTAATCTTGTACATCACATAGTAATAATCAATTTCTTGGGATTTCCCGAGAAATATTCTGCAATCAATTATCCACAAGAATGGTTGCACTCTTAAAATGCACTCTTACTGTTTTAATATGTATCTTATGTAACTTTTACTAGTACTAATATTTAATGAATATTTCGAAAACAATTTATATATACCGGAAGTCCCAAAAAAAAACTAAACGGTATTTTATAATCTGATCCGGCACATTTAGACATTTTTAAATGAAGCCCCTAAAGGCAAAGTGGACTAACCCACAATTTTTCAATTTTGAGATTGGTACACATGCTGGTGAAGAAAAATCAGCTCTATCTAATGGTAGCACGAGCTAATCTCTATCAGCTGTAGTTTTTTTTATAGAAATAAACAATGGTTAGTCCAAAATGCATTTTCACACATTATCTTCTAGGCAGAATGGACTAACCCACAAAGATAAGTGCAAATTTGGACTATCCCCCATTACAACAATGTTCATCAAAATGTCATTTTGTTGTAAAGTCAAAATGGACTAAACTGTGACATGCCTTGTATTTTGTTGCTCTATTCTCCTTTATACTCGATGTAGGTCTTAGTTCAATGAAAACTAACCTTATAAAGGACTAACCTTAATGTTAAAATGGACTAACCCACAATGGACATGGAAGAAAAATGGACTACTCAATTTTGGAAGCCATTTTGGAAATGAAATATTGTGATTTTTTAAATAATTTACCAAACAGTATAATTCTATGGGTTTAATCTGACAGATTACAAGAAATCACAATCCAGATCAACTTCTGAACTAAGATATGAATTTTTAACTTTAGCCCTTAATATCTCAAAACTTACTTTTCGGGGTTAGTCCACTTTGCCTTTAGGGGCTTCAAATATGGCCATTTGAAAACTCTTTAACTTTCTTTTATGTTTTTCTAAAATATCAGCCAATGTATTGTCGTTACTTAAAACTTAAACACCTTAAAACTTAACTTCAATAAAGGCAGGTTCTATGAACCCACAAAGCTAAATACCCTCGCTCCCACAGTGTCCATATCTCAAAACCACATGATTTAGTTTAGGTAACTGTTAAAGGCCAAGTTTATAATCTAAAGTTAGGATCTTCAAGAACTAAGATTAAAATCTTATATAGCCTCCACAATATTAGGGTTGAAATGCGCAATATGTGTTCAGGGTGGGATAACCGAAACGATTTATATTTTTTTAACCATGCTGAAGTTAACCAACATAAGTTATACTCAATAAAATGTAAGAATATGTGTGCCAGTTGTGATTAAAGTCATTTTCTATAAGCATGTTATTAAAGAATGTTCCAACAAAGTTGATCAATTATTTTTAGGACACCAGGAATGTAATCTTGCATAACCCGCTTTTTATATTGCACGACATTAATGTTTTCTGCTGTTATAAAATTTTATTTTATTCTTAAAAGAAAATCTTTTTAGTATTTTCATGAATATTCACAATGGTGATTGATATTGCTCCGCACTTCAAGAAATTTTAGGTGATAAATAAAAATAACTTAATGCGAAATAAAATGTATTTTTTTAATGGAATGCTCATCAGCACTTAGCATTCAAAATTATCACGGTATTCTCTTACAAATCGAAGGGTCCTTTTGAAGGGTTGAGTAATAATAAATGAGAAGTAAAACAGATGTCGTATTTGTTTGAAAAGAACTCAACTCAAATAGCAAAATTGTAAATCAAACATAAAGTTAATTCAAATGATTCATTAAATGATGTCCTTAATTTATTAATCCATAAAAAAAACTTGAAATACAATATTTTATCAATTACATTTGTTTCATAATTTATTAAGCTTAGAGGTAGAAGAGGACAAATCAAAACGAGTTCGCACGCAGCACGCTGACGTGAGGGAAGTGAATTTCCACATAACAACTTTTAAAACTCAAAATCAGTGTAAAAACATACATTTGTCCAATTTTTATTGAAATCTGAAAACATTGATTTTTTGGCTGTTCTGATACTCCGGGTTTCATTTACTTGCAAAGCTGGGAATACAATTTTGCGCATTATAAGGTTAGGAGAAGGTCCAGACAGGCTTGAAAGTAGGCGTGAGGTTGCTGGGGATAATAAAAGTACTTTAACAAAGGAATATCAGGCTTTTCTAGGGTAAAACCCCCATAAGACAACGTACTGTGTTTAGCCGATACACATTTTCTTTAATAACTCGGTAAATATTTATGCTAGAATGACGAGAGAGGGCTTAAAACTTTCGCCTCTCTAATTCCCATCTTTTTACATGCATTAATTGTACATCTGGGGCTTTTCTGACCCTTTTTGGGCCCAAAAACTCGAAATTTGAAAGATTAATCCCCAAAAAATGGGTTTAGAGTTTTCCGATTGTTTTGCCCAACGAACTTGTCCAACAAATTATAGAAAGGAACGTCCCTCCCAAATTTGGAGTAAATCGGACAAAAAATGCGACCACTAGAGTGCATACACATATATATATATATATATGTCTATATATATATATACATATATATATATATAAAACATTTTGAACGACCCCCCAAAACGTGTTCAGGGGGTAACGTTAGGAACTTCTATGGTGGTCCCGGGCTTAAGTTTCACCGTGCGGGTCATGCTAATAGTTCACTTTCCAAAGGAAATTCACTAATAATAAATTTACTATAGTTGATATATTAAATATATTATAGTTAAATTTTATTATATTTAAATATACTATAGTTGATAAATTTATTTACATTGATAACACAAATAAAAGCTACCAAGCCTCTCTCTTGTACAATATTCGATTTTATTTGTGTGATACATTTAGTTCTTTCTGTGTCAGTTATTTTATAACTTCAGTCTCTTCAGGGGCAAATTATAAACATAGCATAATTAGTGAATTTACTTTGGAAAAGTGAACTACTAGCATAACCCGCACGGTGAAACTTAAGCCCGGGACCACCATAGAAGTTCCTAACGTGACCTCCTGAACACGTTTTTGGGGGTCGTTAAAAACTTTATATATATATGTAAGAATAAGAATAAGAATGTCTTTATTGTCTTTAAACAATTACAATAATTGCAATCGACATTGTCGAACTAAATCTAAAATTGACTACAATGCTACAAACAACAAGAACAATTAAGCAAGTCATGAATTAAAATTCACTTCCCTCACGTCAGCATGCTGCGTGCGATCTCGTTTTTTATTCAGGTATCTAATTATCCTAAAAGTATTATTACAATTTCCATATGAAGACTGTTTGGTGAATAAAGTAAGTATCCCTAAACAATATTTTTTGAAAGTTTAAACACACATATTGTTTCAATTTATGTAATAGAAAGCCTCATTCATATAACCTTCAATAACAGAGTGTGGCCTAGGGCAAGGCTCCACTAGGTCTTATCTCGTGGAGTTACCACAACCGTGGTAATGTATTGTGTGGGATTCTTACAAAGTAAGGGATGCTTTCAAACATGAAGATTTATATTGTAATTTAGTGCAAGTGAATTATAATTATTGCTCTTTATTTACCCTTGAAAACACATATTTTGTCATGAATTATTCAAAACATAAAGTTTATAAAAACGCTGTACTGAATAGCTGATTTTTTTACCTAAGACAATCTTACTTCTTAATTCTTAGAGGAATCAGCCATTCCTCTAAGAAAACAAACAAAACACTTGGTTTTTTTTATTTCTTGTTGAGTAGTCAGCCATTTTTTATTTTTGAGTATGTCAGAATAATTGTCCTCAGGATGTTTCGAAAGGTTTATTTTCCCTCGGTCCTCAGGGCTCCACCCCACTAGTCTTGAAGGTTGCCAAGTTATTATGGAATAAGTATTACTTTATGTGGATCACAAGTGTTTTATCTTAATCCATTACATTCAAACAGCTCGATGTTTTGAGAAATATTTCTAACTGCAGACTGTCACTGTATTGTTTACATTTTAAGTTTGTACTGAATTCTAATGTTTTGTGCGAGATCTCTTTGGGGAATACGGCGTATGGTTACCAGCTAAGAACTTATTATTCCTTATATATCTTATTGCACTTAGTATTCCTTATATATCTGTTTGCACGTGTGTTTATTTATGTTATTTAGCACAATAATTTATTATCCCTGATATAATTAATTATTAGTCACATATTCAATGAACATATTTACTAACTAAATATACTTTCGTGTTTTATATTCAGGAAGTTGTATTTATTAAAAATAATAGAACAGCTATTTTAAAAAATAACTAGTTTTGAAATTAAACTCGTCGTTCTGGTCACAGAAACCTAGGAGAAATATAAAACTTATTACTTGAAGCGTACAGAAATGAATACACTTTCCTGGAACGTAAAAGCTAACAATCATATTTCAAAATTAAAAAAATATTATGTTTCGATCTTCTATAACAAATTACTTTTCCGCCATCTAAGCTTTTCTTAGAACTGTTATTTTAAAGTGAAGCGTTTGTTGTTGTTTCCATTCAAAGCGGTTCCGCTTCCGTTTTGTTTTATTTATGTCTGACAAGGCCAGCAGTATTTTTAACATGATTGTTTGACATGATTTATTTTGTTCCTATTTTTACAAGACTTGTTTTTAGACTAACTATTTTAGTTTCATTTTTTTCAATTCCAGAAACACAGAACAATACAACCGGAATATTACATTGGAATAGTAAATTCCAGAATAAAATAAATGTTTAAAAGAGCTCATTTCTATAAAACAACTTATTAAAATAAATATTTTTTACTGTTAATATTTGTCTAGCGAAATCCTTAAATATGTAACTGTTTAAATATCTAATAACACAGTATTTTGCTTTCTTGTAAACATATGCAAAGGTGACATATATTACATTCCTTAGAGGAAAATTATATATTTGACTTCGATATTGATAAAGCTTTGGTTTACTTTACATTTTAAATCAAGGACAAAAGCTTCAACAAGTTGAAAGTGAACACGAGTGATGCTTCTAAGTAGTTTTATCTACTTTTCAGATTTTTTATTTACTTCCCAAACTGCTTTGTTTACCACCACTTGTAGTGTTATTTATATCATACCCAAAAACACAAAGTGTTGACGGGTTGCCAAGTCCTAAAATTATATGATATCAAAATGTATTCCAAGTCAAAGATAGCACCTTTGATCTGAGATTGTTTATCACCACAAATTACTTAAATATGTTAAAATAACAATGCTCGAAAGATTGTTGGTTATTTTCTATCTGTTCTTGGCCAGCAGCTTCACTGATGCAAAATCTTTATTTTGAAATTTAAAAATCTAAATAAAGTAGTTAAAAATTATAATTGAATATTATAAAAATTTATTATCTGCTGGCCAAGAACAGATAGCAAATAACCAACAATCTTTCGAGCATTGTTATTTTAACATATTTAAGTAATTTGTGGTGATAAACAATCTCAGATCAAAGGTGCTATCTTTGACTTGGAATACATTTTGATATCATATAATTTTAGGACTTGGCAACCCGTCAACACTTTGTGTTTTTGGGTATGATATCATTTGTTTTTTATATAATTGTTTATTAAAAATTGTTTTAAATGAGATTTCAAGTTGAAATAAAACAAAATATATATCAAGGATAAAATGTCATATGATATATTGAACATTAATTAAGATTAATTTACCTTAATTTTTCCTAGGTAGTTTTTAGAATTTTCAGGTAGTTTATTCAAATATTATAATATATATGTATATTTTTTTGCACCATATGGGCATTTTTTGACGTTCACCTTCTCATCTGTTGCTTCTATCCACTTATTTTTGTTTTGAATGTAAGCTATGAAGTGCCCTGATGCTGTACTGTTTCCTAAATGGAACACCACATTTTTTAATTTGTATATAATTCCATTAATTTTGATTTTGTATTTTGTAGACTGGGTATTATTAGACTTGAAATTTGTTATGACGTGTTTGCCAAAGTTGTAGTTAAAAAATTATGAAGTTACTTGCAACTGAGATAGATGTTTTTGAATAGTACCAGGGGGCCGAGCTTTGCTCGTGGAAGGCCAGTCAGATTGTTTAGATGACTTGGAGTAATATTTCACCACTATCCCCTAATGATAATCGGATTTTTATAACTTATTTGCCTCTTTTCTACATTTTTGAGGTCACTCCAGTTGTTATTTATAGCTCAACGTCCCATTGATTTATTTTACTACTCTATATATGTGATCTTCACTCAATAGTTTAAATCACTGCTCTCAGGAAAATACATGTTAATAATCATAAACAACATGAGTATTACTTTGGCAGTTCATTAATTGATTATAAAAAGCTGTTACAATTATTTTGTTTTGATTTTAAACTCTCCACAAGCCCAATATTAATTTTTTTTAAATTTTCATTTTTGTTTTAGCGAATCTCCCCTCTAGGGAAGAAAGCTATTACTGTAGGTGGCATGGTAAGACTTAAGCCCAAGACCATGATAACTTTACATTTAGAGGTCCCCAGATGCCAAAAGCACCATTCGGTAAAATTTGTATATATATATATATATATTTGTGTGTGTGTGTGTGTGTGTGTGTGTGTGTGTCCGTAATCACGATAACTCGTAAAAAAGGTCTGATCTTAATGAAATTTGGCACAAATGTGTAAAGTACCATTTATTTGAATAAGTTCGAAAACCAGACGAATCGCACCATCCGAAGGGGGGTTTTGGGGTTTTCACATTTAATTTTCATTTGAATCAAATTTTAATTTTTACTTTCGAATCAAGATTAAAAAAACATACAATTTGGTACTTTGATTATTTCTCTACATCAATTGGTTACCAAAATATTGTGTCCAATGTTAATCTTATGGAGGATAAGCAACATTTTATATATCGCTTATTAATGAGCATATATTAATGAAACTCGGTAAGTGGCTTCATATGGTTGGGATTTACTGATATTTTCATAAAAAAAAAAAAACATTTTTTTGTCCCCATGGAAGCAATCTTACGTACTCAGCAGCTGTAATGTTATTCTTATGGAGAATAAGAAACATGTGATATCTTGCTTCTTTATGAATATAAATTGGTAAAACTTGGTATGTTGCTTCATCTAGTGGTGATCCATTGGTATTTGCATAAAAACCAGATTTTCTTGGTCCTTGAAGTAGCAAACCTGCATACTCAGCCCTAATTTTTTCTTATAGAGAATAAATACAATGTCATATCTCGCTTATTTATGTATACGTTTTGGTGAAAGTTGGTTAGTGGCTTCATGACTTAGTGAAGTACCATTTTAAATCGCTGAGTATGCAGGTTTGCTGCAACGGGTGGATTTTTACATTATTTGATTTTTCATGGAGATGAGACCTGTCTAGAACTTATTTTTATCCCAGAAATTAGTTATTTCCAACTTTTGAAGGAAATCGTCGGTGCCATTATTGAGATCAGTGTCGCAAGCAAACACGGACGCACGCACGCAAACCTTACTTATATCAGAGTATAGGATAGTGATCATTTTCACAAGTTGTGCATATAGAGTCAGCAAGAGGGGAACCAGGCGATAAATTGACTGTGGAGTAGTTAATCGAAATTGGCTTTTCTTTTAAGATGATTAGGATGAAAATTTGGAATATCAATTTACTATCGTAGTTGGTTGTGCTGTGGTTGCAGTTTGAACATTTGTGGTTAATTTTATTGAGTGCCTGAATTTAAATTCCAGGGGTTGATGTTTCGAAATAAGGCAATTTAAAAATTCCGCAGTCTTGTTGTTCAATTGTATTAAATGGTGGTCCCAGTTGATTTATAATATCTATAGAATTTAAAATCTGGTAATTTCTTTGGTAGGATATTACCATTTTTTTAGTGGAGCATTGGCGTCGTAATTGTTTGTTAACGTCACGTTTTTTGGCAGTTGAAAATACATTGTAAAACTAAATTTGCATAGCATGACACGCCATAAACCTTTTTGAAACCGAGATTCCCAGTTCGTCTATATTGTTAGTAATGTCTTGAATGGTTCCTAATTTATTATTATGAATTTGCCAGATTTGACCAGGGATTTTTTCTTCAGATTTTATTCCAATTTTTAACTGTTTTAATTCTGGTCAGTACTCACTCCTTAGCCTATTATTTTCGGATATAGCTGATGCTTGTGCCTTAACATTTTGAGGGTCAAAGTTTTGAATTAATAGACCAGAGAGTGAAGTCACGCGAGATAAAGGCTACATATGTTTGTCCACATGAAAATAACCAGTATCAACAATACAACTGTTGAGCGTTAATCCCTGACTTTTGTGAATTGTAATTGCATATTATGCTACTGCAATAGGAAACTGCTTTCGGAAAACGAATTCTCCAGGAATTACTTCAAATTTTGTGGATGATCTTTGAATTTCAATATCTCTGTCTTTAAAAGTTATAATAATGTTTTCGATTGCATCGTGAGCATCTTTAGTAAAGTCTTTTACAACACCCACTGAACCATTAATAACAAGACCCTGACTTATTTATTAAAAATTAAGCCAATTTTGGTGACAAGAGTATTTATGCAAAACTATTATGTATTATAGTAGCGTTTGTTTGTTATTTGAAAACCCTTAACGACTAGATGTGACTTTTGTGGTTTTTGATAACGTCCTCCTTCAGGTCTTAGCCTCCTAAGCTCTCAAAGTTACAATGTTAAAATTATGGCAAAATTAAAATAAATTTAAATTGAACATATAACAGCAGAAAACACAGTAAAGAAGCAAGAACACCGTTTTAAAGCTAACCTCTAGAATGGACTTTTAAATTATTGCAAATGTGCTTATTGAGTAATTTTATTTAGTGAGAATATGCTCGTTCATTTTGAAGATGAGCTCGTTCGCTTGGCTCACTCGCCTCCAGGTTGAGCTCGTTCGCTACACTCACTCGCCTATTTATATAGATAGAACTAACTTCGGCATCGACAAAAGAACTTGAGATGCCATTCAAGTAGATTTTGTATTTCCATAATGTACATATGTTTATGCCTTTTAAGTATGTTTAGATATAATCTGTAAAACAGCTGTTTGGTGTAACTAACTTTTATAACTAAATAACATACTAACCCGACTTTGTTTTTAGATTTCATATTATGTTTATTGCATATTATGTTATGTTCGATGTATTATAGTATGTATAGCTTAAACGAATTAAAATATTTTCATTACCTCTATACCCTTTTGTTTGGTTAAATTCACTCAATGATTTAATTTGAATTTACAAGCCAGCTGATCAGATTTGTTTTGGAACACATGCGATACTTGGATTTTTGTTTACGTAGTAATGTAAACAAAGCAGACATCAAATTCAGTAACAATTTTGAAAGTGGAATTTAATATCATTTGTTTTAAAATATTGCGTTTGCAAACTTACAATTTAGTGTCAGAAGTGAAATATGTGAGTAAAAACAGAAGTCTGTGCGAAATTTCGTTCAAGTTTGATGAGAAATAAAGTTCTTAGGCTTAATGAACAAAATGAAGTGGACAATTTGTGAAAAGTGCCAAAACTACAAGATTTAGGCTACTTTTATACGTTAATTTCTCGCTTCTCAGACCTTTCTTAAACCAAATGTTGTGATTTTTCGTGTTTAGTGAAAGGGTTTAGCATATAAATGCAGTGCCAGATTCACTTAAGGCTGTAATACGCTAATTTGAGAAGTGAAAAATCGTCTCATTCTGCTTCGTGTTAGTATAGAACGGGTCGTGTGGTGGACTTGGCGACGTGACACGACCGTGCCACTAGATTGCAGGAAACATTTGCTGTCACGTGAGTGACGTGTTTGGGATTTACATTTATAAATTGTTCAAAGTATTGGGTTTGATAATAAAAGATAAGATTTGGACGTTAAAATTAAATTAGGAAATTATGGACACTACAATACAATACAACAATAACAGACACAATAGCATAGTAATAGACAGTAACATGTTCAAATTACAGATGAATTGGACATAAAAATTAAACATGGTAGCCGGAACTCGGTAGCGGGGAGAATGGTACAGTATTATCCAAATTTTAGTTATAGAAAATTAAATAAATCTGTTGATAAATAGAAAATCCTTTAATTCTAAATTTTTAAAATAATACAGAATTTCGACTCAATAATAGCTAAAGTATAAACTTGTAGTCATATAAATTTGTTTGGACTTACATTTAAAAACTTAGTTATTTTAAGCATACTTTACTCTCCATTTCTCACGATATTAAGGCTTGTTAGCGAATTTACCCTATAGGGAAGAAGCTATTACCATAGTCGGCATGGTAAGACCTAGGCCCGGGACAATGATAACTTTTCGTTTTGAGGTCCCCAGATGCCAAAAACACTATTCGTTCAAAACTATATTTATATATCTATATATATATATGTGTGTGTGTGTCCGTGAGCACAATAACTCTCGTAAAAAAGGTCCGATTTTGATAAAATTTGGTACAAACTTGTAAAGCCACATTTATGACTTTAGATTGGAAACCAGGCAGATCGCTCCATCCAAAGGGGGGGTTTTGTACCCCAAAAATGGGTTTTTTGAGTTTTCTACTTATAATATTCTAGTAAATCCAAATTTAGTTTTCACCATTGAATTCGGCTTAAAATAATACACAGTTTGGTGTTTTGATCATTGCTCTATGCCAATTTATTCCACAGATATTGAAAGTGCTAAATATATCTAAAGTGCTAAATATAATAACGTTGTCCAATGTTATTCTTATGGAGAATAATACAAATTTTATATCTTGCTTATTTATGAACGAATACCAACCAAACTTGGTATATGGCTTCATCTGTATGTGGTCTGTTGTTATTTGCACACAAAAATGTTACCGAGATAGTTTCTGTAGCAGCAAACCTGCGTACTCAGCCACCATTTTATTCTTAAGGAGAATAAGTAAAATATTATGTATCCCTTAATTATGAACATAAATTAATAAAACTTGGTATGTGGCTTCACATTGTTGAGTTATATTCATATTTGCATAAAAACCCATATTTTGTGTCCCTTGTTGCAGCAAACCTGCATACTCAGCTTGCTATGTTATTCTTATGGAGAATAAACAAAATGCTATAAATCACTGATTTATTCGTGTATTTTTATGAAAATTGGTGAGTGGTTTTATGTGAGAAACATATACATGAATTGGAAATTCGCTGAGTACGCAGGTTTGCTGCTACTGGGGGTATTTTATACTTATCTGCTCCTGACATCAGTTTTTTTTTATTTTTTTAGACAGTTGAAAGAGCCTAATAGTAAGTTTGTTGTAGTAAAGTCTTGTACAATAGTAAGTGAGACTTAGACACTAAACTTAATTATTCTGATAAATGAGAAGATTTATGCAGATTGTACGCTAGTTCAACTCCAACTTGCCAGTACAACTTGTCTGCAATGATAAACAGGCTGTGTTTATGATCCATCTAGTTTAGCGAATGGCTGCGTTGTAGCGTTTGATTAGTACTCGGAATAGATTAAAGCACAGTACTATGTTGCGGTTTGTCAACAAGTTTGGTAATACAGATCGGACGTGATAACTCTAACCCATGTCCAATAATTACTAAAGGTGTATTTTTTAGCTCATTAGTGAATTTCCTATAGAAAGTGAACTATTAGCATGACCCGCACGGCAAAACTTAAGCCCGGGACCACCATAGAAGTTCCTAACGTGACCCCCTGAACACGCTTTGGGGGGTCGTTCAAAATTTTATATATATATATATAAACATATATATATATATATATATATATATGTGTATGCACTCTAGCGGTCGCATTTTTTGTCCGATTTACTTCAAATTTGGTAGGGACGTTCCTTTCTATAATCAGTTGGACAAGTTGGTTAGGCAAAACAATCGGAAAACTCTAAACCACTTTTTTGGGAATTAATCTTTCAAATGTTGAGTTTTTGGGCCCAAAAAGGGTTAGAAAAGCCCCCGATGTAAAATTAATGTATGTAATAAGATGTATATTAGTGATGCGAATGTTTTAAGCCCTCTCTCGTCATTCTAGCACCATTATTTACAGAGTTATTAAGGAAAATGTGTATCGACTAAACACAGTACGTTGTCTTATGGGGGTTTTACATTAGAAAAACCTGTTATTCATTTTTTGGCTTACTTTTATCGTCCCCAGCCACCTCACGCCTACTTTCATGCCTGACTGGACCCTCTCCTAACCTTGTAATGCGCAAAATTGTATTCCCAGCATTGCAGGTAAATGAAACCAGGAGCATCAGAACAGCCAAAAAATCAATGTTTTCAGATTTCAATAAAAATTGGGATAACTGTTTGTATTTACATTGATTTTGAGTTTTAAAAGTTTTTTATGTGGAAATTCACTTCCCTCACGTCAGCGTGCTGCGTGCGAACTCGTTTTTAAAATGGAGATGGTTAGGGGTTGTATGTGAGGACTGATAAAACAGTTGTCGTTAAGAAGACTAAACGTGGGAAAAGTGTTTTAAAGGAGCTCATAGAGTAGAAATATTAATTTTACAATTAATTACTACCAAACCATATCAGAAATTCAGAATTCCATCGGCAATCTTATAAAAATATGTTTAAAAAACATTAGGGAAATGTTAGTTAAATCCTATATGGTGCTTTTAAGCTTAAAAAGTTATAATTTAAATAGTTTCCACTATATTCTGACTTCAACCTACATGCCGTCGACAGAAAAATAGAAAGACTAATATTTTCCAATTTCAAAGTTTTCAGAAATCTACATTTCTACTTTCTCCCCCTATACATAGTATATGGAAAAAGTATTGTTTTCGACAAAATTTTTGAATTTGAGTTGCTAGTGGAAATATTTTTGTTGGTGCTCCCTGAACCCAAAAAAGTGGTTTTGACGTGATGTCTGTCTGTAGGTGTGTGTGTGTCTGTGTAGATGTGTACAGAGCTAGAGCCCACACCAATTGGCCGATTTTAATGAAATTTGGTATATAAGGTACTAAGCCACGATATCTCTAGGCGTTTTCTCATTTTTTTGGAATTTTTTATTTTTAAGGGTAATTATCCCCCAACAACCGCTAAAAAACATGAAAAATCCAAATTTCTCAAAATTGGCTCAAACGATTTTGATTAAACTTTAGTGGTTTGTAGAGCTTTAAGCTTCAAACAAAATGACACCACCCGCATTCCTGGGAAAATTCTGGTTCAGAAATTACATGACTTAAAACATCCTAAATTCTTCTTTTTTTCAAACAAAAATAAATAATGTTAAAAAGATTACTTATCACCATTAAAAAGAGCTCAAAAAACTAAATAATTTAGTGAAGATTACTTATCACCATTAAAAAGAGCTCAAAAAACTAAATAATTTAGTGTTTTGAATTATTATTCTACAATTGCTGGTTGCAGAGAAAATTGAAATTTGTATTTTGCGGTAAACACGGCAAGTTGTCTAATGTTATTCTTATGGAGAACACAAAACTTACCATTTCTCTCTTATTTACAGATCAATTTCTTGTAAACTTGATATGCAGGTCAAGTTAGCATTGAACAACAGAGGATATTCGAAATAAGTTGCAACTTAGCCCTGGGGGGAATAGGGGGTATTTCCCCTCTCAAAACTGTGTGGAGCAACGGATATTGTAGTGCCTCCCAAAAAGGGATTTGGGTGGACATTTATGAAAACAACTATTTTAGAAAATTGTCTGTACATTCATCTGTACTTTATATTCTATGTTTAGTAAATAAAAAATAATTTATTCATTAAAGTTGTGCTAAAAGGGAGAAAGTATGTATCAGTTTCCTGATACCGTTCATTATTAGTAGCTCTGTACTATGTAAACATTCATTTTAGCATGGAAGAAGTTGTCACCGTTTAAAATAATAAATAAAACAGAATATATTTTGATTAATGTTTATCGAGTTAAAACTTTAAATTTATACATGAAAGTTACATAGCAAGGTGTGGTGGTTGTATAAATGTTCTGATGAACACCAATTGAAAACTCAAGCAGGGGTTTGTTCTTTGTACAATACGTGGCAATGTTCTGTGGCCAATTAATTGTTATCATCAACACAACAGACTTCATATGGAAGGAGGGGTTTGTTCTTTGTACAATACGTGGCAATGTTCTGTGGCAAATTAATTGTTATCATCAACACAACAGACTTCATATGGAAGGAGGGGTTTGTTCTTTGTACAATACGTGGCAATGTTCTGTGGCAAATTAATTGTTATCATCAACACAACAGACTTCATATGGAAGGAGGGGTTTGTTCTTTGTACAATACGTGGCAATGTTCTGTGGCAAATTAATTGTTATCATCAACACAACAGACTTCATATGGAAGGAGGGGTTTGTTCTTTGTACAATACGTGGCAATGTTCTGTGGCAAATTAATTGTTATCATCAACACAACAGACTTCATATGGAAGGAGGGGTTTGTTCTTTGTACAATACGTGGCAATGTTCTGTGGCAAATTAATTGTTATTATCAACACAACAGACTTCATATGGAAGGAGGGGTTTGTTCTTTGTACAATACGTGGCAATGTTCTGTGGCAAACTAATTGTTATCATCAACACAACAGACTTCATATGGAATTCATCCAACCCCAACAGTCTTGTTACAGTCAAATGTTTAGCTTTCATCAGCTTAACAGATTGTTTGCTCCACAACTTTGTACGAACATTGCTACAGTGATCCATTCTCAAGTTATTAGTGTTGGAATAGTAAATTTTAAATCAAGTTAACTTTTGCAATTAATTTTCTTGTTTAAAAACACAAATATACCAAGTTCTTCAAACGTTTTAAATGGATGTTATTAAGGCACAAAATTTAGCATTTATAATACTAAGAAATTATTGTTATTGATATTTTAGGTCTAACTCGTTGTTAGCTTAAAATGTCACAATATTAAATTTTAGATTGAGTATTTTCTCCGTTTTGTTATTTGTCCACTGATAATGACTCTCTGACTTAAAATCAAGTTGGAAGAACAAATAGTTTTGAGACAGTAAAGACAATCCTGAATCCTAGTACAGTATTTATATAAGAAGGTTCAATTTATGGTAAATAAATAACTTTTTTAAACCAGTATTTTTTAAGCTCGAAACTACTTAAAGTGATAATCTGAATTCAGTAATTTGTGCAGGATAACGTACCCCACTCGAGGCACTTTATGTGTTCACTAAACCCGTCACGACCAGGTAAAATGACTGGAACAAGCCCAAGCTCTGGCAAATATTAGTCAGCGTAAAGGTAAAATATTTCAATAATACTTTTTAAATTCTTAAAACAAATCTTAATTAACTTTGGCATATTATTTCCAACTATAATGATTCAGTTTTTTCCTCCTGGGTCAAACTTGGAATTAAAAGGGTTTCACTTGCTCACTTTCAAAACGTTATAAAATTACAATACACTGTATGTACACAAAACAAAAACAAAATTTTAAAGTAAACATGGGTTAGTGTATAATGATGTATACTTGTGTATGTTTTGTGTTTCGTGAGCAATTTTTCTACCTCAAGACTACAACCATGTTCAAGATTCAAGATATTTATTTCCAAAATAAAATATAAATTGTTGATACATTTAAAACATAAATACATAGAAATATTCCTCACAACACTTGTTCTGAGAGGGATGAAGAGTCCTTTAAATCAGTCACTCGAAAATGAACTTCTAAGTCCATAGAAACAAAAACTTATGATAAAATAATTTTATAAAAAATTAAATGAACTTTACATAATAAGCTGATTAAAACAACAATGAAAGTTATAAAATATACAGACAGGCTGATCCCCCAGAATACTCGGAACTGTATGCTATTAGCATATTTAGGCATATGGCGAAGGTATGAGTGTGTCAGCAGCTGCAGTAATTAATGTTATCACAATAATTATCTTAAATGAGATGACTTTACAATTGGGCAACTGTTTCGCACTTGTGCTCTGCAAAAACTAGTTGATTGATTGTGTAAGGTAACTAACCATTTTAATTTTTGTTAAAATCAATGTATTCAATCCAAAACATGAACATGTGTTTTGTTTGTTTTCATGTATCAATGTATGTACCTATGTACAGTATGTGTTTTGAATAGTAATACTTTTTTTAGTGGTCTCAAAATGACAAATCATTTGATATGATGAAAACTAAAGGTAAACTGTTAGTATAAAATTATTTTTCCCCCATTTAAAGTCAAATTTTATTCCTTGTAATGAATGAGTAAAGTGCTACTTTGTCTCCCTAAGAAGACAAAAGTACTTTGACCCCCAAGCGAGACAAAGTAAACCCATAAGAATAACATTGACAATCTGGCAGCACAGTGCAGTGGAAAACTGGCAACGCTGTATATAACATGCGGAACAGAATCAGCTGATATTTCGCTGCAATAATTAACGTTCCGAGTTCCGAGGTTAGTTATTACGCATTACACAACCAAAATGGACAGCGATTGTGAATGTGAATACTTATCAATACTTGTGGATTTTTGGGTATGGGAAAAATGTTGTGTGTATTAAGGGAGTAAAGTACACTGCCTCCCTCGGGAAAATTGTCGCCCTCGCCTATGGCGTCGGGTGCCAACAATTTTCCTCAGGGCGACAAAGTTACACTTTAGTCCCTTAATACACAAATAACTATTAGATGGTACAAATTCGAACAGTTAGCTAATATAAAAAAAATTGCTTACAGCCTTTTCTGAACAATTATTCTATGTGTCTGCTAGACCTAAAAGGCATCTTTTGAGTTCCCTGGACATCATCCCAAATGACTTGGTCAATTTAATGTTAAAACATTATGAAAATGAGGTAGCAGGTAATCTGTTTATTATGCTTATATTTATTTACTTTCATGATTTATAGGATAAACAAACACAAATTCTGGTAAATATATGTCGCCTTTGAAATGTGTACTTTAGATAACATAAAAAATTGCTTAACATGTGTATTTACACGTTCTTCAAATACAAGTTTACAACCACTGCACCACCTAAGCGATTAATTCTTTTAGAAATCAGTTATGAAAGCTTATTTTTTCATATTTATCATGGGCCGCAAAATTTAGACGAGTGGTGTTTGGAATTTCTTTCAACACATAAAAGGTTATTTTCTCAAAGCAAACAGACACAGAACAGACAAACCTAGTTAGGTAAAACATAGATGCCAACCTGACAATGTTAAGCTCCGGACAGCTTACAAATGCTGCAGACTTTATTGAGCTTCGAGGTTTCTTTAGTTTTATCATGGTTTTTATTTATTAGTGAATTTACTATGGAAAGTGAACTATTAGCATGACCCGCACGGTGAAACTTAAGCCCGGGACCACCATAGAAGTTCCTAACACGTGCCTCCCTGAACACGTTTTGGGGGTTCGTTCAAAATTTGATATATATGTGTATGCACTGTAGCGGTCGCATTTTTTGCCCGATTTACTTCAAATTTGGTAGGGACATTCCTTTCTTTAATCAGTTAGACAAGTTCGTTGGGCAAAACAATCGGAAAACTCTAAACCCCTTTTTTGGGGATTAATCTTTCAAATTTCGAGTTTTTGGGCCCAAAAAGGGTCAGAAAAGCCCCAGATGTAAATATAATGCATGTAAAAAGATGGGAATTATTGTGGCGAAAGTTTTAAGCCCTCTCTCGTCATTCTAGCATAAATATGTACCAAGTTATTAAAGAAAATGTGTATCGACCAAACACAGTACGTTGTCTTATGGGGATTTTACATTAGAAAAGCCTGTTATTCATTTTTGTTGTACTTTTATCATCCCCAACAACCTCATGCCTACTTTAAAGCCTGACTGGCTTTACTTTAAACCTTCTCCTAACTTTATAATGCGCAAAATTGTATTCCCAGCATAGCAGGTAAATAGAACCAGGAGCATCAGAACAGCCAAAAAAATCAATGTTTTCAGATTTGAATAAAAGTTGGAATAAATGTATGTTTTAAACTGATTTTCAGTTTTTATAGTTTTTTATGTGAAAATTCACTTCCCTCACGTCAGTGTGCTGCGTGCGAACTCGTTTTACTTTGTAACATTCTCGGATGTCTAACACAATGGCACTCTATTATGTCTTTGTTTCTTATAATTATGTTTTTTTTATTGTTTGTTGCTTAGTTGTACTTATGTAATGGTTTGTCCTTTTTCACATCTAAATAAGCTATTCACTTTAAAATACTTGTAGTTGGGTGATAAAGATAAGATTTGAATGTAAAGAATTTGAAGTTAGCCAAATTGATCGTGAGCAACATCCTGAGAAAATGTGGTTCGAAACTGGATCCAGCTGTCATTGGTCATCGGGCTATTAATTATTATAACCTGGCTAAATAACGAGTCAATTTTATTGTAGTTGAGGTTGTACAATTTACAGTTGTATTGTATGTAATGAAAACAACACATATTCAGTAAAACAAGAATTAATTAAAAAGCTATGATGTGTATTGTTTTATGGAGACATTTTTCTTGGATCATGTTTAGAACCTAATTTAAATATTCACTAAGATATACGAGCTAAAATTAACAAAAATATATACTGGGAATGGCAACACTATGAAGATGAAACGTAAACATAGTCGTGTGAGGTTGCGTTTGTTTAACTTCCGGCTTTGTTGTTTGTGTGACATAACTTCCGACAGGAGTTAACAGGAAGTCAAAAGAGAAAATAAATCAAAAAGATAAATACAGTATTAAATTGAGTTTAATCTATGTGATTCTACAACTATTTTATACAATGTAATGCATTTTGAATAATTGTTCTCAAATTTCAAATCATCTTTATTAGCGAATTTCCCTTGTAGGGAAGAAGCTATTACCGTAGTCGGCATGGTAAGACCTAGGCCCGGGACCACGATAACTTTTTGTTTTGAGGTCCCCAGACCCCAAAAACACCATTCGTTCGAAACTGTATATATATATATATATATATATATATATATATATATGCGTGTGTGTGTGTGTGTGTGTGTGTGTCCATATATATATATATATATATATATATATATATATATGTGTGTGTGTGTGCCCATGAGCACGTTGACTCTTGTAAAAATTATCCGATTTTGATGAAATTTGGTATAAACATGTAAAGCAACATTTATGACTTTAAGTTCGAAAACCAGCCAGATCGCTCTATCCGAAGGGGTATTTTGGGGGGGTTTTGTACCCCAAAGATCAGTTTTTTATATATAATTTTTTAAATAGTCAAATTTTAGTTTTTACCATTGGATTCAGCTTAAAAAAAAAACACAATTTGGTATTTTAATCATTCCTCTACGTCAATTGGTTATCGAGATATTGAAAGTGCTAAACACAGTACGTTGTCTAATGTTGTTTTTATGGGGAAAAATAAAAATCTTATATCTCGCTTATTTATGAACGTATAATGGCAAAACTTGGTATACGGATTCATCTGGTTGTGGTCTATTGATATTTGCTCAAAAAAATAATGTTTTGCCAAAGGCTCCCATAGCAGCGAATGTACTCAGCCCCCATGTTATTCTTATGGAGAATAATTAAATGCTATGTTTCCCTTAATTATGAACATAAATGAATAAAAACTGGTATACGACTTCACTTAGTTGAGTTATATTGATATTAGCATAAACACCCATTTTTGTGTTCCTTGTTGCAGCAAACCTGCGTATTCAGCCCCAATGTTATTCTTATGGAGAATAATTAAAATTGTATATATCGCTTATTTGTGAATATATTTTCATGAAACTTGGTAAGTGGCTTTATGTAGTATGAAGAAATTTATATCTCCATTGGAAATTTGCTGAGTATGCAGGTTTGCTGTGACGGGGGTATTTAACTAAATTAGCAATGAATATATCTAAACCTAAACGGTTTGTATATAACTTGGAGTGATTCACGTGGTTCTTTGATGAATCTCATACGTAGGGTCAACATAAAAACAGAATAGATCAACGTACTCAAAATATACAAGTGAATGCATCAAATATTTTTATTTCGGGATTACCCAGCCCTCATCAGGCTCAGTTCATGATGTTGTTCAGGGGCGGATACAGACAATCGTTTTAGGGGGTCATGGGTGAAAAAATATCTAAATTGACAAAATACAATAACCTTTACAGTGATAAATGGGTTAAATACGTGAAGGTCTGAGGTTTTGGGGGGATCATGACCCCCATGACCTACCTGCTCCTATATCCGCGCCTGATGTTGTTTCATAATTTAACTTGAAATTACTGTACTTGCATTACTGTGCTACATTTTGTTTGTATCAACAGTTGTTAAGTATTCAGTTAAATTTATTGCTATTCTTCCATAAGATTTACAGTACCTGGGAACCGAGCTTTGCTCAGAGAAGGCCAGTCAATTTGTTCAATAGGCCGCCTGAACTAAAATAAGGCCATGACGATTTTTAAGGCTACGATATAGTGGTTGAAATATCCCACTGAATAATAATAATAAATACCCCCGTTGCAGCAAACCTGCATACTCAGCGAATTTCCAATGAATATATAACATAACACATTAAAACACTTAACAGGATTCATAAGAAATGTATTCACAAACAAACGATATTTAAAATATTAATTATTCTCCATAAGAATAACATTGGGGATGAGTACGCAGGTTTGCTGCAACAAGGCACACAAAATAATGGATTTTTATACAAATATCAATAGAACTCATCTTAGTGAAGTCACATACCAAGTTTCATCCATATACATTCATAAATAAGCGATATATAACATTTTAAGTATTTTCCATAAGAATAACATGGGGACCAAGTACCTAGGTTTGCTGCTACAGGAAACATTGGCGAAAAATTGGTTTTATTTCCAAACAACAATAAACCACAACCAGATCAAGCCATATACCAAATTTCGCCAGTTTATGTTCATAAATAAGCGAGATATACAATTTTCCTTTTTCTCCATAAGAATAACATTAGACAACGTACTGTGTTTAGCACTTTCAATATCTCGGTAACCAGTTAACGTAGAGCAATGATCAAAATACCAAATTGTTTGTTTTTTAAGCTGAATTCAATGGTATAAATTAAAATTTGATTTAAATTAAAATTACATGTAAAAACCCCAAAAAACCCATTTTTGGGGTACAAAACCCCCCAAAAACCCCCTTTCGGATGGAGCGATTCATCTGGTTTTCGAACTCCTTCAAATAAATGGTACTTTACACATTTGTACCAAATTTCATTAAGATCGGACCTTTTTTACGAGAGTTATCGTGCTTACGGACATATATATATATATACAAATATATATATATATATATATATATACATACATAAAAATTTGAACGAATGGTGTTTTTGGCATCTGGGGACCTCAAAATGAAAAGTTATCATGGTCTCGGGCTTAAGTCTTACCATGAGACCTATGGTAATAGCTTCTTCCCTATAGGGGAAATTCGCTAAAAAGACATAAAGAAAGAAACATTACTTATTTTTATTAAAAGAACTGATTAATACATCAAGATTAATTTTAAGTTCTAAATTTAAGTAAAAATTATTTAATGTACCGGCATTTAATTTGTTACCAATGCAATATTATAATGTCATCCTGGCTAAATAAATAAGTAAGGGATACTCTAAACACAAGTAGGCCTTATAGTTGCGTGAGATACTGTATTATAAGCTTGTTTTATTAATTACTGCTTATTTATATTGATTTAGTTTGTTAATAACATTTTGTTGATCATGTCTATGTTCATCAGATGGCAGGATTGTATATGCTGGCTATAGCAACTATAACAAAATATAGGCCTATTCTTCCTCAATTCATTCACATTATCAATAAGGCTTAAGAGATTTTGGAAATAAGTTTTACGGAGAAATTATTTAGTAGGCCTAGGCCTATGAAACCAATTTCTAAAACTGGTACAGTGGTATATTAATTGTCCAACAACCAACACCTATTAGTACAATCGATTATAGCGGACTAAACTAGCTGTCACATAACTTACCGATTTGATATTCTAAGGATACTGTTCCGCATATGTCTAATCACCTATGCAAATACCTTTAGGCCTACCGTAGGGAAGTCTTATTTTCGAAAGAAGACCCATTCGAAAACTTCATAAAAGCAGTTTGAAAATTGTACTCTAGTTTGGAAATAATATTTCTTTTGGGCACAGTTTGGTTTTGTCAGCATTTGTTTTTATTTTAAATTTGTTTCATGGTTTATCCCTTGGCAGCTTATATAACTTATTTATTTTAATTTAAAGGCTAATTATTTTTATTTTAAAAAAACACTAAATATAATATATTGTACATAATTTAGTACTTTTAATACAACCGATTACAAATATGTCAACCGATTTTCAATCAATATTTTCATTCGATAATATATTGTAGGGACAACTGCAAAACTAGCGGATAATGTCAGTTTGGGTACCGGTACGGTATGATTGATACTAGGCTACTTCATATATTAATTCTTAATTTGGAGTCCCCACTTTACACAGGGTGGTAGGGCTTATTGCGCACCCCCGAAAAAGAAGAAATGAGAAGGTTTCAGTACTCCTCCAGGTTCAAGAGCCTGATGAACTGCATCATCCTATTGAGGAGCTCGTCGATAGGATGATGTAGTTCATCAGGCTCTTGAACCTGGAGGAGTACTGAAACCTTCTTTTTCCGGGGTGCGCAATAAGCCCAGTGCGGCTGATGTGCCTTGGGACCTATGTCCGCCCCTTCTGATGGTAATGATGATGACAGGGTGGTAGGTTTTTGTTATTTGACAGTAAATTAGATGGTGGTAGGTTTTTGTTATTTGACAGTAAATTAGATATAGAGGTAGAATATTCCACTAAGCTCAGGTATAATTGGTGGACACCTCGGATGAAGTATAAATGGCGCTCTCAATGGACAAAAACCGAGCCAGTCCCCGAGTCCGCTGGGTGGCAAAAAGGCCCGAGCTGGCCGCTGTGCCATGTTAAAATAATTTTAGTTATGTCTCGCTGTGTCCGTCTGCTAACACTCTAATATTTTAAAAGCTATATACATGGAAAGATTACATATTACAGAATCTAATGGTATAAATATTTTTGCTGAAACTGATCAAGAATATTGTTTTTTATTTAAAAGAAATTAGGCTTCACGCGGCGTGACATTACTTTAATTATGTCTCGCTGAGAGCGACTGTTACTCATTAAATCGGTTAAAACCTAGCCTAATGGAAATATTACGTTCTAAAGAATCTAATCATATAAATCTGATTACTAGAATAAGATAAAAGCCATTTTTATCTTTGAAAGAAGTTTGAGTTTGCGCTCCGCAATGAGACCGCAATGTGACTTCTATTACGACTACCTGTAACCAGCTACTAACATTATGATTGATTAAAACTTATAAAAATACAAAAATTTTTACTTTTATTTATTTTAAATGTGTTAAAATATGTACAAAATTGTTTTGTCATAAAAGTAGTCGACGCGATTTAACAAAATGTAAAAAGTAAATGATAGTACCGGTAGTTATGTATTTGTATTATTGAAATTGGTTTCACTTGTTTATGTATATTGGCTTTCGTAGTGTCTAACCACTTGTCTACCAACTAATTTAGAAAACAATTAAATTAAGAAGAATTAAGATTAAATAAATAAATAAATAAATAAGCGTTAACAATATTATAAACCTAGTCGTTACAAGTTTTAAGACTTACTGCTTATATTATGATTTACCTCGTTTATTATAGGTGCTAAAAATTAGGCATTTATATGAATGAAGGGAAATAAATTAAACTAGAATAAATAGCACTGCATCAATTGAACAACAATTTATTTCAATCCCTAAAGTAATTCCATAGTCTAGATAGATCTGTCTTTCCGAGTATTCTACCGCTCCTTGAATTCAATTTGTAACGCTCTTCCACAAAATCCGCTCTTAAAAAAAGATTGTACAGATAACGGCTAGTCTTACAAACAAATTTTTCGAATAAAAAATAATCTTTGGACGGTTATCTACAACTTTCCCCCGACAGTTTTTACCTGGCCAAAAAATTAAATAGTTCCTCGCTTACTACTTTTTTACCTCATTCTATATTCATATTAAAAACCATTCTGTGTTTAGTTGATTATTAAAATTAGTTCAATTACTTTTTACTATTATAATGTATGTTGTTCGATTCACCGTTTCAAGCTGTAAAATTTGATGTAAAGATATAATAATTATCTCAGTTATTTGTGGTATAAATGTCAGTTTGAATGTGTAGCGCTGATTCATGGTCTTACATCGGGGTCTCGCGGATATATACTCTTTTGCCACCCAGCTGCATTAATGACCGGCACGGTTTTCGGCTCTTATTAGCATTGCAAGGTGCTATCCATTTATATTTCATCCGAGGTGGACACTTATCATATGGGAAGCCTACATTAAAAAAACTTTGACAGTTGTCAACATATTTTTTTAGACAACACACGTTTTTTTTTTTTATTTTGTTTGACCGGGTATCCCAATTGCAAAAATATGTTTGCAACATTTGTTGTTTGTTTTATAAAGGAATCAAAGTGGGAATTCAAAAATAGGCTAAACTTTTCTTTGTATCAGTTAAATTTATGTTTTTAAAACATCAATATTAACACAACAAACAAATTTGTACCGTAACTTTTATTATCTTCCTAATACTAATCAAAGTTGAATCAATAATTCCTAATCAAAACATATTCTTGACAGTAGCCCTCGGGGGGCTAAATAATATTCTTGACAATTTACCAAAAAGATACAAACAAATTATTCCCATTTATTGACTTCATTATTAATACTTACATCCCATCCACTATTCAATATAAATACACAACCACAGTTACAAAATATGCAAAAATCACTAAATCAGTCAAGTATAATCCATTAGCCTATTTCCTAAGGAATATCGAAGATTCGCTCAGCTAAAATTTCAATTTTTATTCTTAGCCGTCTCAATTTCAGTAATGTCTGTGTATATAGTTCCAATTGGTATAACTCGTATATCAGTTTCAACAGAGAAATTCGCTTCAAATGTATTGAGCATTCTCGAGAACTTGAATAATTATCTAATCCATGACACATTTTCTGAATTTGTTTATTCAACTAACCATCTAAATTCTAATCGAAATTAAAATCGCTATACACCTTTTTGAAAACCCCTTGAAAACAGTTTAACTTAATTCAGTTATCTGATGAACAACGACAAAACATAATAAACTTAAAAAATAATACTAAGACAAAATAAACAAATAACTATTGAACCTAACCACCCATGTTACACACAATGTTATTTCCTGTTCCTGCTTGATTTTGTTGACAGAAGCAACAGGTGGAGTTAGTTGACTGACAGGCATTGTCCAAAATTAGATAATAATTTTGGGACAGACTTTAGTAAAAGTGCCCCAAAGATTAAAATATATTGTATACATTGATTATGTAAAATGTATACAATAGGGGTCATAATATGCTATAGCGATTAATTGGATAAGTTGAACTACAATTTTGTGCAAACATTTTCAATCTTTTGAAGTACTATTAGAGCAAAGTAAAAAATGTAATATTCAATCAATGGCAGTGGCAGTGCAGAACAGCGTTCAGTACAAGTTTATTTATTTATTTTATTCTGTTCTCTCTAAACGGCTTACACCAGTATACAGTTTGTGATCAATGTTATAGGACATGGCAAAGATAATTATAACTACCACAGTGATTCAGACTACTTACAACATTATAAATATCCATAAATAAGTATTTCAATAAATAACATTAACAATAAATAATTATGCAATAAGTAACAACATAAATACATAATATTTCTAGATATGACCAATACAACAACTAATGATATGCAACAGCTAATAATATGACAATATATCAAACAATGGTAACAATAACACAGTACACCTAAAAATATGAAATGGTACAACCCAAATGGTAGCGCATAAATGCGTGTATACAAAACTGTAGTTCATTAAATGAGCAAGATTGAGAGTAAATAGTTAATGAGATACAAGAACAATACCAATTAATCGTTGGTTTCTTAGACAGAAGCCATTTCAGAACTTCCTTCTTGAACACATTTTCAGATATATTGAAGAGGTCAAAATATGATTTGGAAGCTCGTTTGGAAGACGCATCAGCCGAGGAAGTGCACTTTTGTAGGCCAATTGAGTACGATGATGACTCTTGGCAAAAAGGTAGGTGGATCTAGATGTCCTAGCAGCCCTGAAATCAACTTCATCGCTGAGAAGAGTTGCGAGTCAATTTCAGAAGTTACCAACTTTCTCAGAAAGTTCAGAACAAGTAACTTGTATCTCACCTGTATAGGAGGTAGATTCAGATGGCTTACGATCTCTCTAACAGGAACTTCTCTGTACTCATAGCCATAAGTCTGAGCCCCACTAGACGGATTAATCTCGTCTGAATGTTGTTTCCCATATAGCACAGGATGTCAATTTGACGTAAAAAAGTGATCAAAGACGTCAAATTGATGTAAAATAAAATATTTGATGAAATATTGACGTCAAAATGATGTAAAATTTTTGATGTCAAAATGGTGTAAAATGTTTGATGTCAAAATGATGTAAAATTGTTGATGTCAAAATGATGTAACATTTTTTACATATATATCTTTTGATATAAAAATATTATAATACCAAAACTGTATTATTTTTGTTTCAATCAGTTTTATTTAACAATAATTATTTTTTTAACCGCCCCCATCAAAAGTTTTACATCATTTGAAGTAAAATTTACATGCAATTTTTGATCAGCACAGTATTAACGCATGTTCACAAAAAAATACAAAGTTAAATGTTTAGTTATTAATAATATGGCTTGAATGTAAATTTAATTAATTATAGTTAAATTTATTATCACACTCACTCACGAATAAGTACGGTTTTTTTATAAATAATTTAAACATCCATTGACACAATCCAATTTGGCACAGAAAGTCAAATCAAGCATTTTGTATGTTCCGAAAAGCAGTTTACAATTTAACGGATAACTATTTATTTACAATTATGATTTTAAAACTTAATTAGAGTTCTCAAAATAGGTATTACAAATTAACCTTACAATTACAATTAAATATATGTTTGCATTTGGTTAAGAGGTTATTCCTTCTCCTTGGCTGGCGCGGCGCGCCGCGCATTGTTTTTCTGTCATATCGGTCTTAGAGGGGTTATCAAAATCATGTTTATATTAGACTTTAGTTTGGTAAAGTAGAAGAGACGAAAGTTAATAAGTTCATCTAGTCTTAGCATCACACTGCTTAGTACAGGAAGTGCAACAGGGTAAGTAAAATCAAAACATATTAGCATTATTTTGACAATGTTTTTCAGTTAGACCTAACCTATAATACTTGAAGTCACCTCGCTTCCTTCAACTAAAATAATTTCAATCAAGCTTATTGCTGGGTAGCAAATGATGAAAAATGTTGTAATCAAAACCCGACAAACTATGTTGGTATAATGCCTAAACAGGTGAATTGATATACCAATAGATTATTGAAATTTGGTGTGTTCAGGCCTAGGACTAGTTCAATATTAGCTTCAACACAATTAAGCCTACATGGATGTAAAATTAGGTATTTGGCTAAGTCTCACTGTCTCATACAATCCAACATTTCAATGGTGTGGATAATTGTTTCGATATCGATTTGGCTTAGGATTACCATTGGATGTGAAAGTGTCATTAACCTAAATGTGTAATACAAATTAGGGCAAATTGAGAAATAAATGTGGCACACCTGCCAAATTATGACCCAGTTCTAGCATCTGCAGGCAGCCTTAACCCTATAACTGTTGCAGCGTACCGTAACTTAGTTCAAACTAAGTTACGTTCCGGTGTGATGTGTCTGTTGTGGTTGCGTAGTCTTTTCTACGTCTAGCAAAAATTTAGTATAATCACTTAAGTTAAATTGATAACTTACCAGAATGAACTAGAGATTTTAGAGCTTTTATTTGATAGCCTACCATATTCATGGAACTTGAGATTGTTGATATGTATTTACATAAGTTAAACCAATTTTTAAATTTAGGACTAAGTTATTTTAGTCAGCAGATTTGCAAAACTAAATTAAACATCCTGTAGAGTTATTATAGTAAGACATAAGTCAATAACTATATGCGACATTTTCTATTACCGGTACTAACTTAGGTAGGTAACTTAGGCCCTAATACAAATTGCAACAAAAAATGGCTGTAAATGGCTTTAATACAAGATTTTTATATTGCAACTTTCAGTCAAAGAATTAACTTTTAACTCCAAAGGCAACTTCATTGGAATTAATTTGATATACAAAGTAAAAAACATATGGGTAGTTTGGCATGTTTATGTATATTTTTCATAATATAAAGTAAAACTCTTCAAAAGTAGAAAAGAAAAGCCGCCACCATGGGGAATAACATGCGCCAGTTCTAGGGTTAAAATAATAGTTACTTTAAACTGGTAACTTCCTGGTCCACCAAAGAACAAGTTATTTAGGGCCTACTTAACATATTCGACCTAAGATTTTTTTGAAATCCGCCATTAACAAGAATATGTTAGTTTATGTATGTTACCGTAGTTTAGTGGTAATTTCCTAGCTTCCTGACTGGGCTTTTCACACTGTGTGCTCCGTGGTTAATAAAATATCGTTACTGGTTTATTTTTTAGGCCCTGTAACCAATAAGACCGTTTTTTATAAAGTTAGCTTAAGTTATGTAAATAAATTATAAAAATCGCATGACTTTTAGTGGAATGATATCTCAGTTGCAGTGATTGTCCTCGCCCTCATTTCAGAGACCTATCCATTTTTGTTTTCTAGAAAGTTGGACCAGCTTAAAACACGGGTTCTGGATTGTATTACCACTGGGGTATTTTCAGTTAAATAAATGCCATTGTTGATCAGTGGGATTCGACTCATGGACCAAAGTCACTTGCTCCAATAAATATACCAAGCTGTATCCCAACAGTACGCAAATCATGTCCTTGATGAAATTTAAAGTAAAATTAGCCTAATTAAGACTTGAGACCAATGTTAATATAAGAACATCAGGGTTTGTCACTGCTGGATTTGTTTAGTTATACTTTCAAATCACTATTTTGGACCGGCTTTTGTGTGTGGTTTGTAACTTATTTTTTATTTAACATTGTGAGTGAATAACATTTTAAGCTATACATGGAACATGCCGAGGCCGCAAGCAGAATTATAACTGAAGTTTGGGGCTAAATTTTAAATGGCAAAGCAATTTTGAACATAGGCTGGGTTTAAAATCCTGCAACGAGCAATAATTCACTTGCTAGTGGTTTTTGGATTTTCTAGGTTGTTTTACCCAACAATACTGAAGGAACAATAAATCAAAAGTGAAAAACTGCTGTAATCGTTTTATTTTTGAAAATTGACTGCAAGTAGCCTATATAATTTGGTAAACCTTAAACTATATTAAATTTATTTGGTGGGATGGGTTAATATAAGATAATGGTCACAAATCTAAGCTCGCTTTATATACCGTAGTTAATCTGAATAATATTACCGGTATCTTATCAACTTATTGTGTGGCTGACTTTTAACCTTTAGATACCGGTAACAAGTAATTTTGAGACGATAGAAATGGAACAGTCAGGACCTCCCGCAGCGCCGTCCTCGCAAAGTAATAATGTGTGGCTGGGAACTGGCGCTGTCCCCCCACCTCCCAGCCGCGAGTACTACAACAGGGAGCCATGCCCTCGTTCCCAGTCCATACATAAAATCAGCAGTTCTGTCAACTTCCAGCATCCAGCGTAAAATTATGGGACCCTCAGAAACAACTGTGTTATGTATGGAGATTATAGTAACCTAACCTAACCGCCGCAGCGCGCTGTTTAAGTTTTTAGCCAAAACGTTTCCTCCTCCACACGAAAATTTTTTATTTCATTCAGTCTTTTTTTGTGAAACGCAGAACAAATATGGCTTATAAACAGATAGACAGAAAAACAAATGTTAACACATATTTAAATATCTCCGCTGCATACAACATTTTACTGCTCAAAGAGATGTGAGATCAAACCTATTTTATTTATATAGATAGACATTCCTTACCTGGAACATCTGGTATTGCTAATAACCTGTCCATAATGTGTTAACAGCTGCAATTCAAATAAATGTATTCCCCATATTAATCTTATGAGCAAAAAACCAACTTTGAGGGCAGCCCGTACCCTTGAGAATAAAGATATTGAAAATTAAAAACCTAATTGCAAAACTACGAACTGAGTCGAATTCTTTGACACTTCAAACATTAAAATTGGTCAAGAAACAACGGAGAAGTTTTCCTAACCATAAAAGCGCCTTTTTTGGCGTATTAATATATAAGATTCAGGAAATTACAGGATTCGTGGTTTGAATTTTTTGTATTTTAGGAGTATACAACAATTCTAATGTTTATGTCAGTTGGCAGAACTGCTGTTTTTATGTATGGACTGGGGACAAGGGCATGGCTTCCTGGTGTAGTACTCGCGGCTGCGGGGTGGGGGCAGTGCCAGTTCCCCGCCAAACATTTTTACTGCGCTATGTCCTGACTGTTCCAATCCTGCGCTCCCATAATTTTAAATAATCCTCTACCGGTACATATTAGGCAATAGCTTTTTTTAAAAAGAATATAAAATTAGCCTACTTATAAACGAGTTTTTCCAGATCAAAAGCTAAGTCTGGGCTAAAGGCCTTAAATATGTTTGCGCCCAAAATACTAAAGTGGGCATTATTACCTATAAGTTATTCTTGTTTATTGTGTGTTGCAGATTGCAAGCAGCACAAGGAGGAAAACAAGAAGATTCAAATTAAGTTTAAAAAAGTGTAATTAAGTACTAATATAAAAATTGCTGAAAAAACATTTTTGTAGGCCTATTTATTTTCCTACTTATGCTTTAGGCCTAATTTAAAAAAAAACTATTACAAAACTAAGGAGCAAAAAATATGCAACCTATTGTAAAGTATTTATCTCATGAATGGCAAACATTTGTTTAAATATTATATGACATTTAAATAGGTATGATTTATTGTTTTGGTAATTAGTTAAAATTGGAGTCACTAAATTATATAAATCAAAATGCTTTGTATACATTCACAGATATTGGCACCTTGATACACTGCCATTTTTAATACTGAAGTTTTTATAAAAATTAATTTAGTCTCTTTGAGGTCGGCTTCACATGTCTGATAATTTTAATTTTGATCTTAAACGCAAAACATATTGATATTTAAGACAGAACGAAATTCTCAAAACAACCTATTTTGAGAAACAAAACAATTCTGTGCATATCCTGGTAGAAAACAACATTTTATTTAAATAACTTACAGCACAATATTAAGAAATTTTTTACATCCTATTGATATACATTTGACATCATATTGACGTACATTTGACATCATATTGACGTACATTTTACATCAATTTTTTCTTTTCTATACTGCTTGTTTGATATCAATTTGATGGCAATATGATGTCATGTTTGATCTGTTTTTTACGTCATTTTTACGTAAAATTGAGTGCCCTTTTTACTTCCAATTGACGTCAAATTGACGTCATTTTGACGACATTTGATGTCAATATGACATCAACAATATCAATGACATTGACATTTTTTACATCAATTTTACGTCAAATTGATGTACTTGTGCTATATGGGTTGGAAGGTTGATATGTCCGACTTGATAAGGGGACCAAACTGTGGAACAGTATTCAAGAAAAGGTCGAACCAGTTGGACATATAGCATTCGGAGGGTGTGGATGGAAAACTGATCCCGACTGATCCTCACAATCAATCCAAGAAGACTGTTAGCTCTGCTACATATATGGACATCAAGTGGTTCTCGGGACTGAGATTATATGTGTATAGTAATTACTCCCAAATCTCGCATCGAGTCTGGTCGTTCCAGAACTGAACCTTCGATTGAGTAGTTGAATAATGTGGTATTCTTGACTCGTGAAAAGGTCATCAAGGTGCATTTAGATAAGTTGAGGCTCATTTCGTTAGTACGGCACCACCCACTAACGTCAATTTCATTCTGTAAAGTCCAACAGTCCTCCACCGACTTTATCTCTTTGAAAATCTTAGCATCATCGGCAAAGACGAGCAGTTCCGAACCCTTAAGTACAGACTTGATATCGTTCATAAAGGCTGTGAAGTAGAATGGAGCTAGCCGCGCACCTTGGAGTATTCCGGAAGTTACTGTAAATGAGTATGAGAATGCTCCGCTCACCCTCACAGCAAGCTCACGATTCTCAAGGTAGCTTTGCATCCACCTGAAAAGACTGCCGGAAATGCCTTAGCCTCGGAGTTTGGCGAGAATATGGATGGTTATGGTTGACGCGATAAAACGCTTTGGCAAAATCAATGAATAAACAGTCTACTTGGTGATAATTCTCAAAAGCAGAAATTACTCTGTTTTGCAGGGACAATAAGTTGGTTGAAGTTGACCTGCCCTTAGTAAAGCTGTGCTGTTTATCAAGAATGAGGTTTTTCATGTGGAAGGTTAAGCGCTTTAGGACCAGCGATTCTGGCAACTGCTGACTGCACGACCACCGGTCTGTAGTTTTTTATGTTACTTTGATCCCTTGACTTGAAAATAGGTGTTATAAAGCCAGTCTTCAAGCAGCTGAGAAACACCCCTGCTGCCATGAGAGCATTGAAATGATTGTGAGGTGAGGCGTGAGCACGCTGGCACGGGATCTTCAGCACACCAGGTGGTACCTCATCCGGGCCAAAACCTTTTCCTGCATCCAGTTTGGCCAACTCATCCTCCACTTCATCACAGCATACCGAACTGTAAGAAAGTGAAGACGTTCCAAAGTCGTATTCTCTTGGTTCCAGATTATAAACCCCAAGCACTGATGAGAAGTGAACAGCGAACAGGTTGCAGACGTCTTGGAGTAAATGAACTTTTAAATTATTTTTTTAACGGGCCAGTCTGAGGAAGTTTAATCAACAATTGTCTCTGACTCTGATCAAAGTTATATTTAATAAATCGGTTAGTTAGGATTGTTACAAGTTCAAACTCAAACTTGCCGCCATATCAGAAACATCTAGAAGACACTACCGCGTACAGGAGTAACTGACAACAATGCAGTCACGTGACCCGCCTCGCTCATAAAACTGGACGACTGCGGCTTCTCGTTCTCTTAGCTCGGAACTATTCGGTGTAACATCATCTAAAACCTTTTTCTAAATTCAATACCGCGTTTATTTGCCAATTCCAAAAGTTCGTCGATTTGTTAACGGGGTGCATCCCATACGTTCTCTATTTCGCGAATTGTTTTAAAGAAAAGGCCGAAATTTGCGGTACAATCACGCATTCGTATTAATTAACTAATTAAAACTTTTCAAAATTACACGTGCTAAGAGCAGGTTTTAACACTGCCATTCTTGTCGTTTTACTGGGAATAAATTAAACAACTGGTATTGTTAGTATTAAGTGCATTAGTAGTGTTACAGTGTATTTATATTGTGAGCGTTTTGTGTATGTAATTTTCTACAATGTTCATGTAAGTAATATTTATTAGTTTTACATACTTGGTCATATTTCATAGAGCACATGTCGTAACTGGTACTGATCAAAGTTTAATAATTGTTAAGTTTAAATTCATTTATCTTTGTTAATTATTTGATGTAATTTCATATTCACAAATCATTTAAAGTAACTCTCTATTTGTTCCAATTAAACTTAAAGACATTTTTTCTGTACAAGAATTAATTTGTATTAAGCAAGAAAACTTTTGGAAAATATTTAAATTCAATTACATTGTCTCAAATCTAAAATAATTGTAAGAGCTGGAAATTAAGTAGAATCCAAAATTCTAGGAAATTTAGTACTTATATAACAGAGTGTTACTGTTTGGTTGATTTCAAAAAAAAAAGAGTAAAATTGATTAATCTGCAGTTCAGAGCTCAGATCAGGATCCACAACAGATTTTAAATAAGTTAATCATGGATCATTTGAATGTGTAATTTAATTTGGTGGTAAAAAGATATAGGAGGATAGAGTGTGTCGGAGGTCAGGAGGTTTTGTTAGGAGGACTAAAATATTGTTATTTATTCCCGTCCACTCGCTTGTTTTAATGAACCGCCATTTGATTAACTAGGAATTCCTGATTACCACATTTTGATACTTTAACTTGAGAACTGCTTTTGATTATTTAAAACACAAATACAAAAAAAATATTAAAACTAAAAAGGCCAGAAATCGACCAAAGCCATAACCTCTAAGGTGATCCATTTTACATTAATCTAAAATACTCTTTTCCGGCTCTAATTTAAATATGTATATGTTGTAATGTCTTTGCTCAGAATTAAATAAAATAGTTTCTTGCAATCAGGTTTTTCTTTCAAGCAACCCACAACTAAATCAGAGATCCACGAGTGTTTTTGGGCCCAGCAACACTCGCTCTGCATTACTGTAATTGACAAATTAAATGTGAAGAGAAATACAATATAATAGAGATTCAATCAAGCAAACCATGTAACAGGATACATTTTGGCGTTAACTATGAATATTTGACAATTGATAGTAAACGTGTTTAAGAATCAAATTTATTTGTCACTCTATGCTATAAATCGAAAAAATGTCAACGAATTTGAAGGAGAATGTCAGAATACCTGTTTATATATTCCTCCAAAATATATTGTGTTTGGCCTTAGTCTATGACCATTGACTACTATGACTCTAGCAAGTACTCTATACTCTGTGTGTTTAGTTTTAGTTTATTTGCTTTTTGATTTTTTTGTTTTCCTTCTGCTTCTGCTATTAAGTTACGTCATTTATTTTTATAGTCCCTTTTAGCCGCCTAAGCCCTTAGCCGAATTTTAGGTTAAAGGCAATAGAAATGACTAATTAAGCAGTTATTGGACTAACTGTAACATAAAAATTTTCTCTAGAATTATCTTAATTCAAATCATTTTAAAAACAGAGCAATAATGTCAGTGTCTTTGTGTTGTCGACGATTCCCTTTGGCCATAAAAACAAGATTCTATCTGCCTAAACGTAATAATGGATATGTTGTTTTGTAAGTAACAATAAATTATTCTTTAATAATAATAGTTTGAATAAAAGTCTTTTGAAATTGAGTTATGTAATCAGATTTGTAAGTAGGGAAAATTTCAAGGTTATGTGTTATTCAACTCTAGAATTTTAGGGTTTTGGTTGTGGAAGGTAGATCATCGAGTAAATATTATACGTAGGGTATATAAAAATCATCTCGTCTAAAAATGTAAAAAACAATAGTTTAGTAGGGGCCTAGGTTAAGAAAATATGATAGGCTAGGTAGCGCTACTGCCTTTAGGTAGTGTAAGTTTTATCATTGGACGCCAGTAGGCATATTATGCTACCAACTGACTTCGCTATGCATTACTAATGTATGTGTCAGTTGTAAAATTACAACTGCACTAATGCTTCTTATACACAGCGACTTTATGTTATAAAAATCATCGAGTTATAGGCTACTCTCCCCGTCTTATGGTCACTCTGTGTAATCAGAAATCAGTTCTTTATTGCCATTCGACTTTTACAAGCATTGAAAAACGTCATTTACAAAAATAATGTGACATAGAAAATATAACTAATTTATAACACAATGTTCAAAACATTCAAAATTATATATGTCAACGGTAAAAAACAATAATTACTTCTTGTCAATAAAATACTCAGACACACTGTAGTATTCCTTAGCAACCAAAAAGGATCTCAGCCTCCTCCTAAACTTAACCACATCAGTTACTGCCATGAGATTGGATGGGAGGGAATTGTATAATTTAATGCCTGCATACAAAGTCTGGTTTTTGAAAAAGGTATTGTTGTGACAGGGATCCAGCATTACGAAAATTAAACCTAGAAATGTGGCCCATCTGAAAAAAGTGTCTGTTTTTAACCAAAAATGAAAGAGTTTCAAAAATATAAATACAGGGAAAAGTCAGTAGGCCTAAGTTATTTTCAGAAAAAACACCTCTGCACGACCCAAGCCTTACCATTCCAAAAATCAGACGTATTGCTTTCTTTTGTAACCGAAACAGTTTCTTTGTACGAGTTGATTCGGCACCCCAAATTGGAATGCCATACCTGATGTGTGGATACAAACAAGAAAAATAAGCAGTTAGAAGAACCCTAGTATCAGTGAACTGAGCAAGTCTTCGAAGAGTAAAAATAGGTGTAGGTAAATGATAGGTGTAGGTAATCTTCAGTAAATGGTACTGACGAATAGGACCTCCAACCACAGAGAAATAGTCTTAGGGTTGCCATATTACCGGATTTTTAGGGTAAAAATATAGCTCCGGGAATTTCCATAAAAAAATACACATTTTTTTTTAAATTTTTCCCAAAAAATGTGTTGACTAATGCAAATTTGTATTGAAATCCTATCTGTGAACAAAAATGTATTTACGTTTGCAGCTTCACCGTCATGCAACGGTTGCCAAAGCTAAATCCTGTTTCCCTGTAACTCTCAACCTCTGTTATTTGTTCCTCTTTGGCTTTATTTCGGCTGGAATATCGTTAAATTTCTCATATATTCGCCATTATCGAACACTGAAAATCAGTACCTACCGGTATGAAGATTTAAGTTATGGCTCTTTGCAGTTTATTAAATTATAAATCTGAAAAGTAAGTACCGGTACCTAGCCTAACTTACCGTTATATTGTTTTACGATTTAAATAAATTGGCTACATTTTCCTACAAAGTTTACTTTAATCTTCAATTATTATTTTGTATCTCTATCACCAAATTTGGGAACTGTATGCATATAAAATTAGTAAATAATTTGATTCTATAATTGATTTTATATCCTAAAAAGCGTTTTTTTTAATGTTATGATATTCAAAATTTTCAGGGGGGGACACCTGGACACTCCCCGGGGTTCATCACAAAATATCCTCTTTTTCAGGGGGCGCCAGCTGAAATCTCCCTCTTTTTCCTACACTAAACTTACCATATGGCAACCCTAAATAGTCTGGTCTAAGTCTTTACTGCAATAATTGCCTTTGAAGGTACGGTAACAATTTTTACCCTTTAGAAGAGAATGGTCCAAAGTAATGAGACCACTAGTTAGATACGGTAAGTTAAAATGTTAAATGTGTCTTTAAGTCTATTAAAACCAAAAATAATAGTTTCAGTTTTTACAATAGATAGTAAATAACAAATGTATTTTGCCTGAATGTATTGTACCAGCAATAAATTTGAAAACATTTCATATTGGCGGCTACTGTTTTGATTCACCGTTCTTTTTATCTGCTACCTATGTTAAGATGGCCATGTTGGGCATTATGAAGTTAGGGGAGGTCTAGTCAGGTACCGGTATTAACCCATTGGCTTATAATGTCGCTCTGGTTCTGTTCCTATTGTCCGGCAACGGGAAGAAAGGGATCCCCTCGCTTCCTTACCCCGCCGTAATGCTGCCGATATCGCGACGTCCTACAAATATCGGATGCTTCCGGCAGACACTACACAGCGCACAGTTTGGCCGATGTTAGTTACTTCGCTAATAGCCGCCTGACCGATCCCTTTCTCCTTGTTACCAAACAATAACTTGTCATTTTAAAAACCTATGAATTGGGGTATGAAAATTATGTTTTTAATTAGATTAATGGAGTATTTTAATTAAAATATATTGTTTTCTTTCAGTTTAAAAGAGTCATAGTGGCAAACACACAGTAAACATTAGTAAAACGTGTTGCAAAATCAATGTTAACCATGTGCAACTCAAAAAGAACTAGCCAATCCCGCCAACTTCGAAGCAAGCTTGCCTGCCACCGTTTATTTTACTTGGGCCCTCCCACTGTTGCCACATATTGGTTAATTCATTGAGAGTTATACGACTGGTCAGTTTAGGTTGTGAGCGGGAATCAAACCCACAGAGTTATGTGGAACTTATGGCCAAGGTGTTCCTACGATTTAACCCACACGGTTATCACGACCGTTAGCTTAGAGTGCAGCAGAAATTGGAGCCAGTTGTAGGTTAGGCTATCGTGAATAGAATAAATTAACTACCTTAATGGGTAGGTACATGGGATGATTGGGGATGTTAAAAGTGCACCAAGTTAAGAAAAACAGCTTTTTTCAACATTAAACGCACATCCCTCAAGTCAGAGTAGGCCTACTGTGTTTAGACAATTTTTATGGGACTTCATGCCAATAGCTCACTTTTCCAAAAAAATTCAAAAAATAATGGTATTTGCAATAAATGATTTTTCATGAGGTTTTAGCCTCCCATAAATACTTACCCACTGTGAAGAATTTCCGCAAACACACAAAACAAACTTTTTAAACTTAGGAGAGAACATTTTCAAAAACATTTATTTTATGTTATTTAGACCATAAATAAAATAAAAAAATAAAATTTTGTCTGAAAGGGTTAACTTACTGTAGTTTTTTGTGTGGGTGTGTGTGTTGCTTGAAATATTGTTTCTTAAATTTCCAGCCATCGAGTTATCATTGTAACTGAAGGTTACATGCTAAATGTTTTAAAATTAAAGCTGAAGACGCCCATTGCAATTTGATGTAGTTTAAATCCTTGTTCCTTATGATCTCTACTAGTTCATTTTTCTATTTAAATTGGTTGTAAGGGAATTTATTCAAATGGCAACAGTAATGTTTTCAACTCTACTAACATACTTCATAATGAGGATTTTCATATATTATTAGGCTATAGGCCTACCCACCGTAGCATTCTGACAACATATTGACTATCGAATGGTAGAATTGTATAGTATGCTAAAATCTCTTTGTAATAACGTTGTTCATACTTTTAAAGGCTACCTGAAATTAGTCTGGACATCCCGGAAAGTGCCGCTCTCATGAAGGATAATATGCCGGACTTCTCCAGCCAAGACACTGAGAAGTACGTGACTATAGTGGGGAAATCACTGCTGGACTTGGAGAAAGGCATCAGAATGGTAGAGCAGAATATCGAGAAAGGTAAACTACATGGTGCATGGTGGTAATTTAGCTTGGTTTTTTTTTTTTTTTAATTACGTTGATGAAAATGATCTAGAATCAAGTAATTGCCGAAATTAAATGAAGTTGAAAAGGCCTACTCTCAAAAATCAAATTCTTTTTTTATCTGAAGTTTGAGACACTTAAGATATCAGGCGAGCAAGATGTCTGCAATTAAGACTACACATTTTTAAGGAATTGTTTACCCTACTCAGATTCTTTGATGATGTAACTTGATGACATGTAACAGTTTAAAATAGAGAAATCAACCTCATAATTGAACACCTGTCTAACAAAGAGGCATACCCATTTAAAGTGTAATCATAGATACCACCAATAAAATATCCTTTATTCCTGTATAGGTTTGTTCTCCAAAACTATGAAATTTTGATCCGCCACAGTTGCGGTTATGAAAACCAAACATTGCATCTGTTTCTTAGAATTTATCTTTCATGCCTTACAATTTCAATGTAACGACTTATGGTTTGAATTTCTTGCCATTTATCAATTAAAGAGAGGCCATATAAGTTTAAGTTTTATAAATTTTAGAGGGATAGACATTTTACATGTGTAGCAATGTTACAACTTTAAAATGAGCACCGGTTCTTTACTTTTAATTAGTGTACTGTATGAAGATGACTTGCTAGTTAGGGTAGGGATGCAGGGAAAACTAATAAACCTCTACTATTCACACTCGGTGCATTGACACGACCGATTACGAAACTATCAGTTAAACTAAATGGTAGGCCTATATAACAATAAGCTGAAAAAAATCTCGGAAAAAAACTTTGTCCAATGGTAAAACTAAGCAAGGATTGTGGAGGGGAAGCTTACCCTTTTTCCTTTTTACTTTCTCCCCCTTATACATAGTATATGGAGAAAGTATTGTTTTCGTCACAATTTTCGAATTGGAGTTGTTAGTCAAAACATTCCTATTGGTGCTCCCTGAACTTTAGTTTTCAAACAAAATGACATCACCCGCATTTCTGTAAAAATTCGGGTTCAGAAATTACAAGTTTTCAATTACAAATTACAAGACTTAAAATATCAAAAAATCAGATTTTGGGATTTTTCATAAAAAAACACAAATATAAAAAATATTACTATTCACCATTAAAAAGAGCTCAAAAACTAAATAATTTAATATTTTGAATTACTATTCTACAATTACTGGTTGCGGAGAAAATTTAAATTTTCATTTTGCAGTACGTTGTCCAATGTTATTCTTATGGGGAATACAAAAATTACTATTTCTCTCTTATTTCTTGATCAATTTCGTTCAAACTTGATATGCTTGTGAAGTTAGCATTGATCAACAGAGGAAATTCAAAATATGTTGCCCCTTAATAACCCTAGGGGGGAATAGGGGGCATTTCCCCTCTTAAAACCACGTGTGTAGCGATGGATTCTGTAGTGCCTCCTAAATAGGGATTTGGGTGGATATTTTTGAAAACAACTTGTTTACAAGATTTTCTGTACATTCGACCGTGCTTTGTATTCTATATTTAGTAAATAAAAAGTAATTTATTTATTCAAGTTGGGCTAAAAGGGAGCAAATATGTGTCAGTTTCCTGATACCGTTTATTTCTTTGAGTGGTCAACAAGTTGTCTCTATACACTAGGTTAAGACCTATATTGTTTTGGTACTGTAGTACAAAAATAATTCTCTTAAATGTAATATAGTAGTCGCCTTGTAATTGTTGATCTATTTTCTAAAAATACTATATACACAGGCTAAAAGTTGTGCTAGAGTATCTCTACAGCTTCAGTACCTATTGTTAATCTTATTCTAAAATTGCAATTAAAACTTTTGGCGGCTCTAAATTACCAGGAAATTTTAAAGCTTCACATTTGATACCTCCATTTATTAGGAGCCTTTAAATTCTCTACTAAATTTGGAGAATCAAATAAAATATCAATTAGGGGCCTGCTTGTCCTGTTTTGTATTATTTTGCAAAACCAGAGTTATTTTTTAAATCGGTATTTTTCTGGAAATGATTCAAATGAAAATGCTATTTTTTTTTGTTTTAAATTCTAGTAAACTTTTATGTCAGTTAAACATTCAAAGTATTTTTCAGCTGGCTGTACCGACGTAGTGAAAGAAATAATCGAACCCATTGAGAAGATAAGCGCCCCTCTTGACACTTCGTGGGGGATCATCAAAACGCTGTACCTCACTAGGACAAGGGTGATGCCACCGAGCACCTACGTCCCGCTACATCATCGTGCCAGGCGGGCCAGATCGGCCAAGTTCTACAGTAAGGCCATATACGAAGCTTGCAAAGTGAGTTGATTGTTGTTTTTTTTAAGAGGTTAGCAGCCTTTTTTTGCCTTACTTAGCCCAATTACTTAGACTTACTTTTGCCTATTAGTTTAAAAAATGTATAGATTATTTTACTCACTCTTTAAATTTGTACTGTTGTTGCAATATGCACATAAAGTAGACAGTAAACATAGCATAAACATAAATAGTATCACTGTTCATATGTTTTGAGTCGACTGTACGCAACCGATACAAAAGGGGTGAGGGTAGTGGTGTAAAATACCCGGGTTTTTAAAACTTGGGGTAAATACCCTCAGTATTTACCCGGGTAAAATAGCATCACTGTTCATATGTTTTGAGTCGACTGTACGCAACCGATAGAGAAGGGGTGAGGGTAGTGATGTAAAATACCCGGGTAAATACCCTCAGTATTTACCCGGTTAAATACCTAAAATTCATAAATACCCGGGTATTTTGGGTATTTATGATATTTACATAAAATCGCCAATGTAATTCATATCTATCCTTACCACCCTTGTTATAATGTATAACATTTGAGGATATTTATTGATTACAATTATTAATTTTCACCAATAAATAAATAATAACATGACAATTTTTGTAATAAGATCTGTCACCAACCTATAAAGGAACTGGTTAAGTATGAGACTTTTTATTCAAAATTAAAAATTATTTTTCTCCAAAATTTTTAATTTACTAAACACTAGAACAAAAATCATAGTAGGGGCCTAGTAAATACCCAGTCCTGGGTATTTATCTTGATCTTGTTCAGAAGTTAAATGCTTGTTAAATTTTTGTTTTGTGAAGTATAGCTTAATATATTGTGTAGTATGAGGAAAAACTTGTTTGCTACCAGCAGGGAATGTGAGTGAAGAAATTGGTGAACGGCGAAGAAAATTTGCTGTAGAGAGAGGCTGGTCGAAATATTAGGTGGGGAAAACTGACCGACCTTCTCCGAGCAAAGCTCGGTATGAGGTGTTGATGGTAATGAATGTGATGATGTGACAGGAGTGTGACCAGACTAAGCTGACAGAGGAGGAGCAGCGAGTGGTGGCCAAGTTTGTGTTGGAGGGGCGGTTGGCTGGCCTGGACCTGGAGGAGACGCGGCGGGAGGAGCTGGCCAAGGTGCACTTCGATATGGCCAACCAGCGGGACATGTACACCCGACGAGTGCAGGTGGGTGCAGCCGCTACAGACCAACTAGCCTACTAGGAGAATATCCTGGTGCGACAAACCAAACAAACAATATTATACTTACTTGAAAATTGATTCTTCTTCACTTTCCCGTAGACTGGAGTTTTTGGGAGCATCAAAATATCCTCTACTAGCCGACCCGTTGCAGCTTCGCCCGCGTAAACTATGACAGTTGTGTGTGCTTCAATCTGTTGGTTAGCTCGCGGAACTAATACGAATCAAGATCAGCTGTTTGAATTTTCATCAGCTCAAACCAAAGTGAATTTCCATAAGGAATACAAGGGAACTTTGGGACCCAGCGGTGCACAACAGAGGGAATTTCGTAATACCGTTTCTTAGCAAGCACCTAGGGCCAAAGAAGGACCCTA
Source organism: Allygus modestus (assembly GCA_963675035.1). Taxonomy (NCBI): domain Eukaryota; kingdom Metazoa; phylum Arthropoda; class Insecta; order Hemiptera; family Cicadellidae; genus Allygus; species Allygus modestus. The sequence goes on from OY776115.1 coordinate 13,715,379, forward strand.
TATGTCAAATTTCAACTCTGTAGGCCTTATAGTTATGGAGATTTCGCGATAGGTCATTCAGTCGGTGGTATTTGGATTTTATACGTCCTGTATTGTGGGGAAGGACCTAGCATTTATGATTTGTTCATGTGGTTGATTAACGTACCTGTTAAACCTAACCATTACACAGTTCACACATTCTGGAAAGTCACTTTTATTTGGTTAAAGATTTCCCTGACTATAAAAAAGTGGATTTTCCCTGAACAACTTTTTTATTAGCATATTACGTGTTTTTATTACTTACGGGATGTAATAAAAGACGTCTTACAACACTTAAGATATATTTACACTTATACTGATTCACATACAGACGGTAAACATATATAAAAGATGGTACTAGGCTTTAAGTGTTGTAAGACTTCTTTTATTACATCCCGTAATTTTCCCTGACTCGCGACTCGGAAAGCACACTTTTTTCTAATAAGTTTTTATTTTCACATAGTTGTGCTTTGCGTTTATGACTAAAATCCAAAATTTTCCCTGACTCGTATGAAATAGTAAGCATTTCCCCTAACTTTTGGTGTTTTTCAAACTTTTTCCATGACCTTTTTAAATTTCCTGACTTTCCAGAAAGTGTGAACTGTGTAATGGGAGGTCACCATAACCCGTTATTGCTGTCTTTACTTTTGATCTTCTTCACTTCCCAACCTAACCTAACCAGGGAGACCGAGCCATACTCGGTGATATTTGATTTGTTTTGTGAGTGAACAAGATTTCCATTCTATATGCAGTCTTTATTCATTGGTTCTAGTCACTGTTTTCAAAAATTCATTTTTTGATCCTTTTTTACTTTACCTTATGTAAGTGCTACGGTGAACAGCGGCGGGAAGGGTGATCACTTTGACAGTTCACTGGTTAATTTATTCACAGCTCTTATAGTTATTTCGTTTTGATTTTAAACTCCTCCCACTTATTATAAGCCCAATGTTAAAATTTTAAAATGAATTTTTTACAAAATTTAATTTTTCTGAGGTTGAGGGTTTTATCTATTGTATGTTTAGGTCCCAAAGCCCCTTATTCCAAAGTTTTAACAAAATCTTTAGCTGGATTCCGAGATAAATGGTGCAAAAAAAAAACAGACAGACATTGCTCGTATAGAGTATAGGATTTTGCGATTCTTAAATAACATCCTAAACTATCTGCCGCAGAGGGCTGGATAGATAGGTTCTCTACATGAAACAGTATGTCTTGAAAAATTGATGGTCGCTATCATGTCGCCGCGCCGGCCTATGAATGCATTTTCACCTGCCATCAACCAAATAAGGGGGGAGGAGGGGTTTCGCGACGCAACATATAATAAAATCTGTCAACAAAAAAGTACTCTACACACGTACAGTAAGCTGACCTATCATAACTGCTGCCGCTTTACAGGTGGTGGTCAGTATAATGCATACGTATCGTTATTTATAACCTTTGCTCATCTAAAACGGGCTATACACGATTATTTCCAAACTATCACTTTTAACTGAGAACATCAATCGTTTCCACACTGTCACTTTGACATTTCAGTTTGAAATTACATCAGTTTCATCCCCCCCCTTTTAGACTATGATTAGTTTATTGCCGTATAGTTTGCAGTGACACCTGTTATAGTCAAGAGGAAAAAGCGCAGGATCAAGCGAAATGTGTGGATTAGACTGGTTTTTCGAGCGATCCACGTACTCACATAAAATAATATTAAGCTATTTAAAAGAAGTTACAAATATTTTTCACTGAGAAATCTTATCATTTAACGAATATTTTGGAGGAATGTATCTTTTATTGTTTATTTACCTATATTAGTGACTATTTAGTAATTGATGACAATCAGTATTTGTACTTTGTTACAAATCTTGAATAAAGTATTTCTGATTCTGATTCTGACATAATAACTTGAATGAGCTACAGTTTCACCTTAGTCTTATAAGTTTAACACGTTCAGTGCGGCGCGCCGGATTTCCGGAGGTTGCCTAACAAAGAAACAAATGCAATTATCCTGAATACACACTATTAACGCAGTGAATGTGTTAAGGCACAAAAGATGAAATTTGAGTGGCAGAAATGAGTAATTGGACTGATGCGATGATACACACTCATTTAGGTGTGTCAGCAGTCAACATGACATGCCAAAATATTTCATTGTCATCCCTCCATAAATCCAGTTTTTTGGCATGATCACGCCAGATATTGCTTTCACAGTCGTCATTTCGGCATGTCGCTTTTGCATGTTTAGTACGAACTGACAGTTGGAAATGACCGTGCCGGGCTTAAGTGGCTGTGCATGGAATAAGTCCAACAAAGCAATTACTTAATTAAAGTTTATATTATACTACTTTTTTCTCTGTTGACAGAATTTAGGCTTGAATATCTATCATTATTGGAGGGAGATTATATGCCAATTGTTCAGTAAACTTAAGTTTCAGTATGTAAAGATTAACTTTCCTTTTTACTATTTGGTTAACAACTTAATTCCATAGCCTAACCTTAATTTATCATATTTTTGTGTCGAAACTAACATTTATAGTCAACTCCCGATTATCCGGGAGCGGGTTAATCGGGTTGGTTTGATCGGGGTCACGAAAGGTTTATTTTTATTATTTTTATTTATCCCCTTCTAAACATAAACAGAGCAATAACAACAATTTATTTTGCTAAATTATCTTCAGAATGGTATTTTATTTATTTATCAGAATAAATACTATACAAATAATTTAGTAAACACAGCATAATCTGAGAGCCTGTCATCTCGCTAATGAGCCGTGGGCGTGTGATGAGGAGCCTTGACACCTTGACACTACTCTTGACACTGCACCTGGCTAGGCAGTGTGACGGACGGTCGGACGCGGACTTCTAAAAATAGAAACATTTCAAAACAATCACCCTTCCCGCCGCTGTTCACTGTCACGAGGTTCTCACCCAGTGCGGAATTAATTAGCATACTGTTCGGTCTAGGTCTAGTTTAGAGAGTTCGGTGTTTAGAGATCTTTAACCTATTAAATATCATTCAGCGTTTTGGGTAGTATTTACTGCTATCAGCCATTGCTAGTATTAACTATTATTATCTTGATCGTTTGTAGATTTTATCACCATTTCAAGGTTTTCAAATGTATTTAAGTTACGTAAATATATCTAAAATTACATCTGAAAACAATATTGAAGTATAAAAGTGTTAGTAAACCTTTATTATATTTGTAATATTCAATTTATTGAATCCCTTTGTTTTAACCGTTGTTTTGGGTTATCCGGGAGTTGACTGTATTTATTGCTAAATTAAAAAATTATATATATACATGTAGTTCATGTTCACCTCAAGATACATCTTCGTTTCTTTTACTTTTCTCTCTGACTCCCTAGCTCTGTACATGGCCCTCTGTTCCAACACAGACCAATGCTTTAACATTAGGGCCAATGAAGCAAATCGCAACTGGCGCATAAGATGGTAAAAGCGCTTCCGTTAAGCATTAGAAAGATAGGACAAAACATGACTGGTCTCAGTTAAATTTAAATATGTGCCAAAATCTTTGTTTTGTAGACGATAAGCTGTATCTAAAATACAAGATACTTAGTATCCTAAGAAACTTGTAGTATTATACCTCTGTAATAAATAAGCGACTCAAGCTGTTTCACCTGTAACAATTTGAAGGAGTAAAAGCTGATGTTTTTGACCTTTTGTTATTTTTCATGATGTGTTTTGGAACCAACAAAATTAGCTTTAACCGCTTTTAAGTCCTGTCTTGTGTTTTAACCAGATTTCGGTTAACAATTTATTAAATCAGTTGTTCTGGCTTGATACTTTTCTGGCTAGTATTTTTAAGTATAATGAATGCAATGGGTTAATGAGATAAATGTGTTTGATAGGTGTCATCAAAAACATTCAGCTCCACGATACAAGATCCGAGCGTCACTAGAGAGATGCCAGACCAGTTGCTCAGCCTCATGGCAGAAAATAAGTATGTTGGCGTCTTAATCCTACTGAGTATCACTTAGAATATGTACCAGGTCTCTTTTTCCAAAACAAATTTTGGTTAGTATTAAAGAAAGTAAGAAATAGCAAAGCTGTTCAAATACAAAACAAAATTCTCTTAACAAAAGGGAATGCAAACTAAGATCATACAATCAAGATATGACAAGAGATACTTCCCATAGAGCTTTTTACTGTTTAATCATCCACGTAACTTTCTCTTTTTCATTATTAATTTTGTTCTCTTTTGATAGTAAATAAAGATAAAACACAGTATATGAAAATATGTAGCGGTGAATGAAGCAACACCATTAAAACTGCTGGACTATAGCTTTAATTTAGCCAACAAATTTAGGTAGATATTTAGGTGTAACAATAGTCAGTAGTGATAGAGAAGAAGATTAAATTCTATATTGAATTAATACAGCAGATAGATGGTACTGGGGCCTGAACAAGCTGCTGAGGAGCAAATTACTTCGTAAGAAAACCAAAATCAGGATCTGTAAGACATACTACAACCTATAATGCTCTACGGCTGTGAAGTTTGGTCATTAACAAAGTCTTCAGAAAAAGCTCATAACCTTTGAAAAAAATTACTAAGGAAAGTATTTGGACCTTTTGATGAAGCAGGAATTTGGAGAATCAGAAAAAATGAGAACAGAGAGAGATAGTGAGCCGGATATAATTGCAACAATAAAAAGATAACAATTAAGATGGTTGCATCAGATATTGAGAAGGGACAACACCAGCATGATAAAACAGGTGTTTAATGGTAGACGAAATGGTAGAAGATCTCTAGGAATACCAAGACTGCGTTGGAGATACCAAGTGCTGAAGTATGTAAGAAGACTTGGAGCAGGAATAGAAATGGCGAATAACAGAAGAGTGGAGGCGAGGCCAAAAACCATCTTGGCTTTTCACGGCCATAGGAGTAAGTAAGTTAAAGGTTGTTCTTGACCTTTAAAGCATGCAAAGACACGTTAATGTTTCACTTCCAGTAGCATAGGTATGAGAAACTAAAATGGGTGAAATCTGTGCAAATTTAGTGGCATATATCTGCACACTAGTGTTTCCTCATAGTTAAAAATTAAATGCGGTGCATGACAAGTTATGTAAATATCTGCATGACTCAGTGCATAACATTAACCACATTGTCACAGTGAACTTCTGATTCTGCGTTATGCCATTTACAATTTTGTAACTGTGTTTCAATTTTAACTCTTTAGAAGTGCCAGAGTACAGATGCAGTGACGGTGTCATTGTATTGATGAAATGTGTAGCAATATGAACGTCAGAAGGTAAATACTATATAAACATAATAGTGATGACACAAAGCCGCTTACCAAGTATCATCAAAATATATTCATAAATGACAGGTGTAAAATTTGATCTATCATCCATAAGAATAATATTCAAGCTGAGTAAGCAGGTTTGCTGCAAATTATTGTTTTGGGGGTCAAAACAATAATATTTTTATGAAAAAATCAATAGGCTACTCACATCAAGATGAAGTCCCATGCCAAGTTTCATCAATATATGTGATAAAAAGTGGACTGATATGATTTTTTGTTGATTGTTTAGTATGTGTAATAAAATTGTTATTCATGAAATAATATTTGCCAATGTTCTGTGTTTAGTTCTTTAAATATCTCAGTAAGCAAGCTACGCTCCTTTAGCTTTTTCCAGGTTTTTTCTAATCAGTGTTGTCGTTTGCCAGGGAAGAGCCGAGCCGAGGGCCGTGGCGAGTGACGCTGGAGCCGCAGCTGGTGGACTTGTTCCTCGCTTACTGTCCAGTCCGCGAGATGCGGTGGAATGTGTGGCAGGCTCAGACCCGCGTGGCCTCTCAGAGTCTGGAGAACACAGAGTTGCACAACAGTTCCTCACTGGAGAAAATGAGGAGTCTCAGGTAGGCCGTCATGTTTGGTAACAGGAGATCTGGAGTCTCTGGTAAGCTGTTCTGTCTGGTGTCAGGAGATCAGGAGTCTCGTGTAGACCGCTCTGTCTGGTGCCAGGAGCTCAGGAGTCTCATGTAGGCTGTTCAGTCTGGTATCAGGAGCCTCAGGTTTTCTGTTAATTTTGGTATCAGGAGATCAAGAGTCTCAATTTGGTTGTTAAGTCTGGTATCAGGAGTCTCAGATTGGCAGTTCAGTCTGGTATCAGGAGATCAGGGGTCTTAGATAAGGCTGTAAAGTTTAATATCAGGGGTCTCAGGTAGACTGTAAAGTCTGATATCAGGAGTCCCAAATATAGTCTGTGAATTTTTATATCAGGAGATAAGAGGTCTCAGGTCGCACACTCTAATATTGGAAGATCAGATCAAGGCTGATTAAGTTGTCCACAGCCCTCTGGGCACGTCAAGTGAGAGTGCCTCTTCACCAATAATATAGCACCCTTTCATAACTAATGTTAACACATTCAGATTTTCTAATTTTGTTTTGGGAGGGATTTTCAAGTAGTTCAATCAGGTTCTATCAGGAGCTTACTAACCCAAACCAACTATCTTTCACATTCGAGGGCAGCATCAAGCTTTGAGGAATAAGTTATAGGCCTATCTGTGCTATGTAAGACAAACAAATAAAAATAAGACAAATAAACATAAAAGTATAATGGAGGGGAATAATAAAACAAAGATCTAAAAATATACTTATTTTGCCATAGTAAGAGTAATAAGTATAATTAGGAAAATTTCACTGATTTATATGTATTTAAAAAATAATTGGTTATTTAGGGCAAATTGAAGCCTCATTTAGGGTAAAATTTGAGTGATAACGATGCTGTTTCCCACAAGACCGCTTCCTATACTTACATTTTACATGGCAAACGTTTTTCTTAGTAGCTATATGTGTTCAATTTTCACTTGTGACACTTCTTAGCTATTTAATTTTGTTTAACTGAAAGAACATTCATTTTTTTAATTCCTACGTAAATTTATTTATGATAGATTTTGTTTAAAATTAAAATTTACTTTTATTTTTTTCTCCTGTACTATTTACTCTATTTTGTGCTCTCACTTTTTCCTGTGTCTCAATTAATTGATCTTTAGGTGTTATTCTTTGTTACAAAAGTGGAAATGTTTGGGACAAAACATTTGAGAGAAACAATATCATTTGGTTACGTTTCTTATAATAACTCAACTTTAGTTCACTCATAATGTCAAAACTGAGTAATGATTATAAAATAATGTTAAGTCAATGATTATAAATTATTTCTGTTTGCTATTGTAGGAGAGATGAAGCAAGGCTCTTAGGTTACAAAACGTACGCACACATGTCGATGGAAACGAAAATGGCAGGATCTCTGGAGAAAGTTCAAGAAACACTAGGAAATATGCTGCAAGTCGGTAAGTCCATGTAACTAGATTGTCAAACTCTTGCCATCTGAAAAGTTCCTAACGTGACACCCTGAACACGTTTTGGGGGGTCGTTCAAAATGATATATGAGGCAAATATGACAGTAGCGGCGACCGATAGTGTCCTTGACGGATTCGCCAGTCAGTGATGGGAGCCCGCTTATTGTTTTTGCGAACGTGCGCTACCGCCTTTTCCATAAATAACTTATCCTTCCTACCCCCTACCCCGTCCTATTTACCCCCTTCCCCACCCTTCAAAGTAAGTATGTCAAGTCAGTTCACTCGAGACGCTGCGGGAGTTAAAACACGTTTTTGATTCTTTCGTGATTCGCTATTGTTTTTCTGCTCATAATACTCCCTGTGTTAAATTGTTCCATATGCTCCCTATAGTTCGACATTTTGATAGTTCGACACCCCTTTAGTCCACAGTGTCGAACTATCGAGGTTCTACTGTATATATATATGTGTGTGTATGCACTCTAGCGGTCACATTTTTTATCCGATTTACTTCAAATTTGGTAGGGACGTTCCTTTCTATAATCAGTTAAACGAGTTTATTGGGCAAAACAATCGGAAAACTCTAAACCCCTTTTTTGGGGATTAATCTTTTAAATTTTGAGTTTTTGGGCCTTAAAAGGGTCAGAAAAGCCCCGGATGTAAAAAGATAGGAATTAGTGAGGCAAAAGTTTTAAGCCATCTCTCGTCATTCTAGCATAAACATTTACCGAGTTATTAAAGAAAATGTGTATCGACTAAACACAGTACGTTGTCTTATGGGGGTTTTACATTAGAAAAGCCTGTTATTGATTTTTTGGTGTACTTTTATCATTTCCAGCAACCTCAAGCCTACTTTCAAGCCTGACCAGACCTTCTACTAACCTTATAATGCGCAAAATTGTATCCCCAGCACTGCAGGTAAATGAAACCAGGAGCATCTTAACAGCCAAAAAATCAATATTTTCAGATTTCAATAAAATTGGAATAAATGTATGTTTTTACACTGGTTTTGAGTTAAATGTTTTGTGTGTGGAAATTCACTTCCCTCACGTCAGCGTGCTGTGTGCAAACTCGTTTTCATTTCATATGTTTTTTCAACTTTTTCCTCAAATATTTTATGAATCCATCATGTTGAAATTTGTTAATAACTTTCAGCTGCCCATTCATAGACTTACTTCACTTGAAAAGTTACCTCAATATTTAGGGAAAAAACTCTATAATAAATTACCTAATACTTTAAAGTCAATTGTAGAAATGGATAGGTTCAAAGGAGAAATTACTGCTCTATTACTAAGTAAAACATATTATAGTATTAATGATTATCTAAATGACGTTTTTTGATGGATTTTATACAAGTTGTGACATATTGTATATATATATATATTAGTTTTAAGATTTATTGTATTTCCTTTTGACAATTTCACCTGTTTCTCCAGCATTGCTGGTTTGTGTAAATTTTATGTGAAAATAAACTATTGACTATTGTTATGAAGCCATTATTTTATGATTTACTTGAGATTGGTGATTCACAAACTATACTATACCAAATCTTACAGTCCCGTTTCAAAACTAATTTGTAACTATGCTAAATGTACTAAATTTAACACACTGTACTAGAGCTCAGAATCTCTCTGTAACCAAAATAAAATAATCTTAAAATATGAAATTTAATTTAGAGGAATTTTATTTCTATGTTCTAAACCTCTAAAACAGTTTTAATTTTGTTTATTTTTATTTTTGACAAAGTTATAGTTTAAATTAACTGTGCACCTGCATTTTGTAGTGATTATAAGGAATAAAGTAGAAAGTAAAGATTATGTAAAATCGATTTCTGTGTTTGATTTTCAAATTTTGTTTGAATTCAGCAAAACCAGCCGCAGACAGGGAGGTGGCGGATTTGCAGAAGTTTGCATGGGAGAGAGGGTTCGAGGGCAGCTTTCAACCATGGGACATCTCTTTCTGGGAGAGGAAACAGAAGAAAACACTTTTCAAGTAAGAAATCCGTCACTAAATACAGAAAACTTCTTTAATTAATTCCCAAGCAGGAAATATATTGATTAGTTTTTAATTTTACTGGCTTATACTGTACGTACCAGCAGGAATTAGAGCCCATATGAACCCATTGAAAAGTAATCTTTACCTTTTTAAGTATTGTGGCTTATACTATACATACCAGCAGGAATTAGAGCCCATATGAACCCATTGAAAAGTGATCTTAACCCTTTTTAAGTATTGTGGTTTATACTGTACGTACCAGCAGGAATTAGAGCCCATATGAACCCATTGAAAAGTGATCTTTACCCTTTTTAAGTATTGTACGTAAATCTATAATACATTTTATAAATACACTAGCTGGCCCGACAGACGTCCTGTCCTAATTTTATTGAATTTTTTTATGTCAAATACTCGGATCATTTTCAAGATGAGCTCGTTCGCTTTGCTCACTCGCCTCCTGGATGAGCTCATTCGCTACGCTCACTCGCCTAGGTATCGAAAAAAGAGTTTGAGTTACCATTCAAGTAGTTTTTTTATTTCCATAATGAGAGTTGCCATTTAAGTCATTTTTTTATTTCCATATTGAACATATGTTTATGCCTTTTAAGTATGTTCAGATATAATCATTTTGTTAACAGCTGTTTGGTGTAACTAACTGAACTTTGATCAAACGAATGGGAACTTAGAAGTCCAGTGGGACTGAGCCCTTAGGTCGGATTAAAAATATTATTTTATATGAACCTTGTCCTGCCTTAAAAGAACACAACAAAAAAGAATTATTCAATTTAGTGCACTCATTCTCAAGTTATGGAATCAAAAAGGAAAACAGGCATTCATTTTTATTTATTAAGATAATTTCTTGAGTAGCATGCATGACATGTGTTGTTAAAATTAAACAGGTTACAATGAATCATGTATCAGTACACTACAAAATATATTTACACTAATACTGTACACGTACATTACGGTAAACGTACATAAACACTCTTACGTTCATTTTGATCAATTTAAACCAGTCAAACCTGTCATCATCAGTCCCAATCAGAGAAACTCACTTGATGGTAAGTTGCATCATCACCACCATGGTAGTGTCTGAGGGTAAAACATGTCAATTTTGTTGCACATACAGTAGGACCTCGCTTAACCGAGTTAATTGGGACCGAGGCCACCTCGGAGACATCAAATCTCGGATAACACGGAATGTAACCTAAAAATCGTAATTGGGGTTATAAATAGCTCAAGATAGGTTAAAACCATGAAATAAAACAATGATTTGAGTTTTGTTCTGTTTATTAGTACAAGAAATATCGTAACATTGCATTTAGTTTCGAGTCTGAAGACACAACGACACATTTGCGCTTAGCACTCATCTCTCTAATTAACACGCACATGCTAAGTTAACAGCGATAAACAGAACTGAGTAAACAAATCACTGTCAACACTAAATGGCGGCTTCGGCAGACTAACGACGACGGTTCCGAATTGCACTGTCTGCTACGCACAAACTTTGCCGAACGACCCCGACAACTGACGACGTTTACTGTAGTTGAATGCAAACACAATACAGTTCAGCGCGCGTATTGCGGTTGCGGTAAGTGAAGGCGCGCGCTGTCAATTGCTCGTTTATTTGAGCGTGTTACTTTCTCTTTGAAATTTATAATACTGTACACATATTAGGACTGCCTCGGTTAACCCGGAATCTCGGATAAGCGAGGCTCGGTTTACCGAGGTTCTACTATAGTTTTTTTATTGCGATTAAAATTCAAAAACGATGATTTTGGGCTATTTATGATTAAAGCTTAACTTTTGAAAAAAGTAGGTACAGTTTAGTGGCATACAATGTTAACACCACATAGTTTAAACTATTGCTTATCAGATTTTGAAGGTTTTCTAATTTTTTCTTTACTTATAAAGCATTTATTTTATTTTTATAAAAACTTGTAACCCGGCTTAGTGATATGGGCCAGGAATATTCTTGGAGTTCTTGGTGAGTGGGAACTTATGAATTGTAAATACTTCCAAGCCCCTAGGACAGGGAATTTATCAAAAATTGAAAATTTATAAAATGTTTAAACATTTAGTTACAACATTTTAGTTATGTTTATCTACTCTAAAGTGGAGTAAAATAAATAAATAAATATAATAAATAAAATGGTCTTTTATTTAGAGCGTTTTTCATGAACATTACATGGTTTTCTAAACAACTCGAGTCACATAAAATTGTTAACACAAAGCTATTTACAACAAAAATTATCTAATAATATTATACAATGTTATATGACTTAAAACTAACAAAATTGACCTGATCAAAAACAAAATCTTTTAAACCTGTCCACTTAATAACGCATTTTGCAATCTTTTTTAAAAGTCTTTTGACTGACCAATTCATGGCCGAAACTGGACGACAGAGAGTTATGAAGCTCTGGGGCAAAAAAATAAAACCCCTTACGAGTAGACTCACAGCGCACACAAGGCATCTCAAGCATGTTGTCCTGCCTGGTACACCGGGAACGCATTTCAGAACAGGTCCTGAGCCTCTCTCTCAAATATTTCGGTCTCTCCTCAGTCAGGACTCTACGAACGAGACAAGAAGTGCGGAGAAAGCATAAGTCAGCCATCGGCAATAAGCAGCTAATTAGTGTAATCCCATTAATTATTTACTATCAGTGACTCAATGATTAATACAGTGCTTCTGTGGCCTTCTAGTTTCCAAGAAGAACTGCTGACGGATTACTTACCGTTCGACAAGGTGTGGGAGGGGTTGGTTCGTCTGTGCGAGAGCATGTTTGACGTCAAGTTTGTGGAGAACAAAACCATCGACAGGTGGCATCCGGAAGTCAGATTCTTCTACATCTACGAAGAGACCAACAAACCGGCAGCCGGCTTCTATCTAGATCCTTACGCGAGGTAAAGAGGTTTCGTAACTCCTTAGTTTATAGAAAGCTTTATATTCTTAATGCTCAGCATAAGTGAGGAGAGTTGTATGGATTATCAAAACCATATAATGTTTTTGGGGAAAACCTACTGTGTAGTTGGTGACATATAGTTTCCTTTGTGTAGCAACTGTGTTAATTTGTAATTTATATACTAAATGGCATATATTTTTATTTCTCCCCCTATACATAGTATATGGAGAAAGTATTGTTTTCGTAAAAATTTTCGAATTTGAGTTGTTAGTGGAAATATTCGTTTTGGTGCTCCCTGAACCCAAAAAAGTGGTTTTTACGTGATGTCTGTCTGTGTGTGTGTGTGTGTGTGTGTGTGTGTGTGTGTGTGTGTGTGTCCGTGTGTGTGTGTGTGTGTGTGTCTGTGTGTGTGTCTGTGTGGATGTTTACAGAGCTAGAGCCCTAACCTATGGGCCGATTTTTATGAAATTTGGTATGTAGGTACTAATCCACGATATCTCCAGGCGTTTTTTCATTTTTTTGGATTTTTGATTTTTAAGGGTAATTATCCCCCAAAAACCGCCAAAAAAGATGAAAAATCCAAATTTCTCAAAAACGGCTCTAACGATTTTGATTAAACTTTCGTGGTTTGTAGAACTTTAGGTTTGCAACAAAATGACACCAGCCGCATTTCTTGAAAAATTCGGGTTCAGAAATTACAGGACTTAAAACATCCAAAATTCAATTTTTTGGATTTTTTATAAAAAATCATAAATGTTAAAAAAGATTACTATTCACCATTAAAAAGAGCTGAAAAAACTAAATAAATTAGTATTTTAAATTACTATTCTACGATTGCTAGTTACGGAGAAAATTGAAATTTTCATTTAGCTGTAAACACAGTACGTTGTCCAATGTTATTCTTATGGGGAATACAAATATAACTATTTCTCTCTTATTTACTGATCAATTTCATTAAAATTTGATATGCAGGTCAAGTTAGCATTGACCAACAGATGATGTTTAAAATGTGTTGCTATTTAACCCGGGGGGGGCAAGGGGGCATTTCCCCTCTCAAAACCACTGTGTGTAGCAACGGACTCTATAGTGCCTCTCAAAAAGGGATTTGGGTGGATATTTCTGAAAACAACTATTTTAGACAATTTTCTGTACATTTATCTATACTTCATATTCTATATTTAGTAAATAACAAATATTTTTGTCATTAAAGTTTGGCTAAAAGGGAGAAAGTATGTGTCAGTTTCCTGATACCGTTTATTGCTTATAAGTATTCTATTGATTTAGAACACCTTATTTAAACAAATATACAGCCTTATTGCTTATGAATTATTGTGTGCCAGGTAGTTACTTTTGCCATATATCTGTTGACAGATGGTACCAGTATTTGTTAGAATGAAATAGTTTTATTAGGTTCTAGCTGGAAACTAGGAGAACATTTGTTTGAGTAGCATGTAGTAAAGATTGATTGTGTTTTTAGTATTCTTCTCTTACATAAATTAATGAATATTTCCTGACAATTTGGTGAAGAATACTGCATCCTTTCTGCTGTGAAACTGAAATTTTGCAACTTACAAACCTTCTAATCGTATTAATTCAAAGCCTTGATTTCTTTTTTAAATGAAAATATAATAAACTATAGGTACAAGAAATCTTTCCATGAGTGATTGTTTGATTAAATATCGTAAAGAAAGCATATTTTTAGAAATGCTAGTTTTTTTAAGAAAGCAATTTATTCTGATGCCCTACTTGTTTCTTGCAAAATTATATTTCCCGAATCAGCGCCAAGCCTTTCATTTAAGCTGCTCCCACCATCCTGCAATATTCCAAACTTCCACAATTCTCTTTCAGAATTTTACTTTTAATAGAAATTTTTAAAAGGGTATTTCTTTAATTTATCATTTCTTCCATTAAAACAAGGAGTCTGTTTCTGAGACAGTTTAATAACTGATTGGTCGCAGGGAAGACAAGTTGACCTCGAGACAGAGAGACGCGTACGTCGTGAGCATCACTCCAGCCGCACGGATACACAAGACTCTGCCGCTGTCCTCCCTGGTGATGCACCTGGACCCCCCGATCTACGGGAAACCTGCGCTGCTCACCTGGCAGGACGTCCAGGTGCTGTTTAAACAGGTAATGACGCTCGTACTGTTCTCGATAGGCAATACAACCCACCACATGTTAAATGTCCATCCCTATCTTGAGAGGTAAGTAATGAGCTTTATTGCAGACCAGGGAGGTAATGACACATAGCGTTATGATTACACCCCCGGCAGAGCTAGATCAGGGAGATAATGACACATAAGGTTACGATTACAGTCACAGTAGAGCTCAACCAGCTATTACACGCCTAAAACCATCACCGCGTTTCCCACAAGGTCACATAGGCACATACCTAAGGGGCAAAATTTTAAGCACAAAGAAAAAGATTAACATGTGGACTGCAGTTGCCATGAGGCATTTATTTCCCCGGTGAAGCAAAAGTCTCGATGGGCACGTCAAATTTTCAGATCCCTGCTAACCAATGAAAATGACGCTGTATGGTGTTGTTTTGCGTTACATAGTTAGATGTAGTTCTACAAAGTGCCAATAGGTAGCAACCCAACAGTACAGAGCAAGGTAGCTAGTGTTGCCATCGGGACACAATACACTGTATGACATGTTTTAATTGCTTTCAGGATTTAATTACGAAAAACAGACTTAGCGCCCCGGTTTTTCGGCATTGCACAGATGAGAGGGAGGGGCAACAGTTAGTGTGCCTAGCAGTGCTGTTTGGCTTAACACAACCCTGCTTTAAACATGCCTTCAGTTCCAATTTAGTTTTTTTTTAACCAACTGTCCGTTGCTATACCGAATAAGCCTTTGCGGTGATCTAAATACAGGTACCGTAATATGAGACTGTTGGGCAACCTAATGGTTACCGCTCGTGAAACAGTATCATAGCAGTAAACTGGAATCAAACCTACGTTTTGACCACGTCTGACTTGTAAGGCCAATGTGAGACGATAGAAAGTGCTCAGTCAGGATCTTCCCCAGCAGGGAATACACTCAGTCATAAATTTGTTGGCGCCCTCAGCACCTCATCCTGCTGCTGCGTTTACTCTACCAACAAGCCACGCCCTCGTTCGCACTACGTTCATGACATCAGCAGTTCTGCCAACTTCCAGAATTCTTAATAAAATGACGGGACCCTCAGAATCGATTGTATTGTGTATAAAAATTAGAGTAACCTAACCTCCGCAGCTCGCTGTGTAAGTTTTTAGTCCGGTATAAAATTGTAATTGTTTACTTGTCATATACATTGCAATATTTTATTCAAACCACGCTTTGAACTTCTGATTAATGGGAGAAAATAATACTAAGGGGTAACTTTTATTCAATCCACACTACATAGTTTACAAGTTCTTTAAAACAATCTAGGTAGATTTTCTCTTTTAAGCAAAACCATTAATAACTATTTTTAAATTATTTTCACAAAGTACTAACAAAGGCAATATTTGTGGTTTTAAACTGTTGAATTTTATGAGGATCTTTATTATGTTGTTTATGACGACACTCAGAACACTCACAGGTCACAACCACTGATGACAGGTGAGCAACCGGTGGCCAGAGGGTGTGGACTGTTTGGTACAGTACACTTGGTGGCAGGGGGCATGCATAGGATGAATTTGAGTGAGAAACATTTCTTACTGAGCGGGTTCCCTGCTGGGACAGTTCCTGACCGAGTCAATTCTGCACTACTGCACCCGGTAGAGTTGCAGGTTATGTCAGCAATATATATTTCGGTTCAATAACACCATGACTTAGTAATGGAAATTGTTAAGATTATATTCACTTATTTTGTTTTGTGTGTATCTACACCAGTGGCATTTTTTAACATTTTGATAGGGAACGGTCCAAACCTGATCTTGTTACTCTAAGGTCTTGTTGCTTTGTCATTACATAAAAACTTAAACACACTTACATAAACATGTTACAAAGAAAATTGATAGGCTTATCACTTTACTCAACATGACCATAACACAACTGAGTAGGCTGCCGAATTGTCATGTTATCCCTAGTCCAATAATGTTACCGTGAAACGAAGGAAAGTCCTCAGTCAAGAATTGTCGCAGCGACAACTACGCTCAGTAGAAAGGTTGGCAGGAGAATTGTCTCAGTTCCCCACCCTGCAGCCACGAGTACTACACCAGCAAGCCACGCCCTCGTTCCCACTCATACATAATAACAACAGCTATGCCAACCTCCAGCATCCAGCGTAAAATTATGGTACCCTTGGAAACTTTCGTGATGTGTATGGAACTTAGAGTAACCTAACCTAACCGCCACAGTGTGCTCTGTAAGGTTTTAGTCTGGTATAAAGCTGTAACTGTTTATTTTTCATAATATTTCGATGTTTTTCAAACCATGCTTTACAAATCACAAGTTCATGAAATCAATTGAAATGTTCTCTTTCATGGACATAATTAATTACCGGTATCAAATTATGTTCAAAGCGTACAAAGAATGGCAATAAATTGAATTGAATGGTTTTAAATTGTCGTATTTTATAAGTATCTATATTCTGTTGTTTATGTCTGTTGGCATCACTAACGGGGAGGGAGCAACCTTGGTCAGAGTGCATGTGCGTTGACGGTGATGGTGGCGGCAGTAGGTGTGAACACCATAAATCCCCCGTCAGACCTGTAGGGCTGAGTGGAGTCGTCGCTGCGACAGTTCCCAACATGTCCAATTCTGCGCTCCTGTTGCCGTACTTGTTGTCATGTGTGTATTGTAATGTTGCAGTTTGGTCACATGCTGCAGCAGCTGTTGACGACGGTGACATATGCCGAGGTCGCAGGCCAGTCCAACGTGGAGTGGGATGCAGTGGAAGTCGTCGGAAACGTCTTCCTGCATTGGTCAGTTCATTTTCAGCAGAACACGGCAAATTAGTGAATTGAATTAGAATTCTGTTTTATGTTTCCTATTAGTGTGCAACGTAAAACCTTTTTATCTCTCACAAATAAATGTGAAAATTGATCATTCTAAAAATAGTTTGGATAGTAAACTACTTCAACAGAAGCTTAATTTCTGATACATCTTTGCCACTTTGGTTATAGTACCTGGGGGCCGAGCTTTGCTCGGGGGAAGGACAGTTAGTTTGTTTAGATGACTTAGAGTAATATTTCACCACTTTCCCCTACTGATAATCAGATTTGTATAATTCATTTGCCTCTTTTCTACATTTTTAAGGTCACTCCAGTTGTTATTTACAGCTCAGTGTCCCTATGATTATTTTACTACTCTATATATGTAGTCTTCACTAAAATCTTTTAATCTCTGCTCTCAGGAAACCACATGTTAATAATCATAAACAACATGAGTATTACTTTGACAGTTCCCTGGTTGATTATGAACAGCTGTTACAATTCTTTTGTTTTTATTTGAAACTCCATAAGCCCAATGTAATTTTTTTTAACTTTTCATTTGATTTTTTTACATTATTTGATTTTCCTGGGGATGAGGCCTGTCTAAAACTTATTTTTATCCCAGAAATTGGTTATTTCGAACGTTTGAAGGAAATCGTTAGAGCCGTTTTTGAGATCAGTGTCGCAAGCAAGCAAACAAGCAAGCAAACCTTACTCATATTAGAGTATAGGATTTATTTAGTTTTTTGTAAAAGCATTTTATACAGTTTGATTGAGAACAGTGGTCTTCTTTATTTTAGAAAGCATAATTTTAAACCAATGGCCCAGTCATTTGGCGGCTGGATCCAGTTAAAAGCCTTAACCAAATTCTCAAGACTGCATTTCCCAAGGTTACTGTAAATCATTCGGACAAATAATAATTTAGAATAGAATCATCAAATTCTTTATCGAGCCAAGCAATATCACATTCTAATACTTTGGTACTTCAATAAAAAGGAAGGAAGTTTTTATATTTCAAATTTCAAAGTAGTCCATTTTCCTACTAGGTACTCTTACAAGGTGTGGAAGCCCTTTCTCAAGGAACCCTTTGTTTTGAGTTGGAAATTTTATCAACATATATAAATCCATTTAAAATTTATATAAAACAAATTTTGAAGTGTTATGTGTAGATAAATTACAACTTAAATTTTGTTGAAAAGAGAATCCTACAAACTCAATTGATGGTTCTAGGCTGAAGGAACCAGCTGTCCTGGAGAGCATATCTGGACATTACGCATCCGGTGAGAAGTTGCCCCCCCTGCCGCTGGGGGACATAGAGAAACACTTCGCCGGCTACAGGCTGTGCGAGGAGCTATTCAAGGCTCACCTGGACCTGGAGATGTTCTCAACGTGAGTGGCCGTAGTGGTAGATATGGTGGAATCTAGTGATGGGCGATTCGCGAACGAATCGTTCAAATCAAACGAATTATCGAGTGAATCAAATAAATCATGATTCAACTTTTAAAAGAACCGATTCGTGGTGCGAATCATCTCTGGTAAATATGCCTCGGTTATGTTGCTCGGTTTCGTTCACTTCGTTCGCGAATCGGTGTAGACCATCGTGGTTCGCAATTCAATTGCGTTTCCGCTGAAAAACGGTTGGGGGGGAAGTTGAAGCGGAAAGAAGGGGAGGGAGACGGACAAGAGGAGAGATCGCTAAACGCAGTCTCATTGGTTTGCGTATGCGCAGCAAACGTTTTGTGAAATCCCACAATTCCTTGCAAATCTATTTTGTTTTGACCTCTCTTTCTTTACAATATCATATCTGCTGGTGCTGATTTAATTGGACTATCGGTTCGCAAACCGATTGTTGTTATGTCACTCAGCTAGCTTTGAGTATCAGCTGATCCGTCTAAACGCTTGCTTATTGGTTCTTTAAGGAGTTTGCGGCTGCGCAATAATAATTTGTGATGTTCGATTCACTTGGACTATCGGTTCGCATATCGCATATTGGAGTCGTAACATAACAGGACGGCCAAATAATTTATAACAACCGATTCTTTTACATTACGGCGAGGACAGATAATGAATCGGTTCAAATTTCGATTCTTTTGAATAGAGTGATTCAAATGAATCAGTTCGCTAAGAAGAATCAAACTGCCCATCACTGTGGAATCTCAATATCTCGAACCTCAAATCAATTAGTCAAATTTGTGTTATTCCCTTGAACTTGCCTACTTAATACTATGTATGATATTTTACCTCTGTAAGTTAAAGGGTTGGCTGAGAACCTCTGGATAACTCAACATTTTGTGGTTTATCCTACTGTTGCACCTCTACAACTCGGATTGTTACCTGGAAACGTTTTGTGGCTTATCCTACTGTTGCACCTCTATAACTCGGATTGTTACCTGGAAACGTTTTGTGGCTTATCCTACTGTTGCACCTCTACAACTCGGATTGTTACCTGGAAACGTTTTGTGGCTTATCCTACTGTTGCACCTCTACAACTCGGATTGTTACCTGGAAACATTTTGTGGCTTATCTACTGTTGCACCTCTACAACTCGGATTGTTACCTGGAAACGTTTTGTGGCTTATCCTACTGTTGCACCTCTACAACTCGGATTGTTACCTGGAAACGTTTTGTGGCTTATCCTACTGTTGCACCTCTATAACTGGGATTTTTACCTGGAAACGTTTTGTGGCTTATCCTACTGTTGCACCTCTACAACTCGGATTGTTACCTGGAAACGTTTTGTGGCTTATCTACTGTTGCACCTCTACAACTCGGATTGTTACCTGGAAACGTTTTGTGGCTTATCTACTGTTGCACCTCTACAACTCGGATTGTTACCTGGAAACGTTTTGTGGCTTATCCTACTGTTGCACCTCTGCAACTCGGATTGTTACCTGGAAACATTTTGTGGCATATCCTACTGTTGCACCTCTACAACTCGGATTGTTACCTGGAAACGTTTTGTGGCTTATCTACTGTTGCACCTCTACAACTCGGATTGTTACCTGGAAACATTTTGTGGCTTATCTACTGTTGCACCTCTACAACTCGGATTGTTACCTGGAAACGTTTTGTGGCTTATCTACTGTTGCACCTCTACAACTCGGATTGTTACCTGGAAACGTTTTGTGGCTTATCTACTGTTGCACCTCTACAACTCGGATTGTTACCTGGAAACGTTTTGTGGCTTATCTACTGTTGCACCTCTACAACTCGGATTGTTACCTGGAAACGTTTTGTGGCTTATCCTACTGTTGCACCTCTACAACTCGGATTGTTACCTGGAAACGTTTTGTGGCTTATCTACTGTTGCACCTCTACAACTCGGATTGTTACCTGGAAACGTTTTGTGGCTTATCTACTGTTGCACCTCTACAACTCGGATTGTTACCTGGAAACGTTTTGTGGCTTATCTACTGTTGCACCTCTACAACTCGGATTGTTACCTGGAAAACCTCTATAACTCAAATTTGTAAATACACCGTACCTCTATAAGTCAAAGTGTATTTGAGCATGTATCATTCATGTTGAAAAAAAACGACTGATAATAGACAAAATCGTTCAAGCAAAACATCACCAGATTGCCAAATTGTGAGTTCGTATTATTTCCTACTCTATGACATGTTCACTGAAGCATGTTTTTTCGTCCTCCAGTGCATTCACCAAAGAAACTGTTCAAAACATTTCTAGGCTTATTTTTGACATTTTAAATTGTAAAAATCCCTTTTAATTATGATATAAAACAAAATGATGTAAGGATTCTAATCCTCCATGACGCATCAATTGCGTTGCCGTGATCCTTAATAAGTCAAAGTCTGTGGAAGATCACCTTGATAAGTCGAACCTCAACTTCAATATGTTCGATAACTCAATTTGTTTTCCGTTCCCTGAGGTTTGAGTAATTGAGGTTCCGCTGTTTTGGCTACCTGCGTTAGTTAATGCTGGAAGAGCCGTTGGGTATGTAGTTGTAGATTAGGAAGTCTTGGTTATCCCTCACCCACAGGTAATCATGTGAGGGCTTTTCTGCCTGTTTTTAGTAATGTTTTCCTACCTACTGGAAAAGAGAGGAAGCCTTCCCTATACCACCCCAGAGGGCTGTAACACTCCCAGCAGGATGGATAAGGGAGGAAGGATAGGTTCAGCCAAGCTGTGACCAGATGGAAAGAAAATGCACCTTAGCCATTAGAATGAGAGCTGATGCCTACCCTTAACCATAATGGCTGTCAGTACACCCCTGCCCATCCCACTGCCAAACCCAGCCTCCCCTGGTGAAGGAACTGAAGGTGTTCACTAAAGACGACTACTTAGATGCTTTCCATTGTGGTAACAACAATTTTCTGAATCAGTATTTTTATTATCTCTAAACATAGCCTTAACCCATTGAGGTAGTAATTTTATTCTATTTGCAGTAGCCTATAACGGGAATTGATTGGTGCTGCACTCTAGTAGCAAAAATATGTAACTAATGACCGCGGGCGTCTACGGTTCTATCCGCTAGGGGTGCGGACTGACTGAAAAACCGTAATATCGCCGCCAGGCCTTTGGTCGTGTTAGCTGAGTTGGCTACGTCGTGGAAACACCTTGGCCAGGTGGTGATACGATGTTCGTGGGTTCGATTCCCGCACATGATCAAAACTGACCAGTTGTGCAATTCTCAATGAGTTAACCGGTCTGTGGCAACGTTGGTGGGAGGGCCCAAGTAAAACAAACGGTGGCAGGCTTGCTTGGAAGTTGACGGGATCGGTTAATTCTTTGAGACTTGCACATGGTCAACACTGATTTTGCTAATTTTTACTTATGTCTACTGTGTGTGTGCCAATACGACTAAACTGAAAGAAAACAATATTTTAATTAAAATACGCCATTAATCCATTTAAAAACACCAATTTTATACTCCAATTCACAGGTTAATAAAATTACAAGTAAGGAACGAGACCAGCTCGTATGTCTACGCCAATGGGTTAAATTCATGTAATCTGTGTCATAATCCATACAAGCGCAATTCATTCGTCTACATATTGTTGTTGGATACATACAAATATTTTAATTTCTTAGCCCTCACCTCCCAAGACTTATGCCCCAACACTAACACTAACAACCACCACTAGGGAGAACCAACTCCCACTGTATAGAAGTTGAGAGGTGTCATGGTTACGACGAGTGTTATGTAACGGGCAAACATTGCAATTACTTTTTTAACAAAAAAATGTAAATAGATTTGATTGATTGATTGAAACAAGTCTTAGTAATTGCATGACAGATTTTGTTGTAGGCTAGAAATCGTCTTGCCACCTTTTTGTCATCAAGGTCGTTTTAAAAATGCTGCTTTCTTTTGGTGGATAAGAAATTTAATTTAAAATTACCCTCTTTTTAAATTTAAGTTCTAAAAAGAGTATAAAAGACAGTAAAAGAACATTTTGTCTCAGTTAAGAAAATCATGTACATGAGATCTTCAGTTTGATGTGTTTTTAATAATTAGTTTTACAAAATTTATTAGTTTTCATAAAAACCAAATTTAATGTTAATAAACGTTTCCCTCATGTTTTTAGGAAAGACTTTTGGCAAGACATCATGAAGAATTTGTGGCCTGCACATTTTATTCTTCCACATGACAAATGGAACTCGCTGCCTTGCAGGTAACTTGATCGTAATCGTTTTAAACAAATTGAAGATCATCAAAGATTAAGTAATATCAATTATCCATTAAAAATAATAAAATAGTACTGTCAGGTGTCCCGTTCTCCGCACAGGAATCTCACAGTCTCAGGGTCAGATGCTTTGAAGGTTTTACATTATTATCAGCTGTTAGATTAAATAAAATATAACTCCATAAGATTAACATTGGAACTTTAAAAACCCATGGGGCGGAGCCCTGAAGGTGGATGCTTTTCAAAACCCCAAAAGGCACATCTTGAGGTAAGAGCTTTCGAGTGTAAGAAAAGTAATAGTTAAAAGGTATAACTCGCCGAACAAAAATCAAGAAATTATTTTAATAATATTGATATTTTATTACTGTACCAAAAGTGGACGGTTCTGGTACGTGATCGTGTTTTCTGTGCGGGGCGACAGCTGAGTGCAGAAATTAAACGATAATTTTCATCACACTATAAATAACAATAATAATAAACATATTTTTAGACATTTTTATCAGGTCTCCCGAGTAATATTTCTCATAACATAATGTCAACAATAGGTTTACATTGTTTTTACGTTAATTTAGTATCTACATTAATAAGACCAGCTGATTTATAATGCAGCATTACTTTTGGTGTGTAAAAAAAACAAACAGGCTACTAGCACTACTAGTGTTAGAATGCATAACTAATAACACTGCAGAAAAATCTCATGCTGTTTTTTACGAGTGGGAAAGTATCACTTTCGGTATTCACAGCTTATACTGAAAATAGGTACTTTCAATACATTGTAATGAAAAACAAATTACAGTAGACCCGGCACTGTGTCAGTCCGTTCCTCCAGGATTTGTGTTTTATTTACGGCTGTGGAGGGGGAACCAAGTTGACACATGGGAGAACGCTGTTGTAACGAGGGATTCCCGATGTATCAGTTGCCTTGTAATTCACATACTCAACCACTCCATTAACTAGTGTGGCGCTCAGAGGGTTAAAATATTTGTGACGCGCCGCTACACCCGGTACCTTCAGTTTCAGTGAGATCGTGACGGAGCAGTGGAGCGCCGCGTACTTCAGCCACGTCTGGGCTCGCATGGTGGCCGCCGACGTCTACAGCGCCTTCACTGAGCCGGACGTCGACAGGAACAACATCGGAGAGAGGTCTGTGTTATTAATGAACTGAAGTTGTTAGTGTTAGCTAAGTTGTAAAGTATTGCATCGTTAGAACAGTTTTTGTGGGTAAACTTGTTACTGATGTATGTCTGATATGTTGGTACAGAGTGTTTTTATTTTGTTTAATACAACCCAATTTCATGAAAGCAAAGTCATGTTTTAAGGTCAATACAAGTGCCTAAGGCTACGTTCACAATGACTGCTTTTTGACAACCGGTAGAGATCCGACAGTTCAAATTATTTTAGTTAAAGAAAGAATAAAATTAACCATAAAGTAGGATTGCTTGGATAGAGACTATCTTGGATATCGATAGTTTATTTTTCTTGGTTTTATGTGTAATTCATATATATATTGTATTGCTTGTTTGTTCAACAAATGTAAAATGGTGTAACCGTTAATGAATAAATGAAGCCAAAGAAAATGGCGCTAAGCCAGTTAACAGCCACTACTGCCAGCTACTGCTACTGGATTGGACGGTTCTGTTTTGCTACTGACAGGCTAGTTTCCTGGTAGTGGCTCATGTGTTGTAACCTGCACATTCACATTGGCCAGTGATAAGAAGTCGGTCGACAGGTTTTGTCGATATCCCACACTAATAATTTCTTGTTGGTTTTTATGAGGTTTAGGTAGTATCTACTTTTTTAACTCATTGTTTGCGGTAAAAATCGTGTCAGCGGAGTTATTTACCGCGCTAGGCTCTTTATGCATGGCCTTTAAAATCACGTGCGGCCATTGTTAGCTGTTATTTTGTATTCAAGCAAAGCTATAAACTGTTTACATAAATTATACAACTATTTCAATAAATAAAAATACACAAATTTATGAATATTGTAGATTAACATTTAATGTAATTTGTCGCCCTTATCTCAAACCGAATAGCATGGACGAAACTGAAAGCAAAATGTCAAACATTCATCCTCACACAATCTGTAGGATTAAACTTAAAACACCTCACACAGCCTAGCGACAAAGTAGCTCGTGCCAGTGTGTGAAGTTAATTGTAATGTTTTAAGTAGGGATGAGTCGATTCTCGATACCGATTCTTATCATCATCGACATTGAAATCGGTATCGAGATTCATTCGTTCAATGTCGATACCAATACCATCGATACCCCCGCCGTTTACCTGCGCTACAAAAGGCATGGGGAGTGTTTGGGTCGGCGGCAAGATAACCAAGTTTTTCCCCATTATGAATTTATAATAAATAGTTTTATTTTTCTATATTACTATAGCATACTAGTGAAATTAACATTAAATTATGTACAAAATTGCATTAAACAATTTGTTTGATAATTAACTACAAAATACTACTAAATAATTTTAAATTGTAACATACATTTGTAACGGTTTTTAACAATAATTTTAACAACAAGTGCTGTATAAGTACTGAAAAATCTTAGGTATCGATGGTATCGGTATCGAGAATCGATTTTTCTGGTATCGGTATCGAGAATCGATAAATTTTGGTATCGGTATCGAGAATCGATAAATTTTGGTATCGACTCATCCCTAGTTTTAAGTATTTTAAAAAGTGTATTGTAGCGTAGCCTACTATGACAGAGGTCAATATTGACTTTTTAATTTCTCTGGAGTAAGCAGGACTGTGATTTTGAATAAGCACCTCCAAATTTAATATTTTTAAGCTAGAAATGCAACAAGAAAAAGCTTAAAAATTGATTGAAGATGTTATTGAGATATACCGAGATTTTTATATATTTAATGACAAAGACACAATCTCTTTTATTTTGCTTACAGTGTAGGGTTTTTGCCGACCAATTTTTTCCAGTCAGTTTGGAAGGAACAATCCCTTTTTAACCAACCAGTTTTGCTGGTTGTCCAAAACCGGTAACTTTCGAAAGAGTCTAAGTTGGCAATCCTACTTCTTTTAATTTGCATCGTTTATCTTATTTGCTATTATTTTGAAGTTATTACGT
Organism: Allygus modestus; assembly: GCA_963675035.1. Taxonomy (NCBI): domain Eukaryota; kingdom Metazoa; phylum Arthropoda; class Insecta; order Hemiptera; family Cicadellidae; genus Allygus; species Allygus modestus. Next base: position 13,741,245 of record OY776115.1, read on the forward strand.
GAAAACTAATCTGATTTTTTTTTAAGAGTGAAATGTTTCATATCTTAATGTGGTTAGCATAAGTTACCTAGTTTTGAACTATTATTTTTCTATGATGAAGGTATAGGGATTAGTCTCAAAAAGCAATCCTTGAAAGGGAACTTCTGTGCGTTTTTAATATATTTTAAACAAACAGATTATTGTTCAGTAAATACCACTACAAATCATTGACACAAAAGAGAAACAATTTAATATGAGTATGACTTAAACCATTTATTGGTCCATTTCAGATTCAGGGACACATACTTGGCGTTCGGAGGGAGTTGTGCGCCTGGAGAGGTGTTCCGGAGGTTCAGAGGCCGTGACCCCTCGCCTGAGGCGTTCCTCAAACACCTGGGGCTGCATTGAAGTGTCTGACGTTGCAGTGGTAGGTGCGGCAGCTGCAGTATTTCGTGTGATGTCGGTTGTGATTGTGTTTGGGATTAAGAGCACAAGGTTGAATGGTCAAAGTGGTGCCCAAATTTTGGTACAAAAATCAAAATTGTGTTTGGTATTATAATAATGATTTGTATGGCAGTGGTTCACAAACTGGGAAAAAAGAGCAGAGAATTGTGTTTAGAGTTAGAGATATGCAAATAGAATCATGCTATTTGCCTCTGGATTGATTATATGACTTGGAAAATAATATATGCACCGTGTCGTCGTCAATCCACTAGATTAATAGATTATTAGTCTTGGGGTCAGTAATGTCCCATTATCAAATCTATTCATCACAGAAGCTATACTACCATCGTCTTGAGGTTTAAAACATTTTCAACAGTAAACATAAACTTGTACATGGCACAACAAAGAAACATTAAACATTAAAAATTCACAATAAGTGTACACATTTGTATTCCCCATGTTTGGCCACCCAAGGACAAGGATCAGTCTGCTCTTGTTACTTATTGTGAACTGTTAAATGTTTAATGTTTCTTTGTGCCACGTACAAGTTTATGTTTAGTGTTGAAAGTGTTTTAAACCTCAAGATAATGACAGTATTTTAGATTCTGTGATATATCGATTTGATAATGGGACAATACTAGTCCTTAAACTAATAATCTAGTAAACTAGTGGATTGACGACGTCAAGATATGTAAAATTATTTTCTAAGTCTGCAAATATGCAATCTTTTTCAATCTTAAACTTTGTTTTATTTGGCTTGTTGAACCCTTGCATCGAGGACAGGACTAGAATGGAAGCTTAGCGGGAATAAGGACAATTTATTGTCTCAAATACGGAGTTAATGATTTAGGTTTTTTGAGATTTTCCTGTTAGTTTTCAAAGATTTCCCCTTACTTCCTCAGTTTAAAAACAGTTAAATACGTTCATGATTTTGGATATTTCTTCATAAAAATGTTAAGACTCCATGACTTGACACCACACCACCACTCACACAAAATGTTTGGCAACTTCACCAGTATATGGTTTCCAAAAACACTTTCTAATCTTCTAATGATCTTGATTTTCCTCTGTGTTGGCAGTGATTTAAACCAAATGTAAAATTGGATCCTCTTGTTTATCTCAAATAAAAACTATACAATTTCTCATGGCTTTTTAATAAAAACTAGGTATTTTTTCATGGCATACCTAATCTTGACTTGGCAAGTTAATATTATTTTAAAGTTATTGGTCAAAAGGACAAAATATTTGGTAATGTATAGCTTTTTATACTATTATACATTTCAAGTTGAATGTTATTACTAAATAACTCTCCCCTCCCCCAATACCTTCAGACCACCTGGAGGGCTGATCACTAGTGGGCTGATCAAAACAGTTTTTATGATCATTTTATAATCCTTACAGCATGGGAATTTCAATGAACCTAGTAAAAATTCCTTTAAATGTTATAAAAATCATAAATACCCATGTTTTGGGTATTTACCCGGGGCTTGGGGTAAGTAAATGCTTGGGGTAAGTATGGGTTGGTAAATACCCATTTTTATTTACCTACCCGCTGGGTATTTACCCGGCCCACATCACTACTTATGCCCCATTTTGATTTATCATGTTTTCAAGTCTCTTTTTATATTATATAATTACTTTAATGTTTGTTTCAGATGTTTGCACTAAACCTCCAATGTTGTCCAATGTCTAGTCTGTTGATGGTTTCACAACTAGTAAGAGATTCTGCGAGTTGGTGAGGAAGTTAACTTACAAAAACAAAGTTTTGTAAAATGCAGTTTTGTTATGTTAATTGTACCTTTTTTACCAGTTTTGTCAATTTTGTTAATCATATCATTACATTTTTTATGAAGCACGTTTTAATAAAATTAACTGATTATTATTCTGTCTATTGTTGTCACAGTGTGATCATGTCGCGGAAACACCTGGCTTTTGTGACAAATATTAAATTTATATATATATATATATATATATATATATATTTCTTTTTAAAGCTTACAAAAATAGGTTGTTTTAAAGATTTGCTATTGTATTCATCATTCAACAGACATTCTATAATATACTAGTGGCTTACAGGGGCTGTAACATATGGTTTTTGGTAGGTGCATAATCACAGCTGATCATTAGTTCATTTTGCTCATTAATAAAAACACTGTAGTGATATTTCCATAAGAAAATGATTGGATCTTTGAAGTCCAGTGGGGTGTAGCCCACATATTTTTTGACATTTCTGATATTTTTCCCACCGCCCTTGGCCCTCAAGCTGTAAAATGAATTGTCATAACCTAACTTAACTTCTTCCTAGCTCGAGATATGTCGTGGGGACCGATTCGCTTATGTAATTAAAATATAAAGATTATCGTGCAACTAACTTTAAGTTCCATCTAGATATATACTAAATTAATTTCAATCACAATAAGAATCATACACTAAGAATCTATATAAAATGTGATCAATGATTTTCTTTTTGACATAAGAAATTTTGTTGAGTTGTAAAAAGTAAATTGCTTTTTGTGTAAATATCTGGATGAAAATCTTAACAACATTACCCCTTTATTAGATACAAGCAATATAATAAAGAGGTGAGCACGGAAATTTCAAATAGTATACAAAAAAGTATTAGTAAAATTAGTAGTGAAAAAGATAAAACAGTACTTTATTATAAAATACTATTCAACTTCAAAAAAATAAAAATACTATTTTGAGCATATATAATAGTATAATAGTTTTGGCATTTTTAAAATTGAGCAAAGGATAAATTTTACCTCATTCTGGACAATTTGCCAATTATTTCCAAAGATTTGATGTATTTTCCTTTAGTTTAAAATTCCCTGGCATGTACATCCCTGTCCCTGCTGGATGTTTATCCAACAGAGTGTTTATTTTACAAGAATCAACTTGAAATGAATTATTACCAATAGTTTAGTGTATAATCAAATTTAAAACAACTGTTAATGGTTCTGTGATGTATTATAATTCTGTTAATAAATGTATATTTTCATTAGGTTAAAATGCATTTTATTAAATGTCCTTTTAAATCCTGAGATTAAAAATGTATAATTTTAGTGTTATATTTAGACCTAGAAGATATTTTTCTGGCATGAAGGACTTTAATAGCATTACGAATACATACAGGGTGGTTTTTAACCCCCCTACCTACTTTTTCTCACGTTTGTTAAAATACCAACCTTGGACCACCGCAAATAATTTTTGGGTGCCGTAGTAAATAGGCCTACTTTATTTTGACTAAGTTAAAATTATCGGTTCCCATCTTGGATCTGCTTTACCTATTGGATTCAAATTGTTCATGTAAATGTGATATTATGGTCCATTATTTTGAACTATTTTTTTCACGCTGAATACAATGCTACGATCCATTAATAAATCTGTCTTCGGTCTCAAGATATTGTACGTTTTAAAAAACTTATTAACGTTTCACCTTGTATGTGAAATGAAAATGAATACTCTCAAAATTTTGGTTTGTTTCTAAAATCTAACTTGGGTAAGCATTTTTGAAACATTAAAATACTTTTAAGACAGAAGATAAAATATAGTTCATCTTTTGCACCTTTCTCTCATCTATAATATTATAAAGAAGAGGTGGTTTCTGTCTGTCTGTCTGTCTAATGTTCCGGGTGAACGCAAAAACTACTGAAGCGACTGGGCTGAAACTTTACACAAAGGTAGATCTTGAACCCATCCAACACATAGGCCTATTCACTTCCTTAAAATCCCCTCGGGCTACGCCCCGTGAACGTCCTGTTTACATTTCAGAAGAAAGTAAACATTCAGAAACTGTAATGCGAACAGCTGAGGACACTTCCATTTGACAGTTTAAAGAGCAGAAGCAAGAACAGCTGTTTCAAGCTAACTTACCTTTCTAACCCGTGCGAAGAACGGGTACATTCAACTAGTCAGTAATATTACTAAAACAATGGGTTGCTAACAATCAAAAACGTTTTTTATTTAAAAACTTTATTCATTTTTCCTATCCCTTACTATCTTCCACTACCCACTTTTGAGTCCTGGGACTACACATCGCAACTGAATCCGACCCTCGCTTCTTCTCTTTCCGATGAGCTTTTGTATTATCAGGGGTTCTGGTTATACTTGTTTCTTTAAACTCCGAAGAATTATTCTTTTTCCTCTTCGCACTGCTACAATCAACTCGTTCAGGTGTCTCTTTAAACTGAGATGAACTCCTTTTCTCCTTGACAAAATTGTTTGTACTTCTATTCACTTCTTTATTCTCTTCTTCTGACTTTTCCTTCTTTACTTTTACCTCACTGTAGAACAAAGAGATAAGTTAAAAATCAGTTACTCAAGGAACACTGTTTACTAAGTTAAATCTTCGATTATAATTAAAGTTAGTTTGGATAAGGCTTTTTGCCTAGTTGCCAGAATTGTGGATAGAAAAAACTAAAACTTGATCAACGATACTAAGGGGGGTAGGTATCCTTAGCAGACAGTGTTTGTTAAAATAAATATGAGAAGTCTGATTACAAACCAAGTTTGTACCACCCACATAAACCTAGCCTTTGGCCAGTAAATCTGTAAGCTATAAACCACAAATTTACATTTCTTTGGTTTAATTTTACTATTAGAAATTGATTTTACTGCTTGTTTCTCAGCCCCATACAGAAAACTGAAGTGTTCTTCAAATAGTAGGCTCTAGTCACGAAACATAAGCATTTCTACCTACTTCCCCCATAAGACAACTGTCAACCCTTTGCGGTCGGAAGGCCAGCAGGAGTGGCCACAACGCAGTCGGCAGCCAGTCAGAATTCTTCCCGAATAACTTAGTTCCGACGGTCGGACAGCCAGCTGTACTGGTCACGTCCCACTCCGCGTCACCTCGGCATTCATCATGGCGGCTCACTCCAGGCAACTCGGAATTATTTATTTGATCATTTAGTACTCTACAGGCATCATACCACAGTTGGAGTATTACAAACTAAAATATTGTTGTCGGCCAGTCCTGCTGGACGCACGCACGTTAGTTGGATTTCATGTTGGCCAGCACCATTGGCCGTCTGATTGCAAAGAACAACTGCTGTAGAAAAAATTTAACTTCCGCACGCTAATGGCGGCGGCCAGTAGAGCTGGCCGCGCGATCGCTGAGGAATAGCGGCAAATATCCATTCTGATGGCAAAGGGTTAACTTTCAAAGCCTGTCCCTCAACGGAATATCCGACATCGTTGATTTATGGCTTTTTTTGCGATTTCATTGAGTAAAATTTTAATATCACAAATAATAGTCATTCCAAAATTGTGCGGAAATTTGATGGGTAAACTATTTGTGATATCAAAATTCTACTGCTGAAATTGCTAGATTTTTTTCTGATAAAATGAGCAACAATTAAATAAATAAATCAACAATTTTGGATAATCCATTGAGAAAGGATTTGAAGGTTAACATTGGTCTTACGGGAGGAAAAGGAAGACTGGGCCCCTCTTAATAAATCAAAGTGTACGAAAAACTGACCTCTTGTAGTCATACAGCGTGAGACAGGTGACCCGACAGCCGCAGTCTATGGAGGCGACGAGGCGAGGGGGCGCGGAGAGGAGGGGCGCGGCGTAGACACTGACTCGCCCCCCGCTGGTGGCCGTCACCAGATGGCCGTGTAGGGCGGCCAGTCCGCGCACCCTCTCGTGGGCAGGGAGCGACCACAGCTGGGCAGCCGAGTGGGTGTTGTAAGCCGTGACCGCCCCTGACGCCTCTCCCACACAGAGCACCTCCTCCTGCCACACGATTGGCAACACATCAAATTTAATTTTGACTATTTCAGAAGTATACCAGTAGTTCCCAACCAGCGGTATGCGTATTGGACCTCTGGTATACTTCAGCACTCCTGGTTGGATGCAGGTTTAAAAAAATAAAAAATTGATTTTTCAATTTTAATCATGATAATAACAATAATACTTTATGTCAAAATGGAAAATATTTGTTCTACTCTGTGGGGAATTTTATTTGTTTACCTGGCAACACTGCTCCAGCTCAATTTGTAACAACCAATTTGTGCGAGAATGGGTTTTCAGAGTTAGTTTATGTAAAAAAACAAAACCTGTAATAGACTGGCTGTAAAGAACGATTTGAGATTAAAGATAAGCTCAATTAAACCTGAAATAGAAACTGTTTTCAAACATTAACAACAGCATGTGATCTTTTCATGCAATAATGTTTAATTACTTTATTAGATTATTGCTGTATATTGGCTATGTGGGCAGTTCGATGAAACTGCCATGCCTATATTATAATGTGAGGCACTTGAACAAGAAAGAGAAGGCTTTTTGGAACCTCCGACGTAAATTCATCAATATTCCCTAAAATTTAATTTTAAAACTACCTCGAGCTCATTAGAGGCTCAAGTTTAGGTAGAGCAACAACAGATTGGTAATGGTTCAGAGTAACGTTGGATTGGTAACGGTTCAGGGTCCCTTTGTGTCGGCAAAGGTAATGTTCAGGTGCAATTTAACTCACTCACCGATAGAAACACGCAGGCGGTGACTTTCGTCGGGAGCTCGAGCGTGTGCAAGACGCCGGCCTTCTGAGTGCTCGTGACCTCCACCTTGGTGTCCATGGGGATGGCGAACAGCAGCCCGTCGGGGGACCACACCACCAGCTCCAGTTGGCGGCACCGACTGGACAGAGGGAACTCGTACAATACATTACACTCAGTCAACCGACATAGGCTACCAATTATTAATAAATTCCCTATGAAAAATTGAACTATTAGCATGATCCGCATGGTGAAACATAAGCCTGGGCTCACCACAGAAGTTGCTAACGTAACCCTCTGAACACATTTTGGGGGGTCATAAAAAATTATATATATATAAAACTTACTTATTGTGAATGGACCCAGAAGGATCACACAAAGCATTCTGACCGTTTCTTCCATACTTCTTTAATATTCTTATTCAATTATCCAACCAAAATCCTTTAAGCAAGTTGTAATATTTCTTGTCAGTTTTTGTTCTATGTGGAAACTATTTATTTATGTGGATAGAAATCTCTATTACTGAGATAGTTCTTGCCTCACAGATATATCCATTTTCTTTTCAGGATAGGTGAGCTGTAGGTCCACCATCAGGGTAAATACCACCAAATGGGATAACTTAGGTCTCCATGAGAAAAATGAAAAATTAAATTATATATTTTAAAAACCTTTATTGTTTTGATTAAACAACCTTTTTTCCTACCTTTCAACCCTATCCTACATTCAAAATAATAAACAAATGGAGTGTAAAAGATTAAATATGTCTTTATTTACCCATCGGTCACTCGTCTCCAACTGGCTTGGAGGTTATGCTGATCAAAACAAATATGTCAAGCAGACGATTGCCAACGACTGTGATGTATAACCAATGACAATTTAACCTGTACTTCTACACGTTAACATCGGTCTGGAGAAAGTTGAGTGGGAAAATGGTTTTTTCCTATTGACAAGTAATGTCTCCGAATGTCCGTGGTTCAAGGACGCGTAAAACTAACGGAGTGTCCAGAAAAAGGTGTGGCGGTAAAAAGAGCAGGAAACATCTGATATATTCTTCTAACAGTTGATAGTTTGTTTCATGAGTGTAGTTTTTTTTCAGAAAAAGTTATAGATTTTCTGAAATAACTACAAAACCAGGGAAGAATTATATCGTACCTCAATTCACAAACAGTACGGTCACACTTATAAATCATAACATGTTATTCTTTTATGAAAAAGCTAAATATATCATAACAAGTTAACAAGAACTAAACACAACCTCAAGACGTGGTTAGCCTACAAAGCTTAACTGAACGACTATTAAAAATAATGTCTCGAATATACACATCGGTCACGAACAGATCTCTCACGTGACCGGTACTGTTGTGTGTGACCGATCTGTATATTTGAGACATTATGTTTAATAGTCATTCAGTTAAGCTTTGTAGGCTAACCACGTTTTGAGGTTGTGTTTAGTTCTTGTTAACTTGTTATGATATATTTAGCTTTTTCATAAAAGATTAACATGTTATGATTTATAAGTGTGACCGTACTGTTTGTGAATTGAGATAAGATATAATTCTACCATGGTTTTGTAGAAATTGCAGGAAATCTATAACTTTAATAGTAAGTTTCATATTTTATATTAATGAATAAGTTTTATTGTCTTTTAGATGTATTATGTTACCTTTTAGTGGTATAAGTCACGTAAGTTTACCAAACGGTCACTGTTTTTACCCGCCGGTCACGTCTGCTACAGGCCGGTCACGGGGTAAAAATACTAACTAAACGACGATAATATATTTTTATTCATATATATATTTACATAAAACTGATGAAAAAATGTATTCACATCTCACAATAGTAAAATCATTATTTAAAAATGTTTTCCAATGAATAAATTTTAGGTATTAGGTACCAAATTATGATACACTTCCAACTTCAATACCATTTTCTAATTTTTAAAGGTTATGGAATCAGGAAATAAATACACGTAATGTTTTTGTTACTGTTTATTTAATTAAACATTCTGTCAGTTGTTTGCATAAAATGTCTTAAACTCGTTTTTTGTGGGAGGTTAAGTGAGTGTGACCGATCAATGAAAATGTTTGTTTTTTTCCTATAAAAAATGAAAATTCTGCTGCCAGCATTGGAGTGTTCCCAAAAATGTATGAGACTAAACAATCAATAGTAGAAGAAAATTTGACAATTTTAATTTTAAAAATTTTCCTTAACCTAAATTATCCCAAATTATCCTAAATTATTTGGTGGGAATGACCCATTAGCTGTAGGTCCACCTTTCTAAGCTATTCACCATACGCTGCAGGTCACCTTTCTAAGCTATCCACCTCCACCATAAGCTATAGGTCCACCTTTCTAAGCTATCCACCATAAGCTGTAGGTCCACCTTCCTAAGCTATCCACCATAAGCTGTAGGTCCACCTTAATAAGCTATCCACCATAAGCTGTAGGTCCACCTTTCTAAGCTATCCACCATAAGCTGTAGGTCACCTTTCTATGCTATCCACCATAAGCTGTACGTCCACCTTTCTAAGCTATCCACCTAAGCTGTAGGTCCACCTTTCTTAGCTATCCACAATAAGCTATAGGTCCACCTTTCTAAGCTATCCACCATAAGCTGTAGGTCACCTTTCTTAGCTATCCACCATAAGCTATAGGTCCACCTTTCTATGCTATCCACCATAAGCTGTAGGTCACCTTTCTTAGCTATCCACCACAAGCTATAGGTCCACCTTTCTAAGCTATCCACCATAAGCTGTAGGTCACCTTTCTTAGCTATCCACCATAATCTATAGGTCCACCTTTCTAAGCTATCCACCATAAGCTGTAGGTCACCTTTCTTAGCTATCCACCATAAGCTGTAGGTCCACCATTCTAAGCTATCCACCATAAGCTGTAGGTCACCTTTCTTAGCTATCCACCATAAGCTGTAGGTCCCCTTTTTTAGCTATCCACCATAAGCTGTAGGTCCACCATTCTAAGCTATCCACCATAAGCTGTAGGTCCACCTTTCTAAGCTATCCACCATAAGCTGTTGGTCCACCTTTCTAAGCTATCCACCTAAGCTGTAGGTCCACCATTCTAAGCTATCCACCATAAGCTGTAGGTCCACCTTTCTAAGCTATCCACCATAAGCTGTGGGTCACCTTTCTTAGCTATCCACCATAAGCTGTAGGTCCACCTTAATAAGCTATCCACCATAAGCTGTAGGTCCACCTTTCTAAGCTATCCACCATAAAGTGGTAGGTCCACCTTTTTAAGCTATCCACCATAAGCTGTAGGTCCACCTTTCTAAGCTATCCACCATAAGCTGTAGGCCCCCTTTCTAAGCTATCCACCACAAGCTGTAGGTTCAAGGTGAGTTCCAAACCACCTAGACATGGCATTAACTCAGGTAACAGCTGTTACCAGGTGACTGGGGGGATCAATCCTGGGTTCTAAGTCACACGCTCTAACCACAACCCAGATGGCAACTGAACCCCAAACTGTATATATAACCTGACTGAAGTATGTATGAGGCTACCAGTAACAGTGAACTTTTCATTTATCTCTGGTTTTGAGCTACTTGCGCCTCCAATGGATGCACAAGAACAATCCCAAGTCAGCAGTAATAGACTTTACCACTGGATCTCAGCTTATAATTGTAAGTCTTAGAAAATTAATACATAATTATGAACAGTTTTTGAAAACAACATGATATCCAATGATGGTACCTGTAGAGGTTGGTGGTGTAAGCTGGCCGCCCTTTAACTAAGTTCCAAGTCCGCAGAGTGTGATCTTTACCGACAGACAGGGCCATCTTCCCGCTAGGATGAACCGACAGACTGGTTACAGCTGAAATTAGTTTCACATTAGGGATTATCTGAGAACTACACGAAAATATACTTGTTTACTAAAGTAATGTTTCCTATTAATTTACAACACATAAAAAATGTCCTTGTATGTTACCATGTGTCTGGAAATTCCTACGATTATTTGTACACGCCAAGGATATAAACCTTTTCCCCCTGGACCAGCTGATTATAATAACCAAGGCGACAGGCGAGGGGAGTGTGGGGACGCATTGTATTTGCATTTCTTTTCAGTAAACATAACACTACCACTATGTTTCTCATTGTCATTGTTTGTTCTGATGAATTAATGTTTCTAAATTGATTAGTACAGAATCGCCTGACATCACTCATAGGAAATGTTTTCACGTAGGATGTACATTCAATACCTTCAAACCCTCCTTCTTGGCCTGAGTCATGAAAATGTAAGGCTTAACTATTATTGTCAGGAGGGTTAGCATTGTTAAAATCAAAGTATCAAATCGAAGAATGGAAGATTGTATAGGACTGACTTGAATTCACTGTGAACACCTTTTTAATGTTGAGTTTCATTAGAAATATATAGCCTATTATAAAAGTTTTGTGTTTCATAAATGCAGAGAGTGATTGTTTTACTTTTGTATTACTTTAGTACATTCATTTTTTCCTAAGAAGAAAACAATATGTTTCCTGTACTCATTGTGGTTAACTCACGAACAGTACGCTGTTCACCATTCTCGTATTCAGTGGTAACTATTATCATGCTTATAATAAATTTGTGCTGATTCATCAACCAATATATAAAATACATAACATGTTGAGTTATGGTATTTTTATCACACTGACAACGAAATTCAAAGGTAGAACTCTAGTAAGCAAATTCAATAGTGTTAGATAAGTTATATTCTAAATAATACAACAATAGTTCACTCGGAAATTGGTACTAGTCTATATTATATTCATTCAAAGGATTTCTGGAAATTCCTGCAGCATTTGTAAGTAACTTTTGATACTTCTGATGTTTTGACAATCGTGAAATACAGACATTTCAATGTTTTGATGTTACCATTAGGCTAAGACAATATTGTACAGAGATATAATAACTCTATTGTACAGAGATATGTGTAATAAGAGTTATTGAATTTAAAATTAATCTTTGTCCTTACGACGGTATGTATGTGCTTGATGTCATGCAGGTATCAATTTGTAATTGTATTAGCACTCATTATTAATAAAGATTATTATTCTTATCCACATGTGGCAGGTAGATAACTCACACCTTATCAGAGGATACTAATCAAGAAGATGTATTAAAATAAAAACTAAGTTATGTTAAGCCATTGCAATTGTTGAACTATTTGACTAACCGGTTCCTTTGTGTGCGTTGGGCCAGACCTTCTCTAGTTGCCAACTGCCCTGGCGGAATATCTTGATGGACCCATCCTCGCTCGTGCTGATTGCGTGGGAGCCATCCGGCGTGAAGTTGAGACTTGTTATTGTCCCTACAAAGAATAAACTCAGTCACTGGTAATTTGGCTTACACAACTACGATTTAAACTTTACTAAAGCGCCTATTACTCAAACCGAGCAAAGCTCCGTGTAAGGCTCAGGAAATCTAATTTCAAAATCACTTTTGTGTACACTAAAACCGTAATACTTAATAGTGTTCATTATTAGGTAATGGCCATTAAGGATTTACACATGTTTAGGATCGTTTGTAGTTTGGAACAGTTTTTAGACAGATAAACATTTAACTGTCTTAATCAGCTGATCAAGGTAATAAAGAAGAAAATGATAAATTTATTTTTAAATGTTGTTTTTATAATTTGCAGAGAAAAATATTACAAAATTAGGTCAAATCTGCAAATATAATAAAAATTGAACTTACATTTCAAAGTACCGGATGTCCACAAAAGATTAGTACAACTTTGGTCGGTAATAACACATACATTTTTGAAGATTTATCTTATTATTGTTATACATTCATGAAGTACTATTGATAAGGTTTTCTCCTGACTAGCTAATAGAAATTAAAAATTTAAAAATTTCCACATGGCCCCCATTGGTGGCAAGGACGGCATCAAGGCAATGTTCAAGTTCCATCCATGTGTTCTCCAGCATTTCGTAGGAATCCTGAAGGAAGGCTGCCGTAATTCTCTCTCGTAGTTTAATTACTGAGTATACCCTTTTCCGGTAGACAATGTCCTTTATGTACCCCCATAAGAAGAAATCACACGGGGTGATTTCGGGAGAACAAGGCCATTGTATCGGCCCGCCGCGTCCAATCCAACGTTGTGGGAAATGTCTATCTAAACATTGACGGACATCCAAACGCCAGTGGGGCGGTGCACCATCCTGCTGGAAAATGATACCTGGAATGTCCTGAATTTGAGTAATGGCAAATAGTTCTAGCATTTACGGAAGCCAGAGAGAATTACAGCAGCCTTTCTTCAGGTTTCTTACGAAATGCTGGAGAACACATGGATGGAACTTGAACATCGCCTTGATGTCGTCCTTGCCACCAATATCCTTGGCGCCATGTGGAAATCTATTAGCTAGTCAGGAGAAAACTTTATCGTTAGTGCTTCGTGTATGTATAACAATAATAAGTTAAATCTTCAAAAACGTATGTGTTATTACCAACCAAAGTTGTACTAATCTTTTGTGAACACCCGGTTCAAACTGCATACAAATCGATCAAAATATTTAAAAAAATTAAACCTGCAAATATAGGAACAATTATCTTTAATTTTAAACAAACTGCATGTATTTCAACCCAGTGGGAAGTATCAGACAAACTGCATGTATTTCAACCCAGTGGGAAGTATCAGACAAACTGCATGTATTTCAACCCAGTGGGAAGTATCAGACAAACTGCATGTATTTCAACCCAGTGGGGAAGTATCAGAAAAACTATTTAAAAATGCATTTTTACGTTTTAAATGTAAGGATTGCTACTTTTTTATAGATTTTGCTATGGTATTATTCTGAGGATAGGAGGATAGGTGTTATTCTAGACATAGGCGCAGAACTAATACATGTTTTATGCCACCACTGGTTTCAGCATGTAAGTTAACAGTATTTTAATTTCCACACTTTTTTTAAATGGCCAATCTTTTTATGTAATCCCTAGACAAAATTGGGAAATGTTGATTTCATTTAGTAGAGATGCACATTACAACATAAAAGGATAAAAGAATAAACGAAGTAATGCATTACCTACTTGGACCAATATATTAATTTTGAAACACCGAGTGTACTGGAAGATGCTCTGTCCACAGAAGTTGAATAGTATTTTCTTCTGCTAATATATAATTGTCCGGAGAGTGAAATCTTGGAACATTTAGTCTAGGCTGTTTACTCAAGACAGATGAGTAATGAGTCTACTAAAAGTGTGAAAGGTTGAGTTTTTGATTCAAGAGATAGCCTAAACTTGGAAGTGGATTTTAGAAACTCAAGAAAATTAAAACAACCTAGGTAAAGTAGCCTATATATAACAAATTATCTGTTCACCTAACTCTAATTCAAAATATAAAGCTTGTTAGCATTTTGGTCGATGAACTCACTCTTCAATCGATGCAGAACTTAATACTGTATTTACATCTTAGCTACAAAGTAACATTAATCAGGAAACATTTTTTTCCAAACAATATTTTCGAGGGGATTGTCAGTTAATTCTTTCCCTGTGTTAAACACGTTTGAACATTAAAATCTCATATTTTTCAATGTTGAGTCATGCCCCATTCTGGGTCTCCTGCACAGAGTGTATTAACACACAACTGCCAGATGCCAAAAGGTTACAAAATTAACATCTTGGTGTCGCTAATAGCAGAAGGTGCAGATTCATTTCCCATTCGCTGAAATTCTCGTCCAACTAGTAAGTCTTATTTAAGAGTGCAGTTATTGGATTGTACCTAATACTTATTTGAACTGTAGTAAATTTACGATTACAAGACTCGACAGTAATCAGTGTGACTCACCGTTATGTTCCATCAGCATGCCACACTCTTTACGGGTGAACATGTTATAGATGTTGACGGTTTCGTCCGCTCCGCCCGACATCACCAGTTTGCCGTGAGACGCCACAGCTCGCACACTCGCGCGATGAGAGTGTGTGGCAAACGCCTGAATCAGCTCCCCCTGCGGCAATAAGGTTTAAATTACAATCAGGAAACCAAAATAGGCTAATTAAGTTTCCTATCATATTAGAAGTAAATCTATTAGGCCTAATAAATCAAAGTAACTCACTGACTGCCACTGACTGCCACTGACTACCACTGACTACCACTTTGCCAAATTTGGATTTAAGGATATTTCATTGCAATGTCTAGGGGTTAGGAGTTGACCATAAGAAAGACAAACTAAATCTATTATTCTTGATATGGCTGCAGTTTAGTTTACGGCCCACTATCATTCGATTGAAATTTTTGATTACAATTATTGATATATCGATTAGGTTATTTCATTCGATTGTTCAAGATAATCGATTATCAATTACATTGTTATTCTTTATGGTTTTTGTTTACATTAATGTTTATTTGGCAAAAGTTGAGTACCTTATTGCAATATGAATTACCATGAAATTGGTTAAAATGTATTAATAAATGAATCAATGTCACAAACTATGATTTTCCTCATTCGCAAAACAAGCACAAGGATCATTCAACCAAGTAAAACTTAGGGCTACAATAATTGCAGATTGGTTTTCGTTTTCCAGGAAAGTTTGTTTAAATTGTTTGGTTTATTTATTCATCTCTGTTTTGTTAAGTTTAGTTTAATTTCATTTCATTTAATAATCTTTTATCGTTTGTTAGAGTCATATTTTTTTTTATAAATATAACGTGTGTTTACAATTTGTGCGATATAAAAACAGCTGATAATAACCGATACTTCTTATATAAGGAAAATTTATTTAAAAATTTACATCTTTTTACCAATGTAAAGTGAAAATTGACAAAGAATACTGTACAACAATTTTGGTACGGTATGTTAGGATTTGGTGTTGTATAGGTGATTCTTCAGTATCTTCACAGAATATTTCACTGCTGTGAGCGCAATACTGTTAACCCTTTGAGTGCTAAGCTTCTGAAAGGAGTGGTTGAATCCGTGATGTTTTGTTGATTTTTTAAATATATTGAACGCCTGAACAGTTAAAATTAATAAAAACGTGCTTCCGCTGGACACACACAGTAAAGGATAGGTAAAAAGGAGCAAAACACCTGATCAGATGTGCAACTCACAAAGAATCCACCCATCCCGTCAGCTTGGACCCGAGCCGTCCACCGTTTGCTTAAGGTCCGCCCTCCCCTTCAACTCTGCTACAGACAGGTGAACTCTCCATGAGTTGCACATAAAAACCACCGACTGTGACAGGATTCGAATCCTCGATCAAAGTGTTACCCCCGGCCGGGAAGGTAACGCCTTAGACCGCACAGCCACTGGTCAGGCTAGCAGCTGCAGTGGATCAGTTGGTATTATAATAGTGACTAGGCGCTGGACGAGGTAGTTCAATTCGTGTCTACCAGGTTTCACCACATGTCAGACTCAGACTGCAGACTGAGCGCCTAATGGTACAATCGCTTATGAAGCAGTAACAGTGTTTATTGATAACAGATTCAAAAGACGATATATCGGTCCATAGCACTGAAAGGGTTAAGTGATTTATTTTGTAACTGAAATTGTTTCCAAAATCGTTGAACAAAATAAGGCACAGTCCCCCTTGCGCCTATCAAAATTCCATATATCTCAAATTCATTTACATTATATTTTTCTTTATTATACAGAATTGTATTTTGATAGATGCCAGTCTTTTCAGTATTTACATCTTCTGGCTGGTTCAAACTTGTTTCAAATCTTATAGTTGGGTCTACAATGAAACCTCGGCTTTTTTCCTTTTCAATGACAATTATGTCGCTTCTTCTTAATGAGCCGTTAGTTTCAATTGCAGTACCGGTAACTTCTTCGTATACTTCATATTTGTTTTTTAGTCTAAATTGATCCACAATAATCTTTCTGATTGTATGGTGTCTTGTATTACGAAGAAGTTCACTGAATGGGCACTGTCCAAGAACGTGGGGTAAAGTTTCAATTATTTGATTCTCAGTGCCAGAACAGTGCCGGCACTGGTTCCCGTCCCTAGACCTTCCATGTAGATTTCTGACCGGGGCTACGTCATTAATTATTTTCAAATATGACTTATGTTCTGATTCAGTTAATCCCCGAGAGTTGGTCAGACATTTGTTAATTTAATCAATATTTTCAATCGCCAGTAGTTCGAAATATCGATATTTTTAATCAAGAATTTCAATCGAATGAATGTGAGCCGTAAACCAAACTGCAGCCAAACAAACATTACCGTTAAACTAATTTTTCACTGAAGGTATAATCGATCAAATCTCTTAATTAAGGCCTACACTTTCTTCAAGAAATGTAATACCGTTAAAACAATTACAATACAATCAGAATTTTAACAACAAATTATGAAATTTCCTTTGCATTTATAGGTCTTCTTCTAACTTGCAAACATGTAAACTGTTGTTTCCATAAACCTTCTTTCATATCTCCAGCCAAAATAAGAGAAAATGTGTTTCCATTACTGCAGGTGATTTTAATATATTACAGGCTATTGGTTTATTATTAACTACAAACACAAAGTACAAAATATCTTTATTGCCTTGAGATATATGATGAATACAATTGGCCAAGTCAAAATTACAGTGTGAACACCAAGTCAAATGAAGAAAAGACGTACTAAGGCCAATTACTACATTAACTTACAAGTAGAAAACAAAATTACAATTTTAAAAATATATATATTAATACGCTAGGGGGTTTTTTATTCACAGTCATAACTCGATAACGACTGGATGGATTTTAACATTTGAGGTGTCAAATTAAAGGTATTTTTACGTAGATTTGCCAATACGTCTCAGAATTTTAAGAAAGGGCATCACTTAAATTCAGTAAAGGGCTAAATTTTCGAAACAGTGGCATTATCCGACGGCGGAAGTCTAAACTACGTGTTGATTGAAAGTACGTTGTTAGCATCTGTTTTGATATCAGATGTTTTGTTATGTTTGTTTACAACTGAAGTAACCTTTAATTTGTATGGTAACCCATCCTAACATAACTGCCGCAGCACACTGTTTAAGGGTGGCATCCGTATAATACCAAAGTACCGATATTTCAGTATTGAATTTCAAGCTTCTAACTTATGTTTCATTGTTTCAAAATGGCGGCCATTTTTGTTTTTAAAGCTAAATATATTAAAAACCGTCAAATTGATGAAAAAACTGTAATAATCTAAAAAGTTGTCATTTTGTCCTAAACGTAATGATATGAATATATTACCCCATAAAGTAATGTGTCAAGTAAAATAAACGGTGGCAGGCTTGGAAGTTAACGGGATCGGATAATTTTTTGCGAGTTGCACATGGTGAACGCTGATTATGCTACAGTTACAAATGTTATATTTCATCTAATTGAATTACAAAAGAGGTTATGTTGAATTTGATAATGGCCATAGTGCCAAAACATGTCAGTCAATTAAAATACATAATATAAAAAATAAAAAAAGGTTACTTTATTTTAAAATATTTATTAAAATAATACTATCAGTAGCCCTACACACAAATTGGAATCACAATTAAAACAATTAAAAAATATCTGGTTGGAATAACTTGACCTGCACGTTCAGGACATCTTGCTGACAGCCTATATTTTGTTGAATTGTTTACTTTTGACACACCAAGGTTACTACGCTATTAATAAGATATGATATTGTTACCGTGCAATTATCTTCATTTAAGTGGAACTGGTATCCCAGAACAAACTCCTCGTAAGTCCCTAAAATAACCTCAAACTGGATGGAACCTTTCTTCATTATTATGATTATTCGTCCAGGACTGTCAGGCTTCGTTCGTGTTGACTGGAATATGCTAATAAAACGTTCGATAGTTTTAAATGTTTAATTATAAGAATACAATTAATTGAATAACACAAGTATCAATACTGGACATAACCTAAATCTTAAGACCATGCATCTTGAGAATATGAACATTGCGAGCTGCCAGCTGTCATTTCACAATCACAACAGTGCTTCCACTCAATCTACTCCACGGTAAAAAAACAACCCCCCCCCCCCCCTATCCACAAAAGTCCCACTCAATCCCTTGATTGCAACGAAAGGCACCTCATTAGTTAACTGAGTTAAATAAATGTATTTTATGTTAGAGTTAGTCTATGATATTATATTAGTTGTGACTATCTTTTGGTTTTAAACAAAAACAACAATTATCACAATTGTGACAAATAATTGTGAATTATTTATAATATTACGTATGTCCAGTGAATGTCTTTGATTGGGTGCCCAGGTCAGCTACCTTTTTTAGTTTCTAATAAGTAGTATAGATTAGTTAATAAGGCCTAATTATTTCTAACAAATAGTTAATAAATATTTGATTGAGAGACGTTAGACGAGAGACTGTAACACTTCATCTGGCCAATAATCCTATCCATTTTATAACCCGTGGTGCGGACACTCACCGTTCAGGTCAACGTTTTTTTTTTTATTTCAATGCCAGTGGCATTTTTGTTAAGAGTACATTACAAACAATTTTAAGGGAAAGCGGTCCAAACCCCTCAAATTTTGAGGACATGTCGAACCTAGTGAGATAAATTAGGCTAGTGAGATGCCCATACATTTTAATTTTGTATGCGGTTGTAGTGGAATGCAAGGCTCCATGTGGTGCGGGCCTCTAAGTTTGTTAATTTAACCTAGTCTAGGAGATATTTATCCTATGCTTAAATCCAGATTAGGCAATAACTATTGTGACATGTGAAGTAACTTTATAAAGATAATTTATATTTACGTGTTTGGAGGAACCTGTTTTATAATAATTAAAATAGATATGATTTAATAAAAAACAATAATTTATTTTCATATATATGTTTGAAGTAAATGATTAATCGATTAATAATAGAATATGGTTCATGGCGACTGTGTGCACGTAGCTGTGCTGTGCTTTGATATGGAGAGGAGAATAAAAAGGTGATAAATCTACTACCGCAGTGTACTGTAGAAGGGAGTTGTTCAGTTTTCCGGAATTTCCTCTTGTCATCTAAAAATCGTTACTTTAGTTTCTACTCTAGTGGATTCTCTTATTTTGTTTTTAGGCTGCCTAAAATTATTTTATGAAAAAGTTTGTTAAATATTCCTTTTGTACCTAGCCTTGTGATTGCGGTGTCATGGCGTGTACCACAGGCAATGTGGGTACGTAACATCGAATTTTTTAGAATGTAGCTGTAAGTTCTCCAAATTGGTTATTGAATTGCTTGTTAAAGCATCTAGGAATAAATGTAATTATTGATGTATATATTTATAACTTAATTTTTGTCTAACTCTGATAAATTAATGTGTATTGTATGGTAAGAACTACTTAGCCTGTGTTGGAGCCTAGGTTACCTAGGTTGTAATTTAGGTAACCCTACCTAATTTAATTTTTCAGTTGTTAAAAAGGTTCTTTAACACATTTTTCCATTGTTTATTACTATGGCATATACACAATTAACTACCTACATCAGTTGGTTCAAATTCAGGTCATTATTCTTCAAGCTAATTGTGTAGATCCTAGGATGTGCATGGTGTCTTAAGTTTATTTTATGAGAAGAAACCTGGTAATCCTATGATATCCGGGGGGTAAAAAGTATACATCTTGACATCACTCTTATTATTTTTATTTGCATCTATAGCCTAATTTGTCTATTTCAGAAAATTATTTTAAAAAATATTTTTCCTGGGTTTTTCTCCTCTAAAATCATAGACTGTGGCTAGGCTCCTACAATTGTGCAGAGCTGTATCCTGAACACAAAGGTGTAGTTATTTGTCTATTTGAACAATTACCAAGTAAGCTAGGAGTCCCTATTGTCAGAAAAGCGTAAAATCCAATCATTCTAGGGTAATTGGTCAGGGGTAAATTTTGTGAGGAATAATTTACTGAAATATTGTCTACTGTAGTTTACCTAAAATGGGGCTAGGGCCTACTCTTTCATAAGCGGAACGATATAAAAAACCAAGTGAAATTATTCTATACGGTAGGCCTATGTTGATTAGAGAGATTGTTTTATCGATTGCAAAATATTGTATTGTCTGTATGCTATTTTAGTTAGCCTATTACCTACGTTATTTTTTTGTTTTTATTTTTTTCAATTAACTTATGATAAAAATGCAATAAATAAATATGAAAATGACTTGACATGATAATGTTGTTCCTGACAATATATGTTTAACTTAAGTATTAGTGGAATCAACATTTGTTGTCTGTACAGATTTCAAGACGATATCTTCCACCTCCTTGAGACCTAACTTAACCGAAACCTTAACCGAACAACTTAATTAGCCGATATACCGTTTGAACAATTTTAATTCAGTTTTTTTTATATCGTTCCGCTTATGAAAACGTACCCTATAATGGTATCATGAATAAAGTATCTAAATTAGTCCTCCAGCTAAAAAAGTAGATTTTCAGTCTACTACTTAACTTATTATTATTAATTAGCCTATTGTCCCACAATGACTTAGGAACACACATCTTGTTTTGGAGTCGTGTTTTCTAGGTTTTCGTCTCTCAAAAGAGAGCGCAGCAAGTTACCGTGTTGAGAGTTACTCCTCCATATTGGGGAAAAGTGGACGAGGCCTTAATCAGATATTTGAGAAATTGTTCTATTAATAGGTAAATTTCCTACGTAGGCCTAATGGCATTTAACTCTCAGACTGCCCAATAGTGAATTGCTTGGTGCCCCTTTCATTTTTGCAATTTTGCAAGCATTATTACAATAATTTTCAGTAGGCCTAAATTGCAGAATGGATGTAACCCATCAATATTCACACTGGTACATAACTTATTCAAATTGTTTTTAAAAGGCAGGGAAACCTGAAAATCGTAAAATAAATTTAGGGGGTGTGTCAACAAAAAATGTTGCTTTTGAGTCTATAGAAACTATCAAATGTTGGGAATTCAGTTGAAATAGGCTACAGTAAAATAAAAAATATTTATTTTTAAGACGTCTCATTCTAGCGATTGTGCTGTTGTCCCTCACGCAGTGGTCCCCTAGGTGTAATTTAGGATTAAAACCCAAGCCAGACTACAGTAGGGAATTAATAAGTACGGTATTAAGTATTTATTCGGCCAGTCAATTCGGTATGTATTATGTACTACGGCTATGTCAGTTAATTGTTTAGATCGGCACTACTATTTTAGTGCTGTAGTGTTTAACATATTCTGCTGCACAACATATTATTCATATTATTCTGAGTTTCACCAGAACTTAGGTTAACCAGTAGCACCTGTTTCTACAACGCCCAAAGTGGACATTACTATCAGCTTACTTTACGGACTTTTTTTTCAGTTGTGCCCCGAAACTTCCGCCTGTTGGAGGAGTTGGAGCAAGGACAGCGCGGCGTGGGTGACGGAACCATCAGCTGGGGCCTGGAGAACGATGATGACATGACCCTCACACACTGGACTGGCATGATCATCGGGCCGCCTCGGGTACGTACGGCTCACCTGGTAGCAAGAGAAAGAAGTCCTCGGTGACAACTCATTAATTAACTGAACAAATTTTAAACCATGTATTACAACAATATTTTCAACACTATGCTTATTGTGGCGTTCGTTGGCGACACTAGCATCTTGTGATTGTGGCTGTAGTGTTTTGTAACGTTTTGGAATACCTTGGGCGCGTTCTTGATGGCTGATGGTACTTGAGATGTAAACATGAGAGCAATTATTGGAGCAACTTGAGTAAATACAGTCACAATTCTCAGTGACTTCTCTGCGCGGTCTAAATGGCTGGTGGAATTAGTGATGGGGAAGTGGAAGCTATCATAGGGCAGCTTTACGAAATGCAGTCGCGATTGTCAGTGACTTCTCCATGCAATCTAGATGGCAGCCAAAACTAACGATGTGGATGTGGGAGCTGACATCGTGCCAACTTGAAATGCAGTCGCAATCATCGGTAACTACACAACAAAATCTTGATTGTCAGTGGCTCTAGCGATTTTAGAGCAATTGTCAGGGCAATTTTAATAGTAAATGCAGACACGATCGTCTTGAGTTCTGGCTATTCTGTCTACAACCACACTAGATGGAGTAAGATAATAATTATCACAATTATTGGGATTTTGTATGAATACAGTTATTGCATCCACAAAACGATTTCAGCTGTGCACAGATTTTTATAGGCCTAGACAGGGGTGCAGACCATGTGTGGTACCCTGAAATTTCCCCAAACCCTACTATTACGAACCAAGAATTTTCCTAACAATTCGGCCAAAATTCCCCCATATAAATTTACATAAAAACATAAACATAGGGATAAAATAACGCTACTAATAAAATACAGTAAAATAAACTAAAATACCCCCGTTGCAGCAAACTTGCGTACTCAGCGAATTTCTAATGTATGTCTATGTTTCTCACTACTACCTCATAAAGCCACTTACCAAGTTTCATAAAAATGCATTTATAAATGATACCATTCTCTATAAGAATAACATTAGGGCTGAGTATGCAGGTTTGCTGCCAAAAAAAAAGAATAAATATGTTTTTCTGCAAAATTATCAACTCAACCAGGTGAAGCTACATACTAAGTTATATTAATTTATGTTCGTAATTAAGGGAGATACAAAACTTCACTTATTCTCTATAAGAATAACATTAGGCCTGAGTATGCAGGTTTGCTGCTATGGGGATAATCAACCAAAAAAAAAATATTTTTTGTGCAAATATCAATAACAATATTACGCCACATGCTAAGTTTTATTTATATACATTTATAAATAAATAATAATGGAGATATCAAATTTTATTTATTCTCTATAAGGATAACATTGGACAACGTACTGTGTTTAGCACTTTGAATATCTCTGCAACGGTTGAGTGCAGAATCACAATTTAAACACAAAAATTGTGTGGTTTTGAACAGCTTTGTTGATTGGTAAAAGCAATGAATACAGAGTCTTATAAAAAGAACACGTCTTATGGGCCGGAGTCTGTCAGTATTTGAAACTTGCCGTGCTAGTTTAGCGCTCGGCCACGAGGCAGCGCACGCTGTCTAGCCAGCCACTCCTCCCTGACCGCCGCTACAGCCAACCCTGCCTTACTACAAGAACGTAGGGACCTAGGCCACGGCAACATCTCGTGTTTTCGGTACCGGTGCTAGAGGCACTTCACAGCGGCGGGGCGCAAAACAACGGATTTCCAGCGTGCCAACTTTAAATTAACGATAGAATTTTTAACACGGGACCTGTTCTTTTTATAAGCCTCTGTATTCATTGGTAAAAGCAAATGTGAAGTGTACATTAAATTTGACTGAGGAAAAGCCAAAAACCTTTTTCCGATAAGATTAACATAGGAGATTTTATGAGTAGGTGTTTTTGGATTTTCACCGCAACCACTTAACCAAGGTTAATAATTCAAAATACTATATTATTTGTTGTTTAAGCTCTACAACTTGGTCCAAACAAAAATTAAGTGTTTTAACCCTTTGAGTGCCACAGCGTCGCTCACAGCGACGCAATGTATTTACGCATAAATTGCCGAGCGTCGCTGACAGCGACTCTCGGTATTTTACGTAGTACTTCATATCAAAACGAGGTACTGGCTTTCAAAGTATTTTGTTTTGATCCAGAAGCTTCCAGCTATCAGATCTATAGCAATTTCGTTGCCTTTGGTCTGTTAGCAGACCCTAATTTAGTCATCTCTGTCGCAGATGTCATCTGTATTTGTTGTTGTGTAATGTTATATGTTTGTTGTTGACGTAAATATCACTTATATTATTGTTATTGAAGTTATATTTTAGTGTTTTTTACTTCCTATTTACGTATGAAATAAAAATAAGTAGCAGAATAGATAGAAACAACTTGAGTAACCTTCAGGAATTAGTTTACAATGATCTTGGAAACCGTGTCATTGTCGTAGATACTAAGTTTTTGTGAAAGTAAAAGATACACATATATCTTTTGTTTTCTAGTTTATTGTACATTTCATTTACTTTGTTAGGCCTAATGCTTATATACTAGTAATAATAAACATGTTTACAGACAACAAACTAAAAAATAATATTTGTTTATATTACAAAATTGCACTTCAACGTTGCTTAGTAACCACACAGCCTAGGCCTAGGGCCTTTTTTGAATTGTAACATATTTTCATTTATTTTTTTTGCAAACATTAACTGATATTGATGATTTAAATATCAGTTTTGATCAGCATTTTCTGCTCTTTCTGCCTATTGGGTTGAAAAATATTAAATTAAATTTTTTAGCATAATTTATGCAAGTCAAAGTTGAAAAAAAAAACAAATTTTAAATTTGTTTTATATAAAAAAATATTTTTTAAGCCCCATTTTATTTTCTGATTATAGTTACTTTATACTATTTCATAGAGAATTTATTCATAAACAAAATAAATAAAAAATTACATGGATACCTCTAAAATTGTATTTTATATGATATTTTATGTAAACTACTACATTTTCCATTGAAATTAGCCCGGCAATTTATGCATAAGAAATGGCCATGATGCCGCGGCACTCAAAGGGTTAAAAATTTGATGGTGAATAATGCAAAAAACTGATTTTTGGAAAATTTAAAACCCCCATAAACCCCCCTTCCCATAGGCCAATTTTTCTGGTTTTCGAACTTAAAGTCATGAATGTCATTTTACACATTTGAGCCAAATTTCATCGGAATCGGACATTTTTTACTCAAGTTATCGCATTCACGGACACATATACAGTATAGTTATATTTATACATATAGGCCTATATAAATTTGAACGAATAGTGTTTTTGTCATCTGGAGACCTCAAAACAAAAAAAATTTGGTATATGGCTTCATCTGGTTTTGGTTTATTGTTATTTGCAGAAATAAACAATTTTTCGCCTACTAAGATATTGAAAGTGCTAAACACAGTACGTTGTCTAATGTTATTCTTATGGAGAAAAATAAAGATTGTATATCTCGCTTATTTACGAACATAAACTAACGAAATTTGGTATATGGCTTCATCTGGTTGTGGTTTATTATTGTTTGCACACAAAAAATTTTTCGCCTATGGTTCCTGTAGCAGCAAACCTAGGTACTTGGTCCCCATGTTATTCTTATGGAAAATACTTAATACCCCCGTCACAGCAAACCTGCATACTCAGCAAATTTCCAATGAATATATAACATAACACATTAACACTTAACAGGATTCATAATAAATATATTCACAAACAAGCGATATTAAAAATATTAATTATTCTCTATAAGAATAATGTTGGGGATGAGTACGCAGGTTTGCTGCAACAAGGAACCCAAAATAATGGGTTTTTATGCAAATATCATTAGAACTCATCTAAGTAAAGTCACGTACCAAGTTTCATTCATAAACATTTATAATAAGCGATATATAACATTTTAATTATTCTCCCTAAGAATAACATGCGGACCGATTACCTAGGTTTGCTGCTACGGGAACCATACGTGAAAATTTTGTATTTTGTGCAAACAACGATAAACCCCAACCAGATGAAGCCATATGCCAAATTTTGTCAATTTATGTTCATAAATAAGCGAGATATACAATTTTTCTTTTTCTCCATAAGAATAACATTAGACAACGTACTGTGTTTAGCACTTTCAATATCTCAGGAACCAATTGACGTAGAGCAATGATAAAAATACCAAATTGTTTGTTTTTTATGCTGAATTAAATGGTAAAAATTAAAATTAGATTTAAATAAAAATTACATGTGGAAACCCCAAAAAACCATATTTGGGATACACAACCCCCAAAAAAACCCCCTTTGGATGGTGTGATTCATCTGGTTTTCGAACTCGTTCAAATAAATGGTACTTTACACATTTGTACCAAATTTCATTATGATCGGACCTTTTTTATGAGAGTTATCGTGCTTACGGACACACATATATAAATTATATATATATATATATATATATATATATATATACATATATACATATATAAAAATTTGAACGAATGGTGTTTTTGGCATCTGGGGACCTCAAAATGAAAAGTTGTCATGGTCTCGGGCTTAAGTCTTACCATGAGACCTACGGTAATAACTTCATCCCTATAGGGGAAATTCGCTAAAATGTTATATATCGCTTATTTATGAATGTATATGGATGAAACTTGGTATGTGACTTCAATAAGATAAATTCTATTGATATTTGCATAAAAACCCATAATTTTGTGTTCCTTGTTACAGCAAACCTGCGTACTCATCCCCAATGTTATTCTTATGGAGAATAATTAATATTTTAAATATCGCTTGTTTGTGAATATGAATCCTGTTAAGTGTTTTAATGTGTTACGTTATATTTCCATTGGAAATTCGCTGAGTATGCAGGTTTGTCTGCGACGGGGGTATTTATATATATATATATATATATATATATGTGTCCGTAACCACGATAACTCTCGTAAAAAAGGTCCGATCATAATGAAATTTGGTACAAATGTGTAAAGTACCATTTATTTGAACGAGTTCAAAAACCAGACGAATCGCACCGTCCAAAGGGAGGTTTTTGGGGTTTCCACATGTAATTTTTATTTAAATCAAATTTTAATTTTGACCATTAGGTTCAGCATAAAAAAACAAACAATTTGGTATTTTGATCATTGCTCTACGTCAATTGGTTACTGAGATATTGAAAGTACTAAACGCAGTACGGTGTCTAATGTTATTCTAATGGAGAAAAAGACCAATTTTATATCTCGCTTATTTATGAACATAAACTGACGAAACTTGGTATATGGCTTCATCTGGTTGTGGTTTATTGTTGTTTACATAAAAAAACAATTTTTCGCATATGGTTCCCGTAGCAGCAAACCTAGGTACTCAGTCCCCATGTTATTCTTATGGAGAATAATTAAAATGTTATATATCGCTTATTTATAAATGTATAACGATGATTGGTATTTGCCTTCAGTTAGATGAGGTCTATTGATATTTGAATAAAAACCCATTATCTTGTGCTCCTTGTTACAGCAAACCTGCGAACTCATCCCCAATGTTATTCTTATAGAGAATAATGAATATTTTAAATATCGCTTACCTATTTATGAATGTATTTCTTATGAGTCCTGGTAAGTGGCGTAATGTGGTATTGAGTCATACCTGTTTATTCATTGGAAATTCGCTGAGTACGCAGGTTTGCTGTGATGGGGGTATTTTCTAAAACGCCTTTAAATTTAATTCCTCGATACATCTTGTGCGGACATTATATGTTTTTCAATCAACATATAATAAATTTAAAAATTATAATAACTCATCACATCTAAGAACTTTTTTTGTTTAAATTGCCTTTGGCAAATTTAACCCTGTTCATATTTTGACCCATTTTTGTTTCTTGAGAAAGTACCATTGATGAATATTACCTGATAATTGTTTTATATGACCTAATGATGGGGTCTTGAAATATATGTTTCTATGCAAAAAGGCAGTAGTATAATTTAATAAAGAAATCATGTGAATTTAGAGAAAACTGGCAATTTTCATATCGCCTAGCCTACTTACAAGAGCCAATTAAGAAATTAACTAACAGTATCTTAGTTAACTTATATCGTAAACTGCCGAGATGGGAATAGGGTTAATTTTTAATCCATAAAGTACTATATATAGCTAGGGGCAAAGATCTCTGCTTGTGCACTACTGGTTTGGACTACTAGCCTGCCGAAATATGATCTATGAATATTTATTTTGGGACTTAAAATAGATGCTATTTTATGACTACTAACTTGTGTGATATAAAACTTGAATTTTTGCTATCTTAGGCCTATAACAACAAAAGATACAAGTGGAATGGTCACTCACACGCATACATTTTTTCCGTTAGCTATAACTTACAAGTTTTTTTTTTGCTTAAATCAACTCATATATCTTGTCTTTTTGTACAGTTTTTATTCTTTTTTCCAGACACCCTACGAAAACAGAATGTATAGCTTAAAAATAGAATGCGGGTCAAAATATCCAGATGATGCACCTATAGCTAGATTCGTATCAAGAATAAACATGACTTGTGTTAATAACTCGACTGGACAGGTGAGTGATTCTTCAGTGGTAAATTGCACAGAACCGAGCCGTTCTCAGAGATAGGTAATTAGTTTATTATACCTAGATAATACCTGTGATTTACCTGCGAGTGTTTCATTTTTATACTGTTAACAGAATGCTTCTGCTATAACATTTTATTAATTATCATGAATAATAAGATTATGTAATTACTGTATATAAAACTTAAATTATTTGTCAATGTTAACATTGCTAAACATTTATTGTTGTAATGCAATAAAAATATTGTTATTATTTCAGGCCCCCACAAAATAATTTTCAAGTGATATTTCACTATTTAGGTTGTCATTGTTTACAGATTTTGTATTTTCCATTATTTACCTAAATAAAACATTTGTAGAAAATGTCAACCCCTGTGAACTTGCAGACATGGTGAAACGCATTCAGCTTAGTAAAAACCTAATTAGCTTTCCATCTTGAAATATGCCAACTAGAGGATTTGGGCTAGAGCTTTCCCCCCCTTATATCGTCCCACTAGTTCCTGTCCCACCCATCTTTGTTGGTCATTAATTTCAGTTGGCACCGAAGCGCCCTCGCAAAATACGCAGTGCCGGAACGCTTCATTTTTTAGCACACAATATTATAGTTATGGCAGTAGAACTGCTCATTAGAATTTAACACGTTCGCTACCACAATGTTAAAAAAAAATCGTAACCACAGACTGCCGCCTCAATTTTTTGGCGGGCGTGGCCTACTCATAGCCCAACGCCGCAGATCTGCGGCGGGTGGGTTCATTAAAATAGACTGCCGCCGCAGAATTGCGGCGTTGGTTTCTTGATACTAAATGAGAAATTTCTTCGCAACGGTCTATTTTAAAGGTTAGATGGTTTAGGCACGGTCTACAGGATAGCCCGCCTTATATATGCGGCGCTTGGTCTGTAGCTAGGACTAGGACCAGTCTACAGGGAAGTTTATGATTTTTTTCGTGGATTGTCAGAGTGACCCGGCCGCCGCATATATGCGGCGGCTGGTAGCGAACGTGTTAATATAGATTATAATTAAATGTAGGTACCTTTTACAGCATTTATAACTGGCTGGGTAGCATAGTGGTTATCGTGCTCGTCTCGTAAGCCGAGGTTCGCCAGATCAATCCTGATCAAAATCACAACATTTTGAGAAGGTTCGAAACTGGACGTAGCTGCTATTTGTCATTGGGCTGTTAATTAATTGTGCTTTCTAAGAACAGGTCGACCTTGGATAGTGACAAGACCAGGGTTTGGACCGTTCCCTATCAAAACTTAAAAAAATGCCACTGGCGTAGATAGAAACACAAACAAACAGCGATATATGATTAGTGAATATCAAAACTGCCTTTTCGTACTTCAAACCTTTCCCTTTTGATTGTGTTTGCGACAAACGCCTGTGGACACTAAATTGGTCTACATATAGCTTCTTGTCGTAAAACATTGAGGTTAGGCCGGCTTGCCTGGTTGTGAAAACACTTTCTTACATTTCTTTCATCATTTAAAAGTGTGATAGCTTCCAACTAATGTCTGAAAACATGGCTGTTTTCGTCTTGAATAAAAATAAAACAGTTTTTATTTTGTTTCTTTTTAGAAAACAAATAAATGTATGAAAGATTTTCTGTCTACTTTTGTTTCTAAATAAAATACAGTTTTATTTGGTGAACAAATTTTTCATAAGAATATTTTATACGAAATGTGAGGGTTCAGACCAAAATGTCAATTGCGATATAATAAGTCTGTAATCACTTCTTGAAGATAATGTCTGATGTAAATACCAGACATAGGTATGCTCCATCGCCGACCAAATTTGGTACGTTCCGTGCATCTCCTGAAGTTGACCTCATTTGATTTGATTTTGAATTTGTGTTTTATTTTTACCATGATATTTTTATTTAAGTTTCGGTCCATGATGATGTAAACATTACAAAATAAACAAACACGTTGACAACAAGTAGATGACAGATAGTAGTTTATTGGATGATTACCAGTTGATTTACCCTGAAAATGACATCACCAAACCTGCGCAAGAGCACACCTATGCCTGGTATTTATATCATAGTCTGACTGGTAGCACCATTGCACCTGAGTCGAACAGTGGACTCAACGGGAATGATACTATTAATATTGTTCGTTCGATTATGAATCATTTGGCGGGAGAAACACTGCATCGAGCTGAACATAACGTGTACACCAAATTAGCTACAGCTTGCTATAAGTAATTTAGGATTAAAACTTTATATTAAAAAGTCTTAACTGTAACCTTTTGCAAGCACAGTAAATAGAAGTTATGACATCTTACATTGCAAATTAAAAGTAAGGCCTCCAAGAAGTTAGAACACTCCTTACATAAGTTTTTCACCCTTGTCAGTGCCGTAAAACCATGTAGGTACCACCGGTTGGCACACCTGTTTCCTGCAATCCCCACTCGACCCGCCCTACAATGTATTAACCCATTGGCTCACAACCCCAAGTATACTCGTGGCCGCCGAACGTAGCCTAGACGTGCAACCCTGACTATACTCGGGATAGCACTTTTTTATAAAATTTTTTTTTATTTTTAAATTTTTTCTTTTTTGTTTATCTGTTGTTTTAATTTGTTTTCATTTTTTTGTTTTTATGTATTTTTTATGCCCATACTTGGGGAAACTTAGTCAAATTTAGGAAAAATATGATTTTGGAAAATATGTTATATCTAGGTCAAATATAAATGTATCACTAACATTTTTTTATTTTCATGTAAAAAAATAAATAACCTACAAGTAAATAATAGTTGTTGTGCTGAAACTTTTTTTTTGTTTTTTACATGTAACTCCTTTTAAAATTAATGTTTTTTATAAACTATATATATATATATATATATATATAATATTTACCATACATAAATGCTGTCAAAAGTATCTTCTTCTTGTAGATAATTTATTTCTCTAAAGATTAGTGCAAAAATTAAGTAAATTGAGCAATAATTGTTGCTATAGTGACAGTTTTAGTAAAAGTCTACATTTATGTAATTTTTCTTAGGAACAGAATGGTTTGTCAGGTGGCAAATTTCAGGTAAGCCAATGGGTTAATTTATCACCAAGATTGTGAGCAGGGAGTGGTTGACATTACCTTTTAAGTATTCCAGTGGTGTGTGTCTTGTCGCAGGTGGACAACAGACAAGTGCCGATACTGGCGAGATGGCAGCGTGACTACACCATCAAGACAGTCCTGCAGGAGTTGCGGAGGCTGATGACTCTCAAGGACAACATGAAGCTGTCCCAGCCTCCCGAGGGAAGCGCGTTCTAATCCACCGGCTCCGAACACGACACTTGTTACCTAGCTGGAGTATTGTATATCCTACTTATGCAGTTGTATCCAACCAGTATGTTTATTTCACCAAAAATGCTGTATCATCGAATCGTATTCCTTGTTTCCAAAACCGCCCTGTATGTCAAACGACTGGTGGGATTGTACAGTTAGAGCAGACAAATATTTTAATTTTGTAAGCGATGAATTCTACTGGACGTTTGAAAGTTATGATTATAATTTAGTACTAACATTTTCATCGGGTTTAATATTCTGTGTACATAGCTCGATTAGAAGGCATTCGAAGGTATGATTGTGCCTCGAGTACATTTAACCCTTTACCGGGAATTCATTTTCATATAAACTAATACTGACCTGTAAATATATATTTTTTGTATCGTCTACGTATTATTTTTGATTTTATCAAAAAATTTGTGTCATTCGTTATAGTCAGGTAATCATAATCGAGTTACTTTGCTTATTATTGTCCTCGCTATGATAATTTTCTAATTGATTCGCCCGGACTGAGTTAATTTATATTTTGTTTCGTTATAATACATTTTATGAAACCGTGTGATGTTTCAATAGGTTAAGTCAAATATAATTTAAATATCGCATGGTAAAAATAATTTGCTTCTATAGGGTTTTGATGCTTTTCATATATTTAGTTGCCACAATAACTAAAACTTCACGATAAATCTGTGCAATGTTCACAACGTTTGGGTGTGCTTCACACTCTACACTAACATTTTTTGATATAAATTACATTTTGTTAAAGAATCCAATTTGTAAGTGAAAATTCAGTTTCAACAACTTGTTGGTTGGTGTGATATACATTCCTAGGTGGGCAAATAAAGACTTTTCCATTGCATTCTATCAACAAGAAATTAATTTTTACCCAGCCCGGTGCTCACGGATGAAATTGTATAGCTTAGAGTAGCTTTTTGTCCTTTTTATATTTTAAATTCTTTGGATTTTCCAAAAATTTCAGACTAATGGAACAAACTGGCCTTATAGCGATGGTACTTTTGGTTTTAAGTAAATTAATCGTATTGATGCGACTATTTTTAAATTGTTGGAATGGCTCACAGAGAATGTGAATATTTTTAACTGAATGTAAATGGTCAAAATCAACAGCTTTCTTGTTCTAACATGTTCAGTTCTAATAGTGAAATAAATGAATTTTACTATGTTATCATGGTTATTTTATTTAACGCCCTCGATTATCATATGCATGTGCTGTTTATGTATAACCAACATAGAATTAGAACCATAATAGGGTCCAGAACACTAGAAGCTTCAGAGTCCAGCTTTATCCAAGTCATTTGGGCCCATTTTAAAATTGTCCTTATATTTTTCGTACCACCTGAAGCAGGGGTCTCCAACCTACAGCCCGTGGGCCACATCCGGCCCGCCAACAGTTGTAACAGGCCCGCGGTTAGCCCAATATATAATATAAAATAAATTAGGTATTGAAACTTTTATTCAATAATTTTATGGAATAAAAATAAATATATAATTTTATTTATCACACAGTTTTACTGTCAACCACTGGTGAAGTTCTTGTTTCTGTCATCTCCGATCCCTCCTGTCTGTAAACTGAGGTCATTTCCTTGTTTATATAAAAGAGCTGTTGACGGAATAAACGTGAACATATACAGTTGTGTACGCAGGGAAGGTCACGGCTGCGTGGAGGGGAGTAGGGTAGGGTAGGAAGCAGTCAACTTGGCCAATTATTACTAGTTGCAGAACTTTGTTTTTTTTTTTTAAGATTCAAAAATTGCTGATATAGCAACTACGATTTTGTTGGGAAAGTGTAACAAACTGAGCCTTGAAAAACACGTAAATCAGTAAAAACTGCATCCAGTTTGTTCAGTCCACTTAGTATAGTGTATAGTTTGTCAAAATTACTTAAAATGAACAAACAAATTTAAGTTTAAATAAAGGAAACATCCAAGTTTAAAAAAACTGCTACAGTAGCCTTAAAACTCTCTTTAACACCTAAATTTTACAACATTTCCTGGAAAAACCCCAGACCCCTAACTCCTTGGGGGTTAACCCATACCGAAAAAAACCTGGATGTTATTAGCCCGCTTGATCTCCAACGATTTATCATCTGGCCCTTGGTGAAAATAGGTTGGATACCCCTAGCCTGGAGCTTGCCTTAATGCTCAATGTTAAAAACGATTCAGTGTTAGAAATACACAGGTGTGGTGGTTGTTAATCAGCAATGTCTCCATTAAAATTCTTGGTAGCACATATTTTTACAATCACACATAAACACTTTATAGAACACGTAGTTTTGCAAAAGGAACCATTATTCAAAAAGTTTGGTGCATAAAGTTCCCATGAGTACTAACCCAATAAAATGGATGTTAAATTTTGTAAGCTATGTCTAGAGTTTAGGTTTAAACATAAACCTTACTCTCATCCCCCCCTAGTCTTCATGAAAACGATCGTTAATACTTGACCATTATCAAATGTTGTTAGACCTCATTAAATCTTATATACCTGACATTGGTAATGTTGTTGAGACTCAACCGAATTGTGAGATGGCCAAAGTACCTAAACCAACCTTTAGTTAAGTGTCAACAATGCCTATCCTATAAATTCCTATCTGCTTCAAAGAGACGGCCAAGTACCAAATAGTATATAAGTAACCAAAAATACTATTGGCTACCAGAAGTTCCGGAAACAAGTTGCGAAAAGTTCCACCATAGTCAAAGTTGACATGTTCATTAATCAATTTATTCCTATCCTTAAATTTTTCCTTAAAAATAAACATTTCCTCCCAGGTAATCATTACATTTCCTTCCTTAAAATCTTGAGAATACTTAAGTTGTCTTCTATTGTTCCCGATGTGTGGCCATTTCTCAAGAGGTGCTTTGTGACATTTGATCCTTCCGCAAACGAATACGACCATCAACAGCAATAAAATTCCATACATCCAACAAGCCATAAGACCGCTTCATTTCATCAGATGCTACAAGCTAAGGTTGTTCTATAAGCTCACAAAGTCTGATGAAGTGAAAATAACAGAAGGAAGGAAAAAGATACAATAAAATCCATAGCTCATGCCAACGGATACAGTTCTACACTCATTGATGAAATGGAAACGAAAATATTGAAGAAGAAAAAGAACCAAGAATGGCTCTGAAGCATGACCACCCTAGGAAACGAACAAGAGAAGGAGAGTTTGATTTATGCAGCATTCAACTTCACTGGAGATGATCACAGAAAATTTCAAATCGATTTAAGAAGTATGGAGTATCTGTAGCCTTCAAGACACAGAACACCGTAAAATACTGCATCTCAAGATTGGAGATAAGTTTGATAAGCTCGGTGCACATTAAATAAGTTGTAATGATTGGGATAATTTTTATGTTGGACAAACTGTCAATTTTTTAAAAAGATGTAAGAATCATATTTCAGCATGGAAGAAAAAGGAAACTGGAAAGATAAAATGTTGCAAAGCTCCTCCTGGAAAATGGTCATACATTGGGAACAATAGAAGACAGTTTAAGTATTTCCAGATTTGTAAGAAAGGAAATGTAATGAATGCTTGGGAGGATTATTTTTAAGGAAAAATGTAAGGATAGGAATAAATTGTTAATTAATGAACATGTCAGCTTTGACTCTGGTGGTACTTTTCATAACTTGTTTCTGGAACTTCGATAGCCAAGATAGTATATAAGCTGTACGCCATCTTGTTTATGTCATTCGCTGATTGGGCCTGATGATGACCAGTGTGACTGGTTGAAATCGATCGCCTTGTACCATCTTTTTGTATATTTACCTTCTTGTATGTAAGTACAGCGTAAGTATAAATAGATTCTGTAGTGTTGTGAGACTTAGTTTTATTTTATCCTGTTAATTGTAACAACACGTATTATGCTCCTCAAGAAACTATAAAATAAATGCAAATAAAATTAAAAATACCCTCTTATTGGGAGGATTGCGCTAGACCACTCAGCCACTGACACAACTAGCAGCTGTATCGGACGAGAGAGCTCAGTTTTTGTCTACCCGGTGCCACACCTGTCAGACGCAGACCACGGACTGAACTCGTAATGGTATAATTGTTAAAGTGTCCAATGGACTAAGTTGTAAAAATATCCTTAAGTGGCGGATTTAGAAGCCGATAAATCGGCGGCCCTTGGCACTCTAATGTGTTAATACATACAGATGATACATCTTTCGAGCACAAGTTAATTTTTCAAGCAATCCAACTATGGCAACCACTGATTAAACCGACTTTTTTGGCCAACTAATTTAGCTATGAATTTTCTATATGATAGTGAATATAATTCTTCAATGTGTAATTCGGAGAGGTAGCCGAGTAGTCACAAACTGGACGCCTGTAAATTTTCTGCTTCTATTATATCACTAAAGTTCTAGTATAACAACACCATTCCACATCATCTGTAATAAAGTTATATACCTAATGTCGGATTTATGTTGTTATAATTGGTAGCCTAATAACAAAATATACCGAGTCATTCACTAAGTTAACATTCCTTATTTCACTTGGTTGGAGGTCACTTTTGGTTTTTACTTTGTTGGTGGTCAGTTCTTGGTAGTCAATTACTTAATTTTTTTTTCTACTCTGAATTTTCACCCTGTTGTAAATCACTGTCAAGTAATGTTACAGATGACATTTATACAACTTAGTGTACTGTTGGCAACTAACACAACTTTGTTAGCGAATTTCCCCTGTAGGGAAGAAGCTATTACCGTAGGTAGCATGGTAAGACTTAAGCCCGAGACCATGATAACTTTTTGTTTTGTGGTCCCCAGATGCCAAAAACACTATTCGTTCAAATTTATATATATATATGTGTCCGTTACCGCGATAAGTTTTGAAAGAAACGCCCGATTTTGATGAAATTTGGCACAAATGTGCAGAGTAACATTTATGACTTTAAGTTCGAAAACCAGATTGATCGGGCTATGGGAAGGGGGTTTTAAATTTTCCAAAAATCAGTTCAATTTTTCCCCCTAAAATTTTAAAAACACTCAATTTTGGTTATAGCCATTTTATAGAGCTTAAAAAAACAAATAATTTTGAATCATTAACCTAGGTTTAGTGGTTGTAGAGAAAAGTCAAAAAACGTGTCCATAAAATTGTCCATGTTAATCTTATGGGAAAAAGGTTTTTGGATTTTCCTCAGATAATTTTACTGAAAACTTAACATTTGCTGATACCAATCTGTTCAGCTCTACGAAACAATCATTTTGGTGTTTTAAGTGTTGTTCTAAGTCCAACCGTTGAAGAGATATTCAAAGTGCTAAATGCAGTACGTTGCTCTAATGCTCTAATGTTATCCTTATGGAGAATAAATAAAATGTTATATCTCGATTATTTATGAATGTATATTGATGAAACTTGGTATGTGGCTTCACGTAGTACTGGTATATTGATATTTGCACTCTAAATGGATTTTTTGTTGATTATCCCCATTGCAGCAAACCTGCATACTCGGCTCCCATATTATTCATATGGAGAATGTCAAGTTTTATATCTCCCTTAGTTATGAACCTAAATTAATAAAACTTGGTATGTACCTGGTTGAGTTACATTGATAATTGCAAAATAAACATTTTTTATCTTCCTCGTAGCCGCAAACCTGCATACTCAGCTCTAATGTTATTCTTATGGAGAATAAATAAAATGCTATATGTCACTTATTTATAAATGGATTTTTGTGAAACTTGGTAAGTAGCTCTATGTAGTAGTGAGACACATATATATGCATTGGAAATTCGCTGAGTACGCAGGTTTGCTGCGACGGGGGTATTTTGTTTTTTAACAGCACTGGAAACTTGTAGGATTAAAAAATATCCAACAAACCAAGTGTTACATAAACTGTAATACACATTACTTGTACATGACTGCAGTACAAAAATAAATTAGCATGCCAACAAGTAACACTTCTGGGACTCCACAATTAACTTCAATGATGCACAATGCAGAAACAAAACTTACTTTTTAAGTGATATTAAGCATAAATTTAGTCATACAAAAAAATGTATATAAACAAATAATGAATGTTCATGATAAGTCTTAACTTAAACAGATATACCGCTTCGCCTGACTGCTGCACTCAATAAAGGATTAGGATCTGGTTCTTCTGTGATTATTGTAACTTTCACCCATTCTTTATTAGAACTCGACTTTCGCAAAGCATCAATGACTGCCTGTACATACAATCCATCTTCAAATGTTGCAGCTAGTGCTACGGGTTCTTTAACCCAGCCTCTCTTATCTTCTACAGGTAGAAAAGCTTCTCTCAGCGCACCCATCATTTTAAAAAGCCCTTTCATGTAGGGCCTTGGTATCGTACTAGCTACAACAGGATTAATGCTTCCGTACTTTTGGAGATCTTCGACGTCTAAATAAATAACCTCTTCTTTAGATGCACCTTGCTTCATTCCGTACAAGTCACCACCCCTTACAACCAAATGACCTTTGCCACAGATTAAAAATTCTTGATGAAACTGTCCCGGTAAATGATTGTTTAGAGTAACGGTAACCAAAGTTCCCCCACTCATTTCCATTTGAAAGGCACAAAAATCTGGACTTGAAATGTTCCTAATACCATTTACATGTTCAGTTTGTTTGGTGAATGTCCTAACAACGCCGTGCACTTTGACTGCTCTCTGAGAAAGTAAATGTGATACCAAATCAATTACGTGACTTCCAACAAGTGTCAAAACACCTCCGCCCATTGTCCCATCGCATAGCCAGTCATAAGTGTCATGCAGGAGACTGCCCATTTGAACTCTGACATCACAAACGGTTATGTCCTTTTCAGTTCCGAGGTAACCATCGGCTATGGCCTTCCTCATCTGAGAGAAAGCTGGAAGGAACCTGAGGCTGTGATTCACTATTGATATCAATGATGGATAATACTGAGCTGCTCTCACCATTTTCAAGGCTTCACTTTGACACAATCCTGCGGGTTTATCACACAAAACATGTTTACCTATACCTAAAGCTTTTACGGCTATCTGTGCATGTAAATTAGGTGAACTAATAATGAATATTAAATCAACGTCTTTCCTCAACAGCACGTCATCAATTTTGTTTGTAAAAAATGGAATATCAAGTTCTTTGGCCACCTCTTCCGCTGCAGCTAAAGTTCGTCCCCAAATTGCTTCAATTTTAAACCCCTTTTCTCTAAGAAATGGTACAGCAATTTTTATTATGTTTCCAGTTCCAAATACACCGATCCCGGGCAACATATTGTCCACAATACAAATTATAAAGTTCTAACGATGGAAAAGTGAGATTGATGGGACTCAAAGTGCCTTACAAAAGACTTGTCTTACATTTGTTCCTCTTCTACGATGTCAGTTAATTGAACCACTTAAAAGCCTAGCTGTATGAGTTTAAGATCTTATCAATAAAAGCTAACCAAAATAAGAGTGAATATATTATCTGACGATGAAATGAAACAAACACGTTTAATACCAACACTACCGTATAAACTATTCTTTTAACTAATACTTATGATGACAGAACTATCGCAGACGTCACACATCGGTGACATTTGCCATTTGTACAGTGTAGCCAACGTATGAGTATTTTATTTCCCTGTTTAAAAGAAGAGAAACCCACACACGTCCAAAAAACTTTTGTGGTAAAAAAACGAGATTTAAAAACTGTCGTGAAAACAAAATATAAATGAATATTTACCTTGAATCAGCTTAATTAAATTTATAATAAAGAATTTCGCACACCTCTTGAGTCAAATCTCGATCATATTTCCGAGTCCAGATTCCTTGATATTTCCGATCGTACTAAAAGTACTATGTTTATTTATTTAAACAGGAAATACCTAACTAATACCTACCTAAGCATTTTATTTTACATTAATTACGCATATTTATTTCGACTTACAGCTAGAGATGGCTAAATCTAAGGTTATCACTAAAATTGCATTGTGATTTAATTTTGTTCTCCTACCGATTTCACTATTTAACATTTTTGAAAATATACTTATACATATATAAATATATTTTTGTTGTTAAATAAATATGTCCTTTAATTGTTGTTTCTCAGCCCTTGGAAAAATATAAAGGTGTCATGGGTTGGCCCACGGACGGAATAACCAAGAACCAAGCAAGGAAGTATATAAATTATATTGAACCGTGAATTATTTTGTAAAATTAGTGCTTACCATGACAAAATGGCCAGATAAATGGATTTAGTAATGACTAGTGACGTACTTGCAAAGCTGTCACTCATATCCGGAACCAATACAATATATTGCTACGTATAACAAGCGGAAATTTAAACAAAGCGGACAATTTAACGGTTCCACGTTTTCTAAGAGAGAAATTTGCCTTATTTCTGGTATTAATGCAATAACAATACTAATCGTCTACACACAGGGCCAGATTTAGGATCTAGGCGAGTAGTGTGGGTTTGCGGGTTTTGCGCCGGAAGTGACGTCATCCGGTCACGTGACCGGAAGTGCTGAGTCATGAAAGATGTTATCTGGGGCTGAGCC
This sequence comes from Allygus modestus, assembly GCA_963675035.1. Lineage (NCBI taxonomy): Eukaryota > Metazoa > Arthropoda > Insecta > Hemiptera > Cicadellidae > Allygus > Allygus modestus. The sequence continues at coordinate 13,781,885 of OY776115.1, forward strand.
AGTGACGTAGGCGGTTTTGTGACGAAATGAGTAAAAGTTCAAAGTTCAAGGTCACGGGGAGGTAATTTTAAAAAAGTACTACCTCGCACGCGTAAAATCCGATTGTGATTCGATAGTTTTAATTCGATAAAATATCGAATGAAAATTATCGAATGAAGCAATCGAATGATACGAGTGCGAGGTAGTACTAATACAAATATTACTTTATTTTTATTTACAATAAGTTATGTTTACAATAATTCATGTTTACAATAGTTCCCCGTTGTTGGTTGTCATCGATGTTGTTGATCCGGACGAGTTGCGGCCATCACTTCGCTTTCTGAAGAAAGACGGTATATACTTCGATTCCTGCGCAGAGTCCATGTTGTTTTTTGATGCGTAAAGTTCCAAAGATAAATCGTAACCTGACGCAATGAGAAGTCTTAACTCTTCATTAAAAACCTCGAGGTCTTGGAAAGTCGCCAGATGAATAGAGTCATAATGAATACACCTAATTTTAATGGACATTTTAATACAATGTTTTACGTTTGTGAAGAGCACTCGATGTTCACCAGTCGAGAGCCGGAGGTGTACTGACTATTCGCTAGCTAGCGTTCTGGTATCAAACAAAATGGTGGGGCGGAGAAGATGGCGGACAGCAGATGGCAGGCGGCAGGTGGCAGCTGGTTGCTACTACATTCGCCGCCACAGTAATGCAATCCTTCGGCGTAATTCTTGTAGTTTATCTTGTCGGTTCATTTGATACGTTTTACATCTACATATGCAATAGCTGAAACACTTGCACTTACGACAAGCTTTCCCGTCAACTTGATCGCCTGGTATTTTAAAACATTGTAACTCGCAACAATATGTCTTCAAATTGTTATCGAAAAATAAATTTTTCATAGGTGACACCGACATGTTAGCTGCAGCGTGTGTTAGACAAGACTGAGACTAACTTCACTGCTCCCTCTCTTTTATACCTCTTCATAAGTTAACCCTGAATGAAAGTTCAAGGTCATCCATTTGAATTTTAAAAAAAGCAACACAGCAGTATATAAAATAATATACTGCTGTGTTGCTGTTTTTATTTTTTTTTATTTTATTTATTTTTTTTTTTTTATTTTATTTATTAAACAAACATTTTACAATACAATAAACTTAAGTTTAACATTGATAACTAGAAATACAAACAATAAAATACAAACAGAGACATTATGTACAAGGATGCGTGATGTGCAGAGTGAGTTCCGTCGAGTTGTTGCCGCTTACACCGTGTGATACCAAATACAACGTCCCCGGTTGAATATCTCGCAAATCTTCATTTTGTAGCAGTTGAACAAATCGTTTTGGAAGAAATACTTGAAACTTCGGCTCATCTCCTGGAGAGAAAGGTCCTTCGCTCAATGAAACTAGAATTGCTTCTCCATGTGTGGTTTCCACTTTCTTGATGTTATGAATAATGTAGTGTTTTTGTTCTTTTAGTTCTGAACACTTTTTAGTTAGCAGAAGGTCGGATTTTGAATGAGTGTTGAATTGATCAACCAGTGTTTGTAGAAACTGTTGTGATGTCATCTTCGTCAGTGGTGTCTTCTGTGATGTTGCCTCTTCGGAGTCTCGAATAATACTCGTGCTGGAGCGGTGCTGTCTCCTCGTATTTATAGGCCCCGCTACCCCCACCACATTTCTGTTCTCCGCTACCCCCACCACATTCCTGCGTTTGTTTCAAGTAAGCAGCCAAACGATACGCGTTGTACAATGCACAGTTTGTTTGGCCGTGTTTAAGATCTTTTGCAGCGACACAAATATTACCGAGATTAATGTTAAAGTCCTTACTGATAGTTATATCGAAAACATCACCGTGCGTGTACTTTTGTATCCAGTTCTTTTTTTCTAATCCTCTTGTGTATATATGTGAATATTGTTTGCAAAAGTTAAACATAATACTGTGCAGATTACTGTAGCTTATAAATCCTTCATACCAATGTATGTGATGAAAGTAGTTTGTTATCCATTTGTTTGTACTTTTTGCTTTGGTGTTAAGTTTGTTAAAAGAAAAAGGAGCATCAAACGTGAATGGGTAGGCTACAAATGTAAGCAAGTCTAAAATTACTAATTCCTTGATAATAAACCTATCATCATTATTTCGAAATGCTTGAAATTCTATTACACAAGGCTTTACACTCACTTCTTCATCCCCTCCGCTCATCATGGCACCTAGCGATCAACTAAACTGTTTTCCACACCACGGTAGGTTAAATACCAGGCCGTACAGTTGCAGGCGCGTTGGTGTATATTTAACGTGGGCACCGTCCCCAATAGGCCTACCCCACGTGTGTTCTTCTTTACTAAGTCAAACTTTAGTCTTTTTTAACTTATTCTTCTTGTGTTTCGTTTTCTTCTTCTTCTTGTTTCTCCGTTTCTTCTTCCTGTGTTGTTTCTTCTGTAGCTTCTGTAGCGATTTCTACAAGTGGTTCAAAATCCTTTAACTTTCTCCACATGCAAACTTCATGAGGTATTCTATTAAAAATAGATGTATCCACAGGTCCGTACACGATGGTGCTATCAGGTTGTTTTTCCAAGGTATCGACCAAATATTCTTTAATAATAGCGCTTGCAAATACCAACTGTCTCATGTACCTTGTAATAGGTTCTGTTGCGTAGTTTAAAACGTAGAATTCTTCATGTGACAGTAGAATCTTATTTTCATGTTGAGTCAAGTCTCTAATTCGCACTTGTAGTTGTCCACGATGTTTAACAATATCGATTTCATTGTCACAATCCAAAAGTCGAATATGTGTTTTCCTTCCACACAAACTGTTAGTTAAATAACATTCTATTAAATGTACATGTTTCAAAAATGACTCCCAAGCATTTTGCGAAAATAAAACCTTTTTTGTTCCATGGTGTAGTATTACTGTAGGGGAATAATCCAATGACTTCATCAATCCAACTGATACACTTTTACTGATGCATGCTGAGATGGGGTAAAAGATTCGCAAAAAAACTTCAGTTAAAATGTGAGGAGGAATATTTTCTTCAACTTTCTTCTTCCTCTTTGGTACTACCTTTGATGGGTCTGCATTACTTTCCTCCTCTCTATCTCTTTTACCAAACTTTAAAAATGCAGTTATTTCCTTGATGATTTTTTCTTCACTAGTATTATCACGTTCCAATAACGGTGCTACCTCTGCATCACCTTGTACAACAGATGGAGAACTCATTTTGTAGAAGATGTTGCCCATGCGATGATAGACGATCAACTGAAGACCTGCATTGTTGCTCCGCTATTTATAGGTTAGCGACAGTGGCGGTGCCGGTGGTGGTACAACGTTTTACAATACCGTCTTTACGATACCAGTCAACGGTGTGTATGTAACAATTTTATCGTGCAAAATTAAACAATACGCAGATGTATTTGCAGGTACGTTTTCTTGAAATTCCATTTCTATTTTTATATCAACACTAGACGATTTTACAGATTCGTTTTGTTTGGAGCAATCAATTACAACAATCGGAGCTTTCGATTCAAACTGTACGGGAGATAGTAGAGGTGTGTTTGTTTTGCCGTAATATGAATTTTGGAACCTAGCGTACATATCGTATAAAACACTGTACCTTTTTTTATCAAAAGAGATATTAAAGTTGTCGTAGGGAAAGAATTGTGAATTCAGGAACACTTTACAGTTTGTTAATTTACAATGGTCAAATTCACCAGCATTTTCAGTTAATATACTTTTTTTCTTTGTTTGTAATCCAAAGATTACATATCTCGCTTTTTCCAAATGAGTAGAAGTTTTTACAGTCCATGTATGCCGTTGTGTTGAAGGTAAAACGGGGTATTCATGAAACTCCCAGCTTCTGAATGGCATTACAATGTCTCGATCTGATTTTAACTTTCTTAATAATGTAATCCTGTGTTCATCATTTAGTCGCACATGTGGTACTCTCCAAACAATCTTGTCTAATGTTAGTTTCCAGTCTAAATTGGCTTCAGTTGTTCCAGCAGATGCTTTAATAATATCATTATCGTTTGATGACCTTAATAAAACTAGTTCTTGTTTTACATTTATTATTATTCTTCTGTAATCTTCAGCAAATCCTAAAAGTAATCTTAAAGGTACGTAAAAATCAAAGTTTCCCGAAGCGTCAGGAGTAATTATACTTTTGTCTGGTGCAACCCATCCTGCAACAGCTAACAGATTCTTCTCATTTGGTGTTAAAGACGCTAATCCTTTTAAGGTACTGGAAATTCCAACCTTTTTTGTTGAATCGACTGTAACTCCTGAAATTTCATATCTAATCTCGTCAAACAAAAATGCCATAGGATTATTTATGAACGGAACAGTGGTTCCAACAGTACCGTCAGCTTTTGTTACTTTTCCTTCAATATATAAATAACTTTCGCATGGAAGAGTATAAATGTCTTGTTGTTGTATAGGAATCCTAATTTCATCGTTATTATTTAATTTGGACGAAGCGTAAGGGTTGTGCGTGTGATATTCCTTTTCCCATAAGGTCTCGTCGAATGTTGGGCCCTGCGCTATATCCAGTATATCCATTGTTAATGACCTTTAATCCAATTTCTTCTAGAAAACGAATGTTGTCACTTGTTAATCCTTCTACAGCTGATGAGCTACTGACCTCTTTGCTGGTTGGCTCTCTCTTTTTAAATGATAACCCCATTATCTAAGCGGATGATTTTATATGTATTCTTACAGTAATAGCTTCTCCTCGAAAGTCAATAAGGTTTCCGTCTTGATCCACTATGTTCAGCACGATGTCTGAAATGAAACTGGTGTTTAACGGTAGGTACACAAGGTTTTGAGGCTTTTCTACTATCTTGAAACCCGGTGCGACTGATGGGTAGAATGTGTGTAATATATGACGATTTTCTCCATCTCTGTAGGATCCTTGTATAATGTTACATGTAATGTCTATGCTGTTTACTTTGATGATCGTCACAGTTCTATTCCCAGAATGAGTTGTATTAGGTTCTAATACCTTTGTTTCCTTAGAAAACCCTAATAAACTACCAATTGAACGTTCTTGGCCAAAATCAATATAATACTTAGAAGTAATTTCGGCTTTCATTGTATTGTTATTGCCTTTTATCGTTATATTTTCTTTTCCCATATGTTTTTGTATAACTTCATTTATATTATCAATTTCATAAGCTCCTGTTGGTAAACTGAATTCTTCCAAAGCTGAATATTTTCCTTTATTATCTTTTGTCTTGTAATAATGTATTTTGTTATTAATTCCTTCACTAACGTTTGGAATAGAGTTATATGTTGTTAAATCCAATAATGCGGCTTCCCATAGTCTTCCTTTTTGCAAACGTAGCGCTGGAAACAGAATACTGCGCAAAGTACATGAGTTACCGGTTAATGACACTGTATACGAAGACATCTTAAAGTTGACTAACACTTTTAGCTAAAAAGTCTAAACATAAATGACCGCAAATGGATGTATCATCAGGTTGTTTTCTTGTATAATTGTAAAAAACATTTTCTGCCGCACGAAAGTATTGTTGAAGTTCTTTCGGTGGTGGAAGGTTTCCAAAACTGTCGAAATAATAAATCGTTTCACCAAGTTTCTTGTAACACACCCAATGAGTGCCTAATCCTTCACTATTATCCAAATTTACTATACCAGTCTCATTTTTCCACATTTTAACCGGTAATTCATCTTTCATAAATACTCCTCTAAAAAATGGGATTTTCAAACAAGAAGCATATGTAATCAGTTCTTCATTGGTTAATTCTTTGTTTTTAATTATTAATTGCTCTTTCTTATTTAATACACACGATACGGTCTTAGGTATAGTCCTCCTCCCTTTTTTATCATTGACCATATTGTTGGTTTCTTTTTACCTTTACCACTAGTAGATCGACGTTTTCTTCTGATATTACCTCCTTGTTTCTTAGCGGGTCTTTTCCCACGCCTTCTTCTCTTTCCTCCTCCTCCAAACGTAGTTTTTGCTTTCATTGCTGCTGTTACTGCTAAAGACGCTGCTTTTTCACCAATACTCGCGTCACTAGATTTTACTCTTTGCCAAGCTTTCTCAGAAAGTGCTCTATCTGCTATTGATCTATTTTTTGTATCACCAAATTTGGAATACGCTATATCGTGCTGTTTACAAGCCTGATCAAGCTTATTTATTCCAGGATCTCCTCTAGCAAGCCGTTTCTCTAATTTGGTTCCAGGACCACAATATTGATATCCTCCAGGTAAATGTAATTCCACAGGTAATAAATCAATCGCCTTGTTAACTATAGCTCCAACCGGTTTACTTAATAGAGAAAATGCTGTTGATGCTATTCCCCTTCCTCTCTGTAATCTCTCTCGATTATGACTGATGCGTTTAGCCCTCGGCATGACTATTTATAGCCAAACTTACAATCAGTAGGTGCACTCTATAAATGTTTTACAATGAATGTAATATTAGTCTTGGCTTCTTGTATTATATATACTGTTTAAAATCCATTTATTATATAGAAATGGATTAATTAATTAAATGTAGATGCTTTATCCCTTATCATGGGTATTTAAATTCTTTTTTCTCTTATATAATCTTCATCGTTTTCTGTTGGTTCATTAATCACATTCACTTTATCCCCCTTTCCTAATGTCTTGACTTTAGAAGGCTCAGACGGTTTATCTAATTGATTAGGTTTTTCTGGATTGTGTATCTTTTTCCAGTCTAAATAATTGTGGCTGTCAACATCTGAAGCTACAGCTCTTCCTGAAGCCCGATGGATATAATTAAATAAAGCTGCACCAAACCTTTCCATATGTTTTTCATATTCTGTAGTCCATTTCTTGTGTACTATATCAAATATTTTCTTATTTACAGCGTCTCCATCCTGCTCACAATCACCTACATTTGACAATTTTAATTTTTTTACATCATAGCTTGTATCAGTTTCATTCTTTTTGTAAATCGTTAACAATTTTAAAGTCGCTAAATTTACTGCTTCACCATCATAAATGGGATGTTTTATATTGCTTAACCTTTTACCGGAAAATCCCCAATGGTCTTCGTGTACAATCGGGGTTCTTTTATCCATGTATTGTACCGTAACCGCATCAGAAGACAAAAGCGGATCACCAACATTTTGAATTACTTTTCCTTCAAAATTATAATTACCATCAGGTGTTAACGGAAACCCAGCTCTTTTTTCACTATATCCAGATTTTACTCCAAACTCGGAATACCGTCCAAACTTGTCCACACTCATGATGTAACTGAATCGCTATCGTTTAGGTTCTTACTATATATATATATATATATATATATATATATATATATATATATATATACGTCTACTGAACAATTATTTCTCGTTTTCGCAGTTCATCAACCAAAGCTACCCATTCGTTTTCTAAACCAGTGTGCCCGGCTTCCATAGCTTCATGTAATAACCTCATTCGATCAACTAACTTATTTATATCGTTGTAATATATTATATTGGTTTTATACAAATTTTTTAATAATCCCCTTCCAGATGTAGTAGGATCAGTTGTTTTTCTTTTTTTATGCAAAACATTTAATTCAGCAGAAGATAAAGCTCTTCTTTTAATTGGAGCTTTATTTGATTTCGAGGGGAAAAGACTAGATATAATGTTTGTGTATTTTATTGACCTGTTTCTATGAATAGGTAGTTCTTTGGAATATTTTTTTCTATGTGCATTTGTATACTCTAGTATATTTTTAAACAATTGTAAATCCTTTTTAGTAAATTTACCAGGATTATTTTTAAAGATGAGTTCAAACAAACCTGTTGTACCTTTATATTTCTTATCACCAATAACTATATCATCATTTTCGTTTATATCTAACTTTCTATCTCCAATCATTAATCCTTTATCCTCTATTCTAGCTCCATATGTATGATAATTTCGATTAGCATGTGTGCCATGTAACATTTTTAATGTATATTTTCTTCCAAGTGTTCCTTTAAACATAATATCTGTGCCTAATTTGCTTAAGTTGGATGGGTTGATATCCTCTTCTTCTGCTCTTGTATCTTCCGCACTTGTATCTTCTGTACTTGTATCTCCTGCAATGTTCTTTTCCCTTAAATCTCCTATATCTCCGCTTTCTTCATACTCGTCGCTTTCTTCAGATGTTTGTAACTGGTCAGAACTTTCATCATTCTGAAATTCTTCTTCATATTTGGAAATTGGTAGCATTTTGTCTCCTTCGAAGCGAAATGAAGGTCTTTCCATATTTTGTGCTAATCGCTTTAAAGGTTCAGTAACAGGTTTGAATGTTGTTTCTAAAAATTGCTCTCTTTCATTTATACCTGATTTTAAAGCTCGGTTTTTTTGTCTAATAGAATCACTAAGTGATTTTATTTCCTTTAATAGCTTTTCCTGGTTAACCATCTTCACACCTTGACGACTTGTACAGTAATACCGCTAATCAGTGTATTAAAACGAATTTATCAAAACCTATTCTATAACGACCATCTTTTATAGCTTGATCTTTCATAATAACCAAAAATCCATACTTTTCCGCCCATGCTTTTCCGCAAAGCTCTTTAAACTTTTCAAATGGCATATCCGCATTCACATGATCGTTATATATATGTTTTAGGTTAGTATCATCTTGTTTGAATACAATTAGAATATTTGCATTATCTCTGATAAGTTGTTTTGGGATTTTGCTATAAGTTTGTCCTATATATATGCTGTCGATGTTATTATGTCTTCCCATGGCAAAGTAGTTTCTAATAGTATCCTGATTTTCACAAGATACATCGTCAAATATAAATACAGAATACGGTTTCGCTTCGTTTGGTTGCATAATGCTATCACTAGCGTTAAATTTGTAAAAATTAACATCAGACACATCAGATAGGATTTTATCCAGCAATTGATACTTTGGTTGATGTAGAGACTTTGAAAAAATATATAGGTTACTAAACCTTAATCCCTGCGGATTAGTGATCAAATTAAAGACAACATTGGTCTTTCCACAGTTTGAGGGGCCACTTACTATACATCGAACAGTGTTTGGAAGTAAACTACCGTGTTTACCATTGTTGATTTTAACGTTATCCACAGTTAAATCATCTATGTTATTAATATTGAATCGATCTTTATGGTGAATAATCTCCATCCTGCTCAAAGGTTAACGATGAAATGAGTTGCTTGTATTAAACCAAGTCCTTTATAGGTATCCATGAATCCTCAGTTTTGTTAAACCCTAACCACCGCACTTTAACTGCGTCCTTTTTTCTTTGTAACACTTTTTCAACAAGATATACATCACCTACTGTTGACTTTAACATTTCATGTCCATAAAATGCACCTTGCAACAAATCTCCTTTGTTATCTTTTAGGATATACGTTTCAGGTACAGTCGGTTGCACTTTATACACTGTAAAAACTTCATTCGTCCAATTGGGAAGGTATTTTTTGGTAAACACTCCCTTATATTTACTAATCCGTACTTTATCACTTACATTAAATTTTCTTGGCTGCATTTTTTCTACTTTAGGCTTTGTATTTTTCTTTATGCGTTTTAATACATCTTTTGCATTTCTTCTATTTACTTTGTTAGGTTTCATACCAATAGTTCTATGAAACCTGTTGTTATAATCATTTATTAATTGTGGTAAAACATCATACCATACGTAAGAACCTCTTTTTGAAAATTGTTTATACAGTGCTCCTTTTAAGGTTCTATTAAATCTTTCTACAATAGCAGCTTTTTTCTCTGAATTTGTAGAATAATGATTTATTTTATATTTATTCATTAACTGTGCAAAGTTTGTATTAAAGTATTCTGTTCCATCATCAGTTTGTAAATGTTTAATTTTGTTTTTATCTCTTTTTATGGCTATTTCCATGGCTTCTGTTACGCTTTTACCAGTCTTGTCCTTTAGAGGCAAAGCGTCTGCAACTTTTGTAAAACAATTAATAATTGTGAGTATATATTTAAATCCTTTGTTTATTCTGCTATGCGGTCGCATTTCAATTAAATCCGCTTGATATAGATCATTTATCCCTTTTATAACAGTATTTCTTCTTGGAAACTTTATTCTTGCAGGTTTGTGTAGTTCATTAATAATCTTCTCCTTCAGGTCTGACATGATGGTTTCACGAAGGCAGCTGATATGGTATTAAATATTCTTTTGTATAAATCTGCTTATATATATATATACATATAGTTCAAGGTCATTCAAAACTTGTGTAAAAAAAGGGGAAACACAGCTTAACATTGCTGTGTTTCCCCTTTTTTTACGGAAAGGAAAAGGATAGAGGATCTAGGACGATGAAAGGGTTATTAGTCAATAGGGTTGAGGGAATAGTGACCGAATGGTAAAGTGTGGATGTTGTCTGGAAGGGTTTGTCTTTTGTCGTCATTACAGGATAGCGCCTTTTTAACTTCAGTCACGCTGTACAGCTGATGGTTAAAACTTCTGATGGTGTTGAATTTAGCTGTAATGATGTTATCCTCAAATAAGCATTGCTTGTAGTGTTCAAAATGCACTTTCTTCTTTAAATATAAACTCTTTACACCTTTAGCTTTCTTAATATAGCTATTCTTCTTTTCTTCTTCTTCTTTTTCATTATAGAGTTTCAAAGAATATAGTTTAGACATCAGTGCAACAATCTCTTCAAGCAGAACACCATTAGCCTCATCCTTGAATTTGCCTAGTACTTTTTTGTGTCTGTCATTGTCGTAGTTTGGATGATCTTTTGGATAATCGGAGAAATCAAAGTCGTTCTTGTAAATAAATGTACGTAAATCTTTATACATGTCCAATGTTACTATGCGATATATAAAAGCGTCAGTGTCCATATATGTAATAGATATATTTTCTCTTCCGTAGAACGCCACCATTTTGTTGTAGTGAAAATCGTACATGTGTGTTTTTGAGATGTCCAAGATTGACATGCCTATATACAAAGGACGATCCATCTTCACACTCGTCTTCTTCATGGACACTGCTACAAGTTTTTCATTAATAATTATAGATGTTCTAAAATTTGGCTGCTGTACTAGTTTCTGTAATTTTTTTGCGTCGGTAACAAGTTTAACATTTTTGTGTCTTCTTTTGTTTTCCAATGTTTTTCCAAATATCGCATTATTCATTAATTTAAAGAAATCTTTTTGAAAGTCTGATGTAGCTGCTGCTCTTCTGATGGTATTTGAATCAATGTAGGGTTTCAACCAGCATGATTGAGAAAATTCCAAAACTCTATTAATTTTTGTTAGACGTAGTCCTAATTCGATAGCTTGTTGAACCACCCAAAAGTGAGCCACGTAGCGTTGTTTATTATTTAATGTCATCATTAATTTGGGGTGTTTTCCAATTGGTGAAATTTCTGTTTTAGCAAGAAGTGGAAGGTCATAATGAAGATCATGTAAATTTTCTGGGTATTCAAAATCGCAATCCAAAATATATCCAGTGTCACCATGTTTCGGAATTTGTAAAATATCGCCAATAGAGTCGGGATTAATCCATTTAAAGTTATCAAAAGGAAGTGGGTTTGACATTGCCCATCCGTACAGGTTATTTGCATCGAAATATCCTAAATAGGTTGACGGTTTGGTTTCATCGTAATCGGGTAGGTATTTGTTGTTGGCTTTGACATGTCTGGTAACACTTTGGGTCAATCCGCCTCTTACTCCAGCTTCAACCATTAAAACCATGTCAATGTCTGTTAAAAGTTGGAGTTTGCATTTTGTTTCTTTTAACATGGCTTGCCAAGCTAATCCTGGTGAAGTATACGAATGTAGAGGGTCCAAACCGTATGCAGCAAAACAGGTGTTTCGGAATTCTTCCATTACATCACAAAGAAGAGTTACATCTAGTTTGACATAAAAGTCCGAGTAATCTCCTAAGGTCTTCATATCTAACTCGTTCCATACTCGACGTGCGTGTTGATAGTCCTCAAGTGATATTTCCGAATCATTAAGTTTGTTTTTGAAGTGTTCTGGTGAAGGTAGTGATGTTTCATCAAATCTATGCAGTCCATCGATGTAATCATAGGGGAAGACTCCTTTTCGAAGAACCAAATCCATTTTACTATTGGGTACAATTTTGCTTGTTTCTATCAAATCTGTTCTTCTTAGATTTTCAGATAATTTCATGAGGCTTGAAGGCATAAATCTAAATGAATCAACAAACCTTAATTTAATTTTACCCACCTTTTTTGAAAAGCTTATAAATTTTTCCATTGTAGTAGCCAAAACGTCTATTGCTCCATTATCTCTTCCTAGTTCGGGGATTATGAAGTGCGAATCATAACCACTCAGATTGTGCAGAACTACGGGGATAAAATATGGTAGTTTGTAGTTCAAGTTGCAAGCGTTACAGGCTGCACCTCTGTACGCTCCCGTAAGATGATCGTGGTCACGAACTTTAACGTTATCCAGTGTAAAGGTGTTATTACACAAATAACACGTTGTTGTTGAATCATAATGTTGAAGTTCTTCTTCTTCCATAGGTGACATGGGTACCTTTGTTCCATACAGTTCTTCTACCTTTGCAGCTATGTCATACAAATCATTGACAAAGTATTTGGCTGCTTCTTCACCGCGATAAATCTTTGGAGAAGATGATAGTCCATATTTTTGAAGATGGTCTTCAGTCAACGTGGATTTAATTAGTATGCAATAACTGTTTGGTGAATGAAGTTGGTATTTGCTTCTTCTTGTAACGTCCTCTTCTTGTTGTTCAATCGGATGTAAAGAAGACTCGAAATCAGCGTAAACAACAACAGGTACACGGTATTGTTGTATTACTTTGTCAAATTTTATCTGCGCTCTGCTAGGATGCGGCAATTTAATTCTTACTTCATAGTTTCCATTACATAACCGCTGGTGTTCTACTAACCAATCAGACCCTCCCCTTCTTAGTTCTTTGTTCACGTGACAAAAACATCTTTTGCAAATTGTCATCTTTCTTTTATGCTTAGATAATTGATTAGAAACAAGACTTTCAAATTTTTTGATATACACAAAGTGTGAAATATCACCTTTAGTAATTAATAACAAATCGGTATGTTCTCTGCGCTCATTTGGTGTTATACGCAAGGGGTACAAATTGTTTGTCGAATCCAATCCGAAGAGGTTGACAGAAGCTGAAGGATTTTGTTTTTCAAATTTTGAAACGTCTGTTATAGCAACAGGGTAAGTCATCCCTTGGAAATTATATCTATGTTGTACTTCTTCATAATAGTGACTTGGTCTTTCCGGATGAATTGTTACATATTTGGCCAACATAGCATATTTAAAACACTCAGTATCTTGATTTTGTACGTTGACGCAGGATAAGGTATTTCTAATCTTTGTTGGTAGAGGAATGTAGCTACTTCCTCGAATTCCATAGCCGTGTTTGTGTACTCTTAAGTCTAGCCCTGTGATGCTTAACAAATTCCATCCAGAGCCTCTTCCTTCATGTTCTTGTATTTTAGTCATTAGCTCTTCAAAACATTCAGATACGATTGAATCAATATCTGACGAAAACATAATAGTTCGGTTTTTTGTTAAAAACCCTCTCGGTGAAGTTTCATTTTGAATGTTTGTAAATAAAGCATCCATTAATAGTCCAAATTTAATAAAATTTAATCTTTTTAATTCATTTTGCAAAGTGTTGCTTACCAATCCTTTTGCGTTATTTAAAAACTCTTTGAGTTGTAATTTTGCATTGTCAATTTTGAAGTGGGTTACTACATTACCCGGAAGTGCTCGGGCATGTAGTTCTACATTTACTGCTGTTGATGCTGAAGGACGGTGAAGTGTAGACAGAGCATGCGTAGAAGTCGATGCAGCTGATGATGTTGAAGGATGATGAAGTGTAGACAGAACAGGCGTAGAAGTCGATGCAGATGATGATGATGATGTTGAAGGACGGTGAAGTGTAGACATAGCAGAGGTAGAAGTCGATGTTGATGGTGCATATTGAATAACACTAGGTCTGGAATTTTGGTGTTGAGCTAACATTTGATCTATTTCTTTCAATTCTTCTTCTTCATATTCTTCATTTTGGTTTTTGTTATGTTTCAGTTCTTTATGTATCATTAAAATAAATTCATCCTTAAATGAAGACTTGCAAATATCGCAGCGATGCATAATGTAGGTGCGATCTCCACAAGGGTCTAGGCAATAATGAACAACACTGCAAATACCCCTCTATTTATACCCTAGCAAAAGTAATGGGGGTACGTATTACGTTAAGTTTACTATTTTTTTTTTGCATTTTATATTTACTATTGTAGCTGGAGGCTACAAATTTCTGTATTTAGGTCAAGGTCATTGAACAAATTTGCCAAAACGGGGAATAGATCAGTAAATGATTTCATATTAAACCATAAACTGATCTATTCCCCGCTCTGTATTTAACTAAGACAATTTTCTCCAACAGAAACATTTGATAAATTTTAAACTCGGATGTGAAGTTGGATTGTACACATTGCATCTTGATCAACTAAAAATTTCATAAAACAATAGGGATCTTCAGTTGTAGATTCATCTTTAACATATTCAATAGTCAACATTGCCGAACGAAGATCTTGTGGAATTACGTCGACTTTTATGAGTCGCCTTTCGAGTTCGAACCGTTTTGTTATTATGAGGGGAAAGCTGTAGCAAACGGAGTTTCCTGGTGGGTTCATTATGCCTATATGATAAATATACACTGTTGCATCGTCTTTAAATAGACGTTCCCCCACCATTAAATGTATAAGTTACCCCACTTTTTTAATCATGTAAATGGGTCAAGGTCATACAACGATATTACCAAAACGGGGAATAGAGCAGTAAGTGATTCTCACTATAACCACAAACTGATCTATTCCCCGCTTTGTATTTAAAGTAAACTATTTGAAGACAACAAAAACTTATTCAGATTCTTCCGATGATGATGATGATGAGCTCGTATCACTAAATAAGCGACGACGAACACAAAAGTTCCCTGTGACTGGATCTAGAACTACATCATCGATATTAATACTGCTTGGAGGGGTTTCACTATCAACAAGGTCCATTTCCTCCAAGCAAAGCAACTGATGATGAAATTCCGGTTCATTATTATCGACATCGTCGTCGTCAGTCAACAGCTCCAACAGCTCCATCTCTCCAAGATATGGTTCACTGCTAGCATACTCACTCAGTAGTTCAAGATCACTAAATAGTTCAAGATCACTAAATAGTTCACCTTCCATCTCTGAATCGTCTTCGTCTTCATCTTCGTTTAAATTTAATGGAATATTTTTAATCAATTCTAGTATAGTCTTCTTAGAAGGGAAAATGTTATCTCTGGGCGACATGATTCCAAGTAGCAGACTGATTTACCACTAATACTAAACCACCTTTTATACATGATTTCGGTGGTGGTAGGGGTAAGTGTTGAAAGTGCAAGTGGTAGGGAAAAGTGATAGGGAAGAGGTATTATTGTAACACAAATGATTAAGTCCTGTAAGTGGGTCAAGGTCACCTTATCCTATTACCAGAACGGGGAATAGAGCAGTAAGAGATTCTTATTCAAACCTCAAACTGATCTATTCCCCGTTCTGTATTTCCCCCCCCCCTTTGGCGTTTTATTTAGTTTATGAGGTTGTGTAATAAAGGCACAGTGTGTAGCCTTCTTGTAATAATTGGTCAATTTTTTTCTTCAAAGGGATTTGTTTTACATCTATTTTTACTTCTTCTGTTCCACGAATACCCAATCCTTTGACCTGAACATGATGGTACTCCGTTAACAGTTGGTAAACACGCTGGATAAAAGTATCCGCTTTAGCAGTAGAGTCAATATAGTGGAGGTATACCATGGTAGGTGCTCTCTTGACGCAATTCAGAACCAAAGTGATAATTGTCTCTGTAACATCGGGCTTATATACCCATCGTTTTTTTTTTTTTTTTTTGCTTTAATTACAGGTTTGGAACAATATAAAATGTTATATTAATGTTCCATCCATTATTGACTAACCTTACCATATTACCAAAGATTTTATATAACTTTCTACTGTAGTTTATTTCAAATGCTTCATTTTCACTACTATAAACTTCACCTGTTGGTCTCCACATGCACAATTGACAACTAACCTCTATATCAAGATACCGTAGCAGTAATCTCCTTACAGCAAGCAACTGATCAATGTTTTCGACCCGTCTGCTAACTATTATAGTTGCTGCAGAGATAGAAGTAGTGGATGCATTCATTTTCAGCAGAGTACTAATTTTTACCAGCGATGGAGAACCTCCTTTATACTTAGTTTAGGTAGTGGTGGGGGTTAGGAAAAGATATTGTTGTTGTGAGAAATAAGAAGATCTTTCATTATTTTTTATCAAACGAATATTTTCTAAGTCCCAAGGTCATTTACACCAGTTGCCAAAACGGGGAATAGAGCAATAAGAGGTTCTCACTTTGACCTCAAACTGATCTATTCCCCGCTTTGTATTTCAAAGGACTTTAGTTTTTTAAGATAGTTACTCGTCCTGATCTTCATCCATGAGGAAGATTTGTTTGTAAGCTGAAGGTTCTTCAGCGAAGAAATGTTGGTCCGCTAACTCATCCTCTTTAAGAAAAACAGCTTCAAAAGGTGGAGGGTTGTGTAAATCTTCTTTGTGAATTAAGGACGGTTCTTGAAGCTGCGACTGAAGGTTTGAAATGTATTTTATTGACTTTTGTATAGTGGTTAATTTAGAATCATACGGATTGGAGGATGGTAATATGCGTCTTAATACTTTATAACAATCAGCGATCCTTGTTCTCATTTTTCTAGAACTAGCATTGTTTCTCTCGGTTTTGAGAGATTTCGAGTTTAAGTTTGGCGAAGTATTACTAGTCTCTGGAAAAATGTTGGATAGAATCATAGCCTGGACAAGTATCGATGGGGCAGCAGAAGATGAAACAGTACAAGAAGAGGCGTCAGAAGTTGGTTTTCTGATGTGCTCCATGGTGTCTGAGGTGGGCGAATACAAGCAGCAGACTAATTTTACCATCGATAAGGTGTCTCTTTTATACCCAATGGAAGTGGTGGGAGTGCAAGTTTTAGGGAGGGGATGTTTTTGTAAGAAATATATATTTCAATTTTTTTTTTTTTTTTTTTTTTTTTTTTACCAAACAAAATTTTCTAAGTCCCAAGGTCATCTGAACAAATTGCCAAAACGGGGAATAGAGCAGTAAGTGGTTCTCACTTGGACCTCAAACTGATCTATTCCCCGCTCTGTATTTCTTAAAGTAAACAATAAATCTTCACACTATTGAGCAGCCTTTGCTCTTTGAAGCTCAAGTTCTAAGTCTGCAACCAGGCGAAAGTCTGCATCGTGCTCCTCCCATTGTTCAGGAGAACGCGGTTGTCCACACCACTTTGTAAAGGCGTACCTCATTGCCTCATTATACTCCTCCAGGATAACATGATAGGGTCTTGGTTGCTGCGTTGTAGACCGCATCGATGATGTAGTTTGTTGCGGTTGTGACTGGGCATCATTCTCCGCAACCTTATCAATCTTAGAAACCTCGGTAATTTCAGCAGCCTCAGCAATCGCGTACAACTCCTCTTCGCTAATTTCCTTTCCCCATGTGTTGCTGTTGACGCTCATGATGATACAACTAATAATTATATTCCGAATCGCTTGCTTAAATACCCGCTTACCCCCTCCCTTCTTCACTGTTGAATAATATCTTTAGTATAATATTTCTCCTTTTTCCTTTTACGTTTATCTTTGTCTTAGTGTAAAATATCTAAGTCCGTTATCTAGGTCAAGGTCGTTGTAACATTGTAAAAAAAAAGTGTGGACAACCTATTTACACTCTGCAGCATATGCTACAATTTGTAAATAGGTTGTCCACACTTTTTTTTTTTAATTTGGAAAAACTTTATTTAATTTGGAAAGAATGTTTTTTTTTTTTTTTACAATTTATTCCACACAGTGGTTCCTGAATCGGCTCGGATTAGATAGTGCTTTTTTGTAGGGTTTTTGGGATGACGCATGCCTTTAGGTAATCTTAAAATGTAAAGGCGGTCTTCACATTTTAACATGACCTTCAGGAATCCCATTATTTTTACAAAGACGTATTGTTTGTTTTTAGCTAGCCTATTAATCCGAGTCTTAGCCGGTTTCACTGTTGGATGTGGTGAAGAAGGAGAAGCGGTATTTTTTAAATGAAGATTGCACAGTTCTTCATTTAAAGTACACTGTTTTGCACAGCGTTCGCCTTTCTTTGCACCTTTTTTGAAGATATAATTACATAGTTGTGCAGGACGTATGCACCTTCTATGCAATGACTTTAATTGATTAAATTTCTCTGAAGGAGATTGAATATTTGTGCAAATTACTGAAGGTCTGGTTGAACTAGTGGAAGGTGAAATTTCAATTGGGGGTCTTGTAGATATTTTAGAGCTTGATCTCGAGGTGGAGCTTGATCTTGAGGTGGATGATGAGGAGCTCGAAGAAGACCTTGATCTCGAGGTAGATGATGAGGAGGAGGAGCTCGACGAAAACCTTGATCTCGAGGATGATGGTGAAGGAGAAGTTGGTCGATCCATAATGGGTGGTGAAGTTGTCTTCTCAGGGATGATAAGAGACATTAAAAGAGCCTGACGAAGAATTGAACCAGCAGCCGAAGTCAAGGGTGATGCAGAAGTCGAGGGTGATGCAGAAGTCGAGGGTGATGCAGAAGTCGAGGGTGATGTAGAAGTAGAGGGTGATGCAGAAGTCGGTAGTGATATCGGGTGTGACTCCATAGTTCTGAGTTGAGCAAGCACAAGCAGCAGAATGATCTTACCAGTAATGGGAAGCCTCTTTTATACCCAATATAAGTGGAAGGAGAAAGGGGAAAGGGGAAGGGGGATAGGCTATGGTTTAAAATATTAATTTTCCTATATGTAACCAGACAGAGGTTTTATAAGTCCTGTCAGTGGGTCAAGGTCATCTGAACTTGTTGCCAAAGCGGGGAATAGAGCACAAATTGGTGCTCTATTCCCCGCTCTGTATTAGGGGACAGGGAATTACAAGCAATGATTTTAATAACAAAAAATAAAGAAAAAAAAACCCCCCCAAAAAAAGGAAAATCACAACAGTTTCTCAGGCTAAGAAAGGTAATGTCAACCGGTTTACATGGCCGTATTGACAAGTCCGGTAGAGCACAAATTGGTGCTCTATTCCCCGCTCTGTATTAGGGGACAGGGAATTACAAGCAATGATTTTAATAACAAAAAATAAAGAAAACCCCCCCCCCCCCCCAAAAAAAAAGGAAAATCACAACAGTTTCTCAGGCTAAGAAAGGTAATGTCAACCGGTTTACATGGCCGTATTGACAAGTCCGGTTTTCAGGGCCGAAACTTATTGTCAGGGGGTTAGGAAAGGGATGAGAAACAAATTACATTACTTTGAAACAAACTGGTCAGTTAGAGTTAACGTTAATTTTACAAAGAACAATCAGTATCACTGAAACCCGGACGGACGTAGATCACGAACGGGCGTCAGGATACTGCGGTCAGTTTAACAAGGTCACAACAGCAACACTGAAACCCGGACGGACGTAGATCAACGAACGGGCGTCAGGCTACTGCGAACCAATGTTTTGACCAAGGTAGTTTACAAAGACCGGCATTTAAATTACTTTGATAACAAACCCCACGGATATAAAGACTTTACCCAAGGATAAGGATCTGTAAGAAAGGTACATATTTCATCATTAAATATTTACAAAGACCGGCATTTAAATTACTTTGATAACAAACCCCACGGATATAAAGACTTTACCCAGGGATAAGGATCTGTAAGAAAGGTACATATTTCATCATTAAATAAAACACTTAAAACCAACACCAACATTCATTAAACTAACTACATTAATTAGCAGCAATCTACAAGCAATAATCTAACAAACAAACTACCATGCTTAACAAACTACCATGCACATGCAAAGGCGCGGATCTCTTAATTGCGCGTCGGGCCCAACGCACACTTAAAAGACCTACGCTGCAGCAGAATGCAACCCGGACGGACGTAGATCACGAACGGGCGGCAGCCTACTGCGAAGAGACTGCGGACTGCTCCCGCTTATAAAGGCGGCGGTCAGTGGTGGGAGGTGACTCCGCCCCGTGACGTCGGGGGGGGGGGGACATGACCCAAATGGGGGGGGGACATGATCCAAATGAGGGGGGGGGGACATGATCCAAATGAGGGGGGGGGGTGTCATGAAGGGAAGGGGAACCGGTTCTTAGCTTTCTACCCGTATATGGAAGTGTCAAGGTTACACTTGGCAAGCCGCCAAAAACCTAATCAACGAGATAAACCGTCTGACCCTTCAAAAGTCAAGACATTAGGACTCATTCCAGCTTTGTCTCTCGAACTAAAACTACGTGCCGATCAGCAGCGCTACGATGACTTCCCCTGTGAACCTTGAGAAACTGCGACGTCTGAAGGAATCCCTGAAGGAGACGGTTGAGAGAAGAAGTGGTTTTAAGAGACCAACTTCTTTCAAGGCCACAATAAGAAGAAATTTTAAGAACCATCCGCTCTACTTCAACCAACATCCGTCATCTGAGCATCGACCTTCGACTTCGACTACAAGTCAGCCTCGACCTTCAACTCCACCTCTCACCGTGGATGAGGTGATGGAGCGGACGAGGGTGTTGAAGGAAGAAGAATTAGTCACTCCTCTAAACTTCAAATCACTTAAATTTAGAAAACTAAAAACAAATATCAAATACAAGTTTGTGGCAAGGCTCAGCGGAAACAGCTATATTTTACAACATGAAGATTTTCACTTCAAGGTCCAACTGCCTCATTCCCTGCCGCAACCGCCTAGAATCCCATCCAAAAAGGAACTGTTTTTCGTCAGACAAGAGGGCAAGGCGCATTGGTTAATTAAATAAATTGTCACAGCCCTTGTCCATTTCCTCCACCTCGACTAACCGCAACTCCTTCAGGACTCCTCTTCATGGCATCAAAAACGGTCCTTTTCAGGACCACCCTAAGCATTTCAAGTTAGGGACTTGGCCTGTTCATAGGCAGGAGACTGTTAGTCTTATGTTTGTGTGCAGCCCACTTTGTAAAAAATTTCGAAGTCCCAAGGTCCTTGACCTTGACCATGACCATGACCCAAGGGGGGGGGGGTATAAAGTTTGTGCAAAGTATGTCATGTGGGTACTCAAATTACGCGGATTGATCGGACGAACAAGTTGGTGCAAACAGAATTCAGATCCGACAAAGGGTATAGAAGCAACAGCGAAAAAACTACTATTTTCAAGGATAAACCTAAATAACTTCTTTATTTACGGTTTAAAGTATATTAAGTGGGTACTCAAATTACGCGGATTGATCAGACGAACAAGTTGGTGCAAACAGAATTCAGATCCGACAACGGGTATAGCAGCAACAGCGAAAAAACACCTATTTTCAAGGACAAACCTAAATAACTTCTTTGTTTTTGGTTCAAAGTATAACATGTGGATACTTCAATTACGCGGCTTGCCAAGACAAACAAGAAGGTGCAATTTAAATTTAAATCTAACCAACAGTATAGCATCTGTAGCGTAAAAACGATGGTTTGAAGGACAAGGTAACGTTGTGGTGGGGGTTAGGTGCCTATCATACATGATAACGCTCCATCATTATTCTTCCAGCTCTTGACGGATGAACATCTACCTAGAGGGTCTGAAAAATGTCGCAGTTTTACAGGAACATGAGGAAGGTGACCTTCAGTAGTCCCCTTGACACTACTTTCTACTTCCCTGACAATGAAGACAGAAGGTCTACACTTTTAGTGGACAATGAGCGGTTTCGTCGAAGAATAATCGAGGTTGAAACACTTTTAGCTAGTTGTTTGCTTCGCAAAAAGAACCATATGAATACATGCACCGGTTTAGATCATAGTAGCTGTTATACTTATACAGAGTTGAAGCGCAAACATTATTGAAGTTTTTAGTTACGGAGCTAAGGTCTTGACAGTCTAAGAGCTAAACCCTAACTAACACATGTAAACTAGTTATTGTGCGATGTAAAACTCGGTGGGGAGACTGGTGTAGTGGGGGACTGGTGTAGTGGGGGGACTACCATCTGCCGCACACTTGCCACCTGCCGCCTGCCACCTGCCACCAGCCATCTGCTTCGTTCTACTACACTTTTACCCCCACCATTTTGTTTGATACCAGAACGCTAGCTAGCGAATAGTCAGTACACCTCCGGCTCTCGACCGGTGAACATCGAGCTCTCCGAGACGCTCTTCACAAAATAACAATATCATTTCACTCAAGGTCTGATAGATGTTTCTATTTCATTGCCGTCACGTATTATTTCCTCCTGACAGCAATGAAATGCAAACACCTAACAGAACAGATAGGTGTCAAAAACACAACATGGACTCTGCGCAGGGATCGAAGTATCTACCGTCTTTCTTCAGAAAACAAAGTGATGGCCGCAACTCGTCCGGATCAACAACATCGATGACAACCAACAACGGGGAACTATTGTAAACATGAATTATTGTAAATAAAGTAATATTTGTAATATGAATTATTGTAAATAAAATAAAGTAATATTTGTAATTGTTCTACCTCGCACTCGTATCATTCGATTGCTTCATTCGATAATTTTCATTCGATATTTTATCGAATTAAAACTATCGAATCACAATCGGATTTTACGCGTGCGAGGTAGTACTTTTTTAAAATTACCTCCCCGTGACCTTGAACTTTGAACTTTTACTCATTTCGTCACAAAACCGCCTACGTCACTGGCTCAGCCCCAGATAACATCTTTCATGACTCAGCACTTCCGGTCACGTGACCGGATGACGTCACTTCCGGCGCAAAACCCGCAAACCCACACTACTTAGGCGCCTAGGAAGGACAGCCTAGGCTTCACCTTACCGCCCACCGGACAGGCCAGGATTTAGGAGCAGTAGGTCCATAGGCGCAACCAGTGGCATGGCCCCATACTACACCCAAGGTTTTTTTACTAGCCTTGCCACTTACCACCTAGGTTAGTGACTTTTTTGCTGTACTTAAATTCGGTCCTACGTCTACAATTTTTGCAGCATAACTATATAAATATAGCTTTATTTTGACTGGATACAAATTAAAATCAAATACAAATTCATATGATAAAAATAATACAAAATAATGCGGCTCTTCAAACCTTATTTTATTTTAATAATACAGTAATTTTAATGTTAATATAGTTAGCTATTCATACGATAAGTTGTTTAATGTTTGGATTAGAATGATCTGTTTACTCTTATTTTAAAATATTACAATTCCAAAAACTGAAAGGTGAGTTTTAAAATACAACAAAAGTTAAGTTACTGCATTTTTACAAAATGTTAGAGAAGGTAAATTTGTTGTTTGAACATTGGAATCTGTCACTTCCGGCATTTTTAAACAGTGACGTCATTGTTATTTAATTGACTTTGGAAAAATGGCGAAGAAAACATACGATCTTCTATTTAAGTTGCTCTTAATTGGAGATTCAGGTGTAGGGAAAACTTGTGTCCTTTTTAGATTTTCGGATGACGCCTTTACGACAACATTTATATCTACGATTGGTAAGTTATTGCCAGTTTGGTGGTCCAGTATTAGATTTTCAGTAAACAGTGAATACCTCGGAACAGGGTGGGATCTTTCACAGCAAATTGAATCCTTTGATGCAAGTCATCCCTCTGTTTTTTACAATGATTAACATCACTTTTTTATCTAAGCTACATGACGTGCTGTCTGTAGATTGACATATTACTTAATTGTTACCTCTGAGTTTTCTGTTTATAGGGCCTAAATTGAATTAGGCCCTTGGGGCTTAGGCTAAGTTACATCTTGATCTCCTTGAAATAGCTTACTGGCTAACTGAGAAGATTCAAGATCCTACAATAAGACTTCCCAGCCTGATTTAAAATGCCCTATATTTTCTTCTTGCTGGCTTTTGTAAAGTAAGTTAAGTTAGGCCTATTTCAACAATTTATATAAGGTACACCTAGGGGTAGGCTACAATTAGGCTAGGCCTACCAATACAAATCATTTATTGTTTACATATCACATGGTTACTGAAAAATGTTATTTCCTGAATAATTTTGCTTATCATTACACATTTTAACACATTAATCTATAATTTACAACCCAAAATAAGCATTAAAATATAAATTTAGCCTATACAATAAATAAATCTGAGACTAATTAATAACTAATGATAATAATACAATATATATTTGATGAATTTCATTGATCCTAAACCCTCCCGACTACCTATTGGTGAATTGCTCGGTGCCCCTGTCATTTTTGCAATTTTGCAGATATTAAATTATTTCAAGAATTCACAGTAAATTGCAGACTGGACAAAACCTATCAATATGCAAATTCAAATTGTTTGAAGAAGACGGGAGAACCTGAAAATGGTAAAATAAATCAAATTCAAAGGGTTTTTTAAGTACAATTTGTATACCGTAACGATTTCAAAAAGTGAAGCTTATTGAAGGAAACTTAGTTAAATCGACCTACTGTGGTGATATATATGTTAATTAGGCCTATATATAGTTTCTAAGGGGACTTGTATGATAAGAAAGTTTCAATCTACAGTAAGTGAAGACATCTTAATTTCCATTTATTATGGATATATTCACTCCCATTTGACATATAGAATAATATTATGGGGTAATAATTGTTATTCTCATTTGGTATTTATTGCTCAGAAGAAGGTGATTATTAGGCTTATATGTAAGTTCCTCCAAGAAGTCATTGTAGGGAGTTATGTCTCCCTTGCATTTATATATTTCAATGTCTCATTTTTGTAAACAAACTTATAAACAGGATAAATAAAATACGTCTTACAACACTAAATATAAAGTATATTTAAGTTACACTTACTGTACTTACATACAAGACGGTAAAATATACATAAAAGATGGTACAAGGCGATTGATTTCAACCAGTTATACCGGTCCATCATCAGGCCCAATCAGAGAATGACAGAAACAAGATGGCGAACGGCTTATATTCTATTGGCTACCGGAAGTTCCGGAAACAAGTTGCGAATACTGGTACACCACCAGAGTCAAGGTTGACCTGTTCATTGATCAATTTATTAAATCTTTCCTTAAAAATAAACAATTCTTCCCAAGCATTCATTAGGCCTACATTTCCTTTCTTACAAATATAGAGAATATTCAGATTGTCTTAAATTGTTCCCAAAGAGTGGCCATTTTCCAGGAGGTGTTTTGCGACATTGGATCTTTCCGGTTTTTGGTTCTTCCTTGCTAAAATTTGATTCTTGTATCTTTTTACAAAATTAACAGTTTGACCAACATACAAATCACAATCATTACAACTTATTTTATATACAACGGGCTTATCAAAATTATCACAATCTTCTGTGTTCGGATGCAGAATTTTACTTATGGTGTTTTGTGTCTTGAAGGTTATGGATACTCCATACTTCTTAAATCGATTTGCAATATTCTGTGTTTTATCGCCAGTGAAGTTAAATGCAACATATATCCATCTTGTTTCCGTCATTCTCTGATTGTGCCTGATGATGACCGTTGTAACTGGTTAAAATTGATCGCCTTGTACCATCTTTTGTGTATATTTTACCGTCTTGTTTATAAGTACAGTATAAGCGTAAATATACTTATAGTGTTGTAAGACGTATTTTATTTATCCTGTTTAGTTGTAACAACACGTAGTCTATCTTGCTAACAAACAAAAAAAGATTTTAAAAACTTATGTAAATTTATATTAAATTCAAATGTTCATAGCTATAATACTCGAAACTGTAATAAGATAAAGACACAATTTTGTTCATTTACTAAAACTCAAGCAAGCTTTAAATTTGCTACTGCTAAATTGTATAACAGGCTACCTCAATCATTCAAAAGCCTTGAACTAAACAGATTTAGGGAAACAATCAAAAGTATATTGTTAACAACATATTTTTATTGTATTCATAATTATTTTGAATATAAGTTTTAGAGTTTATGGCCTATTGATCCTGAATTAATTGTGTAATAGTGTTTGGGTTTGTATAGAACACAAAGGAAGAAAGCAGTATGTAGAACTAACATGTGTTGAGAAAGGCACAATTTCAAATTATAAATCAAGCTTAAAAGAACGTAACTATTCCGTGCCGCAAGGATCGGTACTTGGACCCCTGCTGTTTATATGTTATTTTCGAGGGCTTAATAAAAAACTGTCTCAGAAAACAAATAATAATCAGCTTTTCTTATATGCTGATGACTCAACTCTTAACACACTCAGAACAAAATTTTTTGACACTTACTGTAATCATTTTTCTGAACAACTTTTAAAAGTTACAGTGGATTTTCTTAAAAGTAAAAATTTATTATTAAATGCTAGTAAAACAAATTATATAACTTTTGACCTAAAGAACTCTTAGAAATAGATGAAAACAATTTTACACTAACAGTAGAAGACAGTATT
Organism: Allygus modestus; assembly: GCA_963675035.1. Lineage (NCBI taxonomy): Eukaryota > Metazoa > Arthropoda > Insecta > Hemiptera > Cicadellidae > Allygus > Allygus modestus. The sequence goes on from OY776115.1 coordinate 13,808,267, forward strand.
ATTGAAAAGAAAATTAGCTCAACTTTCTTAGGCTTAATAATTGATGATCAACTAACATGGAATGACCATGTTGATCATGTTTGTGCAAAGGTGAGCTCTGGTGTTTATGCAATAAGAAAAATGTATTTTTATTGTGACCTTAGCACTCTGCTCCTCTATTATGCACACACGTGCATTCTCATGTTCAATTTGGCCTGATGTTATATGGAGGAACATCACAAACTAACTTAAACAAAATTTTAGGAATGCAGAAAAAGGCAATCAGGGCCATTTTAAAAATGAGGCCTGATGAATCATGCAGAAATAAATTTATAGATTTGAAAATCTTAAACTGTATTTAGGTTATATATATTTTTCAAACGATTATCTTTGTAAAATGTAATGAAAGAAACAAATGAAAATTAGAAGACGTACACCCCTACAGTACAATAAATAGAAATAACTTTGTTGTTGAGTCTCATAGGACGAGTCTTTTCTCCAAACAGCCCACTTATGCAGGAATACAATTTTATGAAAATGCACCCAACATTTTTAAAGATAAAATTGCTATAGGCCTGGCGTATTTTATAATGAAGGTACAGTTTGTCATTCTGTGAGAATTACTGTTAGCCTATAATTTGTGATTTTGCAGAAATTATTTCAAAATTACAGTAAATTGCAGAATGGAAAAATTCCAACACTTTTCAAGAAGGGACTGCATTAGCATTTACAACTTGACATTTGCGGAAGGGGAGTGCACATTTTATTTTAGGCCTTAGCCTAGGTCGGTAAATGTGAATTTAGCTACACAAGCCTGCTATAGGCCTATGTCGTTAAGATAAATGAAATGTGACAATATTTTAAAATAAAAGTGTGCTAAATAGGCTTTATCTAAATAAGCAAATTAGAATCAAGGACAATTCTGGGGTAGCTAAAGAACATTGTGAGTGATCTGTTTTTAATTTTTAGGTATTGACTTCAAGATCAAGACAGTAGAGTTAAGAGGCAAGAAGATTAAACTACAAATATGGTAATATAGTTTTTACAATTTGTTCTATTTAGTAGCCTACTTACAGTAGATTAATAGAATATGCTTAAAACCTGAATTGTTTATGAATTATTTTTAGTTTTTGATGAAATAAATTTGGTACTTTGGTATTATACGGATGCCACTATTTTAGGAGGTTAATTTTTACCGGATACAAAGGATAACTACATAATTCGAAAAAACGTACTTTTATTGACTTACTGTAAAAATTTTACATCATTCTGATGAGCGGTCTTTATGTTGTGCCTCCCAAAAGGCAGCGATGTCCGCTGGGATCGTGTTGAATGCGTCACCGCCGCTAGCAGCCAGACCCGATCGCCACATGTACTCCGCAAAATATACAGCGCGCTGCGGCAGTTATGTTAGGATGGGTTATCATAAAAATACGTACGGCTCTTCATTTCGAGGTAAATCCCACACCAAAAGAACGTCACTCATTATGAAAACAAATGTAACGTAGTGCACGGCAATAAATCACTCATGACACTGACCCAGATACAGGCGGTGACAGGTGATGCGCGCGCTCCGGTCAACGACCTGACCTTGGCCTATTTGGAGGGGGTTTGGCGGCCGGAAGTATGACTCATCAGGTATCATTCGATTTGTAATGAAACAAGGAAAGTCCTACAATCATTTTTATGATAACCCATCCTAACATAACTGCCGCAGCGCGCTGTATAAGGGTGGCATCCGTATAATACCAAAGTACCATAAATTTTAACAATGAGTAGACCAGTTACCTTGGTACTAGAGATATGCAAAGTTGATCGTATAACCCGAACCGTACTCCACTTCTCTAATGAGGTATGATTATACTGGAGTCACCCTCCATATCTCATAGAGCCAGCACTGCAGTCCTCTCTGGGGGTGGACAATGCAATGACAATGAGTAGACCAGTTACCTTGGTACTAGAGATATGCAAAGTTGATCGTATAACCCGAACCGTACTCCACTTCTCTAATGAGGTATGATTATACTGGAGTCACCCTCCATATCTCATAGAGCCAGCACTGCAGTCCTCTCTGGGGGTGGACAATGCAATGGCAATGAGTAGACCAGTTACCTTGGTACTAGAGATATGCAAAGTTGATCGTATAACCCGAACCGTACTCCACTTCTCTAATGAGGTATGATTATACTGGAGTCACCCTCCATATCTCATAGAGCCAGCACTGCAGTCCTCTCTGGGGGTGGACAATGCAATGGCAATGAGTAGACCAGTTACCTTGGTACTAGAGATATGCAAAGTTGATCGTATAACCCGAACCGTACTCCACTTCTCTAATGAGGTATGATTATACTGGAGTCACCCTCCATATCTCATAGAGCCAGCACTGCAGTCCTCTCTGGGGGTGGACAATGCAATGGCAATGAGTAGACCAGTTACCTTGGTACTAGAGATATGCAAAGTTGATCGTATAACCCGAACCGTACTCCACTTCTCTAATGAGGTATGATTATACTGGAGTCACCCTCCATATCTCATAGAGCCAGCACTGCAGTCCTCTCTGGGGGTGGACAATGCAATGGCAATGAGTAGACCAGTTACCTTGGTACTAGAGATATGCAAAGTTGATCGTATAACCCGAACCGTACTCCACTTCTCTAATGAGGTATGATTATACTGGAGTCACCCTCCATATCTCATAGAGCCAGCACTGCAGTCCTCTCTGGGGGTGGACAATGCAATGACAATGAGTAGACCAGTTACCTTGGTACTAGAGATATGCAAAGTTGATCGTATAACCCGAACCGTACTCCACTTCTCTAATGAGGTATGATTATACTGGAGTCACCCTCCATATCTCATAGAGCCAGCACTGCAGTCCTCTCTGGGGGTGGACAATGCAATGGAATTGATTCATGAGAGTATAGATATCTTCTCACCTCAAATCATCAGAAGCTATTCTAAAACACTCGACTTCGTGAATTACCGTTGATCATACATCATACGGAAGGATGTAGGCTGTGGATTATGGATTATGGATGGGGGTGTTCATTATTCAGCCAGTTGAAAGTTCTATGTGTAGATGTGGGTGAGGAGCCCCCATAAAGTATCATCAATTGCGGTAACTGAACGATTTGCTTGTTGGTTTTAATGCAGCTGTTGTGCCTTAAATTTATCATTTGCTCAAATTTTAAGAACATTATGCATAATACAACTATGGGAGTTTTTAATTGATCTAATGATCTAGATGTTCTAGCTCAAGTAAATGTTTGTGACGTAGAATCATATACAGTACCTATATTACAAATAATTGGAAAACTTTGTTGAGTCCGTCAGATCGTTCTACTGGACCGATTTTCATGATTTTTTTTACTGAAGGTAATTATGTCTAGATATGTCATCACTCATCCAAACTAAATATCTTCAATGGGCTCTTAAAGTTCTCATGTTAATCTTATGGAGAAAGTTTGTTTACATCAAATGCTGCTCTGCAGCATCAGTCAATGTTGCACCTTGGGTTTATGAGTAAAGGCTTACCAAGTTAAAATAATTTATGTTTTTATGGCAAAATATAAAAATACTTTTTGGCTAGCGGTGATTCTTTCAAAAGTTACATAGATAGATATTAGTGATAGACTAGATCTAAATGCTAAATGTGACTAGATATTAGTGAAAAGATTTATAATTTTTGCACTGAAAACACTAACCAGGAGATAATCTATGACCATACTATAATGGGTTTATTTTGGCATTGACGCTCGTTTTGTGATGCCCTGTCCTGTGTTTTGTGAAACCGTTTTTGGGTTCAGTGTAGGACTTAAGGAAATAATACCAGAGCGCTAAACATTGGCAGGTTTAAAATCAATATCCAAATACAAATACACACCTACTCACATACGCACGCGTACAAATACCCATAAGGAAACCCCACATAGAGAAAGCCCAAAGATTAATATGGGAAAATATTTTATGAAGTTTGCAGAGAGAATCCAGAAAAATATTAGGCACGTAAAAGAAAAGACCATTTTTTAGGTTTTTGTAAAACGTAAAGAATTAGAAGATCATGCGCGTGTTTTAAGAAAGCTTAAAACGCCAATCGATTATAAGTTGTTGAAAGAGCCTTAAAGTTAATAGCAAACCCAAAACATAAAATGTTCCTATTCGAGACACAAAGCAAGCCTTTTTAGCTCATGTAGCAGACTTTCTCAACCTATCATCGTGCAATATTAACTGGACTACATGTACATTCTTGACTATATAAACACCTGCAAATAAAGTATTTGTATTATGTGCTCCATTATCTTTGGCAAACCGAATGAACTCTCTTTTAATAAAATCATGTTTTAAGTAACTTTCTCCATAAGATTAAGATAAGAACTTTAAGAGCCACTGGGGCGAAGCCTATTGAAAATATGTTAGTTAGGATGAGTGATAACATAATTAGACATAATTACCTATCAGTTAAAAAAATAATCATGAAAATCGGTCCAGTAGAACGGTCTGATGGACTCGACAAAGTTTTCCAATTTTTTTAATATATACTAGCTGGCCCGACAGGCGTTGTCCTGTCCTAATGCCATTGAATTTGTATATACACCGGGTGAAAATATACTCCCTGGAGAAAATTTGTGTATTTGTTTCTTAGGTCGAGACAATAATAAAACACCCTTGGTCTAAAATCCTAGTTGTCTAGTATGTTTGTGTTTTTTATTTTTTTTTTTTTAATTTAACTCAGCTTCTATTTAAAGATAGAAAGTTTAAATTCGGCTTCAATGTGTATCATAAGACATGCACGATTTTTACATCAAATTTCAAAGTTAGTTTTATCAAAATTTGATTCCAGTAATATGTAGAATTGTAAGGCAAACAAAATGTCACCTTTGTTTGCTGCAATCGAATAAGAAATAACTGAGTTCTTAGCTATTTACCTAATTATGTTTCGACTTTATACAACAAAATGTCTATGACAGTATATAAATTGTAAATACTATTAAAAATTGTGATATTTAGTGAATAGCTAAAGCTCAGTTATTTCTAAGCCGATTGCAGTAAACAAGGTGTCAATTTGTTTTGTCTTGGAATTCTACATAAATATATTATTACTGGAAACAATTTTTTATAAAACTAACAGTTGTCATCAAATTTGTCCCCAAAAACTTTGAATTACCGCCATTTTAAAAGTAGTGCATTTTAGACACCATGATGTTTATGGTGTTTTATTATTGTCTTGAACTAAAATACCCCCGTTGCAGCAAACCTGCATACTCAGCGAATTTCCAATGAATATATAACATAAAACATTAAAAAACTTAACAGGATTCATAAGAAATGTATTCACAAACAAGCGATATTTAAAATATTAATTATTCTCCATAAGAATAACATTGGGGATGAGTACGCAGGTTTGCTGCAACAAGGCACACAAAATTATGGGTTTTTATGCAATTATCAATAGAACTCATCTTAGTTAAGTCACATACCAAGTTTCATCCATATTCATTCATAAATAAAATATATATAACATTTTAAACATTTTCCATAAGAATAACATGGGGACCAAGTACCTAGGTTTGCTGCTACAGGAGCCATAAGCGAAAAATTTTTGTTTGTGCTAACAACAATAAACCACAACCAGATCAAGCTATATTCCAAATTTCGCCAGTTTATGTTCATAAATAAACGAGATATGCAATTTTTCTTTTTCTCCATAAGAATAACATTAGACAACGTCCTGTGTTTAGCACTTTCAATATCTCGGTAACCAGTTGACGTAGAGCAATGATCAAAATACCAAATTGTTTGTTTTTTTAAGCTGAATTCAATGGTATAAAATAAAATTTGATTTAAATTAAAATTACATGTGAAAACCCCAAAAAACACATTTTTGGGGTACAAAACCCCCCAAAAACCCCCCTTCGGATGGTGCGATTCATCTGGTTTTCGAACTCGTTCAAATAAATGGTACTTTAAACATTTGTACCAAATTTCATTAAGATCGGACCTTTTTTACGAGAGTTATCGTGCTTACGGACACATATATATAAATATATATATATATATATATATAAATATATATATATATATATATACATATATAAAAATTTGAACGAATGGTGTTTTTGGCATCTGGGGACCTCAAAATGAAAAGTTATCATGGTCTCGGGCTTAAGTCTTACCATGAGACCTACGGTAATAGCTTCTCCCCTATAGGGGAAATTTGCTAAAACAAGTACTCAAAGTGTCTCCAGGGAGTCTATACTGTAATTCACATTTGTCTGTGGCTCCTTGCGTCCGTCTGTCCGCGGCTGTTTCTCGAGCTGTAATGGATCCCAAGCTACGAAAAGATATTTTTAAGGATAATCGAGGTTGGGGGAGATGCACGTGTTGTTTGTTTTTCTTGAAAAGGCAACTTTATTTGAGTTATGGTAGCTTAAAGGTTTATGTTTTTAGTCTATATTAGCGGAGCCGGGAGTATTCAGCTGTGGATTTATATTTCTATAAGCTTTGTTCCTGGAACAACTGATTATTTTCTGAAGTTGCGATAGCGGTTGCCAATACTAGTTTGTATATACAGTAGAGTCTCACAAACTCGACTCCCGATAACTCGACACTCTGGGAAACTCGACACATCATTTACTATACAGTACATGTATTACAAGACTATATATTTTGGAAACGAGGACAGTTAGTTATTAATTCTCAATTTTTAAGTATTTATCTAATTTTTATATTTTTCTTAAGTTTGTAATACAGTATCATTATACATTTATACTATAATGTGTTTAAGTAAAATCTAATGCAGTATACAATTTACAGCTAAATAATGTGTTTTCCTCCCCTCCCAATGTAATTCTGGATAACTCGACATTCCACAAACTCGACAGGGTCTTAGTCCACATTGTGTTGAGTTTGTGAGACTCCACTGTACTCTGTATATATAGGCCTAGCCTATATAAATTAAGTATGGACACTACAAGTTTTTCCTCGTTAAGTCTTACTAATTAGAATCAATCAATTTATTGCCATATTAGCTAACATTTTTTTCAGCTCTAGCACAGCTACAAAAAACAAGTGATATGGTCAATTAATTGTTGGAGGAAGTTGACGTTTATCTGTACAAAGTTTTATCAATGTTTGCTCAGAAGCTGATATGTCAAGTCACTTACTGAACTGTGTTAGTCTAGTAAACAGTTTTAGTTTTTATCTCTATAAATATAATAATTTCTTTATTAGCATGATATGTGTTGTTACAACTAAGCAGAACAGATAAAATACGTCTTACAACACTATAAAGTATATTTATACTTATACTGTACTTACATACAAGACGGTAAAATATACACAAAAGATGGTACAAGGCCTTGTACCATCTTTTGTGTAAATTTTACCGTCTTGTATGTAATTACAGTATAAGTATAAATATACTTTATAGTGTTGTAAGACTAATTTATCTATCCTGCTTATAAATATAAATAAAATGCTGTTTATTGATAAGCGTATCACTTGAGTACGGCTGGACCGATTTGACTACTTTTTGTATTAAAATGTTCGTAATAATCCAAAAAAGGTTTTTAGGGAGAAAAAAATAAAAATCCTCAGGGCTTTGCCCCAGGGTTCTTCAATTATCCCATATTATTATTATGGACAAAACTTTATTTAATTAAACACATGTTCAAAATGGAAATAGCAAATCTATTTGAATGGCAACTCAACTCTTTTTCGATGCTGAAGTTAGCTCTATACAAATACAAATAAGTTAGTCCGATTAAGGTTTCAATAGCAGAACGTTGATTTATAATCTGTTTAAACTGGAGTAGGCTAGCAATGGAAAATAGGCGAGTGAGCTTAGCAAACGAGCTCATCGGTAAGACAAGAGAGTGTAGGGAACAAGCTCATCTTGGTAATATATAATTTTAAATAATCTAACACTCAATATATTTTTTTAAAATTCATGACTCTTTTAATAAGTCAACTTAAAAATTTAAATAGCCAAAAAATATAGAATATTAATATACTTATACTTAAAAACAGAAAATAAATTTGAAAATATGTTTAGGTCTGCTACATGAAAGCTATTCAATTAAATATATACAGGAAAAGCTTTTTATGCTCAAAACATTTGGAATGGTTGTAAACAAGTGATTATTTCGGAATGTTTGTAAACAAGTGATTATTTCAACTGTTTTTATTAGTGAATTTCCTATGGAAAGTGAACTATTAGCATGACTCGCACAGTGAAATTAAATCCCGGGTCCACCCTAACGTGACCCTGAACACGTTTTGGGGGGGTCGTTCAAAATTATATGTGTGTGTGTGTGTGTGTGTGTGTGTGTGTGTGTGTGTGTTTGTGTTTGCACTCTAGCGGCCACATTTTATGTCCGATTTACTTCAAATTTGGTAGGGACGCTCCTTATAATCAGTTGGACAGGTTTGTTGGGCAAAACAATCGGAAAACTCTAAACCCCTTTTTTGGGGATTAGTCATTACAATTTCGAGATTTTGGGCCCACAAAGGGTCAGTAAAGCCCCGAATGTAAAATTAATGCATGTAAAAAATGGGAATTAGTGAGGCAAAACTTTTAAGCCCCCACTCGTCATTCTAGCATAAATATTAACCGAGTTATTAAAGAAAATGTGTATCGGCAAACACAGTACATTGACTTATGGGGATTTTACACGCAGCCTATGTTCAAGCCTGACTGGACCTTCTCCTAACCTTATAATGCGCAAAATCGTATTCCCAGCATTGCAGGTAAATTAAACAAGGAGCATCAGAACAGGCAAAAAATCAATGTTTTTCAGATTTCAATAAAAATTAGAACGAGTTCGCATGCAGCACGCTGACGTGAGGGAGGTGAATTTCCGCGTTAAAACCTTTAGAAAAATCTAATAAAGGGTTTAAAACAACACAGGTAACATTTTTTTGAAAAATTTAAAAAATTTTATTTTTTGGCTGTTCTGATGATACTCTTGGTTATATTTAAATTCACTATTAGGATGACAATGGTGTACATTATAAGGCTAGGAGGAGGTATAGTCAGGATAACAAGTTGGTATAGGGGTATTGGGGGTGGTAAAACTACATCAAGATATGAAAAACAGCCTTTTCCGGTGTAAAATCCCCATCAGACAACGTTCTGTCTTAAGACAATTAACATTTTCTTTAATAACTCGGTAAGTACTTGTGCTAGAATGATGAGAGATAGCTTACAAGTTTCGCCTCATTAGTCTCCATCTTTTCACATGCATTAGTTTTACATCCGGGGCTTTTCTGACCCTTTTTGGGCACAAAAACTTAAAATCCCCCAAAAAGAGGGTTAGAGTTCTCTGATTGTTTTGCACAACGAACTTGTCCAACTGATTATATAAAGGAATGTCCCTATCAAATTTGAAGTAAATCGGAAAAAAATTGCGACCACCAGAGTGGGAACACATATATATGTATAAAGTTTTTAGCGACCCCTCAAAACATGTTCAGGGGGTCACGTTAGGAACTTCTTGGATGGTCCCGGGCTTAAGTCACACCCTGTGGTTCATGCTAATGGTTCACTTTTCCAAAGGAAATTCATTAATAACTGTATGCTTTTACACTGATTTTGAGTTTTAAAGTTTGTTATGTGGAAATTCACTCCTCTCACATAGCGTAGTGCTGCGTGCAAACTCGTTGTTATTATATACCGGTACCTACTTCAGTGTTTGGTTTTTATAACAAAAATTATATGATTTATTCAATTTAAAAATAATAGGCCTAGCCTGTATTAAATTTTAATTGAATGGCTTACTTGTAAGCTTTTTATATGTATAGTTTATGATGGTTGTGTTGACACATGTATTACCTATTTTGATTTGTCTAGCGATGTCATGATTATGCAAATTACTATTACCATTAAGTCTTACTAGCAGGTGTCCCGTTCTCCGCACGTGGATCTCGCAGGCACAGGGTCAGATGTTTTTGTTTACATTATAATCAGCTGTTTGACTGAATAAAATATAGCTCCATAAGATTAACATTGGAAGTTTAAGGGCCAATGAGGCAAAACCCCAAAATGCACATCTAGAGGGTAAGAGCTTTCGATTGATACCAAATATGTACATAAAATAATAGTTTAAAGGGTCGAAAATCGCCAAACAAAATCCAGAAATTCTTTTAATAATATAGATTTTTAGTGTTATCAGAGATTTAATACCATATAAAAGTTGGTGGCTTCAGTCAGTTATTTCTTATTTAAATCAATTTTTCGTATGAGATCCATCATAATTTTGTATATGTTCTACAGTGGAACCTCGATAACTCGAACTTCAGGGCGAACGGAACCAATTTGAGTTATAAAATAATTCAAAATATCGAGGTTCGACTTATCAAGGTGATCTTACTCAGACTTAGACTTTTTGAGGGTCAACTCAATTAATATGTCATGGAAAAGTTCATTATTATTGTGTTTTGTTCGCATTTTACTATAACTAACCCTCCGTAATAATTAGAATTAAGCATATTTTTAACAGTTGCAAATGTCTATAAGTCTGGAACCTTTTTGAACACTTTTTGGTGAACGAACTATAGGATGAAACACATCCTTCAGTGAACAGGGAACATGCTCTGGAGTAGGAAAGTAAACAAACAATCATTGTTCGGCAATTTGGTGACGTTTTGCCCATTTGGCCACGTCCTGTCTATTATTAGACGGGGTTTGTTCCATTCACTTGCCCCTCAACACATTCCTCCCCACCTTTGAAGCTATGGCAGTTATAAAGAAAATACGTTTCACACATTTCTTACACACAGTAGAACCTTCAAATTCGGAATAACTAATGACGCCAGACAGAAGTGGATGTAGGGGGGAGGGAGGGTGTGAATAACGGGTTGTAGCATGAACGATGGGTGCTCTAATACAGTAACTAGGGTTTGGTAATCCAAACCAATAATGTCAAATTTCGACTTATAGAGGTTCCCCAGTCAAAACTTATGAGTTATAGAGGTGCGCGTTGGGAGGCTAAAATAACACAAAACTTTGATTTCTATCGAGATGTTCCCATTAGCCCTTCGACTTATAGAGGTAAAATAACATGGTATTAAATAAGCAAGTTCAAGGGGAATGACGAAACTGCGACTTATCAAGGAATTTAATTTATCGAGGTTCGAGTTATTGAGGTTTCCAATGTAAGACTTCAGAAAATAGTCATGTAAAAACACACATATGTGATTTTATTTTATTTACAGATTAATCAACCAGACATAATAGGCATCATAAGAGACTCCCTCTGCTAACCACAACTATTAGGGTTTAAGTAGACTACGGGAGTCACATGTACTGTTAAATAATTTTATCCAATTAATCAAAAATTAACTTTTAAATATTCACTAGAACAATTTTTCTTAGAACCCTATATATGACCAGTTCTGTGTTGCACAGCAATATATGGTATATGCAAGTCTTTATACCTTTAATATTACTAATTGTCCTGTTGCTCGAATCCGAGCAAGTTTGTACCCTACGGAAGGTTACTTCACTTATAAAAAACATAATAAAACATCTGATATTAAAACGGATGATAACAACTTACTTTCAATCAACGTGTAGTTTAGACTTCTGCCTTTGGGTAGCGCCACTGTTCCAAAAATTCAACCCTTTACTGTATTTAAGTGATGCCCTTTCTTAAAATTATAAGACGTATTGGCAAAGCTATGTAAAAATACCTTTGATTTGACACCTCAAATGTTAAAATCCGTGCAGCCTTTATTGAGTTATGACTGTGAAGAAAAAAACCCTAGCGTATTAATATACAGATAGTCCTAAAGAACTTTAATCTACGTTATGTGTCTTAAACCACGTTATATTCATGCATGCTGGTCTCAAAAGACATGTCATTGAACCCAAACTATATAGTTTAATACAAATTTTTGTCAAAAATTAATTTAGAATAGGCCTAAATCATGTTGCTAGTCTAACGGTTAGTATTTTTGTTTGTTTCAAATCCCGTGGTGTCCATAGAAATTTGGGTATTTTGGACAAAAAGCGTTTGTTTTATTAAACGAGTTCGCACGCAGCACGCTGACGTGAGGGAAGTGAATTTCCACATAAAAACTTTTAAAACTCAAAATCAGTGTAAAAACATACATTTGTCCAATTTTTATTGAAATCTGAAAACATTGATTTTTTTGCTGTTCTGATACTCCTGGTTTCATTTACTTGCAAAGCTGGGAATACAATAATTTTGCTCATTATAAGGTTAGGAGAAGGTCCAGACAGGCTTGAAAGTAGGCGTGAGGTTGCTGGGGATAATAAAAGTACTCTAACAAAGGAATAACAGGCTTTTCTAGTGCAAAACCCCCATAAGACAACGTACTGTGTTTAGCCGATACACATTTTCTTTAATAACTTAGTAAATATTTATGCTAGAATGACGAGAGAGGGCTTAAAACTTTCGCCTCTCTAATTCCCATCTTTTTACATGCCTTAACTTTACATCTGGGGCTTTTCTGACCCTTTTTGGGCCCAAAAACTCAAAATTTGAAAGATTAATCCCCAAAAAATGGGTTTAGAGTTTTTCGATTGTTTTGCCCAACGAACTTGTCCAACAGATTATAGAAAGGAATGTCCCTACCAAATTTGAAGTGAATCGGACAAAAAATGCGACTGCTAGAGTGCACACACACATATATATATATAAAATTTTGAACGACCCCCTAAAACGTGTTCAGGGGGTCACTTTAGGAACTTCTATGGTGGTCCCGGGCTTAAGTTTCACCGTGCGGGTCATGCTAATAGTTCACTTTCCAAAGAAAATTCACTAAAAATACAATTTGCATTAAAAAAAAATAGTGTTAACGGTTTTTATGATTTGTTTTCAGGGATACAGCTGGGCAGGAGAGGTTTCACACCATCACAACATCTTATTACAGAGGAGCAATGGGCATCATGTTAGTTTACGATATTACGAACGAGAAAAGTTTTGAAAATATTGTCAAGTGGCTGCGAAATATTGACGAAGTGAGTATTTCATTTGAGGCTTAGCCAGCAGCTAAATGTCGCCTCTCTCAGTATTGTAACGATTTTGTAAGCAAAATTACTACATGTAATATAGGTTATTTTAACTAACCAATAAAGTTGTTGGACTGTATTAACTAGCATAACTTAGTTTACTTAACTAGCCTATTAATATAAAAATAAAAACAACTTAAAATTGCATACATATGTATGAATTTGGTATGAATTTGAACCAAATTCTCACAGCCTAGAACTTTTCCAAATGAACCTATACATATGTATGACAAATTCACTTTGAATAGATTTATTTTTATGATGTAGATTAAATGAGCTCTAAAAGGGAATACAATTATTTTAAAAATTAAAATTGGAATCTAGAATTTAAATTTTAAGGTGCATGTAAACAATTGATTGGGCTACTAATATGATATGTTGATCTGTTATGTCCACTTTTAGCTATTTTGATATTCCTTATAAATTTATTTTATTTTACCTTAAAAAGGCTGAGAAGAATTATTAAAAGTTAGTGTTTTTGAAGCTTTAACTTTTTGATATCTGCTCACAGCTTTGCAATATGTGTACTGTATGTTGTCATATTTGCTTAGGTATTTTCTATAACAGTAATTCGGTAAGCATTACATAAATTTGCACATGAACTTATAATATTTTTTAATTAAATTTAAACTCAATCATTGAATTTACAACAAAGATAAGACATGTTGTCCATGATTCATTGCAAATCAGTTGACCCTATGGGCAACTTTGACCTTTGAGCCACTTGTGGACAACGGATGGAAACAAGTTAGTTAATATTTAAATCAAATATTGATTACCGGTACTGTAATAACACTAAAAATTAATCATGGAAACCATTTGAAAAAAACATTGTAAATTATTTTTAAGGTACTAAGTATTAAAAATGTAATTCACAAAATATCTTTTATTAGAGAAAGTATTGAATTGACGATTGGATATACTAATACTCCTGTAGTTTTGGGAGAGATGTGATGTGAATTTGTCCCACAATCTGTTTCAGCACGCAAATGAAGATGTAGAGAAGATGATCCTGGGAAACAAATGTGATATGGAAGATAAGAGGTCCGTGAGCAAAGACCGGGGGGAAGCTGTGAGTATTCTCTTGTCAAACGTCATTAGGTAGCTGCCGTGGTAGTATAAAAATATCTGGTCAAAATCGTGTAGGTGAAGTGGTGATATTAAATGAGATGTTTCAAAGTTATTTATGCACATAGGCCTAGTTCATAATCTTTGCCATAGACGTTTTTACACGGAATATTTTTATTAATATAGTAGGCCTAACTTATAAAATTAAAGTAGGAACACATCAAATGTCTTTGGGTGGTTTACCCTGAAACCTATTTACTATCTTATGGTAACTTCCCCTCCCCATATCTTTTGGAGAATATAAGTCAACATAAATTAAAATATTGTTATTTAATTTTGTTGTATTGGTCTTGTCATGGATTCTGAACATTTTTAAGTTTATTACCTTGTAAATTGAATCAGTAATGCAAAACAAATACCAACTGAAATGGCGCAAAGACCACAGTGCACCTACCAAAGCGGCACACTGGTAGGAGTGGCAGGTTTGTGAGTGGTATTTATAAGCTGTTGTCAGAATAGCAGTTATCAATAGCATGACTCATCAATTTTCACACTCCAGAAATAGAGAATAATAGATAAAAAGAAGCCATGCCTGACACTTGTTAATTAGGATAAGACATTTATTTTCCCACGTTCTCTTCCCGGTTGCAAAATTATATGAAAGGGAATTTATTTTAGTTTTCTATCCAAGCAATGTTTTTGGCGAATTTCTCCCATAGGGAAGAAGCTATTACTGTAGGTAGCATGGTAAGACTTAAGCCCAAGACCATGATAACTTTTTGTTTTGAGATCCCCAGATGCCAAAAACACTGTTCGTTCAAATTTATATATATATAATAATATTTATTTGCCGAAAATTTTTTTTAAATTATGTAGGCTTTTACAAAAAATATCTTAAGTCTAAAAAATACTGCAGCTTAAATTTTCTACTTTTTCATGTTATCTTATTTTTTAAATTTGTTAGTTCTTCATTAAAAAAATCATCCAATGAAAATAAAGGATTGTTCATTATAATTTCTTTTACTTTCTTTATTATATATGTGTCTGATAACTTTTGAAAGAAGCGCCTAATTTTGATGAAATTTGGCACAAATGTGGAGAGTAACATTTATGACTTTAAGTTGGCAAACCAGATAGATCGGTCGATGGGAAGGGGGTTTTATGGGGGTTTAAAATTTTCTTAACTCAGTTTTTTTGAACTTTTTACCGCAAAATTTTAAAAACACTAGATTTTGGTTGAGCCATTTTATAGATCGTAAAAAAATTTAGTATTTTGAATCATTAAGCTAGGTGGTTGTGAATCAAAGTAAAAAATGTGTCAACCTATGTTAACCTTCCTATGTTCATCTTATGGGAATACGGTTTTTAGATCTTCCTCAGATAAGTTCACTAAAAACTCCACATTTCTTTCTACCCCAATCAGTTTAGCTCTACAAAACAATCATTTTGGCGTTTTAATTGTTGTTTTACGTCCAACCGTTGCAGTGATATTCAAAGTGCTAAACACAGAACGTTGTCCAATGTTATCCTTATGGACAATAAATAAAATGTTATATTTTGATTATTTATTATGTATATTAATGAAACTTGGTATGTGGCTTCAACTAGTTGTGGTATATGTATATTAGCACAAAAAAATGCTTTTTGTTGATTTTCCCGGTAGCAGCAAACCTGCCTACTCTGCCCCCATGTTATTCATATGGAGAATAAGTAAAGTTTTATATCTCCCTTAGTTATGAACCTAAATTAATAAAACTTGGTATGTAGCTTCACCTAGTTGAGTTATATTGATAATTGCAAAATAACTCATTTCTTTTATCTTCCTTGTTGCAGCAAACCTGCTTACTAAATTATAATGTTATTCTTATGAAGAATAAATCAAATTCTATATATTACTTATTAATAAATGTATTATTGTGAAACTGAGTAAGTGGCTCTAGGTGATACCCATGTATATGGATTGGAAATTCGCTGAGTACGCAGGTTTGCTGCGACGGGGGTATTATTTTTTCCAGGTAAAAATCAGTTGTTAAAAATCTCATGATAGCCTTAACCCTCCCAGGTTTTTTTTCTTTGGTCAGGAAGGGTAATGTAGGCCTAATAAGTAATAAAGTTGTGTTTAACCTGTTCACTGCGGCTGGTCCGCCCTTGGACTTCAGGAGTTGCCGCTTGGGTGCGGCTTGGTTGCCAGCAGGGCAGCACGCCATTTCGTGTTTGTGTACTCAGTGTGGTTCAGCCACTCGGAGAGGAAGGTTGATCTGCTTCCGCATTGTTCCTAGAGTGTGTG
This sequence comes from Allygus modestus, assembly GCA_963675035.1. Classification (NCBI taxonomy): domain Eukaryota; kingdom Metazoa; phylum Arthropoda; class Insecta; order Hemiptera; family Cicadellidae; genus Allygus; species Allygus modestus. The sequence continues at coordinate 13,824,637 of OY776115.1, forward strand.
TGCATAGTACAGTGCCGTTCATTAGCGTTTTGCGGGTGCAGCTTGGTCGCCGGCGGGGCAGCGCGCTATTACGTGTTTATGTATATAGTATGTACTCAATGTGGTTCACGTATATAGTGTAAATAGTTCATTTTTAGTCATTAGGTTATAAAGAAAACTGTGCTGCGAAGTTTGATAGTTCTTGTGCTGTTTTTGGTGCGCAGTGCTGAGGGTCCGCCGGTGACCAATTAATATTTATGCCAAAAAACCATCGATATGAGTCTTGAATATAAATTATAACACTTATTCCCGACTTTTGAACATAAAAGGAAAGATTTGATGAAATAAAAATGTTTAGCACCTGTTATGTCAATATACACTTACGCAGCGAATGTGGTAAAGCCCACCCCACCTTTCTTGTATGTTAGTTATTTTTAACTCTACCCTTCTCTCCTTTTTGCAGATGATAATTTACAGGTGACCCCATTTGAAACAGTGTGTTTTAGGTAGAATAGAATATTTTATTCAGCCAAGCATTATTACATTGCCATGTCAACAATAAAAACTGGCTTAGTATTTTAATTTTAAAGTCCAAAACAGTCCATCCTATACTCTTATATGAGCAATGTTTGCTTGATTGGTTGGTTGGTTGCACAATTATCTAGAAAACGGCTCCGAGGATTTCCTTCAAATTTTGGAAACAACTAAGTTATGGTATAAAAATATGTTCTAGACAGGTCTCATTCCCAGTAAAAATCAAATAATGTCACCCCTTTTAGTGCTACTGGTTTATCCCTATTCTACACTGTAAAATGCTATGTGATTTTGTCCAAAAACGTAAGCTCTGATTAAAAATATTGTATCTTCTTTATTTTTAAGATAATTGCACCAAATTTGTTTTCTGTTACATATAGATAAATGTGTTATAGAGTAAAGCTATGCTTACTGTGGTATAAGTATTGTGTTACTACAAATTGTCTACTATAAATAATTAAAAAAATAAATTTTTTATTTTTTATTTTGGCATAAAATAACAAGGACAGGACAGTTTTCCACATATTTTATATTGTTATTACTGTAATTAGCATAATGTAGTGAGCATTTTGATGAAAAAATTATTATATGTGCCAAACTAAACATTTTATATACAAAACATGTGAAATCGTACTTCGCAAATTTCAGGCAATCATGCAAATAAAAGAACTACCGTAGTAATAAAGTGTTGCTAAACAGTGTAGATTATTATAACAGAACACAATGAGCAAAGCCTAATAAAACTAAAAGAAATGAAAATAAAGTAAAACAGAGAAAACATGCTTCCTACCTTATTGCGTATTTATGTTTCCAAGGTAACGATACGATCATTCATAGGAGTTTACAATAAAAAAAACAAATCGCTATGTCTTTTCAAAACGTTCTCATGTTCTATAAGAGTAAATATTTCTATTTTTACATGACTTTTCACTTCTAAAAATTTACACTACCACTTGTGCTGTTGAATGCACTCAGGGTGAAGTCCTTTATCACAGCGTACACAAAAAAATGCTGACCGATGTTTCACGTTCTCCGTACTGCAATCTTTGCAGAGCCGTAGCTTTCTGCCAGGCAATTTTTTAATGCCAAAAGAGTTAGAGGGTCCTTCATTGGTGGCTAATGGCTGAGCTGGTGCTGTTTGTTTTTTGTAAGAAACCACTCTCTTCCAAGTTCATGCAATAGAGTCTCCATAAATTTGAATCTTGACATGGGTTTTCTATTTCCATTCACTCTGATATTTTCTTTATAAAGAATATATGAATTCAATATCATTCGAGAAAAATGCTAAAAACAACCTTTTTCCAAAATTTTACTGTTCTCCGCTCATCTAGCTAAGCATACACCATCATATCTGAGATGTCAATACCTCCGGATGACGTCTGGCTTCTGGACAACTTCTTCCTCGGCTTGTTTCCTGACTCTACGTCTCACTGCCTAGGATGCAGTAGAGACTAACAAAACATTCTTTTTTTGAGACTTTTTATCCCTATGACCACATAATAAAAGAAGTCCTTGGTTATCCCGACATCAATTTTTTTTATAGATTCAGGAAGGCCCTTTCGATTAGCTCTGATTGTTGCCGTTTAATATGTCCCAAGCTCATACAGCCGTGTTGCCAGAGGTATGGAGGCAAAAAAGTTGTCTGTGAATACAATGGAACCCTTTATTTAGATATTACGTAAATTTAGCAGTTTCTTCACTACTACATAGCCTTGGCCAAACACTTTCTGATCTGCTTTCTCGTTTGGTGGGACCCGTTTGCCTTTATAAACAAAAAATCCTAACACATAATTAGCAACAGAATCACACAACATCCAAACCTTTACCCCCATCTGTGATGTTGTTTGTACGGTAGGTACTGCTGCAAAACTGTGTGGGATTTGGTTCCAATGAGGGACTCGTCAATTGACAGCTGTTCATGCGGAGAGTAATAGTGCCTGAACAAAATGTTGGCATGGTCAAGTATGGGGTTGGAATTTAGCACAAGGATCAAAGCTCCTTCGTGCTATAATATCATTATTCACTAAATGAAAGAATCACAGCAAAAGTTGGAATCTGTCTCTAGTAAACATCTGCCTAAACCATGGTGTCGATGTTGAAGGCAGAGTGGACCAATACGAGAAAATTATCAGTTTTCTGATTAGACCCATATTTAAAATGCATGCTATGAAACCTTTTATTTCAGGAATGCAAGTAGGTAGCCATTTCTTGGCCCTTGAATGGTCACTGAACTCTGAACGTTCCAAAAATTGAGTTGCATATCGATTAGTTTCTCTTACAATACTTTGCAACAGTAAAGTAGTAAAAAATAACTTGAAATACGCGGTTGGGGGGGAATCTACTTGTGGCATGTGCTTTGGTCCAGGTAATTCATTGAATGTGATGGTTTGAGGGGGAAATCTACATCAGGACCAATCTCCTCCCATATTTCCTCACCTAAAACTGGCTCATCGTGCGGGGCCTCATTAGCCTCATCCCTGAAAACCTCCGATAAGTCTATATCTGGTACGCTAGGCGTAGAAGGAGAGTTTATTCTATCCTGAGGGAGATCATGAGAGGCCTCCTCCGTAATATCCTCATCTAGGACTATTGGTTCATGCATTACATGGGGAGTACTGTTTTCCTCCACTATATCAGGATCATCGATTATTTCTTCTTCCGGGTCAGCTGGTATAGGCCTAATTGGGCTGGGAGGAAAAGCAGGAACAAGTTTTCGGCTGCGCTTACATATGCCTACCTGTTGAAAGTTTCCTTTTTTTGGAGTCGATGCCACAAATTCCAGGGTTTCTTTCGCTGAACTTTCTTCATCTGACGGTACAAAGTCCTTGTCCTCATCAGTGTCATCTAGTTCGCTTAGTACGTCCTCGTCGTCATCTGTTGTGGGTACATCATCACTTTCCTCCAAACAATCAGGAACATGCTCATCATTATATTCACTAATAAAAGATTGGTCACTGGTTAGTGACGCACTGTCATTGGCACTAATATCACTAAGCAAGGCACAGAGCCTCTCTTTATCACCAGCAAAGTTTTCACGAGCCATTGATTAGGAAATAAATACACAGTTCAACATAGCCTACTTCATAAAATAGAAAAACAAGAAAAAGGCCAAGTCTTCTAGTTCAATATATAGCCTAATTCATAAAATAGAGAAACAAGAAAAAGAATAAGAAAAGAGAAAATCATTTTCAAACATGCAACTAAAATTATACTTGGAGTAGGCCTAGGTCTAAGAAAACTTCACCACTTTTATAACCTAAATCAGTAGCGATCCATGTAAAACAACATGCATTGTCAATTACTACTTATATATTATTTCGTTTTTCTACCTTCAAACAACAATATTTACAGCTAAAATGTACGACAAAATAAAGTATGAGGACTAGTTTCACTTCAAAACATTACGCATCACAACCGGGCAGAAATTAGCAGACGTTATGCTCATGATGAATGAAACGAAAACAAACGGCAAATACTCCTCTTATTACTTATTTTTTGTTTACTCTATTACTTTAAAATAACTTATTTCACAATTAAAATGAAAGTAACAACATAATATGATGAAAAATTTCAATTCAAAACAAACTCGCACAACAACCCGGTTGAAAAGCGCAGACGACTTGATCACGGCGAATTGAAAACGTAAACAGATGACGGAAAGCGACAGTAAAAGAACGAAATAGCCAGGCGTTTGTTGGTTTTAGGTAAGGATGAGTCGATTCCAATTTTTTTCGATTCCAGTTCCGATTCTTACAAATCGATTCTCAATTCCGATTCTTACAAATCGATTCTCGATTCCGATTCTTACAAATCGATTCTTGATTATCGATCCCGATTCCGTCATTCCTAATAACAGTTATAACAGTTGAAATAGCAAAGTAATAAATTATTTGAAGACAATAAGTTAGTCAGTAATTGATTTTTATTTAATAAATTAGAGACAGTCGGTTGGTGATTATCTTCATTAATAAAATAAAATAAACTTACAAAAGTGAATAATAAAAAAATAAGTTTAATTGCTTATTTATTTTTCACATAATTGTTATGCTTTAAGTTACATAAATCTCCCGTGGTATTTTTTGAAATTGGTTTGTTGTGTTACAAAACAGTCACTTAGGATTTTTACTATTCTTGACTGATAAAAATTAATTTGTAAATTTAGGATTTTAAATTTTGTATACAAATTAGAAAACAAATTTTTGTTTTAAAAAAATTATTTTTTAATGATTGTAGATCAACGTTTTAAATATACTGTAATTTTATTTTAAATTCCTACTTTAAATAAATTGAATAACAATAAATTTTAAGATGTCTAGCAGTCGAAAAAGTTGGGAAAGTGGAGAATTTGAATATAAAGAAATAAAATGTCGGGGAAGAAGGAAATCAACATAAAAAAGTTTTAATAGCCGGGGAAAATAATCAAACTGATAAACAGTGATTGTGTTATCCATATCTCTGGAACGGAAAGTCACACAACTTTGATTGACATTTTATTTTAGTTGTGGTAATCAGACAAAAAAAAAGAGCCATCATTTGTCTTTGTATGACAATTAGTTTCGGTTTTAGCATTTTGGACAAGGATCTGTTATCTCGAATAAATAATGAGGCAAAAGATTTAGGGTCGCTCGGCGACTTGGGCCACTAGCTTTGTTTACTTATCTGTTTTTCTCATTCTCGTACATCCATAAATAGAACTTCAATTCTACTTTCGTGTTAGTTGAGAGTTATTTTGGGACTGGAAAGAAAGTGATTAGTTGTCGGGAGGAGTCTTTTTTCACCCGCTTATTTCGTGAAACGATGTTTATCTCTGTTTGTATCCCACGCTAAGTTTTTTTTTTTTGTACCGATGGCCTGGAATCGATAGAACCGGAATCGACTTCGGACTATCGATTCTTGATTCCGATTCTAAGCCTGAGAATCGGTGGAACCGAGAATTGGCAGTTGGAATCGACTCAACCCTAGTTTTAAGCCTTTGGATCGTTTTGATGCATCAACCAGCCAGTATCTAAAGAACGTACGTTGATGCTATATGAAATACGCGGAGTAGCTCACAGCGACGCTCACACTTTATACGCAAACTACATTGTCGCTGTCAGCGATGCCATAGCACTAAAAGGTTAAAAATATGAAATTGAAAAGTAAAAAAATTAACATTCGGCTTATGGAGTTAAAAATCAAAACAAAAGAATTGTAACAGCGGTTCATAATCAATCAGGGAACTGTCAAAGTAATACTAAAATGTTGTTTATGATTATTATCTTGTGGTTTCCTTAGAGAACAGATTAAAAAAAATTGAGTGATAGGCTATATAGATTAGTAAAATACATCAAAGGGACATTGAGCTATAAATAACAACTGGAGTGACCTTAAAAATGTAGAAAAGAGGCAAATGAGTTATAAACATCTGGTTATCAGTAGGGGCAAGTGGTGAAATATTACTCCAAGTTATCTAAACAAACTGAGTGGCCTTCTCCCGAACAAGGCTTGGGCCCCAGGTACTTATCCTATTAAGTACTTTTCCAAGGTACAAAAGGCCTTTCTCTGAAGGAACTAGTGATGTGTCAAAACCAAAACTTGAATCTCAAAACCACCAAAACTTTGGAAAAGTTTCGGTTTCGAGATTCGATTGGTGAGTTTCGAGAATCAAAACTCAAAACTGCTGAGATTTTTTGTGTCTTTATTGTTGTTTTTTTAACAGAAATCACGCCCGTGTTTCGATCAATAATGCAAAGGTCAAAAGCCTACTGTCATCGGTCGTCTACCTTCACCTTTTTTGGATTATTGATTTTTTATTTCTCAAAGATCAACTCTAACCAAAATATATAATTAGTTTTAATTACTTTTTCTGGATTTATTTTTCATAACCATACCCAGGCAAGTAAATAGGGTTTCGCGATTTGAGTTTCGAGATTCGATTTTGTAAGTTTCGGTTTTGGTTTCGAGATTTGAAATTTCTGGTTTTGACCATCACTAGAAGGAACCCTTCAAGTTTTGGCTTGAAAATCTTGCCACTTATGTCTGAGGGCTTATTGTACATTGTGGATGCCATAATCATTAGGCCCGTGGTTGTCTTACTTACCTAACCTGAGGCAGGTTTACATTATCCGGCTAAAACTAGTATTATGGCTATGGATAGTTTCTTGGTAGGTAGTGAAATTTTTTCTGATTCGAGCGTTATAACATTATGCTCTGCATTGTTTACAACAAATATAGAGTGAAGATTTTGAGATTAATAAAAATATTCTTGCATTGCTTAAATTTTAAAGCAATAAATTATTCAAATTATTTTGTTTAGCAGGAATAAGCCATATGCATGAGAAGACTACCCCAAGCAATCAAGCCATAAGCCAGGTGGAACTGAAACAGTCCGAAATATGCCTGCCGGGCCCTCCTCATCAACAAGCCCACTTAAGCGCTTTAGAGCAATTATACTACTGCTTGCTATCGGTGAGAGGAAACAAGAACCCTCGTCTGCTCGTTAAACAGCTGTATGTGTGTGCGGTATCATAGTTTCACAGTATCGTACCAAATGGTAACAATGAATGCAGCATAAAGCGATAGCGTAGTGACCATATAGTAGCGCCTGCAATTTTTTGTAGGCCAGATTCCAGGGGTCTTCTTTCCTCTCGCCGACTGTAGATTCTTTTTCCAACCCACAGCATGATCATACCAATTTAAGGAACTGTCAAGGTCAAACCTAAAAATGTAGGGGTCTGAACATCAATGACAATAGGATCCCTGAGTCTGAAAACAACAGTTTTTGCCTTACTGTATGTTGATTTCATATCTAATACTAAATCTGATGTGGGTGGTAGGTGAGTACATTGATTACGTATTGTTTCAGATCGCTCGGGAACACGGAATCAGGTTCATGGAGACTTCGGCCAAGGCGAACATCAACATCGAGAAGGCGTTTAACGAGCTGGCAGAGGCCATACTGGACAAGACGCAAGGCCGCGACCCGACGGAACAACCCGACCGAGTGCTGGTGGACCGGAGCCGCGCGGACCGCGGAGTGAACCGCTGCTGCTAGACGCTCGCCGCGCCGCGTACAACGAACATGACATATCTACGCTGTACCGCCACACCGCGCCGCGCGACAGTGCCGACAGTGTCCAGACAGGTGGAGCAATCGCTTATACTCGATAGGAAACAAACCGATTTTCTATATCGTAATTTTTGTGTGTGTTTATTTAGCACGGTGTATATAATACAGATCCGCTTTTAATACAGTTCTAATGTTTAATAATCGCTAATTAAATGGGAAACCGCGCCGCCTGAGAGTTGCCAAAGAAGTCACGCAGTAGTGTTCAGAATCCACGCGATGGAGATGGAATATTTACAACTTTTCTAAAGTATTTAATGTGATATGAACTGCTGTTTCCGAGTTTTACTCTCGTTGTTTCCGTATAAATTAGTTACCAAGGTGAGGAAATTGTAGTGACTCGATGCGAAGGGAAATCAGTCTTACATTTTGTAATGGCTCATTTTTTAATTACATTTCTGAAACTAACGGTTGCCTTAGTTGCACTTTTTATACTTATTGTATATAAACGTATTGCTTAAAGATTATGTAATACTTTTTAGTACCGTTCTTCTTTTATTCTTCTTATGCTTGTGAATAATATTTTATTTTAATACATCATAAATGATCGCTTTGAATTATTGGATTATTTATTACAACCATAATATATTAAGAAATCATTTATTTATACTTTAGATGAGAGGAATTATTAAAAATGTGATTTATAATCAAAAATTAGGGGTACTTTTTACATTATGGTTTTAATTGTGACAGGCCTTTGAGTGGGGTCTACCATAACTAACGGGCCCGAGTATTTCACCCTTCCACTGAAGTCATATCACTATGCAATGATAAGATGCAGAACATGTCATTAAATTTGATTGTGAAAATACGTCTTTCTCAATCTCCTTCCAATTACATGAGAAGCATTTTACAATACACACTAAAGAGTTTGGGCGTTCATCGTGAAGCATCGTGAGTTTGAGGAAACCAAAATAATTAATTGTACATGTCCTTAAAGACAAAAAAACATACATAGGGTGGCCAGTGGCATTCAGGATAAAGTACCTACCTATCGAAAATTGAAAATCACTCTGTACAACTGTGGATTGTGGTAATTTTTGTGATAAGACAATCGTCCAAATCTGTTCAGAAATTACATAGGAGTTTTGTTTACAAAAATCGTCTTAGTGTAATAGATGTAGATAGACAAGATTTGTAAACCCAATAAGTCCTTTTTATATTATAAAAAGTAGAATGATATACAAAATGTATATTTTTTTGTGATTTCTGTGCCGAAGAGCTGGACCAAGATACAAGACCACATACGTAAGCTGTCCCGTTATTGAACGTGGGTCCTGCTGAGAGAGAACGAGTTTAGTTTGGGGAGCTCCTTACAGATACAAAAATCAAATTGTAACAGATTTTTGTTAGTTGCAAGGCTTACTAAAGAAAAATTAATTCATCTTTACTGGCACTCATTTTTTAGGGGACCACACATAATATTAAAACAAAACTAGTTGAGCGGAAAATTTTACCACAGTAAATTTATGAATGTGTATGAAGGACATCTTTTTATATTTCAAACAGGTTTAAGGTAATTTAAAGACACACGTTTTTGTCAGATATGTTGAGGGCTTGTGTAGCATACACAATGGTAATATAATAATATTGTGTAATATAACTAGGCCCTACTCAAATGGTTTGAGTAATCTGCTATCAAAACTGATTAAAGTTCCTCAACTTTATAAACCATGATTATTTAACCTGTCATGTATTCCTTTGTTTGCTTTTAGAAGATCGATGTCACTTTGTTCAGTAAATTTTATTATTTTGGAAGGGTTTTATGATAAAGCATCAAACTGCTACAGAGACGAATAGTTCCATGTCAAATACTGGTTGCGGTGTCAAATACTGTTAATAATTTCCAACCCATCCTAATGTATGTTAACATAATAATTTCTATCGTGCCTGATAAAATTTATTTTATAATTTATTAGATATAGTCGGCAATAAATAAATATCAGTGTCCGATTCTGCTGGTATTTGCAGGACGAAGGTGTTCAGGTTGTGAGAGGATATGACGTTCTTTTAATAAATTAGTCCCTAAAATCTTGTATTTTTATATTCAATTTTAAACTTTTATAATTGCTTTACCTCGTATCCAAATCTTGTATAAAACTTTAAATCTTTTAAAGAAAATTTGCTTAACGGTTGTATTTGTATAAGTTTTAAAAACAAGTCGACTGATTTTAAATTAGTTTTATAGTTAATTTTTTAGACGTGGCAAAAGTCGATTCTATTTCTTTATAAAATTGTTTATCAGTGTTAAAATATTTGATGTAGATGTTGTTCTGTACTTGTTTCAAAGAGAGGACGCACTCCGGGGCTTTCAAAATAAATTGCATTCAGATAGAAAAATCTAGTCACTTTTCTTCTTATGTATAGATCTAATAGGAAATGGATTGGTGTTCTTTTGATTTCCTTGTTCATCCATCAACTTTTCAAGAAATACTTCATTAGGTTATGGCAAAAATTATAACATTAGCGGAAAAGTAAATTGGCCGTATTTTTAAGTTAATCAAGGTGACAAGCCTCGCATTGTCCTACTTGCACAAATTCAGAATTTTTGTTTTGTACAGATGATATATTGCTTTCTTTTATGTTTCTGTATGCTATTCTTTGTTTTATAAGTTATTTACAGATTTGAATATACAATGATTTGTAAAATATATATTCTTCATTTAAATGTTTTTTCCTTACCTGTGCCGACCATAATTTTGTTTAAGATGGTGTTAAATCGTTGGCAGCTGTTACATTTATGACTGACACTGAAGCTAATCGGTGTAAGGCGTTCTGTCACTCATGGGGGCCTATTTTTGAATTGGGAGAGTGGGTGAGTAGATAAGTGGTGAGTTGGTGAGTTGGTGAGTGAGTGGGTGAGTGGTAAGTAGGTGAGTGGTAAGTGGGGAGTAGGTGAGCGACTCACTCCAACCACTATTTTTTATTTTCAGATCAATATATAAAAGTGCAGATATTATTTAGGTAACCGATAAGCGACAGGTTTATAAATTTCTATATTGGTCAATGTTTACATTTGGCGATTTGACAGATAAGCCATTGCCAATTCATATCTCACGTGAATTTAAACAGTGATAAAATCAGCTGGTAAGTGAGTTGACTGACTCACCACTCACCCGTTTCAAAAATAAGCCCCAAGCATATGACAACCATTATAATGAGCATCATGTAAAACTAAATTTTAATCTTTTTTTATTCAAAGTTTTGTTGAGAAATGCCAATCCCAAGTTGAATTTAATCTAAGATGCAATGGTTTGTAGCAAAGATGCAATGGTTTGTAGCGGAGTGTCCATTGCTACTTGGCCAAGCAGGTGTTAAGGTGGCTGGTGCGTCACTCCATTCTATAAACTATATCCTATATATATAGTAATACAAGGATATAAGTACTAAACTGCTGTACACTTTTCAAATTGTAATTAATTATTTGCAGTTACTGCTCTTGCATAACCTTTCATTTTTCACATTTCAATAACAAGGTCCTCATTGGGAACTCAAAACAAACAAGTAATAATTAATGAGGGAAAATTTTAATTCGTCTCTAAAATTGAGGGAGGCCCATGGTCTTCTGATCATAAACAAACGAGAAAAATATAGTTATTCCAAAAAATGGGGTGAATAGAATCAAATCAAACCTCTTTATTGCAGAAACTTCCGAGTACAAGCGTTAAACAAAAGATTTCTTAACATAAAAAACAATAATATATAAGACAATATAATATATCACAGCCTTAGCCCTACATCACTCGGTCAATACAATGATTACAATAATCAACAAATAAGCTAAATAACCTTACAATGTTAAAAAATGTCTAACTAAGCCTATTCTGTAGGCCTAATGTAAGTTTGGCGCTACTGCATAAAACTCACTTATGTCATATATAGGATTATTAACACATTCGCTGCGGCAAATTAATTTAATAATTTACCTATGTGCTAAACGATTTTTTTTCATAAAATTTTACCTTTCATGTTGAAAAGTCGGGAATAGGTGTCAAGATCGAAATTGCAGACTCCGATCAATGTTTTTTTGGCAAAAAAATTCAGAGGTCGCCGGCGGACCCTCCGCACTTGACACCGAAATTTACATGTAATTTTACATAATACATATCGCACCCCACCCGCCGAGGCGCGAGACGCGACCGGATCCATTTTCACACAGTACCGGTACGTAAACTACTAAATATATGGCCAAAACAAAATATATACATTCCGCATATACATATACATAACGCACCCCAACCGCCGAGGTGCGAGACGCGACAGCATCCATTTTCACACAGTACCGGCAGGTAAACTACTAAATATATGGCCAAAACAAAATATATACACTCCGCATATACATATACGTATACATACCGCACCCCACCCGCCGAGACGCGAACGAACGGCACGGCCGCGCGCCGAGGTGCGAACGAACGTCACAGCCGCACGCCGAGGCGCGAGACGCGACCGGATCCATTTACACACAGTACCGGTACGTAAAGTACTAAATATATGGCCAAAACAAAATATATACATTCCGCATATACATATACATATACATACCGCACCCCACCCGCCGAGACGCGAACTAACAACACCCGAGACGCGATACGCGACCGAACGACACTGTACTAAACACAAGGATGATAAACAAAACAAAGGTTCCTCTAAGAGTGATTGAACCACACTGATAAACAGCAGATAACCGCCTAATGGTTCGCGTTCCGCCGGCGAACCAACGCATCCTGGTGGCGACCGTGGCGGACCGGCCACACCGCCAAAACGAGAACCAATGGAACTGGAGTATGCACACACACCCTAGAGCCAATGTGGTATCGTATCAAGGTTCTTCTGCTAACTGCTAAACCACACTGAATCCATAAACATGACATGGCGCGGGGCCCTGCCGGCGGCCCCCTAGCACTATCGCGGCGGCATCTGGGGTCTGCCGGCGGACCCGCCGCACTGAATGTGTTAAGTAAAAATTTCTTAAGCTTATTTTCTAAAGGACTATGTTGGAGATCACAAACTCTCTTGGGTAAAGTATTGAACAATTTGACACATACTGTACATGAATAAACTCTGTTGTGTTCTAGATTAGTTAAAGTAACCTATTATTAAATCATTCATTCCCCTTGTGTTGTAATTATGGTACACGTTATGTTCATTGAATTTATTGTCATTAATTTTAACAAAATTTAAGCAGTTAAAAATATACAAAGCAGGAAGAGTCATTATTTGAAGCTCTCTAAAATATTCCCTGCAGTGTGCCCTAAAAGGCAAACAACAACAACCTTATAGCCTTTTTTGAAGTCTTTACAACTTATCACTATAATTTGTTTACCCCCCACATTATTGATCCATAAGCCTATGGATGTGAGCAAAAAACTACTTTCAATATATCCGTACTAACAATCGGCCTCAACTTTCTCAACATAAACATACCTTTACTTAATTTACTACAGATCTTATCAATATGATTAGTCCAGAATCTAAATTAAAACCCAGAAAATTTCACAAGTCCCTTCCCCTGCAGTCTACTCTGTTGTTATAAGTTAATAGAAGAAGATTTTGTGTTTTATCCAAGTTAAGACACAGTAAGTTTGCATTACACCAATCTTCAATCTCAAGAGTAATGTCATTGACAACATTAGGATTTAGTGTAATGGTACAAATTTCCAGATCGTCAGCAAAAAGATATCCCTTTGCAGGAGGCCTGAGGGACTCCGTGCGAAACTAGTTCAAACAATTTGAGTTATTAAACAAAACTTTCTGGAATCTATTCTTTTGAGTTATTAAACAAAACTTTCTGGAATCTATTCTTTAAGTAAGAACCCACAAGTTGACAGGAAGAATCCCAAAAACCATAATAATTTAATTTTGACAAAAGAACTTCATGAGACACATTGTGGATGCTGTTAGAAACAGCAGTCTGAATAGAAACAAAACTTCAAGGAATAAATACAAATTTTATAACTCGGTGTTATATCAACATTATAATATAAGGGTATTATTTTTTCCCAAACCTGGGAACAAATATTTCAGCATGTTTGTATCACTGCTTTTGGTTGTTTTATGATTTATAACGTGCCTTAAAAATTTGCCTGAAAAACCTTCCCTCCAAACTTTGTCTGTAGGTTTGAACCTATTACATATTCATGTTAATACCCATTTTTTATATCGACTAAAGTATCTTACAAACAAGTGTTATAGAGTTTTAGCCTACTAATAAACTTTACTATTATTACTTAATTTTTTTATGTTATGTCATGATTTTGGAAAATCAGGGTCAATAGAAACAAGTAAAAAAGGCTTGTAATTACCCAAATACATAGCAATTTAGGTTATTACCGGGGCTTTTTTGCCTTATAAGGTTAAAAAAATACGTCTTTTAAAGGCTACATTAAAAAATCAGGGTAGTGTTTTAATCTTTTCCAAGCACTTAGGTAACACATGGAGACTTAAGATTTAACATACAATACAATTTAACATATATTAAGTATGTCAATATAAAATCAAGCAAATGTTTGTTGCTTGTTTCTTGTTCAACTCTTATTTGTATTAATAACTTTCTTAATACCAATTTAATACAACAGACAATATCTTAATTGCTCTCTGAATTGTAGAGTTTACTCCGTTCATTTATTCCTTTTTATACCAACATTTTTACAACAAAGCTAATTTTTATATATTACAAAAAGAAAATAAACACAAGCAATACCTACGTTTAATTTAAAGCCTACAGTTTACTTCTACCATTACATGCACATTTCACTTGTTTCAGGGGTTTCGTTAAATTTTTCACTTTTTTACATAAAAAAATGCATTGCAAATTCTGTTTGCACAATTTTTATATTGTAACTTTTAATGTCATAAACATTATGTTTCCATTCATAAAACATTGAGAAACAGAAACAAACAGTAAAAACAACAACTGTTTCTATTCACCCCAAAATGTGTGGTGAATAGAAACACCCATATATTATTTTTTCTGCTTATTGTTTAAAAAAAAATTGGATAAGTGGTTTTTGTAGAGGAGTCCCAAGACCGGAAATATTAACTAGCATTGGCAATTTTAAAGTTAAAAATATAGCTTTTACAGAAGCTCAAAGGTCAAAAAGTGTTTCTATTCACCCCATTTTACTGTTGCTTTTAACATTGGTTCTTAAGGAGTACATAAATCAAACATGGCCGCCGTCTCCAACATCTTCCTAAAAAGCTGATGTCTGTTTTTGTAGAATATACTCAAGTAGTTTCTACATCAATATCAACCATTATTGCTTTTTATTAAGAGTAGATGTGTACTACGTTTCATTTACAACATAGGTACAGAGAGGAATTATTAGAATGGGTTTTTACTAAAAAATAATACAAATCAAGATTGCTTACTCCGTCTCAGTGTATTTTAACAACGCCATAACACAATCTAGTCGATGTTACTAGTCAAACGGGGGTTATTTGATGTGCAGATGAGCCATTGTCTCAAGCAGTTTCATATGTTGATACTTTATTAGCAGCTAATTGCATAATTGAAAGCCAGATTCAGCGTTACTCCAAGGGGGGAACACAAGGATCATCTTCAAATCCCTCGGAAGGAATTTTCTCCTGGACTTTTTTCCTAGTTGTGTACTCTTCTTTTTTCTTACTCCTCTCGGATATCCTACTGAAATCCATTGAGTCATCTGGCTTGCCTATTTCCAAATATTGGCGCCTGTAGAAAACAATTATGAATCATTTTTTTCCAGAAATACATATTGTACTTTTTTTTAATTTATTCAAGTTTTTGTTCAACCAACCATCTAATCTAGACTCTAGCCAGCATAAACTTTTACACTTATCAGCTTATGTTTCATGGAGAGCGGACTCGCTAAGCTCATCTTCATCAAAGTGAATGTTTTAGTTTTAGTAAATAAACTGTGATGAGACTGTTGAAGAGTCTTGACTTGTGATTAGAAACAAGCTTGATCTTATTAATTAATATTTTTAATCTAATAATACTTCACGTCTTTTAGATTAAGAGTTTGAATGGGCAGATGGTAAAGTTAGATAGCAGTGGCATTACGATAACTTTTCTACCCATTGTAAATAGAAAATTTAAAGAGCAATAAATTTGTAATTCAATCACATAAAACAATCAATTGAAACCCACTAAGGTCAAAGCTGTGTGGCCCGTGATGCTAGATTCAACCATTACTGAATTTCCCTCTAGACCAAGTAGGCACGTATCTAGGTTGCAAAAGTATAAGGGGCACAAAGAAAAATGAATTAAAAAGTTGACTGCACCTGCCGTGATGTTTTCCCAGTGCAGCAAACAGAAAAAGGGAACGTTCAAATTTTAAAATCCCTACTAACCTATGAAAATGATGTTCAATGGCTTTATACTGCATTACAATATAGTTGGATATAGTTTTACAAGGCGTCAATAGGTAGGAGTACAATTTAGAGAGCAAGGTAGCCAGAGCTGACAATACGCCGTTCAGCGGCATTTTAATTGCTTTAGGGGGTGCAAAAGTTGTGTACCTAGGGGCGCTGTTTGGCTAAGTGTGGCCTGAATTCAACCTGATGTAAACGTCACCAACAAGTGTTTACTACATTGGCGGAGGCAGAGTTTTACTAAATCTTTAGACGTTTGGAGGTACATAATAGAACGTTGAACGAAGCGAGGAGTTGATCACTACATAACAAGCTAGACAATACTGGTCAAATTTACTCACTGGGACTAGGATTTGAACCTGCACAGGGCCGTCGTTTGAACCTGCCATGGTTATGAAGTCAGTCACCTTGACCACTACGCCATCAACTCGCTAAATAAAAGGCAGAAGTTTCCCACTACACTTCACCTCCTTGGATCTGACTGAGAGCTAGCGAGGCGTTTACTAGAAGTGCCTGATGTCTGCCGTGACTGCTCGCCCAGCTCTGAGGAGGAATGTGCCAGGAAGCGACTTCATCCTAGTTTGAGCTATCTGCACAAGTGCTACTTAGACACACTAGAGCCAGAATGCTGAGAGTAGACCGAAAGAGGTGGTTTGGTTGGTGGCTTCATCCTAGTTTGCCCTATCTGCACAAGTGCTACTTACTTAGACAAACTAGCCAGTGTGCTGAGAGTAGACTGGTGGAGGTGGTTTGGTTGGTGGCTTCATCCTAGTTGGCCCTATCTGCACAAGTGCTACTTACTTAGATAAACTAGCCAGTGTGCTGAGAGTAGACCGGTGGAGGTGGTTTGGTTGGTGGCTTCATCCTAGTTTGCGCTATCTGCACAAGTGCTACTTACTTAGATAAACTAGCCAGTGTGCTGAGAGTAGACCGGTGGAGGTGGTTTGGTTGGCGGCTTCATCCTAGTTTCCACCAACTGCACAAGGTAGGTCTACTTACTGAGACAGACTAGAGCCAGTATGCTGAGAGTAGACCGAAAGAGGTGGTTTGATTGGTGGCTTCATTCTAGTTTGCGCTATCTGCACAAGTGCTAATTACTTAGACAAACTAGCCAGTGTGCTGAGAGTAGACCGGTGGAGGTGGTTTGGTTGGTGGCTTCATCCTAGTTTGCGCTATCTGCACAAGTGCTACTTACTTAGACAAACTAGCCAGTGTGCTGAGAGTAGACTGGTGGAGGTGGTTTGGTTGGTGGCTTCATCCTAGTTTGCGCTATCAGCACAAGTGCTACTTACTTAGACACACTACAGCCAGTGTGCTGAGAGTAGACCGGTGGAGGTGGTTTGGTTGGCGGCTTCATCCTAGTTTCCACCAACTGCACAAGGTAGGTCTACTTACTGCGACAGACTAGAGCCAGTATGCTGAGAGTAGACCGAAAGAGGTGGTTTGATTGGTGGCTTCATTCTAGTTTGCGCTATCTGCACAAGTGCTACTTACTTAGACAAACTAGCCAGTGTGCTGAGAGTAGACTGGTGGAGGTGGTTTGGTTGGTGGCTTCATCTTAGTTTGCGCTATCTGCACAAGTGCTACTTACTGAGACACACTACAGCCAGTAACTTATGCTGATAGTAGACTGGTGGAGGTGGTTTGGTTGGTGGCTTCATCTTAGTTTGCGCTATCTGCACAAGTGCTACTTACTGAGACACACTACAGCCAGTAACTTATGCTGAGAGTAGACTGGTGGAGGTGGTTTGGTTGGTGGCTTCATCTTAGTTTGCATCACCTGCACAAGTGCTACTTACTGAGACACACTACAGCCAGTATGCTGAGAGTAGACTGGTGGAGGTGGTTTGGTTGGTGGCTTCATCTTAGTTTGCATCACCTGCACAAGTGCTACTTACTGAGACACACTACAGCCAGTAACTTATGCTGAGAGTAGACTGGTGGAGGTGGTTTGGTTGGTGGCTTCATCTTAGTTTGCATCACCTGCACAAGTGCTACTTACTGAGACACACTACAGCCAGTAACTTATGCTGAGAGTAGACTGGTGGAGGTGGTTTGGTTGGTGGCTTCATCTTAGTTTGCATCACCTGCACAAGTGCTACTTACTGAGACACACTACAGCCAGTAACTTATGCTGAGAGTAGACTGGTGGAGGTGGTTTGGTTGGTGGCTTCATCTTAGTTTGCATCACCTGCACAAGTGCTACTTACTGAGACACACTACAGCCAGTAACTTATGCTGAGAGTAGACTGGTGGAGGTGGTTTGGTTGGCGGCTTCATCTTAGTTTGCATCAGCTGCACAATGCTACTTACTGAGACACACTAGAGCCAGTATGGGGAGAGTAGACCGGTGAAGGTGGTTTGGTTGGTGGCTTCATCTTAGTTTGCATTACCTGCACAAGTGCTACTTACTTAGACACACTACAGCCAGTATGCTGAGAGTAGAACGGTGGAGGTGGTTTGGTTGGCGGCTTCATCTTAGTTTGCATTACCTGCACAAGTGCTACTTACTTAGACACACTACAGCCAGTATGTTGAGAGTAGACCAGTGAAGGTGGTTTGGTTGGTGGCTTCATCTTAGTTTGCATTACCTGCACAAGTGCTACTTACTTAGACACACTACAGCCAGTATGTTGAGAGTAGACCGGTGGAGGTGGTTTGGTTGGCGGCTTCATCTTAGTTTGCATTACCTGCACAAGTGCTACTTACTTAGACACACTACAGCCAGTATGCTGAGAGTAGACCGGTGGAGGTGGTTTGGTTGGCGGCTTCATCTTAGTTTGCATTACCTGCACAAGTGCTACTTACTTAGACACACTACAGCCAGTATGTTGAGAGTAGACCAGTGAAGGTGGTTTGGTTGGTGGCTTCATCTTAGTTTGCATTACCTGCACAAGTGCTACTTACTTAGACACACTAGGGCCATTATGTTGAGAGTAGACCGGTGGAGGTGGTTTGGTTGGTGGCTTCATCTTAGTTTGCATCACCTGCACAAGTGCTACTTACTGAGACACACTAGAGCCAGTGTGGGAAGAGTAGACCGGTGAAGGTGATTTGGTTGGTGGCTTCATCTTAGTTTGCATTTCCTGCACAAGTGCTACTTACTTAAACACACTAGGGCCATTATGTTGAGAGTAGACCGGTGAAGGTGATTTGGTTGGTGGCTTCATCTTAGTTTGCATTTCCTGCACAAGTGCTACTTACTTAGACACACTAGGGCCATTATGTTGAGAGTAGACCGGTGGAGGTGGTTTGGTTGGTGGCTTCATCTTAGTTTGCATCACCTGCACAAGTGCTACTTACTGAGACACACTAGAGCCAGTGTGGGAAGAGTAGACCGGTGAAGGTGATTTGGTTGGTGGCTTCATCTTAGTTTGCATTTCCTGCACAAGTGCTACTTACTTAAACACACTAGGGCCATTATGTTGAGAGTAGACCGGTGAAGGTGATTTGGTTGGTGGCTTCATCTTAGTTTGCATTTCCTGCACAAGTGCTACTTACTTAGACACACTAGGGCCATTATGTTGAGAGTAGACCGGTGGAGGTGGTTTGGTTGGTGGCTTCATCTTAGTTTGCATCACCTGCACAAGTGCTACTTACTGAGACACACTAGAGCCAGTGTGGGAAGAGTAGACCGGTGAAGGTGATTTGGTTGGTGGCTTCATCTTAGTTTGCATTACCTGCACAAGTGCTACTTACTTAAACACACTAGGGCCATTATGTTGAGAGTAGACCGGTGGAGGTGGTTTGGTTGGTGGCTTCATCTTAGTTTGCATCACCTGCACAAGTGCTACTTACTTAGACACACTAGGGCCATTATGTTGAGAGTAGACCGGTGGAGGTGGTTTGGTTGGTGGCTTCATCTTAGTTTGCATTACCTGCACAAGTGCTACTTACTTAAACACACTAGGGCCATTATGTTGAGAGTAGACCGGTGGAGGTGGTTTGGTTGGTGGCTTCATCTTAGTTTGCATCACCTGCACAAGTGCTACTTACTGAGACACACTAGAGCCAGTGTGGGAAGAGTAGACCGGTGAAGGTGGTTTGGTTGGTGGCTTCATCTTAGTTTGCATCACCTGCACAAGTGCTACTTACTGAGACACACTAGAGCCAGTGTGGGAAGAGTAGACCGGTGAAGGTGATTTGGTTGGTGGCTTCATCTTAGTTTGCATTACCTGCACAAGTGCTACTTACTTAAACACACTAGGGCCATTATGTTGAGAGTAGACCGGTGGAGGTGGTTTGGTTGGTGGCTTCATCTTAGTTTGCATCACCTGCACAAGTGCTACTTACTGAGACACACTAGAGCCAGTGTGGGAAGAGTAGACCGGTGAAGGTGATTTGGTTGGTGGCTTCATCTTAGTTTGCATTACCTGCACAAGTGCTACTTACTTAAACACACTAGGGCCATTATGTTGAGAGTAGACCGGTGGAGGTGGTTTGGTTGGTGGCTTCATCTTAGTTTGCATCACCTGCACAAGTGCTACTTACTTAGACACACTAGGGCCATTATGTTGAGAGTAGACCGGTGGAGGTGGTTTGGTTGGTGGCTTCATCTTAGTTTGCATCACCTGCACAAGTGCTACTTACTTAAACACACTAGGGCCATTATGTTGAGAGTAGACCGGTGGAGGTGGTTTGGTTGGTGGCTTCATCTTAGTTTGCATCACCTGCACAAGTGCTACTTACTGAGACACACTAGAGCCAGTGTGGGAAGAGTAGACCGGTGAAGGTGATTTGGTTGGTGGCTTCATCTTAGTTTGCATTACCTGCACAAGTGCTACTTACTTAAACACACTAGGGCCATTATGTTGAGAGTAGACCGGTGGAGGTGGTTTGGTTGGTGGCTTCATCTTAGTTTGCATCACCTGCACAAGTGCTACTTACTGAGACACACTAGAGCCAGTGTGGGAAGAGTAGACCGGTGGAGGTGGTTTGGTTGGTGGCTTCATCTTAGTTTGCATCACCTGCACAAGTGCTACTTACTGAGACACACTAGAGCCAGTGTGGGAAGAGTAGACCGGTGGAGGTGGTTTGGTTGGTGGCTTCATCTTAGTTTGCATCACCTGCACAAGTGCTACTTACTGAGACACACTAGAGCCAGTGTGGGAAGAGTAGACCGGTGGAGGTGGTTTGGTTGGTGGCTTCATCTTAGTTTGCATCACCTGCACAAGTGCTACTTACTTAGACACACTAGGGCCATTATGTTGAGAGTAGACCGGTGGAGGTGGTTTGGTTGGTGGCTTCATCTTAGTTTGCATCACCTGCACAAGTGCTACTTACTTAGACACACTAGGGCCATTATGTTGAGAGTAGACCGGTGGAGGTGGTTTGGTTGGTGGCTTCATCTTAGTTTGCATCACCTGCACAAGTGCTACTTACTGAGACACACTAGAGCCAGTGTGGGAAGAGTAGACCGGTGAAGGTGATTTGGTTGGTGGCTTCATCTTAGTTTGCATTACCTGCACAAGTGCTACTTACTGAGACACACTAGAGCCAGTGTGGGAAGAGTAGACCGGTGAAGGTGATTTGGTTGGTGGCTTCATCTTAGTTTGCATCACCTGCACAAGTGCTACTTACTGAGACACACTAGAGCCAGTGTGGGAAGAGTAGACCGGTGGAGGTGGTTTGGTTGGTGGCTTCATCTTAGTTTGCATTTCCTGCACAAGTGCTACTTACTTAGACACACTAGGGCCATTATGTTGAGAGTAGACCGGTGGAGGTGGTTTGGTTGGTGGCTTCATCTTAGTTTGCATCACCTGCACAAGTGCTACTTACTTAGACACACTAGGGCCATTATGTTGAGAGTAGACCGGTGGAGGTGGTTTGGTTGGCGGCTTCATCTTAGTTTGCATTTCCTGCACAAGTGCTACTTACTTAGACACACTAGGGCCATTATGTTGAGAGTAGACCGGTGGAGGTGGTTTGGTTGGTGGCTTCATCTTAGTTTGCATCACCTGCACAAGTGCTACTTACTGAGACACACTAGAGCCAGTGTGGGAAGAGTAGACCGGTGGAGGTGGTTTGGTTGGTGGCTTCATCTTAGTTTGCATTTCCTGCACAAGTGCTACTTACTTAAACACACTAGGGCCATTATGTTGAGAGTAGACCGGTGGAGGTGGTTTGGTTGGTGGCTTCATCTTAGTTTGCATCACCTGCACAAGTGCTACTTACTTAGACACACTAGGGCCATTATGTTGAGAGTAGACCGGTGGAGGTGGTTTGGTTGGTGGCTTCATCTTAGTTTGCATCACCTGCACAAGTGCTACTTACTTAGACACACTAGGGCCATTATGTTGAGAGTAGACCGGTGAAGGTGATTTGGTTGGTGGCTTCATCTTAGTTTGCATTTCCTGCACAAGTGCTACTTACTTAAACACACTAGGGCCATTATGTTGAGAGTAGACCGGTGAAGGTGATTTGGTTGGTGGCTTCATCTTAGTTTGCATTACCTGCACAAGTGCTACTTACTTAAACACACTAGGGCCATTATGTTGAGAGTAGACCGGTGGAGGTGGTTTGGTTGGTGGCTTCATCTTAGTTTGCATCACCTGCACAAGTGCTACTTACTTAGACACACTAGGGCCATTATGTTGAGAGTAGACCGGTGGAGGTGGTTTGGTTGGTGGCTTCATCTTCACAACTCCTCTGACCTGTGGGGGAAACCATATAGATTAAACTTTGAATACATAGTTTATTTCATTAGCGGTAGGGCAGACCGGTATCTTTGTCACAGATATCTGATTACGATAACCTTATTTTACAGAGTAGAGAGATTGATTGATTTGAATGGCAACGTTTTATTTATAGATGGTAATTTTACGATTTTAAATCTGTTTAAATAATGTGTGCCAGTGAACTGTAAAATATACACAATATTTAGATTTTTGCAGAATTTTATTGAAATTGTCATTTTTTGAAATCAACTAATCTTAAACAACACAAAAGACTTTTTTATCATGAATGTTAATTTTGGCAACAGTATAGAATTGCATATCTCTACAACCTGTGCCCTTGTAGCCTTTAAATCCATAAATCTGTTGATCCTTAAATGTACAGGACTGTTTAAAAATCAGCTTCCTATTTAAATACCACCGTTGCAGCAAATCTGCATACTCAGCGAATTTCCAATGAATTGTATAACATAACACATTAACCCACTCAACAGGATTCATAAAAAATATATCCACAAACAAGCAATTTAAAATATTAATTATTCTCCTTAAGAATAACATTGGGGATGAGTAAGGAGGTTTGCTGCAACAAGGAACACAAAATAATGGGTTTTCATGCAGATATCAATAGAACTTATCTGAGTGAATTCCCAAACCAAGTTTCATCCATATACATTCATAAATAATCGATATATATAACATTTTAATTATTTTCCATAAGAATAACATGGGGACCAAGTACCTAGGTTGTGCTGCTATGGGAACCATAGGAGAAATTTTTTTGTACAAACAACAATAAACCACAACCAGATGAAGCCATATACAAAATTTTGTTAGTTTATGTTCATAAATAAGCGAGATATACAATTTTTCTTTTTCTCCATAGGAATAACATTAGACAACGTACTGTGTTTAGCACTTTCGATATCTCAGTAACCAATTAACGTAGAGCAATTATCAAAATACCAAGCTGTTTGTTTTTTATGCTGAATTCAATGGTAAGAATTAGAATTTGATTTAAATAAAAATTACACGTGGAAATCCCAAAAAAGATTTTAGGGGAACAAAACCCCCCAAAACCCCCCTTCGGATAGTGTGATTCATCTGGTTTTTGAATTCGTTCAAATAAATGGTACTTTACACATTTGTACCAAGTTTCACTAAGATCGGACCTTTTTTACGAGAGGTATCATGCTTACGGTCACTTATATGTATACAAAAATTCGAATGAATGGTGTTTTTGGCATCTGGGACCTCAAAATGAAAAGTTATCATGGTCTCGGGCTTAAGTCTTACCATAAGACCTATGGTAATAGCTTCTTCCCTATAGGGGAAATTCGCTAACTTCCCTATAGGGGAAATTCGCTAAAAACTAAGGCGGTCATTTATCCAATTATTTAAAGTTTTTTAATATTTTAAAATATCAGCCCCGTTTGTGTTCAAAAATGTCCTTTTTTGTCACTAACGAATAACGTCACAAATAGTAATATGACTTTGAAGCACAATTTGTATCAAATAGAGTTTTACTGTTTTACTTATTACTGTTTACTATATTTAGTAAAAAACACGTGCACTACTAACTTTAAAAATAGTTATTTCAAATACTCACACTTTAAACTTGTCTCATAAATAAACTGTTGTGTGTCCCACTGCTGTGATTAGTGGTATTAAAGGCTTATACCTGTATCTTGGAACACATAGAATAAAATACTGGAAATTGTGTCGATTTAAATAAGTTAATTTAAAATTATTTCATAAAAGGTATTTTACTATAAAAGTTTAATTTTCTTTCAGACCTCTTCGTGAATATACAGTAAGCTCTCAGAGGAATCCAGACTATTGTCTTTACGGCCAGTCCGGATTTCGAAAAATCCGGATTTCTAGGAGGGGGCGTGAATCATCAATTCCGCGTTTATAGTGAATAATTATGTCAATATGCGCTTACGTTCATGTGCAAAGTGGCACTGGTCTACTGATTTGCATTTCTATTGATGATTAAGGATAAGAAACAGGATAAGACCTGAACGGAGCAGCGCACCTGAAACGTAAACAGTAACAAACACCGATAACGACACAATAGTTGGGCTAAGTGAGGACTCAGACCATACGAGGTTGGGTCGGTGCACTTTACGATGCAAAATTCAAGAGATTTGTGTAGTGCGGGATAATCACATGAAAACTGAAAGTGCTAAACCGTGAAGTAGCGTTTTTTTTTTGTTTTTATTTGCAACCCAAACATTAAAAAACAATCCAGGTCATTGGTGTGATCTGGATTTCTGAGGGTCTACTGCAAAGTATGATTTTGTTTTCCCTTCACAATCCTATTTCCAATAGTTTTTTATTAAGTAGTTAAAAATTAAATCACTTAGCAGAAACCCTAAAACTGACCAAACACAGTTCTCGGATCTGCTATACAATTTCACAACTATATCTTCCATTTAAGCGTCCCATTTTCTGACTACAGCTATTACATGGGTCACACTTTTATTTGGTTGATGATTTCCCTGACTAAAAATGTTAATTTTCTCTGATTTTACCCAACCAAAAGAGTTAGTTTTCATGACTCTCGACTCAAAATGTACCCTTTATACAATAGGTAATTTTTTTTTAAATTTTCTTTGGACTCCACCTTCTTCATGGCTGTCCTACGCTCTTGTTATTTTTTTATTTTTAGTTTTTTTGTTGTCCAATACATTTTTTGCCATTTTATTCATTAAATTTTCTCTGACTAGTATATCAAGCATTTTCCCTGACTTCGGCATTTTTCAACTTTATCCCTGACCTTAAAGATTTTCTGACTTTCCAGAAAGTATGAACCGTGTATTATGGCCACCTTAACGAACACAAAACCTCACGTTTTGTGTCTTCACCCTAATATTGAACGTGAGAATGAAAACCTGAACTCACTTTAGGCATTGTGACGACCAGGTGGCCCGTAGTCTGCGACCGCTGCACCACTGACCCGGCCACTTGGACCTCCTCATCTAGCGTTAACTGGAACACCTTCCCCTTGACTCGGACCGTGACGTAGGTTGGCTGCACATCCACATCCAACAGACTGGTGTCCAGGTGTCTGCACAACCGTCAACGCAATGTTTACTTATTTCAAACTGACTCAATCTTAACATGCTGAATGTGTGAAGTGACATCTGTTGCCTCATTGTGGCCCAGTGGCTGATGCTTAAGGGATGGGACTTGTACAATGGATTAGGTTTACCTTGAGATGGAAGAGGGCGGAACTCCAGGGCCTGAACACGGAACCCGGCTGTGCAGCCTATGCGTGACCTGTCTGAGTCACTGTGCCTTTGCCTCTTGTTGCTAGTAGGCTTGTTTGTGTGACTGAGATTTTTGTACGAGAATCACATGCTTTTTAGTACTGTAGGTGTGGTTTCCCAGTCTTTGCATGGGAATATGCTTCCAGACCTACCACGAATCTTTGGAAATATATTTTAAAACAAAGTGAGTGGTAGGGGCTTAAAATAATTTGCTAGCGCAACACAATAAAGACAACTAGTGGTGGTAGTATTAGTTACAACATTGTGTCAGAGTACCTCACAAAACACCACATTGGAGTTCCGGATGATGGGTGAACTTCCCGCGCTATACATCTTGTGATGTCACTTGTCCATCGTTCCGAGTAACGTAACACGATTTCGATCATCGAAGCTTCCTCACAGATATATAATGTAGGTTTTAATGAGATAAATTTTTTCAATTTCCCTGAAACCTAATATCCACTTACCCCAAAGCAGATGTGTTAAGCTACCTATGGAATCTTATTGGAGAATATAAGGTGTGGATTAGATATTATATTTCATTGATTAGAAGTAACCTGACTTCTGCCGACTAGGGACGTCTTCCTTTGGGAATATTGCACCTTACTGGATATGGGAGAGCGAGTTACACTATGGAAACCCTCAAATACCCAGGTTCCGGTTGAGTAATCTAAAGAAAAATGTCCTAGGCCACTCAGGAAAGCGCCTTTCCTCCCAGAGCGCCCTCCAAACCTTCTGGCTTCCAGAATCAGTTGGCGTGTCCTTCCGCTGTTGGTGTTGGATTGCCCTCTAGACCAGAAGATTTGGGAGTTTGTCAGGCAAGGGCCTTTCCTCCCAGATTCACAAAAGGAAAGGAAGCTCCAGTATGTCCTATACACATGAGTCCGGCTAATCCAAACTAATTGGGACCGAACGCCATTCGGACTAGCTAATTGTTCGGATTAGCCGAAATAATTTAAATAATAGAGAATGAAGCAACTGAACGGGTCTGTAGTGTTGTAATATGAACGAATGATACACAAAAACAAGTATCAATAGACCGTTTACTCTTTCAAATGCAGAATCAACAATATGCACAGTGCGTTGCAGACAGCACACTGGCCCACTGTGTGTAGTTTTGTGATGTGATGTGAGCGAGCAAGCGGACTGTATACATGACGATACTGCACGCGGACTGTACGCACTGCCAACCGAGACTGTACGTCTGCCTCCCCACTACTACTAGCTCAAGCGCCAAAATCATAACAAACCCTTGACGTAGTCTGCTACTGTTTGTACTGTTTGTAAATTTAGTCTTTTCACATTTAACAAAACATTTGTATTCTTCAAAATATTACTTTGTTTTCATTTTGTTACAAGATTATTTACCTTTCCCATTATATTTTGCCTTTTAATTACCTAAAGTAAATTTTTTTATTAGTGCACAGTATTTACAAAAAAAATCCAGAACCTTTTCCGACTAAGCGGACGTTCGCATTACCCGTGTTCGGACTAGCGGGACTCAAGTGTACTTCCTCTAGAGCCCTAAACTTTATTAAGAATCTCACTCAGTCACGGGTCTCAGGGAAATCATCCCTCGGAGAAAGATAGAAAACCCAATGTGAAAGGGTAGCTGATCACACTGCATAGCCAAAAGGACTTACCTTTACTAACACCATCTTTTGCTGTACTCAATTGTTAACATCTACACTGACAGATCAGATAGAAAGCCATCTAGAGTCTATTATTCATATAGTTTTGCTTTACGAGAGTAATTAGAAAATAGTTAATTCTGAAAATAAAAACCTCTTAATATGTTCTTATTACTATGATGTCATTACAAATCGCTTACTTGTAAATTCCTAATGTGAGCACAAAACAGTTATTTTCTTCATCATCTTCAAAAGAAAAAGGAATTTTAGCTTCATTAATGTTATTTGGTCGTCCATCTTTATTAAACAGTTTGATCTCCCGTTTTGTCGGATCTTCCTTATCTTCCACAGGTTTTTGTTTTGCTCGTCTTGAACGTTGTGCTATTTCTACCCTCGTCTCAGGTGTATTTTCACTCATTTCTTCCCAAAATCTAAATCAGACAGACGTGGACTAAGTAATATAAAACATTAAATTTAACTATTATTTTTGATTGACACAAAATTGATACTAACGGCTGATATAAATAATAAAATTGAAATCTGAATTGGTACTACATTATTGACTGATACCATTAAAAAGGATCCACAATATGTGGCCTTTGAAGGCAAAGAAATTATAAATTAGACAACAATTTGAGAATATCTCTCGGATCTGATTTATGCTCCTCGTTATGTCAACACAACAATCAGTAGCCAAGTTTGATTGAGTTTCATTAACATATTGCCTTGATGTTTACAGAGTCTTTATTAATATAACAATCTTAGGATAGTTGTTCGGCGATTTTAGGCCACATCAGTTTTCTAACACGTTTGGTATCAATCAAAAGTCCTGACCCTCAAGATATACCTTTTGGGGTTTGAAAAATATCCACCCTCAGCGTTCCTCCCCAAGGGCTTTTAAAGCTCTAATGTTAATCTTATGGAATTACATTATGTTATGTCAACGAGCTGATTATAATGTAAATGTTTGTAAACATCAGACTCTATGCCTGCTAGATTCCTGTGTGGAGAACGGAACATCAGCTATTGTAAAGTTAATATGACTCTATGAACAAACCATCCACAACCAAACCAGTACTCACTTTGCGTCTTCTTCTAAGGTCGAAGCCACAGTTGAAACACTATGACTTTTCTCTTCAGCACACCTCTTCTGCTTCTCTCTTTTTTCTGTTATTTATAGAAATAATATCAATAATTAATTAAACAGGCATTTGCATTAGGTAATACAAATCTACACACAGTAAACATACACACAGTAATTCAACTTTTTAAAATCAATTTCTTGTATAAAATTCATAAAATTTTCAATCACAAACTCACTCTTGTACTCCAGTTGCTGAGCGACAACTTGTGGTCGAATGAGGTCGTAATTCTGCATCGCCTTGATGCGCTCAGAGCGTTCTATCTCTTTCGAGTCCAGTGTACGCAGTTGGGGCAGTGTTGCAACCACAAACTCTCTGTAACCCTCATAGTCCATGCAGGGATTTCCCGTCAGATACCTTAAACAATCAACACTTTTCTCTCAAACCATCGATCATTAATGTTAAATATTATAAACTGAATTCTTTTTCCTATCTTAAAAATAAATGAACTTTGAATAAATTTAGTGATCTATAGTTTGGATAAAGCAAAATTTTAGAAGTAAATTTTTAAGCTATTTTTGCAAGGATGCTAGTGGACAACATGTGACAACAAAATAAGTCTGACAGTTTGGATTGAGGAGACAACCCCCCAAGTCGGGAAAACAGGGAAAGGTCCTGCCTGACCAGTCTACTTTGTAAAGGTTCAGATTTTTTTCAAGAACATGGGAATCCGTTTACGAACTAAGTGTGGGACTCGCCAAAGTCCTACACGCTGAAACCACCCCTCATGCCAGGCTTTTCTCCCCAAGGAATTGTTTGTCATATTACTTTGGGGAGAGAGTCTCGTGTTGTTGTGGGTCCGCAGTGCTGGGAGAAAGAAAATGCCTCCTTTTCTTCTATGGCACTGCTTTCCTTCATTTTCAGCCTTTTCCAGGGCAAGCATAAAGACATGGCAAGCCCCGGTCCCAGCGATGTGGACAGCCTTTTCCTTGGGTAGTAGCCTGATCCACCCCAGGCTGCATCGGTGCCCATAGCCCAGGCACTTGAAGCATCATTGAACTATAGTCCTCAATCGCACTGCGCACCTGTCAAACAAAACCCACCCGAAGGTTGCCAAGCTTGAGAAGTTTGGTTGCTTCTCATTAGAAAGGTCAAGGACCACCATCTTCGGGCTTAGAGACATCTTTCGGGAGTCACTCGGCCCACCAAAAATTTGTGTTAAAGCCTCTGCGACCTCAGAAGTCTCAGAGATGGAATCAAGGTCCCTCACCTTGACAGAAATCCATTTTTCAGGGGCGAGAATGCTTCCCGTTGATCCAAAAGCGGCTTCCAGAACCGCAGCGAAAGCCTTCCTAACCGATACCTTCCCCAGCCGGAGAAGAAAATTTTCCTTCGGATTCGGTCTCACACAGACAACCTCTATAGCGCAGATACCCAGGTCGATATCCTTACGGATGTTTCCAAGAACACCGGCGTAGGTTTGACCCCCTGCCACGCTTACGAGGACAGGCGATGGACCAGATCTTATCCTTGGCTTTACAGCCACAGCACCCAGGCCAGGTTCAGTGACTGTTATCGCTGGAGGATCTTCCATCACAATTCTTTCAACTTTTCTTCTTCTCTTTGTTGCCCACACGACTATTCACAACCAGTAGCCTAGTGGTGTTGGATAGGTAGTCGGTCCGCGCCCCTAGCAGAGAGAATGGCAGCTGCCCGCAGTCATTAGGTGCAAATTTTCAAATTTAGGTAGTCATTAGGCTACTAGAGTGCAGCACCAATCCAAGCCTTTTTATAGGTTATAGTGAATAGAATAAAATCCATACCTTAATGGATTTAAGTAGTAATGATCTGCTTCTCAAGAGTATATTAATCTATTTAACAGGACAATATATTTTGTTAGCAGTAAAACTGGTAATAAAGTTTTGAAAATTTGATCTATTTGAATACTTACAAATGTTGTAGGTGACAATTAGCCTGTAATTTCTCCACAGAAAGAAGATCCCCAACGAAGTTCAATGTCAAATCCAATTTTTGGAGCGATTCACAACCTTCCAGATTCTCAATAACTTCAATGTTATTAAGAGCCAAGTTCAGGTATTCCAAGTTTTTCATTTTGTTTAAGTTTTCTGGAAATGCAAAACCAGATATTGCATTAAAATTTGTATTAGCTGTAACTCTAAGACATGTTTTCCTACCCACAAATGCAATGAAGCATTAAGAAATCTTTGCTTGTATTTTAGCGAATTTCCCCTATAGGGAAGAAGCTATTACCGTAGTCGGCATGGTAAGACCTAGGCCCGGGACCATGATAACTTTTCGTTTTGAGGTCCCCAGACCCCAAAAACACCATTCGTTCGATACTGTATATATATATATATATGTGTCCGTGAGCACGATAACTCTCGTAAAAATTATCCGATTTTGACGAAATTTGGTATAAACATGTAAAGCAGCATTTATGACTTTAAGTTCGAAAACCAGACAGATCGACCTATCCGAAGGGGTATTTTGGGGGGGTTTTGTACCCCAAAAATGGGGTTTTTGAATTTTTTACACATAATTTTTGGAAAAGTCAAACTTTAGTTTTGACCATTCGATTCAGCTTAAAAAAACACACAATTTGGTATTTCGATCATTCCTCTACGTCAATTGGTTACCGAGATATTGAAAGTGCTAAACACAGTACGTTGTCTAATGTTATTCTTATGGAGGAAAAGAAAATTTTTTTATCTCGCTTATTTATGAACGTATACTGATGAAACTTGGTATACAGCTTCATCTCGTTGAGGTCTATTGATATTTGCTCCAAAAAATTGTTTTTGCATAATTCTCCCGTAGCAGCAAACCTGCGTACTCAGGCCCCATGTTATTCTTATAGATAATAATTAAATGCTCTGTCTCCCTTAATTATGACCATAAATTAATAAAAACTGGTATACGACTTCACCTAGTTGAGTTATATTGATTTTAGTATAAAAACCAATTTTTTGTGTTCCTTGTTGCAGCAAACCTGCGTACTCAGCCCCAATGTTATTCTTATGGAGAATAATTAAAATTGTATATATCGCTTATTTGTGAATATATTTTTATGAAATTTGGTAAAAGTGGCTTTATGTAGTATTAAGGCATTTATATATTCATTGGAAATTCGCTGAGTATGCAGGTTTGCTGCGACGGGGTATTTCATTTTGTTTTAAATTTATATTTAAATGATTGTTCTTTTGGCAACTCGCTAACTAAGAGGCACACAATAAGCTTCAGTTGACGTGTGAGAGTCTTTGAATCTTCTAATCCATTCCTTCAGTAGTATACTTACTTACTTACTCCCATGGCCATTTACGATCCCTTATTTCTTTGCTGTATTACCTTGTGAGATCAAAGAATTTTCTAAGTACTTTATTTTGAAAGGCAACCATCAGCTTATTTTCAGTTCGTTTACTAACATAACCTCAGTAACATAGCATAACAAAAGTACTCACCAATCCTGGATATTAAGTTAGACTGCAACAGCAATATCTTCAAGTCCCTGCACCAGTTCTGTAGATGTTCTATTTTCTCAATGTCCTCTTGGTGTAGAGTCAGCTCCTCCAGAGTGGAGATGACACATTCGTTGTGCTCGCTTCTCTTCCGCACAAGTTCTTCCGTGACTGTAATATGATTATATTTTAGCTAACACAATTAGATACAAAACCCCTTTTTTCAATCTTCTTCAAAAACAGCTGTTTCCAGCACATGCATTGTGATGCAAAAAGTTCTTATTTTTATTCTATGGATAAAAATTATTGCTTTAATGATCTTTTTCGTCCTAGGACAAAAAGAAATAATTTGATGACACTTTATGGTCAAGCTCATCAGCTGTTAGATATGAATTGAACAAATTATTCAACTAGTAAAATATTACAACTTTGGTACCGATAGCTCTTTTTTTAAGTTGCAAAATCAAGATAGAAGTTAACTTTTAAAGGCAAACAAGTAGACAATAGGCTATTTAGTTTTTGTGAAATTGTTAACTTAATAATGTAATCACTGTATAAGACACTGACACAACTACGCGTATTTTAAGGGGAATATAATTTTAATACATATATTGCTTTCACAAGTTTGATAAATTAACATTAGGCCTATTTATCATTGTCACACCGACGCTTCGTTAATTTGATGTGGCACAAGTTTGGCTGGAGGTATATATATAATTTTTGTTATTATCTGAATAAATCTTTCAAAGTTTGCCCTAGTTTCGCAGCCCTGCCTTGCGAAATTCATAAGCGGAACGATATAAAGAAACAAATTAAATTGTTCGATAAGGTAGATATTTTTATCGATTGAAAAACTTTTTATAGTCTGCATGTTAGTTCTTATGTTTTTTTTCAGATAAAATAAAAATAAAAATGAAATAAACAAACATGAAAATGACATGACATGATAATGTTGGGCTGCAGTTTCATAAATGTCCCGCAAAAAATCAAATTAATATACTGAACTATTGTAATCGATATATCTATACGGCATGGTAAAAACTATAAAAATAAATTATTCAATATAACCAAAATGCAATATTTATATAATCATATGATTACAATTGTTATGTTTAAATTTTGTTTAGGCCTACATAAAAAAGAAAATAAAAATGTCTGACGAACGTTCTAATACAATTAACTATCGTGATTTAGCCCAAAATGATTTTACAAATACGGAAACCTGCTTTAAATGGCTTCAGGAGAAGGGTCTTGTTCCAAAAAATCCCAAATGCGAGATATGTCAAGACGAAATGAAGAGGAAAATACGTGGAGAATACTCAGTGAACTTTTTTTGTAGGAAGACAACCAACAAACTCGACCTAAGTGTAAATGCCTTCAAAAACACTTTTATCAATTTTTGTTGTTGTAATTTTTGATATATTAGTTCAATTTTACTACGTTTCTTGTTGGTTTAGTTATATGTTATTAAGTTTAATTTATTTAAAATAAAAAATCGTTTTTGTTGCTTTGCTTATATAATGTTTTTGTTTATAATTTAAATTGGGAAGACTTTCATAAGCGGAACGATATAAAAAACAGAATGAAATTGTTCGATATGATAGATCGATAAGGTAGATATTTTTATTGATTGCAAAATATTGTATCGTTTGTATGTTAATTATTAAGTCATTTTTGTTTTGTTTAGTTTGTTTTTCAACTAAACAGAAAATAAAAAATAAATAATCAAATATGCAGTGACATAAAAAATTGTAAAAGAGCTAGATCTAAAGAAATCCGTAGCGGGTGTTTTCTTTGATCTCCGAAAGGCATTTGACATGGTAAATCATGGTCTGCTTCTTGAGAAACTTGAGAGCATTGGAATACGGGGCACTGCTCTAAAATGGTTTTCCTCCTTCCTTACTGGACGTAGACAAATAGTAAAGATACCTTCTATAGATAAAGATTGTATGACATACTCATACTCAGATGAGAAGCTTGTCATCTCCGGAGTTCCTCAGGGTTCAATCCTGGGCCCGTTGTTGTTCATTTTATACGTCAATGACTTAAAATCATGCGTTATTAATGTTAATCTGTGTCTTTTCGCAGATGACACCTCACTTGCCATATCGCATCAGGCAAGAACAGATTTGGAAATTGACTCTTATGTTAAATCAAATAGTATTGTGCAATGGTTCCATGAAAATATGTTGTGTGTCAATTCTGGTAAGACCAAACTGCTTGATTTCTCCATTGGCCATAAAGAAACATCTCTTCTAAAATTGTCCATAGGTGAAAGTGTCGTTACTGCAGCAGATGACGTAACATTTTTGGGGCTTCACCTAGACTCAAATTTAAAATTTTTTTCTCACATAGAGCATGTCGCTAGCCGTTTGTCTTCAGGTGTTTTTGTGTTAAGACGTCTATCTACCTTCTCTAGTACTGAAGTTCTTCTCTCAGCATATTATGCCCTCATTTATCCATTTCTTTCATACGCAGTTGTGATTTGGGGGTCTGAGAGCTCATATACGAAGACTCTTTTCATTCTTCAAAAAAAAGCTGTGAGAATAATTGCAGGAATCGATGAAGCAGTATCATGTGCTTCCTACTTCAAGGATTTTGATCTGCTCACCTTTCCATCTATTTATATATTTGAATCACTTATTTTTTTAAAAAAGAACCAGCACATTTTTCAAGAATTTTTGCCATTGTCAAATAGTAAAACCAGAAACAAGCACAATTATAATATACCACCACACAAATCAACATTTTTCAAAAACCACGCAGTTTATAATTGTATAAAAATGTTCAATAGCCTTCCGACCACTCTTAAACAAGAATGTAATATAGTGACCTTCAAAAGAAATGTAAAAAGGTTTTTACTTAAAAGTAGTTTTTATAGTGTTAAGGATTATTTTGACAAGAAATATGTTTAGTTTTAGAAAAATGTTTGTAATGACGTATGCTAATGCAATTTATTTTGTTTTGTGGCAATAAATATATTTGATTTGATTTGATTTGATTTGACATGACATGATAATTTTGTTCCTGGCAATACATGTTTAAGTAATAAGTTTAGTGGAATCAACGTTTGTTTTCTGGACAAATTTCAAGACAACTAAACTGAAACATGACATAACCAAAACCTAAATAACCGAAAAACCTATATAATTGTTAGAATCAATATTAGTAATTTATTTAGCCATTAAGTATATAACAATACAATAGGCCATGTCATATTGAGTAACAAAATGCAAAACATAAAATAAACATAAAACACATTCTATTCAGTTCAAACAATGTCTTAGAAATAAAAAATACACAACATATAGTTTAGTATATGAATGGTATAATAACTTAACATGTGGTTACTTAATATTTATTCTAACTTAAAACCATACAAATCAAAATTCAAATACTCTTGGTTACAGTAAGACACATTCTCCTGTAATTATAAGTATCAAACAATTTCATTTTAATTTTTATACCGTTCCGCTTAAGAAAGTCTACCTTTTAAATTTATTTTGGGTACAGTTTCATTTAAATATTAATAAAATCTATCAAAATGAATATATTGATTACGATAGTTCCATATATTAATTTGATTGTTTTGCAAGACAGTTATGAAACTGCAGCCAAACAATTTAATTCGGTTTTTTATATCGTTCCGCTTATATCGTCTACCCCTGTTTTTAAAGGTAACCCAAATGGCATTGCCATATAATTTTAAGACAACAATATAGCCTACTTACTTAGGACCATTATTTCAGTCACAGAAAACTACAGTTCTCTGAGCTTCAGTTGCTTTCTTATCGAAAAATGTCAAAACACTAATATCATAAGAACTAAATTAATAATATCCATTAAAACCTTGTAGGCCTATAATAATATGTAGCATAAAACAATACAATGATTATCGCAGCAGGCAGAACAGAACAGGAAGCAGAAGCTACTTTAAAATAATAATTTAAAATGACAACAACATTGTTGTCATGTCAACCCCAGTCAACCCACTAATCTGGAAACAGACCAACA
Organism: Allygus modestus; assembly: GCA_963675035.1. Lineage (NCBI taxonomy): Eukaryota > Metazoa > Arthropoda > Insecta > Hemiptera > Cicadellidae > Allygus > Allygus modestus. The sequence goes on from OY776115.1 coordinate 13,860,762, forward strand.
GACCAACAGTTATAGAAAGATAACCAGGAAAACAGGTCAACAAATTTATGGTTCGTTGTTTGTACCAATGATTATGTATAGCCAATGTCAAGACAACGTTATTTTAAGCTGCACATCTTATTTATTCGTCTTATAATTAACAATGTTTTGTGTTATGTTTTATTTTTTTTAGTTGAGATGCACGAAATTATAATATATTTACTTTATTTTTCTCCTTTTTATGTTCACTTCTACACTACGTACTTAGGAATGGTCAGCTACGAAATTCGAAAGATCGCTTGCCCTGGGATCCTTCTCTCTTATATCATAGACTAACTACTACTGTAGTTAGTCTATGCTTATATCCTTTGTAGGATAAGACTTTATGGCAGAATATATCTCTTCCCAAATATGTCTATCATGGAATGTTCGAACAACATGTAATATATTAAATGTTTTCTCTGGGGAGAATTAAAATGGCGGGTAACTTAGACAATATATATTTATGTCAGAAAAGTTGTTTTAACTATTTTTAACTTCCAAGTTAAAAACCAGTTGCAAAAAATTTTCAATAATAATTTATCTTTCGTTCAGTTTTTTTTATGTCTGCCAAAAAGGTATTTTTCACTGATGTGAAGATTATCAATATATATATATATATATACATATAAGGCCTGTTCATATACAGCAATAAAATACAAAACACACAGCTTGATTAAAAACAGTAAGAAAATGTCTGAGTATGTCTTGAGTTTTCAGTCCGAAAAACGGGACTTTTATTTTTGTTATGTTGTCACAAAAACACTGAATAATCAGTCACATTCACATATGTTTAATTAGTAAATACAGATTACAGATAGACATGGCCGCAAGCTTACTTCAATTTGATCCTCCAAGCTCTGGTAGCTCAGATTGGTAAGTTACTACTGATTTAACTGATGCAATTTCATCGCTATTTATTTAAAAAGTAACTGAGAGGTAAATATTTATATGTTCAGGTAAAGTTTTATTCATTTAATTTATTTTAAATGTGTTTTAAGTTCATTTGTCTTCTGCTACACATGCTTGTGACGTCACACTAATTCCTGCAATACATTCTTACAAAATTAAAATTTGGAAGACACTGGCCTAGGCCTAGCACAACTTTCAAAATGTCTTCAATGGGTTTAGGTTGTATTATTGACAATTACTTTTTGAAACAATTTGTTATTTAAATTTCGTCTTTTGTCTTTTGAGATTAAATGAGATGAAATAATTAGGCTAAGTCATTGCTTTCTTGCTAATTATGTTTAAGGTTTAAGATTTGTTTTTGAAATTCAGTAACTTAAATTTGTAATAACTTTTTAACTCTTGTCAATAAAACCACTCAGTCCAAAGATAGCCTAGTAAACTAAAGTAGGCTAACTGTTCTTGGTTAAATTTCTCAAAGTGTACATAACTTAACACTAAAGATGTCATACAAGAACCACAACTAAGGCAAATTCATCCGATTGCCAAGACTACAATGAATTGGATGTTATTTTATGGCTGCTTATGTTATGTTATCATTTGCTTCAATCATTATTTTACACCGACTAAATTAAAAAGGGGCTCATACGTGTCCAAACCCGGTCGTGCTGTGGTTGAATCTTGTGTGGCGACGACTGTCCCCAACATTATTGGGACAAACCAGATTCTCCCAACCTGTGTGTGAGTGTTGTTGAGAGACCTGAAGACAATATTATAATCTAGGGTGAGGGAAGTTTATCCTCTTACTCCTTATTTTAGGGGTTTCAATAGGGAATAAGTTAGGTTAAAACATAGAAAACTATAAAATACTACAGAAGGCTATATGTGAATAAGTCAATAAGTGTTTATTCGGCCATTCAATACATTTTTAACAATAGGCTATGTCAGTTAACATCAAAAGCAGAAAAAAACATAATTTCAAACCATAACAACCAGCTTTGTGCAGAAAAAAGGCAATATCAAAGTCCATGCACAAACCATGCAGATGATTATAATTTGTAACATACCTGTGTTATTATGCAGTGTAGACATACACTGCAGGTTAGTTGACTTACTGATTATATTAGTTTGGATTATCTAAAAATGTGCTGCAGTCTGTTGAAACAATTATTTCGAATTATAAAAAGGGTTTCTTATAAAAGCCATTTTTTAACAACACCAGAGAATTTTGAGGGTGGCAGGTTCCGAACATACATTGGCAAGAGATTAAATACCCCTGTCGCAGCAAACCTGCGTACTCAGCGAATTTCCTATGAATGAATATATTTATTACTACCACATAAAACCACTTACCAAGTTTCATAAAAATACTTAAATAAATAAGTCATATATAGCATTTTATTTATTCTCTATAAGAATAACATTAGGGCTGAGAACGCAGGTTTGCTGCAACGAGGAAAATGAAAATGCAGGTTTTTTGCAATTATCAATATAACTCAACCAGGTGAAGCTATATACCAAGTTTTAATGATTTATGTTCATAATTAAGGGAGATATAAAGCTTTCCGTATTCTCCATAAGAATAACATTAGGGATGAGAATGCAGGTTTGCTGCTAAGAGGATAATCAACAAAAAATCAATTTTTTGTAGAAATATCAATATACCAGTACTAGGTGAAGCCACCTACCAAGTTTCATCAATATACGTTCATAAATAATCGAGATATCAAATTTTAAATATTCTCCATAAGGATAACATTGGACAACATACTGTGTTTAGCACTTTGAATATCACGGCAACGGTTGGACGTAGAATCACAATTTAAACACCAAAATGATTGTTTTGTAGAGCTAAACTAATTGGTAAAAGCAAATGTGAAGTTTACATAGAAATGAACTGAGGAAAAGCCAAAAACCTTTTTCCCATAAGATTAACATGGGAGATTTTATGAGCAGGTTTTTTTGGATTTTCTCCGCAACCACTTAACCTAGGTTAATAATTCAAATACCATATTATTTGTTTTTTTAAGCTCTATAACATGGTCAAAACCAAAATTATGTTTTTTAAAAATTGTAGGGTGAAAAATGCAAAAAACTGATTTTTGGACAATTGAAAACCCCCATAAACCCCCCTTCCCGTCGTCCGATATTTCTGGTTTTCGAACTTAAAGTCATGAATGTCACTTTACACATTTGAGCCAAATTTCATCGAAATCGGACGTTTTTTACTCAAGTTATCGCGGTAACGGACACATATATATATATATTTGAACGAATAGTGTTTTTGGCATCTGGGGACCTCAAAACAAAAAGTTATCATGGTCTCGGGCTTAAGTCTTACCATGAGACCTACGGTAATAGCTTCTTCCCTATAGGGGAAATTCGCTAAAAATGTAATACCTGAAACAGGAAAACAACAATTTGATTTCAGCAGCCTATTTCTAGGAATATATTACTATTGTACCTGTTATTGTGTTCATGCATATCACTATTCAAGATACATGTCTCCTTTATATTTTTAATTACTGTGAAAAATATATTCATTGACAACTGTTAAAATGGAACTCTGAATGAACAAGGATTTACAATGTAACATAAAACTATTAATTTTCTTAGATATTCTGTATCAATTGAAAGCTCTTACCCTCAAGATGTGCCTTTTGGGGTTTTGAAAAACATCTTCAGGGCTCCGCCTCATTGGCTTTTAAAGTTCCAATGTTAATCTTATGAAGTTATTTTTAATTTAGTCAAACAGCTGAATAAGATGCCCGAGAGATTCCCGTGCAGAGAACCTGCTAATAGAGAATAAATAAAGTTTTATAGCTCCCTTAAGTTAATTATAAACATAAATGAATATCACTAGGTATGTAGCTGCATGTGCTTGAGTTGTATTGTGAATTTGTATGCAATTCTACATTATTAAAAGAATTCCTTGATTTTTGTTTTCCGATTTTAGACCTCCTAAACTATTATTTTTTATACATGTTTCGTATCAATGAAAATCAATGGGTTTTGAACAACCTCCATCTTTATAGCTTCACCACATAGGCGTTTAAAGTTTGAATATTAATCTTTTTGAGTTATATTTTATTTAGTTAGACAGCTGATAACAATGTAAATAAACTTTTAAAATGTCCATCTCTAGCCTGCTAGATCCCCGTGAGGAGAACAGGACATCGCAACTAGTTGCATAAAAAAATATTTCTCATCTTCCTTCTTGCAGCAAACCTGCGTACTCAGCTCTACCCCGTGAGGAGAACAGGACATCGCAACTAGTTGCATACAAAAATATTTCTCATCTTCCTTCTTGCAGCAAACCTGCGTACTCAGCTCTACCCCGTGAGGAGAACAGGACATCGCAACTAGTTGCATACAAAAATATTTCTCATCTTCCTTCTTGCAGCAAACCTGCGTACTCAGCTCTAATGTTATTCTAATGGAGATTAAATAAAATGTTACATCACTTATTTATGAATGTATTTTTATGAATCTTAGCTAGTGGCTTTATGTAGTACCGTAGTGAGACACACATATGCATTGGAAATTCGCTGAGTGTGCAGGTTTGCTGCGACAGTGGTATTATTTACATTATTCTAAACATATGATCTTGCTGTTGTGCTAGCATTTGTTACCATATCACAGCTGTCAAATACTGTACACAATTTTATTGATTATTGTTCTTCCATCAGATTAATATTGACACTTTGAAGACCTGTGGGGCGTAGCCCAGAGGGCTGATGCAAATTATAATGGGTTTCTGCTCATCTACAGGACAATATCTTTCTAATAGTATGCGTGAATTTCTCCTACACAAACTGAGAAAAAAGGAGGGACAGTTTTGTGCTTGCCTATTAATTTAAAAATGATAGTCATGCTGGTTTAGGGGCATTATTGGAGTGGTTTTTCTCTATATCTTAGGGGCTTAGACTGAATTATGAGATTTCTATTTCATTATAATGTACTGTAAAAAAATAAATTACTTAGCACTGGAATAAATTTGAGCATATTATACGTTACAAAATAATCGGTACAAAATAATTTCAACTTTTTAATGACTCCTATTTAAAATGTATTTTATACAAATTTTGTATTGTACAAATGCATTTATTGTGTTTTTAAATTTCATATATTTTTACCAATATAATGCTTTTTAAATTTTAGGATATTTTATACGATCTTTGATATTTTTCAATTAGGTCTAGGTGAGAGTAAGTCTTAAATACAGCATTTTATTTTCTTGTTAATTTTTGTTTTTTAAATCTCAATTGAGATGATTTGATTTGATGATTTAGTAAATTTTCTTTTCAATTTTTGGTTGATAAAATGATAAATTTACCAAGGACTAACTTAAAAACATTTTGTGTTTTTAAACTTGTAAAATATTACAATATTCAAGTTTTATATTTTTAAATACAATTGGCTTTTAGTTCTTATTGTTTCCATTATTTGTAAAAAAACATTAAGAATTATGTGTTCAGCTTCTTTACTTGTGTATAGATATCACAGACTTGTGTATATTTGTAAGAACTGTGTATGTGGCTTTTTTACTTTCGTTAAATGTGATAATCACTTTGAAAAATCTGCACATGATTGGCAATGTAAATATTTATCTGAACCTTGCACCTAACCTTGAGAGATAAAATCGTAATGTATGTCAAGTATGAGGATTCTAATCTGTGATTTGTTTTGCGAGTACCGTATCATTATCAGTCCTTTGTAGCAATCGCCCAGTGGTCAAAATGTGACAACAAATTATCCTACGAATATTGGCTGTTGTGTGAATGTTTTACCACATCCTGTAAAAGTTTAACGAAAAACATTTGTACCAGTGTCATGATGATGTACTTCACTCACAAATAACTAAATCAATGTTTCAGTTCAATTTTTTTTTTAATTTAACGAAAGTACGGGGGGACTGAGCCATGCTTGGTGTTTGATTCCGCAGAAGAGGCATTGAATTTGTTTTATTTCAAATACTCGTTTATTTTCAATATGAGCTCGTTCGCTTCGCTCACTCGCCTATCGAAAAAAGAGTTTGAGTTGCCATTCAAGTAGTTTTTAGCGAATTTCCCCTATAGGGAAGAAGCTATTACCGTAGGTCTCATGGTAAGACTTAAGCCCGAGACCATGATAACTTTTTGTTTTGAGGTCCCCAGATGCCAAAAACACTATTCGTTTAAATTTATATATATATATATATATATATATATATATATATATATATATATATGTATATATATATCTATATATGTGTCCGTTAACACGATAACTTGAGTAAAAAACGTCCGATTTTGATGAAATTTGGCTCAAATGTGTAAAATGACATTCATGACTTTTTAGTTTGAAAACCAGAAAAATCGGACCATGGGAAGGGGGGTTTATGGGGATTTTAAATTTTCCAAAAATCAGTTTTAGCGAATTTCCCCAGACCCCAAAAACACCATTCGTTCGAAACTGTATATATATATATATATATATATATATATATGTGTCCGTGGGTGCGATAACTCTCGTAAAAATGGTCCGATTTTGATGAAATTTGGTACAAACGTGTAAAGCAACATTTATGACTTTAAGTTCGAACACCAGACATATCGACCTATCCGAAGGGGTATTTTGGGGGGGTTTTGTACCCCAAAAATGGGTTTTCTGAGTTTTTCACATACAATTTTTTTTGAAAAATTAAAATTTTATTTTTTCCCATTGGAATCAGCTTAAAAAAAAAGACGCACAATCTGATGTTTTAATCATTGCTCTACGTCAATTTGTTACTGAGATATTGAAAGTGCTAAACACAGTACGTTGTCCAATGTTATTCTTATGGAGGGTAAGAAAAATTGTATATCTTGCTTATTTATCAACTTCTCCTGACGAAACTTGGTATATTGCTTCATTTCATTGTGGGCTATTGATATTTGCACAAAAACCCATTTTTTGGCCGATAGTTCCCGTAGCAGCAAACCTGCATACTCAGCCCCATGTTATTCTTATGGAGAATAATTAACGTGTTATCTCCTTTAATTATGAACATAAATTAATAGAACTTGGAATGTGGCTTTACCTAGTTGATTTATATTGATATTTGTATAAAAGCCCATTTTTAGTGTTCCTTATTTCAGCAAACCTGCATACTCAGCCGCCATGTTATTCTTATGGAGAATAATTAAAATGTCATAAATCGTTTATTTATGAATGTATATTGATGAAACTTGGTATGTGGCTTTATGTGGTATTAATATAAATTAATATGCATTGGAAATTCGCTGAGTATGCAGGTTTGCTGCTACGGGGGTATTTTGCATTTTTACCCTACAATTCAAAAAACTTAATTTTGGTTTTGACCATGTTATAGAGCTTACAAAAACAAATAATTTAGTATTTTGAATTATTAACCTAGGTTAAGTGGTTGCGGAGAAAATAAAAAAAAACCTGCTCATAAAATCTCCCATGTTAATCTTATGGGAAAAAGGTTTTGGCTTTTCTTCAGTTTATTTTAATTTAAACTTCACATTTGCTTTTACCAATCTGTTCAGTTCCACAAAACAATCATTTTGGTGTTTAAATTGTGACTCTACACCCAACCGTTGAAGAGATATTCAAAGTGCTAAACACAGTACGTTGTCCAATGTTATCCTTTTGGAGAATAAATAAAATTTGATATCTCGATTATTTATGAATGTAAGTTGATGAAACTTGGTGTGTGGCTTCACGTAGTACTGGTATATTGATATTTGCACAAAAAATTGATTTTTTGTTGATTATTCCCGTAGCAGCAAACCTGCGTACTCAGCCCCCATGTTATTCTTATGGAGAATAAGTCAAATGTAATGATTCCCTTAATTATGAACATAGATTAATACAACTTGATATGTAGCTTCACTTGGTTGAGTTATATTGATAATTATTTAAAAACCCATTTTTCTGTTCCTTGTTGTATCAAACCTGCTTTCTCAGCCCCCATGTTATTCTTATAGAGAATAACTAGAATGTTATATAGCGCTTATTTATGATTGAATATTCATGAAACTTAGTATGTGGCTTCGCCTAGTTAAATTCTATTTATTTTTGCATAAAAACCAATTGTTTCTGTTCCTTGTTTCAGCAAACCTACGTACTCATTACCAATGTTATTCTTATGGAAGATAATTAAAATCGCTTATATGTGAATATATTTTTATGAAACTTTTAGGAACCTATGCTTAATTTATGTTTCTACAATCCATAACTGTAGGCTATAAATAAAAAAATAAACTATGCAACATATCAACAATAAGAAAATCAAAATGAGCCCCAACAGGAATAATTATAACAGTAAAACAACAACGGATATATTTATACACTCTATATTAATAAGCAACATGCATTCAATAGAAATAGCAACATGCAGTCAGTATACAAGGTGCATGCTATATAAAAAGTTCCAAGGTTTTTCTTTAGAGCGTTGACTCAGTTAGGTGGAAGATGTCGATATTAGCAGGCAGAGCATTTCCAAGGCAGTCAGTTCGTGGAAGGCACTGTTGTAGGCACTCTGGGTATTGCAGAGCATTTCCAAGGCAGTCAGTTCGTGGAAGGCACTGTTGTAGGCACTCTGGGTATTGCAGAGCATTTCCAAGGCAGTCAGTTCGTGGAAGGCACTGTTGTAGGCACTCTGGGTATTGCAGAGCATTTCCAAGGCAGTCAGTTCGTGGAAGGCACGGTTGTAGGCACTCTGGGTATTGCAGAGCATTTCCAAGGCAGTCATTTCGTGGAAGGCACTGTTGTAGGCACTCTGGGTATTGCAGAGCATTTCCAAGGCAGTCAGTTCGTGGAAGGCACTGTTGTAGGCACTCTGGGTATTGCAGAGCATTTCCAAGGCAGTCAGTTCGTGGAAGGCACTGTTGTAGGCACTCTGGGTATTGCAGAGCATTTCCAAGGCAGTCAGTTCGTGGAAGGCACTGTTGTAGGCACTCTGGGTATTGCAGAGCATTTCCAAAGCAGTCAGTTCGTGGAAGGCACTGTTGTAGGCACTCTGGGTATTGCAGAGCATTTCCAAGGCAGTCATTTCGTGGAAGGCACTGTTGTAGGCACTCTGGGTATTGCAGAGCATTTCCAAGGCAGTCAGTTCGTGGAAGGCACGGTTGTAGGCACTCTGGGTATTGCAGAGCATTTCCAAGGCAGTCAGTTCGTGGAAGGCACTGTTGTAGGCACTCTGGGTATTGCAGAGCATTTCCAAGGCAGTCAGTTCGTGGAAGGCACGGTTGTAGGCACTCTGGGTATTGCAGAGCATTTCCAAGGCAGTCAGTTCGTGGAAGGCACTGTTGTAGGCACTCTGGGTATTGCAGAGCATTTCCAAGGCAGTCAGTTCGTGGAAGGCACGGTTGTAGGCACTCTGGGTATTGCAGAGCATTTCCAAGGCAGTCAGTTCGTGGAAGGCACTGTTGTAGGCACTCTGGGTATTGCAGAGCATTTCCAAGGCAGTCAGTTCGTGGAAGGCACGGTTGTAGGCACTCTGGGTATTGCAGAGCATTTCCAAGGCAGTCAGTTCGTGGAAGGCACTGTTGTAGGCACTCTGGGTATTGCAGAGCATTTCCAAGGCAGTCAGTTCGTGGAAGGCACGGTTGTAGGCACTCTGGGTATTGCAGAGCATTTCCAAGGCAGTCAGTTCGTGGAAGGCACTGTTGTAGGCACTCTGGGTATTGCAGAGCATTTCCAAGGCAGTCAGTTCGTGGAAGGCACGGTTGTAGGCACTCTGGGTATTGCAGAGCATTTCCAAGGCAGTCAGTTCGTGGAAGGCACTGTTGTAGGCACTCTGGGTATTGCAGAGCATTTCCAAGGCAGTCAGTTCGTGGAAGGCACGGTTGTAGGCACTCTGGGTATTGCAGAGCATTTCCAAGGCAGTCAGTTCGTGGAAGGCACTGTTGTAGGCACTCTGGGTATTGCAGAGCATTTCCAAGGCAGTCAGTTCGTGGAAGGCACGGTTGTAGGCACTCTGGGTATTGCAGAGCATTTCCAAGGCAGTCATTTCGTGGAATGGCACTGTCATAGGCACTCTGGATATTGCAGAGCATTTCCAAGGCAGTCAGTTCGTGGAATGGCACTGTCGTAGGCACTCTGGGTGTTGCAGAACATTCTCCCAAGGAGAAGACAAGACCTGGTTGTTAATATGATGATCAGTGTTTGGTTTTACACACTTACAGTAAATGGAAAAACCCAGTGTATGAAACATTTTTGAAACAAATTCTAAAATAACGCTTCTTTAGGGTTACAGTATCATTATTAAATTACATTGATTTGAATATGGAAATAGAAAAGAATATACCCCCGTCGCAGCAAACCTGCATACTCAGCGAATTTCCAATGGAGGTATAAATGTCTTAATACCACATAAAGCCACTTACCAATTTTCATAAAAATATATTCACAACTAAGCAATATATAAAAACTAAAACTAAACTAAAACTTTATAAAATTTAAATGACGTAAAACAGGACAACGGCCATTGAGACATCCCATTTTTATCCTAATGTATAAGCCTTTCTAAAACCGGTTGTTAAGATCACCCAATTAAGGAAACCAAACATAATTTGAAAATGCTATTTATGAGCGTTTAGAATAAGTTTAAGACTGTCAATGCACATAGTATAACTCAAGAAAGTTTTTTTTCATAGAATCCAGTATAACAGACAAATATCCAATTATAAGAAGACAGTACAGTAAAACCTCGATCAACCGTCACTCTTTAAACACTCACTCTCTGTTATCCGTCTATGAGAATATTACTATTTATTAGACTCAGGATTTGCGCCGTACGGCAGTGTCTGAGCGTCTGTATGAGCTATTATATTATTTCAAGTAACATAAATATGTATGTAGTGGGAAGTATTATCCTTTTGTACACAGTTTATTTTCATTTCTCTTTCAAACATTTTAAAATTTAGTTACTGTACACGTTTATATTATGATGTTTCTACTATCCGTCTATTCAGAGTTTTTGAAAAAAATGTTAACAGGTTTTTACTTTAGGTTGAGGGTTGAATTAAATGTTATGTTTTTTAATTGCTTTGCTGAACTTGTCATTTTGTTAAAACATAAAGAGTTTATTAATATTTTTAGTTGTCATTTACCGTTATTTTACTAGAGTGATTTTAGTTTGGTGTTATATATTTAACTCAAAACATTAGGAGTTGAATTTGTTTTATATTTTATTTAGTAGCAATTTTGTATTATTTGTTTAAAATTCATTTAAAACATGGTTTTACAATACCTGTTCTGTCCAGTTCATATGAATAATCATAAGATTACTGCACTTTCGAAATTAATATGTCATCATCAGACCTTTATGTATAAAACACAGCTCATTTGAAATGAAACCGTTGTCAAAATAAATGTCAAGCTTTTACAAATATTAAACAACTGACTCATAATAAATTTAAACATAAAAACACACAAAAAGGAGTCTGTTACCTGCTGGCTAGCTTGCAAGAAGTGTCCTTGTCCATGTATAAATTTTGTGTGTCTTTTTTGTTTAAATTTATTATGTGTCAGTTGTTTTGTATTTGTACAAATTTAACATTTTTACAATGGGTTTATTTAAAATAAGCTGCAATAATCTGTTGATTATTCATATGAACTGGACAGAACAGATATTGTAAAACCATATTTTAAGTTCAATTCCAGTTCAGGGGCTAAACACCAAAATGTTTAAGTTAAAATAAAATTCATTGTCGGTGATGATGAGTTTATGTTATTTAAGAAATGACTGCAGACATTTTCCATCACTGATTAGTAAAACAAAGTTACACATTGATTCAGGAACTGGAATCCGATCTCGTTTTCAGATAAAATGAAAATACCTAGAACATAACTAAATTACTATGTGAACTTAGTAAATTTAAGATTTATATTTGTATTGATTCATAGTTCCAAAGTGTTAAAAGATGTCCAAATTGTAACTTAATGTTACTCAAAATTATAATCAAAACTGATCTAGTTATCTAGTTCCTTATCACTCACTGTTATTTATTTAGTGTTGGCCTAAAACTTATTTATCAAATATTTATCTTTATTTTAAAGATCTCAGTACCGTAACTTACTTATAAGCAAGATGCAAAAATGGACGATATAACTATTAAAAAATGCTTACTGGTCAATGCATGTAATGTGCCAAATTGACCAATAAATGTCTTATAAATATTGTTAGCATTAGAAAATGTAACTGCCTATTTAGGCATATGTATTGTAAAATAACATATCAATAATTTGTAAGCAACACTTCCTTATATATATTCAGCTTTTAACTTTGTAAAACAAAACAAGTTAATCGGTAAAAATACAGTGTACGGTAGATAATTGACTTAAAAATTATAAAAATGTACCTTTACCAAACAACCCATCAAATCTATAAGCATTTTACTGCTTGGACATCACTGACGGACCTGATGTTAGTGAATGTTGACAGTTCATTGATAAGTTAGAGCGGACATTTTGATAAACGAATGAGTGACCTTGAATGTGTAATTAGTCGAGAGCAGACCTCGTTGGCCACTCATTAACACAATCAGTCAGTTGTGGTAACGAGCCGAACACTGTGGTCATGTGCAGGTAGGCTGACTCTGATTCATTGCGACTACCATAATTTTTCTATATTCATTTTCCTTTATTTTATTTTATTAAAATATACTGGATATAAGTAATTTGGTTAGTTATGCATTTTAGATGACTAAATCTACTTTATTTATAGTACAGTTCTAGAGAAATTGTAAATTTTTTAGACTGAATAAAAAGACTGGTTTGTAAATAGTTCATATAGACTAATTAATCATGGGGTGTTTTTTATCTCAGTACTCAAAAACTTGAACGTAGAGAGCATAATCACATTACAACAGTCTTGCTTAAGGCTGAGATTTCGTTTTACTCTGCCATTGGCCAATAGCGTGGTGGCAATAGATTTAATGACAACTAAGGTACCGCAACTACAAGATGAGTAGAGCAATAGGGTGATTTGTGCCAAGCGGTTTTTAAGTTCCTGTGATGTAGCAATGTATATTGTAGCTGTGAAACAAACAGAAATGTATGGTGATGGATAATGTATCTACCTCCATCATAATGTATCTACCTCCACAGGATGAAGTCATCTTACACTCTACTTATTTTACCACAGTAGTTATGGCACAGAAAACTATTGAAACTACAGAAAGCTAGCTGGAATAGGAGAAGGGATGGGCTTCCTTGGCAGCGCTGTTAGTTGTGTCGCCAAGAGGGGAGGCAGCGGGTTGAGTGGGGAATAAGGGGATCGAGAGGGATGGCAGGGGGTGGGGTGGAAAGTGTGGAAGTGTACCCATCCTGGGCGAGCTAGCGCCACTAGCGATCAAAGCTGCTGGTGGCCAAACTAACCTTTTTAAACACAATTGTCCTTTACATAGTAATCAGCTTTCTGCAGTGTTTTAGTGTTCTGTGACTATTGTTGCTTGTGGGAGCCAGTGGAGACCGTTTGTGAAAAGTAACACAGCTGTCAGCCAGGATCAAACCTGCGCCCAACAACCTTTGACTCATAAGGTCAACACTTTCTCCGAGTTAACCGTAGCAGTTAACCGTTGACCTTGTCGGGTTCAGGAATGATTTTTGGCTAATAGGAAAATAAGCATTGAAATTTGAAGATTTTTTGTAGACGTTAGCTTGACGGTGGGTCGTTCGGTTGCAGTGACACTTGCGAGCGGGATGTGGAAGACCAAGTGTTCCTTCAAGGATGTCTGGAAGACGAGGAGGAGAGGAGTGGGGATTTCTACGTTGCCCCCACCTCCCCCCCTCCCCCTCCACAGTCCCCCCGCCCTGCTTCCGCTGGTGAGTGTTGAAGAAACTTGCGGTATTTGACATTGAGTTAGCCTCTTCACGTTTTGTATTTTATCGGCTGAAATGTTATTATTTTCTGTTGTCATTATGTGTTTTTTTGTTGTTGTAATAATACCAGGTGATTGAAAAAGATGGTGCGAAAATAAGGTTAGTTTAATTACAAAGGAATTGATACATAACATGAAAACAGTGTCAAACAATTCTTAATTTCAACAAGTTTTTATACACACCACAAAGGTTTTCATTTATGCTCTAAATGCTCGATATGAGCACCGTTGATAATCCTGCAAACATCCAGGCGATATTCCAATCCCGCCCACACTTCCTGCAACACGTACTGTGTTATGGAATACACTTCTCTGGCTATACACTGTCTTAGGTCATCCAGGTTTTGAGTCATGGGAGGGTAGTAAACTGAATTTTAGTTGAAACCCTTCAAAAAAATCGCAAGGAGTTAAGTCCGGCGATCGTGGGGGCCAGTGCAACAAAGGCCTGTCTAGATTTCCAGAGCGACAAATATATATGTTTTCTTGCTTTGTCCAAGCCATTTAATAAACATATCAATATTAGTTAACCAAGCAACCAAGACAAAACATAATGATATTAAAACCAAGTTACAGTAGAAGCTCTCTTAACTGACCCCTACGGGACCAGGTCATGGTCGGATAATGCAAAAGGTTGGTTAAACCGAATAATACTGGAATTAGTCACAATAAAGTGTTAAAAACATTCAAACTTGTGAAGTATGGTAAACATATTGAGAGCAACTGACTGAATTTGACTTTCTACGGACCAATGTAATCGACCTGTTGAAACCTGAAAGTTATTTGTGGAAGAATATCGCGACATCAGCTGCTGTGGTGGTAGTTTGTCTATTCTTGGAAGACGGTCGGTTAATCCGACGGGCTGTTGATCCGAGGTCGGTTAAGAGAGCTTCCACTGTACAGTCAACTCCCGATTATCCGGGAGCGGGTTAATCGGGTTGCGGTTTAACCGGGGTCACAAAAGGTTTATTTTTATTATTTCTATTTCTCCCCTTCTAAACATAAATAGAGCAATAATAACAATTTATTTTGCTTGATTATCTCCAGAATCGTATTCAATTTACTTTGTTTACCAGAATAAATACTATACAAACACTTAGGTAAACGCAACATGATCTGAGAGTCTGTCATCTCGCTAATGAGCCGTGGGAGCGATGACCTTGACCCTGCTCTAGCCACTGCACCGTCCGGACGGTCGGACGCGAATATCTAAAAATAGAAACATCTCAAAACAATCACCCTTCCCGCCGTTGTTGACCCTCATAGAGTTTTTCCCGCAGTGCGGAACTAATTAGCATACTGTTCGGTGTTTAGATATTTTTAACCTTTTAAATATCATTCGGCGTTTTGGATAGTATTTACTGCTAAATCAAATCAAATCAAATAATTCTTTATTCGTCAACTGTACAATTGTTACAGATGAATAGTGTCAAAATCGTCTGTTTTAAAAATAAACCATACTTATAAACTACTTATTTAATTTACATGTCATTCTTTATCGTAGCTAATTCTTCAAAGTAGTATAGAGGGATGCTCAATCAAAAACTGCTTTAGTTTTTTGACAAATTCTGAAAGATTTTGGACTGTCTTTATGTCATCTGGAATGTGCTCAAAAAATTGTACGCCTCTATAATTAACTTTTTTTTTAAACAACTCAAGTCTATGGGAATCAAAAGTTAAATAACTTCTTGTGTTGTATTGTCGATTTCTAGCTTCCATCTGAGGGATGTTGTGTTCTTTTACATATTTCACAGTGTTAAACACATGCTGAGAAAAAACTGTAAGAATCTCTAGTTCCTTAAATTTTGTCTTAACCGAGTCTTTATTTCTAAGTCCAAGGATAATTCTAATAGCTTTTTTTTTGCATTTTTAAAATGGATTTCAAGTTCTTTTTTGAGGTTGCTCCATAAATGCTAACCCCATAAGATATGTATGAGTCTATGAGAGCAAAGTATAAAACCTTTAAGGTTTTTAAATTACAAATTTTGGACATTCTTCGAAGTGCATATATTCCAGCTGATATTTTATTTAGAATTTTCTCGGTATGTCTATCCCAACTTAAATTTTCATCTATGATCATACCTAAAAATGAGCTATCAACCATTGCTAGTATTAATTATTATTATCTTGATTGTTTGTAGATTTTATTACAATTTATAGATTTTCAAAAGTATTTAATTTACATAAACATATCTTAAATGACATTAAAACATAATATTGTGATATCAATGTTGATAAACCTTTATTATATTTGTTGAATCCCTTTGTTTTAACTGTGGTTTTGGGTTATCCGTGACCCTCCAACCAGTCATTACCCCGGATAATCCCGGGAGTTGACTGTATAGACATACTCTTTCTATTATTGCAATAATCACCTGTTTTAATTAATGCAAACAGAAATACCAAATGTTTGGTTTTGCCTCATTATTTTTAATCAACTGGTATTTATTCTGTGACATTGGTCTACAACGTATCGGAGTTTAGATGAAAATTAATTTATATACATAATACTTTAGTCATGTTTATACTTTAGCTGTAGTCACGTTATTTGTTTCCAGGTGCTTTTCCAGCCTGCCTAAGCCCAATTCCTAAAGGTCGGTTTTGGTTTCACAAAGTAGCATGTTGTGGGATTTCAAACTAACTTTTGTCGGTTTTGTTATATTTATTTTATGACTAATAATTTAGTTTGACTCAAGTTTACAAAAAGGTAAAAAACTTTTACAACTGTTAGTTCTACGTATTTGGCTTTTTTTTCAATTATAGATTAGAGGGTTTGATTGAAAAGTGGTAGCCTTCATAATTTTATATTTTATTCAACAAATATTGAGTGCACAATAAGTAAGAATCTTGTAGGACACTTGAATTTTCTAAGCTTCCTAATCTTAATTTAGTTTTCTAATTTGTATTAAAATCTTTAAAAATTAATACTTAAACTAAACCATTAAGTTTGAATTAACCTGCACTATAGTTATTGTGTGGTAGTTAATAGCCTGTAGGTTAGTTAAATTATTTACGGGATGTAATAAAAGACGTCTTATAACACTTAAGATATATTTACACTTATACTGATTCAAATACAGACGGTAAACATATATAAAAGATGGTACTAGGCTATCGATTTCGACCAGTCACCAGTCATCATCAGGCCAATGACAGAACTCTTTAAACTCTTTAAATGATTTATTTTAATTTCTAAATTTTCAGGCTCTGTCTCCACTTATTCCTAAAATATGAAAAGTACCATTTGACAATAACATGCTCTCATTTGGGCTATCAAACAGTAACCATGCTTAAAATGAACATAGCGGTTTGAAATATTTAAGCCTCGAAATTGTGGGTTCCAAAACCAAAATGTGTAGAATACAAAATATATACAACATTTGCGGGGAAGCAGATTTCAACCCTAAAAATTATTAATCTTCAATATTACTGAGGTATACAAGTAAAGCTCTGTGTTACTGAAGTGTTATGGTGGATCTGGTTTACTGCAGGGTCGTGCAAATCCCCTCGTTCCCGCAGACAGAGGACCACTTCCATGTCACAGAGCAAGAAGACCTCGTCCGAGTCGGTGATCCGAGGCCTCACCCGCACCATCTACACGGCCGGGCGGCCTCCGTGGTACAACAGTGCCGGCCAGCAGGTGGAGCCCTTCGTTATAGGTAACCTAATCTAACTTAACTTTGCCTGACCTAACCTTACTCTGCCCAACCTAACCTAACTCTGCTTAACGTAATGCCTAACCTAACTATGCCTAACCTAATCAACTCTGTCTGACCTAACAAATCCTACCTAACCTAATCAACTATGTCTGACCTAAATAAACTTTGCCTAACCTAATCAACTCAACCTGACCTAACCTAACCAACTCCTCTGAATCAAACCAAACTCTGTCTAACCTAACTCCACGTAACCTAACTTTGCCTAACCTAACCTAACTCTGCCAACCTAATCAACACTGTCTGACCTAACCTAACTCTGCTTTACCTAACCTAACTCCGTCTAACCTAACCTAGTTCCTCCTAACCTATTCTAACTCAGCCTAACCTAACCTAACCTAACCTAACTCCACCTTACCTAACCTTACACTGCCTTTACTGAGTAGCCTTAAATTTATTTGTTATTTTCTGAGTAGCCTGGATTTTTATTTTTTCAATCTTTAAATGTCGAATATTTTTGTGGGTTCTTAAATGGGAAGCTTGAATATATTTGTTACTAATAAGTTATTGTTGGATCAAGGTATTTGCGGAGGAAGTGCGTCAGGAAAAACCACAGTCGCTACAGAAATCATCGAGAGCCTCAATGTGCCCTGGGTGACACTTCTCAGCATGGACTCCTTCTATAAGGTAACATTTATTTTATTCTTTTTATAGCTTCTCTCAAATTTACCTCCATAGTAGACTTAAATTTCATACTACGCTAAAATCCCAAATTTATTTTAGCACAGATTAATTTGAAAAGAAAGTGAACAAACAGAAAATACCTTCCAATTGTTAAGATATTCATATTAAAAGTATCAGATTTCTAGTTTAGTTTGACAACTTTGTAAAATTGTCCCTCTCGACTTATGACTCAATTCTTGTTCCCATTAGTTTGAGAGGTCGTGTTAAAACATTCTTGAGATTATTAACAGCACAGTGCGTTTGAACTGTGTCATAAAAGTTCAAACTGTAACCTCTAACAACTTGGTGAGTTGAACCGTGTCATCACAGTTCAAATTTTAACCTCTTAATTGCCTTGGACTTGATAACGAGTGAGTGATCATCTATATATAAATTCTAATTTTGAAATACGTGGAATCAGATGGAAAATCTACCGTGAAAAATTTGAATGTTCATCACCCAACTCTTAACATATTGCCTGTCAAAATATTCTTTAGGATTTTTACATGTGTCATCATTTAAAAAAATTACAACATTTCTTCAGGCATTGCATTATTGAGTTAAATGTTGTGATTTTGTTATGGCTGACAGTGATTTTATGTGGTCAGGTGATTATTCAAACATATGTTAACTAGCCAAAACCCCTTGCATGCAGTGAGGATTCTTGAATAATATAAAGAGGTCCAGATGAATGGGTTGTGATGGATGTTTTGGTGATGTAATGATTGTAATGGTGAAGGGGGTTTAACATTTTCCAAAAATCTGTTTTTTGCATTTTTCATTCTAAAATTTTAAAAAACCACAAGGTTAGGTTTTGACCATTTTGTAGAGCTTAAAAATCAAATTTAATAATTTGGATCATAGGTTATGTGGTTGTGAAGGAAATCCAAAAAAGCTTATTCATAAAATTTCCTCTTTAAATCTTTAAAGAAAAAGGTTTTTAATTTCCTCAGTTAATTTCAATGAAAACTTCACATTTATTTTTATGAATAAGTTACCAGTAAGTCTATTGATGTTTGCACAAAAAGCAAGTTTTGGTTGACCGCCCCCAAGGTAGCAAACCTGCATACTCAGCCCTAATGTTATTCTTTTGTTGAATAAAAAGTTTGATATCTACCTTAATTATGACCAAAATTAATAAAACTTGGTACGAAGCTTCACCTGGTTGAGTTCTATTGATAACTGTGTAAAAAACATTTTTCATCTTCCTTGTTGCAGCAAACCTGCATACTCAGCCCTAATGTTATTCTTATGGTGAATAAGTAAAGTTTGATATCTACCTTAATTATGACCAAAATTAATAAAACTTGGTATGTAGCTTCACCTGGTTGAGTTGTGTTGATAACTGTGTAAAAACACATTTCTCATCTTCCTTGTTGCAGCAAACCTGCATACTCAACCCTAATGTTATTCTTTTGGTGAATAAGTAAAGTTTGATATCTACCTTAATTATGACCAAAATTAATACAACTTGGTATGTAGCTTCACCTGGTTGAGTTGTATTGATAACTGTGTAAAAACATTTCTCATCTTCCTTGTTGCAGCAAACCTGCCCTCAGCCCTAATATTATTCTTATCGAGAATAAATAAAATATTATATATTACATATTTATGAAACTTGGTAAATGGCTTTATGTGTGGTAGTGAGACACATATTTATGCATTGGAAATTTGCTGAGTACGCAGGTTTGCTGCGACGGGGCTATTTATTGATTCAGCCATAGCTTTTGGTATGTTAAGGGATTTGCAGGATTTGTCAGTGTTGGCCGAGAAAAAATTCAACCTCTATTGCTGGTATTACTTTCCGGTATTTAGGTGCTGAACGAGGAACAACACAAGCGTGCGGCTAAGAACGAGTACAACTTTGACCATCCGGACTCGTTTGACTTTGAGCTCCTCATCCCGACATTGCAGCGGCTCAAGAAGGGCAAGAAGGTGGACGTTCCTATCTACAACTTCGTCTCACACCGACGGGAGGCAAGGACGGTGAGTCGGGAGGTTGCAGCTGTAGCGAGGGGGAATAGGGTGGGGAAACGTGATCAGAACATCGTTCATATGTGTTAGGGCATCTAAATTGTATATGGGTATTGTGTAACGCTCTGGACAAAGGTATATAGCGTTATTTCAGGGGTCAAGACAAACACATTTTACCATATGAACGTGGGTCTATTGAGCCTAGTTTTCCATTTGTCTGTCTGTCTGTGTTTTTGACTATAAAGTTCATAATTTAAAAATTACAAAACCGAATTCAACAATAAGTCAACTGTTTAAGGTGTTAGGTTTTATCAACTCAGAAGTTATGGTATCATTATTTCTGACAATTTTAAAATGGCGGCAATTTAAAATTCACTATCTCAAATTGCTTGAAACCCATTTTTGTAAATACTAAATATTTACAAGAATAAACAACTTTTTTATTAGCATATTACGTGTTGTTATTACTTACGTGATGTAATAAAAGACGTCTTACAACACTTAAGATATATTTACACTTATACTGATTCACATACAGACGGTAAACATATATAAAAAATTGTACGCCTAGTACCACCTTTTATATATGTTTACCGTCTGTATGTGAATCAGTATAAATGTAAATATATCTTAAGTGTTGTAAGACGTCTTTTATTACATCCCATTACAAGAATAACTTAATTTAGGGAATTTTATGACAAACAATATTTAATTATTGTTTTTATTAACAATATTTTTGGAAATCGAGTAATAAATAATCGGGCTGATTCAATATACTTTTGAGTGGACATAGCCTACCTTTAGTTTCTCCACAAAAAACAATGGAAAAAATAACTAGAAATGTAATAGATCGGTTATTTATGACTCAATTTAAATCATGGGTTATTTATGACTCAATTTAAATCATGTAAGTGTCATTAGGTTTGTCATAATATTCCCTAAAAGACACCAGATTGGATTTTTTTAATATTTTGTAAAATGGCTGGTTTTCAAGCCTTTTAAGATAGAAAATTTAAAACGACCACCATTTTGAAAATGTCAGCGAAAATTTCACTAGAACTTTTTGTTGATAGATCCTTCATCAGTTGACCTAAGTTTGGTTGAATTTGTTTCTGCAATTTTTAAAATAGGAACTTATAAGTAAACAACACTTACAGACAGACAAGCAGAAAGCTAGGCATGGGAGACCCATTTTCAAATGGTAAAATGTGTTTTTATTTACCCAAGACATAACACTACATACCTTTATCCAGAGAGTTATTGGACACTATATAAAGCCAAACTGCAATAGGAACTTTTAAGAAAACCATAAGTCTGACAGCCGTGAACCATAGACTTGAGTGAAAGATCTCGGTGAGAACATTGGAGGACAAATTTGAACTCTTTGACTCAGCCCCAACTAAGGCCGTAAATTAAATAAAGGTGTCAAGTTAAAACACATTTTTAAATATTGAAATTTGATCAGCCGTGTGATTTATTTTATATAAAACTGAAGTCGGGTGAACAAGCGAACATGTGGGGAAAAGCTAATAATATATAAGGGTGGTTTTTAAAATTTATTCATATTGTCTCTAGGATTGAAGTTTGACTCAAAATAAAGCAGGTTTTCGTACCTTTCCGTCATCAATAATTTGGTTGACTATTATTATTATTATAGTAAACCAAAGGATTGATGACGGAAAGGTATGTAAACCTGCTTTATTTTGAGTGTTTTTTAAGCTGAGAACATTTTCTGCAGACCCTTTTTGTCATGTCATATCAAACCTCTAAATGTTAATTGAATGAATGTGCTATATAGTGGAACAACATCTTTTTGCTGGGTAAAATATCTTTTTCAAACAAAGTAATAAGTCAAAGCGCTGTATTAATTTAGTCAAAGTTAGGATTTTCATCTAACCTCAGTTCAATGAATAAAAAAATTAGGTAACTAAAATTACATAAAATATTTGTTAAATAAATACAAAATTAAAAATACAAGAAATGTTAAATGGAATATAAAAATATAAATATTGGTGAAAAATGTTAGTGAAAAAAATTTTACTTGAATATAACTGTAAGGTGGATTGTGGCTATTTTTGTGGCCTTTAATTTTGCATATATTCTGAATGCCTCCCCTTTAGTCAATGTTATGTTGAACAAAATACAATAGTATTGGTAAAAATAGTACTTTGTATATTTTTAATTCCTATTATTTTATCTGTTTTGTACCAATACGGATTGGGTACACATTTTATTACCAAGGGCTTGTGCTAGTGTAAAGGAAACAAACAGTGTGAACATGTACAATTTTAATAACTTTTCTCGTGTTGTCATTTTCTCCAAACAAGGCTTTCATATTTATTTGAACATCAACAACTGGATGACAGCTCCCTAGATAAGCCAACAGGTGAGTAATTTGTTGAAATCAATAAATCTGATTTATTTTTCCCATCAAGTTGTTTACTACAAATTATTTAAGATTGGAAATGTCTAGTTTTTAAATCACAAAACAGTGCAAGGGTAAACCTATTGAAAGTTATGTTTGTGTTTATCGCAGAAAACCATGTACGGTGCAAACGTCATAATCTTTGAGGGAATATTGGCGTTCTACAACAGCGAAGTATTAAAGGTAATATTACATTTTTATTGATTAGGTGGAAGGTATTAGCTAAGGATTAGAAAATTTTTGCATTAGAGGTAGAAGAGGAAAAGCAAGCAGAATAGAAAAATATTAACAGCTGTCATGATCTTTCCTAGTTAGGATATAAGTTTTGAGTCATGGGCCATGGATTGAAGTTCTTACAGCTAGCTTTAACAAAAACAGAGAAATTAGACCTCTAGCAAAATATTCCTGGTTAAAAAAAAACATTGAAGTTTTGTTGAATTGTAAGTATTGTAATTGAACTGTAAGTATTGGTCACACCAGTAAAATTGATTGCCCTACCTTGCTTTCACCACATGTTATAATTTATGTGGCCTCCATTCTTTGCTTTGTATTGGCCTGCATATTGTACAAATGAATGAATGAAGTTATTCTGGATCTGAATAATTTACTGTCTTGTGAAGTGTAGTGTAAAAATATATTTTAAAACAGAATTCAACCCTTCAACACATTCCTAGCTTATGGAAAATCCAATGGTAATCTAAATTCATGGTTCTCACTTTCTAGAAAGTCGGGGAATTTGAAAAAGGTAAGGGAAAGTCAGGAAAAACGTTTTAAAAATGCCAAAAGTCAGGGAAATGCTTGATATTTTTTACAAGTCAGGCAAAGTTTTTGATTTAATCGTTAACTCAATGCAATACTTTGTGAAAGTCAAAACTTACTGAGATACTGCCGTATCTGGTAAGGCAGTAAAGGAACTGGACAACAACAAAGCGTGAATCTTAAAATTTTAAAATGTAAGAGATTTTAAAATTTAGAGGAGCAGTGGACGGCTAAGGAGAAGGTGGAGGCCCAAAAAAATTTAGCTTTCCCCTATTGTGAATAAAGTGTGCATTCCGAGCCGTTTTTGGTCAGGGAAAGTCAGGTAAATCGTTAACCAAATAAAAGTGTGAACTAATTTCTTCCACATGCAACCGATTATTGCTAGAAATTAAAGTGATTCACAAAAAGCTCTATTTACATCAGCTGTGGTGGTAATATTAATGTCGCACTGTGACAGCTGCTGGACATGAAGGTGTTTGTTGACACGGACGCGGACGTGCGACTGGCGCGCCGACTCAAGCGCGACATCTGTGAGCGCGGCCGAGACCTGGACGGAGTGCTCAAGCAGTACTCCAACATGGTCAAGCCAGCCTTCTACCACTACATCGCCCCCTCCATGGTAACCTGCTCTCTACACGCTGTCTCATATCAGTCTTTTTCATATGGCAAAGAAAAACAATCTGTAAGGGTAATTAATAATCTAAATCATTATCTAAGTTGCAGAAAAGGTTTTAAAGAATTAAAAATGATTACTTTACATTTTTTGTTGTATTAACAAACTTATTAGATGTAAAAGAACATGAATACTCTTTTCAAGACAGAACGTCAATTCACTACCACAATACATGAAATACATAGCCTCAGGTCAAACTTAGTAAATCAGTCAATAGCCATTATTTTCAACAAATAAAATTGTTTAATAAACTTACAGATTCTGTGCCAGAGTATGAAGTATAATAATATTCAAGATGGTTCTTAACTATGTTTTCCACAGTAATGTATTTTACTCTAATAATGAATTTGTAAATTTTAATTCTCAAAGCAAATCAAAATCTCTTTATTCTTTCATATAATACAACATAAATACATTGAATAGTGTCAATAATTTTTTAATTCTATAATTTTAAGATGTTAATTTTGCATTGTGGAATCAGATAATCTAATAGTACAGTCAAAATTCAGAATCATAAAACTCTTTTAATCCTTTTTAGTTCAGCTGGGACAGCGTTTGTCCTATCAGGATAGGGTGACTCAAGTCATGCATGGGACACTTTACCCCCATAAGTGTGCGGTGGCCGAGTCGTGCGTGGGACAACTGTGTCCCATGCAAATCTGTTATGATTATAACTGGATAAAAACTGTTTAAATCGGAAATTTGCTAACTATTGTTTTTCTTAAATTTCATGAGTATATAAAGATGATTTTTTATTTGTTAGCAATTATAACATTCTAAATCAATTTTTAAATGAAAACCAACACATATCG
The DNA here is from genome assembly GCA_963675035.1 of Allygus modestus. Taxonomy (NCBI): domain Eukaryota; kingdom Metazoa; phylum Arthropoda; class Insecta; order Hemiptera; family Cicadellidae; genus Allygus; species Allygus modestus. Next base: position 13,885,583 of record OY776115.1, read on the forward strand.
ATCCGAATCGCCGTTCATTCTAAGTTATTTAGCTTTAAATATGGCAAAACTTAAAGTTAACACTGGATTACTGGACGCTACTCTCTTCTAGTACATAGCGTTGCACGAGTGAAAACCAGGCCGTCCATAAGCCCAATGTTAAAATTAACACTAGTCTTATGGACGGTCTGGTTTTTCACTCGTGCAACGCACTGTACTACAGTATTTAGTTACTAAAGCTACTAAAGTACTCAGTAATATTATCAATTTTAGTCAAGGAGGATAAGTTGAAAATGTCTTATTTTAAATTGAAAGAATGATAAATGTGATTCTGAAATCCCTAGTTATATGTTGAAGCTGTATTTTTATATATTTTTTTTGTCCAGGTCCACGCAGACATCATCGTGCCCAGGGGAGGCGACAATGCTGTGGCCATAGAGCTCATAGTGCATCACGTCCACACTCAGTTGTCATTGGTCAGTATCACTGTCGTAAGTTAGTCATGAAGAAGAAAAACAATAATTTTAGATGCGTTTTATCCAGGTTTGTGAGGGACTAACGCTTTATTTTTCCGTAGTTACATGAAAAAAGGTTAATTTTAAAGCAAACATTTTTTATATGAGTATTTTTTATCACTAAGACCAAACCATTATTAGTTCATTTTTCAGTATAGTTCAGTTCTGTTAAAGTTCCATTTTTGTAGACAATTTATCAACAACATGCCTTCAAAGATTGTACTGTACAATAACTTTACTATAGTGGACTTTCTTTTAGTCCACTTCACTTTTGGTCCTAGTGATGAAATATAATATTAAAATTGGTTTATATCGATATATATCTTAATATATGTAAGTAGTATAGTCTTACAATAATTGTTCCTACAGCTTAGGGGGCTATAAACAAGGATTATGAATAACATATAATGCACTAAAACGCGCGTCTAGGTGTGCAGATGTGCAAACTGGCTTAAATTTTCGATTTAGGCCTCTGGGCTCTGCCCCATAAGACTTCCAAGTTTTTCATATAGAGGAGATTTTTATTTATGTCAGATGTGTTTTCCTAATTCAATTCAATTAAATAAACAGCTGTTATAAGGATTATATCTAAATACAGACTGTCACTGTTTTGTTCACTATTTCACTATTATTTACTATTCTCAGTTCTCAAAACGGGATGCTCAAGCTGCTCATTGGAAATTCTAGTAAATTATTATTATTGCTGTAAATGATAGGGTCCAACTCGATTGTGTAGTGGTAACCGCGATGTGTGGTGATGTTGGCAGAGGGGGTTCAAGCTGCGGGAGGAGTTGGCGCAGTGCAACACGGGCCAGCCTCTGCCCAGCTCCATCTACCTGCTGCCGGCCACGCCCCAGATCAAGGGGCTGCACACCTTCATCCGCAACAAGGAAACGCCGCGCGACGAGTTCATTTTCTACAGCAAACGACTCATCAGACTGGTCATCGAGTATGCGCTCTCATTGCTGCCGTTCAAGGTCAGTTTGTGGAGTGATGATGTTCTGGGGGAAACATCCTCCACCTCCCCCCCTTTAATGTTACGTAACATAATCATAGTAAATGTCTAATAATTAAAATCGTGTACAAATCATTATTTTGCAAAGATTTTAATGAGATACTGTTTTTAATTTTTTAAACAAATCTGTTATACCACTCATAACTAATTAATTAAATAAAAAAAACATGTTATGTAAACAAACAACAAATTTTAGAACTGTTTTAAAAACAAAGCTCAAAACAGTAAAACGATAATGATGAAGGTTTGAGGTAAACGACAACACAGAAGTAACATTTACTCTACCTTTATACTTGAGCAACATTTTTGAGATTCAGACAAGAAAATAAACCATCCCAGCTACAACTTAAAAAAAAGAAGTAATAACGGTCATGAATTTAAAAAAAAATTGTAGTGAACAATTTAATAACAACAAAAATCATATAAATACGCAAAGAATAGTCTAAAGAATGTTACATATGCAAACTCAAACTTGCCGCCATATCAGAAACATCTAGAAGGCACTACCGCGTACAGGAGACTGACAACAATGCAGTCACGTGACCCGCCTCGCTCATAAAACTGGACGACTGCGGCTTCTCCTTCTCTTAGCCCGGAACTATTCGGTGTAATATCATCTAAAACCTTTTTCTAAATTCAATACCGCGTTTATTTGCCAATTCCAAAAGTTCGTCGATTTGTTAACGGGGTGCATCCCATACGTTTTCTATTTCGCGAATTGTTTTAAAGAAAAGGCCGAAATTCGCGGTACAATCACATTCGTATTATTTAATTAATTAAAACTTTTCAAAATTACACGTGCTAAGAGCAGGTTTTAACACTGTCATTCTTGTCGTTTTACGGGGAATAAATTAAACAACTGGTATTATTAATATTAAGTGCATAGTAGTGTTACAGTGTATTAATATTGTGAGCGTTTTGTGTATGTAATTTTCTACAATGTTCATGTGAGTAATATTTATTAGTTTTACATACTTGGTCATATTTCATAGAGCACATGTCATAACTGGTACTGATCAAAGTTTAATAATTGTTAAGTTTAAATTCATTTATCTTTGTTAATTATTTGATGTAATATCGTATTCACAAATCATTTATAGCAACTCTCTATTTGTCATAATTTAACTTAAAGATATTTTTTCCTGTACAAGAATTAATTTGTATTAAGCAAGAAAACTTTTGGAAAATATTTAAACTCAAATCAATTGTCTCAAAACTAAAATAATTGTAAGAGCTGGAAATTAAGTATAATACAAAATTCTAGGAAATTTAGTATTCATAGAACAGAGTGTTACTGTTTGGTTGATTTAAAAAAAAAAAGAGTAAAATTAATTAAGCAGCAGTTCAAAGCTCAGATCAGGAACCACATCATCTTATAAATAAGTTAATCATGAATCATATCAATGTATAATTTAAATTGGTGGTAAAAAGATATAGGAGGATAGAGTGTGTCGGAGGTCAGGAGGCTTAGTTAGGAGGACTTATATATTATTATTTATCCCCGACCACTCGCTTGTTTTAATAAACCGCCATTTGATTAACTAGGAATTCCTGATTATCACATTGTGACACTTTAACTCGAGAACTGCTTTTGGTAATTTAAAACACAAAATACAAAAAAATATTAAAACTAAAAAGGCCAGAAATCGACCAAAGCCATAACCTCTAAGGTGATCCATTTTACATTAATCTAAAATACTCTTTTCCGGCTCTAATTTAATTTTGTATATGTTGTAATGTCTTTGCTCAGATTTGAATAAAATAGTTTCTTGCAATCAGATTCTTCTTTCAAGCAACCCACAACTAAATCAGAGATCCACGAGTGTTTTTGGGCCCAGCAACACTCGCTCTGCATTACTATAATTGACAAATTTGAATGTGAATAGAAATAAATAAGATAGAGTTCATACAAGCAATATGTAACAAGAGTAAAGTGTGTTTTTCCTAAGATTTTAATCAGATAATGAATCAGACCATAAAACTGCTGTTCAAAATAAACCTAACCTAAACCTTTTTTTGAAGTCCAAAATTGCAAAGTGGCTATTGGCTAGTATTTTACTCTGTAGATTATTTAGGTAAGGTTTGAATGAAAGATTTGTTAGCAAGGTCTGTGGCTGTAGTTTGTATTTTGTTGTCATTGTTTAGTTTACAAAAGTTGCTTTAAGCACAAATATGTAATAACTAGGGGTATGCGAGTACTCGAAACTTTGAGTTTTCGGCCGAGTATTTTTATACTCAAACTCCACTCGAAGTTTTGAAAAATACTTGAAAGTTCGAGCGAGTATTTCCCGCCAATTTCCAGACGATCGCTAATGATTGCGGCCAGCCAAAACGCGCAGTAACAGCCGCAAAAGGCGATCACATCTCGTAAAATCGCCGAAAATGACGATCGCTAACGATTGTGTCCGGTCAAAAGGCGTAGTAACGGCCGCAATAGGCGATCACATCTCGTAAAATCGGCCGAAAATGACGATCGGACCGCGTAATTTTGGCCGTAAATGATGACGGAAAACATAATGTCGGCCAAAAATTACAGCTGGATCATGTACTAAAGGCCAAAAATGACGACGGTATACATAATCTCGGCAAAAGTGACGACCGGGCCACTTAATATATCGGCCTTAATTAACGATTTTGTCATCTAATATTGATTATAAACGATGTCTGGACCAGGTGACAATGGCCAAATGACAACCGGACCATGTTTTATCGGCCGGAAACTAATGTCAAACCGTGTTTTGTTTGTCAATACCTAATCCAGTTTGATTTTACTGGCCAAAACTTTGTATTTCTACTCATGTATTGGTTAGAAAGCATGTTTAGATTATCAAATCTAGAATGGTATCCAAATCCCATTACACTACTTTAAACTACCATCTGATGGCAAATACTCGAAACTCAAAAATAATTGGCACTGCTCGACTCAATTCAAAAATCACTACTCACACACCTCTAGTAATAATTTTGTTTACTACACTTTTTGAGCACAAATGACAGTATACACATTCTATTCTGTTCATGAACGAAAACTAACATGTCATATTGGTTAACATGTTGGTAATTTTCGCAGGTATTCCTGAGAAATTTTGATGTTATTGAAAAAGTAACAGGTAAAGATTTTACTGTCCATCGCTGGTTTTCTTATAATGGCTGTAACTGTTACTGCAACATCAATTATTCCATCTCTCTTGCCAAATTTTCTTAAATGTTGTTCAAGCAATTGTTTTAACCCCTTTCAATAGCGGTGACTGTAAGTGAAGCCTTACTTAGTACGCTATGTATTTTTTTTTTGAGTTTGAAAAATAAATTTTGAAATTTTTTTTCTACTTCTATCTGATGCTTAAAGTGAATTATTTTCACTTTCATGATAAAAAACGTTACAAGTTTTATGACCAAAATTAGCACGGCGTGTAATATAGACAATCATTCTCTCGGAACGTCATTTTGAAAAATAATACGACACAGTCTAATGCACAGAAAACATTTTGAATATTATAATTAGCTTGTACTTAACACAACAGCATGTAAATAACTGACTGAACGTAAACAAACTGTCTCTGCGCGAGACAATAACAAAGGATTGCATCAGCACAGTTGCGAGAACAGTGTTGCCAACTCACTGAATGGAAATGTACCACTAATATAAGCTAAAAATAGTCTACTGGCTTAAAGTAATTGTGATTATCAAGGAAACAACTTTACAATATATAAATTACATTCACATATTTTACGTATATATATGTCCAACGCTCACAAATTCTTATTCTTATGAATGAATAGTATCGTTAGCGTATATTAGGGGTGTGCGAGTAGTGACTTTTTAATCGAGTCGAGTAGTGCCAATTATATTCGAGTTTAGAGTATTTTCTAGCGAGTATTTGCCATCAGTTGGAAGTTTCAAATAGTGTAATGGGATTTGTATACCACTCCAGAATTGATAATCTAAACATGGTTTCTAACTAATACATGAGTAGCAATACAAAGTTTTGGCCAGTCAAATCAAACTGGATTATGTATTGACATAAAAAACATTGCATACGTAACACTTTTGACATTCGTTTTCGGCCGATAAAACACGGTGTGGTTGTCATTTGGTCAATACTACCTGGTCCAGACATCGCTTATAATCAATATTACATGACAAAATCATTAGTTGCAGCCTGGTCGCCACTTTTGCCGATATTATGTATACTTTCGTCATTTTCGGCCTTTGTTATGTGATCCAGTTGCCATTTTGACCTTTGTTATGTTTTCCGTCGTCATTTACGGGCGAAATTATGTGGTCCGGTCGTCATTTTCAGCCGATTTTATGTGATGCGATGGCTTATTGCGGACGTTACTATGCTATTTGGCTGGTCACAATCGTTAGCAGTCGTGCGGAAATCGGCTGGATATACTCTCTTGAACTTTCGAGTATCTTTCAGAACTTCGAGTCGAGTTTAAGTATTAAAATACTCGGCCGAAAACTCGAAGTTTCGAGTACTGGCACACCCCTTGCGTATATATACGTACAATGCTCGGGAAGGGTTAAAAAGGAAGTAACACACATTACAAGGCAGAATCTGGAACTATTAAAATTTTTTGTGATACATTTTTTCTAGTAAGGTAAACTGTATTGCAGGAGGCTATGGTTGAGACGCCGCAGGGAGTGCTGTACCAAGGGAAGCGCTGCGCTAGTGACAAGATCTGCGGCGTGAGCATCCTGCGCGCGGGGGAGACAATGGAACAGGCCGTGCGTGACGTGTGCAAGGACATCCGAATAGGGAAGATATTGATACAGACCAACCAGCAGACAGGGGAGCCTGAGGTGAGTGGGGGACGTAGAAGGTGAAATCATAATCTTGGAATTGTACAGTGACGATCGGTAATTCTGAACATTTGGGTAGAAAAGTAGAAACCGGTAGTCAGTCATGTTGTAAACGACTTTGTAAACATTCAGACATCCTAAAAAACAACTAAAAATTATCCTCTACGATGATCCTATACACAGGTTACTAAAGTCAGCTTTAAATCATTTTGTGCTACGACGCCAAGTACCTTTCACTCCCCTCTACCCCCTTGCCTTGCGATGTTGCCATTTGGTATACCCCTGCTGTCTGCATTAAAATGTTTGTTTACGGGATATGCTTCTCAAATGTAAATAAACGAATTGGCAACATAGGTGGAAAACCCAAGCTGGTAATGATATGACGCTGACTATAGTGGAGATGCTTTTGAAGCTATAAATTTGTTAAGGTAATCATTATGATATAATGTAATAAAGCCTCAGCTTGATGTTGAAGTTTTCTTAAACCTTAGATTGTCCTTTTGTTTGTGACTCTTTGTTAAGTGTAGTATGCTCTTCAATTATGTTTCTAGTGGTATAGAACTGAAGGCTATTGAGTTTTATTAGAACTAGATGGATTATCTCTAAAAAGTGGTAGGAAAATATAATAGTATGGTTTTCCTCCTTGAATAACACTGTGAAGGGAAAGAAAACTCATTATCTGTCAATAAGAAACACAAATCACAAAATTACTGAGTTAAATTTTGAAAGAACTTGTTCCAATTCAAATTCTCATCTGTTTCTGATCCTAAAAAATCTAGTGAACTTTTTGATTCCAACGAATGGTGTGTTGCAGCTGTACTACCTGCGGCTGCCGAAGGACATCAAGGACTACTTTGTGATCCTGATGGACGCGACGGTGGCGACGGGAGCCGCAGCGATGATGGCGATCCGCGTGCTGTTGGACCACGAGGTCCCAGAACAGAACATCCTTATCGTGTCGCTGCTCATGGCAGAGTCAGGTTGGTACCAGGAGTGTAGGGACTCGAAAGGGAACTCTGTATTCGGATGTGTATTCAGAAACTAGTAGGGAATTTTAAAAACCTGGAAAAGTCAGTGAATCTATACCTATAAAAGGCAAAGCCCTCACTCACTCATCACTAATTCTCCAAATTCCAAGCATGCTAGAGTAGTGAAATTAAGTAAATTGATTCTTTAGCTCTAAAATAGGAAATTTAAAGTGTTTTTAATACTATTGGGCTTTGCCCCACGGGGCTTCAAAGTTACCATGTATTGCTTATGGACATTCGAAAATTCAAATAGCTGATTCCTAGTAGTTCCACGGGCTAACCACAGAATGCAGCACACAACTGTCATAGTTTACGCGGGCGAAGCCGCAGTGGGTCTGCTAGTTGTGTATACAAATTTAAAATGTTAGGGAATTTGGAGGAAGTTTTATAATACTAATAGTTTCCTTGAATGTTATTAATTAAAATTAGGGGTGTGCGAGTACTCGAAACTTCGAGTTTTCGGCCGAGTATTTTAATACTCGAACTTGACTCGAAGTTTTGAAAACTACTCGAAAGTTTGAGCGAGTATTTCCCACCGATTTCCGGACGATCGCTAACGATTGCGACCGGCCAAAACGCGTAGTAACGGCCGCAAAAGGCAATCACATCACGTAAAATTGGCCGAAAATGACGATCGGACCGCGTAATTTCAGCCGTGACTAACGATTTCGTCATTTAATATTGATTATAAGCGATGTCTGTACCAGGTGATATTGGCAAAATGACAACCGGACCCTGTGTAATCGGACTGAATCGAATGTCAAACCGTGTTTTGTTTGTCAATACGTAATCCAGTTTAATTGTAATGGCCGAAATGTTGTATTGCTACTCATGTATTAGTTAGAAACCATGTTTAGATTATCAAATATAGGGTGGTATTCAAATCTCATTACACTATTTTAAACTACCAAATGATGGCAAATACTCGCTCGAAAATACTCGAAACTCGAAAATAATTGGCTCTACTAGACTCGATTAAAAAAATCACTAATCGCACACCCCTAATTAAAATATGTTACCTTACGTAAATCCGAATTTATATTAGTAAATAATTTCAGAACACAACACAATTAAATTAATTTTGAGGTAAAATTCATTGCAACTTAAATCATTTATTTTAAAACTAAGTAAAAGTACTTGATTTAAGTTAAAGTTTTGGCAAAATAAAAACCTGGAATTTCTCATTACAGCTACTTGAAAACCTGTAAAAGTACGAGAATTTTATGCAGATGGTTCAGTAGACAATCTGTAGTTCTTCCCTCTATTGTCGGGTACTCTCAAAACATGTTTCAGTAAAAGTACAAGCTGACTCCAATGCGCCTTTGCAACACCAACCATCTGGCTTTCATGATCAAACAATTAGCATATTTATAACAGGAAATAAACGTTATCAGGAAACTCACACATCCTTTCTCTTTTTTAGCCCAACTTTAATGAATAAATTACTTCTTATTTACTAAATATAGAATACAAAACAGGGTCGAATGTATAGAAGATCTTGTAAACAAGTTGTTTTCAAAAATATCCACCCAAATCCCTGTTTAGGAGGCACTACAGAATACACACACGGTTTTAAGAGGGGAATGCCCCCTATTCCCCCCCCCCTCAGGGTTATTAAGGGCAACATATTTCGAATTTCCTCTGTTGGTCAATGCTAACTTGACAATGCGTCTTTGCAACACCAACCATCTGGCTTTCATGATCAAACAATTAGCATATTTATAACAGGAAATAAACGTTATCAGGAAACTCACACATCCTTTCTCTTTTTTAGCCCAACTTTAATGAATAAATTACTTCTTATTTACTAAATATAGAATACAAAACAGGGTCGAATGTATAGAAGATCTTGTAAACAAGTTGTTTTCAAAAATATCCACCCAAATCCCTGTTTAGGAGGCACTACAGAATACACACACGGTTTTAAGAGGGGAATGCCCCCTATTCCCCCCCTCAGGGTTATTAAGGGCAACATATTTCGAATTTCCTCTGTTGGTCAATGCTAACTTGACAAGCATATTAAGTTTGAACGAAATTGATCAATAAATAAGAGAGAAATAGTCATTTTTGTATTCCCCATAAGAATGACATTGAACAACGTACTGCATTTACCACAAAATTTTAATTTAAATTTTCTCCGCAATCAGTAATTGTAGAATAGTAATTCAAAATACTAAATTATTTAGTTTTTTGAGCTCTTTTTTTAATGGTGAATAGTAATATTTTTTTATATTTATTTTTTTTATGAAAAATCCAAAAAAACTAAATTTTTGATATTTTAGGTCTTGTAATTTCTGAACCCCAATTTTTACAGAAATTCGGGTGGTGTCATTTTGTTGGAAAACTAAAGTTCTATAAACGACTAAAGTTTAATCAAAATCGTTAGATCCGTTTTTGAGAATCTTGATTTTTCATATTTTTTGGCGGTTTTTGGAGGATAATTACCCTTCAAAATCAAAAATTCCAAAAAAAGGAAAAAAACGCTTGGAGATATCGTGGATTAGTACCTACATACCAAATTGGATAAAAATCAGACCATTGGTTAGGGCTCTAGCTCTGTACACATCCATACAGACAGACAGACACACAGACATCACTTAAAAATCACTTTTTTGGGCTCAGGGAGCATCAAAACAAATATTTCCACTAACAACTCAAATTCGAAAATGTTGACAAAAACTTTACTTTCTCCATTGTGGGTTAGTGGTTAGTGGTTTCATAATCTGGAGTTCGCCAGGTCGATCCTGAGCAAAATCCTGAGAAAATGTTGTGAAGGTTTGATACTGAATCCAGCTGCCATTGGTCATTGGGCTATTAATTAATAATCCTGGCTAAAGAATCAGCCGGTAGTAGTAACAAGGCTACTCAAGGCATCCCACCCATTCTACACTCATCATTCAGTCATGTTTGCATTAAAAACCGCCCTAGTTGCGTCGGCATCTTACAGAGAGCTTAAGAGATTTTGAGGTTTGTGCCAGCGGATAGTAGGAATGCATGTGGCAGTTTTGGGGATTGTTTTGGGAATCTGGATAATAATCAACTGCTCAAGACCAAATTTGTAGGCTTTGAACTGTTAAAATGCAGCACTCACGCTATATTTTTTTAGACCCATGATTTAATGGATAACAACTAAAAAAAGATAACTACTTCTGGTTGAATAATCCATCGTCAGGGTCGGGGAAGGAGAGTTGATTGTAACTTGTCATTTTGGAAAAATTTCACTGAATTTAGGTTTCATTTTTAATTTTAGTATACATTTTGTCTTTGAAATTTTTTTTAACTCTGCAAATAAAACTTAAAGCCTGATACCAAGTTCGAAAATTAGAACTGCTTTGCAGACTGTAACTGTAAATCTTCTTTTAACCTCAAGATAACCTTTTTTTAAATTCTAAAATGGACAATACTTTTAAGATGTACCGAAATATTTATTCTAGAACTGTTCCATAAGTGACCTCTGATAAAGTTAAATTTGATACATTCATTTGTCACCTCCATAAATGTGAACTGATCAGTTTTATAAATAGATAAATACCCCGTTGCAGCAAACCTGCGTACTCAGCGAATTTCCAATGCATATATATCTATCTTAATACCACATAAAGCCACATACCAAGTTTTATCAATATACATTCATAAATAAACGATTTATGACATTTTAATTATTTTCCATAAGAATAACATGGCAGCTGAGTATGTAGGTTTGCTGAAGCAAGGAACACAAAAAATGGGGTTTTATAGAAATATTAATATAACTCATGTAGGTAAAGCCACATACCAAATTTCATTAATTTATTTTCATAATTAAGGGAGATAACACGTTACTTATTCTCCATAAGAATAACATGGGGCTGAGTACGCAGGTTTGGTGCTACGGGAGCCTTTGGCAAAAAATTGTTTTTTTGAGCAAATATCAATGGTCCACAACCAGATGAAGCTGTATACCAAGTTTCGTCAGTATACGTTCATAAATAAGCAAGATATACAATTTTTCTTTACCTCCATAAAATAACATTAGACAACGTACTGTGTTTAGCACTTTCAATATCTCGGTAACCAATTGACGTAGAGAAATGATCAAAATACCAAATTGTGTGTTTTTTTAAGCTGAATCCAATGGAAAAAATTAAAATTTGACTATTTCCAAAATTATATGTAACAAATTCGAAAACCCCATTTTTGGGGTACAAAACCCCCCCAAAATACCCCTTTGGATAAAGCGATTGGCTGGTTTTCGAACTTAAAGTCATAAATGTTGCTTTACACGTTTATACAAAATTTCATCAAAATCAGATAATTTTTACGAGAGTTATCGTGCTCACGGACACATATATATACAGTTTCGAACGAATGGTGTTTTTGGGGTCTGGGGACCTCAAAACGAAAAGTTATCATGGTCCCGGGCCTAGGTCTTACCATGCCGACTACGGTAATAGCTTCTTCCCTGTAGGGGAAATTCGCTAAAAGGACAGTTTTGTATATAAAAACAGAACAAAATAGACCCTGGAATACTGTGCCTTGAGAGCACAATAATAGAGGTCTAGATTTCCCACACACCCCTATTACCTTATTAAAGTAGAGCCAGGAATCGAAACAATTTTGAACCTTTGTTTAAACAAACCTATCTGTAGTTTCTCGTGTAGAACTGAAACATTTTAACACTATCACATAACAAACATGTATATTGAATAACCAACCAACGCAGAGCATGATCCAGTGTGTCAGTGTATGTGATTAGTTTAGGCTCAACAAAATATAGGAAATATACGCCTACTTTATTGTAATTTTCTTGTTGCTTTCATAACAAACTACTTTTTCCAGATATCTGGCACCTTCTTTAACACTGCTTACCATGAGTTGTAATGACATAACTTATATTTCCAGGTGTACATACTATTGCTTATGCCTTCCCTCAAGTGAAGATCGTGACATCGGCTGTTGACCCTGACATAAACGAGAAGTTTTACGTCATCCCTGGCATCGGTAACTTTGGAGATCGCTATTTTGGTACTGAGCCTTCCGGGCAGGTTTGAGACCTAGCATTAGGATAGAGTTTAGATTTTCAAAAATACTTGAGATTAAAAAATCAGTTACCCTTACGTCGACAGTACCTGACGCATTTGAGAATCTCTTGTGTTTTTACTTCTTTTTAAGAACTTACTTCACCCGGTTTAGTCATTTATGGTCGATAAAGTGAAATCCCAGAATTTTACTGACTAAAAGATGTAAAATCAGGGGTGGTTAGAGTCAATTTCTTCTCTAGAAAAAGAATTTATTTAAAAGTTTGTTTAATTTTTCACAACATCACTGAAATAGTGTTGCAATATAGAAAATTAGCTTTTATAGCTTTTTAATTAAGGAAGTCATTGATTAAAGTTGGTTTAAAGTTAGCTAATGCTATCCTTTGATGGGACTCTTTTTAGTTTACTCGCTTAAAAGTTAACTTATAAACTTACAAATGACCTCTTTGATTTCTTACTTAGAAAAGGTTTTATTGTTGAAACTAAGAAATACTGTGAAATATTGGAAACTGGATACATAATAATAATAATAATATGTATAATTTAAAAACCTCTTTAAAAGATAAATTTGTCAAAGATTTCATAGCTGTGAGGAATCCAAAGACTTGTTATCTTTATAGAATACTTGTTTCGTACATACTATTCTCACATTTGTACTTTATTTTATAATTCATTAAATCTCACATTTGCTTGGATGAATCATCTGAAGACAGTGTTTGGTCAGAATGCTTTGCCATGCTCATATTGAGCAAAGAGCTTATTTCAGATGATGGTTATCATGACCATTTACTTTGCCTTGCATTTATTGAGTTTGACAACAATAGAAGTGTACTTAAATTAAAAATAAATCAGCTTTCATGTTTGAAAATCCAAAATTTGTATCTAGTATCTCAGAATGATAACTCAAACATCTAAACTTCCGAAAATGTAAATTGGTGTACATATTGTACTGTAGCGGATTTCTGTAAATGTTTAATAAGCAGTATTTTCAAATAGTATAACCTGTACCAGTGTACTGTGGCAGTCAGGTTAGGTTATATTGATAGAAAAAGAGACGTTTGGTAGACAGTTGTGTTTTCATTGAATAGACTGAACATTAAAATTTAAAAAAATTGAGTGCATAGATAAATTTATAGATTGTAAACAAATATGGAAATAGAGATAGTTGATGTTTAGATTCTGTTATAAAATATATACTTATGATGTCCTAAGCAATTTTATACAGAGATACCGTTAAATGAAAGTACTTTGCAATCAATGTTTACTTAATTTTATATCTGTGACATTTATGCCAGTTTATATATTTAATGCAGAAAATATGCTATGTTACTTAGTTGTTACTTAGAAAACTTTTCCACTTGGATGATAATGTTTTATATCCTGCATAGTATGTATTACTTATGTTTAACTGTTAGAAATGTAAAGATGTCAACTGAAACTACTATTATAATGTGTAATATTGTTTATGTGTCTTTTTGTTGACAGCATTTTATCTTCAGATTCTCTGTGGCCCTAACTGTAACTTTTTTATGAGCTTAAAGTTGACACAAAACTTATCTAGGGTATCTTTCAGTTTTCCCGGTTATCTAAACATAACAGTTGATTTATCAAATCTATATACTGTATTTAATTCCGTAAGCCCAAATTTGACAATGAAATTGTAAGCGAACGGGAGGTCGTAGAAAGCTGGGAGAGGTCTTATTTTAAAAGTCATGAAATTTTGGGAAATTTATTCATTTTTCTTAATTATGTACCGAAAGATTTTTACGGGATAAAATAATTCCCATTTAAATAACATGGAGATTTAAAAACGTCTGCTTTGTTTGCATTAAAAATATGATTAGGTGTCTAACTTTGTTTGTGAGTCATAGCAAGGTTAGGGGATATGGCCCCTTCGAGCCGCTAGTGTTCTCCTAAAATTCAAAAAATACATTGGCATTAATTTCTTGCCACATTGAAGAAGTGGTAACCCTTATTATCAATGTATTTTACCGCAGTCTTCTTTGAAAAAGGATTTTTAACATTATACTGATGTTTTTAGTGTTTAATCTTTTTAAAATTCATTTTCGAACTTCATAGTCTACAATATGTTTCTTTCTGTATTTTAATTTATAAGATTTACAGACAAAGTTTTTTTTCATGAAGACATCACCAGTTGTTAAAAACTTGCGTATTTGATTTAATTTAAAGTAAATATATAATTTATGCAGGAGGTGCAATTTTGTTATTAGTTCTAACGTGAAGCCAAAGGTAGCAAGTATACTGAACAGTGGTTATTATTTATTTTATAAGATGTCCTTGCTTTGCAGCAATTGTCAGTATTACAAAGATTAGGAGCTGTTTTGCTTGATTTTATTTCCTAAGTGTATTTATTAACTAAGTTAAGGTCTGTAACATCTGTTGTTATCTATAGAAGTGTCAGTTATCTTAACATTTCTGTCATTTGCATAATTGCTCAGTTTGATTTTGCGAAAAAATTGTATTTAAATAGTTTAAATTTAGTCCCATTATGTAGACAAAATTTGATGAATATTGTATGAAAGTCATACAAAAAATGGTAAAAGTGCTAAATTGTGTTTTAAATTATTGTTTCTCCACTTGATTTGCTTGCCTGTAGATTATTGTCTAAAATAATGATGAAAAATGCATACATCTAACAAATCTCTCACATAATCTGAGTTGTTAGTGTTCTTAAGTTAGTAATACTATTAAAGAAATAGTTTTGAAAGTTGGAAAGTTTATTCAGATTTTAAAAAGTACATAATAATTATTTAATTTTGAAATTTAGCTGTTATTTCAAAGGAAAGGTAATTTCTTTGATTAAAAATAAATTGTGATGTAATAAAATATTTTCAGTTGTATTTGTGCTTTGTAAAGCCGTTAAAACTTGTTGGTATTCTTACTTGGTGCTTGTTATTTTTAATTTCATATTTTTTATAATGTGATATTTACTTATTTGTCAATTAAGTTGTAGTACTAAGATACAGTTTTTTATGATGTTAAATTAATACATATATCAATCACCAATAGAAAACAAAATTAGCATAATTGGTGTTTCATTCAGTTAAAAAGACCCCCATAGTTGTTGAAAATTCATACCTTATCTGTTCATTGGGCAGAATGAAACAATATGTGTTTTGCATGGAGTAGTTTACTTAACCAATTTGTGATAAAAAAGTCATCATGTCATTTAATCCTTCTCTACTACTATAATCACAAGTATTGATGTATACAATGTAGTTAGTAATTATTTTATAGGTAACAATTATCCGTCATCGGTGTAATTTTCTGAAAATTGCTCGCCCTTCGGTCATTTTAATTTTAATTTTTAAAATTCAGTCATTTCTAGAATAATTAATAACTGCAAATAAAAGAGCGATTACTGAAATTTTGTTGGAAAAATAAAACATTTATTTGCATATTTCAGTAATATTGACGAGTACAAAATTAAATACTATGTATCGATATTTCTTCCTAGCTATTACCCAAAGAGAATGTTGCTGTTTTAGTTTTAATTTGAATAACCAAATTTAAATTTTAAATTTAAATTCAAGATCTCATGAATCCTATGCCTAAACCCTGTGATCTTTACTGTTCATTTAAGTCTTAAATTGTTCCTTTACTCGGTTTTCGTGATAGAAACAAGTACGTATTAAATTTTCCTAATAAAACATATTCTTAACTTATTCAACTCTATTGCATATTCCACTATCTATTTACATTATCAGTGACTTTGCTGCTAGCTACTGTTATGTTAATGTTGACAATGTTTGCGTTGAGTCGCCTGATAGTTTGTTACTCTATGCCAATGCAGTTGTGATGCGAGTGCCTGCACTCTAGGTTAACTGAAATAAACATGTTTGTACTTGTGTAGTTGTTTGCATTGATTCATTTATAACCCCAGTTTCCCCATTATCATCACATTTTATTTGTCTTTGGGTTTGTTGTAAGACAGTTTTATTTTGGCTGGTGTAAGTAGTAAAAATTCATTGAAAACGAAATATCTATAAATTTAATTCAGTAAGCGAATCGGTCCCCACGAAATATCTCGAGTTAGGAGGATAAGTTAGGTTATGACGATTCATTTTAAAGCTCGAGGGCCAAGGATGGTGGGAGAAATATTAGAAATCCCCACTGGACTCAAAGATTCAATGATTTTCGTATGGAAATATCACTACAGTGTTTTTATTAATCCCAATTAAAGTTATTAAAATTGCAAAACATCAACTTAGCACAGTTTTATGTCATTTAATTAACTCGTCATTTATATCAGGGATCTTTCCAAAGCAGTTAACAATTTCAAAAGTAGTACCCATTCAAAAAACAATTGACAGTAAAACCATGTCAAACTAAAAAGCGACCCATCTCCCATGTCCCATCTCTCTTTTACCTGCCATTCAAAAATGTTTATGACAAAATTGCTCATAAACAATTGACAGAATATCTAGAAAATACTAATAAGCTAAATAATTTTCAACATGGTTTTAGGCTCGGGAGGTCGGTCGGTAATAACAGCTGCTATTTCTTTTATTGAATCTGTCATTGATTTAGTAGTTAAAGGTGAATATACTGCAGGAATTTTCATGGATTTATCTAAAGTGTTCGGAAGCATGAATCATTCTCTTTTAATTACAAAATTAAAGTCATTAACCCATTGAGGTAGTAATTTTATTCTATTTGTAGTAGCCTATAACGGGAATTGATTGGTGCTGCACTCTAGTAGCAAAATATGTAACTAATGACCGCGGGCGTCTACGGTTCTATCCGCTAGGGGCGCGGACTGACTGAAAACCCTTAATATCGCCGCCAGGCCTTTGGTCGTGTTAGCTGAGTTGGCTACGTCGTGGAAACACCTTGGCCAGGTGGCGATACGATGTTCGTGGGTTCGATTCCCGCACACGACCAAAACTGACCAGTTGTGCAACTCTCAATGAGTTAACCGGTCTGTGGCAACGTTGGTGGGAGGGCCCAAGTAAAATTAACGGTGGCAGGCTTGCTTGGAAGTTGACGGGATCGGTTAATTCTTTGAGACTTGCACATGGTCAACACTGATTTTGCTAATTTTTACTTATGTCTACTGTGTGTGTGCCAATGCGACTCTCTAAACTGAAAGAAAACAATATTTTAATTAAAATATGCCATTAATCCATTTAAAAACACCAATTTTATACTCCAATTCACACGTTAATAAAATTACAAGTAAGGAACGAGACCTGCTCGTATGTCTACGCCAATGGGTTAAGCTTATCAAAAACTGCAATTAAGTGGTTTGAATCATATTTGGACAAACGATTCCAATTTGTTGAAATTTTCCACATATCAAATGACAACCGTGTCTCAAAAGTTTTTTCAGAATCTCACATCATTAAATTTGGTGTCCCTCAGGGATCAATTATGGGCCCTCTCCTCTTTCTATGTATGCTACATTGATGACATTTCAAATTCTGTAACTTATATGCCACAGAATAATCTATGCCTCTCAGCAGATGATGCAAATCTAAAAGTATCTGCAAGCTGTACAGAACAGGTAGAGATATTGAGGTTTATTCAGTTGGAAAGTGTAGGAGATTTTCTGGTACAACTTGGCATTAAATATTCAAAAAACTAACGTTGTCAGATTTAAAATGCATGTTTTTTTCTATTTATTTATCTCAACACAAGTATCATTGGGAAAATGGTGCATGACTCTCTCATTTCAAATTTTCAGATTATTAGGGGTCACTCCAATCTGTGAAAAAAGTTGTCTATTGCAGAAATAAATAAATGCAATTTACGCAACAAAATCATGCAGTCATTTGGAACTTGTGCAGTGCATAAGCCTGAAAAGAATACCATGAAAAACCAAGGAATCAGTACCATGGAGTTTTTTGAGTCTTTTTAACACTGATTGCCTGTCATACTCCTTCAGAAGGTTAGCGAAACGGCTAGAGAGCTTGTTACACGCTTAGTCAAGTACAGAACATCACGAGATCCTCACTCTGCGCATGAGTGGAGTTCAGTGAACAGTTCCTTCCGTTTCATCCAAGTGCCACCAGAATGCGCTGCTCAGTTGATCATTGTTTCTCGACTGTACCTGCATGTTGTGGTGATTCAGTGGATATGATATCAGCTTCATGCCCAATCATTCTCGTGTATGAAATTCATAGTCTTCTTTTTAAGTTTGAATATATTTGTACATAATTTTACAAAGCCTTAAGATGCAGATGTATTAATATTTAAACAAATAAATATACATTTAGCAAGACAAATTAAAAGGAAACACTATACATGGGCTCAGGCCTGTGCGTAGGCTTAGCTGACCCATCTGCCTAAAATCACTGTCTCAAGAATACAGTAAAGTATTTTTAGTGGCTTTCAAACGACTTTAAAACCATATTTTAATTTAAAAATGATAATAGAGAAACAACAATTTTATTATTACAACTTTATCAACGCAAAGAAAAAAATCACTATTGAAATACAATACATTAGATTCAGTGCACATGGTAGTATTTTGGTGTAGTTTTAGGTTGAATTGATTGGAACACTGATAACAGAATAGGTGCCCAGGTGGGTTAGTGGTGGAGGGGAGGAGGGGATAGTGATCAGTGGTCAGTCCGTCTGAACCCGTATAGATAACGTGCCCAACATCAAAAACGTTTCTTTAATTATTCTTTTTCAAATCTGTTTGCAATACGTTGCTTTATATTTTTGAATCCTTAAAACAATTTTCAGGCGGTCGATCAGTGGGAATTGCCATGAGTTCTTATTACGTTAAATGGCTTGAGTAAGCTAAGGTTTCTAGTGGTAAGCTGTACTTGGCCAAACAAACCAAAACCAACCCACGGGACCTCAGTACGACCAATCTAACTCAGCGCTACTTATCGCTACATGTCAAAACCATGAACTATCCAACAGAATATTTTCCCTTTTGCATTTTACCCCTGATTAGGTCAGGTTTGGTTACATTATCATAGCTGAAACATGAGTATTTTGCCACTTAATTGATAGAAAACCTAATTATCTTAATCATATTCGTATACTGATCCGAGCATTGGCTACTCAAGCGCTCGGGCAGACAATGTCCAGTCTGTTATCCGAGTGTAGCAATAATATTCATGCAACCAATTAAAGTTGCCATGAGATGAGCTCTGTAGCAGTTCAGCAACCCCTTACAAGAAGTGAGGCAGTCTATTCTACTGCACTAAGTAGACTACAATATAGCAATAGTTTCATCATATTTTGCTATTTATTCAATCAACTTTAGACCAAATTAATGCCCTTGATTGTTAATGAAGTGTCTCGAGTAGTTTTTCTTTATATTAGTTTACTTCAAAAATAAAACACAAAATTTTGTATTTTCTTAAGTGAGTACTGTATGAACATTTCATTAAGCTGGGGAATACTTTCTTGATCATTTATAAGTTATTTTTCATTAGGATAAGTTGTTTTTTTGAATTACGTCAGTCAAATTTCTCCAGGTTTTTTTTAAGTTACAAGTTTATTAGTGTGATTTTTCATCTATAGTAATAGGCTTAGTTGTAGGTTTTTATTTTTTACTCCAATATATTTGTTTATTTGTTTTGCCAAAGGTCTGGATTATGTTACTGGTATTATTTAATTTTTACAGGAAGAAATCAAACCCTCAGCTGTTCGCCGCCGCCGCAGAAGATCTCTTTACACTCACACAAGTTTCCATTGAGAGCTGCATTTTCTATAAAACGTTATAGAGCATATCCTCTTTTTGGAATTACATGAATTTATTTACTTCTTGTTAGATCTATGTGTTTAGCTCAGTTGCTTTTGAGAAAAACGTTGACAATAAAGTTTCACTTGTTTACAAGTTTGTATCTTGTTTTTAGTAAATACAGTAGACTTAATTGCCTTCCATGGGAACGAAGCCTAGGTCGGATAACTAAAAGGGCGGTTAAAACGAATAACACCTGGGTGTTTCATACTAAGCACTAACAATTATTAGAGTTAAACGACAGTTACAAAATAGGTACAAAAATGAAATGAAATGAATGAATGTACTAAGATGAAATACTTGACTAACTAAGGAAACATATGATCAGCTTGTTGTGACCTGAACGTTTTTTACGGTACAGAATCGGTACGATGGCTTTGGCGGCGGACATGAGTTATATCCTGGAAAGAGGGCGGTTAATCTGATGGGCGATGAAGCGAGGACGGTTAAGTGGGTGTCTACTGTAGAATATTCATTCTGTTATCGAGAGGCAACATTATGAAATACTGTACAGTAACACAGGGTGGTTTTTTATCAAAATTATTAGTTTCTATGTTGTCATCAAACTACATAAACTTTAAAAATTTGACTCGTAGTTTTTCATTTGTGTCAACCTAGCTCTTACAGATGCTAAATATATTCAGTAATATTTGTGACTACTTACTCATTTCAGGACTGTGCCGTTCCAACAAAACACCGGCACCACATTAAGTGAAGGTAATCTGTTAAATATTCTTACTAGTTACAAGGTTAATAAATAATTTAAGTAGCTGTACCTCTCCACTCGTAAGTAGATGGGTTATTTGAACGTAATGTTGGCCTTGCGTATTTGCTTGGAATCAAAATGTTCCAAGACCAACTGCAACATAATTAGTCACTAACTTTAGTATTAGTTAGTTAGTGTCTTATGTAAAATAATAAAATATTATAAATTATAAAAAATGTTTTAAAAATACATCATTATAGGAACATAATACTCAGACGTACAAGGAGGTTGTAGAGGACCATTATTTTTGGTTCACTATCCAAATGATCCATTTGGAAGACAATTACTTTACCGTTTTCAGACATTACCACACACGGCGAAACAGAGTACAGTTGAATCTCAGTTTAGGTACAGGAGTCAGTTGCCTGAGTTTTCAGGTCGCACTAGTGCCACGGACATGACCTGTCGACTACTTAGAAACCAGGACCAACGGCTTAACGTACCTTCCAAAGCACGATGGCAGTCTTGAGTTTCCAAATTCAAATGGAATTCACTGGGAATTGAACCCAGTCTTTTATGTTGTAGGCCAGTCAGTACCCAACCCACTCAGCTATGACTGCCACAGTCTCGTGTGTAGGGTTGTCAATGATGTTTTTGCTTTGCCCATTCTACAGCGACAGTCACGGTGGAAACATCACCCTCCCAAACATTCCTTTTTTATCAGTTTGTTTTAGTTATCGGAAAAAATAGTACTTCAAAAGAGAAAATCGCTCAGTGTGGTAACAGACTTAGAACAGCTAATAATGTTGCAAAGCGCTAAGGTAAAAGGAAGTAACAAAAGCGTGGGAGAATCATCAGGAAAAAATGTAACAATATATTTTGTACAATTTACTATAAAACCAAATATAAATAAAACACTGATAATATTACGTTTTCAGATTTATTCAAGAGGAGTTGAAAATTGTAGGAACAAGGAGAGATTGTCAATGGAGCGTTAGTCCACTAATCATGAACAAATCACAGTTGTCTTGGCCTTACGTCAAAGGGGAATGAACATCTCGAAAAGCTTAAATAAAACGTAACTACATTTCAAAACCATATTAATTCAAACACATTAAATAATACAACAAAACAACTAATTAAACAATAATACTTATACCGATAACACGATAAACAAATAAATAAACAAGAAATGTAACAAAAATAAACTAGTTTTTCTTAGTATGGAATATTGTTCTGATTCCCAGCCTTATCGTCTTTGGCATTTTAACTATTGAGTTGATTGAACAATGTCACATTTGATTAAGTGTTCATTTATCACGTTCAATGCAGCATGCAAGATTTCCCACGGTCACTTATCAAGGAACATGCGATTATCATATCACTTTTAACCATGGTTAACACAGTCAACGTTTAAATACTAATAGATTATTTGTAGTTTTAATAAGGAAACATATGAAATTATTATTAACATATAAATATACTAAAAGACGGTAAATCGGAGAAGCTTAAATAAAATAAAAAAAGGAAAATCTAAATGCAAAGAGGATATAAAAATGTTGTGCCTTTAATAGATTAAAATATGATTGACACAGTTAACATTTGATGTATTTTTTTAGCCATAAATTATATGCCATTTTTACATGTTGACGGGAGGTCAGTCAATTTTTAAGAATACTTACATATTTTTTAAAGATAAGAATCTTAATTCGGCTTTCCTTAAAGTAGGAATACCCATTTTTAAGAATCCACTGTGAATATTTAATACACAACGATCACATTTTGAAATCAGTGACTTTCTCTTTGTGATTGATAAAGCGTCCAGTGAGCATGAAATATCTCTTCTTGAAAATGTAATCTGGGGGTGTTAACTATTCATAACAGACTCAAAAGTGGACCTTCCTATTTAAAGGCAAGCCTGCTATCCTATCCCAACGTCAAAATAACTTGCCTAGTGCTCTATTCCTAAAACCTAATGTTTTAATTAAGATTGGTCAAAACACGTCTAAAACCAAATTCTCTTAGGATCCATATTTCCTTCTATTTATAAACTAAACATATGGCACAAAGAATTCACTAAGAACTTAAGAAATAGCTAGCTTTAAAAATTGCTGTGCCAATTAAAGATTCGTAAGTAGAAACTAATTGTGCTTAGCGGCATTAAAGAAACCATTATTCTAATAAGTATCAGAAGTTCTCTTGACTTGCTCTACAAGAAGAATAAGTCTGTAATCAGTCAGTAGAGTTCATCTCTATAATTTTAAATACAGGATCACAATGTGTTATAGATGTATATATTATTTGCATTAATTTAATAAATATATACTATAAAAGAATTCAAAATCACACCTATCTAAAAAATGAGATCAAACAAATATAGATTAAAACGTAACAATGTAAAAAAAATACTCTTGTGAGCTTTTCACAAAATCTAAAATTTAATATTTGTTTACTAATTCTTGATTTACTTAATTGATAGTAAGCCTGGTGTATTAATAAGTTTTATCAACAAAAGGAACTTAAAATAACAAAATAAGTAACTTATCAGAAAATTACATCATGAATAAATCAATAACAAATGACTTTATTAAAACCAAAATTTAAGAATCTAAAAAAAAACAAGTAGTTTATATTAACTGAGAATTAAAATCCAATATTTTACATAAAGCTAATGTATAGGAACTGAAAAACGTGTGAAAGATTAAACAAACTGTATGAGTAGGACCAATAGCTTTGATTGGGCAGCAAATGCATTGTAGTGGTGAGGCCAGTAATAATCTGTTCATCTATTTATAATTTTCAATAAATAATATTATTGAGATATTATTAAAATTTAGATTAATTCATTACGAGATTAAGGGAGATTATATTCAGTCATGACAATGCATACGTAACCGAATAATTAGGACACCCCATGTTATTTTATTTTACTTTTGCCCCCAAATTCAGAGGAGAAAATAATGCTGGATGTTCCTGCTACTTCACTGTGGCCCGATCGCACAAGATTCTGTTTACTTTAAACCGGAAAAATTTGTATATTTGTTTGTAAACAAATTTAAAAATGACAGACACCTGACTATATAATTGAGCCGGCTGTTATGATTTTTTAATTCACTTCATCCGTGAACACTTAAATCAGGACCGAATAGAGTCAAATACACGATTGTGGTTATCTGTGTTTGGGGGCGGTGTTCTCACTAGAAATCGTTTTATGGAAGCGAGTCCATACTTATTCGGTTGTGTATACATTGTTCATGATTTTGTTCAAATTTTCTCCATCTGTTTTTCCATAGCTGGAAATTTTTTTCTTGAATTCCATCAAGTTTGTATCTAGAGGTCTCGTCTCGTGTAAAAAAAGTGATGCCTGCATGGTCGACCGCCATTTTCCTCAGGTAACCAATAAAATCTAATCCTCACCGAAGAGAGGATCAGCTGACTATATTCAACTTGTGAAGAGAGGAATTGATTGATTACCTGGGCAAAATGGCGGTCAGCATGTAGGCTTCATTTTTACCCCAGACGAGACCTCTAGATGTATTTAACTCGTTGAATTCACACTGTCATTCCACAACCCCTGTAGTGATCAGCTGTTGTGATCAGTTCGCTAATCAGCTGTTCAGTACCTAGTGTCAGTGTACCGATGGAAGAGGGCCTCCCAGTGTTCTGATCGCCCTGATGTCGGAACGTTTTCTCCATTTTGTTTCCGAGTGTACTCCTCACACTCCTCCAAACTTGCTTCTCCGTTCATGAATCTGCTTCCAAATCCTGAGTGGAAGGTTATGTAGCGTTGCTGAAATTTGGAGCAATAGCTTCATTAGTTTAGTACCGTATGTTTAAATGATATTGAAAGAGAATATCAATTACGTGAGATAGTTAATATGTTGTTTGTAAGTATTTTTAAATCTGGATGATACAAAGTTTAGTCTTTCCTAGACATAAGGGTAGTCTCCCTTAACGTAAGGGCTTCTTATAAAAAAATGTCAATCTATATTCTAAAGTGTAATACATAAATATTTGATGTATAAGTAAATGCTATCTTACCACCTGCAATTTTTTTGTTTTAGCTATGGTTAAACTTAGTATACCATCTTCTTGTCACTTAAAAATTTGCAATATCTTATTGATGAATTGATTTCTCAATAAAAAATTAGAAAAGAGAGAAGAGAAAGTGAGGGAGCTTTACTACCTTAATGTTGGTAAAATAAAGATATAATTAATTTGTATATTTCAAGATTTCTTCTAAAACCCACCTCTACTCCACCCAAAAATCGGCCACCTAATTTTTTATCAAACGAGATCGCACGCAGCACGCTGACGTGAGGAAGGTGAATTTCCGCATTAAAACCTTTAAAAAATCTAATAAATGGTTTAAAACAACACTGGTAACATTTTTTTGGAAAAGTAAAATATTTTATTTTTGGCTGCTCTGATGCTCCTGGTTATATTTAATTGACTATTAGGATGGCAATGTTGAACATTATAGGGTTAGCAGGAGGTATAGTCAGGATAACAAGTTGGTATAGGGGTGTTGGGGGGTGTAAAACTACATCAAGATATGAAAAACAGCCTTTTCCAGTGTAAAATCCCCATAAGACAACACACTGTGTTAAGACAATTAACATTTTCTTTAATAACTCAGTACATACTTGTGCTAGAATGATGAGGGGGGCTTAAAATTGTTGCCATTTTACGTACAATAATTTAATTTACAATAATCCTTGATTCTTCTTCAAGTTAATTTCTCGTTTGTCTTATCCAAACAGTATGAGCATAATTATAACACTAGAAACAAAAATGACTTGCAGTATCAAATACATCATTTAACTTTGTTTGAAAAAAACCCATGGTTATATGTGTAAAAGGCTTTACAACAAACTTCCCTCAGCCCTAAAATCTGATTTTGACACAGTTGGTTTCAATTATAAGTTGAAATCTTTTTTGCTGAATAGATGTTATTATTCTGTGAATGAATATTTAAATGATAGTTTTTAGATTGAAGTCCGGAACTCAAATTCTAGTTTTCAATCTAATTATTTAAAAAAAATTAAGGTCTGTATCTGTGCAATCTCCTTTTTTCTCACTTTCTCTTTTATACTTTGCAGTCTTGTTTTTGGGTTGTTTATACAAGTTTTAGGTTATGTATAGTAAGGTATATTAAGATATTGACAATGTCACCTGTTAAAATAGCTTTGCTGTTGTAAAACATTTATGTGACAATAAAGAATTTTGATTTTGATTTTGATTTGATAATGTTACATTCGGGGCTTTTCTGACCCTTTTTGGGCCCAAAAACTAAAAATTTGAAAAATTTAAATCCCCAAAAAAGGGGGTTAGAGTTGCCCGATTTTTTTGTCCAACTGTTTACAGAAGGGAAGGTTCCTACCAAATTTCTAGTAAATCAACCAAAAATTGCGACCGCTAGAGTGCGAACACACACATATATATATATATATATTTACACATATATATAAAGTTTTTAGCGACACCCCAAAACGTGTTCAGGGGGTCGCGTTAGGAACTTCTATGGTGGTCCCGGGCTTAAGTTTCACCGTGTGAATCATGTTAATAGTTCACTTTTCCATAGGAAATTCACTAAAAAACACTAGCTACTATAGTCAGCGTCATATCATTGCAAGCTTGGGTTTTACGTCTATGTTGCCAATTTGTGCCAATTCGTACAAGGGAGAAGCAAATCCCATAAACAAATATTTTAATATAGACAGCAGCGATGCACCAAACAGCAACATTGTAATGCAAGGGGGTAGAGGGGAGTGGAAAGGTACTTGGCGTGAAGCTCGCAATGATGTTACGCTCACTTTAACAATTCTATTTCTCTTACCTGCAAGTTTTTAATGAACACTCCATCAGCAATTATCTTGGCCGCGATCCGCAACGCCTTGGCGTAAACATCGATGGTGGACACGTAAGCCACAGCAAGGTCCTTGAGGTCGAGAGAGTCCGGGCGTAACTTCACCCCGATGTTGATTCCGCCCGGTTGCAACCCTCCGTTCTCAATCACGGACTTCAACAGCAACACGGCGTCCGGCAAGGGAGGGGGAGCCGTGGTGAAGGTAGTATCCACTGAGCCTAGCGAGGCGTAGATGGAAGCTAGAGTCAGCTGATGTCCCGGCCTCACACTCAACTTGTACTGTCTGTCCAGTCCGTAGTGCTTGAGGAAGCAGATGGCACTCGTGGAGTCGTACTCATAACGGAAGAACGTCTTGCGCTCAGTGTCGTAGTTGCTGTCGTTGAACCAGTCTTCGTAGTTGGGCTCGTACAGGAGTTGGCCCCGGTAGCCCAACCGCTCTTTGTAATCTGAGGGAATAAATGCTCAGAAGGGTTTTGCCTTGATTAATTAACTGTAAGGAAATTTTAGATTTAATATGATTTATTTAAGGTTTACATTTCATTCATGCACTTTGTGGACTGATGATTAATGTTAGTTTGCTTTGACTGGTAGATTCTTTGACTGAGATTCTTTGACATACGAATTGGTGTTATGTACACTTTATACCCCAAATTGAAAATGTTAATTACTTCCTCAATATTTAATTGTAATGAAAATTTCCTCCAACGAATCATTGAAAGCGGTTGCGGTGGTTGACACTTTTACATAACTAAGCAGAGGATGATAGAGTGTTAAATCTTATGCACCTCAATATTTAACAATTGTTTAGATGGCGATAATGTTATTCAAGAGCTTTCTGTTAAGTATCAAGCTCTTTGAGATCTTAGACCCCCTAAATATGTATTTGACATGGTGATGGCTTTCTAATAACATGTTAAGATCATTCATTTAAAACCTAACTAATAGTTTTTTTTTCAGGGCCTCTGCCAAAACAAAAAAACACTAGAGAGAAACAATTATTAGGGTTTTGACATTTCCTATAATAATGGTAAAATATCAATGACATAATAAATCAATTTAATCAAACGTTAAATTTTTTCCACTGTCCTTAGAATAAATTATGACCATGTATTTTTCTCAATATTATCTACCCATCCCATCATATATAATTCAACAGTGTTTAATATAATGACAATTTTATGCAGAGTACAAAAACAATTAATCAAATAAAGCAACAACACTAAAAGTTCTAAAATGTACAATAAATAATTTAATCTCTGATTCAAACAGAGAGGAAAATTCCTGAGGTGATTGCCCTTACCATAATCCATGTTTTAAACCGTTGGATCCATCTCTACCGTTGTGTGCCCAACTTACGGAAATTACCTTCATACTGCATTTTGTCTTGTGGGGTGAATTTTAAAATGCTCTACTCACTACTTTTTTAGATGTTGTCATCTCATTATTGAAGAAAAGATCGTGTAAGGAACATGAACTGTTGAGCCTGGAGATGTTTTAAAAAAGATTTGGACAGCGATCTACCTCAAACAACTCTATGCCGAGTAGTATACAAGTTGTGCGGCAGTTTACCTGCGGCCATCTTGAGCAGTCTGGCGTAGTTCCGCAGCTGCCGTGAGTGGTCGCTGTTGAGGGGGGAGCTGTACCCCTCCCTCGCCCCCCGGAACAGGAAGCTCTCCGCGCCGAGCTTGTGAGCGATCTCCAACGCCTTCTTGATCTGGGCCCCGGCGGAGCTCACAACAGCCGCGTCAGAACTGGTGCCTGCCCCGTTGAAATACCTACAGGACAAGTTACAACTTCAAGATACAAATCATTGCCCAAAGTTTTTACTAGGTCCGAAATTCTTGCTTGACAGCTGTTTTACGATGTGATTTAAGATTATAAAGAAACATTTCAGGCGCAGTCGTAGGAAAAATTAAACATAAATATTGCCTCTTCTCTTCCTACAATCATACATTCATATTTGTCTTAAAATACACCCTTGTTGTGTCGACATCTACAGGAGATTAAGAGTTCTAATTGTAATTCAATGCATTTAACTTTCCAGTACTGTAGCTTATTAACTACCTTGTCAAGACCATACTTGGGTTGAGAGAAGAGGACTCTGTTCAAAATCATGCACTCATATTCACCTTAAAATATGCCCTAGTTATGTCAATGTCTTTCATAGAGATTAAGAGATCTAATAGTATTTCAGTGTGTTTAAATCTTAGCAACTTATTAACTACCTTGTCAAGACCGTACTTGGGTTGAGAGAAGAGGACTCTGTTCAAAATCCAACAGAACGCCATAGTTGCATCGGCGTCTTACATAGACATAAGAGATCTAGTAGTAATTCAATGTATTTAAATCTTCAGTAGATTATTAGTTCGAGGGTCATCCAGAAAGTAAAGGACGTTTGCGCCAGGCGCCGAGCATAGCTCCCCCATCACCGTGATTGCGTGTGCAGCAGTCCACTCACCTTCCCACTATGAGCTGAGTCTCATTTCTGAGGGATCAGTTATCTTGTTTCTACAGTGGTTAAAAATGGCAGCGTCAAATAAAAATCTAGCCAAATTTGAGATCCGCAATGTCATCGGTTTCTGAATGAGCAAAGTGTCCAGCCTATTGAATTTTCTAGACAAACCCTGAAGCAAGTTTATCGTTAAAGTGATGTAAACAGGTATTCAGTGAGAAAATTGTGTATCAAGTTTAATGAAGGAATTTGATCGTGCACAACGAGAAATGGAGTGGCAGGCAATCGTTCGTTACAGATGATTTGGAAGAAAGAATTGAGGGAAAAATTTAGGAAATAGGTGCGCTACACTGTTAGCACATTACATGAATCCTTTTGTCTACAAATTTCAATAGGTTAGACATTTTCTGCATTCAGAAACTGATAACACTGCGGATCTCAAATTTTGCAGGATTTTATAATGACGCTGCAAAACATGTGGTTAGTTTGTTTTTTGGAAACTTGACAACCTTCGAATGAAGTGCATGGACATCTTTGTACAGCCTGAAGATGACTTCATATAGAAGTTGAAACTAGTAGCGTTAGTGGATTACACGAAAGCAGGTATTTACACAACATTTTGTATTTCTACATAATCCGGAGGCTAAATCACCAAAAATGACGCTGCAATTTTTATCTGCTGTAGAAACAAGATGCGTTATCGCTCAACAACAAGAGTCGGTTCACACTTTGGTGGGGAGGGAGTAGACTACCGCACATGTAATAACAGTGATGGGGTAGCTGTGCTCAGCACATTTTGCAAACGTTCTTTACTTTCTAGGTGACCCTCGTAACTGTGTCAAGACTGTACTTGGGATGAGAGAAGAGGTCGACGCCGAGCCACAGTGGCCGCACCCCGGAGCGATGTTGCAGCTCGTTGACAAACTCCACACTCTCGTCCAGACTGTGGTTGAACTCCTCCAGCGAGTCGTTCTCGGGGGCCAGCTGTCGGTCCCACACCGTCCAGTACTTGACCCCTGCCAACAACAGTGTGACGATATAGCACCGCTACCAGTTGATGACATTTTCATTCCGTGTCATGACATTCAGACTGGTTTATACCAGTTGTTAGGTTGACTTTGAGTACAGCAAATGAAGATGTCATAACATGTGGTCATTCATGGATGTGAACATGTCAATGGATCCTTTTGCTATCCATTATGACAAGCTTCCCTTTCACCTTGGTCCCTCAATAATTGGAGACAGCAAGGGACGTGAACATCTTACCTAATACTTGGTCCCTAGCTGATAAACATGGATAACTTGTCAGTCAGCCTAGAAGGGCAGAGCAGACCACCTGTTTTAGAGCTGATGAGCAGCTGTCATAAGAGTCGCAGATGTGCCCTATAAAAGGTTGATTGGCAATTCCATCCCGTCTCACCCGTTTCATCCCTGCTAGTTCATCTCCTTTCAGTGAACTGCGCAATATTCCCATGTGGAAGACATGCCTAGCGGCTCTGCTGAGGTTTCCTAATCCAGCAATCTTACATCTAATAACATTTCTTATCATATATTTCATCAACGGGTCTTTTAAAATGTCCTTAAAATGACTTCACTCACTGTTTCAGTAGATTTTACTAATTATTTATTCATATAAATTTTAGATAGAAAAAGTCTATCTATCCTATTCTATTTTCTAGACTTTCTTTAGAAATTGTGAATTTGGCCGCTATTCTAGACAAAATATAAAAAACTAGCTGCCCTGTTATGGCTTCACCTGCTTAAACTATAATTAAAACAAAATTAACTAAAGTTACTTTTGTGTGGAGCTAGTATTGAATTCTGTTGCGAAATTGTCAAACCATCTCAAATAAAGGCCACATTTTAAAGTAAAACACAAATTGTTAATTTACATAAGCGGTTTTATTCAGCTGTTGACTAAAACTGATTAAAAATCTTACCACCATAAAATTAACTTGGGAACTTTGAAGGTCTGTGGTGTGGAGTCCAAAGGTCCGAGGGGAAAATTCTTTCTTAATACACCTCTAGGGTACAAAACGACCCAGAATATTTTAAGTCTCTAAGCTTTATGGATTTTCCTCTGTGTTGCTTATAAATCAGAACAACTTTTTATATGTATATATGTGAGTTTTAAACAAAAAGTTGAACATTTTATAGGAAAGTTGGTGGAAAATGACAATTTAGGCAAATTTAAATGAAAGGTGTTTTGAATAATTTGTACAAAAAGATTCTCTTTAGAAGACATTGCTTCAACTTGGATGTTGATGCATTTTAAAAGCCTTTTTTAAGAGAATTATTCTGAAATACTTAGAACCTGTGCAGTTAGAAAAACCATCATAGCTTGTGAAGTCAGTTCTTGTCAAGGTGATGTTGGGTTTCAAACACACTCACCTAATTTAGAGTAGAACTCAAAAGCCGCTCGCAGTCGCCTCTTGTAGCTATCCAGAGTTTGAGTTCCATCGTCCCAGGATCTGGAGCCACTCGACTCGTTGAAGCCAAACCCTACAACAGAAAACATTAATCATCCCAAATAATTGAGTACCAAACTTTATTTTCTGGGAATAAATAAATTACAAGTTTTAAAAACTAAAATGTTACCAATAGTGTAGAAATAACTCAGATTTAAGTCTGGTCATTCCACCTCAAATCAACAAAATAATTATGGTTTGACACCCACGTTCTCAGATTTTGATGAAACTTGGAATAAATGTTCATTTTATGCCCCTAAGCATTCATATCCACATTTTTTTCTGCATTTCAAAGGGTTTATTTTTAACAGCTCATTGAAGTGTTTGTTATTTCATGGTTGTTTACCTTTGGCGGAATAATGTGCTCAGGACCTTAAGAGACAAAAAATGTATATCTTCCTTAGCAATGGTGATGAAAAACTGCAACTGGCTCGTTAGCCGTTACAGTATGAGATAAACAGTACTGATCAAATTTACTTGCCAGGGCTGGGATTCGAACCCACGACAGGGCCGCTGCCATGGTCTCCAAACCTTGACCACTATGCCAGCAACTCACTCAAAACCTTTGCAAAAGACAAACTATTGATTTGTTTACAAGATTTTAAGATCATTGGAGTCTCGTATTGTGTTACATAACACACATTTTTTTAAGACCATAAAGTAGGTCTTTATCTCTTGAGAGAAAACTGTTACCACGGGACGCATAGTGGAGCGAGCTCATTTTCCGAAGCTGATAATGATACTTTACACTCGAATTACATACACAATTTTTCAAAAACTGCAATTTTGGATACAACACACCATACAAATATTCAGTTTCATCCATTTTGGCTGAATTCACAAGAATGAGATTATAAATACCTGTCAGCTAGATTGGTCCAATGCAACAATCGAGCAGCTGTTTAACACTACTTCAGTGAGCGGGAAAATACTTTTTTGCCCACTAATCAGAAATCAGATGTTTTATGATGAGTTTTTAGATTGTTAAGAAGCACTTTAAGCGCGGTTGTAGGGCAAATTAAGGTAATTTGGGTATGGCCCTTACTTGTGTAACTTTGGTAGGTTAGTTGCCAGAGTTACTTACCATGGGCCAAGCTCGGCAAGTGGAAGGCCTGCCAGTACGAAACGGCCGGTCGCAACCACTCCTCCATGGGCCGCCCATGAACTCTCTCCGCAGCATTGTAGTAGCGGTAGCTCAGCGTCTCCTCTACTGGCGCATCCGGCTTGAACTCCACCTTGCTCAGGGCTGCCAACAACACATTGAAAAGATTAAAATTTGTATCCTATACTCAAATATGAGTAAGGTTTGCTTATATGCTTGTTTGCAACTCTCATCTGAATAACGGCTCCAATGATTTCATTCAAAAGTTGTAATAAACTAATTTCTGGGTTAAAAATAAGTTTTAAGTCCAATGTTAAAATTTCTAATTTTTAAATGAGATTTTCAACAAGATATACAATTTTTTGGGGTGAGGTTTTTACCAATTGTATTTTTAGGTCCAAAAGCACCTAATTCCACAATTTTAACAAAATCGTTCCACTGGATTCCGAGATAAATTTTTCAGACAGACAGACATAGCTTGTGTTAGAATATAGGATAAAACAGGAAGATACCCAATTTCATTATAGCATGAACACATTAAACAATATCCATGAGGATCGTTTTAATTCTACCAGTAATAATTATAGGACTACAGAATTGCTTATTTATGATTTACAAACATACAACATAGTTGGGAATACAAAGTACCTCAAAATTAAAAATAAGTTAGATAAATAATGTTTAGCCAGTTTTTAGTCTTAAATAACAACAATTTATTTAATAGCTATAGTAAAATTAATAGTTCTGAAGTGGGTTTCACTAAATAAAAATATGTAAAAACTAGCTGTTACCCGGCAGACGGCTGTTACCCGGCATGATAATAGTCATGCCTTTGACTATTATCAACTAAAACCAAGATCACCGGTTCAAGTAAACATGTCATTAGCTTTTATGTAAACTACAATATCTTTCTATAAGGTTGATATGGGAACCCTTTGGGCCTCTTAGGAGGAACCCAATTGAGTTAGAACAAAATGGATGGCTTATAAACCTTCCCTGGGAAATTTTACATATACATACCAAGTTTCATGGCAAACGGTCCAACGGTGTCCGAGTCCACAAACTTCAAGTATATATACAAACAAACAAATCAACATCCTTTTTACTTTCTCCTTATACATAGTATATGGAGAAAGTATTGTTTTCGTCAAAATGTTCGAATTTGAGTTGTTAGTGGAAATATTCCTTTTGGTGTTCCCTGAACCCAAAAAAGTTATTTTTATGTGATGTCTGTGTGTCTGTCTCTCTGTATGGATGCGTACAGAGCTAGAGTCCAAACCAATGGTCCAATTTTTATGAAATTTGGTATGCAGGTTCTAATCCACGACATCTCCAGGTGTTTTTTTATTTTTTGAATTTTTGATTTTGAAGGGTAATTATCCCCCAAAAACCGCCAAAAAACATGAAAAATCCAAATTTCTCAAAAACGGCTCTAACGATTCTAATTCAACTTTAGCCGTTTGTAGAACTTTTGTTTTCCAACAAAATGACACCACCCGCATTTCTGTAAAAATTCGGGTTCAGAAATTATAGGGCTTAAAACATAACAATTTAGGTTTTTTGGATTTTACATAAAAAATATTACCGTTCACCATTAAAAAGAGCTCAAAAAACTAAATAATTTAGTATTTTGAATTACTATTCTACAACTGATGGTTGCGGGGAGAATTTTAATTTTAATTTTGCGGTAAACACACAGTACGTTGTCCAATGTTATTCTTATGGGGAACACAAAAATTACTATTTCTCTCTTATTTACTGATAAATTTCGTTCAGACTTGATATGCTTGTAAAGTTAGCATTGACCAACAGAGGAAACTCGAAATATATGTTGTCCCTTATCAACCCTGGGGGGGGGATAGGGGCATTTCCCCTCTTAAAACCATATATGTGTAGCAATGGATTCTGTAGTGCCTCCAAAACAGGGGTTTGGGTGGATGTTTTTGAAAACAACTTGAATACAAGATTTTCTATACATTCAACCGTGCTTTGTATTCTATATTTAGTAAATAAAAAGTAATTTAATCATTAAAGTTGGGCTAAAAGGGAGGAAGTATGTGTCAGTTTCCTGATACCATTTATTTATAAATATAGATTTAAACATCAGTTTATTAAATATTATGTTTTCATCTGATCAAAATATTAATCGGCTAAAAACATTATTGGTTACATTTTCTAAAGTTATGTGTTACTGTGAGTGTAAATACATAGAAAAACAGCCTCAAATGTTTCTTACTCTGAGTTTCAAAACTATTAAACCAGATATAGTTGAGCATTTTTTTCATTCGTAAATAAGGTTTCCGAATATATCAAATGTTAATATTGCTATAAAACACCAGTGTTTGTAAATTCACATTAAATGTTTAGTCTTCACTTTTTGTCATACATTTCAAATTGTATATCTGTGGGTGCAAGGATAACAATACAAAATTCCATATTTTCAGTCAGTGTAGCGATTTGTTCAACATTATATATTAGCAACCTTGTGTATGAAATTAGAGTTTGCAATGTGATTATCAATAAGGTTTTCCTAAAGCACCAATCGCGTTATACCAATTTTAGCCTCTAACATTTCATCCTGCTTTTTCTACGTATAATTTTCAAATTTGATCTAACAGTTCCCCTACACCATTCTTTAGTCTTCACAAACTTAAGCAGCCATCGAGCAACTTAGCAGTTTATTACCCTCTAATCCCCCTCTAATCCCTCTAATTACAGTATTGCCTCATCTATTACTAACCTAAGCTCTGAAAAATACTCACCAGGGAAAAACTCGTTTGCCTCTGGGACATTGGTGCGCGTGGAAACGTCGCGAAGGGTTGAGGTTTTCTGCCGCTTGGCAGCCTGGGTGGTGAACATAGCCATCGTACGGTAGTGGCAGCACTGATACTGCAGAGGCCAGGACGGTACAGAGGACAGCGCAGGAGAAGGGTGCTTATATGACCTGCTGTCACCCGATCCCACACTGTTCCGCCCTCTGCTCATGCTCCTGTCACACTCGTTGCTTCCGAAACTTAACACCACTGTTCTGCTAGGGGTATCCTGTGGCCTGTGCCAGGACTAAATGTGTTGGTAAAATTTAAAAGTGACTAGTGGAAAAATACATTTAACGATTTTTAGCGTTTCGTTAAATTTGTTGTTAGTAAATACAAGAAATAAATTAAATATTTAACGGATTATGTAACTGCTAAAATGTTCAAGTGTTGTTATTTTACACTTTTCCATGAGTACATATTAATGTATTGTGTATGAAATAAGTTTATATTGGTTTCATCCATACACACAAATAATAAATTTGATTGGCCGCTTAGTTTTTTGATATATCAATATTAATTTATGTATTAATTGAGTAAAAATCATGTTCCTAAACTCTACTCACAAAAATTTAGAATATAAATGTATTAATTAAGAACATAACATGTAGATTTCATAAACCCAAACAGGAAAACAGCAGCAGTCAATGAAATCCTGACTTCCACAACATAGAAAACACTAAACTATCACCAACAAGAAACACACCACTCTGCAACTTCAATAGACTGGATTTGAACCCAATATAAATCGTGAAGAAATAGTCAAATAAAGCAATATCATATTAAACAGCTCATCCTGCACTATTTATTGAGTACCAATGTGTAAATTCAACAATGATACTGGATAATATTATTGGATGCTATCATCAAAAACATTATTGAAATTTTAATAATAATTAATGATAATATACAATTAATTACATTATATAATTATAAAATTTATATTTCAATATTATAATACTAATATTTATTTTAAATACTGACAGTTAACAATTTTTCTTAACTACATTTCTTGATATGTGAAGGCCTATTTATTGTAATTTAAATTTAATCAATTTTGCATTATGAAACTACTGTTCTCTTATTGTACGTATTGTTCAATTCTGTTCTAGGTCATATAAGCTTGTGTTATTTATCTATATTAAAATAACTATCCTTGATGTATATTGTTTGGTGATAAATAAAGTAGTGGGTGTATTCCTGTTTTATGGTGTGTAAATTAGTAAATCATTTATTAGACTAAATATAATTAATGAAATAAAAACTTCAAATATAAATTTTATTATTTAATTTATGCTATTAGGAGTACGCTCAAATATTCGTGTAATGGGATGACCGAACTTAGAAATGGTAGATGAAAGTTGGTGCTGATAACTCAAGTTCTAATGAAAATTTCATCACAAAACATTAAATAAATAGTCTTGATCCTAGGAACTTTGTAAGAAAATATCTACTTTTGCTTTGGTTAATTTTAGGTCTTGGTTAATACATCCTTCTAAAATATATTAAATTATATATTAGAGGTTCAAATTCTTCAACAAAAAATAACACAGTAAGATGTTTATGCAGTGAGGTGTGCCTCTATTTCTAAACTGGAAATTACCTCAGTACGCAGGTTTGCTATGACGGGGGTATTTAAATATAATACTGACAAAATAACACAGCAGGCAGAAGTAAAAATACCAAATAAATGGCTGCTGCAATCTAGTGGATAAACTATTACTCACATTATAGGAGAACATTATATTTATTTGTAAAAACTGGTATTCTAAAAATTTCAAAATCCTTTGATAAATTGAATTAACTCATGTTAAACGGAGACTACTTTAATTATTGAATCATGACACATATAAATAGGATAATTTGTAAGTAGTTGTTTGTCATTACGAAACAATATTTTATTAGCATTTCACGCTTTACTAATGGTAATTTTGGACCTTATGGAAATTTTACAACTTTTAAAAATTAATTATTAAAAGAACGGTTAAACGAATGTGATCCATTTTTTAACTGGAAGCTTAAAGTGTACTGAAAAACAGTTGTGTAAAATTTGAAAGCGATTTATGCAGCCATTTTCACATTGTTGCATTACGAACGCACACACCCACACACTGACGGACAACGAATCATTGTCTCTGATAATACATAGATTCCTTCACTTTGTTCCGTCATCAATTAGTATTAATAATACAGGATATTAACCATACAAACTATATTAATACACTTTATTAAATTAAAAAGCATGATTTTACACTTGAATTGCTTAACTAAACTAATAATATATATATGCTTAACATAATTCTTTGCATGAACATATAATACATACTACACTTCATAATATATACACTTCTACATATAATATATACATACAAATCTACTAACAAGACTCTTACCCCATTCAAATGAACAATATAAAACATTAAATTAAACTAAACACAAAACAAAAATTACCCTGCTAAAAGTAAACAACAACATATAGTATATCCTTAAAATTACATTTGCGGAAATCCTAAAAGAAATGCTAAACCTTGGAGTATAAAAACCAAGCAACTGATTCAATAACTTTGTCACCAATTTATTTCCAAAAAGAAAACCAAAGTGGAAAAGACCAATCCAAAAAGTAAAAGGTACAATATTGGCTGAATTTTGGCGAGTTTCAAAGGTTCAGGTTCTCTGAACGTGGGAATATCTTGCTCAATGAGAACATGACTGACGGAATATTTCGGCCAGCGTCTGAACACTTGCTCCCTCCACTGTTTGGGCAGACCAGCCTGCAGGACAAAAGTAAACAACAATAAGAAAATTAAAACAATACCTCATTGAGAAATACCCATTAAAACTTAAAATAGTCTAGTTCTATTGTCAAACGTTAATCTAACTCCAAGGCTAGCTTCAAATTACAATTCATATATTGTTATGGAAAGTCTGCTATTAATTTTAACAATATATAATAAAATATGTCACACAACAGTACAATCACACACTTACACTTCACTTATAAAACAAACTGTAAAATCTACATGAAAGATGGTAAAAAACAAACAATTTAGACTGGTGGCACCGATTATCAGGCCCAATCAGAGAATGTGTTGCGGAGATCGGTGTCACAGGTCGAAAAAGATTGCCTTGTACTATGTTTTCATCGTCTTTTATGTAATTTGAATATATTTTGTAGTGCTTTTATGACATATTATTAATATTGTCACAATTACTAAAATACTCTGTTTACATTTTAAGGGATCATTTATTTGGCCTAAAAATCCTACAAAATTATTAGTATTATTATATTGAATATTACCTACTTTGTTTAAAAGGGTAGGTTTGTTCAGGGGAGAGGTCATGGGGGTCAAGACCCCCTCAAAACCACGGATCCTCATGTATTTTACCCATGTTTCACCGTAGAGGTTATGGTATTTTGACAATTTATTTTGTTTTCACTCATGACTCCCACCCCCATAAAACGATAGTCTGTATCCACCCCTGTAAAAGAGGCAGTCCCGATTATTGGGAAAGTGTTACCAGGTATGCTGTTGTAATATTATTAACATCTAGTTGTAACAACATGTACCATGCTGATCAACTTGTTTATTAATTGTAATATAATGATTGTTCTTTGTTTAGAATTTATTGTTGGAGATGATGAGTTTATGTTATTTTACCAGGAACACAAATATTAGGGCAACAAATATTAGGCAAACAAATATTAGGGCAATAAGGCTTATGTAAGAACAATGCTAAATCATCAAGACAACCAATTACAAAACAAACCAGAGACCTGTATGAAACGATGAGTGATGGCAGTCAGTGGCCGCAGCAGGGGTGAGTGTTTCTTGACCCCCCATGACAGGTGGCACCCCTGAGTAAACTGCTTGGTCCGGCGGAACTTTTGTAGGTCATCGTAGGTCAACCCCTGGGTAGTGGTAGAGAAGAAGTCATCCCCATAATTCTGACAAGGAAATGCCAACTTCTTATCTTTCTTTATCACTTGTTCAACTTGTTCTTTCTCCATGTAAACATATCTTTGTTCAAATTCTCTGCTCCATCGGTCCTGTAAAATTAGTGTTTAAGTATAAAGTATTTTTAAACTTTTTTATTTATAGGTAACATCTTTCTGACATGATAATTCAGTTGTGAAGGTTATAACGAGATGGAACAAATTACTAGAATGTATGTAATCCATAATAATCGTAGAATTAATGAACTCAATAATTTTAATGTTTCAGAAATAGTTGTATTGAATTGCGCTATGACATGACTACCGGTATCCCTGTGCGCAGAGCGAGACACCAGCTAGCAGCTCGTCTATCAAACTACATTATTAAAAGAATTTCTTGATTTTTGTATGGTGGTTTTAAGCTTCTAAAAATAAAACTATTAATTTGCATACATGTTTGCTATCAATCAAAAGCTCTTATCCCTTTCCACTCTCATTTTTAAGACTGGCCTATTCCTTTCCAGTTGCATTTAAAAACAAAGTTGGTGAGTTAATTAGTTATTAGTGAATTTCCTTTGGAAAGTGAACTATTTGCATGATCCGCACCGTGAAACTTAAGTCCGGGACCACCATAGAAGTTCCTAACGTGACCCCCTGATGACACGTTTTGGGGGGTCGTTCAAAATTTTATATATATATAATTCTAAATAAATTTAAAATACCTGAGTACCCTTAAAAGGGTACTCAGGTATTTTAAATTTATTTAGAATTAGAATTATAGTAGCCCTATTAAATGAACTAAAAATTTCAATATATATATATATATATATATATATATATATATATATATATATATATATATATGTGTGACAACAAATGTGACCGCTAGAGTGCAAACACACACACACACACACACACACACACACACACACACACACACACACACACATATATATATATATATATATATATTGAAATTTTTAGTTCATATAATTCTAATTCTAAATAAATTTAAAATACCTGAGTACCCTTTTAAGTACCCTTTCACATATATGTGTGTGTGTGTGTGTGTGTTTGCACTCTAGCGGTCACATTTTTTGTCCAATTTACTTCAAATTTGGTAGGGACATTCCTTTCTGTAATCAGTTGGACAAGTTCGTTGGGCAAAAGAATCGGAAAACTCTAAACCCCTTTTTTGGGGATTAATCTTTCAAATTTAGATTTTGTGGGCCCAAAAAGGGTCAGAAAAGCCCCGTATGTAAAATTAATGCATGTAAAAAGATGGGAATTAGTGAGACAAAAGTTTGAAGCCCTTTCTCGTCATTCTAGCATACATATTTATCGAGTTATTAAAGAAAATGTGGTTCGACTAAACACAGTACGTTGTCTTATGGGGGTTTTACACTAGAAAAGCCTGTTATTCCTTTGTTAGAGTACTTTTATCATCCCCAGCAACCTCACACCTACTTTCAAGCCTGTCTGGATCTTCTCCTAACATTATAATGTGCAAAATTGCATTCCCAGCTTTGCAGGTAAATTAAACCAGGAGCATCAGAACAGCCAAAAAATCACTGTTTCAAATTTTAATAAAAATTGGAATAAATGTATGTTTTTACTCTGATTTTGAGTTTTAAAAGTTTTTATGTGGAAATTCACTTCCCTCACGTCAGCGTGCTGCGTGCGAACTCGTTTTTTCTTTTATTTGTTAAAAAAGCAGACTTGTGTTTTTATTTTGATACAGATAATTTGGGGACTAACAAAAACTCAAAAAACTAAAAACGCATGGGTGGGTGAACCCCGCCAAAAGATGGAGCACATTTGATTTGAATGAATCATGGGCAGGCCCGCCCAGAGGGGGGCAAGGGGGACAATTGCTCAGGGGCCCGGACTGTTTGGGGGTCCGGGCCTGTCGGGTGGGGGGCCCCAAGCAAAACCTAAAAAAAAAGTCAACAACTTGGATCCAGACGCAACGAGAGCTCGTGAAATGGGCCCATACTCTAATTTGCCCAGGGGCCCGAAATTTCTCTGGGCAGGCCTGATCTCGGGAAGTAAAGCCAGTTTTTGAGCATCAGGACCCATAACAATATGGCGGCGGTCGGATATGATTCATCATGTGACTAATCAAACTTATAGGTCATTTGGCCTCAAACCAAATTTCACATTATCTTGGCAAAAATTCTAATTCAGCTGTTCCCTATCTTTCCCATACTAAACAGGAGCATCACATGATGAAACATCTCCGACCGCTACCATCTTGTTGTGGGTTTTGCTGCTCTAACACTGGCATCACTGTTCGAGCCATATGCTCCATCTATTGGTCTTATATGATAGCTGCTGTAATCTTATGGAGTTATTTG
The DNA here is from genome assembly GCA_963675035.1 of Allygus modestus. NCBI lineage: Eukaryota > Metazoa > Arthropoda > Insecta > Hemiptera > Cicadellidae > Allygus > Allygus modestus. Next base: position 13,927,372 of record OY776115.1, read on the forward strand.
ATTTAGGTTGCCAGCTGATTCAGGGGCGGATCCAAGAGTGGGCGGTAGGGGTGGTTGCCCCCCCCAAACCTAAGAATTATTGTGTTTTATTTTATTATTCAGGCATACAGTGAAAGTTTGAATAAATCAGAATGAAAATGTATATAGCAAAAGCCTCCCGAAACCCCGTTTTTCGGTTCCGAGAGTCAAATTTTGCCGCTCTCGTCTACATCGTTACATTAAAATTCAAACTAATGCACCTAAACGTTCGATAAATGGAATAAAATATATACCATTACACAGGTGAAATTTTAAACTTCCATTTTAGTATATAACACATTACTTAGATCCATGTCTTTCACCTAATAGCATCTTACACAAACATGGATGTTCCTGAGTATCGCGAAGTTGTTGCAGTTTTGCCAGTTGGTAGACCAAAAATTCAGTGTTTTCAACATGGTCTTGGAGGTAGATTTTAGCCACACACAGCAAAGGTTGCTACCATTGTATTCGGTGATTTTTTTAACTGGATTTCGCCCTCCTACCGTCGTTTGCTGTCGGCTGTGTTTTGTTTACAAGTTAGGTTTGATTTTTGTATAAAACCGCGTAATCCGTTGCTAGGCAATAAAATAAATACCCAGTGGCTAGGCTAGAAGCAAAAAGTGCCTCAAATTATATGTAATGAAATAAGAAGAAACAAAGATTAAACTGCGTGCAAACGGAAGCTCATTCGCCAAGTATTTTATTTTGTAAAAATGTGGTACGACATTTTCTTTTTTAGAGTCGTTGGCCTTGGCTTTCAGCATCATTCCTCATTGTATCTTTGCGAATCATAGTTCAGTCTTGCAGATTTCAAATTCGTTTTGTAAATAGTTTTTTGCGTGGGTAACTACTAAAATAAATTGTTTATTTAGGCATCTTACTTGTTCTTAGACGCCTACAGATGACGTAGAAAAAAGTGTAATGCCTAAATATTTTTTTATTTTTATTTAAGGTCGGGCGCAGTAGAAGTAACGTTAATTTTTGTTTACCTTACTTATAAAGTTATGATTTTTTTCTTTAGTACAAGGTTATTGATATATGATGTTAACTTACTTTCATTCGCTGTATAATTTCATATAGATACAAAAATAATAATGGGGGTGCCAGGGACCACCCAGGGGGAGGAGGAGGGATATCTTTCGGTGACTGCCCCCCCAAACATGACCTCTGGATCCGCCCCTGAGCTGATTATAATGTTACAATTTCCAAAACATGTGGGTGTATGCATTAGAGATCCTCTTATGGCAGAATGACTAGCTACTTTAAACTACTTAATTATTGTTTTTCCATTCCAATTTTTTGCTAGTTAGCTGACAGTTTTCACCCCTTTACGATTTCATTAAAATCTTTTAACCCCACTTACATCAAAATCAAACCCCACATTCTTGATTTCCGTTGTGTGAAGTATCCTGTAGCGCTGGAGGGTCCAGTAGAAGCCGCCCTGAACCAGTTGTTGATAGGTGTCCACCCGGGGGGAGTAGAGGGGGAGGGTGAGCCGAGACACTATCCCAGTAGAAAGGGAGGTCGTGAGCAGCAGAGAGAACACGGACCAGGCCGTGAGCAGAGGGCGAGAGGTCGAATGGGCCGGAGTGGAGGAAGTGGTCATGAAGTGGCCGAATATTGTGAGCACACTGGCAGCCCAGCCTGCAACATGAGAGAGTAGTGGAGGTTAGATTTGTTGGAAAGTAATTTTGGCCGGATTGAACAAGATTGTATTATTTGGGAAGGTACAATTCCCTCGGAAAATCTTAAGTATTCACCTGGTGAAGATTATAAAGTGTGCGCGAGCTGAAGACCTCAGACTGATGATAGTTGACGACATCCTGAACACGTAACTTAATTGTGGCCTTTTTCAACCGAAGTTTGTTTTATGTATACAATGGATAGAAAACTATGCAATTATTTTTACTTTCTCCCCTTATACCATTGATTATACATCCTACGGAATAGATCAACCTAGGTTACGGGCCGGGCGTGCCTCGGCATTGCTGCACTGGCCTCGAGCTTGGCTGAGATCCCGCCAGAGCGCAACCAGTCGGCTCTTCCCCTCTTTCACCCCTCACTCTCCCTGCTCACCGATCACCCCCTCCAGGCCAGTCAGTGTCTCAGCGACTGCCAAACGGGATGGATGCTCGCGCTGTTTCTCGTGAAAACGCGGCACCCCGCCGACTTGCTCCCCCCTCCCCACAGCAGTCCAGCCCGGCTCGAGTCGCCGCGGCTTTTGAGACACTAGCAGAGATGGCCGTTGACTTACTGTCTTTGTATCCGTTGGTTTCGCTCATCACTTGATGCTTTGTGTATGTCAAAAATACACATGACCAGCACTCTAATAGTCGAATGAAATCAATTATGTTTCTAAAATTATTGGTAAACTATGCCGTATAAATTTTGCGTTCATATTGTAGAAGTAATTATGACTCAATGCAACCTGTCACCATATTGTGACTAGCTTAACACCAGTTGAAATATTAACAATTTTAATGATTATCTGCTGTTATAAAATAAATCAACAACGATTAAATAATTGCGAGTGATGTCTATAAACAAATACTCCAATCATTATCTTTCATGCTACGTTTCGCTATTTAGGATGAAATTATGATTTATTATTAATTAATATCAAATACCGGAGTTCAGCCAAGATATATGAGAACTTATAACTATAATTGGTTTATATAATTAATTATTAAGTGCCGATTACTAGTTAAAAGCCCCATTACTACGTCAAAGTTTCCATCTGCAATGGAGTACTTCTTTTATCTGGCAAAGAAGTTCCCTTAGAGATAGGCACTCTATCGCTCTAAGGGACGAAAAAGCCACTTAAGGGTCAACCATAAATTACGCACCGGAAAAATAAAATTCTTTGGACTCCCTAACACCTTTATTTACCCTCTATCAATGCAGCGTATTGTCATCGCTATCATAAATATCGCTATCATTGTCAAAGATGCAATAAATCTTTCTTCCCTCAACGAGAAAGTAAGGTGTTTTTTTTGAAACCCCCAACAGATCGGCAGCTTTCCTATTAGTGGAACTCTGATCACAGACCACTGCCTTTACATCCAGCCCAGTGGTTGACACAGCAGTCACACAGTTAGTAATTAATTTACTAATAGTTTTGGCTGTTACAGACTTGTCGACTATATAATATGCCACGGGCATCTTCCACTTATGTACTAGACCTCTGGCCATGAACAGAAGGACTTTGCTGCCAGGTAGAGGTTTTCTTCCTTCTTCTCCTAGGTCCACCAAACCTAAAAAGGAATCCGAAGTTAACGTTTAGTTGCGAAAGCTTAAATAATAATATATTACAAAAAAAATTAAGCAGGTACACTGAATTTATATGACAAGCCTGCTTTTTTATGTATTAACATGTGATCTTATAGAACAGGTTAGGGTAACGTTAGGGTTCGGCGAACACAAGACCAATAGAAGGGGCGTATGCACTAGTATAGCGTAACAGCAGGTGAGGAATAGTCCGCCATCACTGTAGATAATAGAAAGACGAAATTGTGTTTTTGAGAGCAAAAAATTGCAATACGCGCTCTCCAAATAAACTGTAGTTTAACACACTTAGGATTGAGATATAACTTTCAAATTTGACATGGATATAAAACAGTAGTTTTTAAAAATAACCTGGATATTTCATATGTGATGTTAATAATTAATCAGTAATTTTATTTTTAAATTGAGTTATTTGGCATTTTTTTAGTATTAATAAATTTAATAATTTAGTTACCCTAATATTTAGTTTAAATTATATTTTGTAACTTCCACCAAGTCCCTTTTTAAGTCATACTCCAATCCGTGCTTCATGCTCATTTCGTCGAACATCAATACTGTTTTTTTTTACATTTCTGGCATACATTCTGCTTTGTTTTTCAGAAACTGTAGCAGGTCAACACATATTCCTGCTTTCAGATTAATTCCCTGAAGCCATCGAACTATCGTGGTTGAACTTGGTAAGGCAAACCCCTCACTTCTCATTTGTTCGTACAGTCCCGGAGATTTGTACCTTTAAAAAAATTCAACATACTACAGAAACATCAAAGTGAAGTCACAAACCAAGTTCCATCCATATACATACATAAATAAGCGATATATAAATTTTAATTATTCTCCATAAGAAAAACATGGGGACCGAGTACCTAGGTGTGCTGCCACGGGAACCATACGCGAAAAATTGTTTTTTTTTTGCAAACAACAAACCAAAACCAGATGAAGCCATATACCAAGTTTCGTCAGTGTATGTTAATAAATAAGCAAGATATAAAATTTTGATTTTTCTCCATAAGAATAGCATTAGACTACGGAATAGCCGACTACGGTAATAGCTTCTTCCCTTTAGGGGAAATTCGCTAAAATTAGATTTAAATAAAAATTACATGTGAAAACCCAAAAAAAAAACATTTTTGGGGTACAAAACCCCCCTTAGGATTGTGCGATTCGTCTGGTTTTCGAACTTCTTCAAATAAATGGTGCTATACACATTTGTACCAAATTTAATTAAGATGGGACCGTTTTACGAAATTTATCGTGCTTACGGACACACACAGACACACACACACACACACACACACACACACACACACACACACACACACACACACACACACACACACCGACACACACACACACACACACACACACACACACACACACACACACACATATATATATATATGTGTATATACATATTTACAAATTTGAACGAATGGTATTTTTGGCATCTGGGTACCTCAAAACAAAAAGTTATCATGGTCTCGGGCTTAAGTCTTACCATGAGACCTACGGTAATCGCTTATTCCCTAAATTAAATATTTAAATATAATTAACTATACTATAAATTAAAATGATTACATACCTCATTGACAGAGCTTGCTGTTTTTCTTTGTCTGTATACGGTTTTGTCTTCTGATCGGTGTGGTTTAATTGCATAGCAACAAAACTGGAGACTTTTTCTGGCAAGTAACTTTTTATCGATTCTATGATCTCTGCTTTACTAAGTTTGCTTTTTTTCACACGCGATCTTCTTATTGCTTGCTGATATTTCCTCTTCAGTTTGATTTAATTTTTCAATTTGTTTAAAAGCCGTTTCTTGCTTGGTGTAATTTTACCAGGAGTTGGATTACGTCCTTTCACAGTTTTAAACTTTTTATACTGTGGTGTTCTAATAGGGCTCTCTACTACGCCGCTCGAGTGAGCCATGGTTGGAGAAGTAAATAGCGCTCTTCGATCGGGACTTTGGTTCGCTTGGAATAGATGTGGTTGTTGGCTCCTGAGCTGATTCATGTATTGTTGTTTGTTTAGGAGTTTTTGGACTATCAATCGAGAGTAATGTTGGAACAGCATTTTTCTTCAACAGAGTTTTCATTAAACTTGTAAAACAATCGTTGGTGAAATGCACTTCACAAATTACTCTTCTTCCTAGAGTTTTTTCGGGAAGAGATATCAAGCTGTCATTGGCACAATTTATCACCCATTGTTGACAGATTTGTGGTCTTTTTGTCGGGAAAGAAAAGAAGTGAAGTGATGGACACCGAGCTTTTGACCTCGCACATCCGGTAAAACAACACTTATGATAGTTAGTATTTTTAGTAGTTTCACTCGTACTAGCCATTTCACGTTTTACTTATAAATGCAGACACACTATACACATACACGCAAACGCACACGACCAATAGAAAAACAATAATAGAAATAAACTAAGTATAAAATAATAGTTTTCGGTCAATTAATATGCAATACAAAACACTGCCCTTGCGTGGATTAACAAGGCCGCACTGAACTGTAGGCCGGACCCAAGATGCCCCCTCCACTAGCTGGCGCCACGGCAATAGAGTGTACAGCGGCATCGCGTAGGCGGGCGCAGCTTGTTGCATTGCCGCCGCACCGTCAGGGAATATATTTATTGTTTACTGGTTTAATTGTGTTTATTTGCATAAAGATCAGATTTCCATGAATATGGTTGTGTTTTTTGTTGTAATAATAAACACGGTAATTGTTAATCAAGGTTTGACAAAGTCCTCAATGTTGTATAAATTATTTGAAAGAAGGTATTCTTTTAAAATTATCTTAAACTCGTTTGGATAGTTAATTTTTCTGGTAATTTCGTATACGTTTTTGTTATTGTTAATGACAAAATGTTGAATTTAAATTTAAAATGTAGGCTACTTTATACAGAGCCTATGATATTGATTTTTAAATATATTTCTGAACCTCTATGACCTAAAAATTATTTATGTTTCAATGATTGTAAGTGGGGAATTTAGGTGTATTATATACTTACTGGTGATGATATACTAACATAAATAATCGGACAGCTTTGACATATTTATGTATTTTGTCATATAACTGGGGGAACATTTTATTTTTTCCTCAGAAAGTAATATTTTATAACATTGGAAGAACCTAATCATTCTTTAATAACTCTTTTCTTACCCACACTGAGTTTATTAGGATAAAATGTTTATTATTTAGGAATTTGAAAGGTTTCTTATTTTACGAAAGAGGGCTTTGCGGATAATAGTTCAGTTAAAAAGGACGCATTCTTTAAGAAAACCCTATAAAAGGATTAATTTACTTGCTCTTCCTTCTGTTTAAATTTTTGAAACCACCATTTTTTGCGTTATAAATGTAACTTGAACAGAGATGGGATTTGAGCCCATTTTAAGATCGGAACAAGTGTGGCCGTGGTTATCACCTGGGGCCGTGTGTTATTATTCCTACCTGTGCAGTGACAAGCACACTGGGATCTGTAAAGAAATTTTTGGGTTGTACACAGCGGTTTCAGTAACAAGTTTACAAAATTAACAACAGCATTTAAAATATTAACGATGAAATTACGAAAATTTAATATATATTGTATTTACATTAAACCAGAAATTACTCCACAAAAATTTGAGAACGATTGCTCCAGCAGTTATTTTACAATAAATGTTTAAACTTCACTTACAATGCGAACCTTCAGAAACCTGGAACATTTCATGGTTTTTACAAGATAACAATTTCTCGGCTTGACCCAAATCTTTTTTATTGTCACAAAATTAAATATATTGAAATAAGCTTCAGTTTAACATTTATTTCATTCAAATCGGTTGATCCGTTCCAGATTTAGGCCTAATATATGGGTTCAAACTAGAGAGCACATATTTTTCCCTCAGTCAGCTAATTCCTCGGCTCGGCTGTCAAGGTAGCACTCGCTGCGCCAGTCGCCACGGAGTACAATCGTCTCTAAAAGGAGGGGTGGAAGAGGGGACGGTAGTTGATGGATTCGCCGCTTGCAGCACTACGGTACGGTAGCTGACGACACTCCAACTCGGCGTGTTTCAAACGTCAGCCGATAGAATGCGCCAAAGGAGGTCGCCAAGGTCGGCTTCATAAAACAGCATTACTAAGTTTATCTATTCTGTAGGATGTATAATCAATGCTTATACATAGTATATGGAGAAAGTATTGTTTTCGTCAAAATTTTCAAAATTTGAGTTGTTAGTGGAAATATTTGTTTTGGTGCTCCCTGAACCCAAAAAAGTGATTTTTACGTGATGTCTGTGTGTCTGTCTATCCGTCTGTCTGTCTATCTGTCTATCTGTCTGTCTGTCTGTCTGTCTGTCTGTATGTCTGTTTGGATGTGTACAGAGCTAGAGCCCTAACCAATGGTCCGATTTTTATGAAATTTGGTATGTAGGTACTAATCCACGATATCTCCAGGCGTTTTTTCATTTTTTTGAATTTTTGATTTTTAAGGGTAATTATCCCAAAAAAAACCTGAAAAATCAAGATTTCTCAAAAACGGCTCTAACGATTTTGATTAAACTTTAGTCGTTTGTAGGGTTTTAGTTTTCCAACAAAATGACACCACCCGCATTTCTGTAAAAAATTCGGGTTCAAAAATTAAAAGACTTCAAATATCAAAAATTCTGTTTTTTTTTATAAAAAAATACACACATATATATATAAATATATACATACATATATATATATATATATATATATATATATATATATATATAAACCATTACTATTCACCATTGAAAAGAGCTCAAAAACTAAATAATTTAGAATTTTTAATTACTATTCTACGATTACTGGATGCGGAGAAAATTAAAAATTTTATTTTGCGGTAAACGCAGTACGTTGTCTAATGTTATTCTTTTGGGGAATACAAAAATTACTATTTCTCTCTTATTTATGTATCAATTTCGTTACAACTTGATATGCTTGTCAAGTTAGCATTGACCAACAGAGGAAATTCAAAATATGTTGCCCCTTAATAACCCTGAGGGGGTGGAATAGGGGGTATTTCTCCTCTTAAAATCACGTGTGTAGCGATGGATTCTGTAGTGCCTCCAAAACAGGGATTTGGGTGGACGTTTTTGAAAACAACTTGTTTGCAAGATTTTCTGTACATTCGACCGTGCTTTGTATTCTATATTTAGTAAATAAAAAGTAATTTATTCATTAAGTTGGGCTAAAAGAGAGAAAGTATGTGTCAGGTTCCTGATATCGTTTTTAATAATAAATAAATTATACAAAACAAATCAATCCTGGAAATACTAACTTTACAGGTAAAGCCCGATTACAGGGACAACGCCGTACCCGACCAGTGTAAACAAAATATCACTTTGATGACCTTCACAAAAAAGCTTTATTTAAACATTTTAAAATCTCTAAAAAAACCTTCCTAACAAATATGATGAACAAAACCGCGACGATCCCTGGCGGCGTAAGACGAAACTACGTCGACAAATCTCTAACATTAATTTGTATTGCGTGTCCCCTCTAGTAGATATAAACCCAATGATAATATAGATTACTAATGTAGGAACTTCTTATAGGAAAATTACTTTTTCTTGTTGGCCTATTGAAAGTTCAAGGTTTATCAAACTCTCCCCAGGGATACTGAACTGAAGCAAAGAATTACTGAGGAAATTCAGGCGATTCCTCAAGAAATGCTGGAACGAGTGTTTGTTGGCTTTTTCAAGTGACTTGAGGAATGTCAGCTCGTTCAAGATCGTCATTTAAAAGATGTAGTTTTCAAAAAATGACGTTGACAGAGTAAAATGGCAGAGTATAACGTATGTTTTTTTGTGCCAATTAGCTGTAAAACATTGAAAGTACTCAATTTGACATATTTAAAAATATGGTGTTCTCATTTGTATCACCATTGGTGTTCTCATTGTACTTACTCTGGTATTGCGTTCGCGGGTCCCTCACCATCCCCACATGGTACACAGCCACCACAACTGCGAAGGCGACCAGGGTGAGGATCCACACGAGGGGCTGCAAGATGGTTGTGACCACCCTCCACTGGAAGTCAATCTGCACTGGTCTCCGCACCAGAAATGCTATTGAGTTCTAAATTAAACAAAACCTAAAATTATTTCTTAATTGTTACCGAAAGACGATCCACATTTAAATGTTTATACCATAATAATCCTTAAAAATAAATATCAGAAGAGGTTTAAGAAGAATGTCATTTTTATATAATCTGGAAACTTTAAAATCCATATATTTTGGCCATATACATTCACATTTATATTATGGGTTGGCCATTTATGGAGGAACATAAAAGAAATCTTAACAAAATTCTGAGACTTCAAAAGAGAGCTTTACGAATTATGTTAAATTTAGAAATGGACATATCAGTAAAAGAACAGTTTTCCAAATTAGACACCTTAACGGTTTATGATCAGTACATTCTTTACTGCATTATTTGTGTTAAAGGTCAGCTTCACAATGTTGATCGTAGACATGTTCATTCACATTTTACTAGGAACAGAGAAATAAGCATTGCCCAACATAACCTTGAATTTAATATAAAAAAAATCATCTTATATGGGGTCAAAATTGTTGAACCATATACCATCCAATTTAAAAAACAACATGGACAAAAAATGTTTTAGAAACATAGTTAAAAATTATCTTTTGCAAATAAATTTCTATTCACTGGAAGAGTTATTTTTTAAGTTGGTGAAAAAAGATCCATCAAAGTTTAATATTTAAGGGTTAACGACGGGGGGTCACTTTAAAACAATTCAAAGTTTTGTTATTGATCAACCACCACGTCATAAGCCTAAATTAAAACTCTTACTTGAAAAATTGGTATGAGTGTGAGATTCACATATTTCAATCTCAATTCACATTGAGCTACATTTGTGAATTGGGTAATTCACAACTAACCCTGTTAAGAGATGGGCCGAAATCAAGAATCTTGTAGAAGGAAGGAATCTGCCAGATGTTTGCCACTGCCATGTCAGCCTTCCCCTCTTGCATGGCCTGTGATAGCCCCTCCCCATGCCATGTGCCGTTGGACAACAATCGGCCCCAGTGTTCGTACACATCGTACTGCACTGAGAAGTTCAACTGCCGAGACAACTCCTTTACCAGTGTGAACTCGATTCCATCTCCTGTCTCTGCAAGAAAGTGAAAGAGTTGTAAAAGGTAAGTCTCAATCAAACTTTGCTGAAAACAAATAGAAAATTTGATAATACCGAAATCCCCGCTTTCAACAATATCAAAGGTGATTGAGAAAGTGATGCTGGCCGGGTTGATGGAACACGTAACTGTCAGCAACATGCATTTTTTAAGAGGATGTTGGAGACGCAAGTGCTGCTGGTCAGATGTAAGCTGTGAACGTCTGAATGTTTTGCCACCAAAGATGTTACAAAAACTACAGAACTAAAGAAGTAGTGCCGATCTGAACAATTCCTACTACAGTCGGGCTTGGATTTGAATCCAAAATTACACCTTGAGGAATATCTATATGAGTGAAAATGGTGAGGTTACTGGAATAACCCGTTTGAATAATACATCTTTTATTTGTTTTAATTTATTTGAAACGCCCGTCAAGAATTATTTAAAGTAAGTAATTTAATTTAATTTATTTTCCGCTAAGGTTAAAATTATTAAGATAAAGATAGAAACAAAGAGAACAATGAAGCAGAGTATAAACATATAAAACAATAAAAAATGAGTTTGTGTATTTCCTACCTGACGAAAAGAGGAGCAGTTTTTGTTATAGGCCAGCTGACGCATGCTAACAAGCGACAGTTTCAATGTCGACTTGCCCTCAACATGTATTTACTTAACACATTATTTTGCTGTTTTTATTTTACCAAATATTTTTAAAGCATTATTTTTTGAAGCTGGATACAATTTTTTTATTTTGCGTGTAAAATATGTTTGTTCTAAGCTTGACAGAAAATCATTAACAAATTAGTAACAAGTTGCTCTTAACGTAAGACCCACAACTCCTGCCCTTATTAAACTGGTTGTTTCATTATTGGTAAGGAGGAAGAAGGGAATGATATGTCACCAGCCTGCTCTTGCATTTCAGCAGGGTCGTGTTCAATTGCCTGAGTCATCACCATCTTATAAAAAATCCCCCCACAAAATTAAAATTTAAGCACATTTTAAAATTAGACAAAAAATATTTTAAAAATATAATAATACTATTTATTTAGCAGTTTACGCTACAGTATTTTATTAGATAATGGTAAAATTTATAATATTATTATTGTAATATAATCATATCTTAACCGCCCTCCATGTGACTGAACCCTGGGTCAGATAACTAAAAGGGCTGTTAAAACGAATAATACCTGGGTGTTGTCATTATTAAGCAATAACAAATTTAAAACTTAAACGACAGTTAAATAAACGCTATCAGGAAACTGACACATATTTTCTCCCTTTTAGCACAACTTTAATGAATAAATTACTTTTTATTTACTAAATATATAATGCAAAGTGCGGTGGAATATACAGAAAATCTTCTAAATAAGTTGTTTTCAAAAATATCCACTAAGTGCCTTTTGTGGAGGCACTACAGAATCATTTGCTACACACATTGGTTATAAGAGGGGAAATGCCCCCTCGTCACCCCACGGTTAAATGGCAACATATTTCAAATATCCTGTGTTGGTTAATGCTAACTTGACCTGCATATCAAGTTTTAACAAAATTTATCAATAAATAAGAGAGAAATAGTAATTTTTGATTTCCCCATACAAATAACATTTGACAACGTACTGCGTTTACCGCAAAATTTAAATTTTCTCCGCAACCAGCAATCGTAGAATAATAATTCAAGGTTACCAATTATGTAGTTTTTTTAGCTCTTTTTAATGGTGATAAGTAATCTTTGACAAAAATCAATATAACTTAATTTTGGATGTTTTAAGTCCTGTGATTTCTGAGCCCAAATTTTTCCAGGAATGCGGGTGGTGTCATTTTGTTGGAAACGTAAAGCTCTACAAACCACCAAAGTTTAATCAAAATCGTTAGAGCCGATTTTGAGAAATTCTGATTTTTCATGTTTTTTAGCGTTTTTTTTTTGGGATAGTTACCCTTAAAAATAAAAAATTCCAAAAAATGAAAAAATACCTGGAGATATTGTGGTTTAGTACCTACATACCAAATTTCATCAAAATCGGCCAATTTGTGCGGGCTCTAGCTCTGTACACATCCAGACAGATAGACAGACAGACATCACGTAAAAATTACTTTTTTGGGTTCAGGGAGCACCAAAATGAATATTTCCACTAACAACTCAAATTCGAAAATTTTGACGAAAACAATAGATACTTTATCCATATACTTTGTATAAAGGGAGAAAGTAAAATAAACGGTACACAAAAAATCAAAATTGCTTACATTTTGCATTATTATTTTCCGAGTTATCCGACCTTCCCGCTTATCCGACCTTGCCGCGGCCGGTTTAGGTCGGATAATCGAGACTACTGTATCAGGAAACTGACACATATTTTCTCCCTTTTAGCCCAACTTTAATGAATAAATTACTTTTTATTTACTAAATATAGAATACAAAGCACAGTTGAATGTACAGAAAATCTTGTGAACAAGTTGTTTTCAAATACATCCACCCAAATCCCTGTTTTGGAGGCACTACAGAATTCATTGCTACACACGTGAAGAAGGGAAATGCCCCCTATTCCCCCCCCCCTAGGGTTATTAAGGGGCAACATATTTGAATTTCCTCTGTTGGTCAATGCTAACTTGACAAGCCTATCAAGTTTGAACGTAATTTTTGTATTCCCCATAAGAAATGTATTCCCCATTGGACAATGTACTGTGTTTACCGCAAAATTTAAATTTAAATTTTCTCCGCAACCAGCAATCGTAGAATAGTAATTCAAAAAACAAAATTTTTATGAGCTCTTTTTACTGGTGAACAGTAATATTTTTTATATTTATGTTTTTTTATGAACGATTAAAAAAACTGAATTTTTGATGTTTTAAGTTTTGTAATTTCTGAATCTGAATTTTTACAGAAATGCGGGTGGTGTCATTTTGTTTGAAAACTAAGGTTCTACAAACGAATAATGTTTAATTAAAATCCGTGTTTGCCGTTTTTTGCGTTTAGTTAGAGCCGTTTTTGAGAAATCTTGATTTTTCATGTTTTTTGGTGGTTTTTGGGGGATAATTGCCCTTAACAAATAAAAAAATCAGAAAAATGAAAAAAATGCCTGGAGATATTGTGAATTAGTACCTACATTCAAATTTCATCAAAATCGGACCATTGGTTAGGGCTCTAGCTTTGTACACATCCATACAGACAGATACTCAGACAGACAGACATACAGACATCACGTAAAAATCACTTTTTTGGATTCAGGGAGCACCAAAACGAATATTTCCACTAACAACTAAAATTAAAAAATTTTGACGAAAGCAATACTTTCTCCATATACTATGTATAAGGGGGAGAAAGTAAAAATAGGTACCAAAAATTTGGAATAAGATGAAATACTTGACTTAAGGAAACATATGTTCGACTTGTTGTGACCTGAACGTTCTTTACGGTACACTATCTGTACAACGGCTGTGGCGGCGGACGTGAGTTATTTTCTGGAAAGAGTGTGGTTAATCCGATGGGCGGTTGAAGCGAGGATGATTATTTGGTCTATTATTTGTTGTATACTCGTAATATTAATATTATATTAAAGTAACTGAATATATTTAAAGTATGATAAAATATCATACAACAAAATCAAAACATTAAATAGAAAATTATTTTTAAATGTTAACTTGTAATTATTACCTGGTTTATTTAGATCAGGAAAAATTAAAAAAGGTGGATATATAATGGAAGCCACAGACACTTCACTGCCTCCCAGGTCCAGTCTGCAATTCTCTCTGCGATGTTTGAGCACTTGAGTGACATTACTCGGTTTAAGGCGGCGAGGATATGGAAAAGCTGGACTTAACTCAAAAATTGAGCCGTTAGAAAAAACAATCACTTCATGCGACGAAGAATTGGAAATACAGTTTTCTAATTGTGTGAAATTCATAACAGAGTAAAAGTTTAACAAATAGAATGAGTATTTGTAGGAATCAGTACCAGTAGTCATTTTACAACAATCTGTAAAATTATTCTTTTCAAGTGCAATGATAGAATTACAAAAATGAAAGCCATTTGTAAAGCCATTTAAGATAATAGGTATTCCATTCCTTCGGCTTGAGTTAAGAAAAATGTCAGTTATTTCTTGATTTTCGGAAATGATGCACAATAATGTTGATGAATTGAATAGTTGTAATATTTCAGGTAAATATTTTGTAACTTTAGATTTACTGGAATTATCCTGATACTTTAAAGAATTAACATGTAATAAAATATTGAACAAGTAATCAACATTTAACATTAACAATGGAAAAAGAAGACAAATTTTTATATGATCCATGAAAAACTTCAATACTTGCAAACATATAGAAACTGAAACTGGACGTAAAAGTGAACGCATAAAACTACTGATTACTCAAATATGTGGCAGTGCTTTGTGAATTAGTTATGATGTGATAATCACCCATCACAGTGTTACACATGACATTCGTGTGATGGTTTGAAGAATTGGATATAATAATTACTCAATAACAGGCAACACAGGATATGGAAGCATGAGGAAAACACAACTATAACATTTTAATTTTGTATGAATATAAATGTTTTTATAGCAAGTTTTTACGACATCAAAATATGCAATCTATTTGCCAAAATAGTAACTTTTAAAACATAGTAACAAATAACCAGGGGCGGCCCGTCAGATTTTCAGTGCCCGTGCAAAGACCAAACTTGCCGCCCCCCTCCATAACAACTAAAACCTCCCCCCCCCCACCACCATAGCTCTGAAATAAGTCTGACGTACGCGCCTCGCTCCCTCGCTTGTTGCGTTTGCGTTGTTTCTGGTTCCGTGCGATACTGATCACCTGAAATGACAAGCTATGGAGCACTGTCAGCTCAGAGACTTGAGTAATTCAAAATCTTGATTTCATTTAGTATCGACATGGAAATGCTGAGTCACGATAACTTTGAAATCATACAGCAGTCACATCTGCATGGCTGTTCTGAAAAACCTAAAATTAAAAAAGGGAAACAACTAAGCAAATTTAACTAATTTAAGTAACTTTAAATTTAATTTAGTAAGGCCAAGTCTACACTCTACTCTAGGTCTGACTTGTCGTGCATTTATTTATGTGTTGCTTCGGCTACTATATCTTGTCCAGGATGATCTCGAGGAGCGGCGCGCGTCGTGGTGGTAAGCTACCTGCTACGATCGCACGGCTCCCTCACACTGACGCAGGGGATTATTCTTTGACTTCTGCGTATCAAGAAACAATTATGTGTTTGTTTAAGAAAAATAACGAGTTCGCACGCAGCGCGCTGACATGAGGGAAGTGAATTTCCGCATTAAGATCTTGAAGAAATAGAATAAAGGGTTTAAAACAACACTGGTAACTTTTTTTGAAAATTGAAAAATGTAATTTGTTGGCTGTTTTGATGCTTCTGGTTATATTTAAATTGACTATTAGGATGGCAATGTTGTACATTATGAGGTTAGGAGGAGGTATAGTCAGGATAACAAGTTGGTAAAGGGGTATTGGGGATGATAAACTACATAAATATATGAAAACAGCCTTTTCCAGTGTGAAATCCCCATAAGACAACGTACTGTGTTAAGACAATTGACATTTTCTTTAATAACTCGGTAAATATTTGTGCTAGAATGATGAGAGAGGGCTTAAAACTTTCGCCTTACTAATCTCCGCCTTCTTATTTCCATTAATTTTACATTGGGAGCTTTTCTGACCCTTTTTGGACCAAAAAACTCAAAATTTGAAAAATTAAAATCTCCAAAAAAGGGGGGTTGGAGTTGTCCGATTATATGTAAATATATATGTGTTATGTTATATATGTGTATATGTTAGCGACACCCCAAAACGTGTTCAGGGGGTCACGTTAGGAACTTCTATGGTGGTCCCCGAGCTTAAGTTTCACCATGCTAATAGTTCACTTTTCCATAGGAAATTCACTAATAATGAAAACAAACCTCAAAACTGAGAAGGAAGGGAGATTATTAATAATTATAATAATTATATACTTCATACATACTTCCCAATAATGCCTTTAACAATTTATAATACTAATATACAACAAATTTATAAAATTAGTCGGATTTATATTTTTTTCAAATACTTTATTTTAGCGCTACGGACTACGCCCCCAATCCCACACACACCCCATGGCCCGTCATGAGCGCCGAGTGCCGCCCCCCCAAAAGCGCCGCGCCCCGCGCGCCCCGTGCTGGAGCACGGCTCGCACTGCCCTAGAGCCGGTACTGCAAATAACATACGGTATTTATATTTATTACATTATACAAATTACATGCATTATATGTAGATCATTTACTTCTTAATTCCCTTTGTAATTTTTGGTTCTGTTAAATATTTTTTTATTTTATGGCCAATTTTGACGATTGAGGTGTCAAATTAAAGAAAATTTCCTCTAGACGATTCAAAAGGAATTTATATATTCTTTTCGTAAATCTCAAGGCTTTGTCCCACTGGGCCTCAATTTTTCCATGCCTGTATCTTCCATGCCAAACTTTTGAACCGATTGAGTTGACATTTTGTATGAAGGTATATAGGCTCTGGATATGCCTCCTCACATTTCAAAAAGTCCCAAGGGCTCCGCCCTACGGGCCTTCAAAGTTCCAATATGTTTTCATGTAGACATTTTTATCAGATGATTGTTGAAACAGACGTTCATAATCTAAAATAGTTCAAAAGATTTACTAAAGAATGCAGCACCACAACTGTTGCTTCCCTGGGTGAAGCCAGTAACTGCAACTACTATAAGAAATATTATATCTACAGCCAGACTGGCACTGTGTTGTTAACATTCTAAATTTGTACTGAATTTGAATTTTATGAGCGCAAAATCTGCATGGGGAGTACAGGGTATTGGGTATAGTTTATCCTATTTACAGAGAGTATAATGAAACGTGTACATAGTTATTCAAGTTTTTCTTGATAACTAGGTGTATTATTTAGTTCTAACAAACTTTCCCTGTAGAGAAGAAGCTATTCCAATACTACATAACCAATATTCATAAACATATTTGCAAATAAGCAAGATACAGGGTGTCCCACAAGAGTATGACACAAATATCGGATTTAGTAGAACTCATAATAGGGAGAAAAAAAGTTCTATGAACTTTTTTTCTAAATTGCTTTGTTTTCCGTCTGTCTGCTTGTATGTGACTTTTAATTAATGCAGTATATCTTAGGAACCACTTGAGGTACTGACTTGAAACTTGGCATGTGTATAATACTATAGTTTAGAGATAACTTTTTGTTAAATTTTGCGTTTCTATCTTTGACGTTTCAAGATGGCGGCCATTTCAATTGTTTAAAGCTTAATATCTTGAAGTAGGAAAATTATGAATTATTTGATTTGCATATTAAAAAGTGTGAAATTTAAAGCCAAAAAGAATGGTGAAAAGACTGTAAAGCTCGCTCGACCCATACCTGGGCAATTGCAATTTGTATGAGTAAAATATCGAGCAAATTCTATGTAAATGACCAGAATTACCACGATTTTACTCATAAAAATTGCAATTGCTCAGCTATGGGTCGAGTGATTTTTATAATCTTACCACCATCCTTTTTTTGTTATTAAATTAATATTGTTATTAATAATTATTAATTATTAATAATAATAACAATTAATAATTCTCTATTTTCACAACAATTTGGTTTTAGGAAAAATAATTCCACAACCGATGCTCTATTCAGCTTTATTTCCAATATCTCTAGAGCCTTGGATGACCATAAGAATGTGTTCGGAATATTTGTTGACCTTAGTAAGGCTTTTGATATGGTTAACCATAAATTGTTGCTTGAAAAATTGAAATATCTTGGTATTAGAGGTAAAGCTTTTGATTGGATTTCAGCATTTGTCAAGGGAAGAACACAATCTGTTGAAATATCTTTCATTGATAATAATGGTTGCTTGTGCTCCGAGAAATCCAAAGAGATTGTAGTAACTGCTGGTGTTCTCAGGGGAATTCTTTTTCTTTTTTTTATAAACGATATGCCTCAAGAAATTTTCCCTGCCAATGTTTGCTTGTTTGCGGATGATTCTGAGTGTTGTTGATGATTCCTGAGAGAATCTAGAGCTTTTAAAACTTTTATACAATGTAGTCTATTATTACAGTGGCTAAGTGACAATCATCCGGTTTTTAACCCTGGAAAAACTAATTTTATAGACTTTAGATTAAGGAAATCAGGAGATTCTGCGGTAATAACAATAGGTGAGGACGACATTGAATCTTGTTATGTCACAAATTTTCTAGGGGTCATCATCGACTCCCGACTAGACTTTTCCAAACATATTGAAAAGGTTTCAAGCGAAATTAATAGTAGCATTTTTCTTCTTTGAAGACTCTCCCAATTCTCCAACAGAGAAATTCTCCTGACGGCTTATTTTGGTTGCCTATTTCCTCATATTTCATACGGGGTCGCAATATGGGGAGCAGAGTCTTCTAGAACTAAGAAAATATTTTCACTGCAGAAAAAAGCCATAAGACTGATTTATGGTATGGACCGATACGCATCATGCAGAGGTGTGTTTTCGGCAAACAACTTGCTAACATTTCCATCGATTTACATTTTAGAGTGCCTTTCATTTCTGGTTAAAAACAAACACGTTTTTCCTCAACGCATTGCCAATAGATATAATTTCCGCAACACTAACCTAATCCATATCCCCCGACACAATACAACTTCCTTTCAAAACCAAACTTACTGTTCTGCCATTAAGCTTTTTAATGTTCTCCCCAAAATCCTGAAAACTCAGGTGGATGTTGTAAAATTTAGATATAGACTAAAAAAATACTTGATTGAAAAAGAGTACTACAGTGTTAAAGATTATATATCTGAAAGAAGGGATGTTTAGTTGGAAATGAATTATGTATTTTAGCAATCTGTTATTTTAGCTATTTAAGTTTGTATTTGTGACGATTGTCAATGCTGTATTTACATAGTCGTGTGACAATAAAGTATTCTTGATTCTTGATTCTTAATACTCAAACTATCCTTCTTTGGTTGTTTTTGACTTCTAAATTAACAGTTGTCAATACAATTTTTAATGTAAACAATTTGATATTATTTCGAAACTTGCAAATATTAGTAAATATCAAAATAAGTTACATTTTAAACTTTCTAAATTTGTTGCTATATACCTACAATTTATCTCTTGCTGTTGTTATTAGACTTATAAATTAACAATGGTCAATAAACTGTTTTAATGTAAACATTTTGATACAAAAAATAACAACACATTTTTATCATTCAACATTTTGTATTAATACTGTTGCCCTCTTGATTTTACTGTTGTTGACTTATAAATTAACAAGTGTCAATAAAATTAGTGAATGTCAAACATTCAAAATAATTTTTAAATGTTTGCATTATTTAAAATTTGTTGCTATATAATTAATTGTTATAAGTAGTCAAAAGCAATACAAGTTGGTAAGTTTGAGTATTAATTACTAAAATGGTAAATGTCAAATTCACATCAAACTGCTGACATTCAGAAAGCTCAAAATATGTTAATTTTTCATTAATAACTATAACAAGGTTAAGTTTTTGTCCTAAACCATTGGCAAAAAAATGTATGTTGAACAAATTTGCCTGACTGCAAAATCAATTTAAATTTTATAAAAATAATCTTTGCAAAATAAAATTTAAAATTATCAAAATGAATTTGCCCCTCGTGGAAGTCAAATAGCAAAATGATAATTACAACCCAATCCCCGTCCATGGAAGGATAAAACTATTAATTAAGGATTTTTACCACTAAACTATTTTTCAATTAAATGTAAAATTATTTAAATTCGTTAATTTTAACATAGTTTTGGTTTTGACATTTTGAATTTAGAATAACTCTCACATTTGAAATTTTTCATATACAGTATATAAAATGAACGTCAAATACCGTAAATAGAAACAAATGATTTGACATTAATTGGATATATTGAACGTTTATTTGACGTCAAACGAATATCTGGTACAAAATGTGGGTCAGCCAACTCATTCCAACCCAATTAAAATAACATATTTTATTTTCAGTTCTACGGTATGCAGCTTTACGGATAGTTTAGTACAGTTATACAACGTTTTTGGGACTGGGGGAATTCACTGCTTCATTTTAGGATTGTGTGGTATTAATACGTTTACCTGCTCGCTCTTAACTGAACAACCAGATACCCATTTTGATACGGTATTAATTATATCAGTTGAATTTTACTAGATTTGTATTTACATCCCTGGCAGTCATTATTCAATTTGAAGAAATTTATATCACTCATGCAATACCTCCTCAAAGTATTGCACGGAGGTATTTACACAAATTTTATGATAAATAGCCATTACTCCTTTTAACGGTTTGGACCGTTCCATATCAAGTTATTAAAACGTTATAATGTGCTACTGGCGTAGATAGGCCTACACAACAATTTTGTTTTTTAAAACGATTTTGTTCTTTGTGTTTTAAGCGTCCGAGGCATTCCTCAGACACTTAAATGCAATGGTCCTATGAGATAATTGTCTCGGTAAATATGAGTAGGTTAGAGAATATATATGATTGATAAATCAATTATAATTTATAGCATGGTTCCATACATGCAGTGGGGAAATATGTTTGCAAAAAGGGGAAATTTCGCTCAAAGTAATCACATCACTGTCTGTCTTTCTTCATTTTGAAGTTTGAAGTTTTGTTGCTTGTTGCTAATCTGTCTGACAGTTGTTGAAAGCTCGTCGTAAAATGTAAAAAATAGTTGAAGTTAAATGAAGTGATAACTTTTAATTAGCTTAGGTAGAACTAGGAGAGTCTTAAAAGATTGGTTCCGTATTATGGAATTGGCCAACCTGAATACAAACTCTAAACGAAAAACAAAGATGTCGCTAGAACAAACTGCTTGTGAAGGTTAGTAAACTGAAATCAATACATTTATATTGTATTGTGATTATTCTAGCCATGTTTTATATATCCGAATCAAGAGTTTATAAAATATATCATGATCACCCAACCCTCATATCAAAACAAAAGTACTGTAAAACAAGCTTACTATCGATAATTTTCTTTTTTGAGGTTAGGTCTACAAACTTGATTACATTACCTTACCCTTCTCACTTGCAAACATGTAAAATGTCCTGTTTGAGAGAACTAGAAAAAGAGGGACTTAAGAATTCAGTACAAATATATAAACCTCAAATTAATGAATTTAGTAATCAGTGCTGTGTTAAACTCGAAAAAGGGCCGGCCTAACTTTTTCAACCTTCTAAGGGTGTTCGAGCAATGTAATTAAGATATTTACATCAACGAAAAATTTTGCATGCGGTTCAGGTAAGGTATGGTTACAGTGTTTGCGTTAATGGCATATGAGTACTCACTCACAAGAATACATTTTATATTGATAGTTGAATTACAAAGCAACAAGAACTACTATTGTCATAACAATTGAAGTGTGTTTTTTATTATCCATTTTATTGGAGTTTTAACAGAAATTAAGATCATGAACTGTCAACAAGAATATAACAAGAACAACTTAGTGAGTCACGATCGCAGAACATTTACAAAAATTAATTCATGCATTACACAAATTATTTTATGCTACCTATATGTGCAATAAAACAAATAGGCTAAATAACAACAGGTACCGGTAACTTAGAACTTGAAATAAACAAAATTTAATTGAATGAGAAAAATATACAAATTACAATAGTTTACAGGCCATGAAAATAACAATAAAAAATCAAAATACTAAAGACCTAGATAATTTAGGGAACCATGCGTTCGGCCAATTTGGCATTGGGGCAACGATGATGAATGAAAACCTTGTTAGCCAATGAAAACGTTCGGTATCGTTAACAGATTAGTTTCGTTTTGTTACTTTTACTTATAGCTAACATACCGGTACATAACTACCTATGGATATAATGCCTGGTACATTATACAGGGTTTCCGAAAAAGAATGACGGGATTTCGAACGGCCGTTGCTTGGGGACTATTCAAGATAACTAAACGATTTAAACGTCAAATAGAAGAGAAAAGAACCAAGTTTTTTTTCATACCTTAATATGTTTCGATGTGAGCTCCATTTGTTGCTCTGCATACATCGAAGCGATATTCGATTTCTCGCCAAGTGTTGTGAAGCATCTCTGGTGTCACAGTTGCGATCGCTTCCGAAATTCGCCCACACAGATGTGGCAAATCACGAATTTTCTCAGCATAAACAATGTTCTTTACGTAACCCCACAAAAAAAGTCCAAAGGGGTCAAATCAGGACTCCTGGGAGGCCAGGGAATAGGCGCACCCCTGCCTATCCAACCATTTGGAAATTTCTTGTTAAGTGTGTCGCGCACTTCCCGAAGGTAATGAGGCGGGGCACCGTCCTGCATCAAAATGACTCGTTCACCGGCTTGTTCTTCAATTTATTCAATTTGAGGAAACAAAAATTTTCTAGTATATCTAAATAAATTATGCCATTTATTGTTTTTTCGGTGAAAAAGAAAGGCCCTATCACCGTACGTGCGCGACACACTTAACAACAAGTTTCCAAATAGTTGGATAGGCAGGGGCGCGCCTATTCCCTGGCCTCCCAGGAGTCCTGATTTGACCCCTTTGGACTTTTTTTGTGGGGTTACGTAAAGAACATTGTTTATGCTGAGAAAATCCGTGATTTGCCACATCTGTGTGGGCGAATTTCGGAAGCGATCGCAACTTTGACACCAGAGATGCTTCACAACACTTGGCGAGAAATCGAATATCGCTTAGATGTATGCAGAGCAACAAATGGAGCTCACATCGAAACATATTAAGGTATGAAAAAAAACTTGGTTCTTTTCTCTTCTATTTGACGTTTAAATCGTTTAGTTATCTTGAATAGTCCCCAAGCAACGGCCGTTCAAAATCCCGTCATTCTTTTTCGGAGACCCTGTATAATATAAAATGTATTATAAAAAAAAAAATTTAAACTAGGCACGGTACTACACTAACTGTTATTAAAAAGTGATCAGGTAAAATAATGTTATGACATGATATAACTAATTAGAGATATTTTTTTCTCCAGTACTTATATGTTGGTACTCATAGAACAGAGGGTACTTTGGTATTATACGGATGCCACCCTTATACAGCGCGCTGCGGCAGTTATGTTAGGATGGGTTATCATAAAAATGATTGTAGGACTTTCCTTGTTTTGTTACAAATCGAATGATACCTGATGAGTCATACTTCCGGCCGCCAAACCCCCTCCAAATAGGCCAAGGTCAGGTCGTTGACCGGAGCGCGCGCATCACCTGTCACCGCCTGTATCTGGGTCAGTGTCATGAGTGATTTATTGCCGTGCACTACGTTACATTTGTTTTCATAATGAGTGACGTTCTTTTGGTGTGGGATTTACCGCGAAATGAAGAGGAAACCGTACGTATTTTTATGATAACCCATCCTAACATAACTGCCGCAGCGCGCTGTATATTTGGCAGAGTACATATCGCGATCGGGTGTGGCTGCTAGCGGCGGCGACGTATTCAACACGATCCTAGCGGACATCGCTGACTTTTGGGAGGCACAACACAAAGACCGCTCATCAGAATGATGTAAAATTTTTACAGTATGTCAATAAAAGTACGTTTTTTCGAATTATGTAGTTATCCTTTGTCTCCGGTAAAAATTAACCTCCAAAAATAGTGGCATCCGTATAATACCAAAGTACCGAACAGAGTTTAAAAATTATCAATGAAAATATAGTAAAGCCTCGACTGACAGGTGCTTCGGCGAGCTAACAACCGATTGGCTCTGATCGTTGCGGCGAGCTCGCGTTTGATTCGCTCCGCTAAACGGGACCCGGCGAAAGACTACCGTTGCCTCAACGCCGAGTATAATTACATAAGTTTATGTTTCTAAAGGTACAAACACACAGGCCGCGGCACGGTGTGGCGCGGCACGGAGTGACTCGTCAAATACAAATCCATGTTAAGACAACACAAATTAGAATTTTATAGGAAAAAAACCAACTTATGCAGGATATTTATGTTTTAGAAAATTGCCTTCAAGCTTAAAGGATGATAATAATACTAAATTGTTTAAAACCAAATTAAAAAGATTTTTAATAGAGAAGTCATTTTAAATTGAGGAATACTTTAACTGATTATCTTTTAATGGGACCAACTTATTGTATTTTTGAATTCTGGTTTTGAGTTTTCGACTCTGAAAAGTAATTATAATATTTAAATTTGCATTTGAAATAGATAGGCTAAGACGCTATTTATTATTGTACAACTGTGCAAGTATTTTGTAAAATAAAGATGATTTGATTTGATTTGACAATGGAGCAAAACACACAGCGCAGCGTGGCGCGGCACAGCGCGTCTTCACATGGAACAGTTGAGTTTGACTTTTTGAAGCGTCATCACGCGTCTTGCAATGTATGGTGGGTACCTGAAAATTTAATTCGAGGCTAAAATGTCAATAATTGCACTATCTTTCCCCTTTACCGTCATCACCATTTTTGTATCCTGTGGTAAACAGCAAACCGAACTGTATCTGGAGTATAGTCAATAAACAGGCAAAAACTAACTTGGTAATCATCTACAAGAAACAAAATCGGACAGAAGACAAAAGGTGATGCGAATGGATAGAAGCGAGGCTAGTCTATGCTGAACTTGTTGGCGGTTGCCATCCGTCTTCTACACAGTTCCGTTTTTCGTTAGTTTTAAAAATATCCGACATGTCCATGTTTGTAATTCTTACTCATGCCGCCTAGTTGTTTTTTTTTTCATTGATAGGCGTTCGGCAACGGATGTTTTTAATTTCAAAGTAAATATTTTTTTTGGATTATTTAAGTTCAATAAAATTATGTTATTGATGTTAACTTGTATATTCAAAGATAAATATTAGGAATATCAAAGTGAGGTTGGAATATAAAATTAATCAAAATTGTTTTGCCAAAACTGTTTTGTAGTTAAGGGCAAAACACATCAGGCTTCGTAGTTACAATTTTAGATGCTGAAGTGGTTTGAATAATTTAAGAATTCTTTAGGTTTTGAATAAATTCTCGTGATTTCTTCCTTTTTTCTATCATTAGGACAGAAGGTTGGATTTTTTGTTTACTCTTTCCTAGATTTATTCTTTATACTTAACTCCTTACACATCCTTTCGTAATAAAATCCACCTTGCTCAATGCCATCTTTACCACCGAAGGAGGAGAAAACGCGCAAGACCTGTGTGCAAGGTTTACGCTTGCAAGCCGTGCCGTGCCGCGTACTGTGTGTTTGTACCCTAAGGGAGACACTTGTAATATAGTGTGGAAGCATGGTACCACTGACTATATATGTTACTGAAGGAGACATCCCATCTATGGCCCAGCTGTCCCACTTTTAGTATTTGCCAGAATTTGAAGTGGACGTAGTTTGATTAGGTCACCAACAGATTGTGCTGCTGTCAACTATTTATTTGAGATATTTGCGTTAACTTTTAAAATATCTCCACCCCAGAAAACAAGTGATAATCAACTTATGTTTGCTTCCTGACCAGTGCCGTCCTTAGACAACGCGAGGCCTGATGCAAGAAATGTTCGCGAGGCCTTTGCGTTTTAATGACTACCTGATTGATTGATTGATTGACTGATTGATATCCTCCCCCCCTCCACACAATGCTACCATATATCACCCACTGATCACAAAGCGTTACCTCTGCACTACTGGGTTATACGTTAAGTTGGGGACACAGTACTCGACTGTATGTATTAGGCTCGGTTCACACGGGCGATTCTCACCGGCGAGATCGCTGCGATTCACGCGAGCACGATGAAAGTATACCAAAGAAACAAATTGTGTAATTCACACGTGGGCGAGATCGCCGCAAGCCACCGGCGCACGGCGCTTGCCAGGGAATGCGTCGCCGCGAGCACGACGATAAAGCATTACTAGTACAGGCAGTTCATACGCCACACACTCTTTTGCTCTCTTAGCGCTTTTTCCTACCAGTATGGATTTTCCTACCAGAAATTAATATAACCACTGTAATATATTTTCTTTAATAAACTTTGATGTGTTTATGATGTCACGTGTTTTAGCCAGAAACACTGAATTAAAAATATGTTATAACGAGGTATAAGATATGGGTTTTAAGGGTGGTTGGCAATAGGGGACTCATGCATGAAAATTTCTCACTTTTTCAAGGCCTCGAATTTTGCAGTTACACTTTAAAAAGAAGAGGTATTTTTGTATAACTAAATCTCCATGATGGAGTTCCACCGGACGGAATTATATACTGAACCCCTCACTTGAAACCATATTAATAATGGAAATTTCCACGCTCGCCTCCATCTCGCCGGAAATAGACCGCTTGTGTGAATTGTGGGTGTGGGTCCTGCGGGTATGCAGCGAGCTCGCTGCGGATTTCAGTCGTGTGAACCGAGCCTTACTAGAACACAATTTTACTATTGCCATTAGCAAACCATGTACCGCTAGTTGCTTGTGAACCGCCTTTAGTTTTTAAATTTTTAATCGTCAATAGCCTAGAAGTCTGCTCCTTGCCATGTCCATGACGCCTCTAGTTTCCATGTACAAAACATCCCTCAAGTGCGAGGCCTTCGTAGGCATGAAGGACGGCATTGTTCCTGACACACCAACTGTTGTATTATCCCATCCTTGAGAGGATTTTAAGTAATACTTGACAGATACTCTGTTGGTGATTTGTGTTAACTACCGGTACGTCCTCTTTGAATCTTGGCACACACAAAACTTGGGACAGATTTTACAATGGCAATGAGAAGTCTTCTTCAGTAGGCCTGTGTATAGTCAATGGTAAAAATGATGGTACTGACTGGCCTACATTTAAAAAAAGTAGCCAAACTGTCATTAAAGAAGTCAACATCTGCAGGAACACTGTTGCCCGAACTATCGTCAGTTAAGAATGTATTTGTTGAAACTTATGAATATTTTTTAGTGGCTTCTTGAACTTCAGGTTTTTAAGTAGGAACATTCTTAAACTGTTACCGTATAATTTATCCTGTTATGAGATGTGCTGAGGTTTTGCTTAACTGAAATAGTTCAAAATTAACTTACAGTAGTTTTTTATTTTTAGATCTAAAGGCTTTTGAGAGACGGCTGACGGAAGTGATTGCTTGTCTTCAACCAGCAACTGTTCGCTGGAGAGGTAAGGTTTAAACAGTCTTGAATGTTGTATTAGAACTTAAAATTCCACTTAGTTTTCCTTAAAATATTCAGTAGAACTTACCTAAAAGCTGCTCATGACTACCCAAAATAAAATGCAATGGGGTAACTTACCCAATTGTGAACAGTAGTTAGTAGTTAGTTAGTTGAACTTTAATTTTGTTCACTTAAATTTTTAGGGCTAGCAGTATTGTATTATATCAGCAGAGATAAAATTTGAACTCGAAACTAAATTAGAAAACATCTAAGAAATTTAAATGTAAAACAAATTGGAGTTTGAAAAAATAGTGACATTCCAAAAAGTGACAGAATTCCACACAAAACTGCTCAATATTTAGTTTGAAAATCTCCAACAAGGTTTAATTATTTAATTGATCTTAACAATCCATTAACCTTGGGTGTAATTGTGACTGCAGGGTAACTTGAGTCTAGTGTGTATAGCATCTTCTTTCCCATTTGAAGCTACATTTATTATAGTTTTCAAATGGACCTCAAAGTTAATAAAGTTCAAAGAGTACTTTGGTATTATACGGATGCCACTATGTTTGGAGGTTAAATTTTTACCGGATACAAAGGATAACTACATAATTCGAAAAAACGTACTTTTATTGACTTACTGTACAAATTTTACATCATTCTGATGAGCGGTCTTTGTGTTGTGCCTTCCAAAATGCAGCGATGTGCTAGGATCGTGTTGAATGCGTCGCCGCCGCTAGCAGCCAGACCCGATCGCCACAGGTACTCCGCCAAATATACAGCGCGCTGCGGCAGTTATGTTAGGATGGGTTATCATAAAAATACGTACGGTTTCCTCTTCATTTCGACACCAAAAGAACGTCACTCATGAAAACAAATGTAACGTAGTGCACGGCAATAAATCACTCATGACACTGACCCAGATACAGGCGGTGACAGGTATGCGCGCTCTCCGGTCAACGACCTGACCTTGGCCTATTTGGAGGGGGTTTGGCGGCCGGAAGTATGACTCATCAGGTATCATTCGATTCGTAACGAAACAAGGAAAGTCCTACAATCATTTTTATGATAACCCATCCTAACATAACTGCCGCAGCACGCTGCATAAGGGTGGCATCCGTATAATACCAAAGTACCGTTCAAAGTTATGAAGTTTTGAACGTTAAACCAGCTGTACATGAGTTAAAAAGGTAAACTTTTTTATGTAATCTCGTATGTCTACACAATCCACTCAAAACTACACTTGATTATCAAATCGAAAAGAAAGAAAGTGGGATAGTTGATTTTTCAACAGAGAAGTAGTTGTTACATACTTGTAAATAGTGTTGGTTGTCCATTTAGCTGATAAGTATCAAAAATAAGCCTTAGTTGATATTAGAGTATAAATACTAAAGTATTCAATTTAAGTACTAGTATAAATACAGTTTAAAACAGAGAACTGTAAAATTAGTCAAAATTAAAATCAAACTGAACACAAAAACCAGGCACAGAGTGGTCCCTTGTGTCCTGTGTGCAGTCCCGTGCCGTGTGTTCCGTTCTGTGGCTGGTTGGATGGATGGATTAGGAAACCCCTAGTACCTATGTGTTCCTATTGTACCTATAGTAACCTGTGTGTAGCTAGTGTAGAGTACCTAGTGCCAAGCAGCTATGCTGTGGTTTCGTAATCCAACCAGGCACAGAACGGAATACACGAAACGCCACGGAACGGCACAGTGCGACCACTCGAGTGAGACTACAGTTCCCCGTTTTAGTATTTTTTCCCAGCTTTGTGATTGTGCCACTAGTATTTTGTGTAGTTTTGTTTTATTGTAGGTATTTTTCTCACCTGAAGACAGGATCAGATTTCAGACCCCGAAACGTTGTGCAATTTGTTTTTACTAATTAGTAATGGAAAATGTCCACAATAATTTCTTAAATATCATAAACTCATATTACCAACAATGAATTTCAAACTGAGTGTTGTGTTGCAGTGCTGCTCGTGTTGGTATCGGTGTGTACTGGCATCGGAGCGTTCGCGTGGCTCTCGGACCCCGAGACTTCAGAGGTCTCCTTCATGCAGAGTCTCTGGAATCACCCGTTCTTCACCATATCGGCTCTCATACTCGGTCAGTTTGTTTTCACTATTTTATCCTTCGGCCCGACCATGGCCTTGACTGTGAACCATACAAGATAACCACGAATGATTTCTTCAGTTGAAAGATGGGTGTCTAATGTAATGCACTTGTACCGAAGCAGGGCCACCACGAGGTTAATAGGTGCCTTGGGGCAAAATTTTGATCTGCGCCCCCCTCCCAATAAGGGTATTTCTAGATATTTTTGTAAGAATGCGTTTTCAAAACACAACACATATAATTTTTTTTATTTTGTGTTTATTTACAAAAAGAGTTACATATTATTTAGGAAATATAAAAAACAAAACTTTTGATTTTACAGTCTGATTCGTCAATACTTTAAACCCCTAAAGGAATTTTCCTTGGCTAGGCTTTTGCAAAATAAGTTAAAATGTTTTTTTTAAGTCCAACTTTGCAACACTATGGTTAAAATAGCAAAAGCATTTAGCCTTTCCCGTGTCATCGTAGATCGAAGATACGTTTTGATAAGTTTCAACATGCTCATGGTAATGTCAAATATTATATTATAGTGTTTTTGTAAAAAACAACGTTTTAGTTCGCACAGCACTGAACTAACCGTAACGCACTACACTAAACAAAATAACTAGAAACAATGCATGTACGATGTGGACAACACCACACGAAAAAATTACGTGAGTGAGGCTAGAAATAAGTGAGTGTGGGCCTATGCACAGTGTACAGTGTGCAACCGTGGAGCACGAGTGGATGGACGAGTCAAATTATTTTCCAATATCTAGCAAGGGCGTTGGCCTACGTATTTAGATAAACGCAATACTATCATACTTTACGAGCTATTATGAATCAGTTGATATAGGTATGGTACACATCTACAACTTATTATTGTTTTGAGTTTTAAATTATATGTATAAAATCTAAGTTATAGAACGACTTATATTTAGATTAGTCATTGTCATTGATTACATGTTTACGATTTTTTCCCGTGACATATTCTTGCCTCCATAACACGGGGGCGATATTTTTTATTTTTCCCTTACGCGGCCGCGGCGCCCCCTTGGCCAGGGCGGCCCTGTACCGCAGTTATATTAGGTTTAATCTAAAGCGATTTTGGGTTTATCCATTGTTATCTATTAGACCTACAAAAGGGCAGTTTGCAACATTTATGGTTACCCAAATATGAAGAGACATTTTTCAACTACATAAAGGAGGTTGGAAATAAGTTTAATGAGCTACTTGGATAAAATTGCAGACCTCAGGGCATACACATGCAGACGTACCGGTAACTACATAACAAATGTCAGTTACTTGTGTGCAAAAAATCAAAATTAGGCTCAGTGGATCTCCATCTTCCCCATCCAATTTTCTATTAATATTCTAAGGGGCCATACACATATTACATAACATGTTTTTCGTCATTTCATACCCCCTCCCTCCTCCATGTAATGCACCGTAACGCCCCCTCCCACCCTTCCAATGTGTTACGTAACTTAATCGTAGAAGGCTTTAAAACAGCTTAAACTTTTTAAACATCGTTTTATTAGCAATTTAGAATATGGATTTCAGTGAATCATTAAAGGTCTGTTTTGCTCGGAGTGGCTGATGTGACAATCATTCAGCGATCGATGCTCTGCGATCATCGCACGCTACTGCTCTTACCTGAGTTCCATTGTTCTGTAATCCTCCGAGCGGCTGACGCTAGCGGCTCTAGCGTTTTCAGCGTCAGACGCATGCCCGACTGCTCTCGGACCAGTTGGAGACGCTGCGGCCGCGCATCTGATGTGCTGTTGAACGTGTGTTCAGCGCAAAATAAGTGCTCCCAAAGTAGAAACGTTTACTTTTTTTTTATCAATGAAATGAGAAATTGCTTGAGGCGTTAGTACCTCACCCTGCAGTTTATAGTAGTGTGGGAAGGGGACTTCTGGGCCAAGTGATTGACAGCTTCCGGTCACGTGACCGGAAGCGCTGAGTGAATAAATACGTCATCTGAGGCTGAGCCAGTGACGTAGGCGGTTTTGTGACGAAATGAGTTAAAGTTCAAAGTTCAAGGTCACGGGGAGGTAATTTTAAAAAAGTACTACCTTGCACGCGTAAAATCCGATTGTGATTCGATAGTTTTAATTCGATAAAAATATCGAATGAAAAAATCGAATGAAGCAATCGAATGATACGAGTGCGAGGTAGTACTATTTCATTTATTACTTTTTTTTACTTTTCTTTTTATTTACAATAAGTTATGTTTACAATAATTTATGTTTACAATAGTTCCCCGTTGTTCGTTGTCATCGATGTTGTTGATCCGGACGAGTTGCGGCCATCACTTCGCTTTCTGATGAAAGACGGTAGATACTTCGATTCCTGCGCAGAGTCCATGTTGTTTTTTGATGCGTAAAGTTCCAAAGATAAATCGTAACCGGACGCAATGAGAAGTCTTAACTCTTCATTAAAAGCCTCGAGGTCTTGGAAAGTCGCCAGATGAATAGAGTCATAATGAATACACCTAATTTTGATGGACATTTCAACAGAGAGCTCGATGTACACTGGTCAAGAGCCGGAGGTGTACTGACTATTCGCTAGCTAGCGTTTTGGTATCAAACAAAATAGTGGGGGTAAAGGTGTGGTGGGGCGGAGCAGATGGCGGACGGCAGATGGCAGGCGGCAGATGGCAGCTGGTGCGAGGCAGATGGTTGCTACTACATTCGCCGCCACAGTAATGCAATCCTTCGGCGTAATTCTTGTATTTTATCTTGTCGGTTCATTTGATACGTTTTACATCTACATATGCAATAGCTGAAACACTTGCACTTACGACAAGCTTTCCCGTCAACTTGATCGCCTGGTATTTTAAAACATTGTAACTCGCAACAATATGTCTTCAAATTGTTATCGAAAAATAAATTGTTCATAGGTGGCACCGACATGTTAGCTGCAGCGTGTGTTAGACAAGACTGAGACTAACTTCACTGCTCCCTCTCTTTTATACCTCTTCATAAGTTAACCCTGAATGAAAGTTCAAGGTCATCCATTTGAATTTAAAAAAAAGCAACACAGCAGTATATAAAATAATATACTGCTGTGTTGCTGTTTTTATTTTTTTTATTTTTTTTTTTATTTTATTTTTTTTTTATTTTCTTTATTAAACAAACATCTTACAATACAATAAGCTTAAGTCTAACATTGATGACTAGAAATACAAACAGAAAAATACAAACAAAGACATTATGTACAAGGATGCGTGATGTGCAGAGTGAGTTCCGTCGAGTTGTTGCCGCTTACACCGTGTGATACCAAATACAACGTCCCCGGTTGAATATCTCGCAAATCTTCATTTTGTAGCAGTTGAACAAATCGTTTTGGAAGAAATACTTGAAACTTCGGCTCATCTCCTGGAGAGAAAGGTCCTTCGCTCAATGAAACTAGAATTGCTTCTCCATGTGTGGTTTCCACTTTCTTGATGTTATGAATAATGTAGTGTTTTTGTTCTTTTAGTTCTGAACACTTTTTAGTTAGCAGAAGGTCGGATTTTGAATGAGTGTTGAATTGATCAACCAGTGTTTGTAGAAACTGTTGTGATGCCATCTTCGTCAGTGGTGGTTGTGGTGTCTTCTGTGATGTTGCCTCTTCGGAGTCTCGAATAATACTCGTGCTGGAGCGGTGCTGTCTCCTCGTATTTATAGGCCCCGCTACCCCCACCACATTTCTGTTCTCCGCTACCCCCACCACATTCCTGCGTTTGTTTCAAGTAAGCAGCCAAACGATACGCGTTGTATAATGCACAGTTTGTTTGGCCGTGTTTAAGATCTTTTGCAGCGACACAAATATTACCGAGATTAATGTTAAAGTCCTTACTAATAGTTATATCGAAAACATCACCGTGCGTGTACTTTTGTATCCAGTTCTTTTTTTCTAATCCTCTTGTGTATATATGTGAATATTGTTTGCAAAAGTTAAACATAATACTGTGCAGATTACTGTAGCTTATAAATCCTTCATACCAATGTATGTGATGAAAGTAGTTTGTTATCCATTTGTTTGTACTTTTTGCTTTGGTGTTAAGTTTGTTAAAAGAAAAAGGAGCATCAAACATGAATGGGTAGGCTACAAATGTAAGCAAGTCTAAAATTACTAATTCCTTGATAATAAACCTATCATCATTATTTCGAAATGCTTGAAATTCTATTACACAAGGCTTTACACTCACTTCTTCATCCCCTCCGCTCATCATGGCACCTAGCGATCAACTAAACTGTTTTCCACACCACGGTAGGTTAAATACCAGGCCGTACAGTTGCAGGCGCGTTGGTGTATATTTAACGTGGGCACCGTCCCCAATAGGCCTACCCCACGTGTGTTCTTCTTTACTAAGTCAAACTTTAGTCTTTTTTAACTTCTTCTTCTTGTGTTTCGTTTTCTTCTTCTTGTTTCTCCGTTTCTTCTTCCTGTGTTGTTTCTTCTGTAGCTTCTGTAGCGATTTCTACAAGTGGTTCAAAATCCTTTAACTTTCTCCACATGCAAACTTCATGAGGTATTCTATTAAAAATAGATGTATCCACAGGTCCGTACACGATGGTGCTATCAGGTTGTTTTTCCAAAGTATCGACCAAATATTCTTTAATAATAGCGCTTGCAAATACCAACTGTCTCATGTACCTTGTAATAGGTTCTGTTGCGTAGTTTAAAACGTAGAATTCTTCACGTGACAGTAGAATCTTATTTTCATGTTGAGTCAAGTCTCTAATTCGCACTTGTAGTTGTCCACGATGTTTAACAATATCGATTTCATTGTCACAATCCAAAAGTCGAATATGTGTTTTCCTTCCACACAAACTGTTAGTTAAATAACATTCTATTAAATGTACATGTTTCAAAAATGACTCCCAAGCATTTTGCGAAAATAAAACCTTTTTTGTTCCATGGTGTAGTATTACTGTAGGGGAATAATCCAATGACTTCATCAATCCAACTGATACACTTTTACTGATGCATGCTGAGATGGGGTAAAAGATTCGCAAAAAAACTTCAGTTAAAATGTGAGGAGGAATATTTTCTTCAACTTTCTTCTTCCTCTTTGGTACTACCTTTGATGGTTCTGCATTACTTTCCTCCTCTCTATCTCTTTTACCAAACTTTAAAAATGCAGTTATTTCCTTGATGATTTCTTCTTCACTAGTATTATCACGTTCCAATAACGGTGCTACCTCTGCATCACCTTGTACAACAGATGGAGAACTCATTTTGTAGAAGATGTTACCCATGCGACGATAGACGATCAACTGAAGACCTGCATTGTTGCTCCGCTATTTATAGGTTAGCGACAGTGGCGGTGCCGGTGGTGGTACAACGTTTTACAATACTGTCTTTACAATACCGGTCAACGGTGTGTATGTAACAATTTTATCGTGCAAAATTAAACAATACGCAGATGTATTTGCAGGTACGTTTTCTTGAAATTCCATTTCTATTTTTATATCAACACTAGACGATTTTACAGATTCATTTTGTTTGGAACAATCAATTACAACAATCGGAGCTTTCGATTCAAACTGTACGGGAGATAGTAGAGGTGTATTTGTTTTGCCGTAATATGAATTTTGGAACCTAGCGTACATATCGTATAAAACACTGTACCTTTTTTTATCAAAAGAAATATTAAAGTTGTCGTAGGGAAAGAATTGTGAATTCAGGAACACTTTACAGTTTGTTAATTTACAATGGTCAAATTCACCAGCATTTTCAGTTATTATACTTTTCTTCTTTGTTTGTAATCCAAATATTACATATCTCGCTTTTTCCAAATGAGTAGAAGTTTTTACAGTCCATGTATGCCGTTGTGTTGTAGGTAAAACGGGGTATTCATGAAACTCCCAGCTTCTGAATGGCATTACAATGTCTCGATCGGATTTTAACTTTCTTAATAATGTAATCCTGTGTTCATCATTTAGTCGCACATGTGGTACTCTCCAAACAATCTTGTCTAATGTTAGTTTCCAGTCTAAATTGGCTTCAGTTGTTCCAGCAGATGCTTTAATAATATCATTATCGTTTGATGACCTTAATAAAACTAGTTCTTGTTTTACATTTATTATTATTCTTCTGTAATCTTCAGCAAATCCTAAAAGTAATCTTAAAGGTACGTAATAATCAAAGTTTCCCGAAGCGTCAGGAGTAATTATACTTTTGTCTGGTGCAACCCATCCTGCAACAGCTAACAGATTCTTCTCATTTGGTGTTAAAGACGCTAATCCTTTTAATGTACTGGAAATTCCAACCTTTTTTGTTGAATCGACTGTAACTCCTGAAATTTCATATCTAATCTCGTCAAACAAAAATGCCATAGGATTATTTATGAACGGAACAGTGGTTCCAACAGTACCGTCAGCTTTTGTTACTTTTCCTTCAATATATAAATAACTTTCGCATGGAAGAGTATAAATGTCTTGTTGTTGTATAGGAATCCTAATTTCATCGTTATTGTTTAATTTGGACGAAGCGTAAGGGTTGTGCGTGTGATATTCCTTTTCCCATAAGGTCTCGTCGAATGTTGGGCCCTGCGCTATATCCAGTATATCCATTGTTAATGACTTTTAATCCAATTTCTTCTAGAAAACGAATGTTGTCACTTGTTAATCCTTCTACAGCTGATGAGCTACTGACCTCTTTGCTGGTTGGCTCTCTCTTTTTAAATGATAACCCCATTATCTAAGCGGATGATTTTATATGTATTCTTACAGTAATAGCTTCTCCTCGAAAGTCAATAAGGTTTCCGTCTTGATCCACTATGTTCAGCACGATGTCTGAAATGAAACTGGTGTTTAACGGTAGATACACAAGGTTTTGAGGCTTTTCTACTATCTTGAAACCCGGTGCGACTGATGGGTAGA
The DNA here is from genome assembly GCA_963675035.1 of Allygus modestus. Lineage (NCBI taxonomy): Eukaryota > Metazoa > Arthropoda > Insecta > Hemiptera > Cicadellidae > Allygus > Allygus modestus. The sequence goes on from OY776115.1 coordinate 13,963,880, forward strand.
ATGTGTGTAATATATGCCGATTTTCTCCATCTCTGTAGGATCCTTGTATAATGTTACATGTAATGTCTATGCTGTTTACTTTGATGATCGTCACAGTTCTATTCCCAGAATGAGTTGTATTAGGTTCTAATACCTTTGTTTCCTTAGAAAACCCCAATAAACTACCAATTGAACGTTCTTGGCCAAAATCAATATAATACTTAGAAGTAATTTCGGCTTTCATTGTATTGTTATTGCCTTTTATCGTTATATTTTCTTTTCCCATATGTTTTTGTATAACTTCATTTATATTATCAATTTCATAAGCTCCTGTTGGTAAACTGAATTCTTCCAAAGCTGAATATTTTCCTTTATTATCTTTTGTCTTGTAATAATGTATTTTGTTATTAATTCCTTCACTAACGTTTGGAATAGAGTTATATGTTGTTAAATCCAATAATGCGGCTTCCCATAGTCTTCCTTTTTGCAAACGTAGCGCTGGAAACAGAATACTGCGCAAAGTACATGAGTTACCGGTTAATGACACTGTATACGAAGACATCTTAAAGTTGACTAACACTTTTAGCTAAAAAGTCTAAACATAAATGACCGCAAATGGATGTATCATCAGGTTGTTTTCTTGTATAATTGTAAAAAACATTTTCTGCCGCACGAAAGTATTGTTGAAGTTCTTTCGGTGGTGGAAGGTTTCCAAAACTGTCGAAATAATAAATCGTTTCACCAAGTTTCTTGTAACACACCCAATGAGTGCCTAATCCTTCACTATTATCCAAATTTACTATACCAGTCTCATTTTTCCACATTTTAACCGGTAATTCATCTTTCATAAATACTCCTCTAAAAAATGGGATTTTCAAACAAGAAGCATATGTAATCAGTTCTTCATTGGTTAATTCTTTGTTTTTAATTATTAATTGCTCTTTCTTATTTAATACACACGATACGGTCTTAGGTATAGTCCTCCTCCCTTTTTTATCATTGACCATATTGTTGGTTTCTTTTTACCTTTACCACTAGTAGATCGACGTTTTCTTCTGATATTACCTCCTTGTTTCTTAGCGGGTCTTTTCCCACGCCTTCTTCTCTTTCCTCCTCCAAACGTAGTTTTTGCTTTCATTGCTGCTGTTACTGCTAAAGACGCTGCTTTTTCACCAATACTCGCGTCACTAGATTTTACTCTTTGCCAAGCTTTCTCAGAAAGTGCTCTATCTGCTATTGATCTATTTTTTGTATCACCAAATTTGGAATACGCTATATCATGCTGTTTACAAGCCTGATCAAGCTTATTTATTCCAGGATCTCCTCTAGCAAGCCGTTTCTCTAATTTGGTTCCAGGACCACAATATTGATATCCTCCAGGTAAATGTAATTCCACAGGTAATAAATCAATCGCCTTGTTAACTATAGCTCCAACCGGTTTACTTAATAGAGAAAATGCTGTTGATGCTATTCCCCTTCCTCTCTGTAATCTCTCTCGATTATGACTGATGCGTTTAGCCCTCGGCATGACTATTTATAGCCAAACTTACAATCAGTAGGTGCACTCTATAAATGTTTTACAATGAATGTAATATTAGTCTTGGCTTCTTGTATTATATATACTGTTTAAAATCCATTTATTATATAGAAATGGATTAATTAATTAAATGTAGACATAATAAATAAAAGTAGTAAAAATAGAAATAAGGTGTAATTGAAGATGTTTCAAATGTTTCTCCGCTGGTGATGGTATCGTTGTTTTCGGTAAAATGAATAAAATCTAAATAGTTGTCATGTTCCCTTAGAAACTTGCCACTTAATCGTTGATAATTAAATAACACATTCCAGTCTAGTTTATCTTTAAAATTGTCAATGTAATTTTCAGAGAGATTTTGATATTTACTTATTACTTCCCAACAGTTATTAAAATTTGATGTCATCTCTACAAGGAAGTCTTCTGAAAACTGTTGTCTTTGTAAAATATGAATCCAGTTAACTCTGTGAAAATAAATTCTTAACATAGTCATTGTGAAGAGGTAGTGTATGGAAAGTTGTTCCCAATCCATATATCTATCAAACCGTTGAACAAAACCATCTGTCAGCACTCCTTGGGGAAATCTCGGCTCTTGAGATATTAAACTCCACGCAGTAATATTGGATTCCATCATCCTCTCTGTATCATCTCTCGAATATGACTGATGCTTTATCCCTTATCATGGGTATTTAAATTCTTTTTTCTCTTATGTAATCTTCATTGTTTTCTGTTGGTTCATTAATCACATTCACTTGATCCCCCTTTCCTAATGTCTTGGCTTTAGAAGGCTCAGACGGTTTATCTAATTGATTAGGTTTTTCTGGATTGTGTATCTTTTTCCAGTCTAAATAGTTGTGGCTGTCAACATCTGAAGCTACAGCTCTTCCTGAAGCCCGATGGATATAATTAAATAAAGCTGCACCAAACCTTTCCATATGTTTTTCATATTCTGTAGTCCATTTCTTGTGTACTATATCAAATATTTTCTTATTTACAGCGTCTCCATCCTGCTCACAATCACCTACATTTGACAATTTTAATTTTTTTACATCATAGCTTGTATCAGTTTCATTCTTTTTGTAAATCGTTAACAATTTTAAAGTCGCTAAATTTACTGCTTCACCATCATAAATGGGATGTTTTATATTGCTTAACCTTTTACCGGAAAACCCCCAATGGTCTTCGTGTACAATTGGGGTTCTTTTATCCATGTATTGTACCGTAACCGCATCAGAAGACAAAAGCGGATCACCAACATTTTGAATTACTTTTCCTTCAAAATTATAATTACCATCAGGTGTTAACGGAAACCCAGCTCTTTTTTCACTATATCCAGATTTTACTCCAAACTCGGAATACCGTCCAAACTTGTCCACACTCATGATGTAACTGAATCGCTATCGTTTAGGTTCTTACTATATATATATACGTCTACTGAACAATTATTTCTCGTTTTCGCAGTTCATCAACCAAAGCTACCCATTCGTTTTCTAAACCAGTGTGCCCGGCTTCCATAGCTTCATGTAATAACCTCATTCGATCAACTAACTTATTTATATCGTTGTAATATATTATATTGGTTTTATACAAATTTTTTAATAATCCCCTTCCAGATGTAGTAGGATCAGTTGTTTTTCTTTTTTTATGCAAAACATTTAATTCAGCAGAAGATAAAGCTCTTCTTTTAATTGGAGCTTTATTTGATTTCGAGGGGAAAAGACTAGATATAATGTTTGTGTATTTTATTGACCTGTTTCTATGAATAGGTAGGTCTTTGGAATATTTTTTTCTATGTGCATTTGTATACTCTAGTATATTTTTAAACAATTGTAAATCCTTTTTAGTATATTTACCAGGATTATTTTTAAAGATGAGTTCAAACAAACCTGTTGTACCTTTATATTTCTTATCACCAATAACTATATCATCATTTTCGTTTATATCTAACTTTCTATCTCCAATCATTAATCCTTTATCCTCTATTCTAGCTCCATATGTATGATAATTTCGATTAGCATGTGTGCCATGTAACATTTTTAATGTATATTTTCTTCCAAGTGTTCCTTTAAACATAATATCTGTGCCTAATTTGCTTAAGTTGGATGGGTTGATATCCTCTTCTTCTGCTCTTGTATCTTCCGCACTTGTATCTTCTGTACTTGTATCTTCTGCAATGTCCTTTTCCTTTAAATCCTCTATATCCCCGCTTTCTTCATACTCGTCGCTTTCTTCAGATGTATGTAACTGGCCAAAACTTTCATCATTTTGAAATTCTTCTTCATATTTGGAAATTGGTAGCATTTTGTCTCCTTCGAAGCGAATTGAAGGTTTTTCCATATTTTGTGCTAATCGCTTTAAAGGTTCAGTAACAGGTTTGAATGTTGTTTCTAAAAATTGCTCTCTTTCATTTATACCTGATTTTAAAGCTCGGTTTTTTGTCTAATAGAATCACTAAGTGATTTTATTTCCTTTAATAGCTTTTCCTGGTTAACCATCTTCACGCCTTGACGACTTGTACAGTAATACCGCTAATCAGTGTATTAAAACGAATTTATCAAAACCTATTCTATAACGACCATCTTTTATAGCTTGATCTTTCATAATAACCAAAAATCCATACTTTTCCGCCCATGCTTTTCCGCAAAGCTTTTTAAACTTTTCAAATGGCATATCCGCATTCACATGATCGCTATATATATGTTTTAGGTTAGTATCATCTTGTTTGAATACAATTAGAATATTTGCATTATCCCTGATAAGTTGTTTTGGGATTTTGCTATAAGTTTGTCCTATATATATGCTGTCGATGTTATTATGTCTTCCCATGGCAAAGTAGTTTCTAATAGTATCCTGATTTTCACAAGATACATCGTCAAATATAAATACAAAATACGGTTTCGCTTCGTTTGGTTGCATAATGCTATCACTAGCGTTAAATTTGTAAAAATTAACATCAGTCACATCAGATAGGATTTTATCCAGCAATTTATACTTTGGTTGATGTAGAGACTTTGAAAAAATATATAGGTTATTAAACCTTAATCCCTGCGGATTAGTGATCAAATTAAAGACAACATTGGTCTTTCCACAGTTTGAGGGACCACTTACTATACATCGAACAGTGTTTGGAAGTAAACTACCGTGTTTACCATTGTTGATTTTAACGTTATCCACAGTTAAATCATCTATGTTATTAATATTGAATCGATCTTTATGGTGAATAATCTCCATCCTGCTCAAAGGTTAACGATGAAATGAGTTGCTTGCATTAAACCAAGTCCTTTATAGGTATCCATGAATCCTCAGTTTTGTTAAACCCTAACCACCGCACTTTAACTGCGTCCTTTTTTCTTTGTAACACTTTTTCAACAAGATATACATCACCTACTGTTGACTTTAACATTTCATGTCCATAAAAAGCACCTTCCAACAAATCTCCTTTGTTATCTTTTAAGATATACGTTTCAGGTACAGTCGGTTGCACTTTATACACTGTAAAAACTTCATTCGTCCAATTGGGAAGGTATTTCTTGGTAAACACTCCCTTATATTTACTAATCCGTACTTTATCACTTACATTAAATTTTCTTGGCTGCATTTTTTCTACTTTAGGCTTTGTATTTTTCTTTATGCGTTTTAATACATCTTTTGCATTTCTTCTATTTACTTTGTTAGGTTTCATACCGATAGTTCTATGAAACCTGTTGTTATAATCATTTATTAATTGTGGTAAAACATCATACCATACGTAAGAACCTCTTTTTGAAAATTGTTTATACAGTGCTCCTTTTAAGGTTCTATTGAATCTTTCTACAATAGCTGCTTTTTTCTCTGAATTTGTAGAATAATGATTTATTTTATATTTATTCATTAACTGTGCAAAGTTTGTATTAAAGTATTCTGTTCCATCATCAGTTTGTAAATGTTTAATTTTGTTTTTATCTCTTTTTATGGCTATTTCCATGGCTTCTGTTACGCTTTTACCAGTCTTGTCCTTTAGAGGCAAAGCGTCTGCAACTTTTGTAAAACAATTAATAATTGTGAGTATATATTTAAATCCTTTGTTTATCCTGCTATGCGGTCGCATTTCAATTAAATCCGCTTGATATAGATCATTTATCCCTTTTATAACAGTATTTCTTCTTGGAAACTTTATTCTTGCAGGTTTGTGTAGTTCATTAATAATCTTCTCCTTCAGGTCTGACATGATGGTTTCACGAAGGCAGCTGATATGGTATTAAATATTCTTTTGTATAAATCTGCTTATATATACATATAGTTCAAGGTCATTCAAAACTTGTGTAAAAAAGGGGGAAACACAGCTTAACATTGCTGTGTTTCCCCTTTTTTTACGGAAAGGAAAAGGATAGAGGATCTAGGACGATGAAAGGGTTATTAGTCAATAGGGTTGAGGGAATAGTGACCGAATGGTAAAGTGTGGATGTTGTCTGGAAGGGTTTGTCTTTTGTCGTCATTACAGGATAGCGCTTTTTTAACTTCAGTCACGCTGTACAGCTGATGGTTAAAACTTCTGATGGTGTTGAATTTAGCTGTAATGATGTTATCCTCAAATAAGCATTGCTTGTAGTGTTCAAAATGCACTTTCTTCTTTAAATATAAACTCTTTACACCTTTAGCTTTCTTAATATAGCTATTCTTCTTTTCTTCTTCTTCTTCTTCTTTTTCATTATAGAGTTTCAAAGAATATAGTTTAGACATCAGTGCAACAATCTCTTCAAGTAGAACACCATTAGCCTCATCCTTGAATTTGCCTAGTACTTTTTTGTGTCTGCCATTATCGTAGTTTGGATGATCTTTTGGATAATCGGAGAAATCAAAGTCATTCTTGTAAATAAATGTACGTAAATCTTTATACATGTCCAATGTTACTATGCGATATATGAAAGCGTCAGTGTCCATATATGTAATAGATATATTTTCTCTTCCGTAGAACGCCACCATTTTGTTGTAGTGAAAATCGTACATGTGTGTTTTTGAGATGTCCAAGATTGACATGCCTATATACAAAGGACGATCCATCTTCACACTCGTCTTCTTCATGGACACTGCTACAAGTTTTTCATTAATAATTATAGATGTTCCAAAATTTGGCTGCTGTACTAGTTTCTGTAATTTTTTTGCGTCGGTAACAAGTTTAACATTTTTGTGTCTTCTTTTGTTTTCCAATGTTTTTCCAAATATTGCATTATTCATTAATTTAAAGAAATCTTTTTGAAAGTCTGATGTAGCTGCTGCTCTTCTGATGGTATTTGAATCAATGTAGGGTTTCAACCAGCATGATTGAGAAAATTCCAAAACTCTATTAATTTTTGTTAGACGTAGTCCTAATTCGATAGCTTGTTGAACTACCCAAAAGTGAGCCACGTAGCGTTGTTTATTATTTAATGTCATCATTAATTTGGGGTGTTTTCCAATTGGTGAAATCTCTGTTTTAGCAAGAAGTGGAAGGTCATAATGAAGATCATGTAAATTTTCAGGGTATTCAAAATCGCAATCCAAAATATATCCAGTGTCACCATGTTTCGGAATTTGTAAAATATCGTCAATAGAGTCGGGATTAATCCATTTAAAGTTATCAAAAGGAAGTGGGTTTGACATAGCCCATCCGTACAGGTTATTTGCATCGAAATATCCTAAATAGGTCGACGGTTTGGTTTCATCGTAATCGGGAAGGTATTTGTTGTTGGCTTTGACATGTCTGGTAACACTTTGGGTCAATCCGCCTCTTACTCCAGCTTCAACCATTAAAACCATGTCAATGTCTGTTAAAAGTTGGAGTTTGCATTTTGTTTCTTTTAACATGGCTTGCCAAGCTAATCCTGGTGAAGTATACGAATGTAGAGGGTCCAAACCGTATGCAGCAAAACAGGTGTTTCGGAATTCTTCCATTACATCACAAAGAAGAGTTACATCTAGTTTGACATAAAAGTCTGAGTAATCTCCTAAGGTCTTCATATCTAACTCGTTCCATACTCGACGTGCGTGTTGATAGTCCTCAAGTGATATTTCCGAATCATTAAGTTTGTTTCTGAAGTGTTCTGGTGGAGGTAGTGATGTTTCATCAAATCTATGCAGTCCATCGATGTAATCATAGGGGAAGACTCCTTTTCGAAGAACCAAATCCATTTTACTATTAGGTACAATTTTGCTTGTTTCTATCAAATCTGTTCTTCTTAGATTTTCAGATAATTTCATGAGGCTTGAAGGCATAAATCTAAATGAATCAACAAACCTTAATTTAATTCTACCCACCTTTTTTGAAAAGCTTATAAATTTTTCCATTGTAGTAGCCAAAACGTCTATTGCTCCATTATCTCTTCCTAGTTCGGGGATTATGAAGTGCGAATCATAACCACTCAGATTGTGCAGAACTACGGGGATGAAATATGGTAGTTTGTAGTTCAAGTTGCAAGCGTTACAGGCTGCACCTCTGTACGCTCCCGTAAGATGATCGTGGTCACGAACTTTAACGTTATCCGGTGTAAAGGTGTTATTACACAGATAACACGTTGTTGTTGAATCATAATGTTGAAGCTCTTCTTCTTCCATAGGTGACATGGGCACCTTTGTTCCATACAGTTCTTCTACCTTTGCAGCTATGTCATACAGATCATCGACAAAGTATTTGGCTGCTTCTTCACCGCGATAAATCTTTGGAGAAGATGATAGTCCATATTTTTGAAGATGGTCTTCAGTCAACGTGGATTTAATTAGTATGCAATAACTGTTTGGTGAATGAAGTTGGTATTTGCTTCTTCTTGTAACGTCCTCTTCTTGTTGTTCAAGCGGATGTAAAGAAGACTCGAAATCAGCGTAAACAGCAACAGGTACACGGTATTGTTGTATTACTTTGTCAAATTTTATCTGCGCCTTGCTGGAATGTGGCAATTTAATTCTAACCTCATAGTTTCCATTACATAACCTTTGATGTTCTACTAACCATTCTGAACCTCCCCTTCTTAATGGTTTGCCTACATGACAAAAACATCTTTTACAAATGGTTTTCTCTCCGTGTTTTTTTGATATTTGTTTAGATACAAGAGCTCCAAAGTTTTTTATATAGACATAGTGGGATATGTCCCCTTTAGTGATCAATAGCAAATCCGTATGATCTCTGCGCTCAATAGGTGTTATGCGCAAGGGGTACGCATTGTTTGACGAATCTAAGCCGAAAATGTTGACAGAAGCTGAAGGATTTCGCTTTTCAAATTTTGATATATCAGTAATTGCAACAGGGTAAGTCATTCCCTGAAAATTATACTTATGTTGAACTTCTTCATATGCTTGATTTGGTCTTTCAGGATGTTTTTTTACATATTTAGCCAACATAACGTATTTAAAACATTCATTATCTTCATTTTGCACATTAATACAGGATTTGGTATCACTAATCTTTTTTGGTAAAGGGATATAGCTACTGCCACGAATTCCATAACCGTGTTTGTGCACTCTTAAGTCTAGCCCTGTGATGCTTAACAAACTCCATCCAGATCCTCTTCCTTCGTGTTCTTGTATTTTTGTCATTAGCTCTTCAAAACATTCAGATACGATTGAATCAATATCTGACGAAAACATAATAGTTCGGTTTTTTGTTAAGAAACCTCTCGGTGAGGTTTCATTTTGAATGTTTGAAAATAAAGCATCCAGTAATAGTCCAAATTTAATAAAATTTAATCTTTTTAATTCATTTTTCAGAGTTTTGCTAACCAATCCTTTTGCGTTATTTAAAAATTCTTCAAGTTTCAATTTTGTATTGTCAATTTTAAAGTGGGTTACAACATTACCCGGAAGTGCTCGGGCGTGTAGTTCCACATTTACTGATGGTCCAGGCGCATAATGAATGACACTTGGTCTTGAAACTTCATTTTCTTCTTTTTCTTCATTTTCTTCTTTTTCTTCGTTGTGCTCTTCTTCATTTTGTTCTTCTTGATGTTTTGCTAATTGTTGGTCGATTGAATCTAATTCTTCTTCATTTGGTTCTTCTGTATTTGTATTGATGTTATGTTTCAATTCTTTATGAATGGTTAAAAGCCATTCATCTCTGAAAGAAGATTTACAAATATCGCAGCGAATCATAATGTAGGCGTGCTCTTCACAAGGGTCAACGTAATAATGAAAAACACTGCAAATGCACCCCTATTTATACCCTAGAAAAAGTGGTGGGGGTACGTTTTAGGTTAAGTTTAAGTTTTTAGCTGGAGGCTACAAAATTCTGTATTTGGGTCAAGGACATTGAGCATATTTGCCAAAACGGGGAATAGAGCAGGAAATGATTTCATTTTAAACCATAAACTGATCTATTCCCCGCTTTGTATTTAACAAGGACAATTTTCTCCAACAGGAAAATTTAATATATTTTAAACTGGTAAATATTTTCTGTCTTGTAACTAGAAGGCATAAATCTAAACGAATCAATAAACCTAAGTTTTATTTTGTCAACCTTTTTAGAGAAGCTTATAAATTTTTCCATTGTTGTTGCCAAAACATCTATCGCCCCATCATCTCTTCCTAACTCCGGGATTATGAAATGAGAGTCATATCCGCTAAGGTTATGTAGAACAACGGGTATAAAAGATGGTACTTTGTAATTTAAGTTGCAAGCGTTACAGGCTGCACCTCTGTAGGCTCCTGTAAGATGGTCGTGATCGCGCACTTTAACGTTATCTGGTGTAAATAGGTTATTACACAGATAACATGTTGTTGCCAAATTGTGATGTTGAAGTTGGTGTTCTTCCATAGGTTGCATCGGTATTTTAATTTTGTAGAGTTCTTCCACCTTAGAGGCAATGTAATACAAATCATCTACAAAGTGTTTCACTGCTTGTTCACCGCGATAAATCTTCGGAGCAGATGTTAGTCCAAATTCTTGAAGATGTTCTTCAGACATCTTCCAATATCTTACCAAACAAAGATTTTTTCTAAGTCCCGAAGTGGGTCAAGGTCATCTGAACATGTTGCCAAAACGGGGAATAGAGCAGTAAGTGATTCCCACTTGGACCACAAACTGCTCTATTCCCCGCTCTGTATTAGGGAAGTGAATTTTGAAGAAAGGTCACAGTTATAGGCAATAAACCTGATAACAGAACCTTTTGTTAATTTATCCAAACAAAAGGAAGTTACAAATGGTTTGCAGGGAGTATTTGCAAAAGTTTCTCAAGGGTAAGATGGGTAATGTCAACCGGTTTGCGCGCCGTATTGACATAAGGTCGGTTTGCGCGCCATACCTTTTTGTAAGGGGTTAGGAAAAGGATGAGAAACATACTGATCAGTTAAAATTAATTTTACAAAGACCAACCAAGGTCGGTTTTACAAAGGTCAACAGCATCCTGAAACCCAGTCGGACGTTGGTCAGTAACGGGCGCCAGGCAACTGTGAACCAAAGTTTTGACCAAGGTTAGTTATAGCGTGTAAGAAAAGGACATACCAACCAAGGTCGGTTTTACAAAGGTCAACAACATCCTGAAACCCAGTCGGACGTTGGTCAGTAACGGGCGCCAGGCAACTGCGAACCAAAGTTTTGACCAAGATCAGTTTTAAAGCGTGAAAGAAAAGTACATATTTCATTAGTAAATAAAACACTTCAAAGACCAACACCACAAATAATTACAAACACCAACACTAACTACATTTTCTAGCAGCAAACTACAAGCTATAATCTAAAAAACAAACTAACATGCATAACATACAAACATGCTAAGGTAGAATCTTTAGTATACAGGGGTACCACCTATATACTAAAGATGCTATTACAGACAGCTAAGGCGAACAGCTAGCTAGGCTGTCAGCCTGAGACTGTGAGACCTCTGCGGTCAGCCCCCGCTTTTATAGCCGACGATCCGTGGTGGGAGGTAAATTGAAGAAAGGAAGGGGGGGGGGGGTAGTGATAGGGAAGGGGTATTATTGTAAGAGTAAATGTTTTTACCAAACAATAATTTTCTCTAAGTCCCGAAGTGGGTCAAGGTCATCTGAACATGTTGCCAAAACGGGGAATAGAGCAGTAAGTGATTCTCACTTGGACCACAAACTGCTCTATTCCCCGCTCTGTATTAGGAGAAGAGGACTAGTTTAAAGCTCGCAATTATAGGCAATAAACCTGATAACGGAACACTAACCTCTCCCCCGAAAAATTATTCACCCAACAAACAAACGATATGGTCAGTTTACAACAGTCGCGCACTCTGAAACCGCAAGGACGTTCATCACTGTGTAGGCGTCAGAGTACTACGAACCGAAGTACAATAATACCTGACCAAGGTCCCCTTAAGTTTATTTCCCCGAAGATGTATCCCCCCAAGATAAGCAAAATGGTCAGTTAACAACAGTCGTGCACTCTGAAACCGCAAGGACGTTCATCACTGTGTAGGCGCCAGAGTACTACGAACCGAAGTACAATAATCACCTGACCAAGATCCCCTTAGATTTAACCAAGATAAGCAAACTAACTGAATCTGTTTCTCGTAAGTGAGGGCTAAGATAGGTAAAAAAGTCATCCGGTTTTCATGCCGTAATGACTCAAGGTCGGTTTTCGTGCCGTACCTTTTTGTAAGGGGTTAGGAAAGGTGTTTATTTGAGAAACATAATCCCCCCTGAGATATTTAAAGACATAAGGTTGGTTTTCGTGCCATACCTTTTTGAATGGGAGCGTGAAGCGTGAAAGAAAAGTACATATTTCATTAGTAAATAAAACACTTCAAAGACCAACACCACAAATAATTACAAACACCAACACTAACTACATTTTCTAGCAGCAAACTACAAGCTATAATCTAAAAAACAAACTAACATGCATAACATACAAACATGCTAAGGTAGAATCTTTAGTATACAGGGGTACCACCTATATACTAAAGATGCTATTACAGACAGCTAAGGCGAACAGCTAGCTAGGCTGTCAGCCTGAGACTGTGAGACCTCTGCGGTCAGCCCCCGCTTTTATAGCCGACGATCCGTGGTGGGAGGTAAATTGAAGAAAGGAAGGGGGGGGGGTAGTGATAGGGAAGGGGTATTATTGTAAGAGTAAATGTTTTTACCAAACAATAATTTTCTCTAAGTCCCGAAGTGGGTCAAGGTCATCTGAACATGTTGCCAAAACGGGGAATAGAGCAGTAAGTGATTCTCACTTGGACCACAAACTGCTCTATTCCCCGCTCTGTATTAGGAGAAGAGGACTAGTTTAAAGCTCGCAATTATAGGCAATAAACCTGATAACGGAACACTAACCTCTCCCCCGAAAAAATTATTCACCCAACAAACAAACGATATGGTCAGTTTACAACAGTCGCGCATTCTGAAACCGCAAGGACGTTCATCACTGTGTAGGCGTCAGAGTACTACGAACCGAAGTACAATAATACCTGACCAAGGTCCCCTTAAGTTTATTTCCCCGAAGATGTATCCCCCCCAAGATAAGCAAAATGGTCAGTTAACAACAGTCGTGCACTCTGAAACCGCAAGGACGTTCATCACTGTGTAGGCGTCAGAGTTTTACGAACCGAAGTACAATAATTACCTGACCAAGGTCCCCTTAAATTTAACCAAAAATAAGCAAACTGACTGAATCTGTTTCTCGTGAGTAAGGGTTAAGATAGGTAAAGTCATCCGGTTTGCGCGCCGTAATGACTCAAGGTCGGTTTTCGTGCCGTACCTTTTTGTAAGGGGTTAGGAAAGGTGTTTATTTGAGAAACATAATCCCCCTGAGATATTTAAAGACATAAGGTCGGTTTTCGTGCCATACCTTTTTGAATGGGAGCGTGAAAGAAAAGTACATATTTCATTAGTAAATAAAAACACTTCAAAGACACTTTAAAACCAACACCAAACTAACTACAGTTAAACTAACTACATTACCTAGCAGCAAACTACAAGCGTTATCTAACATGCTTAAACAAACTAACTAAACATGCAAGGGCGCGGATCTCTTAATTGCGCGTCGGGCCCAACGCACACTTAACAGACCTACGCTGCAGCAGGCACTGCAACCCAGTGGGACATTCATCGCAACGGGCGGCAGGCTACTGCGAAGAGACGCTCGAAATCTCGGGTTATATAGACGGAGAATGGGAAATCGGGATATTAAGGGGAAAGCGGGATAAGGGATAATCCTGCTTCGTTGCGGGATTTTATCCCGCACTTCCAAGAACATTTTTCCCTCGACCTTGACCTTGACCTTGAACATGACCCAAAAAGGGGGGGGGGTTCCGTCGGGGGGGGGGGGGGGTCCGTCAGGGGGGGGGGTCCGTCGGGGGGGGGGGTCCGTCAGGGGGGGGGGTTCCGTCGGGGGGGGTGGGGTCCGTCAGGGGGGGGGGTTCCGTCGGGGGGGGGGGGCCGGTTCTAAACCAGTCCTCAGCTTTCTACCCATATATGGATAGGGCAAGGTTTCACTTTACGACCTGCTTCACTCTGCCAGCCGCCTCATTCCGGCTTTGGATTGCAACCAGTACACACGTGCTCTATCCAACTCTATCTTATCCATTTTCTCTTCCATCCTATTTACACCATGTCTTCTCCTCTGACTCCTGAAAAACTCCAGCGCTTAAAGGAATCTTTGAAGAGGTCGACGGAAAGAAGGAGCGGGTTTAAGAGACCTTCAACTTTGAAGTCTCTCAAACGGAATCTCCATGGTCATCCGCTGTATTTTGAACAACGACCCTCGACTCAGCCTCGACCTTCTACATCGGCTCAGCCTCGGCCTTCTACATCGGCGGCTCAACCTTCGTCTCCAACACCGACTGTCGATGAGGTGATGCAACGGACAAGGGTGATGGGGCTGAACGACTTGGTGACGCCGTTTGAAGTCTCCAAGGTCGAGTTTCGAAATCTGAAGCGGATGACGGAGTATAAATATGTGGCAACCAACGGGGACCACGTGTTCCTGTTTCAACACACCATCCACTACATCGAGGTGCGTCTGCCGCAGTCTCTCCCACCGCCACCTCCTCTGATACCTGATACACAGTAGTTATTCTTAACCAGAAAAGATGGGAGGGTAAAGTGGGTTTTGAAGAATAAAGTTTGAACTGATCCTTATCCCGACCAACCTTCAGCACGCAAACGGTCCTTTTCAGGACCACCCTAAGCATTTCAAGTTAGGGACTTGGCCTGTACATAGGCAGGAGAGTTTGTTTGTGCAGCCCACTTTGTGAAATTTTCTAAGTCCCAAAGTCCTTGAACTTGACCTTGACCCATGTTGGGGGGGGGGGGGGTACAAAGTTTTTCCAAAGTATGTCATGTGGGTACTCAAATTACGCGAATTGATCAGACGAACAAGGAGGTGCAAACAGAATTTTGATCCGGCCAAGGGTATAGTAGCAGAAGCGAAAAAACTACAAAGTTTGTCCAAAGTATGTCATGTGGGTACTCAAATTACGCGAATTGATCAGACGAACAAGATGGTGCAAACAGAATTCAGATCCGACCAACGGTATAGCAGAAATAGCCAAAACCAATGTTTTCAAGGTTACATACTAATAACTTCTTTATTATTGGGTTAAAGTATAGCGAGTGGGTACTCAAATTACGCGGGTTAATCAGACGAACAAGATGGTGCGAATATAATTCAGATCCGACTGAGATTAGGGAAGAAACAGCGCGAAAACAACACTTTCAAGGCCTGACATTAATAAATACTTTGTTTATGGATTAAACTACGACAAGTTATTTATAGTTTAAAGTATACCGAGGTAACGTTGTTGTGCGGGTAGGTCGGGTGGGTATCATACACGCTAGCGCTATATCATTATACTTTTAGCTCTTGCAGGATTAACATCTACCTATAGAGTTTGTGTTATTCTAAAGATGTCACAGTTTTACAGAAATATGACGAAGGTGTCCTTCAACAGTCCGCCTGCCACCACCTTCTACTTCTCCGACTGTGAAGATAGAAGGTCTACGCTGTTAGTGGATTGTGAGCGATTTCGCCGTAGAATACTCCAGGCTGAAACATTCTTAGCAAGTTGTCTGCTACGCAAGATGCATCATATGAGTACATGCAATAAATTAGATCACAGTGACTGTTATGATTGCGTAAAAACAGTGTCGAGCAAGAATTGTTAATGTTTTCAGTTACGGAGCTCCGATCCTCACAGAGTCAGAGCTAGACCCTAACTAATGCATGTCCCGTAGTTATTGTGCGATGTGAAAACTTGGTGGGGGAAACTGGTGTGGTGGGGGGTAAAGGCGAGTGTCTATCCTACATGCTTGTATCACTTCAGTATACCTGCGGCTCTTGCATAGTTCACATGGATTCGCAAATACGAGGCACTACTGTTTCTTCCACATGTTCTTCTTTTAATATTGAGCAAGCTGACAATACAAATGATGAAATACAAGTACATGAAGTTTCTAGCACAATATCTACTGATGCAGAAGCAATAATGGCATCCCTAATAGGGTTTGACTAATGATGGTGGATGTAGTAGCAACCATCTGCCGCGCACTTGCCACCTGCCGCCTACCATCTGCCGCCTGCCATCTGCCGTCCGCCATCTGCTCCGCCCCACCACACCTTTACCCCCACTATTTTGTTTGATACCAAAACGCTAGCTAGCGAATAGTCAGTACACCTCCGGCTCTTGACCAGTGTACATTGAGCTCTCTGTTGAAATGTCCATCAAAATTAGGTGTATTCATTATGACTCTATTCATCTGGCGACTTTCCAAGACCTCGAGGCTTTTAATGAAGAGTTAAGACTTCTCATTGCGTCCGGTTACGATTTATCTTTGGAACTTTACGCATCAAAAAACAACATGGACTCTGCGCAGGAATCGAAGTATCTACCGTCTTTCATCAGAAAGCGAAGTGATGGCCGCAACTCGTCCGGATCAACAACATCGATGACAACGAACAACGGGGAACTATTGTAAACATAAATTATTGTAAACATAACTTATTGTAAATAAAAAGAAAAGTAAAAAAAAGTAATAAATGAAATAGTACTACCTCGCACTCGTATCATTCGATTGCTTCATTCGATTTTTTCATTCGATATTTTTATCGAATTAAAACTATCGAATCACAATCGGATTTTACGCGTGCGAGGTAGTACTTTTTTAAAATTACCTCCCCGTGACCTTGAACTTTGAACTTTAACTCATTTCGTCACAAAACCGCCTACGTCACTGGCTCAGCCTCAGATGACGTATTTATTCACTCAGCGCTTCCGGTCACGTGACCGGAAGCTGTCAATCACTTGGCCCAGAAGTCCCCTTCCCACACTACTGTTTATATTTTTTAAATTTTCTTTACAAAGATTAGCGACGCAAGGATATTATTTGGGTACCAGAGTAACATAAAAACTGAATGGTCCGTTTTTGCGGTATGTCCCATTCTCCTGAAAAACTCCTTCGGAACTCATAAATGACGATTTGATTTATGTATTTACTAAAACGATTAAATCGATAGTTCGAGTGAAAAACGGAATTCGAAAATCGTTTTAATAAGTGAAATGTATATTTTTGATGAGCATAAACTTGAGCGTACTCTGCGTTATTTGGGTGGGTTAGGCTCAGTATTACGTAACTCACATATTAAATAAAAGTACCTGGGGGGCCGAACTTTGCTTGGAGAAGGCCAGTCAGTTTGTTTAGATGTCTTGGAGTTACTTGACCACATTCCTATAATGATGAACAGATTTTCATAGCATAATATTTTATGTTAGTTTAAAGAATAGGTTTTTATTTTTGAAGTAATTTATTGTGAATGGTAAACAAAATTGTTTACCAAAATTGTTGTGTTTAAACGATTGCAGCGTTTTAACATTTAATATGATTATGTTGTGTAACATGAGGGGGTGGGGGGGGGTAAGTTTAGGTGTTACGGTGTGTTATGTGAGGGAGGGAGGAGGCTTGAGATGACGAAAAATGCATTACGTAAGCCTATATGGCCTCAATCTCACACAAGACCGCACTGGCAGTGATAGCACAACTGCCGATGCGGACGCTAGCGATTGGAGTGGAGGAAAACAACACAACGATCACCGCCCGGCGTCTGTCGTTTGACACTCAGTGTCGATTGCTGAGGGATTGTCGCAACAGCCGCTCCGAGCAAAACAGACCTTAAACTTTAAAAGACTTTCTTTTAACAACATTTTTAATAACTTTTTCAAAGCAAAATGTATACAAACAAACAAGACTGTTACTAATAATATAAACAACAATATAAACTCTCTCAACAGAACGGGAGTGCACCAGCTCTTAGGGTTAATTTGTGAGTTACGTAACGTTGATCCAACCTCCCCCCCACTTAACGCTACGCCATACCCCCTCCCCCCCTTTAAGTGCATTGCGTAATATGTGTATATAGCCCCTAAGTTTCAGCCTTCTAGGTACAATAGAAGCCCTCTTAACTGCCTTCCATGGGACGGAACCCTGGTTCGGATAACTAAAAGGTCAGTTAAAACTAATAGCACCTGGGTATTGTTATATTACTCACTAAAAATTGTAAAATTCATACAATAGTTAAATTAGGTACTAAGTTGCAATAATTGATTAACTATGGGAACATAATGATCGACTTGTTGTGACCTGAACGATTTTTTGGTACAGTATGAGGACGTTGGCTACGGTGGCGGACGTGATTCATTTCCTAGGAAGAGGGCGGTTAATCCGATGGGCAGTTGAAGCATAGACAGTTAAGGGGGCATTTACCATGGTAAAACTTAAAATACCCCGTCGCAGCAAACCTGCGTACTCAGCGAATTTCCAATGCATAATATATGTCTTAATACCATATAAAGCCGCATACCAAGTTTCATAAAAATATATTCATATATAAGCGATATATACAATTTTAATTATTCTCCATAAGAATAGCATTGGTGGTGAGTACATAGGTTTGCTGAAACAAGGAACACAAACAATTGGTTTTTATTCAAATATAAATATAATTTAACTAGGTGAAGCCACATACCAAGTTTAATCAATATTCAATCATAAGTAAGCACTATATAACATTTTAATTATTCATTAATAAGGGAGATATCAAATTTTATTTATTCTCCATAAGGATAACATTGGACAACGTACTGTGTTTAGCACTTTGAATATCTCTGCAACGGTTGGACGTAGAATCACAATTTAAACACCAAAATGATTGTTTTGTGGAGCTGAGTTGATTGGTAAAAGCAAATGTGAAGTTTACGTTTAAATTAACTTAGGAAAAGCCAAAAACCTTTTTCCCATAAGATTAACATAGGAGATTTTATGAGCAGGTTTTCTTTGGATTTTCTCCGCAACCACTTAACCTAGCTTAATAATTCAAAATACCATATTATTTGTTTTTTTAAGCTCTATAACATGGTCTAAACCAAAATTAAGTGTTTTAAACATTTTAGGGTAAAAAATGCAAAAAACTGATTTTTGGAAAATTTAAAACCCCCCTTCCCATGGCCCGATTTTTCTGGTTTTCGAGCTTAGTCATAAATGTCACTTTACACATTTGAGCCAAATTTCATCGAAATCGGGCATTTTTTACTCAAGTTATCGCATTCACGGACACATATATATATATACATATATATAAATTTGAACGAATAGTGTTTTAGTCATCTGGGGACCTAAAAAAAATTTGTCATGGTCTCGGGCTTAAATCTTACCATGAGACCTACGGTAATAGCTTGAAAAGAAAATATTGAAATTATAACATTTTTCCTTACGCAAATATTAAGACTGTCAGTGATGATCCATTAAACACACTGACGGCCACTGTTGCAGTGTTGCTGTGTTTCATGGGGATCCACAAGCGGGTCATCGCCCCTTCGATCATCACGTCCCGCACTCGCCTCGTGCTTAGTGACTTCAACATGTCCTGCGACGACACGGGGAAGCTGATCCTTCGCCCTCGCCCCACCATGACTTGACGACATCGTCCCCCGTTAGAACTACTGACTTCACGCCCCCAATGTGTAAATCTTTGTATATATTTGTCCTGTAGGGAATAAAATAATTTTGTACATACGTTGTCGGTTTGATTTCATCCAAAATGTTGATGCTTTTGCTGCGGGAAACACAACATTAGAAAGGCTCATGCCCCCTCTTTAATTACGAAAAATCCACTAAAATTATGTAAAACAAGATGTTAAATCAAGTTGTAGTTTGTATATTATGGTTTTGTGTTAATTATATCAATACTACATTATTATAACCTTTATTAAGCGAAGTACAACAAATTATTATAACCTTTATTAAGCGAAGTACAACAAATTATCAAAAGCAGAGCAATATTTAACCGAGTTATTTAACAACATTTTGAGCAGCAGTTGGAATTTTATAAACGTAGTTACTAAGAAACCCAAGGAAAGCAGTATTGCTATCTCTTAAAAATAGTGGCAAGTACAGTAATCAAAATCAATGATGGCAATGGTAATCATAAGCAAAGAGCGTTAAGCAAACGGCAAGTACAGTAACCAAAATCAATGATGGCAATGGTAATCATAAGCAAAGAGCGTTAAGCAAACGTCTTAAATTTGAAGTAGGAATCAACTGACCTCCGGAAATTTCTTGCAGTTTCTGTTTAAGCAAGGTTTTATCCAACATAATTCTTCTTTAGCTGTTTTTTACATATTTATTTGCTGACAAACCAACACCTAACAACTGTATGTCAACTGTTATTCTTTTATAACCAGTCAGAAGATATATACTCCATTACTAACTCAAATTGTGTACGAGTTTTGGGTTTCCCCCAAAATGCATGTTACTATATCGCTTTTATCAAGTGCCTTTACAATCTCTTTATTTTACATTGTGCGGATCTTTTACACTCACCATCTTGGAAACTAAAGTCAAAACATTGACTATGATGCTAAGTAGCAACATTGCAAAGTGATATGGCACTGAAAAAGTTCATGTTGGGTGAATTACAAAACAACTGAATTCAACAACTGAAACAACTGAATACAAGACAACTGGGGGAGCCCCTTTTTTCAGCCCAGTGTATAACTTGATTCCCCCTCCATACCCCAAAAAAACGCTAGACTGCTAGAGGACTACACTGGCACAGGGTCAAACTGAAGAGAGTAACTGGATTTACTAATCCATCAATAATTTAATCAATTTCAGATCCTGATTATAAAAGTAAATTATTTTAGAACAATTTAGGAAACGTGGATACATCAAGGGCAGTAATAAATTTATAGAATATGTATTTTTAAAATTATTTATTCCTATTTTTTGACATTGCAAAATAAATATACAAAGTATGAAACTAACTCTAAAGAAAATCACATTTTAAAATATAACACTGGAACCTTTGGTAGATATTTGGTCGAACGGCAGCTCCGGCAAGCTTCGGTGAGTTTTCAATTTGTTGGCTAAGTTTTTACGTGTACAACAAATCAGGTACAAAATATTGAAGATGTGGATTAAAACGTACAAATTTATATGTAAAGTTCTATAAAAATTACTAAAAAGTTTATAATTATATGTGTGAAAGATATAAACATCACGTTTGGGGATTGTTACGGTACATATTTACTTGTGCAGACGAGCAAGCCAGTAGCATTTCATGGTTGAACAAAAGCTTAAAATATTGCAAAAGAGTGAAAAAGCTATAAGTTAAATTAGAACACGCTTACAAAAATTGCAGACATGAATGTTAATGATTTTTTAAATTAATATTTTAACACGAGACATTTTGTTAACTACAAAAAATGCTTTTAAGGGAAAGCGGTCAAAACTCCTCAACTTGTGTGGACATCCCAAGAATCGAACCTTACCTCTTGAACTGAAGTCCAAGTCCTATCATTACAGCCAGATGTTATGTTTGAAACAGGTGCAAGTCGGGTTGAAGAGAAAACCCAATACATTCCATTGTCTATACTATTAAAACAAGTTTGTTTCTAACACACTGCAGAAGAATTGCAAGACATGTAACAAATCCTTAATGTGTATGGGATTAAATTTACTATTCTTAATCTTCCCAATGTTTGTTGTGGCTGTTCTGTTATTTAGTGGGAAATTCAAGATTAGATTTGCTAGTGTTTAGATAACACCCTGAAGCTGGGAGATTCCCAACAGATTAGAATGACTACATGGCTTAGGGAAAAATAATTTTTCGCTTTTCCATTTGTTCCAGGTGTTCGCTGTTGTGATTGCCTAATGTATTAAAACTACCATAAGTGAGAATCACCTGTTAAATTATAACTTTTAAGGTCTTTAACTCTTTATTTTTGGCATTTAGTGGTGAAGGTAATTTGTTCAATTATTGGTTTTGATGAAGCATTAACAGAGATATAGTCTGTCCACAGTAAAAAAAAAAACACCTAGACAAATAAATATAAAGATATACCTTAATAAGATCTTAATTAAACATCCAAAGCGGTGTCCTACGTGAGCGACACAGTGCGAGTGACCCAAAAATGACAAACTAGGTTTTCTGGCGTGAATGTCCTGTGGTGGAGTGAGCGGCTGAAGCGATCTCCACGCGACGCGATGAGAACAACATTTTTGATTTTGATCGCTCGTCACGTTGCCCGAAGCAGTCGATTGCTAGATCGCTCACGTACACGTAGGACACAACAGCCGATGGGTAGGATCGCTCGTATCGCTCACGTAGGACACCGCCTCACTAAACATTAGTGAAATAAGCAAGAAGTAATTTTTATTTTAAAATAATATAGAAATCAAAGGCCATAGATCAGAATTATGAAATAGATTAGATCAGAAGTATACCTAAACATATGTTAACAAAACTATAAATAATTAGGCTACTTTTTTTATAAATTTTGAATGGGATTTAGTTTAAGCACACAAACAGGGTTGTATACAGCTTTGGCTGGCCCTGGGCTTATTCCCTTGTTCTCTCGCATGGGATGCTGGCGTCCCATCGCGGTCCCTCGGCACACGCACGTGGGACACCGGTTTCCCACCAAGTCCGCTTAGAAACAATGTCTCAGTGTCAGCTCAGGCTGGGCCGGGGGAAGACAATATTTATTGCGCGTGACGCTCAGGATGCGAGCTTCATTTTGGTGTAGGTTGGTAGTAAATTTCCCCCAATATCCAGGCCGTCACGAGACTTCCCTGCATTCGTTTTCGTCCCACTTAGTCCCTATAGATGGCGACCCTGGTTGACTATGCTATCTGGATTGTGCTGCGACCTGTTGGCGCTTTGTAGAATTACGTCCTGTTGTGTTGTAACGCAGTACAGCACTGTACCGTGATTTGTCATTCGCTAGCCGGGAATTGAAAATGTGACCGCGCTTATCGGAACAGTTTCAGCGTGGCGGGAACACACCCCATGTCCCATGTGCAGTCAGTGTTAATATTAGTTCCGCAGTTATTTACAGCAAATATTACACAATTTTATTGTTTTTTGCAGTCAATATTACGTGATAAGGTCTTCATTTACAGCCAACATTTCGTGGTTAAATTGCAATTTATGTCCGATATTAAATGGCATCGTTAATGGCCAACTTTATGCAATCGGCTTGCTGTTACACGGTTTCAGAAATTTGATTATCAGCAATTTACCACAAATCCATTGTAAAACCTGCTCTATTTTCATCAAGCTTTTTAAACCTCAATTAGAGTTGAGTATTTGACAAATTAATCAACTCTTCCACAGAAAAACTTTAATTTTCGAGTGCTTGCCCATCCCTAGTTACATGACAAGACATAAGCAGTGCCCCAAACCGCTGTGTGTAAATTGCCTCTCATGGGGCCACTACAGCAAACTGGGCAAATGACCGAGAAAACCGGAATGTCTATGGCCCTGTTCATACACAAGTTAAAATGTTAAATTCCTAAAAAAAAGCAAAAATGCCAAAAACTTGTAAAACACTGAGTAAAAAAGTTAAAACTTCAACACTGTTAAGAGCAAAAACACATCCTTTGTCATGGTCATAAACAATAATAATTATCAAGTAATAAAACCACTTAATCAGCAAATAAACGATGGATCAGTACGTTTTCGTCATGGCCTTGCAATCTGTGTAGTTTAATATTACACTTAAGTATTTTAATACTGACACTAAATAACCTCAAAACTGCTATTGAATTGAAAATTAATTTAAATGTAATCAATCATATTTTAAACATGTTATCTCATGAACCGATAGCAAACATCAACTTTGCAACACTAAAGCATTTAAAAACCTTAGGACAAAATGTGAGTTTTTTATATCTTGCTTAATATAATTTGACTGACCTTGGTGAAATTAACTGACCAAAAATACGAATCCACTCCTTAAAAATATATATCAGTAAAATTTCTAATCCAACAACTGATTTTTATTTTTGTTCTTACACTAAACCATCTTTGCACCAAACATCACAAACTATGTTATACTTAGCCAGAAGGTAGAACATTAATTTATTCTATTGACAAAGGAGAGTACAAACAATGGTTTAGCGTAACAAATACAAATACTAAAACATAAAAATAATAAAAATGTGCTATAAAAACCAGTGACACTAAAAGTAATGTAAACCTAGTTTGCTTAGCAAATCTTGTATCGACTTGAGCAGGATTGAACACGCTTTTTAAGCTATGACGGGTAATCCATCCTGTATGATATGATTTGGACATAAATGAGAGAAACAAAGTTATTGCGATTGTGAAACAAATGAGCTTAACCCTAGGAGTATCTTATGCCAACATCAGGATTTACTGGCCTTTGTACAAAAATTATGTATTTGATTACAATTTTTCCAAAACGTAACTGAAAAGCTTGTGCATGTTTTGATATAATATTCATTACCTGTCATTCTCCGATTGAGCCTCATGATGACCGGTGTGACTGGTAGAAACTGATTGCATTGTACCATGTTTTATATTTACCATCATTTATATAATTACAGCAAGCGTAAATATATTTTGCAGTTCTGTGAGACATAATTTATTGGATCCATTCAGTTTTTATATTCCCTTAAACATTTTATATTTCCATAACCCAGCAAACTCCCAAAAATAAGTAAATTTTGGAGAAAAGTAAATAAAAGCAAAGCGCTTTGCTTTAGGTTTATGTTACTATTTATTAAATATCTGTATTATGTTCCCAAATCTTCCCACCCCGTCCCTTTTTAGGTGACTTTTATAGGCTATTCTTCTTTGTTTATTAACAAAACAAAGGAAAAAAGTTTCTGCGTGAGTAGAAAAAAATGATTCCCCAGGAGCCCTAAGTAATTTAGCAAGATCACTCCGAAGGTTTAACAAACTTAAATTATAATTAAAATAAGTAGTTTTTCTAAAACTTTACTATCTACTTTCCTCAATAATCTAATTACTAATTTTATAAATTAACAATAAATAATTACAATACGAAAACAACTTGTTATACAACTGAAAACTGTATATGTATGTTTTCAAAAATGGCAGTTTATCTGACCAGTGATAAATGTTAAATTTTAAAGTTCTATAATTAATAAAATTTATTTTTACACACCATTTGAATCGAACAAGGCTATTTTAACGAGCGGTATGTATGATTACACAGAATACGATAATTCAATTGCTGTCAATATGGTACAGCACTGAGTCGGTTGGTAGAACATAGACACACTATTATTTAAACTAATGTTAATTCTAACTCTTAACTTTACAAGTTAAAATCAACTGAGACTTAGACAGTGTATTTATACGGCAGATTTCATTATCATTGTCATGATGTACAGTGGAACATGGATAATTCTAATCTCAAGGGACCGGTAAAAAAGTTCAAATCATCCAAAAATTTAAGCTAGCCAAATTTTTGTAATATTGTTTATATTGTACTAGGGACTAAGCAAACAATTTTAATTAGAAAAGATTTTGAATTATCCAAGTTCCACTGTATAAACAAACAAAACAAAACAAATTAAAAACTACTACACTAGAAACCTGCTATTTTGTAACTGGATGAAAAACTCGTGTCAAGTTATCTCCTGCTTCAAAGAAACGTTCGGTGAAAGTTGTGAACAAACTGACAATTGTATTGATATAATATCACAGTATACCTGGACATAGACACGAACTAGCATCACGTTGTGAGGCGTAAAGCTACTGCACACTGTTAACACAACCTTGGTTTCAACCTTAGCTCTAGGGGGACATTATGAACACAGTGCAACTACGTTGTTCATTTACATATTGTCATGGATAAAAGCTGTATTTTTTCCAAAAACTCAAGAGTAATAATTTAAACATGTTTTAACGTTCTGATAGTTAGTTTTCTATCAGTGTAATACTGGACCAAAAAACCAACATTTCATATATCTGGACAATACCACAATCTTTTTGACCACTTGAAATATCAAGATTAACCCATGGAATACTTTTCACGGAACGGTTCCGTGATGGCCGTTTTGGCCCAAAATCTTTATCACGGAGTGGTTCCATGATGATGTAATACCACATGTTTTTCTTCGAAAATTTTTAATTTTGATTTTTTATTGTTTTTACTTTAAGTTTATATCCATGAATGATTTTTATAGGTAAAATATTGCAATGTGATCCATTTTTGGCAAACGGATAAAAATATAAATTGTTAAAAAAGTGGTTTTGCAAAAAAAAACCATAAAAAATTTGTTTTTTAGATAAAATAAAAAACTAAAAAGTTGTATGTAAGGAAATAGTTTTTTCACTTTACTAGACAACTGATTAGACATTTATTTTTATTTTTTTATTTTTACTATATTCTTTTTTTCAAAAAATTAAAAAAATTATTTTTGTTTTCTATTAACATATTAAAAAGAAAATGTATCCAGCTTCAAGAAAAACACTATGTTTGCCCAATTAGCAGCAAAAGTAAATTTTTTAGTTTATTTACTAAAACACTGCAAAATGTTGAAATTTAATTGGGGTTCTGGGGCCATGCAATCATTAAAAAACTAAGTATCCAATGGGTTAACAATCAGTTTTTTTAATTAATTTTGCATTCAAATTTAAAAATTACTCATATTAGAAAATATTTTTTGTACTTAGATGTAATAATCAAGGTATTGAAGCTCAGTATTTACACTGTTGAATAAATGTATAAATCAAGTTTGTTTGACTCAAAACTGTCTAATTTTGTAATCGATATGTGGTAAAAATGTTAATTAACTTTGTTTGATAAAACTAATGATTTGTATTAACAAATTATACAACACACAAAATCTTAAAAACAATAGTTGCATGGTGAGGGAAACCTAAATTTTTCTAAAACAATTAAATCATTAACAACAAATATTAAATTTGTTATGTTCCTCCAGAAACTTCAAGATATTTCAATATATTTTGTAACCTACAAATTTTCTCATAAGACAATGATGCACGATAAAATTGTATAAGAATACATTTATTAAATCAAGATTTATAACACGAAAATCAATAAAAATTTGTAATTTGAACACAGTGAAAGTACAAATTCAGCTGACAACTATTACTACTAATATAATTTAAAACAATCTCATAGTGTATCAATAAATAATTCTCAATACATAAAAATGTGTACTTTTCATCACTAGATTTAAGATTGTAATTATTAATATTTATAATTACTATAATACATTCAAATAATAGCCATTACTTACTTGCCACTCTAGGTAAAGTTGTGCTGCTTTAAAATAAAAGCTCTATCGTCACTTGAAACGATTACGCTCATTGTAAAAGCCGTATATACATAATCATAGTCATGGTAAAATAATTAAATATACAAGCGATACTACGACAAAACTAAAAACATCAGGTTCTTCGGAACCTCCGGATATACAAATATACACAGACAATAGTTCTGGGTATCACAGTGGCTGTGATGGTGTGCGGAACACTGCGTAGCGTGCGTTCAGCCGTGCGCGATACGCGAGTGTGACACACTCAGCTGTGCGCGACACACTAACTGCAACAGCGCCTCAGGCCAGTGCGTTCATGACATCATGCGGCGAGCAGGTTCTTTATATGCTTCGGAGTCGCTTCCTCGTTGAGGTGTTTCGTCGTGTATCTGGTGAAAACAAGTTGTGTTGAAAAAATTGTCGCAATCGTAATATTTACCGATATTTATTGCAACAAGGTAGAGTAGTTACAATTTTGCTGAGTTTTCAAAACTATTTGTATTATACATTTCATAAGCTAAATTTCATGTGAACAGTAGAAATAACTGTCGTAATCATCACCTACGGAAGCAATAAATGTTCAGAATTTGTAAAAGGCCAGATAACCAGAGAAGCAAAAAAAAAAAATTTACAATAAATAACAACCAAAACACAAAAAGGATCACTATTAACAAAAACATGAAAACAATAACCCTGCCAGATGATCTACCAAAGAAGAGTACAAACTTCTGTGGTTGTTATTGCTGGGTGTTGTGCAGCTCTGTTGCTGCTTAATGGTTGCTGGATGGATGCTGGTTTGGGGAGGGGGTGTGCTTTTTGGAGGTTATTGATCACTTGATGACTCATAAAATTATAAAAACCATGATCAGAAGCTCACTAGATGTTCTGATGGGAAACAAGAGTTAGTGACTTTCTCATCAAGACAGGCAACAATTAACAGCATCGTTGATGCTGACTGCGATATGGAGAAGCATTAAATATTCTTACTTAAATGGGAGCGTTAAGGTACCTGAGAGCGTTTAGAAGCCCCTCAGATCTTACGGCCGGCTGGTCCTTCAACAATCGGACACAACCCTTGACGTCCACGTTGCTGGCCTTGACGAAGGCTCCGTGGGGGTGCACGTGGTCGTAGAGAATCACCAGCCCCACCATCACCCTCAGCACAAACAGCTGGGTCTCCTCCCTCTGGAACTGGGCTATCAGGCTCCTGCAAACAAGTGACAATCACTACATAGAATTGAGAGTCAAATGTCATAAAAAATAATTAATAAAAGGAAAAATTTAATGATATAGATATAGTAGCATTTTAAATGTAACCACATTATCTCAATGATACACGAAAAGTATAAAGCCTTTAGCCTTTGACACAAACACAACCATAATAGCTGTGATACTATAACCACGCTCTGCTACCAATTGCATCTAATGTGACGCTTGTGGTGGGGTTGCAGATGATTATACAATGAAACTTGGATAGTTCAAAATCTTCTTTAATTCAAATTGTTTGCTTGGTCCCTAGTACTATGTAAACAATATTTAAAAACTTGGTTGGTCCAAATTTTTAACGGTTTTCGAATTATCCTAGTTCCACTTAATTCCTGTGACTCCTGTGAGTGGCAAGTTTAGTAATTAGATCTTACATTAAATGAACTAAAACTATTATTGAAAGGCACTGAAAGCTAATTAACGTTAAGTTAGATACTTTCTTCATAAGACTTATGCACGGCAGCTTTTATATAACCGTTTTATAACTCTATAAAAATAATTAAATTTACTGACAACAGAAAATATATATTGCCACGATATGAATTACAATAATATACACCCTAAATTTGTAAGCTAAATGGGTCCACGCTCAAAGAAAGATTGACTGGTACGAAAAATTACAATATCCCAGCAAATATGTACTATATATGCTAAGGGATAAACATAGCTTAATGTACTAAGGACGGCCTAGTCCAAAACTGAACTTGTGTCATCATAGCTAACCACTAAGTTCTAAGATTAAGCTTAACTAAAACATTATTAATTACCAAGCATAGAGATAAAACAATTTAAATAATATCCCTAAAACCAATAGAAAATTTAATCAATTTTGGGTACTTACGGGCTCTCAAGCATCCGAAGGCACACTTTAGCCATGGTGCTAAGTGTCTCTGTCGTGTTCTCTATTGGGATGTCAGTATTCTGTCAACAACAAACAAACTTGTAAGATTACTTTAACAAATGTAACTGAAAATGCCATATTCCATAAGTGGGCTAGTAATCTGGGTCCTAGTAATATTGTTATATATGGTGAAATCTATTGTAATTCTTTTAAATTACTTAATGATAAATAAACTTGTCTATTGTCTATGCAATTGTTAATAATATATTGTAATTAAATATAACATGAGATATTGTTAGGTACAAATAAAAAGGCAAAGCATAGTATTACTAATGTAATAGTACAATGGACAGGATAGTAAAATTAATTTGTGGATCTTGTGAGAAACAATCAGAAGTATATTTAAAATTACTATTTGTTTAAATTCTACAACCAGAACCAAACTTATTACCTTCTTATTTATTACTTAGCAAACCCAACACTGAAAATTAAGTTTGCTAGTTGGAGTTTTAACCCTTTGGCTGCAGGCAAAAATTACTAGTTTAATCTCACAAGGCTACCTGAGGCAGCAAGTCAGTCTGAAAACTGCGTTGCAGCTGTTTTCATGGGAAAATATATGTAAAAGGCAAATTATCAAACTATATGGTTATCGAAGTATCAAATTGGTTGACTGATCGATTGCTTTCACACTTTTTAAATAGAAACTATCGTATTGATAACTGTTTCCGAAGTAGATTTGATTTGATCACTGTAAGTGCTGCAAACCAATGTATAGTCGATGCCAGCCGTAAAGGCACAGATCCCCAGGTAGACCGTCCCGTCCTAATCTTTGTTTACAAAACAGCGGTTTTGTCGCGAGCGGCAGGGAGCAGCCACATTGTCGCGGCCGGCATCCTCCTTCTCTTCCAAGAAATTCCGTGTCCTACTAGAATTTGTAATAAGCTGATCCATTAGGCCTACAGCCAAAAATTATGGCTCATTTTTTCCGTCTATAGTAGATGAATAAGACAAAATTTGAATCACAGTTCTACGGTGTCCCGTTATTGAAATAACAGTATTCAGATTTCCCTGATATGCCCCGCAATATAAGTCCGTAACCTGTTATGTCGATAACAGGACATCGTAGAACTGTGATTCAAATTTTACGTTATTCGTCAACTATAGCCAACATTTTTGAACCATCATTTTTGGCTGTAGGCCTAATGTATCAATTTATTACAAATTCTAGTAGGACATGGAATTTCTTGGAAGAGACAGGGGATGCCGGTCGCGACAGGTGGCCGCTCCCTACAAAAGCCCTGTTTTGTCAACAAAATATTAAGACGGGATGCTCTTCCTTGGGAACTGTGCCTTTACGGCTGGCATCGACTGTAATCGACCGCTGGCAGTTCTCAACAATACTTGGCGGGCAGATCTTATAGAACCAAAGGGTTAAAACACTAACAACTGAATATTAAGTTATCACCTACTAAACGAAAATCTTGCCAAATTATGTTAAAAAGTAATGAAATTAATCCAGCTGCATTTAAAAACACAGCTGGTCACTTAATTATTTATTTGTTCTTTTATTTGTTAAAAAACATACTTTTTTGTTTTAATTTTGACACAGATAATTTGAGAACAAAAAAATAATAAAATAAATTTCAAAAAACTAAAAACGCTTGGGCGGGTGAGGCTCGACATGCGACAATGTAGCTAAATGCTGCCAGCAGGGCTGCCCCGACACACGGGCGGAAAGAGTTAATACATTTTGATAGATGCCAGCAATATTTAAAAAGAAACTCATATCAACAGCGAATTACACTAATATAAAAAACAATTTCACTCAAAATAAAGAAACACTGGGCTGGGCCTACAATGCACAACAACGGTCTGGACAGAAGTAGAGGACTAGTGATGTTTCAAAACCAAAACTCGAATCTCAAAACAACCAAAACTTTAGAAAAGTTTTGGTTTCGAGATTCGATCGGCAAGTTTTGAGAATCAAAACTTCCGAGATTTTTTGTGTCATTATTGTTGTTTTTTAACAGAAATCACACCCGTTTGTCGATCAATAATGCGAAGGTCAAAAGCCTACTGTCATCAATCGTCTACCTTCACCTTTTTTTGGATTGTTGATTTTTTTTATTTCTGAAAGAACAACTCTAAGCAAAATATTTAATCAGGCTACAAACAATTGGTTCACTAGTAGTTCTGAAACTAATATTTGTTTAGGCTACTTTGAGAATGACAGTAAGTTAACTGGTATACTTGGAGTAACTAGATTTATCTTTCATAACCATAACCAGGCAAGTAAATAGGGTTTTGCAATTTGAGTTTTGAGTTTCGAGATTCAAGATTTTATTTTTTAAGTTTAAGTTTCGGTTTTGAGATTTGAAATTTATGGTTTTGACCATCACTAAAGAGGACCTCTCATTCCCTTCCCAGGTGAACTCCTAAACTCAACCTCTAGTTTTGGTTATGAACGAACAGACATATCCCATTCACAACATCCACCTCCATATTTACCTCAACACAGTTTTTCTAATTACATCAACATTCAACCACGCCGTGCACTGACCTCCTGCACGAAGCGTGATGTCGCCTCGCTCAGCACCCTCAGCATGGGCGTGGCGTGCGCGTAGAACAGCGACATGCGGTTGGCCAGCTCACTAGACACGTCGGGCACCCGCGACAGCCCCTCCCCCCCCTCCACCCACCCCACCAGCCGCTGCCGGTTCACCGTACGCCGGTAGTAGCTGAAGTCGTTCTGGATAGCCGGCGTCTTCATCTGGAACACAATTACTTGGAATTGGGAACGTTTCAAAATCTCCAGGTTCAGAACGTCAAGGTCCTATTTCATTTAAATTAAGTAGTTTGGTTGTTTTAAACTGTCAAGGTCCAAAATTTAAAGGTTATATAAATAAATTAGATGAAAATAATTAACTAGTGTCAAAACATAGTTTCACAATTTCCAGATCAAAGTAACTCGCTCGCTTTCAGTCCACTTGTATTTGTATTTACAAGTAGTTTGAAAGGAGTGAATCCAGATTTAGTTCGGAGTGAAATCATATTCAGCGTTTACGTTTATAACAAAAACTACCTTGACGTTTTGAAGCTTTACGTTTTGAAACACCTCCGTTTCGAAATTGTTTTATAAAAATACCTTTACGGTTTTGAAACTGCAGGCTTTGAAAACGGTTTTATTTTACATTTAAAATCACTGAGCTTGATGTTATGAATCTTTACATTCTGAAACCTTACATTATTTTAAGTAGGATCTTTATGTACCTTGATGTTGTGAGATGGACCCACGAAATTCATCCGTATTTGAACTAATTATTTAATTTTTTATACCTCATTCTGAGGGGCATAGTCCATTTTCAAAGTATATTCTCTGTTAAACTGAGATCAATTTTAATTCAGTTACACCCTAAAACAGTGTTTTACAGTTTAAGCTGAAATTACTGAAGCGACAACAAGATCTGTACGTTCTTTTACTAAGCAACAAGATGAAACAGCTTTTCCACAGAGTCAAGTAACAGAGACTAGTAATTAATAACATGCAATAAGCCCATTCGCGTTACTGCAAAAACAAAGTATTTTCTTACAGTTAATGTTATTACTTTAAACTTAGACAAAACACTAGTCACAACATTAACATTATTACATCCAACATTATTGTATTGGTGGGACATTTTCCTCACATTGTGCATTGGACTATTTGTTAATGCAAGTTCTAAAATATCAATACAGTTTTATAACTAGCAATGCGCTATAAGTTCCTATTTCGCTTCTTCTGTACAAAATACATACATTTTCAAGGTGCAAGTTGCAAGCAATAACATTTGGTTATTATCGTATTTGATTATTGTAGGGTTATTGTTTATATTACGTATTGTTTATATTAGTTAAATACAAGTAATATTTTTTTACCCAGGTTCTTTAAAACCAAAGCTACAAGTGTGCTAGATGAAAAACAATTAAACGAGTTCGCACGCAGCACGCTGACATGAGGGAAGTGAATTTCCACATACAAAACTTTTAAAACTCAAACCCAGTGTAAAAACATACATTTAAGACAATTTTATTTCAATCTGAAACAGTGATTTTTTGGCTGTTCTGATGCTCCTGGTTTAATTTACCTACAATGTTAGGAATACAATTTTGCACATTATAAGGTTAGGAGAAGGTCCAGTCAGGCTTAAAAGTATGCGCGAGGTTGCTGGGGATGATACAAATACACCAACAAATAAATAACATGCTTTTCTAATGTAAAAACCCCATAAGACAACGTACTGTGTTTAGCTGATATACATTTTCTTTAATAACTCGGTAAATATTTATGCTAGAATGACGAGAGAGGGCTTAACACTTTTGCTTCACTGAATTCCATCTAAATACATGCATTAATTTTACGTCCAGGGCTTTTCTGACCCTTTTTGGGCCCAAAAACTCGAAATTTGAAAGAATAATCCCGAAAAAAGGGGTTTAGAGTTTTCCGATTGTTTTGCCCAACAAACCTGTCCAACTAATTATAGATAGGAACGTCCCTACCAAATTTGAAGTAAATCGGAAAACAAATGTGAGCGCTAGAGTGCATATACACCCTAAAACAGTATATATATAATTTTGAATGACCCCCCAAAACGTGTTCAGGGGTCATGTTAGAAACTTCTATAGTGGTCCCGGGCTTAAGTTTCACCGTGCAGGTCATGCTAATAGTTCACTTTCCAAAGGAAATACACTAATAAAGACTATGAGAACCAATTAAATGAAGAGTATAATGATAACAAAGTTAGGGATCTCCAGTCTACGTTCTAGGTAGCCATAAACAATTACCTTGTACTCGTCAAATTTGAGCACAAACTCGAGAATCTCGGCAAACTGCTTGACGATGGCCTGTTGTGTCTCCAGATGCTGCGTCGGAGTCATGGCGCCAGAACACAACTCCCCCAGGATCTTGGGGACTATGTTCTCTGTCAAACAGTTGTTCATTATCATTTCTGTAGCATGGTGAATGTAACAAAAATCTTGACAAATCATACCAAGTAACAATATTTTCTCCACCCTTAATAGATGTTTACTTACTGAGTTGTAACAAAAGATAAGCAGGGAGTTTTGGGCAAACAATACTTTAAGTATAGTTTTCTGAAAACCCTAATGAGGTGAGGTTACATGTCACTGGACGTGGATGTAATGTTTGTTGTCTCTAAACTGTAGATAGTGTGCAGTTTGATTTTACCGAGGTGGATGGGGCTGCCACCCTCGACACCTCCGACACCTCGACCACCGAGCAGATAACATCAGTGAATACTGTAAAAGAAGAGGCGATGTGAGTAATGCTCGTCTGCTACTAGTGCCGGGTCCGTCAGTATGTCAATAGCGGTATCGCAAATGTTTTGTTTTATCCATATCATTGTTCATGTTTCAGTGTTGTATCTGTTTTTAATTAGATACTTTGACGTTGCAATCATTGATAATGTTGTCCTTGTAACGAAACATGTCAGCATAAATTTTCAAACACATTTGGACTATTGTCAGAGGTAAGAAATCCTATTTTGGTAACACTTTTGGCTGTAAAACCGAGTATACTGAATTGCCGAACAAATACCAGGATGACATTCAAACTGGCTGTGAGGTTACTTTAGGTACAACAAATAAAGATATCTTAACATGTAGTTAAGTCATTATGATGAGCTTCTCTTTCACCTTGGTCCCTCCATCTTTTTTAGTCGTCAGCAAGGGACGGGAACTCTTACCTAAGATGTGGTCCCTAGCTGATAAACATGGATACCTTGTCAGTCAACCTAAAAGGGCGGATCCAAGAGCTGATGAGCAACTGTCACAGGAGTTGCGGGTGTGCCCTATAAAAGGTTGATTAGCAATTCTATCCCGTCCCACCTTTTCGATCCCTGCTAGTTCCTCTCCTTCTGGCGTACTTATGCATTATAATGACCACCAACAGTAACAGCGAACTGCGGCGGTTATGATAGGTCAAGTTACTGTAATTGTTTATAGTACTCTTTGTCAACAGAAATAATCATATGTCAGTTCGCAATGGAATTGTTCCACCAACTTTAAACCTGCATTCACGGGAATACTGAAAATATAGGCTTAGAAAATACAAAAATAAAGTTGAGTCCCTCTTCCCCGATACTTGGTCAAGGATGGGTGACATGTGAATCATCGGCCGGCGCGGCGACATGATACTTATGCTCTATAGCGACCTCCATTTCTTCAAGAAATATTGTTTTATGTGGAGAAAGTATTTATACAGAGCGCCTTTGGCGGTTAGTTAAACTATTAATGAATCACAATATGTGTGATAAACTAACCAAACCTAACTGCTGCAGCACACTGTTTTAAGGGCAGAGGGTCACCATAACACTGATATTGCCGTCTTTTGGAAGTCTAAGAAATGTTACAAGTCATCCTAAATGCTTGTAAGTTGTGGGATAAATAATAAAACGATTCTACTTTTGATCCATGTAGTTTTTGGTTTGTCCCACTAGAAACATTTGGTGGTCGGTATAATGCAAGTACCCCTTCGAGTGACCTGCGCAATACTCCCAAGTGGAAGACATGCCTAGCAGCTCTCCCGAGGTTACCTATCCCAGCAATCTACCACTGCTGAACAATCAAAGGACAAAATTGCAAAACTAATAGACCTCCGAGCGTTCCGGGACTCACCGAGCTCCAGAGAGAAGTCGTAGAACCGCTTGAGCTTGGTGACGAGTGGCACGACCGCGGCCCAGGCCCTCCGCTGACACTCCTCGCTGGGCGTCGTGATGGCCTCCCGGATCTCCCGCCCAGCGCCCTTGTACACGGCCAGGTCCTGTAGGATGTCCTCGGAGTCCTGCAGGACCCTCTGCACCTCCTCGTACACCGCTCGCTCCCCCGGGGTGGGTTGTGCGTCTGTAACACGGCCTACGGTCAGGAGAAGGAATGTAACACAGCCTACGGTCAGGAGACAGAATGTTACATAGCCTACGGTCAGAGATGGAGATCTACTAGAAATGTGCCAATAGTAAAGTGTAATATTATTGTCTCTCTGAAAGAAAATTTTATCCCTGAGGGAAAATTTAGTGTCTATGTCCGGAATAAAGTATATTGTATCCCTCGGGGAAATTGATTCGAATCCTCGGGACACACTAAATATTTCCTCCGCCTACAGTTTTAATGAATAACAAGTACAACACAAACACTTTCAGGTTAGCTATAATGTTTTTGTTCGTGAAGAAAACTGAACGTTGTAAACCTTCCCATGGTTGACATTATCAGGTGTTATACGAGAACAGCTGATTTTGAATGCAATGCTGCTATTGGTACTAGATTAGTGATTGCAGCAATATAATAGCTGGCTCAAATTCCCAAGTGTGGGATGGTGGGAAAATAATTCCCTATTCCCTCCCATCTCTTTATATGTAAAAGTATAGAACGTGGGAGGGAGACAAAGTAATTTCCTTTTCCCTAGAGGGGAAAAAGTGCTTGTTTACTCCTTGTTATGAAGGGAGTAAAGTTGTACTTTACAAAGCAGGGGGGGAAAAGTATCTATAATCGCTACTTAGCAGTGGGTGCTCGTCTTTTCACAAATATCTGGATATACAAGAACGAAAGTATCGAATACAGTGCAACGAGTACTCTGACTACAAGTATCAGAACTAAAACAAGGCTACCACCACAGCAAAATTTCTAAAATAAGCGACTATGTGAGTACCGATGTACTTCATACTTTGTAATCTTCTTTAGTCGGCTGCTAGACGTCAGAGCTCCTAGCGGCGAGTTTTATAACTTCAGCCGTAAATTAATACTTTCTGCTTGTTCATGCTTAGACAGGAGTATTTTACATAAAGTATTTTGAGTATTTACATAAAAGTTGATATTAAGGCTTATGCTATTTATTTATTCCAAACAACAAAAATATCTGGTGTAAGAAAATAGGAATTTGTTTTCTACTAAGAGATCAACCAGTACCCACTATTGCATTCTATATGTTAGGGTGTGCAACAACATTGTAATTGGGGAAACAAGTCGATCACAGCTGTAACCGAGTACAAAGTAATCGCTACTCAGTAATCGGAACTGACTTGTACCACTATCCATTGTAATCGGTACAGAAAAGTAATTGTTTACTCCACCTTTAAAATCTACGGCATTTGCACTTTGTTATTGTTTTGCATTATTCCTGTTCATTTGCCTAACCTCTATCTATATTCACTGTTAATATGCTTTGTTACTGCCAATATTGCACTGTCCTTATTACTTTCTATTTATTGTTAAGGCTGGGTAGCACAGTGGTTAGCATGCTCGCTTCATAATTTGAAGTTCGCCAGATTGATCCTGAGAAAATGTTGTGAAGGTTCGATACTGAATCCAGCTGTCATTGGTCATTGGGCCATTAATTAATGATCCTGGCGTAAAGAATCAGTCAGTCAGTGTAACAAGGCCACACGCACAAGGCATCTCACCCATTCTACACTCATCATTCATTCATATTCGCCATAAATTACGCCCTAGTTGTGTTGGTGTCTTACAGAGAGATTGAAAAATTTAAATTATTATTGCAATATTGTACCACACTGTACCTAAATTGTACAAATTACAAAAAAATTACTGCCGTTAAATAAATACAACAATTTCTGATGGAGGAGGTCTTGGCAAAGCTTACAAGTAAATAAAATTGTTCTTTTTTATGGGGGTTTTGAAAAAGTACAGACAGACACCTGAATGTCTATACCAGGGTCCTTGGTACTATCTACGAGTCCTAAACAAATAAATAAATAAAATACTTTTCCTACCAAGTGCAAAGTTGCTATCAGTGTATTATTTTATTATTGCTAACATTTATGTTTTTAGTCTAAATGGCGTAAATTTCATTGTAAAAGCACAATTTATTATTTTTTCTTGGTGAAATTCCTGATAATTTTTAGGGGCCTTACCTAAAAATAGTTTTTTTAACTCTTAAACAACTGCGTGTGAACAGTTTTCAATAATGTCAATTAAATAAATGAAAATAAAATTATTAACCACCAAGGAAATAATTAAATTTCTATATTGCACTAAACTACATAAATAAAGTATTAACATCTCTATATGAAATATGTATCACTTTGGAAGGTTGTTTCAAAAGCATTACAGTAATTAAGAGGCATGTGTTGAATGAATTATCAAATGTATCACTTAATAATTTATGTAAGGCTAAGTTTTAATTAGATGGATTCCATAATGAAACAACTTAACTCTACGAGTGTAATGCAAATTGTTACACCCACAAACCATGGAATGTGGTTACACCCCACTGTTAAGTCTCTTTATAAACATTTACAAAAAATTAAATAGGTAAACCAAAGAGCATTTGCCAATTAGATTTCTATAATCCAGAATAACCATAGAGTTATATTAGTAACGTATAAATTTATCCGTTGATTTGGTCACAAAGCTTGGAATCTAAAAACGTAATAAGACTGAACACTTTAATTTAAAAAAAAATATATGTAGTACCTTATTTTATCTAGTAATATTATTAAAACATTATATTTTTAACTAAAATAGTTTCTGGACGCACCATCCAACTCCAACCCTGCCCATTAATAGGGTTGGCATCCGATCAATGAGAACAAACAGAACCAGGCACATCGGAACTGTAAAACCCTTAAAATGACTTGAGTATGTTCAACAAAAATGCCTTATATACCTTTACCTAAAAGGTCATCTAAACAGTTATCATAAACTTATCTTTTAGCGAGTTTCCCCTATAGGGAAGAAGCTATTACCGTAGTCGGCATGGTAAGACCTAGGCCCGGGACCATGATAACTTTTCGTTTTGAGGTCCCCAGACCCCAAAAACACCATTCGTTCGAAACTGTATATATATATATATATATATATATATATATATATATATATATATATATATGGGTCCGTGGGTGCGATAACTCTCGTAAAAAAGGTCCGATTTTGATGAAATTTGGTACAAACGTGTAAAGCAGCATTTATGACTTTAAGTTCGAAAACCAGATGGATCGACTTATCCGAAGGGGTATTTTGGGGGGGTTTCGTACCTCAAAAATGGGTTTTTTAAGTTTTTTACATACAATTTTTGAAAAAGTAAAATTTCATTTTTTCCCATTGGAATCAGCTTAAAAAGACGCACAATTTGGTGTTTTAATCATTGCTCTACGTCAATTGGTTACTGAGATATTGAAAGTGCTAAACACAGTACGTTGTCCAATGTTATTCTTATGGAGGATAAGAAAAATTGTATATCTCGCTTATTTATCAACTTATCCTGACGAAACTTAGTATATTACTTCATTTCATTGTGGTCTGTTGATATTTGCACAAAAAACCATTTTTTGCCCGATAGTTCCCCTAGCAGCAAACCTGCATACTCAGCCCCATGTTATTCTTATGGAGAATAATTAACGTGTTATCTCCTTTAATTATGAACATAAATTAATAGAACTTGGTATGTGGCTTTACCTAGTTGAGTTATATTGATATTTGTATAAAAGCCCATTTTTAGTGTTCCTTATTTCAGCAAACCTGCATACTTAGCCGCCATGTTATTCTTATAGAGAATAATTAAAATGTCATAAATCGTTTATTTATGAATGTATATTGATGAAACTTGGTATGTGGCTTTATGTGGTATTAAGATAAATTAATATGCATTGGAAATTTGCTGAGTACGCAGGTTTGCTGCTACGGGGGTATTTACCTAACATTTCTAGTGCTATGAGAACCCTAGTTGCTCATTCAAACCAGTTGGCGGTACCAACACGTCACATCCAGGGTGTCACTTGGTGACAAGACTCAGCTTTCAGCTACATTAACTTTTAAGGAAATTAGGCCCCTCATATTTTCTTCGTTTGACATTCAAATTCATGGTAGTGAAATGAAATCAGATAACATTCATTCAATAGTAATCAGTCCAATGAACATTTAAGTGATTCATTTTCGTTGGCAAAATAAAACACTAATGAACCGACCATCAATACTATGGTTTTTCTGCACCTGTGTTGGTATTTCTTATCTGTCTTATCTGGACCGGGGTAATTGGCAGCAGTGGTGGGTTACATGAAGAGTTAATGGGCGGAGGAACAGCTGTTAATCATTCCAATGGTGATAACTGCCAACTGATAAGGACTGATAGCAAAATGTCATTTGTCTGCTTCTCTTGGCTGTCTGTCTACTCTTTTTATTGCTAATTTCACTTTGGAAAATTGAAAGTTCAACCAATTAAAAAGTAATTTTAAGAAATTTAACTTTTTAATGATTTAAAACACAGGTAAATCTTGATACTTGAATGTTCTATTATCTTGTATCCTTAGTAGGCCTACTTTTAATTCTTCAACATTTTCTTTAAAAAATTATAGGTAATTTTCAAGTTATAACAGAACGAAAGTTTTGACTACCGGGACTAGCAATTTACTTAGTAAGGTTAAAGTTTACATGGAGGCCAATGTTAACTTTCAAAGCCTAACCCTCTACCCTCTTCAACGAATTATCCGATATGTTTATTTATGGCTCATTTAAAACAGGAACACAAAAACTTAGCAATTTCAGAGAGCGAAATTCCAATATTACAAATAATAATCATTCAACAAATTGTAAAGTATTCAACATTTATGATTTATAATCCTGAAAATGACTTTGCTATTTTATTTTTTTGCTCTTTAAAATAAACATAAATCAAAATCCATTTTTCTAGCCCATGAGCTGCTTCTATGACTAAATTAAAATATTACCTACGTCAATCAGCTCATAAAGTTGTAACAAATGTTACGGCCGTTTCAGCATCACTGTGCCATCCTCAGACATTGAATTTCATCCATAAGGCATCGTTGAAACATAAAATTGTCACACACAACACATACATTTAAAAAACGATGTTTACAAAAACAGGCCTGTTTCGTGATGTTTCGTAGATGAAAATCACGACATAAATGACCTTAACACTGGCCTGGAAATCCTTCACACCTGTACAAAAGGCAATAGATTGGACACCTTGGAAGAATTTGAGATTTACAAAGCCCATAACAAAAATGACAATAGCGAACTTATTCTAAAGGATAAACTACAATTCAAATCACACTTCATTTTCAATAGTATTTTAAAT
This sequence comes from Allygus modestus, assembly GCA_963675035.1. Lineage (NCBI taxonomy): Eukaryota > Metazoa > Arthropoda > Insecta > Hemiptera > Cicadellidae > Allygus > Allygus modestus. Next base: position 14,005,124 of record OY776115.1, read on the forward strand.
CAGAGGAGGGAACCAAGACCAAGAGGGCAAAGTACAGCTGATAACACCGCTGCTGACACGACGAGGCAAGGATGACTCCAGTCACCTATTTGCTCGAGTGCGGGAATGTGCGTCACGAAACAGGCCTGATTTGTAAATATCGTTTTTTAAATGTATGTGTTGTGTGTGACAATTTTATGTTTTAACGATGCCTTATGGATGAAATTCAATGTCTGAGGATGGCACAGTGATGCTGAAACGGCCGTAACATTTGTTACAACTTTATGAGCTGATTGACGTAGGTAATATTTTGATTTAAACATAAATCATCGATTTTGGATAATCCGTTGAGGAAACTCTCAATGCGTACTTTGAAAGTTAATATTGGTCTTATGAAAGAAGCAGACAGGTAGGCACAGAGGACTAGAGCCCTCTCATAAAGATACTCACTTTCAAAGTCGAGGAAAACATCATACTTCTGGGGAGAGCAGCAGTTGGAATCATCCCTTGCAAGAAGACTGAGTAGCTTTCCCATTGCGCTTGAAAACTATCTATAAACACCAAAGCACCATCTGGAAAACATGATTCAAAAACATTCAGAGGGTTGTACAAACTATGAACTTAACACTTCTGCTGCCTTTGACATGTTTAAACATGAAAATCTCATTGCAATTTTGAGCAATGTTCCGATTCCGGGACACCCGCAGCGAAAGTGTTAAGCTTGCCAAATGCATTTACAGATTTGACTAAGGTAAGGCCTACTGAAAACTGTAATTAAATTTTAATTCAATAGATATATGCTTATTAATCATAATATGTTTTGGCCTTCTAAAATCCTAACAATTGGCATTTAACTCACAGCTTAAAATAAGGTGTGTCAGTGTGAATATAAATTATTTTAGTCAGTGTTGGGGCAGTAGAGAAACATTGGGTAGTATAAGGAGAAAGTATTGTTTTCGTCAAAATTTTAGAATTTAAGTTTTTAGTGGAAATATTCGTTTTGGTGGTCCTTGAACCCAAAAAAGTGGTTTTTACGTGATATCTGCCTGTGGTGTGTGGGTGTGTGTCCGTGTGTGTGATGGTGTGTGTGTCTGTGGATGTGTACAGAGCTAGAGCCCTAACCAATGGGCCGATTTCTATGAAATTTGGTATGTAGGTACTAATCCACAATATCTCCAGGCGTTTTTTCATTTTTTGGAATTTTTGATTTTTAAGGATAATTATCCTCTAAAAAACATGAAAAATCCAAATTTCTCAAAAACGGCTTTTAACGATTTTTATTAAAATTTAGTGGTTTGTAAAGCCTTAGGTTTCCAACAAAATGACACTAACCGAATTTCTGTACAAATTCTGGTTCAGTAATTACAGGACTTAAAATGTCCAAAATTCAGTTTTTTATTTTTCATAAAAATAATAAATGTTAAATCAAATTTACTTATCACCACTAAAATTAGCTCAACAAACTAAATAATTTAGTATTTTGAATTGTTACTCTATGACTACTGGTTACGGAGAAAACTGAAATTTTCATTTCGTGGTAAACGCAGTACGTTGTCCAATGTTATTATTAAGGGGAATACATCACAAATTACTATTCATATTTTATATTCTGACAATTTCATTTAAACTTAATATGAATGCCAAATCAGCATTAAACAACAGAGTATATTCAGAATATGTTGCCACTTAGGCCTACACTGGGAGGGGGGGAGAAGGGGGCATCTCCCCTCTTAAAACGACTGAATGTGGCAAATGATGCTATAGTGCGTCCTAAAACTGGATTTTTACATATTTTATATTTAGGTCAAGTTAGTATTGGACCAACAGAGGATATTCAGAGTATGTTGCCACCGTAAAACTACATAGATACGCCTGGATCACTCGTGCTGTATTCAATAAACGGTATCAGGAAACTGACACATACTTTCTCCCTTTTAGCCCAACTTTAATGACAAAAATATTTGTTATTTACTAAATATAGAATATGAAGTATAGATAAATGTACAGAAAATTGTCTAAAATAGTTGTTTTCAGAAATATCCACCCAAATTGCTTTTTTGGAGGCACTATAGAGTCCGTTGCTACACACAGTAGTTTTGAGAGGAGAAATGCCCCCTTGCCCCCCCCCAGGGTTAAATAGCAACACATTTCGAACATCATCTGTTGGTCAATGCTAACTTGACCTGCATATCAAATGAAATTGATCAGTAAATAAGAGAGAAATAGTTATTTTTGTATTCCCCATAAGAATAACATTGGACAACGTACTGTGTTTACCGCTAAATAAAAATTTCAATTTTCTCCGCAACTAGCAATCGTAGAATAGTAATTTAAAATACTAATTTATTTAGTTTTTTGAGCTCTTTTTAATGGTGAATAGTAATCTTTTTTAACATTTATGATTTTTTATGAAAAATCAAAAAAACTGAATTTTTGATGTTTTAAGTCCTGTAATTTCTGAACCCGCATTTTTCCAGAAATGCGGGTGGTGTCATTTTTTTGGAAACCTAAAGTTCTACAAACCACGAAAGTTTAATCAAAATCGTTAAAGCCGTTTTTGAGAAATTTGGATTTTTCATGTTTTTTGGCGGTTTTTGGGGGATAATTACCCTTAAAAATAAAAAATTCAAAAAAATGAAAAAATGCCTGGAGATATCGTGGATTAGTACCTACATACCAAATTTCATAAAAATCGGCCCATAGGTTAGGGCTCTAGCTCTGTATACATCCACACAGACACACACACACACACACACACACACACACACACACACACACACACACACACACACACACACACACACACACACACACACACACGGACACACACACACACACAGACAGACATCACGTAAAAACCACTTTTTTGGGTTCAGGGAGCACCAAAACGAATATTTCCACTAACAACTCAAATTCGAAAATTTTGACGAAAACAATACTTTCTCCATATACTATGTATAGGGGGAGAAAGTAAAAAGCAGTCCTCGAACCCAGCCGCTGTAGGGCAACCGCGGCAGTGTGACTGTTTATGCACGCTGTCGTTTACACGATTGTGCATCGCACATAACAACTGTAATGGGAATGAAAACTATATATTTGTAATCTGCATGAATTAAAAAACCTTCAGCATAAGTATATTTGAGCTTGTTTAATGTTTAAATTTGTAATAATTAATAAATCTTGGATTATTGAAAAAGTGACCCGAAAAGTTACTAAGCGTAAGCTTTTTTTGGGTTGGAAACAAACTTCCAGCAATAAAGTTGTAGATTATTAGTCCCCCTAAAATATTAATTAAACAAATTTTGTTATAATATTTTTATTTTCTTCATTAAACGTGCAAAATGCAAGCAAATAAGAGCATCGTGCGCGCGCCGCTCCGGGTCATCGTCATTACCCGACTTGCTGCGCTGCCCAGAGCTTCGATTTAAAAAGATCTGTTTTAAATGAATATAATTAAAGTTTTAATGATTTATTTTACATAATGTTTAACTTCTAAATGCATAATAATACATTTACATTATTAATTACGACTATAGTGGTTTGTTTGGATTGTTAAATTTTTTTAAAATATGGGGATGTTTGAATCTATACTGTAATATGTACATGTATTATTAAAATTCAATACAAATGAAAGTTGATTCTTATCCATCTATACAAAACGTATTTATTGATTAAATAATTTGAATAGTCCCCTTTAAAAAAGTGTCACCACAGATCTTAACGGATGAATCGGCGCTACCAGCCATTCTGAAAACAAGACTGTTTTGACGTCATTATCAAGGCGCGTGCCGCGAGATAATAGATTCCTAGTGAATCAAAAAATATTTACTGTATTAAGGTGAAATTGAGTTTTCGCTTACAAAAAACCTAGTGAATCAACAAATATTTACTGTATAAGGTGAAATTGAGTTTTCGTTTACAAAAAACCTAACGACGCTTCGAATTGGAAAGATATATTTTGTCAGTTGACGGTCGCGGGCGCTCTGGGGATTTTCGATGACATTATGTGAATTTAATCCAGCAAATTTAACAGTCAAAATTTGGGTAAAAACACAAAATTTGAAGGGAAAAGATGGCCATTTTATGCGGTTTTAGCAGAAAAATGCCCATTTACAGCCGTCGCAAGTGCCCAGAATCCTCGTACATCCTCACACCTCTCATCGATGAGCTCGTAATGTTATCTGACAATAGTGACCTCGAAATGACGCCGATTACATTATTTTAAACATAAACCGAACGATACTACGACTTTGGAGGGTGTATGCGGACTGGAGAAATTATGTTATCTGACAATAGTGACCTCAAAATGACGACAGTTCTGGCTCATGACCTCATGCATCATCATGCATCACATGCAGCACATGCATCCTCATGAGCCAGAACTGTCACTTTACTACTATTGGTTTCTCTATGATAAAATTATTGTATTATGATTTGAATTACTGTTTGCAAGCGGCCAGAAGTAGAAAAAATGTTGGTAACACTGATGTTAACTGTGGAAATCAAAACAATAATCATAACTCAACAATTAAAGGTTTTCGAATGAGGTAAATTAGTGACAACATTATATAGAAAATAATATGTATAAAATTTAGTCTTTACGAGAAAAAGTAAAGAGGGTTTTAAATATGTTCACGTCATGTCAGTATCTGCATGGCTATGTGCATTTGTATATAGAATCCAAATGGTATATTGTTATGATTTCAGTATCAAACTAAATTTGAAAAATTATATATTTAATTGTATACACCACATATATAATTTAACAAATATTTTATTTTCAGATGAGATACTGAGGTTACATGTAACCATTAACTCATATACTTCGTGAAAACCTACTACCTACCACCACCTACTTGAAAACCAAGATCAAATAAATACCTATGGCCAGTCTTTAAAACCTCTTCCAGCCTCCTACACTGTAAATATTGGTAGTTTACTTTATTAATTATAAACAATTATAAAAGAAAAACAACCTGGTAGTCAATCGGCTTCTACATATTTGAACATTACATTAAATGCTGATTATTTTCAAATGACTTATTTTTTTATATAGGTAGATCAAATGAGTACTGTTCACGCGTGACTTGAATTCATCTGGGGGGTGAGCGAGGAGAGTAAAAAGGGCGTCTCTATCTCCCAAGGGTCGCCAAAATCTCCCAAGTTATCATGACCACTGGCTATCATGACTGGTACCGTCATTTTCATTGTAACTGGGCGATTTTGCCAGTGGAAGGGAAGTCCTCCCGTCCTCCTGCACACCCCCAGCACGCATTCAGGTCATGCATGGGCAGTTTTTAATATGTTAATTAACTCTCCAAAATTGATTATAAGCAACAAATTTACTTATCAACATTAAAAAACGCTAACAAACTAAACAATTTCGTCATTTACCATTTTATTCATAGTACATAATGGTATTATTATTCTTACGGGGAATAACAAAATGACTATTTCTCTCTTATACTGATCAATTTCATTAAAACTTGATATGCAGGTCAAGATAGCATTAACGAATATTCAAAATATGTTTCCCATTAACCCTGAAGGGGGAGGAGGAGGCATTTCTCCTCCTAAAACCACTGTGTGTAGGAAAGTATTCCATAGTGTAACATCATCTAGATATTATCAAGCACTTTTGTTTTATTATTCCTTGGAGAATATAATTGGTCCTCAAAAAATTATGCATTCATTTAAAATCAAACTTCTTCTTTATTTTACATTACAATTTGCCATCATAATAACTAAAATGAAAATCTCTTAATCCTTTCTAAGGCAGGTTATTTAACAGTTCCATACTGTATTTTTAACTGTGCCCAATATAGTTCGGTTCCCTTTAAATTTATGAAACAAAAATGTTCTGTTTATATGTACCTAACATAACATATATCACCTAATATAACAGGGTTAATATAGGTCTAATATAGCATTATTAATACCGGTACAAGCATCATTGGAATTTTGAAGGGTACAGTTTCATAAGCGGCCACCAACTAATCGGATGCGATATATCGATCTTAAACATTCGATATATCAAATAGCATTTTAAATCGATATTTAACCTAAATAACACAAACACCCAAACATTCGAGTCATCATGGCGTGTGTTGAAACCGACTCTAAAAACTGGGATTAAGAGCGATGATGACAGTTACAAATATATTTGAATGAAACATTTAAAAAGTAACAAACAAACGAAAACTAAAATTTAAAAGTACAACAAATAATAAAGAAACGTATAACTAAGCTAAAACTTACGGTACCGGTAGTTATTTTTACCAGGGTGCCGTTCATTCAATTCATGAAAGAAGTCCATAAAGTTTACCCTGGCAAAGATAACTTAAGTTTTAGCTTAATTATACATAAGTTTTAGCTTAATTATACATTTCTTTAATTTTTTTAACTGTAGTTTTGTTTGTTTGTTACTTGTTAAATGTTTCATTAAAATATATTTGTGACTGGCATCGCATATTAGGCCTATTATTTACTATTAAAATGTGATTCAAAATATTGAGTGTTCCGATTTGATATATCAAATGTTTAAGATTGATATATTGCATCCGATTAGTTGGTTGCCGCTTATGAAACTGTACCCTTCCAAATTCCAATGATATTTTTATTAATAATGTTATATTAGGCCTAATAAATGTTATTCTAATTAAATTATGTTATTAATCCATGGACTATGGTATCATTTTTTAAACTTATACGAATTTGTGACTGCAAGATCCTGAGCAAAGATTGTATAGTTTACAACAGATAGTATAATTTATAAATTCATTAGGCCTATGTCTAATGATAGGCTACCTTGAGTCTTCGGCCCTACGTCACGGCCTAGTCGTTTATAAATACCTCACTGATTATATATGGTTGTATTTTTATGATCATTGTAATATAATTGATGAGCATTTGGTCTTCTGTTATTGGCAATTTCTTCCAGACAAGTCTCTTGATGGGTACAGTTTCATAAGCGGCCACCAACTAATCGGATGCAATATATCAATTTTAAACATTCTATATATATCGATTCGGAACATTCAATATTTTGAATCATATTTTCACAGTATATTTATTCAAAATTATTCACTCGATATTTATCAATGTCACTAATAATGTGTGATGCCAGTTACAAATATATTTTAATGAACCAATGAACAAATAAAAAACTAAAACTACAGTTAAAAAAAACACAAATAATGTAGAAACGTATATTAAGCTAAAACTTCAAGTTATCTTTGTCAGAATAAACTTTATGGCCTGTTTTCATGAATTAAATGAACGGAACCATGGCAAAGATAACTTAATTAAGTTTTAGCTTTGCTATATGTTTCTTTATTATTTGTTGTATTTTTTAATTTTAGTTTTTGTTTGTTTGTTACTTTTTCAATGTTTCATTAAGATATATTTGTAACTTACATCATCGCTCTAATCCAAGTTTTCAGAGACCGTTTCAACACACGCCATGGGACTCGAATGTTTGGGTGTTTGTGTTAGGCCTATTTAGGTTAAAGCTCGATTTAAAATGCAATTCGATATATCAAATGTTTAAAATCGATATATTGCATCCGACTAGTTGGTGGCCGCTTATGAAACTGTACCCCTCTTGATTATTGCAGGTTTACCATTGCAGGTTTTCAAGACATGCATAGACTAATGGGCCAGACTGAAATAGCCTAGATTAAATTGCAAGTAACAGAACACAAAATGACAAAATGCCTATATCCTAATTAATTTAATTTCCTACAGTTAAGTATTATTCTTTACAGAGCAAAACTACCACAACTATCCAGTCTTTTGTCCTGCAACAAAAACCCAGAACCTTGCAGGGTTTACAAGTTCTCTTTAAAAATCAGCATTAACAAAAACGCGGAATCACGCCTAGAACAAAGTCTTGTTTTATTTTTGTCCATGTCTATACAGAAAATCTTTACCTATTACTTTATTTTTGCGTAACTCATTACTCACATGTACACATAAACCAAACAAACTGAGTGACGACATAACCTATTGATGTCATAATTTCTGCGAACCTACCTGTTTGACTATAAAATCGGGACTTAAAATCAGTATCACAGCCAAAAGCTATCACATACACAAGAATAGGAAACACAAGACTATTAATGGCAACAAAACATTACTTCTACACAAAACAACTTTCAGTGAAAAATTGTTCAAAGCATAAAATCACTAAAGACGCAAGTGATGGGAAATTATCTGACGTCTCACGTCTGACAGTCTAGCTGACTCGCTGACTGCCTCCCTAATCAGGAAGGAAACTACGTAACATCAAATTTCCCACCAACGTTTCAAATATGAATTTCTTAGAAAAGTACAAAATTATGCATAACCTTCTTCTTCATCATACCATTGACTATATCATAGACTTACTACTGTAGATCGTCTATGACTATATACACGAGTCTATATATACTCATATTCATAGTCAATAATCATACACTTGAAAAAATACATACATGCATAATGCATGATGATCTAGTAATTTCCTCATTATGATTTATAAATAAAAATAACTATGGCGATAATAATATACATATTAAATGTACCTACAATGTACAACTATTTTTTATTTTTTATTTCTACACCAATTTAGACTATTTTCATAGGCGTGATTCAGGGGTGGTGTGAGGGGTGTTCCCCAATAATTTGGAGAACATATTATTGTATTATATGAAAAGTCACAATAATCACGATCACGACCATATTTGTCCCTCCAATTAAATACTGAAATCACGCTTATGACTATTTTCAGATTTACTAACGTCCATCCTTTTTTTATTTATCAACAGTCATTCCCCTTTATTGTTTACGGGTAGTACATCATAATGGCATATGCAGTTGGTCCAACCTATTAGCAAGGTTATCATAATTATTAGAATTCTATGATAATCTGCAAATTATTTTTGTTTGAAATACAACATGCAATAACACTAGCAATAGCGAGCGTAGACAAAGTACATGGTAGGCCTACTATTAATTATAAATGCAAAGAAAAACAAACCGTCCTAATAACAAATCAGATTACTAAATGCATTTACAAGTAAAGTATTCATATATAAATTTATAAATTTTAGCTGTATTAAGTTTTCTTTTGTAAAATTGGAGTCATTACACGCATATAGTAATTTAATTTAAGTTTAAAAATAAAGAGGATATTTTAATGTACGTCTGCAAACAGTTATGACACTAAATTCGACCTCACAATTCAAGCTGTAAGTTTTGAATTGCCCTTCCCCGTGTATGTTTAAAAATAATACATTTGATAATGAAAAGCTAATTTCGTTAGGCCTACATATTAGATATTTGATGATCGCCTAAGGTTAACCAGCCAAATTTATTAAAGCAGTTTTTATTATTTTTTCTCTTAACCCGTCTCTTTTAGAATTAATCCAATTCTTAATTGTGATTGTTCATTCACACATTATTGTACAATTATAACCTTAATTAACTTTAATCATCTCAAGAAATTACTGATTTAGGTCAAATTAAATAAAGGATTGAAACACAAAGAAATTATGTTCCACCAAAAATATAACGTTTTGTTTTTGTAGTTATCCTTACTATACTTCACCTAAACTAGGTTAGATTATACTGTTTCCTACCGGAAGTGGTGAGTGGTCGGCGGCAGCGGCGCGGCGATGCACTCGTCAGGCTGCCGGCTCGGATGGGGACAGGTTTATTTTTATGAGTTGAGTTCCCCTAGGTGGGGATTTGATTCAATTAATTATACTCAGCCTCCCGGATCGTTCTGTGACAGCTGACTGCTTTGCCAGATGACTTTAAATAAATATTGGATGCATGGCTAACAATATGATTCTGTCAACTGTTAGCTTTTATGTAATGTGTCTACAATATCTACATCAAAATAATTATCCATTAACTTGTGAGGAAAATTATGATTAAAACCATATAAACCAAGTAATAGAAATTATAGCTTTATTGGAATTATTGGGAAAAACGTATTAGTGTTTTTCATAAAAAAGACTGTAAGGTGAAATCCCTTTTGAAAGGAAAACTTCCCTAATGCCATACACCAATAATAATTTGTAGATACAGTAATCTATATTATTAATTCTGCAAGATAAATTTTTAAAGAGAAAATGTGGATGTGGTAAATTGCAGGATGATGGGGATATCTCAAGAGACATATTTTGCAAACAACGTTTTTTACAAAATATTGAATATTCCAAAACAAAACAAAAAACAATAATAATATACTTAAAATAATGTATATTGTTTTAAAGGTATTATAATTCCTAGGAAATTTATAATTCACACTTACCTCATATATATTTCAATTTTTCAGCAAAACTAACAAAGGATAATTCCAGCAATGTGTTATGTATGCTAAACAGATTTTAATGTATTAAGGCATTCTCAGGCCCTTTCGATTAATGTTTTATACACTAAATAACATATATTTTAAAAGGGTAAATTGTTTGTTATTATTACAAAACTAAAAGAGGTATGCTAAAGCATCCTATGTAAATAAGAATACTATATATCTAGTCAATTTTACCTATAAATGTTTGGGAAAATGAATGTAACAAAATAAACAACACACTTGACACTATCTAATTTAACAAATATACATGAACTGAAAGTATTTCGTTTGCCCACAAAAATGCCATGGTAAAAAGGTATAGGAAAATTCTCTATCAATTTATCTGTTCATATTTGTCACCAGCAAACGGCTGTGAATCCACCATATGCCTAATATTAAAGTTTAAATACTCCATATATATTAAAGCAATTACTTAAACATTAAACATAATATTTGTTAAGTTTAAACAAACATTTGAGTAATAACAGAAATATTATTGGAATTTATTTTTCAACAAAAGTCAGATTTTCTTTTGGCCAAATATAATAATTTTGTTGTTTGATCAATGTTAGTGAATCAATTTATTATTATTATTATTATTATCATTAAATGTATATATTACTATAAGAATTTCAAGATTTTTGTTTGGTGAATTCCAGCTCCTAATACTATTCTTTTGTATACCTGTATAGAATTGATCAAAAGCTCTTGCTCTCTGGAAGTGCCTTTTAGGGATTTAAAAAAAATCCACACCTTTAGGGCTCCACCCCATGGGCTTTGAAAGTTCCCATATTAATCTTATGGAGCTATTTTATTTAGGTATAGTCAGCTGATTGTAATAGGCTATAACATTTTCAAAACTGCGAGGCATCTCTGTGCCTACAAGATTCCTGTATGGAAAACGGGACAGCGGCTAGTAATGAATTCATACAATTTTGAAAATATATTGGGGATTGGGTATATCATTTTAGCACCCCTCCTCCATGCTCATAATTCCATTGCACTGAAATTCACCAGCTGATTCCCTGAAATGAGTCCATCATGTTTATGTTTTTACCACTAGACAGTCTGATGTGTTTTAAGCATCAGTGTTGGATCCAGCTAGAATTTCGGTAGTTTAAAGTAATTTTTTTATAGTTTCAGATTCAGAATGTTGTGTTTTTAAGCTTCAGTGTTGGATCCAGCTAGAATCACGGTAGTTTAAAGTAATTTGTTTATAGTTTCAGATTCAGAATGTTGTGTTTTTAAGCTTCAGTGTTGGATCCAGCTAGAATCACGGTAGTTTAAAGTAATTTGTTTATAGTTTCAGATTCAGAATGTTGTGTTTTTAAGCTTCAGTGTTGGATCCAGCTAGAATCACGGTAGTTTAAAGTAATTTGTTTATAGTTTCAGATTCAGAATGTTGTGTTTTTAAGCATCAATGTTGGATCCAGCTAGAATCACGGTAATTTAAAGTAATTTGTTTATAGTTTCAGATTCAGAATGTTGTGTTTTTAAGCATCAGTATTGGATCCAGCTAGAATCACGGTAGTTTAAAGTAATTTGTTTATAGTTTCGGATTCAGAATGTTGTGTTTTTAAGCGTCAGTGTTGGATCCAGCTAGAATCACGGTAGTTTAAAGTAATTTGTTTATAGTTTCAGATTCAGAATGTTGTGTTTTTAAGCATCAGTATTGGATCCAGCTAGAATCACGGTAGTTTAAAGTAATTTGTTTATAGTTTCGGATTCAGAATGTTGTGTTTTTAAGCGTCAGTGTTGGATCCAGCTAGAATCACGGTAGTTTAAAGTACTTTGTTTATAGTTTCAGATTCAGAATGTTGTGTTTATAAAATTTGTCTCAATAAACAGAATAAGAACGAACAAGGATTATAACAAGTAAATAATGTTTCAGGAAGGATTTTGTAATCTCCAATTGTATAACAAGTTGTTAATGTATGGAATCATCTCCGCAACTATCTCTCGGTATCTCGTACTGTTTCGGATAAAGATCAGTTTCGGATCATGCCACCTCTTAAAGATTTCTCCGATTCTGAAACAAAACAAAACTGGTGTAAACAAGTTGAAAAATTAAACTCTAGTTTTATTTACTTCATGGTGAGGTAGAAGCAAAACCTCCTCTTTAAGGGGAGGTAGAAGCTGATGTGTTTATTTGATTACTCTGTAAAGTCACCACCCAGAATATGTTTTTAAGGTTTGATTTCATAAACCATGAAAAAATACAATAAATAAAAAAAGCAATACAAAGTAAATTGTACCAAGAGTATTGTAAATTTCTAGACTTTAGTTTTTCTTGTAACTTTTGTTTAGTTTAAATATACACATTTTCATTATAGCCATGCCAATTTTGAGTTGAAACCTGTACACATTAAAGACATGTATCATTCTAGTAAACAAATTTGTAAATTAAACAAAATAAATCATATTAATAGGGAAGCACAAAACTTTTTTATTCTCTGGGTGTGTGCATGGTAGGATAAATTCACGAAAAACCATTAGAAAGGTGTCATGGGGATTGCAGTAACCTCTTATAATTTACTTCGGCCACATAGGCCTTAACATTTTCAATGTTAATCTTATGGAAGAACAGTAATCAATGAAATTGTATATTTGACAGCTGTTGATATAATACAAAATGCTAACACAACAGCAAGAACAGATGTTTATATAAATGGTTGTGTTTCTAAAATGGCATAATGTAAATAAAAAGGCTAAATGCTAGAATTCCAACCAGCTGGAATGAGAACACCCTTCTGTTATCTGTTTAGCTACACATATAAAATTTAACCTTTGGGCAAGGGAGCAGGGGGAGGGGAGAGAGTGGGAGAGGGAGGGAGAGTGCAACAGGACCAACTAGATATTAAACTAATTTATTTAGTTATTTTTGAAGTTAAGCATCATTTCACTGGTTCAAAGTATTTTGTTTAACTGCTAATGCAGGATAATATGATAAAACATTCACGCAAACAGCCATTATTGTTAAATAATATTTCGGCGGTTGCTAGTAACAATGAATACTCAGTATTCAATATTTTTCAGTTAACACAATAAAATTATAAAATTACCCACGTTTCTTTTAATGGATCAGGTTTTCTTGTAGGATAGTACCGAGTCATTGTTGGATCGATTTCTTCCTTATTTGTTAAATAGAATATTAAATCCGGTTTGAGGAGATCGGCTGGCCAATTCCAGTCTGGCGAGTCGTCTGGGGGCAGACTGGGGCGATATTTCTTCCCCAGAGCAAATGTGGCTTGGTCCAGCCAGTACCTGAATTGGGCACAGAGTAAGAATAAGAAAGTGGTCAGATGAAGGTCATACTCTGTGGTTATGTTGCTAGAAATAGCGACATAATTAGAGCAAAAATAATACTAAAACGTCACATATTAAATTATTGTATTACCAGGCTATGTCGAAGTATCTTAAGAGGGGCGTTGGAGACAGCAGCCATATTGGACTTTTACTCCATAAGAACCAGTGTTAAATGGAATTTGTAGTATCTTGTTTATTTATTATCAGAAAACTTGTGAGCGATGTTTTTCATTAGATAAATCTATTTTCTAAAATAAAAATAACTTAATATTATTTGTTTGACATTTTTTCGTTCATCACGGAGAAAATACTAAATTTTATCAAGTTTGTCAAAAATCTCTTAAAACGTTTAGTAAAATAATAATGCAACAAATATCGTATTTAGTGAAGACATGTTGAGTGCAAATTAGCAGTGAAATTGTCACTAGTTAGCTTGCAGTCAGCTGGGCTGTGACAAAAACTGACTCTACGGCATGTACACATTTCTTGGCAAGAGGGCTGCCATGAGGCGATAAGGGGCCTGGGGCACAAAGTCTGTGGGGGGTATTTTGGTAATTTTTTCTCTTGGCCGGCGGCCCCTTAGGGCCTCTGGAATTTGGGGGCTTGGGGAAAGTACCCCGGTTGCCCCCCCTCTTGGCGGCCCTGCTTGGTGGGTGCTTCAAATGAAATTCAAATAAAAGTGTTTTTAATAGCAAATTACTTTTTCAAACTTTGTAAATGTCATAAAAACTTTAAAACCATAATAAAATAATGAGGACCTCAAGGGCTGGAAACTTTCAGGTGTAATCGGATTTTTCTATAAATTTCATCAGGCCTCGATCATCACAAGGTTTCACACTGCACTAGATGCTTAACAATATTATTGATAAGTCCTCAGAATGGTCACACATGATCGTACCCTGACATGACAGCGGCCCGGTATGGCAGCGTCATCTTGACGTTGTTGGCAGCAATGTACACGCAGAGAGCGAAGTACGCGCGGCGCAGCGAGGAGCTGTGGTTGAACCATGACCGGAGCTCTAGGTAGCCTGGGGGAGGGTTGTAGACCTCCATGCCCTTGAGGTAGCGAGCCACCTTGCGGGTCACGATGTACCTCACTGGAAAACGGTAGAGTTAGATCACAAAGTGAAGTAGGCAATGTCAACAATAACGCAGTACAATGCAGGCAAAGTTCTAAACCAGCTTAAAACATACTTAAAAAGTTGGGTTGAGTAACAAGCTGGTTGTGTGTCAGCTTGTAGACTAAAGGTGTGTTTACATGATGCAGGTTAGGGTGAAGGTAACCTTGATATGGTAGCCTTGCGTAAGGTGTGTGGACAGAACCTTGATCAAAACTTGTGCAGGCTACTCGTTATGTTTCTGTCCACACACCCACACAATGCCAATTGTATAAAAGAGAGATGTGTGCATGATCAGCTGATGTGAGGTAGATGGACTCGCAATAATAGTAAACTATGTCTTAACTTTTGGACCATAGAGGCCTGCCCAGAGAAATTTCGGGCCCCTGGACAAATTAGAGTATGGTCCCCTCTTTCACGGGCCCTTGTTGCATCCAGATCCAAGTTGGTGTCTTTTTTTTAGCAACAGGTTTTGCAGGTTTTGCCCAGGCCCCACCACCCGACGGGCCCCTGGGCAATTGCCCCCCCTCTGGGAGGGCTTAGGACCATATGATAGAACACAAAACTGACATTTCAGCAGACTAAATAAGTAAGGTTTGCTGCCATGTCACTGGCTGCACTAGCGGGCGAGCCCATCTATGTCACATCAGCTGATCATGCACACACCTATATTTTATACATCTTGACGCAAGGCTACCTTGTCAAGGTTATCTTCGCCCTGACCTGCATCTTCTCCCTAACCTGCATCGTGAAAACATACTTAATGAAATAAAATGTACAATCAATTTAATCATCAAAAATTGAATTTAAACTATTGTTAGGTAAATCTAAAGATTCATTAATTGAACAAAAAGGATCCTCTAAGAGCCAATTATTTATTGAGTTTTTTAAGCATTAAAATGTGATGTCTTTGACTGAATTAGGCAGTTTTTTTATTAATTTAATGAAATTAAAATCAAAAGGGTTGCCTCTTGTTAAAGCAAGTCAGTGCTGTGAGGTATCTAATTTTTGCCTCGTTGTATAATGATTTATGTTAGATTTTGTATGTAAAAAATCAAGTTAAATGTAGAGATTTTCTATTGTAAGGATATTTAGATCTTTTAACAGGGGTTATAGTAATCATTGTGACTGACATCAGCAATGGATACCCTTTTACCTGTCAAAATGTATTACCCTTTTTTACTCAAAAGTCGGGTTAGGAAATGTGGCAGAGCCTCCATAGGAATTCCACAATAGGAATTTAGGAATACTTCACTCCAGCTTATCAAGCTTATGACAATTCCCAAACAAGTGGTTGATCCTTTCTGCCTAGGTTAATTAACTAGGTAATTCAAATCTTTCTGAACTTTTGATTGTTATACAATTGTGTTGTATTATTAAAGTGTTATACAATTTTGTAGTATTATTAAAGTGTTATACAATTGTGTAGTATTATTAAAGTGTTATACAATTGTGAATTATTATTAAAGTGTTATACAATTGTGTGGTATTATTAAAGTGTTATACAATTGTGTAGTACATTAAAGTGTTATACAATTGTGAATTATTATTAAAGTGTTATACAATTGTGAAGTATTATTAAAGTGTTATACAATTTTGTAGTATTATTAAAGTGTTATACAATTGTGTAGTATTATTAAAGTGTTATACAATTGTGTAGTATTATTAAAGTGTTATACAATTGTGAAGTATTATTAAAGTGTTATAAAATTGTGTAGTATTATTAAAGTGTTATACAATTGTGTAGTATTATTAAAGTGTTATACAATTGTATAGTATTATTAAAGTGTTATACAATTGTGAAGTATTATTAAAGTGTTATACAATTGTGTAGTATTATTAAAGTGTTATACAATTGTGTAGTATTATTAAAGTGTTATACAATTGTGTAGTATTATTAAAGTGTTATACAATTGTGAATTATTATTAAAGTGTTATACAATTGTGTAGTATTATTAAAGTGTTATACAATTTTGTAGTATTATAAAGTGTTATACAATTGTGTAGTATTATTAAAGTGTTATAAAATTGTGTAGTATTATTAAAGTGTTATACAATTGTGTAGTATTATTAAAGTGTTATACAATTGTGAAGTATTATTAAAGTGTTATACAATTTTGTGGTATTATTAAAGTGTTATACAATTGTGTAGTATTATTAAAGTGTTATACAATTGTGTAGTATTATTAAAGTGTTATACAATTGTGAAGTATTATTAAAGTGTTATACAATTGTGTAGTATTATTAAAGTGTTATACAATTGTGAAGTATTATTAAAGTGTTATACAATTTTGTAGTATTATTAAAGTGTTATACAATTG
Source organism: Allygus modestus (assembly GCA_963675035.1). Classification (NCBI taxonomy): domain Eukaryota; kingdom Metazoa; phylum Arthropoda; class Insecta; order Hemiptera; family Cicadellidae; genus Allygus; species Allygus modestus. The sequence continues at coordinate 14,022,190 of OY776115.1, forward strand.
TGTAGTATTATTAAAGTGTTATACAATTGTGTAGTATTATTAAAGTGTTATACAATTGTGTAGTATTATTAAAGTGTTATACAATTGTGTATTATTAAAGCGAGAATTACTTACATCTCCTCTGCATGCCCTCGATGACTATGAAAGGTTTCCGACTCGCTGTGAGGGGAGGGGACCTCTTCAGCTGGGCAACATTGGCGTAGAAGTTGTCCAGTAGAATTCTCACCCCTTGATCCGTCTGGTACTGTCAATTCAATAGAATTAGTTTCAGGAATTTCCATAGTGATTTTATTACTGAAAGACTTGGACGTGTGAATTTTAATGTTTTTTGTTTAAACCAGCATTTTGTCAACACAGAGTTTAAATGAAATAGAAAAAATCAAATATTTATTTAATTATTTGTTTTAAATGACAAACAAAATTTTGTAATATGTAAATGGCATGCCAGAATTTTATTTAAATTAAAATAAAGATTAAGTTTGGAAATCCCTCTTGAATTGAACACTTATATTGTATTTCAATATTTAATTACTTTTATTATTAATACTTAAAATAAAAGAGTTTTATTTTTAGAAACCCGCATTTTACCCAATCAAAATGACCTTGTTTGCTAAAATTGTTCTGTATTTAATTTATTTTAAAATATATTTTCTTCATGCTTAATTAGCTGATGTCCCTTCTCCTCACGGGAAGCTTGTAGGCATACGGTCAGATGTTTTAAAATTTATACATTATGATCAACTGTTTGACTAAATAAAATATAACTTCATAAGTTTAACATTAGAACTTTAAAATCCCTTGGGGCAAGCTCTGAAGGTGGATATTTTCAAAACCCCAAAATAAGCCACACCTTAAGGGTAAGAGCTTTCAAAATTTATACCAAACATCTAAGACAATTAATCATTTTAAAGGCCTAAAATTGTGAAACTTTAATCAAGAAATTCAATATAGATTAAGGTAGTTTAATTTTGACTACGGTTGCTTTGGCTTTTGAAAAGAGTACTTATCAAAAATATTATTAGGGATGCGAGTTGAACAAATTTAGCTCATCTTAACAACAGAGCAACGTTTGTACTGACTCGTAGAAGACAGTTCACAGACTTAGTCACCCAATATTAAGGTTAAACCTTTATACGTACAGTATTGTGTAATTTGTGACAGAATAAATAAATGAATAAATACATTTTCAACCAAAAAATACTTGATTCCAAATAGGAATATCTCACATCTAAATTCACAAATTCGATTTTAAATTTGGTAATTGCCTGCAATAACTTCAGACCCGACATTCACCCTATATTCTATCTCAATAGCATCAACACAGCATGTTAAATTGAAAGATTACAAACTGCAAATCCTTTTTTACACAAGTATTGTTTAAGGAACAAATTCTTTATTAGGAAAAATAGTTTTATCCTTTTACTAGCCCACAGATTAATAAATGTCTGTCTGTCTTAGCTCATAGTTTTATCTATGAAAAACGTTTACAATCTATAAGAATTTTAAATTGAATTAGCTGACTTATTGTATAGCCGACTTACGAGATCTTTGGTGAAAATATCCAAAGCGGTTTTCAGAGAGTAGCACGGACCTCCGTCATTATACCACGGGATGTCTTCAGGCTCAGTGAAGTTGTGTCCTGCCATATCTGCCAGGGAAATGTTACAAGATTCAATCACAAACATATTGGCTGTCAATTGGCAAATGTCATTGAGAGAAAGTGTAGTACGGACCTCCGTCATTATACCACGGGATGTCTTCAGGCTCAGTGAAGTTGTGTCCTGCCATATCTGCCGGGGAAATGTTACAAGATTCAATCACAAACATATTGGCTGTCAATTGGCAAATGTCATTGAGAGAAAGTGTAGCACGGACCTCCGTCATTATACCACGGGATGTCTTCAGGCTCAGTGAAGTTGTGTCCTGCCATATCTGCCGGGAAAATGTTACAAGATTCAATCACAAACATATTGGCTGTCAATTGGCAAATGTCATTGAGAGAAAGTGTAGCACGGACCTCCGTCATTATACCACGGGATGTCTTCAGGCTCAGTGAAGTTGTGTCCTGCCATATCTGCCAGGGAGACGTTACAAGATTCAATCACAAACATATTGGCTGTCAACTGGCAAATGTCATTGAGAGAAAACAATAATTATATCCACTGAGCTACTTCATCAAGTCATAAGAGTTACAAGTGACCCCTAAACAATAACTGAGCAGTGCTTTCTGGTGGTAATCCAAGAAACCACTTCCATCCATAGTTTTTCCGCCAAGCCGCCCCCCAGATTATTTCTGAGATTAATCTAAAAAGGTTTAAGTCATAACAAAATATTTACTCCAGTATGAATGTTACTTACTGAATGCCTGAAGGTGTCAAATTTTTAAAATGTAGCGGGTTGCATTTCGATCTAATAACAGATCATCTTCAGCTGCTGTTTTCTTACATTTATGTTTATTCCATCGCTGATGGTTGTCACTCGGGCGACCCCGACACATAAAACGTACACACGAACACATAGTACAAACATTAACATTAAAAAACTGGTACCGGTACAGCTTTCCGCACCGCACTTTACCGATCGGTGAACGTAGGCCTACTGCAGGCTTGTTTCTAAGACAAGATTGGGAATGTCCTTATCAGCTGATTGATGCGGGTGGAACTGGACTGGAGTTTTGCTATCAATATACTCTAACAGCCTGAACGTGATTTTGTCTCTGTACTCCTCTTTTTTATTTAATAGCACATTTTTACCTCATTGATTTGCATAGTTGTAGATAAAATATTCCTCCCAAATTTTAGCTTTGTTTTTGTCGTTACATATTTATAAAACTTTTACAGATTCGATAAGTTTAATTTTATGCTCCTTGTTTTCCTTTACATGCTGGGCAACTTTGCTGGGTGTGTACGTTTTATGTGTCGGGGTCGCCCGAGTGATGACCACCAGTGATGGAATAAACATAAATGTAAGAAAACAGCGGCTGAAGATGATCTATAATTAAATCGAAATGCATCCCGCTACATTTTGAAAATTTGACACCTTCAGACATTCAGTAAGTAACATTCTTACTAGAGTAAATATTATCAGGTGTCAAGGCTGTTAAAATTAAAATAAAATCATACAAAAATAGTAAATAACAAAATGTGTCACTGAAATCAGCAAAAGTCTCATGGGCATGAGTAATACATACCTGACTCATAAAATGTGAAGTTACCAAGAGCACCATTCAATAATACAAATGAGATCAAGTATACAACAGTAAAATGTCTAAACTTATTTATAATAAACATACTTTATATAGTGGATCAGTAAAAAATCATGTACAAAAAGTGTGGGGTTTAGAAGTAACGCCCTCTCTTCCAATGGCATCCATGTTTCTTTGATGTAATAATTATGCAACATCTTTATCAACAATCTGTGATATGATTGTATTCCTACATAGATTAAAACTGTTACAAAGTGGAACCACGCAGGTGTATACTGGACATGTGTATACAAATTTTGCCCGATGGGGCAGAACCGAAGAAAAATAAGTGAAGAACTTAATGTTTAGGTTTATGTTGTTTTTTAAACTTATGTTTTGGGAAAATTGTATACTTTGTCTTGGTTATTTATGAGTGTCAGGACTAAGTGTTCTCTCCTAAAGTTAGTATTTCGACACATTAATTTTATGTTCTGAACGTAACAATATATAAGTAACAAAGTGTCGCTTAAGAAGTGACAACACGTATCTCTTAAAACCCCTACTTTCAGAACTGCCAAAGTAATCAAATGTATACGAGGAATCACTTTAAATCGATAATCACTTTAAAACGATACTATATGAAATATCATTTTTTCCTGAGATACGAGCTATCACCAGAAAAAGGCGTTATTTTTTTCTGAATCTGGGGAAAACCATATCTAACAATGAATACAAATGGAGATACATATTGTCACTTCTTAAGCCACGAAAGGTAGCAAATAAAGGTAACAAAGATAATTTATAACTATAAAATACTAAAATCTCCCCACTTTCTTTTATATGCAATATGGAAAATCTCTAGTTAAATGAACAATATTTTATTTAAATTTTTCCTTTGTTTATCAGCTTTTTTTGTGGTTATCAATTATCCACCATAACCCCCCAAAATTACAGGGCCGGGAACATAAGTGTAATTTATGTATTTCGATTGGAGGGGCAAAATGATCAAGTTTGTGACTTTGCATGTATTACAATATGATAGTATGTAATATGCTCTCCAAATGATTAGGGAGGGGGGGTTATATACGAGGGCACTGCAGAAAGTACAGAACGTTTGCTTACTGCGCCGAGTACAGCCCTCCCACCACCATGACTGCGTTTGTGGCCGTCCACAGACTTCCCCGCCATAGTATGAGCCAAGTTTCGTTGCTGAGCGATCACGTCTTGTTTCTACAGTGGTTCAAAGCGGTGGTGTCAATCGAAAATTTTACTTTGAAATACATCAAATATGTAGTAAAATTTTAAAGATACTGGTAATTTCTCATACATCAAGTTTTCAAGTATTTTTGACAGAATTTAATATTGATGTCAATCCAAACTTGTTTACTTTTTATCTTAAGTGTACCGGTATTCTAATAATGTACTTAACTCTCTAGTCTACCCTACAAAACAATCTGAGTTGCCATGTGAAAATACTTACACAATTGTTAGTTAAGATAGATAAAAAGAGCATTGCAGAGGCTACAATAGTTAAGATAACAAAATACTCCAACTAATATTTAAGTTCAGGCTACTCATGTTTGTCTTCTTTTAGTTAAAAATAATGTTTTGAGTCTTAAGTTACTATTCTTAAAAGAAATTAATTTTTTCTATATTTATGAAGGCTTCTAAATGTTACTCACTACTTTATCAGAACTTTATAGTGTATATTTTTTCCTTTTTAATAAAGACCCTTGGATTTGGTTTAAGGGTTGATATGGCCACTGTAAAACGTAATCCTGCAAATCCTTACATTGCACGGCACAGCAGAGGTAACCCAGATAGCACACGACGTCCTATGGATGTACCTTTAAGGTCCGAAATTAATATCTAAGGATATCCCTGGATGTTTTGGATGTCTGGTGGATATATAAGTAGCATCCTGAACATCCATTTTTTCCTGGGACAGGATTTCCTATGGATAAGCAGCTTTAGAATTTTGTTCAAGTCCTGCATGACTTAGAACGTAGGTAGAGATATTGGTAATTTTATCCCGACCCAAACCTTAGAATTTTGGTGAGCCAGAGAAGCTGAGGGCACTAAGGCGTATGCGGGAGCTAGGGATTGTAGGGTCAAGATACGATCAGGTCAAAATCTTTTTGTTGTTCAAATCCTATTAAAAAACATATATTATTGGTCAATGAATCAATTTAAGTGGAAAGTATAGCTTTAAAGGTCCAAAAAACATATGTCTAGAATTAAATTTGGACGTCCGATAGACAAATTTGAACTTCCACAGGATGTCTTGTGGATGTCTTTAGAACTTTTAGGAAGTCCATAGGACATCCGTAATATCTGACATGGATATCCACTGGACACCCCTGTGCTATGTGGGGAGGCTAGGATCAAATAGGATGTACCGGTATGGGCAAAGAATAAAAAACCAAGTCTTAAAAACAAAATTTATTTCTATAAAAATATATATTTATGTACATTTTACAGTTTTACATTATTTTACATCACTGCAACTGTGTGACCAAAGCAAGTTAGTGTTATGCCAAAAGCCTGTTAAACATAACTTCTTGTATATAAGGCTCCATCTCTTGCATCATAGAATCAATAGTCTCACAATTCACCAAAGGAACACATTTGGGATCTGCCCAGTTGTCAAAAACATGAAGAAACCTAAAACCAAACAAATATATAAATCTAGGCATCATGTAATTGAATAACTGATTTATTATGGGGTGTAGTCTGTTTTGTAGTAAAGGAAATTGAAGTACTAGTTTATGAAGTATATCCCCATTTTAAAAGTTTTAGGAACAGCGTTAATATAGTAAAATATGATATACATACAAAAATAATGAAAATATACTGTAACTAGAAAAAAACTTGATGGAAACAAAACGTTACAGTCTAAATAAATTAAGCATGAAACCATCATTGCAAAAACAGATTATTAAAACCGCTGTTGAAGGTAAATATAACAATTATTCCTGGAAGCAGTAGCTCAGAGGTAGAGCACTGGCCTCGCAAATCAGCCGTGGTTAAGCTTAGGTTCGATCCCGGCTGACTGCTGTGATATTTTTTCACTAGCAGTCACCACTGGCTTGCCCATGTGATAATTTCCATTAACAGTACCTCACTGCCTTTAGATCGCCGCTCAGGCCTATTGACCTATGGTGACGGGAAGTTGAGGTCTAAAAAAATGTTTCATAAGATTCAGTGATAACAGTCAGGTCATTAAGGTGGCTGACTCTTAGAAACTTCTAAATATTAAAAGTAAATGTTTAGAATTTTCAAGTCACACTAGTGCCTCTAACAAGTTCTGACGACTACTTTGTAGTTGGAACTATCGTCTTAATATGCCTTTCGAAGTGTTACACTTCACCACCACCACTACCACTTTGGAACATGTTAAGACATTGGTCTCGGCCACAAAGTTTCAAACTCACATAGATTTCATGGTCGTTGAGTGCAGGTCTTTTGGGTAGGCCAGAACTCAACCCACTCAGCTATGGCTAGTACTATTGAAAATCACCGTACTTAGAATGAATACAAAAATTGCCTTATCATTACAAACAGTAACCCTACAAAATTAAATAAATTACGTATTACTTAAAAAGGTTCTTCACCAAAACGTAATACAATTGCTGAACGAACCCCATCAAACTCTCTGACCACAGAACCGGCACGGATCCCAAAGGGATCCCTTAGAATGTTCACAAATAGATTTTTCATAAAAATGTCCATTTTAGAACATATTTAGAATACATCTTATTTAAAAATCTATTTTACTCATTGATTTTGTTTAGATGGATGAGCAAAAGTACAAAATTTACTGACCTTCTGACTAACTTCCTGTCTTCATATTGCTTCATGAGCTGACGGTCCGTTATATAGAAAATTATATCTGGTTTCACCAAATCCTTTGGCCACTCCCAAAATTTTGACTTGTATGGAGGTGGTTTATCAATAAAGTGACTGGCTATTGCCATTGCTGATCTCCCCAGCCAATACCTGTACAATTATTAAATAATATGAGATGTTTCATGAGCTGTGGCATAGACAACTGGCTATTGTGGAAGTGCCTGTAGGGGCTGAAAATCAAAATCCAATTTTTACACCATTATCTATATTATTAAAAGAATTTCTTGATTTTGTTCTGGCGATTTTTTACCCCTAAAACACATGTTTGTCATTAATGAAAAGCTCTTTATCTCTAGATGTGCCTTTTGGTGTTTTGAAAAACCTCCAGCTTTAGAGCTTCGCCCCTTAGGCTTTTAAAGTTCCATCGTTAATCTTAGTTATATCTTAGTTATCTTAGTTAGCTTTATATTTAGTTAGTCAGCTGATTATAATGTAAATTTACAAAATTTGGCTCTATGCCTGCTAAATCCCCACTAAGAGAATGAGACATCAACTAGTTTTATTTCATTCTTTTCACTCATTTCATGCTAGTATCAACGAAATATGAAATGAGTTCGGATTTAAGTGTTTTCAGATAAACTTAAGTGTGAAATCTTAGCAGCTGACAGAAATATATTGACAGGTGGCTCTCATTCAGTTTTTACAAAGTAACATACTCATTTTGATATTTATTAGTAAAAAGTAGCGAGTGTGAGAGGACCGTGATGAAGTAGTAGGAACATTAAGCGCCATTTTCTCATTTTGGGGGGACCAAACTACAATAAAGTAATCTGTGGTGTCTGTATTGTCCAGCAACGAGGAGAAAGGAATCCACCGCTTCCTCAAGCCGCCCATTTTGCAATGTCCTAAAAACATCGATGCTTCCTATTGATAGAAATCGTATTCTGGTGCAAATTTTTTGTTTTTCGTTCAGTTGCATTCCTATGCCAGCTTATAATATTAGTATGAGTGTGATTTTTTTTAAATTGTGAAACAACATGGCGGACAGTTGAGCCGATGTTAATGAGTTGGCTAGTAGCTGCCCGACCGATTCCTTTCTCCTGGTTGCCTGACAATACTTATTTGGTTATGTATACATTGACAATGTTTGTGTATGTTTATGTCAATAAACTATTATTATTTTATTTCAACTACTCGATTACGAGTGCTTACCCAGGTACAACGGCAGGAGCTGTCTGAACAGCGTATCTGGCGTGTAGAGCCACTATGTAGGTGTTGAGGATGTAATAGCCATTCTTCAGAGTTGTCGAGTTGTCAGGAAGATGTTTCAGAACTACCTCAAAGGTGTCGGGAGGGTTGGGGACCACATGACCCCCGATATGTTGAGCTAGTCGGCCTGCCAGCACGTTTCTTTCTAAAATATTACAACTGTTGAGTAACTTTCAGATTTTAATAAAAATTACTTTTATTTTACCCTATTTTTATGCGAATACTTTTAACATGTTTTCATACCAAATTGTAGTTCTGTCCTGTTGCCATGCATATCAAAACCCAGTACGTGCTTTTACACACAACTTCACAAGAGTAGTATAAGACGCATTTGGAATGGGAAAGCTGGTTTGCTGTAAGCATGGCGCACCTCATCAGTACTATTGTGTAAAGTGTAAGGATTATTTTAAAAAAAATTAATTTATGTGAACAATTTTTTAGTAAGAAAGTCCAACCCATTACAGCAATACATCTCTCTTTTGTTTGATGTTTTTAAGTAGAAATAAACAACAATAAAACAATAGGTGATTTACATATCTTTCTTTCAACGAAAATTGTCAACTGTTATGCTTTCCAGATATCATTTTCACTTACGTGATAATTTGTAACCTTGAACATTTCTGTTTATAAACTGTGGTATATTGCTAATTTTGATTTTGATTTTTATGAGTCACCACTCTTTTTCAAATTCATATAAAAATATACCTTAATGATAACAATAGTAGTGAGCATACTGGAGGCACTATTAATTTGCTTTAAAACATTTAGGATCTGTTAAGCAGGAAAATTTTCAGGGAAAATTGGATGAATATTTTTTATTGCATCCGGAAACAATAAGTATATTTTACACTCTTCCCTAAAACCTTCCTTTTTTTAAACTTACGTTAATTTAGAATCTGTTGCAGAGAAAAGAAACTTCTTCAGTATTTAAATGAGAGGTGCTTATTTATTAGTTAAAACTTAGTTAAATTCTGATGATAAAAAATATCCTCAGTAATTTGCAAGTAACGAGATGAATTTCATCCATCGTCTAGGGTGAAATATACAACCAGAAAGATATTGTCTTTTGATACATTTTTGTCGTCAAAGAAATTATATTGGCCTTTTAATTTGTAAAACTCAGTTCAACTCCCTTAACTCGCTAAAATAATACGGTACCTCCTAATCAAATCTAAAGGTAGGTTACAGGTAGCAAAAACAACACGTACTTTCAAAATCAAGCCCTTCAATGGCGATGAAGGGTTTCTTGAGGAAGGCTGGAGGGTTTTTGAGTTTCTTCTGCTGCTTGAGCGTGTATCGGAACGCCGCGGTCAACGCTTGGACGGCAGAAGAGTTGTCGTACTGTGACACATGTATGTCATATTAGTTACTCTACACTGAAACCAAAATATAACGGTTCATATTTTCCACAAAATTATAATAAGGTTTAACATTTTAGTGTACAAAAATTTTGTTCTTTACGATGTCATGCGTCAGCAATTTTAAAAAATCTAGGAAAGGGAGAGACAAATCCTACCAGACCTCCCTCGACTCACAGGAAATAAAGGTAGGGGTGAGGGAAAGATCACCCCTTTCACTATTAATACACTACCGTTGCCGGCACATCCTTAGTGATGGTGGGACGTTATTAAGCGGTAACATTAACATTATAACATTGTAACTTGACATTATATTCCTTCTCTCTCACGCCAATTCTTTAAAATGGTTGAATAAAAATGTCAGTAGGTTATTTTTCAATAACTGTTACAGAGTAAACCACGGAACTATTAAAACAAAATAAATATCTAAAATCAAAAGCTTTGACGAAACAAGCAAATAAAAAATAAACATAAAAATTAAAGTAATTTTAACAAAGCAAGGATTGTGTGGTGGAATACCTGTCCTACGAGAGCTCAATATAAATTGCTGTCAAGAAAATCTTATTTTAGTTAGTATTAGGTCTTAAAGTATAACAATGAACCAAAATCATAGGTCAGTTGAAAGAGCATATTCTACTAAACACTAGGGTGGCCATAAATGTTTTGGCCTAGACCGGGACAAGTACCCGGGACAAGTCCCCCAGTGAAGTCCGAAAACCTTTAGCCTTACTCTGTGAAAATGGGTTTGTAAAATCAAAACTAAGATCTTCATATTTATTACTCACACGGTTAAAAAATATGGGCCTGAATCATAAAAACTTTGTGTTCCTTATAATACCTACTTAAACTAACAAACAATGGCTTGGCTAAAGAACATAAATCTTTTATATTTGTTACTCCCACGTATCATAAAACCTATTACCTATAACTTGAATTACCTTAATTTTTCATGCACTTTTTAAAACTGTACTACAGTTTTTTCAAGCTTTTATAAATTTTGATGAAAGTATTGATAAATTATTATCTTTGTTAGTACAAATATTTATTCTTTTAATTTTTACACGAAACCGGGACATTGTAGGGAATTTTCGGAAACCGATGGGACGCCCTCAAAAGCGATCTAAACCGGGACTGTCCCGGCCAAATCGGGACGTATGGCCACCCTACTAAACACCAAAGATTATAGTGGTACAAAAACGACAAAATGACAAGGACTTCCTAAGAGATATATGATTAGTGTAAGAGACTATACAACAAAGATTAATTAGGTTACTAATAATAACACACAATCACCATAATCTAATTGTGCTATGATATTTTGTTACAAAAACCTCATGTCATTTAACTTTTAGTATAAGTCAAATAGAGGAACTATTGGCATTTGTCAAAATGTTCATAATTTGAGTTTTTGGAGCAAATACTTGTATTGATACTCCCGAATTCCAAAAAAGTGGCTTTTGTAGTGGTGTCTGTGACTGTCACCACAAAATTGTATACAGATTGAGAGACCCACGTCAATGGTTCAATTTTGATGGAATTTAGTACGCAGGTAAATGACTATCCCTAGAAGTTATTCAACTTTAAAAAACCTGTTTTGGATAGTCATTATTAAGAACCAATTTACAAACAACAAAATTTAGATTTTAAAAGTTACCGTAGCTAAATTAAGTTTGTTTAAAATACTGCGTAAAAACAATCTAACTTGATTTTATATGAGGAGTATATAGCACCTACCTCTCTTTGTGTGAATAGATCCATAACACTAATAAGGTTCAGCCACGTTGAATTCAACATGTTGTTGTAGTGAGTCAGGTTGGACTCAGCCGATGACTCATCTGCATAAGAATATTGTAACATTGAGTTATAATATTGAACCTACTTTCTTCATTATATTTTGAATTCAATTGCCATTCAACTCATGAACCATAAATTTGTAAGTAAAAATATATATTTCATAAAATGATACTAAGTTGAAATTAATGATTCGAATTACATAAAAAATATTTCCTACATAAGTTTTCCTATTTCAAAATTTTGGATACCATAAACAAACAAAAATTTACTTTCAACCATTTTGGCTGAATTTACGAGATTGATGTTATAAACACTTAAGTCAGTCAGCTTGCTCCAAAGCGACAATCAATCAGCTGTTTATTACCAAGGTTCGTAGAGCTTTCAGACCAGGTGTGCTGAGTCGATCTATTTAAGGTTTTCTACTTAACCGGAAGAGACCTCGTAAAAACAGCTGGAAGGTCACGTGATCACCAATCCAATCAGCAGTGTTGCTGGAAACACGATATTTATCGTACGAATACCATATTTTCCTCATCAGTGTAATTAGAATTAACATTGTTTAACTGCTTACATTCTATGATAAGCTGTTATTTTATGAAACTTAATATAATGTTTTGATTTATTTGTATCATTAAATTAATCTATTAAGGGTTTAAATTTTCTTTCTGCATGTTTAGTAACAATTTAAAAATATCTGTACCATTAAGGTACCCTTAAGGTTGGCAACACTTTATAGTATGTTGTTGATTTATGAATCAGCTGGACGCCCTCGTAAGACATCTTTGCTGCGAACATACTTTTTGCTCTTATGTAAATAAGCACACCTGGTCTGAAAGCTCTACGAACCTTGGTTTATTACTACTTTAGAAAGCAGAAAAGTAAAACACAGCAAGCAAAAAAGATTTTTTCGCTGGCTAAACAAAAACCAGCTGTTTTACAATATGTTTTTAGATCGTAAAGAATCACTCTAAGCGTGAATGTAGGAATAATACATGTTTATTTCCTCACGAGTTATCCTGAGTTAAATTTGTACCTTGGTCCACTAAACCTCCCCAGAGGAATGTCTTTGCTTTTATTTAACCCAGTGTAACACACCATTCTGACCAGTTGATTCCTACACAACCAGTTTCTGGAGTTTTGCAATACAAATTAAAATAGTAAACTAACCTAAGACTCCCTCATCCTCTGTTCCATTAATGTTTGAGTGTGAACTAAACGCGTGAGTATCCATATTCTCCGAGCCCGGTTGTTCCTCTTCACCTTCTTCGGAGTGAGTTTGCTGGGAATTGCTCCATTTTATACAAAGCGCTAAGCATAGGTAAAAATTGATAAAGGGTTTCATTATATTAACACTGTAAATTAACAAAATCAAACAAGTAAAACCATGTAACCATTTACATTATCACGATATGGAAAGACATAATAACAATGTGAATATTTAAGAATACATATTTATTCAATACTGATAACAAGAACGTGAACAGATAGAAGCCATTATAACAGTTTAAATTAAATTGATTTTACAGAACTGAATTAAACATCCATTAGAAGGTTTACAAACTACAGATAAGCTGTTAACTGAAGATAGCATTTTATTTCTACACTCTAATTTAGACAAATATCTTTGCCAAAAACTATAGTTTAAAAATCTATTCAAATGTGCACAATAATACTCTATTTTGTTTATTTGTTTCACCATTCCAAATTAAAAGCATTCAAAAAAATATTTTCATATTGATTTGTCAACTTTTATATTATTGTACTGTATGAATTATCCTCATATTGTATCGTTTATAGAGGGTATGTTTTTCGGTACACCATATCCCTTAATACTTCATCAGAACCAATAATTGAGCCATCATTTTGAATTACCTTCACTGCCAAATGCAAAAAATAAACAAACAATAATGTAATTCTCACTCGTTTATTTGTTAACTGCCTGTAGGCACCATCTTACAGCGTATAGGGACAAGTTCAACTAATTCAAAACAGGAGTTCCAATGCACAAATGTGCTTTAGCAAATCTAGTACTTTTGTAAATATAATTTGTATATAAGTTAATTTTTTAAATTTTAATGTATTTTTCAGTTGAATAATGACTAGCATTTGTACTTATAATTTACCTCTTCACTGACTTATACAAACTAAATTCATTTTAGTTCTTGATCAAGAGCTCTGCTACCACAATGATACTCCTACAGATAGTGCCAACTAGGATGATATGCTGAGATCGGAAAAGCTCTCACTTTTTGTCTCCCACTTTATTTCTCATCTACAGATCCAGTTTAGAGTGCAGTCAAGGCAGGTAGACTAGACTCTTCTAGCATTGGGCTTATATCTACTAGAGAGGACATGCAATGCAAATTAATGTGTGAAATTTGTTGACGTAGTTCCATCATACGCCCCAGGGACCGTCGCGGTTTATTAGTGAATTTCCTATGCAAAGTGAACTATTAGCATGACCCGCACGGTGAAACTTAAGCCCGGGACCACCATAGAAGTTCCTAACAAGACCCCCTGAACACGTTTTGGAGGGTCGTTCAAAATTGTATATATATGTGTATGCACTCTAGCGGTCACATTTTTTGTCCGATTTACTTCAAATTTGGTAGGTACGTTCCTTTCTATAATCTGTTGGACAAGTTTGTTGGGCAAAACAATCGGAAAACTCTAAACCCATTTTTTTGGGGATTAATCTTTCAAATTTCGAGTTTTTGGGCCCAAAAAGGGTCAAAAAAGCTCCGGATGCAAAATTAATGCGTGGAAAAAGATGGGAATTAGTTAGGCGAAAATTTTAAGCCCTCTCTCGTCATTCTAGCATAAATATTTACCGAGTTATTAAAGAAAATGTGTATTGACCAAACGCAGTACGTTGTCTTATGGGGGTTTTACATTAGAAAAGCCTGTTATTCATTTGTTGGTGTACTCTTAACATCTCCAGCAACCTCACGCCTACTTTAAAGCCTGACTGGACCTTCTCCTAACCTTATAATGCACAAAATTGTATTCCCAGCATTGCAGGTAAATAGAACCAGGAGCATCAAAACAGCCAAAAAATCAATATTTTCAGATTTGAATAAAAATTGGAATAATTGTATGTTTTTAACTGATTTTGAGTTTTTATAGTTTTTTATGTGGAAATTCACTTCCCTCACGTCAGCGTGCTGCGTGCGAACTCGTTTGATCATATTTTTGATAGGAATGTTTTTGTAGAGATTTTAAATTGTTTAAATAAATATTTTTTGTGATGGTCATCAAGGTGATATTTTGTTTACACGGGTCGGGTACGGCGAACAAGTTAACTTGGCCTAACGATGCTGCAGATCACGTAGTTATCTTAATGTGACGCTAGATCGCAGCACTGCTTTTACTCACTCTGGCTCCTATAAGGTGTCCCCTCTAGTAGATATAAACCCAATGCTTCTAGTAAAGTCACTGGAAGAGTATAGTCTCTACCCTGACTATACTTTACCAGATCCATCGATGAAAATAGAACTCTTCGCCCTAGTTGGTTTGGTCAGTACAAATATTGTTATTGGGGTTACTTTATTGTTACCACTTACTTTGTTATCGTTTTTACCACTTGAGTGGTTTGTTTTCAGTCGTTGAGGATAGGTATGTAGAAATGAAATTATTGAAATCTCTGGTTTAAAAAAGTTCCAGTCTCATTATATAAAGAAAATTATACTTTATTGACAAAGTAAAAAGGTTTTAACTATATGTACATTTTGTATTAACTTAATTCGAATAACTATCATCTTATGTGCTCTTTGTTTATGTTTAAATACTGCTTGTATTTTGATTGCCTTAAAAAGTTAACATGTCGAAATATTTCCGTGAACATTTCGTTATATGAGAACACTCTCTCATTCAGCTCCACGATTCTTGGAGAAGTCCATTTTCTGTAAACCTCCACGAGTCTGAAATAAAAATAAAATTATATTACTACTGCATATAAATTCCAGAAGAGAACAAACTTTGGACATTACAAACAAAATTAATTTACGAGTCAGCAAAAAAATCATATTAAATATTTTGGAAAACAACTTTATAAAGAAATTTCCTAATGCTGATAGTTTTTTTGCTTATTGGTATAATATAATAACTAATGAATAATAATTAATAGTTTAAATAAAAGCTGTAGTGAGACCTTCATAAACATTCTGGCTGGGATCGGATAAAGCCAAAGAACAGAATCTACAACTTAACCAAGTTGGAGCAGAATTAAGAATTAATTCAAATTCAAAGACACATTCCAAATAAGGCATTATTGTTAAAATGTCGATTTATATAAAATCACATGTGGTAAGCTACATATATTTTTTAGTCCAGGAAAATCCTGATTACAAATTATATTGTGTATAATAAATCCTCCAGACTATTTTTTTAGTTACTAATAAATAATAATCTAAATTTAAATTTCTACTGTTTTGCAATGCTTGAAATAAACACAAAAATTAACACACACATGTTCTAAAAAAGCTTACCTTTCTCTCAAAGGGTTTGGGGATTTTGCCAATTCTCCTTCTAAAGCTTTAGGAGGGGGAGAATTAATATAAAATATAATGTCAGGGGCAAGGAGATCTTTCGGCCAAGTGAACTCTGAAGAATTCTCCGGAAAGGCATCAGGGTACTTCTTGACAAGGGAGAACGCTGCTATGTCTAACCAGTACCTTAAACATGACAAGTCAAATTTGGTTATATTTATTAAGGATAAATTAAAGCAAAATTTTAATTTGGCCGATATTATATTTATCAATAATTTTTGCTGTAAAAGTTTTGTATTAATTAATTTGAATAAAAACATAATTACAAATTACTGAAACTTGAAGCTCTATACCAGCTGTTGTCAAAATTGAAGCTTCATCAAATCAAACATTTTTTATTGTCATTCAAATTTATACAAATCATTAATCTTAATCCATAACTTCAGAGTGTGTTAGCTACGAGGCAAATATCACCATACAATTTGTTGAATTAGCTTTATTATTTTGCTATTTCTTCAAAATGTATCAATACCTTGGATTAAGCTACAGATCCCTAGGATTAAGCGTATAACAGATTAAATGCTGAAAATGCAATAAACCAGTAACCTATTCACAATTAGTACAAGGTAACGATAAAATAATAAATACTTATGTTGTACTTTAAGTAAATATATAAATACATAAGTAAATACATAAAGACATAATGTAGACATCCGAAATCTAATACTTGATTCAAACTGGATGAGAATAATACTTTGACATCTCATTCAAATACAGTACACGGCCCTAAATTATGTTTAAAATAAGTTGTTTTTTAAATCCTTTTAAGATGATATTATTTAAATATTACAATCCTCTTTCATTACAATTCGATCTACCACTTTTCATTAAAGCAAAATCATTATAGTATACACTTTTTTCTTCTACAATTATTTAACTTATTTTTTATTTTGGTTTTTATTTTCAAAATAAATTCATTTAGGAACACAAGAGTGTCTTAAAACTTCTTAAAATAAAAGAGGATTAACTATATTGGTTTCTAACACTTTGCTGTTTTGATTTTGAAAATAAATTTGCTAATTTTTTTAAAATGTTTGACAGTGGACAAATTATATTATTTATTATACTACTAATTTTTCATATAAGCTTCCATGGTCCGAAGAGACTCTGCTGTAGTTTATTTACAAATTGGTAGACCATGTAGATGCAGAAGAAGATTACCGATGTTTCATACATATTGCAATATTCATCTTATCAATCAAAATCATTCACTCGCCGTAAATTCACTCATTGACTGAAGTCGATCAATTCAGTCGATCGAGCCACTAACTTCTTCAACTTCTACACGGTCTAACCTAAAATTAAAGTACAGGAGCGTATGCTACTTTGACACTTAACAAGAAAAGGATTAAATTAGATAGTAGCAAGATCGTATTTGAAGTATTCTTTACCAAAACATAACAAATTCTCCTGGCACTAAAACACGTAAAAAACTTAGAAATTTTATTTTGTAAGCTGTCATTGCTGTCTACATTAATGTTTAATTTCATACATCAGTATTTTATCATTCTTTAAGACTTTCGCTGCAGGTGTCCCGGAATCGGAACATTGCTCAACATTGAAACATATGAGATTTCATGTTTAAACATGTCAAAGACAGTGAAAGTGTTAAATGAAAAACCAACTTTCTCAACAGTTCAAGAACAAACTGACTACATGACTCCAAGAATGACTCTACTACAAAGAAACCGAATTACTGAACAGTTGTATAACTTATTTTAATTAGCTCCTAAATCTTTGATGCCTGTGCTATTCTCCATGAATATGTAATTAAGAATATTGTCTATTTCTTAAAGCTATTCCCAACGCTTTGCCGTACCCTGCTGTCACCACAGGCCGGGTATGCAGTATCCTGCGGGCCTCTAGTGCGCATGCGTACAGTCCGAGGGAGTAGAACGCTCGGCGCGGCTCCACTTCGCGCAGATGGAACTTGAGGAAGTTCATGAACTCGGGAGGGTTGCGCATGTTGGTGGCGCGGAGAGCTCGAGCCAGCTGCCGGGCTACGACGAACCTCCCTGCGGAGAATGGGATTAGCGTAGGGTTTAGTGGCGAGTGGACATTACTTAGGTAACACATAATAATGTTAAGCAGATGTTTTTGTGATTAACAGTTAAAATAATCTGGGAATTACTTAAGGAAATACTTAAATCAAGAACTTAATTACCTTAACACTATCGCATAAAATTTTATTCTGAGGAGTTCGTATAAAACCAACTGAGAACAGCCCCCGAGTTGGGTCAAAACTGGTCGCCCACATACAGCGACGGTTGGATCAATTGACAGTGATATGGTAATTAATTTCTTGATTTAATTTAATCAGTGATCCGGAGACAAATCAATATGAAGTAAGGAAATACACAAATTTACAAAACATAGCATTCTCTAAATCTTAATGGTGAATTTATAAAAACGATATCATTGGTATACTTTTAGTTGTTAATACTGGCCATTCACATGCAAGCTGAGGCGTAAAATTGAATTCTGAGGAGGTCGTCAAAAGGTATTAAACCAACATCTCTGCTTGAGAACGGCCCCCGAGGTGGGTCAAAACTGGTCTGGAAGACCCTATTTCCAGAATAGTGTTAATTTACAATAATTAAAGAACGAAAATTTATTTTTACAATAAATGGATACAATAAGTATGGAAATGATACCCGCATGGGCACTTGGCCTGTGCGTGGGTATGAGTCACTACTAGAGCAGAAAAGAAATACTTCAATTTACCAAAAGTAACACAAGTTTTAATACGGTAATTGTTCCTAAAAATTATTCAGAAACTATATACAGTTTATATAGTCAAATTATTTTATGTAGTGAGTATTTTTTGAACAATAATTAATTATATGCATACAAATTGCATATCTACAAGTAATGTATTGATGATTTTTGACATCTACAACTTATTTTGTATACATTATCAGTCTCAATCAAGGCTCTTACCCTATAGATGTGCTTTATGTAGTCTTGAAAAATATCCACCTTAAGGGATCAATCCCACTGGCTTTCAAAGTTCCAATATTAATATTTTGGAGTATTTTATTTAGTTATATAGTAAGCATAATATTGTAATGTCAAATTTTTAAAACCCTGCTCTTAGCAAAATCCTCTTGTAAAGAATAGGGACCAGCTAGTTTTTATTTATTTTTTAAAGTTTAATGTTTTTATTATTCCTTTTGTGATACTATCATCAAATGAGTAACTTAACAATAAAGAACTGTACAGAAATTTATAAATTTTCTGATGATCAATACAATAATTGTAAAGAACCACTGTAGTTAGCATAACTAAAATCTTAAGACAAGCCCAAAAATATCAACTGAAGTAGTCAACTAAATAGCACATACACACTAGGAAATTGGTGTCCGTCTGTTGTCTGTTGTCATATAGGTTCTTTTAACGCAAAAACTCCTAACACTTTTCTTGAAGGTAATTTATCCATACTAGCTGGGCCTGAGAGCTACACGCTCTTACATGTTATGCGCTCACCTGCCTTCTAATACAAAATAAACAGCCAATCAACTTGAAAAATGTTAAAGGAAATTAAATTGTCATTGTTTATAACTTATTTCTGTAGAAGATGTTTTATTGAAAAAGTAATTTCTGTTTTCTGTTTTCCTCATCAATATCTTTTATTCAAGTATGCCACTGATGGACGTCAGTGTTACAGTTTTCTCAAAAGTACTTGGTACTGTGTTTAACTATATATATATATATATATATATATATATATATATATACATATATATATATATATATATATATATATATATATATATATATATAGATGGGTTCTTGGTTGAACAAGTTCTCGAGCCTTCATTCTTGGGTCTAGGGAGGCCTATTCATCTCCAGAAATCCCTCATGAAAACGAGCTCCATCCATGTTTCTTTAATGATCTAATTATATTCTTATACATTTAGATATGGTATTTAGTTTTAGATATGTTCTGTGTATTCTTTATGATACTTGCCCATGAATTGGGTGATATTTTATTTGGCAAATAAAGAACTTTGACTTTGTCTTTCACTTAAACTTGATTAGATGATTACTTAAATCCATATTCATTGTTCAAAATAGTTTAAAATATTAACCACAGGAGGCAGCACATACAACTCTTGCATTCCCTGGGTGACGGTGAGAACTGCAGCTAGTTTGATATATGTTTGATCATTCAAAGACATCAAACCGTTGACATCATTCAGTACACCCACCCCATTTTGTGACACATAATTGATCATAGACTCTTAAATACTCAATACACATTTTATGATTAAAAGAGTTGGAATTCACTCACTTGACCTGTGATTTCCCTCAATTGCGATAAAGGGATTATTATTGTCATACTGTGAAAAGTTCCCCACATCTTCTTCTAGAGCATGAAACATCCTTATAGCCTTAGCTATTGTGGGATCATTCTTGTACTGGAACAAAATGTGAAAAGTAATTTCAATGATGGGAATTTTTACCATTTATTACATTTCGCTATAGTAAATGAGTATAAAAAAATTACAGGAAATAATAATATTTATTAAACATCCGTTTTTCAACCCCTTTATTGCTAGTATTAAAACATAAAATTTAAATTGTTTTTATGTATATTAAACTTTTTGCATAGGTACTCTATACAAATTATTTTAACTGGAAGGTTACGTTGGTTTCATCCTAACATAGTGACTTTGGATAGTATATTGTCACCTTCAACTTGATTCTGCCTTTGTTATGAGACTTTCAGTTGTCTTGAATGTTCTATGTTCTACTAAATTATCAATTATTTTTTTTATTTTTCATGTGGTTCTAAAAATGTCATATGTAATCAAGAGATGATGAATTATTGAGCCATTTTATCTTATGCACTACACTTTATATTCTCGTAATGTTGTGTGATGGATTAAAATATATTTCTAAATCATAATGTAATAATTTGTATCATCATGGCAATCAAATATATTTGATGATTTGAAACAAACTCAATTCAAAACAACATATTCCTGATAGGTACAGTTCGGGCCACGGTGCTTGGCACCTGGGAAAGATGAGAAACAACTCAAAGATTTTGTAAATAAAAGCAGACAATAACCAAAACCAATGTTTTAAAATTAAATAAAGTAATTTTGCTTTCTGTTGACAAAAGTATACTGTAACAGTAACAGTACTAAGCCAAATAGCAGTGAAAGTCATTCCAGAACATACGCTAACCAGGCGTCACGCATTGTGACCTGAACTGTTTATACTAGTATTATTTATTTTTCACTAAATTTTAATTAGTTTAAAATAAAAAACACAAATATTTACCGAATGATTAAAGAAAATGTATATTGACTAAACACAGTACGTTGTCTTATGGGGTTTTACATTAGAAAAGTCTGTTATTCATTTGTTGGTGTATTTTTATCATCCCCAGCAACCTCACGCCTACTTTCAATCCTGACTGGACCTTCTCCTAACTTTATAATTCGCATTATTGTATTCCCAGCATTTCAGGTAAATGGAACCAAGAGCATCAATCAGAACAAACATCAAAATTAATGTTTCAGGTTTCGACAACAATTGGAATAAATGTATGTTTTAATACTGATCTGATTTTTAAACGTTATTTATGTGGAAATTCACTTCCCTCACGTCAGCGTGCTGCGTACGGACTCGTTATTATTTTGACTTTCTTCTAATGAAGATAACTTCATCCTTGGATGGCCTGACGATGACTGGTAAGAAAAACTACCAAGTGTAATGACTTGGTTTTTAATTACTAGTTGCCATTGCAACAATTTTGGATTTCCGGTAAAGCAGGTATTACACCCCTATTGGTATTTATTGAGAATCCAGAAGTTAGCAAATATAAATGCAATTATCTATCTAACTTCCACTGTTTACTATCTTCACAAAGTAAATATATATTATTTACAATATATAAAATTAAATTAAAATTCATAATCCATATTACATTAATATATCTCAGGCCACTAACCTCATCCTTGTTGAACACTCTCAAAATATCTTGCAGGTCATAAAATGCTCCAATAAAATTGTTGGTTTCATCTAAAGAAGAACAAATCAAAATCATTAAGTCGGTCGGAACAACTAATTGTGAATAGCAACAGTCACAAGTCAGGTGAGTCAAACTTACCTGATATTGAGTTGTTTACACAGTGAACAATAAATAAGAAAAGAGTATTCTTGAAAACCCACACAACCCTTTTCATTCTGTTGTCCGCAGCTTCATGGCTAAGGTGTAATTAAATTGGTAAGATCATACTAAAGCAAGATAGTTTCAAGCCTACGTAGTGAGGGATACACACACTAACAGTATCCATGAGGTATTTCCAGGGGCAAATCTTATCAGATATCTTATCAGTACGATTTGGTTGTGGTTTTTATTGTTATACTTTACTTGTTAGTGAATTTCCTTTGGAAAGTGAACTATTAGCATGACCCGCAAGGTGAAACTTAAGCCCGGGACCACCATAGAAGTTCCTAACGTGACCCCCTGAACACGTTTTGGGGGGTCGTTAAAAATTTTATATATATATATATAGACATATATATATATATATATATGTGTATGCACTCTAGCGGTCGCATTTTTTGTCCGATTTACTTCAAATTTGGTAGGGACGTTCCTTTCTATAACCTGTTGGACAAGTTCGTTGGGCAAAACAATTGGAAAACTGTAAACCCATTTTTTGGGGATTAATCTTTCAAATTTTGAGTTTTTGGGCCCAAAAAGGGTCAGAAAAGCCCCAGATGTAAAATTAATGCATGTTAAAAGATGGCAATTAGAAAGACAAAAGTTTTAAGCCCTCTCTCGTCATTCTAGCATAAATATTTACCGAGTTATTAAAGAAAATGTGTATCGGGTAAACACAGTATGTTGTCTTATGGGGGGGGTTTACACTAGAAAAGCCTGTTATTCCTTTGTTAGAGTACTTTTATTATCCCCAACAACCTCACACCTACTTTCAAGCCTGTCTGGACCTTCTCCTAACCTTATAAGGCGTAAAAATGTATTCCCAGCTTTGCAAGTAAATGAAACCAGGGGTATCAGAACAGCCAAAAAAACAATGTTTTCAGATTTAAATAAAAATTGGACAAATGGATGTTTTTACACTGATTTTGAGTTTTAAAAGTTTTTATGTGGAAATTCACTTCCCTCACGTCAGCGTGCTCCGTGTGAACTCGTTGTGAATTATTATACGTGTGTATGTCTAAATTAATGTATTGTTGTAAAGTTCCTGTAATGGTAGAGACATCCTTACATTGGTCTGATTGTAAACTTCTGTTTCGAATTTGTAGTATCTTAATATTTCTGTAAGACGCCGACACAACTATAACGTATTTTAAGGCGAATATGAATGAATAAAGAGTATAGCATAAAGAGTATTATATAGTAAAGAGTATAATGGGTGAGATGCCTTTGTGACGCCATTAAAAAT
The DNA here is from genome assembly GCA_963675035.1 of Allygus modestus. Classification (NCBI taxonomy): domain Eukaryota; kingdom Metazoa; phylum Arthropoda; class Insecta; order Hemiptera; family Cicadellidae; genus Allygus; species Allygus modestus. The sequence goes on from OY776115.1 coordinate 14,045,621, forward strand.
ATTTAAGTTTTGTAAAGAGCTTTTGATTTGATATGTAGACATTGTATTCATTCATTATATTACATTTTGTATTAACAATATCATTGAGAACCATTATTCCGTCATATTTCATTACATTTACAATGTCATTTAAAAAATTGTAATTAGAAAGTTTGGTTGTTTAGGTTCACAAGTTGTTGGTTTTTGTGAACAGGGTTTCTGACAGCCAGTTGTTCAGTGTACGCTTGAGACGGCAGTCCTTTGTGTTTATTTCGCTAGAAATAGTTGTATAGCTTAGCACTAATAGATTTCACGGTAGAACTTCACGATTTTTTCTTGTAAAGTGCTGTATGGAGCCTGACAGGTGTAATTCTTGACCTGTGCCTGGTGTTGTGAGCTCTGGGTTCCTGGGAAGTTCAATCCTGTCCACAAGGGGCACCGCTACATTACAAACTTTGCAAAGGGCATTGATGTTTGGTTCATGTAAGGTGATTGTCTATGGTTAACCCCAGGAACTGTGCTTTCACCACCACATTTGTGTCTGGTAAGCCTGAAACTTTGTCAGCTTTTCTTTGAAAGTTAATTTTTTGTTTTGTTTTTAATTGATCAGCTGCTATGTCATTTAAAGTGCAGTATTCAAGTATCATATTTAGCGCTATGTATGAGCTAATGCTTAAAGCAATGCTAAAAGTTTGTCACGGGTGTCCTCATTTGTGGGGTTTTGCTCATCCACATACATTACAATGGAACTCTTTTGAATGTAACTAAAAAAATGAACTCTGGGAAATCATTTGTTGGCAATACAAAGGGAATTGAGCCAAGCAGAGATCCTTGAGGGACTCCTCTAGTGATTGGAAGTGGCTGTGACAGCTATTTTTGTGACACAACCTGTTGTATGGGGTAATTTCGACAAGTTGAGTGTATGTAAGATAAATTTTTTCTCACCCCTAGGGTTTCTAGTTTTTGTTTAGAACTATATGATTTGTACTCTCCCATAAGAATTTTTATTTTAAAACAGCATAACTTTGGGCAAAACAACTCAAAGTACCAACACCAAGGAAGTTTTCTTGACCACACCTCCTGAAGCTTTTAACGGGGCCAAAATGAAGACAGTTCATAGAGTAAAAGTTGTAGTTATCACATAGAGATTGTGGTCAAAAGTTGATAAGATGTAATGATTGATATAAAACGCAAATGTAGTTTTAGTATATCAGACGAGGGCAAATTAACAGTCGAATTGTGAATTTTGACGATAGAGGTATACATTTTTGTCATAGAAATACCTTTTTTAAATTCTTATGAAATATTGATTTTTGGGCAATTAACTTTCCCATACAAAAGAGGTGTTTTAACTTAAATTTTGTTGTCTTTCAGAGTGAATTTTTAAATAAACTTATTTTTGTGAACTCCATTGAAATCAGATTAAAAACAAGACAGTTAGCATTTTCAATTGTTGTATCAAAAGGCTTCAGAGGAATTGAAATGGTAAATAAAGTATGTTTTCCCATGCTTTCTAATGCAAAATAAATAAAATGGATATCTCGTTTACTTATGATCCATTTTAAGCAAAACTTGGTAGGGATATATTTTTATATTATAAAAAGAAAATTATTTTGGAGTACTTGATTCGATCATCCAAAAAGGGGTTTTATAAAGTTACTACAAAAAAGGTTTTTTACAAATTTGTTTGATAAAAAACCCCCTTTTAAAAAGTCAACTTATGTGCCCTAAAATATGTTTTCCTAATATAAAAACGGTATGACTGTGCCAAATTGAATAAACAGAGGACCATAAACAGGCAAGTTGTAAAATTTTATATATTTGATATAAGAAAGCAAGGAAAAATGTGTTTGTTTTTCGACTTGAATTCCTCCACAGCCATTTGAAATAGAAGACAAATTAAAAATGCTAAATTTTCAAAGATGAATTGAATGATAATATCACAATTAAGTTTATTTCAAAAACACACTGTGAAAACTTAAAAAAAAACACTTATGGGTAAAACAAAACACAAGGCCCTTCTGATGGTAAAATCAAATTCCCCGGCCAAAATTCATATCCTTTACCACTTTCTCTGCGGGTGTCCCAGATCAGAACATTGCTCAACATTGAACACAGCGAATATGTTAGAATATACATAAACTCTGTACTAAATTGCATGCCTTTTTGACCAAAAAAGCACAATTATTTAGCTTAACTGTCTTAACTATCTAGGTTTAAGAATTACTCTCATCATTTCTGGTAGCTTTTGCCAACATGTAGAAGAAAGATTGAAAATAGGTTACTTAAATAATCCACCTTTATATGCAAATCATTGATAAATATATATGTTTGTTCTTCCTTACAAAAATCAATAGACAAATATAAAACTAAACTTATAAATGTTGTTCTTAAATTTAACTTAATTTATTCGTTTTTTATTACTTTTTACACACAAACAAACATTGTAATTTATATAACGGTTCAATTATTAAAAATGTTTTTTGATGGTTTATCACACTTCTACTGTACGGAGTTGACTTGATGGCCAGGTAGTAAACAAAGGATTGAGGGGAAAGTCCCCCCCTTTTTATTGACTCAGCCAATCAAGGAAGCTCTCATGGCGTCATGGCAAGGACTCATGGTGATAGCCTTCTGTAGTATTTTATAGTTTCCCGTGGTACCAGTAAGGAGGGATTGTGGTAGGGTAACTTTCTCCCCACTTGTTGACTAGCTAGTCATCAAGTTATCTCTGCACAGCAAACTTTTCTTGTTTTCTCACAGTTGGTAGCAGAGATTCAAGGTAACACTAAATAGACAGGCTGTAATGCCTCCCCGTCATCAGGTCGTCCTTCGTGGGCAATGTTTTGTTTGCAATCAGCTGTTTTTCTCTCCTACCTCGTGCCTTTTCGAACAAATAATTACGAGCTTATAATTGATGGATAGCCTTCAGTTCACAACAGATTAGCAGATCATTCGGTTAACTATCGACTATCGTATTATGAACTGTCAATTATCTTATTAGCTCTTTGTTATGTATTAATTAAAAGTGGATTTACGTGGAAAAAATACACAAAATTTGGTTGCAGTTCACGACAAAATTATCTAACCTAACTCCACAGAGCGCTGTATGGCGACTTTAAAAGATTTCCAGACCTCAAAAAAGAAAACAACAGCAAGATTTGAACCCGGGACTGCATGATTGTGAGTCCGACACAGTATTCACTGGTCCACCATAGCATTTTGAACAGTATGTAAGTTACAATTCACCAAGTAGTGAACCATGGATCCTCTAGACTCTAGTCGACCACCGTCCAAACTACTATGATAATTGATAGTTCATAATACGATAATCGATAGTTAACTGAACCACCTGGTAATCTGTTGTAGACTGAAGGCCATCCATAATTGACCTGTCGTCTTGTCTGATAAAGGTTTCATTTTGGTTTTTAAACAAGAGAAACAAGCTGATCAAAACTAAAACATTGTTGTCATGTATGATGACGTAACGCCGGGGGAGCATTCCAGCCTGTCTTTAGCGTTGCCTCGCTACAACCCCTAATCCACTAGCTCCTCCCGCCATGCTGATCCAGCAAGTGGTCGAAGGCCGTGTTGATGTCATCCTCCGCCCCCACCTCCACAGGCAGCCCATGATACCCCAGCTGGGCCGTGATGTGACCCATCATCTGGTCCACCATGTTGGTATAGACGTTGGTGTTGTTGATCTCCACGACAGGAGGCGGAGTCTCCCAGTTGCGGTAGATCTGGACGATCCTGCGGTAAACAGGGTTGATGAGTATGTGCGTGTAGCACGGGAGGTTGAAAGGGATTTAATTTAAAAGTTAAGTTTTACTACCAATATTTAAGTAGCTGGGGGATCGAGCTTTGCTCAAAAAGGTCAGTCAGTTTGTTTAACTGACGCAGTAATGTTTCACTACGTTACCCTGCTGTCAAGCAGATTTTCTTAGCTTATTTGCCTCTGTGTCCCAGCTTACCGCTTGACACAGTATGAGAAGAAGCCCTCATACACTGGAAGCAAAATCAATATCCACCCCCTGGAGCTTAGAATTAAGAACGAGAAGGAGCTGAAACCACTCACAAATGGATCGTCCATACTACTCCATGGAAGAATTCTTCCAAAAAACCTTTCACCAATAAACTGCAATTACTTTTTTTTCTAATATGTTTTTACACATGTCCCCTTCATTGTCTTATATGAGAACCTAAATATGTAACCTCTAGTATTTTGTAAATTTGTTAATACTACTTCAGTTTCTTGAAACTGGGACTATTCTTAAGGAATATGTGAATAAGGAGTTTTTGTTTATTGTCTATTTTCCTATTGTCTTGTAGTTTGATGTTCCTTCAGGTAGGATTTTATTTATTTGCATGTTTGATTCATTTTCAGTACGACCACTCTATATGAAATCTTCATTCAGTGGTTTTAGTCACTGCTCTCAAGAAAACCACATGATATTAATGCATAAACTACATGTGGATCACTTTGACAGTTCACTAATCGATGAAGTATTCCTTTTGTTTTGATTTCCACAAGGTCATTGCTAATTTTTTTAACTTTTCAAATTTGTTTTTCTTACATTATTCAATTTTTCCTGGAGATGAGACCTGTCTAGAACTTATTTTTATCCCAGAAATTAGTTAATAACTACATCTGAAGTAAATCTTTGGAGCTGTTTATGGATCAGGGCTACAATCAAGCAAACCTTACTCATCACATATAAATAAAAATGAATTTGCCTTCAGAGTTCCCATTTTATTCTTATGGACAAAATATTTTGTTTAGTTGAACATATGTTAAAACTATAAATAACGAATATGGAAGGCATAAAGATATGTTGTAAAATGGAAATAACAAATCTAAATGAATGGCAAATCAAGCTCTATTTCGATGCCGAAGCTAGTTCTACATAAAAAATAGGCGAGACAGCGTAGCAAACAAGCTCATCTTGATGGTGAGAGAACGGAGCATTCAAGCTCATCTTGAAAATGAATGAGCATTTTTGGCGTAAAACAAATGCAATGACATTAGGGCAGAACAATGTCTATCAGGTCAGCTAGTTAGAGCTTAAGATACACAGGCAGGTGTTTTATAATAGGTTTTTCGTAGGGACATCTGATGAGCGGCTGAACCAATTTTTATGCTTGATGTGTTTGTGTCGTAGAGTCAAGAAAACTTCTTATACATGTGTCCTCAGGACTCTGCCACAAAAGCCCTTTAGCTGCAATGTATTTCTTACAGAAGTTATGCAATTGATTGAATAATATATTACAAAATTATTGATACATCAAGAAAGTTTCCCGTTTTGGGATGAAATATTAGTTTTGTGCAAGAAAAATTAACTATGAACAATGTAAAAGAAATACAAATTGTATTTAAATTTCTACTTGCCTTCCTCTAAACGTGTCCAAGTCTATGTAACGCTTCTTTATCAGGGACGGAGTGTTAATGAGAAACACGATGTCTGGCTTGACTAGGTCCTTGGGCCACTTGTATATTGCGGATGACTTGCTTGGAAGATGTTGTTGAAACGCTGCAGCTATGCTGAACGCAATTTGATCGATATAGTACCTGTAAATAAGTAAATACAATTATATTTAAAAGTTTGATTACCGCTATTTAAATCTGGTAAACACCATATTTTAAAAATTAAAGTATTTTATACTGTAGAAGTACCAGGAGGATTGACCCTTACTTGATAAATGACCATTAGCTTATAGCCTGAAATTTGGTGTTTGGTTTTATAGTAATTTAAATTAATATGCTTTATTGAACTAAATCAAAGGAGTTATTAACTTTTTCTAGCATTTTATGCTGGGTTTTTTTCTCCTATAGCTTTTTAGTGGCATCACTGTGGATGAAATGTGTGTTTAAAAAGTCCGGAAAAGCCTGAATATTTCATTTACAAAGAAAAAACACAGCAGTGAAACTATACTGAAAGGTATAGTATCCTTATTCACCTTATTTAAGTTACCAACACCTTCATATGTTTAACTTGCATACTTTGCCATCAGGGGACGTCATGTAGTGGAAGTATCGAAACTTAAACGTAAGCTTAGGTTGATTTATTCCTCATTTTAAAGGTCCTTTTTAGTAAAACTGTCCATTGCAAACCCACCCTCAAATGCAAGCTGAGTCAAAAATGGCAACCAGTCAAACCTTTCATGTCATTCCCAAAACAATTTTATCCTATGGAAGTCCAGTTCGTAAATGCCACGGTATTGTATAATACTATGGTAGACCTATCCTATGAAATAACATGATGCGGGCCTAGTACAATACGTACAAAACCCCTTAAGGGTCTCCAATTAGGGGAAATTGTGATCGTTGTATGGTAGGCACGGATAATTTCTTTCATATTGGAAAGGTCTTTCATAGTATTATTCAATGCCACAAACTGGTCCTCCGTAGAACAATTGCATCAGGGGCAATCTAATTCTAAAATTGTCAGTAGGATGACAAGTTTCTCTACGTACTTTGAAAGTTTAAAGTTCTTTTTCTATGAGGTCAATTAACAAAAGTAATAATAAATTGATTTTATCCATAGTAAAACTATCAAAATCAGTCTAAGGAGCACACAATTTCATCAGTCATATAGAATGAAACGTTTTGAACTGAAATTAACATTCCTCTATTTTCTCACTACAAAAAAATGTATTAACCCTTTGAGTGCCAGAGTTTTTCGGTCGTCATATCCCTAGAGTGCCAGAGTTTTTAACACAGTATATCCCAAAAGTGCCAGGCACAAAATCAACATTTTGCAAGGGTTTGCAAAAAAATTAATAACTTTTTTATTTGGTAAGATATTATTATGAAACTTTTTTTGTTTTGTAAGTTTAAAGTTTAGCTATAATATTATGCACATATATAATATTTAAAAAATAAAAAATAAAAAATTTGAATAAATATATGTATGTAGGAAATTTCTTTTAATTTTTTTTATTTGTTTCAGGTAAATAAACATTGTTCAAATATAAGATTTTCACCAAATAACTACTAGATTTATAGAGGACATGTTTCCCAAAATATTTCCTGAAAGTTTCATTAAATTTGGGCTTTAGGCGGACAAGTTATTTCCATAAATGTAAAAAAATATAAAAACGGCAAATTAGTACACAAGACAGTAGCCTAACTTTATTCAAGGGTTTAAGTTTTATTACAATTTTATTTCATAAAGCAGACTAACTAGGCCTCGTATATTTATGGAGTATATGTTTACCTGAACATATCCTGGAAATGTCCTGGAAGAAATAATAAAAAGTAATGGCGTAAGAAAGATTTTCTATAACAACGATTCACAAAATCAACATTTTGCAAGGGTTTTGTACATAAAATCAATAACTTTTTTATTTGGTAAGATATTATTATGAAACCTTTTTTGTTTTGTCAGTTTAAAGTTTAGCTATAATATTATGCACATATATAATATCTAAAAAATACAAAATAAAATATTTGAATAGGTACATAATATTATACATGCGGGAAATTTTTTATATTTTTTCAGATAAATAAACATTGTTCAAATATAAGATTTTCACCAAATAACTACTAGATTTATAGAGCTAGAAACTATCCTGGAAATCACCTGTAAGAAATAATAAAAAGTAATGACGTAAGAAAAATGTTCCATAACAACGATATATCGCTGCAATGTATTTTTCGGTAAGACCACCGACGACGATATATCGTTGTGAAGTATTTTTCGGATGTTCCGTGCACAACGATATATCGTTGCGTGGCACTCAAAGGGTTAAATATTTAGTTTAAATAGTGGATTTCCAATCTGAATTCAAATTCAAAACGTTTTCATTCTTTAAATTAATACAGCTATTTTACAATTGTTTACAATAGAATACTCCCCCCATGAGGCAAGCCTTGTGTGAATATAAACTTTCTTTAAAGTACTTACAGGATTTTCCAGTATTAAATGGCAAACAGAATTAATTCCTAACAGATGGAATCGTGACCTTGCCAATCTCTTACAGCAGTCAGTTCTTAATGCTTGAAGTGGTTTAAAAAATAACAAAAGATTAAACAAAATATTTTCTTTATGAGTTTGAAGAGAAAGTTTATACAAAATAACCATTGCATATTATCATACGGAAAAGGGCCCACCCAAAATAAAATTCCTAAAAACCTGACTGCACATCAAAGGCAAAATTGTTATTTCTTAGTTTATAAAAATAAAATAACCTTCCTCCATTTTCTCACTACAAAGAAAATACTTTTAAAATTTAAATTAAGTACTGTAGTGGATTTCCAATCTAAATGTACGCTTTTTTACAGTACTTACAGGACTATCCAGTATTAAATGGAAAACAGAATGACAATTCCTAACAGTTCCAACCAAACCTCCACCAGCTCCTGCGTCTGTGTAACGTACCCTGAGGACACTATCGGAAGGTCAGAGATCATGTCTCTCACTGTGTGCGCCACCCCGTAGATGCCGAGCATGAAGAACGCCCTCTTCATCGACTGGTTGGTGTCGTTGAGCATGATCTTGTTCCGGGTGAGGAACCCCGGGGGAGAGTGGAGGTTGGCAGCCTTGAGTCGTTCAGCCAACCTGCTCACCACCAGATTGCGAGCTGAAAAATGTTTATATTGGAATCAATTTTGTATTTTGTCTGGGGAATTTGATCCCTTTTATCACATATGGAAAAGTGAGCTATTAGCATGACTACGGTGAAACTTAAGCCTGGGACCACCATAGAAGCTCCTAACGCCCTGAACATGTTTTTGGGGGTCGTTAAAAATTATATATACGTGTACTCTAGCGGTCCCATTTTTTATCCGATTTACTTAAGATTTTGTGGGGACGTACCTTTTTATAATCAGTTGGACAAGTTTTTAGGGAAAAACAATCGGAAAACCCTAACCCCCTTTTTTTGGCATTTTGAATACTATCATTTTGGATTTTTGGGCCCAAAAAGGGTAAAAAGGACCTGGGTGTGAAATACATTTCTATAAAATGATAGAGTTTACAACGCCAAACATGTTAAGCCCTCTCTCATCATTCTAGCTCATATATTTACCGAACTATTAAAGAAAGTGTGTATTGACTTACATTGTACATTGTCTTATAGGGTTTTTACATTAGAAAAGGCTGTTATTCATATGTTGGTGTAGTTTTACCAGCCCCAGTATCTCCACACCTACTATCAATCCTGACTGAACCTTCTCCTAACCTTATAATGTGCAACATTGTTTTCCCAGCATTGCAGATAAAAGCAGGAGCCAAAAAATTGAATGTTTTTGGATTTCCATAAAAATTTGAATAAATCTATGTTTAACACTGTTGTTGGTTTTTCAAGTTTTTTTATGTAGAAATTCGTTTCTCTCACCTCAGCATGCTGCGTGCAAACTCATTTGTTATTAATGAGTTACCTCATATTTAGGTGACATATCACAGGGATGGAGATATCAGGGATGGTGACATATCACAGGGATGGAGATATCAGGGATGGAGTCATATCACAGGGATAGTGACATATCACAGGCATGGTGACATATCACAGGGATGGAGATATCAGGGATGGAGTCATATCACAGGGATAGTGACATATCACAGGGATGGTGACATATCTCAGGGATGGAGTCATATCACAGGGATGGTGACATATCACAGGGATGGTGACATATCACAGGGATGGTGACATATCACACGGATGGATATATCAGATATGGAGTCATATCACAGGGATGGTGACATATCACAGGGATGGATATATCAGGGATGGAGTCATATCACAGGGATGGTGACATATCACAGGGATGGTGACATATCACAGGGATGGAGTCCTATCACAGGGATGGTGACATATCACAGGGATGGAGATATCAGGGATGGAGTCATATCACAGGGATGGTGACATATCACAGGGATGGTGACATATCACAGGGATGGTGACATATCACAGGGATGGAGACATATCACATGGATGGTGACATATCACAGGGATGGTGACATATCACAGGGATGGAGTCATATCACAGGGATGGAGATATCAGGGATGGTGACATATCACAGGGATGGAGATATCAGGGATGGAGTCATATCACAGGGATAGTGACATATCACAGGCATGGTGACATATCACAGGGATGGAGATATCAGGGATGGAGTCATATCACAGGGATAGTGACATATCACAGGGATGGTGACATATCTCAGGGATGGAGTCATATCACAGGGATGGTGACATATCACAGGGATGGTGACATATCACAGGGATGGTGACATATCACACGGATGGATATATCAGATATGGAGTCATATCACAGGGATGGTGACATATCACAGGGATGGATATATCAGGGATGGAGTCATATCACAGGGATGGTGACATATCACAGGGATGGTGACATATCACAGGGATGGAGTCCTATCACAGGGATGGTGACATATCACAGGGATGGAGATATCAGGGATGGAGTCATATCACAGGGATGGTGACATATCACAGGGATGGTGACATATCACAGGGATGGTGACATATCACAGGGATGGAGACATATCACATGGATGGTGACATATCACAGGGATGGTGACATATCACAGGGATGGAGTCATATCACAGGGATGGAGTCATATCACAGTGATGGTGACATATCACAGGGATGGAGTCATATCACAGGGATGTTGACATATCACAGGGATGGAGTCATATCACAGGGATGGAGTCATACCACAGGGATGGTGACATCACAGGGATGGAGTCATATCACAGGGATGGTGACATATCACAGTGATGGTGACATGTGATGTGATGGAGTCATATCACAGGGATGGAGTCATATTACAGGGATGGAGTCATATCACAGGGATGGAGTCATATCACAGGGATGGAGTCATATCACAGGGATGGAGTCATATCACAGGGATGGAGTCATATCACAGGGATGGAGTCATATCACAGGGATGGAGTCATATCACAGGGATGGTGACATCACAGGGATGGAGTCATATCACAGGGATGGAGTCATATCACAGGGATGGAGTCATACCACAGGGATGGTGACATCACAGGGATGGAGTCATATCACAGGGATGGTGACATATCACAGTTATGGTGACATGTGATGTGATGGAGTCATATCACAGGGATGGAGTCATATTACAGGGATGGAGTCATATCACAGGGATGGAGTCATATCACAGGGATGGTGACATCACAGGGATGGAGTCATATCACAGGGATGGTGACATATCACAGTGATGGTGACATGTGATGTGATGGAGTCATATCACAGGGATGGAGTCATATTACAGGGATGGAGTCATATCACAGGGATGGAGTCATATCACAGGGATGGAGTCATATCACAGGGATGGAGTCATATCACAGGGATGGAGTCATATCACAGGGATGGTGACATCACAGGGATGGAGTCATATCACAGGGATGGAGTCATATCACAGGGATGGTGACATATCACAGTGATGGTGACATGTGATGTGATGGAGTCATATCACAGGGATGGAGTCATATTACAGGGATGGAGTCATATCACAGGGATGGAGTCATATCACAGGGATGGTGACATCACAGGGATGGAGTCATATCACAGGGATGGTGACATATCACAGTGATGGTGACATGTGATGTGATGGAGTCATATCACAGGGATGGTGACAGACTACTTTTCACATGATTACTCTTGTGTATCATTAAAGTACACTTATTTTTGCTGATCTCATATAGCAGACAGTTCAGAGTGCTAGTAGTGGTTTTAAAACCAACCAAAAGATTAAACAAAACATTTCATTTAGGAATTTGAAGAGAAAGTTTATACAAAATAGTTATTGGATATATTCATAATACGGAACAGGGCCCACCACCCAAGATAAAATTCTTGGACTTAGAAGGTTAATACCTCACTAACACTATGTTTTTTCAACATTTAAGTGATCAATAATTTGTTTATGCTATTTCAAATAACAAATTATCTAAAATCCTAGGAAAAAAATAAGTCTCTTGATGCTATGGCAGCCCTTCAGAGACAGAATTTGTTTAGCAATAATAAATCTAAACATTTTTCTTCTATAATTCATATAAAAAAAAAACACATTCATTATCTCACATCAGTTTCATTTTGGATGCTGACTGAGTTGACTTTTAAAATTATGCAAGTTATGTAATCTAAGTTTTGTATGTCCACTAACATTCCTTTAAGTGTAAGCTTTTGAAATTCAAGATTTAATTTTAAATTTGTGTATACATTTCTTATTATTAACAGAGTGATAGACTGGAGACTAATTTGTGTAAAACAATTCTAAGAATTATATTTCAATTTTTTATCGTGAAAGTAAATTGGACTGATTTAACTTACTTGCTCGATGTGTTCCTTCAACGATCACAAATATATGCCTCGATGTTACTTTTCGTTCGCTAAATTTTCCAAAATAAATTGGACAATTGGTCCTGTATACTGCTAAGAAACCCTGTACATTTTCATCATTTTCCATCTGAAAATAAATGTTCAGAATCCATCTTTTCAATCCAGCTCTCCCAAATTGTTTCTAATGTATTTCTAGCTATTGCTAAAATACACAAAACAAAAATATATTACACTACTATTACTATATTACACTAGAGGTGTTTAACCATGCGCAGTGTGTGTCTGTTGTGAGTAAGAGAGAGGGGGGGGGGGCAGTAGCAACAATGAAGCCATCTGGCCCCTCCTCCTACTACCAACTTACAGCCATTGCTACATCACTTCCTTCCTCTTCCTTCCCAACACTGCACACAAGAATAAATCATATACAGTATAGGGACCAAATTTAAATCTTTACCATATGAAAACATCATAAATACCCCCGTAGCAGCAAACCTGCATACTTAGCGAATTTCCAATGCATATATATTTATCTTAATGTCACATAAAGCTACATACCAAGTTTCATCAATATACATTCATAAATAAACAATTTATGACATTTTAATTATTCTCCATAAGAATAACATGGCGGCTGAGTATGCAGGTTTGCTGAAGCAAGGAACACAAAAAAATGGGGTTTTATGCTTATATCAATATAACTCAACTAGGTGAAGTCACTTACCAAATTTCATTAATTTATTTTCATAATTAAGGGAGATAACACGTTACCTATTCTCCATAAGGATAACATGGGGCTGAGTACGCAGGTTTGCTGCTATGGGAGCCTTTGTCAAAAAATTGTTTTTTTTAGGAAATATCAATGGTCCACAACCAGATAAAGCCGTATACCAAGTTTCGTCAGTATATGTTCATAAATAAGCGAGATATAAAATTTTTATTTTCCTCCATAAGAATAACATTAGACAACGTACTGTGTTTAGCACTTTCAATATCTCGGTAACCAATTGACGTAGAGAAATGATCAAAATACCAAATTGTGTGTTTTTTTAAGCTGAATCCAATGGGAAAAAATAAAATCTGACTATTTCCAAAATTATATGTAAAAAATTCAAAAAACCCATTTTTGGGGTACAAAACCCCCCCAAAATACCCCTTCGGATAGAGCGATCTGGCTGGTTTTCAAACTTAAAGTCATAAATGTTGCTTTACACGTTTATACCAAATTTCATCAAAATCGGATAATTTTTACGAGAGTTATCGTGCTCACGGACACACATATATATATATATATATATATATATATATACAGTTTCGAACGAATGGTATTTTTGGGGTCTGGGGACCTCAAAACGAAAAGTTATCATGGTCCCGGGCCTAGGACTTACCATGCCGACTACGGTAATAGCTTCTTCCCTATAGGGGAAATTCGCTAATTCCCTATAGGGGAAATTCGCTAAAATGTGAAGGTCTCTTCATACTTAACATGAGAACTATTAATTTTTCGACTGCCCGATAGTAAATTTCTCGGTACTCTTGTCATTTATTTTGCAGACATTATTTTTAAAAAATTGCAGTAAATTGCAGAATGATTAAAACCTATCAATATGCATATTCAATTTGCTTATAAAAGACAGGAGTTTGAAAATAGTAAAGGCCAGTATACACAAAGAGTTTTTTTTATTCTCAGAAAGTTTGTGATGAGGGAACGAAGTAAGGGAGTCTAGTATTAGCAGAGGCAAAGGTTTGTTGTCCATCAGTGTGTGTGTATGTTATTTTGTTACGAACACACACACACACACACACACACACACACACACACACACACACACACACACACAAACTCTCACGTGTATTCCTACCTTAAAATAAACCAAATTCACTTTGTGGCTTTTTTGGAAAAGTGTAAAATGTGAAAAATTGGCAACAAATTTAACCAAAATCACTGCTATCACTGCTTGTTGACTAAGAAGAGGTTTCTAACCATGAAGGGATGAATGTCCGAGTATCACACTCTAGTGGCACTCAAATAAACAGAAGGGAAGATTAGGATCTGCAACATCTGTTAGTTACAAATAGATTTTTTGACTAACCTTAGGATTCATAAACTCCGAGAGAGCTTCTGGTAGAGACATGTAGCCTCCCTGTCTTCTTACTCTCATCAGATTTCCTAAAACATGTTTCCTTATAATGTTCTATAATTTCTGCGGTGTTTCTAAACTAACGAAAATTATGTACAGGACATTGATAAACATATTGGACTAATCTTACCAGGATACAGACATTTTAGTGATAGATTAGGGTGTCATGAAATTTAATTTTCTTTGATGTATGAGATATATTTGACTACATACCAAAGCTATATAGTGCAGATTACTTAAAACTTTGTTTGATTAATTTTGAAACCAAACAATGGGATTTATATAACACTAGCTGGCCTGACAGACGTCCTGTCCTAATGTCATTGAATTTGTTTTATGTCGAATACTTCTTCATTTTCAATATGAGCTCGTTCACTTCGCTCACTTGCTTATCGAAAAAAGATTTTGAGTTGCCATTCAAGTAGTTTTTTTATTTCCATTATGAGAGTTTCCATTCAAGTAGGTTTTTTATTTCCATAATGAACATATATTTATGCCTTTCAAGTATGTTTATATATACCCCTAATATAAAACTATGATAGTGTAATTTTTTAAATGCCATGTTTGGATAAATATACTGTTTACAAAAACAGCTGTTTTATAAAAACATTATCTGTTTATTAATTAAAAAAACACATGTTCCCATAAGGAATAACTCGTAAATTTTAAAAGCCAAAGGGGTAGAGCCCTTCTCATTTTCCGGGGTAAAAAGTATCCTATGTGTTAATCCAGGTAATAAACTATCCGTGTGCAAAATTTCATTTAAATCCGTTAGTCATTCTTGAGTTATAAAATTTGTAACTTATACCTCTTTGTTTTATATATTAAGATTTTAAAGTAAGAATAGCTATAGGCTATATTAAATACCCCCGTCGCAGCAAACCTGCGTACTCAGCGAATTTCCAATGAATATATATGTTTCTCACTACCACATAAAAGCACTTACCAAGTTTTATAAAAATAAATTAATAACTAAATGATCTATAGCATTTTATTTATTCTCCATTAGAATAACATAGGACTGAGTATGCAGGTTTGCTGCAACAAGGAGCACAAAATATGTGTTTTTATGCAATTATCAATTTAACTCAACCAGGTGAAGCTACATACTAAGTTTTATTAATTTATGTTAATAATTAAGGGAGATATAAAACTTTACTTATTCTCCATAAGAATAACATTAGGGCTGAGTATGCAGGTTAGCTGCTACGGGGACAACCAACAAAATATTTGTTTTTTGTTCAAATATCAATATACCAGTACAACATGAAGCCACATACCAAGTTTCATCAATATACATTCATAAATAATCGAGATATCAAATTTTATTTATTCTCCATAAGGATAACATTGGACAACGTACTGTGTTTAGTAATTTGAATATCTCTGCAACGGTTGGACGTAGAATCACAATTTAAACACCAAAATGATTGTTTTGTGGAGCTGAAGTGATTGGTAAAAGCAAATGTGAAGTTTAAAGTAAAACTAACTGAGGAAAAGCCAAAAACCTTTTTCCCATAAGATTAACATGGGAGATTTTATGAGCATGTTTTTTTAGATTTTTTCCGCAACCACTTAACCTAGGTTAATAATTCAAAATACCATATTATTTGTTTTTTTAAGCTCTATAACATGGTCAAAACCAAAATTAACTGTTTCAAAAATTTTAGGGTGAAAAATGCAAAAAACTGATTTTTGGAAAATTTAAAACCCCCATAAACCCCCCTTCCCATAGTCCGATTTTTCTGGTTTTCAAACTTAAAGTCATAAATGTCACTTTACACATTTGAGCCAAATTTCATCAAAATCGGACGTTTTTTACTCAAGTTATCGCATTCACGGACACATATATAGATATATATATATATATATATAGATATATATATATATAGATATATATATATATATAGATATATATATACATATATATAAATTTGAACGAATAGTGTTTTAGTCATCTTGGGACCTTAAAAAAAAAATTTTTCATGGTCTCGGGCTTAAGTCTTACCATGAGACCTACGGTAATAGCTTCTTCCCTATAGGGGAAATTCGCTAAAAGATATTTTTGGAATCCATTCAATCAAATAGGATATCTGCTGTTCAAATTTAAAGGTGTTATCAAAACCCTAATATTGCAAATTAAAATGTTTGTTAAGATTCCAGACAAATTCAGTAAATAAATAAAATAAATTTATTTAGTAAATAAATTTCAGTAAATGAATATTCCTTAGGGCGTTTTTTCCCATGGGCCTTAAAAGTTTCAGTGTTTATGGCAGACAGTAGTTTTATTTATTTATTTTATTTCGCCAGGTTATTATATACACACGAGTGAGCTTGTTGATCAAAACTGAGCAAAGTTAATCTACTTTGTGTCCGATTAAAAGAGTTTATTTTGCCACTTCAGTAGTTCGTGTTCTCAGTTAATAACATATGTTGATACTGTAAAACTGTTTTGTTATATAGACAACTGATTTAGAACACAATGTAATTAAATTGATCTCCATGTGTATGTTTATCTTAAGGGGATAAAGCTAACTTTGAGGGCAGCCTGTGCCATTCAGAATAGGGGTTTTCAAAATTGAAAACCACTTTGCACAACTAACTATGGATAAAGTCCTTTTATTTTATACCTCAATCATTAAAATCAGTTCAAAATTAACAGAGAATTTCTGTTCATATAAATCCCCTTAGCTTATTGTCAATTTAGATGTGTCTATGTTAGTTGTGAAGGTTCATCAGTTTTTCCACTGAACTATGATCGAAAGCAGCAGAAAAAAATGTGTTTTGCTCTCTTGGAACCTTCCTGGTGTAACTGTGATGTTCAGGGTTTTTAATAAGCTTTAACGTTGATCTTTAAATTTAAAACAACAATGCTTTGCAGGTATATCAGCCGATATTCTAAACCTAAAATATGTTTTTAAAACAACCTAAATAAAAATCAAACACTATGCTGTTGCTTTGTAAGATTACAATTGTAATATTAATTTTTAAAAGAGTCAATATAATAAATAATACAAACAAATTACGTTCATCTCCTTCATCAGACGATACTATATGAATATGTAATAAAGTACTTAGACACATTGTTATGAAAACACTTCGTACAAAGAAATCTCTCAAGTAAGAGTTCATGTTACACTTAACAACTACCGGTATATTTTTGAATTCATGGTGCACTTAAGTTGACCAATTAGCGACACACTACAAGCTGCAGTAGTTTTACATGATTAGCCCAAACTGATGTGACAGATAAACTGATTTGGCATGATAAACTGTTTTTAATGGATGAAGCGTAACAATACATCACTTAAGATTCATTGTTCTGTGGAATCAAGTTAAAAATAATTCATAAAATCACTTTTTCCAAATTTAAGTAATCAAAGTAATACTGTTTATAAGTATATTTCTTTCAAAGGTGTATTTTGGGGGTGGCAAGAAGAGGCCACTGCAGTAATATGGAGACAATAACATTATTTTAATATGTGAAAATTCATTACTCATCCATCATTGATGGTTTCAATCACTTTTATGCCCTTCTTGCTTCTCCAATTGAAATAACCAAATTACGCTTAAGTCGCCGTTAGAAATACATTAATATGTGAATCTATGATGTTCCCACAGTTACCTTACAGTTTACTTTTGTCATAACTTAGGGAACCTCTAAAGGTTCCTTAAGTTAATCTAAATTGAGAAAATATTTTCACTGACTGTCCCTTGCAAAAGAGGAATTCAACACATTCATTAACATATTAATATACGTTTTCCCGCTTAATATTTTAAAACAAAAAAATTTTGTATATAATTCTGTAAGCAAAATTTTTAAATAAAAAATGTGGGAGTTTGGCAAATTGCAGGGTGATGGGAGACGGCTCAAATTTAAGGTCTTGATCCCAGACTCGGGAAAAATAGCAGTATTTCCAAAAAGTTTTTAGCAAACGAGAAATAACGTAAAACATCTCCCTTAAGAAAAGAATGTGGTTTAAACAAGTCTGCTTTTTTACATTAAAACACATGATTATGAGTCTATTTTGTTTACGAACTGATATGTGTTCTTACTTATATTGTTCTGTTTTTCTCAGTATGAAAAGAGTAATGAAACATTTATTTTGCGTATATTCACTACTCGCATATTTCTTTTGGAATTTGCTTATTTGGAGCTACATCAAAATTTAACCTTGATAACATATTAAAAAAACAAAAAAGTGCCATTAGAATAATGCTTAATTTAAAACAGGATGTATCTGCAAAAAAAACATTTTATTGGTCTTAAAATATTAACTTTATATGGACAATATATTTTTAATTCCATTTTAATAGCAAAAAGTGATATAACACATCTGGATTACTTCTCCTCAATTCACCAGCATAATACCAGAAATAAAGACAAGATTATTACAAGTCGTCATAAACTGAAATTTTTTGAGAAGAAACCAACATACATGGGACTAAAGTTTTTAGAGTATATTCCCAGGGAAATCAAATTAGAAAATGACAATACCAAATTCAAAAAATTCTTAAAAGAATATCTGATTAGCATAGCTCCCTACTCATTAAATGAATTTTTCAACCTCTCGTAAAACTTGAAAGGTAATGTAGAAGGTTTATGGTACCTTCTATGTACCATGAGAAGTTCTATGTACCCTCTATGAACACGAGCAAGTTTCCCTGAGCATCTGGGAAAATGTAATAACGTTATAGTGTAAAAATGTGATTAAATAACAATTATTTACTTTGCTTTACTTAACAAATGTAGGTTTATTTTAATTTGTTGCAAATATGTATTAGATGTAAGAAAAGACACTTGACACTATTCAATGTATACTCTGTGTACTGCCTATGAATAAAGAATTTTGAATTGAATTGAATTGAATTAACAAAAATCAGATAGAGTATTGGAGAAAAGTAAGGGGCTTTGGAAATATTGAAATAAATTAGCATAATATTTTCTAACCAGCGTATTTACATTTCAGATTGAATCCTTTACCATTGAAACATTATAAAGTACTGAAGCAGCGAGCCCCATGTATCTAGTACTTTATCTATAATTTTATTTGCCTACACAGAAAAATAATAAAAATAAATGTATGAATACATATATTTAGATGAAAAGACAATAAGACTATAACCAATGAAAAACAACTAAAATTAGCAAAATGTCACATTTCTCAGTTTAGAAATTTGAATATATTAAACTATAATGGTACTATTAAAATTAACATAAATCTACCTAAAAATACTCATGTAAATACAGTATAATTTTAAAGTATACACAAAACATTAACCCAATTAGTCAAAGCACTTTGATTGCTGAAACAGATATAGATAGACCAAATGCGGATGGACTAAAGTTCACTGCTATGTTAACCCATGTTAACATGATATGTTTCAAAGAAGTAACTTAGTTCAAGTGATGTTTGCCATCAGTTGCAGAGAATGCAACTTTTCTGTATAGTAGTATGTTTGTTTGTTGGTGTTTTGATAGTTGGCGCTCTTAATGATACCGAGAGGTTTAATGATACTGAGGCGTTTAATGATTCTGACCTGCCAGGTGAGTAACCATATTTATTTATATCTATATGATTTTAAACTTTGTTCAATAGCTACAGGTAAAATTCTTATGATCAAAGTAGAAATAACAATATTACTAAGTTTCAATCAATGAATGATTCATTGTTTTTTATAAACTCGGTAACAAATACATATTTCTATATACAGTTTTCTAGATAATTTTCATTATATTTTTTACACATTTATGTAAACTATTTTTGTGCTTATGCTTCTGGTATAAAAGCATATAGGCAAGGTTTGAGAAGCAGGTGAGATTCCTATATTTGTTTGTAAATAAAATTTAGAAAATTAAAGTAACTCCTGGCGATTTAAAGGTTTCAAAGTTAACCGTTCCTCTAAGCTTCTCAAGCTACCCTGTTAAACTTTTGAACTTAATTTTTTTTAAAACCTCAACTGCCCGTCACCATAGACTATTGACCTGTGCAGTGAAATAAATACAGGGAGGTACCGTAACAGCATTAGTCACATGGGCAAGCCAGAGGTGACCGCTCATGATCTTACAGGCATCGGCCGGGACCAGGATCGAACCGGCCACGTCTTGCTAGGCACTTTACCTCTGAGCTACCACGTATTTATCATTCAACCAGATGAATAACACAGTCTTGGTGTTTTCAGAGCGCTTGAAGGCAATACAGAAGTATGGAGTGTATTTCTCTCTGAATTCAACTTTAGCAGCCTTCAAAGAGTATGTAAGTAAAAGTACATAGAAGTATAAATTATTTCCAGGAATTAGAAATTCACTAAACAAATATTGATACTTTACCTTACCTTAGTGTTATCCAACCTTGAATGTGATTAGTGTTTAAAATCGAACAAGTCAACAATAACTTCAAATAACATGATCATGAACTTTTCAGATAAAACGAGTTTGCACGCAGCACGCTGACGTGAGGGAAGTGAATTTCCACATAAAAACTTTAAAACTCCAAATCAGTGTAATAACATACATTTATACCAATTTTTATTGAAATCTGAAAACAGTGATTTTTTGGCTGTTCTGATGCTCCTGGTTTCATTTACCTGCAAAGCTGGGAATACAATTTTGTGCATTATAATGTTAGGAGAAGGTCCAGACAGGCTTGAAAGTAGGCGTGAGGTTGCTGGGGATGATAAAAGTACTCTAACAAAGGAATAACAGGCTTTTCTAGTATAAAATCCCCATAAGACAACGTACTGTGTTTAGTCGATACACATTTTCTTTAATAACTCAGTAATAACGAGAGAGAGTAATAACTTTAATAACGAGAGAGGGCTTAAAACTTTTTTCTCACTAATTCCCATCTTTTTACATTAATTTTACATACGGGGCATTTCTGACCCTATTTGGGCCCAAAAACTCAAAATTTGAAATATTAATCCCCAAAAAAGGGGTTAGAGTTTTCCGATTGTTTTGCCCAAGGAACTCGTCCAACTGATTACAGAAAGGAATGTCCCTATCAAATTTGAAGTAAATCGGACAAAAAATGTGACCGCAAACACACACACACACACACACACACACACACACACACACACATATATATATATATATATATATATATATATATATATATATATATATATGAGAGAGAGAGAGAGAGAGTACTTTTATCATTTTATATATATATATAAAATTTTGAACGACACCCCAAAACAAGTTCAGGGGGTCACGTTAGGAACTTCTATGGTGGTCCCGGGCTTAAGTTTCACTGTGCGGGTCATGCTAATAGTTCACTTTCCAAAGGAAATTCACTAATAACGAGTGCTGTATTTTAGATTCTACATACCCTCCGCTCCTAAGCTAAGCATTGTGAGAATTTGTATGCTTAAGACTAAGCTTTTATAACTTTCATAACTGTATCCTACTATTTTTATACATTTAAAAACTTATATGACCAAATGTTTCCTCTCGTAGGAAAAGTGATTGGTTCCTTCAAAACTCAGCTCATTACCAATTATTGTAAAGCTTAGTATTTTTGTTAGTAAATATTGCTTTTTTAATGCAACTCTCAATGTTCTACAAATAAGGAATATTGTCTATTGTATATTTAAACTCAACCAGAATGTGTCCTAGTGTAAAGGAAGCCCTATAAAACTACATCAAATCATCCCTGTATTGTTTGATTACTTTTCACACATTTATTGTCCTCTATAAATATATAAAAAAAGCATTATTGAAGTACTTTTCTAGGGGTTGTTACCCACAAAGATGAAGCAGTTGTTGATTTTCATTTGTGGGTATAAACATTCGTTCGTGGGGCGTAGCATTTGCATGTTGTAGTACATAGAAGAGGAGCTATTGAGTGTAATGCGTAATTTAGTACAAACAACTCGACGGCTGTAACGGCTGTAACGGCTGGTAAGAAGAGTAAGTACAAGAAATTTAGAATAAACAACAAATGACGGTTTTCATATCATGTCATTTGTCCCCTCTTCATTCAAGAACATAGTTTTTAAAGTGTGAAGGGGCTCATCTTATTCGGGATGATTGTCGAAATGTAGAAAAAGGAAATTCATAATTTACTGTTGCTCTAGGAGAATCAAGTTATTGTAAATAAAACATTGAGGTATCTAATTTTATAAAGACGTAAAATTTATTTTTTAAATATTAACCAATATTTATTGTCTTTCATTTTTGATTAAAATGTGTTTTTTGTTCCGTATTATGTGTTTTCCTCGACATCCTACCAAACTTTCCAAGCCTTAATAGAATAATATCAGAGAACCATTAGAGTAAATTGGAAAGATGTGAGGGTTTTAAATAAATGTTGTTCGATAAATAAACTGATCATGTCATCCCTAGTTGAATTGATAAAAATCAACCAATTTCTGAATGATATTTTTACTTTAAGCCTCTTATGAATATGGTCATAAAATTCTGTCATAAAGATCTGTTCATAAAATTTGCCTCGTTAAATTATATATAGAAGATTATTTTAAATAATTTTAATAACAAAACATTTTCTAATTTATCAATCTTCTTGTCCCTACCAGTACCATTTACCTTATGTGAAGGAGCTACTGAGGGAGGTGGCGGAGAGGTATCGGGACATCGGACAAGTGGACAACACCGGCAAAACCCACCCCTTCATTGCCATTGAGGGGGTGCACAGGAAGAGTAAGATATTACTGAATATTAAATTTTAGATGTATTCATACAGCGGAACTTGGATAATTCAAACTTCTCTAATTCAAATTGTTTGATTGGTCCCTAGCATTTTCTATATAAACAGTATTAAAAAAACTTGGTCAGTTAAAATGTTTTTAATTGTATTTTTATACAGCAATAATACCGTTATCAATTCAAGGACTGTCCAAAAACAGATGTTGCACAGTTCGCATGAGGCCAAAGTCTTGATTCTTTACCCTGCTATAAGAGGTCTCTCACAGCAGCTGAAAAAATTCAGCTAGCTTCAGTTGTTGTTAGCGCTGCAACCGTTCATTCCAAAAACAGCTGCAGCGGATCATTCTGATAGCAGCTGTAGTGCACCACTGGTTAAACTAGCTGCACCTGGAACTGGTTTTGGAAGCAGTTCTTTGGGCTCTGTGGAATAAGCTGCAGCTGTTTCGCACAAGTAACTGACACACATCTCAAAACTTGCTACATTACACCCTGTATATTAATACGCTAGGGGTTCTTTCTTCATAGTTATAACTCAATAACGGCTGGACGGATTTTAATGTTTGAGATGTCAAATTAAAGGTATTTTATGTATTGCCAATAAGACTCAGAATTTGAAGAAAGGGCATCACTTAAAAACAGTAAAGGGCTGAATTTTCGGAACAGTGGTGCTATCCGACAACGGAGTCTAAACTACGTGTTGATTAAAAGTACGTTGTTATCATCCGTAATATCAGATGTTTTGTTAGGTTTGTTTACAACTGAAGTAACCTTTCGTTGGGTACAAACTTGCTCGGATTTGAGCAACAGGGCAACTAGAACAAGGTTTTTGTACCCACCCCTCACCCCACTTGCCCGTTGTTTGGCAGTAGTGTGGGACCTTTCGCACATGTCAGCAAGTACAAGTTGTTTTACAAACTATTTATTTATGAACAATTTTCTCTGGAAATGGGAGTTATGAAGGTTTTAAGCCTTGGAGCAACTTCTGTAATTCAAATTTGTTTACCGGTTCCTTGAGATTGAAATTATCCAAATTTCTGTATTTAAATTTTGTTGGTGTACTTAAAATAGTTCTAATCCCATTAGCTGATAACAAGTACAGAGGTGACTTGTTGGCTAGATTGGGTAAAAAATATAAAAAAGTAACTCCCACAAAATTTATTTAATTTTAAAAAGTTTTTTAGATTTAACTACAGCTGATCTGTATACATGCCAAATTTCACAGTTGTTGGTGTAGAGGTTTGGCCTGGAGACTTCAGTTTTCGTATTTATAGATATAGATTTTGGCTCCATTATACATTTCATAAATGTAAACAGCAAGGAACATTGTCGGCGTGTTGCTCGCCCGGAAGATGGGAGCTGATGTGGTCTACAGTCCGCCGCAGTTTATGGTCCAGCTGGGAGCGAACATATCCGACGTGAATCTGCGGAAACCGTTCTTCGGGCTGACAGGCTACGTGGCTGCCTGCACTGCCCGCCACTTGACCAAGACCTTGCCTGCTGTCGTGACTGGGTGCGTATGTAGTTGTGAGAGAGTCGTAGCTAGAACTGTCTGAAAGTTATTTGATAAAGCAGTTTTGTTATTTTTCTGTCTAGTGCTTGATCAGGTTCAAGCAGATCAAATCAAAACAAGTAATAGGTCAATGTGGTCCCAGGACAACCTTAAAACTGGTAATGAGGTTGACATTGGGTACAGCAAATTAAGTTGTCATTACATATGGTAATTTTTTTGGCTGTCCATTGTGCCGAGCTTCCCTTTCACATTTGGTTCCCCCATTTGCAGCAGCTGGGGACGGAAACTTCGGGTTTGGTCCCCAACCTGAGAATGTGGTCCCTGGCTGTTGTACATGGATACCCTGACAGTTGAGTTGGCCAGTTGGAGGGCAGAGCAGAGTCCGCCTGTTTGAGCCTGATCTCAGCTGTCACAGGAGCACGGGAGTTGGCCCTCTGAAAGTTAAATTTGGCTGCCTGTCCCATCCCACCCTTTTCTTTCCTGCTATATCCTTTCCTTCCGGTAACCTGCGCAAAATTCCCAGTTGTGGAAGACGTGCCTAGCAGCTAATGCTGGGGTTTCCTAATCCAGCAATAACAACAACAAAAATAGGTCAGTGTGTGTTGTGTAATATACAGGGTATTCCATAAATTACAACTGGAATGTCTTGTGTTGTCATAGTTAACAACAAAATGTTCCTGTAATTTAAGCATAGAAGTGTTGTGTTTAACATTAAGTGAAACAAATTTAGTTTAAGGTTGGTCAATGTTCGACTTACAGAGAATTCATTTATCAGTGGTAGAGTTGAAGGGGGGGATGGCCTGAAAAAACTATGGACAGCTCCGGTCTAAGTTTACATTGTACAATAAATTCTTTATAAATTGCCCAAATGATTAGTTGTTTTGCTGATTTTAGATTTCTTGATTTTAGAATGTATCCACCAGAACATTTTTAGTGAATTTCCTTTGGAAAGTGAACTATTAGCATGTGAAACGGGCACGGTGAAACTTAAGCCCGGGTCCTAACGTGACCCCCTGAACACGTTTTGGGGGGTCGTTCAAAATTTTATATATATATATATATATATATATACGTGTTTGCACTCTAGCGGGCACATTTTTTGTCCAATTTACTTCAAATTTGGTAGGGACGTTCCTTTCTGTAATCAGTTGGACAAGTTTGTTGGGCAAAACAATCGGAAAACTCTAAACCTCTTTTTTTGGGGATTAATCTTTCAAATTTTGAGTTTTTGGGCCCAAAAAGGGTCATAAAAGCCCCAGATGTAAAATCAATGCATGTAAAAAGATGGGAATTAGAGAGGCAAAAGTTTTAAGCCCTCTCTCGTCATTCTAGCATAAATATTTACCGAGTTATTAAAGAAAATGTGTATCGACCAAACACAGTACGTTGTCTTATGGGGGTTTTACACTAGAAAAGTCTGTTATTCCTTTGTTAGAGTACTTTTATCATCCCCAGCAACCTCACGCCTACTTACAAGCCTGTCTGGACCTTCTCCTATCCTTATAATGCCCAAAATTGTATTCCCAGCTTTGCAAGTAAATGAAACCAGGAGTATCAGAACGGACAAAAAATCAGTGTTTTCAGATTTCAATAAAAATTAGACAAATGTATGTTTTACACTTATTTTGAGTTTTACAAGTTTTTATGTGGAAATTCACTTCCCTCACGTCAGCGTGCTGCGTGCAAACTCGTTTTATCTTAACATTTTCAGGTATTCTAAACGAAGTAATCTATGAAACAACACAAATACGATCACTCTTTAAAAGCCTGGTAGTAAAAGGTCCTAAATTCACATTAATTTATTGTCATTAAAACTCTACAATACAGCATTGACAAACATCACAACTTTGTACCACCATGCACACTTTCATATGTATACATGCGGTAATCATCTGATTCTGCTAGCAGCGTAAAACAAATCGCCAATTTCCCTTCTCAACGAGTTTAGAGTTTAAAATCTTCCCATTTCTTCATAGGCAGCACTTCCAAGAGTGTCATTTAAAATTACCATCAGCTGAGTTGATATTTTAAGTGCAATAGGAACATTTCATAATGGATTTGATTTTTGAGGGGGTTTTTATGCCCAAGATATCATTTAAGTAATTTCACCAAGTTGTAATGTAGCCGAAATAGTTTGTTTGAGCCCATCGGCTCAGTCTAACCCACTATGTGCTTATTACTGGGTAAAGGTAAATCATTGTTTAGTTCCTGATATCAATAGGTAAGCTCTTCCATTTAGTTAACTGTAGTATTTATATTTAATTTCAAGACTATTTTCCTGTTATTGTAGCCAATAGTTGTGACTGCCAACCAGTTTGATTCAGGAAAATGTTTGTCAAATCAAGTTTTAGAGCTCGTAGAGTAACCTTTGTTGTTGTTATTGGTGGATTAGGAAACCCCAGCTTTGCTGCTAGTCACCTCTTCCACAAGCGGGAATATTGCGAAGGTTACCGGAAAGATAGGATATAGCAGAAAAGGAAAGGGTGGGAAGGGACGACAGCCAAATCGACCCCTCAGAAGGCCAATTCCCGTGCCCCTGTGACAGCTGGGATAAGGCTCTCAACAGGGGACCCTCATTTTGCGCTCCAACAGGTCAACTCAACTGACAGGGTATCTATGTACAACAGCCAGGGACCATTCATTCTCAGGTTGGCAGGAGGGACCAAACCCGGAGACTCTGTCCCTAGCCGCTGCAAATGGAGGGACCAAAGGTGAAAGGGACGTTAGTCATAATGGACAGCCAAAAGACTTACCATATGTAATGACAACTTCATTTGCTGTACCCAATGTCAGCCTCAAAACTGGTATAGACCAGTCTTAAGGGTCCATCAAAGGGTAGAGTAACCTTTCATGTAACAGCTCATTCTGGGTCAAGGTGTAACTCGGCCCTGGGTTGAGTACGATCCGACCTTTGGGTAGTTCCAGTCTTTTCCTATAAATCTTTTTTTATGTCCTATAAACATTCAATTCAAATATCATTCTACTTATGGTTTATTATAGACTAATTTACAGTCATTTATCGTATGGGATAATAATTTGTGGTGCGTGTTCAAAGAAATATTTTAAAAGATTATTTGTTTTACAAAAAAAACCATAAGAATAATTTTTAATTTAAATAAAAGAGAATCGTGTAAAGACACTTTCAAGAGAATACATTTACTCACCCTACCATGTATTTACATATTGGAAACAATATTACATGGTATTTCCAAATGTGAATTAATGTGTGGAAGGGATATTCACAAATATGACACAAAATCAAGTATTAAGTTCCGCTCTCAACCACACAGATTAAATTTATTCAAAAATCTTCCATTCCAAGCAGGAGTTAGACTCATTAATAATTTACCAGCGGAATTGCAAAATTTAAGAAATTCTTAATCTTTTAGGAGAAAATTAAAGGAATATCTAATTGAAAATAAATTTTATACTATTGATGAATTTATAGATAATTCTAAAAATGTATATAACAGAGCGATAATTTAATACCTATTTTTTGCTATTAAAAATTTAACCAACAATTAAATAATAATTTAGATAAGATTAAACTAGGTTTTGCAACATTATTTTGATTTTATATCATGGTTTTGTAATTACCGCAGTTCACTTCAAAATTATAAGTCAACTTCAACTTTGCTAAATACCCCAAGGGTGCAAATTAAAATTTGATTTCAACAAAAATTACGTGTGAAAATCACAAAAACCCGTTTTTGGGGTACAATCCCCCCCCCAAATACTCCTTTGGATGGTCCGATCCATCTTGATTTCGAACGCATTAAAATAAATGATACTTTACACGTCTGTACAAAATTTCATCAAGATCGATCCTTTTTTACGAGAGTTATCGTGCTTATGGACACATATGTATATAAATATATATGTTTATATGTATATACATATATACAAAATTTGAACGAATGGTGTTTTTGGCATCTGGGAGCCTCAAAACGAAAAGTTATCATGGTCTCGGGCTTAAGTCTTACCATGCCACCTACGGTAATAGCTTCTTCCCTACAGGGAAAATTCACTAAATCAAAAGAGGTTGTTGTACTAGCAATAAAAATATTGTTATTGTTATTTTTGGTAGCAGTAAACTATTTTTATAGTAGCTTTACTTCTTTTAGTTCAGCAACTATAGTTAAGTTAGTCACTCCTTACCACCAATATACCTGGACCATTCATACGCTACGACGTTGTGTAGCTTGTGATTCAATGTTCTGAGAGTCGTTCCACAGCCACTGGATGGCGCAGGCTGCGTTTGCCATTGCGAAAGTGTACGACCCCGTACCCCCTCCTGAGTCTCAGGTCTACTCTTGGCCCAGCGACCTCTACCCTCCCGACATCGTCTTCTTCATAAACTCTCAGCGGAAGAAGGAGAACAGGAGGAGTATAACTGATCCAGTGTTTTTATCAAAGTAAATAATAAGTTTATCAATTTATGACATTACTGTGTTGAAGTTTACTTTTTAAGTGTTAAATTTTTAATTTTTATTGCTAACAGTAAAAAATATCATGGGTAAGAGTCCTGGATAACTAAACAGCAGCTTACCTTCTTGGAGTAAGACAAAAAATTATGTATTTTAAACAAGGTTTCATACTGGAATGGACTTAAGCCATCTAAACTTGCTGCCCTAGTACCCTTAAGGTAGTTTGGTGACCGGTTCTTTTTTAATCATAACTTAACAATGGGTGACCAGATATAATAATTTGAATTTATTTGAATGGGTCTCAAATTAAATAGATTTACAAGTGGATTTGCTTATAAGGGGTTGTTAAAATATAACATAGGTGAATTACAATTAAGAGCCACAGTTTGGGCAGCAATGGATGATCATGATGCTAAATCTTCAGCTACAAGCTTAATTATGTACCGTAAAGTTAAATATAGTGTAGTTCACTGTCCCAGCCAAAATAATTATAATATTGTTAGCTCAAATAAACACACAAATACACATACAATGATCTCACTTATACATGTTGCTATTCCTACAAACCTCTTCCTAGTTTAATAACTGTTATTCATCATAGTTAATTTCATATTGTTAATAGTGGAATTATTACATTTAAAATCTTTTTCAGGTTTGTACAAGTTTATCGCAACTGGAGAAAACCCCCTGTGTTCGAGATCAGCAACACTTATCTTTACGAAGAAATGGCAATCAAAATGATATCCATCATCAACAGAGAATTTCAAGGAAACTACTAGATACGCCAATAACAATTTCTACCTAAGAGATAACTCAACAAATAAAATCATTTTCTTAATTACCTAAGGAATTCTTCTTGCGGTCAGCCACTTTTTGATGACTGATTTTAGCGATTGAGGTCTTAAATTAAAGAGATTACCCTCTAGATGTTTCGAAAGCAATTGATGTTTTCCTTAGACATCAGTGCTTTGCCCCACTGGCCCTCAAAGTTTCCATTTTATTATTTTGGAGAAATATTTTATTGGGTTTGTGCCACATGTGTTATCTTAATTAGTTTAACGTACATAATCAGCTGTTTAAAGGAACATCCATAACTAGACTGTATCAGTATCAGTGCTATTTACCTTTTAATTCTGTACTTAATGATAAAATTTATGCTTGCGAGATCCCTGTGAATAAAACATGATACCGGCTAGTTTTGTTTTATTTTTAAATCTAACTTTATGAAAACCTAAAATTCCATAAAACTGTATGCTCTAAAGTTTTAGACTGTTGGCTTGTGTCAACATCATTGTAACAAAATTAAAATTGTTTAGAAGAGTATAAAATTGTTTTATTGTGGAGTAGCTTTATCCCTTTGTCTTTGTAAATTCTCACGTTAATCTTATAGTAAAGTTTTTTGTCAGGTAATTAGTTAAATTAATTAACTAGTACCTAGGGGCCGAGCTTTGCTCGGTGGAAGGCCAGTCAGTTTGTTTAGATGACTTGGACTTCACCACTTCCCCCTACTGATAATCAGATTTGTATAACTCATTTGCCTCTTTTCTACATTTTTAAGGTCACTCCAGTTGTTATTTATAGCTCAATGTCCCTTTGATTTATTTTACTACTCTATTTATGTAATCTTCACTCAAATCTGTTAATCTCTGCTCTCAGGAAACCACATGTTAATAATCATATTCAACATGAGTATTACTTTGACAGTTCCCTGGTTGATTATGGACAGCTGTTACAATTCTTTTGTTTTGATTTGAAACTCCATAAGCCCAATGTTAATTTGTTTAACTTTTCATTTTAGTTTTTTTACATTATTTGATTTTTCCTGGGGATGAGGCCTGTCTAGAACCTATTTTTATCCCAGAAATGAGTTATTTCGAACATTTGAAGGAAATCGTTGGAGCCGTTTTTGAGATCCGTGTCGTAAGCAAGCAAGCAAGGAAGCAAGCAAACCTTACTCATATTAGAGTATAGGATAGGATAGGATTGATGAAGGACCATAAGGGTTCATAACCGAATCCAACTCAAAGCCTACGCGTTGAATTATTAACAGAAGATTATATTTACATCCAACAAACTTTTGTAAGGGATATCCCATTCTGTAGATGACATAATGGCTAGTGGGGGGGCAGGGGGGAAGTTACACCCTCTTCTCTCCATACACCATTACCATCGAAAAGGCCAGCTGTCATTCAATTGTAATGGTTTATAAAGACATGTATTTAACAAACTGTTGAATGATAAAATTCAAAGAAACATAGCATTTGATGTTGTCTGAAGTAAATAAACTAATTATCTTCTAAACTTCTAAAATGAGACCCAGTAACAACAAACAATGAGTTACATAAGATTTTCAATTATAGTAGCCATTTCCTTATCAAATTGAATATATTGATTAGAAAAGTATGTTTTCGTGGTTCTCCTTGGTTAATGCTTATTGTTTTAACTGTGTTTGCTTTTAAGCTGTGTTTGAAGATGAGTTAGTTGACATTTCCAAGTCATACATCACACCAGTTTGGTGTTATATTGTTTAGGAAATGAGTGCCTCGAGGTCTATTGAGCTATGGAGTCGCCTTTACACATGAAAAACATTATTTTTCTTTTAAGTGTAGCCTGCTTATTTGAAGATCAACATGTAGCTTTTTCAAGTAAACTGTCACAGAATGGTATGTACTCGTTAACAGATCTTGGGGGTAAATTATAAAAAAGAATATAATCAATATTATTAAAAGAATTTCTTGATTTTTGTACGGTGGTTTTAGGCCTCTAGAACTATTATTTTGCATATATGTATGGTATCAGTTGGAAGGTCTTACTCTCCAGATGTGCCTTTTTTAAAGAAATATCTACCTTCAAGGCTCCACCCCATGGGTATTAAAGTATCAAGTTGAACAAGGGGAGGTTAACCTTTTGTTAGTTAGTAATCTGAGAGCGTGACCTCCAGTGCAGAGAATGGGATACCAGCTAATATATACAACAGGTGACAACATTGTTACAAATGGCTCATAATTTTTACCCAATACATTATTTTAATGAGAAGCATTGGGTGTTTAATGGTATTGTCTTGAATTTCAGTGCATAAGATCACTAGTGGTGGTTTCAGGGCGCCCAGATGAATTTAAGAAGCTTGGACCATTGTCCTCTAACATTTTTAAGTAAAAATGCCACTGGCGTGATCAAGCAAAATCCCAGGATTGTCTTTCCTACCTCAGCCCTGTCCCTGGTATTCAACTGCCGGGTTTTGCTCCTGTATGCCTCAACAGTTCCTATTCCTGCGAGCAGGAGAGAAGACAGTTCAGGGCGTGGCTTACAGGGCTATCAACATAACCAGCCAATCCTAGACATGCTGCATTGCCAAACTGCACATCAGGTGGACGACATAACACTCGAGTGCTATTTATCTCTGGCAAAATGGCAACAGTGACAGTGTGGAGCCTTTTTATTGGCTGGAGGCCAATTGTCATATTTCCTGCTTCTAATAATAGTCTGAGATGAATTTGATCAAAGTCTTGGGATCTCTTAGAGGTACTCCAATGGCAGTAATTCCCTCCTTTCAGCAATATGTAACATTATAGAGAGATTTGATGTGAAGAGGTTTTTCTAAGAGAATATATTAATGTCTGGTTGGCTCCAAACTTATCTATTTTGCAATACAGTATCTCTATCCTAGGATAAATTATTTACAGTCCCGGAAATTACGTATAGAGTTGTCCCTTCCTTAGCTCAAGAAAATCTTTTATCCAAATCAACTTGGGCTAAATTTGGGGATTTGTAGCACAAAATCACATCTTAATACACAACAAACAACTTCAGTAAGCGAAGAACCTCCCTAGGAAGGATTGGAAAATATTAAATGGATCTCATGCAAATTTGGGAGATGTAACTTTGGGAGGACCAAGTGATGGAAGATCCTTGAATAGTCCTTTGATTGTGGTGCCAAATGATGAGCCAAACTATGAGTTTCATTAAATCATTGTTACCATAGAGGCTTTCTGTGGAGGATTAGCAATACTTTATGATGTCAGTGCAGCTGGTCTGAATTGGGTAATGGGGCTTGACATTTCTGTGTACTGCAGAACTGATTAAAAAAATTATTATTTGACGTTGGTATGACGTATATGTTAAATACCTAATTAGGAATTTAAAATAATCATCTAATCATTCCAGCAACAAGGAAGGATTTATATACAAGGAAGGATTTATATTTTTGCATATAATTAAGGTTAACAATATTTTGTATTTATCTATTTATGATTTTCAGAAATTGAAACACTTAAGGATTATGCAGTCTATTACTCATTTAAACAGACAAAAGAAGTATTAATGAAATATGTAAGTCAAAGATATCAACAGATATAAATTTATAAAAAACTAATTTTATCACCTTGTATTTTTCAACACAATTATAAACCGTAAACTTCTCAATAAGTTCCACCGAAATAAACAACTCTGAATATTTTTATACAAAGTATAATTTCATCTTTGCCCAAATATTTGCTTATAAGTTCAGGGCTCGGTAAATATATACAGTTTATAGTAAAATTGAATGTATTATTTTTAATTTATAAAACAACAAGGAGAACAGTGTTTTTTTGGTTGTTTATAATGTTTAATTTGTTTCAATTAATTAACTTATGTGATTTAATCCTAAGATTTTAACAATATAATCTGAAATAAATATATCAGCTTTATACTCTAGATCGTAGAACCTTAGGCCAAACCAATGCACTACGAGTGGGCTCCAGTCACAAAACATTTGGAGTATCTATCGGCTTTCCCCATAAGGCCAATGTTAACTTTCAAAGCTTGTCCCTCTTCAATCCGATATCATTGATTTATGGTTCATTTTAAAGAGTAACAAAGGATTTAAGAGAGCAAAATGTCCATATCAAAAAAATAATTGATCAGTACAATTCTAAAATATTTACTTTTTTTATATGTGAACTATTTATAATATCAAAATTCTGATCACAGAAATTGCTAGGTTTTTTCTCTTAAATGAACTATAAATCAACGATTATGGATAACCCGATAGGGAGTGACGGGCTTTTAAAGTTAACATAGATATATTGTTCCAATAAATATATTCTTCCAATCCTTCCAATAGATATAATTCAAATTCAAATTCATATATTGTTTGTTATTTTAAATTTTGTGCGAATTTTATTGTTATGTTGTTACAGTATATTGATTATTTGATTTTAGTAAGTGAAAATGTGAAATATCTGTGTGTACCTAGTTTTTTATAAACAACTAGCAGTTACCCGGCGCGCGTTGCTGCGCCCAAAACTTTGAATTTTTTTAATTACAGCTGTTAATTTTGTAAACACTAAATTTCTAAAACCTGACACTGCACCCTTGTATGCCCTCTGGGTTGGAGCCCTTTGGACAGATTTGCACCAAACTTCACACAAACCATCCTTGAATAATGCTTAATAATGCCTGAAAGGTTCATTACAATCTGTCGAGCGGTTTCGGAGTCCATAGGCTACATATATATACATACATACTTCCTCTTTTATAGATATAGATTTGATTATTACATTTATAAGTATGACAATGTCGATTACATATTGTATGTTTAAAGACAAATAAAGATCTTGAATATTGAATCTTGACATTGACCTTATGGGAAGCCGGTGACCGGAGACCCCTTGTAATAATAATGAATGTGTTTAGTAAGGGCAGCAAAGATCACAACAACAAAAAATTGCATAATTTAAAATACTTCACCAAAACCTTTTAGAAATATTGACTAATAATAATGATTTACAGTATGACAGAAGTGATGAAATTAAAATGCTGGTGGACGAATATGACTTCAGGTGTGGCAGTGTTAAAAACTTTTTCAAAAAGAACTACCCTTTCATAACAGTGGAGGCTGCGTACAGGAGAAGTGAGTTGATTTATAAGGGTTTAAATCTATTCTTTCTCACACAAACCTGTGTGCTCAGAGAATTCTTACAAATTAAGTTAATGCATGTAAGCTAAATCAAAAGTCTTGCCAAAATGAAAACTCAAAATTTGTCCAAACAAAATCTCAAAATGTCTACTTTTCTCAAATAAAAAGCTTCTTACTGATACATCAATATATCATATTTGACAAAGTAATTAGGATAAGTGTGAGATAAATTGGTTTTTAGCCTTCATTAAAATGCTTGGACAGCGAACAGTGTGACATTGAATTTTTTCTCTGCACCCACTTTATTAAGGACATGAAAAAATTTTTCTTTATTTAGCTTTAACTGTAATGAAAATAAAAATATCATTTTCACAATCCATGATCTCAATTCTAATTGACTAATTAGTTGAAGTTCAAGAACCATTTTAATGGATAAGGTTTAACTGTGAAAATGTATTCACATTTAATCACTTAATCACTGAGTCAGACACTGACGCAGACGCAGCTATGGTATTTTTTAAGGCGAATATGAATGATGAATGTAGAAAGGGTAAGATGCCTTTTGTAGGGTTTTTACTTACTAAGACCAACTGATTTTTTATCCAGGACCTTTCCTGTAAATGGTATGTTGCCGTTGATGAAATAAAGGAATGGACCTTTCCTGTAAATGGTATGTTGCCGTTGATGAAATAAAGGAATGGACCTTTCCTGTAAATGGTATGTTGCCGTTGATGAAATAAAGGAATGGACCTTTCCTGTAAATGGTATGTTGCCGTTGATGAAATAAAGGAATGGACCTTTCCTGTAAATGGGATGTTGCCATTGATGAAATAAAGGAATGGACCTTTCCTGTAAATGGTATGTTGCCGTTGATGAAATAAAGGAATAACGATTATTAATTAATAGCCCAATGACCAATGGCAGATGGATCAAGTTTTAAACCTTCACAAATTAATGAATGATGTCTTCGTAGGGATGTAAACTGTATCCCCGAGCCCAAAAATGCTTGTTCAATTAATTCTAGGATGAGCTTGTTTGCTCCACGCTCTCACCTATTTTTCCATAGTTGGCCTACTCCAGTTTACCAGTTTAAGCAAATTATAAATCACTGATCTAATTTAGATTATTAATATCATACCTGCAATGCCGTACTTGTTTTTCTTCCTTAAGAATACATGGGAACATCGAAGGCCTTTGGGGGCAAAGCCCTATTGACTTTTATTTTTTTTCTCCCTAAAGACCTTTTTCAGATTGTTACACGAACATTTGAATACAAAAAGTAGCCAAATCGGTCCAGTCTTTTTCAAGTGATGCACTTACCAACGACCAGTATTTAATTTCTATTTATAGAAGATTTATGACTCACATCTCAGAATGTCCGGATGTTTCTGCACCGACGATTTCACAGCACTGTTTTCTCAGCCAGGAATGTCGTGGCTCAGAGGGTTGCGAAGGTCATCAAGGCCCGGCTGGTCGGCAACCCTCCGCAGTTCATGACAATGTCAAACTACATATTCAACGAGACGGAGGAATTGCGACGAGCGTTCTACTCACTGGGAGTGTACGGAGCTGCCTGCAAGGTGCGGGAGTACTTGTACACTTCGGCTGTGGTTGTTGCTGGGTAAGATATGTAGCTAGGTAAGATTTAGCTAGGTAAGATGTAGCTAGGTAAGATGTAGTTAGGTAAGATGTAGCTAGGAAAGATCTACTTGGGTGACATGTAGCTGGGTCAGATGTAGCCGGGTAAGATGTGGCTGGGTAAGATGTAGCTAGATAAGATGTAGCTTGGTAATATGTAGCTGGGTAAGATGTGGCCGGGAAAGATGTACCTGGGTAAGGTCTACTTGGGTGAGATGATGTAGCTGGGTAAGATGTAGCCGGTTAAGATGTGGCCGGGTAAGATGTAGCTAGGTAAGATGTAGCTAGGTAAGATGTTGCTAGGTAAGATGTAGCTGGGTAAGAACTACTTGGGTAAGATGTAGCTGAGTAAGATGTAGCCGGGTAAGATGTGGCCGGGTAAGATGTAGCTGGGTAAGATGTAGCTAGGTAATATGTAGCTGGGTAAGATGTAGCTGGGTAAGATGTAGCCGGGTAAGATGTCGCTAGGTAAGATGTAGCTGGGTAAGATATAGCTGGGAAAGATTAGCTAGGTAAGATGTAGCTGGGTAAGATGTGGCCGGCTAAGATGTGGCCGGGTAAGATGTCGCTAGGTAAGATGTAGCTGGGTAAGATGTACCTAGGTAAGATGTCGCTAGGTAAGATGTAGCTGGGTAAGATGTAGCTGGGTAAGATGTAGCTGGGTAAGATGTAGCCGGGTAAGATGTAGCTGGGTAAGATGTGGCCGGGTAAGATGTCGCTAGGTAAGATGTAGCTGGGTAAGATCTAATTGGGTAAGATGTAGCTAGGTAAGTTGTAGCTAGGTAAGATATAGCTGGGTAAGATGTGGCCGGGTAAGATGTAGCTAGGTAAGATGTAGCTAGGTAAGATGTAGCTGGGTAAGATCTACTTGGGTGGGATGTAGCTGGGTAAGATGTAGCCGGGTAAAATGTCCCCTCCCCTGCCCTGCCACATATTACAATACCGTAGGAACAGTGACTTTTTAACTTAAAAAATAATAGGCCTATTCTTTGTTTAAAATTCATTGTTGGTGATGGCAAGTTTATGTTATTCAAGGAATTTTTTTCAAGAAATTAGATAAACAAATAAGTCACCAACAGGCGTATAAACATGTGCAGGTGTTTTTCCACCGCGCATGCCCTCTATGTTTCAGGTGGCTGCTGCTGCGCTGCTGACCGCTAGTGTTCCGCCAATCAAGTGGCCTGGCCCCCTCACCACCATGGACGGGGCGCCGCGTCTGTTCTCAGTCTCGCCTGAGTATTCGCCGTGTGCAGTTGTGTATTAGTGTTGTCTCGTTTGTGCGTTTGATTTTTTGGCTGTTGATTTGTGTGTTTATTGTAGTTTTATTTTGTTTTGACTGATTTTAGAGTTCTCTGTTTTAGCTTTTCAGTATTTTTTCCAACTTACCTGGATTGTGTCACTAATTTTGTTATTTTCTAATTATTCTTTCCACCTGAAGACGGGATCAGATTCCAGATCCCGAAACGTCGTGAAACTTTGTTTTTACTAATAAGTGATGGAAAATGTCCGCAAAAATTCCTTGAATAACAATAGGCCTATGTTATGTAAATATTTAGATAAAGCACACATTTAATTTTTAAGTATTTTAGTCCTAAGTCATGTCTTACACAATTCACCGATTTAAAAAATAATTTTTTTTTAAAACTTCACCTGACTACATGTGGTACCCGGATATATATTTTGTTACAGCTGGGGGTAAGCTAGGGGGGGCTACATAGGTATGGCAGCCCTTGGCTGGGTAAGATCTACTTGGGTGAGATGTAGTTGGGTAAGATGTGGCCGGGTAAGATGTTTCCGGGTAATATGTAGCTAGGTAAGATGTTGCTGGGAAGGATGTAGCTAGGTAAGATGTAGCTGGGAAAGATGTAGCTGGGTAAAATGTAGCTGCTGCAAATGGAGGGACCAAAGGTGAAAGGGAAGCTTGTCATAATGGACAGCCACCATAATGATACACACCATGATAATGGCAGATGTAATGGACTTACCATATGTAATAACAACTTCATTTGCAATGTCCAGCAGGTATGGACCAGTTTTAAGGCTATCCTTGGACACATTCTGTACGTAGAATGCTACTTAATTTTAGCAAAGAGAAAGTTAATACTTTTATTTTAGGATAATAAATTACCTTATTTAAAACTTTGGTTACAAATGAGCTTGTCATATCGAGTGTTAAATTAATTCTAATTCTCTATGTACATTTAAAAGTCACATAAAATACAAAATTACATATTTTCTTTATGATTCTCTGTCTCTACAATCTTAAGCTACTAGATTGTGCTTTCCTAACCACTTGTCTGACCATAACCTAAATCCAAATTTCAGATACTGGGTAGATCAGACATCATTCGGCATATCCAAGATGTTTGATACACTTCCACCAAAGGAGTGTGCTATGTATGACTGGCCGGATGACTTGCTGAAGCCTGATATGGTGTTCGTCATCAACCCAGCCAGCAGCTTCCCCCCCATCCCCCTCCACCCCTACAAGCCTCTGCAGACCTACTCGTTCAAGGATAAGTATGTTGTTATAATCCTTGGTTTTAGCCCCTGAGCTGTAGGTATTATGTAAGGATAGATTACTGTTGTACCATCAATCAGCTGTAGATTTACAGTACGTATATGTAATATAGTCTCTTCAGCCGGCTCCAGACATGCGAATGACGCTCAGAGTGGCGAGCTACTGTGTTGGTATTCGCTGATTAACAAGCAGATATCAACAGACATACTTGCTTTCCTAAAGACCCTGTTCGTTGCGGGAATAGCAAACGACCACAATAGAAACCAAGGCTTTGTACTTTGTTATAAAAGGAATACTTACAATTCACATTGTATGTATACAAATGCATCAGCTTGCATTTAAGAATAAGTTGATACTCTGCATGGCAACCTACATAAAAGTAGAGTGGATGGCAGCGTTGTACCCAGTATCACTTAATCACTGTATAAGACGCCGACGCAACTAGAGCGTATTTTAAGGCGAATATGAATGAATATTGAGTATAGAATAAGACCGGCTGATTTTTTCCCAGGATCATTAATTAATAGCCCGATGACCAATACCCACACAATCGTCTAAAAACATTCTGACAGTACAACTTATAAATGCCACATTTAGAGTAATTAAAATTTTTAGGGCAATTTTACAGCAATAAGAGGGGTTTTAGGGTTGTCTTTATTTTGAGTAATTTAGGTTAAATTTAACCCATTCGCCTAGACCATAAACAGGAGCTGGTCTCGTTCCTTACTTGTCATTTTTTAAACCTATGAATTGGAATATAAAATTGGTGTTTTTAAATGGATCATGGTGTATTTGAATTAAAATATTGTTTTCATTCAGTTTAAAGAGTCACATTGGCACACACACAGTAGACATAAGTAAAAAGTAGCAAAATCAGTGTTGACCATGTGCAACTCACAAAGAATTAACCGATCCCATCAACTTCTAAGCAAGCCTGCCATCGTTTGTTTTAATTGGGCCCTCCCACCAATGTTGCCACAGACCGGTTAACTCATTGAGAGTTGCACGACTGGTCAGTTTTGGTCGAGTGCGGTATTCGAACCCACGAAGTTCATATCAACACCTGGCCAAGATGTTTCCACGACTTAGCTGACTCAGTTTACCACGACCTGTGGCTTAGCGTCGTTATTTAGGTTTTTATAGTCAGTCCACGCCCCTAGCGGAGAGAACCGCAGTTGCCCGCAGCCATCAGTTACAGATGTTGTGACTAGAGTGCAGCACCAATCAAATTCCGTTACCAGCCATTGCAAATAGAATATAATTACTACGTTAATGGATTAAGGCCTTATTTAAGATAACAATTTGAGTTTCTGATGATACTGTTCCCATCAGGCCACGCCCCCCGCAACTGTGAACTGTGGCTGGTCACATACCCACAATGTCTGATCCAGGCCACTCCCCCCGCAACTGTGAACTGTGGCCGGTCACATACCCACAATGTCTGATCCAGGCCACTCCCCCCACAACTATGAACTGTGGCCGGTCACATACCCACAATGTCTGATCCAGGCCACTCCCCCCGCAACTGTGAACTGTGGCCGGTCACATACCCACAATGTCTGATCCAGGCCACTCCCCCCGCAACTGTGAACTGTGGCCGGTCACATACCCACAATGTCTGATCCAGGCCACTCCCCCCGCAACTGTGAACTGTGGCCGGTCACATACCCACAATGTCTGATCCAGGCCACTCCCCCCGCAACTGTGGCCGGTCACATACCCACAATGTCTGATCAGGCCACTCCCCCCGCAACTGTGAACTGTGGCCGGTCACATACCCACAATGTCTGATCATACTCCGTAGTTCCTGTTATGTTATTTGGTTTATGGTTCCTTGTAATAAATTACCTTAGTGTTAGTGGCATAAATGAACATTGAGTTAAACAATGTTCATTATGCCACTTCCTAGCTATTTTTAACAAACTATTTAGTACTATTATAATTCATGCAGTGTATGTATTCTAAAAAAAAACAATAAGTAGTGCTTCAGGGATTGGGGGTGCTGAAGAAGATAGAAGGGTTTGATTTTGAAACTTACAACGATAGAAGCAGAGTGTACATATTTATAGTTGGTATGTCTGATATAAGTAATGGTTGTTTCAGGCTACTGGACTGTATGTTGCGCTTTAGAAAACCCTCCTTGGTTGAAATAAACACCTCCATCGACAATGATGAAGCCACCAGTACTATTGTTGACCATATCAACAAACACTTCAACACGAGTTTCTACTGTTTTTAGTCTATTGTTACATGTACATTTTGTAAAGTAAAAATACATCAGTGCCTTTTTATTAGTGTAACTTTCTACCTTTAAAATATTTCCATACTTAAACTAGTGCTTCCAGAACGAGCTTGAATATTAAACATTTCATCATTCTATATCAAATATTTTCATTCATCAACTGCACAACATTGGTTCATTGAACAGTTGTACCAGCAATGATTTTCAGACGATTAATATATTTCATATATATATATATATATATTTCATATATTATACATATCTCAAACTAAAAAATTATTTTTCTACAGAATATTATCATCTAAAATATTGTGTTTGGATATAATGTCCTTTCTCTAGAGTGCAAATAATAATATTTTACACTTTAAGTTACAAAATTTGTATAAATCAAACCTCAAAAAATATGTTTACGTTTGATAGTATGTTGTCCTAAACGTATTCTTATTGCTGAATTCAAAAGATTGTCTCAAAAATAATATGATTAGTAGTCTTTACATTTTTTGATGTAGAACCATTTTTGTTGCAGATATTTCATAATATGCTGATTTTTATTATATTTTTCTTTTATTTGCAATACGTGGGACAACAAATATGGGGTATTATGTTATTTAGAACTCAATTCAAGAAAAAGTGTTAATTGTAAATCCACTGAAAACAAACAAACATTTAAACACAAGCTTATACTTAAAATCTTATTTGATATCTCAATTATCTGTTGGTAGTACAACTAAATTTATGATGTGTAAAATAATATTCATGGTAATGCTCACACTTCAACTAATATCACTCTAAATTGATATGTAGCTCTCCACAAATGATATCAATCTCATTTCAATAAATGTAGCCATTAACAACTTTAAAACGACTGTTAACGGCTGTATTAATGAAATATTCTAAAATGTTATTGAAAATAAAAGCTATTAGTTTTTACATACCAGTGTCAATGACTGCAAGACAATTGTTGTAACTTGCTGCAATATCGCTATGTAATTTTCACTCCAAATTCGGATTTTAAACTTAAAACATGTGTATAAATAGTTTTATACAATATAAACTACACGTTCAGAGGTTTTGAAGACAGAAGAGTTTATTAGCAATGTTCCTCCAATCAGCCATTCATTATACAGTCGAAAAAACTGTGTTTTTATTGTGTGTGTTATTTATTTCAGTGGACGTTATAGGTGAGTTGAAAACTAAATTAAATACTGAACTGTTTTATATTAAAAATACACTTTACACTTGTATAAAATCACAAATTAGTCATCACAAAGTTTTTTGTAGTAATGTACCAAAAAATTAAAAATTTATTACTTTTAAAAGTTAAACTTTTACTGAAAAATCTGTTGATGAATCGTCTACACATAAAAGTGTAGACGTAGTTTGATGAAGTTTGGTAAAGTGTTCAAGTAATTTGGTGTATTACTTTGTCAACATGTATGTTAAGAGGCATGTTTTTAAAGTAAGTACCGTTTTTGAATTCTGCCTTTGTAGCGCTGCAGTTGGCATTCCTGCATGCTGCGCTGTCATCTATTGGCAAGCCTAAGACGCCACTTCGGCAAAAATCGACAAAAATTTCTTTTTTTTGTGAGCATTCAAAATGGTGCCAACAATTGAGGTCCCCACTAACTTTTAAGTCGCGCTGCGATTCAATTTCCAAGTGTAACGGAGTGAAATCGGCTGAAATTCATCAGATTAGCGAAGTGTATGGCAAAGTGTTTGACACCTCTAGCGTCAAGAAGTGATTCGAAACCTGCCTTACAAAATTATCACCTTCCTCCTCGCACCGCTAGAAGGCAACGCACTTCCAAAATGCTTGGATTTGTGTACCTCTGTCCCTCTGTCAATACTTTTCAAGCATGAGCACAACTTTCAATAATTTAGTCGTTGGGTAACAATAACAAAAATAATTACAATCAAAATATAAAAAAACACTTCTTAACACTTAAGGAAACTTATAAGATAGCGAACAAATTGTAAACCGTCTGTTCTCACTCAAGTTTTGATCAAC
Source organism: Allygus modestus (assembly GCA_963675035.1). Classification (NCBI taxonomy): domain Eukaryota; kingdom Metazoa; phylum Arthropoda; class Insecta; order Hemiptera; family Cicadellidae; genus Allygus; species Allygus modestus. The sequence continues at coordinate 14,088,991 of OY776115.1, forward strand.
TTTATGCAAAACCTTCAGTAATGACAGAGTGTCGTCCACTTCGTTCCTCGTCATGAACATTTATGAGGCCATCTTTAAATTTTCTAACCGATTTGAGTGCCATTCTATTGCTTATTTTGTTTTTTCCATACACTTCAGTAATCTGCCATTTAATCTCAGCCACTTTCACACCGTTAACATTTAAAAACTGAATCGCAGTCCGATTTCAAAGTTGGCAGGAACCTCAATTGTCGGCGCCATTTTGAATGCTCACAAACAAATGAAAATTCGGTCGATTTTTGCCAAAGTGTCGTCCCAGGCTTGCCAACAGATGCAGGTACACAGCGCAGCATGTAGGAATGCCAACCGCAGTGCTGCAACGGCGGGATTCAAAAAGGTACTTACTTTAAAAACATGCCTCGTACTTTTTTTTATAGAAGAGATTTGTATTGCAGTTGTCTGATTTAAATGTTTCTTTTGCTGCAAACAATGAAACAATTGCTGGAACTCTTTAACCTTACCTTTTACCTTCTTCTAAAGACAAAATGTCTTCCAAACACTGAAATCTGTTAACGACAGAATCAGAGCAAGTTTTCAATATTTGTTTGCAACAAAAGCAGAGTTTACACCAATCACTGTAATAAAATAAAGTTGATAATAGAACAATTATTTAACAAGCCTGCAATTTTAAAATAGTGATTTTTGTTGCCACTCAAGTATAAAAGCCCTATGTGCCTCATACTAGTCACACTTTGGTAGCTGGTCTCTCACAGATTGTAAAATTACAAACATCAGATTGTAAAATTACTAGACCTGACTACACCATGAAGATTCATGAAGTGCAAACAACTTTGTACTACAACCTGTGAAGAAACTGATAAAATTTTACGACATTCATGTTTGTATAAACATTTGAACAAATAAAATCATTTTCTGCCACATGAACACTGAAACTCTTAAGGTTAATTGAGCTAAGCCATGATGTAATTTTGGTGATTTTCTGAAATTTGACACACACGGAAATTCTAATGAACCTTTTGTATGCATTATTCTTGGGATTTTGTTATGCAAACAAAAAAATTTGGCTCAGTGGATTTCCTACTTGATTACAAGCATTCCAAAATCACTTACCTACTTAATTCCATGGCCACGTGTACCCCAAGTGGTATTTGGCCTCGTCAACGAGCTGCCTCCTTGATTGTCGGTCTTCAGCATCTGCTTCAATGACCTGCATCTTCCTCGTATTCCTCAGCACTTGGTCCTTCCATCTCTTCTTCGGTCTTCCTGGGGGTCGTCTTCCCTCTGGATTGCTGTGCCAGATTTGTTTAATGATGTTGTGTTCGCTTTGTCTGCTAACATGACCTGTCCTTCTTCGTTCTCTTTTTGCGTCTGATACAATGTCTGGTTCATTGAACTGATGGTTGATTTGCTATTATATTTTATTCTCTATAAAACATGTTCTTTAACTGGTAAAAATATCTTTTTATTATTGATTTATTTGGACTTTACCTATCGCTTCAGTGTTTAAAACTAGAACTTCTAATTTTAAACACTAGAAGCGATAGGTAAAGTCCAAATAAATCAATAATAAATTCAAATCCATCGCTATTATGAGTTTCAAAAATATCTTTCTTAAAACTTTATTTTCAAAGGTTACCAACTTTCTTTCTATGGTTTTGTTTAGAATCCATGTTTCTGCACCATTAATAAAGTAGGTTGAATGATAGTTTTCTAAATTAGTGTTTATATATCTGTGTATATTTTATTGTTGGTAGAGATTGTATTAAAATTTGTATTCAACGAATGTGTGAAAAGGCCTTCGACTGTAAACTCAAGTAACTGAGTGTGAATCTTTTTCAGGACGTGAGGAGCGGACTTACACAAGACCACCTTTCCTTAATCTGAAGAACATAAAGGATTTGTTCAATCTAAAAAATCTTATTGATGAATTTAATAGTCCAAGGGTAAGTTAAAATTTATTACTTACATAAACTTTCATCTCAATATTATGCTGGACATATCTCACTTTAAAACACCACTATAACACTGTTGTAGCATCTGTTAAAAATTACTACTAAATTAAAATTTTATGATAAAGATAGTTGAGAAATATTTAAAACCAAGTGTTGTTTACAGTGATTCTACCGAGTTTCTGAATAATGCAAAACCTTTCAGAATGGCCGAGGTTTTATCTGAGAACCTGTGTCTTTACAGCAGTTGCTATTTAGTTTTTCATTAAATTGGACATTAAATTGGAAGGATACTCCCAAAAGGCTCCATGGAGGGATTTATTTAAGGTTAAAATTAGGATCAAGAAATATGTTTAAGCATTAAATAAACAGTAAAACTATAGACTACTTGTTTTCAAGGATTGTACCTACCCATTTGAAACAATTAGGTTTAGAACTCGTAATATGTAGATATATGTAAGTATACAATTTATTTGTGTTTTATCACTCAGTAACAACAGTATATGTAAGACATTTATTGTGGATTTGATACTGACATTTGCCTAACTTTACCGTCACATTTTTTATCAGCATGGCACATGCATTTATAATTACAGGATGTAAATAAAAAAATCTTACAACACTTCAAAATATTTTTACCCTAACTTTACTTACTTACAAGACAGTCTTGAACTTGAGTAAGAGAAAATATATTTTGAAGTGTTGCAAGACATTATTAATTACATCCCAAACTTTATAGTATCTCACATTCCACTTGAAATTATTACCTGCATCTCAAAGTGACAGTAGGGATATTTTCACAAACGATTCAAAATTTCAACTCGATTAAATATGTGGTCTTTATTATACAGAAAAATAGAAGTTGTAACAGGTTAAAAGTCCCAACCCCTTGTTCCCAGATAAGCAGGGTGCCCGGGGTGGCAGATATGATGGCACGGTACTGTGACACCGTTGACAAAGCAGCCAACGTTTCCGACAGCCTACCAGAACATCCATTCATAGTCATCGAGTCTGTTTATAATGCAGGTAAACTAATGGTATGTTTTCACAATTCAGGTTTACAGTTAATTTTGTAGTCTAGCCAATATGAATAGAACATTGATAAAACAAATTATTAACTCAAACTCAACTATGAAAGGCTGTGTACTCTTTGTTGTTTTTTTGCCTGCCAAACTAAATAAATGTTTGTTTTATTTGTACCGTCTGTTTGTGTTGTGTTAATGTGTAAAAACTGTGGCAATGTATTCCTTTAATTTTTGACGCCAGTTTTGATAATGGGACAGTGGTGTAGTAATTTATATTTCCTTCATTATTCAGAGGAAGTTAGACTTATATCAAGGTAATTCTTGACAGTACTGCTTGCATCTGTGTACTGCTTCTATCGGGACACTTTTCCTGAGGTCTTATCCCTTCTCTGCACTTCTGTTTTCACTCTTACATAATTTTTTTTTACTAAATTTCTTTTTATATGAAATATAACATGAATATAATAATTTATCTCTTTTCTGCACTTCTATTTGCCTACGTAATTGATTTTGTACTAAATTTTTCTTTATGTGAAGTGCAACATGCATTTAATAATATTACACGATATAATAATGTTTTTGTTTGATATTTCATACAGCTCTGATGGTAATAATTATTTATTTTAAAAAACCTTACGATTTGATCATAGTCTTCCAAATATCACACGATTTCATTAAGTATTTTACAGAAAATTAATTTGTTGATTAAGTTTTAGCTCCTGGATGTTTATTTTATTAGACCCGACATTGTCCGAGTCAAATTTACCCCACTTATACGTATATTTCCATCAACACAGTAAAACAAGCTCTCTGTTTGTTTGTCAGGCAGGAGGACCGTAACAGAGTTGGTGGCTCATGCGCTCGGAGCCGTGTATTCCACTAATCCTCCCAAGATAATGCAGGGGTTCTCCACTGCATTCGACGGCATGTTCCTGCGTCGCAAGTATTACGCTTTGGCCAAATATGCTTCCAGCAACTTGGTGAAGCACGCTCGGAAATTCCAGCCTGTGGTCATGGAGAAGTAAGCATCATACTTATGTTTACATTCCAGTAGACTGATATCCATCTCGTGTAGCAAAGTTTTTAAATATCAAGTTTTTATAAGTCTATTTTTAAGTCTTATTTGAAGCGGACTGTGGGGATTCCAGTGCATAAGTGTGACACTTGGTCTTTGGATAAGACGATCAATGTGTTTACCGTTCACCAGGAGTTGTTTAGTTGGCATATTGGCGAGGGGATTATTAACTTACTGCTCGGCCCTCAACAGCTCTCTGACTGGTCTATACTAGTACAGAGGTCGACATTGGGTACAGCAAAATGAAGCTGTCACAGTATTGGTAAGTCTTTTGGCTATCCAGTGTGACAACTTCCCTTCCTTGGTTCCTCCTTGTCTCTTCTGGGGGCTTGATTCCCAGTTGAGCCTGGATACCCAGTCCAGTCCAAGTTCTTGGAGGGAGTAGTGGATCTTCCTTGCAGCCTGGGAGGAAGGGCCCTTACCTGAGAGTCTTCGATCTGCCGTGCTGGGAGACGAACCGTCTTGGGGCCACCCGACCCCTGAGAGGTTGGAGGCTCTGTGCGATGGCGGTCTTGTCTCGTGGACTTAGGGGGACGTCGGGTTAGAGGGCGAATCGTCCTGGGGTGTTTCTGAAGCGAGAGGCAGACTGACCCCATCCTACCACCTTTCCAATCCCTCTTTTCCCTCTTTCCGGTGGCTGTACAATATCCCAAGGGAGAAGTGCCTAGCCGGCTATGCCGGGGCCTCATAACCCCCCCAAAACAAACAAACAAACAACCTTACTGCTCACAGTCTGACCTAAATGTTCCTTTTGAGCCAGTTTATTTTAACCACCTGACTATCTCATGACCCGATTAGTAGTGAACTGATTATGTTATTGAACTTCTGGCCAATTGAATCAAATAAAAAGGGGTAATAGTTTAACTAGGGGTACACTCTATTATTGCGTAATGAGATGAGCCCAAGTAATTACCATTACAAACAGCATTTACTACTCACAGTATACCGCGACACCTTTTTAATAATGATCCATTAACACTAAATAATTCTATTGTTATTACACCTTAATGATTTAATTCAAATACACATCAATACAAAGCTTAAGAACTTATAGGTCTGAAAACTGATTGGTCAGTCATATTAAAAATCGATTGAGAGTAGGTACTCGCCCCCTCCTTCTATCGGGGGAGGGGAGAGGGACTATAGCCTCAACAGAGTTACGCTATTTAGAGTACAATGAGGTCCACAGTCCTCAAGGTTTATTCTGTCAGATCAGTAACCACCGAAGTAATTATTTGCAATCTTTGTTCCCTATTGGAGCAGCCCCCCTAACCCCTCAACTAATATTGTACCTTGATATTATTGTTAAAATGTATATAAATACAGTACTAGAAGAACGTCAGTCTTGGATTGGCCAGTCAGCGGATTTAGAGTAGTTTCTTGCCCTCTCAGTCTCAAGGGCCCCCCCCCCTTGAAAGAGCCAGCGAAAGTAAGAACCATGTCCTGTATGTAGCAATGTACTTACAGTAACACCGTTTGTTACAGCCCAAGGGGAATCAGTAAAATATAAAACTGTGAGGGAAACAAAAACAATTTACTAACATGTTAGAAAATTTTACTTAACTAAATATATTTTTGGGCCGAACAACTCTACAAAAATGAGTACTTTATAGTATTAAGTCTTTCATAAATACTATGTCAATCATTATTAAATCTTCATAATTAATATTCTGATATTTGTATAAACTTGGACTATCAAGATGGTGGATATACCAAAAACAGGCTTCATCAGCTTCAATTCTAAAGTAATAGAAATGCCCAGTCTATTTGTTTCTATGGTCTATGATTTATACATGTATTATTTGTTATAGTTCCATGAGAATTTAACTCTCTGAAACCATGATGGTGGCCACAGGTGGTAGTCAGTGCGCAGTACACCATCCAAGGCCGACATGTGGTGCGGTATTGGCTGATAGTTGCGCAATGTTAACCTGCCTACCTCCAAATTGTATTACCACTATTGAAAATATTCTAAAACTACAATATATTTTTCATATTGGCATAAGTAGAGGATATGGAGTTTTCACAAGGTAAATCCAAATTCTCACTTTGAGAATTCCCAAAAGAGAGGTTTGGCACCGAGTTTCAAAACATCCTCTTCGTGCCACATTATTACAAGAATGCCCCCATTGCAAAGAAACTTGCATACCCAGCGAATTAAAACTGCATACATAAAATGTATCTACTACATATGAAGCTATACTTACAAAGTTTAATGAAAGTATTTTTATGGTAATGTTACTAGTAGACACGGGTAAACTATAATTTAAACTGAATTCAAAGTTACTTGTGTGTTCTGCTAGTGTTCATGGTAACAATAAACAAATCTATATCAAAGAGATTAGTATTTGGATTTTAGAGAGCCGCGGGGCCGTAAGGGATTTTTGTTAGAATGTCAAGTTTTTCTGAGTTACATTGGGGGAACTATACTAAAAAAATTGTATATTAGATCATATGTATTTAATGATAGAAAATTGTGTACTTCTCTTTTGTTATTTTAAAACAAAATTTGTAATAAATAATAAACTTTAAACACATTACAGCACTGTAAATACTATAACGAAGCATAGAAATCCATAAACCTTACATTGATGTACTTAAAACCATGAGACAGACTGAGGAAATGCTACATTTCCCAAGAACCTCTAAAACAATGGAAGCGCATGAGGTACGGTCGAGAATGGAGGCGTGTGAGATACGATCAAGTGCCGACTGCGCGATAAGTACATACGGCAATTCTATGTTTAATTTTCCATAAAAAACCAAGTCGTTTTTACTAATCAGTGATGGAAAATGTCCGCAATCATTTCTTAAATAACATATTTGTCAAAACAGAGGCATAGAGTTTCTCGGGGTGTCAAGTTACCGAGTGTAGAGTTACCGAGTGTCGAGTTACCGTGTATCGAGTTACCAAGTGTCGAGTTACCGAGTGTCGAGTTACCGAGTGTCGAGTTACCGAGTGTCGAGTTACCGAGTATCAAGTTACCAAGTGTCGAGTTACCAAGTGTCGAGTTACCGAGTGTCGAGTTACCGAGAGTCGAGTTACCGAGAATTGAGTTTGTGAGATTCTTCTGTACCATTTAATACAGAATATTGTGTTGTATTTATTATAAATCTTGAATGACTCCTATACTTGTCAATTAATTTTCAACAATGTGTGTCTGAATTTAAAAATATATTGAGATATACATGATTTAAATGCAAAATCATAACTCGGTAAAGAAAATGTTTTTCTCAATCTGAGATTAGCTCATTAATCGAGTCATAATTTCTGACATAATAACTTTGGCTTGGTGGCGCAGGTATTACTACGACCAGGCCATTTTTGTGATCGCCAAGACCTACGTAGACACTCCGTTACCTGGTGCCGGTGATGAAATCTACAAGTGGCCGAGCGACCTGGTCAAACCTGATCTTGTCTTCTTCCTCAACTTTCCTGATGACCCTACTACAAATCTTTTCACTCAGAAGTAAGTTTTAAATGAAAAAATGCATTTCAGTTTAAAATTTGTTGTGAAGGTAATTTTAAAGTTTTCCTATGTTCAGTGTATTTTAATGGACTTGTACTAAGCAATTTCTTGAGTAGCGCCATACATGTTGTTACAATTTCACAAGAAATAATCAATTACATCTCACAATAATACCAAATATATTTACTCTTATAATGTACTCATACAAGACATACTTAAAATATGGTACAAAGCGATGGATTTCAACCAGTTATCGTCAGGCCCAAACAGGGATCAGAAGTTTTGGTTTTATCAGAATTTCCTCTGATTTGACCTGATGACTAGTCAAAATCCATTGCCTTGTACTACTGCTTATGTATATTTATTGTCTTGTATGCAAGTGCAGTACTTACACAACATAATCCTACACTCTAATACGAGCAATGTCTGTTTGTTTGTATGCAAAATTTATTTTCGGAATCCAGTGGAAGAATTTTGCTTAAACTTTGGAAATATAGGGGCTTTTGGACCTAAAAAACCTATTGGTGGAAAATATGTTGTTAACAAACTCATTTTAAAGTTAACAATTTTGTTATTGGGCTTATGAAGTTTCAAAGTAGTACTTGATACATGGTAATGCAACAACGAGTGATTTCTTGAAGACGGTGACTAGAACAATTGAATAAAGATTGCGTATAGACATCCTTTCACCCATGAAACTAATAAAAAATCGGTCTTCCCGGTACTATTGACTAAACTATCATAATTAATTGTAAATTTGAAGTCTGAAAAAATAGTTTAACAAAATTTATGTTAATGAATGGATGTTCTGGTAGACTCTCGGAAATGATGTGTTTTGTCAATGGTTGCATCTCTGTTGTTTGTAAGATTAATTCAAATAAGTTACCAATTGTTGTTAACATGAGTAAATCGATTGTTTGCACAGGATGGTGCAACTGTTCCGGACCATGAACGATCCAGCTGTGATAGAAGTGGACGCAGGCCACTCGGTGCACATCATGGCCAACAACATCATCCACCACATCAACACTCGGCTGGAGCGAGAGTACCCGCTGCTATCGGACCGCCCGCGGGAACCTCTGCTGTGAGAGACAGCTGTGACGAGACTGTGGTTATGGGGGCAGACACACGAGGACAAACTAACTGTTATCATTGACTATAGATACAGAAGTTGACTTCTCATTGCCATTGTAAAAGCTGTCCCTATTATTGTGTGAGTCAGGATTCGAAGAGGACGTAGTTACACTAATCACCAACAGTATACTACTTATCCTCTCAGGATGGTATAATGCAATAGTTGGTGAGTCAGGAAGCAAACGTAAGTTTGTTATCACTTGGTTTCTGAGGTGGAGACTTTTTACAAGTTAAGGTAAATAACTAAGATAAATAGTTGATAACAGCACACTCTGTCGGTGACTTAATCAAACTACGTCCACTTCAAATTCTGGCTAACACTAAAAGAGGGATAGCTGGGCCATATAGATGGTTGTCTCCTTCAGTATATATAGTCAGTGCTAACACTAAAAGAGGAACAGCTGGGCCATACAGATGGGATGTCTTCTTCAGAATACAGTAAACCTCGGATTATCCAGACTAATGTGGCGGAATATAGATCCGGATAGTGAAAAATCCGGATAACTTGAAGCTACTATATCTTCGCATAAATATCGATCAGGACACTAGCACCTACAAAATTGATGCTGGAAATTGCAAAGGAAGACTTTAAAACAGAATAGAAGGGCGGATTTTACTAACTATTGTAACACACAATAAACACACAGCTATAACACAATATAACCTCACAAGTTATAGTTAGTAATAAACCATCAACAGTAACAGAAGGCGTGAAATTACAGTTGGTTGCACATGCGCTACCGGCCCGACTGTACAGTGACTCACTCTATATTGCAGTTTCTATGATACATCATGGGTACGTTAATGTATTGGGGTTGTATCTGAGACATAGAAGAAGCTGGCGTGGGGGTAAAATCACGTTTTGACTGTAATTTACAATATTTTTATTTTGAACCTCGTACGGTTGATACAAGATTCGGATGATTCGGGTCTGGATAATCTGAGGTCTACTGTTTATAGTCGATGCTGTTATCGTGACAGTGACATGCAAGACCAGTTTGTAGTATAGGGAGAAAAAGGCAAACCCCACCACGTTTTCTTCTAACCACAATGAGGGATGAGGGAAAGTGTTACCCATTCCATTCGTAAACACCACAGACCACAGAAAAAAGTAGACTGGGCAACTCTATTACATTAGCATTGCAGGTGGTGAAGCATGTTTTTGGCAAGTCCGCCAAAGAAGTGGTCCAAGTTTATAAAAATAATAAAATATTAATTGTGGAGATTTAATAATAATCAGCATCATATGTATTGAAGACTGGAAACTACAACCAAAGCACTAATTTTGTAGAGTTGTTACTTCCACAATATAATTATTTAGGTATGAGTTTATAATAAATATTTAGTAGATGGTGTTTGTTTCTCTTTCATTCTAAAAGTCACTGATTCTCCTTGGGCTGTAAGAGATGATAGCGACAGAACGTTATTCTTCCTTTCTTATATAGTTTAAAACATAATTTTTATAACCCCTGGTTCAAAATAATGTTATTAACTGTTGTAAAATACTGCTAATCGATATAGCATAGTGAAAAATCAAGAGTTAACAGAGTGTAACCATTCAAGCTTCTACTAAATAAATTGATGTTAGTAAATAAAGTAATTTAATTTTAGGTACACTTGTCGCAGAATATCTTGCTTAACCTGTGGGAATTGTTTTCAGTTCAAACAGTTGGAGTATAGCGAGCTTTAGACATCGGATTACATCTGTCATCTGTTGTTTCCATCATCTGTTCAGTAAATTAATCATAATATTGTTGTTAAGTAAACAAACCGTCAACGGCACAAGTGAAGCTCGAGATGGTGCAGTTGGTTATCTCAGTCACTCCGGCAGTGGAGTAAGCCACAGGTCAAGATCGATATTCCGCGTGAAGTGTATATTAGTTTATTCAAATCGTTCAAAATAAACACATGTTTTAACTTCTATGATTTTTTTTAGAGCAAAGTCACAATACAAGTAACACTATCTTTTGGGGCTCAGGGAAATTGCAGGCTGCCACCTTGGTGGTCCAAGTATTAATTTGTGCTTCACTTTTATCCCTGGATCAAGGCGACATTAAATAAACAGGCCGTAATGCTCCCCCGACATTACGTCTTCATATGCGAAGCCAATGACGTTATGTTCTGTTTGTGATCAGCTGATTGTAATTGAGAGCTTACAATAGTCTATTATATTTTGGTTTACCAAAGAGAGAGGAAAAGTAGCAGCTGATCACAAACGGTAAATTATGTCATTGCCGTCGCATATGATGACGTAATGTCGGAGGAGCATTACGGCCTGTCTATTTAGTGTTGCCTTGCCTGGATGCCCAGTCTACTTTTTTCTATGGTCTGTGATACACACCCACTGGTGAGAAAAACTTGTTGATAGTATTATGTAATTTTCTAGGCAATAACTGGTACTGTGACTTAAATTACTCCATCTCTCTCGCACAAATTATATTTTTAATGGGTGAAACAATGCTTCTACAGAAATATTTAAGATGTATTCAATTATTTATAGTTGTCGTATACAATATCAAATCGTGCTGCAAGAGTCCAAGTCTTTGATTTTCCTTGAGTTTTTCAAATTGTGAATGTTTTGAGTTATAAAAATTACCTACACACAACGTCATTAAGATCACATTCACTCTATAGAGGAGCAAACGTACCCAGAGAAAACTCAGAGCCCACCTTTCAATGTCAATCCTTTTAGTCAGGGAACTCCTACACACTGTTCAAGGAGTTTTCAATCAAGAATGTTTTGAGGTGGCATTTGAATAACATTTGATTGTCAACACGTTGTTCAAGATGGTTGGGTAGGCTATTTAGAACCTTTGCTTCTGCCTGTGAAGGTAATCTACCACCAACCACAAGTCTACATTCATCCACTTTTATTGTGTAAGTGATTTTGGACACACAAAATAAGAGTACTTCAAAATCTACATATTAAAAAAAATCCTGCTTTTTGTTCACTCACTTCCTGAAGTTAATACTTAACCGATTTTTATGATTCTTTTTTTATTCAAACGATAATTTCAAGTTCTAAGTCACTGTCAAGCCAGAATTTCAATTTAGGCCCCAGGGCTCCTGCCCCACGGGAGTTCCAAGTTCCCATGTTATTCATATGGAGGAGAGTTTTATTTGGTTTATGTCACATGAGGTTTTTCACAGCTGTTATAAGGATTATATTCACAAAATATTGCGAGGGTGCAGCTCGTGTATATTTAAGGCAGGATCAGTATTCCTATCTCCCTTGTCTTATGCAGAATCTACTTTTTTGAAGTCTTCTCATTTTGTGTGATTAACAGGATTACAGGATTAACAGCTGAGATGAAACAGTGGTTTTAAAAGGTAATAATAATTGCTTTAGCCAATGGCAAGTATACAAGGAATGCGATTGGTTAGCACCCCCTCCTCTCCAAGTAATTCTGGAGTGGGGGAAGCCATTCCCCTCGCCACTATATCTCCATATCTTTCCTGCATTAAAAAAGGGACAATTTCAATAAAACTCATCAGTAGTATGAATCCCGTATCGGTTATGTAATTATGAGTTTCCCAAAATTTAAATCCCTTATGTATTGCTTATTCATCACCAACAAATTACAATATATGTAAAAGTCCTTGATTTTGAACTTTTAGAACATAGTTTTTAGCAAATTTCGCCTATAGGGAAGAAGCTATTACAGTAGTCGGCATGGTAAGACCTAGGACCGGGACAATGAAAACTTTTTGAGTCTCAAACAACCTAGATTTTCATGAACTTAAAAATGCTAAATTGCTGAACAGGCAGGCACATTCTGTACAAGCATTTAATTATCGGTTATAAACTGTTGTGGAATGTGGAGTGGTGTTTGTTTAAATTTTAAAAAATGTTTAATGTTTTGCCACCATCTTGGATCCGCCATTTTGGAGTGAGCTAATGTTCTTAAAATGTAAAGATGGGATTGTAACCCTTCAGTTTTAAAAATTTGTCCATGGAAAAACCAACGCCAGAATCCGTTTCTATTTTCCACCGGTCGTTCTCATGATATTGACACTTTCTGAAATATTAAACAAATACCCCCGTAGCAGCAAACCTGTGTACTCAGCGAATTTCCAATGCATATATATTATGTATCTTAATACCACATAAAGTCATATATCAAGTTTCATCAATATACATTCATAAATAAACGATTTATGACATTTTAATTATTCTCCATAAGAATAACATGGCGGCTGAGTATGCAGGTTTGCTGAAGCAAGGAACATAAAAAATGGGGTTTTATACAAATATCAATATAACTCATGTAGGTAAAGCCACATACCAAATTTCATTAATTTATTTTCATAATAAAGGGAGATAACACGTTACTTATTCTCCATAAGAATAACATGGGGCTGAGTAAGCAGGTTTGCTGCTACGGGAGCCTTTGGTAAAAAATAGTTTTTTTGAGCAAATATCAATGGTCCACAACCAGATGAAGCCGTATACCAAGTTTCATCAGTATACGTTCACAAATAAGTGAGATATAAAATTTTTATTTTCCTCCATAAGAATAACATTAGACAACGTACTGTGTTTAGCACTTTCAATATCTCGGTACCCAACTGGCGTAGAGAAATGATCAAAATACCAAATTGTGTGTTTTTTTAAGCTGAATCCAATGGGAAAAACTAAAATTTGACTATTTCCAAACTTATATGTAAAAAATTCGAAAAACCCATTTTTGGGGTATAAAACCCCCCCAAAGTACCCCTTCGGATAGAGCGATCTGGCTGGTTTTCGAACTTAAAGTCACGGTAAATGTTGCTTTACACGTTTATACCAAATTTCATCAAAATCGGATAATTTTTACGAGAGTTATCGTGCTCACGGACACACATATATCACGGATATATATATATACAGTTTCGAACGAATGGTGTTTTTGGGGTCTGGGGACCTCAAAACTAAAAGTTATCATGGTCCCGGGCCTAGGTCTTACCATGCCGACTACGGTAATAGCTTCTTCCCTATAGGGGAAATTCGCTAAAAAGAGCTAGTCAAACAACAAAAGTGGGCTGACACGTCTTCTGGTTTACTTTCTGCCTCCATTGAGTGCACTCTCTTCAATGTTTATTTGCTTGTGTGATGTATTAAACCCTTGAACATGTTTTGCCTTTCGTGGTACGCTATTAAAACACGTTATGTGGGTAAGGATTAGTTATAGAATAAGCAACAGTACTATTATGAAACTGTGTGCGGTCTGGGTCTGACCTGTGTAACCTGGTAGACAAAAATGGAACTATCTAGTTCTGCTCTACAGCCTGATCCGATACAGTTGTAGCATTGACTATACACACTACGTGACTATAGTGACTACACATGCTATTGACTATACACTCATGTAGTGTGTATAGTCAATGGTTGTAGTCTGATCAGTGGCTGAGCAAACTAAGGCCTTATCCTCCCGGGTGGGGTAGCGTTTGGATCGAGGGTTCGAATCCTATCTCAGTTGGTGGATATTATGTGCAACTCATAGAGAGTTCATCTGTCTGTGGCAGAGTTAACGGGGGGGGGGGGGACCTGAAGCAAACGATGAACGGTTTGGGTCCAAGCTGACAGGATGGGTGAATTCTTTGTGAGTTGCACATCTGTTTAGGTGTTTTGCTACTTTTCACCTATACTTACTGTGTAGCATTCAAAATATATTTAAAAAGTACCAACATAACAAGACAAATTCAACCCTTCATTCAAAAACTTCAGTCTCAAAGGGTGGACAATTTTACCTTAACCCTTTGAGTGCTTAGCTTCTGAAAGGAGTAGTTGAATCCGTGATGTTTTGTTGATTTTTTTAATATATTGAACGCCTGAACAGTTAAAATTAATAAAAACGTGCTTCCGCTGGACACACACAGTAAAGGATAGGTAAAAAGTAGCAAAACACCTGATCAGATGTGCAACTCACAAAGAATCCACCCATCCCGTCAGCTTGGACCCGAGCCGTCCACCATTTGCTTAAGGTCCGCCCTTCCCCTTCAACTCTGCCACAGACGGGTGAACTCTCCATGAGTTGCACATAAAAACCACCGACTGCGATGGGATTCGAACCCTCGATCCAAGTGTTACCCCCGGCCGGGAAGGTAACGCCTTAGACCGCACAGCCACTGGTCAGGCTAGCAGCTGCAGTGGATCAGTTGGTATTATAGAGACTAGGCGCTGGACGAGGTAGTTCAATTCGTGTCTACCAGGTTTCACCACATGTCAGACTCAGACTGCAGACTGAGCGCCTAACGGTACAATCGCTTGTGAAGCATTAACAGAGTTTATTGATAACAGATTCAAAAGACGATATATCGGGCCATAGCACTGAAAGGGTTAAAGGATATACTTAACGAAATCCTGCTTGTATTTTGAATTCAACCTGAAAATGCAAGCAATTTAAAGATTTCTGAAATTGCAATTGATTGAACTTTTTTAAAGTTGAAGATAAATCTTAAAATTAAATTGATTAAAACATGGGATATGACACATTTTTCCTACTTCTTTAAAACTAGTAAATTACGTCCTTACTGGAGAGAACAACTTTACTTATTTGCATATTCCACTTTGAGAAGACACAAGGTGTATGTCTTATAAAGTACCAATTAAAAGATAAGCAAATCACCAACACGCATGTAAATACTGCTAATAACATGTAATTAGTAGTTCTACATTCTTCTGTAGTTTATGATTGTAACATATATTTCTTAGTATATTGACTGTTTATATAATGATTACAAATGTAAATAGGCCTACCTGCACTTTTGTTCTCTTTTTAAAGATTGTTGATTTCTGCTCTTGTGCAAAAGGTGAGTTCACAGTGTTACATTTAAATGACTCAATATGTTTTTGTTATTTTACAAACCAAGAAAATTCATTATCATGTATTTTAGCTCCAAAAACTTGCTTTGTTAATTTTTTCCAGTGACTTCTCACTGTTTTCTATAAATAAAAGTCTACTTGGATTTAATTCTAAATACGTTTGTTTAAATAATATTTTTCCCAATATATTTGGATATAGTATTAACTATCACAAACTATTTCTTAGTAGGAAGTATCTATTACTAGGATAAAACTAAATTTGTTAAAATAAATTAAGCTGTGCAAAATGTATTCCTAAAATTAAGTCTTTAATCATGAAATGTTGTTTCAAATGAATTTAGAAGGAGCGATGAAAACCCTATGGTGAGATGATTATTTATTAACAATTGTTTATTATTCCAGTTGGTTTTGTTTATAACCCATGGAACTCGCAAAGAACGCTAATAGTGTTCTACAGCTTAAGGGAGACTCTGAAAACATTTGAAATGCCAAAGGTATTGTAGATCTTAAAACTCAATTTAATTTTTGACAACGTATTAAAAAAAGGACTCTCTATAAGGATATTTTTGTAGAGAAAATCCTATTGTAAAACTAAAAGAACATAGTCATGACGGTAATTATTAGAAATAACAGATTGTGGGTGTTAAAAACATAACAAATTAGGAGCGTGAATGTTTGTTTCGATTACGTGTAACTCAATCATATGAAAAGTAGTCGTCCGATCAGGTTAAATTTAATTGTTATGCATCAATGTTCTTCATTTTCCAGAATAGCGATTGTTTTAGGGAAAAAAGTGGAAAAGTATGTAATAACCTAATGCAGTTATTCAAATATTTGGTTTATGTTATACATCATAAAACTGAAATTATAGTGGTGAATTCTTGGAATAAACTTGTGTTCAAGGTTTTAAGCAAAAATAAGCACAACAAAATAATCAAATGATGTCCTTTAATTCATCTGAGTAAATGATAACTAATGAAAACATGATTTTTACTATTGAAATACTATACATTTTATTGATTTGTTTTGACTTTTTTATCAAGTTATCAAACGTAATCTTACAGGTACCGGGACGCAGTTTGTTACAATAATTCACCACAACCACGCCATGCAAAGTTTGAGGTATGTAGTAGCATTACCTTTTCTTTCTTTAAAATAACATTTATGATTTAAAATTTGTATAACCACTGTAAGACAACCTACTATAAGGTAAAATTTGATCATAGATATTTTATTGATGTGCTTATTTTACTTTTCTCTCCAAAAGCCTGATCTTTTAACTACTGTATTATTAAATACTAGCGATCGCCCAAAGGTTGAAATTCTACCAAAAATTACGCTACGTAAACCCAAAGCAGCACAAACGAATAATGACTATTTGCGTGAATGTTTTGCCATATCCTGCATGAGCAGTTAAATAAAATGCATTTGAACCAGTGTCCTTATGCTGAACTTCACTGGGTAACCTCTTTTCTCTCTCCCTCTCCCCCTCCCACCACCCCCTCCATCACCCACTCCCCCTCACACTCAGGTTTTTGTATGTGGAGTTAAAACGGATAAGAGAAGGGTGTTACAATTCCAGTATTCAGTAGTATGTTTTATTTACATTAGTCCTGAAACATCTGTTCTTGCTGATGTGCTAGCATTTTTGATTATATCAGCTGTCAAATATACAGTTAATTTGATTACTGTTCTTCCATAAGATTAACATAGAAACTTTGAAGGCCTGTGGGGTCCAGCCCTGAGGGCAGATTTAAATTAATTATAAGGGGTTTCTGCACATCTACACGACAATACCTTTCTAACGATATGTGTGAATTTCTCCTACAATGCACACATGCTGAGAAAAAAATAGTTTTGTACTTGCCCACTAATATAATGATGCTTTGTTTGACAGGGATATCAAAATGTGTTTACCATAAGTTGTTCTATAACTTAGGTATTTTAATTTACATTCCACTCGATTATAATACCTGATATTGTATATATGCAGGTGAACATATTTCTAAACAATAATACTACTATATTTGGTCCAAGTTGGTCGTTTGATTTTAAATCTCGTTCTGTGTTTTGCTCCGTCTAAATATCCTCTATTGTTAAAAATATCAGTGCAGTCATTAATCTGATATCAGTGTATAGCGAAAATACCCCCGTAGCAGCAAACCTGCGTACTCAGCGAATTTCCAATGCATATATATATATATGTATCTTAATACCACATAAAGCCACATACCAAGTTTCATCAATATACATTCATAAATAAACGATTTATGACATTTTAATTATTCTCCATAAGAATAACATAGCGGCTGAGTATGCAGGTTTGCTGAAGCAAGGCACACAAAAAATGGGGTTTTATACAAATATCAATATAACTCATGTAGGTAAAGCCACATACCACATTTTATTAATTTATTTTCATAATGAAGGCAGATAACACGTTACTTATTCTTCATAAGAATAACATGTGGCTGAGTACGCAGGTTTGCTGCTACGGGAGCCTTTGGTAAACAATTTTTTTTTGAGCAAATATCAATGGTCCACAACCAGATGAAGCCGTATACCAAGTTTCATCAGTATACGTTCATAAATAAGCGAGATATAACATTTGTATTTTTCTCCATAAGAATAACATTAGACAACGTACTGTGTTTAGCACTTTCAATATCTCGGTAACCAATTGACGTAGAGAAATTATCAAAATACCAAATTGTGTGTTTTTTTAAGCTAAATCCAATGGGGAAAACTAAAATTTGACTATTTCCAAAATTATATGTAACAAATTCGAAAAACCCATTTTTGGGGTACAAAACCCCCCCCAAAATACCCCTTCGGATAGAGCGATCTGGCTGGTTTTCGAACTTAAAGTCATAAAGTTGCTTTACATGTTTATGCCAAATTTTATCAAAATCGGATAATTTTTACGAGAGTTATCGTGCTCACGGACACATATATATATATATATACAGTTTCGAACGAATGGTGTTTTTGGGGTCTGGGGACCTCAAAACGAAAAGTTATCATGGTCCTGGGCCTAGGTCTTACCATGCCGACTACGGTAATAGCTTCTTCCCTATAGGGGAAATTCGCTAACATAGAGCTACAACAAAAACTGCAGTCATAAGATAAAAAAAAAATAACAAAAGCAAATTACATTTGAATACACAACACAACTGCACAAGTCCTACAAACATTACGGAACAACTAAATGTAATGGGTATTTAATTTTTAAATTTTATTTCAATATTATACATTGCTTCTTTTAATCTTCAACTATGCATTTAAAGAATGTATCTAATTTTAGAATGCATTTTGATTTTGTTATTATACAACTATTGGTTTCCCGCTCCCCCCACGGAGATCTCGCAAAGAGATGAGATGTTTTGAAAACTTTATATTATATTCAGCTGAGCAACTAATAAAATATAACTCCTCAAGATTAACATTAGAACTTTGAAAGCCTATGTGGCTAGCCCTAAAAGTGGATATTGTCCATACTGTCAAAGGGACACCTAGAAAGTAAGAGCTTTTAATTAATACCAAACATATATACAACAAAATATTTTTGTAGGTCGAAAATCACTTCACAAATATCTAGAATTCTTTTAATGTTATAGATAGTAAGGAAAATGTTTTTTGGTTAGTATTGTGTTTATTGGTGTTATTGGGAACTAATGGCTTACAAGTTAAATGTAACAAGTCTGTTTGTAAACATTCTGTTCTAAATCTTCAGTCCATGAACAGAACAGAGAGAAGAGTTGAATCAGTGTATAAGTGGATACACCACTATACAAACTATCAGTGGATAAACCACCATTCTGAATGTTTTGGGGGTTTTCACATAAGTATAACTACCAATAACACTTATGAAACAGAAAAAATATTTCAGATCTTTGTTTTTCTTTTTTATTTCCTTGCAATTCGCACATATTTTTATAACCGATTTTTTAAATTGGGCTTGCATTTTAATTTGATGATACAGTAGTAAAATGCAATTGGGAGGAATGAGGATCAACAGATCTACAAAATTGTATGACACAACTTGTAAAGGCATGTTGATTCTAGTTCGCAAATGACTCGAAGGTACAGGAAGTACTGTATGCCTTTCATAACGAATGTCAGCTAACAGAAGAAGAAGAACAAAGGTTGGAAGCCTTAGAGAACCAGAGCGAGATACGGCGCAAACCTTTCATCGTCGTCGAGGGATCCGACCGAGACAGTCTGTACCTTTTATATTTTATATACAAATTTGTGCTAGCTTGAAAACAGATGATAAAAGGGGAGCAAAAACTCATTTAACAATGACAGAAAGTTTTGAAATAATGGCAATAACATTACCAAACTGCACGGTTTATTTACTTTTTGTATATGTTCACTATATGGCTTTTCATCCCCTACCGAGTTCACCAAAGAAGCTTTCTAAAAATTTTCCACTTTCTTTCGAAATTTCCAGTGCTGAATTCCTCTTTAATTACAACATTTTACGTAGGATCAATATACAGTAGCTAGGATGCCACTCAGTGAATATACGATTAGTTGAAAGATAAAGTATGATTAATTGTGATACACAGCGTACAGGACACTTTATGTAAGGATTCTACGCTTTCACGACTCATCGATTGCGATGTTGGGAACCTCACTATGTCTGTGGGAGATCACCTCGAATAGATGAACTTTGGTATTTTGAAATATTCGATTATTCAAACTTTCTCCGCTCCCCCTGAGATTCGATTTATCGAGGTTCCACTGTATTATGAACTTTAACAGCCCACTTTTTGGTAAATTAACTAAATTGTTTAAAAATTTAAAAAACTCCACGGTGTGTTTTTAAAGTAAGTACCGTTTTTAAATTAGGCCATTGTTGTCATTCCCGCATCCTGCGCTATGTACCTGCTATCTATTGGTAAGGCTGGGGACACCACTACACAGCAACAAACTACCATGTTTAAATTTTTTTATGAACATTTAAAATGGCGTTGCCGGTTTAGGACCTGTGATTTGTGAGGTACGCACTGTGATTTATTTCTAAGTGTTAACGGTGTGAAAGCGGCTGAAATTCATCGGCAGATTAGCGATGTGTATGGCAAAATCACGAGCAAAAACTGAGCAATGAAATGTCATGCAAATGAGTTAGAACATTTAAAGATTACCATGCACACAAGTATTAATGAGGAAGAACGAAGAGGGCTATCTTCTGTCATTACTGAAGATTTGGTGCATAAAGGTGATCAAAACGTGAGAGAAAACAGACGGTTTACGATTTTGTCGTTATCTAATGAATTTCCTACAGTGCCAAGAAGTGTTCTTTATGCAATTGTGACCAAAGGAAAAAATTGTTAGTTAGCTTATATAGTTGTGCTCACACTTAAAGAATGTTGACTGAGATGCATAAAACTAAGCATTTTGGGAGAGCGTTATCTTTTCTTGTGCAGCACGAGGTAGAAGATAATGATTATTTAAACCAATTTGTCACAGACAACGAAACCCTTCTTGACACTAGAGGTTTTGAACACTTCGCTAACCTGCCGATGAATTTAAGCCGTTTTCACACTGTTAACACTTAGAATTACTGTGCGTACCTCAAAAGTCTCGGGATTCTCAACCGGTGGTGCCATTTTGAATGCTCACAAAAAATGTAAACATAGTCCATTTTTATCATTGTGGTGCCCATGCCAATACTGCAGGTACATAGCGCAGGATGCAGGAATGCCAACTACAGCACTAAAACGGCGGAATGTAAAAACGGCTTTAAAAACACACCTCATATTTATTCTAATCCACATTCAATTTGCAGCGAGACGGATAGTCGCAAAAAAGCTGGCTTACAACATGAAGGCCTTGTTGATGAGGAACCCTCCCACCTGCCTGAACCAGATGAGGGACTACTTCCATGACAACCTCGTGCTGCGGAGGGCTTACTTCTCCCTGTGCATGTACGCCGGCGCCATCAACGTCACCAGACACTGGTACAACCACACCGTCATCATGTCAGCGTGAGTCTCACTCAGTAGCGAATGGAAAAGTGAGCTATTAGCGTCACCCGTATGGGGAAAATTTAGCCCAGGGCTAGAAGTTCCTAATGTGACCCCCTGAACATGTTTTGGGCAGTCGATCAGAATTATATATATGTATATGTGTGTGTGTTTTGTGTGTGTGTGTGTGTGTGTGTGTGTGTGTGTGTGTGTGTGTGTGTGTGTGTGTGTGTGTGTGTGTGTGTGTGTGTGTGTGTGTGTGTGTGTGTGTGTGTGTGTGTGTGTGTGTGTGTGTGTGTGTGTGTGTGTGTGTGTGTGTGCAATTACACTCTAGTGGTCAGATTTTTTGTCCAGTTTCAAATTTGGTAGGGAAATTCCTTTCTATAATCAGTTGGACGATTTGATGGGCAAAACAATCGGAAAACTCTAACCCCCTTTTTGGGGGTTTTAATTTTGCAAATTTTGAGTTGTTGGGCCTCAAAAGTGTCAGAAAAGCCCCAAATGTAACATTTATGCTTAAACTATAGGGTGTAAAAAACTGAACATTTTAAGCCCTCTCTCATAATTTTAACACAAATATTTACGTTATTAAAGAAAATGTAAATTTACTTAACACAGTACGTTGTCTTATGAGGATTTTATATGGTAAAAGGTTTTCATTGTGTTTTTATTCTACAGACTCCATCTTATAGCGTTTGGCCAAATATTTCTTTCAGAACTTTGCTCTCAAAGGTTACAGGGTTTTTTTTACATTTTTTGTTGTTCTGACTTAGTGACACTTACTATTTTTTTGCACAGTTTAAATTTCTTGTTGTGCAACAGCAAATTTTGAGCTCATAAAACCTTGTTGGATGGAAGCAGTTAGCCCTACACAAAATATGTTCTGTCCAACAGCTACTGGCACGATCAAGCAACCTTCTCCATAGCCAAGAAGTACTCCCTGCGCAACATGCCAGCGTTGGACTCCCCAATATACGAGTGGCCCGAGGACTTGATACCTCCCGATGTCGAGTTCTTCATCAATACGCCTCAGACCAAGAATGACCCTGATGCACCAATCAGCATGTTTCACCCGAGGTGAGATGTACAGTAAACCTCAGATTATCCGAACATGAACCATACGGATCCCGGATTAGCCGGACGAGGTTGTCCAAAATAAAATTACAGTCAAATGTGATTTTCTTCTGCGCTAGCACCTTCTAAGTCTCAGATACAACCGCAATACATTAATGTATACATGAAAAATCATAAAAACTGCAATATAAAGTGAGCCACTGTAAAGTCACGCTGGTAACGCATACGCAAGCGACCGGCATTCTGTGCCTTTTGTTAATGTTGACCGCTCATTTTCTCATGATGTTGACTGAAATTCGCATGTCTATTCTGTTTTTCATTGTAGTTTCTCGCCTTTCCCAGGTGCCAAACACCGTGAACCAAACTATATACTCAATTGTACTGTTGCGATCTCATTATTTATTAATTTTCTAAAATGTACTTTAAATTACTGGCATAACTGGTTCTAGAAATACAGCCATAGGCAGCTTTGGTTATAAGTACCAAATCAGCTTATTAAACCGGAAACTAAAAAATTCACTTATGTCAAAAATGTTGAGCCATATCATTCAACACATAGTTTTAAAGTCAGCCCTAACTGAAAGTTTCTTTTCAGATTGGTGGAAGCTTACAGAAGAATGAAGAACCCGACAGTATTTGAAATCAGTGGCAGCATGTATCACGATCAGATCAGATTTGAAATGGAAATATACTTGCAGAAACTCTACAGAGAAAACTATAAATACATAATAAATACTACATAAATTTGGAGGAGTTATCATTCTGACCATAAAACATAATTACACAACAACCCCGAAATGAATAATACGCTCAAAAACATGATTTTTTAAATTTTCATTTTAATTAACGTTTCAACCACATGTTTTTATACTGGTTACACTATGAAGGAGCAAGTCAGATGAAGAAAATTGTGCACATAATTCTTTGTAAAATCCAGTTCTCTGTCCTACATATTAATGTACAAACAGGTTTATTATAGAAGAGAGATCTGTGGAACTACTAGATTGATTTGTATGGGTGTGTTTTTAAGGGTGTGATCAAGCACATCATTAGACAATAGACAATGATCTTTATTGACATATTCTTGGAGAATAGTACAATGCGTCAGAAAAAAGAAAAAGTGGTGGCTAGAACTGATTGAACATAAATTCTTTTTCTGTGTAGCAAGGTCTGTCCTGCAGCCAAGACGTCAGGGTTTTCTTCAGCTTCTTGGTAGGTGTTTTTTTTATGTCATCTGGGAGATAGATGAAGAGAAGCGCTCCCTTGTAAGACGGCTTCTTTTCATACAGGGTGAGTTGGCGTACTGGAAGGGCAAAGCTAGAGGCATTTATTGTGTGGTGTTGGTGTAAGTCTTCGTTTCTTATTTGAGGGGTGGAGACTGCATGAAGGATTACCTCGCGTATGTAGAGTGACATTACAGTGGGGATTTTTCAGTTCTTTGAAAGCCTCTCGACAACTTTCTTGAAATCTGAGTCCTGCTAGGCATCTTATTGCCCTTTTTTGATGCACTATAACTCTCTCCAGGTTAGTGTTGGAGGTTCCTCCCCATACCACTATGCCATACATAAGGTGGCTTTCAAATAACGAGTAGTAGGCAGTTGTTGCTGCATGCAGGTCACTTATGTGCATTATTCTTCTGATGACATAGATGCCAGAGCAGAGTTTCTTGCTTTGAGTTGTTATATGTTGCTGCCATGAGAGATTTGCATCTACGATGACGCCGAGATATTTGGTGCTGGGTTCAGCTTGTATGCCTGGTAAAGTTAGGTTTACATCTCTGTTTTTGGTGAATAATTAATTTGAACGGTTTTTTATCACTAAGAGATTCATTGTTGATGCAGTATTTTTTGGTTCTGCTGAGGGCTGTTTTGGTATGTAGTGTGAGTATGTCTACTGATTTGTTAGCTATGGTAGTAACTGTGTCATCTGCATACACGGCAGTTTTGCAGAAGTTTCCTAGTTGGTCTTGGAGGTAATTTGTGAGCAGAAGGAACAATACTGGGCCAAGTACTGAGCCCTGCGGCACTCCTTCATTTAGGTGCTCTTTCAGAGTGTATTTTGTGTTTTGTGCCATTTTGTGTGTCTAGTGTTAGTGATTGATTTTCTAGTGTTATGTCACCCCTATGAGTGGAGAATATATCATTGGTAGCTAGCTGCGGAGGAGGTGGGTCACAGATGTGGGAGGGAAGGTAGGAAGAAAGGGGTGAGAGAACTGAACAGAATGGAGAGCCCAAGTTCGAAGAACCAGTTTAGTTGGCCATTGCCAAAAAATGGTTAATTTATATTTATAGTGGTAATTTCCCAATTGAAATGCAATAGTCATGGTGTTGCCTAAACTATTATTATTGTTTACAATGAAAAATAGAAGCAATAAAAGTACACAAGACACAGAATATCTTGACCTGTGGGAAATGTTTTCAGTTCAAACAGAGTAGAGCGAGATTTAGACATCAGTCTAAATCCGTCATCTGTTGATTCCATCATCTGTTCAGTCAATTAATCGTAATATTGTTGTTATGTAACCAAAATAATATAACCGTCAACAGCACAACTGACGCTCAAGATGACCCAGTTGGTTATCTCTGTCACTCCGGCAAGGGAGTAAGCCACAGGTCAAAAGATATTCATGTGAAGTGTAAGTAGTAATTGCAATTGCAATGAAAAGTGATATGTTTTTTACAGAAAATGTTATAAATACTACCTAATCCAGCTGCTCGAATTCGAGCAGTTTAAATTGTTATGCCATACCAGAAGTTGATCTTTCTTCTGTACTGTGTTTTGTTACCTTTAACAGCTGTCAAATGCTCAATTTCAATGATAACTGTTCTTCCATAAGATTGACATTGCAACTTTTAAAGGGCTGTGGAGTGTAGCCCTAAGAATGAACGTGAATTCTGAAAAATTTTCAGCAAATCTACACATTAGCCCTTTTAATTTGGCACATAAATATTTTAATCAGTTCAGTAGTCACTGAGAATTCAGCGTTTCAATAGTGTATTAATATATAGAATATCAGTATGTTGCAACTTAACCCCGGGAGGACAAGGGGGCATTACCCCTCTTAAACCACTGTGTGTAGCAACGGATTCTGTAGTGCCTCCCAAAAAGGGATTTGGGTAGATATTTCTGAAAACAACTATTTTAAAAAATTTTCTGTACATTCGTTCGTACTTTATATTCTATATTTAGCAAATAAAAAGTAATTTATTCATTGAAGTTGCGCTAAAAGTGAGAAAGTATGTGTCAGTTTCCTGATACCGTTTATTAATTTAGTAGTGAATTATACTTCTTACTTGTTGTTATTTATAATTCTACTTTGTACTTCTCCATAACTATAAGGCCTACAGAGTTGAAATTTGACATATAGGTTCCTCTTTGGCCCTAGGTGCTTGCTGAGAAACGGTATTACGAAATTCCCCCTGTGTTCCGCCCCGCTGGGTCCCAAAGTTCCCATGTATTCCTTATGAACATTCACTTTGGTTTGAGCTGATAAAAATTCAAACAGCTGATCTTGATTCGTATTAGTTCCACGGGCTAACCAGAGATTGAAGCACAAACAACTATCATAGTTTACGCGGGCGAAGCTGCAACGGGTCGGCTAGTAATTTAATATATATAACTTATAACTTATAATATACACGCAACCTGTATTAATGTAAATAAGTGCTGAATTCTGTTGTTAACCCGTGGAATTACTAAGAATCATGATCAGCTGTTTGAATTTTCATCAGCTCAAACCAAAGTGAATGTTCATAAGGATAACCCTGGATTGGACCTTTGACTCCCTGTGGGGTGGAGCCCTATGGGAATTTCTTAAAATCCTTCCTTAGTGGTTACCTACTTTATGGAAAGAATATACAAGCCAAATTTAAAGGTTATAGGTGTGGAGGTTTGGCCTGGGGGATGATAGGGTTTTCCTATTTATATATATAGATAAAGATAATACTAGTTGATGTCCCGTTCTCCACAAGGGGATCTAGCAGGCATAGAGCCAGATGTTTTGAACACTTTACATTATAAACAGCTGACTACCTAAATAAAATAACTCCATAAGATTAACATTGGAACTTTGAAGACCTGTAGGGCAGAGCCCCGAAGGTGGATGTTGTGTGTGTGTGTGTGTGTGTGTGTGTGTGTGTGTGTGTGTGTCCGTGTGTCCGTGTGTGTGTGTGTGTGTGTGTGTGTGTGTGTCCGTGTGTCCGTGTGTGTGTGTCCGTGTGTCCGTGTGTGTGTGTGTGTGTCCGTGTGTCCGTGTGTTTTTATTGTATACTTTATCATTTATCATTGGGATTACAGTTAACTAGTCGACCCGTGCGGAATTCCGCACTGCGAACCAAATCTTCTGAGCTGATCAGATGTTCTTTTGTTTACATTTTCGCTCCTCTCAAAACAAACTATTCCCTTTATTTATCTTTTGTATTATTCAAATTTCCAAGAAGCGGTACATTTTTAGATCGTGGGTCTATTTTTCGTCAATAGCCGGCACGATATGCTTTAAGATGACGGGTAAATCAACTGACAGAAAAACAGGCTAGAGAAATAATATATAAGATTATACTATTTTGAAAAGGATTGTCTTTAGAAAATAAGACCTGGGTTTTGACCATTCCTTATTCAAATGTTACAAAATGCAATTGATTTGATTTTAAATTTGGAAAGGTGAGCAAGCAGCCCAATTTTAAAACGCCGTCCTAAACTCTGTTAAGGTAAATTTGGGTTGGGGAAAGAACTTTTTTTTAAACACAATGTTTAAAAAATTATATAAATTGTTTTTAAGTTAGTTAATATCACTGATTGTAACGTGATATGTACTATCTTAAACTAATACAGAAGGGTGAAAGAACCAAAGAAATTCCCTAGCAACACTCACAAAGTGAGAATATTGGGCAGGATAAAATCATTCTCCGTGAAAAGTTGTTTTCAGACTTTCTCCCTGATGATTTTTAAGACTGAGGGGGAAACACACACAAATACAATATGAAAAATACACAGCTGATAACAAACTGTGAGACAACAAACTGTAGGACTGATAAGAATTGAACTACATCGGAGGTGAGTCCCCTTACTCAGGTCAGTATAAGTTCATAGCACTTCCTCAATATAAATAGTGTTTCCAATCATTTCATTTAGTGTTCAAGGTATGTATTTACAATCATTCTTTAGTCAAGAAGTTCATGAAGAAATGTGAAAATATACTGATTTATTTCATAATTTCAATAATAATTAATAATAATTAATAAATTATTAAACATAATTAATTCGTTTTGGTGCTCCCTGAACCCAAAAAAGTGGTTTTTACGTGATGTCTGTCTGTGTGTGTGTGTGTGTATGTGTGTGTGTGTGTGTGTGTGTGTGTGTGTGTCTGTGTGGATGTGTACAGAGCTAGAGCCCTAACCAATGGGCCGACTTTTATGAAATTTGGTATGTAGGTACTAATCCACGATATCTCAAGGCGTTTTTTCATTTTTTTGAATTTTTAATTTTTAAGGGTAATTATCCCCAAAAAACCGCCAAAAAACATGAAAAATCAAAGTTTCTCAAAAACGGCTCTAAAGATTTTGATTAAACTTTAGTCGTTTGTAGAACTTTAGTTTTCCAACAAAATGACACCACCCGCTTTCCTGTAAAAATTCTGGTTCAGAAATTACAGGACTTAAAACATCAAAAATTAAGTTTTTTGGATTTTTCATAAAAATACATAAATATAAACATATATTACTATTCACCATTGAAAAGAGCTCAAAAAACTAAATAATTTAGTATTTTGAATTACTATTCTAGAATTGCTGGTTTCGGAGAAAATTGAAATTTTCATTTTGCGGTAAACGCAGTACGTTGTCCAATGTTATTCCACAAAAGTGGTTGAGTGTGCCACAGAGTGTTTCTAGTAAATGTTGTAAATTAATGACCAATCCACATTAAGGACAAATTTCTTTATTTACTCCATTGTAACTAATGACCGTCGCTTCTTCCTAGGGAATACAAATTCTCCCAAGCGCCATTGTATCCGTGGTTCGAAGAGGTTCCCACAATGGACTCGACAGGAGAAGACTTCAAGTTCGACTGGGTAGAATATTCTACGGTGGCAGCGATGTTGATTTCCTCCATTCTAGTTGGAGTTTATTACACGTTCTTTAAAAAGCAAGACACATTTGCAGAGTATATGCTGGGAGGAAAGACCATGGGAGTGTTTCCAGTCTCTATGTCTCTTGTTGCGAGGTTGGTAGAACTGATTGACTATGGCCTCGATAACGAGAAGCACCGTTATAATTGGGAAGTAGTTATAGTTAGGCTGGATAGCATAGTGGTTAGAGTGCTGACCTTGTAATCCGATGTTTGCCACATCGATCCTGATTTCATTTCAGAGTGGGGCGGACCGAATCCCAAGGCATGTCAGCCGCTAGGGCTTTTTGCGCTCCCTGTTGAATGTTGGTTTCAGAACCCATCGAGTTGCAGGAGCCTGATGAACTGCTGTAACCTGCATACAAACTCCTCCCGAGGCAGATGACTACCCCTCACCATGGTTCCGAGAGGATCTTGTAAACATTTGATACTGGACCGGCTGCCATTTGTCATTGGGATATTTATTAGTAACAACAGCAAAAACACACAAAACAATGTTTGTGGGTTTGTTGTGGTTAAACAGCATGAAACACATAACATAACAAATAAATAAATTGAGCGTGACGTGGTGCATAGTCACAGATCACCACTGAGACCTGTCAGATTCCATCAGGTAATTCTTTACTCAGCAAGGTATGATCTCAAAGTCAAATAATAATGCTTTTAACTATGAGTGCGACCCAATGGTGTGGTATCAGATATCTAAAAGGCATTGGTGGATAGATCTCTCGTGGGAATTGGTTATCATTTTAGTTTTTCCATTCTTTTTTACAAAATATTTTTTTACGTTTTTATGTTATTGAATGACATGCTTGACTATACTATGTACGATATTTATAAAAACTAAGCAAAATAATGTTTCGATAAACCCCATTCTATATTTGTACAACTGTATTTTTGTATAATTTCGGTAATGCTTGTACAACTTATGAATAAAGACATTTTGATTTTATTTTATTTGAATTTACTCCTTTTTAGGATGAATGCACAATTATTTTAAGTTACCAATTTTGTTAAGTTTATAATAATAGAAAAAAACTCCCCGGATAGTACTTACCGGATGGTCATGATGGGTGGGACTGACTGAGTGGGTAAAAAGGCTATTTAGGAGATGGAACAGATTCGACACAAAAGGTATGTAACCTTGTGTATCAGTTTGTTTCCCTTTGGGAAAAGCTAAAAAAAAACTGAAGCAGTTGAATAATCTGTTTTCTTTTTTTTAGCTTTATTTCGGGCATTACACTGATGGGTGTTCCTGTAGAAATTTACGTGTACGGAACCCAATACATGATCAGTAACGTTGCACATATTTTTGTATTTTCCATAACTGGGATATTTTATTTACCAGTGTACTACAAACTCCAATTAAACTCCGTTTTTGAGGCAAGTATTAGTTTTTAATAAAACTGTCTAATTATCAAACTAAAGTCAGGCTGGGGGATAAGTGTCCTAGGCGAGATTATTTTCGGTCATGTAGGATGTAGGGATGGCAGCAGAGGAGGGTGGGAGTCCCCTACTACACCTTAACTCCACCCCTCCAGAGCTGCTAGCTCACATACAATGTGGCAAAATCTGTAACTATTTATCAAAACATCTATAAATAAAGCGAAACCAGCCCAGGAACTTTTGAGAAAACCACAAGTCCAACACTCATGTACCATGTATTTTAATAAAAGGTCTCGTTAAGAAAAAGAGTGAATAATTATTTGTTTTTTATACTTTTTTCATACAACATACTCTAAGGCCTTAAATTAAATAAAAGTTTCAAGTTACAATTTTAAATTATTTTGATTTGTTCAGCGGGTTTTTTGTTGTTGTATATCTACGCTAGTGGCATTTTTTAACATTTTGATAGGGACCGGTCCAATCCCTGGTCTTGTTACTATCTAAGGTCGACCTGTTCTTAGGCAGCATCATTAATTAATAGCCCAATGACTAATATAGAGTTGATTAGATGACTATCAAACTGAAATCAGGTGAGCAAATGAAGCTCATTAGAGTGTGAAAATACACGTTAATCTCAAAAAAAAAAATTAAGCTTACATATATGATGGTTGCCATTTTTCCTCTAAACATAAACAAACCTATATACAAAAATTTTCGTTCCCAAGGTAACCAATTCTACCGTAACCCTCTCTTTGACCATATATATTTTGTTGATGTTTTTCATTTATGAATGGAGGGAAAATTACAGCCACCACTACTTGATCACCACAAATAAGCGTTCTATGTTTAATATAAGTTCATTGCCAAAGCTAGTGTACGGTAATTTGAATGTCAAACAGTTGCATTGTTAAGATGAGATGTGGACAATTTATGTTGTGATCTGATCTGACACACTTCCACACTAATTGTTGCATTAAATAAGCCCTGAAATAGAGGTTTGTACGATGCTATAAAACACAAACAAGTTTATAACTATTTTTAGTGGGCATTGTTATTATAGTTTTATAAAACTTCTACTTCAAGATCAGTGTTTGACCAGGTGAGCACTTTATCGCATCCATGGGAGGCTCAATTTCACTAATCTGATTGTTCATTATCAAATTAATTTAAAATAAATAATGAGCGCTGCCTGTGGCAAAATTTAAAATCACAGCGCTGTTCACTGCTCGGTGAATTGTAACTTTCATGTTGTTTGGCATGTCACCAGTGGATATGGTCTCAGATTCATGATCATGCGGCCTGGGCTCAAATCTTATTATTGATGTTTACTTTTTGAGGTCTGAATTTTTTTTACTTTATTTTTGTATACAAATCAATTTATTTGTAATTATCTTGCACAACGAACAGCCACCATACAGTGCTCTGCGGAGTTAGGTTACTATAATTTTGTTGTGAACTGCAGCCTAATTTTTTGTTTTTTGTTTTTGTAATTGTGTTACATAAATCAATTTGAGAACCCCAGTTTTACTTTCTATCCACTACTTTGTATTAACTTATACCTACTTAACTTTGAATTGAACCACCACTTTTGCTTTTACACTACAAAACAACTATCGTAGTCGAAGTACAACGAACAAGCAACCGGTCGTCAAATTTGTTGATATCGAACCAATATTGGACACCTGTGTAGGTGATAAAAGTGTGCATAGTTTGACCACCATCACCTAATAGAGGTTTGATAGTGTCAACAGCTGTTCTACAATTAAATTCAGTTAAACTTACTGCCCACCAACCTGTCTATATTGTCTTGTGGACAACCAACCAACAAAAATAAATAAACTAACAAAAAAAAAATCGCTTCTACCAAACAGAAACATAGCGTTAGAGGTGGTAAGGAAAGACTTTATCATCTTCCTCACTCTCAGCATTTATTCCATCTCTCTCTCTCTCACAAAAGTTCGCAAAAAAGGTCACTTAACCAATGGCACACAACTTTAAAATGTAATTCTTTTTCAATTAAAAGTCTGTGTTTTAATAGCACACATTTTGAAAACTTTTCATTTTACTCTTCAACAGTCATTGATATCAAAAATAAATAAAAATGGAACAAATGTCCTGCATATGTGGGCAGCATATAACACAATTAATTAAATTCAGAATAATACAAAATTGATTTAAAATAATCCTTTAGCCTAGGATACATGTGAGAGTTTTTTACTCTCTGAGAGTCTGTGCGAGTTTGTGTGTGTGTGTGTCGTGTAAACGGCGCCAGGAGTCAGCTCGCGAACACTGTCCGAGAGTGACAGGAGCTCTCCGAGAGTCACACCTTGCGAGTATACGGATCAGCTGGGGCCGCAGCAGCTGAGAGCAGCTTAAAAAAAACTCTCGGGGAAAATACACAGTGTAAACACTTCTGCAAGTAGCCTATATATGCCTATATATATACTGTGACTGAAAAATGTATATAAATATGCACTGTGAAATAGATTAAGAACCTTTGACAATGTTTATGCATGTAATTAAATGTTTCGAACAATAAAGAAATTTGAATTTGAATTTGAATTTGAATCTGAGTAAAAACGCTCACATGTATCCTGGGCTTTATAACATGTGTTACGTTCTGTTAGTCATTGCAAGCATTTGTAGCCTACATTTTACAGATAGGTTTTTTAGTTTACCACTGATTAAAATTGTAAAAACTGAATGAATAAACTTGTGCTTAAGGAATCAAAAGCATTAATATTTTATCATTAAATCTAATTAGTATAACAATTTAATTTTACTGTAATTTTATAATAGAATAGTTTTAAAAACTCCTATTTTTGTCGTAATAATGAATTCTTTTTCAAAGTACAGTGTACTTATACAAATATTAATTTAAAAGTCTATTTATGTAGTAAACTTTCAGACAATATAAGTTCAACCTATTTCTTCACGATTATAACATTTTTTTGTTATATTTTCAGTACCTGGAGCTACGGTTCAGCCAGTGTGTTCGGATTATGGGGACTTTGATGTATTCCATCACATTGGTTGGTATTTACATTTAAATAAAAATAACATAGCTAAATAAATCCTATACTCTAATACAAAAAATGTTTGTTTGCTTGCAAAATTTATCTCCAAATCAAGCGGAACGATTTTGTTAAAACCTTGCAATTAGGAGCTTTTGGACCAAAAAATGTGATATTAATATTAATGTTTGTGGTTGGTATGGGGGTGGGACCTCAACCCCAGAAAAATTAATATTTTGTTAAAAATCTCAATTGAAAATTGGAAATTTAAACATTGGGCTTATGGATTTTTGGAAAAAAAAATCATATCAGCCATGAATAAAGTAACCAGTGAATTCTTAAAGTAGCACTTTACATAAGATAAAGTATCAACACATGATATCTTGAAAACAGTGACTAGAACCATTCAATAAAAGTGGAACTCTTTTTCACCCACAAACGAATCAAATATCACTGAGTATGGCTTGGTCTCATCGGTACTTACGATTTTGTTACTCCTAAAATCCTTTGTTTCAAATTCATTGTTGGTGATGACGATAAATTTATGTTATTTAAAAAATTATCAGAAGTCGAAAATGTCCTGAAAACTATTCAGTATATTTTAAGGAATGAAGATGATTACGCCATCCTCTTTGTTAACATTCTTTTCTACTGGTTTTTTATATTTTTTATAATGTTTTAAAGGAATAGTCTGCATTCTGGGGTTAGCCTATGGAACTTCTACGAATAAAGAGCAGCTGTTTGTATTTTCATCAGCTCAAACAAAACTGAATGTACATAAAAGGAATTCATGAGAACTTTGAAACCCCGTAGGGCAAAGCCCTATAGGATTTTTGTAACTTTAATATGCCTATATGTTACTCAGGGCAATCAAGACCTCTCTGCCAAATTTTGACTCGATCAGTCAAGTGGTTAGAGCGTGATTGAGCCACAAATATCTAAACAAACATACAAACGAACTTACACTTTCACGTTTATAATATTAGTGGGATAACACATCTTTTGCATTCCAGATCCTCCCCCCCCCCCATATAACACTCCATAACACTTAAGTTTACCCAAACACCCATATACCTAATGTGTAATATAACCTAATCATGGTAAATATTAAAAAACATAAATCTATATTTATAAAAAAGGATGTTGGTTTGTTTTGTATATATATTTGAAGTTTATGGACTCGGACACCATTGGACCGTTTGCCATGAAACTTGGTATATATATATCTGTAAAATTTCACGGAGAAGGTTTTTAAGTGATCCATTTCGTCCCAACTCAATTGGCTTCCTCCCAAGAGGCCCAAAAGGGTTCCCATATAAACCTTATGGAAAGATGTTGTTTAAATAAAAGCTAATGACATGTTTACTTGAACAGGTGATCTTGGTGATCTTGGTTTTAGTTGGTAATAGTCAAAGGCATGACAACGTCTGCGGGTAACGGCTAGTCTCTTATAAATCATAATTTTGCCAAGGTTTAAATAAACTAGTATTCTAATGAGATATTGTTTCTGATTTTGTCAAAACTAATCTGTGGTGCCATTTATAACAAACTAGCTGCCATCGTACCCGGTTTCACCCGGGAATGTTAAACCTATGGTGTGTGCTGCATTCCATAGGAACGTTAACCCATAGGACTACTACGAAACATAATCAGCTGTTTGGATTTCCATCAACTCAAACTAAAGGGAATGTCCATAAAAATAACACAGGATTGGAAATTTGACTCCCCGTTGGGTTACCTACGTTATGCAAAGAGTACAAGTGCCAAATTTTGTGGTTGTAGATGTAGAGATTTGGCCTGGGGGATGATCGCTTTTTCATGTTTATAAATTGTCCATAATAATAACATAGGATTGGAACTTTGACTCCCCGTGGGGCAGAGCCCTATGGGGATTTCTTAAAAACCTTTCTTAGTGGTTACCTACGTTATTGAAAGAGTACAAGTGCCATATTTTGTGATTATAGGTGTAGAGGTTTGGCCTGGGGGATAGTAGGTTTTTCATATTTTTTTGTAAATTGTCCATAGGAATAACGCAGGATTGGAAATTTGACTCTCCGTATGATGGAGCCCTATGGAAAATTTTTAAAATCCTTTCTTAGTGGTTACGTACGTTATGGGAAGAGTACACATGCCACATTTTGTGGTTGTAGGGGTTTGGCCTGGGGGATGATCGGTTTTTCGTATGTATAAATTGTCCATATGAATAACATGGGGTTGGAATTTTAAAGCCCGCGGGGTAGAGCCGTATGGGGATTTCTTAAAATCCTTTTGTGGTTACCTACATTGTGGAAAGAGTATATGTCCCAAATTTCGTTGTTGTAGGTGTAGAGGTTTGGCCTGGGGATGATCGGTTTTTCGTATTTATCGATATAGATTAATTTGATAATTTAATAAACACATTCTTTAAACTAACAAAAAGAATTATGACAAACCGTAAAGAACACAGCTTTAAAACAGTAATACTAAAAGGTTTGATAACCTTCTTGAACCTTATGGTTTAATAATAAGGTTTGAGATAAACCATAAATTAGAAGTGACATTTATATAAATTATCTGTTTTGTAGTTTTGAATTGTTTGTTTATTTTTCACATTTAGCAGTGAAGGTAATCTTCAAAGTGATGGCTGAATTACTGATTTTGATTAAGTATAAGGGAGGTGTATGGTGACCAACAAAATATTATGGTGACCCTTGAGAAATTATATAAAGACGCCATATTTTTCTAATGTCTTATTAAAACATGGTGATACGTTAAACTTCAACCTATATATTCAAATTTTACAAAATATAGGTATTCATCCGACAATAATATAGTGGTGTAAAATGCCTTTGTATCTTGTTTTACATGTCTCACAAGGCATCTCACCCATTCTACACAAGGAGTCTCACCATTTTACACAAGGCATCTCACCATTCTACACAAGGCATCTCACCATTATACACAAGGTGTCTCACCATTCTACATAAACGGTATCAGGAAACTGACACATACTTTCTCCCTTTTAGCCAAACTTTAATGACAAAAATATTTGTTATTTACTAAATATAGAATATGAAGTATAGATAAATGTACAGAAAATTGTCTAAAATAGTTGTTTTCAGAAATATCCACCCAAATCCCTTTTTTGGAGGCACTATAGAGTCCGTTGCTACACACAGTGGCTTTGAGAGGGGAAATGCCCCCTTGCCCCCCCAGGGTTAAATAGCAACACATTTCGAACATCCTCTGTTGGTCAATGCTAACTTGACCTGCATATCAAATTTTAATGAAAGTGATCAGTAAATAAGAGAGAAATAGTTATTTTTGTATTCCCCATAAGAATAACATTGGACAACGTACTGTGTTTACCGCTAAATGAAAATTTCAATTTTCTCCGCAACTAGCAATCGTAGAATAGTAATTTAAAATACAAATTTATTTAGTTTTTTGAGCTCTTTTTAATGGTGAATAGTAATCCCTTTTAACATTTATGATTTTTTATGAAAAATCCAAAAAACTGAATTTTGGATGTTTTAAGTCCTGTAATTTCTGAACCCGAATTTTTACAGAAATGCGGGTGGTGTCATTTTGTTGGAAACCTAAAGTTCTACAAACCACTAAAGTTTAATTAAAATCGTTAGAGCCGTTTTTGAGAAATTTGGATTTTTCATGTTTTTTGGCGGTTTTTGGGGAATAAATACCCTTAAAAATCAAAAATTCAAAAAAATGAAAAAACACCTGGAGATATCGTGGATTAGTACCTACATACCAAATTTCATAAAAATCGGCCCATAGGTTAGGGCTCTAGCTCTGTACACATCCACACAGACACACACACACACGGACACACACACACACACACACACACACACACACACACACACACACACACACACACACACACACACACACACACAGACAGACATCACGTAAAAACCACTTTTTTGGGTTCAGGGAGCACCAAAACGAATATTTCCACTAACAACTCAAATTCGAAAATTTTGACGAAAACAATACTTTCTCCATATACTATGTATAGGGGGAGAAAGTAACAAGGTGTCTCACCATTCTACTCTCATCATTCATTCACATTTTCTTTAAAATCCTCCCTAGTTGCATCTGCTTCTTTTACAGTGTTTACATAATTTATTTGAATTATTGGCCCTTATATTTGTTATAATTTTTCTTTTTTTAGATGTTATATTTGCCAGTCGTAATGTATGTGCCTGCTCTTGCCTTTAATCAAGGTAAGTGCTTTAAACTAATTTATCTATTTGAAATTTACGATAGAATAATAATAATAATAATATTTATTCCAAGGCAATGGTTAACAATGTATTGGTATCCTATTCTCTAAACAAGCAATGTCTGTCTGTCTGCAAAATTTATCTCGGAATCCAGCAGAACGATTTTGTTAAAACTTTGGAATTATGCTTTTGGGCCTAAAAATATGATTAGTAAAAACCTCAACCCCAGGAAAATTCATGTTTTGTTGAAAATCTCATTCGAAAATTTGAAATTTTAACATTGGGCTTGTAGCGTTCCAAATCAAATCAGCTATGAATAAATTGAACAGTAAACTGTCAAAGTAGCACTTACACAAGGTAAAGTATAAACACATGATTTCTTGAAAACAGTACTAGAACCATTGAATAAAGATTGCATGTAGGCATAATTTTCACCCACGAAACCAATCAAATATCAACAAGCATGGCTCGGTCTCCCTGGTGCTTTACAACAAATAATTATTTTATAGGGAAATCTTTTAACCAGGTAAGATAGGCCTGAGTCCTATCTTCATCTTCTTGGCAATGTATGTTTGGGAACCATTCCAGCATATGCCAAAGTGAGTTGGGAAACCGTACAATCTCTTCTCAGAATGGCTGGCCTGGGATGAAACCTGAGACCTCTCAAGTGTGAGGTGCAATAATTGCTACCTCACTCAGAAAATTGGAGAATTAGTGATGAATGAATGAGAACTTTGCCTTATTAAGGTATAGATTATGAGTAAAGATATTTCAATGTGATTCTTGGGCGCAAAAACACGTACTGGGAATCGCTATTTTTTTTTTAGTAAGTTTAAATTTACATGAAATACTCGAATTATTTACCATTGTAAAATTTAGTTTTGTAGAGTAGAGATATGATGTTGTAACCCTTGGGGTATAGTTTAAATTCAGGCCAAAGAGAACACATGTTCAAGAGCGTCACAGGCACACAATTCACATCTGCGCGACCTTGCCATAAGCTGCTGCGAAATGAATAGAAACTGGAATCAAATAAAATTTAGATATAAAACTATAATTTAAAACCGAATATGAAACTCAGTACAGCCTTTCCAAACAGAAAATTTGCATGATGACTGTTGATAACAAATGATGAACGATAAAATACTGAATTAAGTTGACTGTACCAAATTTCTTTAACTTTATATTGTTAGAGGAATAACTTGGACATATAATTTCAATAATTTGTATCCAAAAGTATATTCAAACATCTATGTTTTAAGATAATTTAAAAAATTGCTGCTGATAACGTAAAATGGTTTTATTCATGCAGGTTTATCATACTGAATTACTCATTTGGGGTGGCTCTACAATAAGACATTCAAAAGACTTTCTATCCTTTAAAAAAAGTCTATAAGAAAAATTGATGGTTTAAAATTAGTTGTGCACAGAGGGGATTGATAGCACGGATCGCGCTATAACATTTTATTTTGTGGGTGATTTTTTTTATTGTAGTGAGAAAATTTTATTTTATTTTAGGAGGATAGAAATTGTTTTTAGTTTTTATTGCTAAAAGTGTGAAATTTGTACAAATTCCTTTTATTTACAATAAACGGTGTCAGGGAACAGACACATACTTTTTCCCTTCTATCCCAACTTTAATAAATAAATTGTTATTTATTTACTAACTATAGAATATAAAGTACGGTATAATGTACTGAAAATCTTCCAAAAAACCTTTTTTTTAGAAATGTTCACCCAAATCCCATTTTTGGAGTCACTACAAAATACTTTGCTACTCACAGTGGTTTTAAGAGGGGAATCGTCCCCTTATCCCACCCCCAGAGTTAGGGGATCCATATTTTCAATATCCTTTGTTGGTTAATGCTAACTTGACCTGCATATAAAATTGATCATTAAATAAGAGAGAAATTGTGATTCTTGTATCCCTCATATGAATAACATTGGACAAAGTGCTGTGTTTACTGCTAAATTAAAGTTTCAATTTTCTCTGCAACCAGTAATCGTAGAATAATAATTCAAATTGCTAAATTGTTTAATCTTTTGAGCTTTCTTTAATGATGATAAGTAAATTTGATTTAGCACTTAACATTTTTATGAAAAATCAAAAAAACTGAATTTTGGAAATTGTAAGCCCTGTAATTTCTGAACCCAAATTTTATCAGAAATGCGGGTTGTGTCATTTTGTTGGAAACCTAAAGCTTTACAAACTACTAAAGTTTAATTAAAATCGTTAGAGCAGTATTTTGAGAAATTTTGATTTTTCATGTTTTTTGGGGGATAATTACCCTTAAAAATAAAAAATAAAAATAAATACCCCCGTAGCAGCAAACCTGCATACTCAGCGAATTTCCAATGCTTATTAATTTATCTTAATACCACATAAAGCCACATACCAAGTTTCATCAATATACATTCATAAATAAACGATTTATGACATTTTAATTATTCTCCATAAGAATAACATGGCGGATGAGTATGCAGGTTTGCTGAAATAAGGAACACTAAAAATGGGCTTTTATACAAATATCAATATAACTCAACTAGGTAAAGCCACATACCAAGTTCTATTAATTTATGTTCATAATTAAAGGAGATAACACGTTAATTATTCTCCATAAGAATAACATGGGGCTGAGTATGCAGGTTTGCTGCTATGGGAACTATCGGCCAAAAAATGGGTTTTTGTGCAAATATCAATAGACCACAATGAAATGAAGCAATATACCAAGTTTCGTCAGGATAAGTTGATAAATAAGCGAGATATACAATTTTTCTTATCCTCCATAAGAATAACATTGGACAACGTACT
This sequence comes from Allygus modestus, assembly GCA_963675035.1. Lineage (NCBI taxonomy): Eukaryota > Metazoa > Arthropoda > Insecta > Hemiptera > Cicadellidae > Allygus > Allygus modestus. Next base: position 14,129,056 of record OY776115.1, read on the forward strand.
GTGTTTAGCACTTTCAATATCTCAGTAACCAATTGACGTAGAGCAATGATTAAAACATCACATTGTGCGTCTTTTTAAGGTGATTCGAATAGGAAAAAATAAAATTTGACTTTTTCAAAAATTGTATGTGAAAAACTCAAAAAACCCATTTTTGGGGTACAAAAACCCCCCAAAATACCCCTTCGGATAGCTCGATCCGTCTGGTTTTCGAATTTAAAGTCATAAATGCTGCTTTACACGTTTGTACCAAATTTCATCAAAATCGGACCTTTTTTACGAGAGTTATCGCACCCACGGACACATATATATATTAAATTAAATTCACATAGAAGGGCTACTATATGATAGATATGTTATACATATACATATAATATAATATACATATAATATACATACTATATGTTACTTATTTTTCATCTAACATATATATATATATATATATATATATATATATATATATATATATATATATATATATATATATATATAAATATATATATATATATACAGTTTCGAACGAATGGTGTTTTTGGGGTCTGGGGACCTCAAAACGAAAAGTTATCATGGTCCCGGGCCTAGGTCTTACCATGCCGACTACGGTAATAGCTTCTTCCCTATAGGGGAAATTCGCTAAAATGAAAGACAACGCCTGGGAATATTGTGGATTAGTACATACATACCAAATTTCATCAAAATCGGACCACACGTGTTGTCTCTAGCTCTACTGTACACATCCAGACAGATGACAGACAGACAGGTAGACAGACAGACATCACTCAAAAATCACTTTTTTGGATTCAGGGAGCACCAAAACAAATATTTCCACTTACAACCCAAATTAAACAATTTTGACAAAAACAATACTTTCTCCATATACTTTGTATGGGAGAAAGTAAAAATAAATAACATTCAGAGTTTATTTTATGTGAATACCACATTAATCTTGGTTAGGTCTCCCTTGCATTCAATATTGTCAAGCTTCGTGTTTTAATATTTATTTTTCAGACTGCTATCTGAATTGTTTTATGTATGATATCAACATTGGCTGATTATTTGCCTACATTTTAGCTAATCTCCACTGTAGGGAAGAAGCTATACCCTAGTCAGCATGAATCCTAATGAGAGATTAAACAAGATTTAATTAGAGAAAATATGTAATCTTTAAACCCATCGATTTTATATTTTATTTTGCTTTTAAGTTTTTAAAAAGCTCTATAATAATGTAAAACAAGTAAAACAATTTTATCTAGTTAATTAAATAATAATTTTAGTTACAGATGTGTCTGTTCATGTCATAACACCGATCATATGCGCATCTTGTCTTTTCTACACTGCTTTTGTAAGTATTACAAATTTGTTACTGTCTTAGGGCCGCTTTCCCCAACTACAGTTTAACTTCAACAGTAGTTTAAACTTAAGTTTAAGACAAATACAGCTTTCCCAACTTATAGTGGATAATTTAACCCTGGCTTAAGTTAAAGCTAGGAGAAACACAAAATGATTTTATTCTATGATAACATTAAACATACTTATACTTATACTTATACTTATTTAAGGCAAGCAGGTTTTTTGTGACAATCACTCCTCCTAAACTATTGAACCGATTTTCATGTTTTTGGTGTCATTGGAAAGAGCCTAACGTGAAGTTGTGCAGGAAACTTTTTTATAGAGAAATAATTTTTGAGTGAGGCCCTGGGGCCCCTTAAAGTTGAGTTTTTTCCCATAAGCTTAACATTGGGAAATAACTATGAGTTTTAAGCAATCAGCTGGATAGAGTAAACACAGTTAATCAGCAGGCCATGTTGGCTTTGGAACGGTAACACAATATTTATTACAGGCTACTAGTTACTATTATTTTATAACATTAAACTTAAATAAATAAACTTACTTTCATTTTCAAATTAAACTTAATTAAAATAGTGTTCATTCGTAATAATGATAAAATTATAGGTCAGGATTTATGGTATATTATAAAATACATCTCTGATATTTTAGATTAAGTTGGTTATGGTGATTTTATAATCACCATAAAACATTGCTTTGTGTGTTTTTAACCACCATCCCCACAGTGTAAGATGAGGGAAAGGGCTTTTCAATACTCTACACACGAAAGTACACTTTCTAAACGTAAAATGAGCTAAGAAAATTGGTTATTCCCGCTACTGCACGGCAAAATTACATAACGTTAACTTTCTGTGCATTTGTGGTGCACGGAAAGTAACCGTTGTGGGATTTTGCGGTGCAGACCGATCAGCTGTTGCATTAGGCCGATCAGCTGTTGCATTATTTGCTACCGTGCGTATGTACCTCGACATAAGCATGGAAACTCAGCGTTATGCGTTCGTTTTTTTTTCTCTTGATACTAAGTTGAATAAACAAAAATATTCATGTTGTTTACAAGTTTTTTGATATCGTAATGAAAAATAATGTTCAATACTCGTCTCAAAAGTGCCATTGCGGGGCTCGATAGCTTTTTCCACGCTCGGCTTCGCCTCGCGCGTAAATGCAATCTCTCCCGCAATAAGTCACTTTCGAGACTAGTAATAAAAACTACTATTACACCTAGATGTAAGAAAACCCACAATAATTTGCAAGTAAGTATTTCTGAGAATAGAAATGTACATGAAATTTCTGAAAGCTTTTGGATGCAAAAAAAATGCCAACCTCTCTCTAGAACTAATTAATGTTTCTTTAGATGTTTCTCTAGGACTCTTTAGATGTTTAGATATATATTTATCCTTGTCAGAGAGGTACACAGAGGATTTATCCTTGAAGCAAGTCATCCTAGCCAAAAGAGATTGTAGAATTATGTAAACAGACTCGCGTAAATGTAAACCATTTTGGTCATGGTACCTTTACTATCAATGTATAACAAATATTTCCTAATATCCCACAGTTAATAAAGAGGGTTTTCATTAGATGGCTTCATGACCTCTAAATAGCTAGATTCCTATAATCTAAAGTAAAGTAAATTAGCAATGTTGCCAGCATCTACATTTCTAGGATTAAACTAAACCTCAACTAGATAATATTTTTGGGTTAACCTATTAAGGTAGTAATTTTATTCAAATCGCTATAGACTATAACGAGATCCAATTGGTGCTGAACGCTGAACTCTAGTAACAAAATCTGTAACTAATGACTGCGGGCAGTTACGGTTCACTCCGTTAGGGGCGCGGACTGACTATAAACCTATCTAACGCTGCTAGGTCACTGGTCATGATAGCCGAGTGGGCTAAATCGTATAAGCACTTTGGCCAGGTGTCCTTGTGAAGTTTGTGTGTTCGATTCCCACTTGCGACCAAAACTGACGAGTTGTGCAGCTCTCAATGAGTTAACCGACTTGTGGCAACGTTGGTGGGAGGGTCAAAGTAAAATAAACGGTGGTAGGCTTGCTTGGTAGTTGACGGGATTGTTTAATTATTTGTGAGTTGCACATGGTCAAAACTGATTTTGCTACGTTTTATTTATGTCTATTGTGTGTGTGCCAATGTGACTCTTTAAACTGAAAGAAAACAATATTTTCTTTCAAATACGCTATTAATCCATTTTAAAACACCAATTTTCTATTCCAATTGGTATGTTTAAAAAATGAAATGTAAGGAACGTAACCAACTTGTAATTCTATACCAATGGGTAAATTTCAAGTATAAAAAAATCCCAAAATTACTTGAAACCTGATTTGGAGAAAGTGGCCCTAAAGTGGTCAAATTTAGTTTAAATATTTAAAAGTTAACAGTTCAAATAATACATGTAAAACTATATTCTATGTTCTGTATTCAGTATTCTTATACCTGTCTTTCATTTCAGGGAGGGCTGAAGGCAGTCCTGTGGACAGATGTGATTCAGAATACATTCATGTTTTTTGCTGTGATTTTCATTCTTGCCCTTGGATGCAACAGGGTGGGCGGGATTCGAGAAATCTGGCGAATCGCTGAAGAGGGAAGTAGACTGGAACTGTTTAAGTAAGTTTTATGGCATTTAGTTCCTACAATAACATATTTCCCCATAAATTAGCTATATAGTTGTAAATTCCAATATATTGTTAAACATTATCACAGAATAAATATTATTAGTGTTATTTAATAAAATTATATTGAAAGCAATGAAATAAAGCATTTAGGTATATGTCTATTAGTGTAGCAATGATAACTTTACATGAAATCCTTATTTAACAATTTATGCAGGAGAAATTTATTTATTATTTATTTATTTGTTCGTGACATCATTTACACAACCAATGCTTTGCACCAGTAAATATATGACACGTCAACCTTATCATAAGTCATACAAGAAAATAATGCGATTGATTTAAAATCATAAAACATGATAACTCTAACATGGCCATGTCCTTAATTTCCCTGCTGAAAACTCAAGATAAACTCCTCAACATTATAAAGGCACATATCTATTAAAATCTTTTCCAATTTGGACCTAAATCCCTGAACATTCTTTATAGAGGTTATTTCAGTTGGCAAGAGATTGAACATTTTTATACCACTGCAATAAGGGTCACGTTCTAACAAAGTCAGGTGGTGCAAAGGGAATTAAATTTGCTAACTACATAACTTCACGAAATATGAAATACTAACTTCTTTATTAGATTCAATGAAAGTGAATTGAAAATACTTCTACTTGAACTCAGTTACAATCTAACATACTGGAAACCCGTTAATCCAAACTACGATTAACGATTACGATTTTCCGAAAACAATTTAATCTGAAAAGAATTTTCAGAGTAAAAAAATGCCTGAGTTAACATAAAGCTTTTGAGTACAGAGTTTAAAAAAAATAATCCCCCAAATGTGCCAGACCTTTTTACATATTTTATTCCAAAAGTGACAGGAATGTTAAGAATGTGGAGTGTAGCGTGCAAGGAAAAAATCACTAACAAATCAAATTTGAACCACAAAAGTGCTTTGGAACTATACATATTTCGATCAGATGGAGAATCAAATGAAACCATCAATGTTTTTGATAGAACAACCGAGTCCCCTGGTATTCCCATTTAAAGTCACAGAACCGAAAGTTGACACTCACTCGTTGCAAAGTACTTTTTGGGTAAATGGGCAAAAAAGAGATATCTTTTAGCGAATTTCCCCTATAGGGAAGAAGCTATTACCGTAGGTCTCATGGTAAGACTTAAGCCCGAGACCATGATAACTTTTCATTTTGAGGTCCCCAGATGCCAAAAACACCATTCGTTCAAATTTTTATATATGTATATATATATATATATATATATATATGTGTGTCCGTAAGCACGATAACTCTCGTAAAAAAGGTCCGATCTTAATGAAATTTGGTACAAATATGTAAAGCACCATTTATTTGAACGAGTTCGAAAACCAGATGAATCGCACCATCCGAAGGGGGGTTTTTGGGGGGTTTTGTACCCCAAAAATGTGTTTTTTGGGGTTTTCACAGGTAATTTAAATTTTAATCAAATTTTAATTTATACCATTAGGTTGAGCTTAAAAAAACAAACAATTTGGTATTTTTATCATTGCTCTACGTCAATTGGTTACCGAGATATTGAAAGTGCTAAACACAGTACGTTGTCTAATGTTATTCTTATGGAGAAAAAGAAAAATTGTATATCTCGCTTATTTATGAACATAAACTGACGAAATTTGGTATATGGCTTCATATGGTTGTGGTTTATTGTTGTTTGCACAAAAAAACTATTTTTCGCCTATGGTTCCTGTAGCAGCAAACCTAGGTACTCGGTCCCCATGTTATTCTTATGGAAAATACTTAAAATGTTATATATCGCTTATTTATGAATGTATATGGATGAAACTTGGTATGTGACTTCACATACATGAGATCTATTGGTATTTGCATAAAAACCCATTATTTTGTGTGCCTTGTTGCAGCAAACCTGCATACTCATCCCCAATGTTATTCTTATGGAGATTAATTCATATTTTAAATATCGCTTGTCTGTGAATACATTTCTTACGAATCCTGTGAAGTGTTTTAATGTGTTATGTTATATGTTCATTCGAAATTCGCTGAGTATGCAGGTTTGCTGCGACGGGGGTATTTGTTCATGCTATTTGCCTCTTGGATAGAGATATGACTTAGAACATAAGGTTACATACCTTTACATCGTCAATCCACTAATTTGATCAGATTACTAGTTTCAGGACTAGTACTGTCTCATTATGGAATATTTCTTGTCAAAAGAATTAGAACACTAATTTGTCATCTTAAAGTTGAAAACATTTGTCAACATATGCATGTTCTATTTATTAAATTTTGGTAGGTACATCTTTTCATATTATGCCACTGCCGAAAGATGATTTAAATTACTCTAAAAGTTTAACAGATAAATCATGATTGGAAACAACTTAGGATGTGGCCTAAGCAAGATTTCCTAGCCTGAGGCTACTTTGTAGTCTACAGTAGCCTTCAAACAAGGATACTATTGAATTGAATTGAAAATCACTTTATTCATAAAGTACACATTGTATACATTGAATGGTGTCGGCGTCAGGCAACTAAACCAAGGATAATGCTACTTAATTACAAAATTTAATACTAAACAATTATAAATCTTCAAAATTTTACAATGTTTTACTAGTTAAAAATTCTCTTAATCTTCTCTTAAACTTTTTAAATTCATCAATAGTCCTCACTCCAGCCGGCAGTATGTCCATAAATTTGCTTCCTGCAAAACCTGCCTTTTTATAAAATACCCCCATTGCAGCAAACCTGCATACTTAGCGAATTTACAATGAATATATAACATAACATATTAAAAAACTTAACAGGATTCATAAGAAATGTATTCACAAACAAGCGATATTTAAAATATTAATTATTCTCCTTAAGAATAACATTGGGGATGAGTACGCAGGTTTGCTGCAACAAGGCACAAGAAATAATGGGTTTTTATGCAAATATCAATAGAACTCATCTTAGTGAAGTCACATACCAAGTTTCATCCATATACATTCATAAATAAGCGATATATAACATTTTAAGTATTTTCCATAAGAATAACATGGGGACCAAGTACCTAGGTTTGCTGCTACAGGAACTATAGGCAAAAATTTTTTTTTTGTGCAAACAACAATAAACCACAACCAGATCAATCCATATACCAAATTTCGCCAGTTTATGTTCATAAATAAGCGAGATATACAATTTTTCTTTTCCCCCATAAGAATAACATTAGAAAACGTACTGTGTTTATTACTTTCAATATCTCGATAACCAATTGACGTATAGCTATGATCAAAATATCAAATTGGTTGTTTTTTAAGCTGAATTCAATGGTATAAATTAAAATTTGATTTTAATTAAAATTACATGTGAAAACCCCAAAAAACACATTTTTGGGGTACAAAACCCCCCAAAAACCCCCCTTCGGATGGTGCGATTCATCTGGTTTGCGAACTCGTTCAAATAAATGGTACTTTACACATTTATACCAAATTTCATTAAGATCGGACCTTTTTTACGAGAGTTATCGTGCTTACGGACACATATATAGATAGCGTACATATATAGTTTGCGTAGATGGTTTTTTATATATGTATATATATATATATATATATACGTATATACAAATTTGAACGAATGGTGTTTTTGGCATCTGGGGACCTCAAAAAGAAAAGTTATCATGGTCTCGGGCTTAAGTCTTACCATGAGACCTACGGTAATAGCTTCTTCCCTATAGGGGAAATTCGCTAAAAAAGGCAACTCAGCTATACAAATCCGATAATCAGTTGAAGGAAATAGTGAAATATTACTACAAGTCATATAAACAAACTGACTGGCCTTCCCCGAGCAAAGCTCGGCTCCCCAGGTACTTATACTAATATTTAAAAATCACCTCTTTATTTTGATTTAAAAGGTTATTCATGGAAGGCTAGAGGTAAACCTACTCGTAATGACATGAATAATCAATTATCGGTGGAGTGGGGCGGCTACAAAGCCTAGCTCCGGGCCAAACGTAATGTAATTAGGAGGGACTATGTCGACCGTAGACTAAACCTAGACGTCGCGACGGCATCATAAAAACCTTTTTTTCTGGGGGGGTGGAACCAACAGTCTGACCAATTGAGAGTGTAGATGCATTTTTCTCCCTCCTTCCTCCCCCCAAACCCCTAAAAAACATATTAATCATCAAACAATAAACACCTCTTTTGTTCTGTGCAGGTTCACCTTATAGAGCTTAATTTAATCCATTTGTTACATTCTGTAATGCCTAATGATATTATTTTTCTTCTGAATTTGTTATTTGTATTAGATCATAACAAGACTCAACCCTTTCGAAAAATTCGCATACTTGAATATTCATGATAATCTATGATACACCAGTTAAAAACAGTCTAAATCTGTTTATTCGTATTCCTCAAACAATTTTACAACTAGCGGTTGCACCTGAATATTTTCAGTTGAGACTGAATTCTCTTTTTCAGTGTTTTTATTAAACCGCGAACTTTAAGTAAAGTTTTTTAACTTGAAGAACATTTTATAGAATTTCACAATAACACATATAGAGTTCAAGGGTTTTAGATAGACACCTCAAAAGTTAAACTTGGTTAAGTGGATGAGGCAAATATAACATGAGCGAGAGTCATGTCAGAGGCTGCCTTAAACCTTCGCATTTTGGATCCGTTTCAACACCCCCCCCTCCCCCCGCAAAGGCTTTTGATCTCTTTCTTCTATCTTAGGTTTGTTTTGTTTGCATATTTTACGTTTTTGCCACATTTTCTTAAGTCTCTCGACATATGTAACTCTTTTAACAAAAAAATGTGTGCAGTTTCGCGTGTATTCGAGTTATTTTCTCAGTACTCGAGAAAAAATAAATGTTTAAAATTACAAGTACAAAATCATTTCCTGACACACTGTCACCATACATGTTAGTAAAATTAACAGTTATTAAAAATTGTTAAATCCTTCGTTTTAATTGTAGGGAAAACACTAGGCCTACTCTGTATACCTTGTTTAGTACCACGTCTTTCAACTTATCAGACTTAAATTAGACAATTTTCCTAGAAAGTAAAAAACTCTAGGAAAATAAATCTAGCATCTTTGTATACGTGGATATACCATTTACTGTTTATATGTTAAGATAAATAAATCATTAGTAAAGTATGAACACATGTTAACACATAAATAAAGCATAAACTTAAATCACAGTACGTGGGGGTCAAGCTTTGCTCAGGGAAGACCAGGCAGTTTGTTTAGATGACTTGGAGTAATACATCACCATCTCCCCCAACTGATTATCAGATTTGTGTAGCTCATTTGAAAGAAATCGTTGGAGCCGTTTTAGAGATCAGAGTTGCAAGCAAGCAAGTAATTAAGTAAGCAAACACGCACGGACGCAAGCAAGCAAACCTTACTTATATCAGAGTATAGGATAGGATAGGATAGGATTATAAATCATCACAGCTGATCAATAGTACCTTTTACAATTTTAAAATCTTTTGTATTTTAGGGTATGAAGGGAAATAAGGGCAACAAAACTAAATCTGTGGAGATATTTCCCATCTAAGTTTCTATGGATATTCCAAGATTCAGCCTTCTTTGCCGAACGATGGCTTGAGAAAAGTGCGAAAAGACAGGAATTTTTACCTATTGTTTTCCTTATTTTTCTTTAATTTTTCCATACGTAGAATTATATAAATTAAGATAGGGATGGTTAAGATGTAAATTATTATTTGTTTCTTAATATCAGGCTGCGTTTACATTGGAGGAACGATAATTATTAAAAATATTTGCGGGAGAGTGTTAAGAACCAGTAACAACGCCTTCCATTTTAGTTGATGTTGACCGCAGTACATACGTGTATTGCAGGTTTTTATTCAAGTTTGCAGGCGCTGTTTAAATGCCCTAATGAGTGCGGTGACCTTGTGACCGACCTTCACCCATTGCCACCCTGCCCCCCTGGCGCTTGGACTGGCGTTATCTCAATTTTATCGCTCCATTCATTCTTTTTCCTGGAATTTGCTAATACATCTGTTATCTGGAATGTCATTCATTTGGTTTGTATTAAATTCCAGTTCCCTTTAATTTAATTCATTTCCTTTTGAAAATATATACTATTTGATATCTCGATTATTTGTGAATGTATATTGATGAAACTTGGTATATGGCTTCACCTAGCTGTGGTCTATTGATATTTGAACACAAAAAACATGTATTTGTCGACTGTCCCTATAGCAGCAAACCTGCATAATCAGCGATAATATTATTCTTATGGAGAATAAGTAAAGTTGCGTATAGCTAAGAATTTAAATTAATAAAACTTTGTATGTACCTGGTTGTGTTATATTGATAATAGCACAAAACACATTTATTATCTTCCTTTTTCCAGCAAATCTGCATACTCAGCCCTAATTATGGAGAAATACAATTTTATATATGTCACTTATTTATATTTGCATTTTTTTTATCGTTGGTAATTGGCTATGTCGTAGTGAGAAACATATATATATATATATATATATATATATATATATATATATATATATATATATATATATATATATATATATATATATATGTTTCTCACTACGATATAGCCATATATATGCCATGCATATATATATATGCATTGTAAATTTACTGGAGTACGCAGGTTTTCTGTGACGGGGTATTATTATCCTAACATCCATCTTAAAGTTATAATTTGGTAACATTTACCAAATTACTTCAACGTAACCATAAGCTTTTCTTCATGATGTATGTCATTTCGGAAATAGGAATGTTAATCTACGTGTTAATCCCTCTAAAGTTTAATAAAATGTATCTGGCATGAATCAAAAATATTCGTAAATTTATCCAGTTGTTTAGGCAGATCAAGGAGAACGCAAGCCTTCTCTTCTCGGTCCATAATATGTTAATTTGCTGACTCCCTCTTAACGTTTTCGGAAATAATAATAAAAATTTAAAACGCCATTTTTTAGCACGATTTCCTTATTGTACAACAGCTCCATTTTGACTGAACAACAGGGAACAATCTCTTGCTCGTGCTTTCTTTTGGTGTAACCAACCACACTGATCAACCACCAACCAGGCAAGCTTGGTCAAGCGTGCGCAACCACTTTCCTTGGCCAAGCGTGCCTTTAAATATAAACGCAGCAACGTTAGATTGATCTCGTTTGTTGTCCGTTCATGAGATTCTTACGTCAGGCGCGAAAACGGGGGGGAGGTAATGAGGGTCATGAAGAACCCCCCCCACTACCCCCAAAAAAAACCTCAGACCTTCACGTAGTTTACCCATTATTTACTGTAAAGGTTATTGTATTTTAACTGTTTTATTTTTTCACTCATAACCCCCCCAAAAAAAAACCTATATTCTGTATCCGCCCCTGACTTGCATGGGGTAAGGACGAAAGGAATTACCTGCGATGATAACAAATCTGGAGGTGCAGAGAAACACAACCCCTTGCGGCTCCGTCACCCTCTTTGAAAAGAAACCCAAAATAACGTTAAAGTTAGACTGGTTGGAGGGGAAAAAATTGGAAATAACCTTGGCCCCAAAAGAGTTCTTTAACCGACAGATTCCAACAGAGAGCAAAGAAAATGTAGATGAATCCACATGAGGTTCCTTGAGATAGGGGCTCTTTAGTCGGCAATGGATGAACTTACCGGGCGCAGTAGCTCAGAGTTAAAGTGTCTGACTAGCAAGTCAGACGTGGCTGGTTCTTTAAGTCCCCTAACACATTTTACAAGCATTGTAATTTATAAGGTTGGTGAATATTTTATACCCGTTTATATATTTAGGATGAAGAAATGAACAGCTCTAATTTTAAAATGGTTTTTCCCATTGGCTTCAGCTTAAAAAAACACACAATTTGTGTGTGTGTGTGTGTGTGTGTGTGTGTGTGTCCGTGGGTGCGATAACTCTCGTAAAAAAGGTCCGATTTTGATGAAATTTGGTATAAACGTGTAAAGCAACATTTATGACTAAGTTCGAAAACCAGCCAGATCGCTCTATCCGAAGAGGTATTTTGGGGAGAGTTTTGTACCCCAAAAATGTTTTATTTTTTATTTTTTACATCTAATTTTTGAAAAAGTCAAATTTTAGTTTCCACCACTGGATTCAGCTTAAAAAAACACACAATTTGGTATTTTGATCATTCCCCTACGTCATTTGGTTACCGAGATATTGAAAGTGCTAAACACAGTATGTTGTCTAATGTTATTCTTATGGAGGAAAAGAAAATTTTTATATCTTGCTTATTTATGAAAGTATACTGACGAAACTTGGTATACAGCTTCATCTCGTTGTGGTCTATTGATATTTGCTAAACAAAATTTTTTGCCAAAGGCTCCCATAGCAGCAAACCTGCGTACTCAGTCCCCATGTTATTCTTATGGAGAATAATTAAATGCTCTGTCTCCCTTAATTATGAACATAAATGAATAAATACCCCCGTAGCAGCAAACCTGCATACTCAGCGAATTTCCAATGCATATTAATTTATCTTAATACCACATAAAGCCACATACCAAGTTTCATCAATATACATTCATAAATAAACGATTTATGACATTTTAATTATTCTCCATAAGAATAACATGGCGGCTGAGTATGCAGGTTTGCTGAAATAAGGAACACTAAAAATGGGCTTTTATACAAATATCATTATAACTCAACTAGGTAAAGCCACATACCAAGTTCTATTAATTTATGTTCATAATTAAAGGAGATAACACGTTAATTATTCTCCATAAGAATAACATGGGGCTGAGTATGCAGGTTTGCTGCTACGGGAACTATCGGGCAAAAAATGGATTTTTGTGCAAATATCAATAGACCACAACCAAATAAAGCCATATACCAAATTTTGCCAGTTTACGTTCATAAATAAGCGAGATATACAATTTTTCTTTTTCTCCATAAGAATAACATTAGACAACGTACTGTGTTTAGCACTTTCAATATCTCGGTAACCAATTGACGTAGAGCAATGATCAAAATACCAAATTGTTTGTTTTTTTAAGCTGAATTTAATGGTATAAATTAAAATTTGATTTAAATTGAAATTACATGTGAAAACCCCAAAAAACACATTTTTGGGGTACAAAACCCCCCAAAAACCCCCCTTCGGATGGTGCGATTCATCTGGTTTTCGAACTCGTTCAAATGAATGGTACTTTACACATTTGTACCAAATTTCATTAAGATCGGACCTTTTTTACAAGAGTTATCGTGCTTACGGACACAAATATATATATAAATATATATATATATATACATATATAAAAATTTGAACGAATGGTGTTTTTGGCATCTGGGGACCTCAAAATGAAAAGTTATCATGGTCTCGGGCTTAAGTCTTACCACGAGACCTACGGTAATAGCTTCTTCCCTATAGGGGAAATTCGCTAAAACTGGTATACGACTTCACCTAACTGAGTTATATTGATATTAGCATAAGAACCCATTTTTGTGTTCCTTGTTGCAGCAAACCTTCGTACTCAGCCCCAATTTTATTCTTATGGAGAATAATTAAAATTGTATATATGCTTATTTGTGAATATATTTTTATAAAACTTGGTAAGTGGCTTTATGTAGTATTAAGACATTTAAATCTCCACTGTAAATTCGCTAAGTATGCAGGTTTGCTGCGACGGGGGTTTTATATTTTAATAACTATTTTATCGGGTAGTCAAACAGAGTTTTTTAAAGATTTAAACTGCCCAACCCTCACTACATTTTCTCATAATCTATAATTATGTTTAAAGTTTATGGTGTAACCATTAAGTAATTACATTACTTGCTATTTGATTACTATCATAACAATCTTGTCTAGATAACTGTGCATTTTGCCAGCCAAGAGAACCCGGAAAACCCATGAATTAATGATGGTCTGTTATTTTTTAAGTTTTGGCGTTTTAATGTATTTTTAAATGTATTCATCATATTTTGTTAACCATTAAAGATGTCGACTTCAGTCTTGAAATAAATCAAACTCCTATTGCTGCTGTTTATTTTTATTTTAACTCCAAGTCGATGTTAAATGTTTTCTTACATATGATGTAAATAAATAACATTTTAACTGATATGGGGCATGAGCTTTCTTACAGGAACAAATCAAAACTTAAATTCCTTCACATGTGCCAGTCTAAATGACACTAATTGAATAACAAAACACTCTTTTTTCAATAGCAAGACTTATTTGCAATAACATTTTGCATAATAAACCTCTCTCATAAGTAATTTTGAATTCTTTGAGACATTGTGCAGAAAACATGATAATACTTAACACTATTAAACGGGAACTTCCAAGGTCAAAAGTTGCATAATTTGTATGCTGGGGTCGCGCCCGAGACATCAGTCAGCTAGCCACTAGCCACAATATTCTGCAGGTTGGTGCCGCAATCCCTCCCTCATCTTTCAAATCTGCACAAGACTTTCTGATCAATCTTACTTTTCCCTTAGACTTGAATAACTGTTTAGCAAAGTGTATGTTTAGTTTCACTAGAGAATCGCTATCACACGAGCTGTGGGCAAAGTAAATTACATACACATTACGTACTGTGTTTAGTACTTTCAATATCTCGGTAACCAATTGACGTAGAGCAATGATCAAAATACCAAATTGTTTGTTTTTTTAAGTTGAATTCAATGATATAAATTAAAATTTGATTTAAATTAAAATTACATGTGAAAACCCCAAAAAAACACATTTTTGGGGTACAAAACCCCCCAAAAACCCCCCTTCGGATGGTGCGATTTATCTGGTTTTCGAACTCGTTCAAATAAATGGTACTTTACACATTTGTACCAAATTTCATTAAGGTCGGACCTTTTTTACGAGAGTTATCGTGCTTACGGACATATATATATATATATATATAAATATATAAATATATATATATATATATATATATATATATTACGTACGATTTGGTTGTTTACTGGAAATAAAATAATCTTCGTGCATAATGTAAAATAAGTTATCATTGAAAATCAATAATCTTTTAAGAATTCTTAAAATACAACAATTGTATTTGCAACAATATATTGTGCTTACAACAAATAACGCTACCTGTTGATGATTTCCTGGAGAGAAAGATGTGAAGCAGTGAGCGTATCTCTGTATATATATACATACATAAAAATTTGAACGAATGGTGTTTTTGGCATCTGGGGACCTCAAAATGAAAAGTTATCATGGTCTCGGGCTTAAGTCTTACCATGAGACCTATGGTAATAGCTTCTTCCCTATAAGGGAAATTCGCTAAATACTCTAATTTATGGGGATCAATGGCAAGTTTGTTCCTAAATCTGGAGAGATAATTGTGTTTATCCCCCAGCCTAGGTAACATGTTAGCATTTGAGAGTTTTTTGCATGTAATATCATATGGTATACATAAAGACCATAAACCGTCATGATACCCATTGGTGGAAAGTGATCTCGAATAGAAGTGTCCCAGTTTAAGTTTAATATAATTCGTTGTGCCCTTTTTTGGAGTACAGTATCAGTATTCTGTCTAAGTTATGCTTTGATGTACTACCATATAAACTTATCCTAAACGCTATAGATAATTCAATGAGGGAAAAATACATCATTTTTAATGTATCTATAGAGCAAAATTTGGACATTCTGTTGGTAGCGTATAATTCCGAAGTTATTTCGTCAATAACGTGATCGACATGTAAATTCCATGAAAGATTTTGATCGAGAATCAAACTCACAGACTCTCCATGTTTGGCCAGAGAGTCTACAATACAGGTACTATGAGCCACCCGGTAGATTGTTAGAACTATCCGAGGAGCTAGATGTAGCACTCCTGACGGTCACCATTATGGTAGACGTGAGTAGCTATGTCTAGTTGTACTTGGCAAATCTAAATGAAAACTGTAATTTTCTGAATTGTAAACAATCTAACTGGCCTTTTATTTAAGTAGGAATGAATTATGTAAACCTATAATAAAAATTGCTATTCTGAAAATAACGTATTAACCATTTTCATTTTCTTGTCATATTTGAATAAGAACCTGGGGCCGAGCTTTGCTCGGGGGAAGGCTAGTCAGTTTGTTTAGATGACTTGGAGTAATATTTCACCACTTCCCCCTACTGATAATCAGATTTGTATAACTCATTTGCCTCTTTTCTACATTTTTAAGGTCACTCCAGTTGTTATTTATAGCTCAATGTCCCTTTGATTTATTTTACTACTCTATATATGTAATCTTCACTCAAATCCTTTGATCTCTGCTCTCAGGAAACCACATGTTAATAATCATATACAACATGAGTATTACTTTGACAGTTCCCTGTTTGATTATGAACAGCTGTTACAATTCTTTTGTTTTGATTTGAAACTCCATAAGCCCAATGTTAATTTTTAGTGAATTTCCTTTGGAAAGTGAACTATTAGCATGACCTGCACGGTGAAACTTAAGCCCGGGACCACCATAGAAGTTCCTAACGTGACCCCCTGAACACGTTTTGGGGGGTCGTTCAAAATTTTATATATATATATATATACACATATATATAGACATATATATATATATATATATATATATATATATATGTGTGTGTATGCACTCTAGCGGTCACATTTTTTGTCCGATTTACTTCAAATTTGGTAGGGACGTTCCATTCTATAATCTGTTGGACAAGTTCGTTGGGCAAAACAATCGGAAAACTCTAAACCAATTTTTTGGGGATTAATCTTTCAAATTTCGAGTTTTTGGGCCAAAAAAGGGTCAGAGAAGCCCCAGATGTAAAGTTAATGCTTGTAAAAAGATGGGAATTAGGAAGGCGAAAATTGTAAGCCCTCTCTCGTCATTCTAGCATAAATATTTACCGAGTTATTAAAGAAAATGTGTATCGGCTAAACACAGTACGTTGTCTTATGGGGGTTTTACACTAGAAAAGCCTGTTATTCCTTTGTTCGAGTACTTTTATTATCCCCAGCAACCTCACGCCTACTTTCAAGCCTGTCTGGACCTTCTCCTAACCTTATAATGCGCAAAATTGTATTCCCAGCTTTGCAAGTAAATGAAACCAAGAGTATCAGAGCAGCCAAAAAAATCAATGTTTTCAGATTTCAATAAAAATTGGAAAAATGTATGTTTTTACACTGATTTTGAGTTTTAAAAGTTTTTATGTGGAAATTCACTTCCCTCACGTCAGCGTGCTGTGTGCGAACTCGTTTTAACTTTTCATTTTTGTGTTTTACATTATTTGATTTTTCCTGGGGATGAGGCCTGTCTAGAACTTATTTTTATTCCAGAAATTAGTTATTTCGAACATTTGAAGGAAATCGTTGGAGCCGTTTTTGAGATCCGTGTCGCAAGCAAGCAAGCAAACCTTACTCATATTAGAGTATAGGATAAAAGTCTCATGAAAAGCCAAAAGTGAACTTGTTATCTGGCATGCTGACACCCCAGGTTAAACACATAATGACAGTTACCAAACCTGTTTCTGTTGCAGCTTAGACCCGAGTCCCTTCGCCCGCAACACTTTCTGGAATGTCATTCTGGGAAACATGTTCATATTCCTTACAAACATAGCAACAAACCCTGGATCAGTACAGAGGTTCTTGTCGGTTCCTTCTCTGCGGAAAGCGAGACTGTGAGTAAAGTAAGAAACTTCAATTGGAAGCCATAATCTTTAAATAATACAATTTTATTTTGTAGATTAGTTATTTGATTATTTTATTATTACGATGATTTTGAACATTATGTGATAAAGATGCACTTTTAACAAGTTATTCTCTTTTCATCCCGCTAATGAAATATGCCATATCCATCTGGGGGAGGGCAACATCCAACATCCAAAGAAAAGCGTAGTTTCAAACTTGGCATCACGGGTAATTTTCAACATGAAAATAAATATTTAGAAATTATAACCTTTTACTCAGTTTACATCTATGAACCGTTTGTATTTGTAAAAATTAATCATTGAAATTAAAAAACAAACAGTTGCGGTTATAATCTAAAGTACCTGGGGGGCCGAGCTTTGCTCGGGGGAAGGCCAGCCAGTTTGTTTAGATGACTTGGAGTAATATTTCACCACTTTCCCCTACTAATAATCAGATTTGTATGACTCATTTGCCTCCTTTCTACATTTTTAAGGTCACTCCAGTTTTTATTTATAGCTCAATGCCCCTTTGATTTATTTTACTACTCTATTTATGTAATATACCTGGGGGCCGAGCTTTGCTCGGGGGAAGGCCAGTCAGTTTGTTCAGATGTCTCGGAGTAATATTTCACCACTTCCCCTTACTGATAATCAGATTTGTATTATTCATTTGCCTCTTTACTACATTTTTAAGGTCCCTCCAGTTGTTATTTATAGCTCAATGCCCTTTGATTTATTTTACTACTCTATA
This sequence comes from Allygus modestus, assembly GCA_963675035.1. NCBI lineage: Eukaryota > Metazoa > Arthropoda > Insecta > Hemiptera > Cicadellidae > Allygus > Allygus modestus. The sequence goes on from OY776115.1 coordinate 14,147,383, forward strand.
TTTGTAATCTTAACTCAAATCTTTTAATCTCTCCTCTCAGGAAACAACATGAGTATTACTTTGACCGTTCTCTGGTTGATTATGAACAGCTGTTACAATTCTTTTGTTTTGATTTGAAACTCCATAAGCCCAATGTTAATTTTTTTAACTTTTCATTTTAGTTTTTTTACATAATTTGATTTTTCCTAGGGATGAGGCCTGTCTAGAACGTTTTTTTTTATCCCAGAAATTAGTTATTTCGAACATTTTAAGGAAATCGTTGGAGCCGTTTTTGAGACCCGTGTCGCAAGCAAGCAAGCAAGTACGCAAGCAAGCAAGCAAACCTTACTCATATTAGAGTATAGGATAAATCAATATGTCTACAGACAAATTTTCAGGGGACAAACTTTCTTTGGGGATTTTTCAAACTTTCAATAATCCGAATATTTTTTTAATTCAACACCGATTTCTTAACTTTCTGGATGACCCTCATATTATTTTATCTTTTAAAGCCTTGACACCATATATTTTAAAACTCACCAATTTTTTTCTGCCTGTGGTGTCTCAATTTATTCATTTAGTGGCACTGGTTTCAACTCAATTACCATAGTCATCATAAGCTACTTGTTGTTGACATTACATATCAAGAATCAAGAATTTTATATAATACAATGGTCATATCACATATCTGTGATTGTCGTCAAAGTTAAAATAAACACACTTCAAAAACATTAATTAGCAATTAATTAGGAGTATTTATAACTCGATTCCACACTCACCATGCAGTACGGAGCGCTCATAAGCCATGCATTTCAAACAGCGGTTCAGAGATACTAGCTGTCCGGAAAGCATTGACTTGATTGCCTTCACACAGATCATAGGGGCAGTTAATGATAGCGACACGTATGTTGATCTCAGATCAGGAGTAACATGGCTATCTTCCATTAGACCTGTACTGAACGGTGAACAAGCATCCAAGTATTTATGAGAAGCTGTTGCAAAACTTGTACTAAGGTGAATATGAATTAAAAGTGTAGAATGAGTGAGATGCATTGTGCAGCCTTGTTATTGACAAAGATCAGCTTATTCTTTAGCCAGGATAATTAATCAACAGTCTAATGGTGAATGGCAGCTGTTCCATTTATTATAAAGAAGTACCTGGGGGCCAAGCTCTGCCTGGGGAAGGTCAGACTCTTTTTTAGATGACTTGGAGTAATTTTTCATCAAATCCCCAACTGACGGGCAGATTTGCTTAGCTCATTCCTCTCTTTTCTGCGTAATCTTCATTCAATGGTCTTGGTCCCTGCTCTCAGGAAACCACATGTTACTTATAAACTATATGAGTGTTACGTTGACAGTTCACTGCATCTATAGTCAATGGTTCACTGATTAATTATAAACAGCTGTTTTGATTTGAAACTCCATAAGCCCAATGTTAATTTTTTAAATTCGTTTTTATTTACATAATTAGATTTTTCGTAGGGATGAGACCTGCCTATAACTCAGAAATTAGTTAGTTACAACTTTTGAAGGAAATCGTTGGAGCCGTTTTTTAGATCAGAGTTGCAAGGAAGCAAGCAAAGAAGAAAACCTTACTCAAAATAGAGTATAGGATTTAATAAGTTTTTGATCAATATAATTCTTTTTCACAGGGTCCTGGTTGTCAGCTGCGTTGGTTTCTATGCCATCAACAATCTCGCCATGTGCATGGGTCTGGTTCTCTACGCCAGATATCACAGCTGTGATCCTGTCGCCGCAGGGGTACGTAGCTGAAAATTGAAAGACAGATAAACTACAGTCAACCAAAAGAACTGCGGATCGAGTCTACTTAACTGCAGGAATTCGGTAGCTGGTTTTCACTGAGGCATAGGAATATTGGTTGTTTTTAGCACAAAGTTGTACTGACTGACAATTTTATATTATTAGTGGTGATAATTGTTCATTAGTTTGTTTATTATTCCAACAATTTTAGAAGTTGGTTTTGATATGCAATAATTCACAGTTTTACAAGCTAAATATCAGATTTAAAAATGTTGGTTGATATATAAACATTTTAATAAAATATATATTCAACGTAGCAACTTTAAAGGTATGGTGCATTCATTTTGTGTTTCTTTAGCAATTTTCCCTTATTTTCATATACGTCTTAGTTGGTTTAGTGTCTGGATTAGCTGATGAGAGAACAAAGTGAAGGGAATCTATTAACTATTTCATTAATGGTTCTTAAGGTTATAAACAAAATTTAATCAGCTGTTATTTATTTGTATACTATGTCTTTTTAATTTTAAGCATTCAAAGAATTTCCGAGAAAAACCTGTCAGGTCTCAAATGTAAAATAGGTCCAAAAAACAGGCTGGCAACTTCTATGTCCGTACTTTTATTCCATAAAATATGTTTGCAAATTTGTTGACAGATGATAAAGTCGCACACTCAGATGATGCCGTTGTATGTGATGGAGGTGGGGCGGGACTATCCAGGCCTGGCGGGACTGTTTATGTCAGGAGTGCTCAGTGCGGCTCTCAGGTGACCAACCAAATGACATCATTTACTCAAAGTTCCAGTATTATAAAATACCATATTACCATTGAGAACTGGGTCTGTAGTCTGTGACTGACATGTGGTGTAACCTGGTAGATGTAAACGGAACTAACTCGTAATACGTCCATGGCATCATCATTCATCATCAATGTTGCGGATTAGGAAACCCCAGCATAGCTACTAGTCACATCTTCCATAAGCGGGAATATTGCGCAGGTTACCGGAAAGACAGGATATTGCAGGAAAGGAAAGGGTGGGATGGGACGGCAGCCAAATCGACCCTTCAGAGGGCCAACTCCCGTGCCCCTGTGACAGCTGGGATGAGGCTCTCAAACAGGGGACCCACATTCTGCCCTCCAACTGGTCAACTCAACTGACAGGGTATCCATGTACAACAGCCAGGGACTATTCATTCTCAGGTTGGCAGGTGGGGACCAAACCCGGAGATTCTGTCCCTAACCACTGCAAATGGAGGGACCAAAGGTGAAAGGGAAGTTTGTCATAATGGACAGCCAAAAGACTTACCATATATAATGACAACTTCATTTGCTGTACCCAATGTCAGCCTCAAAACTGGTATAGACCAGTTTTAAGGTAGTCCTGGGACAACGTCTATGGCATAATACAATACAACTGAGAGCCGATCAGGTTGGTCCCCTGGCCAGGGAGTAGTGCTTGGATCGAGGGTTCTATCCCATCTCAGTCGGTGGTTTATATGTGCAACTCATGGAGAGTTCACCTGTCTGTGGAAGAGTTGAAGGGCAGGGTGGACCTTGAGCAAGCGGTGGACAGTAGGGTCCAAGCTGATGGGATGGGTGAATTCTTTGTGAGCTGCACCCTTATCAGGTGTTTTGCTACTTTTTACCTCTCCTTACTGTGTGTGCCCTTAAGAAGCATGTTGTTTTAGCGAATTTCCCCTATAGGGAAGAAGCTATTACCGTAGTCGGCATGGTAAGACCTAGGCCCGGGACCATGATAACTTTTCGTTTTGAGGTCCCCAGACCCCAAAAACACCATTCGTTCGAAACTGTATATATATATATATATATATATATGTGTCCGTGAGCACGATAACTCTCGTAAAAATTATCCGATTTTGATGAAATTTGGTATAAACGTGTAAAGCAACATTTATGACTTTAAGTTCGAAAACCAGCCAGATCGCTCTATCCGAAGGGGTATTTTGGGGGGGTTTTGTACCCCAAAAATGGGTTTTTCGAATTTTTTACATATAATTTTGGAAATAGTCAAATTTTATTTTTCCCCATTGGATTCAGCTTAAAAAAACACACAATTTGGTATTTTGATCATTTCTCTACGTCAATTGGTTACCGAGATATTGAAAGTGCTAAACACAGTACGTTGTCTAATGTTATTCTTATGGAGAAAAATAAAAATTTTATATCTCGCTTATTTATGAACGTATACTGATGAAACTTGGTATACGGCTTCATCTGATTGTGGACCAATGATATTTGCTCAAAAAGACAATTTTTTACTCAAGGCTCCCGTAGCAGCAAACCTGCGTACTCAGCCCCATGTTATTCTTATGGAGAATAAGTAACGTGTTATCTGCCTTCATTATGAAAATAAATTAATGAAATTTGGTATGTGGCTTTACCTACATGAGTTATATTGATATTTGTATAAAACTCCATTTTTTGTGTTCCTTGCTTCAGCAAACCTGCATACTCAGCTGCCATGTTATTCTTATGGAGAATAATTAAAATGTCATAAATCGTTTATTTATGAATGTATATTGATGAAACTTGGTATGTGGCTTTATGTGGTATTAAGATACATATATATGCATTGGAAATTCGCTGAGTACGCAGGTTTGCTGCTACGGGGGTATTTATATTTTATCTGTTCAAGCATCCAATATATTTAAAAAGTCAACAAAATATATCACAGATTCAACTACTCCCTTCAGAAGCTTAACACTGAAAAGGTTTAAGTCAAATTTTATATCGATAGATTTAAATCTTAAGATGTACAATTATTGAGACCAACCCTTTGGTGTAGCATATACAAATAATAAAAGCCTAGTTGGGTTGCTGTAAAAAAACCTTCTTGGGTAAGATAGACACAACGTTGTGAGTTAGACAGATATTCACTGGCCCCTACAACTCTCTGCAATCAAAACTATTGGGAACAATCTTGCTTAATGTATATCTTGAATCTTGCACACATTTTGTAAGAAGGTCACTTGTTCAGTGGCCCATATATAACATAGTTTACTCAAAGTTACTGTATTATACAACGAAAAAATTATGTCGTGATATAGTGGCAGATATAAACTTTAACTTGTCGTTAGAAACCAACTTATTTAGTTTAATTTCTACAGAATACGTTTGACTATAACCTTCTTGCAACTTTCCAGTTCTGGAACTTTAACAGAAGGTATAACAACATGACGTCACTAACCCCCTAGAAGGCCTAGAAAGCAGTATTATTTAATACCTCTTTGGTTTCTATTGAATTACTGTTCTTATTTGTAACTACATTTCTCATTTTCTTATTGAAACAACAACTTTCCTAATTCAAATTATGTCCATCATATCTTAAATGAAAATCCTTCAACATTTTTCCGAATTTTATAATTAATTGTGTTCTCAGCACGATGTCTTCATGGCTAAACACTGTGGGAGGCACCCTTTATAAGGATGTCATGGAAGTCTTTTTTCCAAATATTCGTCACTCCGAGTCAAACCAATCCATGATCATTAAAATCATCGTGTTGGTCTTGGGCATTGTAGTTGTGGCTTTGGTTGCCGTTGTAGAAAAACTCGGAACAGTGTTGCAGGTAACTATTACAGTACTTACTTTTCTTGTAGTCAAAAGTTTAAAAAATTGGTATTTCATAGTGTGCCATGTCAGAATAAGAACATCTTTATTTACAATCTTCAAGATTATAATTAGTGTCACACGAACTTAAAATCAAAATACAATTGATTAAACATCATGTCTCTTCTCCCCTCCACAGCGGAAGAATTCTGCCAAAGTGTAGAACGGTTGGTCTTGGAGCCATATTCTCAGTTGTTGAGTGAACTATCGTTAGACAGTTCTTTTCAGGTCCTTTGGCAAGATGTTCCAGATTTTGGCTCCCATGTAGCTTGGTCTCTTTTCAATACTACTAGAAAGACAGGAAGACAGTAGTTGGTTGCATCCGTTAATTACTTCAGTAGGAACATAGAAACATAGAAACTTCAGTTAATTCTCTATATTAAAGTATTTTCTTGTATTTCAGGTGGCAAATAGTCTCCTAGGGATCATGTATGGATCGTTCTTGGCCTTGTTCACTTTAGGAATATTCTTCCCACGAGTTAATGTCAAGGTAATTTTCCTATGGAAAGTTCACGCTAAAATACTTTACAGACTTGTAAGCTTTCAAGTAGGAGGACTGAGTTTTATTATATTGTAGATATACTGTAATCTTATGCAATGGCAAAAGTTTTACCAGCGGATTTTGTAATACAACATAAGTGACAGACACTCCTATCAGCAAAGGACAAAATAGTATCCTTAGCCAGTAAGGTAGAGCAGATGGAAGGAAAACTTGATCCAGAAACTAATTTTGGATCAACTAAAGTTTGCACAATCATCTGAATTAGAGGCCGAAATTCAATGGTATTAAAACTGATCAACTGATGAATACAACTTTTCTGAACTATAATTAATATTTTGTTAATTAATCGTTAGTACCGGGAGACCGAGCCACACTCGGTGGTTTTGATTTTTTTTTGTGGCTGAAAAAGATGTCTATGTGCAATCTCTCCTCAATAGTCTAGTCACTGTTTTATAGAAATCACTTGTTGATGTTTTACCATGTTTAAGCAAGAGGAAGTCTATTGGTAATACTGGAGACAACACTGCTTAGTGATTTTCTTTGGAAAAGCGAGCTGGTCATTTTGTCAGGTTGGTACACTGGTGAGGCAAATTTATCATTTTTTGAACTGTTCTGATTGGCTGTTTTAATCTTTTAAGCGAATCTACTCATGCAGATCATCAAAGTTAGAACAAATTAAATTTATTTTTTTATTTATTTGGACTTTACCTATCGCTTCTAGTGTTTAAAACTACACTACCTTTCGGGAGGTAAGGAAACTCCTCCTGTTATCAAGTGTTATACTTACATCTAAATATCAAGTTCTTACACCTAACTAACCTAATTTTTTTTGGATTTTCTTATCTTTTTCTTTTACATTTTAATTTACACAAACACAAAAATAACAAATATATATTAAAATTCAAATACAATACACTAACACAACATTTATATACACAAACAAATGGAAAACTGACAATACATTACCTGTTCTGCATCATTGCCTCCAAGCTGACGGCAAAAACGGGAAACTTCTCTCACACGTCAACTCACTACCGGACTGCGCACTCGACTAGTGGCTAGCGGTAGTGGAGGGGGGTGAGCCGTTACCCCAAACTACCGCCAGGGGCACGTGAAGACACAGCTGTGGCTACCCACCCGTCTGTGTTAATGGGGGAACATGACAGGGAAACCAAAAATTGCACGATTCCTCCTAGAATGCTACACGGGCACATAGCTATTGGTTCACTTTAGCTAAGACACCCGGTATATATAAATATATATATATATATTTATATGATTATATATAATATTTACCATATATAAATGCTGTCAAAAGTATTTTATTCTTATAGATAATCTACTTCTCTAAAGATAAGTGCAAAAATTAAGTAAATTGAGCAATAATTGTTGCTATAGTGACAGTTTTAGTAAAAGTCTACATGCATGTAATTTTTCTTAGGAAACTGAGCGGTTTGTCAGGTGGCAGATTTCAGGTAAGCCAATGAATGGTTAGAGAGCCTGAGGGTGAAATCCAGATATCGAAATCAAGTCATAACACGAAACACAAATGGACACATACACAGGTAAGACACGAATACAAAACATGAAAACACAATCTAACTCCTGCCACTTTAAATCTTAACCCATTAAGGTAATAATTTTATTCTCTTCCCAATCACCTATAATGGGATTTGATTGGTGCTGCACTCCAGTAGCAACTCTAGCAACATCTGTAACTAATGGCGGCGGATAACTACGGTTCTCTCCGCTAGGGGCGCACACTGACTGATAAAGCTTCATAACGACGCCAGGCCTTTGGTCGTGTTAGCTGAGTTGGCTACGTCGTGGAAACATCTTGGCCAGGTGTGGATAAGATGTTCGTGGGTTCAATTCCCGCACACAACCAAAACTGACCAGTCGTGCAACTCTCAATGAGTTAACCGGTCTGTGGCAACGTTGGTGGGAGGGCCCAAGTAAAAAAAACGGAGGCAGGATTGCTTAGAAGTTGATGGGATCAGTTAATTCATTGTGAGTTGCACATAGTCAACACTGATTTTGCTACTTTTTACTTATTTTGTGTGTGTGCCAATGTAACTCTAAAACTGAATGGAAACATTATTTTAATGAAAATAAACCATTAATCCATTTAAAAACACAAATTTCTATTCCAATTCATAGGTTTACAAAATTAAAAGTAAGGAACGAGACAAGCTCTTATGTCTACGCCAATGGGTTAAAGTGAGTAAAATAAATTAAGGATCTGTTTCTATATAACAAATATTAGGGTGTAAATTAAACGTTTTGTTAATTTAGTTTTCTCTGATCAGGGAGCCATAACAGGAACATTGGCCAGTCTCACTTTGACTGGATGGATTGTTTTCAATGCTCAGTTCGCAGTATTACAGGGAAGGTTGCGGTTCCCTGGCAAGGTCACCAGACTCGATGAATGTCCTCCTAACATCATACAACATTACCAGTAAGTTTGTTTTTTAATGTATCGTGTTCTTAGTGTTTTTTTGTAAACTATGGTGTTAGTGAAGAATAATTTCCTTTAGGCAGTTCTACAACTCATTTAAAGTACAGTGTGAACGCAATATTAAAAAAAACTAACGTTATCAGATTTAAAATACATCAGAATAAACAGTTGACTGAACCAAAAATGATATGTAATTTGAAAGAAATTGATTATAGAACCAACACACAATTCTTTGGGTTAATCCTAGACCAACTCCTGAGATGGGACTTTCACATTGATAAGGTTTTATCAAAAGTAAGCTCTGGAACTCATTCACTCTATAGAATGTCTTTATTTTGCAATAAAAAAACATTAAGAAACATTTATTTTGCGAATGTTCATTCTCATATTTTTTTTGGTCTATGTTTTTATGGTGCAACATAAAAAATTAATATGGATAGTATTCTAAAACAACAAAAAAGAGCAATCAGAATTAAAATGAAATTAAAATATGATGAATCTGCAAAGGAGCACTTAAAAATCTGTGCATTTTAACAGTATATAGCCAATACATCTTTGATAAATTCTCACGGTAAAACATAATAAAACATTCTTTGATTTAAATGAAAAATCCCACTCTTACAATACAATTCACAACAAATATATGTGAATAAATCACGCCATAACTTAATTCTATGAGAAAAAGCCCACGTATATGGGAATGAAATTTCTAAAAAATCTACCAAACTATTAAAAATATTACAAACACAATAAGTTTAAAAAAGTACTTAAAGATTTCTTGGTAGGTAAAACCTTATACTCTTTAGAAGAGTACTTTCCATCTACTCTGAGTTTTGGCGTTTGAATTTACGTTTTTCTCTGTAAAATAAAATATACTAATGTTTAGTATTTTATTTTTGGTACTTATTAGTTGTTCACCAAATTATAAAGATTCTTAGCCTAAGTTACACAAATTGTATTGACACTATTCAATTGTATACTATGTATATTTGATAAATAAAGATTATTGGATTTGAATTTGTTTACGAAATAATGCATGTTTGCATCGTACTACGATACGTTTGCTGCGCAAAAATGTGTGTTGAAACTGTTAGTGATAAATTGTATGTGGATGGGATTTCCCAACCCCCAACGTCCGTCCGTACATCTATTGTTCAGCTATGCTAAATAAGACCAAGGTCAAAGCCCCTTACCATTTTGTCGCGTCACGTCAGATGAGTCAGTACCCATGTGAGTGAGAAATGAGCTTTTTTGTCTTTCACAGATACATTACATTTTATTTCAGCCGTGTAGCTCACGAGTATTTTTACTTTAAGAGTAAAACATTTGAAAATCTTGTTTTACACAATATTTCAGTGCGGTACACTTAAAAAAAATTATTTATATGTAATTTTTATACATGTCGTATAGTCATAGTTTAATTGTTCTCTTGTAAAACTTGTTGTTCACTGTTATTCAACAAATATATTATTGAAAATGGTATAAAAATGATTGTGAAATGGTTGGCTGTTGATAAACAAAATAAAATAAAATGGGCAATTTGAGTTAATAGAATAACCAAACAATTATACAAAGCGCCTGTACATTGTATCTTAAAATGTACCTTTTGTAGCAATAAAATGTAACTGTTATTGTCATAGTTGGCTCTACCTGTACCATTAAACCATTTGGAATATTTAAAATGCAGCCCAAAATCTACAAAATAAGCGGCATTTGCATTTTTGCTGCCAGGTTTGCTTATTTACAATTTCAAGTTTTCCGGAAATTACATCGCGTACTTGAACGTCATTGTGTTGAGACCTGACATTGCTCTTGCGGAAGTGAGCAGACCTGACAGCTAATGTGAACTGCTGCTTTCTCTAAAGATATTGGTTACAACCACCTTATAAGTCATGCTTTGCAAGAAATTTCACTGCTACATGTACTCATTGTGAATCACAATTCCTGTGATTGTAAAAGACTTATCCATCTTATTCAGCCACACAGCCCATGTTGGTCAAACCTTCCCAGCCCCTTTCCTACCAACTGTCTTATAACAACTACTCTCGTATTGGGAGCCCTGACTGGTGTCGTAGTGATGTCATTGTTAACATAATTTTCCCACCAAGCCTCTCTTAATTCCGATCTCTTCTCTCCTTACGTGCATGGCTTCCTGCCTCATAATATAAATCCTTCTCACTAAAACAGGAATGAATACATTTTGAATTCTCAGGAGCTCATGACAGATTATAAAACAGAGTATAATTTTGTTCGATAGTAAGGTGAAAATAATTTATTGTTCCAGAGTAAACACGTCTCTTCTCTTCAATTATACAGGACTGGGCAGTCCTGTAGTAGCTGATGATTCCATGCCACTGATTTACCAATTGTCGTATTGGTACTACATCGTGTTGGGTTCCTTATCTGGTATTATAGTGGGCGTATTGGTATCACTGCTGACATCGCCTCCGGACCCTGGCTCTCTCGATCCCAATCTCTTCTCTCCTTATGTTCATAGATTCATGTCTTGTAATATACAACTGCCTTGTTCTGATCATGATGAATACGTACTGAAGCCCAAGAACAAAACTCTAGACACTTTCAGCTAAATAAAGACTTCTACAATAATAAAATTCAGTTATTGAGTTACTCAAACTTTTACTTTGTTCTTGTTTTACTTGGTGGTGGATGCAACTTTTAAAATAAAAGCATAATGTTTTATTAGTGAATTTCCTATGGAAAGTGAACTATTAGCATGACCCGCACGGTGAAACTTTAGCCCGAACCACCATAGAAGTTCCTAACGTGACCCCCTGAACACATTTTGGGGTTCGTTCAAAATTGTATATATATATATATATATACAGTATATATATATATATACAGTATATATATATATATATATATATATATATATATATATATATATATATAGACATATATATATATATGTGTGCAGGCACTCTAGCGGTCACATTTTTTGTCCAATTTACTTCAAATTTGGTAGGGACGTTCCTTTCTATAATCAGTTGGACAAATTTGTTGGGCAAAACAATCGGAAAACTCTAAACCCCTTTTTTGGGGATTAATCTTTCAAATTTCGAGTTTTTGGGCCCAAAAATGGTCAGAAAAGCCCCCGATGTGAAATTAACGAATGTAAAAAGATGGGAATTAGTGTGGCGAAACTTTTAAGCCCTCTCTCGTCATTCTAGCATATATATTTACCGAGTAATTAAAGGAAATGTGTATTGACCAAACACAGTACGTTGTCTTATGGGGGTTTTACATTAGAAAAGCCTGTTAATCATTTTTTGTTGTACTTTTATCATCCCCAACAACCTCACGCCTACTTTAAAGCCTGACTGCACCTTCTCCTAACCTTATAATGCGCAAAATTGTATTCCCAGCATTGCAGGTAAATAGAACCAGGAGTATCAGAACAAGCAAAAAATCAATATTTTCAGATTTGAATAAAAATTGGAATAATTGTATGATTTTAACTGATTTTGAGTTTTTATAGTTTTTTATGTGGAAATTCACTTCCCTCATGTCAGCGTGCTGCGTGTGAACTCGTTTAAATTTTAATTATTCATCAGCTTTGGGTTATATAACGTCTGATGGATTATCATGTTTATGAAGGATGTCTGAAATGTATATTTCTTTATCCGTTACTATGTAAAGATTTGTACAGACACAGACAATCAGTGGCGTAGATAGACCTTTGTCAAGGGGGGGATATCTCATTAGGGAAAACAAAACAAAAAACTGTGATCGTGACTAGAGCGTATACTGGTATACAAAATTGAAGACATCATTGACGTGTCCCTTACATTCATAATTATTGATAGACCTAGACCATCGATACAAAGTAATCAATATTTTTTTAATTTTATCTTTGAACAAAAATGTATTTATGTTTGCAACTTCATCGTCATGCAACGATTGCCAAATAAGCTAAACCCTTATTTCCCTGTTCACTCCAACCTCTATTATTTGTTACTCTTTGACTTTATTTCGTCAGGAAATATCGTTGACTTTTACATATATTTGTGGTTATAGAATGAAGAAAACCAGTATGAAGATTTTGGCTCCCTGCAAATTAAATTAAAAATCTAATATGGCAACCGTAAGTAAGCAACCGTAAGTTAAGCACATCACTAAGGCCATCTAGACGTCAAGGTCAAGGTCAACTGCGAACTGGCCGCTAGGGGGTGAGGGTAGACTGTTCGGCGGCGCGCAAATACCGCGTGTGCCGTGTGCCGGTGCAGTTTATCTGCTAGTATTTGTTGTATGCGAACAATATTCTTAATATATAAATAAGATATTTTGGAGATATTGCACACATATTTTTTTCAGTAACAGCATTTATTTTAATCAAAAGGCATTAGCTTGATTTCAGGATATAAATTTTAATTTTTCCAAGTTAAAAGGGGGAGGATATATCCCCCTGATCCCCCCCCCCTGTACCTACGCCACTGCAGATAATGATAATGGCAACAATGAACAAAAAATACTTTAGTTATAAATGGGTAGATTATTGTTATATAGATATTATTGGTGTACAGGTACAACTGTACCCATAGTACAATTACAGTATATTTGCCAATAATATTATTTATTATTATCAACGAATTTTCAATTGTGATTCACAAACTGTCACATTTATTTATAGTTTCAAAAATCCCGCGAAATTATTTTTGATGGTGCTCTGAGCGCCATATCTCCTCCCCTTCTGGTCACCCCTGATTGTTTGAGTTAATCGCCTCTAATTTGAGAAGCCATTTCTTTTCCATTTTTATTTGGTGTTTGGGCCATTCCATGCCAAATCATCCAGGGGCTGACACCCATGGTGTCAGATTTTAATAAAAATTTGTATATATTAAGTGTGTACAAAAATAAGAAAAAATGCAAAGTTTCACCAAATTCCATTAAGTAGTTTCAGAATTATAGTCATTTAAAGTTTTAGAAAAATGTAATTTCCGATGGCAGTATGAGCGGGAAATCAGCTTGTATGTTTCCACGTTTTTCTAAATAATATTTATATTTATGTAGCTAGAGGCTTCAAACTTTATGAATTTGTCCTAAATTTAATGGAGAATCAGATTATACTATAAGTGTTGGCATTATAACTTTTCATCATTGTTTAAAAAATCGTAAAACACAAAAATTAGTTTTTTTCAAATTGTGATGTTTATGTAAAAAACCATCTTTGGCTAAAATCTCTCTCCAGATACCCTAATACAACCAAATATCACTGAAAAGAGCATAACATTTCCTTTTAAATGGTGAAATAATATTTGTGGGTTTACGTGTTCTAAAAGTTTTATTACAATGTAAAGTTAATAAATATATTTTTGAATAGCGGAAAAGGTATTTTCATTGACAAAGACAGAGTTTGTGGTAAGGATGTTAGAAAGTCAATAATATCTTATAAAATATAGGACTATGGAGCTAAAATCATATGTAATACAATTTGCATGGCATATTTTGTAATAACATAAGGCTTACTGTTGGATATAACACATTTACAACAAATAATTTTGTACAGTATGATGTCATTTTGAATTTAAATGTATACCCTTGTTAGCCTACGTATTACTGGAGAGCTGCATGTCAGTCTCAAAAGGTGAAATAATATTTGCAAGTTGTAGCATTACAAGAGTTTTAATACAATATAAAAATATGAAATGATTTGATGAAGTTTTGGTCTTAATGGATTTCGCTGAGAATTATAATTTTGTTCTTCAAAATTAAGTACAGTCATACCACTGGAGCCATTTAAGTTGTTCAGTTCATCCTATAGTAATATATTCTAAAAATGGAGATGGTACCTTAAAACATCATTGTGGTACTAGAAACATCATAGTGTTTCATTTCTGATGACCTAAGACACGATGTACCATTTGTCTTCTCTGTCCAAGAAAAAACGATTGATTTAATTAAGCTGACATTTCCATCAGTTGGCAGAGTGGAATACATTACTGATGGGTGCAGTGCACAGTATAAAAATTTCAATACCATGATGAATTTGTCATGAAAAAATGTTCAACTTAAAGGAAGTCATGGAAAATCTTCATGGAAGTTATGGAAGGTCTTTTCATGCAACAAGTCATGGAAAAACTGTATGTGACGGAATCGGGGGCAAGACAAAAGAACTAATACAGAGAAACCTCCAAAGTTCAAAAGCAAGTGAACGGATTGTAAATGCTTTGCAAATGTTCACACTTTGTCATAATCTGTTTTCAAAAATAAAATTTTTCTTTTTGAGTGAAGAAGATATTGAAAATATCAGAATAACCCAAAGTAGTCGTTTTGAATCTGGGCAAAGCATAACTGGAACAAGAAGTTTTAATTTTTTTCCAGCCTGCATCGTCAGAAGAAATCATAGCAAAAAGAGTGAGCTCAGGCTCTGTTATCTGTTTAACACTTTCGCTGCTGCAAACATGTTTAAACATGAAACTTGCATAAGTTTCTATGTTAAGAAAAAAAACCTATCGGGGCCCACAGCAGCCAACGTGTTAAGAAAAAACATGTTTAACCCATCAGGACCAATGATTGAACCTAACCTCCGTTCCTTTGTTGCCTGGGTTTATGAAAGCAACTGGTGGATTGGAATGGTTCAGCAAATTAATGAGGAAGAAGGGGATTATAATATCCTCTTTATGCAATCCTCATGGTACAGCTGAAAACTTTTATTGGCTTCAAAAAGAAGAAAACTGTCCCGTACCACCAACTCATCTCCTTTGTAAAGTAAAACCTCCAGTGGTAACGTCACAATTGGATTGAACTTGTAAGATTGATTCTGACTCTCAAAAATAAATTAACACAGCCTGGGACAACTTTAAAATATCACTAAAGACGGTCATCAGTTTTAAGTTTCAGTGATTGTGTTTACTTACATTTCAAGTTACTTTCGAACCAAGCCAAGACCTTTAAAAACTATTTAACAATTTTTAACTTTTAACACAATTTGAAGATATACTATCATTTTGTACAACAGAAGAATTTTCCCACGAAAATCTGGATAAGAAGTAAGTAAACCAGTGCAGTAACTAAATGAAATGTAAATATTGTATATTTTGTGTAGGTATCATAAATTCACGAGGTTGTTTAATGTAAGCTAAATCAGTACACCCTCAGTATTGAGGTAAAAAAGGAGCACTTTAGCCATGTCATTTCATATTTTTATATTGTATTAAAACTCTTGTAATGCTACAACTTGCAAATATTATTTCACCTTTTGAGACTGACATGCAGCTCTCCAGTAATACGTAGGCTAACAAGGGTATACATTTAAATTCAAAATGACATCATACTGTACAAAATTATTTGTTGTAAATGTGTTATATCCAACAGTAAGCCTTATGTTATTACAAAATATGCCATGCAAATTGTATTACATATGATTTTAGCTCCATAGTCCTATATTTTATAAGATATTATTGACTTTCTAACATCCTTACCACAAACTCTGTCTTTGTCAATGAAAATACCTTTTCCGCTATTCAAAAATTTATTTATTAACTTTACATTGTAATAAAACTTTTAGAACACGTAAACCCACAAATATTATTTCACCATTTAAAAGGAAATGTTATGCTCTTTTCAGTGATATATGGTTGTATTAGGGTATCTGGAGAGAGATTTTAGCCAAAGATTGTTTTTTACATAAACGTCACAATTTGAAAAAAACTATAATTTTTGTGTTATACGATTTTTTAAACAATGATGAAAAGTTATAATGCCAACACTTATAGTATAATCTGGTTCTCCATCAAATTTAGGACAAATTCATAAAGTTTGAAGCCTCTAGCTACATAAATATAAATGTTATTTAGAAAAACATGGAAACATACAAGCTGATTTCCCGCTCATACTGCCATTGGAAATTACATTTTTCTAAAACTTTAAACGACTATAATTCTGGACTACTTAATGGAATTTGGTGAAACTTTGCATTTTTTCTTATTTTTGTACACACTTAATGTATACAAAATTTCATAAAAATCTGAGAACTTGGGTGTCAAATTGTAATTTGGCTGGATGATTTGACATGGAATGGCCCGTTTGTGTAGTCCCATGTTAAATATTATCTCATTAGTATTGAAATTGAACTCTACTTTATTTCACTTTAAAAACTTGTTACCCAGTAATATTTCACTCTTGGTGTTTGGTGTAACGTAAAATGTTTCCCTAAAAAAATGTTCTGAACCTCTAGCAAAACTTCCGTTGTGCCTAAAATCCGAATTGGCATATTATTTGCCAATACAACTTTGGGTATTCGTCCTGTTTAATGTTATTGGCATTAATTTACCAATTTTGAGTTAATCAAATTTATATTTGAACGCGTATCAACAATCCATACTAATAAAACTATTGGGATGTTAAGTTAATTTTGCATTCAAAGTCAAGAGGGACATTTTCCTATTTTCCCTTTCCTGTATTTTGTGCTGTAAATACACAATATAAGTTTCATGTTTCTCTTCGTCCTTTCAATTTCCTTTCTTCCTGGGCTTATGTATTCTTCCTTCAGATCCGCGTGAGATATCACAGCTAAATATATTGTATGTTGTTGCTCTTCTGATTCTGGGCATATCTTCCTGTTCTCCTCACCTAGAATACATCCTTCATTTTTTTTATCTTTCCATTCCTACCCTTATGTACCTTCCGTTTTTCCTCTTCTTTTTCCTTATCCGTAGTCTCCAGTGTATATTTTACTCCTCTTGCTTCTCTATTATTCTTTTCTCCAGTCCTCCTGTCTGATATGGTTGTAGGTCTGTAACTGTGCTTAGCTTCCCTGTGGCCTTGAAACATGTTTCCCTCCATCCTTCGTCTCTGGTATCCATTTTCTTCTCTATCCTGTATTATCCAATCATATTTTTTCCTCTCGTCTCGTGGATTATATTTCTTATTTAGCTTTATGTTCCTAGACTCCGTTAAAGTAGGAAACTCCTGGTTATAATTGTTTATTTGAAATTGGTTGTGTGTGTTGTGACTCGGCGTAATGCTGAAGGGGTTGGGAATCCTCTCTGTTAGTATATAAAGGTTAGTATAGATTAGTTTTTTGAATGCTGTTGAGTTCTTTTAAGTCTGAAGCATTCCTATCTGTTGTGGTTCGACATTCTGCAATTTGTCACAGTATTTCCCCTGAGATTGAGTGTAATTTTGGGCTTTAGGTGTCCTGAGTCTGCAGTCCTGCGTCCTGCGGTTATTCCTCTAGCATATACCGCAGTACCATTCACCTCCTATATAATCAGCTGTTGACGTCTGTTGAGGTGCAGCGGTGCAGTGTGGCGCCCCGGTGGAGGTGTTGTGTGTCAGTGAAAAGCTCCGGTGACACGTGGGTCCCGGTGTGCTGTGACCTTGGTGATAGGTCGCCGCGACCTTACCCACTGGTGCAGTGTATCTCGGCCCCCAGTCCCCAGCTCCGCCATGATTTTTACTTCCTGCCACTGTGGTGGTGTCCACCTGTTGCTTGGTCCTCCTCTTGGTAGCTGTTGTAGTAGGTCGTCTGCTGTGTTGGCCCATTGTTGTGTGCGTATTGTGGCGGTGACACCCGCTGGATGCCCATATTAGATATGATCTATGTTAGGTTCTTCATCTCAGCCTGAAGATTTTTATTTCCTGCCTAATGTTCCCCGTGTATTCACTATTGTTTTCTACTGGTCTGCTCTATTGTAATTTTCCCTAGTTGCTGCCCTGATTTGTAATTGCAACTCAATTTTCCTGAGGTTGTCCTCCAATTGTTCTAATATTTTCGTCGTTTGTTTGGCATTAGTTGCTTTAGAATTCGAAAAATAAAGTGGGCGCTGCTAGCTTCACACCAGCAGCGCCCATTCGTTGATTTGAACTAAAAACCAATGGAATCGTTTGTTTTTCGTTTGTTTAGGTTTGTTTAACTATTTTCGACGTTTGTTTGGCATTAGTTGCTTTAGAATTCGAAAAATAAAGTGGGCGCTGCTAGCTTCACACCAGCAGTGCCCATTCGTTCATATGAACTAAAACCCATTGGGATCGTTTGTTTAGCTATTTTCGACGTTTGTTTGGCCTTAGTTGCTTTTAAAAACGAAAAATAAAGTGGGCGTTGCTAGCTTCACACCAGCAGCGCCCATTAGTCATTTTGAGCTAAATACCATTGAAATTGTTTGTTTAGGTTTGTTTAGCTATTTTCGACGTTTGTTTGGCCTTAGTTGCTTTTAAAAACGAAAAATAAAGTGAGCGTTGCTAGCTTCACACCAGCAGCGCCCATTAGTCATTTTGAGCTAAATACCATTGAAATCGTTTGTTTAGGTTTGTTTAGCTATTTTCGACGTTTGTTTGGCCTTAGTTGCTTTTAAAAACGAAAAATAAAGTGGCGCTGCTAGCTTCACACCAGCAGCGCCCATTAGTCATTTTGAGCTAAATACCATTGAAATCGTTTGTTTAGGTTTGTTTAGCTATTTTCGACGTTTGTTTGGCCTTAGTTGCTTTTAAAAACGAAAAATAAAGTGAGCGTTGCTAGCTTCACACCAGCAGCGCCCATTAGTCATTTTGAGCTAAATACCATTGAAATCGTTTGTTTAGGTTTGTTTAGCTATTTTCGTCGTTTGTTTGGCATTAGTTGCTTTAGGATTTGAAAAAATTAAGTGGCACTGCTAGCTTCACACCAACAGTGCCCATTAGTCATTTTGAGCTAAATACCATTGAAATCGTTTGTTTAGGTTTGTTTAGCTATTTTCGTCGTTTGTTTGGCATTAGTTGCTTTAGGATTTGAAAAAATTAAGTGGCACTGCTAGCTTCACACCAACAGTGCCCATTAGTCATTTTGAGCTAAATACCATTGAAATCGTTTGTTTAGGTTTGTTTAGCTATTTTCGTCGTTTGTTTGGCATTAGTTGCTTTAGGATTTGAAAAAATAAAGTGGCACTGCTAGCTTCACACCAGCAGTGCCCATTCGTTCATATGAACTAAAACCCATTGGGATCGTTTGTTTAGCTATTTTCGACGTTTGTTTGGCCTTAGTTGCTTTTAAAAACGAAAAAATAAAGTGGCGCTGCTAGCTTCACACCAGCAGCGCCCATTAGTCATTTTGAGCTAAATACCATTGAAATAGTTTGTTTAGGTTTGTTTAGCTATTTTCGTCGTTTGTTTGGCCTTAGTTGCTTTAGGATTTGAAAAAATAAAGTGGCGCTGCTAGCTTCACACCAGCAGCGCCCATTAGTCATTTTGAGCTAAATACCATTGAAATCGTTTGTTTAGGTTTGTTTAGCTATTTTCGTCGTTTGTTTGGCCTTAGTTGCTTTAGGATTTGAAAAAATAAAGTGGCGCTGCTAGCTTCACACCAGCAGCGCCCATTAGACATTTTGAGCTAAATACCATTGAAATCGTTTGTTTAGGTTTGTTTAGCTATTTTCGTCGTTTGTTTGGCATTAGTTGCTTTAGGATTTGGAAAAATAAAGTGGCGCTGCTAGCTTCACACCAGCAGTGCCCATTAGTCATTTTGAGCTAAATACCATTGAAATCGTTTGTTTAGGTTTGTTTAGCTATTTTCGTCGTTTGTTTGGCATTAGTTGCTTTAGGATTTGAAAAAATAAAGTGGCGCTGCTAGCTTCACACCAGCAGTGCCCATTAGTCATTTTGAGCTAAATACCATTGAAATCGTTTGTTTAGGTTTGTTTAGCTATTTTCGTCGTTTGTTTGGCATTAGTTGCTTTAGGATTTGAAAAAATAAAGTGGCGCTGCTAGCTTCACACCAGCAGTGCCCATTAGTCATTTTGAGCTAAATACCATTGAAATCGTTTGTTTAGGTTTGTTTAGCTATTTTCGTCGTTTGTTTGGCATTAGTTGCTTTAGGATTTGAAAAAATAAAGTGGCGCTGCTAGCTTCACACCAGCAGCGCCCATTAGACATTTTGAGCTAAATACCATTGAAATCGTTTGTTTAGGTTTGTTTAGCTATTTTCGTCGTTTGTTTGGCATTAGTTGCTTTAGGATTTGAAAAAATAAAGTGGCGCTGCTAGCTTCACACCAGCAGCGCCCATTAGACATTTTGAGCTAAATACCATTGAAATCGTTTGTTTAGGTTTGTTTAGCTATTTTCGTCGTTTGTTTGGCATTAGTTGCTTTAGGATTTGGAAAAATAAAGTGGCGCTGCTAGCTTCACACCAGCAGTGCCCATTAGTCATTTTGAGCTAAATACCATTGAAATCGTTTGTTTAGGTTTGTTTAGCTATTTTCGTCGTTTGTTTGGCATTAGTTGCTTTAGGATTTGAAAAAATAAAGTGGCGCTGCTAGCTTCACACCAGCAGTGCCCATTAGTCATTTTGAGCTAAATACCATTGAAATCGTTTGTTTAGGTTTGTTTAGCTATTTTCGTCGTTTGTTTGGCATTAGTTGCTTTAGGATTTGAAAAAATAAAGTGGCGCTGCTAGCTTCACACCAGCAGTGCCCATTAGTCATTTTGAGCTAAATACCATTGAAATCGTTTGTTTAGGTTTGTTTAGCTATTTTCGTCGTTTGTTTGGCATTAGTTGCTTTAGGATTTGAAAAAATAAAGTGGCGCTGCTAGCTTCACACCAGCAGCGCCCATTAGACATTTTGAGCTAAATACCATTGAAATCGTTTGTTTAGGTTTGTTTAGCTATTTTCGTCGTTTGTTTGGCATTAGTTGCTTTAGGATTTGAAAAAATAAAGTGGCGCTGCTAGCTTCACACCAGCAGCGCCCATTAGACATTTTGAGCTAAATACCATTGAAATAGTTTGTTTATCGTTTGTTTAGGTTTGTTTAGCTATTTTCGTCGTTTTTTTGGCATTAGTTACTTTAGAATTCGAAAAATACCCCCGTAGCAGCAAACCTGCATACTCAGCGAATTTCCAATGGAGATATAAATGTCTTAATACTACATAATGCCACTTACCAAGTTGCATAAAAATATATTCACGAATAAGCGATATATACAATTTTAATTATTCTCCATAAGAATAACATTGGGGCTGAGTATGCAGGTTTGCTGCATCAAGGAACACAAAAAAATGGGTTTTTATGCTAATATCAATATAACTCAACTAGGTGAAGTCATCTACCAGTTTTTATTCATTTCTGTTTATAATTAAGGGAGACATAGCATTTAGTTATTATCCATAAGAATAACATGGGGCTGAGTATGCAGGTTTGCTGCTACGGGAGCCTTTGGCAAAAAATTATTAATTGGAACAAATATCAATAGAACACAACCAGATAAAGCCGTATACTAAGTTTCGTCAGTATACGTTCATAAACAGGCGAGATATAACATTTTTCTTTTCCTCCATAAGAATAACATTGGACAACGTACTGTGTTTAGCACTTTCAATATCTCGGGAACAAATTGACGTAGAGGAATGATCAAAATACCAAATTGTGTGTTTTTTTAAGCTGAATACAACGGTAAAAACTAAAATTTGAAATTTTCAAAAATTATATGTAAAAAATTCAAAAAACACATTTTTGGGGTACAAAACCCCCCAAAAATACCCCTTCGGATAGAGCGATCTGGCTGGTTTTTGAACTTAAAGTCATAAATGTTGCTTTACACGTTCATACCAAATTTCATCAAAATCGGATCATTTTTACGAGAGTTATCGTGCTCACGGACACATATATATATATATATATATATATATATATATATATATATATATATATATATATAAAGTATCGAACGAATGGTGTTTTTGGGGTCTGGGGACCTCAAAACGAAAAGTTATCATGGTCCCGGGCCTAGGTCTTACCATGCCGACTACGGTAATAGCTTCTTCCCTATAGGGGAAATTCGCTAATAAAGTGGCGCTGCTAGCTTCACACCAGCAGCGCCCACTAGTCATTTTGAGCTAAATACCATTGAAATAGTTTATTGTTTGTTTAGGTTTGTTTAAGAATGAAGGGGTGTTTTATAGGCGGCGGTCGTTTAGGCTGACTGGCCGTTTCATGCAGATAAATGACCACGTTTCACACTAAGTAATAAATTCATCATCCAGGAAATGTTTTAGTGGTAACATGTCAAATTCGCAGTCAATTCTTGTCTGAAACTGCACAGTTAGAAGGTTCACATATCCTCAACTATCTGGCAGTTCTCACTTGTATTAGCCTTTGGAAGGTGCTATTAGGTTAGAGCAGTAGTCTCAGTTATGCTTAAATATCTTAAGTCAAAGCTGGCTGGAGCAGCTTTCTGGCCTGGGTTAAAGATCCCCGTCCTCTGGACCCCAGTAACGTTTCCACATTAGAGTAATCAGTTGGCACCAACAATATAATAACGTCACCCCAGGACCTAGACAGGCTTGGCTAACCCCAGCATCATCATTTTCTCCCCAACCATCAACCTAATTTGTTTCAATGGAGCACAATTTGAACCGGAAAAATCTCTGCAGGAGAAGAAAATATGTCATGATGTATATCTAGCTCAAGGGGATGATGGTGCTGTACTGTACTTGATATTTATAGAGAATAGACAATAATTCTTTATTCATGTTTTTGTTTGTACATTGGTACAGTGGTGTCATTTCTATAATATCTAAATCTAATGTACAAAATTCCATTCTATTCTATATACATTATCTAACAGTCATTTAACAGAGTCAAACATGAAGTTCAAAGTTGAAACATGAAGTATAACACGTAAAACCTCCCAAAACATATCAATGCGAACACAATATTAGGTTCTTGCACGGAGCAGGAAAATTTTGACTAGTGTACACCAAACCGGAAAAGTTAAACCCCAAGGAATATAACAATATTCTGAATATTTAAATATAAAAATAATCTGAATAAATAAATCCTTAAGGATAAAGATGATATAGAATGCAATATATCTCCCCACCTAAGTGCTGAACAACATAATAAGGTAGTAAAAGTACTATAAAAATATAAAATCAGTGAAGTACTACAAAGATGAAGGATTTAGGACGTAAATCAACAGTTTATACCGACTGTCAGACACTCTTACATTACCAAAATTGTAAACACACTTCAGCAAGATTGAATCGTTTAGCTTTATTGCTAGTAGATCATGACAATAAAATAAAATATAAAAAAGGCACGAGTAACTCACTGGCCGACAGTCTATCGAGAAACCCGATAAATGAAACATTGGAAGAAGACCCATTGAAAGTCGCCTTAAACTTATGTAAGATAAAAAGAGAAGATTTTGAAGAGCTACAAGCAAAAGACCCATACTTAAAACAAATTAAATTAGCTAAAATTGCACCCGAATCAGTCCTTAAGAAATCAACCTAGGAAGTATGAAGAGCTTGATAATTTATTGTACTACTAACAGTTTAATGGTAAAGTTCATAATTAGCAATTCTGAGGGAAAAGTATATGAAATCCTAAACATATTCCACGATAACATATATTCAGGTGGACACTTTTCAAATTAAAACCAGCAGGAATATTAAAGAAATATATTACTGGCTACAGATGGAACAAGACATACAAAACTACACGTGCACACTTGCGAAAAATGTTAATTAAGGCGCTCACCAACTTATAAGCAATTTGACAAATTAGCTCCTCAAGTACCGCCAACAACACCCTTTGAAAGATTTATTATCAATTATATGGGACCTATAACACAAAGTAGGGACTATAAATACATATTAATGGTGACATGCCCCACCACAAAAATTATATTTACTCACTGCACTCGGTCTGCTGACGCTAAGACAAAGGCAAATGTCTTGTTAGAATTATTTTGCATTTATGGATGCCCAAAACTAATAAGACACGACCAAGGCACCCATTTTATTAACGGTTCAAAAACCATTATTATTAAGCCTAGGAATTCATCAAAAAGCAAGTCCGCCCTACATGTTCCGGATCCAGGGATTGACGGAAAGAATGAATTTTATTTTTAATAAAACTATAAACCATTATACTGAACGAGAACCGAACCGATGGTCGGAAGTAGTAAAATACGTTACGTTCGCATACAACACGACCGTCAATAGAAGTACAGGCCATAACAATCATCTACATTGGGAAGACATAAACGAAATGTTTAAATAAATATTTCCCTAACAAAACTATTGTATGCAGTAGACATAAATAATTGATACTTTAAAAGCCAAAGTGGCAAAACCCTATAAGAGGTTTTCAAATATTTTCTGGATTTTGATTCATGTAGATATCATAATGAACATATTATAAAAGTTAGCATTTCAAATCTAGAAATTAGATAAGCATGACCAAAGTAACACTACGCTGTGTTATTTTAACCAATATCTACGATATCAATTCACACCTCATAACATTATAATATTTACTTTTATTGTATTAGTTTTCCAAAGACCAACCAGAACTACAATAACAGTAAAGTTTCCGACCAGCCAATGTTTAAAATAGCAATTACTTACCAGAAAAGTGAGGAGTACAAGCGCTTAAATTAGTGGAATAAAGATATTTGATTCTCACCTCTACAGAGACAGTTGCACATTCTCGTAGCAGGTCCATTCCCCGCACATGTAGCAGCACTTGGAGTCGATCTACGTCATCTTCTCATCGTCTGGGTCACCAAGGAGGATGGCAGTACGACCTTCTTGTCTCAGAGTCGCAGATTTTTCTATTTCTTCTGTTTCTCTGTTTTCTATTGTTCTTTCTTGATATCTTCGGATTTGTAGGGATCCATGTATACATGTCACGCCCCCTATGCCTCCCAGGTGGAATACACCTGGTGTGCAACGAGGACAAGGGGGCGGAGTCAAGGGGCCTCACTCGAATCCTCCTCTTGCGCCCTGAAATATAAACCCTATCCTAGGGTCATTCGACCTTTTGCACCCGCCTCGGGGGTGCAAAAGGGAACGAACCATCCGTGAGCACCCATCACCCATCCCAACTAACTAACCTACACGTCAGCTAGCTTACAAACTTCAAGTGCAGTGAAGTGAAGTAAAGTGTCAGTAAAGTACGGTAGTGAAGTTCAGCTTCTTATGTGTATCTTCCTAGTTCTCTTCCATCTGAAAAACAAGAAAAAACAAAAATAAAATCACAAACATTTGGTATGAACTTAAAATAATCCTAGGTAAAATAAAACTGCAAGTGTTACTTTTAGAAACTAGTCGACCCATGCGGAATTCCGCACTGCAAACCAAATCTTGTCAGCTGATCAGATGTTCTTTTGTTTACATTTTCACTCCTGTACATTTAAAACAAACTATTCCCTTTATTTATCTTTCATATTATTCAAATTTACGAGAAGCGGTACATTTTTAGCCCGTGGGTCTATTTTTCATCATTAGCCTGCACGATAAGCTTTAAAATGAGGGATAAATCATGGAATTTGATAAAGGAAAAAGGAAGATCTCGCAAACTGACAGAAAAACAGGCTAAAGAACTAATATATAAGATAATAAGGTGTGTTTCTTATTACGAGGATTCGTAATCTTGGACGGCTATTTTCATCCTTGAAAATAATAACTTTAGAAATAAACTTGTTACTGTATCAGACACACATTTTTTTAGACACATTCACAAGAAACATATTTCTTGTGAATCTGTCTTTTAGGTTTGGATTATATCAACTCTCAGGGTTTTGCACCAAAGGTTTTCATAGTTGTGTTGATAATCTCATGGAATTATTTTATTCAAACATCTGATTACCATACTAAGTCAGATAAATTACCCAAATATTTCATAAGTCTCTACAAGTTTTATTTGATACCCCAACAAACTATAAAAAAGCCAAAAATATACAACCATCTCCAGTTTCAGCCATCGAATTTAGCAATCATAGTAAATAGGTTATTTAGATAAGCACTTTATTATAAACTCTTAATTGGACTTTTACTTTTTATATATGCTAGCAAATTTTTTTGGTATTAATAACAGGTGAGTTCTATTTTAAGGAACATTCAAATTAAACTAATAACTAATACCATAAAAAAGTACTTACCAAATGTTCATGGTGTCCCATTACAAAGCCGTTAAAGTTTTCCTGCAAAGCTACATCTAAAATACTACAACATTAGCTAGTTGGAAACTTTGACTGGTTGGACTTTGAAAAGCCCTTGAAATTTGTTTTAAATTATTACAAGGAAGCAGTAGACAAGCCTTGTCTGGCATTTGCAATTGGTAAGAATAATTTTAGCTAAAAAAATACAGTAGTAACAAAATTACCAATTTTTACCTAGAGTCTAATGAAGTTCACAAGAAAATTTTTAAACATCAGCGTCAAGAGTATAAGGAAACATTTTTTTCAGCAATTAAAAATTAGTGTGACCATGACGTAAAGTCTAAATATAAAATCGGCTCTTCTGCAGATGTTGTGACGTAGTCCACAGGCGTAAACCATCTAGCAGGATTGTGATTGACTTCAAACTATCCCATCGTCAAGGTAGCTTGGAGAACCAATATTCTAATCTACATTTAAAATGCTAATTTTGGAATGTATGTATTCAAATGAGAAATCCGCTGTCCTGAATTTAAAAGGCGTTTGTGAAAATCTCCTATCATATTACATATCACAATGGGTGGTCAAAAAGTTGTATCCTTGGGGATACGATTATAACGTATTACTAGATGAAAAGTATCGATCAGAAATATTAAATGCTGAATACTGTTTTGATAAAATAAATAAATTGAATATTAGAACGAGAGGTTAACAAGTTAATGACAATTGAATCAGTAAAAGCTTAAAGGAATATTTAAATGACTTAAAGCGAAATTTAAAATAGAGGATTATTTTTTTTGAGACAATGAGCAAACGGCACAAATTAAGTTACAACTGATAAAATAAAACAAGAATTTGTCGTCACAGAGAAACAATACAGCTAACAAGGCCTTGACACAACCGGAATAATTAGGTGTTGGTTAGAGTCAGAGTATAACGACTTTTACGTTTTAAAAAGTAATTTCCCAACAAAAGTTAAGTCATACTCTGTATCGTTCCTTTGGCGCAATGACAGTTTTTTTAGAATGGACACTATAGCCAGTTGTTAGCGAATTTCCCCTATAGGGAATTAGCGAATTTCCCCTATAGGGAAGAAGCTATTACCGTAGTCGGCATGGTAAGACCTAGGCCCGGGACCATGATAACTTTTCGTTTTGAGGTCCCCAGACCCCAAAAACACCATTCGTTCGAAACTGTATATATATATATATATATATATATATCTATATATATATATATATATATATGTGTCCGTGAGCACGATAACTCTCGTAAAAATTATCCGATTTTGATGAAATTTGGTATAAACGTGTAAAGCAACATTTATGACTTTAAGTTCGAAAACCAGCCAGATCGCTTTACCCGAAGGGGTATTTTGGGGGGTTTTGTACCCCAAAAATGGGTTTTCTGAATTTTTTACATATAATTTTGGAAATAGTCAAATTTTATTTTTTACCATTGGATTCAGCTTAAAAAAACACAAAATTTGGTATTTTGATCATTTCTCTACGTCAATTGGTTACCAAGATATTGAAAGTGCTAAACACAGTACGTTGTCTAATGTTATTCTTATGGAGGAAAAGAAAAATTTTATATCTCGCTTATTTATGAACGTATACTGACAAAACTTGGTATACGGCTTCATCTGGTTGTGGAACATTGATATTTGCTCAAAAAAACAATTTTTTGACAAAGGCTCACGTAGCAGCAAACCTGCGTACTCAGCCCCATGTTATTCTTATGGAGAATAAGTAACGTGTTATCTCCCTTAATTATGAAAATAAATTAATGAAATTTGTTATGTGGCTTTACCTAAATGAGTTATATTGATATTTGTATAAAACCCCATTTTTTGTTTTCCTTCCTTCAGCAAACCTGCATACTCAGCCGCCATGTTATTCTTATGGAGAATAATTAAAATGTCATAAATCGTTTATTTATGAATGCATATTGATGAAACTTGGTATGTGGCTTTATGTGGTATTAAGATACATATATATGCATTGGAAATTCGCTAAGTACGCAGGTTTGCTGCTACGGGGGTATTTTTATGATGTCACCTTCTGCTCCTTAATTTCTTCCAAGCCGTATTAGGTAGTCCTGATCGGTACTTTTCATCAAGTCATGACATCATAATCGTATTCCCAATATGAAATTTCGCCCACCATAAAAATGTTTTCATTACCCTACACACGAAAGTACACTTTCTAAACGTAAAATGAGCTAAGAAAATAGGTTATTCCCGCTACTGCACGGCAAAATTACATAACATTAACTTTCTGTGCATTTGTGGTGCATGGAAAGTAACCGTTGTGGGATTTTGCGGTGCAGACCGATCAGCTGTTGCATTAGGCCGATCAGCTGTAGCATTATTTGCTGTTGCAATGTACCTCGACATAAACATGGAAACTCAGCGTTATGAGTTTGGTTTTTTTTCTTGATACTAAGTTGAATAAACAAAAATATTCATGTTGTTTACAAGTTTTTCGATATCGTAATGAAAAATAATGTTCATTACGGCTTCGCCTCGCGCGTAAATGCAATCTCTCCCTGCAATAAGTCACTTTTGAGACTAGTAATGAAAACTACTATTGTAGAGATTCCTACATGTTTCAAAACACAGAAAATGTCTAAAATTGACTCAGAGCTTCTCCCTATTGGCCTTTAAGTTTAGATATTTGTCTAAGGTAGACGATGACTTTTCTTGGTCAGGTGATTAAATATGTGTTTTCCTACAGTTACCTAACAATGTACATGTTCTCTCACTGATTTGAGAAAGCAAAGTGGCCAATTCGCTCATCAGTGAAACAATGTTAACATTGTCTCACTCTAATTACTTTGTCTCACTCCGGATTTGCAACGTGAAGGCACGAAATAGTGAGCGCGTAACATGCAGACAAGGTCGTATGCGCGCGAAATACGTTGGCAGCACTGGCTGTAAATCAGCTGGTCAGCTGTTGTACTGTTGTATTTGTCACAACACTTCCGGTCACGGCAGAAGCCACCATTTCATTGATTTGCCATTTGTAAACATTGAAGGTGGTTTTGCTGTCGCAAAATGGACGTTAATGATGATTTTAGTAATAATAGTTCACCAGAAGAATCTTGTACTCCAGAAGAATTAAAAAATGTGGCGAGGAATGTGTCTCTAAATCTTCTTCCAGAGAAATCAAAACATAAATATGAAAAAAGGAAAAATATGTTACGTTTCTTTACCAATTTATTTGTTTTATGGTAACTGTAGGAAAAATATAATGTGCAACTCGAGTGCAAAGTGCAATCGCCTCACTCGAGAAACCATTCCCCACTCGCCTACGGCTCGTGAGTAAGGATTTCTCTCGAGTGAGGCAATTGCTCACTTTGCTCACTAGTTGCACAAATAACTATTGTTAGTTGTAAAAGTTAAGTAGCCCCTCCACAGAATGCAGGAAAAGCAACATTTTTCTCTTATCAAGATCTCTCCAATGAACAGGGATCGTCATAATTGTACTAGGTATAAACCTTGTGCTGCATAAATGTAAATGTTCATTTTCAACACAGAAACACTACCATGAACGAGTATTTCTAAACAAAATTACATATTGATACTCTCTCATCAAAGTTTGGCCCTCCCGCAGTTATTACACGGTAAGTAACTTGCATTTCAAGCCATCGAGATGATAGCTGGGCACCAGTGATGTCATCTTGTTTATATTTTTTTCATTCTATTCTCATACAACACTTTGGAGCTCTAAGCTTCTGTATGAGGTGTTTGAATATTTTGTTTTGTTAATACCTTAATATTTTGGTCACATGAACACTTAAATTTAAAAACACACACACACACACACACACATTGAGCATAGGTAAAAAATAGCCAAACACCTGATCAGATGTGACACTCAAAAAGAATTCACCCATAAACCGTCAGCTTGGACCCGTGCTGTCCCCATATATTTTTGTATGTTCTGTCCACCATGATATGCTTAAGGTCCATCCTCCCATTCAACTCTGCCACAGACAGGTTACTTATGAAAACCACCGACTGAGACAGCATGCAAACTCTTGATAAATATATCTCAAGAAATGTTGCCATCTACATAAATTTCGAGATTTTAAACTAACTTTTAGCTTAAAAGTATACAAAATAAAATCAAAACCTCTAAAAAATAAATCTCTAAAAAATAAAAAAAATAAATAATAAATAAAAAAATAATAAATCTCTAAACTTCTAAAAAATAATATCAGTTAAATAAATATTGAAGATCAAAGTATATTTTGTAATTTAGGCCTAAATCAAAACATTTCAAGATATAGGTGAATACAATTAATTGTGTAATGTAGTCATTTGGTTTGATTTACAAAAATTGAAAATAGAATTAAACTAATATAGTGATAGAGAAACAAGAAAATAAATTGAAACAAATTAAATCACTTCAAAAAGTGCAGACATTAGTAAGTTGTTATA
Organism: Allygus modestus; assembly: GCA_963675035.1. Lineage (NCBI taxonomy): Eukaryota > Metazoa > Arthropoda > Insecta > Hemiptera > Cicadellidae > Allygus > Allygus modestus. Next base: position 14,178,032 of record OY776115.1, read on the forward strand.
GTCAAATAACTTATGAGAACTTTGTATATACGTCCCAGATTACAAAATATATAAATGAGCATAATTTTTGTGAAAAATAATTAGTTAGCGAATACTGACTACTTGAGAATTTACAATTGATAAAGGCATAAAACAGAAATGTAAGGCACTCACCCTCATGATCCTAGGTGCTCCTCTTCTTCTGAAATTGCATTTAATTTTTATAATTACTTAGCAACAACTAGACAAATTTGAACATTTTGGGGCTTGGATTGCTTAGCAACAATTATTTTAACAATTAGCTCAACTTAGTTGATATGCCTGTATAAGTTTGTTTTATAGTAAAATTTCCATAATTGTTTCTATAATTTTACTTTTTCTTTTCTTTTTCAAAGGTTTATATGAGCTATAAATTGTATTGTAAGATTTATTCTTGTCATATTATTTACTTTCTAATTTGTACTAAATTAATTTCAAAATAAAACTAACAAGGCTACACAAGGCGTTTTACCCATTCTACTCTCATCACCCATACACTACATTCATTCATAGTTGCGTCTTAGATAATCAACCATACACTACTGGTCATTCATATTTGCGTCTTGGATAGTGATTAAATGAACCGGGGTGTGCTTCTATCATATAACTAAATTTTAAATGTTGTTTTAGCGAATTTCCCCTATAGGGAAGAAGCTATTACCGTAGTCGGCATGGTAAGACCTAGGCCCGGGACCATGATAACTTTTCGTTTTGAGGTCCCCAGACCCCAAAAACACCATTCGTTCGAAACTGTATATATATATATATATATATATATATATATATATATATATATATATATATATATATATGTGTCCGTGAGCACGATAACTCTCGTAAAAATTATCCAATTTTGATGAAATTTGGTATAAACGTGTAAAGCAACGTTTATGACTTTAAGTTCGAAAACCAGCCAGATCGCTCTATCCGAAGGGGTATTTTGGGGGGGTTTTGTACCCCAAAAATGGGTTTTTCGAATTTTTTACATATAATTTTGGAAATGGTCAAATTTTATTTTTTTCCATTGGATTCAGCTTAAAAAAACACACAATTTGGTATTTTGATCATTTCTCTACGTCAACTGGTTACCGAGATATTGAAAGTGCTAAACACAGTACGTTGTCTAATGTTATTCTTATGGAGAAAAATAAAAATTTTATATCTCGCTTATTTATGAACGTATACTGACGAAACTTGGTATACGGCTTCATCTGGTTGTGGACCATTGATATTTGCTCAAAAAGACAATTTTTTACCCAAGGCTCCCGTAGCAGCAAACCTGCGTACTCAGCCCCATGTTATTCTTATGGAGAATAAGTAACGTGTTATCTGCCTTCATTATGAAAATAAATTAATGAAATTTGGTATGTGGCTTTACCTACATGAGTTATATTGATATTTGTATAAAACCCCATTTTTTTTTGTTCCTTGCTTCAGCAAACCTGCATACTCAGCTGCCATGTTATTCTTATGGAGAATAATTAAAATGTCATAAATCGTTTATTAATGAATGTATATTGATGAAACTTGGTATGTGGCTTTATGTGGTATTAAGATACATATATATGCATTGGAAATTCGCTGAGTACGCAGGTTTGCTGCTACGGGGGTATTTAAATCTTTTTTTTAAATAATCTAATAAATTTTAACATAAAAAAATATTCTCTGTAAAACCAATTCATGACTTTACTGCCATACTAATTGAGATTTTAGCGAATTTCCCCTATAGGGAAGAAGCTATTACCGTAGTCGGCATGGTAAGACCTAGGCCCGGGACCATGATAACTTTTCGTTTTGAGGTCCCCAGACCCCAAAAACACCATTCGTTCGAAACTGTATATATATATATATATATATATATATATGTGTCCGTGAGCACGATAACTCTCGTAAAAATTATCCGATTTTGATGAAATTTGGTATAAACGTGTAAGGCAACATTTATGACTTTAAGTTCGAAAACCAGCCAGATCGCCCCATCCGAAGGGGTATTTTGGGGGGGTTTTGTACCCCAAAAATGGGTTTTTCGAATTTTTTACATATAATTTTGGAAATAGTTAAATTTTAGTTTTTTCCATTGGATTCAGCTTAAAAAAACACACAATTTGGTATATTGGATCATTTCTCTACGTCAATTGGTTACCGAGATATTGAAAGTGCTAAACACAGTACGTTGTCTAATGTTATTCTTATGGAGGAAACGAAAAATTTTATATCTCGCTTATTTATGAACGTATGCTGACGAAACTTGGTATACGGCTTCATCTGGTTGTGGACCATTGATATTTGCTCAAAAAACAATTTTTGTCCAAAGGCTCCCGTAGCAGCAACCTGCGTACTCAGCCCCATGTTATTCTAATGGAGAATAACTAACGTATTTCTCCCTTAATTATGAAAATAAATTAATGAAATTTGGTATGTGGCTTTACCTACATCAGTTATATTGATATTTGTATAAAACCCCATTTGTTGTGTTCCTTGCTTCAGCAAACCTGCATACTCAGCCGCCATGTTATTCTTATGGAGAATAATTAAAATGTCATAAATCGTTTGTTTATGAATGTATATTGATGAAACTTGGTATGTGGCTTTTTGTGGTATTAAGATACATATATATTGGAAATTCACTGAGTATGCAGGTTTGCTGCTACGGGGTATTTCTATAGCCTAAATAGATTAAGATATTTCCCTACCAAACTTAAAGTACTTCCAGAACACTTTTTACAGGGTAAAATAAAATACAGAACGATAGACGTTTAATAAAATTTAATTTCAGGAACTATAAAACTTAAAAGCTAGGTAACGTTTAGAAATACGACTTGAAGAACCAGATGAAAGCCAGCACCCACAGCGCAGGCCTTCGCTCAGGCAGGGTTGCCACCTCCAGGGAGAACGGGGTCCCCAGCTGGTACAGGTGCTGTTGTTCCACGAGTAACGCCTCCCTTAGCTTCTCGTTACTCGTGAATATGGCCATTTGGTTTTCCAGATCTCTCTTCACAGATCTTGCTCCTACACAGTGTAACAGAATAAAAATAAACAAACAGGTATTCCATACCGATCTGGTTTTTTTTGTTGACCAAATTTTAAACTAAAAGGTTTAAAACAGATTTATATTAAAATTAAAACAACAGCAAATCAGATTGGTCAAGCTTTTGTTGCAATGGTTGCTAAAGGGTTTATTAAAACGTGCAGTTAAAGCTTAGGTGTAGAGGTGTATGAGAGCTAAATTCAAGTTTTGAGTTTAATAATCAAAAGTTGTTAAAAACCCAACGAATGTTGCTCCACCAAGCATAAGCTACAGGACTCTGGAGATGAAATTCTGCATGAAGGTAATATACCCTCAACAATACACAGGCCTGATCCTGTTTCTAAATTCCTTTAGGGCTCTGTCCCATAGTGCTTCAAAGTTCTAATACTAATATAATTGAAATTGATTTTTTTTAACGATTAGGCATACCATTTTCAAAACATCTGGCTATATATCTGTGAGATCCACATGCAAATAATGGGACACCAACTAATATTTTTTACAATGATGATTGGACTGTGAGATGCTACTGTGAATTGTTGAAAATCCCAACTGTTCCAAACTACATCTTCAAAATCACCTTTTAACTTGTACTGTGAGAGAAATACGCTTGCAAATATTTAAGGCTTGGGAACCCGAGTCATCTTCTAAAATATAACGACTCGCACACCCCTAATCTATGTATATATATAATTCTGTAAGCAACACTTTAAAGTCAAGTGGTGGAAGTTTGGCAAATAGCAGGATGATGGGAGAGAGCTTAAATTAATGACTTGGTCAAAGGGACTCAGAAAAAATAGCAAAAACATCTCCCATAAGAAAAGCATGGGGATTTAAAAACATCTGCTATGTTTACATTAAAACATGTGATTAGATGTCTACTTTGTTTGTGAACTGAGAGTACTCGCAGAGTAGGGGCTATGGCCTCTTCAACACACTAGTCGTAATTATTTTGCAACGTGACACACTTTTAATTTGCAAGCAACACACATAGCCACAAGGGACCTACCAAAGTTAGACGAGCCGATGAGTGTCAAGTGCGGCGTGACCTCCTCCCTCGGCGTGACCCACAGCCCCTTGGCGTGGTACGTCCACCCGGGCCGCTGGTACTCCAGCACCGACACCCGGTGGGTCTGCCGCGCCTGCTGGGCCCCGAGCAGGAACGTCTTGGCGAACTGGGTGTACGCCCCGGGAATGCCCCCCGCCAGACCCGCCGCCGAGAGGAAGCCATTGGCCTGACAAACATTTTACAGACATATAATTCACAGACAGCCTATTTCAAAGCGCAATGCCTAATGAAAGCTTAATGCACCTGCAATATATCCCGTAACTTTTAACAACTTTCCATTTGGTTACCTTTAGTTTATCAAAGACTAGCTGATTACCATCCTTGGATTAAAGAATTCAGGAAAGAGCAGCTGATTTAATTTCCTGCTGCAACTACATCTGTTTCTGATCCATTAAACCTAATGCCCATAAGAATAACATTGCAACTTTAAAGGTGACTGGGGAGGAGCCCTAAGGGATTGCCAAGATAGGAATAGGCCTACATGTAGCCCAGATAAATTATTTACCTGCATGCAAATTTTCAGCTTGATTGTTTCAGTAGTTTTTACGTTAAAACGGACGTTACAATCGACAGACAGACACCACTTTTCTTTTATTAATGTCAACATAACCCCCAATTCAACATAACCCCATCATACAGAATAAACGGTATCAGGAAACTGACACATACTTTCTCCCTTTTAGCCCAACTTTAACGAATAAATTACTTTTTATTTACTAAATATAGAATACAAAGCACAGTCGAATGTACAGAAAATCTTGTAAACAAGTAGTTTTAAAAAACATCCACCCAAATCCCTGCTTTGGAGGCACTACAGAATCCATTGCTATACTCGTGGTTTTAAGAGGGGAAATGCCTCTCCAGAAAGTAAATGCTCACTGCACCTAGCACAGTTCCCTTATCACTGTGATTGCGTGTGTGGCAGTCCACTCACCTCCCCACCAAAGGATGAGCCGAGTCTCATTGTTGTGCGGTCACACGTCTTATTTTTACAGTGATTCAAAATGGCGACGCCAATCGAAAATCCCGCCAAATATATGATACACAGTGTTATTCGGTTTCTGAGTTAACAAATGTCCAGTCTATAGAAGTTTTTAGAAAAACACCAAAGAAAGTTTATGGTGAAATTGCAATCAAAACTACAAGTCGAGTCTTCAGGGGAAAAAATTATGCAACTGGTTTAATTAAAGAAAATCCATTGTGCACAATGGATCGGAGTGGCAGGTCATTGCTCGCTAAAGATGAGTTGAAAGAAAGGCTTGAAGGGAAATTTTAGGAAAACAGCTGCTAAAATTTTAGCACATTACATCAATTTTAAGATCTTGTTTTTGCACTTTCACCATTAATTCTTTGTTTATTTTTTTACTAAAAATTTCAATAGGTCCAACATTTTTCACATTCAGAAACCAATAACACTGTGGATCTCAAATTTGGCGGAATTTTTGATTGCCGCCGCCATTTAGAATTGCTGTAGAAATAAGACGGGAACAGTAACCTCACAATAAAGAGCCTCTGCTCATACTGGGGTGGGGAGGTGAGTGGATTGCCACCCACGCAATCACGGTGATTAAGCTGTCCTAGGTGCAGTAAGCAAACGTTGTTTACTTTCTGGATACCTACGGTGCCTACCGTGGGGTGTGCCATCAGCAGGTGATAGAAGGCCTTGCTCCTGCTGAGAATGGTGCTGGCGTAGTCATCGGTCAGGTTGAAGTAGCCGGTAGCCAGGTGCACGGTGGCGCCCTCCTCCACAGCCCCCAGCAGTTGCCGAGTCACGGAGCTGTCCTGTGACACTGATAGCGGCGGCAACCCCAGCAGTGGGAACACCCACGTGTCACCCTCCTCCCCTGTGACAACTGCTACATTAGCCAGGGAGGAATTACAGAGGGACAAACCTTGAAGTGGCACTCTTGCTGCAGACTCACAATGTAGGACAATTTTAAATTGACTCTACATTTTCTCTATATAGCCAGAATTGATTTTTTTTGTTTAAAGCAGCCACTCAATATGGCATTCGTAGGTTCTACACAGGATGATTTTTAAATATTGGTTTGAAGTTAAATTGGGATTTTTATCTAAGGATAAAAGACGTAGTTGGTGCAGATCAGCGACCAATCGCAAACAGTCCTGTGACATTGGTTGAGGTTAAACTAACAACTGTGTTATAAAGTAAAGTTTGAGTTCTGGCCATGGTCTTTTGTCAGAGTTTTCAGGTCGCACTAGTGCCTCTGACAGGACCTGTCAACTACAGTAACCAGGACCAATGGCTTAATGTTAATGTGCCTTCCAAAGCTCACAGTTGTAGTCTTAAGTTTCAAAATTCAAATAGATTTCAGATATGATTTTGTGAGTTAATGATATCAATGCATCCTCACATCCTGTAAATTTTTGAATCCTTCCATCACTTCCGATAGTTGTCTGTAGAGATTTTATTTCTGTTCTCAGGTTTTATTACTTAACACATTCACTGCGTTATTCGTGTATATTCTGTTTCCTTGTTAGGCAGCCGCCGGAAATCCAGCGCGCCGCACTGAATGAACCAAAACCACTAATATGGCCCCTTTACTGTGAAAGGTCTCTCCCTTTTTCAGAAATTAAAATATTGAATTACGTATTAGTGATTTGCATGATATTCTACACCATAGTGGGAAAACAAAAAAAAGAATACCTTTCAAAGCCTTGACACTTTACATTTCAAAACTCACCTATGTTTTACAGCCTAGGCACCATAGACAAATGCACCTTAGGGTGTAAAAAGTAGGCGAGTTTAAAAAAGGTGTCATATATTGGACCAGCATAAAAAACCATTGAGCATAAAAGACAGCTGTTGTATTTGAGCGACGAGACTCACTTTACAACGTTACCTCCGGAGGTCAGACCTACCTTGTTGCTGGTGAGCCGCAGCCTTGTCCACAGCCTGCAGGTAGTACCCCCACACAGTGTTCCTCGCCTCTCTCTCATAGACGTCCAGTGCCGCCTGAAACATCCTACTGGTCAAACATTTGCTATTAGAGGTCAAACATTTGCATCAAGAGGAACAAATAAACCATCCATACTGGTCAAACATTTGCTACTAGAGGTCAAACATTTGCTACTAGAGGTCAAACATTTGCATCAAGAGGAACAACAAATAAACCATCCATACTGGTCAAATATTTGAAAGAAGAAAATTTAATAATTTGGCAACTGAGTATAAATTTCTATGTTTCTTAACATTGCACTCAAATCGTTCGTGGTAATTTCAAATGATAAAATGTAAAAAAGTTCAGGAATTTTTATTAAGGGAATGTCTGTCCAAATGTTGCATTTAAGACATTAATAAAATGGTATATTATGCATAAATATATCAAAAAACATATCTCATTTGGACTAATTATACAAGATTTGACCCCAAATACCAAATTGTTTCTTAAATGCAGAAAAAAGCTATAAGAACTCTTTGTCAAGACTCAAGAACATAATGCAAACCCCTATTTAAACAATTAAATAAACTAACATTACAGTCGGTTTTTACTTTACAAGCGGCAAGATTTGTACATTTGAATCTTGAACAATTTTCATTCAGAAGACAAATTCATGATTATAACACAAGAAATACCAACCTTATAGACTTGCTACATCGACATTCTACATTCCGACAATGATGCCCAGACTACATATCAATCAAAATTGACAATAAAATTCCCTTAGTAATAAAATCTATAAATAAAATAAGACAATTCAAAAATAAGTTAAAGCAATACCTCATCGAGAAATGTCCATAGGAAATTGAAGACGTTTTAATAAAAACAACAACGAATATAAAACAAATTGTAGAATAAAAAGTTCATAATTTCAAGATTGGATCAAGATTAAATTAGTAATTCCATTGTTAAAAGTATATACTGTTCATTTAATATAGTCTTAACCATAAATAAATATTGTGTCAATTAAGACTTATTCGAATAAAGAAAGACAAATAAATAAGAATAAGGGGTGTATCACAATCTGCTACAAAACTACGATGTTTGATGGCATGCCGTGAAAGTTACATTGGATAGTACGTGGGTTAATTTGACTGTCAAAAATTAGCACTGGAAATACCTATTTATACTCTAACAAAACTAGTTGTTTGTCGCTGCCTTGCCCCCATAAACTTAAATATAGGATGATTAACACACGATGTTTACTCTATATCCATATGTTTACAAACTATCCTCACTTTACTACTCGTGCACACAATTCCATGGTTTACACCATATGATTGCAAAGTTCTTTGAAAACAAACCAAAAATGTTTGCAGTGGCTGCTAAGACTTTTTGAAAATTAAAATAAAATTTGTCAAAAATTAAAACCCTAAATTCAAATTTAGGCTTCTAAAATCCCTACTACTCAAAATTACCTTTATTTGAAAGAAATAATCATTCAAATCCGTCAAGTAATTGTCTCAGAATTCTCCCCGAAAAAAAGTTTCTTTTGATACAAAGGATTTTGCAAATAATTAAAGAAAACAATAGTCAGTAGCTACGTTCTCTCCATTTTTTGAACCCTGCCAAGCTAATTTTCCTACTATGTGTCACATTAGAAGAATAAATGTGATTAAGCACATTTATTTCACTGAGAAGAAACTCAATACAAATGCAATGGAGTACAGTTTCATGGGTTGGTCAGTTAACAACAATAAGGTCACTGAATACGATTATAAATCAAGTTATAAAACTAGAATTACGCTCATACTTCCCGTAAGAGGATGAACAACGATTTTGTTTTAAAATTATTTCCCTCAATACGTTTTTAGCGAATTTCCCCTATAGGGAAGAAGCTATTACCGTAGTCGGCATGGTAAGACCTAGGCCCGGGACCATGATAACTTTTCGTTTTGAGGTCCCCAGACCCCAAAAATACCATTCGTTCGAAACTGTATATATATATATATATATATATATATATATATCTATATATATATATATATGTGTCCGTGAGCACGATAACTCTCGTAAAAATTATCCGATTTTGATGAAATTTGGTATAAACGTGTAAAGCAACATTTATGACTTTAAGTTCGAAAACCAGCCAGATCGCTCTATCCGAAGGGGTATTTTGGGGGGGTTTTGTACCCCAAAAATGGGTTTTTTGAATTTTTTACATATAATTTTGGAAATAGTCAGATTTTATTTTTTCCCATTGGATTCAGCTTAAAAAAACACACAATTTGGTATTTTGATCATTTCTCTACGTCAATTGGTTACCGAGATATTGAAAGTGCTAAACACAGTACGTTGTCTAATGTTATTCTTATGGAGGAAAAGAAAAATTTTATATCTCGCTTATTTATGAACATATACTGACGAAACTTGGTATACGGCTTTATCTGGTTGTGGACCATTGATATTTCCTCAAAAAAACAATTTTTTGACAAAGGCTCCCATAGCAGCAAACCTGCGTACTCAGCCCCATGTTATCCTTATGGAGAATAAGTAACGTGTTATCTCCCTTAATTATGAAAATAAATTAATGAAATTTGGTAAGTGACTTCACCTAGTTGAGTTATATTGATATAAGCATAAAACCCCATTTTTTTGTGTTCCTTGCTTCAGCAAACCTGCATACTCAGCCGCCATGTTATTCTTATGGAGAATAATTAAAATGTCATAAATTGTTTATTTATGAATGTATATTGATGAAACTTGGTATGTAGCTTTATGTGGCATTAAAAAAAATATATATGCATTGGAAATTCGCTAAGTATGCAGGTTTGCTGCTACGGGGGTATTAACTTGTGAGATAATTCATTTAAAAGTGATTATAAATGATAATACATACAACAGAGTTAAGTAAAATTTGCGAGGAATCCGACGGTTTAATCAGATTTTCAGTACCTGCAACGGAGTTATGGGTAGACGAGTTGTAATTTTTTGCCGATTTCAAAGGGCTGCCATACGGAAAGGGTGAAAGTGGATGGGCCAGTTAACGAACTTAACCTTAAAATCAAAGTAAAGAATTTGTATACCAAATTTGACTGAAATAGACTCAAGCGTTCCTGAGGAGTTATACTACTTAAACACAAAAAAGTCTGAATAAATTTTGTTGAGTATAGGGACTCACTTCGTTCATCCAATTAATTGATTGCCTGCAAGACACAGTGGTTTGCAATATACAGCTCTTGACATAGAATGTTACACAACAAAGCTTACGATAATTAATTGTTTGTGTAGCTCTATTGTTGCACACAAGAACTGACCTGGTACGGGTGGAGGTTGGGGGAGCGAGCGCTCAGAGTGTTTTGCTCGTTGAGCTTCAGCGACACTGCGCTCAGCCGCTCGACCAACCCAAAGTAGAAGTCTGCGAGCGCTGGACACTCGGAGATCACAATGTATCTGTCTTGGCGGTTAGTGAAGTAGTCGTGACTCAAGTTTGCCCTGGAAACACAAAACTACAATTTTAGCACCTCCTTATTACTGAATTTAATAGATGTGATGGGTCAAAATTTCCAAGGTTCAACTTCTTTTACTTTTTTCAATAGTACAATATGGAATTGAACTTTGGGGCTTAGCTTCAGATAAAGTCTTTAAAATTCAAAATAAATGTTTAAGATTAATGACTTCTGCATCTTGGAGGTCTTCTTCTTGCAAGTATATTTTAAAAGAACTACAAATTTTAACAGTTTCAGATTTTTATATGGAGTGCAGCAAAAGTGCAGACCAGGTGAGCGACATTGTTGATCTTTTGCTTATCTTACCTGGTATTGCGCGTAGCATTATTCTATTTTCGAGTTGGCAAGTATTGTGTGTATTGTGTATTGAGTGGCCTGCAGGTCATTAATAGATTAAAATACTGTGTTTTCTATAAATCCTCGAAGTTTGGATCATTTGAGAGAACTAATAGTGGATGAGTGCAAACTTTTATTTGCACCACGGTTGTGTAACAAAATGTGTAAATCAGTGATAAAATAAGTATATTAAAGTGTATAAAAACGAAGGGGCAGCTTCAAACAGTTTCTGTAGCAAGTAAATTACATTTACACTGTTATAATTTAGGAATATACACGTTAGTCTAAGTTTAGCATTTTTGGTTGACTGACTTTTGCCGCACTCTGTATACCAAACATGTTGTTAATGATCAAATCAAGCTTTGCAAACTTTTCAGATGAAAACTTTGAACATAGAAAAGAAACAAGATTCAAACACGATTTTCAATATACCTTATCGCATGCAACTCATGGCACCCTTATCAATATGGAAATTTTACGATAAACTTTATTGCATTTCAATTATTTTACATCACAATCAGTGTAATACATTTTTACATGGCATTCACAACAGTAACTTGTTCCAAAACATCTGTTACTCATAAAACAAGTAATACTTGCAAATACTTGGCTCTTAATTATTGAACTCTAGCCAAACTGCTATGCCAAATGATGCATGGAGAAAATGCATCTGCATTTTGTGTTATGTAAGAGAGAACTAGAGCAATGACATAAACTAGAAATTTCTAAATCAATAAAAGGGAAACAAATTACCTAACCCACTTTTTTATCAATGTTGATTTTTTTTAATCACTTTTATAAGTCAACCAATACTGACAGTTTTATTTTGACTTGCAACTCAAAATAAAATTGAGCATATTAAAGTTTTAAGAATTTCCAGTATAATTATATTCAGTGTTGGACTAATATTCCGATTTGATTAGGGGCCCTACACATATTACATAACGCATTGTTTTGACATTTCAGACCCCCCCCCCTCCCATGTAACGCACCATAACGCTTGACCATACCCCCCACCCCCCAATGTGTTACGTAACTCAATCGTAGTAGGCTTTAAAACAGCTTAAACCTTTTAAACATAGTTTTATTAGCAATTTGGAATATGGATTTAAATGAACCATTAAGCTTTAAATGGCGTTCTTTTCACTACATTTTTAAATAACTTATTTCAAAGCAAAATGTATACAAACAAGCAAGACTGTAACTAATAATATAAACAACAAAATAAACTAGCTCAGCTAAAACGTAATAAATCTATTTAATAATTAATACAAATACAAAACAACTTAAAAAACTGAAGATGTGGGCATTGTGCAATACTGTATCAAAGCATGATTTTACACTCTAAAACAACACAAAAAATAGGTGTAAAGCAATAGAGAACTAACGTACATGTTAGGTATTTATTTTTAGTTTAACGGTTATTAAAATAGTATGACGGAAGTATTTGTTATATACCTAACTGTAACCTTAATTTAGATATCAATTTCATTTATTTTTAAAGATTTTTAACAGTATTAAACGATACTGGTGTGCGCCCAGTTCTTAGGGTTAATATGTGTGAGTTACGTAACGTTGATCCACCCCCCCCCCTCCACCACATAACGCAGCATAACGCTACGCCATCCCCCCTCCCCCCCCTTAAGTGTGTTACGTAATATGTGTATAGCCCCTTATACGAATCCTTAACAGTTGTTGTGAAGAAACAACTCACACAATTAAATTCAACTTATGTTCACTGTTAAGTAAGATAACGTAAGCATTGATAACATAAGAACTTTTAATGTGGTTCTTTATGATTTTATATACTAATATGAAATCATAAAGTACCACATTATAAGTTCTTAAACTAAAGGAATGTACTGACATGCATAACAGATGTGTTCAAAACTATGCAATAAAGATAGCTTAATGGAAATTTGATAACACAGGCTGATAAAATTGTCTCATTGCTTTATATTCTGAGATTTTAAACATTCATGCATTTTCAGTTTATAAAATGTTTCAACTTCTAACAACTAAAGAAAACATATTGAAATATTTGAAATTTTTGTTGGCTCGTATATTCTTTTTAGCGAATTTCCCCTATAGGGAAGAAGCTATTACCGTAGTCGGCATGGTAAGACCTAGGCCCAGGACCATGATAACTTTTCGTTTTGAGGCCCCCAAACCCAAAAACACCATTCATTCGAAACTGTCTATATATGTATATGTGTCCGTGAGCACGATAACTCTCGTAAAAATTATCCGATTTTGATGAAATTTGGTATAAGCATGTAAATCAACATTTATGACTTAATGTTCAAAAACCAGCCAGATTGCTCTATCTGAAGGGGTATTTTGGAGGGTTTTGTACCCCAAAATTGTTTATTTTTTTATTTTTTACATATCATTTTTGAAAAAGTCAAATATTGGTTTTTACCACTGAATTCAGATTTAAAACACACAATTTGGTATTTTGATAATTCCTCTACGTCAATTGGTTACCGAGATACTGAAAGTGCTAAACAAAGTACGTTGTCTAATGTTATTCTTATGGAGGAAAAGAAAAATTTTATATCTCGCTTATTTATGAATGTATACTGTTGAAACTTGGTTAACGGCTTAATCTGGTTGTGGTCTATTGATATTTGCTCAAAAACAATTTTTTGCAAAAGGCTCCCGTAGCAGCAAACTTGCGTACTCAGCCCCCATTTTATTCTTATGGAGAATAATTAAATACTATGTCTCCCTTAATTATGAACATAAATTAATAAAAACTAGTATACGACTTCACCTAGTTGAGTTATATTAGCATAAAAGCCCATTTTTTGTGTTCCTTGTTGCAGCTAACCTGCGTACTCAGCCCCAATATTATTCTTACGGAGAATAATTAAAACTGTATATACCGCTTACTTGTGAATATATTTTTATGAACCTTGGTCAGTGGCTTTATGTAGTGTTAAAACATTTATATCTCCATTGGAAATTCGCTGAGTATGCAGGTTTGCTGCGACGGGGGTATTTTTTCAACATTAACAGGCTGACCTGATTCAACTTCGAACCTGACTGTTGGGTCTATTATGTATGCAGATTTGTTTTCCTTGTCATAGCTATAATAGGTATACTTAATATTTTAGAAATTAAAAACAATAAAATAAATAGGTACTAAGTGGCTGACCCGCTGATGATGACGTCATTGTCAAACAAATACAATTTCATGTGCTGAAGGCCTACAAGCTCGTTGTAGCGCAGAGGGAGAACGTAGCGCAGCAAGCCTCGCAGTTTGGGTGTGTGAAACAGCGAGACCTGAAATAACAATATGTATCATCTTTAAAACACAATCGGATATTTATTTAACTTTTGAAGGAAGAGATACAAACTTAACTATATGTAGATTAATTCAATTAGGTTCACCAGCTACTTTTTAAAAATTTGTGACATTCAGGAAAATGGATTAACGTTTTCCACTTTTGATAAAGATTCCCTGTAAGACGAAACTTCGGTCAACGATGTACTATAAGTCATTGCGGACTTCAAGGTATGTTAAAGTGTGTAAACTGATCATGGATTTGGTTTATAATTCTATAATGTACTGAGTATGATTTTTTATACTTGTAATTAATCGTCTTTAAAATTGTTATAATATTATTGATAAGTAATTTCTGAAGGCTTAGTCATGAATAGAATTAATTCTTGAGTTTATCCAATAATGAAAACACAAAGAACTCAATTTTTGTTTTAAAACTTCAACTGCCCTTCACCATGTGGCAATGATCTGTCCGGCGATCTAAAGACAGTGAAGTACTGTCACATTAGTCACAAGTGAGTCAAGAACATGTGACGGTTCCAACGTGATACCAACCTGACAGTGAGGGTGGGAGCGTAGCAGCGGCAGCAGCATCGTCCGAGAGTTGGCTGCTCCTCGCGAACTCCTCATCGCATCTAACAGAATACTGACGTTGAGCTCCTTCCCCCTCTCCTTCAACCTTACGTCCAGCGCCTTCACCTACACAGACTAACGCTTCAATGCTACTGCGCTACCACACGCATCAACTTGACTCTACTTTCTGCAATATGAAAGAGGTTAATGTTAACAGATTCCCTGTTAACTGGCAAAGTTTTACCCGGTCTCCAATTTAATCAATCAGTCTTGGCTGTATATAACAGCCTACCTGATTTTATGGACTGGAAAAACTGTCCATAGATTTGTTTTAACATACTAATATTATAAATGTGAAAGTATGGATGTTTGTGCATAAGTTTGTGTGTGACTCTGAAGTTCCATCACGTGAAAACTACTGGACCGATTGAGCTGAAATTTTGCAGAGAGGTACTTGATAGTCCTGAGTAACATATAACATATAGACATATTAAAGTTGTGAAAATCCCATGGGGGTTCAAAGTTCCCATGTATTCATTTTTGTTTGAGCTGATGAAAATACAAATAGCTGATCATGATTCGTAGTAGTTCCACAGGCTAACCACAGAATGCAGCACACAAAACTATCATAGTTTTTATAAATAATTTGCGGGGCGAAGCCTGCAGGTAACAGCTAGTAATTCTATAATGTACTTTAGGTTAATTATTTATATTTGTAATTTATCGAGATTAAAATTTGTATCATATTTACCTTTACATAACATAATGATAATCTGATTTGTTATTTTGTATGTTGTTTTATATTAAGACCAAATTGTTGTAACACCTACCGTTGCCAGTCAAATAAAAATGTTGTTATGTAACTAGATAACTAAACAAATAAACCTAACCCCCATTAAAACCAATTTACTGACTGAAATAGTTACATACATTTGGCTCAGCCAAGAAACAAACTACTTATTGGCAAAGCCAATTTACCATAGAAAAAAAAAACATAAAATAGTTTATTAACAAAGGTTGCTTTGATGTGGTGGCATTATTAAGAGTTACTACCACCGACCCCCTCCCACCCTTTTGTGTGGATGGGGTTATTGTTATTACCATGGGATCCTATATAACACAGTAATGCTGGTGCATTAATCTCTAAATCTTTATGAAGTACTTATCAGTCTATTTGTGAGATTTTCAATCAAAACAACCAATATTTATAAATGTGATTGGTATAAATCAAAATGTTTTTGTGTCCTGAAGATCCCTGCAGACTTCATTAATCAGCTGTTTGATTAAATTAAATATAATTCTTTAAGATTAACATTGCAACTTGGAAAGCCGATGAGGCGGAGCCCTGATGGGAAATCATATTTAAACCCTCAAAAGACACATTTATAGAGTAATTTTTTTTTTTAAAACGCCTTTTAGGTGTTTAACATATTTATGTAAGAACCTTCACCCCATAGACTTAAAATTCCTCTTTAAGAAATTATGGAGCTGGACTTACAGAGAGATCTTTCATGTTTTTCCTCTTACAAAACTGTTGATTGACGTAACAACAATCTATATTGTTAAAAGAATTTCTCGAGTTTTGTCCAGCAATTTTCGGCCTCTTACATTATTATTTTGTAAAAATGTTTGGTATCAATCAAAAGCCCTTACTCTATAAATGTGCCTTTTGAGGGTTTAAATATGATTTCCCATCAGGGCTCCGCCTCATCGGCTTTCCAAGTTGCAATGTTAATCTTAAAGAATTATATTTAATTTAATCAAACAGCTGATTATATAATATAGAAATTTCAAAACGTCTAACCCTATGCCTGTGAAATTTCCGTGTGGAAAATGCGACACCAACTTGGATGTAGTAAAGGAAAATATTACAAATAAGTTGGTTCAGGTTGCTGCAAAATCCATATAAATATAACAAAACATTATGGTGTTCATTGGTGTTCATTATGTTGAATTGCTTAAAGTTTGATGTATACCAATTGATTGCAATTAAAATAACTGCAATTATTGTTTGATTACAATTTTGTGGTCTAGACACACAGGCAGAAATGTAGAATTGAAATTGCCATAAGTTTTTTTAAGGTTTTGCTTTATTCTTCTTCCAGTGTTGCCTCAGAACGTTTAGTTACTTAATTTTAAATGTTACATTGGGAAAAATGCTTGATACTTTATTTTACACAGAATACAGAAGTGCATTTATTTGTAAAACTCGTGATTAAATTTACAATACTAATATTTAGGGAATAATGCTCATATGGCATAGAAAATCTGAATGCACTTAAATGTTAATTATTATTTTCTTTATGAAATAAGGCTTAAAAACTTCTAAATTTTATGATTGTGCCTCTTCTGTATCGGAAAAAAATGAAAATATTGTAGCCTACTCAACTCATTTCTAAGATTAAACTACTATCGCTTGTAATGAATCAGAACTGTTTACATACTTTATGATGTGGACAGCTATCTACATTGATAGACAATCTGATGAATCAAACAGTTTGATAATTCAAAACTTACTGCAATAATCCCTTCCAAAACCTAAATATAAACACAATTACTTTGATGCTGAAGAACAACAAGGATTTAAACAAATAAATTCACCATTACTGCATTAGATAATTTTAGCCTTCAAATCTACAATGGAACTTATTGATAAAAAGACAAAGTTATTGGAATATTTATGGACCTATAAAAAGTTTTTCACACTTAAAAAAACCTCAACATTTGAAAATTTCTCATTTTTCTAATAAAAATTGATTAAAATTAGATCCAAAATTAACAAATTAGAAATTGGGTCCCAAATGCATTGCCCTCTGTTTTTGTGTTAAACGAGAGGCATTCCGAAATTTGAAAGTAATGTAGCCTACAATATGTTTATATACAGATGACTCAAACATGATTACGGTCGCTAAAACTGAAATCGAATTAGAAGTACTAGCAGAACAGACAAATTCTTTATTTGTAATTTGGTTAAGAACTACAATGGTATCAACAGAGAATGGTACACACATAGAATTTGATTTTTTATTGAAAAATGATTACTTTTAAATAGACTACAGAAAAGACAAATGTTATCACTTTTTATACAAAACAATAAAGAAATTACCAGAATCCTCTTGTTTTCGGCAGTGACAAAGAGCTGACAAAAATATACTAGCCTATAGAAAATTTCTCGGTTTTGTAGATACAAATTTCAGTTATAATTTGTAGGTTATGTTTGTTTACTGTATGTGTATGTATTTGTATTTGTATGTTTGCTGAAATTTATAATTTAAAAAATTAATTCCAGAATTTTTGCGTTGAAACAGTTGTCATTGTTATGAAATTTGCCATCCTTAAAAGTGTTTTTGCGTCCATTCATGAGGGGACAGTCAATATATAAATAATCAAAGATTAAACTGCCATATACAATGGCTTGGTTTGAGTAAATCTGTAACAAGCACTATACAACTTGATTTTTATTTAATGACGTTTTTTTTACTGCAGCCTTAACATGTGGGGGAAAATAATTCCCTGAATTGAGAATAAAATATACTTTTCTATTTTTTCACAGCTTTTACACAGACCATAGTGAATGCTAGCTCCCCTCAAAACAAATTCAAATTGTCACTTTAACACATTCACTGCGTTAATCGTGTATATTCAGGATAATTGCATTCGTTTCCTTGTTAGGCCACCGCACGGAACGTGTTGAAACCTGTAATTTTAGATTATGCAGGGCCTAAAAGGTAGAAACCTTTATCACAGTTGTTTTTAAAGCCAGTTCCCTCAATTACAGTCAATGATTGTACGACAATCACCAGATGCAATGCCGGTGCTGAACACTAACCTCATAATTAACCTGCACTTAAAAATTTGCAAATCAAATCAATCTTTAATACCGTTCAATATAAATGATTTGCAGGCCTACGATAGGCAAAATGTCCAATAATATACCTTACGACACTTTCGGGTAACTGGGCACGACTGTGCGCATGCTTCCTCCTCATATGATGCAATGCTTAGGATTCGGTTTTAACTGTTCTCTCCTATTCTTCATTCCAGCAAATATGGAAATTATATATGGAAGACGGAAAAAACATGCCTATTCTCTGGAAACATGGTATAAATTATTATTATATGACTTAGAAATAAATTATATTTTGAACCCAAATGTAGTTGATAATACGTCATCTGACCTTTACTCAATCTGCGAGAAACAATGGGAGAGGAACAAGGAATTGTGATATAGATGTGCATTTTGTTTTTCTTGGAGCCACGCCGAGTGCACAAGATAGGACTCTCCAAAGAATTACATTTGTGATTTTTGTAAATTGAAGTTTTACATATACTTTCAACTTTATAAGTTCATTGCTTATAATCGTAAACAAACTTTTTTTAGCTTTAAAAGTTATTTTCATTACAAAAGTATAATTCCTATCCATATGTGTTGTATAATATTAACTTTGATAGTAACCGCCTTTTATTACTCACCCAAAGTTGCACTTATACCGCGCACAGTTACCCAGCAGACGAGGAACTGGGCGCTTTTGCATACCTTGACATATTAATTTCTGTACAAATAATAGTTGAATTGAATAAATTGGAATTTTCCCCTAAGAAACTAGAATAAACAGGGAGGAGTTAGACGTCTTTGTTTGAAGTTTTATTATAAATGAGTGAGAATGGATTTAGCTTAGGTGCGCCCAGTTCCCCCACTTCCCCTAAATTTCTAAAATATATTCCTGAAATAATTAAAAAAAAAAAACCAATTCAATCAGGTTTTAAAAAAATCTTAAAGATTATCTGATAAACAGATCTGTCGACTCAATAGAAGAATCTTCTACCCCGCTTGAATAGTTTTATGTTTAAGTAGGCTAATTATTATAAGACGCTGCTCTTTGTACCATTCATGTACATACAAATGAATAAAGATATTAGACTATTCGCTACTGAGTATTTAAGGAGATTACACGTCTAGATAATAAACCAAAGTTTTGGTGAATTAAGAAATGTTAATTCTGAAAAAAATGTGTAGAGATGTGCCATTCTTCTTTTTTAAGCTGAAAAGTCGAGGATTTGCTGGGCATGTATATCAAGGAAGCTCTTACCAATTGTTCTTCCATGGGTCCAGTGCCCAGATATAGAGAGGCTAGAGCAACCCGGTTCTTCGCGTTGCGACATCGGTCTAGCAGGGTTGTGTAGAACTCCTCAGGCTTGAACAACACTGAAACCTGAAAATAAACAGTAAGCCTATTAGAAAAATGACACACAGTTATTCCTTCACACGGCGAAATGTACACTCTCTACGGTCCATGAAGAACAAATTTATTTCACTCATTAGTGAATTTCCTTTGGAAAGTGAACTATTAGCATGACCCGCACGGTGAAACTTAAGCCCGGGACCACCATAGAAGTTCCTAACGTGACCCCCTGAACACATTTTGGGGGGTCGTTCAAAATTTCATATATATATATATATAAATGTATATATATATATATATATATATATATATATATATATATATATATATATGTTTGCACTCTAGGGGTCGCATTTTTTGTCCGATTTACTTCAAATTTGGTAGGGACGTTCCTTTCTGTAATCCGTTGGACAAGTTCGTTGGGCAAAACAATCGGAAAACTCTAAACTCCTTTTTTTGGGGATTAATCTTTCAAATTTTGAGTTTTTGGGCCCAAAAAGGGTCAGAAAAGCCCCGTATGTAAAAAGACGGGAATTAGAGAGGCAAAAGTTTTAAGCCCTCTCTCGTCATTCTAGCATAAATATTTACCGAGTTATTAAAGAAAATGTGTATCGACCAAGCACAGTACGTTGTCTTATGGGGATTTTACATTAGAAAAGCCTGTTATTCATTTGTTGGTGTACTTTTATCATCCCCAACAACCTGACGCCTACTTTAAAGCCTGACTGGACCTTCTCCTAACCTTATAATGCGCAAAATTGTATTCCCAGCATTGCAGGTAAATAGAACTAGGAATATCAGAACAGCCAAAAAAATCAATGTTTTCAGATTTGAATTAAAGTTGGAATAAATGTATGTTTTTAACTGATTTTGAGTTTTTATAGTTTTTTATGTGGAAATTCACTTCCCTCACGTCAGCGTGCAGCGTGCGAACTCGTTTACCATTCTGTTCTTGTGAGACAAATTCGCTTTGCTTCTTATTCACCTTTTAGCGAATTTCCCCTATAGGGAAGAAGCTATTACCGTAGTCGGCATGGTAAGACCTATGCCCGGGACCATGATAACTTTTCGTTTTGAGGTCCCCAGACCCCAAAAACACCATTCGTTCGAAACTGTATATATATATATATATATATATATATATATATATATATATATATATATGTGTGTCCGTGAGCACGATAACTCTCGTAAAAATTATCCGATTTTGATGAAATTTGGTATAAACGTGTAAAGTACCATTTATGACTTTAAGTTCGAAAACCAGCCAGATCGCTCTATCCGAAGGGGTATTTTGGGGGGGTTTTGTACCCCAAAAATGGGTTTTTCGAATTTTTTACATATAATTTTGGAAATAGTCAAATTTTAGTTTTTCCCATTGGATTCAGTTTAAAAAAACACACAATTTGGTATTTTGATCATTTCTCTACGTCAATTGGTTACCGAGGTATTGAAAGTGCTAAACACAGTACGTTGTCTAATGTTATTCTTATGGAGGAAAATAAAAATCTTATACATCGCTTATTTATGAACGTATACTGATGAAACTTGGTATACGGCTTCATCTGGTTGTGAACCATTGATATTTGCTCAAAAAAACAATTTTTACCAAAGGCTCCCGTAGCAGCAAACCTGCGTACTCAGCCCCATGTTATTCTTATGGAGAATAAGTAACGTGTTATCTCCATTCATTATAAAAATAAATTAATGAAATTTGGTATGTGGCTTTACCTACATGAGTTATATTGATATTTGTATAAAATCCCATTTTTTGTGTTTCTTGCTTCAGCAAACCTGCATACTCAGCCGCCATGTTATTCTTATGGAGAATAATTAAAATGTCATAAATAGTTTATTTATGAATGTATATTGATGAAACTAGGTATGTGGCCTTATGTGGTATTAAGATACATATATATGCATTGGAAATTCGCTGAGTACGCAGGTTTGCTGCTACGGGGGTATTTTACTAACTTGTAATAATTCGTGGGTCCTAGTCTTGTGATTGATTATTCTTCAATAAAGCTGCATCAAAATCCTTTTGGTGATTAACGAGCCATTTACTACTTATTATGTGTTTTAAATGAGGAATCTCCCACCCTTCCTCCCTAAAGTTTAGGTGACAGTATTTACTTTGTACAAGTTATAGTAGTGTATTATTTTTCTAGAGTTTTGAATTTTCCTACAATAAAATAGCCTTCCACAACTAACTAAATTAGGCCCACCGGTATTGAATTTTCCTACTCGAAGTTAAGGGAAAATATCAGTATGCTATTCCCATTATTTACAGCAAATATTATTTTTAATGTTTTGGTCTTTCCTCAGCTAAATTTAACCCATATAGATAACAACTCTGGCTTACGCACAGGCATCTGCCCATGTAGGCCTATTCCTTATATGATGGCTTGAATTTAGTTTTTAATATCAACATTATTAGCATCTGATTTTGTATTTCATTGTAAGAAAAATGGGATAAATAAGCGTTTTTCATTCATATAGTTTTTTTATATCGATATTTTGGTGAATGTGGGAGAAAAACTAAACTAGAGCCAAAAAGAGTACCGGTATAAAACCTCTATTATTATTACGGTATATTAGAGTAAAGGGTGTAGGGTCACGATCAAGACTTTAGCAGTAGCCTATATGCATAGCGTAATTGAATCGCGATCATGACCTTTGGCAGTTGGAGGGTTAAGCATTTTTCCGTACCTCCCTCGAATCTATGACAATCTATATATATGTATATATAATTTATTCAAACAAAATTAACATATTTTTACACAACGTAAAATGCCTAGTTGACAAAGAATACTAATTACAAAAATTTTGACTGAATGTTTGTTGTTTTATAAATGTTTTTTAAAATCTGAACAGAGTGTTTGATAGCTGCTAATGCTATACTATTTAGTATTTTATAGTCCAGGTTGAATTTTCTCCAAAACTCCTGGACAAACACTGTTATGGTCCCTCTTGCACCAATTAAAATTCCGAATACTTCAAATTCTTTTATCTTATACTTTTCTTTATAATAAGGGATTGTGTTTTCATAGATTTTGATTTTTTCCAAATTCACTTCATCTGGTTGACATTGATGTGTTTCAAATCTCACAGTGGGATCTATGATGTATCCTCGGCTCTTCTTCCTGTCAATGACAATAATGTAACTTCTTCTTATGGAGCCGTTAACCTCTGTCGCAGTAACTTCCTCGAAAACCTTGTAACTGCCTTTAAGTCTGAACTGGTCTGCAATGGTTTTTCTTATTAAGTGATGGCGAGTGTTTCGAAGAAGATTACTAAATGGACATTGTCCAAGGACGTGGGGTAAAGTTTCCAAAACATACTTCTCAGCGCTGGAACAATGCCGGCACTGGTTCCCGTCCCTTACATTTAAAAAGCTAAATAAAAACAATTGTAGGTATTATTATTCCATGCCAACTGAATAATTAACAGCTGGGGTAAAGTTTCATAAGCGGCCAACGATTAATCAGATGCGATATATCGATCTTAAACACTCGATATATCGAATCGGAACATTCAATATTTTGAATCACATTTTAACAGTACCGTAAAACCCAGACTCACCCAGACCTAAACCCAGACTTTTTTAGGTTAAAGTGCCTTTCAAACAATGATGTCACCAATAAAAACCAAACCATTGTAAAGTGTGTGTATCATTTACAATATCCCTGTACCTTTCTATGCGTTAGATATTATCATAAAATAAATACAAAATAAATAAAAGTGTACGGCCTAATCTCCACAAACGGTCTAACCCGGACACTGACCTAAAAATCATTACAATGCCTAAACTAACCTCTGCTGTCCCTAGTTGGACGGTGTTTTAAGGTCTGCAGATGAATTTGCACCAGTCAAAGGCTTAAAAATAATTTTTTTTTAAATGTTAAAGGGTTGGGGATGAATAAAGAGTATTCTGTCGTCACGTTGTTTTCAGCTGCTTATTCTTTGCAACTAAGATGATGAAATTAAACAAAGAACTGTAAGGGGAAAAGGCGTTTAAAATACAGTTAGTTTGAAACAAAGAGTAATACTACTTATATATATATATATATATATATTTGTTACACATGATCAGCGATCACATTTTCTTCCTGTGGGCTGAAAACTGTCTGCTTTCCATGAGGCCCATCATATTTTCCACAGACGTGATCATTGATCATGAGTCATGATCATTGAGATCACGATCATGACATTAACTTTCCTCCTTTACTACCTGCTCTAACATCTTGGCTCTTGATTTATTTTCGTTCATCTTGGAGACTGTACAAACAATTTTTCATAAATTAAAAGTACAAATTTTAATAACAAACACAGATAGGTACCGTATTAGGGCTAAACACCACAATGTTGTTATTATTTACGGCAGGAAATCTGCTTTTTCCGTCAGTAACCCCGGCAGGCACTAGTCCCAACAGCCGGCCCAACAGTCACATCCACGGAGTATTATTAAAGTGTCTGGGATTACAATGGAATACGTAAATGTGATATATTTGTTTAAATAGGTATATGTTGTAACTTATGTAGGTTTAAATAGCATGGCATTATGCGCTCTTAAATCTCGAATTAACCCTAGCAGTGGCCTAATGTTGAAGTGGGAAATGGCCAAGCAGATTTGGCGATTTTGCAGACATTTTTTTGAAAATTTGTATAAATTCAACCGTACAAGTAAACCTAGCCAACCTCATATTCATTTTGACCAGAAAGAACAGGAGAATCTAGAAATACTAAAATAATAAAGATTCAGGAAAATAATTTTTCGATAAAGTGAAAAATTAAATAAATAAATAAATTTTTTTTTATAAATTTCAAAAACAGCCTTGGTGAAATTTTTTCTACGGATTTTTTATGGAAAATTCATTATATACATTTTGTAGACAATCTAATTCCCTACATAGAAATATATAACATGTTGGAAAAAGAATTTTTTTTTCTAAGTATTAGGGGCATAATATAATAATAAACGGAAAACCGAAAAAAGCATAAACTGTACAGTGTTATATTGTGTTGTAAATAAGTCATGTAATATATGTATATACTAATATATATATACACATATTTGTAAAGCTAATGAAATAAGGAATTCAAAAAAGTCATACAGTTGATGGTAAAAATTATTATCACTTATAAATACATGTAAATAAAAGAATGTTTCGCTATTTTTACGTTTTTTGTAAACAAATATTTCACAATATTTAGTATATAACTCTTTTACCAAATTTTTACCCCTAAACCATTATAAACATGTTGTAGTACATTCAATTCCCTAAATATAAATGTATAATACCTAGGGTAAAGTATTATTTGTATATGTGTTATGTAGCAACAAACAAATAGTCGCGGACTTGGCAAATTTGTGAAAAGTAGTATTTTTCAATGAGATCTTTGTAATTTGTATAAACATAAATAATGTCATATTATATCTATTTATTATTACTACAGGTATTTATAAACAATCAAATATATATATATTTACATATACATAGGGTAGTGGCGAGTTATATACGAGATAACGTGCAGTCAATAGGCCTATGTAGGGGTTTACGAAATAGTTGTTCTAAATTATATTAGGCCTACCCAATAATGAAAAAGAGCCAACATTACAATTATAAACATTTATTATAAACATAAAAATCAAACATTTATTATACATAAAAACAAACATAAAACTCACCCTCCCCCCCAAGTCCTCATGTCGATGACTAAGTTAGTTACGGCGCGGGGGCCGCCCTTGACCAATCTGGAGGGCGCAAGGAATGGAGCTCAACATCCTACACCTGCAGGTGGCCTGGACCCCTTTTTGGCATTCAGTGCAATGGTACGATCCCCTTTGTAAACTGTTTTGTCCCTCAGCCTTGCACACAGTACACACTCGCTTAGAGTTCTTGGGCAGCAGAACGATGTTGTGACGATGTTGAATAGGCCTAGGGTTGTCCCCACCTGGACCGACACTGGGCAGAAGGGGAAGAGGTGCACTGGAGGTTGACAGTTGTTCAATTATACTGATATTGAATTTAGACCTGATGTTGGTGGGGGGGAATCAGGCCTATGGCTAGGCCCGGGGACCCTATCAAGTGAAAAAATTGTTTGGGGGACTGTCTCTGTAGTAGAGGGGGATTTTTAATTTTGATCAATAACAGGATTAGGCTCCTCTACAGCTTCAGGCTCGTCTACAGCCTCCTCATTCTCACTAAAAGGTTATAAATCAAATGTTGGGAGAACTCAAGTCCATCTCCAATAAGTTCTGGATGTAGTCATCCTTATCTCCAGACAAAGGAAACACAACACTATATAACACAAATTTCTCACACTTCAGTAATATTTATGCATAATATAATGCATAAAGATTACTGTTATATACACACAAACACTTCACTAACACTAAAACTCCGAAATAATACCTAATTCATAAATGATTCGCAGATAAAAATCATCTAATGCTTAGAAATGCATATACCAATAACGCAATGGCGAACAACTGATCAAAACATATGACGAATTGTTGAGTATCTGACAGGTGTTCTGCTAGGAGCAGTGCCGCCAACGGCAAAACTAAATTACTCTACATTTCTTCCTCTTCAAAATAACATATTATTTGACTAGTAACTATAACATACAATGCATATAAACACGATTTTATAGTTCAACCAATTTGGTCGAATTGGCCATAACACAAAAAAACCAAAAACACCTGTTTTCAGAAAATCATATAATCTGTCCAATCAATATTTAATTTTAAAAATTAATACCAAGATAAAGTGCAACTCTTCAGCTGTGTATTGGTACCAACCGCATCTTCCTGCGAGAAAAATTACCCGATCTGGGTAATTTCAAAAATATCGTGTTTTGCCATTGTCAGAGCGTCGGCTGCAGCAATTGCGTTGTGCCAAAACTTCATTCAATTTCTAATCGTCGTAACATTGTTATGCAGCTGCTACACGGTTCATTTATGTAATAAAATGAAAGTTCAGAATGTGATCTTTTGAATGATATATATATTGATGACTTTTGAGTTTATTATTATTTGTTTATCAACGTTACAAAAATTTCTGTAGAGTTCGACCAATTTGGTTGATGGCCACAACAGGCGACATAAAAGTTCGACCAAATTGGTTGAATGGCCACTGCTAGGGTTAAAAGATGCCTTCACGAAAAAATCGGACAAACTTGATAAAAATTACATGTCTTAGTTAGACATACATTTTTTTCGAAAAGTTGTAAGTTGGTAAACCTGCAAAATAAAACAAAAAAACTATCATATGCATTTCCAACCTATACAGCTGTGTAGGGTGTCTTCTGCTCTAAACGAATGTAAGCTATAACAATCAACTTTTCAACTTTGCAGGTTAGTTTAGAATTATTTATGTTTACAAATATGTACACTGTGTCCGGGTAAACCCCCCCTGTCCGGGATTAGCAGGTTTTACCGTATATAATCGAAAATTATTTAATCGATGTCGATAATAATATTAATGTTACAATCAAAAATCAACAATAATTGTCAATAATATATGGGATGTCAGTTACAAATACCGTATGTTTTAATGAAACATTTAACAAATAACAAATTTGCTTTCATGAATTGAAAGAACGGAACCCTGGCTATCTGGTTATACGTTTATTTATTATTTGTTGTATTTAAAAATTTGGGTACAGTTCCACAGACGTAGGTACCTACGATATATTATCGAATAAAAATATCGATCGATTATATATATTGATATAATATCGAATTAAACTATCGATCAATTATAAATATTGATCGGAATTCGGTTGAAAAAAGATATTTTTAATCGATTGTATACCGATTAAATGAGAACAGATTAAACGTAAATAACAAAATATATTAAACAAATTAACAAGGGATAAAACATGAAACGAATTTAAAATAACAACACATTCTAACAAAAAATATGTACCCAACAAAACACAACAGATTAAACTTATTTACAAATCAGGGTACAATTTTTGTACTGCTTTTAAGAAGTGTTCAAATGGATCTTCATTAGAAAATGAGACTTCCCTACAATAAAGGTAGAGTTAATTTTAGTTCACTTACCAAGGAAAGGAAATAACATAAACAAATAAAGTAAACAAATTAGATTAAAAAACAGATATTTAATACGGTATAAATATTGTTGGAAATAGCGATAATAACCGTTAATTCGATCGAAAATAAATATTCCAACCGATATTTATAATCGATCGATATTTTCATTCGATAATATATCGTAGGTACGTCTGCAGAACTGTACCCAAAAATTTTAGTTTTCATTTGTTAGCTACTTGTTACCGGTAAATGTTAGTTAAATACGCATGTAACTGACATCATCACTCTTAATCCCAGATTTCATAGACTGTTTCAACACGCGCCATAAGGATTCAAATGTTTGGGTGATTGTGTTATTTAGGTTAAAAGATAGATTTAAAATGCGATTCAATATATCAAATGTTTAAGATCGATATATTGCATCCGATTAATCGTTAGCCGCTTCTGAAACTGTACCCAACAACTGATTACCATTTGTTAAGTATATTGCAACTGACGATTTTAATATCAAATGAAAAAATCCGTACCATAAAATGGAAAATAGGACCCTATATAATGAAATAGGACCCTATTCCGTAATTTTGGAGCAACGCTTCTCAAAGTTTATCCCCAGCATCTAATAATTCTAAATGGTACAACTTACCTGCTCCCCTTTCAATGAGAATCCAACTGCAACATTATGAAGCCAGCTTAAGTAAGGTGGCAAGCTTAAAATGTTATTAGGTCTTGAATGAGTCTCTAATGATTTTTCCAGAGCAGAAACTAACTGCCTCATCTTAACGCTAGCACTAATCTGAACAAGAGTTACATTTCATTTGTAACTATTTTACTTTAAAAGTAACATCACCCAATATCTTCTATAATTTAGAACACCATCCAGTTTAACGTCAATAATAAAAAAACACCACTCTTTTTTAGAACAATTGTTATCCGCCCAACTAGGCCCTGAGCCCTGCCAATATTATAAAATGTCTACAATAATTTAAAACTATAAAAATAGCGAACTCAAGCAATTAAACACACGGAACCCGAAACGGAGATGAGAAAGACACGAATGGTATCACTCATAATCATAACCTGCAAATAGGATCTGTTTACTTCTTCAACTCAGGGTCAGGAATCAGGAAAATCACCAAACCCCACGACCACTCGACCACAATCACAATCATTATCATTAACAACCAACGCTGCCAATCCAGTTTCGTGGTTTTGCCCACCACTTCTGAAATTATTTCCCTCAATTATCCACCTCTTGGTTTTATACCATAACAAGTTTAAATTAAACTATGTAAAATAATAATTCGTTGCCTTGTTATAATGTAAGTAAAGTATGTATTTTTATGATTAAACAATTAAAATAAATTAAGGTAACTAATTAAACTAAAGTAAATTTCATATTTGATTACTTTTATCGAACTAAATGAACTGAGATCTTACATCATACTAGGTCCTTTTCTTTGTAGTCGTAGAGACCGGCGAGACCGGATAATCGTGATATTGGGGGCTAGTGTTTATGTGTGTGTGTTGTGTTTGAGTGTATGTGAGCAGTTTAAGCTAACCTATGGTGGGTATGGTCAGGGCCGGATTTAGGAGCAGTGGACTCCTAGGCTCAACCAGTAGTAAGGGCACTTGTTGCTGTCCAAGTGCAAATTGGTGATTTTTTTGTTTGTATGAGGCTTTTGTATGTTTGGTGTTTGCCCCTAGTCTCTCTTCCAGCCTATGCTTAAATCCGGCCCGGGTATGGTCTTCAAAACATTCGTTGAGGTTGTAAAATGCTAGAAGGTACTTTTTTGAGGGAATTTACAAGTTTGTTATTAATGATGGATTTAATTGAATCGGATAGGTATGACTGTAAAGTTTTACCCCTATAAAAGAGGGTGTTTTACTAGTTTGTTTGTAATCTACGTGGTTGAATATATTGAAAATTATCCCTGACCTTATATATTGGTGGTATAAATGTATAATATTTGGTGGATTTTGTTTAATACAAATTACGGTTTCGAGGATGTATTGGAAGGTGAGGATGAGGTTTTTGAGTTATTTGAATATTGGTTTACATGTGTGGATTTGATAAATTTGCTCTAACCCTGTAGCAAAAATATGCCTGATGGTAAAATTTGAAATATAACTACTGACGGTATTGCAGAGCTCCTTTATTTTGCTGAGTATAAGTTGTAGGTATTGTATATTTACAATAAATAATCTTGATACACAAGAAGTTCGAGACTGTCCCGTACCTAACCCCGTTTATTTTTATATATCCATCATATACTCTGCCGTTCTTGGAAGATGCAGGTTACGTTTAAACCGATTTAAGTTAAGTTTTTTTGTCTTATTGCACAAAACTCAATGTGAAAAAGTCCAATAAATCACAAATTTTTTCGGTTGGTTGGCCAGTTGGTGGATTGTAAAGGCCGATGAGATACAACTTCATCCAATTACTGTCATAGCTCCATAAATACTTGAATTGAAATAAAAATCCCTTATTTATTTATTGTTGTATGACTTAACTTAGTCCTGCTTTCATCCCCTTCGTGCAGGAGAACAGCATTTTTTTAAATTATTTTTCAATTAGTACTGATTTTTAATACACAGCCATGATGGTACATAATCGATGGTAGTATTAAAATCTAAACCTGCAACATGGCGGTGCAATACGGCATCGCATGGCGACAGAACTAGTAACAGCAAATCAGTAAAAATATCGTCTACCTATGCCTGCCGCCCCCGCTTCCCCCTCCACGTTTGCGGCTTGGTTGTATAGACGGCTTCACTGACATTGACTACAATTTAGAGGTAAAAATAGTAAACTATACTGTTAAAAATTTGGTAGCAATATATTCACTACTTAGTGCAATTGAGCCTGGCTTTGTTTGATTCCATTTGTTTGTTGTACCATTAACAGATTTTTATAGTTCTTCATCTCACGTCTTCTTTCAGGGACTCCATATTTGTAGTACGGATACCATTTTGTGTTGATTTCCCTCCAGTATAGAAACTTCATTTCAAGTTAATGTATTCCATAAATCGACAAGATTGTACATATATTTAAAAGGATTTACCAGTTACCATAATTTACTGATGAGGATTTAACTTTCATTATACAGCTTTAAATTATTTTAGACCTTGAAACTTTCCATACTAGGGTAAGTACCGTAAAGGATATGGTTACTTTATAAATGGCCTAGCCTAGTTGGCCTTCATAACCAAACAAATTTTAACATTAAATTACATTGTCTAAACTCTCTAACTTTGGCATATCCTCAGTGTCCTTCTGCTTAATTGGCTCAGATGGAATTGAACCTGAACTTATATTTTATATTTCCTGAAGGATTTTTTAGCCTACCGGTATTGCAGTATTCATAAACCAGGAGTGCAGAATATGTCCGATCCGGCAAGCCAGGCTCGGGGGAAATTTTGGGTAATTATTTACTATTTCCCCTTCACCTCCGATCCTTTTACTATTTTAATATATTGTTCTTATGACATTAAACGTCATAAAATCGCAAAAAAAAATTTTCGCAAATTAAACATACTCACGAAACAACTGTCTGAAGAGTACTAACCCAGTCAATCTACCAGACACTTTGGGAATCCGAGATAAATCTATCGGATGAAAATATCGAACTTACTAATATCGAGAAGCAACTATTGTTATTGTTGATATAATATTCGCACACCCCCGCTCCTGTGGGGGTAGTGTGGTCTTGTTTAGATATTGAGATATAATATTCGCACACCCCCGCTCCTGCGGGGATAATGTATAGTATTTACACTAACCCCCGCTCCTGCGGGGGTAGTGTATAGTATTTGCACTCACCCCCGCTCCTGCGGGGATAGTGTATAGTATTTGAACTAACCCCCGCTCCTGCGGGGGTAGTGTGTAATATTTGCACTAACCCCCGCTCGGCTGCCTGGAATAATTTTGGGCCATCAAACAAAATACTAGAGGCCAACAGGATGTGTCGTCGCCCTCGACAAACGGGTTTCTGTTGAGGTGAGAGACCTAGATTCCCTCACTGAGATGTCTGAGGTTGTGAAGGCCTTAGAGAAGGTTTTTGGTTGGCCTAGTGACATCCGAGAGTTATCGGTAAGCCCACCAAACAAGCTAAGTTGAAGATGGCAGTCTCGGACCTTTTTGAGGGAGAAGCCGCCAAGCTTCTCAAGCTCAGCCATCTTCGGGTGGGTTTTGTCAGTTGCGCAGTGCGATTGAGGACCGTAGTTCTACGGTGCTTCAAGTGCCTGGGCTACGGGCACCGATGCAGTGAGTGCATTGGGGCGAATCGGTCTACTCTCTGCTATAAATGCGGAGAGGCACACCATAAACACAATGCCTGCAGCAATTGTTCACACTGCTTCCTCTGCAGTGAGCTACAACCAGGGGAAAAGGCCGACCAAGTAGCTGGGACTGGGGCATGCCACATTTTAGGCTTGCTCTGGAAAAGGCTAAAACTGAAGAAAGACGTCTGCCAAAAAGAGTGCCATCAAAGAAAAGGAAGTAGTTCCTTTCTTCCAGCACTGCAGACCTCAGCACGCTGGTTCAGCAACACGGGGCTCTCCCCCCAAAGTAATGTGATAAACTATTCCGGGGGAAGAAAATTGTCATGGGAGGTGGGTTTAGTGGGTAGGGCCCTCGGCGAGTCCTGCACTTTGTCCGTAAATGGATTCCCACCTCCTTGCAAACAAAAAAATAAATATACAGATATTAGTTTAATATGCTAGAGGCCTACAGTATATTCTTGTAATTGTTGCAATTCAAATTATTTTTTTGGATTGACAAAAGGATGGAGAGTTTTCTAATGAGATTAGTTTATTAAAATAATTTTCTTTAAAAATTACTAGTTTTTTTACAGTTGGCTTTATATGATTCCAGTGGTTGCGGTAGAAGTATGAAAAATCGTGTTAGGCTTACAGAAAGTTTTGGGACTTAACATATTCCGTTGCAGAAAGAATGAAACCATTCTGCCTTGGGGTCATAACCTAACAAAACTCCGCAGAGCGTTGTATGGCGGTAAATTGCAATTTAATGATTGCTTGCCTTTTAGCGAATTTCGCCAATAGGGAAGAAGCTATTACCGTAGTCGGCATGGTAAGACCTAGGCCCGGGACCATGATAACTTTTAATTTTGAGGTCTCCAGATGCTAAAAACACCATTCGTTCAAATTCATACATATATATATCTATATAGATATATATATTTACATAGATATATATGGTAACACATATGCACACACATATATGCAAACGGTACTATGCAAACACACACACATATATATATATATATATATATATATATATATATATATATATATATATATATATCTGTTTCCGTAGGCACGATAACTTTAGTAAAAAAAGCCCGATCTTGATTAAATTTGGTATAATCGTGTAAGGCAGCATCTATTTTCATGAGTTCGAAAACCAGACAGATCACACTATTATAAGGGGGGATTTGGGGGGGTTTTGTACCCTAAACATTTTTTCTTCTTTTTACATATAGGCCTAATAATTTGTTAAAGGCAAACTTTGGTTTGCACTACTGAATTCACAATTTGGTATTTTGATCATCGCTCTATGTCAATTGGTTACCGATATATTGAAAGTGCTAAACACAGTTCATTGTCCAATGTTAATCTTATGGAGGATAAATAAAATTTTATGTCTCGCTTATTAATAAACATTTATTTCCGGTAATGAAACTTAGGATGTGGCTCCATATGTTTGGGGTTTACTGATATTTGCATAAAAAACATTGGTTGTCGTCCCTATGGCAGCAAACCTGTGTACTCAGCAGCTTGTGTGCTCATAAGAATGTTGTTCTTATGGAGAAACATGCGATATCTTGCTTGTTAACGAACATAAATTGGTAAAACTTGGCATGTTGCTTCATATAGTGGTGATCCATTGGTTTTTGCATAAAAACCAGATTTCTGTGGTCTTTGATGCAGCAAACCTGCATACTCAGTCCTAATGTTTTTCTTATGAAGAATAAATAAAATGTCATATCTCGCTTTTTTATGAATATGCTTTGATGAAACTTGATAAGTGGTTTTAAGAAGTAGTGAGGCACTATTTGAAATTCGCTGAGTATGCAGGTTTGCTGCAACGGGGTTATTATTTTCTTTAAATACCTACTTCTCAAAAAACAAGAAAATTTTCCTTAAGAAATTAATATTCCCAAAAAGGGAAAATTTACCATAAAGCGCTCTGTGGAGTTAGGTTAGGTTATGATGAATAAATAAAAAATATTTAGAATACCGGTACAATATATATATATATATAAATACGTAAGTGTTGTGTTTATTTATCATAACCTAATCTAACTTATCTCCGCAGAGCGCTGTATGGCGGTAATTTGCAATTTAATGATTTTTTTTTTTTTTTGACAATTTCATCCAAAACGGGAAATATTCCAAAAAAGGAAATTTCCCATACGGACCTCTGGGTGGAGGTTAGGTTATGATAAATTAATAAATTCAAAATGTTTACCAGGTAAGGGAAATTTATCTTTTTACCCCTCCCCCAAACCCCTTTACCAATTACCTTACCCCGGATTCCCACCAGTCTCCTAGATTGACTTGAGTTCAATTTTATATAAAAAACTCGTTTATTAATAGTTAAATTTACAAACTAACCATTACATCATTGTGTTCAAGATAAAATTAGACACAATTTGAGTACCCACAGAAAATTACATACAATTTGAGTAGGTACCCACAGAGCTATATAGGCTATTGCAGAAAAAAATGATTTCCCGACTTTTCCAGTAGATCAACTAGGTATCAGTTTCAGAATCAGGGTGTTATTTAGGTCATTTGGAAAAAAAATTAACTCTCCAGGTGATCGATATAGGTAAGTTAATTACCCAAAAAACTTTTCAGAAGTTTCTAAATACAGAGCGACGCCTTATCAGCCAGCCTTCTGGTTCCCAATCTTCTTCTAACAACAAAATTATAACTTCAGTTAATATTGAGGCCTGGGAATTTGCCAGATACTAGGTCTGACGGGAGTACAAACTAAGAACCTATTCGGTCCAACAAGGTCCCAAAATTATGCCCAGCTGTTATCTGGCCAATTCCGGGTTTCTGCATTAGGACGGCAGTTTAGAAACCTGGTGAATCAAATCAAATCAAAATCATTTTATTGCCATTAGACTATTTACATAGCATAGACGATAAGTAATAATCTGTTACAGTGCGTAATAGCTTGAAATAAAATAAATATCCAAACAGAAATAACAACCAAGAAAACTTAAAATTAAATTACAAACTTGTCATTGTAAATATCTTGGACACTGTAATATTTCTTATTTATGAGGAAAAACTGTAGAATTTCTTTATAACGATCTGATCGTCTAAATTCTCATTTCAATGCTTCTTTGCTCGGGATTTCAAGAGGAGCTATCTGCTCAATTTCGGGAGCCAGGTAGGCCTAAGAAGAGATGCTTTGCAGGATTCACTGATAGACCTCATAACCCTATCTATTTGGGCATCAACCTTAATAATAAACACTGTTCATTCATACGAGAGCACAATGATTAGCTGTAGAGTATATGATTAGACTAGGGATTCGAATTTGCTAAACTAGTATTTGTAGGTGTAGATACTGGAAAGAAATTTTGGGCCAGGTGAAACATGTCTTTGGAGACTGTGGGGCGGACAGGAAAACTATGGATCATAATTCAATGACTGCCCTCTTTTGAGCTTTGTCTGGTGATTTTATTCTTGGTCTTCATACTGTTACCGGCAGTTCTCAGAAGCTGCGACTGAATGGCTAAAGAGATTTGGCACTTTGATTTTTACGTTAAAGACTTTAAACTGTCTGAGAGATTAATCTCCGTGGATTAGTACTAACCCAACCTTTGACGCTGGCAAATATTATCTAAGCTACTTTGCTTAAGTTTTGAATTAATGACATATAAAATGGTGGCAGCAGACAAAAACACCGTACACTATTCATTCATATAGGTCCCTGTGGAATGGGGCATCCATAGTATTTTTACTTTTACTGTACTGTACTTTTGCTGTGTGTGTTTATGTGTGTTTA
Organism: Allygus modestus; assembly: GCA_963675035.1. Classification (NCBI taxonomy): domain Eukaryota; kingdom Metazoa; phylum Arthropoda; class Insecta; order Hemiptera; family Cicadellidae; genus Allygus; species Allygus modestus. The sequence goes on from OY776115.1 coordinate 14,214,049, forward strand.
CATTTTTAGTCTTGGGGAAAGAACTGATGATCAACATTTTGTAAATTTTATTAATAAGTAGCCTACGTATTTAATCAATAGTCCTAATTGAATAGTATAATAATTAGTTATTGGTTAGTAATAAAGATCATTAATTCAACTAGTCTTCAGATAAAATTAGTTGAAATATAATTTGAGAACTAGGTTAAGTAAAAGTCCTTCATAACTTTAATTTTTGATGAAATATATAACTGGAATTTTCATTTAAAAGCTGGAGGGGAACGTGATGGATGGGAATAGGCTATTAATTGTATCTGATAAATTGATTTGATCTTTTTCAGAGATTCTGTATAAACATTGACCGTAATCATCCATTTCATATACCGTTATGAAGCCTAGTCATGTAATTTTCTAGATAACTTATAATTTAATGTGATTGTTTCAAGGTTTTTATATTACAGATTTGTATTTTGGGTGGTTGTCCTACAGAAGAGTGAAACAGGACTAGTTTTAACTAGTTTTATTAATTAGTACTAATTTTACTAATTTTATGTTTTTCAGACTTGTAAGTTTTACTACAATGAAGAAGAAATCCGGTTTCGGTGGACTTTCTGAGGAAGAAAATGAGTTTGATGTCGATGAGCCCGAAGAAATTCAGAACAACGCGTCTGATGATGATTGGACTCCAGACAGAGATGTAAGTTTGGGAATTTGTTTGTGAGAGAATAATTCATAAGCTCTTAAAACTATAAACGTACAACTAGAGTTTTAATTCTTTAGTTGTTATATTGGTGATTTAGGTTTACCGATATGAAAGTTAATATCTATGTTTACCTACAGGCCTTGTTAATGACAAATGTTACATTTTGTTCATGAACATCCCTTTTGTGTTATCAATTTGTGTACAGTTTCTAATCAAATTATTAGTAAACAAATTTTAGGATAAAAGAATAGAATCTATAAAATCGTGCTTCTTGGCAATAGTGTTATTATTAGGGCCTATTAATATATTTTTGAACAATTTTATGTGCATTCATTCAATTATGGAAATAAGTAATTGAGACAGTAAGTCGGTGTCTGTTTGCAACATTTCATAGATTTGATATATTTAAGTTTACCATATAATAAATAAACCCCACATTAATGTATAATAGGCCTATCTAGGTAATAAGAAAGCTCACTAATTCATTCATGTAAACTGCTTCAAATTATTTAATTTTATTTATTTTTTTTCAAAATTGATCTCATTCCAAATTTAATTTGATATAGTACAAGTGTTTAAAACAAGTGACAGTGTCTACAAGAACTTCAGGAACATATGGCAGTGACTAACATTATTGAGAACCATGTGGTACAATTTAAAAAAGAATTGAGTTTCCAAAAATATAATGGCCAAGTGTTAGCTTTTTTGTGGGTATCTACCCAAAATTAACATTTTTCCCTATAAAAAGTGTAGTGGAATACACCATCCACTCTTTTATTATGTAAGAAGAGTCACTGGCAAAGTTTTATCCCATTTTGCAAGGCCAAGAAGAAATGCCAGTGATGAATAATATAAAACTATGGTGAGACCCTTCCAACTTACCTTGTAGATTGCAGCAACATATAATTGATGTCCAATTTTCAAGTCTAACATCATTTCTAGCCTTTTTGGAATACTTTAAAGTAAACTAAACACATCAACCTCAAGATTAATTCTCTGGACTTATACTTTTTATTAATTAATTTTTCAACAGACTAAAGTTTCAAGGCTTAGCCTATTTATTTCCTCAAGACTGAAAGAAGCCAATAACAGTGTATTACAAACTTTTGATTTCTGAGATCCTCATTGGCAAAAACTTACAATGTGTCAAAATTCATATCATAACTAAACATTCAATTAAAATAAAAGATATTTTACTAAGACAAGAACAGACAGTCATTCTTGCCGCACGAGTTCCCCCCCTGCAGATCCTATAAACATTGTGTAAACCCTGAGCACTTCATGTATCAAATAATAATTATCTTATAGTAAAGTTAATCCTCTATATTTATGTGCCATAATTGGTGAATCCCTATTTTGTAACCTGAAATGTCAACTTCATTAATAAATCCATCCATTGTATTGTAAACCAGTTTTATTATTTGTAGTATAAACAGCCATTAATTATTGTCATGATCACGAAATGGAAGAATTAATTAAGCCAAGAACAGCTGTTAGGTTATCTATGTAGCGAAACCTGGAACTGAAATAAAATGCAGTAAAATAGGAAAGTCAAAGTAAAAAAGGTAAACAAATAAATATCTCTCTATCTATCTATCGTTTATACATATGTTCACACTTATATTAAGCAAACAAGGTGTTGCGTTTTGCATGTTTATTACTTTGCAGTTTTATTTGAATGCATATTTGTGTGTGATCTCGATTAGTCGGCCAGTTAATGTGTAATAACAATGAACAATTTACTATAATTCAGTGCAACAGCTCTTTCCTTAGGTCTATAGTAAATTTGCTTTAGTAAGTAGCTTTTTACAGTAATTTTTTTGCAAGTCATCCTTTATCCTTTTTAATGCTAAGCATTATTAAAAAAAGTGCTAGGCCTAGTTCTTATCATATTTTGTTAAAAAGTGATATGGCAGCCAGGAAAGCGGAATGTACTGTACAAGAATAACAAATTATTCATGTAAAAAAAATAATAACTTGGGCCAACCAATATAGGTACCTATTTAAATACACTGCATTAAAAGCCAGTCTAGAATTATACGTACAATAGTCCTATATCAATCCTTATCACTGTAAAATGAAACACAAAACAAAATACCAATCTGTAGAGCACATTTTGGAAGGAACATGCGGTGCTATACATCGTTTCCTAGCACTACTGAAAGGTTAAGAAATGTTAGAGACCAAGTAAAAAAGATTTTGGTTTGCAATTTTTGTAAATGTAAGTCAGAACTTTGTCTTGTTATGTTAACAAACTAATTAGTAGTGTTCAGAAGTCTGTTTATTAGCCAAGAACAAATCTTCTTCAGGGTTTCTCTTAAGTTTTAGAGTACTTGTTTGATTATGGCCTGTCAATCCTATATGTAAAGGAGGTCGCCATCTGTCCGTGCATTTAAAATATTTAACAGTCAAACTATAATTTGTAGAACTCTGGAGGTAGACGCACGTCCAATCGGCTAAGAAACCTGCCGAAGTCCCGAGCTCCGATAGTGGACGCCAGTTCGACCGATGAGGAGGTTTCAGACGAAGGGTTCGGGTCAAAGCGTAAAACACCAAAGGGGCGAGGTCGGGGCCGACCTTCACCCAAGAAGGCGAAGCTGTCCAGTTCGACCCCCACCACGCCCTCCATCAAGAGTGAAAAGTCTGTCAGCTCCGACTCGGAACCCACTTCGACCACAACCAGCTTGGCCAACTGCACGCCCACGGTCATCAAGCTCAATAAGGACTTTACGGTAAGATAAGACAAACTTAGTCAACAGTACTACTAATTTCCGCACAAGATTCGTAAGATTTGTAAGCTTGTAAAAGTCACATGCATTTTTTTTTTAAGTAAAGAGTTTGGCTATTGTCTATTGTACACCAATGGTCATCAACAAGGGCTGTACAGTATGATAAGACAAACTTATAATTTGTCAAATCCCGTCTCGGTCGGCGGTTTTTATGTGCAACTCTTGGAGAGTTCACCTGTTTGTGGCAGAGTTGAAGAGGAGGGCGGATCTTCAAGCGGAGAGTAGTTGATGAACAGCTCGGGTACAAATTGACCTGATGGGTGAATTCTTTGCGAGTTGATTAGGTTTTTTTCCACTTTTCACCCATCCTTACTATGTATATTTGTCCTCTGGTGGCGTCCAATTTATTACAAAAATAAAAAAATTGAACCACAAAGGGTTATCTTGAGTGAAATTTAAAATTAGTCCCAATAATACTTATTAGAATAAGTACTGTCTATACATGATATACAACTCCATGGTTTTTCCAGTCTGGTGCGTTTGTAATCCTCAAGACTGATGCGGCCAATCTGGAGCAGGATCCGCCACTATGGAAGATCGATGGAAAAGCTCTCTTGCAGAAATACATCCCCTTCCAGCAGGAAGGCAAAACGTACTACAAGAACACATCTGTGGTGAGTGTCGTCAGGCCAAATATATTATGGTTATAGGGCTAGAAACACAAGCAGAACAATACCAAGGAGCAGCTTTAAAGTTGAAAGAGTATGAATGAATGACATCAATAAACTCCCCGTTGTTGGACCCTAATTAGTCTGCCATTGTTTAACTATACTGTGTTTGACCATTGGTTTACTCATCTTAAAGAATTCTAGAAGTGTTTTGTTTAGATAAAAACATCTTTGAGGCAAAAGTTTTTTCATTAATATATGTGTTATTCAGGAAGTTCCAGGTTCAAATCCTGGCTGGGCCATTCTGAGTTGAGTGTATATCGCCAAACCCTGCTGATTAAGGTGGTAGAGAGGATGCTGGTAGTTCTAACTGGAGATGGCTTACCTATTAGATCTCCTTAACAGGTCTAACTGGTTCTAAGTAGCAGCCAGTAACAGTTCTACCGACACCCAATACCAATGCCTGTTGGACGTGTTTAGAACGTTGACCCAATAACAGTTCTACCTGTGATTTTCATTAACTGTGAAAAAGTAGCAGATCTGTTTTTACTACCTACTACTATTCTTACCTTGTCTAATTAATCAGTTCTCCTAGAAAAACAAGCCTTTTTACATAATCGTCTAATAACTTGAACATCTTGTTAATCTGAATAGTACAGTATTTCATCACCGGTACATTGTTTGTATTGAAAGTACACGATGAAGAAACATTTTCAAGGAAAGTATATATAAGGGATTAAATAAATTAATGCCATGTATTAAAATTCAAGGAATTAATTTAAAACTCTGGCTGTTTCAGTATTCTGGTTGGACGATTAACAACAAAGACAACTATTTCCCCGTGTCCGTGATCTTTAAACAACAAACAAGAAAAGAGCACATAGTAGAGTTCCACAGGGATCAAATTAAACTGTAAGTACCATTGTTGTTTGATTCATGGAAGGTGTTGGGTATGGTCTACTATAACTCTGGGTCAAATTTAATCACACATTTGAGGTTAGAGTTACAGTTCATTTTAAAAAATTGTTTTGAATAACAAAAGCTGTTTGGCGATTTTAAAGGATAAAACGTTAAATGAGGCCAACCTAGTTATTTCTAAACGGTTATTGATTAATTTAAGGGATGTGCGTGTTCTCAAAAATTTGAGTTGTAGTTGTAATACTTGAACGTTGCTAAATGTTTAATAAAATAATTATTAATCGAATCAGTATTGCCGCTGATCTGCGGAGGATTGCCAAGGATTGAAAACTTCCAAATCATGTAGTTTAGTTCGTAAAAGGCAACTGGGACCTCGTAAACTGGCTAAAAATAATGACAGGAAACATGAATCCATCAAAAAACACCGCCAAACCATGTGATGTCAGCCATAATTTACAACGAGACCCTCGTAACATTGGCCGTAAATGACAACCACACGATATAACATCGGCTGAATATAATGAAGGCCTAAGTAACATTGGCCATAAGTGATGCTCTAGCTGCATAATAATGGCTTCAAAAGACGACCGCACAACAAAATGGCTGCCAAAAATGATGTTGGTAAGTGAATGTAATATTCACCACAAGGTAACCAGACCGCGTTCTTTCTAATGGTCAAATGGCTGCAAAATCAAGTTTTGTTAGCCGAAAAAAACTAACATATTTGATCAATACTCGCTAAGATTTGTATTTCTAATCATAATATTTGTTACAGAATATTGGTTGCATAGTCCTACTCACAATAGGACTATAGACCTTTATCTAGGGTAGTTATCAAATCTCATTAAACTATTTAAAACTTCTTCTTACCAGTGCTGATGGTAAATACTTGCTCGAAAATATTCAAAACTGTAAAATAGTGGGCTCAATCAAAAAATATCAATACCCGCACATCCCTTCCAAAAACCAATAGTGATCTTGACTCATTTCTATGAACACAGTCAACTTTGACTTCTCTTTAAACTAGTGTGTGTGCGAGTACTCGAAACTTTGAGTTTTCGGCCGAGTATTTTAATACTCGAACTCGACTCGAAGTTTTGAAAACTACTCAAAAGTTCGAGCGAGTATTTCCTGCCGATTTCCGAAGGATCGCTAACGCTTGCGACCGGCCAAAACGCATAGTAACGGCTGCAAAAAACAATGGCATCACGTAAAATCGGCCGAAAATGACGATTGCGAACGATTGCGACTGGCCAAAACGCGTAGTAACGGCCGCAAAAAGCAGTCGTATCATGTAAAATCGGCCGAAAATGACGATTGCGACCGGCCAAACCGCGTAGTAACAGCCGCAAAAGGCGATCGCATCACATAAAATCGGCCGAAAATGACGATTGGGCCGCGTAATTTCGGCCGCAACTAACGATTTCGTCATTTAATATTGATATTAAACGATGTCTGGACCAGGTGAAATTAGCCAAATGACAACCGGGCCTTGTTTCATCGGCCGAAAACGAATGTCAAACCGTGTTTTGTTTGTCAATACATAATCCAGTTTGATTGTCCTGTCCAAAACTTTGTATTGCTACTCATGTATAAGTTAGAAACCATGTTTAGATAATAAAATCTAGGGTGGTATCCAAATCCCATAACATTATTTTAAACTACCAACTGATGGCAAATACTCGCTCGAGAATACTCAAAACTCGAAAATAATTGGCAGTACTCGACTCGATTAAAAAAAATCACTACTCGCACACCCCTACTTTAAACTGAGATGGAGACCTTGACACCCTCCTCTTTAAACTGTGATGGAGACCTTGACACCCTTCTCTTTAAAGTCAGATGGAGACCTTGACACCCTCCTCTTTACACTCAGATGGAGACCTTGACACCCTCCTCTTTACACTCAGATGGAGACCTTGACACCCTCCTCTTCAAACTCAGATGGAGACCTTGACACCCTCCTCTTTAAACTAAGATGGAGATCTTGACACCCTCCTCTTCAAACTCAGATGGAGACCTTGATTGACACCCTCCTCTTTATACTCAGATGGAGACCTTGACACCCTCCTCTTCAAACTCAGATGGAGACCTTGACACCCTCCTCTTCAAACTCAGATGGAGACCTTGACACCCTCCTCTTTAAACTAAGATGGAGATCTTGACACCTCCTCTTTAAAACTCGGATGGAGATCTTGAAACCCTCCCCTTCAAACTCGGAAGGACACCTTGACACCTTCCTCTTTAAACTCAGATGGGGACCTTGACTCCCTCCTCTTTAAACTCGGATAGACACGTTGACACCCTCCTCTTTAAACTCGGATGGAGACCTTGACACCCTCCTCTTTAAACTCGGATGGAGATCTTGACACCTCCTCTTTAAACTCGGATGGAGATCTTGAAACCCTCCCCCTCAAACTCGGAAGGACACCTTGACACCTTCCTCTTTAAACTCAGATGGGGACCTTGACTCCCTCCTCTTTAAACTCGGATGGACACGTTGACACCCTCCTCTTTAAACTCGGATGGAGATCTTGACACCCTCCTCTTTAAACTCCGATGGACACCTTGTGACACCCTCCTCTTTAAACTCGGATGGAGACCTTCTCCTTTTCTATGTAATGCCTACAGTCAAGAGTAACCAAAGTTTTCCTGGCCCAATTCATCCTTTTATTTGAATATACTAATAGCAAGTGGGAATAAGCTAATCAGCTTATTTGGTTTATGTTTCACCCCCCCCCCAACACTGTTTCTGTATTTCCATTCGAATTCAACACAGCTTCTACCTACAGTAGGCGCTCTTTTACAGTACTGGCTAAAGAATCAGTCAGTCTTAGTCAGTAACAAGGCTACACAAGGCATCTCATCCATTCTACACTCATCATTCATTCATATTCGCCTTAAAATACGCCCTAGTTGCGTCGGCGTCTTAGACAATGATTTAATGATTTTATCTGGCACTCTAAGGACCGGCACGTTCTACTAACCAGCATCAGCCAAGCCATTCGCGGTCGGCTTTTTCTGGATATGTTCGGGCGCTCTCAGTCCCCTACCGACATAAACCACCAGTGCACTGGACTGTCCATGGCATTTTCAGTGTTTAAACTTGACAATATTTTGTACTCTTGTGTTTTTCTTCACAACCTAGCATTTAAAATATGTCTTCCATTCATTTGGGTATTGTATGGAGTTAATTATCTGCAGTAACCTTCTTAAAAACTGTGTATGTTCTATTATCCGGCAAAATCAGTTAACAGGTATGGTCATGCTCCCAAACTTGCCGGTTAAAAGAGCGACCACTGTATCTAGAAACCTGCATAAATGCATACATTTTGTTGCCTAGAAAAATGAGTGAACCAACTGAGTAACATGAGGTATTTGTGGGTGACTCGAGAATCAAATTTAAGTGCATCAATGATATTTATTCTTGTGATAACGACTAGTCGATTTGATTGAGATGAGCAAACATTATGGACAAATTGTTCAATATTGATTTGCAGTTACCTATTGCAAAAGTGTCCCTTGTTGATTGGAAGTGAACTTTGAAGATATTCCCTCTCAGACCAAATGTTATTTGAAGGTTTTATCTATGTTTACAACTTTCCTCACCCGGTTCATCAGTGTTTACCAGTTTAAAAATGACAGATACGGTTGTATGAAAATTGGTGAAAAGTGCTTCCTTCCCTGGTGTTTTTTTGGTCGTATATCCAAGCAACTAACATAGTTTATCTTGAACTAACGAACGAACATAGTTTCCGTAGTACAAACAAATCAAAGTTTGTAACAGACGGCTCATAAAGAGTAAAAATAATATTGTATTTGTAGCAGTATATCTACTTTAGCGTTTTCATTGGAAAAGGAACTCTGTGAAGAAATACATTGATAGGAAGACCATGTTAATATTTGGTCTAAATAATTTTCGTTCTTGGAATGAAAATAACTTAGGAATGTTTGGAAGAAGAATATTCTGAGGTCCTCATCTTCAAAGAATGTAATTTAAGGAGAATTATCCAACTGAAAATTTGGATAGAAAATGTATCTGATTTCATTAAAATGTGGATGAAGTTTTTTTTTCAAGAGGAATAACAAGAATAACAATTTTAGTTAATGGCTGCAGAAATTCTCAAAGGAAAACATGATAGAAGGTGGGATATAGAAGCTCAACTCAGAAAGAAACAGCTGTGAACCAGATGAAATTGAAGTAGGTGTAAAAACATGAAGTTGTTACGGCAGAGATATTACCAATGTGAAAATGGATTAGCAGCATGTTCAAACACATCTATTAACAAGACCGTAGTATCGTTTAAAAAATATAAACTAAAACAAAAATACCAGATTCTTGAAATAGTCTGGGCATATGATCAAGAAAATAACACACCTAACAGACAATTTAACTTAAAGAATTCAATTTACTCAGGTGGAATAAATGTGACAAAATAAGGAAATTTGAAATGGACAATCTAATTACCAGTACTAAAGAAGATTTTGGTTTGGACGTTTTTCTCTGAAGAATGAATCCCTGTAGCGTCTCCCCTCTTAGAAATGCTCCGACTTTATTTGTTCTGGTTTGTTCCAGGGATGAATCAGATGAGAAAGAACCTGATGAGAAAGAACCAGATGAGAAAGAACTGGAAACGGAACAACAGGAACAGGAACAGACCAATGATGTTTCAACTGAGGAAAACGATTAAGAGGGGAGACGTGGGGAATGAGAACTTTACCGTTATCGCATTATAGGTTAACTGTGTCGAATATAGTGGATATTTTAAACTCTCTCTGCATTTCGACTTTTCAGTGTGTTTTGTTGTACCAGTTTGATTTTTTTTGCCGGGTTTCGGTTTTCAATAAATTTGCGTTGAGCGATTTTTCTTTTGTTAGGAAATAAGAGGGATATTTTGAAGACTTGACATTAAGGTTGCTTTATTTATTCATAAAACTAAAATATGTGTTAATCTTAACATCACATGGTGGAAAACACTATCGATAATTATACAAAATTAAACTATGGTCATAATGGAAGCAATAAATTATGATTAACAAAATGGAAAATGCACGTTTGTGATATGACCACTTGGGTCATCCATGACATTTACAAAAGTTCATTTTTGAGTTAAATGGCCTAGGATCACTTTCTGAATACTGAAATGGTTTAATTTACCTTTTTCTGTCAGTGATAGTCAGTTCGCCTGGTTGAAAGACGGGAAAAGGTAAATTGAACCATTTAAGTATTTACAAAGGATTGGGTCGTGGAAGTATACAATTTACTAACCAGTTAAAATATGGATTTTGAAAAGGTAATACCAGACCTTAATTTTTGTGGTAATTCATTATTTTAAATAATTAATCTATGAATTAGAAATTATTTTAAATAATTAATCTATGAATTAGAAATTATTTTTCCTACAACTACCAAAAGGAATTGTATCAGGGGCCTAAGGTATTACAAATTGGTTTGAATTATTAAGTAACATGTGTTTGTAATTGTTTTATTGTGCAAAGATGGTTTGTAAGAAAAAACGTCAAATGAGAAGTATACATTATTACAACTTAAAGCAATTATTTTGCCTTTAAAATATTTTGTGACCAAAAACCCTTTTGAAAGATTGTAATTTTCCCTTGAAATGACTGAATTTTGGTGCTAGTGAATTTGGATGTATTTAATTCTTGAGTTGTTGTGTTTTTTAACTGTATGTTTTACTTATCTTAGTCTTAAGTAATTTTTCCTAGAGATATATTATTCTGATTTATAAAATACATACTGACTTGGTGCAATCCTATTATTTATTTAACAGGATAAGACGGTTTTTAAACTTTGGTGGATGAGTCAAGAATCATTTGCATTAATCAGTTATTCTGATTATAACACATATTTTTTGTTTTGGACAGAGAAATATTTTCCCACAATTAATCGGTAGTTTACAAATTAGGCCTACTTGAAGTCATAACTTCAATGATAATAATTTTCTGTGCACCTAGTTGTAATTATTTTCCACATAAAAACCCCCAGTGAATCATTTAATTATAATTTGTGCCAAGGGAAGATTCCCGTTTTCTTTTCGATGTGTTATATTTTTAAGGAAATATGCTTTAATTATGAAGATTGATAGGCTCTAGTGTATTTTATATTATATACCTATTGTTAGGGAACATTTCTTTTTGTACGTGCCAGTTGTTACCAAAATAGCCTATCATTTTAAGGCGAATTTTAGCACTTAAGTTTGGCCATTAATTTTGTTAGCCAGTCGTGATCTTTTAATCTAACCCATCATAGTAATTAGGGCTGTTGATTAAACAAAATTGAAATAAGTGACAAATCTTGTTTTTTAGTTTATATAAAATATAAAGTAATATTTAGTATCTTTTCAAATTTTCTTCAATCACCATTCTTAGTTTACACTTCACATGCAGCTAGACCTAAATAATGGTTTGTTAATCTTTCTTGTCATTTATAAGTTTTATAGTTTATCGAAATGTTAACTTTCAAAGTTTTGTATGTTTATTGATATCAGTTTTTAACCAACGAGTTTATTTTAATCATTAAAAGATTTGCTAGATGTTTTATGTTTGTTGATGTATAATTATTGTGTCCTGTAAAATTATGATTAATGAATTAAGCATAATTATTATATGTTATATATTAAAGTGATGTTTCCTATTTTGAATAAAGCACTTTTTAGTAAATGTTTAATTGGTTGTATCGTTCACCCTAGGATTGATGTAAAGTGATTAGGTTACCTGATAACACGTTTGTTACCAAGAGCTGCTTGCTTGCGGCGACTAGTCTACTAGCATCGACTGTTGGACTCACAGACTGGGAATAATTTGTGTCTCGTTCACCACTGATGACGAGTAGCATTTCATTTAGTCGATGTAATATATTCCCAAATAATTTATTTACAGTTGCAGTATACAATATTACATTACATTGTGCAAGTCTGTCTTAGATTTTCTGGAGAATTTTAAAGTGTGAAATTCCTTGAGCAATCAACATCACACATATTCACACATCAATATCCCATTTTCTTATCAGTGGAGCAACGAACCTGTGAAAACTCAAATCCCAACCGACTTTTACTGGCTGATCCTTTGACAGTTATCTCTGTAAAAGTTGTTTTTTACCGAGAAGGTTTTGGGACAATGCATGAATAACTTTAGGTTGTCAACAAGCTGTTTAAGATGGTTGGGTAGACTATTCAGAGCCTACCCTAGTTGGTTGGTTGGGTACAACCGAACCTCAAGTCTAAGTTGATGTTTATCCATTATGTAGAGGAATCTTCTTCTACTGCCTGCCTTCCCTGCCTTGTGTAATTCTGATTTTGGACATACAAATTGATGAAAGGTCGTTGAAAATGTAGATACACATTATAACCTCTGTTCATGAGTTTGTAGAACATTTTTATGTATTTTTTGAAATTATAAAAAAAATGTCCAAAATTGCAATAATATGAAGTAACTGTAGTTTTTGTTTTGTTAGAGGAATAAATAAAAGTGCCACATATATGAGACAAAGAACATATCTTGTTTATAGAAAGGTACATTCGTTTAAAGTTTTCTAATAAAATGGATTAAACAACACACAGTTATTGAAGCTTACAGCAACCACAAGGTTATGTAGCTGCAGTGAAAATGTAAATTTTCCCCACAGACCAAGCGTTACGGTTGTCGTCCGGTTTGGACAAAATATAAACGGATTGGGCGCAGCAATGCCCTTAAAAGGGAACTGAAAAGCAAGTGAGCTCAGTGGTTGCTTAAAGGTAAAAATCCGCAAGACCCAGTATCTGAAAACCAACTTTAATAGACTAGTCAACAAGATCAGGTTAGAAAATAATTTTGAAACAATTGAATAGAAATTTTTCTGTAAATATGCAATGTTAATCCATTTACGCGATACCAGGCATCGCAAAGACACAGCAGTATAGAAAGCAATTGCTGTATCTAAGCGATGATATCCTGCATTACAGACAAATTGTTTTAATTGTGGCAATGAACAATTATTTTTTAATGGAAAGAGCAGTTTCCTCAACTGATAATTGACTTAAATGTACAGTTTTAACCCTTTGAGGTTTGCTGGGACACAGTTTGTCCCATCATGATGCAGTAGCCAGATCGCACGTGGGACACTGCAGTCCCAACTGCTGTTAGTGGCCTAACACGTTCGCCAGGACTGTCAAAGCCCAAAGTTACACTGGAGGCTTGGATCTTTCAGATGCTGAAGCTTTTATGTATGACCTAGATGGTTAAGCAAATTGAATAAAAACTCCAAGAATCTTCAGGTTCCCGAACAACTAAAGTCAAGACAATTTAAGTTACAAGTTAAATTTAGATATTCAGAAACCTGAAGACAGTTTAAATTTTAAGTGAAAGGCCTCGTTCACAGTTCAAATTTAATTTATAGATGTGTGCATTTTTTTATTTGTAATATTCTAATTAGGAGTGTGCTAGTAGAGTGATTTTATGAATCGACTCGAGTAGTACCAATTATTTTAGAGTTTCGAGTATTTGTCATCAGTTGGTAATTTCAAATAGTGTAATGAAGTTTAGATACCACTCCGTATTTTATAATCTAAACATGTTTTCTAACTAATACATGAGTATCAATACAAAATTTGCCAATACAATCAAACTGGATTTCTTATTGACAAACAAATCAGTTTGACATTCGTTTCCGGCCGATAAAACATAGTCCGATTGTCATTTGGCCAATATCACCTGGTCCAGACATCTTTTGTAATCAATATTAGATGATGCAATTGTTAGTTACGGCCAATATTAAGTGTCCCGGGTCGCCACATTGCCGATATTATGTATGCCGTCATAATTTTCGGCCTTAATTACGCGGTCCGATCGTAATTTTCGGCCGATATTATGTTTTCCGTTGTCAATTACGGCCGAAATTACGCGGCCCAATCATCATTTTCGGCCGACTTTACGTTATGCTATCGCCTTTTGCGGCCGATACTACGCGATTTGGCCGGTCGCAATCGTTTGCGGTTGTCATTTTCGGCCGATTTTACGTGATGCGATTGCCTTTGGCGGCCGTTACTACACGTTTTGGCCGGTCGCAATCGTTAGCAATCGTCCAGAAATCGGTGGGAAATACTCGCTCAAACTTTCGAGTATTTTTCAAAACTTTGAGTCGAGTTCGAGTATTAAAATACTCGGCCGAAAATTCGAAGTTTCAAGTACTCGCACACCCCTTACTTTGAATGTTTGAAATTAGTGATTTTTGTAAAGTGTTAACAAAGAAAACTATTGTTTATGATTTGTTTAACATGAAAAATGTGAAAATTTCAGTGAGTGTGTATTTAAAATCATCTTGCAAACTGAATTGTAGCGCTCTGCAGGTATTTTTTACATACAAATTTCTTACCATATTACCTTTTTTCTTTGAAAATGAATTGCGCTTTTAAAGATTGTTTAACCCTTTCAATGCTAAGCAAAGGAGTAGTTAAATCTGTGATATTTTGTTGATTTTTTAAACAACTTTAACGCCTAAACAGTTAAAATGTAAAAACTCGTGATTCCGGTGGACACACACAGTAAAGGATAGGTAAAAAGTAGCAAAACACCTGATCGGATGTGCAACTCCCAAAGAATTCACCCATCCTGGCAGCATCAACCCAAGCCGTCCACCGTTTGCTTAAGGGCCGACCACCCCTTCAACTCTGCCACAGACAGGTGAACTCTCCATGAGTTGCACATAAAAACCACAGACTGTGACAGGATTCTAACCCTCGATCCAAGTGTAACCCCCAGCCGGGAAGGTAACGCCTTAGATCGCACAGCCACTGATCAGACTAGCAGCTGTAGCAGACCAGGGGAATAGAGCCTAGGCGCTGGACGAGATAGTTCCGTTTGTATCTACTAGGTTACACCACATGTCAGACAAAGACGACTGCAAACTGAGCTCCTAACAGTAAAATCGCTTATGCAGCAGTAACAAAGTTTATTGGTGGCAGATTCAAAAGCTGATATATCGGTCCTTAGCACTAAAAGGGTTAATGAAAAACTAATTTATTCACAAGGTTTTCTTATTCATGTGATACATTCAAGGGGAAGTCGTAAGAGTCTAATTTGTAGTTTTCTCAAAAATTCATGATTAAACTTTGAACATATTAGCATTTAGCCCTAGCTCAAATACTTCTAAAAATTTCTGTGGTGAGTGAAAATTGTTTTTTATTTTTATAGGGAAGACGGAGAAGATGAAAATAGTTCTGAAGAAAGCACCACTAACTCTACGAAAACAAAAAACTCAACGGCTGCCATTGACAAACCTGACTCGGGAGACAAGCCTGTGATCAAGGTGAAATCCTTCGCGGTTGTACCTGAAGAAGAGTCCAACACACCTGCGAAACCTCTGCAGGAAAGGGTTTGTGTTTTCAAAGTATTGAATATGTTCATTTCCCATAAGAATAAACAGTTTACTACGTCTTTAATTATGTTGGGGAATTTATTTGCTTTGAATGAATTTTTCTTGCTCTGACTACTGTTATTAGTTGAGCAAAGTTTCTGTTTGAAACGAAAAACACAGATTGTGTAAAGCAGTTTGTCCAGGACTTCATATATATACAACAGTGGTTGTTATGAAGGTTGGAATGTTTTTGTCAAGCAGCATATTTTAATGTTTGATACAGAACACTTCAAATCCTGGTCTGGTTATCTAAGGCCGACTTTTTCTTAGAAATTATTGTTTGGTGGCCTAAAAACAGTAGGTTGTTGGATCATGTTTTGAACAATTACAAAATTTTTTTCAGTTTGACTCATGAAAACTTATAACAATAAGCTTTTTCAAAGTAAACTTCGCAAAATATTTTACAAAACTTCCCAAGCTGTGGAAGCCTAGGGAGTAGAGACTGATGAAGTATATTTCTGTTACAGCCGATCACACCTGTCAGTAGTACTACACCGGTTCAAAAGATCAACAAGGACTATGCAGTAAGTATATTGTTTTATAATTGTAATTCCTTTTAAAAAGTGCTGAGGAACAATGTTCAATTATATGTGTTTCTTCCTAAAAGGGCTCTGGAAACATAATCTTTCCGCAATTATCGGTTGCAATCACAGTCAACTCCCGATTATCTGGAGTAATGACGGTTTAAGGGTCATGGATAACCCAAAACCATGGTTAAAACAAAGGGATTCAATAAATTGAATATTACATATATAATAAAGGTAAATTAACATTTGTATTAGGGGTGTGCGAGTACTCGAAACTTCGAGTTTTCGGCCGAGTATTTTAATACTCGAACACGACTCGAAGGTTTGAAAACTACTCGAAAGTATGAGCGAGTATTTCCCACTGATTTCTGGACGATCGCTAACGATTGCGACCGGCCAAAACGCGTAGTAACGGCCGCCAAAGGCAATCGCATCACGTAAAATCGGCCGAAAATGACAACCGCGAATGATTGCGACCGGCCAAAACGCGTAGTATCGGCCGCTAAAGGCAATTGAATCACGTAAAATCGGCCAAAAATGACGACCGCGAACGATTGCGATCGGCCAAAAACGATAAGTAACGGCCGCAAAAGGCGATTGCACCACATAAAATCGGCCGAAAAATACGATCGGACTGCGTAATTTCGGCCGTAACTAACAATTTCGTCATTTAATATTGATTATAAGTGATGTCTGGACCAGGTGAAGTTGGCCAAATGACAACCGGGCCCTGTTTCATTGGCCAGAAACGAAAGTCAAACCGTGTTTTATTTGTCAATACGTAATCCAGTTTGACTGTACTGGCCAAAACTTTGTATTGCTACTCATGTATTAGTTAGAAACCATGTTTAGGTTATCAAATATAGGGTGGTATCCAAATCCCGTTACACTATTTTAAACTACCAACTGATGGCAAATACTTGCTCAAAAATACTCGAAACTCGAAAATAATTGGCACTACTCGACGGCAAATACTTGCTCGAAAATACTCGAAACTCGAAAATAATTGGCACTACTCGACTCGATTAAAAAAATCACTACTCACACACCCCTAATTTGTATACTACAATATTGTGTTTTGATGTAATTTCAGATGTATTTATGTAAATTAAATACTTTTGAAAATCTTGGAATGGTGATAAAATCTACAAACAATCAAGATAATAATAGTTAATACTAGCAGTTAATGACTGATAGCAGTAAATACTACCCAAAACACTGAATGATATTTAATAGGTTAAAGATCTCTACTCTCTGAACTACACTGAACAGTATGCTAATTAATTCCACACTGGGGGAAAACCCCGTGAGGGTGAACAGCGACGGGAAGGGTGATTGTTTTGAAATATTTCTATTTTTAGAAGTCCGCGTCCGACCGTCCATCGCACTGCCTAGCTAGGTGCAGTGTCTAGAGCAGTTTCAAGGTCATCGCTCCCCATCACGCGCCCACGCCTCATTAGCGAGATGACAGACTCTCAGATTATGTTGTGTTTACTAAATTGTTTGTATAGTATTTACTCTGATAAATAAAGTAAATTAAATACGATTCTGGAGGTAATTTAGCAAAACAAATTTTTATTATTTCTCTGTTTATGTTTAGAAGGGCATAAATAAAAATAATCCTTTCATGACCCCGGTTAAACCGCAACCCGATTAACCCGCTCCCGGATAATCGGGAGTTGAATTGGTTCTTTTTTAACATCAATTGCATTATTTAATTGTGATCAGAGCTCACTGAGATGGGTCTTAAGGGGCTATAAGGGGTGAACACCCCTCCACCAAATTTTGCACGGTTATTAGGACAAATAGTGGGAAGGTTTTAAACTAAACTAATTTCACTTATGATGAACAGTAAAGTTCAAAGTTAAATGGTCAGTCTCGCAGGTATCCCCTCTGTCCTAATCCTCTGTTTTCAAAACAACCCCATTGTAACGTGGCCAACTGTTAGACAACGGAAGCCATCCTCACTGCCTGACGTTTCTTAAAATTTTGCCCTCTGCCTTAAGAAGCTAATTAATAATTAAATTGAACCATTACATTCTTATTAATTAACTATGACTAGTTTGTTTTATAATGATTAGACAAATACAGCCAAACTTGAATCACAATTCTACAATGGTCTGTAATCAAGATAAATATATTAATACAATTATTTAATCAAGAAATTATATAGTCCCAATTATTTCAGATTAGTGGGGTTCTAGTGTATTCCAAAATTAGCGTTTTAAGTATAGCTTTGTTGCCAGTCGGGTGCGTTCCTGGTGCTGCGATCGGAAGCCGCCAACCCCGACCCGCCTCTGTGGAAGATCGACGGGAAAGCCCTGCTCCAGAAGTACAACCCCTTCACAGAGGACGGCAAAACCCTTTACAAAAATACGGCCGAGGTGAGGTTATAATGTATAAAGCAAGAATCTTACTGAATGCACTTCCAAGACTGTTGGTGGAGGATCTAAGAATTAATTATTCATAGATATTTAACATGTTTCTTTCCCAAAGGACTAAGGCTACACTGGGTGGATTTAGTGAAAGATTTCTCCCCTAAACAAATTTTATTTATTTTGTTTCTAGAATAAACCAGTATAAATTGTGTAACTTGAAGATTCTCTTTGCTTGTATACATTTAGTTGACAGAAAAATAGCATTATAAGCATGGTATTAGAGTTGGACAATAATACAGTCTGCTAAAAATAATTATTTACTGAGTAAAGAAGTTGTCTTCAACCGGACACCAATTTCAGCATCAAAGTTTTTGTTATCAAGCTTTGTAAGGAATGTCCAAGTTCTGTTTCCCAAAGGTGCTGCAGTGCTAAATTCACTCATTTGTTCATCTAGAAAGTCACAAAATACACTATACAAAATGAATTACCTTAATGGTAGGTGACATGTCATTGTTATAAATATAAAACAAATATTTCTAAACACTAACAAGTAGGCTACATAGAGGAAAAAATCACATCAGATGGTTAAACAGGGCACTTCACTTTAGTTAACTCAAGATTTGATCAAATAAAGTGAGCTTATTTAGATATATGCATTGTTAGACTGGCAAAGATAAATAAATACAATTTTACTGTCTATAAGCCAGTACATAGCAATAGGCAAAGTCAATAGTAATTTCTAAAGACAACAATATACATTATAGTCCTATATATACAAATATTATGCCTATAGTGGTCTAAATAACCTTTTAAATCAATGATTTTCAAATAACCCCCCCCCCACTTTACCTAACACTTCTAGTGCTTGAAAATACTTTGCTAAAGATTGAAGGCAGTGACACAGTAATGTTTTGTCAGGTATATTGCTCTTGCTTTTCATTACAATGAACAGGACCCGTGTTATGGCTATTGCATATCCACACCAAGTTCTCTATTTTGTGGAACCTCATTGACTCCTATCATCTCTTCCCCAATCAATCGAACAGCTTTTGGCTGATCCTAACCTAAATCTAATAATAAATGACAAATTACCTATGACGTAATTATATTTGACCTATCACGTGTTTCAAAAATACAATAAAGTCCTCGTTTTGCAGTATTCTGGCTGGACATTCAGCAACAAAGGGAATTACTTCCCGGTGTCCGTCACATTCAAGCTGCAAAACAAGAAGGAACACATCGTGGAACTAGAAAGGATCAAATGGTAACTTTAGATATGGTTTAGTTTTTTAAGGAAAAGAAAGGGAAGCAGCATAGGTACCTTAAAGTGAAATTGAATATAGCTGACAATACACTACACATGAAACATTCCGGACACGGTAGCTCATAGGTAGAGCTCTGGCCTCGCAAGTCAGCCGCGGTCAAGTGTAGGTTCGATCCCGGCCGACTGCTGTATACTTTGATACGAGCGGTCACCTCTGGCTTGCCCATGTGACTATTTCCATTAACGGTACCTCGCTGGCTTTAGACTGCTGCTCAGGCCTATTGGCCTATGGCGACGGACAGTTAAGGTTTTTTAACAAAACAAAATAGTCTGTATTTCGATCCCTCTTGGTTTATCCTCAGGATGTAGTCCACATATGATTTAATATGAGCGAGTGTAATATATTTTGTGAATAGAATTGAACAATATGATAGAAGTAGGATATTTTTACTAATGCATGATTAGTAATTTGTTTTGATTTATTCGGAAAAGCTTTAGGCTGTGAAGATTTATTATATTGGGAAAGGATAGACAGCTAGCTCACCTGGAGAGAATAGTAACAGGTGTAGCATAGAAAACACAAAGTTTACACACAACAAAATTGTTGATATTTCGTCCCTCTTGGGGACATCTAAAGGAAGAGACAAGAGGCTGAAGGAGAGAGTGGCTGGCTGTTAACTGGTTCTACACACAACACACTAACCCCACTAAAATAAAAAATTAACCTATGTTTACATTAAGACTTTATTTTGGCCTACGTACAAACTAGTGATGGTCAAAACCAGAAATTTCAAATCTCGAAACCGAAACCAAAACTTAAAAAATCGAATCTCGAAACTCGAAAGTCAGATTCCAAAATCCTATTTACTTGCCTGGTTATGGTTATGAAAAATAAATCCAGTTACTCCAAATAAACCAGTTAACTTACTGCCATTCTCAAAGTATCCTAGAAAAATATTAGTTTCAGAACTACTAGTGAACCAATTATTTGTAGCTCGGGCGTGATTTCTGTTAAAAAAACAACAATGACACAACAAATCTCGGCAGTTTTGAGTTTTGATTCTCGAAACTCGCCTATCGAATCTCGAAACCGAAACTTTTCCAAAGTTTTGGTGGTTTTGAGATTCGAGTTTTGGTTTTGACACATCACTAGTACAAACACTTATGATATATACAAAGACTGTTGTTAGTGAATTTCCTTTGGAAAGTGAACTATTAGCGTGACCCGCACGGTGAAACTTAAGCCCGGGACCACCATAGAAGTTCCTAACGTGACCCCCTGAACACGTTTTGGGGGGTCGTTCAAAATTGTATATAAATATAATATATATATATATATATATATATATATATATATATATATATAGACATATATATATATATGTGTACACACTCTAGCGGTCACATTTTTTGTCCGAATTACTTCAAATTTGGTAGGGACGTTCCTTTCTATAATCTGTTGGACAAGTTCGTTGGGCAAAACAATCGGAAAACTCTAAACCCATTTTTTGGGAATTAATCTTTCAAATTTCGAGTTTTTGGGCCCCAAAAGGGTCATAAAAGCCCCGGATGCAAAATTAATGCGTAGAAAAAGATGGGAATTAGTTAGGCGAAAGTTTTAAGCCCTCTCTCGTCATTCTAGCATAAATATTTACCGAGTTATTAAAGAAAATGTGTATTGACCAAACGCAGTACGTTGTCTTATGGGGGTTTTACATTAGAAAAGCCTGTTATTCATTTGTTGGTGTACTTTTATCATCCCCAGCAACCTCACGCCTACTTTAAAGCCTGACTGGACCTTCTCCTAACCTTATAATGCACAAAATTGTATTCCCAGCATTGCAGGTAAATAGAACCAGGAGCATCAAAACAGCCAAAAAATCAATATTTTCAGATTTGAATAAAAATTGGAATAATTGTATGTTTTTAACTGATTTTGAGTTTTTATAGTTTTTTATGTGGAAATTCACTTCCCTCACGTCAGCGTGCTGCGTGCGAACTCATTTGATTTGTTTATGTAAAAAAACAGTAATTTGTTTTGTAATATTACCGACCCAACAACTGGGTGGTAAGTGACGTAACGTAACAATATCATATTCCCTAATGCCAAAAGATTAGTTCTAGTCCTTTTTCGTTTTAATTAAAAGGTTAACGCTTTGATGACATACCACGCTATGGTCGTTACCATACATACTAATCAATGTTGTGTTCTGTTGATATTATTTAAAAATTAACTAATTAAAAATCCACAGCTCAAAGAAGAAAAGAAAGGAACTGGACTTTAAACTTCCATGTATTCAGTATTCAGTTTACTAATTTTATTTCAATAAAAGATTATGTGCTTTCTTTTCACTCATTATGGACTACAATTATCTCTGTATTTTTACCCCCGAAACCTAAAACTCACGTGAAATATGTTATTGATCTAATCTGTTTGCTGTTCTTTACAGTTTTTCTTAAAGAAATATTCTTTTCCAGGGACGAACCAGAAGATTCAGGTAAAGATGAATAAATCGGAGTCCATTACACCCATTACCAGCTGTACAAGGCTTTGACTTCTCATTTGTTACCTGTTTGTACAATGCCATTTTATCCAGCAAAACTTGGACCAGTTCCATTGTATATAATATGAAGAACTTTAGTAGTATTAAGTTAAAATTCATTTGTTCCATGTCCTATAGAGAACCAGTTAGCACAGGTCTGACACATTCTACTTTTTTATCCTTAAGTGAATATTTTTAAGTTAGTTTTTTTATTTAGAAGTATATTTGTGATAAATGCTGCCTTTTTCAACTTTGGAAGAAAGTCCGATCAAATTGACTGTCCTTTTGTAAAGCATTTTGGTATTTCTGATAATTTTATCAAACAGTTTTAATGCCAGTCTTATAACAATTTGTTACCATTAATCTTATGGTTAGTTTTACAATAAAGTTACTATTTTAAGCATGGTTCTCTCCATAGTAATCATAATTTGTTATGCCACTTGCTTAAGCCATCTGCAAGCATTTTTAATACATTTTTGTTTAAAAATCAAATTTGTGGTAAATAGATCTCCATATTGACACATTCAATTGGCTTGGCAAGGATCAAGTTCTTCCTTCAAATTTGTTTATTATCCGGTAAAATTTCTTTCAGTATTTTTGTACTTTATTTTTGAAAGAAGGCAATTTATGTTAAAAGGCTAACTTAAATATTTTGTTGTTGTATGAGTTTTGTTGAAAATGTTGTATGTAGCTGCTGCTATTTTCAGAAGGTCCGAATCTAGATATTTAGTTTTTATTGTGTAATGTTCCAAAGATGTTATCATTTTCTAACAATTAGTTTTAAGTTCAACAGTTTTTATTTTGTTAACTTTATTAATGATTTATCGTGATTATTGGAGAAATTAAGTGGTGAAGAAACGGATCATATTGAAATAAAATTATTATTTAAGACACATTGATTGTGTGCTTTATAAAAATATTAAATAACTTAAAATTTAAATTATCTTTTAAATAACAAAATGTTAATGAAATCTCAAAAGTAATGTGGGTGCTTTATGAAGTGTTAGGGAAGGTGTAAGAAATGTGAATGTTTGAAGTTTTCTCACAAAATGTCTCGTAATATTTTTCAAACATTCTCCGTATATTTAGACTTAGCGGTAGTTATATGTTAAAATTGTTTTGTATCGGAAAATTCCTTCTAGTTCAGGAAGTGAATTTAATTTTTTAAATAAAGAACATTTCCAATGTGATGGTGTTGTATTGATTATCCTCTACTCTATGGACAATGTTTGCTTATACAGTTATATTTGAAAAGAATAATCCCGTTGAAATTATATTACTGAGCCTATTTAAAAGTTAACAATTTGATCATTCTCAATCCCAAAATATTGAATATTAAGGAAGACAAATTTATTTGTTTATTCCGTTGGACTTGAGAGTTTTCAATAAAAAAACAAACAAAAGAATGCCGGATGCTCGAAAAAGCCAGTGGTGATATTATTTCATCCATATGTCTAGAGTGGTTGCACGCACGTTGAAGAATCTTGAGACAAGTTAGGATAGATTCAAGTATACACGTTTTCAGTTACCTAAGTTATTTTTTATTTTGTTCATCATTTACATTTATTTTCGAAGACTCATCGTCTGAGGGATTGTCACTCTCCGCAGAGTTATTTTCACTCTCCGTTTCCTCCTCGCTTGAAGACGGGTAATCACTTTTTTCTTCTGTAAAAAGGTATCATGTTGTTGAAAACATTTGGACTGTTGAAAAGCTATGTTAAAAAAAACCATATAACATTTTAAAATTCTGGCTAATGAATGACAAAAACACTGTATGGTGTTGTACTATGTTACAACACAACTGGATGTAGTTCAAAAAATGCCAATAAGTAGCAGCACAATCCAGATAGTAGTAGTCAATCAGGGTTCCACCTAGAGGGACTTCCCAGATGGGGGGGAAATCCTATGACAGCCAGGATATTGGGGGAAATTTACTACCAACCTACACCAAAATTTTGTGACGACACAAAGCCTGTGGCACAGACGACTCGAACCCCGTGTCAGCCTGTGATCCACAGGGAACATGTTATTAACCCTAGCAGTGGCCTAATGTTGAAGTGGGAAATGGCCAAGCAGATTTGGCGATTTTGCAGACATTTTTTTGAAAATTTGTATAAATTCAACCGTACAAGTAAACCTAGCCAACCTCATATTCATTTTGACCAGAAAGAACAGGAGAATCTAGAAATACTAAAATAATAAAGATTCAGGAAAATAATTTTTCGATAAAGTGAAAGATTAAATAAATAAATAAATTTTTTTTATAAATTTCAAAAACAGCCTCGGTGAAATTTTTTCTACGGATTTTTTATGGAAAATTCATTATATACATTTTGTAGACAATCTAATTCCCTACATAGAAATATATAACATGTTGGAAAAAGAATTTTTTTTTCTAAGTATTAGGGGCATAATATAATAATAAACGGAAAACCGAAAAAAGCATAAACTGTACAGTGTTATATTGTGTTGTAAATAAGTCATGTAATATATGTATATACTAATATATATATACACATATTTGTAAAGCTAATGAAATAAGGAATTCAAAAGTCATACAGTTGATGGTAAAAATTATTATCACTTATAAATACATGTAAATAAAAGAATGTTTCGCTATTTTTACGTTTTTTGTAAACAAATATTTCACAATATTTAGTATATAACTCTTTTACCAAATTTTTACCCCTAAACCATTATAAACATGTTGTAGTACATTCAATTCCCTAAATATAAATGTATAATACCTAGGGTAAAGTATTATTTGTATATGTGTTATGTAGCAACAAACAAATAGTCGCGGACTTGGCAAATTTGTGAAAAGTAGTATTTTTCAATGAGATCTTTGTAATTTGTATAAACATAAATAATGTCATATTATATCTATTTATTATTACTACAGGTATTTATAAACAATCAAATATATATATATTTACATATACATAGGGTAGTGGCGAGTTATATACGAGATAACGTGCAGTCAATAGGCCTATGTAGGGGTTTACGAAATAGTTGTTCTAAATTATATTAGGCCTACCCAATAATGAAAAAAAGCCAACATTACAATTATAAACATTTATTATAAACATAAAAATCAAACATTTATTATACATAAAAACAAACATAAAACTCACCCTCCCCCCCAAGTCCTCATGTCGATGACTAAGTTAGTTACGGCGCGGGGGCCGCCCTTGACCAATCTGGAGGGCGCAAGGAATGGAGCTCAACATCCTACACCTGCAGGTGGCCTGGACCCCTTTTTGGCATTCAGTGCAATGGTACGATCCCCTTTGTAAACTGTTTTGTCCCTCAGCCTTGCACACAGTACACACTCGCTTAGAGTTCTTGGACAGCAGAACGATGTTGTGACGATGTTGAATAGGCCTAGGGTTGTCCCCACCTGGACCGACACTGGGCAGAAGGGGAAGAGGTGCACTGGAGGTTGACAGTTGTTCAATTATACTGATATTGAATTTAGACCTGATGTTGGTGGGGGGGAATCAGGCCTATGGCTAGGCCCGGGGACCCTATCAAGTGAAAAAATTGTTTGGGGGACTGTCTCTGTAGTAGAGGGGGATTTTTAATTTTGATCAATAACAGGATTAGGCTCCTCTACAGCTTCAGGCTCGTCTACAGCCTCCTCATTCTCACTAAAAGGTTATAAATCAAATGTTGGGAGAACTCAAGTCCATCTCCAATAAGTTCTGGATGTAGTCATCCTTATCTCCAGACAAAGGAAACACAACACTATATAACACAAATTTCTCACACTTCAGTAATATTTATGCATAATATAATGCATAAAGATTACTGTTATATACACACAAACACTTCACTAACACTAAAACTCCGAAATAATACCTAATTCATAAATGATTCGCAGATAAAAATCATCTAATGCTTAGAAATGCATATACCAATAACGCAATGGCGAACAACTGATCAAAACATATGACGAATTGTTGAGTATCTGACAGGTGTTCTGCTAGGAGCAGTGCCGCCAACGGCAAAACTAAATTACTCTACATTTCTTCCTCTTCAAAATAACATATTATTTGACTAGTAACTATAACATACAATGCATATAAACACGATTTTATAGTTCAACCAATTTGGTCGAATTGGCCATAACACAAAAAAACCAAAAACACCTGTTTTCAGAAAATCATATAATCTGTCCAATCAATATTTAATTTTAAAAATTAATACCAAGATAAAGTGCAACTCTTCAGCTGTGTATTGGTACCAACCGCATCTTCCTGCGAGAAAAATTACCCGATCTGGGTAATTTCAAAAATATCGTGTTTTGCCATTGTCAGAGCGTCGGCTGCAGCAATTGCGTTGTGCCAAAACTTCATTCAATTTCTAATCGTCGTAACATTGTTATGCAGCTGCTACACGGTTCATTTATGTAATAAAATGAAAGTTCAGAATGTGATCTTTTGAATGATATATATATTGATGACTTTTGAGTTTATTATTATTTGTTTATCAACGTTACAAAAATTTCTGTAGAGTTCGACCAATTTGGTTGATGGCCACAACAGGCGACATAAAAGTTCGACCAAATTGGTTGAATGGCCACTGCTAGGGTTAACCCAATGTCCTAGAATTAGGGGTGTGCGAATAGTGATTTTTTGCTTGAGCCGAGCTTTTTTTCAAAGTTCTCGAGCTTCGAGCTTTCTCAAGCTCATTTGATGGGAATTTTCTCTAGGAGTGTGCAATATACCAGTAGTGATTTTCTGGCTCAAACCACGCCGGGCAGAATTTTCTCAAAGTTCTCGAGCTTTGAGCATGTTTGATTATGCCTATATGTATTCTTTATTTATATTATGTTTAAGAGAATAAACATTTTATCCATTATGGTAATGTAAAATAATTTATAACTATCAATATTTGTCATATTTTATTCACTTCTTCTATTTGTTTATTAGGCATTCATTACTCCTACGTTAAATAAATAAAGGCCTACAGTGGAAAAATAATAAAGTCAGTACGGCAGGCTTCTAAAAAGGAAGATTTATTGAGACCACTTGCTAATAGTAACGATCAATTTGTCTTTAAATATAAAGTAGGTAGCCTACATAGAGAACAAATAATGTAAAGGAAGAGAACTAAACATTTTTAACTAGAATGATGAGCCCACAGGTTAACTAATGCAGATATTACCGTATTTATTAATAGCCATAATAATAATAATAATTGACTATATGGCAATATCTACTCTCCATGTAACCAAAGACTTAGGCCCTAGCCTTGGGAATTGCCAAAACCCAGTAGCCTATCTCTCATTCAACTGTTTGTAAATAGTAAATTTTAGGATTCTGTTTCAGAAGCAGAAGGTGGAAGAGGATCGTCAATGTATTCTTCTTCCATCACAACTTAACAATTTGATCGCATACAATTACAAAATGATATGGTTTCTACTTCTACTGACGTTTATTCATAAATTCAAACAATCCCGCGGAGTTAACAATATGATTTTAAACGCACAGCTGTAGCGTAGCGTAATAAAACACTGAGCTATTTTGATCGCGTCTTACTCTTGGTTAGGGCCTTCGGCGTACATAGAATATAATCAACCTTTAAAATAACATGACCACCGGTATTATAAACATGCGTTACGTAACCATTCAAAATGTTTATAAAATCCTTAGATTTTGTGAATCTCGCAATTCGTCAATTTATTAACTATCCAATTTTTGGAGGGTACTAATTCGTCTGCGCATTATAACGCTGTCATGTTTATTAGGCGTTCATCACCCAAGATGAGAGGAGTAGGGGTGAACACTTACTCTACTCATCTCGTTCATCACGTACACCCTTGTCCCTAACTGTTGGTCACGTTAAATCATTATTACATCATAATAACCATCTTCACTCAACGTCTTGAGGCAGTTCGCAAAGTGGATATGCCAACAGTGTTTCCAGACATAATTTCAGACTCCAGGGAATATAATTATGGTGTAATGAACGAAGTTGTAAGTTGTATAAAAGACTGTACCGATGCAACAATTAGACAAAGTATTTTAATGGATTTTAGTTTTTTCCTGTGGTACTTTTTCTGGAGCAGTACGGTTGTTGTATTAATTATTAATAACCGTGAAATATAGCTCAACTCAACTGGACAACGGCAACACTGCACTGCAAACGGAATAGTGAGATAGGTCCACTTGATGTGATTGAGCGTAGAGAAAGTAGCTCCATTGCGTTGGTTGATCACTGATCAGGTCGGCAGTTTAAAATATTACAGTACTTTAATGTTTGGTTATTTTTTTTAAGAAGGACCGAAAGCATTAGCACTGCAGAATTATATTTGTTATGGAATGGAGCTCTACCGACGCAAACTACAAGAATTTTAACATTGATCCTGGAAAATTGTTTTTAAATTGACTTTTGTAGACGACTATTTTCACTGGTCGGCGTTTTAAATATTCGGCTCGAACTTCAAACCTTTTTGCAAATCTCGAGAAGAGCCGAATATTGAAATGTTTGGCTCGAAAAAGCTCGAAGTTTGAATACTCGCACACCTCTTCCTAGAATTAAGTGATACCTTACTTCTCATTTTTAAAACCTATGAACTGGAATAGAAATATAGTGATTTTAAATGGATTAATAGCGTATTTAAATTTAAATATTGTTTTCTTTCAATTTAAGAGTTGTAGCGGTACACACACCGTAAACATTAGTAACAATTAGCAAAATTACTGTTGGCCATATGCAACTCGCAAAGAATTAACCAATCCCGTCAACTTCCAAGCAAGTCTGCCACTGTTTATTTTACTTGGACGCTCCCACCAACGTTGCCACAGATCGGTTAACTCATTGAGTAACTAACTCAACTGGTCAGTTTTGGTCGTGAACGAGAATTGAACCTGCAAAGTTCATAAGAGCACCTGGCCAAGGGGCTATGATCTAGCCCACACAGCTACAATGTCCTTGCCACAATTTACAATTTTATGAAGAAAACTCAATTTATGGGGGCAATGCAATTTTGTTTAGTTTACAAAGGAAATTTATACTTGAAAAAGACCTAAAAAAATAAATGTTAAAAAAATAAAAAACCAGTTGTAAAAGAGTAATTTTGCAGCTTTCCTTATATTCTTTTAGTTAATATTGGGAAATTTAAGCCAATACAAATTGATAGATATTCTTTATTACTGCAATTTTAGTTAGTTAATGATTTAATGTTTGCATTGATAATCTTGATGGGTAACTTAGGGAACACAGACACTTACACACAGCTTTGTTATTGTCTCTAATGTTTTTCATTGATAATCTTGATGGGTAACTTAGGGAACACAGACACTTACACACAGCTTTGTTATTGTCTCTAATGTTTTTCATTGATAATCTTGATGGGTAACTTAGGGAACACAGACACTTACACACAGCTTTGTTATTGTCTCTAATGTTTTTCATTGATAATCTTAATGGGTAACTTAGGGAACACAGACACTTACACACAGCTTTGTTATTGTCTCTAATGTTTTTCATTCATGTATGACTGAATCTATATTTATAAAATATATACCCCCGTCGCAGCAAACCTGCATACTCAGCGAATTTCCAATGGAGATATAAATGTCTTAATACTACGTAAAGCCACTTACCAAGTTTCATAAAAATATATTCACAAATAAGCGATATATACAATTTTAATTATTCTCCATAAGAATAACATTGGGACTGAGTACGCAGGTTTGCTGCAATGAGGAACACAAAAATGGGTTTTTATGCTAATATCAATATAACTCAACTAGGTGAAGTTGTATACCAGTTTGTATTCATTTATGTTCATAATTAAGGGAGACAGAGCATTTAATTATTCTCCATAAGAATAACATGGGGGCTGAGTACGCAGGTTTGCTGCTACGGGAGAATTTGACAAAAAATTTTTTTTAGCAAATATCAATAGCCCACAACGAGATGAAGCTGTATACCAAGTTTCGTCAGTATACGTTCATAAATAAGCGATATATATAAATGTTCTTTTCTTCCATAAGAATAACATTAGACAATGTACTGTGTTTAGCACTTTCAATATCTCGGTAACCAACTGACGTAGAGGAATGATTGAAATACCAAATTGTGTGTTTTTTAAAGTTGAATTGAATGGTGAAAAATAAAATTTACCTATTTCAAAAATTATACATACAAAATTTAAAAAAAACATTTTTGGGGTACAAAATCCCCCCCAAAATACCCCTTCGGATAGAGCGATCTGGCTGGTTTTCGAACTTAGTAATAAATGTTGCTATACACGTTTATACCAAGTTTCATCAAAATCGGATCATTTTTACAAGAGTTAACGTGCTCACGGACACACACACACACACACATATATATATATATATATATACATATACAGTTTTGAACGAATGGTGTTTTTGGGGTCTGGGGACCTCAAAACGAAAAGTTATCATGATCCTGGGCCTAGGTCTTACCATGCCGACTACGGTAATAGCTTCTTCCCTATAGGGGAAATTCGCTAAAAAGGATGTTGGTTTGTTTGTTTGTATATATATTTGAAGTTTGCGAACTCGAACACCGTTGAACCGTTTGCCATGAAACTTGGCATATATATATATATATATAAAATTAAAATAAAATTTCACGGAGAAGGTTTTTAAGCCATCCATTTCGTCCTAACTCAATTGGGTTCCTCCCGAGAGGCCCAAAAGGTTCCAATGAAAACATTTTGGAAAGATATTGTTGTTTACATAAAAGCTAATGACATGTTTACTTGATCTTGGTGATATTGGTGGTTGGTAATAGTCAAAGGCATGACAACGTCTGCCGGGTAACAGCTAGTCTATTATATGTACCATCTGCATTTGTTGAATAAAGAAATATTGATTTGATATGATAGCATAAAGACATTGGATAGGTTCATAGTAGGCCCGCGCCCCTAGCGGTGAGAACCATAGCTTCCCACGGTCATTAGTTTCAAATTTTTCTACTAGAGGGCAGCACAAATCGGGGTCCGTTGTAAGTTAAAACTATGAATAGAATAATATAAACTCACCATCACCAACAATGAATTTTAAACAAAGAATTACTAGCTTAACCCATTGAGGTAGTAATTTTATTCTATTTGCAGTAGCCTATACCGGGAATTGATTGGTGCTGCACTCTAGTAGCAAAATATGTAACTAATGACCGCGGGCGTCTACGGTTCTATCCGCTAGGGGCGCGGACTGACTGAAAAACCTTAATATCGCCGCCAGGCCTTTGGTCGTGTTAGCTGAGTTGGCTACGTCGTGGAAACACCTTGGCCAGGTGGTGATACGATGTTCGTGGGTTCGATTCCCGCACATGACCAAAACTGACCAGTTGTGCAACTCTCAATGAGTTAATCGGTCTGTGGCAACGTTGGTGGGAGGGCCCAAGTAAAACAAACACTGGCAGGCTTGCTTGGAAGTTGACGGGATCGGTTAATTCTTTGAGACTTGCACATGGTCAACACTGATTTTGCTAATTTTTACTTATGTCTACTGTGTGTGTGCCAATGCGACTCTCTAAACTGAAATAAAACAATATTTTAATTAAAATACACCATTAATCCATTTAAAAAGACCAATTTTATACTCCAATTCACAGGTTAATAAAATTACAATAATTAATAAAATTGCCAATGGGTTAATGATACAGGCCTGAAACATTTACAGTTAATCTGATACCGATGCTACGACCGAGGTAATTGTGTAAAACCCACCTAGCCTGTCCAACCTCTCCTGTTTGGCCGTTGCCAAGAACTCGTTCTGAGCCGCTACCACCTCGGCGCTGGTCGAGCACGCTGCGTACTTCTCCAACAGCTCTTCGTTCAGGCTCAGAAACGAAGCGCCCCACTTGAACTTGCTGAGGTAATGCTTGGCTAGGTCTTTAAAGTCTAGAAAAAACACAAAAATCACCGTAGGTAATGTTACCAATAGCATTGTGTTAAAGCTTTTTCAATTTACTAAACCTCATCTGCAACATGATAAATATTTATACAATGACCTGGGCGTCTACCAATCCTGTGGTCAAACTCTGGCTCTACATCAATCACGAAATGTCATTGCAAACCATACAGGGCATAGTAACAGGGGGCGGATCCAAGGGGGGGTCGGTAGGGGCGGTCGCCCCCCCCAAACCTGAGAATTGTTTTTTATTTTATTATTCAGGCATACGATGAATGTTTGAATAAATCCTAATGAGAATGTAAGCATTAAAAGCCTCCCGAAACCCCGTTTTTCGGTTCCGAGAGTCAAATTTTGCCGCTCCCGTCTACAAGGTTACATTAAAATTCAAACTAATGAACCTAAACAATTCTTTAAATAATGAAATAAAATACACACCATTAGACAGGTGAAATTTTAAAATTCCATTTTAGAATATAACACATTACTTAGATCCATGTATTTAACCTAAAAGCGTCTTATAAAAACATGGACATTCCCGAGTACCGCGAAGTTGATACAGTTTTGCCAGTTGACAGACCGAAAATGCAGTGTTTTCAACATGGTCTTGGAGGTAAATTTTAGCAGTAAAGGTTGCTACAATTGTATTCGGTGATTATTTTTTACTGGATTTCGCCCGCCTACCGTCGTTTGCTATAAGCGGTGTTTTGTTTACAGGTTAGGTTTGATCTTTGTTTAAAACCGCGTAATCCGTTGCTAGGTATTAAATATCCAGTGGCTAGGCTAGAAGCAAAAAGTGCCTCGAATTATATGTAATGAAATAAGAGGAAATAAAGATTAAATTGCGTGCAAACAGAAACTCATACACCATGTATTTTATTTTGTAAAAATGTGGTACGACATTTTCATTTTTCAAGTGGTTGATCTTGGCTGTCAGCCTCATTCCTAATTCTATCTTCGCGTAGTATAGTTCAGTATTGCAGATTTCAGTTACGTTTTTAAATAGTTTTCGCGTGGGTAAATACTAAAATAAATTGTTTATTTAGGCATCTTACTTGTTCTTAGACGCCTACAGATGACGTAGAAAAACGTGTAATGCCTAAATATTTTATTTTTATTTACGGTCGGGCGCAGTAGAACTCAAGTTAATTTTTGTTTAGATTGTTTTTTTCTTGGGTATAAGGTTATTGATATATTATGTTAACTTACTTTAATTCGTTGCATAATTTCATATAGTTAAAAACAATAATGGGGGTGCCAGGGACGTGCTACCGGGAAGGGGGAGGGGTAACTTTCGGTGACCGCCCCCCCAAACATGACCTCTGGATCCGCCCCTGCATAGTAAAGGTACAGTTTTTAAGCTGCCGCTGGACAACTTGTTCATACTCCTAGATTTCAATGTTTTAAATTAATTATTGCGAAGATAAATTGGTATTTAATAAACCTACACATTATGCCATATAATTACAAAACACAAAGTAAATATCATTAAACATCAATATAAGACGTAGAAAATAAAACTCGTCTTTTAGACGATCAGTAAGTATCCTGGTTGGATACTTATTAAAAAAAGGAATCAAAATTGTTTATAAAAGGACTATTGTGTTTTCAAACCAATAATTAAATAACAACAATATATTGGGTTTATAAAATTAACAGCTGATTAAAGTGTAAGAACAGTGAGTCACTGGCCTTTTAGTCAAGGCGTCGGACTCCGGAACCATGGCAGCAGCCCTGACATGGGTTCAAAACCTAGCCCTGTATGTAAATTTTATCAGTACTGTACAACTCGTACAATAACTGCTCAATCCTCGCATTGCTCGTATAGTCCTCGTATAGTCTATGTGGACGGGCAAAGTAAGGCAAAAGAGGCTGCCAGCCTCTTTAAAAAAACAAGAATTTTTATGTAAATTAAAATTACGAAAAAAATAACACATAACAAAAAATAGTGTTCGTAGCAACACTGCAAATTGGGTTGGTAATCACAGGACATTACAGCTGTTTTTACCAGGTGTTTCCGGTTAACTAGGAAACCCTAAATCAAATGAGCAGACCTTGACAGTAAAGTACGCTCTCACTATGGACCTTGTAGCAATGTATCAGAATATGAAGTGGATGGTTTGAATTAACATTCAAATTAACCTTACTGGTGATGTAGAAGGTGGCAGCCAGGGCCTCGACGCAGGACAGCTGACACGGCTTGCCGTAGTTTATCGGGTTGGCGGCCACCAAGAAGGGCAGCAGGCGGGGGTGGGGGGTCCTCATCCGGCCAAAGGGCGTCTCCTCCACCCTGGCCCACGAACAGTCCACGACCGCAGCGCCGTGGGCCCTCACGATGTCGTGGTCGGAGGGCGAGACACACTGGGACAAACGACTTGTCTTAAAACACTACAATTTATTAAATGAATGGATATAGAATGCTTTATTTTACAAATAAACATTCTGATGCTGACAAAATTTAATATGTAATATTCAATTACTGGTATTTAATACATCAGCAGATTTTATGTCGCGCCAAGATCTGAGGAATCACTGGACCAATTTTTATGATTGAAGTAAGTATCGAAGGGTCTTGATGCGTAGGTTTGCAGACGATCATTAAATTTTACATCGGCCTTCAATTTACGCTCCACAGGCCTTCAAAGATACAATTTTAATCCTAAGGAAGAACAGTAATCATTAACATTGAGCATTTGAAAGCTGATGAAGATAACAAAACGCAGTACAGAAGCAATATCAGCTGTTTTGAGCTAACTTGTGGAATTGTATCACAATTTAAACTAACAAAACCGAATTTGCTCGAATTTGAGCAGCTGGATTTGCTAATAAACACGTAATCAAGCTATCAAAATCAAAATCAAAATTCTTTATTGTCACATAAACGTTTTACAACAGCAAAGCTATTTTAACAGGTGACATTGTCAATATCTTAATATACATAACCTAAAACTAGTATAAACTACCCAAATAAAAAAAAAAAAAACTGCAAAGTATAAAAGGGAAAGTGAGAAAAAAGGGGATTGCACGGATACAGACCTTAATTTAAAAAAATAATTAGATTGAAACCTAGAATTTGAGTTCCAGACTTCAATTTAAAAACTATCATTTAAATATTCATTCATAGAATAATAACATCTATTCAGCAAAAAAGATTTCAACTTAGAATTGAAACCAACTGTGTCAAAATCAGATTTTAGGGCTGAGGGAAGTTTGTTTAAAGCCTTTTACACATATAACCATGGGTTTTTTCAAACAAAGTTAAATGATGTATTTGATACTGCAAGTCATTTTTGTTTCTAGTGTTATAATTATGCTCATACTGCTTGGATAAGACAGACGAGAAATTAACTTTAAGAAGAATCAAGGATCTATAAATATACAAACTAGGCAGCGTCAACAAACCTAATTGTTTAAAGATGGGCTTGCAAGATGTCCTAATATTTGAAAAAGTCATGATCCTAATAATTTTTTTCTGAATTTTAAATATTGTCATAATTTCTGTAGATGTTCCCCATAGTTCAACTCCATATTGCAAAATAGAATAGAAATAAGAATAATAAACAACCAGTCTTGTATCCTGGTCAATTAATCTCCTTAAAACCAACATTTGAAAACATGCACTATTTAATTTTTTACTAATCATGGTTAAATGTTTCTTCCAGTTTAAGTTAGAATCTAGTAAAAGTCCCAAAAAACTAGTATGAACACTAGGTGGCATTTTGTTTCCATCCAAATCCAAAAATGCAACATCTGAAACACTGCTTTGCGCGGATTTAAAGAGCACCACATCCGTTTTACTACTATTGAGTTTAAGGCCATTTGCATGAAACCAGTTGGAGAGATCAGTTAAAACTTTTAAAGTGTTTAATTGAAGCTGTAAATAATTAGTGCCAGTAACTAGGGCTGTAGTGTCATCTGCATATAAAATATTGTTTGAGTTAACGCAACAATCAAGATCATTTATATAGATCAAAAACAAAATCGGGCCTAATATAGATCCTTGAGGAACCCCAACACTTATGTCACGCCATTCTGAGAAGGTTTTGTTTAAATTTCTTTTAATTATAACTCTTTGTCTGCGATTCTCTAAATATGATTCTACCCAATTCATTGCCCTTTGTGAAAAATTATACTTAAATTGTAATTTTGCCAATAAAATATTGTGAACTACACAGTCAAAAGCTATTGTCCTATTGTCTGTTTGGATGGCCACTCATATTTGTAAATTATTACAATGCTCTTAAAGTTCAAAGTCCCAATTATATCTAAAAGACATAAACATTTATTTAGAAAAAAGAGAAATACATTAACACATTCGCTGCGCAGTACGGGTATACCCGTAGTTGCAGTTGTTCCCCCGGTGCGCGCTACGGGTATGCCCGTACAGTTGCCATGCAAACGTTACAGGCTTCAGTTTGCACCAGTGTGGCGTGAGGGGTAAACAATTTGTTGCCAGCGTGTAACTTAGAATGCGAGCTTTATTTTGATGTAGGTTGGTAGTAAATTTCCCCCAATATCCCGGTCGTCACGGGACTTCCCCGCAGTAGTTTTCGTCCGACTTATTCCCTGTACATGGCAACCCTGGTTGTCTACCGCTATCTGGATTGTTCTGCTACCTGTTAGCGTTTTGTAGAACTACGTCCAGTGGTGTTGTAACGCAGTACAGCACCGCACAGTGTTTATTGTCATTCGTTAGCCGGGAATTCAAAATGTGACCGATCTACTGGAACAGTTGCCGCAAGGCGGGAATACGCCCATGGGCCTGCCCCGCAGCGAACGTGTTAATACATACCTATCAATAAAAGAAATATATTGTTACCCTGAAAACAGCAAAGTAAAAATACCCCCCGTCGCAGCAAACCTGCGTACTCAGCGAATTTCCAATGCATTGATATGTTTCTCACTAGTACATAAAGCCACTCACCAAGTTTGACAAAAATACATTCATAAATAAGTGATTTATTACATTTTATTTATTCCCCATAAGAATAACATTAGGACTGAGTACGCAGGTTTGCTGCAACGAGGAAGATAAGAAATGAGTTTTTATGCAATTATTAATATAACTGAACCAGGTGAAGCTACTTACCATGTTTTATTAATTTATGTTCATAATTAAGGGAGATATAAAACGTTACTTATTCTCCATAAGAATAACATTAGGGCTGAGTATGCAGGTTAGCTGCTACGGGGACAATCAACAAAACATTTATTTTTTGTGCAATTATCAATATACCAGTACAACATGAAGCCACATACCAAATTTCATCAATATACATTCATAAATAATCAAGATATCAAATTTTATTTATTCTCCATAAGGATAACATTGGACAACGTACTGTGTTTAGCACTTTGAATATCTCTGCAACGGTTTGACGTAGAATCACAATTTAAACACCAAAATGATTGTTTTGTGGAGCTGAAGTGATTGGTAAAAGAAAATGTGAAGTTTAAAGTAAAATTAACTGAGGAAAAGCCAAAAACCTTTTTCCCATAAGATTAACATGGGAGATTTTATGAGCATGTTTTTTGGATTTTTTCCGCAACCACTTAACCTAGGTTAATAATTCAGAATACCATATTATTTATTTTTTTAAGCTCTATAACATGGTCTAAACCTAAATTAAGTGTTTTAAAAATTGTAGGGTAAAAAATGCAAAAAACTGATTTTTGGAAAATTTAAAACCCCCATAAACCCCCCTTCCCATAGTCCGATTTTTCTGGTTTTTGAACTTAAAGTCATAAATGTCAGTTTACACATTTGAGCCAAATTTCATCGAAATAGGACGTTTTTTACTCAAGTTATCGCATTCACGCGATATATATATATATATATATATATATATATATATAGATATATATATATATACATATATATAAATTTGAACGAATAGTGTTTTGGACATCTGGGGACCTCAAAACAAAAAGTTATCATGGTCTCGGGCTTAAGTCTTACCATGAGACCTACGGTAATAGCTTCTTCCCTATAGGGGAAATTCGCTAAAAAAAAAACAAATTGTTACTATGCAATTGCTAATTTTTGTACTCTTTCAGAGACAAAGATAAATGATAAACTGGCAAATTAGTGTTATAATTAATAATAAATTATTTAAAAGATAATAATAATAATATTTATTCCCTGACAATGCCTAACAATGTATTGGAATTTACAAACCAAAATACTAAATCTATGGGGAAATCTTTAAACCAGGTAAGGTAGGCCTTGCCATACCTTACCTGTACCGCATACTAAATAATAATTGTTTCTCAGTTATTTACCAATTTGCATTTATGACAGTGAACCAAAATAAAAAAATAATGTTAATCCCGGTACTAAATAACATTGTTGTATATGAGAATATACATACTTTTTCTCCAACAGGCGTCAAGACAATCCCGGAAAATCGCTGGCCCAGCCGGAGAACTTTAACGAGGTTCTGTCGCATCAACTTCCTCCCAGAACACTTCTTGGGGTCGCAATGCTCCATGTCCCACATAGCAACCGGAAATGGAAGAGTCATAGCATTACCTGCAACAACACCAAGTCTGTTTACATCTAATTGAGTTAGTTCACTGGAAGGAACAAGGAAAGCCAAAAAATGAATATACTGTACTCCACATTATTAGAACATACATGCAGTGTAAAAGCAAAGTCAATATACAGGGACTCCCCTTTTTTATGATTGACAAAAAAAGCAAAGTAAATACAAACTCCCTGGAAATACTTTGTTCCTAAGGTCGAGACAATAATAAAACACCGTATAAACATGGGTCTAAAATACCTAGTTTTCTGTCTGTCGGTCTGTTTGTAATTGTTAAAAGTTTGCAATCAACTCAACTTATATTTAAGATAGAAAGTTTAAATTCGGCTTCAGCGTGTATCTTACGACTCACAACAAGTGTATAAAGTTTGATTAATTTAACTACATCAGATTCAAGGGTGGCGGCCATTTAAAGTTTTTGATGTCAAATCTCATGAAAACTGGAGCAGTAAGTTTTATCAAACCTGGTTCCCAATAATAAAACATGCAGAATTGTAAGATAAACAAAATGACACCTTGTTTGCTGAAATCGGATAATAAATAACTGAGTTGTTAGTTATTTAGGCCTACCTAATTATTTTTTGAGTTTATAAAGCCGGATGTAAAATAACAATGTACGAGTAGGTATTAAATTAAGTGGTATTTATTTTAGCAAATCGTTAATAACTCTATCCGATTTCAGCAAATAAGGTAAGGCCTATCGTTTTGTTTATCTTATAAAACTGTATGTTTTATTCCTGGGAACTAGGTTTGATAAAACTTACGGTTTTCATGAAATTTGACATAAAAAACTTTAAATGGCCGCCATCTTGAATCTGAGGCAGTTAAATTAATCAAACTTTATACACTTATGAGTCTTAAGATACACGCTGGAGCCGAATTTAAACTTTGTACCTTAAATAGAAGCTGAGTTAATTGAAAACTTTTAAAAATTACAAACAGACCGACAGACAGAAAACTAGGCATTTTAGACCCATGTTTATATACGGTGTTAATTATTGTCTCGACCTAAGGAACAAATACACAAAGTATTTTCAGGAAGTTTGTATACACCCTGTATTTTCAAGTCCTAATGAAACTACTTTCTTGATTAAAATTACACTAGAAACTCACTAAATCGAACTAGATGGGACCAGTCCCTGCTCGAATTACCAGGAAACCAAAAGTTTAACTCTACGTATTATTTAATTTCATGTATAGGTACTGTACAGTTCAAAAATTCATACAAGCTTTTTCACTAAATAATGCATGTTTGTATCCGGGACCCATTTGTTATGCTCTGTTAGTCAAAGAATATTTTCGGGGCTGGGGTTTCCTAACCCCCCAACGTCCGTCCTTCTTCAGCCAATTGATCAGCTAACCTAAAAAATATACTGAAATCAAAACCTCTCACCCTTGTGCGTCATCTCAGGTCAGTCAAATGTATCCCATGCCTCTCCATTACTACCGCAAGTACGTGTGTGAGTGATAAGTGAGTTATACCTTTTACACATAAGTTGAGTTACACATTTAAAACAAATTTAGTTAACTGACATATTTAATGGTCAGAAGTAAACTTTGAAATTCGTTTCTGTTTTATGCTTCGCAGACAGCCTATATTACCTTTAATTTCGGCAATGTACCCTATGGATATTTTAGTTTTTTAGCGAATAAAACACTTGAAAACCTTGTTTTAAGTCATATTATAGTTTACTATTCTAAGGTTCAGCCTTCTGTTTTTGAACGGAAGGCTGAGATAATATTACCGGTATATCAATTCAAAACTAGCCGGGGTAATAGCTAAGAAAAATTGGGTAGTATGATGTGTTTTCCCAAACACAATTTAAGTCATGCTCTGGATCACACTTTTTTACACAAC
Organism: Allygus modestus; assembly: GCA_963675035.1. Taxonomy (NCBI): domain Eukaryota; kingdom Metazoa; phylum Arthropoda; class Insecta; order Hemiptera; family Cicadellidae; genus Allygus; species Allygus modestus. The sequence continues at coordinate 14,254,474 of OY776115.1, forward strand.
AAACCCGCCGCCTGTGGGAAATAAACAGTTCCGCAGACGTCCCTACGATATATTGTCGGATGAAAATATCGATCGATTATAAATATCAATTGGAATTTGGTATTTATTATCGATCGAATTAATGGTTATTATCGCTATTTCCAACAATATTTATACCGTATTAAATCATCCGTTTTGAAATATGATTTGTTTACTTTATTTGTTTATGTTATTTCCTTTCCTTGGTAAGTGAACCAAAATGAACTCTACAAGTGATAATTTTTGTAGTTTAAGTATGGTTTGTAAATAAGTTGAATCTATTTTATTGGGTACATTTTGTTTTGTTAGTATGTGTTTCATGTTTAATCTCTTGTTAATTTGTTAAATATATTTGGTTATTTAAGTTAAATCTGTTCTCATTTAATTAGCACCTTATACAATCGATAATAAATATCGTATTTCAAATGAATTCCAATCAATATTTATAATCAATCGATAGTTTAGTTCGATAATATATCGAAATATATAATCGATCGATATTTTCATCCGATAATATATCGTAGGAACGTCTGCGGAACTGTACCCGAGAAAAACGTAATGTATAGAGAGGACAGGAATGTTTTCCCAACACATTGTAACGTGTCATGCTCTGGGTCGCACCTAGATTGCGACCGGTATTATTTTTAGAATGAGGACTAAGTTTATAGCCAGACCATCATTGCCGCTCCGAATACAGGAGCTTTTCAGTCTCTTACAAGAGGTTGTTATTGCAATAAAAATAAATTTGAACAAATCCAATCAATTCAAAGGGATTTCCTTTTGAAAGTGACTTAAAAGGCTCAGAATTAGGAGTGGCAATCATAACCTGGCTGTAGTTTTTGGCAGCTTGACGTGCTGAAGGTGTGACCCAGAGTGTAACTTATATTTCAATGTCCCTCCCTACCATAAGCGTAATTTTAGTATTTTGATTGGAGGGGCAAACATACTCGTGATCGTGATTATTGTGACTTTTCATATACCGGTAGGCCTATTATAATAATATGTTCTCCAAATTATTGGGGGGGCATCGCCAACTGCCCCCCCCCCATGCCACCTCCGAATTACACTGATGTCCCCTATTATTAAAGACCCTTTTTCCCCTACCTTACCCAAGATTCCACGAGGCCCCCTTAGATAGACTGGATGGTTATTGTGCATACGCAAGTTGAGGAAAATGGCAGAAAAACGCTTTTCCACAAAAAAGGTGATAAAAGTTAAAACACAACCATATAAAGGAATCCATTACATATAAACACAATTCAGAGGTACCCGAGCCTATTGGAACAATTAACGCCATTTGTCATTGGGCTATTAATTAATTATGCTTTCTAAAGAATAGGTCGACCTTAAATAGTAACAAGACCGGGGTTTGGACCATTCCCTATCAAAACGTTAAAAATGCCACTGGCGTAGATACACCAAAAACAAAAACCAAAATGTTTTTGTGAGTGCAGAATAAATCTAGTAAACTTAAAATTTAAAGGTGAGCACTTTAACCACTACTTTACACAGCCAGCTTTGCGTTGCTAATGAGTTGCAGCCTAGTCTAACCTCAATTATTTTAAGCCTACTTACTTTCTTCATCTTCATTGTCCTCTGTTAATTTCAACTGATGGCACACATTGCTTAAATCTTCATCATTGGTTACACTTCTTTTTACAGATGAATGCTTTTTGGATCGATTGTCTTTCCTTTTACTTAGATGTGCACTAGTCCTGTTATTCTTTTTTTGTTTATTCATTTTAAATTTTACTTTAAAAATAAAATGTAAGTAAAAATTGTCCGTAAGTGTGTATTTTGGTGTGTTTTTAAAATTGATTAAGGTTCATTAGGCATAACAACGGGCAACAGGATAGCATTTAATTAAAAACTACTAAACAACTTAACAAAAGATAACTATTGCGTTCTGCCTGAAAATTGAAAATGAAAATTAACTAGACGAAGACGACACAGATAAACTTAACAAACTAGCTAAAGAAAGACTAACGACAGATGCAATCATAAGAAAACAACCAATTCAACCATCAGATGTGCAAAAGTATCATTCTGCTGTTAAATCAGCTGGAGTTTCTTTATCAAGTTTTACTTACTTACTTGGATAAAGAAAGTAGGTGTGTTAACAAACCAAATACCTACAAATTATTAGCCATTGATTTTGTATACACAACCAAATTAATTTTCTCATATTTTACCTCACGCCTCACGGAAGGGTCTAATGCACTTTAAGTACTTTATAATCAAGCAATATAACAGCAAGGGTTCTTAGTATTTCCGCTTAAGTTCGTATTTTCCACAACATTTGGATTTGGATAAAATGCCCTCAAACAAAATTAGGCAGATATGTTTTCCGTAATGAAGATAAGCTTAACCACGGTGTAGGCCTTTCAATGGACAGTGACTATGAAAATATAATATTACGAAATAGATGTGAGCATCACAATCTTAGGGGTATATTTTCCGGGGCTACACAGCTATTGTCAAGCCTGACTGGCACCTGTCTGTCTGTCAACTTCTTCTAACGTCAGTCAACGTCATCTGCTCATTGGGCAGTGGTCAAGTCAAGCGTGCTGGCGTACTTCTGTTGTTGTAAATCGTAAACACTAAAGACAACATTATTTTCCCGTTTGGTTTGGTTGTTTTGTTAGTAAATCATACATAATCCCAATTATAGCTGCATTTTTATATAATATCAAGTATCCAGTAAAAAATCGAACAATACACACTTCCATCAGAACCCTCAGTCTTCTTTCAAAATGTTTGATTTTGATGACGAGGATTATGTTGTTGAAGAGGATAAAATGTAAGTTTTTAACCATTATAGTTTGCTTTTGAATCTTAACTTTTACACTAAGAAATACAAACTAGTAGGCCTAGCTGTAATGTGTCTGTTATTGCTGTTAAGTTATCTTTCACTTTGGTCACATTTTCAGATGACTGAAAATTGGCTTAACACTTAAACCTTAAGTGCAGAGCTTCTGAAAGGAGTAGTGGAATCTGTGATGTTTTATTGATTTGTTTAATGTTTTAAACGCTTGAAATGCTACAATCAATAAAAATGTGCGTCCGCTGGACACATACAGAGTAAAGGATAGGTAAAATGTAGCAAAACACCTGATCAGATGTGCAACTCACAAAGAATCCACTCATCCCATCAGCTTGGACCCAAGCCGTTCACCGTTTGCTTAAGGTCCGCCCTCACCTTCAACTCTGCCACAGACAGGTGAACTCTCCATGAATTGCATATAAAAACCACCGACTGTGACAGGATTCAAACCCTCGATCCAAGTGGTACGCTCAGCCTTTGACTGCACAGCCACTGATCAGACTAGCAGCTGTAGTGGACCAGGTGGTATTAGAGCCTAGCGCTGGACGAGGTAGTTTAGTTTGGTCTACCAGGTTACACCACACGTCAGGCTCAGACTGCAGACTGAGCTCCTAACGGTACAATCACTTATGAAGCAGTAACAATGTTTATTGGTAACAGATTCCAAAGACGATTTATTGGTCCATTGCACTGGAAGGGTTAACGTATTTTTTTATCCAAATTTATCAACTTCAGTTATTATTATTATTATTGCTAGACTGCTTCGGGGATCAAACCCGAATGTTCCGCCCCCAGCCTCTGCAAATAAGTTTAGAGGGACCAAAAGTGAAAGGGAAGCTTGTCATAATGGACAGCCAAAAGACTTAAGCTTACCATATGTTATGACAATTTCATCTGCTATACCAATTATCAACCTCCAAGCTGTCGTGGACTATTTGTGAGTTGTGCACCTGATCGGGTGTTTTGCTACATGTTTCCTATCTTTAACTTACTGTGTTTGTGTCCACCGGAAAAAACACGTTTTTATTTCAAATGTTCAGGCGTTTATTGACAAAATAATCCAGATTCCAGGCCTGCCCAGAGAAATTTCAGGCCCCTGGGAAAATTAGAGTATGGGCCCCCTTTCACAGGCCTTTGTTGCGTCCTGATCAAAGTTGGTAGGCCTGCCAGATTCTATCCTTCTGTTCACAAGCTTGGCGATCAGTGGGATAACGTATAAATAAACAGCATTAGGCTAAAAAGCTCTTGGCTGCAGTTTAGTTTACGGCCCACATTCATTCAATTGAAATTTTTTATGAAAAATATTGATATACCCGTATCAAACTACAGTACTGACGATTGAAAATATTGATATTAAGAAGTATCGGTTATTATCAGCTGTTTTTATATCACACAAAATATAAATTCAAGTTAACCTAGGTATATTTATAAATAAAAATTCATGACTTAACAAAACAACAAAAGATAAAAGAATATTTAATAAAATTAAACTAAACTAAACAAAACTGAGATGATAAATAAACTAAATAATTTAATGAGAACAAAATTTAAGATAGAACATTTTAATGTGTTTCAGTACTCAGGTTAGGTCACCTAGAACACTATAACGCTTTTTCAGAAAATTACACAAAAATTCTCAACATATACTTTGAAAAGTTCAGCGTACAATTCCACACTTTCAAGATATATTCAGTAGCCTACAACACAAAACCCAGACTAGATTACAAAAATGCAACAACTATGTTCACACCTGGTATTTTTTCTATTATAAAAAATAGTATATCACGAGTTTAAGCATTACCAGCCACACAGCGACACAGGGTTACAGGGTAATTAGGTAGGAAAAGATCATTTTGTGAAAGCCCATAAAATGAAGAAATGGTATATTTTTGCCAGTTTGCAGATTGAAGCTGAAGCAAAGGATAATACAACTTAAGATTACCAAATTTTTATTTATTAGAAAAATTATTTCCTGATATCTTTGGTTATTGGAAAGTCAAGTAGGCCTAATAATCCTCCATCCTACAAGTTAGTGGAACATATTTTGAATGTCAACACTTTCCAACCACAGTAAAAACTTTTTTGTGGTTTTACCCAATAGAAAAAAAATACTATTGGGCCTAAGCAAGTTCATTTTGTGGAGGACTTATTTTTAATAAAGGGAGAAAGGAATTATGAAAAATCTCTGAAAAACATTTTTAGCTAAACAAATTATAAACTTTAAAACTTATTAAGGCCAAACGTCTTTCAGTTTACTCGATTTATTTAATTTGATTTATTTTTCAACGATATGGTACTTGCATATTGTTAAAAGCACCGACTCATACTTCATTCTATGAATTTAGTTTGTTATTGTTATTTTACAGAGAATTATTTGATAGCAGAAGTTAATTATTTTACAGATTAAATATACCTTAAGCTTATCACAACAGTATGTTGTATGAGTCGATGCTTCACATAAGTAAGTACCTATGATGCTTATGACCTTATGCCTCAATGTGAGATGTTGCTTTCCAGTGTTGTTTAATGTGTACGTGAACCATGTGGAGTTACTACGATATTGCTAACCCTGAGTGCCAATATGCACAACTGCCCCTAGAGCTTGGCTATACAATGGATCCAAGTCCATTAGAAGACAGGAAGTAGGTTTTTTTTACAAGGTGGTGGTTTTAATTTTGTAATATTTTTGAAATTTGGTACTAACATAGATATAGTTTGCCTGATAATGCTTGGAAGGTTGTTTTGGCTTTTGGAAGCATGTTCGGGTGTGTGATTGAAAAATGATTTGTTACAAGGATTGTATTGTGTAATGGTAAGTGTATTCTGGTGATAATGTGTAATGCACAGGTAATTATTAGGGGTTCTTACATTTAGCAAAATTTTCATTATTTAGGCTGTCAGGTTTCATCTGAGCTTTGAGTCTAGGATGTGCAGTGGTCCACAGCATCAGTGGAGTGGTGGGGGAATCAGCTGCCTCTGTATGCACAATGCTGACCCCCTCCACTTGCTGTCTGTCCCCTACTTCCCCTCTCGCGCATCTCAGAGCTTAGATGAAACCTGTACGTTTGCCGAAGTAAAATTACGTGGTTGAAGTGTTTCTACACTGAAGTGAGAGCGGTTGTTATTATTTTATTTCAACACTTGAAATCGTTATTTTGATGTAATATTTGATTTAAAGCGCTGAGACCGCAACCAAACCCCCAACTGATGACAACATGTGTAAAGCAATCGACAATATCATCAATGATTCATATAAAACTGGTGTACCAGGGGATCTAGATGTTAGTGTCAATATGGGAGGATATGTGTGAGTAATATGGCTCAATTTTTGAACAAGTTGTGGACCTTTAGGTTGGTTTTTCATTCCACTGTAATTAATATTTGATATGATTGTTCCTAATAGCTTTATGTCAATTAGTACCAAAGTAGACATTTACAAAAATGACTTTAATTTGAAACCCCTCCCCCAAATTCATAGTAATTAACAAAAAACATTGTTTTAAATTATATTTGTCTTTTACACTTTGGATATTCGTTAGGAGATTTATTCATTTTAGTATTTTAGGTTGTTTTATTAATTTTGTTCAGTACCCTATTACTGGTATTACAAATATTCCTTGATTTTTGTTACTTCCCTTTAGCTTTAAGTTTAAGAGTTACATTTTAATAATATACTACTTGTACTTTAGTTTTTTTTTATTTTCTTTTTTCAAAACCTGAATTAAAATTATGAGTATTTGGGTAGTTGACTGCAATGTGTGAGTAATTTTAATATGTTATTAAATTAAATAGACGTTTTTAGAACCAAAGATAATAATTATAATATGAATTTTTTAGTTTTCACATTGTGTGAGTTTCATGGTGAATGAAACAAATATTTATTTTGTTATGATTTGTTCAGAAAATATTAAAAGTAAAATAAAAATAAGTTTTACAAAATTAAGTGTTAGCCTGATTAATTTGCATAAGATCACACTATTCTGTATGGTACCAAAATAAAATAAAACTTCACTACAAGTTCCAAAGTATCATATAAAAAAAATATACAAGAAATAATTTATGCTTATTGATTGTTAAAGAATTTAGATGCAAAATTAAATGTAGGCCTAACTGTAAATGTAAAGAAAAACATAAGTCAGAACTAAAATTAAAATATTTGACAGTTTAACAATTTTATTGAAACATAAACAATCTTGTGAAGACAATGCTCGTTGTTTAATACATTCCAAAACTAATAGATGTTATCTTTAAAACTATTAACATTTTACTACTCAGGTGATGTCAATGTCATGAAAAAAATCAGTGTTGATAACTATATAGGTATCTGTGAACGAATAAAACATATTATGTAATCTTTTTTCATTAATTAAAGTGTACGTCAAATTATTGATCTTCCTAAAGAAGAGTACTCAAAAGCAGAAGACAGTGAAAATGTGAAGGATGAGAAAGATAAAGAAGAAGATGACGCTCTTTTGGACATGTAAGTCTATTTATAGTTACCATTTTGTTGTAATGTTTTATATTTTTTATCAGAATATATTTGAGGAAAATATATTAACAAATATTACATCATTGTTTTTATTAGTAAACTAAAAGAAGTTTCTATAAGTTACACCTTTAACCATGTGTAGTTAAAATAGAACAAGATACAAATTTCAATTCCAATTTTTTTTTCAGAAAATCAATTGAGAACGAAATTGAAGAATCAACTTCGTTCTATGGATATCAGCGTGATTATCGTGATACTCTGTAAGTAGAAAATGTAGCACTTAATATCCCAATTCAATAAAAATGACTAACTAACAATTTGATATTGGTATGAAATGCTTATTATTATTATCTGATAATATTTGTAAATCTTTAAAATAATTTTAGAAACGTTACAGATATACAGTTCTCACTATTTCTTTCCATTTGTGTATGCCTATTCTGAAAAGGATTATTTTGATAACCAAATGGCATATATGCTGTTATTTTGGAGTTTAGTCTCCATATGAATTATACAAATTAATGTACAAAAGAACACCACATAGTGCTACAGTTTTACTAAATGAATAGCTAGAATTTAAAATTATGGAAATAAAATTATCCTGTTATACTATGACACCAATTTGTTTTAATTTTTACTTGAATTTCACATAAATAAGATCCAATATCTTTAAACTACGTTTCAAAAATACCATATATTTTATTGATTATTAATCAACGGTACATATAAACATATCCAATCATAAAATGGTACTCTTATGTCCATAGTGCATGAGACAGATAAATACCCCTGTAGCAGCAAACCTGCGTACTCAGCGAATTTCCAATGCATATATATGTATCTTAATACCACATAAAGCCACATACCAAGTTTCAACAATATACATTCATAAATAAACGATTTATGACATTTTAATTATTCTCCATAAGAATAATACTTACAAGGCGGCTGAGTATGCAGGTTTGCTGAAGCAAGGAACACAAAAATGGGGTTTTATACAAATATCAGTATAACTCAAGTAGGTAAAGCACATACCAAATGGTATTAATTATTTTCATAATTAAGGGAGATAACACGTTACTTATTCTCCATAAGTGGGCTGAGTACGCAGATTTGCTGCTACGGGAACTATCGGGCAAAAAATGTTTTTTAGTGTAAATATCAATAGACCACAACGATATGAAGCAATATACCAAGTTTCATCAGGATAAGTTGATAAATAAGCGAGATAAACAATTTTTCTTGTTCTCCATAAGAATAACATTGGACCACGTACTGTGTTTAGCACTTTCAATATCTCTGTATCTGTAACCATTTGACGTAGAGCAATGATCAAAAAATCAAATTGTGGTCTTTTTAAGCTGATTCCAGTGAAAAAACTAAAATTTGACTTTTTCAAAAATTATATGTAAAAACTCAAAAAAAAACATTTTTGGGGTACAAACCCCCCCCAAAATACCCCTTCGGATAGTTCGATCTGTCTGGTTTTTGAACTTAAAGTCATAAATGCTGCTTTACACGTTTATACCAAATTAGTTCAAAATCGGATTATTTTTACGAGAGTGATCGTGCCCACGGACACACATATATATTTACACAGTTTTGAACGAATGGTGTTTTTGGCATCTGGGGACCTCAAAACGAAAAGTTATCATGGTTACGGGCCTAAGTCTTACCATGCCGACTACGGTAATAGCTTCTTCCCTACGGGGGACATTCGCTAAAAGTGAATTCCAGTAGTGAAAAAGTTAAATCGTAAATTTGTTTCAAATTTTCCAGCCTACTAGATTTGCAAATTCAGATCTGTTACACCTAATACTGCATTACCATGTGTATTATATTTTCTTCGTATACAACTGTTTTCATCAATCTTTTATTGAGTTATTGTTTATTTATTATATTTGTTGCAGGTGTGGTCACAATGTTTGCTTGGCGTGCACTTCTCTTAAGTTGGCTTCCCCACCGCAGTAGCATTGTGTAAAAAACACTGTTGACACTCTTGTGTTGTTTTACATTGCAGTAAAAGTGTATAAACACTGTTGAAGTATCGAACCCTGTAACTTCACCAAGTTGTGAGCCTGTTGTTGTTAGTCGTAAATTGTATATACAGCACCTTTAGATGTGTTATATGTTATTGTAAATGCTGTAATAATTAGTGAAATAGTGGAATATCAAAGACATACAAACTTTTCTAAGTGGATGATCGTTTGATTTTTATCTTTAGATGTCATTTGTCCAAAGTTTACAAACTCGTATACAATTTTGTTTAATGGTTACAACTTCAAAGCTAATCTTCACTTGGGCAGTTTGTTCTAGAAAAAATCTATTCTTTACACCGCATCATTGCAAGCTCCAAGTTCACCCCTTTGTGAGATTCCCCTCCACCTCCCTGCCCTCCGCATGCAATTATTCCGATGAATAAAAAAAAAACTGTTTTACTATTAACCCTATGTCCGTAAGCAACAGTGTCCATACCTAAGAATGGATTCAATGTATGAAAAATAAATTGTTTCACAAATGTCATCTGAAGAGTATAGAAAAGGCATTTGTAAAACACTGTTTAGACAATTTCAATAATACACACAGAACAGTTAGTCGTTTAGGTGCAGGGGGAGATCAGCAGTACATAATGTGTGAATTAAATTTATTTGTTGTTTTTTAAAGAAATCAACATTTTTAACTTAGTGAACGTTTATAAACTAAGAGCCCGAAAATGTATTATGGAGGTGGTACAACCAGGGCCTGCAAGGAGGCAGGGGGGAGGGACAAATACTCAGGGACCCAGAACGATATTAATTTTGGAAATAAAGGAAACAAAGAAAGAAAGCATTGATACAAATTTTATAAAAAATTGTAATAAAAGCATGAAACAACTTTAGAGTGTGTATCAGCTCCGAGTGAATGTTGTGCCCCAACAGATCACAGGAAAAACGTTACAATCATTAGCTGTTGTCCACCAAGCAGCAGAAACAGAGTGGCCTGCCCGGTAACGATGGTGAATGTCCATAATAACTTTTTAAATATACAAAAAAATCTTTGTAGGTATACATTTCGTTAACCTAAGACACTTTTAACGGTCAAATTACAAAAGCTAAGACTGAGGTAGAATCAATATATAAAATTCTGTAAGCGAAATCTTTAAGTCAAAATTGTGGGTGTGGCAAATTGCAGGGTGATGGGAGACGGCTCAAATTAAAGGTCTTGATCCCAGGGACTCGGGAAAAACAGCAGTATTTCTAAAAAGTTACCAGCAAACGAGACATAACGTAAAATATCCCCCATAAGAAAAGCATGGGGATTTTAAAACGTCTGCATTGTTTACATTAAAAGATGTGGTTATGTGTCTACTTTGTTTACGAACTGACATATAAATAGCAAACAAAACCAGAAGAGGCAGGCAATGCAGGGGCTATGGCCCCTTCAAGCCACTATTTTAAATTATTTTGGTAAGCCTGATCGTAAAATAGCAGAAGTTAAAACAGGCCAGAAACCTGAAAATTGTATAAAACAAAAACACGAGAACTTACTTATCCACAGGCTAGAGATTAGAAGCTAATCTAAGCTTTACTTGTGGAGTAAAGGTCTAAGGGTCCTTAGAAATCAGAACTGAACTTTGATCTACTTTTTTAAAATCGATCTAAACTAAAAGTAATGTTAAACTAACTATGATCATGCCGTAAAAAGTACTTACACACGCAAAACAATTCATATGTTCTTCTTTTAAAAGAGGAATTAGAGCTCTCCTAGGTTGTGTGGGGGCCCAAGAATCCTGTCTCCGGGCCTGGGTAAAACACAAGAATATTTACTAAACAACTACCCGTTTTGTTAAAAAACCTTGAATTTTAAGTTTGCAAATGATCCATTCACGGATTATATCTATTTGATTTCCTTACCCCAATTATTACAAGAAGACATTTTGCCCTTTCAGATTTAAATAATAAAATTAGAGTAATGTCTTCTTGAAATGATGTTCTCTCTATTTAGAATACCGTATTTTTTATTTGTCATAATAAAACACACTTTAATATTGTCATTCCATACCTTAAATTAGTTCATATTTTACGTGATGAATAAAATATGTAATGTTTTTGTATTTTTTGTGTAGTTGTTGTTGTAGACTATGTTGTGTTATTTTTGAGTTTTGTTACCTTCAGCAAATAAATCGATTTTGAATCTGAAGGGAGTTTGCTTTAACAAATAATTCCAATCAAAAAATAATATTTCATGGTAGTTTGCTGTGGTGAGTTGTCATTACTAGTGTTACTTTGTTGAATCTGGATGTTGAACAGAAATTAGTTACCATATTTTAGTCGTCTACATCGCTGAATCTGGATGTTGAACAGAAATTAATTACCATGTTTTAGTCTAATCTCTGTAAAAATGGTAACAAGAACCTTATATTTTACGTAGATTGAATTTTCATATCATAAAACACGAGAACCGCTTCCACAGAACATCACACACGGACTGCCATAATTTAAAAACTTATCAGCTGAAATTGCTAACAATTATCTGCCAGTTGTTTGGTAGCCACCTGTGATAGTGGGGACTGCTGATAAACTTGCAAGTATAATATTCCAAGTTTCAATGAACAAGCAAGGTTTCTTTTATGTATAATTTACTATACCGATTCCAAAATTTTTCGTATCGTGGGTTCCGTTATGAAGTATTTTACCCCAAAGCCTCCTGATCCAACTGGGTAGGTTATTCTTGTTAGTTATAAATTGTTTTAAATTTAATTTTAATTTTAGTGCAATGTTTTATTTTATTTTTATTTGGTTCCTAATATTTTGAATATTCTCAGGTGGAAATGTTCACCAACGCACATTTTCAGTGTTGACTGCAAACTGAAGATAAATACCTAGATAATTTTGTAGTTATGTAAAAAAAGTTCATTTTTTTCTCCTCTTATGTTAAAAACATGTTACAATTAGCAAAATGTTTTAACCATTCACTAAGCTTACCGGTATATTGTTTTAACAGTTTTATAAGTAAAAATATCTGAATGATTATTTGGCCAAACTAAAAACTCCCCCCTCAAAACGTTGTTATTATTATTATTATATGTACAAATAAACTGAAGGGCCTAGTGTTAAAAAAGTATTTATAAATTGATTACCTTCTCAATCAGAAGACACTGAAAGCAAAAGTTTCCAGATTCACGTATAAAATTGCATATAAAAAATGTCTACACAATCTGTCAAAAATATTGTTCCAAAAAGAGGGTATAAAGATGTTAAGGATAGTTTAATCCATAGCTGAGTAATTGCAATTTACAAATTATACTTATTTTTACTCAACCTAAAGTTGTAATTACGCAGCTATTAATTAGGTGATCTTTAAAATCTTCATACTATCTTTTTTTTGGAACAAAATTTTTGATCTACTATGTATCTAATATCATTTTTCTCAAACTTGTCATTTTTAAGATAATAAGCTTTGGAAAGTTTTAATTTTGAAACGGTAGAAGCTGGAAAAATGTCAAATTCAATGCTAACTTAGTCTTAAACAATACTAATACCTGTGCCAAGTTTCAAGTCTATATTGTAAGTACTTATTACCCGACAAATGTTGTATTTATTAAAAAACACTAACACGAGAAACAGAGCGAGAGACCATATTTACATTTAATGGAAATAAACGTGTATAGTGTATTTACATTAAATTATATATTATGTTTCTTTTGACTCAAGGAGCAACACCCTGAAGTTCGTGTAGAGATTGTAAATACCTTGTATAGTTTTCAATAGTTACTCTTTTGTTTTTATTTTTATTTTAACCAGCTCAAGTGGTTTTAACAATAACTATGGTCGATAGACAAAGATTATAGGCTGATAAAGCAAGATGTATTTTGTTAGGTATAGCTTGAATCCATGTAGGTCAATGTGTGCTATTGGATGAGTTTTTACTAAGGGATACCATTACCATTACCAAACATAGGTTAAGGAACATAGCTTAAGGTTCCTGGATACGTCTTGCCAAACTGGATGTAAGGGGTGAACAGAACTGTAGCCAAGGAAACTGTGGTCGCAGCTGCCTGCAGAAATTATGGTTATTACATAAGTTAGCAATTTTTATATTAGGAATCCATGTATAATAATTATTCTGTATTATTTGTATTGTAGTAACCTCGTAGATCACTAACATTGTTAAGTAACTAACGTTTGTATGGAATGACTTGTACGGGTTGTGTGGTAAAGTGTGCATGAACGTAACCGCAACCTTAACCGTTGCTAACCGCATGTTATAGGGGGATGACCATAACCTCTGGGGTGGTTACCATAACCAAGGATCAAGGCAATCTCATCGGCATCAGTATCGGGGGAGGGGCCCCTCTCTGCCCTTGCCTGTACATCGTGCAGGTACATACGGAGGGGATGTCCCTAATATTAATCTTACTTTAAGGATAACTCTAAAATCGTTTACAATTTACCCCTTTGAGTGCCAGAGTTTTTGCATTGGTCACACACAAAAGTGCCAAAGTTTGTGTAAGGGTATTTGCCTAAAGTGCCGGTAATGTCTGGAATTTGGGGTGCAGTGGGAGAGAACAAAAATCAACAAAAATTAAATTCCTATCCTAAAAGTACTTTGCAATATCTTTTCTCGATTATATTCGATGAGTTATGAAAGGAAGTAATTGCTACTTCAATAACAAAACTGAATCAAACGATTAGTGGGGCAAGCCCTCTGCGGATCACTGTCAACCTCTCTTTGTCAGGATTAGGGTTACATGAGTATATGACTACAGTCGACTCCCTCTCGTTCGGACTCTGATGGTTCGGACGCCGGATGGTCCGGACTACTTCTTGGAAATGAGTCATGAGCGCACGCCGGGTTTCCCACGGCCGAAAACGACAGGATTGAGCGTGTCCGTTTATTTCCGGCCTACATAGAAACAAATATCCTCAGTTAGGCTTACGATTGCGTTTGATTCATGTTCTTTCCTATTGTCTGGTGTCAAGTTTCATTTATCGATGTCACAAAAAATGAGGATACGAGTTAGTAGCAATGCCCCGTAATGTTTCGGTAAGTACCGTACACTTATAATTGTCTTAAAATGTAATTATGATTATAGATTCCCTATTACAGGTTGTAATTTATGTAAGTAAAAAACCGCCGGATGGTCCGGAATTTTTTTAATCCAGACAGGTGTCCGGTCCCGGGGTGTCTGGATTAGAGGGAGTCGACTGTATTATCAATTTGTATATTTACTATACATTAATTATCCTTTACAAAATCTAATTTTCATGAATTCATGTGTAGTCAGAATATTCATAATCACAACTCAATAGGTATTCCAAACTAGATATTCCTGTACATGGATTAGCTAAAACTGGTAATTGTCATAAATTAAATTGTAGGAGATTTTCAATAAACTACACTTGTCTGCAAAATTTGAAACATTTAACAAATTTAAAACAAATCCGAGGGGCTCACTGAAACCATATTATTGTGTAAGAGAGTATAAGGAGTCTAACATTAGTATTGTTTTTCATGTGTATAATACTATGTCTATTCCTTGTGAAAAGGTCAATGATACCATAACGATAACTAACGATAACAATACTAACTAACTAGCTCTTGATTCTTAATATAGCCATTTAAAGTAACAGAATCAGAAATGACGCACAATGATACATTGTTGCAAGAGACTTCTCATTTGAACAGGCTATATAGTACAGTGCAGAACTGACTATACTTCATAGTCACAACATACTTTTCAGAAAGATGTGCAATGACGTATCGTTGCATGACATTCTAAAGGTTAAGAGATTCTGAACTGTAAAAATAAATATATATTGTTCTTTTAATCAGTTTAGAATCAAGTTTAATTCCTAATGATAACAAAATAAAGAATCATGAGTTGTGACTTGTCGTGTAAAGGATGCTAGCCTAGTTGAATCAAATAAATTAGATTCTTACTCTATTCTATCTCGCTGTTATATAATTTTACATGAGATTTCTCTATTTTTTTTAAATGAGTTAATATAACATCTACAGTTAACCCAAAAAACAACGTGTTTGGTTGAGAAGTTTGTTTTAGTAGAAGGAGCAAAATACAAAGTTGAAAACCTTTTCCGGTATTTATCTGAGAGAACTTGGAAGCTACCAGACTTAATATCTCCTAATTGTAGGGTCCAGGCTAACGGCAGTCATGTCATTTACCACCACTTACCCCCTTTGTACTCCCATGGATCTTATAGGATCTGTCTGTCAGTCAATGAGCTTCGTCTACCATTAGTGGCATTAGAGACCCAACATTTATTTAAGAGAGTTTGTCCCTCATAACTCCCCCTCGGCTTTGGCCTTAAGCCCCAGCTCTGACAGTTTCCAAATAGTTTTGAGAGTTAAACCTACACAAAGGAGGTCTATTGTTAATACTGGAGACAACAATAATTAACAAAATTGCGGGCCGCTGCCACCATGTTTCGGAGGAAAAGAACTATTTGCTGAAATCAAACGAGTCAACAAAGTGAATCAAACGAATAATCATTAATAAACTTAATAACAATAAATTAATAAACTTTAACTTGTTAATCTGTTCATATTTTATCATATTTCATGGTAAGAATATATATGTAAATTGAGCGAACAAAATTAACTCGTTCCAATTTTGATTACTTTTATTCCATTGATTTGAGTGAATAGATTCACTTAGACGAATCGAACGACCCGTTACTGCAGTTCCAAGTACGATAAATTTTCCTCTGGTGTACCAACCTGACAAAATCACTGGTTCGTTTTTTCATCGCAAATCATTAAGTAGTGATTTCTCCAGTATTTTCAGAATCGTAATGGAAATCATCAAAAGTTTACTGCTTCTTTTTATAACCAATTCTCATAAACATCCTCTTCTTGATTGAACCCACAAGAAAGTAAACATGTTTGTTCTGTCAAGGTGTTTGACAATACCCCAGCAGCCAAGGAAGGCACGCTGCAGAGTGGGGATGAGCTGGTGGGGGTCAACGGACAGTCGGTCAAGGGAAAGACCAAGGTGGAAGTGGCCAAGATGATTCAGGCCTGCAAGGTGAGCTACGACGCTAAAGAGCGTGAACTGTTAATGGGAGCAGGAAAGAAGACAGTTGGGCTCCAACCAATAATAGTGCTCGCAGTCACTGTTGCCATTGTGCCACAAACAAATATCACTCGAGTCGACGTGGTGTGCAGTTTGGCAATTCAGCACACCTAGGTTTGGTTGATAACCCTATAAGCCACGCCCTCAAC
This sequence comes from Allygus modestus, assembly GCA_963675035.1. NCBI lineage: Eukaryota > Metazoa > Arthropoda > Insecta > Hemiptera > Cicadellidae > Allygus > Allygus modestus. Next base: position 14,271,030 of record OY776115.1, read on the forward strand.
TGTCTTCTCTCCTGCTCGCAGGAATAAGCAGGGTCTCTACCATACCTGGAACACCTGGAATAGTCAGGGGCATTTAGAACCTAGCCAAACCAGAGAATTATTTAAAAAGCTGAAAAATAAGGGAAAAAGGTTCAAATTTTCTTTAAAAAAATTTAAGGTTAGGTTTGCAAAGGAAAGGCACTTGGCTTGGGAGTTTCTTTAAAAAAGGTGGGATCCACAGCTAACTGACCTGAAGAAACTGGTTCAGATGAGCACAGCAACAAAGAAAGTATTTTACACACATATTATATAATATTTCGTCTCCATTTGAGGCTTCTTCAGATGTAGAGGGAGACTGAAGTAAAATACTTTCTTTGTTGCTGTGCTCATCTGAACCAGTTTCTTCAGGTGAGTTAGCTGTGTATCCCACCTTTTTTCTATGAAACTTTAAAAAAAATTGTAATACGAGATTCAAAAAATGTTTGGATAAAACATTCAGTTTGATTTTGGTAAATTTCACGTTAGTGTGACATTTTAATAGTCAGATAGTTAATGTGGTCGGTATGTACAAAGACAGAGATGACTGAAAATTATGTTTTCGGTTGAAATGAAAATGAAAATTAGGTACAATTTTATAAAAAAACATATTCTTAAAGTATTTATATATTCTGATACCATTAATAATTTCCTCTAAATTTAAAGTCTATATTAACAGTTAAACTGTAAAATTATTCTTAATACCCAATTCCAATCAATTCAAATATCTTTATTCATTTAGTACATTTCACGTTACATTGAATAGTGTCATGACAAAGTTACTGTACGAAAGGATTACTTAACTCTAGATAATAATCATATATTTTCAAAACAATATTCAGTATATATAGATTGAACATTTAAGGGTAAAAAGTCTTCTTAATTAAATATTCTCTAAGTTTTATTTTGAAGATGTTTAAATTTGGTTCTGACTTAATTTTTTGTAGAAGATATGTGACAAATTTGGATCCTGCATATTGTGGCTTCTTGCAATAAATTTGTAAATTGTGAGCAGGTAGAGCCAACTTGTATCTTATCATGCAAGTCTCATAGTAATTCTAGGTCACTGAAGTTTCGTTTGACGCCAAGCACTGTTTCATAAATATACATCGCAAACACAGTTAGTATATTTAATGAAACAAAATTGTTCTTGACTGAGGCTGTGTTATTGAGGTTTAAAATTATTCTTATTGATTTTTTCTGAGCTTTTAGAATAGCATTCAGATTACTATTGGATGTGGCCCCATACAAGGGGATGCCAAAATTATTAACTGTTTCACCAGGAGGGACCAAGCGACGCTCAGTAATATTTTATTTTATTAATTTTCGTCGATTCAAAAACTTAATAGACAATATCATTCTCTATGTAGGTTACCAAAGCTAAGTAATTATCTTTATATTTTATGTAAGTTTGTGGAATAGTCGTGGAGTAGTTTTTTCTACTACGCCTATCCCCAACCATTAAGACCAAATTTTCTTTGCTCAATCTCCCTTCAGGTAGTATTTTTTTATTACACAAAATGATTATGATTATTTTGGATACGTCCACTCTATAAGAAATATTCATACACTTTTTTCTATAACACTTTTTGATATTTTACCGTGTTTAAGTATACTTTGACAGTTCTCACTTGTGATTATTCACAGCTGTTATGATAATTTTGTTTTTAATTAACCCTTTTACTGCCGACCATTTTTTTTATGACGTTGCCAAAAATGCCAGACCACTATTTAGATTTACTTGCCAAGACTGCCAGGTTCAATTAGACCAAATTTCACGTTCACATTAAAAAATTTGTAACTTTTTTATTTTTCATCAGAAATTTATAAGTTAGGACTTGTTTTATTTGTATTGAGTTGTTTGTTTCAAATAAAATATATATTTTGGTGTATGTAATAGTTTTTTAGTTAAAATATATATATACATATATACAAATAAAAAAAATATATATTTTTTTTAGTTTGGACTATAAAAATTACCTCTAAAACTTATACCTCAACCAATTTTATTTATACATGTTGTAGAACAGGCATTAGTAAACACATACCCAAATTTTCATGCCATTACCTTGATAAATGCAGGAATTCTGATGTTTTTTTCAAAATGTATTCATATTTTCAAAATTGAACATAGTTGCATATACAATTGACAATTTTTTTTACAAAAACATATACATTTGGCTTCTAAATTGAAAAATGTTGTAAGGAACATCAAATAACACTAAAAACATACTAAAATAATTAAACTAACAACGACAAAAATATTTAGAATATTTGAGAAAATTTCACAAAAAACCCTTTCAAGACCTTTGCTCACCGAAACAGGTAGGGCGAACACCTATTTACGATGGTATTTTCACTTACTGGCGATCTACTCCGATTGTCCATTTTCGTAATGACATCAAAACTTTACTCACTAAACCACGGATAAATTCACAAACATAACCAACAAACCAACACCAGTAAACATAAACAACAATTATTGAAAGACGGACGGCAGACAACACTCACTACACAGAGCAACTGTCGACTATGCACAGACGGTAGGGGGAATCAATGAGTATAACTTTATAGGTTATACAAGTCATAGAGTATAAATTGTACTTTTCTATGTTCCTCATAGTCTTGACAACGAGTATCTCAAGTTTCGTGGCATTTGGTAAACATTTAAGGCCAATAAGTTAAAAATATTAGACGTGCTTTATTGCGCACGTCGGCGATTCTCGCACAGTTAGTGACGTGCGCATATGCGCACGTCGGCATTTTTCGCACCATTCTCGACGTGCGCATTTGCGCACGTCGGCAGTAAAAGGGTTAAAATTCCATAAGCACAATGTTACAATTTCTAATTTTCAAATGAGTTTTCTTTTACAAAATTAGAGTTTCCCTGGGGTTTTCACCAATTGATATTTGAGGTCCAAAACCCCCTAATCTCAAATTTTAAACCAACTCCTTCCGCTGGGTTCTGAGATAAATCTTTGCAATCACACAACCAAACCAACGCACCAACAAACAGACATTGATCGTATTAGAGTGGCATTTTATACAATAGATTGAACTAGATTTGAACAATTTTTTTATCCCACCAGGGTGAGGTCCAGATAAAGTACAACAAGCTGCACGCCGACCCGCAGCAAGGCAAGAGTCTGGACATCATTCTGAAGAAGGAGAAGCACCGGCTGGTGGAGCGGATGAGTTCGTCAACGGCTGACGCGCTGGGACTGTCGCGCGCGATCCTGTGCAACGATGTGCTCGTGAAGAAGCTAGAGACGCTGGAGGCCACGGAGGCCATGTACCGGTCACTGATCGAGCACACCAGCAAGATGCTCAACGCGTTCTTCCTGGTGCTGAAGCAGTATAAAGGTCGGTTAGTTATTGTGCTGAGGGAACAGATTTGTTCATAGATCAAATCAAATTCTTTATTGCAATGTGAGCACTCAGTAGCAACAATCGTACAAAATGGGTTTAAAAATTAACATAACATTTTACATATAAAAAGTCAGGACATCAGAAAATAATCATGTCAGCTACATATTTTGATACACCGTAGTGCTCCTTGGTGATCAAAAGGGCCTTAAACACAGTTTTGGTTAGACTCTCAAACCAAGCGGCAGGGCATTGAAAGTGTAATGCAAGCTGAGTGCAATTGTTCATTGAAAAAAGCAGTATTGTGGCGAGGAAGTGGAAAATTTAATCTATGGTGATGTGTTCAGTACTCTTTGTGTCGGTTGCAGCGTTCGGTGAAGTGTTCTGTACTCGTGTCGGTTGCAGCGTTTGGTGAGTTGTTCTGTACGTTCTGTGTCGGTTGCAGCATTCAGCAAGGTGTTCTGTACTCTTTGTGTACAGTTGCAGCATTCAGTGAGATGTTCTGTACTCGTTGTGGTAGTTTCATCGTTCAGAGAGGTGTTTTGTACTCTCTATGTCAGTTGCAGCGTTCAGTGAGGTGTTCTATACTCAGTTTGTGTCGGTTGCAGCGTTCAGTTAGGTGTTTTGTACTCTCTGTGTCAGTAGCAGCATTCAACGAGGTGTTCTGTACTCTCTGTGTCGGTTGCAGCGTTCGGCGAGGTGTTCTGCGGCATCGGAGTGCGGGAGCCGCAACGTCGCGCCAGTGAGGTGTTTGGCCAGTTCGGCAATTACCACCGCCAGATGGCCAATGTTGGGGTGCAGGCGCTCGAGGCCCTCAAGCCCATCCTGGCTGACCTGGAGACGCACCTGACCAAGGCCATCCCCGACACTAAGCAGACCATCCGCAAGTACGCCGACACCAAGTTTGAGTACCTCTCCTACTGCTTGAAGGTAGGAAAACTTAGCCGATGTGCTGTTGTTTAACCCTTCAAGTGCTGAGGTATTTTTCATTGTCCTGCATGATTTAAACAAAAAAATGTCAACAATGAATCCACCTATATCACCCGTATATTCATTTTGATTAGCAAAAAGGGGGAATCTAAAAAAAGTTTTGCTAATGAATATATGAGACATGCTTACACAACATAGATGAACTCAGAAATCTCAAAAATTAAAAAGATTTTCATTTTACATGCTATAGTGGTTACAAAAAGACACGTAATTTACTATTTCAAGATAGCCAAAATGAGCTATATGATTCACAGACTGCAGAAATATATACTTTGATATGGGTGAAAATAATTACTTTCCTGAACAAATTACAAAAGCCCTAACCGCGATGCTCATAGTAGCTTCAACAATGGAAAGACGCAGAATGTTGGAATCAATTATAAAAATTGCAAAAAACACCGAAAGACTACTTCTGATACACCATTTTTGAAAGAAAGCTGACATGACCGTTGATGATTAATAAATCAAACTCTCTTGCCACTTTTGTATATTATTCTTTTCTGTAGTGTGATATACCTCTAAATATTAGTAAAATATACGCTCCGGAATTACCGGTAATGTATAAATTAAGGTTTTATATTGATTCGTAGGACTTCCAAAATTTAATCTCAACAAACAGAATGATTGTTCAAATTCTATTTCTTTATTAACTCATAATATTTTATAATGCACAATGTACAAAGATAGGAGTTTCGCCATTAGAGCTAAACTATAATTACTTCAATATGGTACAAATTTGTGTAGAATTGTTGTTATCTATGTTATAAAAATGGTTTTGTGATTTTATACATCGATTTTATCATCTAAAATATAACATTGTGAACATATTTGGCATCAGGAAAAATATTTCACTCTCATTTATTTATTAATTTTTTGGGGGGATTTGATGAAAATAACTAGCTTTATGGCTCCACCCCATGTGCTTTCTAGGTTCCATTGTTAATTATCAGGACATACCTTCAGTGTAACCTCTGTTAGTTCTTACTCTCGTTTTCTGCAGGTGAAGGAAATGGATGATGAGGAATACAGTTACTCAGCGCTGCAAGAGCCGTTGTACCGAGTGGAAACCGGCAACTACCAGTACCGGCTGATCCTGCGATGTCGGCAGGACGCACGAGCCAGGTGATAGCAAACGGGGATATGTATTCCTAATAAACTGGCTCGGAGAGTAAAACACACTTAGAGAAAGGACATCAGGGAAATAATTGAAGTTGCAACTAAAGAAATTATTTTGTACCACTAACTTTTAGAATCCATCTATTTTGTTTGGAATACATAATTTTATCCCTGTGATCAGGAGAGATGACAGTTGAAGGTGGGGCTTGCAGGGCTGTCAACCAACCTAGACGTGCTGAATTGATTAACTGCACACCAGGTGGACGGCATAACTCGAGTGATATTTGTTTATGGCAACAGTGGCAGCATGGAGCTCTGTAATTGGCTGGAGACCAACGGTCATCTCACCTGCTCTAATGAGCTGCTTCTGAGACAATATTTTGTGTTTTCCATTTGAACGAGTTTGTAATATTGCTAAAGATAAGTGAAATTTTGAAAGAAAATCCCACACAGGATAAAATATCTTTTCATTTTTTGAAACCAGACTGTTAGTATCGAAGGTGACCTTATGTTGATCAGGTTTTCCAAACGGTGCTTCGATAATATCAAAGGTGATTATGTTTACCAGGATTGCCAAATTGCGCCCTGATAATATCAAGGTGCGTATGTCGACTAGGTTTGCCAAAATGCACTCCGACTATATTGAAGGTGACCTTGTGTTGCCAGGTTTGCCAAACTGCGCTCCGACGTGTCTGTCAAGCTGGAGATGCTGGACAACAAGCACGTGCAGGACGTGGTGGCACAACTGCACAAGCTGGTGTCCTCGCTGAGCCGGTTCCACCAGGAGACGCTCACCGTGTTCCCACAGGCCATGTTCCCCATCGAGATGGACCTCAGTCGCACGGCCTTCCACTACAAGTCTACCACGCCGGTTGTCCCGGTAATTGTTTTGTGGTTTTTAGCCAATTTCTTATCGAAAAATTAGCTTTTAGAATGACTTACACAGTGAAACTTAAGCCCGGGACCACCATAGAAGTTCCTAAAGTGACCATCTGAACACGTTTTGGGGATTGTTAAAAATTATATATATATATGTGTGTGTGTGTGTTTGCACTCTAGCGGTCACATTTTTGGTCTTATTTACTTCAAATTTGGTAGAAACATTCCTGTTTGGAATTTTACTTTTTCAAATTGTGAGTTTTGAGCTCAAAAAGGGTCAGAAAAGCCCCAGATTTGAAGTTAATGCTTATAAAATAATATAATGTAAAAAGGCAAAAAAATTCAGACCTTTCTCATTATTCTAGCACAAAAGTCTACCTAGTTATTCAAGAAAATTTAAATTGACTAAACACAGTGTCGTGTGTTGTCTTAGGGGGATTTTACATTGGAAAAGGCTTTTTTTCATATTTTGATGTAGTCTTATCACCCCGAATATCCCATACCAACTTTTGATCCTACGAGATCTCCTCTTAACTTTATAATGCACAACATTGCCATCCCAATATTGTATTTAAATTTGGGATGAGTCGATTCCAATTTTTTTTTATTCCGATTCTCATAAATCAATTCTCGATTCCAATCTCCAAAGTAATGTTTTAAAAATGATTTAAAGACAATAAATTAGTTAGTAATAGATTTTTATTGAATAATTAGAGATAATCGGTTGGTGATTATTTTTCATTAATAAAATAAAATAAACTTAATAAATAATTTTAAAAAAATTGATTGAACTGCATGTTTATTTTTCATATAATTTTTATGCTTCAAGTTACATAAATCTCCCATGATATATTTTGAAATTGGTTTGTTGTGTTATAAAACAATCACTTTGGATGTTTACCAATAAAAATACATTTGTAATGTTAATATTAAATTTAGGGTTTTAAATTTTGTATAAAAATTAGAAAGAAAAATTTTATAAAATAATTCATTTTTAATGATTGTAGATCAACGATGTTAAATATACTGTAATGTTAAATTTATATTTTAAATAAATTGAATACCGCTAACAATAAATTTTAAGATATCTAGCAGTCGAAAAGTGGGGAATTTGAATAGAAAGAAATAAAAGGTCGGGAAAGAAGAAAATGATCATAGCAAAGTTTGAATGGTTGGGGAAAATAATAAAACTAATAAACAGTGATTGTACTATCTATATCTCTTAAACGGAATGGCACACAGCTTTGATTGGCATTTTATTTAATTTGTGGTAATCAGAGGGAAAAAATGAGCCATGATTTGTTTTTGTACGACAATTAGTTTCAGTTTTAGCATGTTGACTATAAACTCTTATCTCTTGAATAAATTACCGAGACCCTTGACCGAATGCTGAACAGAAGACCTGCCATTAAGAATGGGACAACAAATATAGGGTCCCTCTGGGACTGACTGGACCACTGTTTCCTTATCTGTTTTCCTGATTCACGTACATCGATAAATGTAACTCTTGTCAATTCAATTCTCCTTTTGTGTTGGTTGAGAGCACTTTTGAGACTGGAAAGGAAGTGATTAGTTGTCGGGAGGAGTCTTATTTCAACCACTTATTTTGTTAAACGTTGTTAGTGAATTTCCTTCGGAAAGTGAACTATTAGCATGACCCGCACGGTGAAACTTAAGCCTGGGACCACCATAGAAGTTCCTAACGTGACCCCCTGAACACGTTTTGGGGAGTCGTTCAAAATTATATATATATATGTGTTTGCACTCTAGGGGTCACATTTTTTGTCCAATTAACTTCAAATTTGGTAGGGACGTTTCTTTCTGTAATCAGTTAGACAAGTTCGTTGGGCAAAACAATCGGAAAACTCCAAACCTCTTTTTTGGGGATTAATTCAAATTTTGAGTTTTTGGGCCCAAAAAGGGTCATAAGAGCCCCGTACGTAACATTAATGCATGTAATAAGATGGGAATTAGTGAGGCGAAAGTTTTAAGCACTCTCTCGTCATTCTAGCATAAATAATTACCGAGTTATCAAAGAAAATGTGTTTTGACCAAACACAGTACGTTGTCTTATGGGGGGTTTACACTAGAAAAGCCTGCTACTCCTTTGTTAGAGTACTTTTATGATCCCCAGCAACCTCACGCTTACTTTCAAGCCTGACTGGACCTTCTCGTAACATTATAATGTGCAGAATTGTATTCCCAGCTTTGCAGGTAAATTAAACCAGGAGCATCAGAACAGCCAAGAAAATCAGTGTTTTCAGATTTCAATAAAAATTGGAATACATGTATATGTTTTTACATTGATTTTGAGTTTTAAAAGTTTTTATATGGAAATTCACTTCCCTCACGTCAGCGTGCTGCGTGCAAACTCGTTTAACTTATTTCTGTTTGTTTTCCCACACTGTTTTTTTTTTTTTTTCTACCGAGGGCATGGAACTGATAGAATTGGTGGAATCAAGAATCGACAATTGGAACCGACTCATCCCTAATTTAAGTAAAATCAGGCGCATCAGAACAGCCAACAAATCAATTTTTTCTATTAAAAAATGACACGTGTTGGTTTTTTTAAAGTTTTTAATGCGGAAATTCTTTTCCCTCACCTCAGCATGATGCTGCATGCGAATTATTTCCCCCCCTATTTCTCTCATCCGTGATTGAAAGAGAACTTAGCCATGTCTAATCATCCGATTGCATTAAATCTTTCCATGGTAATTTACGTCCACCCTAGGAAAGTTTCACATCCAGTAGTGGACATCCCAGGAATTGAACCCGTGACCTCTTGAATTGAAGTCCAAGGCGCTATAACCATTAGGCCTGCGAGACCCCCAAAATCAAATTACTAACTTAGGGCTCTGTTCTACTGGAGTTCTACTGGATTTAAGTTTCATGGTAACAATATTTTTACCACTGGGAAAAAGAGAATCAAGAAATACCATATGTCTATGAAGCTCCAGATCATAAACAGATCAGGGTATCTTAAAATCATCAATTCAGATCTAAATCTGGCATGTAGTTCGTAATGTTATGAATTGTTGAATCAAAGTTTGGTTTTGGTTATTAGGCCATCAACTTATGGTCCAGCTAAGAAAGATTCTGCATGAATTAGTATTAAGGTTACAAAAAACATCTTTGTTGTCACCTTTAACTTTTACCTGATGGGTATAGACGTTTTATTGTTAGTGAATTTCCTATGGAAAGTGAACTATTAGCATGACCCGCACGGTGAAACTTAAGCCCGGGACCACCATAGAAGTTCCTAACGTGACCCCCTGAACACGTTTTGGGGGGTCGTTCAAAATTGTATATATATAGACAAACTAATATATGTATATATATATATATATACATTCGGTGAATAAATCATTTATTTATACATTCGGTGTATTTTTTTGACTTACAGTGACAAAAAAATTTATTGAAGAGTCGATACAAATTATTACAGTAAAATTGGCACTAAAAATTACATTTATAATGACAGAGTATATTTTTGGGTCAAACGTAACAAAAAACAACATATATATATATATATATATATATATATATATGTGTGTTTGCACTCTAGCGGTCGCAATTTTTGTCCGATTGACTTCAAATTTGGTAGGGACGTTCCTTTCTGTAATCAGTTGGACATGTTCGTTGGGCAAAACAATTGGAAAACTCTAAACCCCTTTTTTGGGGGATTAATCTTTCAAATTTCGAGTTTTTGGGCCCAAAAATGGTCATAAAAGCCCCAGATGTAAAATAAATGCATGTAAAAAGATGAGAATTAGAGAGGCGAAAGTTTTAAGCCCTCTCTCGTCATTCTAGCATAAATATTTACCGAGTTATTAAAGAAAATGTGTATTGACTAAACACAGTACGTTGTCTTATGGGGGTTTTACACGAGAAAAGCCTGTTATTCCTTTGTTAGAGTACTTTTATCATCCCCAGCAACCTCACACCTACTTTCAAGCCTGTCTGGACCTTCTCCTAACCTTATATTGGGCAAAATTGTATTCCCAGGTTTGCAAGTAAATGAAACCAGGAGTATCAGAACAGCCAAAAAATCAATGTTTTCAGATTTCAATAAAAATTGGACAAATGTATGTTTTACAGTGATTTTGAGTTTTAAAAGTTTTTATTTGGAAATTCACTTCCCTCACGTCAGCGTGCTGCGTGCGAACTCGTTTTATTATTTTTACAACCCGTGAAGGTAAGCAGTCAACTTGTGCCGAAGGGGACTTGGACCTTCACAGTTCCACCCATCATTTTTCAATCCATGCTATCTACAGGAATGTTCTAGCATATTTACATAATACAAATTAATAATAGAAGGCCTGTTAAAAACCTAACCACATAACCATAAGCAGTATGTAAAAATTTAAATCCGATAAAAATGTTTGAATGTAGAAAAAAATTTGAAAAGTAATTTATACAGACTTAATTAAAATTTCGTAGTATGAAGACGACGATGATGAGATTCTCGCAGGAGAGGAGGCAGTGGAGGGTAGCAACCTGGAGCAGAACGGAGTCACGGATCTGCTAGAGGGCGTGGAACAGCTGAAACTGGACCTGTCACAACCACCTCCGGAGCAGAACATCGGCTCGGACTTTGACCTCTTCAAAGACCTCCAAATGAACAACTCGGATCAGCTGATCCCGGGACTCGACCTGTCCCCCCTCTCCCCCACTGAGAGCGACAACCTGATTGGGATCAATTGAGATCTGATTGTTTCAAATATAGCATTTATGGATTTGCTGTTGTTTTATTGCTTTTAAACTGTAAGTAATTATTCGGCTGCAATTTTGAATATTTTAAATTATATTGTTGTTTTAAAATTGTTTGTTATTTTTCATCTGTGTTTTATGACTTTTCATTCAAAACAGAAGTTTTAGATACCGGAGCTACGAATTTTCTGTGAGCTGCACCTTATCAAACTGGTGGCCCCAAAATAGGTCACTTTCGTGACTAGTAGTGAAATATAATATTCTATTAACAACGTTAAGGTAGGTAATTTAATTTATAGCATGAAACATATGTAAGTAGTACAAAAAATTAAACAAAAATTGGCTAACTTTCTTAGATGATCAGCAATATACTTAACGAATTTATTGATTAAATTCGTTACTTATAACCCTACAAGGTTATTGATTAAAACGACTTACAGTGACAAAAAAATTTATTGAAGAGTCGATACAAATTATTACAGTAAAATTGGCACTAAAAATTACATTTATAATGACAGAGTATATTTTTGGGTCAAACGTAACAAAAAACAACATCTCAAAATATCGAAGAAGAACAGGGAAATTCAATACTACCAACAATAAATAAATATAACAAAATCAACAAAATATAAATTCTGTAAATGTATAATAATTAAAATACAGCTAAAACAACAAATCTAAATACAGTTAGTACTAAAGACTGTGCTAAATGTTAAAACTATAACAAAATGTGACACAGTTTCAAAATATAATATCATTCATAAAGATTACAAGTCGCTACTAATTAATGTATCTTCAAATCGTGCAACTAAAACGTGAAATAAGTATAATCTATTTTGCACTATAGTTATCTGTGTACAAACTTTAATTATTAAAGTATAAGAGTTATCCTAATGCCCTTCAACTTCATCCTGTCTAAAAATGTGTTAACATCCTGTTCAAAATGCTGAATTCGTTTGCAAGTCAACTAGATCAGCTAAAGACACACAAATACAGAGAGTAAAGGAGAATAAAAAATCTGTGTCAAATTAACTCATAAAATTATTTTTTAAGAGTTAAAATCTTCAAACCACACAAATGTATTCATGATGAATTTAGTTTATTTATTTTTTGGCAAGTAAATCATCCTATTCCAGTTACTAACTACTGAATGTCCTCAGATCAATAAACTTTTCATACAAAAAAGATTGCAGAAATACAATTTTAAAGATAAATAAAATGAACAAACCTCGCAACAATCAAGTTGACACATGTTCAAAACTAGAATAACAACCAAGAGGTGGGCACTTTTTCGCCTACGCTGAGATGAGGTTATTGTTTTGATATCAAAAAATTTAACCAACCGGTTGGTTGTTTGTGTTAATGAACTTTCAATTACGATTGTTGTTTTGTGGTGGAAAAGCATAAATGGTGATTCGATTCAAAGTCAAGCAGATATAAGTTAAATCAAAAGTTAAACTAACCTAACCTAACTCCGCAGAGCGCTGTATGGTGGCTGTTCGTTGTGCAACATAATTAAAAATAAAGGGGATAAATAAACAAAAGTAAAATTTAACCCCGAACAAATTAAAGTCAACTTTAAAAAATTTCAGATTTCAAAAAGTAAACATCAAAAGTGAGATTTGAACACGGGACCGCATGATCGTGGATCTAACGTCGTATCCACTGAGCTACCGAAGCCTGATGATTCACCAAAAAGTTACAATTCATCAGGCAGTGAGCAACAATTATACATTCATTCGATAAAACAAACAAACAATCGGTTGATGAAATTGTTCGATATCGTAAATGATATCTTCATCTCAGCGCAGGCGAAAAAAGCTCACCCAACCAAGTTATTTGTAAGCTCAATCATAATACCTTAATTAAATGCCTTGGCCTTGTGTTATATTATTTTTGGTGGTTGGGAGGTAAAATATACCTGAAGCCTAAGAGAACCGACTTTGGCTGTTTCTCCCTAATGTGACCAGAGAGCTGTGCAGTTGTTTAAGATGTATACTTCTAAGAATAAGTGTAAAATATCTCATCATTTAAATAAGTATTTGTTTGTAAATTCCAATACATTGTAAAACTTTGTCAAGAAGTTAATATTATTATTTTATGTGTCATTAAAAAACAGTTTGAAGATATTTAAAAGAAAACTTTAAAAATAATTGTTTAGGACAAGAAAATGGGTTACTTACAATTGTAGGTCAATTAAATTTTGTTTTCCTCTCCACTTTACACAAGCACATTTTTTTTACAGAAAACTTATGGTTTTTCTACCCTAAAATTGCTTCTGTACGGTCGACATTGTGTGACTTATTCCCGTTAAAATCAGTCTTTATCACAGTATAAAATTTCAAGAAATTAGCGAAACTTAGCACTGACCAAACTAACTTTGAAACTTTGTAAAAACCTAACACTTCATGTTCGAAACATTAGCACTGACCAAACTAACTTTGAACCTTTGTAAAAAACCTAACACTTCATGTTCAAACATACCGAAACTTTGCTACAGTACACAACTATGATAATCACAGCTTAAGGTTTAAATAAAAAGTCGGGAAAACAAAGGTGTGAAACATCACACGTGATATTTGAACTCTGTTATAAAAAATATCTAGTCTAAAACGATCAATCGCTAACACCTGTACATAGAACTAAACTTAAACAACATATTACTGGGGGATCGTACAATAAAGAAAATATGGCATGCAATAATGATGGGCGGTGATGCAGCATAGTAAGATACAAACTAAAAACACCTGATAATCACACAATCAGGATGAAACAAAGAAATGTTTGTTTTAGTAAAATGGGAGGATTTCCAAACTTTAGGAAGTCTTTAAAAAGCAATAAAGCTGATGTGTTTTCACCCCTAAAAATACACAATTTTAAATAACAGTTACTGTTTTCTTGGAGCGGTTGAAATAAATATTTTCAAACACTACATACAAAAGACGCGGTTACATACCGCTGGAAACCAAAACAAGAAATATATTAACCATGTAAAATAATAATAAAATCTATAAGCCCTACCAGGTATCTAAAAGTCTGGAAACAGCTAAATATTTTGTTTATTAATAAACTTACAGTAATGAAACACTAATTTTTACTCTAGGAGGAAAAATATAGGATGCAGCTAACTCATCTTAAAAAAGCTCTGATGACTGAAAGAACACAAATGTACACACAATTAAAGGTAATATTTTGGCTATAATTTGTAGCCTTTATCAAACTTAAAGCATTCTCAAAAACTCTACTAAGTATAGCTACTCTACTATATATATTCATTTGATTCAGTGAACTTTGAAATGTTTTTGGCAAAATTAAAATTCTTTAAATTTGATGAAACTGTTATAAAATGGTTTAGATCATACCTATACGACAGAGTACAAGTTACTAAGGTTGGAGAAACATTATCAAAAGATCTTTCAAAAACTACAGGAGTACCCCAGGGTTCCTGTTTAGGACCGATAATGTTTATTTTGTACTGTGCTGGCCTTGAAAAGAGCTTATCATTTTGCTCTTTATTTTCTTATGCAGATGACTCTCAACTGTTGTTATGCAGATGACTCTCAAACTCCCATCAAGCTTTTGATCAATTAAACTTTGATTTAAGCAGTGTGAAAACTTGGTCGGATGCTCATGGCCTTAAGTTGAATTTAAATAAATGCTCAGTTGTCCACCTTAACTCTCCGTCATTATCACAGAATGTTATCCAATGCGATACTACTATAAATTTGGAGGGTATTCAACTGATCATGAAGGATGTTGTAAAGGTATTAGGTGTGTGGGTTGATAATGAGCTTAACTTTTCAATACATATCAAATCAATCCTTATTCGTGTTGTGGGCTTATTGCGAGTCTTAAACAGATTTAAGGGATTATTTCCTGAAGATGCTAAGCTGCAAATGGTCAAATCCCTGGTATTCCCTATTATTGAATATGCGTTACTAGTTTTTGGAAACAGTCTTTCTAATGAAAACTGCACGGTTCTCACACGTCTTCAAAATAGCGCATTACGATTTGTGTATAACCTTAAAAAGTTTGACCACATTTCGGATTACAGAAAGAGTGCTAAGGTTCTGTCTATAAGGAGGCTTTGCAAACTGCAAACTGTAACACTTGTACATAGAGTCCTTGCCACTGGTCTTCCAGCATATTTAAAAGAAAAACTTAAGAACAGAGTAGACGTGCGAGAAAAACACACTCGGCAAGATTATTTACTGGAAGTGCCACGCATCAAGCTAGAAGTAGGAAGAAGGGGATTTGGATACTTTGGGCCAAAGCAGTATAATGCTCTTCCAAAGAAATTAAAATTGTACAGTATTAAAACTTTAAGAAGAAAAGTTCGAGACAACCTCATTGTTGCAGAACTATAGACAATTCTATCATTATAAACATGTTAGTTATTTTGTAAAACAAACATTATTGTTTGAAAATCGCTAATTAAAGACCTTATTTATTTATTTATTTATAGCCAAGGCTTTTTAGGTGAGTGGGCTGTATCCTATCTTTTGCCTCCGACTGAAATGTTCAAGCCTGTGATTTTTACTAAAAACCTAATTTTTAATTTAGTTACTGATTTGTTGATACATTTAATGCCCATATCTAGCTGGGAGGCCTAGTGAAGGAGGTCTTGGCAATCTTAAATGTAATAATTGGTCGAGTTGTACATAATTTTAAAAGCCTTGCATAGTAGAACAAGTTTCACTAAATATGACCTCAAACAGACAGCCAGGTGGGAAATGGAAGCCGGTCAAACGTTTCAATAGCAACATTTAAAAATGGGATTATTTCCAATACGATTTTCTTATTGTGTCCAGTTTATGGTTTTCTATAATACAATCTAAGGCTTTTCTAATGACGTATAATATGACCTGTGGCTACCATAAAACGTGCAAGACTCTTCTTAGCCGATTAAAAAATGTCATGATTGTATTATGGTAGGCATAATTTGTATACATTTTTAACATTTTGTAATGGTATGACACTGGATCCAGCTGCAATTGGTCATTGGGCTATTCAATGGTCTATATTAATGATGCTGGCTAAATAATCAGACGGTCTTA
This sequence comes from Allygus modestus, assembly GCA_963675035.1. Lineage (NCBI taxonomy): Eukaryota > Metazoa > Arthropoda > Insecta > Hemiptera > Cicadellidae > Allygus > Allygus modestus. The sequence goes on from OY776115.1 coordinate 14,287,163, forward strand.
GTCAGTAACAAGGCTAAACAAGGTATCTCACCAATCATTCAAGGTTAGTCTACACTCATCATTCATTCATATTCGTCTTAAAATACACCCTAGTTGCGTTGGTGTCTTATACAGTGATTACAATTACGAGAAATGTCTTACATAGTAATACAATGTCACAAACCTGATCTCCAGAGGACATTCGTATTGTAAATAATCACATTAAAAAAGTTATTGAAAACTTTGCAAGACCTTTATAACTCAAAATATAGGCTTAAATTTAATATGTTCAAGACTTTCTTCACGGGACCTCCCCTACAGATAATTGTGCCAGTTAAATAGTATCAGAAAGTCTGTACAACAGACATAATGATTTAACCCACAAGTTTCACTGTTTTTTTTTAGCGAATTTCCCCTATAGGGAAGAAGCTATTACCGTAGTCGGCATGGTAAGACCTAGGCCCGGGACCATGATAACTTTTCGTTTTGAGGTCCCCAGACCCCAAAAACACCATTCGTTCGAAACTGTATATATATATATATATATATCTATATATATATATATATATATATATATATATGTGTCCGTGAGCACGATAACTCTCGTAAAAATTATCTGATTTTGATGAAATTTGGTATAAACGTGTAAAGTAACATTTATGACTTTAAGTTCGAAAACCAGCCAGATCGCTTTATCCGAAGGGGTATTTTGGGGGGGTTTTGTACCCCAAAAATGGGTTTTTTGAATTTTATACATATAATTTTGGAAAAAGTCAAATTTTAGTTTTTACCATTGGATTCAGCTTAAAAAAACACACAATTTGGTATTTTTATCATTTCTCTACGTCAATTGGTTACCGAGATATTGAAAGTGCTAAACACAGTACGTTGTCTAATGTTATTCTTATGGAGGAAAAGAAAAATTTTATATCTCGCTTATTTATGAACGTATACTGACAAAACTAGGTATACGGCTTCATCTGGTTGTGGACCATTGATATTTGCTCAAAAAAACAATTTTTTGCCAAAGGCTCCCGTAGCAGCAAACCTGCGTACTCAGCCCCATGTTATTCTTATGGAGAATAAGTAACGTGTTATCTCCCTTAATTATGAAAATAAATTAATGAAATTTGGTACGTGGCTTTACCTAAATGAGTTATATTGATATCTGTATAAAACCCCATTTTTTGTTTTCCTTCCTTCAGCAAACCTGCATACTCAGCCGCCATTTTATTCTTATGGAGAATAATTAAAATGTCATAAATCGTTTATTTATGAATGTATATTGATGAAACTTGGTATGTGGCTTTATGTGGTATTAAGATACATATATATGCATTGGAAATTCGCTGAGTATGCAGGTTTGCTGCTACGGGGGTATTTTTTTTTTATTTACGAACAAAACATCCAGCCGGTTCCATACTTTTGTGACACCCAGAGAAAAAAACGATTTCTTTCTGAATTACAATTTAGTCTAAAAAGAACAAACAACAATAAAGCTAAACAGTATGGTAGGTGGATACATTACTAACCTAGCATGAGATTCTACCAAATACAGATATGTATTTCATACATACAGTTGTAAAACACGTTTAAGTAAAGAGTAAACAGCAACAAGAGTTAGGCCTGCGCTGCATCACAACGGCCGGGTAGGTTGGGTTAGGCCACATCAGATGTGGTGCGAGTGACTAGAATGGTGATTGGCTACGGGGCGGATCAGTCCTTGCGGGTCATGCTCTCACAGAGCTCTTCCAGTCCCACGCTTTTCCTGCAAACCAAATACAAACTTTTCAATAATTAACCGTTTTCAGTACATCAGTAAGAAAGATCCTATTGGTCACGTCCACAAAACCTTTGTAATTTTGACAAACTAGGCATCAGTTTATTAGATATACATTTAATATTCTATTAGATATATATTTAGTATACTTATATTTTAAGCATAAGCATGATTATTTTTTCTTTAGGCATATTTATTAGCAATAATTCAGCTACTTATTATTATTAGGTATATTTGAGGAAAAGTCATGGGATGGTTTTACTTTACATGTTAGAAAAGCTGCTATCGTACCCGGTATCACCTGGGTATAAAACCTGTGGTGTGTGCTGCATTCTGTGACCAGCTGACCAGCTGTTTGAATTTTCACTGGCTCAAACCAAAGTGAATGTTCATAATAACATTGGATTGGAACTTTGACCCGTGGGGCAAAGCCCTATGGGAATTTCTTAAAATCCTTTATTAGTTGTTACCAGGTACATTATGGAAAGAGTATACGTGCAAAATGTTTGTGGTTGTAGATTTAGAGATGTGGCCTGGGGGATGATCAGTTTTTCGTATTTATAGATATAAAAGATTTCCAGCACAAACCTCAAAAAATTTAAAAAAATTGTTATAAAACTAAAAGTATCTATAAAAAAGATTATCTCAAATCTTGTCACAGTTAAAAAATGAAAGCTATATAAATAAAATTAAGTATGTATCAGTGAAGTCTAAATCAGAGTAACCTATACAAAATGTCGGTCCGTCTGTTATGGTAAAACACAAGTTTACATCGATTTATGTGGGAAAAAGGCTTTACTAAATTTGATCAAACCTTTTTCACATTGTTGCATGGAGCTTAAGGAACAATTAGGCTGTTTAAAACATCTTAGCTCATTAGGGCTCTGCCCACACTGATTTATTGACTATTACGTGATAACAGTACCATGGTAAGTAAATTAATATTTTAATTTGTGAACTGCAAGGACCCCTTGCAGAGAACATGTCATCAGCCAGTTATTAATACTAAACTGACAGTTATACTTTATTAAACAGTTCTAACCTGTGTTTGTCTTCGTTCTTCCAACTACTGACGGCGATGTGAGGTGGGGGCAGAAATGATCGGAGGGACTGTACTAGCTGGATCGTATCCATGAGAGCTGGAAATAAAACATTACAATCATTTAGCCAAAATTGTTTATTAACTTTTTATAGAGAAATGTAATCCTTTAAAGTTTGCTATTCAACAAAATATCCACCTGTTCATCTCCGAAAAAGCTAGAAACAAGTCTCAATTAATAAACATAGCGTTACAAAGAACAGTATGCCAATATATAAGGAACAAACACTTTTCAGTGTGTGAAATGCTTGGTTCATAAGGCCTTCAATATCCTGAAAAAGACGCCAATGGTGTTTACTAGGTGTGGGCGAGAAGTGTTTTTTAAATCGAGTCAAGTATTGAACCAAACTACTCGAGTATTGAGTCGAGTACCCTAGTTCTTTAAAAAGTAAAAAAACTCATTTTATTTTTTATGGAAGACAATGTTTTTTAGATATTAAACTTTAATTACAAACATAAAATGTTATTGAATTATTGATGTTACTATTTACATTATTTTAACCATGAATTAATAATGATTTAAATGAAAATAATAAATATACAGTCAACTCCCGATTATCTGGGAGCGGGTTAGTCGGGTTGCGGTTTAACCGGGGCCACGAAAGGTTTATTTTTATTTATCCTTTTCTGAACATAAATAATAGAGCAATAATAACAATTTATTTTGCTAAATTATCTCCAGAATCGTATTTAATTTACTTTGTTTATCAGAATAAATACTATACAAACAATTTAGTAAACATAACATAATCTGAGAGTCTTGTCATTTCGCTAATGAGCCATGGGCGCGTGATGGGGAGCGATGACCTTGACACTGCATGGACGGTCGGAAGCGAACGTCTAAAAATAGAAACATCTCAGAACAATCAACCTTCCAGCCACTGTTCACCCTCAGCGACAGACGGTTGGACGCGGACGTCTAAAAATAGAAACGTCTCAAAACAATCACTCTTCCCGCCATTGTTCACCCTAATTGGGTTTTTCCCCAGCGCGGAATGAATTAGCTTACTGTTCAGTGTAGTTTAGAGAGTTCGGTGTTTAGAGATTTTTAACCTATTAAATATCATTCGGCGTTTTGGATAGTATTAATGCTATCAACCATTGCTAGTATTAACTATTAGGCTACAATATCTATCTTGATTGTTTGTAGATGTTATCACAATTTAAACATTTTAAAAAGTATTTAATTTACATAAAAATATCTAAAATGACATTAAAACACAATATTGTAGTGTAAAAATGTTGATAAACCTTTATTATATTCGTAATATTCAATTTATTGAATCCCTTTGTTTTAACCGTGGTTTTGGGTTATCCGTGACCCTCCAACCGGTCATTACCCCGGATAATCGGGAGTTGATTGTATACTGTTTTCAACAACAATAACAAACAAAAGACAAGTATTACAAATGTATATGCATACAAAGATTTTGGGTTAGTTTATCAAAACATTTGAACAAGAAAGTGATTTTTTGCCCCCGACCCAAACACTCCCTCTCTCTTACTTATCTTAACTCACAGGTATCCAAAAATAACCCACCTGTTGTCTTCTTTCATATGAGCTAAAAATAGATTTTAAGTTTATTTTCATTTATTTCAGTCACTTATTTTGTTAAACATTTGTTAGCGGCGTAAACGTGGGTAAACGGCGGGAGTACTCAACTACTCGACTCGAATTTTCAAGTAGTCTCTAATACTCGCTCGGCCTACGAGTATTATAAAATACTCGACAGGTACTCGAAAACTCGAGTACTCGCCCACCCCTAGTGTTTAATGGACTCTTTTCTATTATGTGTTAATGAATTTGTCTTCAAAACACAAATCATGAGATCCAAGAGATTTTAGCGAACTAAACGTATGGTTATTACTTACAATAATTAACATAAAAACATATATAGTGTCATGAACTAAAAATATTCCTAAAAGTAGGATACTACAATGCCTACATAGGCTACCTACTTTTTTGTAAAGCTTCTGACTGTTTTCCATACGGTTTACACATCGCAGGGCGGACACACGTCTTCATTCGGGTCATGTTCTTCATGATTTCAGAGAACGCCCGAACTATCTTCTCTTGGCCGACTGGAATACGACAGAAATATAAAAATGCTTTCTTATAACAAGTGAATGAATACAAATTTACCTAGTATCGGATTCGGTAGGTCAGAGGAAATGCCAGAAAGCTGGCCTCACAAGTCAGCCGTGGTCAAGCGTTGGTTCGCTCCTGGCTGACTGCTGCGATACATTTCAAGCAGTCACCACTGGCTTACCCATGTGACTGTTTCTGTTAGTGGCACCTCACTGTATTTAGATTGCCGCACAGGCCTAATGGGCTATGGCGACAAGCAGTTGAGATTTTTTCAATAAAAAAGAAATAGTACAATAATTAATAACAATTGAATTAGTACAAAATAATGGATTATAAATAATTATACTGAAATTTGTTCATTCTATCGTTTTTTGTTTATTTTTAACAGTAAAGTTCCCTCAACCTGACTCAAGATCGTATAATTTATAACCAGAATAACCAAATAAGGAAAATGTTCATCTGAAACTAAACCTTTATATCCATACTTTGAGGACATTTTGATTCCGAATAAAACATGTAAAACCTCTTGGAGGACAAGAAAACCAATACAATCTCTAATTGGCTATTACGACTGTAAAAATCTACTCTAAAACCATGTCATAATATACAGTATACAATTGATCGTAATATCATACCTTCAGATGAGGAGTGATGTCTCTTAGAGTCGTGGGAGTCTTGGTGGGTCCAAGCTCCGTTGTGCACTGCGAGCAGATCCTGCGGAACAATGTTTGTGATAAACAAGCGACACAAACCCTGGCATCAAACTATGTTGGGTTATAATGCAGTTCTACTGAAAATTGATTTTGATTGAGGGTTTCCCTCAATTTGCAGGGGGTGAAAGATCTATTGTTGCCATAAGCAACTGTGGGGTGCCCCAGGGCTCTGTTCTTGGGCCCCTACTGTTCTTGATTGCTATCAATGACTTGCCCTACTGCCTCAACAGTAACTCGTACTTGTATGCTGATGACAACAATACTGTCCTGCAATAACCATTTTCAGCTACTCAAACACATATCACGAGACACTCTTATGACTGCCTCAGAATGGTTTTCAGCCAATAGTTTTTTACTTAACGAAGAAAAAACTCAAACAGTCATTTTTGGGCTGAGGAAATAGAAAAAAGTTACCCTAGCCTTAGTATAGAGGCAAGATTACTTGGAGTTACACTAGACCAAAGCCTTTATGGTCACAGCACATTATTGACCACTTGTGTACCAGACTGAGTAGACTAACTAACGTACCTGATCTATAGTATAGGCTAAGTGACTCATTCCCTCCGACTACCAGAAATAGCCTATTTTGGACTCTTCCACTCGGCTTTCAGCTATGGGATATGTTTTGGGGATCCAGCCCTAACATTTATAAAATTCTAGTCATCCAAAAAAGAGTTCTAAGGATCATGGCAAAAGTAAATACGCAGGAACATTGTCGGCCTATTTTTATCAATTTTAATATTTTAACTGTTGTTAATTTATACATATATAGTATTTCGCTATCGAGTTTTAAGAATATTGACTCCCATACAGTTAAAACTGATTTACATGATTTCAATACAAGGAAAATAGACTAAATGTACCAACAAAAATAAAACCAGCGCAGAATAATGGGATTTAGGCTACTAAATAAACTACCTGAAAATATGCTGCACCTTCCTCCCAGTGCCTTTAAGTCAAAACTCTACAAGTGGCTGGTAGCTAACCCATTTTATTCTATCCAAGAAAAGCCTTAGACCCCTGAATTCAAGGAGCCTTTGGGATCCCCGGCCAAAAGAAAAAAATTACCAAGATAGTATAATAGGGGTCTCTGGAGCCCACACAAAATATCTGCCCAAGGCAGCCCTGCTAAAAGTTGCTAAACGATGCAGCTGCTGCAAAAATTATAATTTTGAGTGGAGGCAGCAACTTCCACAGTTAAAAAGTGGGCTAAGAAACCTGGCAATATAAAGTATTGACAATGAACTGAAACTGAAATTGAAAGGGGCAACGAAAAATCCTTGGAGAAGTCTAGGGACCAGCACTTCACCCATAGCTCTTAGTGACCATACAACTTCAAATCATCTATTAATCATGAACTGAAACTGAAAGGGGCAACGAAAAATCCTCGGAGTAGTCTAGGGACCAGCACTTCGCCCATAGCTCTTAGTGACCATACAACTTCAAATCATCTATTAATCATGAACTGAAACTGAAAGGGGCAACGAAAAATCCTCGGAGTAGTCTAGGGACCAGCACTTCGCCCATAGCTCTTAGTGACCATACAACTTCAAATCATCTATTAATCATGAACTGAAACTGAAAGGGGCAACGAAAAATCCTCGGAGTAGTCTAGGGACCAGCACTTCACCCATAGCTCTTAGTGACCATACAACTTCAAATCATCTATTAATCATGAACTGAAACTGAAAGGGGCAACGAAAAATCCTCGGAGTAGTCTAGGGACCAGCACTTTGCCCATAGCTCTTAGTGACCATACAACTTCAAATCATCTATTAATCATGAACTGAAACTGAAAGGGGCAACGAAAAATCCTCGGAGTAGTCTAGGGACCAGCACTTCGCCCATAGCTCTTAGTGACCATACAACTTCAAATCATCTATTAATGATATAGAAACTACAAATGAAATAAATGTACAGTTCTTAATTTGTTGATATCACCTCCATATAATAACCCAGTCATAGCTGGGTGGGTTGAATACTGGCCTACCACCCTAAAGACCCGGGATCAATTCCTGGTGAAATCCATACGACTTTTGAAACTCAGACTGCCATCGTGCTTCAGAAGGCATGTCAAGCCGTTAAGGCATCATAAGTAGTCGAAAAGTCACGTCAGAGGCACTAACGCGACGTAAAAACTCTGACAACAGACCTGGGTCAGGTTACACAAACTTTACTTTACTTTCATATAATAGCGAAGGATTCATAAAAAAGGAGAAAATATAAAGTAATTTAGTTTTTAACACTTGCTGTAATCGAATACCTTGTTAGCGCTAGTCAAGCCATCCAAATTCTCCAAGTTAGCCTTGAGGAAGTCAGCCAGCTTGTGAGCCTGCTGTTGCCTGACTGACGGGGGCTTGGCGGGGGGAGTGTCCAGTTCAGCCGAGTGGCTGCTGCCCCCACCACCACCCCCGCTACTGCCACTAGATGTGCTCTCCGCCGATCCTCCCACAGGCCCTGCAACACAGGTTACGTTAGTGTATCAATTATAGTTACATGTTAGTAACTACTCGAGATGGATTCTACAACCATTATATACTTTTATGTGTAATCAACACTTGTAATCAGGGCGGCTACTAAAGTAAAATTTTAATATTTCTGGTTTTTCCTCAAGTCTTGAAACAACAGTCTGCAATTTGTTACCAATGGACCATAACCAAACAGGCGTGGCAGCAATAATACATGTATTTTTAAGTGTGCTTAACCTTCTGGGAAGCATATTGAAAAATGAGTACATTTTTCTTTACAGGAGTCTAGGTTTTGTCATAAAGATTAGAGCAATTTAGAAACTCGAGAAATTCAGAAACATTCGCACACTTGACATCAGTCTGTACCGCTCCTTGGCAACCCACAGCCTAAGGATATGCTTGGTATCTGAGGATAATTTTAACTCTTTGTTGTGACTGGAGTCATGTTAACCCATTGGATACTTAGTATTTTAATGACTGCATGGCCCCAGAACTTCAATTAAATTTCAATATTTTGCCGTGTTTTAGTAAATAAACTGTAAAAAATTTATTTTTTCTGCTAATAGGGCAAACATAGTGTTTTTCTTGAAGCTGTATACATTTTATTTTTAGTATGTTAATAAAAAACAAAAAATCAAAATCATATTTAAAATATTTTGTTATAAAAATAAAATTTTTTAATTGTTTTGAAAAAATAATATAGTAAAAATGAACAAATAAAATAAATGTCTAATCAGTTGTCAAGTAAAGTGCAAAAACTATTTCCTTACATAAAACCTTTTAGTTTTTTACTTTATCTAAAAGAACAAATTTTGTACGATTTTTTTTTACAAAACCACTTTTTTCTTCAATAATTTATATTTTTACCCGTTTGCCAAAAATGGACCACAGTAATATTTACCTAAATAGACATTCATGGAAATAAACTTAAAGTTAAAACAATTACAACAAAAAAATAAAAAAAAATTTAAAATTTTTGAAAAAACATACGGTATTACATCATCACGGAACCACTCCGTGATAAAGTTTTTGGGCCAAAACGGCCATCACGGAACCGTTCCGTGAAAAGTATTCAATGGGTTAGTGAGCGATTGAACAGAAACATCAGTGTGTATTTTCCAAACTGTTAGCCCCAATGTAAACAAAACACTTTACCTGGAGGTTCTGGTATGTATGTAGGCTTGTTATGAGCCAGCTCCAGCTGGGTTTTGTAATATCTGCAAGCGGGGTTCGGGCAGTTTTGTACTACTTCCACGATAAATTCCTTCTCCATTCCGAAATTCTCTCTTCCGATTGTATAAGAGTCCATTACCTGTTGACAAGAACAGTTACAGTTTGGGCTGCTACCTACATTTTTAAGTCAATACTATTAAATTTTGTTTAATACATTCAGTGCGGTATAGATGATGTAAGGTTCACCCAGGAGCTGAAAATTTGTAATAACTAAAAAAACAGGTAATAAATGTAGAAACAATGTTTGAGTGTTAAACAAATATTCGGATAGTCCTTTCCTGTAATTAGTGCCGATGCATTTTTTGATCTCATGAGGTCCACCCGCAGTTTCGGCTCAGCGTAATAGTAGTAGGCGCCTGCCGCGACGCAACATGCACCACAATCCCACGCGACTGAAGCACACTAGTCAGCGGAATGCACTATTATTTCCTTCTAGAAACGTAAACAATCAAAAACCCTAGCACTGATAAGAGCCGGAATGTTGGTAAACAACTTGGAAAAGTGTGCGGGGGAAGCTTCCCCCCTCCACACCTTCAAGGGGGGGGGGACTAAAAACTGACCATATTACGGGCATAGACAAACTCTTGTTCAAGTTTCATTCATACATCTGCATTGGCTGAGACACGTATTCCTTTGAAAACAACATTAGACTTTGGAACTCATGAGCTCCAACCGATCGACTGGCAAGGCCAGCTTGGAGCTCATGAGATCCACCCGCACTGAATGTGTTAAAAAGCTTGGCCTAATGTTACAATTAGATATTGGCAACAGTGATGAAACGGTAAAGAAGAGTAGAACAAGTTAGGTGGTGCAGTTTGTAACTACGGATTGATCACGACAAATGTATTGCAGTAGAGTCTCGATTCTCCGACCTTCCGTGTTATCCTACCGTCCCAAATCAAACCATCGATTTCCGTGCGCCTAAAAAAAATCAAAATTGTTAACATTTTTTTATTATTTCCCATGTTATCCGATCGTCATCGTGCACGATCAAACGATCGATTTCCGCGCACCTAGAAAAAAAATATCAAATTTGTTAACATTGTTTTTATTATTTTCCGTGTCCTCCGACCTTCCCGGGTATAGTATTACATGTCATTCATTCATTATTTAGTGATAATTTTCTTATTATGTGTTATTTTATATTTAAGTTTCCCTATAAATGTACTAATTAATTAATTTCCCCTAAATGTGTTATTTGTGTTAATTGCCCTATGTCCATGCCTAATAATAATCATCATTATCATCACTCCTCAGAAAGCCATTCCCCTCTATATATTTAATGTTTATTTATCTGTGCAATTGTATAATAATATGTATTTCATTAATTTAATCACCAATAATTATTCATAGCCTATCCCCATATAATAGCCTACTCACTTAATTTAATATGTTTGTTAATAATAATATTTTAGATATAATTTATGTGAGAGGATTGCAATAGAATTAAAATTTAATATAATATACTTTTCAAAAATAGTCCTTAAGGAATCTAAATTACAGTGACCAGTGTTAACAATTGTGTGACCATGTGCTTCTCAACAATGGACCATGCTTCCAGACCTCATCTCTACTAGATCTTTCTTCTTGCTCCAGATGCCATTGTGTTAAGACCTAAAATCTGTGAAGGACACAGTTCCTATTTTAAATTTCCCAGTATGGCCTAAGTTTTGCATTGCTTAGTGCTCATTTTATTAGGGACTTACTGCTCAATTAATACCATCTTTAAATTCATTCCTTTTTATTTGATTTTCCCCAAAAACTGGTATTTGAGCGAAGAACATTTGTAAGCAGATTGGTAAACTCCTTCCATTGTATTCTATTTAGGGACTGGAAAGAATACAGACATTTAAATAGAACAAGCCTAATGTTCTGAAAGTTAAAGTAACCTCAAGAGAGTATTTTATATTGAACTATATTTCCAAATTTAATTTTGAGTATTTTAACCATTCATAAAGTCAGTGAAACCATTGGACTCTCCTTTTGGACAACACTAAAATTTCCATTGTTGTAATTTTTCAACACATCAGCTTAATTGGACTTAATATTCTTTCAAATATCATCCCAACGTTATTCAAGTCAGCACGATACTTCCCCCCTGAGAAAAAGAGCCCTCATTTGTAAAGAAACTCCATTTAGAACCCAAAATATAAACATTTAGTTTTAGGCCTACAAGTATGTTTGTCATTTACCTTCTAGCCTAGGCCACTCATTGTAACTGTTTCCCCCCGAGTTGTATATTATTGTAAATCCCTTTAATTGAGAACCTTTTTGAAACATAATTGTACTAATAGATAAATAAATATTGTATTGTTCCTCTGTAACTTTGTATTTTATTCAAATAGTTAAAGAAATCTTAGAAATTGTACACCTACCTTTTATTGACATCCAGAGTAAATACAAAACACATTCTACTCACTACAATAAAGTAAAGGAGACCACAAGTATAAGTATATTTATTATCAAGTCAAAGAAGATCATTTGTGAGCTATATTTAAATAGCCTAGGGAATTTTGTAAGTAATAACACTGATTTTTGTAAAGAGAAGCTAGGCTTAGCACATGGCAGCCATTGCCCTCAGATCCCGATAGCGTCACTTTTTATATCCACTTCCCCTGAATACATCCGAGCAGATAATTAGTTAAAAGTTAGCAATTTAGAATTATAATTAAGTAAGAACACTCTTTTAGACGAAGTTAAATAAAACGGGGCCGGTTTAGGTCAGATAATCGAGACTCAACTGTATTATTTTCCTTACATGTGGTACTGTTGCTGAAGCACCGAAATGCATTCATCAAGAACAAATTTGGATTGACGACTTACGTAAAATAACAATTAGGCCTAATTAGAACAAATGTTCCCATTTGCCACCGGCTCGCTATATAACACATATAGCACATGTGGGACCAAACCATTAAGGGTCTTTTTTTAGTGACATACAATTTTTTTTGTTTCAGCCTTGTTTCAGTTGGCCTATGGCAGATATTGACACTGAATAACCATGGATCATTAAACAGCAGTTATGCTAGTTATGCCCGTGGAAAATAATTCTTCTTAGCTTGTATTTTACAACCTTACAACATAAAAGTTCAAAGTGAATACATTAAAATTTACAGTTACAAATCATCACACAACACATTTGTTAACTTACTGCTCTAACTGTTCCCTCCACGCCCAGGTGTAATCCATGAGGCCCATTCATATGTTTCAACATGACAGCGTTAGCAAAATGCTCAAACGGTAAAATTATTTTACCGTTTTCTCTTAACACCAAACGACCTTGAGAATCCAAAGTGACACGGTTCGCCATCATTCTGTAACAGACAAAACGTTACTAAGGTAATTAATACTTAATTGACTGCTTCTTATATAAAACTATGCAACGTTCTTCATCTTGTATTTATGCTAGTTTGACTTCTCCTCTCAGGGTCGTTTTTTTACAGGGTATATCTGCGTGGTTGAGTATAAATGAGACTTCGGAAATATAAAACAATAGATTTATTTAGTTGAAACATTAGGTACCGGTACTATTTTGACAAACAATTTAGACAGTTACCCCTCCTTTCCTCATCTAGTTAACAGAATGATTGTTTTTATGTTTACCGCCAATTTAGGCAAACCAAGGCCCTCAGAATTAATTTCATGTGCATAATACTGCAGTACTATAACGAATATTCATGTGAGGCTTTTTCCTCTACAACTAGTCATATTATATGTAGGCTATAAGTACAGTACCGGTACCTACTATGAGTAAGTAGTGATGTGGGCCAGGTAATACCTAGCGGGTAGGTAAATAAAAAATGGTTATTTACCCGGGTACCCAAAACGTGGGTACTTATGAGTTTTATAACATTTAGGGGATTTTTACAGATTCATTGGAATTCCCATGCTGTAAAGATTATAAAATGATCATAAAAACTGTTTTTAAGAGTATAACATGGTTACCACAAACATTTAACTTCTGAAAAAGATCGAGATAAATACCCAGGACTGGGTATTTACTACCTACTTTGATGGTATTTTGAGTGTTTAATAAATGCAAAATGGAGGAAAATAATTGAAACTCAATTAAATTGTGGTTTTGTTCTGTATTTTTCCAATTATAAAATTACATATTTTTAAATTTTTATGTAATGTCACATATTTAACCAGTTCCTTCATAGTTTGGCGGTGGTGTGGTTTGTAAGCTTTATAGGTCTTTTTAAAAAAAATGTCCATGTTATTATTTATTTATTGGTAAAATAATTAACAAGGGTAGTAAAGGTAGATATAAAATATATAGGTGGTTTTATGTAAAATATCATAAATACCGGTATCCAAAATAGGCCTACCTGGGTATTTACCCCAAGTTTTAAATACCCGGGTATTTTACATCACTATGTGCAAGACAAGATTTATTGTTAAACTATTGAGTTGGAGAAGACATGTGAGGGATCAGCAGTAGCCAGTGCATCTCAAAAGGATACGACATATCACGGTTTTGTATATTCCACAAAAGCAAGTGTGAGTCCATGCTAAGCCTAGTTTCGACTAACCCTAGGACTGCCCTGGGCTGATTTATGCTAAATTGTTTGGTGCCCTGGCAATTTTGGCCATTTTGCAGAGATCTTTTTTAATAATTCGCAGTGCCTAAATTACTATTGATAACCTAGTCATATGTATACTCATTTTGTTCAGAAAAGGAAGGAGATTTTGAATTAAATAAAATGAAAGGAATCCCTGTTGGTTGTTCTTTTGCAAAATGTGAAAAAATTGTATAACAATTTTTGAAATAATTTTCAAAAGTAGAGTCCTAGCATTTTTACACTAAATTGTTGACAGACAATCAAAGATATAACAAATGTAGGCAATTTATTTCCCTTCGTGGAAATGTGTTTGATTTATTTGAAAACAAATTTTTACCCGAATTACAGAAAAAAATACGGAAACCGGGGAAAATCAACAAACCTGCGCTATACATTTGAAAAATAAAAGATAAGATCAAAAGTATAAAAGTAATATACTAAAACTGTTATATTAATAATGGTAACAATACAGTTATTGGAAATAATGCACTTTTGTACAAAGTAATAACTTTATATGAGTTGAAAAGCAAAATATCAGTTTTGTCAAAAGCCAAAATTAGTTATTCGACGCTAGATCTAATTTTTGTACTTTATTATAGTATAATAAATGGTACATATACATTTATAGTAAATACATTTCTGAACAAGAATATCTATCTATATATATATATATATATATATATATATATATATATGTATGTATAGAGAAATATGAACAAATAAAGGTTCCATAAGCATTTGTGGCGCGAGACGCAAATAACTTATTGATTTTTCAATATAAATTTGCAGCATAAAATTGTATTTGAGCAAAATATCCAAACCATAAAAGATAATCTTATCATATGCATACTCTTTTTGTTCAAAAAAGAACAGAGAATTTGAATTAAATAAAGTACGAGTGGGTAGATTTTTAGATATAGTAAAAAAAGGTCAAAATTTCCAAATTTTGTTACTCGAAATTTTGAACATAAAAATAAGTATTTACCTATAGTAATATAGATAAATATTACTAATAACTCATACACTACACGACAATACACTTGTTTTTCACTAAAACAATAAGATTAGATAGAAAAATATGGATAATAACCTAACTACCGGTACACTAACAACTACACATTGCCTCAGGCTAGTGGAAAAATAACACAACTCGTATCTCTGCCTACGTCATACGAGTCACCTGACGCTCTATAGAGGAAGGCAGTGCTACAAACGGGAAGAACTTTTTCTTAGCTACAAACGGGAAGAACTTTTTCTTGGCTACAACGAGGTATGATTTACGTGACGCTAAATCAACTATCGATCCATTTATTAGTGATTTATAAATTCGCCTAGTTTTAGACGAATGGGGCAAATGACGGGCCTGACATAACAGCTGATTTCAACAATTATTTCTCAGACTTTCTGAAGTCGTATGACAAAAGTTCTCATCACAAAAATAAATAACAGCTAATGCTGTTTCCAATGGTACCAATCGCTCCCTGTTTGGGCCAAAATACAGACACTACGATTTTTAAAAAAAAAACGTGTTTTATGAGGTTTTGCCGCTTGCGAGTCGAAAATGTTTCGCACGCAAAATATTTTAAAAATGCTAATAGCAATTTTATTGATCTGTTACTGCTATATTTTTTTAAAATATGAAAATTAAAGTTTAGAATCTCCCCTTTAAAATGGTATCAATATTATTACGCTTCTCGGTCAATTTCAATGCGTTATAAGCAGTTGAAAAAAATACCCAATTAGCCTGTTTCAGGCTATTGTCCATCTGGTGCACACATGATATCGTCTAAAAAAGGCGGAATGCAGTCCTTGGGTTAACGCAAAATTGGTAGGCACCTATATCAATTAGGCCTTAAGTATTACACTACAGTAGCCCTGCCAATGGCTGCAGTTTAGTTTACGGCCCACATTCATTCGATTTAAAATATTGATATATTGAACTACTGGCAATTGAAAATATCGATATTAAGAAGTATCGGTTATTATCAGCTGTTTTTATATCGCACAAATTGTACCTAAACACAAGTTGTACCTACTGGTATTTATAAATAAAAATTTCATGTGACTAACAAAAGAGAAAAGAATATTTAATAATATTCAACTAAATTAAACAAAACAGAGATGAATAAATACACCAAACAATTTAAACGAACCTCCCTGGAAAACGATAACCAATTCTGGCAATTGTAGCCCTACTTGTTTGAATGATCCTAGTGCTTGTTTCACGGATGAGGAAATCATAGTTCGTGACATTGATTAATTTGTATCAATACATTTTGACAAATTTCAATATAATTCACATTGTAAAAAGGTACCGGTACTTAAATTTTACCAAATAAACATTTTGTAAACAAAAACAATAAAGAATAAATGTATTTGATAATCTATTTTCTTGAACAATCGAATGAAATAACCTAACCGATATATCGATAATTGTAATCAACAATTTCAATCCAATGATTGTGGGCCATAAACTAAACTGCAGCCCTGCCAATTTACCATCAAAAGTCAAAAGATTTGACAAGCATGGGGAAATAAAGAGAGAAACAGGAATTTTATAAGTCTGTAACAGAATTTTATACAAAAACAAAAAGATTCTTAAACTTACTGCTGATGCTGACTTATCCACATCTCACCTCTGCAAATGTGTCTTTTTCTTGCTGCTGCTACTTTTAGTGGCCTAGCCTACTCATAATACTTTGAAGAGTTACATTTTTACATATTGGCCGCAACTTAGCACCCTATCTAGAGTTTCTTTGAGGGGCTATTCTTATCAGATTATTGCTTACTGATTATTACAAAAGCCTTTTTAGATTCTGAATTAGATATAGGACAATGGGCGAAGTATTAAGATAAAGGTAAGACAACACAAGTGAAAACTCTACAATTGATGAAACATATACATATGGACTTCTTGTACCTAAATTGTCTCCAGACTCTGGATTTCCTAGACACTCCTAGTAATCTTGCAACTGGCCACAGATTAAGCTCCCTACACTAAGAGAAAATTTAAATATTTTGAAGGCTAAATGTTTTTCTTAAATCAAAGCCCAGGCTCTACTTGTGAACACAAAACAAAACCTGAGAAGCTTATGTGCATAAATAACTGAGCTAGACCAATTTAGTAGCATTCACACACTTTTAATACTAAGATGAGTATTCAAACAAACTTACTGCAGATAAGAAGCACTGGGAAGCATTGAAGATTCCTTTAACTCTGTAAAACACTGCAAAAACTCCACTGAATGATTCCATCCTTTATTTTGAAGATAAAGCTGCAAAAGCATATACAACTTCTCTGTCACATAACCTGTCCCCTGAAATGGAGATCCCATTTCCGTCTGTATACCCTTCGCAACGATATTTTTCATAGTTTCAGCTAATCCAAGCCCTAAATCCATTGTAAAAGAGTAATGTAAAGGGGTCCTTGACCTCTCCCTGTCTGATTAATTATCAAAATTCTGCCACTCTACAGTGGTCAGATAGACATATTCCAGACAGCAACGCCCATTGATGATGATGAGCAGATGTCCCTCAAAGAGTACAAAACAAAACATTTATCTGTCTGGAATATATATATAGTAGGAGGCACGTATATTTCGGAACCTGAACCATAGACTAACTACAGTAGTTAACTACTGTAGTTAGTCTGTGCCTGAACCTGAACATTAATATACAAAAATAAAACAGAGTGAAGTAAAGTTAGTGTTTTAAATTTTATGTTGACAAAGTAGATACTAAATGTAATGTACCTGTGTATTTAAACATTTCCTGTTCGAAAAAAAAAAACTATATACAGTAAAATAATGTTTCCTATTTTTAGAAAACTTAGCTTTCTCGGACTTTATAAGCTTGTTTTAAAATCGATAATAATGTTTTGAATCCTACATAACATTAGGGTTACCATACGTCCTCTTTTCCTCGGACATGTCCTCTTTTTGGATCATTCGATGTGTGTGTGTGTGTGTGTGTGTGTGTGTGTGTGTGTGTGTGTGTGTTTGGGGGGGGGGGGTGTAATGTTTTTACGATTTATTAATCCACTTTTCAACGGGTACGCGTGTCCTCTTTTTTAACCTAGAGATTATGGTACTGTAACCCTAAATAACATTTACTAAAATAATAACTTATACAACATAATCATTTATATTTAATTATCTATTTGAGATTAAGCTGGAAAAGGCTCGTACCACTGGTTATATTTATGGCTTAAAGGCCTTCAGCCAATCTTCAGCTCCTGAATTTTATATTACTTTTATACAGTAGTACGCAACCCAAATTATTGAGCAATCTGTTTGCATGGTTTAAACTAAGCCTGCCGTTAGAAAACCAGAAAAATAGGGGTTACGTTAGGTTATGTGTAAAATAGAAGTTTTTTGTTTGTTTTTTATTGGAAGGTGAGAAGTATAGTTGTAGGTTATGTTTAAGTAAACAACAAATAAAATTAATGATGAAGTGAAAGCAAATGACGCGATAGCGATGGTGCAAGAGAATTGGGAGTCGTGAAAGGTTAATATTTACAAGTGATTTGAGGTGCTTGTAGTTTACTGTTGATCCTCTAAACAGTAACCTCACTATCTTACTGTCGATCCTCTGAACAGTAACCTCACTTTCCTACTGTCCACTGTGGGTATGAAGTTTTTAATAATTGATCCTCAACTTCTCAGGGACGCTAATGAGCTGTGTGACAGTACTGACACCTTCGCCGACTGATGGTAACCTATAGAGGGAGTCTCAAACCATTGTCGCCTAACAAAAGCCGTCATGGACAATTTGTTAGGCCTAAGCATTCTTATATAACTTATTTGTATTTATGGCAACTTATAGAAGGATTCTCAAACCATTGCCACATCCAACAAACGCCGTCATGGACAATTTGTAAGGCCTAAGCATTCTTATATAACTTATTTGTATTTATGTAGTACCGATACCTAGTATATGTGCCCGTATTATAATAACTCACGTAAAAAGTTCCGATCTTGATGAAATCTGGTAGCCTACAGATGGGTAAAGTAGCATTTATTTGAACGAGTTTGAAATCTAGACACATCGGACCATCTGAAGGGGAGTTTTGGGGCGATTTTGTAACCCAGAAATATAGTTTTTTCCTCTTTTACATATAATTATTGAAAACAAATTTTAGTTTGCACCACTGGATTCAACTTACAAAAATAAACAATTTTGTGTTTTGATCATTGCTCTAAATCAATTGGTTACCGAGATATATTGAACCTGCTATAGACACAGTACGGTAAGTTGTCCAATATATTCTTACAGAGGATAAGTAAAACGTTATAAGTTAAGCTCAAATCAAATTGATTTGATTTGGTTATCTCGCTTATTTAAAATGAAATTAAAAACGTTTATTTTCTTATAACAAAATACAAAAACAGTTGCTAACGGGGGTATTGTATCCTACTTAAGCTTAAAGATTTTAAATTTTAGAATTTGTGAAAAAGATGTTTTTCTTGTGAACACCATTCCCCCACAAAAATAAGCTTTTGACACCAAATAAAATTACTATTGCAAAGAACATCATTTAAATGTGTGCAAAAAGAATTGTTCATGCTTATATTTTTGTTACATCATATTCTTATTTCACATTTAGCCTGTGTTATGTTCCAGCAAGAAATACCGTATGGACTCTTTCTTCGCCGACAGAATTGCACGGAAATCGCTTGACCTGTACAACAGTCTTCCGAAGAAAGGAAAGCCGGTTAAAGATAAGGAGTGGACTTTGTTGTCGAGCATTGTCATGTCCCTGGGTGGTGAGCTGACTGTAGTAGCCATGGCAACAGGGACTAAATGTTTAGGCCAGAGTGAACTATCACCGAGAGGAGATTTGGTCAACGATAGCCATGCCGAGGTGAGTTGTGCTTCAACAAATTTTGTTGCTGATGGATTTCAATATGTATAATGTTATTATTTTGGTTATTGCGATTAATCTACTAAATTTATTTACTAATTAATATTTTATTTTTGGTCGTCTGTGAGAAATATTTAATTTTATAAAAGTGTTTTCGTGACAGTTCTACTTGTAGACATATTTAAACTAGGCCCTACCAGTTAAACTCTCGATGTGTTCTAACATAGACTGTCGCTGTTTTGTGTACATTTTAAGTTTATTTATGTATTGGTTTACGGAATGCCCATTTTCATACAGTACATAGAATGAAGTATTATGATCCACATGCACTAACTAATAAATAATAACTAGTACTTTTAACAATTAAATTCAATATACATATTCAACTTATTCGATACAAATTAACTAGCAATTTTAACTATAACGAGATCTATGAAGTACGCTGACGTGAGGGAAGTGAATTTCCGCATTAAAACCTTAAAATGATCAAATAAAGGATTTAAACCATCACTGGTAACATTTTTTTGAAAATTAAAAGATTTTATTTTTTGGCTGTTTTGATGCTTCTGGCTATATTTAAATTTACTAATAGGATGCCAATGTTGTACATTATAAAGTTAGAAGGAGGTATTGTCGGGATAACAAGTTGGTATAGGGGTATGGGGGGGTGATAAAACGATATTAAGATATGAAAAACAGCCTTTTCTAGTATAAAATCCCCATAAGACAACGCACTGTATTTTGACAATTAACATTTTCTTTGATAACTCAGTAAGTACTTGTGATAGAATGATGAGGGAGGGCTTAATTTCTTTGGATTTTTACGTACAATAAGTTAATGTGCAATAATTGTACATTTGGGGCTTTTCTGACCCTTTTTGGGCCCAAGAACTCAAAACTTGAAAACTTAAAATTCCCAATAAAGGGGGTTAGAGTTTTCCGATAGTTTTGCCCAACGAACTTGTCCAACTGATTATAAAAAGGAATGTCTCTACCAAATTTGAAGTAAATCGAATAAAAATTGTGACCGCTAGAGTGCGAACACATATATATATATGTACAACGTTTTTAGAGAACCCTCAGAACGTGTTCAGGGGGTCACGTTAGGAACTTCTATGGTAGTCCCGGGCTTAAGTCTCACCGTGCGGGTCATGCTAATAGTTCACGTTCCCATAGGAAATTCACTAATAATGGTTCAAAAACAATCTTCAACCCAATCTTAAACTAATATGCATGGATTTCAATCATCCCAGAAAAAACTCAGAGCTATAATTTAAGACCAGTTGTTTGACTAGGATAGTTGGTGCTGAATTACATTTTATGCCAGCGAAATAAAGTGGGGTGAATCGGCCAGATTGTTTTAAGCCTTCTAAGGATTGTGCTTTACATTCAACTCCACTTAATAAAAATCATAATATAGATTTAAAATTGAAAGCTCTTGCAAAACTTAATCAACAGTAGGATTACTCAGAGATGTGTGATACGGTCGTGTATCACAGTGCCGTACTTATCAACATAAAATAACGTAACGCGATACACATATCACTTATATTGAATCGTTTTTGACATAACATGTCATTCAGCTTCCACTGAAATAAACGGGGGCTAGATTGTTAAATCAAAGTGATATTTTAAATAATTAAAGTGTATGTTTCAAATATGAATACTGACGAGTTAATTTATAAAAGCATTTCTGCAAAAATAAAAGCAAATAGTTATAGATATCCTGCCAAAATTATAGTTTCATCTTCCGATACAAATTAATGATATCATGTATTGTTTTACGCAATACTCGATATGACATGATATAACACACTTCACCAGGCGTAATTAAATAATTTAAAATTGATAGTTTAATTTGAACTAAGTTTATCTTCATTCAATATTTTCTTACAATAAAGGAATTTATATATGATCCTTATATTAACTTTTTAAGTATCTCAAATGGTATAATGATTTGAGAATGAGTGAAATTTAATTTCTATTATTTACATATTGTTGACCAGTCTGTGTTTTTTCAAGGGTTTTGTTCAGCTTTTTGGCATGGGTATATTTCAGAAAACGTCATATATTCTCCATTTTTAGGTATTATGCAGACGATGTTTCCTGAGATATCTGTATGATCAGATTTACAAGTTTAAAAATACAGGCTCGTCCGAAGTAATTGTCGGCTATGATGAAAAGAACAGATACAAAATCAATCCTAGTATAACGTTCCATTTCTTTACCAGTCATGTACCTTGTGGAGATGCATCTATTATTCCGAAATCAATAAACGTTGGGAAAAGAAAACATGAAACTGAGACAGAGAACATGACAAAACGACAAAAAGTAGATGTTGCTGAAGTACATGATGATGCAGCAAATGAAGATTGCTCGAGAACAGGTAAACTCAAACTCATCGTTAACCTCAGATAACCATTACTCAGGTATCCATTACCCAGGTAACCATTACTCAGGTTACCATTACTAGGTAACCATTACTCAGGTAACCATTACTCAGGTATCCATTACTCAGGTAACCATTACTCAGTTAACCATTACTCAGGTATCCATTAATCAGGTAACCATTACCCAGGTATCCATTACTCAGGTTACCATTACTCAGGTAACCATTACTCAGGTAACCATTATTCAGGTAACCATGCTTTTAATCTTTTGAACATTTGTCTAAATCTTAAATACAGCAGCAAAATGCCTTGTAGTTCCTGCAGATCTATTATCTTTTATTGGACTGTGCTAGATTTTATTACTTGCAGCCGCTATTTGAGAATTAAAAGGCTTAAACTACTTCTTAGCCTTATTATAATCATGGGGAAAAGGAAATGCAGGTTTACTTCAGGTCTATGTGTGCAGGTTCAAACAGGCCAAAAAGAGATTTTGTAGTTTGAACCGCAAGTTCATAATACTGTACTTTACTATCAGATCCTGTAGCTGTCAATTCCTGTGATAATTTTCACCCAGTTGGTGAAATTGATTATGTTACAGTAACTTTTTCATATCTATTTCTTTAATACTATGAGCGTCTGTGGTGCATAATTGTTTAAAAACGATTGCATTGATTGTTTTCCAGTTTTGCACAGGTTTACGGCACAGGAAAAATTACAAGTTTAAATATTTTTTAAATCCAGCCGTTAGAGTTTTGCTGCTCTACTTTACAAAATCTTAATGTTAATATTAAAACAACACTTACACAGTTGTCTTTTAAACTAATTAATTGTGTTAACAATTTAAGTTATTTGTTAAGTGTCAACACAGTGTTAACTACATTTAACTTAGTGCAACAAATGATGTCCTCATATCCTTCTAGTCTCCAATCCAAAGAATTCCGTCCCAATCCGTCTCAATCCGTAGGAATTATTGATTGCTACGAATATTTTCCAAAATGTTAATTTACATTCCCTGATGATCTGGTTCATATTTTTAACAGTAGTGGTTCTTCTGTATAATTTATTTTCACTCATTTATTAGTATTTTACATAAACCCCGAAAGAGTTAAGCTTTGTAAAATTAAAGGTTAGCTGGCTTACCGTTTAGGGCCCGGTGGTTCTGGGGTGCACAGAGTGTTTTTTGGGATGTTATTTGAATTTAACGAGTCTGTGCAGTTGAAGGAGTTTAAAACTGGTACTTGCGTATGAGACACTGAGTTTATTGATGATAGTTTAAATTTTACACAAATACAGTAGACGCTCGCTAATCCAGCACGTTCAGGACTTTGGTGGTGCTGGATTACCGAAAATGCCAGATTACTGAACGCCGTCTAAAAATAGCCGTTATTGCGAGAATAGCGGAAATACTGCTAAAATAGCGTGTCAAAAGGAAATCATTGGTTAGCGGGCTATTATTCCGTGTTTTATTGTGCTTTCTCTGATTTCGGTAGTGATGGAAAATGTTAAAAACAAAACAACATTTCAACCAGAAAATAGATTTACAGTATTATATTTGCATACATACAGTACAGTTACTGCTGCCGATTACCCGCGAAGTCACCGATCGCGCTCGAGCTCTGCTAAATGCGTCCAAAGGCTTAAACAGTGAATGAACATTTTTTTAGAACCCTTTGACCGATGCCGGATTATTGAAAGTGCAGGACCATCGAATGCCGGATTAGAGGGCTTTTACTGCATTGTCTAAGAGGAGTGATGATATGAATGTGAAATAGTTAGAGAATGTTTAAGAATGAAAAGTATATTTATAAGATGCTTTTGGGGGTGACTCGTTCAAAATTAAAATCGACACTACCCGCGAACAGAGCGTTCTCTTTGGACCCCCTCCACAATTTAGACATAAAAGGCGGAGATGTCACCAAAACAATGCCTTTGCTCGCAATCATTTACCTTGAAGTTGTGTCGGTCATCATAGCACACAGAACTCTCAAAAACACAAGTTAAATATTTTGATTAATTTTAAACTTTTTTGAAGGTGGGAGAGAGGATTGAAAAGTGAACTTGTGTTTTATCAGTGTTTTTACTTTCTCCCCCTATACATAGTATATGGAGAAAGTATTGTTTTCTTAAAAATTTTCGAATTTGAGTTTTTAGTGGAAATATTTGTTTTGGTGCTCCCTGAACCCAAAAAAGTGGTTTTTACGTGATGTCTGTCTGTGTGTGTGTGTGTGTGTGTGTGTGTGTGTGTGTGTGTGTGTGTGTGTGTCTGTGTGGATGTTTACAGAGCAGAGCCCTAACCTATGGGCCGATTTTTATGAAATTTGGTATGTAGGTACTAATCCACGATATCTCCAGGCGTTTTTTTCATTTTTTTGGATTTTTGATTTTTAAGGGTAATTATCCCCCAAAAACCGCCAAAAAACATGAAAAATCCAAATTTCTCAAAAACGGCTCTAACGATTTTGATTAAACTTTCGTGGTTTGTAGAACTTTAGGTTTGCAACAAAATGACACCACCCGCATTTCTTGAAAAATTTGGGTTCAGAAATTACAGGACTTAAAACATCCAAAATTCAATTTTTTGGATTTTTTATAAAAAATCATAAATGTTAAAAAAGATTACTATTCACCATTAAAAATAGCTCAAAAAACTAAATAAATTAGTATTTTAAATTACTATTCTACAATTGCTAGTTACGGAGAAAATTGAAATTTTCATTTAGCGGTAAACACAGTACGTTGTCCAATGTTATTCTTATGGGGAATACAAATATAACTATTTCTCTCTTATTTACTGATCAATTTCATTAAAATTTGATATGCAGGTCAAGTTAGCATTGACCAACAGATGATGTTCGAAATGTGTTGCTATTTAACCCTGGGGGGGCAAGGGGGCATTTCCCCTCTCAAAACCACTGTGTGTAGCAACGGACTCTATAGTGCCTCCCAAAAAGGGATTTGGGTGGATATTTCTGAAAGCAACTATTTTAGACAATTTTCTGTACATTTATCTATACTTCATATTCTATATTTAGTAAATAACAAAAATATTTTTGTCATTAAATTTTGGTTAAAAGGGAAAAAGGGAGAAAGTATGTGTCAGTTTCCTGATACCGTTTATTTGTTTCTATGTTGGCCTACACACCTTCAAGCTAAGCCAGCTGTATCCCTTTCACTTGTAACATGTTGAATGAACTTTTACAGCAAGAAACTCACTCATACTAAACTATCCTACTATATCAGTGAAAAAATCAACTTTTTACCTTTCAGTATTCAGTTGTGTTGCGCTAGGCTACATGTTTCGAGGCAACAACCACATCTTCAGAGGGCAATAATGTTTTGAATGATAAAACATTATTGCCCTCTGCCAAGCAAACTCATTGTTCAAAACTATTATCAAAAAAGATAAAAACCAGAAAACAGCTGACCACACATCCCTGTCACATGACCTTCAATGATTCTCCAGTCGCCGCCGGTATGACCTAGCATGCACACACCGCGACGGAAGTAAATAGGTACCAAAAAATGACCGGTCTTGTTTTTAATTGTGATGTGTATATGTTAATGTATCTCTTTATGTTGTTGTGTTTCAATTTTAAATTCATGTGACAAATCCACTTGAAGATGCTACCTGTAGATTTGCCTGTTGTTAAGAGACATGTAGCCTAGCGCAACACACTTGAAAGGTAAAAAATGTATTTTATCACTGAAATAAACATCAATACTGAGTAGTAGGAAAATGAATGCAGATATCCTTCTATGTTATGTTTTTGCATTATACATAACACAATTTCTGTATTCATTGCACATTAATGAGTATTCCGACACTTCGCAGGTGACGAGGAGAGCATCGGTGACATAGACTGGGAGACGGAGGTAGGGCAGGACATCCACCGGACGGGGGCCAAGTGTGTGGCGGGGGCCGACCCTAGGATGGCGGGGGCCGGGTACCACACTGTAGGGGTGGTCAGGACCAAGCCCGGGCGGGGGGACCCGACTCTCTCAGTGTCCTGCAGCGACAAGCTGGCTCGCTGGGTAGCTTGCGGTTTACAGGTACAGCTAAAAAAAGTAAAGTTTGTGTAATCTTCAGGCCAAGGTCTGTAGTCAGAGTTTTCATATTGCACTAGTGACTCTGACATGACCAACGGCTCAACGTGACTTCTGAAAAAACTGTGCTTCGGAAGGCACGTTTAGCCGTTGGTCCCGACTGCCACTGGACAGTCCGAGTTTCAAAAGTCTCATGGATTTCACCAGGAATTGAACCCAGGTCTTTTGGGCGGTAGGCCAGTACTCAACTCACTCAGCTATGAAATTTGAAATGTTTCGTTGATAAAACAGGATGTAGGCTTATTAAAAACCATCTTACATCACTTTGAAAAACTAATGTTTTGACCCCAACTTCCTCTCTGTGAGATTTCATTCAAACATGTGGTTCACTGGTCAGATTTATTGTTTTTCGTACCACCTCACGCCTGTTTAGGGTGCACTGCTGTCCCTTATAGTGAGCCGTCCTGTGGTGGTCGGTGGTGGGGGGCCGTACAGCCGAGCAGTGCTGGAGAGAGCTGTCGTCACCCTCACTGCCCCAGTGTGACAATGACCACCTCACGCTTGTGTAGGGTGCACTGCTGTCCTTGGTGTTGAGACGTCCTGTGCTGCTCCACTCTGTGGTAGTCGGTGGTGGGGGCCGTACAGCCGAGCAGTGCTGGAGAGAGCTGTCGTCACCCTCACTGCCCCAGTGTGACAATGACCACCTCACGCTTGTGTAGGGTGCACTGCTGTCCCTGGTGTTGAGCCGTCCTGTGCTGCTCCACTCTGTGGTGGTCGGTGGTGGGGGGGCCATACAGCCGAGCAGTGCTGGAGAGAGCTGTCGTCACCCTCACTGCCCCAGTGTGACAATGACCACCTCACGCTTGTGTAGGGTGCACTGCTGTCCCTGGTGTTGAGTCGTCCTGTGCTGCTCCACTCTGTGGTGGTCGGTGGTGGGGGGGCCATACAGCCGAGCAGTGCTGGAGAGAGCTGTCGTCACCCTCACTGCCCCAGTGTGACAATGACCACCTCACGCTTGTGTAGGGTGCACTGCTGTCCTTGGTGTTGAGCCGTCCTGTGCTGCTCCACTCTGTGGTGGTCGGTGGTGGGGGGGCCATACAGCCGAGCAGTGCTGGAGAGAGCTGTCGTCACCCTCACTGCCCCAGTGTGACAATGACCACCTCACGCTTGTGTAGGGTACACTGGTGTTCTTGGTGTTGAGCCGTCCTGTGCTGCTCCACTCTGTGGTGGTCGGTGGTGGGGGGGCCATACAGCCGAGCAGTGCTGGAGAGAGCTGTCGTCACCCTCACTGCCCCAGTGTGACAATGACCACCTCACGCTTGTGTAGGGTGCACTGCTGTCCTTGGTGTTGAGCCGTCCTGTGCTGCTCCACTCTGTGGTGGTCGGTGGTGGGGGGGCCATACAGCCGAGCAGTGCTGGAGAGAGCTGTCGTCACCCTCACTGCCCCAGTGTGACAATGACCACCTCACGCTTGTGTAGGGTGCACTGCTGTCCTTGGTGTTGAGTCGTCCTGTGCTGCTCCACTCTGTGGTGGTCGGTGGTGGGGGGGCCATACAGCCGAGCAGTGCTGGAGAGAGCTGTCGTCACCCTCACTGCCCCAGTGTGACAATGACCACCTCACGCTTGTGTAGGGTGCACTGCTGTCCCTGGTGTTGAGTCGTCCTGTGCTGCTCCACTCTGTGGTGGTCGGTGGTGGGGGGGCCATACAGCCGAGCAGTGCTGGAGAGAGCTGTCGTCACCCTCACTGCCCCAGTGGGACAATGACCACCTCACGCTTGTGTAGGGTACACTGGTGTTCTTGGTGTTGAGCCGTCCTGTGCTGCTCTACTCTGTGGTGGTCGGTGGTGGGGGGGCCATACAGCCGAGCAGTGCTGGAGAGAGCTGTCGTTACCCTCACTGCCCCAGTGTGACAATGACCACCTCACGCTTGTGTAGGGTGCACTGCTGTCCTTGGTGTTGAGACGTCCTGTGCTGCTCCACTCTGTGGTAGTCGGTGGTGGGGGCCGTACAGCCGAGCAGTGCTGGAGAGAGCTGTCGTCACCCTCACTGCCCCAGTGTGACAATGACCACCTCACGCTTGTGTAGGGTGCACTGCTGTCCCTGGTGTTGAGCAGTCCTGTGCTGCTCCAATCTGTGGTGGTCGGTGGTGGGGGCCGTACAGCCGAGCAGTGCTGGAGAGAGCTGTCGTCACCCTCACTGCCCCAGTGTGACAATGACCACCTCACGCTTGTGTAGGGTGCACTGCTGTCCCTGGTGTTGAGCCGTCCTGTGCTGCTCCACTCTGTGGTGGTCGGTGGTGGGGGCCGTACAGCCGAGCAGTGCTGGAGAGAGCTGTCGTCACCCTCACTGCCCCAGTGTGACAATGACCACCTCACGCTTGTGTAGGGTGCACTGCTGTCCTTGGTGTTGAGCCGTCATGTGCTGCTCCACTCTGTGGTGGTCGGTGGTGGGGGGGCCATACAGCCGAGCAGTGCTGGAGAGAGCTGTCGTCACCCTCACTGCCCCAGTGTGACAATGACCACCTCACGCTTGTGTAGGGTGCACTGCTGTCCTTGGTGTTGAGACGTCCTGTGCTGCTCCACTCTGTGGTGGTCGGTGGTGGGGGGCCGTACAGCCGAGCAGTGCTGGAGAGAGCTGTCGTCACCCTCACTGCCCCAGTGTGACAATGACCACCTCACGCTTGTGTAGGGTGCACTGCTGTCCTTGGTGTTGAGCCGTCCTGTGCTGCTCCACTCTGTGGTGGTCGGTGGTGGGGGGGCCATACAGCCGAGCAGTGCTGGAGAGAGCTGTCGTCACCCTCACTGCCCCAGTGTGACAATGACCACCTCACGCTTGTGTAGGGTGCACTGCTGTCCCTGGTGTTGAGCCGTCCTGTGCTGCTCCACTCTGTGGTGGTCGGTGGTGGGGGGTCGTACAGCCGAGCAGTGCTGGAGAGAGCTGTCGTCACCCTCACTGCCCCAGTGTGACAATGACCACCTCACGCTTGTGTAGGGTGCACTGCTGTCCTTGGTGTTGAGCCGTCCTGTGCTGCTCCACTCTGTAGTGGTCGGTGGTGGAGGCCGTACAGCCGAGCAGTGCTGGAGAGAGCTGTCGTCACCCTCACTGCCCCAGTGTGACAATGACCACCTCACGCTTGTGTAGGGTGCACTGCTGTCCTTGGTGTTGAGCCGTCCTGTGCTGCTCCACTCTGTAGTGGTCGGTGGTGGGGGTCGTACAGCTGAGCAGTGCTGGAGAGAGCTGTCGTCACCCTCACTGCCCCAGTGTGACAATGACCACCTCACGCTTGTGTAGGGTGCACTGCTGTCCTTGGTGTTGAGCCGTCCTGTGCTGCTCCACTCTGTGGTGGTCGGTGGTGGGGGCCGTACAGCCGAGCAGTGCTGGAGAGAGCTGTCGTCACCCTCACTGCCCCAGTGGGACAATGACCACCTCACGCTTGTGTAGGGTCCACTGGTGTTCTTGGTGTTGAGCCGTCCTGTGCTGCTCTACTCTGTGGTGGTCGGTGGTGGGGGGGCCATACAGCCGAGCAGTGCTGGAGAGAGCTGTCGTCACCCTCACTGCCGAAGCCACAGCAATCTGTGGGGGTCGTTGGTGTAGAATTGGAGCAGCCGTCCTGTGCTGCTCCAATCTGTGGTGATCGGTTGTGTTGGCCCGCACAGCTGAGCAGTGCTGGAGAGAGCTGTCGTCACCCTCACTGCCCCAGTGTGACAATGACCACCTCACGCTTGTGTAGGGTGCACTGCTGTCCTTGGTGTTGAGCCGTCCTGTGCTGCTCCAATCTGTGGTGATCGGTTGTGTTGGCCCGCACAGCTGAGCAGTGCTGGAGAGAGCTGTCGTCACCCTCACTGCCCCAGTGTGACAATGACCACCTCACGCTTGTGTAGGGTGCACTGCTGTCCTTGGTGTTGAGCCGTCCTGTGCTGCTCCAATCTGTGGTGATCGGTTGTGTTGGCCCGCACAGCTGAGCAGTGCTGGAGAGAGCTGTCGTCACCCTCACTGCCCCAGTGTGACAATGACCACCTCACGCTTGTGTAGGGTGCACTGCTGTCCTTGGTGTTGAGCCGTCCTGTGCTGCTCCACTCTGTGGTGGTCGGTGGTGGGGGCCGTACAGCCGAGCAGTGCTGGAGAGAGCTGTCGTCACCCTCACTGCCCCAGTGTGACAATGACCACCTCACGCTTGTGTAGGGTGCACTGCTGTCCTTGGTGTTGAGCCGTCCTGTGCTGCTCCAATCTGTGGTGATCGGTTGTGTTGGCCCGCACAGCTGAGCAGTGCTGGAGAGAGCTGTCGTCACCCTCACTGCCCCAGTGTGACAATGACCACCTCACGCTTGTGTAGGGTGCACTGCTGTCCTTGGTGTTGAGCCGTCCTGTGCTGCTCCAATCTGTGGTGATCGGTTGTGTTGGCCCGCACAGCTGAGCAGTGCTGGAGAGAGCTGTTGTCACCCTCACTGCCCCAGTGTGACAATGACCACCTCACGCTTGTGTAGGGTGCACTGCTGTCCTTGGTGTTGAGCCGTCCTGTGCTGCTCCAATCTGTGGTGATCGGTTGTGTTGGCCCGCACAGCTGAGCAGCGCTGGAGAGAGCTGTCGTCACCCTCACTGCCCCAGTGTGACAATGACCACCTCACGCTTGTGTAGGGTGCACTGCTGTCCCTGGTGTTGAGTCGTCCTGTGCTGCACCAATCTGTGGTGATCGGTTGTGTTGGCCCGCACAGCTGAGCAGTGCTGGAGAGAGCTGTTGTCACCCTCACTGCCCCAGTGTGACAATGACCACCTCACGCTTGTGTAGGGTTTACTGCTGTCCTTGGTGTTGAGCCGTCCTGTGCTGCTCCAATCTGTGGTGATCGGTTGTGTTGGCCCGCACAGCTGAGCAGTGCTGGAGAGAGCTGTCGTCACCCTCACTGCCCCAGTGTGACAATGACCACCTCACGCTTGTGTAGGGTGCACTGCTGTCCCTGGTGTTGAGTCGTCCTGTGCTGCTCCAATCTGTGGTGATCGGTTGTGTTGGCCCGCACAGCTGAGCAGTGCTGGAGAGAGCTGTCGTCACCCTCACTGCCCCAGTGTGACAATGACCACCTCACGCTTGTGTAGGGTGCACTGCTGTCCCTGGTGTTGAGTCGTCCTGTGCTGCTCCACTCTGTGGTGGTCGGTGGTGGGGGGGCCATACAGCCGAGCAGTGCTGGAGAGAGCTGTCGTCACCCTCACTGCCCCAGTGTGACAATGACCACCTCACGCTTGTGTAGGGTGCACTGCTGTCCTTGGTGTTGAGCCGTCCTGTGCTGCTCCACTCTGTGGTGGTCGGTGGTGGGGGGTCGTACAGCCGAGCAGTGCTGGAGAGAGCTGTTGTCACCCTCACTGCCCCAGTGTGACAATGACCACCTCACGCTTGTGTAGGGTGCACTGCTGTCCTTGGTGTTGAGCCGTCCTGTGCTGCTCCACTCTGTGGTGGTCGGTGGTGGGGGCCGTACAGCCGAGCAGTGCTGGAGAGAGCTGTCGTCACCCTCACTGCCCCAGTGTGACAATGACTACCTCACGCTTGTGTAGGGTGCACTGCTGTCCTTGGTGTTGAGCCGTCCTATGCTGCTCCACTCTGTGGTGGTCGGTGGTGGGGGCCGTACAGCCGAGCAGTGCTGGAGAGAGCTGTCGTCACCCTCACTGCCCCAGTGTGAGAATGACCACCTCACGCTTGTGTAGGGTGCACTGCTGTCCTTGGTGTTGAGCCGTCCTATGCTGCTCCACTCTGTGGTGGTCGGTGGTGGGGGCCGTACAGCCGAGCAGTGCTGGAGAGAGCTGTCGTCACCCTCACTGCCCCAGTGTGACAATGACCACCTCACGCTTGTGTAGGGTGCACTGCTGTCCTTGGTGTTGAGCCGTCCTGTGCTGCTCCAATCTGTGGTGATCGGTTGTGTTGGCCCGCACAGCTGAGCAGTGCTGGAGAGAGCTGTCGTCACCCTCACTGCCCAAGTGTGACAATGACCACCTCACGCTTGTGTAGGGTTTACTGCTGTCCTTGGTGTTGAGCCGTCCTGTGCTGCTCCAATCTGTGGTGATCGGTTGTGTTGGCCCGCACAGCTGAGCAGTGCTGGAGAGAGCTGTCGTCACCCTCACTGCCCCAGTGTGACAATGACCACCTCACGCTTGTGTAGGGTGCACTGCTGTCCCTGGTGTTGAGTCGTCCTGTGCTGCTCCAATCTGTGGTGATCGGTTGTGTTGGCCCGCACAGCTGAGCAGTGCTGGAGAGAGCTGTCGTCACCCTCACTGCCCCAGTGTGACAATGACCACCTCACGCTTGTGTAGGGTGCACTGCTGTCCCTGGTGTTGAGTCGTCCTGTGCTGCTCCACTTTGTGGTGGTCGGTGGTGGGGGGGCCATACAGCCGAGCAGTGCTGGAGAGAGCTGTCGTCACCCTCACTGCCCCAGTGTGACAATGACCACCTCACGCTTGTGTAGGGTGCACTGCTGTCCTTGGTGTTGAGCCGTCCTGTGCTGCTCCACTCTGTGGTGGTCGGTGGTGGGGGGTCGTACAGCCGAGCAGTGCTGGAGAGAGCTGTTGTCACCCTCACTGCCCCAGTGTGACAATGACCACCTCACGCTTGTGTAGGGTGCACTGCTGTCCTTGGTGTTGAGCCGTCCTGTGCTGCTCCACTCTGTGGTGGTCGGTGGTGGGGGCCGTACAGCCGAGCAGTGCTGGAGAGAGCTGTCGTCACCCTCACTGCCCCAGTGTGACAATGACCACCTCACGCTTGTGTAGGGTGCACTGCTGTCCTTGGTGTTGAGCCGTCCTATGCTGCTCCACTCTGTGGTGGTCGGTGGTGGGGGCCGTACAGCCGAGCAGTGCTGGAGAGAGCTGTCGTCACCCTCACTGCCCCAGTGTGAGAATGACCACCTCACGCTTGTGTAGGGTGCACTGCTGTCCTTGGTGTTGAGCCGTCCTATGCTGCTCCACTCTGTGGTGGTCGGTGGTGGGGGCCGTACAGCCGAGCAGTGCTGGAGAGAGCTGTCGTCACCCTCACTGCCCCAGTGTGACAATGACCACCTCACGCTTGTGTAGGGTGCACTGCTGTCCTTGGTGTTGAGCCGTCCTGTGCTGCTCCAATCTGTGGTGATCGGTTGTGTTGGCCCGCACAGCTGAGCAGTGCTGGAGAGAGCTGTCGTCACCCTCACTGCCCAAGTGTGACAATGACCACCTCACGCTTGTGTAGGGTGCACTGCTGTCCTTGGTGTTGAGCCGTCCTGTGCTGCTCCAATCTGTGGTGATCGGTTGTGTTGGCCCGCACAGCTGAGCAGTGCTGGAGAGAGCTGTCGTCACCCTCACTGCCCCAGTGTGACATTGACCACCTCACGCTTGTGTAGGGTGCACTGCTGTCCTTGGTGTTGAGCCGTCCTGTGCTGCTCCAATCTGTGGTGATCGGTTGTGTTGGCCCGCACAGCTGAGCACTGCTGGAGAGAGCTGTCGTCACCCTCACTGCCCCAGTGTGACAATGACCACCTCACGCTTCTGTAGGGTGCACTGCTGTCCTTGGTGTTGAGCCGTCCTATGCTGCTCCACTCTGTGGTGGTCGGTGGTGGGGGCCGTACAGCCGAGCAGTGCTGGAGAGAGCTGTCGTCACCCTCACTGCCCCAGTGTGAGAATGACCACCTCACGCTTGTGTAGGGTGCACTGCTGTCCTTGGTGTTGAGCCGTCCTATGCTGCTCCACTCTGTGGTGGTCGGTGGTGGGGGCCGTACAGCCGAGCAGTGCTGGAGAGAGCTGTCGTCACCCTCACTGCCCCAGTGTGACAATGACCACCTCACGCTTGTGTAGGGTGCACTGCTGTCCTTGGTGTTGAGCCGTCCTGTGCTGCTCCAATCTGTGGTGATCGGTTGTGTTGGCCCGCACAGCTGAGCAGTGCTGGAGAGAGCTGTCGTCACCCTCACTGCCCAAGTGTGACAATGACCACCTCACGCTTGTGTAGGGTTTACTGCTGTCCTTGGTGTTGAGCCGTCCTGTGCTGCTCCAATCTGTGGTGATCGGTTGTGTTGGCCCGCACAGCTGAGCAGTGCTGGAGAGAGCTGTCGTCACCCTCACTGCCCCAGTGTGACAATGACCACCTCACGCTTGTGTAGGGTGCACTGCTGTCCCTGGTGTTGAGTCGTCCTGTGCTGCTCCAATCTGTGGTGATCGGTTGTGTTGGCCCGCACAGCTGAGCAGTGCTGGAGAGAGCTGTCGTCACCCTCACTGCCCCAGTGTGACAATGACCACCTCACGCTTGTGTAGGGTGCACTGCTGTCCCTGGTGTTGAGTCGTCCTGTGCTGCTCCACTTTGTGGTGGTCGGTGGTGGGGGGGCCATACAGCCGAGCAGTGCTGGAGAGAGCTGTCGTCACCCTCACTGCCCCAGTGTGACAATGACCACCTCACGCTTGTGTAGGGTGCACTGCTGTCCTTGGTGTTGAGCCGTCCTGTGCTGCTCCACTCTGTGGTGGTCGGTGGTGGGGGGTCGTACAGCCGAGCAGTGCTGGAGAGAGCTGTTGTCACCCTCACTGCCCCAGTGTGACAATGACCACCTCACGCTTGTGTAGGGTGCACTGCTGTCCTTGGTGTTGAGCCGTCCTGTGCTGCTCCACTCTGTGGTGGTCGGTGGTGGGGGCCGTACAGCCGAGCAGTGCTGGAGAGAGCTGTCGTCACCCTCACTGCCCCAGTGTGACAATGACCACCTCACGCTTGTGTAGGGTGCACTGCTGTCCTTGGTGTTGAGCCGTCCTATGCTGCTCCACTCTGTGGTGGTCGGTGGTGGGGGCCGTACAGCCGAGCAGTGCTGGAGAGAGCTGTCGTCACCCTCACTGCCCCAGTGTGAGAATGACCACCTCACGCTTGTGTAGGGTGCACTGCTGTCCTTGGTGTTGAGCCGTCCTATGCTGCTCCACTCTGTGGTGGTCGGTGGTGGGGGCCGTACAGCCGAGCAGTGCTGGAGAGAGCTGTCGTCACCCTCACTGCCCCAGTGTGACAATGACCACCTCACGCTTGTGTAGGGTGCACTGCTGTCCTTGGTGTTGAGCCGTCCTGTGCTGCTCCAATCTGTGGTGATCGGTTGTGTTGGCCCGCACAGCTGAGCAGTGCTGGAGAGAGCTGTCGTCACCCTCACTGCCCAAGTGTGACAATGACCACCTCACGCTTGTGTAGGGTGCACTGCTGTCCTTGGTGTTGAGCCGTCCTGTGCTGCTCCAATCTGTGGTGATCGGTTGTGTTGGCCCGCACAGCTGAGCAGTGCTGGAGAGAGCTGTCGTCACCCTCACTGCCCCAGTGTGACATTGACCACCTCACGCTTGTGTAGGGTGCACTGCTGTCCTTGGTGTTGAGCCGTCCTGTGCTGCTCCAATCTGTGGTGATCGGTTGTGTTGGCCCGCACAGCTGAGCACTGCTGGAGAGAGCTGTCGTCACCCTCACTGCCCCAGTGTGACAATGACCACCTCACGCTTCTGTAGGGTGCACTGCTGTCCTTGGTGTTGAGCCGTCCTGTGCTGCTGCAATCTGTGGTGATCGGTTGTGTTGGCCCACACAGCTGAGCAATGCTGGAGAGAGCTGTCGTCACCCTCACTGCCCCAGTGTGACAATGACCACCTCACGCTTGTGTAGGGTGCACTGCTGTCCTTGGTGTTGAGCCGTCCTGTGCTGCTCCAATCTGTGGTGATCGGTTGTGTTGGCCCGCACAGCTGAGCAGTGCTGGAGAGAGCTGTCGTCACCCTCACTGCCCCAGTGTGACAATGACCACCTCACGCTTGTGTAGCGTGCACTGCTGTCCTTGGTGTTGAGCCGTCCTGTGCTGCTCCAATCTGTGGTGATCGGTTGTGTTGGCCCGCACAGCTGAGCAGTGCTGGAGAGAGCTGTCGTCACCCTCACTGCCCCAGTGTAACAATGACCACCTCACGCTTGTGTAGGGTGCACTGCTGTCCCTGGTGTTGAGCCGTCCTGTGCTGCTCCAATCTGTTGTGGTCGGTTGTGTTGGCCCGCTCAGCTGAGCAGTGCTGGAGAGAGCTGTCGTCACCCTCACTGCCCCAGTGTGACAATGACCACCTCACGCTTGTGTAGGATGCACTGCTGTCCTTGGTGTTGAGCCGTCCTGTGCTGCTCCAATCTGTGGTGATCGGTTGTGTTGGCCCGCACAGCTGAGCAGTGCTGGAGAGAGCTGTCGTCACCCTCACTGCCCCAGTGTGACAATGACCACCTCACGCTTGTGTATGGTGCACTGCTGTCCTTGGTGTTGAGCCGTCCTGTGCTGCTCCAATCTGTGGTGATCGGTTGTGTTGGCCCGCACAGCTGAGCAGTGCTGGAGAGAGCTGTCGTCACCCTCACTGCCCCAGTGTGACAATGACCACCTCACGCTTGTGTAGGGTGCACTGCTGTCCTTGGGGTTGAGCCGTCCTGTGCTGCTCCAATCTGTGGTGTTCGGTTGTGTTGGCCCGCTCAGCTGAGCAGTGCTGGAGAGAGCTGTTGTCACCCTCACTGCCCCAGTGTGATAATGACCACCTCACGCTTGTGTAGGGTGCACTGCTGTCCTTGGTGTTGAGCCGTCCTGTGCTGCTCCAATCTGTGGTAATCGGTTGTGTTGGCCCGCACAGCTGAGCAGTGCTGGAGAGAGCTGTCGTCACCCTCACTGCCCCAGTGTGACAATGACCACCTCACGCTTGTGTAGGGTGCACTGCTGTCCTTGGTGTTGAGCCGTCCTGTGCTGCTCGACTCTGTGGTGGTCGGTGGTGGGGCCGTACAGCCGAGCAGTGCTGGAGAGAGCTGTCGTCACCCTCACTGCCCCAGTGGGACAATGACCACCTCACGCTTGTGTAGGGTACACTGGTGTTCTTGGTGTTGAGCCGTCCTGTGCTGCTCTACTCTGTGGTGGTCGGTGGTGGGGGGGCCATACAGCCGAGCAGTGCTGGAGAGAGCTGTCGTCACCCTCACTGCCGAAGCCACAGCAATCTGTGGGGGTCGTTGGTGTAGAATTGGAGCAGCCGTCCTGTGCTGCTCCAATCTGTGGTGATCGGTTGTGTTGGCCCGCACAGCTGAGCAGTGCTGGAGAGAGCTGTCGTCACCCTCACTGCCCCAGTGTGACAATGACCACCTCACGCTTGTGTAGGGTGCACTGCTGTCCCTTGTGTTGAGCCGTCCTGTGCTGCTCCAATCTGTGGTGATCGGTTGTGTTGGCCCGCACAGCTGAGCAGTGCTTGAGAGAGCTGTCGTCACCCTCACTGCCCCAGTGTGACAATGACCACCTCACGCTTGTGTAGGGTGCACTGCTGTCCCTGGTGTTGAGTCGTCCTGTGCTGCTCCACTCTGTGGTGGTCGGTGGTGGGGGGGCCATACAGCCGAGCAGTGCTGGAGAGAGCTGTCGTCACCCTCACTGCCCCAGTGTGACAATGACCACCTCACGCTTGTGTAGGGTGCACTGCTGTCCTTGGTGTTGAGCCGTCCTGTGCTGCTCCACTCTGTGGTGGTCGGTGGTGGGGGGTCGTACAGCCGAGCAGTGCTGGAGAGAGCTGTTGTCACCCTCACTGCCCCAGTGTGACAATGACCACCTCACGCTTGTGTAGGGTGCACTGCTGTCCTTGGTGTTGAGCCGTCCTGTGCTGCTCCACTCTGTGGTGGTCGGTGGTGGGGGCCGTACAGCCGAGCAGTGCTGGAGAGAGCTGTCGTCACCCTCACTGCCCCAGTGTGACAATGACCACCTCACGCTTGTGTAGGGTGCACTGCTGTCCTTGGTGTTGAGCCGTCCTATGCTGCTCCACTCTGTGGTGGTCGGTGGTGGGGGCCGTACAGCCGAGCAGTGCTGGAGAGAGCTGTCGTCACCCTCACTGCCCCAGTGGGACAATGACCACCTCACGCTTGTGTAGGGTACACTGGTGTTCTTGGTGTTGAGCCGTCCTGTGCTGCTCCAATCTGTGGTGATCGGTTGTGTTGGCCCGCACAGCTGAGCAGTGCTGGAGAGAGCTGTCGTCGCCCTCACTGCCCCAGTGTGACAATGACCACCTCACGCTTGTGTAGGGTGCACTGCTGTCCTTGGTGTTGAGCCGTCCTGTGCTGCTCCACTCTGTGGTGGTCGGTGGTGGGGGCCGTACAGCCGAGCAGTGCTGGAGAGAGCTGTCGTCACCCTCACTGCCCCAGTGTGACATTGACCACCTCACGCTTGTGTAGGGTGCACTGCTGTCCTTGGTGTTGAGCCGTCCTGTGCTGCTCCAATCTGTGGTGATCGGTTGTGTTGGCCCGCACAGCTGAGCAGTGCTGGAGAGAGCTGTCGTCACCCTCACTGCCCCAGTGTGACAATGACCACCTCACGCTTGTGTAGGGTGCACTGCTGTCCTTGGTGTTGAGCCGTCCTATGCTGCTCCAATCTGTGGTGATCGGTTGTGTTGGCCCGCACAGCTGAGCAGTGCTGGAGAGAGCTGTCGTCACCCTCACTGCCCCAGTGTGACATTGACCACCTCACGCTTGTGTAGGGTGCACTGCTGTCCTTGGTGTTGAGCCGTCCTGTGCTGCTCCAATCTGTGGTGATCGGTTGTGTTGGCCCGCACAGCTGAGCAGTGCTGGAGAGAGCTGTCGTCACCCTCACTGCCCCAGTGTGACAATGACCACCTCAAGCTTGTGTAGGGTGCACTGCTGTCCTTGGTGTTGAGCCGTCCTGTGCTGCTCCACTCTGTGGTGGTCGGTGGTGGGGGCCGTACAGCCGAGCAGTGCTGGAGAGAGCGGTCGTCACCCTCACTGCCCCAGTGTGACAATGACCACCTCACGCTTGTGTAGGGTACACTGGTGTTCTTGGTGTTGAGCCGTCCTGTGCTGCTCCAATCTGTGGTGATCGGTTGTGTTGGCCCGCACAGCTGAGCAGTGCTGGAGAGAGCTGTCGTCGCCCTCACTGCCCCAGTGTGACAATGACCACCTCACGCTTGTGTAGGGTGCACTGCTGTCCTTGGTGTTGAGCCGTCCTGTGCTGCTCCACTCTGTGGTGGTCGGTGGTGGGGGCCGTACAGCCGAGCAGTGCTGGAGAGAGCTGTCGTCACCCTCACTGCCCCAGTGTGACATTGACCACCTCACGCTTGTGTAGGGTGCACTGCTGTCCTTGGTGTTGAGCCGTCCTGTGCTGCTCCAATCTGTGGTGATCGGTTGTGTTGGCCCGCACAGCTGAGCAGTGCTGGAGAGAGCTGTCGTCACCCTCACTGCCCCAGTGTGACAATGACCACCTCACGCTTGTGTAGGGTGCACTGCTGTCCTTGGTGTTGAGCCGTCCTATGCTGCTCCAATCTGTGGTGATCGGTTGTGTTGGCCCGCACAGCTGAGCAGTGCTGGAGAGAGCTGTCGTCACCCTCACTGCCCCAGTGTGACATTGACCACCTCACGCTTGTGTAGGGTGCACTGCTGTCCTTGGTGTTGAGCCGTCCTGTGCTGCTCCAATCTGTGGTGATCGGTTGTGTTGGCCCGCACAGCTGAGCAGTGCTGGAGAGAGCTGTCGTCACCCTCACTGCCCCAGTGTGACAATGACCACCTCAAGCTTGTGTAGGGTGCACTGCTGTCCTTGGTGTTGAGCCGTCCTGTGCTGCTCCACTCTGTGGTGGTCGGTGGTGGGGGCCGTACAGCCGAGCAGTGCTGGAGAGAGCGGTCGTCACCCTCACTGCCCCAGTGTGACAATGACCACCTCACGCTTGTGTAGGGTGCACTGCTGTCCTTGGTGTTGAGCCGTCCTGTGCTGCTCCACTCTGTGGTGGTCGGTGGTGGGGGCCGTACAGCCGAGCAGTGCTGGAGAGAGCTGTCGTCACCCTCACTGCCCCAGTGGGACAATGACCACCTCACGCTTGTGTAGGGTACACTGGTGTTCTTGGTGTTGAGCCGTCCTGTGCTGCTCTACTCTGTGGTGGTCGGTGGTGGGGGGGCCATACAGCCGAGCAGTGCTGGAGAGAGCTGTCGTCACCCTCACTGCCGAAGCCACAGCAATCTGTGGGGGTCGTTGGTGTAGAATTGGAGCTGCCGTCCTGTGCTGCTCCAATCTGTGGTGATCGGTTGTGTTGGCCCGCACAGCTGAGCAGTGCTGGAGAGAGCTGTCGTCACCCTCACTGCCCCAGTGTGACAATGACCACCTCACGCTTGTGTAGGGTGCACTGCTGTCCTTGGTGTTGAGCCGTCCTGTGCTGCTCCAATCTGTCGTGATCGGTTGTGTTGGCCCGCACAGCTGAGCAGTGCTGGAGAGAGCTGTCGTCACCCTCACTGCCCCAGTGTGACAATGACCACCTCACGCTTGTGTAGGGTGCACTGCTGTCCTTGGTGTGGAGCCGTCTTGTGCTGCTCGACTCTGTGGTGGTCGGTGGTGGGGGCCGTACAGCCGAGCAGTGCTGGAGAGAGCTGTCGTCACCCTCACTGCCCCAGTGGGACAATGACCACCTCACGCTTGTGTAGGGTACACTGGTGTTCTTGGTGTTGAGCCGTCCTGTGCTGCTCTACTCTGTGGTGGTCGGTGGTGGGGGGGCCATACAGCCGAGCAGTGCTGGAGAGAGCTGTCGTCACCCTCACTGCCGAAGCCACAGCAATCTGTGGGGGTCGTTGGTGTAGAATTGGAGCAGCCGTCCTGTGCTGCTCCAATCTGTGGTGATCGGTTGTGTTGGCCCGCACAGCTGAGCAGTGCTGGAGAGAGCTGTCGTCACCCTCACTGCCCCAGTGTGACAATGACCACCTCACGCTTGTGTAGGGTGCACTGCTGTCCCTTGTGTTGAGCCGTCCTGTGCTGCTCCAATCTGTGGTGATCGGTTGTGTTGGCCCGCACAGCTGAGCAGTGCTTGAGAGAGCTGTCGTCACCCTCACTGCCCCAGTGTGACAATGACCACCTCACGCTTGTGTAGGGTGCACTGCTGTCCCTGGTGTTGAGTCGTCCTGTGCTGCTCCACTCTGTGGTGGTCGGTGGTGGGGGGGCCATACAGCCGAGCAGTGCTGGAGAGAGCTGTCGTCACCCTCACTGCCCCAGTGTGACAATGACCACCTCACGCTTGTGTAGGGTGCACTGCTGTCCTTGGTGTTGAGCCGTCCTGTGCTGCTCCACTCTGTGGTGGTCGGTGGTGGGGGGTCGTACAGCCGAGCAGTGCTGGAGAGAGCTGTTGTCACCCTCACTGCCCCAGTGTGACAATGACCACCTCACGCTTGTGTAGGGTGCACTGCTGTCCTTGGTGTTGAGCCGTCCTGTGCTGCTCCAATCTGTGGTGATCGGTTGTGTTGGCCCGTACAGCCGAGCAGTGCTGGAGAGAGCTGTCGTCACCCTCACTGCCCCAGTGTGACAATGACCACCTCACGCTTGTGTAGGGTGCACTGCTGTCCTTGGTGTTGAGCCGTCCTATGCTGCTCCAATCTGTGGTGATCGGTTGTGTTGGCCCGCACAGCTGAGCAGTGCTGGAGAGAGCTGTCGTCACCCTCACTGCCCCAGTGTGACATTGACCACCTCACGCTTGTGTAGGGTGCACTGCTGTCCTTGGTGTTGAGCCGTCCTGTGCTGCTCCAATCTGTGGTGATCGGTTGTGTTGGCCCGCACAGCTGAGCAGTGCTGGAGAGAGCTGTCGTCACCCTCACTGCCCCAGTGTGACAATGACCACCTCAAGCTTGTGTAGGGTGCACTGCTGTCCTTGGTGTTGAGCCGTCCTGTGCTGCTCCACTCTGTGGTGGTCGGTGGTGGGGGCCGTACAGCCGAGCAGTGCTGGAGAGAGCGGTCGTCACCCTCACTGCCCCAGTGTGACAATGACCACCTCACGCTTGTGTAGGGTGCACTGCTGTCCTTGGTGTTGAGCCGTCCTGTGCTGCTCCACTCTGTGGTGGTCGGTGGTGGGGGCCGTACAGCCGAGCAGTGCTGGAGAGAGCTGTCGTCACCCTCACTGCCCCAGTGGGACAATGACCACCTCACGCTTGTGTAGGGTACACTGGTGTTCTTGGTGTTGAGCCGTCCTGTGCTGCTCTACTCTGTGGTGGTCGGTGGTGGGGGGGCCATACAGCCGAGCAGTGCTGGAGAGAGCTGTCGTCACCCTCACTGCCGAAGCCACAGCAATCTGTGGGGGTCGTTGGTGTAGAATTGGAGCTGCCGTCCTGTGCTGCTCCAATCTGTGGTGATCGGTTGTGTTGGCCCGCACAGCTGAGCAGTGCTGGAGAGAGCTGTCGTCACCCTCACTGCCCCAGTGTGACAATGACCACCTCACGCTTGTGTAGGGTGCACTGCTGTCCTTGGTGTTGAGCCGTCCTGTGCTGCTCCAATCTGTCGTGATCGGTTGTGTTGGCCCGCACAGCTGAGCAGTGCTGGAGAGAGCTGTCGTCACCCTCACTGCCCCAGTGTGACAATGACCACCTCACGCTTGTGTAGGGTGCACTGCTGTCCTTGGTGTGGAGCCGTCTTGTGCTGCTCGACTCTGTGGTGGTCGGTGGTGGGGGCCGTACAGCCGAGCAGTGCTGGAGAGAGCTGTCGTCACCCTCACTGCCCCAGTGGGACAATGACCACCTCACGCTTGTGTAGGGTACACTGGTGTTCTTGGTGTTGAGCCGTCCTGTGCTGCTCTACTCTGTGGTGGTCGGTGGTGGGGGGGCCATACAGCCGAGCAGTGCTGGAGAGAGCTGTCGTCACCCTCACTGCCGAAGCCACAGCAATCTGTGGGGGTCGTTGGTGTAGAATTGGAGCAGCCGTCCTGTGCTGCTCCAATCTGTGGTGATCGGTTGTGTTGGCCCGCACAGCTGAGCAGTG
This sequence comes from Allygus modestus, assembly GCA_963675035.1. Classification (NCBI taxonomy): domain Eukaryota; kingdom Metazoa; phylum Arthropoda; class Insecta; order Hemiptera; family Cicadellidae; genus Allygus; species Allygus modestus. The sequence continues at coordinate 14,330,104 of OY776115.1, forward strand.
CTGGAGAGAGCTGTCGTCACCCTCACTGCCCCAGTGTGACAATGACCACCTCACGCTTGTGTAGGGTGCACTGCTGTCCCTTGTGTTGAGCCGTCCTGTGCTGCTCCAATCTGTGGTGATCGGTTGTGTTGGCCCGCACAGCTGAGCAGTGCTTGAGAGAGCTGTCGTCACCCTCACTGCCCCAGTGTGACAATGACCACCTCACGCTTGTGTAGGGTGCACTGCTGTCCCTGGTGTTGAGTCGTCCTGTGCTGCTCCACTCTGTGGTGGTCGGTGGTGGGGGGGCCATACAGCCGAGCAGTGCTGGAGAGAGCTGTCGTCACCCTCACTGCCCCAGTGTGACAATGACCACCTCACGCTTGTGTAGGGTGCACTGCTGTCCTTGGTGTTGAGCCGTCCTGTGCTGCTCCACTCTGTGGTGGTCGGTGGTGGGGGGTCGTACAGCCGAGCAGTGCTGGAGAGAGCTGTTGTCACCCTCACTGCCCCAGTGTGACAATGACCACCTCACGCTTGTGTAGGGTGCACTGCTGTCCTTGGTGTTGAGCCGTCCTGTGCTGCTCCACTCTGTGGTGGTCGGTGGTGGGGGCCGTACAGCCGAGCAGTGCTGGAGAGAGCTGTCGTCACCCTCACTGCCCCAGTGTGACAATGACCACCTCACGCTTGTGTAGGGTGCACTGCTGTCCTTGGTGTTGAGCCGTCCTATGCTGCTCCACTCTGTGGTGGTCGGTGGTGGGGGCCGTACAGCCGAGCAGTGCTGGAGAGAGCTGTCGTCACCCTCACTGCCCCAGTGGGACAATGACCACCTCACGCTTGTGTAGGGTACACTGGTGTTCTTGGTGTTGAGCCGTCCTGTGCTGCTCCAATCTGTGGTGATCGGTTGTGTTGGCCCGCACAGCTGAGCAGTGCTGGAGAGAGCTGTCGTCGCCCTCACTGCCCCAGTGTGACAATGACCACCTCACGCTTGTGTAGGGTGCACTGCTGTCCTTGGTGTTGAGCCGTCCTGTGCTGCTCCACTCTGTGGTGGTCGGTGGTGGGGGCCGTACAGCCGAGCAGTGCTGGAGAGAGCTGTCGTCACCCTCACTGCCCCAGTGTGACATTGACCACCTCACGCTTGTGTAGGGTGCACTGCTGTCCTTGGTGTTGAGCCGTCCTGTGCTGCTCCAATCTGTGGTGATCGGTTGTGTTGGCCCGCACAGCTGAGCAGTGCTGGAGAGAGCTGTCGTCACCCTCACTGCCCCAGTGTGACAATGACCACCTCACGCTTGTGTAGGGTGCACTGCTGTCCTTGGTGTTGAGCCGTCCTATGCTGCTCCAATCTGTGGTGATCGGTTGTGTTGGCCCGCACAGCTGAGCAGTGCTGGAGAGAGCTGTCGTCACCCTCACTGCCCCAGTGTGACATTGACCACCTCACGCTTGTGTAGGGTGCACTGCTGTCCTTGGTGTTGAGCCGTCCTGTGCTGCTCCAATCTGTGGTGATCGGTTGTGTTGGCCCGCACAGCTGAGCAGTGCTGGAGAGAGCTGTCGTCACCCTCACTGCCCCAGTGTGACAATGACCACCTCAAGCTTGTGTAGGGTGCACTGCTGTCCTTGGTGTTGAGCCGTCCTGTGCTGCTCCACTCTGTGGTGGTCGGTGGTGGGGGCCGTACAGCCGAGCAGTGCTGGAGAGAGCGGTCGTCACCCTCACTGCCCCAGTGTGACAATGACCACCTCACGCTTGTGTAGGGTGCACTGCTGTCCTTGGTGTTGAGCCGTCCTGTGCTGCTCCACTCTGTGGTGGTCGGTGGTGGGGGCCGTACAGCCGAGCAGTGCTGGAGAGAGCTGTCGTCACCCTCACTGCCCCAGTGGGACAATGACCACCTCACGCTTGTGTAGGGTACACTGGTGTTCTTGGTGTTGAGCCGTCCTGTGCTGCTCTACTCTGTGGTGGTCGGTGGTGGGGGGGCCATACAGCCGAGCAGTGCTGGAGAGAGCTGTCGTCACCCTCACTGCCGAAGCCACAGCAATCTGTGGGGGTCGTTGGTGTAGAATTGGAGCAGCCGTCCTGTGCTGCTCCAATCTGTGGTGATCGGTTGTGTTGGCCCGCACAGCTGAGCAGTGCTGGAGAGAGCTGTCGTCACCCTCACTGCCCCAGTGTGACAATGACCACCTCACGCTTGTGTAGGGTGCACTGCTGTCCTTGGTGTTGAGCCGTCCTGTGCTGCTCCAATCTGTCGTGATCGGTTGTGTTGGCCCGCACAGCTGAGCAGTGCTGGAGAGAGCTGTCGTCACCCTCACTGCCCCAGTGTGACAATGACCACCTCACGCTTGTGTAGGGTGCACTGCTGTCCTTGGTGTTGAGCCGTCCTGTGCTGCTCCAATCTGTGGTGATCGGTTGTGTTGGCCCGCACAGCTGAGCAGTGCTGGAGAGAGCTGTCGTCACCCTCACTGCCCCAGTGTGACAATGACCACCTCACGCTTGTGTAGGGTGCACTGCTGTCCTTGGTGTTGAGCCGTCCTGTGCTGCTCCAATCTGTGGTGATCGGTTGTGTTGGCCCGCACAGCTGAGCAGTGCTGGAGAGAGCTGTTGTCACCCTCACTGCCCCAGTGTGACAATGACCACCTCACGCTTATGTAGGGTGCACTGCTGTCCTTAGTGTTGAGCCATCCTGTGCTGCTCCAATCTGTGGTGATCGGTTGTGTTGGCCCGCACAGCTGAGCAGTGCTGGAGAGAGCTGTCGTCACCCTCACTGCCCCAGTGTGACAATGACCACCTCACGCTTGTGTAGGGTGCACTGCTGTCCCTGGTGTTGAGCCGTCCTGTGCTGCTCCAATCTGTGGTGATCGGTTGTGTTGGCCCGCACAGCTGAGCAGTGCTTGAGAGAGCTGTCGTCACCCTCACTGCCCCAGTGTGACAATGACCACCTCACGCTTGTGTAGGGTGCACTGCTGTCCCTGGTGTTGAGTCGTCTTGTGCTGCTCCACTCTGTGGTGGTCGGTGGTGGGGGGGCCATACAGCCGAGCAGTGCTGGAGAGAGCTGTCGTCACCCTCACTGCTCCAGTGTGACAATGACCACCTCACGCTTGTGTAGGGTGCACTGCTGTCCTTGGTGTTGAGCCGTCCTGTGCTGCTCCACTCTGTGGTGGTCGGTGGTGGGGGGCCGTACAGCTGAGCAGTGCTGGAGAGAGCTGTCGTCACCCTCACTGCCCCAGTGTGACAATGACCACCTCACACTTGTGTAGGGTGCACTGCTGTCCTTGGTGTTGAGCCGTCCTGTGCTGCTCCACTCTGTGGTGGTCGGTGGTGGGGGGGCCATACAGCCGAGCAGTGCTGGAGAGAGCTGTCGTCACCCTCACTGCCCCAGTGTGACAATGACCACCTCACCCTTGTGTAGGGTGCACTGCTGTCCTTGGTGTTGAGCCGTCCTGTGCTGCTCCACTCTGTGGTGGTCGGTGGTGGGGGGCCATACAGCCGAGCAGTGCTGGAGAGAGCTGTTGTCACCCTCACTGCCCCAGTGTGACAATGACCACCTCACGCTTGTGTAGGGTGCACTGCTGTCCTTGGTGTTGAGCCGTCCTGTGCTGCTCCACTCTGTGGTGGTCGGTGGTGGGGGCCGTACAGCCGAGCAGTGCTGGAGAGAGCTGTCGTCACCCTCACTGCCCCAGTGTGACAATGACCACCTCACACTTGTGTAGGGTGCACTGATGTCCTTGGTGTTGAGTCGTCCTGTGCTGCTCCACTCTGTGGTGGTCGGTGGTGGGGGGCCATACAGCCGAGCAGTGCTGGAGAGAGCTGTCGTCACCCTCACTGCCCCAGTGTGACAATGACCACCTCACACTTGTGTAGGGTGCACTGCTGTCCTTGGTGTTGAGCCGTCCTGTGCTGCTCCACTCTGTGGTGGTCGGTGGTGGGGGGCCATACAGCCGAGCAGTGCTGGAGAGAGCTGTCGTCACCCTCACTGCCCCAGTGTGACAATGACCACCTCACACTTGTGTAGGGTGCACTGCTGTCCTTGGTGTTGAGCCGTCCTGTGCTGCTCCACTCTGTGGTGGTCGGTGGTGGGGGGTCGTACAGCCGAGCAGTGCTGGAGAGAGCTGTTGTCACCCTCACTGCCCCAGTGTGACAATGACCACCTCACGCTTGTGTAGGGTGCACTGCTGTCCTTGGTGTTGAGCCGTCCTGTGCTGCTCCACTCTGTGTTGGTCGGTGGTGGGGGCCGTACAGCCGAGCAGTGCTGGAGAGAGCTGTCGTCACCCTCACTGCCCCAGTGTGACAATGACCACCTCACGCTTGTGTAGGGTGCACTGCTGTCCTTGGTGTTGAGCCGTCCTATGCTGCTCCACTCTGTGGTGGTCGGTGGTGGGGGCCGTACAGCCGAGCAGTGCTGGAGAGAGCTGTCGTCACCCTCACTGCCCCAGTGGGACAATGACCACCTCACGCTTGTGTAGGGTACACTGGTGTTCTTGGTGTTGAGCCGTCCTGTGCTGCTCCAATCTGTGGTGATTGGTTGTGTTGGCCCGCACAGCTGAGCAGTGCTGGAGAGAGCTGTCGTCACCCTCACTGCCCCAGTGGGACAATGACCACCTCACGCTTGTGTAGGGTACACTGGTGTTCTTGGTGTTGAGCCGTCCTGTGCTGCTCTACTCTGTGGTGGTCGGTGGTGGGGGGGCCATACAGCCGAGCAGTGCTGGAGAGAGCTGTCGTCACCCTCACTGCCGAAGCCACAGCAATCTGTGGGGGTCGTTGGTGTAGAATTGGAGCAGCCGTCCTGTGCTGCTCCAATCTGTGGTGATCGGTTGTGTTGGCCCGCACAGCTGAGCAGTGCTGGAGAGAGCTGTCGTCACCCTCACTGCCCCAGTGTGACAATGACCACCTCACGCTTGTGTAGGGTGCACTGCTGTCCTTGGTGTTGAGCCGTCCTGTGCTGCTCCAATCTGTGGTGATCGGTTGTGTTGGCCCGCACAGCTGAGCAGTGCTGGAGAGAGCTGTTGTCACCCTCACTGCCCCAGTGTGACAATGACCACCTCACGCTTATGTAGGGTGCACTGCTGTCCTTGGTGTTGAGCCATCCTGTGCTGCTCCAATCTGTGGTGATCGGTTGTGTTGGCCCGCACAGCTGAGCAGTGCTGGAGAGAGCTGTCGTCACCCTCACTGCCCCAGTGTGACAATGACCACCTCACGCTTGTGTAGGGTGCACTGCTGTCCCTGGTGTTGAGCCGTCCTGTGCTGCTCCAATCTGTGGTGATCGGTTGTGTTGGCCCGCACAGCTGAGCAGTGCTTGAGAGAGCTGTCGTCACCCTCACTGCCCCAGTGTGACAATGACCACCTCACGCTTGTGTAGGGTGCACTGCTGTCCCTGGTGTTGAGTCGTCCTGTGCTGCTCCACTCTGTGGTGGTCGGTGGTGGGGGGGCCATACAGCCGAGCAGTGCTGGAGAGAGCTGTCGTCACCCTCACTGCTCCAGTGTGACAATGACCACCTCACGCTTGTGTAGGGTGCACTGCTGTCCTTGGTGTTGAGCCGTCCTGTGCTGCTCCACTCTGTGGTGGTCGGTGGTGGGGGGCCGTACAGCTGAGCAGTGCTGGAGAGAGCTGTCGTCACCCTCACTGCCCCAGTGTGACAATGACCACCTCACACTTGTGTAGGGTGCACTGCTGTCCTTGGTGTTGAGCCGTCCTGTGCTGCTCCACTCTGTGGTGGTCGGTGGTGGGGGGGCCATACAGCCGAGCAGTGCTGGAGAGAGCTGTCGTCACCCTCACTGCCCCAGTGTGACAATGACCACCTCACGCTTGTGTAGGGTGCACTGCTGTCCTTGGTGTTGAGCCGTCCTGTGCTGCTCCACTCTGTGGTGGTCGGTGGTGGGGGGCCATACAGCCGAGCAGTGCTGGAGAGAGCTGTTGTCACCCTCACTGCCCCAGTGTGACAATGACCACCTCACGCTTGTGTAGGGTGCACTGCTGTCCTTGGTGTTGAGCCGTCCTGTGCTGCTCCACTCTGTGGTGGTCGGTGGTGGGGGCCGTACAGCCGAGCAGTGCTGGAGAGAGCTGTCGTCACCCTCACTGCCCCAGTGTGACAATGACCACCTCACACTTGTGTAGGGTGCACTGCTGTCCTTGGTGTTGAGCCGTCCTGTGCTGCTCCACTCTGTGGTAGTCGGTGGTGGGGGGCCATACAGCCGAGCAGTGCTGGAGAGAGCTGTCGTCACCCTCACTGCCCCAGTGTGACAATGACCACCTCACACTTGTGTAGGGTGCACTGCTGTCCTTGGTGTTGAGCCGTCCTGTGCTGCTCCACTCTGTGGTGGTCGGTGGTGGGGGGCCATACAGCCGAGCAGTGCTGGAGAGAGCTGTCGTCACCCTCACTGCCCCAGTGTGACAATGACCACCTCACACTTGTGTAGGGTGCACTGCTGTCCTTGGTGTTGAGCCGTCCTGTGCTGCTCCACTCTGTGGTGGTCGGTGGTGGGGGGTCGTACAGCCGAGCAGTGCTGGAGAGAGCTGTTGTCACCCTCACTGCCCCAGTGTGACAATGACCACCTCACGCTTGTGTAGGGTGCACTGCTGTCCTTGGTGTTGAGCCGTCCTGTGCTGCTCCACTCTGTGTTGGTCGGTGGTGGGGGCCGTACAGCCGAGCAGTGCTGGAGAGAGCTGTCGTCACCCTCACTGCCCCAGTGTGACAATGACCACCTCACGCTTGTGTAGGGTGCACTGCTGTCCTTGGTGTTGAGCCGTCCTATGCTGCTCCACTCTGTGGTGGTCGGTGGTGGGGGCCGTACAGCCGAGCAGTGCTGGAGAGAGCTGTCGTCACCCTCACTGCCCCAGTGGGACAATGACCACTTCACGCTTGTGTAGGGTACACTGGTGTTCTTGGTGTTGAGCCGTCCTGTGCTGCTCCAATCTGTGGTGATCGGTTGTGTTGGCCCGCACAGCTGAGCAGTGCTGGAGAGAGCTGTCGTCGCCCTCACTGCCCCAGTGTGACAATGACCACCTCACGCTTGTGTAGGGTGCACTGCTGTCCTTGGTGTTGAGCCGTCCTGTGCTGCTCCAATCTGTGGTGAACGGTTGTGTTGGCCCGCACAGCTGAGCAGTGCTGGAGAGAGCTGTCGTCACCCTCACTGCCCAAGTGTGACAATGACCACCTCACGCTTGTGTAGGGTGCACTGCTGTCCTTGGTGTTGAGCCGTCCTGTGCTGCTCCAATCTGTGGTGATCGGTTGTGTTGGCCCGCACAGCTGAGCAGTGCTGGAGAGAGCTGTCGTCACCCTCACTGCCCCAGTGTGACATTGACCACCTCACGCTTGTGTAGGGTGCACTGCTGTCCTTGGTGTTGAGCCGTCCTGTGCTGCTCCAATCTGTGGTGATCGGTTGTGTTGGCCCGCACAGCTGAGCAGTGCTAGAGAGAGCTGTCGTCACCCTCACTGCCCCAGTGTGACAATGACCACCTCACGCTTGTGTAGGGTGCACTGCTGTCCTTGGTGTTGAGCCGTCCTGTGCTGCTCCACTCTGTGGTGGTCGGTGGTGGGGGCCGTACAGCCGAGCAGTGCTGGAGAGAGCTGTCGTCACCCTCACTGCCCCAGTGGGACAATGACCACCTCACGCTTGTGTAGGGTACACTGGTGTTCTTGGTGTTGAGCCGTCCTGTGCTGCTCTACTCTGTGGTGGTCGGTGGTGGGGGGGCCATACAGCCGAGCAGTGCTGGAGAGAGCTGTCGTCACCCTCACTGCCGAAGCCACAGCAATCTGTGGGGGTCGTTGGTGTAGAATTGGAGCAGCCGTCCTGTGCTGCTCCAATCTGTGGTGATCGGTTGTGTTGGCCCGCACAGCTGAGCAGTGCTGGAGAGAGCTGTCGTCACCCTCACTGCCCCAGTGTGACAATGACCACCTCACGCTTGTGTAGGGTGCACTGCTGTCCTTGGTGTTGAGCCGTCCTGTGCTGCTCCAATCTGTCGTGATCGGTTGTGTTGGCCCGCACAGCTGAGCAGTGCTGGAGAGAGCTGTCGTCACCCTCACTGCCCCAGTGTGACAATGACCACCTCACGCTTGTGTAGGGTGCACTGCTGAACTTGGTGTTGAGCCGTCCTGTGCTGCTCCAATCTGTGGTGATCGGTTGTGTTGGCCCGCACAGCTGAGCAGTGCTGGAGAGAGCTGTCGTCACCCTCACTGCCCCAGTGTGACAATGACCACCTCACGCTTGTGTAGGGTGCACTGCTGTCCTTGGTGTTGAGCCGTCCTGTGCTGCTCCAATCTGTGGTGATCGGTATTGTTGGCCCGCACAGCTGAGCAGTGCTGGAGAGAGCTGTTGTCACCCTCACTGCCCCAGTGTGACAATGACCACCTCACGCTTGTGTAGGGTGCACTGCTGTCCTTGGTGTTGAGCCGTCCTGTGCTGCTCCAATCTGTGGTGATCGGTTGTGTTGGCCCGCACAGCTGACAGTGCTGGAGAGAGCTGTCGTCACCCTCACTGCCCCAGTGTGACAATGACCACCTCACGCTTGTGTAGGGTGCACTGCTGTCCCTGGTGTTGAGCCGTCCTGTGCTGCTCCAATCTGTGGTGATCGGTTGTGTTGGCCCGCACAGCTGAGCAGTGCTTGAGAGAGCTGTCGTCACCCTCACTGCCCCAGTGTGACAATGACCACCTCACTCTTGTGTAGGGTGCACTGCTGTCCTTGGTGTTGAGCCGTCCTGTGCTGCTCCACTCTGTGGTGGTCGGTGGTGGGGGGTCGTACAGCCGAGCAGTGCTGGAGAGAGCTGTTGTCACCCTCACTGCCCCAGTGTGACAATGACCACCTCACGCTTGTGTAGGGTGCACTGCTGTCCTTGGTGTTGAGCCGTCCTGTGCTGCTCCACTCTGTGGTGGTCGGTGGTGGGGGGTCGTACAGCCGAGCAGTGCTGGAGAGAGCTGTTGTCACCCTCACTGCCCCAGTGTGACAATGACCACCTCACGCTTGTGTAGGGTGCACTGCTGTCCTTGGTGTTGAGTCGTCCTGTGCTGCTCCACTCTGTGGTGGTCGGTGGTGGGGGCCGTACAGCCGAGCAGTGCTGGAGAGAGCTGTCGTCACCCTCACTGCCCCAGTGTGACAATGACCACCTCACGCTTGTGTAGGGTGCACTGCTGTCCTTGGTGTTGAGCCGTCCTATGCTGCTCCACTCTGTGGTGGTCGGTGGTGGGGGCCGTACAGCCGAGCAGTGCTGGAGAGAGCTGTCGTCACCCTCACTGCCCCAGTGGGACAATGACCACCTCACGCTTGTGTAGGGTACACTGGTGTTCTTGGTGTTGAGCCGTCCTGTGCTGCTCCAATCTGTGGTGATCGGTTGTGTTGGCCCGCACAGCTGAGCAGTGCTGGAGAGAGCTGTCGTCGCCCTCACTGCCCCAGTGTGACAATGACCACCTCACGCTTGTGTAGGGTGCACTGCTGTCCTTGGTGTTGAGCCGTCCTGTGCTGCTCCAATCTGTGGTGATCGGTTGTGTTGGCCCGCAAGGCTGAGCAGTGCTGGAGAGAGCTGTCGTCACCCTCACTGCCCAAGTGTGACAATGACCACCTCACGCTTGTGTAGGGTGCACTGCTGTCCTTGGTGTTGAGCCGTCCTGTGCTGCTCCAATCTGTGGTGATCGGTTGTGTTGGCCCGCACAGCTGAGCAGTGCTGGAGAGAGCTGTCGTCACCCTCACTGCCCCAGTGTGACATTGACCACCGCACGCTTGTGTAGGGTGCACTGCTGTCCTTGGTGTTGAGCCGTCCTGTGCTGCTCCAATCTGTGGTGATCGGTTGTGTTGGCCCGCACAGCTGAGCAGTGCTGGAGAGAGCTGTCGTCACCCTCACTGCCCCAGTGTGACAATGACCACCTCACGCTTGTGTAGGGTGCACTGCTGTCCTTGGTGTTGAGCCGTCCTGTGCTGCTCCACTCTGTGGTGGTCGGTGGTGGGGGCCGTACAGCCGAGCAGTGCTGGAGAGAGCTGTCGTCACCCTCACTGCCCCAGTGGGACAATGACCACCTCACGCTTGTGTAGGGTACACTGGTGTTCTTGGTGTTGAGCCGTCCTGTGCTGCTCTACTCTGTGGTGGTCGGTGGTGGGGGGGCCATACAGCCGAGCAGTGCTGGAGAGAGCTGTCGTCACCCTCACTGCCGAAGCCACAGCAATCTGTGGGGATCGTTGGTGTAGAATTGGAGCAGCCGTCCTGTGCTGCTCCAATCTGTGGTGATCGGTTGTGTTGGCCCGCACAGCTGAGCAGTGCTGGAGAGAGCTGTCGTCACCCTCACTGCCCCAGTGTGACAATGACCACCTCACGCTTGTGTAGGGTGCACTGCTGTCCTTGGTGTTGAGCCGTCCTGTGCTGCTCCAATCTGTCGTGATCGGTTGTGTTGGCCCGCACAGCTGAGCAGTGCTGGAGAGAGCTGTCGTCACCCTCACTGCCCCAGTGTGACAATGACCACCTCACGCTTGTGTAGGGTGCACTGCTGTCCTTGGTGTTGAGCCGTCCTGTGCTGCTCCACTCTGTGGTGATCGGTTGTGTTGGCCCGCACAGCTGAGCAGTGCTGGAGAGAGCTGTCGTCACCCTCACTGCCCCAGTGTGATAATGACCACCTCACGCTTGTGTAGGGTGCACTGCTGTCCTTGGTGTTGAGCCGTCCTGTGCTGCTCCAATCTGTCGTGATCGGTTGTGTTGGCCCGCACAGCTGAGCAGTGCTGGAGAGAGCTGTCGTCACCCTCACTGCCCCAGTGTGACAATGACCACCTCACGCTTGTGTAGGGTGCACTGCTGTCCTTGGTGTTGAGCCGTCCTGTGCTGCTCCACTCTGTGGTGATCGGTTGTGTTGGCCCGCACAGCTGAGCAGTGCTGGAGAGAGCTGTCGTCACCCTCACTGCCCCAGTGTGACAATGACCACCTCACGCTTGTGTAGGGTGCACTGCTGTCCTTGGTGTTGAGCCGTCCTGTGCTGCTCCAATCTGTGGTGATCGGTTGTGTTGGCCCGCACAGCTGAGCAGTGCTGGAGAGAGCTGTCGTCACCCTCACTGCCCCAGTGTGACAATGACCACCTCACGCTTGTGTAGGGTGCACTGCTGTCCTTGGTGTTGAGCCGTCCTGTGCTGCTCCAATCTGTGGTGATCGGTTGTGTTGGCCCGCACAGCTGAGCAGTGCTGGAGAGAGCTGTTGTCACCCTCACTGCCTCAGTGTGACAATGACCACCTCACGCTTGTGTAGGGTGCACTGCTGTCCTTGGTGTTGAGCCGTCCTGTGCTGCTCCAATCTGTGGTGATCGGTTGTGTTGGCCCGCACAGCTGAGCAGTGCTGGAGAGAGCTGTCGTCACCCTCACTGCCCCAGTGTGACAATGACCACCTCACGCTTGTGTAGGGTGCACTGCTGTCCCTGGTGTTGAGCCGTCCTGTGCTGCTCCAATCTGTGGTGATCGGTTGTGTTGGCCCGCACAGCTGAGCAGTGCTTGAGAGAGCTGTCGTCACCCTCACTGCCCCAGTGTGACAATGACCACCTCACGCTTGTGTAGGGTGCACTGCTGTCCCTGGTGTTGAGTCGTCCTGTGCTGCTCCACTCTGTGGTGGTCGGTGGTGGGGGGGCCATACAGCTGAGCAATGCTGGAGAGAGCTGTCGTCACCCTCACTGCCCCAGTGTGACAATGACCACCTCACGCTTGTGTAGGGTGCACTGCTGTCCCTGGTGTTGAGCCGTCCTGTGCTGCTCCAATCTGTGGTGATCGGTTGTGTTGGCCCGCACAGCTGAGCAGTGCTGGAGAGAGCTGTCGTCACCCTCACTGCCCCAGTGTGACAATGACCACCTCACGCTTGTGTAGGGTGCACTGCTGTCCTTGGTGTTGAGCCGTCCTGTGCTGCTCCAATCTGTGGTGATCGGTTGTGTTGGCCCGCACAGCTGAGCAGTGCTGGAGAGAGCTGTCGTCACCCTCACTGCCCCAGTGTAACAATGACCACCTCACGCTTGTGTAGGGTGCACTGCTGTCCTTGGGGTTGAGCCGTCCTGTGCTGCTCCAATCTGTGGTGTTCGGTTGTGTTGGCCCGCTCAGCTGAGCAGTGCTGGAGAGAGCTGTTGTCACCCTCACTGCCCCAGTGTGATAATGACCACCTCACGCTTGTGTAGGGTGCACTGCTGTCCTTGGTGTTGAGCCGTCCTGTGCTGCTCCAATCTGTGGTAATCGGTTGTGTTGGCCCGCACAGCTGAGCAGTGCTGGAGAGAGCTGTCGTCACCCTTACTGCCCCAGTGTGACAATGACCACCTCACGCTTGTGTAGGGTGCACTGCTGTCCTTGGTGTTGAGCCGTCCTGTGCTGCTCCAATCTGTGGTGATCGGTTGTGTTGGCCCGCACAGCTGAGCAGTGCTGGAGAGAGCTGTCGTCACCCTCACTGCCCCATTGTGACAATGACCACCTCACGCTTGTGTAGGGTGCACTGCTGTCCTTGGTGTTGAGCCGTCCTGTGCTGCTCCAATCTGTGGTGATCGGTTGTGTTGGCCCGCACAGCTGAGCAGTGCTGGAGAGAGCTGTCGTCACCCTCACTGCCCCAGTGTGACAATGACCACCTCACGCTTGTGTAGGGTGCACTGCTGTCCTTGGTGTTGAGCCGTCCTGTGCTGCTCCAATCTGTGGTGATCGGTTGTGTTGGCCCGCACAGCTGAGCAGTGCTGGAGAGAGCTGTCGTCACCCTCACTGCCCCAGTGTGACAATGACCACCTCACGCTTGTGTAGGGTGCACTGCTGTCCTTGGTGTTGAGCCGTCCTGTGCTGCTCCAATCCGTGGTGATCGGTTGTGTTGGCCCGCACAGCTGAGCAGTGCTGGAGAGAGCTGTCGTCACCCTCACTGCCCCAGTGTGACAATGACCACCTCACGCTTGTGTAGGGTGCACTGCTGTCCTTGGTGTTGAGCCGTCCTGTGCTGCTCCAATCTGTGGTGATCGGTTGTGTTGGCCCGCACAGCTGAGCAGTGCTGGAGAGAGCTGTCGTCACCCTCACTGCCCCAGTGTGACAATGACCACCTCACGCTTGTGTAGGGTGCACTGCTGTCCTTGGTGTTGAGCTGTCCTGTGCTGCTCCAATCTGTGGTGATCGGTTGTGTTGGCCTGCACAGCTGAGCAGTGCTGGAGAGAGCTGTCGTCACCCTCACTGCCCCAGTGTGACAATGACCACCTGACGCTTGTGTAGGGTGCACTGCTGTCCTTGGTGTTGAGCCGTCCTGTGCTGCTCCAATCTGTGGTGATCGGTTGTGTTGGCCCGCACAGCTGAGCAGTGCTGGAGAGAGCTGTTGTCACCCTCACTGCCCCAGTGTGACAATGACCACCTCACGCTTGTGTAGGGTGCACTGCTGTCCTTGGTGTTGAGCCGTCCTGTGCTGCTCCACTCTGTGGTGGTCGGTGGTGGGGGGGCCATACAGCCGAGCAGTGCTGGAGAGAGCTGTCGTCACCCTCACTGCCCCAGTGTGACAATGACCACCTCACGCTTGTGTAGGGTGCACTGCTGTCCCTGGTGTTGAGCCGTCCTGTGCTGCTCCACTCTGTGGTGGTCGGTGGTGGGGGGCCATACAGCCGAGCTGTGCTGGAGAGAGCTGTCGTCACTCGTACTGCCACTTCCCATCTTCCCGCTCTGCTGCGTAGCTCCGTGGTCTTCCCTGAGTCCAGGTATTGCCTCGGCAACACTGTCAAGCCATGCCCATCAGCTGTCCTGTGGGCCAAAGTCAGCCACAAGTAAGCAAGATTTCATTTATAGTGTAATTAATTGTACATTAAAAAACCATTGCAATTCCCTGTGACTGAATAATAGGGGTGTGCAAGTACTCGAAACATCGAGTTTTCGTCCGAGTATTTTAATACTCGAGCTTGACTCGAAGTTTTGAAAACTACTCGAAAGTTCGAGCGAGTATTTTCCGCCGATTTCCGGATGATCGCTAACGATCGCGACCGGCCAAAACGCGTAGTAACGGCCGCAAACGGCAATCGCATCACGTAAAATTTCCCGAAAATGACGACTGCGAACGATTGTGACTGGCCAAAACGCGTAGTAACGGCCGCAAAAGGCAATCACATCACGTAAAATCGGCCGGAAATGACAAACGTGAACAATTACGACCGGCCAAAACTCGTACTAACGGCTGCAAAAGGCAATCGTTTCACGTAAAATTGGCAGAAAATGACGACCGCGAACGATTGCGACTGGCCAAAATGCGTTGTAACAGCCGCAAAAGGCGATCGCATCACGTAAAATCGGCCGAAAATGACGATCAAACCGCATAATTTCGGCCGTAACTAGCGATTTCGTCATTTAATATTGATTAAAAGCGATGTCTGGACCAGGTGAAATTGGCCAAATGACAACCGTGCCCTTTTTCTTCAGCTGGGAACGAATGTCAAACCATATTTTGTTTGTCAATATGTAATCCAGTTTCATTGTACTGGCCAAAACTTTGTATTGCTACTCATGTATTAGTTAGAAACCATGTTTTGATTATCAAATCTAGTGTGGTATCCAAATCCCATTACACTTTTTTTAAATACTAACTGATAGCAAATACTCGTTCGAAAGTACTCGAAACTCAAAAATAATTGGCACTACTCGACTCGATTAAATAAATCACTACTCGCACACCCCTATTGTATAATAAACACAAAAAAGTGTGGAATTTTTCAAACTACTTAAGACCTATGTAGTTTAATTAGGATGATTAGCCATGTTCGTGGTTTTTTAATACCACTATAATTTTAGTAGGGTTTCTTATGTTAAAAATTAGCAAATGAACACATAGCACTAAACACACTATTAACTACATTACAAGCAATTGCATCGTTGCCAAATCTGCGCCTGACAAGTGTGCTAGGGCCGAAGCCTCTCGTTTCCCCCCTGACTTAAGTCTTTGACTTATCTGGCAGGCTTCTTTCCTTCTCCTCTACTGTAATCTCCTCGGGCTTAGGCCATTTAAAATTCTCAGTTCAGGACACATCGTGCCCCCTTACCCTAACAGCATGCCTCCCCCTCCCTACAATGCCCTGTGCGCTACGGATCATTGTAGTTTTTTCTTCTTTATCTCAGTTGTCTGTTCCTTTGCTTTCTCTTTCGCTTCCTCTTCACCGTCTTAAGTCATCTCTCTCTCTCTTCCTATCCTCCTAGCAACTGACCTGATTACCTCGATCGTTTTAACCTGTCAGACACAAACGGAACTAACTCGTACTGTGTGTACCATAATACCACACGTTCTGATATAACTGCGAGCCTAACAAGTAGGGGTGTGCGAGTACTCGAAACTTCGAGATTTCAGCCGAGTATTATAATACTCGAACTTGACTCGAAGTTTTGAAAAATACTCGAAAGTTTGAGTGAGTATTTCCCGCCGATTTCCGGACGATCGCTAACGTTTGCGACCGAACAAAACGCGTAGTAACTGCCGCAAAAGGCGATTGCTTGATGTAAAATCGGCCGAAAATAACGATTGCTAACGATTGCGACCGGCCAGAATTCGTAGTAACGGCCGCACAAGGCGATCACATCACCTAAAATCGGCCAAAAATTACGATCGGACTGTGTAATTTCGGCCGTAAATGACGACGGTATACATAAGATTGGCAAAAGTGGCAACCGAGCCACTTAATAACGGCCGTAACTAACGATTTCGTCATCTAATATTGATTTTAAGCGATGTCTGGACCAGGTGATATTGGCCAAATGACAACCGGGCTATGTTTTATCTGCTGGAAACGAATTTCAAAGCGTGTTTTGTGTATCAATACGTAATTCAGTTTGATTGTACTTGTCAAAACTTTTTATTGCTACTCATCTATTAGTTATAAACCATGTTTAGATTATCAAATCTAGGGTGGTATCCAAATCCCATTACACTATTTTAAACTACCAACTGATAGAAAATTTTCGCTCGAAAATACTCAAAACTCGAAAATAATTGGCACTACTCGACTCGAATAAAAAAATCACTACTCGCACACCCCTACTGACAAGATGGCTGAGCGGTCTAGGATACTGTCCCTCTGGTTGGGTAGCACAGTGGTTGGCGTGCTCGCTTCATAATCTGAAGTTCGCCAGATCGATCCTGAGCCAAATCCTGCGAAAATTGTTTGAAGGTTTGATACTGGACCCAGCTGCCATTGGTCATTGGGCTGTTAATTAATGATCCTGGCTAAAGAATCAGTCGGTCTAGTCAGTAACAAGGCTAAACAAGGCATCTCACCCATCTACACTCATGATTCATTCATACCGCCTTAAAATACGCTCAGGTTGCGTCGGTGTCTTAAAGAGATATTAAGATAAAGGGTAGTGGCTTCGATCAAGGGTTTGAATCCCATCCCTGTCGGTGGTTTTTATGTGTAACTCATGGATAAAGAGTTCATTTGTCAGTAGCAGAGTTGAAAGGTAATGCGGACTTTAAGCAAAAGGTGGACGAAACGGGTTTTAGCTAAGGGGATGCTACTTTTTACCCAGCCTTACTGTGTGTGTGTGACCACTGGAAGCACATTTTTGGAATTTTTTGTGTTCAGACGTACAACACATCTTCAACCACTCCTTTCACTAGCTTGGTGCCCAAAGGAGATCTATGTGTAAGACATTGATCGAAGGCACTATTTTTGTATAAATCAGTTGTATTGGTTATCTACCAAATGTTTGCCTTTCCAGGCCGTTGGAGGTGTGTGTGGAGGGCAGGCGGCAGGGTGCCACCAGGAAGTGCCGGGACCATGGCCGCCTCACGGTCTGCAGACTGGAGTTGCTCAGGGCTTTCTCGTCCGTCACTGGAGACAGGTTGGAGGCACATTACTTTGTTTAGATCATGTCAAAACTCTCACTTAACACACTGTAATGCTTAGTCAATGGGTGATAGTCAACAGGTGATGCTAGTCTGGACTTACCAGGAGGACTACATCACCCTTGAACAAAATCAGCTGTAAATGTTGCGAATATGTTTAATGTTTGTGTCCATTTTTTGTGTTTTAAATGTAATTTTTATAATTTTGACGTTCTTCCAATGAAGCTAACAACATCCTGGACGGCCTGATGATGACTTTGTAAGAAGTCATAACTAGTTGTCATTGCAACGATTTGGATTACTGATGAAGGGGAGGTTGCCCATCTGATGAAACCACTAATAGTTGCCCATCGATTTTGCAGAAATCTAGTGTTACGGGATTGTTTGGCACCCTACCTAAGCTTAGAAATTGTACGAGGGCTATTTTTAAGTATGGGCCGTTTTAATTTCAAAGCTATTAGTTCGTGCGCGTGCCGCAGTGATCGCATGCGTCGTCTTACGGCATGCCTAGTGAACAGCCAGAAGGCACTTGCAGCTCTGCAGCGGACCTGTATGGTTTACTATGCGTCATTGAAATGTTTAAGATTATGGAATTGCCCGCCGGGTGCGAGATTGGGTCTGTGATAAGTTTTTTGACCTCAAGAATCGTGTCTGCTGTGGATATTAATCGACAGATTTCTGAGGTGTACGGGCCTAAAGCAATGAGTGAAGAAAAAGTAATAAAGTTGGTCAGAGAGTTTAATAACGGTTGTGAAAACGTACATGATGAACTCCGCTCCAGGCAGACCGTCTGTAAGCTCAGACCGCTTGATCAAAACAGTGAATGAAAAAATCCATGAGGCTAGGATATGCATGATATCCATGGTGGCCTGGGAATTCCCTCAGGTGTCTAGGCTGAACAAAATTGTCACAGAAAACTTGAACTTAAAAAATTGTGTTCCTGTTGGGTTCCAAAACAAAAGGTGCGGCATGTTGACAAATATCAATAGACCACAACCTGATAAAGCCGTATACCAAGTTTCGTCAGTATACGTTCATAAAGAAGCGAGATATAATTATTTTCTTATTCGCCATAAGAATAGCATTAGACAATGTACTGTGTTTAGCACTTTCAATATCTCGTCTCGGTGTTTAGCACGTTCAATCGGTTAATCGGTTTTCTTTCGTTATCTGGCTAGTTTTCAAACTTAAAGTCATAAATGTTGCTTTACAGGTTTGTACTAACTTTCATCAAAACGGACCATTTTTACGAGAGTTATCGCACCCACGGACACGTATATATACAATTGTGAACGGATGGTGTTTTTGGCATCTCGGGACCTCAAAACGAAAAGTTATCATGGTCCCGGGCCTAGGTCTTACCATGCCAACTACAGTAATTTAGCTTCTTCCCTATAGGGGAAATTCACTAAAACGTTTACTTTGTTTACATTAAAGCAGTTGATTAAGTATCTACTTCGTTCACGACTCGCATGTGTTTCTCCTTGCATTGTTTTATTTTCCTTAATAAAGAAGAACATACGTGGGGTAGGCCTATTGGGGACGGTGCCCATGTTAAATATACACCAACGCGCTTGCTACTATACGGCCTGGTATTTAACCTACCGTGGTGTGGAAAACAGTTTAGTTGATCGTCAGGTGCCATGATGAGCGGAGGAGATGAAGAAGTGGATGTAAAGCCTTGTGTAATAGAATTTCAAGCATTTCGAAATAATGATGATAGGTTTATTATCAAGGAATTAGTAATTTTAGACTTGCTTACATTTGTAGCCTACCCATTCACGTTTGAAGCTCCTTTTTCTTTTAACAAACTTAACGCCAAAGCAAAAAGTACAAACAAATGAATAACTAAATACTTTCATCACATATTGGTATGAAGGAAAAGTAAAATAAATCAGATGAGGCAGAGTATTGGAGCAAGGTTAGGGGCTATAGCCCCTTCAAGCCACTAGTTTGTAATACATTTTTATAACTTTATTTACAGATATCCCAGCCGTAGGGGAGGCCCTACAAAGGGACACAGCTTTTCCGCAAGTTTTGTCTGGATGTATACCATATTCTACTTAAATGTTTATCTATGCCTATAAAAGGCAAAGCCCTCACTATTTGACTGACTCATTCACTCATCATGAATTCTCCTACTTCCCATTTACCTAGAGAGTTGAAATTTTGTACACTGATTCTTTAGGCATAAAATTGGAAAAATAAATGAATTTCATTCTGATTTGATCTTAGGCTCCGCCAGAGACCCTGACAAAGTTCCCAAGTATTCTATATGGACATTCATTTTTATTTGAGCTGATGAAAATATAAACAGCTGATCTTGATTCGTAGTAGTTCCACGGACTAACCACAGAATGCAGCTCACACAACTGTCATAGTTTTTATAAATCATTGACCTGGGCGGAGCCTGCGGTTAACAGGTAGTTTTAAGTATTGAAATGAGGGAAGTGAATTTCCACATAAAAAATTTTAAAACTCAAAATCAGTGTAAAAACATACATTTGTCCAATTTTTATTGAGATCTGAAAACATTGATTTTTTGGCTGTTCTGATGCTCCTGGTTTCATTTACCTGCAATGCTGGGAATACAATTTTGTGCATTATAATGTTAGGAGAAGGTTTAGAGAGGCTTGAAAGTAGGCGTGAGGTTGCTGGGGATGATAAAAGTACTCTAACAAAGGAATAATAGGCTTTTCTCGTGTAAAACCCCCATAAGACAACGTACAGTACTGTGTTTGGTCAATACACATTTTCTTTAATTACTCGGTAAATATGTATGCTAGAATGACGAGAGGGCTTAAAATTCTCGCCTCTCTAATTCCCATCTTTTTACATGCATTAATTTTACATCTGGGGCTTTTCTGACCCTTTTTGGGCCAAAACTCAAAATTTAAAAGATTAATCCCCAAAAAATGGGTTTAGAGTTATCCGATTGTTTTGCCCAACGAACTTGTCCAACAGATTATAGAAAGGAACGTCCCTACCAAATTTGAAGTAAATCGGACAAAAAATGTGACCGCTAGAGTGCATACACATATATATATATATATATATATATATATATATATGTCTATATATAAATATATATATATATATACATATTTATATATATATAAAATTTTGAACGACCCCCCAAAACGTGTTCAGGGGGTCACGTTAGGAACTTCTATGGTGGTCCCGGGCTTAAGTTTCACCGTGCGGGTCATGCTAATAGTTCACTTTCCAAAGGAAATTCACTAATAATGTAAAACTTAGGGTTGGAGTGTTTCATGATTTGTACTGGCATGTGTATATGGTCTCAAAACTGTTGATGATTAGGTTTTTTCTGTAATATTTTTTCTTTTAACTTTCAACAGGTATTGTGGGATGAAGTACAGTGATATCAAAGCTACGGCTGAAGAGTATCAGAGCACTTGGCTCAAAACCAAAGAAAATCTTGGAATTTGGACTTCCAAACCTGAACATCTTCAACATTTTATACTCGATTAATTGTAAATATGAAAATAGATATTTAATCATTCTGGATTCGGGTTGGTTTTTTTTGCATTCCTTTGTCTTCAAATTTATCTTAGAATAGAAAAATTGTTGTAAACCTTAATTTTATTATACAACTAGCTATTACCCGTCACAATATTTCACCTATAGGGAAGAAACTATCACCGCAGGTTGTATGGTAAGACTTAAGCCTCCCCACCATAAAACATTCTCTGAAAAGCAAATGCACCAGTCTTGCATAACTATTTTTAATGCCCTTCCTTCTCACATAAAAAAGAGGAAAATATCAACGTTTTTAAGCAAAGTCTGAACAACTTTTTACTGGGTAAAGAAAATTACCGTGTAAAAGATTATATACAAGAGGAGAAAGATTAAAAAGCTCTTGTATTTTTTTTATGTTATAAGGTCGTTTTAGCGAATTTCCCCTATAGGGAAGAAGCTATTACCGTAGGTCTCATGGTAAGACTTAAGCCCGAGACCATGATAACTTTTCATTTTGAGGTCCCCAGATGCCAAAAACACTATTCATTCAAATTTTTATACATGTATATATATATATATATATATATATATATTATATGTGTGTGTGTGTATGTGGGTCCGTAAGCACGATAACTCTCGTAAAAAAGGTCTGATCTTAATGAAATTTAGTACAAATATGTAAAGTACCATTTATTTGAACGAGTTCGAAAACCAGACGAATCGCACCATTCAAAGGGGGGTTTTTGAGGGGTTTTGTGGGGTCTGCATATGTAATTTGTATTTAAATACAATTTTTATTTTTACCATTGAATTCAGCTTAAAAAACAAACAATTTGGTAATTTGATCATTGCTTTACGTCAATTGGTTACTGAGATATTGAAAGTGCTAAACACAGTACGTTGTCTAATGTTATTCTTATGGAGAAAAAGAAAAATGTTATATCTCACTTATTTATGGACATAAACCGACAAAATTTGGTATATGGCTTCATCTGGTTGTGGTTTATTGTTTTTTGCACAACAAAAATTTTTCGCTTATGGTTCCCGATGCAGCAAACCTAGGTACTCGGTCCCCACGTTATTATTATGGAAAATAATTAAAATGTTATGTATCGCTTATTTATGAATGTATATGGATGAAACTTATGTGACTTCACTTAGATGAGTTCTATTGATATTTGCATGAAAACCCATTATTTTGTGTTCCTTGTTGTAGCAAACCTGGGTACTCATCCCCAATGTTGTTCTTATGGTGAATAATTAATATTTTAAATATCGCTTGTTTGTAAATATGTTTCTTATGAATACTGTCAAGTGGCTTAATGTGTTATATTATATATTCATTGGAAATTCGATGAGTATGCAGGTTTGCTGCGACAGGGGTATTTAATTTTAAAATGTTTATGGGATTTGGTTTTAGATATGTTCTGTGTATTTCTGTATGACACTTGCCCATGAATTGTGATATTTTGTTTGGCAAATAAAGAACTTTGACTTTAATCCCGAGACCATGATAACTTTTTTTAGGTCCCCCAGACACTATTTTTTCAAATTTATATATATGTTTGTGTGTGGCAATAACTATTCTTAAAAAAAATCTGATTTTGATGAAATTTGGCACAATTTGAAAAGTGACGTTCAAGACTTTAAAAAACTAGAAAGATCAGACCATTATTAAAATCTGTTTGTAATTCAATCCATGATGCAAAAATGGTTTTGACCATTTCATAGAGCTTACAAAACAAATAATTTTGTATTTTTAATCATTAATCTAGGTTAAGTGGTTGCGGAGAAAATCCAAAAAAGTTTTCATAAAATTATCTATGTTAATCCTATGGGAAAAGGTTTTTAGCTTTCCCTTAGTTAATTTTACTGAAAACTTCACATGTTTAAAATAAGTTAAGCTCTAAAAAATAATCATTTTGGTCTTTAAATCGTTGTTCTACATCCTACCGTTGTAGAGATATTTAAAATTGCTAAACGCAGGATAGTCCTATGTCATTCCTATGGAGAATACAACAATTTTGATATCTCAATTATTTATGAATGTATATTGATCAAACTTGGTATGTGTCTTCATCTAGTTGTGATCTATTGATATTTACACCAAAAAATTTGTTTTCCCGAAGCAGCAAACTTGCATACTCAGTCCTAATGTTATTCTTATGGAGATTAAGAAAACTTTGATATTTCACTCAACTATAAACCTAACTTAATAAAACTTGTCATGCAACTTTGTTTGGTTGAGTTATATTGATAATTCCATCAAATCATATTTCTTATCTTCCTTGTTGCCGCAAACCTGCGTACTCAGTCCTAATGTTGTTTGTGGCTTTATGTGTGGTGGTGAGACACATGTATATGCATTGGAATTTTGATGAGTACGCAGTTTTGCTGTGACAGGGGTGTTTTTTACTACCAATTCATAATGAAATGTTACTCTAGTGAAATATTGTTTTCTGGTTTCTGTTGGGTTTGCAGCAGATTATGCAAGGTTAAGCAGATGTGAGCCGCTGTAATGCGGTATGACGCACGACAACATATGTTCTCTTTGGACTGAATAAGCCTTAAAACATATATCCCAGTACTCTAGAAAACTAATGTTTGTAATACGGAACTACTGGAGTATTCAAATATATTGCATTAAACAATTTTTAAATTTAATCCGAAACACTTGATAATTAATTATTTCAGAACAATTTGTGGAAATGCTTTGGTTTGGATTCATATTGGAGTTTAAAACTCTTGTGAAACAGTTTCAAAGTTTTTTTTTAAGAGAAATAAGAATATTAGAAATCCAAAAATTCAAGTACGGTATTATTTCAGCCAGTATAATATATAACAGTTTTTCCTAAAATAGGTACTTTTTTTAAACTTAGCTATATAAATTCTTAATAGAGTGAGACACTTTCTGTGGTTATTGTTACTGTCAAAAGGTAACTTTTCAGATTGGGAGCTTGTATATTCGTGCAGGATACAAAAAATATACAAATCCTGACTTAACTAGATAATGAAATCCGATTTCTGCAAACTTGATTTGTTTAAGAGGTCTTTTGTAATAACCACTTTTTTGTATTTTTCTTAGACGTAGCGGATCTCAAGAAATTTGAAGATTATTGATTATTTGACCAAATTTGCATTTGAAAGATACAATTGCTACAAACGGTTTAAAAGTTTATATAAACTATGCACGTTTTAATTATTTACTAAGATTTATTGTATTATACTAGCTGTTTCCCGAAGGCTTCGCCCCGCAAATAATTTATAAAAACTATGACAGTTGTGTGTGCAGCATTCTGTGGTTAGCCCGTGGAACTTCTACGAATCAATCAGCTGTTTGTATTTTCATTAGCTCAAACAAAAACGAGTTCGCACGCTGACGTAAGGGAAGTGAATTTCCACTTAAAAACTTTTAAAACTCAAAATCAGTGTAAAAACATACATTTATTCAAATTTGTATTATAATCTGAACACAGTGATTTTTTGGCTGTTCTGATTCTCCTGGTTTCATTTATCTGCAAAGCTGGGAATACAATTTTGCGCATTATAATGTTAGCAGAAGGTCCAGACAGGCTTGAAAGTAGGCGTGAGGTTGCTGGGGGTGATAAAAGTAATCTAACAAAGGAAAAACAGGCTTTTCTAGTGTAAAACCCCCATAAGACAACGTACTGTGTTTAGTCAAAATACATTTTCTTAATAACTCGGTAAATATGTATGTTAGAATGACGAGAGAAGGCTTAAAACTTTCGCTTTTCTAATTCCCATCTTTTTAAATGCATTTATTTTACATCCGGAGCTTTTCTGACCCTCTTTGGGCCCAAAAACTCAAAATTTTAAAGATTAATCCCCCAAAAAAGGGTTTAGAGTTTTCCGATTGTTTTGCCCAACGAACTTGTCCAACTGATTACAGGAAGGAATGTCCCTACCAAATTTTAAGTAAATCGGGCAAAAAATGTGACCGCTAGAGTGCAAACACATATATATATATATGTATATATATATATAACATTTTGAACGACCCCCCAAAACGTGTTCAGAGGGTCACGTTAGGAACTTCTATGGTGGTTCCGGGCTTAAGTTTCACCGTGCGGGTCATGCTAATAGTTCATTTTCCAAAGGAAATTCACTAAATGAATATCCATAAGAAATAAATGGGAACTTAGTCAAGATCTCTGGTGGAGCCCTAAGGTCAGGTCAGGATGAAAACCATTTAGTTTTCCTATTTTATGCTTAAAGAATCAGTATACAACATTTCTGCTCTCTACCTACATGGGAAGGTAGAGAATTAGTGATGATTGAGTGAGTCAGTCAGTCAGCCAGGGCTTTGTCTTTTATAGATATACATTAAACAATTTTTTGAATTAAACCATTTTTGAATAATGAGGAGTACAAACATTTTCTAAATGGGAGGGATTGGCATGGATTGGGACGGTATTTGAAGTACGCGTGGGAATATAGATGGGCATTGATTAGTGAATTCAATTTTGGATAAAGCTGTGGGCAACGTGTACTACCAAACTGTCAGTTTAGTTTTTTGCTTTGATTGTAGTTAAGATAAAAATCAATTTTAATGATAAAATAAAAAAATTAAAATAAAATAAAAAGTTTCTGGAATAAATTGATCTAATTTTAGTACTTTTATCAATATATAAAATCATTTCCCTATGTTTTATTTTATTTGTAGGTGTAGCCTAAGCATTTTGTTGTAAAGTACTATATCTATGCAGGCTCTATTAAGTTTTGTTTCTTTTAATTATAATTACAGAATTTTTCATAAAAAGGAGGAATTATAAACAAAAATTTAAAAATTGTTTTCGGTAAATATATTTTATTTATGGATGCAAAACTGTAAAATCTATAATAAGTAAGAATATGTATGATGCAAAAGTGCAATGGACAAAAATATGTATTACGGCCAACCAAACAGACGGTCTTATGACCAATGTTTTTATGATGCTATTTTCAGTTTACTTTTTTGTAAATATTTAATTATTTTTGAAAAATAAAGCACTGTTTCTTCTTCTTCTTCTTCTTTTCCATGTAGCAACAAACCTGCATACTCGGTCCCCATGTTATTCATCTAAATACATAAAACAAAGTCGGGTTAGTATGTTAGTTAGTTACACCAAACAGCTGTTATAAGTTAAGGATTATATCTAGACATACTTCATTTCATTATGGAAATAACAAATCTCTTGAATGCAACTCTAGCTCTTTTTTTCGATGCCGAAGTTAGCTCCATATAAAAATAGGAGAGTGAGCAAAGCGAACAAGCTCGTTTTGAAAATGAACCAGCATTTGATATAAGTTAAATTGAATGGCATTAGGACAGGACAACGTCTGTTGGGCCAACTAGTATGGAGAATAAGTAAAGTTTTATATTTCCCTTAGTTACGAATCTAAATTAATAAAACTTGTATGTAGCTTCACCTTGAGTTATATTGATAATTGAAAAAAATTCTTATCTTTCTCATTGCAGCAAACCTGTGTACTCAACCTTAATGTTATTCTTATGGAGAATAAATAAAACTAGAAACCGCCCAATGGTCGAAATTTGACCAAATATTATTTGACAAATATTTAAACAAGTTTAATAATACCATCACACTCTCCCTCTCTCTCTCCCCCTCCTCCTCCCCAACTATCACTCCCAGGGAATTTTTAATGCGGAGTTAAAAAGGATAGCAGAAAGGCGTTACCATTCCAGTAATCAGTAACCTGAAACCTCTCCACCTCATCCTCTCCCCGTCGCTCATCCTTTCCCCTCACAAACAGGTTTAATTTTTTTTAAACTTTGAGTGCTAAGCTTCTGAAAGAATTAGTTGAATCTGTGATGTTTTGTTAATTTTTAAAATGTCTTAAACGCCTGAATAGTTAAAATAAATAAAAACATGCTTCCGCTGGACACACACACAGTAAAGGATAGGTAAAAAGTAGCAAAACACCTGATCAGATGTGCAACTCACAAAGAATCCACCCATCCCGTCAGCTTGGTCCCGAGCCGTCCACCGTTTGCTTAAGGTCCGCCCTCCCCTTCAACTCTGCCACAGACAGTTGAACTCTCCATGAGTTGCACATAAAAACCACCGACTGTGACGGGATTCAAACCCTCGATCCAAGTGTTACCCCCGGCCGGGAAGGTAACGCCTTCGACCGCACAGCCACTGATCAGACGCAGCTGTAGTGGACCAGGCGGTATTAGAGCCTAGGCACTGGAAGAGGTAGTTCAGTTTGTGTATACCAGGTTTCACTACATGACAGACTCAGACTGCAGACTGAGCGCCTAACGGTACAATCGCTTATGAAGCAGGAACAGTGTTTATTGATAACAAATTCAAAAAACAATATATCGGTCCATAGCACTGAAAGGGTTGATGTGGAGCTAAAAATAATAATAGAAGGGTGTTACCATCCCAGTAGCCAGTAGTATTTTTAGTTACATTATGCCTGAAACATCTTTTCTTGCTGTTTTGCTAGCATTTGTTACATCAACAGCTGCCAGATATAGAATTATTTAATCAATTACTGTTCCTCCATCAGATTAACATTGAAACCCTGTGGGGCGAAGCCCTGAGGGCCAATGTAAATTATAATGGGTTTCTGCTAATCTACCGGACAATACCTTTCTAACGGTATGCGTGAATTTCTCCGATCCACACAAGCTGAGAAAAAAGGAGGGACAGTTTTGTGCTTGCCTATTAATATAAAGATGCTATAAATCACTTATTTATGAAAGTATTTTTGTGAAACTTGGTTGAGTGGCTCTTACGTAGTAGTGAGACACATATCTATATGTATATGCATTGGAAATTCGCTGAGTACGCAGGTTTGCTGCCATTTCATAAGCTGCCATTTTATGATGGGTCCACCTTTACTGATGGCATTTATGGACAATGTTTTTCAAAAAAGTAATTTAATTTTATATATAACTTGACCTATATTTCTGTATCCCCAAGCTGTCACAGGCTGGCCTCAGAATTAGGTCAGTAATAATAATGTTTTATTGATGTAAAATAACTACAAAATAAGTCGTAAGTCGTAAATCAATGTTGAATAAATACATAAATTTTTGTATTAACTTTTGATTATAAAAGTTTAATCTTTTCGGGTTTTCGATTTCACATCCTAAATATATAAAAAAATATTTATAAAATAAAAAATCCTTACATCCATCCCGACCTGGCTCACGTCCTTACATTGCATTTGATATTAGGTGGGGGGGGGCAATATAAACAAAAACCAAAAGATTATTTATACTACAAAAATAAATCGATTTGGATGATTGGGAAATTGAAATTCAGAAAGACTTGTCAAGACTCTTATCAGAGAGTTGGGAAACATTACCCTACCTTGCATTTATATTTGTTTGAAACAATATAACAAAACCAGATTTTGAAAGATTGACCTAATCGGAATTTTGACAACCTCTTTACTTTTTCAAAACTACTAACCAAGCAAAAAGTACCAGAAATTACTTGATGTCAAGTTATCTAGAGTTATAATAATTTCATAATTTCATACCAAATATTTGGTCAAACTGAACTTCTGTTTTACGCTTTTTTACCTATTTAATATTAAAACAAATTATATTAATTTAAATTGTCTCCAAATTACAAATTATGGAAAGTCTCCAGTTTTATATTGGATGACATAGTTAGAAGTTTCATCCATAACATTTATTGGTTTACGTTTAGATCAAGGATTAACCTGGTATTCCCAAATGTATAGTAGTATATATGTGCTACAGTCTCATCTAAAATTTATTTGTTGAGAAAGTCTATATGTGCTACAGTCTCATCTAACATTTATTTGTTGAGAAAGTCTATATGTGCTACAGTCTCATCTAACATTTATTTGTTGAGAAAGTCCATATGTGCTACAGTCTCATCTAACATTTGTTTGTTGAGAACGTCTATATGTGCTACAGTCTCATCTAACATTTATTTGTTGAGAAAGTCTATATGTGCTACAGTCTCATCTAACATTTATTTGTTGAGAAAGTCTATATGTGCTACAGTCTCATCTAACATTTATTTGTTGAGAAAGTCTATATGTGCTACAGTCTCATCTAACATTTATTTGTTGAGAAAGTCTATATGTGCTACAGTCTCATCTAACATTTATTTGTTGAGAAAGTCTATATGTGCTACAGCCTCATCTAACATTTATTTGTTGAGAACATCTGTATGTGCTACAGTCTCATCTAACATTTATTTGTTGAGAACGTCTATATGTGCTACAGTCTCATCTAACATTTATTTGTTGAGAAAGTCTATATGTGCTACAGTCTCATCTAACATTTATTTGTTGAGAAAGTCTATATGTGCTACAGTCTCATCTAACATTTATTTGTTGAGAAATTCTATATGTGCTACAGTCTCATCTAACATTTATTTGTTGAGAAAGTCTATATATGCTACAGTCTCATCTAACATTTATTTGTTGAGAACGTCTATATGTGCTACAGTCTCATCTAACATTTATTTGTTGAGAAAGTCTATATGTGCTACAGTCTCATCTAACATTTATTTGTTGAGAAAGTCTATATGTGCTACAGTCTCATCTAACATTTATTTGTTGAGAAAGTCTATATGTGCTACAGTCTCATCTAACATTTATTTGTTGAGAAAGTCTATATGTGCTACAGTCTCATCTAACATTTATTTGTTGAGAAAGTCTATATGTGCTACAGTCTCATCTAACATTTATTTGTTGAGAGCGTCTATATGTGCTACAGTCTCATCTAACATTTATTTGTTGAGAGCGTCTATATGTGCTACAGTCTCATCTAACATTTATTTGTTGAGAAAGTCTATATGTGCTACAGTCTCATCTAACATTTATTTGTTGAGAAAGTTTATATGTGCTACAGTCTCATCTAACATTTATTTGTTGAGAACGTCTATATGTGCTACAGTCTCATCTAACATTTATTTGTTGAGAAAGTCTATATGTGCTACAGTCTCATCTAACATTTATTTGTTGAGAAAGTCTATATGTGCTACAGTCTCATCTAACATTTATTTGTTGAGAAAGTCTATATGTGCTACAGCCTCATCTAACATTTATTTGTTGAGAACATCTATATGTGCTACAGTCTCATCTAACATTTATTTGTTGAGAAAGTCTATATGTGCTACAGCCTCATCTAACATTTATTTGTTGAGAAAGTCTATATGTGCTACAGTCTCATCTAACATTTATTTGTTGAGAACGTCTATATGTGCTACAGTCTCATCTAACATTTATTTGTTGAGAAAGTCTATATGTGCTACAGTATCATCTAACATTTATTTGTTGAGAAAGTCTATATGTGCTACAGTCTCATCTAACATTTATTTGTTGAGAAAGTCTATATGTGCTACAGTCTCATCTAACATTTATTTGTTGAGAAAGTCTATATGTGCTACAGTCTCATCTAACATTTATTTGTTGAGAAAGTCTATATGTGCTACAGTCTCATCTAACATTTATTTGTTGAGAAAGTCTATATGTGCTACAGTCTCATCTAACATTTATTTGTTGAGAAAGTCTATATGTGCTACAGTCTCATCTAACATTTATTTGTTGAGAAAGTCTATATGTGCTACAGTCTCATCTAACATTTATTTGTTGAGAACGTCTATATGTGCTACAGTCTCATCTAACATTTATTTGTTGAGAAAGTCTATATGTGCTACAGTCTCATCCAACATTTATTTATTGAGAAAGTCTATATGTGCTACAGTCTCATCTAACATTTATTTGTTGATATGTAAGGACAAATGGATCCATAATATGCAATTTTGATCATGTTATCTGTGCAAGTGTGAGAAAGTTTTCTCAACAAATAAATGTTGGATGAGACTGTAGCACACATAGATTACTATCCATTTGGGACTTTGGTTAATCCTTAATCTAAATGTAGACCAATACATTTTATGGTCGAAACTTCTAACTACATCATCCAATATGAAAACTGGAGACTTATCGTAATTTGTAATTTGGGGACAATTTAAATTAATATATTTTTTTTTGTTTTAGCGAATTTCCACTATAGGGAAGAAGCTATTACCGTAGGTCTCATGGTAAGACTTAAGCCCGAGACCATGATAACTTTTCATTTTGAGGTCCCCAGATGCCAAAAACACCATTCGTTCAAATTTTTATATATGTATATATATATATATATTTATATATATATATGTGTCCGTAAGCACGATAACTCTCGTAAAAAAGGTCCGATCTTAATGAAATTTGGTACAAATGTGTAAAGTACCATTTATTTGAACGAGTTCGAAAACCAGATGAATCGCACCATCCGAAGGGGGGTTTTTGGGGGATTTGTACCCCAAAAATGTGTTTTTTGGGGTTTTCACATGTAATTTTAATTTAAATCAAATTTTAATTTATACCATTAAATTCAACTTAAAAAAACAAACAATTTGGTATTTTGATCATTGCTCTACGTCAATTGGTTACCGAGATATTGAAAGTGCTAAACACAGTACGTTGTCTAATGTTATTCTTATGGAGAAAAAGGAAAATTGTATATCTCGCTTATTTATGAACGTAAACTGGCAAAATTTGGTATATGGCTTTATTTGGTTGTGGTTTGTTGTTGTTTGCACAAAAATTCAATTTTTCGTCTATGGTTCCCGTAGCAGCAAACCTAGGTACTTGGTCCCCATGTTATTCTTATGGAAAATACTTAAAATGTTATATATCAGTTATTTATGAATGTATATGGATGAAACTTGGTATGTGACTTTAGTTAGATGAGTTCTAATGATATTTGCATAAAAACCCATTATTTTGTGTTCCTTGTTGCAGCAAACCTGCGTACTCATCCCCAATGTTATTCTTATGGAGAATAATTAATATTTTAAATATCGCTTGTTTGTGAATACATTTCTTATGAATCCTGTGAAGTGTTTTAATGTGTTATGTTATATATTCATTCAAAATTTGCTGAGTATGCAGGTTTCCTGCGATGAGGGTATTTTATATTAAATAGGTAAAAAAGCATAAATGTTTGTCATGAAATTATGAATACCTCTAGTTAACTAGACATAAAGTAATTTCTGGTACTTTTTGCTTGGTTAGTAGTTTTGAAAAAGTGAAGAGGTTGTCAAAATTCCGATTCGGTCAACTTTCAAAATCTGGTTTTGCGTCAAAATAAGTCATTCAACAGTTCTTTCATTTTAAGGAAAAGATTACCTACGATTTGATTAAAAATTTTCCACTAATCCCTATATAGGCCACCAGAATAAAATAAATGTGTTGTGAAATACGACTTTCATCATTGCATACAATTAAAGTTCATATGTTGGTTACAAACGTCATCCCACAAGTGTGGCGCAGTTACCCAATATCATGTGATGGCAATGTTGTTCCCCAACTGTTGCGGTTTTTAGTGCCACACACCGAGTTACATAACATGACCGACATTACATAATTTAATTGTGACAGCATATAATAAAATATCTTACAAATGTATAAGCGTTAATTTTAATGAAATTCTCATAAACTTTTTCTTCCTATTACATAACCCGAATCGCATTTGTTGTCAACAGTCTATATATGTATATTTCAAAATACTATAATCAACACACAATGTGTATATCATTAAATCATTCTGACAGACCTTCACAAGAAATTATATTATTGTTATTGTAGTGTAGTATGTCTGGCTTTTTCACATGTTTGTATGTTATCCGGCAAGCTTTATTTTGGTTTTTGGGGCTATAAATGAGACAAGAACAGATTTTT
Organism: Allygus modestus; assembly: GCA_963675035.1. Classification (NCBI taxonomy): domain Eukaryota; kingdom Metazoa; phylum Arthropoda; class Insecta; order Hemiptera; family Cicadellidae; genus Allygus; species Allygus modestus. Next base: position 14,362,072 of record OY776115.1, read on the forward strand.
TAGGCATAATTTAAATAAAAATACTACCGATTGCAGGAATGGCAACGCCCCTCTGCTATCTGCTTTAATTCCACATTTTAAAAATTAAACCTGTTGGTTTACTGGGTTTTAATCTGTAAAAGAACAAAAATTTTCTTTATTCATAGAACACAAAACCAATCCTGGTATTCATCCAATAATTTTAAGGCGTATTTCGACCTCTGGGCGATCGCTAGTTACAGTTAATCCGCCATGCTTTATGTTTTTTTTTTCTGCTTATCAGAAATTGTCTGTCACTGTTAGAAATGACTATAGTATGTTTGTGGACTTGGTTGATTTATTCCAGAGCTTTTTTCTTTAAATATACAAGCGCATCTTGAATTGTTTTTATAATACAGTAGAAGTCCGATTATCCGAGCTAAACGGGACCGAGACTACCTCGGATAATCAAAAACTCGGATAACACGGCGGTAAAAATTATAGGTTATAATTAGACAAAAATCGTATTGAAACTGGAGAATACGGTTTAACAGTAATAAGTGATTTATGATTAAATAAACCTTTTTAATACTCTCCCCTTTATCCAATCTCTTAATTGCATTATATTTTGTTTCCAAAGAAACCACAACTCTTTTACGTTTACCACTCATATTTGTGAAATAACACACTGATTGAAAACGGGACTGAAGCGCACGGTTAATCAGTTCGGCATAGACTGAGACAATGGCGCGAACTGCGAACTAAAGATGGGTGTTATTTAACATAACAGGATGAATAACAGTGTTGCGGCCGTGGCAACGTTATCGCGGCAACACGTTGCGGAGAACTCCCTGTTATTCTAATAACGTTTCTACACCCGTTATTAGAGTTGGCAATCGTTATTTAAATAACAGGTTGCCGCAACACGTTATTGGATAGCTGCTTTGTCGTTACAACCGTTGCCGGAAAACAACGATAATTCCCATCTCTAGCGCGAACACAGTCGACCGATAAGACATTGGTCCTAGCAACAACCAATAGGAGTAGCTTGTAATACTCGACCTAGCAACCACAGCCGCTACATTTTTCAATCGATTTACGATTATTTATTTACGATTTATTTCCAAGGCTATATACAGTACTGTATTTGCCTCGGTTAACCCGGCGGCTCGGATAATCGGACCTCGGATAATCGGACTTCTACTGTACTTACATTTTTTAATTTACCTTTTTCCGTCAGTATCCTACTCGTCCTCAATGTAGCCGACCGGTTTCGAGGTGAAACCTCATCTTCAGGATACAATTCAGTATGTCATTCATTGAAGACGATTAGGATCACCGACGGAAAAAGGTAAATTAAACCATTGAAGTATTCAGGAAGTGATCCTGGGCCATATAACTCAAAACTGAAATTGTTTTTAATGTGTACATTTTATTTGTGTATCAGTTGTGCTAGGGAAAACTTAGCTATGTATCTGTTTTGTACGATTTGTTCATTGTTCATTTGTTCATTTGTTTTGTGATTTTTGTTCATTGTGTGTTAAACTCAATGTAATGGTATATTTAAAATAGTTTTACAAAAATTACTCTGTAAAAGAGCTTACTTTGACGATACCATGGAAGCAATTAACTATTTAGTTAGACTAATTAACCAACTGGTTTTGGTTGTGACGCATTTATATTTGGGTAGATGTCAGGGCCTGCGTTCCCATTGCTGGCACTTCATCCTCAGTATTTTAATGGTAAGTATATCTACAGAATAACATTTAACCAGTTCAAAACAATTGTGTGGCACATTATAGGGTTTTCTCTACCCAAATAGTATGAAAATTGTTGAAACTTATATTAATATTGTTTTAAAATAATATCAATATAAGAATTATTTAAAAATTGGTTTGATACCAGTTTGAAACAATTTTAAAACTGTTTTGATATTGTTAGTAAAATCTCATATTAAAATTGTATCAATACAAGTTTGAAACAATTTTGATATAAGTAAAATGACTTGTATCAATATGATTTTAATACGAGTTTGAAACAATTTTTAAATTGTTTTGATATTGTTAATAAAATCTCATATTGAAATTGTATCAATACAAGTCTGAAACAATGCTGATATAAGTAAAACAACTTATATCAATATGATTTTAATACAAGTTTAAAACAATTTTAAAATAAGTAAAACTGTATCAAAACTTTAAATCTTTTTTGAAAGTTGCCCTTACATTAAAATAAAAACGAGTTCGCACGCTGCACGCTGACGTGAGGGAAGTGAATTTCCACATAAAAACTTTTAAAACTTAAAATTAGTCTAAAAACATACTTGTATTCCAATTTTTATTGAAATCTGAAAACATTGATTTTTTGGCTGTACTGATGCTCCTGGTTTCATTTACCTGCAAAGCTGGGAATACAATTTTGCGCATTATAATGTTAGAAGAAGGTCCAGTCAGGCTTGAAAGTAGGCGTGAGGTTGCTGGGGATGATAAAAGTACTCTATCAAAGGAGTAGCAGGCTTTTCTAGTCTAAAACCCCCACAAGACAACGTACTGTGTTTAGTCTAAACACATTTTCTTTAATAACTCGGTAAATATTTATGCTAGAATGTCGTAAGAGGGCTAAAAACTTTCGTCTCACTAATTCCCATTTTTTTGCATGCATTAATTTTACATTTGGGGCTTTTTAGACCCTTTTTGGGCCCAAAAACTCGAAATTTGGAAAATTAATCCCCAAAAAAGGGGTTTGGAGTTTTACGATTCTTTTGCCCAACGAACTTGTCCAACTGATTTCAGAAAGGAACGTCCCTACCAAATTTGAAGTTAATCGGACAAAAAATGTGACCGCTAGAGTGCAAACACATATATATATATATATGTTATATATATATATATATATATATATATATATATATAAACATATATATATATACAATTTTGAACGACCCCCCAAAACGTGTTCAGGGGGTCACGTTAGGAACTTCCATGGTGGTCCCGGGCTTAAGTTTCACCGTGCGGGTCATGCTAATAGTTCACTTTCCAAAGGAAATTCACTAATAAACACCCGGACATGACATAATAATCTAGGAACATTCTTAGAAAGTTCTAAATATGCTGGAATTATGAGAATATTCTACGCACACTTCTCAGAACAATCATTTAGAACATTCTTTTTTTAAATCCTTGAGAATATTCTCCAAATAAGCGGTTGAGCCAACGAACCAATCGTTGGGTAGCCCGCTCTGGCAAATCCAACCATGGCAGACGTTGGGCCATCAAAAGCTATATTGTTGGAAAATCATATATTAATATTATTAATTACCAGTATTAATATTAATATATATATATATAAACATTATATTTGTTATTATTATAATTATATTCATTAATAATTATTAATTATTATAATTATAATTAGTAACTATTTGTTATTATTATAATTATTATTATTATAATTATATAATTAATTATATTATATTATTATAATTATATTAAAAATTGAAAAGTGATAATTTTTGGCTGTCTGATGCTCCTGGTTATATTCAAACTGACTATTAGGATGGCAATGTTTTACATTATAAGGTTAGGAAGAGTCAGGATAACAAGTTGGTATGGGTATTGGGGGTGATAAAACTACATCAAGATATGAAAAACAGCATTTTCCAGTGTAAAATCCCCATAAGACAATGTACTGTGTTAAGAGAATTAACATTTTCTTTAATAACTCGGTAAATACTTGTGCTAGAATGATGCAGAAGGGCTTAACGTTTTTGGAATTTTACGTACAATATTTTAATATGCAATAATGATATTAAATAGGCCCCAAAAACTAAAAATTTGAAAACTTAAAATCCCCAAAAAGGGGGTTAGAGTTGTCTGATTGTTTTGCCCAATGAACTTGTCCAACTATTTAGAGAAGGGAAGGTTCCTACCAAATTTCAAGTAAATCGGACAAAAATTGCGACCCCTAGAGTGCAAACACATATACAGTATATATAAATAAATATATATATAAAGATTTTATGGTGACCCCCCAAAATGTGTTCAGGGGGCCACGTTAGGAACTTCTATGGTGATCCCGGGCTTAAGTTTCATGGTGCGGGTCATGCTAATAGTTCACTTTTTCATAGGAAATTCACTAATAAGACCTTTAATAGCTTTAATATTTGCTTTAGTTTTGCAGTATATATTTGCTTAGAATATTTATAAAACAGATTGGGTGGTTACAGTAGTACGTATTACACATTAACAGACAAAATTATCTTTTGCGATTCTTAAAGAAGATTAAGGGACAGGTATTTCCCTCTGTATCAAGAGTTGAAAATTGTATCAGTCCAACTCTTCTTTGTTTTTACGGTATTGAGAATTTAATAATTTGTATTGAAAGAGGAAACAGAAGAAAGAATAAACTATTTCATAATACTACAGATATAACTTGTAGTAACTTTAGAATTTCTAAAGTAAGCAAACATACATTTCTGCAATCTTTTCAATATTTAGCACCTACAATACTTCAATAAGTTACCCACCCCCCTAAGTTAAATTTCGACTTTTATTAGTGAATTTCCTATGGAAAGTGAACTATTAGCATGACCCCCATGGTGAAACTTAAGCCCGGGACCACCATAGAAGTTCCTAACGTGACCCCCTGAACACGTTTTGGGGGTTCATTCAAAATGTTATATGTGTATATATATAGACATATATATATGTGCAGGCACTCTAGCGGTCACATTTTTTGTCCGATTTACTTCAAATTTGGTAGAGACGTTCCTTTGTATAATCAGTTGGACAAGTTCGTTGGGCAAAACAATTGGAAAACTCTAAACCCCCTTTTTGGGGATTAATCTTTCAAATTTCGAGTTTTTGGACCCAAAAAGGGTCAGAAAATCCCCTGATGTGAAATTAACGAATGTAAAAACATGGGAATTAGTGTGGCGAAACTTTTAAGCCCTCTCTCGTAGTTCTAGCATATATATTTACCGAGTTATTAAAGGAAATTGTGTATTGACCAAACACAGTACGTTGTCTTATAGGGGTTTTACACTAGAAAAGCCTGTTAATAATTTTTTGGTGTACTTTTATCATCCCCAACAACCTCACACCTACTTTAAAGCCTGACTGGACCTTCTCCTAACCTTATAATGCGCAAAATTGTATTCCCAGCATTGCAGGTAAATAGAACTAGGAGTATCAGAACAGCCAAAAAATCAGTATTTTCAGATTTGAATAAAAATTGGAATAATTGTATGTTTTTAACTGATTTTTAGTTTTTATAGTTTTTTATGTGGAAATTCACTTCCCTCACGTCAGCGTGCTGCGTGAGAACTTGTTTCCATTTGCAAGCAGTTTTTAAGAACAATGTATGAACCTTTTGGTTAGAATGATACGTGTGTATCAACTAAACAGGATAAAATATGTTTCATAACACTTTAAAATATATTTACATTTATACTTTATTTACAGACGGTATACAAATGTACATAAAGAAAGGTACAAGGCGATCGATTTAAAAACCAGTTTCACGGGTCATCATCAGACCCAATTGGAGAATATCAGTGTAACTGGTTGAAATCAATCCCCTTGGACCATCATATTTACTGTAATTTATTTAAGTATGGTATAAGTGTAAATATATTTTTAGTGTTTTTCTATAAATTTGCAAACATTGCATGTGGCTATTACCATTGGGTTTATATCTACTAGAGGGGACACACAATACAAATTATGTGAGAGGTTTGTCGACGTAGTTCCACCATACGCCGCCAGGGATCGTCGTGGTTTTGTTCATCATATTTTTGATAGGAATGTTTTCGTAGAGATTTTAAAATGTCTAAATAATCCTTTTTTGTGATGGTCATCAAAGTGATATTTTGTTTACATGGGTCGGGTTCGGCGGACGAGTTAACTCGGCCTAACGACGCTGCAGATCACGTAGTTATCTTCATATGACGCTAGATCGCAGCTCTATTTTTACTAACTCTGGTTATATATATATATATGTGTTTGCACTCTAGCGGTCACATTTTTTGTCCGATTAACTTCAAATTTAGTAGGGACGTTCCTTTCTGAAATGAGTTGGACAAGTTCATTGGCAAAAGAATCGTAAAACTCCAAACCCCTTTTTGGGGGGGTTAATCTTCCAAATTTTGAGTTTTTGGGCCCAAAAAGGGTCTAAGAAGCCCCAAATGTAAAATTAATGCATGTAAAAAGATGGGAATTAGTGAGACGAAAGTTTTAAGCCCTCTTTCGTCATTCTAGCGTAAATATTTACCGAGTTACAAAAGAAAATGTGTTTCGACTAAACACAGTACGTTGTCTTATGGGGGTTTTACACTAGAAAAGCCTGCTACTCCATTGTTAAGAGTACTTTTATCATCCCCAGCAACCTCACGCCTACTTTCAAGCCTGACTGGACCTTCTCCTAACATTATAATGCGCAAAATTGTATTCACAGCTTTGCAGGTAAATGAAACCAGGATCATCAGAACAGCCAAAAAAAAAGGTTTTCAGATTTCAATAAAAATTGGAATACAAGTATGTTTTTACACTAATTTTAAGTTTTAAAAGTTTTTTTATGTGGAAATTCACTTCCCTCATGTCAGCGTGCTGCGTGCGAACTCGTTTTTATTTTAAAACTAATAACGAATCTTGTTTTTGTAATTATTTAATTTTCAAGCTTTTTATCTAAAACTATTATCATTATACTAGTGGCTTGAAGGGCCCATAGCTCCTAACCCCTAACCTTGCTCCAATATTCTGCCTGATTTGATTTTCTTTACTCTTTACATGCGGTAGAAAATAAAACATATATAAGTAGGTTCACATGTCAGTTCGTAAACAAAGTAGACACTTAATCACATGTTCTAATGTAAACTAGGAGTACGCTCGAATATTCACGTAATAGGATGATCGAACTCAGAAATGGTAGATGAAAGTTTCTGCTATTAATGTATGTTCTAACCGAAATTTCATCACAAAATATTAAATAAATAACCCTGGGGACTGTAGGAAAATATCTACTTTTCTTTTCGTTAATTTTAGGTCATAGGATAAATCTTTCTTAATTATATTATATTAGAGGTGCAAATTCTTCAACAAAAAATAACATGGTAAGTTGCCTATGCAGTGAGTTACATTGGAAATTAGCTGAGTACGCAGGTTTGCTACGACGGGGGTGTTTAATATCATAAACTGACAAAAGAACACAGCTGGCAGAAGTAAATACAAAATAAATGGCTGCTGCAATCTAGCGGATAAACTATTAACTCACTCACATTACTCACATTATAGAAGAACGTTACCTTTATTTGTAAAAACTTGTATTAGTTTTTTAATATAACAATTATTCTTAAAACCTTTGATAAATTGAACTAAACAACGTTGAACGGAGAGTACTTTATTTATTTAATCATAAAACATATGAATAAAACCATTTTTTTAGTCGATTCTTGTAATCTTGAAACAATATTGCATTATTTTCATCATACTAATGCAATATTGTTTTAAAAAACTGTAAAACCAGTAATTTGTATCCAAGGCTTTACCTTATGGAAATATTACAACTTTTAAATGTTAATTAATAAAAAAGTATCAAACGAATATGTTCCATTTTTTAACTGGAAAAGTAAAATTACTGGAAAACATTTGTGTAAAATCAGAAAACGATCCGCACAGCTGTTTTCATGTTATTGCATTCCGAACACACACTGACTGACAACGAATCATTGTCTCTGCTAATAGATTCCTTCACTTCGTTCCGTCTTCAACAAAGCAGACGTTTCAAAATCCCCATGCTTTGCTTATGGGGATGTTTTACGTTATTTCTTGTTTGCTGGTAACATTTTATAAATACTACTATTTTACCCGAGTCCTTGGGATCAAGTCCTTTAATTTGAGCCGTCTTCCATTATCTTGCAATTTACCAAACTCCCAAATTTTTACTTAAAAACTTTGCTTACAGAATTATATATCTTCTTTATATTAATAGGCAAGCAAAAAACTGTCCCTCCTTTTTCTCAGATTCTGTGCATCGTAGGAGAAATTAACGCATACCATTTGAAAGGTATTGATTGTCCTGTAGATGAGTAGAAGAAACCCATTATAATTTACATTGAACCTCAGGCTACGCCCCACAAGCTTTCAGAGTTTCAATGTTAATCTCATGGAAGAAAAGTAATTTACTGAATTGTATTTTTGACAGCTGTTGATATAAAATGCTAGCAAAAAAGCAAGAACAGATGTTTCAGAAATAAAAAATTCTACTGACTACTGGAATGGTAACACCTTTATACCTTTCTCTTATCATTTTTAAATTCCACATTAAACAAATAAACTTAGATTTGAGAGGGAGGAGGAGGGGGGAGAGGGGGAGAAAGAAAGAGGTTATTTGTGAAGTTCAACATAAGGACTCTGGTTCAAATGCAAATTCTCAAGCAGAATGTGGCTAAACATTCACGCAAACAGCCATTATGTGCCGTTTTGGGTTTACATACAATTATTTTTGGTCAAATTTCGAGCTCTGGGCAATCGCTAGTAAAGATTAATAGGCAAGCACAAAAACGTCCCTCCTTTTTTCTCAGCGTGTGTGCATCCACGCATACCATTAGAAAGGTATTGTTGAGTAGATGTACGGAAACCCACACATAATCATAATCATAATTTATATCGGCCCTCAGGGCTACGCCCCACAGGTTTTCACAGTTTCGATTTAATCTTATGGAAGAACACTAATCAATGAAATTGAATATTTGACTGGTGATATAATAACAAATGCTAGCACATCAGCAAGAACAGATGGTTTGCATAATGTAAATAAAAAGACTACTGACTACTAAAATGGCATCACCCTTATTTTATCTGTTTTAAATCCACTCTAAAAACATAATCCTGGGGGAGGGGAGGGAAAGGGAGAGAGAGAGAAAAAGCAAACAGGACCCGCTAGATATTAAAGAATAAAACAGATCCAAACAACTACAGACCAATATCTCTCATTCCAATCCTTTCTAAAATTTTTAACACTGTCTTCATCAACAAATATATTCATACTTTGAAACAAATAACTTATTTTGTGAAAGTCAGTATGGTTTTAGATCAAATTTATCAACAGTTAAGGCCTTGGAAAGTCTCATTTCAGATATTTTTGAAGGCTGTGACACCAAAATTAATACTTGTGCTACATTAATTGATTTAAAATTCAATTAATTTGATTCTGTTTCTCATAAAATTCTGATAAAAAAATGGCTTTTTATGGTGTACTTGAAAGGTCTCTTAATCTTTTAAATTCATATTTTAAAAACCGCTTTCAATTAGTACAAGTAAAAAATTAAAGATCTAATCTGTTAAAAGTCTAAACTGGCATACCTCAGGGGTCAGTCCTGGGCCCTTTATTTTTCATTGTCTTCATAAATGATTTACCTTACTTTATTCCTTGTGAGGCAACTCTTTATGATGATACAACATTCCTCACAAGTGGTCCAAATTTAATTTAAACACTTGAGAAAAGGGATGAAGTTACAAGGTTGGCTGAGGAGTGGTTTCAAAGAAATGAATTAAACATAAACCACTCAAAGACAGAAAAAATTCATTTTGATCGTAAAGTAAATGCTCAAGAAAATAAATCAGTTAAATTGCTAGGGATCTACATTGATCAGAGGCTGGATTGGAATGAGCATACTAATTTCCTATGTGGTAAATTGGCTAGAACAATTTTGTTGTTGAAAAAACTAAAAGGTAATGTTAGTGAAAAATGCATTCTTTTTTGTTATTTTGCATTCTTTCATTCCCATCTGCAATACGGTAACCTCTTATGGCGTAACTCCGTGGGAACCAAAACAATTTTTAAATGGCAGAAGAAGGCTGTTAGATGTATTGTGGGGATAGAGCCCTGGGTCTCTTGCAAAGAATATTTCTAAACTTTTAAAATTGTAACCCTTCCGAGTAAGTATATTTTCAATTGCTTACTACACGTTAAAGAAAACATAACTCAATATAATCTAAGATCCAATATACACACTCATTACACTAGATATAGACATTATCTTAATTTACCATTAACAAAACTTACGCTTACACATAATAGCTATAAATATCTCAGTATACAGCTTTTTAATAGGTTACCCCCAACTGCAGCAACGATTCAAACTAATAAATTCAAAGTTGTCCTTGATTCATGGCTGAAATCCAAATCCTTTTATTCATTTGATGATTTCTTGTCCTTAGAGGTTATTGATATACATTTTTAAAACCAAAATCAAACAAACAATGTTATTGTGTATTATTTTATTTTATGCATTTTTGTGTAATTTAACTTTTTCCCCATTTACTTTATATTTTAGAATTAAGACGAAATATTTGACAGAAAAAGGACGGCATGAAGAATATGCAAAATGTTAGTAATAAGATAAAATGTATTGTTGACAAGGTCGATTGCTCACTAGCTTAAAGACAATAAAGGGATTTTTATTTTTTTATTATTTTGATTAAACTAAATTATTTAGTTATTCGTGAAGTTAAGAATCATGAAACTGGTTCAAATATGATATTTGTTAACTGCTAATGCAGGGTAATGTGATCAAACATTCAAGCAAACAATCATTATTGGTCAAGTAATATTTGGCAACATTTTTACCATTGACGGTCGCTAGTATTTTTAAGATGCGTGGAAATAAATATAATTTATTCATTTATATTTTAGGTGAAGATGAACTCCATAGTCGTTGTGTTATGCCTCGCAGTTGCCGTTCACGCTGGGCTTCCCAAGGATGTTGCTGATCTTATTGATACGCCAGGAGAGCAGTTCAAGCTCTATAAGAACTACATAGAACAACTGGAAATACCAGAGGATATGCACGAAGGTGCATTCTTGTAAGTAACATTCATGGAATCAAACTAAAATGTTGTTTTAACAAATTTCTCCTATAGGGAAGAAGCTATTACCGTAGTCGGCATGGTATGACCTAGGCCCGGGACCATGATAACTTTTCGTTTTGAGGTCCCCAAATGCCAAAAACACTATTTGTTTAACCCTTTGAGTGCTAAGCTTCTGAAAGGAGTAGTTGAATCTGTGATGTTTTGTTTATTTTTTAAATGTCTTGAACGCCAGAACAGTTAAAATTAATAAAAACGTGCTTCCGCTGGACACACCCACAGTAAAGGATAGGTAAAAAGTAGCAAAACACCTGATCAGATGTGCAACTCACAAAGAATCCACCCATCCCGTCAGCTTGGACCCGAGCCGTCCACCGTTTGCTTAAGGTCCGCCCTCCCCTTCAACTCTGCTACAGACAGGTGAACTCTCCATGAGTTGCACATAAAAACCACCGACTGTGACGGGATTTGAACCCTCGATCTAAGTGTTACCCCCGGCCGGGAAGGTAACGCTTTAGACCGCACAGCCACTGATCAGACTATCAGCTGTAGCGGACCAGGTGATATTAGAGCCTATGCGCTGGACGAGGTAGTTCAGTTCGTGTCTACCAGGTTTCACCACATGTCAGACTCAGACTGCAAACTGAGCGCCTAACGGTACAATCGCTTATGGAGCAGTAACAGTGTTTATTGATAACAGATTCAAAAGATGATATATCGGTCCATAGCACTGAAAGGGTTAATTCATTTGTTTGTATACATACATATATGTGTCTGTAGGCCTGATAACTTTTGTAAAACTAGTCCGATCTTGATGTAATTTGGTATAAAAATTTAAGGCAGCATCTATTTTCATGAGTTCGAAAACCAGACAGATAGCATCATTATAAGGGGGGGGGGGGTTTGGGGGATTTTTGTACCCCAAAAATGGGTTTTAGAAATGTTTACATATAATAATTTTTAAAGGCAAACTTTAGTTTGCACTATTGAATCCAGCCTAAAACACAAACAATTTGGTATTTTGATCATTGCTCTACGTCAATTGGTTACCGAGATATTAAAAGTGTTAAACAAAGTACGTTGTCCAATGTTAATCTTATGGAGAGTAAATAACATTTTATATCTCTCTTATTAATGAACTTATATATTGATGAAACTTGGTATGTGGCTCCATATGGTTGGGGTTTTCTGATATTTTTATAAAAACCCATTTGTTGTGATCTCCATGGCAGTAAACCTTCGTACTCAGCAGCTATAATGTTATTCTTATGGAGGACAAGAAACGTGATATCTTGCCTGTTTATGAACATCAATTGGTAAAACTTGGTATGTTGCTTCATCTAGTGGCGATCCATCTAATGGATCTAGTGGAGATCCATTTATATTTGTATAAAAACCAGATTTTGTGGTCCTTGATGCAGCGAACCTGCATACTCAGTCCTAATGTTTTTCTTATGGAGAATAAATCAAATTTCATATCTCGCTTATTTATGAATATGCTTTGATGAAAGTTGGTAAGTGGCTTCATGACGTGGTGAAGTACCATTTGAAATTCGCTGAGTATGCAGGTTTGCTGCAACGGGGGGTATTTAATATTTCAAACCATCCGCTGTCTCAACTATTAACAATTTGAAGTATCGGATCTTAACATATCGGTAGTACAAAGTATATTGAGAAACTAAATACGTATTAAATATGAATATAGTATATATATTCAGGATGAGTAAGACCACCCTTCTGGCTTGGTCTAAAGTAAGAAAACAAAACACTCCCAACTAAAACGCAAATGGACGATCTACTTAAAAAATGTTCATCACAATTTATGCACTGGGTGCTCCAAAACTGGCAAAACTGGATGTTTAGCTGGTTCGAAGCTCAAAATTGTCCTATGTGAACGTAGGGCAAATTATACATTGTTTTAAAGGCCTTGTTAAAAGAGACATTTTTTGTAAAACAGGATTCACTTAACTTTATCCGTTTCGAAATGGCGACCATTTTTGTGAAAAAGATTGACATTACAGTACATTACAGTATACGCGTATTTTTTAAACCAGTACTTGTATCCTTTTTAGGAAATCCAATCCTGGATAATATTTTCAATCCCGGGATCCCGGGATGAACATTAATTTGTATACAAATAACTGCGACAAATTTATTTTTGGTTTATCAAGTTTAACGTTAATAACATATAACATAATAAGATATAACATTGTAATCTATCTGGGCAGTTTTGTACACATTTGGAATCTATTTAATCAGATAGCTGCTACAAACAATTATTTTTCACGCTGTTCAAAATATTAAAAAATGCATGCAAGCAGTACAGAGTGCAGTATTGAACATCTTACATTTGCCATGGTAAATTCTTGCCTCGCGAACACACCTTAGCTCTTTATGCAAAACTATTTTTCAGTAGATATTTATACATACATAACTATTTGAACAAAACTCTTGGTTCTTGGTGATGGTTCAAAATACCAAATTATTTGTTTTTTAAGCTCTATAAAATGGCTATATAACCAAAATTAAGTGTTTTTAAAATTTAAGGGGGAAAAAAAATTCAAAATACCCCTGTAGCAGCAAACCTGCATACTCAGCAAATTTCCAATGCATATATATACCTTAATACCACATAAAGCCACATACCAAGTTTCACCAATATACATTCATAAATAAACGATTTATGACATTTTAACACGTTCGCTACCACAATCTTAAAAAAAAATCGTAACCACAGACTGCCGCCATAATTTTGCGGCGGGCGTGGCGTACTCATAGCCCAACGCCGCAGATCTGCGGCGGCTGGGTTCATTAAAATAGACTGCCGCCGCAGAACTGATACTAAATACTTTTCTTGATACTAAATGAGAAATTTCTTTGCAACGGTCTATTTTAAAGGTTAGATGGTTTAGGCATGGTCTACAGGATAATCCGCCTTATATATGCGGAGCTTGGTCTGTAGCTAGTACTAGGACCAGTCTACAGGGAAGTTTATGATTTTTTTCGTGGGCTGTCAGAGTGACCCGGCCGCCGCATATATGCGGCGGCTGGTAGCGAACGTGTTAATTATTCTCTATAAGAATAACATGGGAGATGAGTATGCAGGGTTACTGAAGCAAGGAACACAAAAGTGGGGTTTTATATAAATATCAATATTACTCAAGAAGGTAAAGCCACATACCAAATTTTATTAATTTATGTTCATAATTAAGGGAGATAACACGTTACTTATTCTCTATAAGAATAACATGGGAGCTGAGTACGCAGGTTTGCTGCTATGGGAACTATCAGCCAAACAATGCTTTTAGTGCAAATATCAATAGACTACAACGATATGAAGCAATATACCAAGTTTCATCAGGATAAGTTGATAAATAAGCGAGATATACAATTTTTCTTATTCTCCATAAGCATAACATTGGACAACGTACTGTGTTTAGCACTTTCAATATCTCTGTAACCATTTGACGTAGATCAAAACAATCAATGATCAAAACACCAAATTGTGCGTCTTTTTAAGCTGATTCCAATTTTTTTTTAAATTGTGTGTACAAAATTCAAAAAACCCATTTTTGGGGTACAAACCCCCCCCCCAAATACCCTTTCGGATAGGACAATTTGTCTGGTTTCCAAACTTTGTCATAAATGCTGCTTTACACGTTTATACCAAATTTCATCAAAATCGGACTATTTTTACGAGAGTTATCGTGCTCACGGACACACATATCGTTTATATATAATTATTGTTTAATAATTCGGTACATTTCTTTGTTAAAATATAATTCATTTTTCATTCTAGGCCTTTACAATATGTTATTAAATATTTTATGTTTCAATTTTATGTGTCATGAAATATAATACATTTGTGGGTAAATATATTAATATTTGTTAGTATTTTAAGAATAAACACTGAGTAAAGCTTCATTTCGATATGAGTTCCATGATTAGACTATATAGAACCAAGAGTGTTGGTCAAATAGTTATGTATGTATAAATATCTAATGAACAATAGTTTTGCATTAAGAGCTAAGGTGTGTTCGTGAGGCAAGAATTTACCATGGTGTTTTTGGCATCTGAGGACTTCAAAACAAAAATCATGGTCTCAGGATTACTGAGTGTCTTTCAAAAGTTATCGCGGTAACGGACTTACATACACATATATATATATAAATTTGAACGAATAGTGTTTTTGGCATCTGGGGACCTCAAAACAAAAAGTTATCATGGTCTCGGGCTTAAGTCTTACCATACCAGCTACGGTAATAGCTTCTTCCCTATAGGGGAAATTCGCTAAAACCTTCTCTATATCACCATTTTGACATAATTTTATAATGCCGAAAATCCCGGGATTGGAACATGAAATTTCGGGATTGATAAAGGTCGAAATTTGGCTGGGATCCGGGAAAAAATCAAATGGTAGCATTTGTCAAAAAGCATACCATTGAAAAGGTCTTGTAAATCCTAGAAACTTTATAATTTTTCCCAATCTTCTATCCCATTTAATTATTTTTTTACAATCAGCAAAAACATTATTTTTCCATATAAAATACATGTTATTCGTACACAACATATTAAGTGAAAGTGGTCACGGGGTTCATGCAAGTGTTATGCAAATTATTAACATGCATTTCATATGGGAAAATAATGTTTTATGCTGTCTGCAAATAAACAAAAAGAAATATATGGTTGGTGTAAATTAGAAAGTTGCTAGGTTTTATAAGACCTTTTCAATGGTATTTTTTGACAAACACTATCATTTGACTTTTTTTGAATTATGGTATATAAAAGCATTACAACAAATACAATTTATTGAAATATTGTGTTTTTTTAACTGATAGCATGCCAGAGTAAAGCTGAAATTATCACGAGTAAGAAATTTGAATTGGAAAAAAGATACGATTAGTAGTTTAGAAAATACGGTGTATTCCGTGAATGTCAATATTTTACACATAAAAGGCGCCATTTTGAAACGGATAAAATTAAATGAATTCGGATTTTGCCAAAATGTGTCTTTTAATGAGACCTTTAAAATTATGTAAAATTTGTCCTATGTATAAGAAAATATTGAAATTTGAACATGTGATCAGTTTTGGAGCACTCTGTGCATAGATTTTGTTGAAAATTGTTTGAATAGATGGCTCATACGAATTTAAGTCACATAGAATTTTGTTTTATATGTTTTTAGACCTAACCGTTCTTTCATTCCATTCTTCTGGACGGGTGGTCTGAGTCACTTTGTATATACACAATGCCACAACACCAGTTTTTAAATGATTGAGGTTAAACAAATATCCAGACGATAACTAGTCATGCGATTGACAATAAATAACACTGGAAACTTCAAAACTTCTTAGGTTAATGGCATTGTTTTACAAATGTTTCTAACATTTCATCTAAAAGGTTTAAATTACCTGGTTTTCTGCCAAGTGATCCTGTTATTTGGTTAAACTACCAATGGTTTCGAGCCGCAAAATGGCTCATTATCAAGTTAAACACCAAGCTTGTAATTCTGTTCACGGAAGTGTGAAGCAGTCGTCATAGTTCGATAAAAAACACTGACACGAAAAACACATACACGAAAACATTAATTTAAAGAAACTGGCCAGTTAGACTAGATCGAGTACTGCACATGTGAATCATCGCCGGCAGGTGATGGGTCATGACTGTTCGTGTGTCGCATGCCGATGCTTGACGTCACATGCCCCTCCTCTACCTCTGTTCCTTATCGGGTCCTTTTCTTTCGTTTCCGCTGTCGCCTAATATCTCTATTGCAGTGTTATATATTATATTTGACTCAAAAGATAACTTGTCATTTAACAGGTTTTGAGGACTTACTTTGGACGCTCGGTAAATTTAAAACTCTTCAATAGTGTTCATATAATGGCCTTTCCTGCAAAAATGTAGTATTTCTAAATTATTATCTATGATTGTATAGTTATGCTTGGTATCAATTAAATGGTTGGCGTAGGCGGACTTTGTTGACTTCTTTGGGATGTGTTCTTTAAATCGCTTTTCAAATGACCGGGCTGCCTGACCAATATAAAAGCTCTGGCAATCATCACATTTAAGTTTATATACACCATTTCAAATTTTCAACCGTGAACTAACATTTCATCTTTTTAAAACATAATAATAGTTTTAACCTCACAGTCATCATCAATGCCATTGTGTTTAATCCAAAAGAAGTCAGGACTCCAGGAGATTCAAATTAACATTCAAGTTGAGTGTTTAAAAGTTCAAGTCCGGATATGCCCGAAAATATTTTTTTAAATAAACATTGAACAAAAATGTAGAGTTTTCCTAGCTTCCGACTCTTTCATACATTTAATGGGCATAATTTGCTAAGTGGGAATTTGCTTAAGGAGTAAGTTATGAAAATCGTAAGTGTAAAGGTCAAATCATACATTTTTTAAATTATTACTAAGCTAAATACAATGCCGTAAAACCGGCTTGTCAAAAATGGCAGCCGATCTCACTTTTTTATTTATTATTAATATTTACTTATTACCTTTGTTAGTGACATTTTTAATGCGGTTACCTCCAATGCAATTGTTTCTTTGAGGTCTTTGGGGTCTGGTTTGGGACATTGTGTCGCACTACCTGGCCTATAAAATAAGGTATAACTCGACCTATTATTTCAAAACCTCCTCCATAGTAAAATGTAAAACGTAGTTAAATGTAATACTAGAGCATAAATTATGCATTTCTATAGCAATACATAACTAAGAAGGATATACAGTACATAAATCTATATACTAAAACAACTAAACAACACACTACACAATCTGTACACTATGTAGTACATAACTATTAGTGATGGTCAAAACCAGAAATTTCGAATCTCGAAACCGAAACCGAAACTTACAAAATCGAATCTCGAATCTCGAAACTCAAATCGCGAAACCCTATTTACTTGCCTGGGTATGGTTATGAAAAATAAATCCAGAAAAATTAATTAAAACTAATTATATATTTTGGTTAGAGTTGTTCTTTCAGAAATAAAAAAATCAATAATCCAAAACAGGTGAAGGTAGACGACCGATGAACAGTAGGCTTTTGATCTTTGCATTATTGATCGAAACACAGGCGTGATTTCTGTTAAAAAACAACAATAAAGACACAAAAAATCTCAGCAGTTTCGAGTTTTGATTCTCGAAACTCACCGATCGAATCTCGAAACCGAAACTTTTCCAAAGTTTTGGTGGTTTTGAGGTTCAAGTTTTGGTTTTGACACATCACTAATAACTATGTATTATTAGAGTTAGAGTTATATTGTTTTATGTTTATTTATAAAAAATGTTCAGGTATTGTAAGGTGCAGAAAGTAAGGTGCAAGAAAAAAAGCTTTCATAGCAATATTTCTTTAAGCAAAGAACAGGCTGATCTTCGGGATTTAGTCAGATCGTGGTACTCTATTACCAAGGATTTAGAGAGATCCAATCCACTGAGGCAACACTTCTTAAGATTGAAAGCTCAATATCGCCAGAGTATTAAATATTCTAAGTCTCTCAAGGTATCTAAACAAATAAATAACTCTTCAAACAAGTCAAAGACTATGTGGAACATCATAAATGAAAATAGGGTCACTTCAAAGTCTCATCATGATTTTATTTTTGCTGTAAAAAATAGCAAAGGAGAATTAGTTACTCATCCAAAGGAGGTTTCCAACATTTTCAATGATTTCTTCATAAATATATCACAGTGTACCACTTTTAATAGCAAGAATGTGAGTTCCTCTTCAAATGAAAGCTCTACTTTAAAGTCCTTCTTTTTAAAACCAGTAAACGCAGCAGAAGTTATCGATTTGATACATTCATTACAGCCCAAAACTGCATCTGGAATTGATAATGTGTCATCCAAACTCCTAAAATACTGCTCTAATTCCCTAGCAAATCCTCTCGTACATCTAATCAATAGCTCTTTTGAAACTGGAGTATTCCCTGACTTTCTGAAACTTTCAGTTGTAAGCCCAATTTTTAAAAAAGGAAAAAAAGAAATGCTCGACAATTATAGACCTATTGCGATAACATCTTCATTCTCCAAGATTTTTGAGAAAGCAGTTTTAAATAGGTTGATTTCTTTTATTGACAAACATAGTATTTTATTTTCTGGTCAATTTGGCTTTTTAAAGGGCAAGTCTACTGTTGATGCCATGTTTTCCCTCATAAACTTTATTGTAAAAGAGCTAGATCTAAAGAAATCCGTAGCGGGTGTTTTCTTTGATCTCCGAAAGGCATTTGACATGGTAAATCATGGTCTGCTTCTTGAGAAACTTGAGAGCATTGGAATACGAGGCACTGCTCTAAAATGGTTTTCCTCCTTCCTTACTGGACGTAGACAAATAGTAAAGATACCTTCTATAGATAAAGATTGTATGACATACTCATACTCAGATGAGAAGCTTGTCATCTCCGGAGTTCCTCAGGGTTCAATCCTGGGCCCGTTGTTGTTCATTTTATACATCAATGACTTAAAATCATGCGTTATTAATGTTAATCTGTGTCTTTTCGCAGATGACACCTCACTTGCCATATCGCATCAGGCAAGAACAGATTTGGAAATTGACTCTTATGTTAAATCAAATAGTATTGT
This sequence comes from Allygus modestus, assembly GCA_963675035.1. NCBI lineage: Eukaryota > Metazoa > Arthropoda > Insecta > Hemiptera > Cicadellidae > Allygus > Allygus modestus. Next base: position 14,381,486 of record OY776115.1, read on the forward strand.
GCAATGGTTCCATGAAAATATGTTGTGTGTCAATTCTGATAAGACCAAACTGCTTGATTTCTCCATTGGCCATAAAGAAACATCTCTTCTAAAATTGTCCATAGGTGAAAGTGTCGTTACTGCAGCAGATGACGTAACCTTTTTGGGGCTTCACCTAGACTCAAATTTAAAATTTTTTTCTCACATAGAGCATGTCGCTAGCCGTTTGTCTTCAGGTGTTTTTGTGTTAAGACGTCTATCTACCTTCTCTAGTACTGAAGTTCTTCTCTCAGCATATTATGCCCTCATTTATCCATTTCTTTCATACGCAGTTGTGATTTGGGGGTCTGAGAGCTCATATACGAAGACTCTTTTCATTCTTCAAAAAAAAGCTGTGAGAATAATTGCAGGAATCGATGAAGCAGTATCATGTGCTTCCTACTTCAAGGATTTTGATCTGCTCACCTTTCCATCTATTTATATATTTGAATCACTTATTTTTTTAAAAAAGAACCAGCACATTTTTCAAGAATTTTTGCCATTGTCAAATAGTAAAACCAGAAACAAGCACAATTATAATATACCACCACACAAATCAACATTTTTCAAAAACCACGCAGTTTATAATTGTATAAAAATGTTCAATAGCCTTCCGACCACTCTTAAACAAGAATGTAATATAGTGACCTTCAAAAGAAATGTAAAAAGGTTTTTACTTAAAAGTAGTTTTTATAGTGTTAAGGATTATTTTGACAAGAAATATGTTTAGTTTTAGAAAAATGTTTGTAATGACGTATGCTAATGCAATTTATTTTGTTTTGTGGCAATAAATATATTTGATTTGATTTGATTTGATTTGATTGTCAGGCTTTTTGAACCCCTTGTAATATAACACAACTAAAAATATCATTAAATGACGCTGGTTTATCGTAATACAAACTTAAAAGAATGGTTTGTTGTAAATAATACATTTTTAGTAATAAATCAAGCTGTGAGGATATTTGCCCATGATAATGTAACTGATGGGAAAAGTTTCATCTTTTAAAAAATTATGGAACTCACACTAATAGGTACATATAACTGTGGTGTGTTTTGCAGAGGCCTGATCATTGATCGTAACACCATGGTAATTGATGATACCAGCCTAGATCAGTTTTACTGGCACAAAGATGTAAAATTCGCTAAACAGAGGTTCTTCAAGTTGTTTAACAAAGGGGAAACCGACATCCAAATGGAAAGTTCAGGTCAGTATTTAATTACAAATTTTTAGTGAATTTCCTATGAAAAAGTGAACTAATAGCATGACCCGCATGATGAAACTTAAGCCCGGGACCACCGTAGAAGTTCATAACATGACACCCTGAACACCTTTTGGGGGACGTTCAAAATTATATATAAATACATATGTGTTTGCACTCTAGTTGTCGCATTTTAGCGAATTTCCCCTATAGGGAAGAAGCTATTACCGTAGGTGGCATGGTAAGACTTAAGCCCGAGACCATGATAACTTTTCGTTTTGAGGTCCCCAGATGCCAAAAACACTATTCGTTCAAATTTATATATATATATATATACACATATATATATATATATTCATAAGTATATATATATATATATATGTGTGTGTCCGTTACTGCGATAACTTTTGAAAGAAACACCCGATTTTGATGAAATTTGGCACCAATGTGGAGAGTAGCATTTATGACTTTAAGTTCGAAAACCAGATTGATCGCACTAGGGAAGGGGGTTTTATGGGGGTTTACAGTTTTCCAAAAATCGGTTGTTTGCAAATTTGACCCCAAAATGTTAAAAACACTCAATTTTGGTTACAGCCATTTTATAGAGCTTAAAAAACAAATAATTTAGTATCTTGAATCATTAACCTAGGTTAAGTGGTTTCGGAGAAAATCCCAAAAAACATGTCCCATGTTAATCTTACGGGAAAAAGGTTTTTAGATTTTTCTCAGATAGTTTTACTAAAAACTTCACATTTGTGTTTATTAATGTGTTTAGCTCAACAAAACAAACATTTTGGTATTTTAATCGTTGTTCTACGTCTAACCGTTGCAGAGATATTCAAAGTGCTAAACACAGTACGTTGTACAATGTTATTCTTATGGAGAATAAATAAAATTCTATATCTCGATTATTTATGAATGTATATTGGTGAAACTTGGTATGTGGATTCAACTAGTTGTGATATATTGATATTAGCACAAAAAACAAGTTTTTTGTTTATAGTCCCCGTAGCAGCAAACCTGCATACTCGGCCCCCATGTTATTCATATGGAGAATAAGTAAAGTTGTATATCTCCCTTAATTATGAACCTACATTAAGATAACTTGGTATGTAGCTTCACCTGTTTCAGTTGTATTGATAATTGCAAAAAAAACACATTACTTATCTTCCTCGTTGCAGCAAACCTGCGTCCTCAACCCTAATGTTAGTCTTATGGGGAATAAATAAAATGCTATATATCACTTATTTATGGATGTATTTTTATGAAACTTGGTAAATAGCTCTATGTAGTAGTGAGTCACATATATATGCATTGGAAATTCGCTGAGTACGCAGGTTTGCTGTGACGGGGGTATTTTGTTTAATTTACTCCAAATGTGGTAGGGACATTTATTTCTATAATCAGTTGGACAAGTTCGTTGAGCAAAACAATCGGAAATCTCTAACCCCCTTTTTTGGGGATTATTCTTTCAAATTTTGAGTTTTTGGCCCCAAAAATGGTCAGAAAAGCCCGGATGTAAAGTTAATGCATAAAAAAATTGAGATTAATGAGAAAAAAGTTGTAAGCTCTCTCTCATCATTCTAGCATAAATATTTACCGAGTTATTAAAGAAAATGTAAATTAACTTAACAGTATGTTGTCTTATAGGGATTTAACATTAGAAAAGCCTGTTATTCATTTGTTGGTGTGTTTTTATCATCCCCAGCAAACTTGCGCCTACTTTCAATCCTGACTGGACCTTCTCCTAACCTTATAACGTGTAATATTGTATTTCCACCATTGCAGATAAATATAACGAGGTGCATCAGAACAGCAAAAAAAGTTTTCAAATTTTGATACAAATTTGAATAAATCTTTGTTTTAACACTAATTTGGATTTTTTTAAAGTTTTTTTTGTGGAAATTTATTTTCCTCATGACAGCGCCTTGCGTGCAAACTCGTTATATTATAAAACCAATTTTTTTTAGACCAGGACGTTATGTTTGCATGTTATTGAGGTCCGGAAGTATAATAAGTTTGTTATTGATTACAATAGCTGAAATCACAATAATAGTAAAGTGTCCAGAAATAAAATAAAATGGAAATAAAATGGTTTCCTATGTGTCCAGGAATGAAAGGTTATCATAATCAGCTATATCAGGATCTCCGCCCCAGCGGCTCTCTCCAGTGAGGTTCCTCTATTATTTGTTTTTTTGTTTTAAAATAAATAATTTTGTAATTCTTATAACGCCAAAATTTTAAATAGTTAAACCATCCATTTATAAAAAAAGCCAATTTTGGTGACAAGTCTATAGGCAAAACTATTATGTATTGAATGATCATTTACGTGTTATTTGAAAGCCCTTAACGACTAGATGTGCATTTTGGGGTTTTAGAAAACATCCACCTTCAGGGCTTAGTTAAAACTAGTAGAATGTGTAGAATGTGTTCATCGTACGGGCAACAGCTGTAATAAAAACAAATGTATCAGCTGTTGGAAATTAAATACCTTTAAGTGTGTTTAAACACATCCCTTTTCTTTATATTTGTGCCCGTAGGGAACATTTTATCAAAAACTAATATTTTCCTCCAATTTGCTCACCGAGACCTTTTATTCAAGTATAGGGTTGATGCAGGACCGGCGAAAGTAGCTAGTAAGGGCTCAACCACTCCCCCTCTACTCGTGCTGCCAGCCAGTTCTACGCTGTGACGTCACAGGGTTGTAACCCGCGCCGGCACTGCCATACAACCACCATTGCTTTGCATTAGCCCGCAGCATGTATTTAGTACTAATGGCCCTGATAACCATGATTTTATTTTTCCTTTTAAACATTATAGTTGCGATTTCAAGCCCACTATTTAATTTTTTAATGATTCAATAAACCCAGATTTACGTTCACAGGCTTTACAACAGATTACAAAGTTCCCAACAGTGGGCTCTCAAAGTTACAATGTTAAAATTATGACCGAATTAAAATCAATCTAAATTGAACATATAACAGCTGTTTACAAAACACAGTAAAGAAGCAAAATCAGCTGTTTCAAGCTAACCTCTGGAATGGCATCACAATATAAACTACTAGAACCGTATATGAGCTGGGTAATGATGAAAGAAAAATGATTGCTCAAATTCGAGCAACATCATTTGCTTGTATATTATTAAAAGAATTTCCTACATTCAATCATTCTGCCCAAGGACTTTCAAATTTCAAATGTGCTTACGGAGTTATTTAATTTATTGAGAAGTTGCATGTAATGGGAGTACATAATTATAATACCCCCGTAGCAGCAAACCTGCGTACTCAGCGAATTTCCAATGCATATATATGTATCTTAATACCACATAAAGCCACATACCAAGTTTCATCAATATACATTCATAAATAAACAATTTATGACATTTTAATTATTCTCCATAAGAATAACATGGCGGCTGAGTATGCAGGTTTGCTGAAGCAAGAAACACAAAAAATATGGTTTTATACAAATATCAATATAACTCATGTAGGTAAAGCCACATACCAAATTTCATTAATTTATTTTCATAATGAAGGCAGATAACACGTTACTTATTCTCCATAAGAATAACATGGGGCTGAGTACGCAGGTTTGCTGCTACGGGAGCCTTGGGTAAAAAATTGATTTTTTGAGCAAATATCAATGGTCCACAACCAGATGAAGCCGTATACCAAGTTTCGTCAGTATACGTTCATAAATAAGCGAGATATAAAATTTTTATTTTCCTCCATAAGAATAACATTAGACAACGTACTGTGTTTAGCACTTTCAATATCTTGGTAACCAATTGACGTAGAGAAATGATAAAAATACCAAATTGTGTGTTTTTTTAAGCTGAATCCAATGGGAAAAACTAAAATTTGATTATTTCCAAAATTATATACAAAAAATTCGAAAAACCAATTTTTGGGGTGCAAAACCCCCCAAAATACCCCTTCGGATAGAGCGATCTGGCTGGTTTTCGAACTTAAAGTCATAAATGTTGCTTTACACGTTTATACCAAATTTCATCGAAATCGGATAATTTTTACGAGAGTTATCGTGCTCACGGACACATATATATATATATATATATATATATATATATATATATATATATATATATACAGTATCGAACGAATGGTGTTTTTGGGGTCTGGGGACCTCAAAACGAAAAGTTATCATGGTCCCGGGCCTAGGTCTTACCATGCCGACTACGGTAATAGCTTCTTCCCTATAGGGGAAATTCGCTAAAATGAGTTCGCACGCAGCACGCTGACGTGAGGGAAGTGAATTTCCACATAAAAACTTTTAAAACTCAAAATCAGTGTAAAAACATACATTTGTCCAATTTTTATTGAAATCTGAAAACATTGATTTTTTGCTGTTCTGATACTCCTGGTTTCATTTACCTGCAATGCTGGGAATACAATTTTGTGCATTATAAGGTTAGGAGAAGGTCCAGTCAGGCTTTAAAGTAGGCGTGAGGTTGCTGGAGATGTTAAAAGTACACCAACAAATGAATAACAGGATTTTCTAATGTAAAACCCCAATAAGACAACGTACTGTGTTTGGTCAATACACATTTTCTTTAATAACTCGGTAAATATGTATGCTAGAATGACGAGAGAGGGCTTAAAACTTTCGCCTCGCTAATTCCCATCTTTTTACATGCATTAATTTTACATATGGAGCTTTTCTGACCCTTTTTGGGCCCAAAAACTCAAAATTTGAAAGATTAATCCCCAAAAAATGGGTTTAGAGTTTTCCGATTGTTTTGCCCAACGAACTTGTCCAACAGATTATAGAAAGGAACGTCCCTACCAAATTTGAAGTAAAAAGGACAAAAAATGTGACCGCTAGAGTGCATACACATATATATATATATATATATATATATATTTATATATATATATTAATATATATATATATATTAATACATATGTATATATATATAAAATTTTGAACGACCCCCCAAAACGTGTTCAGGGGGTCACGTTAGGAACTTCTATGGTGGTCCCGGGCTTAAGTTTCACCGTGCAGGTCATGCTAATAGTTCACTTTCCAAAGGAAATTCACTAACAATAACATAAACAAATAATTTTACTGAGTTATTGTACAAAATTACAAGCAAGTCAGTGAATAGTATTGTGTTCAATAGACTGGTATATTTTTTTAACATCATGCTATTGCGTCTGAATTTGAGCACGTTTTCATTAAAACTTGGTCACAATTGTCGAAACAAAGCAGTCATCAAAATCCGTAACAGTTTTGAAAGTAGAATTTAAAATTTAATTTGTTTTAGAATATTGCAGTTGCAAAGTATAACTTAGTGTCAAAAGTGTAATCTGTGAGTTAAAACAGAAGTCTGTGCGAAATTTTGTCAAAGTTTGATGAGAAATAAAGTCGTTAGGCTTGATTAACTAAATAGAGTGGACAATCAGTGAAATACGCCAAAACTAAAAGATTTAGGCTACTTGTATACGTTAATTTCTCGCTTCTCAGACCTTTCTTAAACCAAATGATGTGATTTTTCGTGTTAAGTGAAAGGGTTTAGCATTTAAAACCACAGACAGATTCACTTAAGGCTGTAATACGCTATTTTGAGAAGTGAAAAATCACCTTATTCTGGTTCGTGTTAGTATAGCACGTGGTCGCGTGGTGGACTTGGTGACGTGACATGACCGTGCCACTAGATTTTTAGGAATAAAGAATCTTTTCATTTCATACTAGTTAATTATAGAGGCTCAGTTATAAAGTGTATAATAACTAGGTACAGCGATTATCTGCATCTGGGTGCAGTTACGAATAATTTTAGTTATGTTTCGTTATTCAGTAATATATTTTATCTTCTTATTCAATGCAATTATTTTTTCAGAGTGGAAAAATAACATGGAGGAGCGGCATATTATACTGGCGTTGATTGGTAAGATTATAATCAAAATAAATTGTATTTAAAATTGTATTTTAACACACAATGCTGATAACACATGTGCGTGATGAGGCCGGGGCCCAGGTGCGCGTCCCGCACTTGTGCGGGATAGGTCGCTTTGATTTCATTCAGGCACTGAGCAGTCAGCTCTCAATGAAAAAACCTAATACAGCTTGCCCCATTTGATGCAATCAATCAATCAAATCTTCTTTATTCAATAAGTAACACATTACATGTTTTGAATAGGGTCACAAATTATGATTATAAAATAAACTTATAAATTAAATTAAATCAAACAATGTCAACATGTTCTTACAATGTCCAAAATAGTAAATTTTCAATTTGAAAATCTTAAGTCTGAAAAATTTCCAACTAAGAAGATAATAACATTTAAATTGTAACTTAAACATATTGCAAATTATTAAATTAATAAGAAAATAAACTTCCAGTACAAAGGTCAATTCTAAGACATTTTTGTAACTGTCACTTGTTGGGATGCTTATGAAAAGGTTACAGCAGGATGGAATTCAAAAGATCAGCGTTTGGTATTTATAAATTCTTGAGTTGAATAGGAGGGGTGATTTATTAATAAATCTTTTAGTAGCCGTTTAAATCTATTTAAATTGCTTTCTAGCCTTAAGGGTACTGGTAGATGCAGAAGGAATTTAAGTCCTGCATAAGAGGTCTTTTTTGTATAAAATTCTAAATTATGTCTAGGTAGATTAATTTTGAAACGTGTGTTATATTCGCCAGAAGTGGATGACAACTGAAGCAGTTTTGCATAAATAATTGTTTCATAAATATACAAATTGTAAACTGTTAATATCCCCAGTTTGCAAAATAAGTTTTTAACTGAATCCATTCTTTTTAGCTTCATCATTACACGGATAGCTCTTTTTTGTTGGATAAGTATTTTATCTAAGTTTTTTTTTTGTTGTTGCTCCATAAATAGCAATACCATAAGATATGTGGCAGTGGATTAATGAATAATAGATTGTCTTTAGAGTTTCCAAATTGCAAATCTTAGACATCTGTCGCAGTGCATAAATACCAGAAGATAATCTTTTGACCACATGATTGATGTGATCATTCCAAGAAAGTTTTTCATCAATAATTAGACCAAGAAACTTTGTTCGGCTCACTTAATCTATTCTATCTGTCTTTATTAAAATGTTAGGTTCAAATTTTGCTTTAGATTGTTTCGTTGAAAATGATATGAAATTTGATTTGTTTACATTAATAAGCAGATTTTTTTTATCCAGAAATTTTTTAGTAGACAAGAGACTTTCAGATGAAGACTCTTCAATATGTATTTGTGATTTTCCTGAAAATAAAACATTAGAATCATCAGCATACAGACACATGGACCCATCACTCCCATGGATTAAGGCTTGCTTTGTATGGAATGGTGCTTAGTTCCGAATTCAGCCGCATACAGTGCCTGGACTGTACATAACTCAATGTTTTGATGACTGGCACAAGTGAACTGAAACTGAAGTAGACCGGCACATATAAATGGTGGTGGGAGGGGTTGTGCATATGTGTATATAGATTGGTTACATCTACATTTATATAAGTAAATCAATGATAATTAGTTTTACTATTTTTTATCCGCTTCGACTACTTATTAGCCAGTATATTGGATGTGTGCTAACTTCCCTCTGTGTTCATCACACGCATTTGCGGACCGAAAATTACGCTGCAAAAATATGGTGAAATTTAGCTTTAAAAAAAAAATTCCTGACTCCAAAAGGTAAGTGATTATGCGCAAACAATTTTTAATACCTAGCCCAATAGTCTTAATTTCAGCAGTGAATGTGTTAATTCAAATTCGGAATAGGGTAATTACTGTAAATAGGGTATACTGTGAAGAATGCATCTTCATAAACTGACTTTAACACGTTGAATGCGGGCGTCCACGATCGTGGACGCTGGGAGGGGGCGCCAGGTGCGCACGTCCACGAACGTGGACGCCATTCCATTGTTGCTTAGATGCGTCAGTGTGCCTCTAGCACTTGTGCGGTATAGACGGCTGTTATCGCGCGTGTGGGGAGGTAGTTTTATTTCATTTTTGCGGTGTTCGTAAATGCGGTAATTTCCCGTAAAATCCCGTCTGGCACCACATTTTGTCCCAGTTCGGAGGATTTTCTCCCTCCGAGTGAAAATACAAAGGGACTGGCTACGGATCCAGGCAGTGCTGCTATCTGTGGGTGTTTCAGTGAACTACGTCCACTCTCGGGGTAACGCAGCACCATCACCGCCGCTTTTTAGCGATTTGTCAGACCGAAATATTTGACTTCCAAATGCGTTCGCTGATTCGCTGGCGGGGCGGGGCTGCGCCGCACTTTGCGAATGCCCGCCAATGGGTTGCCCGCAGTCAACGTGTTAATAGAGACTGTTAGGTCCAAGCGAAACGGTAACGGGTAACATAAACAAAAACCGAATTATTGTAATGTAATGCAAAAGAGATTTTTTGTGTTGTTTGATTTATTTCAGAAGTACATTAATTACAAGCTCTTTGTAATCTTAGCACTTATTGGGTGTTCAATAGTAGTCTATAAATAAAATACGTATAAGCTTAATGGAACTAAATAAATGGTGTAAGTTTTTATATATTTCAAAACATACTGAAGACTACGAATTAATTTAAATTTATAAAATGTGATTTAAAGCCACATCGCTATTTAATTTTTACCTTTTTGGGAGTGAAATGAAAGAAATATTTTGGTTTGATGCGTTAATTATATAATTCTCATTATGCATCCAACTTGTAATGCAACTTTTTTAGATATCTCCGCTTAAAAAACCGATTTCCCTCCATGTTAATGTTAAATGTTGTCATTTCAGAGTGTGTCTACATTGCATCGCCAAACCTAATGCAACTCTGCTTTGCTGACCAACTTTTAACGTACGCCGCCCTCGTGTTGGGGAGTAAAAACGTTGAGGATTTCTACAAGTAAGTATTAAAAATATAAAAGTATTATGCCATTAATACATCACACTTCTGTTAGAGATATTTTTCTCCAGGAATTGATATTCAGGAAGGATATTTTATATAATAATAGGTTCATGATCCTGTATCGGATCCAAGAGAATTGTAACAAGGTATTGGCGTAAAAGATCAATATGATTGTAAGTAGTTTTAACAATTAATTAAGAATCCCAAATATAACAGTTTTAACCAAAATCATTTTAGCGGCAAAATTTTAATAGTGAAATAAACGCTATCAGGAAACTGACACATACTTTCTCCTATTTAGCCCAACTTTAATGAATAAGTTACTTTTTATTTACTAAATATATAATACAAAGTACGGTCGAATATACAGAAAATCTTGTAAACAAGTTGTTTTCAAAAATATCCATCCAAATCCCTGTTTAGGAGGCACTACAGAATCCATTGCTACACACGTGGTTTTAAGGGGGGGAAATGCCCTCTATTCCCCCCCCTCAGGGTGCTCAAGGGTTTATTTAGAATTTCCTCTGTTGGTCAATGCTACCTTGACAAGCATATCAAGTTTGAACGATATTAATAAATAAGAGAGAAATAGTAATTTTTGTATTCCCCATGAGAATAACATTGGACAACGTACTGCGTTTACCGCAAAATGAAAATTTAAATTTTCCCCGCAACCAGTAATCGTAGAATAGTAAATCAAAATACTAAATTATTTAGTTTTTTTAGCTCTTTTTATTGGTGAATAGTAATATTTTATATATATATGTTTATTTTATGAAAAATCCAAAAAACTTAATTTTTGAAATTTTAAGTCTTGTAATTTCTGAACCCATATTTTTACAGAAATGCGGGAGGTGTCATTTTGTTGAAAAACTAAAGTTCTACAAACGACCAAAGTTTAATCAAAATCATTTGAGCGTTTTTGATAAATCTTGATTTTTCATGTTTTTTGGGGGGTAATTACCCTTAAAAATAAAAAAATCCAAAAAACTAAAAAAAATCTGGAGATATCGTGGATTAGTTCCTACACACCAAATTTCATAAAAATCGGACCATTGGTTAGGGCTCTAGCTCTGTACACATCCATGCAGATAGACAGACACACAGACATCACGTAAAAATACTTTTTTGGGTTCAGGGAGCACCAAAACAAATATTTCCACTAACAACTCAAATTTGAAAATTTGGACGAAAACAATACTTTCTCCATATACTATGTATAAGTGGAAGAAATTAAAAATGATGGTACAGTTCAGGGCACAGTGCTTGACGTCTGGTAAGCGAAGGTCTCCAAAAAAGTCTCCAAAAGATCTCCAAAAGGTCCCCAAAACAAAAAGTTATCATGGTCCCGGGCCTAGGTCTTACCATGCCGACTATGGTAATAGCTTCTTCCCTATAGGGGAAATTCGCTAAAACAAAGTGTCCTATTAAAATATAATACCTAGACCGAGCGGCTTTTGCCGCTCCAATAACAATATTTTCACCATAACAATAACATGGCAACTTCAGGTCTATATATACAGTTTTGAACGAACGGTGTTTTTGGCATCTGGAGACCTCAAAACGAAAAGTTATCATGGTTATTATATATATTCTAAATAGATTTAAAATGATATTTTACTTGAGTTCACGAATAGGGCTACTAATAATGTTATTAGATTGAAAACAAAATTTCCAGAGTACCCTTTGTTAATAAAAGTTGTGTAATAAAAATGTTTAAAAAAGGGTACTCTGGAAATTTTGTTTTCAATCTAATATCTATAATATTATAAGAAGAGGTGGTTTCTGTCTGTCTGTCTGTCTGTCTGTCTGTCTGATGTTCCAGGTGAACGCAAAAACTACTGAACCGACTGGGCTGAAACTTTACATATAGGTAGATCTTGAACCCATGCAACACATAGGCCTATTCACTTCCTTAAAATCCCCTCGGGCTACGCCCGGTGAACGTCCTAAGTTTCAATGTTTACATTTCAAAAGAAAGTAAACATTCAGAAACTGTAATGCGAACAGCTGTGGACATTTCGATTTGACAGCTTAAAGAGCAGAAGCAAGAACAGCTGTTTCAAGCTAACTAAAATGGAAATTGCATTGACTAAAGAACGGGTAGAGAAACCCCTGTGCGAAGAACGGGTACGTCAGCTAGTATATATATATATGTGTGTCAGTGAGCACGATAACTCTCGTAAAAATAATCCGATTTTAAAGAAATTTGGTAAACGTGTAAGCAGCATATATGACTTTAAGGTCGAAAATGAGACATATCGACCTATCCGAAGGGGTATTTTGTAGGGGTTTTGTACCCCAAAAATGGGTTTTTTGAGTTCTTTACACATAATTTTAGAAAAAGTCAAATTTTAGTTTTTTCCATTAGAATCAGCTTAAAAGGACGCACAATTTGGTGTTTTGATCATTGCTCTACGTCAAATGGTTACAGAGATATTGAAAGTGCTAAACACAGTACGTTGTCCAATGTTATTCTTAAGGAGAATAAGAAAAATTGTATATCTCGCTTATTTATGAACTTATCCTGATGAAACTTTGTATATTGCTTCATATCGTTGTGGTCTATTGATATTTGCACTAAAAAACATTTTTTGGCCAATAGTTCCCATAGCAGCAAACCTGCAGACTCATCCCCATGTTATTCTTATGGAGAATAAGTAACGTGTTATCTCCCTTAATTATGAACATAAATTAATAAAATTGGTATGTCTCTTTACCTACTTGAGTATATTGATATTTGTATAAAACCCCATTTTTTTTGTTCCTTGCTTCAGCAAACCTGCGTACTCAGCCGTCATGTTATTCTTATGGAGAATAATTAAAATGTCATAAATCATTTATTTATGAATGTACATTGATGAAACTTGGTATGTGGCTTTATGTGGTATTGAGTTACATATATATGCATTACCGTAACTCAGTATTGGAAATTCGCTGAGTACGCAGGTTTGCTGCTGCAGGGGTAGTTAAATGTTATTGTGTGTATGTAGTGTACTAAGCATCATGTCCAAACTGTCTCAGAACTCTCAACTCAGATACAACTTCAGACGAAATTACAAAAGAAGAGCTGAAAAAAATCGCACTCCCAACAGGGGAAAAAGTAGGCAAAAACTTGGACATCCTCTATGAAGAGCTTGGTGGCAATGACGGCAATCACATCACCCGAGTTGGTATGTACTCTGAAAATGGTAGCGCTTTGACCTCCTCAAGTTGTGATTGTCAAAATATATTTATATTTTGTTTTAACATTAAAAAATGATTGCACCCGACATCATTAAACGAAACAAAAAATGGAATTCAGAATAGGTTTTGAGGATTAAATGATCAATGGAGAATAAATGATTGTACAAAATTAATTACAATATATTCATAATATTTTTTCAGATCTATAACTTTTTTTTTGTTTTTGTGTATCTACGCCAGTGACATTTTTTAAATTTTTGATAGGGAGCGGTCCAAACCTGGTCTTGTTACTATCTAATCGACTTATCCATAGAAAGCATGTGTTTGAAATTGATTTAACCTTATATTTTTTGTGGAGTATACATTTTTTCTGGACACCACCATTATATTTCTTTCTACCTAGATATTTTTTTTCGCAAAAAACTTTCTTCAAAATGGGGAAAGTAATTAAAATGTGTTTTTTTTTAGAATTTGAGGAGTATGTTATTCAAGAGAGCATCAACGATGACTTTAGAGGTAAGTTTGTCTTGATTTGTTCTGTTTTATTTGATTAGTTATTTATTTATTAAACTTTGCTAGTGTAAATCCTATACTCTAATATGATTAAGGTTTGCTTGTATGCTTGCTTGCTTGCTTGCTTGCGACACTGATCTCAAAAACGGCTCCAACGATTTCCTTCAAATGTTCAAAATAACTAATTTCTGGGATAAAAATAAGTTCTAGACAGGCCTCATCCCCAGGAAAAATCAAATAATGTAACAATACTAAAATGAAGGGTTAAAAAAATTAACATTGGGCTTATGGAGTTTCAAATCAAAACAAAAGGATTGTAACAGCTGTTCATAATCAACCAGCGAACTGTCAAAGTAATACTCATGTTGTATATCCTATACTTTAATATGAGTAAGGTTTGCTTGCTTGCGACAAGGATCTCAAAAACGGCTCCAACGATTTCCTTCAAATGTTCAAAATAACTAATTTCTGGGATAAAAATAAGTTCTAGACAGGCCTCATCCCCAGGAAAAATCAAATAATGTAACAATACTAAAATGAAAAGTTAACAAAATTAACATTGGGCTTATGGAGTTTCAAATCAAAACAAAAGAATTGTAACAGCTGTTCATAATCAACCAGGGAACTGTCAAAGTAATACTCATGTTGTATGATTATTAACATGTGGTTTCCTGAGAGCAGAGATTAAAAGATTTAAGTGAAGATTACATAAATAGAGTAGTAAAATAAATCAAATGTACATTGAGTTATAAATAACAACTAGAGTGACCTTAAAAATGTAGAAAAGAGGCAACTGCTTTATACAAATCTGATTATCAGTAGAGGGAAGTGGTGAAATATTACTCCAAGTAATCTAAACAAACTGACTGGCCTTCCCCCGAGCAAAGCTCGGCCCCCCAGGTACTGATTATTAGTATGTGGTTTCCTGAGAGCAGAGATTAAAAGATTTGAGCGAAGATTACATATATAGAGTATTAAAATAAATCAAAGTGACATTGAGCTATAAATAACAACTGGAGGGACCTTAAAAATGCAGAAAAGAGGCAAATGAGTTATACAAATCTGATTATCAGTAGGGGGAAGTGGTAAGTGGTGAAATATTACTCCGAGTCATCTAAACAAACTGAGTGGCCTTCCCCCGAGCAAAGCTCGGCCCCCAGGTACTCTACCTTAATTCTTAAAATACAAAGTTGATTATATTTAGAAGTGCTTAGCACTGTGCCAAGGAAATACACGGTTTAACTACAAATCTGATTGGAATGTCTTGTTTAAACCCCCCAATAGAGGGAAACATATATCAAATATTACTGCTATTTGTATTTATGTCAAAGGCATAAATTCAGATCGCATTTGACAGTCTAGTTTTATATATCTGTTGAAAAAATTTTATAATTTCTTCCGCTCTTCAACGGGGAGTTTGAAAAGTATACCGCTAAAACCACATAATGTTTCATTGATACCACATATATATTAGTTTAGTACCTTTATTTTATAATGGTAGTTTTAAAATTCTTGCAATCAAATAGAAAACCAAGACACCAAATTTGAAGGTGTGATTGTAACAAAACCCAAACCCCATCATATATCATATCTATATGTTTATCATGGTTACTAAATGTATCAAAGTTCAAGAAATAATCGAAAATCCCATAGGGACTCCCTTGTTTCCCTTTAAGGTTGTGGCATTCCAACCAAGTTTTAAAATATGAAGGGGCCATAGCCTCTAACCTTTCCTCAATACCCTGCCTCATCTGATATATTTTACTCTTTACATGCTGAGGAAAATAAAACAATATCAGTAAGAACACATGTTAGTTTGTAAACACAGTAGGCTTGTAATCACATGTTTTAATGTAAACAAAACAGACATTTTTAAATCCCCATGCTTTTCTTATGGGCGATGTTTTACGTTATTTCTCGTATGATGGTAACTTTTTAGAAATACCTCTATTTTTCCCGAGTCCCTGGGATCGAAACCTTTAATTTAAGCGATCTCCCATCATCCTAAAATTTGCCACTCTCCCAAAATTTTGACTTAAAAATTTCGCTTACAGAATTATGTATAAACTAGTGGCTTGAAGGGACCACAGCCCCTAACCTTGCTCCAATTCTCTGCCTTTTCTGATTTTTTAATTTTTACAAGCTGAGGAAGAACACAGCACACAAAGTAGAAGCTTAATCACATGTTTTAATGTAAACAAAGCAGACGTTTTTAAATCACCAGGCTTTTCTTATGGGGGATGTTTTACGTTATCTCTCGATTACTGATAACTTTTGGAAAGACTGCTATTTTTCCCGAGTCCCTGGGATAGATACCTTTAATTTGAGCCATCTCCCATCATCCTGCGATTTGCCAAACTCCCACAATTTTGACCTAAAAATGTTGCTTACAGAATTATATATAAAGATTTGTATAGAGCCGCAGTATTACTGTTCACGGCTATGATACAGTAGAGTCTCGGTTATCCGACCTTCTCCGTGCATGATCAAACAATCAGTTTCCGCGCGCCTAAAAAAAAAAATCAAAATTTGTTAATTTTATTTTCCTTTTGTTATTGTTATTATCCCTGTGCACGATCGAACGATCGACTACCACGCGCTTAGGAAAAAAAAATCAAAATTGGTTACATTGTTTTATTATTTTCCGTGATATCCGACCTTCCTGCTTATCCGACCTTGCCGCGGCTGGTTTAGGTCGGATAATCGAGACTGTACTGTAATTATGCTATCAACTTTCTCTAAACATAGTCAAATAAATGGTATCAGGAAACTGACACATACTTTCTCCCTTTTAACCTCATTTTACTTAATAAATTGTTTATTTTAACCGGAAAATCCCTCTCTTATAACAGTTACTCTATATAAAGTATTGGAGTTTAACGACAATTCTTTCGGTGTGACCGGGATTATCATTTCTGTCAAGGCTTTTCATTTCTACATTTATATTCAGGGAAATAAGCTGTTGCTTAACCCTAGGGATAGCGGCAATTTTAGCGAATTTCCCCTATAGGGAAGAAGCTATTACCGTAGTCGGCATGGTAAGACCTAGGCCCGGGACCATGATAACTTTTCGTTTTGAGGTCCCCAGACCCCAAAAACACCATTCGTTCAAAACTGTATATATATATATATATATATATATATATATATATATATGTGTCCGTGAGCACGATAACTCTCGTAAAAATTATCCGATTTTGATGAAATTTGGTATAACCGTGTAAAGCAACATTTATGACTTTAAGTTCGAAAACCAGCCAGATCGCTTTATCCTAAGGGGTATTTTGGGGGGGTTTTGTACCCCAAAAATGGGTTTTTGAATTTTTTACATATAATTTTGGAAACAGTCAAATTTTAGTTTTACCATTGGATTCAGCTTAAAAATACTCACAATTTGGTATTTTGATCATTTCTCTACGTCAATTGGTTACCGAGATATTGAAAGTGCTAAACACAGTACGTTGTCTAATGTTATTCTTATGGAGGAAAAGAAAAAAATTATATCTCGCTTATTTATGAACGTATACTGACAAAACTTGGTATACGGCTTCATCTGGTTGTAGACCATTGATATTTGCTCAAAAAAACAATTTTTTGCCAAAGGCTCCCGTAGCAGCAAACCTGCGTACTCAGCCCCATGTTATTCTTATGGAGAATAAGTAACGTGTTATCTCCCTTAATTATGAAAATAAATTAATGAAATTTGGTATGTGGCTTTACCTAAATGAGTTATATTGATATTTGAATAAAACCCCATTTTTTGTTTTCCTTCCTTCAGCAAACCTGCATACTCAGCCGCCATGTTATTCTTATGGAGAATAATTAAAATGTCACAAATCGTTTATTTATGAATGTATATTGATGAAACTTGGTATGTGGCTTTATGTGGTATTAAGATACATATATATGCATTGGAAATTCGCTGAGTACGCAGGTTTGCTGCTACGGGGGTATTTTTTGTTTTCAAAGCCGTAAAATGTACAAGTCTATTTATTTATACATTATCCTAATGTGTGTAGATGGCTGATATTTCCACTTCAAGATTTTTGATTCCTGTTCATTTTCTGATTCCCTGATTAGCTGACATGGTAATGAAAGGAGCATTAAACAGTGTTGCAATGTATGGTGATTGAGTACATTTTCCTATAGCTAATAATTGAATTTCGAGGTAGAGAGCTTTAATGGCATTCGAAGGTTTGAAATAGCTTAACCTCACACCTCAGCTTATGGCAAATAAAAAACGTTTAATTGAACTACGAAAAGAAGTGGAAAACTAACTGAATGTGGCCCTTAGTGTAATAGATGGAAAAACTTAAATTTGAGTAGCATAATTTTAGACTTTTGTGATATATTGAACGTAAAAGTAAAAAATTTTGGGATTCTAAGCGAATTTGTTACAAAACAAAAATTTTATCATATAGAAGGTTAGTTATGTATGTCCCTTAAATGTGTTAACCTTTATAACACATTTCAGATATTGATCTTACTTGGTACACAATTTTGAAAAGACACCTCAAATTTAATATCACTAGCAATAAGTTTTTAACAATATTTTTGGGTAATTTATTTTAATAAGATAAATTAAACTAACCTCTATTAAGGTATATACAAAGTTGTAAGCAACGTGTTCTCCAATGACATTGTTAAAGACTACAGTAGCATATCTCTGTTATGTATTAATATATTTCAATAATACTTAGTAAAAGGCTTCATTTAGTAATGATCGAGTGATATGTACCCTCATCGACCAAAGAAAACCTGAGGCCACATCCTGAAATTATGGAGCCTTCTTATTATGAATATTATGAGGGGTAAATGTCATCACTCTGTATTCGAAAATAGTCCATAACCATATACAGCTGAGGTTTACGAAAATTATCGATTTCCTTGTAACAAAACAAAAAATGACCAGCTGTCCTAAACATTACTTTTCCTGTCCCAAACAATACATTGCTTGTCCCAAACAAAACTTTTCCTGTCCTAAACAATTAAAGTTCCCGTTTTACTCAACAGGAGCACCAGTGTGATTTCGTTATTTTTGACGATTCTGTGTTCAAACAACTGACTTTAACACTGAAATGAATTGTAAAACCGTTTAGTGTTTACTTAAACAAAATTACTAGACTATGAAATATCAGATAATTTTTGTTTAAGTTTAATGTGGTTATTTGCTTCGTGATGGAAAGTATCGTTCACTACTCGTCACAAAAGTCCTATTTCAGGGCTCGTAGCGTTTTCCATGCTCGGCTTCGCCTCATGCGCAAAATGCTATCTTGCCCCGAAATAGGCCACTTTCGTGACTGGTAGTAAAATATACTATTCCTGCACCTCTTTCATATGTTTAACTTTGATTTAACATATAAATTTAGACAAATAAATGTTTATTTAAGAAAAAAATAAGTCATACGTATCGTGTGAATCTCGTTTGTAGCCTGTCTTTTGAAGGATACTCTAGACGCATTTTAACTTTACTAAAGCTAAAAGTGGTATGAACAAAGTTTTAAATTCACTTTAGACACAGGGTTGCTGGGCTAAGAGTAATTCTTGTTTACCTATGTTTTCTTTTGTACAAACATTGATTTCAATACCTATATGGTAAACTTACAAACTGTTTTACACAAACTATATGTTAAGAGCTTGGATACCAACCTCTGGTTTTCTTGTTTGGTAAAATTCATTGTTATTAGAAAAAGAACCTTATAATTTTTGTTTTTTCGATTTTCGACCTTCCAATCAATCTAAAAGTCTTACCCTCCAGGTGTTGATTATATCGACAAAACACAGCACACAAGCTAGGGCAGATTTTTTGGCATACGGTATCAATAAAATAACTACTGGATTGACAACTCAACTTATTTTAATACGGTCTTAACCCATTAAGGTAGTAATTATATTCTATTCGCAATGGCCTACAATGGGATTTGATTGGTGCTGCACTCTAGTAGCAAAATCTCTAACTAATGACTGCAGGTAACTACGGTTCTCTCCGCTAGGGGCACGGACTGACTATATACCTATATAACGCCGCTAGGCCTCTGGTCATGGTAGTCGAGTTGGCTAGTCGTGGAAGCACCTTGGCCAGGTGTTGATACGAAGTGAGTTCGATTCCCACACACGACCAAAACTGATCAGTCGTGCAACTCTCAATGAGTTAACCGGTCTGTGGCAACGTTGGTGGGAGGGCCCAAGTAAAATAAACAGTGGCAGGCGTGCTTGGGATCGGTTAATTCTTTGTGAGTCGCACATGGTCAACACTTATCTTGCTACTTTTTACTTATGTCTACTGTTTGTGTGTGTGTGTGTGTGTGTGTGTGTGTGTGTGTTTGCCAATGCAACTGGTTAAACTGAAAAAAATCAATATTTTAATTATAATTCACCATTAATCCATTTAAAAACACCAATTTTCTAGTCCAATTCAAAGGTTTATAAAATGACAATTAAGAAACGGAACCAGCTCATAAGTCTACGCCAACGGATTAATCGATCTGTGTTATCAATTAGAAAGAGTTTTGCTTGATTTCAATCACCTGGACCTAATATTGGTTACAGATACAACAAAATAATATAGTTAGACTGTAAACTGTAACTTCTTGTTTTAATAAACTGTATGTTCGTTTCTGATACTGTGTTCTGTGGTCAGAATGTCGCAGATCTGTGGATGTAGAGACTGGAGAAGTTGTCTTCGATACTGCCTGCCTCCAAAGAGAATTGGTCGAATATGCCAACGATGATCTGACTGAGATGGACATATCAGTCTTGTTCAGGTTCGTTATGTCCAGTAAGCATTAGATTGAAGCTGATATTATGTCAATGTGTCACACATTTTTAAATGTAATTTTTCTCAGTTCAATAGAACTTTTTAATGTCGATCCCATAACAGGTTATATTTACTGATCCGCTAGAAATAAACACTGGACCGATTTTTTGGGTTTTAGTTGAACCTCTTATCACGTATAATTGTTGTATTTTTAAAATATGTTTTCACAAATAAAAATGTCCTTAATTTGTAGCTCCTGTAAGAGCCAATGCCAAAATTACAAAACTTCTAATAATTACTAGTCCAATTTAGTTGGTTTTTGCTTCTCACTGAAGCTCCTGGTCCGTAGATACTTCTTTGGCTCTGCCCCAATAACGCTCGTAACCTGCCCGTCCGTAGCCGAGTGAACTAACAGCTGATTTATTCAAATAAACCAACATAACTTAACACTTATATTACATAGTTATAAACAACCATACCATTTCCTTCACTTGTCTTTTATATGACAATATGTAAAGCTAAGGAAAAGCGATATAACGTGTTGATAAATACTCATCACCTCAACCCACAGCCAGTTAAATGTTGCGGAGTTTCGGGGATTATTTTTGGACAGACTAAAAGTTGATCAGTAAAAAAGTAATACAACTGTTAACGTATGTTATTAAAGAGATCCTTTGACATTTAAACCTCTTATAAGGTAAACAAGAGTTTTTTTTTGTGGTTTGTTATGTAAAATTATTGATTTAAAAATTGAAAACAATTTTGTGTTCATAAAGAATAAGTTATTTTGTTAACTTTTTCATATCCTTATACAAATATGTTATATCCCATCTAATGTTGATGAGGTCATGATTTTAAGTTCAGTAACAGAAGTCAGGCTTGCCGGATTACGAGTTTTTGAAATGATACCGTTTCAGAGCCGTGGATAAAGATAAAAATGGAGAGATCACGTGGGAAGACATCAAAGGCTTAGATGACAGCAAATTTACGGAGGAAAAAGCAAAACAGGTCATTAGACTCCTAGACATGTCCGGAATTACGCCACTAGAGGAACATAAAGAGAACAATGGTGATACCGCCACCACGCCCAAAGATGATTTTTATCTAGACTATGGCGGTATGGCATCAAGAAATAAATTTCAATCCAAAATACAATTATTTTTACTTAATACTAGTTTTATGATAAGCTCACAACAAATGTAAATGCACAACAGGAACAAATTAGACTACTGTATTACACTTTGTAATGTTTTTAAAACATAAATATTACACCATGACACGATTTAATTTATTTTAAAAGTGATTAAAATTATGAAATCAATAGTATACAAATAAAAATAATATTATTTATTAAATAAGTTAGTTAATAGTTACGAAGTTATATTAAAACTTTTAAATAATTCAAACTAAATTAAAACCTGGGGAAATCCGACGTTTTGATTCACATTAATTATAATACATAGATAGTGAATACTATACTTAATTTATGTTTTTTACCTATAACCTATTATATGTTCGCAATAACGCAATGTTTTCTGTATGCCTCAGAGTTCCGCAGCTATGTCCGGTCACCCACAGTCTTGGTTCAGCTTGAAAGAGGTAAGCTTACATTATTTACTAATCCGTTCTTTTTATTTCATCTCAACTAACCTTTGGCTCGCTGGCGGCTCTCTGGGCCCCTTAATCGCACCACTTATTGTTGTATAGCAAGTCAAGTTGATCAAAATAAAATAACCGACTCATAAGTCGTTATATTTGGATCAAAAATACAAAATTATGTACAATTTCAATGGTTTAAGGGATTAAAATGATTTAAATGCTAATGTTACTGTCTGCGTGGATCTCAAACCCGTAAACATATGTTTCTGTGAATAAATTTTAGTTAATAAGAATTTAGTTTTAAAAAGGGCAAAACCACCCTGAACCTGTCAATAGGTACCAGAAATGGTGAGTGGTAACTAAAAACACCTATCCTAATTTACAAAGGATTTTACAAACTAAGCGAGCACAACAAACCAAAAATACTAAGAACTCACGAATATTCTACAATTTATTTAAAGCTTTCAATAATACGGGTTGAGGTAGTCAAAATCGGTCATGTACTGCTTTTAAATTCTAACAATTCATCTTAGGCTCTGGATTGCTTAAATTTATATACTACTAGCTGATAGCCGCAGGCTTCGCCCCACAAATCATTTATAAAAACTATTACAGTTGTATGTGCTGCATTCTGTGGTTAGCCTGTGGAACTACTACGAATCAAGATCAGCTGTTTGTATTTTCATCAGCTCAAACAAAATTGAATGTCCATAAGGAATACATGGGAACTTTGTCGGGGTCTCTGGCGGAGCCCTAAGGTCAGATCAGGATGAAAACTTGATTTAGTTTTCCTATTTTATGCCTAAAGAATCAGTGTACAAAATTTCAGCTCTCTACCTACATGGGAAGGTGGAGAATTAGTGATGAGTGAGTCAGGCAGTCAGCCACAGCTTTGCCTTTTATAGATATAGAGAAGAAATCCATTTTCTTTTTTTATTCTAAAATCGATTTCAGATTCGAAGATCCATCTTCAGTTAGAAATCCAGGAAAGACCAAGTTTATCTGAAGTATTCATGTATCCATGGGATTTCGTACATAATGTAGATACAAGGTTTATGTTTTAAATGTATGTTTTAAGTTTTCTGTGTGTCACGTATACCAATTTTATGTATCTACATTATCGACGAAATCCCCTGGATGAGTTACTGCATTTAAACTTGGTCTTTCCTGGATTTCTAACTGAAGATGGATCTTTGGATCCGAAATCGAATGTAGAATCAAATACCCCCGTCGCAGCAAACCTGCATACTCAGCGAATTTCCAATGCAGATACAAATGTCTTAATACTGCATAAAGCCACTTACCTAGTTTCATAAAAATATATTCACAAATAAGCGATATATACAATTTTAATTATTCTCTATAAGAATAACATTGGGGCTGAGTATGCAGGTTTGCTGCATCAAGGAACACAAAAAATGGGTTTTTATGCTAATATCAATATAACTTAACTAGGTGAAGTCATATACCAGTTTTAATTAATTTATGTTCATAACTAAGGGAGACAGCAGTTAATTATTCTCCATAAGAATAACATGGGGCCTGAGTACGCAGGTTTGCTGCTGCGGGAGCCTTTGGCAAAAAATTGTTTTTTAGAGCAAACATCAATAGACCACAACCAGATGAAGCTGTATACCAAGTTTCGTCATTATACGTTCATAAATAAGCGAGATTTAAAATTTTTCTTTTCCTCCATAAGAATAACATTAGACAACGTACTGTGTTTAGTACTTTGAATATCTCGGTAACCAATTGACATGGAGGAATGATCAAAATACCAAATTGTGTGTTTTTTAAGCTGAATCCAGTGGTAAAAACTAAAATTTGACTATTTCAAAAATTATACATAAAAAATTCAAAAAAACTGATTTTTGGGGTACAAAACCCCTCCAAAATACCCCTTTGGATAGAGCGATCTGGCTGGTTTTCGAACTTAGTCATAAATGTTGCTTGACACGTTTATGTCAAATTTCATCAAAATCGGCGGATAATTTTTACGATAGTTATCGTGCTCACGGACACACATACATATATATATATATATATATATATATATATATACAGTTTCAAACGAATGGTGTTTTTGGCATCTGTGGACCTCAAAATGAAAAGTTATCATGGACTCGGGCTTAAGTCTTACCATGAGACCTACGGTAATAGCTTCTTCCCTATAGGGGAAATTCGCTAAAAAGAAAACGGATTGCTAAGGTAAAACAGTAAAATATATATTTAAATTCTAACTGAGATGTTAACACATTCTGTGCCAATATTATAGGCTTCAGAGTGCCATACTACGCACAAGCCAAATCCCATGTTTCCAGATTGTCGAGGAGTGGTCGAGTCAGTATCACCTCGGGCTCTATAATTATTTAGATAATGGATTTTGTTTAATTATTTCAGAAGTTATTGACTTTAACATGATTTCTAGAGTGCACTGAAAAGCACCTTGAGCAGAAAGAAGAAATTGAATGCCTTTTTGAGACGTTCAAGAAGCTATGTAATGAAGGCCACGACCCAATCTGGCTGGTGGTCCCGGATCTCGACCAAACAATCACCTTCGAGTAAGTCGGATACAACGTCGAGTTTCAGCTTATATCTAGCTCTAAGTACCTGGGGGCCGAGCTTTGCGCGGGGGAAGGTCAGCAGTTTGTTTAGATGACTTGGAGCATAATTCACCACTTCCCCCTACTGATAATCAGATTTGTATAGCTCATTTGCCTCTTTTCTACATTTTTAAGGTCACTCCAGTTGTTATGTATTGCTCAATGTCACTTTGATTTATTTTACTACTCTATATATATATAATCTTCACTCAAATATTTTAATCTCTGCTCTCAGGAAACCATATGTTAATTAATAATCATAAACAACTTGAGTATTACTTTGACACTTCCCTGGTTGATTATGAACAGCTGTTACAGTTATTTTGTTTTGATTTGAAACTCCATAAGCCCAATGTTAATTTTTTTAACTTTTTATTTGAGTTTTTTTACATTATTTGATTTTTCCTGAGGATAAGGCCTGTCTAGAACTTATTTTTATCCCATAAATGAGTTATTTCGAACATTTGAAGGAAATCGGAGCCGTTTTCGAGATCAGTGTCGCAAGCAAGCAAGCAAGCATAGAAGCAAACCTTACACATATTAGAGTATAGGATATAGGATGGAGCTTCAAGCTAACTGATGAAACTCTGTTTTATTTGCCACAGATAAATGTATGCTATATTTTTCTACAGGCTATATGACTAGGTTTAACGTTGATGAAACGTCTATTGATCTCGTCTTGGTTATAATATTAGCTTTGGCATGAATGACTTTAAGTTTATGCCAAAAATAAAATTATATATCAATAAGAAAAACAAATATTAGGAAATATTTTATTAAGAAAGTAAAATGTTATTTGATATTAATAATACCTGCATCTACGATTTTTCATTGCATAGATATGTTCCTCACTTCCCACATAAAAAACTTACCAAATATCATAAAAAATGTATATTCATAAGTAAATCAGGTGTGTAAAATATTTTTTAGAATGTCATTAGGACTGAGTATGCAGATTTTCTTCAACGGGAATTAACCCTCTAGGTGTCACATAAAAAAACCTGAAATGTCACGCCATTTTTTTAACTTTTGCAGAATTTTATATAAAATGCTATAAAAAAATAAAATGTTGATATATTGGTAAACAAGTATACATTTTCTTAGAGAACAGAAAATGGGCTATCTTTTAAAATAAAATTTGTTGGCCTAAATGTATGGTATAACAGTCCGGCTTGGGTTCAAATATAAACAACCCCAAAAAAAAAAAATTATTTTTTATGTTACGAGACCCGTAGAATATATTTGGACAGCCATAATCAAAAATCCAAGATATACATTTTGTTCAAAACTTAATAAGGAAAAATAAAATATACATATATACATATGTATATATTATATATGTATATATATAGATATATATATAATACACAACAACGTAACCTCACATTACAGCATTCCTATTGAAAACATAACTAAACAGCTGATTAAAAACGGCTGCAAAATTATTAGTTCGCAAAAGGGCGAACATTATTAGTTGTCATGAAGCCCAGATGTTGCCGATCACTTTGGTATAACGGATGGTTCGAAACGACCGATCGTCAACGAGATATACACGCTAAACTGGATGTCTGCAAAGTCGACTGAAATCAGTCGATTGACACTCGAGCGTCAAAAATAGTCGACTGAAATCAGTCGATTGACACTTAGAGGGTTAAAAATGTGGGTTTTATATAAATACGATGGACCACAACCAAATGAAGCCACATACTTAGTTTTATACAAATGTTCATAAACGAATGTTACATACAATTTTACTTATTCTCCACTAGAGTAGCATTAGACAGTGTACTGTGTTTATCACTTTGAATTTATTTTCAACAGATTGACATATTTGATTTGGAATGCATATAATCAAATGGAAAACCTTCGGATGAATTTTGAAGGTGTAATCGTGTCAAAACCTCAATATATTGGATATTAATTGTTCATTAGGATTACTGTAGGATATGGATCAAAATTTAGAAAATTACCAAACTCCCCTCAGGTCCCATTGGCCTTAACAGTTTCAGTGTTTATATATTGCAGACAATAATTTTATTTGGCCAGGTGATTTTGTAAATGTTTTTGAATTTAATTGAAAATTGTTTTATTTCATAACATCCACACACATACAACAGTATAGCAGTACAGTTTCACAAGTAACATGAATAAAGATTAGGCTAAAAAAAAAGTATACGCTAGAAAACTATGCATTTATGCCTTATTGAGACGATAAATAGAAGACTTCGTACTGGAGGCAGATAATATTTGTATAAATTAAACATTTATAACCACAGTTATACTGAACTAAACAAGATGAAGTTATTTCTGCTGCAGCTGTACTACTTAAATAAAAATAATATTAAACTTAATCTATATTAGAAAGACATTATTATTGATACAGTAAACAAAATGTAAAACTAAGAAATTACCCTAATAAATGTTCACAATCTTATACAGTTAACACCCAGGGGATTTGTTCCTAGAAAGGGGGACGGAGACCCAGGGGATTTGTTCCTAGAAAGGGGGACGGAGACCCAGGGGATTTGTTCCTAGAAAGGGGGACGGAGACCCAGGGGATTTGTTCCTAGAAAGGGAGACGGAGATCCAGGGGATTTTTTCCTAGAAAGGGGAACGGAGACCCAGGGGATTTGTTCCTAGAAACGGGGGTTGGAGACCCAGGGGATTTGTTCCTAGAAAGGGGGACGGAGATCCAGGGGATTTTTTCCTAGAAAGGGGAACGGAGACCCAGGGGATTTTTTCCTAGAAAGGGGAACGGAGATCCAGGGGATTTTTTCCTAGAAAGGGGAACGGAGACCCAGGGGATTTGTTCCTAGAAACGGGGGTTGGAGACCCAGGGGATTTGTTCCTAGAAAGGGGGACGGAGATCCAGGGGATTTTTTCCTAGAAAGGGGAACGGAGACCCAGGGGATTTTTTCCTAGAAAGGGGAACGGAGACCCAGGGGATTTTTTCCTAGAAAGGGGAACGGAGATCCAGGGGATTTTTTCCTAGAAAGGGGAACGGAGACCCAGGGGATTTGTTCCTAGAAACGGGGGTTGGAGACCCAGGGGATTTGTTCCTAGAAAGGGGGACGGAGATCCAGGGGATTTTTTCCTAGAAAGGGGAACGGAGACCCAGGGGATTTTTTCCTAGAAAGGGGAACGGAGATCCAGGGGATTTTTTCCTAGAAAGGGGAACGGAGACCCAGGGGATTTGTTTCTAGAAACGGGGGTCGGGGACCCAGGGGATTTGTTCCTAGAAACGCTGGCATCAAAGTGATGCAGTGCCAAAACAGATGTTTGACTCTGTAAGTTTGAACTGGGGGGTAAACATAAACATTTATTCATTGCAATCCATGAAGCTGTGGTCTAGTCGTTATATAATATTGGGCTCACAGTTTGGGGTTCAAACATCTGCTGCTCTTACTGATAATTTTTATTGTTTAAAACATATTTTTATCGTTTGCTTAATTACTACGCAAGGTTTTGAATTTGTCTGGGCATTGCAAGACTTTATTTCCAGGTTTTTTGGGAGTTAGTTATATATCTGTGCAACATTTTATTAAAATTGGTTTAGGAGTTTTTGGGTTAAAACTGAACATCCATATTGACAGACAGACACTATTTCATGAAATTTATGATGTATTAGGGATGAGTAGATGTCATGTATCAGTAAAGATAAATTAACTTTTGTATTTTAGTTAAACTAAAATTTTAAAATAGAATTTATTTTACACTTCTACGACTACTTCACAATTTATTTCAAATAACTTTTTAATCTAATCTACTGCAAACATACACTAAGAGTACGCTCAAATATTTGCTTAATGGGATGACCGAACTCAGAAATGGTAGATGAATGTTACTGCTGCTAACGTAGTTCTAACAGAAATTTCATCACAAAATATTAAATAAATAGTCTTGATCCTGGGAACTCTGTAGGAAAATATTTACTTTTATTTTGGTTAATTTTAGGTCTTGGTTAATACATCGTTCATAAATTATATTATATTAGAGGTGCAAATTGTTCAACAAAAAATAACACAGCAAGTTGCCAAAACAGTGAGGTGTGCCTCTATTTTTAAATTGAAAATGAAGGTCCATAGATACTTTGTAAGGTCTATGCAGTCGGTATATTTAAGGTTTTGTGGCTAACTGGAAGAGGCATCGTAAAAACAGCTGTAAGGTCACGTGATCACAAATCCAATCTGCAGTGTTGCTGGAAACACGATATTTATCGTACGCGTACCATATTTTCCTCATCATTGTAATTCAAACAAACATTCTTTAACTAATTACATAATTTTATCAGCTGTTTTTTTATAAAACTAATTATTGTTTTGATTTATTTGTATTATTAGAATAATGAATTATGGGTTTAAACTTTCTTTCTGCATGTCCAGTGACAATTTAAAAATAGCTGTACCATTATCATCTCCTGTAAGGTTGGCAACACTTATACCAATGCATCAGCTGAACGACATCGCAAGACATCTTTGCTATGAACGTTACTCTTATGGAAATAGTCATACCTGGGCTGAAAGCTCTATGAACCGTGATTGAAAATTACCTGTGTACGCAGGTTTGCTATGACAGGGGTATTATATCATAAACTATAACAAAAGAACACAGCTGGCAGAAGTAAATACGAAATAAATGGCTGCTGCAATCTAGCGGATAAACTATTAACTTACTAAATTAACTCATCTTGAACAGAGAGTACTTTAGTTATTTAATCATAAAACATATAAATATGATCATTTGTAAGTAGTTTTTTGTCATTACGAAACAATATTTTATTATCATCTCACACTTTACTAAAGGCAATTTGTGTCCAATGCTTTATCTTATAGAAATTTTACTTTACAACTTTTAAAAATTAATTATTAAAAAACGGTTAATCGAGTGTGATCCTTTTTTTAACTGGAAGCGTAAAGCATACTGGAAAACCGTTTTGTAAAATTTGAAAATGATCCGCGCAGCCGTTTTCACGTTATTTCATTACGAACACACACACCCATACACCCACACACTGACTGACAACGAATCATTGCCTCTGCTAATACATAGATTCCTTCATTTCGTTCCGTCATCAATTAACACATTAATAGTTATTAGGTATTATGCCACATTTCAAAATATTGGAGTTCCTTTTGGATCTTTCTTCTTAGAAATTCACTAAAATAAAGAAATTGTCATCCAGACTGTATATCGAATTTGCAGACCTGGGGAACTCTATTTCTCACGCTAAATTTTCACCCTCATATAATCAAGAGATCATAGCTAAACTAAAAGTAAATTGTGAACGATTTTTTCCTCAAATGTCCGAATATTCATACTGTAAACTATATTAAAACAGTTTGCTATTTTTAGAGAAATAATATATCTAACATAAACTAATGCATTTTAATAGGATTTTTGACGCTGACCACAATGGAAAAATTATACCAAGTGAACTGGCGAAATTTGGAAAATTTTCAACTGAGCAAACGGTGACAAGGTTTATGAATGAAGCTGATAATGGCGGAGACAAAGACGTCAGCCTCGAAGGTAAACAATTTGGATATAAATATATATATATATATATTAGGAAATAAGATTACTTTTTCTAAATAAAATTATCCTCTCCTAACAATATTATTACAGCTATTTAAATGGGAGGGATTGGCGCGCATTAATTAATTATTTGAAATGCTTGGAGGCTTGGAGGTCCTTAATTCAAGAATTTAACATTTAACTTGTTTCATGCTTATATATAAAACAAAATATATGTATAGAAAACATAATTGTTAACATATGACTTGACTTTGTTTTCATCATGTGTTTTCTCAATCATGTGTTTTTCTAGTTGTCATTATTTTTCCAATAAGAAATTGTTTTTGTTTTGGTATATATAGCTGAACTAAGAATGGATAAAAACCTACTTCTAATTCTTGTTAATAATGTTTACTTTTATTTGTGAATTTAACACGTTCGCTACCGACATGTTAAAAAAATTCCATTTCCACAGCCCGAAACTACCCCACAGCCCGACGTCAACTATAGTTGACGCACGGGTGGATCCCAGTGGACCGACGTCAACTAATGTTGACGTGGACTTACTCTGTTATTATTTTGTTTTATTTTGTATCGGTCTCCTTTATCGACTTAGTTTTTGTGTGTCGGTCCACAGGAGAGTCCCCAGAATAAGCAGGCATTGTGGTCTTGGTGTGGGATATTTTGTTTTATTTTGGCAGCCTGTTTACTTTTACAATGTGTTCATACACTCGGCTAATTTGTGAGTTTTATTTCTAATAACACCGTTTTTTGTACTTTTATATGTTTTAATAAAAATGTAAAATCTTTATTTTGGTGTAGTATTTTATTGAAATGACCTAAAATAATATTTTATAACATATTTTAGCTACGTCAAATATAGGTGGCTGAGACGGGTGGCTCAGTTCATTGCTAAATTAAGTACATTTTAATAACAATAAATGATAAAATGACATGTCACAAACTTTTGAGTTAGTAAAAATGAAATATCTTAAAAATTATGAGTCCAACTGAAATAAAAATTATACAGGAATAAACTATATGGAATTCTCTAACTTGTATGAAAAAACGATAAAATTCTATCAACAAATAAAAAAGTCAATTTTTAACAGTTAAAACAGTCAGTTTGAACTATTGTGCAATACCTAACTGCTTAGTAAAACAGGAATATCCTTGAAACTAAGCATCCGATCGAAATTAAATCTACATAGGAATAAACCATATGAGATTCCCTAGCAGGCCTGAGAAAATTATCAAATTCGGTTAGAAAATAGCAAAGTCGATCTTTTAATAATATAATATGTGGATTTAATAAACGAGATTTTAGCCATTTTGGCGATGTTTACTGCGCATGAACGCGGCGCATTTTAGCCCAAAACCTGGTCGCCTGATCTCGACAGCCAATAGGATTGCTTGGCGCGAGTGAGTCATCCTCTCGCATAAATAGGGCGAGAACGCGCAATTCTTGGTCTTTTGTCATTTTGCACGGTGCGTGTAGGTCCTGTAACAAGTATTGTGAATCTCGGAAGTAAAGCTGATAGACGCTAAAAATGGCGTCCCCGGAGTGTTGTATAATCCGTTAAAAAGGGCATTTGTGAACGGTGCATTTGACTGTGTCAGTGTAATTAGTGACTAGGCCTTGTGGAAAAAACATCGAATTGATAAGTATTTAACTTAATCAAAATGATTTATCGTTGATACTACTTATAAATTTATTTAAATTATTTGAAACCTAGGCCCAGGATAACCTATTCTGGGTTATAAAAAGACATAGCCTAGCTCGTTGTTTTAACTGAAACTATTTGGAACTTAAAATAGGTATAACCTATTCTGAACACTGAAATCGGCAAAGGTTAGGGCTCGGTCATGACTATGCTAGGGCTGATCACTACAGAGAGGTATAGCCTATCTCTACTAAAAGAAGGACTATAATCAAAATCCAGTTAGTAAATATCTAACTGAATAACAAACTTCATCTAGACAACGGCATATTATTTTATGGAACTTAAATAACAGTAAAGATAAATGATATTCTACAAGAAATTTTATAAATAAATTGTTTTATCCTCAGTGACATTTATTTGTTTCACAAATAAATTCACAGGTACAAGATAGTTATTAAATTGTCTGATGTGATCAGGGTGTATTAGTTTTATCTGGATTTAAGGACTAATTGAACTTTTTTACAACCTTTGTTAAGTTAAGATGTTGTTTAGAAATAAATAGATGTATGTTCAGAATTATCTACTTTTTTATTATCAATGCCTAATTTCCAACAAGCTCCACACGAACTCACAGGATTTTACATGTGGATAAGATTCAACATGGGTCCACTCTGTCGTTAAGAATATCATGTTTTGCCGGCTGAATTAGTAATTAATGAATCAATGAACCCTGAGATAAATTAATTTGAACCCTGAGATGGATTAATTGAATATCATTGATTTTTGTTTGTTTGAGATAAGAATTAAAAAATAATAAGTAATTAATAAAATAGAAGATAAAAATGGTTACATGGCGTCGGTCCACAGGTGTATTTTGCATAAATGAATAGAATGCAAACTATGCTGTAGACCGACGTCAACTATAGTTGACGTTAATTAATTTAAGATTTGAATGTTAAAATGACTTTTTTGTGCTATTACCGTTGATTATGCTTATTTAGACATCTGTGAACAAAAAAAAATAATGAGTTACTTTCGGTCTGTGGCGAAGTCCACATGACTGTGTTAGGTCTCTGTTGAGAGTCTGTTCCTAGAAGTCGGTCAATAGAGATTCGTCTGGCGTCAACTATACTTGACGCTCGGTAGCGAACGTGTTAATAATGGCGACGAGTAAAGTGGTAAGACAGAAAGATTTTGACCAGTATATAAAGAAGAGAAGGTTACTAGAATTACGCTTGAACAAACTGAAGGATGATTTACCTAAAAAAGAAAATTCTCAAGAGACGTGTACGTACTACACTGACAAACTTTCGAAAATATGGACAGAAATCGAAGATACACAATCAAATATTGAATTTTGCACTAATTCAATAGAAAATGAACTAGAAGTCAGATGGCACTTAGAAGAAATATATGAAGAGATACGAATATTCCTTGAAGCAGAAAAGAAAAAGTACAATACATGCACTACGTTGGCTGTTTCTTCCCTATCTCAACATGCAAATAATATTCCTTTTCAACTATATACACAGGAGGAAAGTTTTCAAAACTTCACTCGACGCTTTGAAAACTACACCCATTTACGTGGAAATTTAAGTCCAAAAGTTAAAGTGGATGTATTCTTACAAGCAGTTACCCCTCAAATACATGAACAGCTTTATGATATTGTAATATAATAAAACTATATTATAATAATAATATTAATTATAATAATATTTATTATAATAAAATACTATCTGTTGCAATAATGGGATTGCATATATTGCAATTAAATTAAGCATAATAAATAAATGTTTTTGCTGTGCATATTTTGTTTGATTCCAGTCATCATCAGGCCAATGAGAGAACTGACAGAATCATTTGAATCATTTGATTCTGTCAGTTCTCTCATTGGCCTGATGATGACTGATGTGACTGGTCGAAATCGATAGCCTAGTACCATCTTTTATATATGTTTACCGTCTGTATGTGATTCAGTATAAGTGTAAATATATCTTAAGTGTTGTAAGACGTCTTTTATTACATCCCGTAATAAATAAATAGTGCCATTTATTGAATCGATTTTCAACAAGATGTTGCTTTACGAAATAATTCAACTCAGTACAGTGGCATACAACAAATACAAAAAAATAACTATTACAAATTTAAAACTTAATTATATACATTATATTACATTTTAAAGTAATATCTACCTCTAAGGCCAGCTTGAGTGTTTCTTTGAATGATCTGCAGCTCAGCATTTAAAACTTATTGGAAACCCCAATGTAAATCTGTGGGCCAAACTGTTAAAATGCATTTCTGCCCACTTCAAGTCTAACTTTGGGGACTTTGAGCATGCAGTCCTGGCTAATCCGGCATTCCCTAACCAAAAGCTGTCTTCACCTTGTCTCACACATTGTTCCTGTAACAAGCATTTCCGGACATACATTATAACCACTGCCCATACCCGAAAAGTAACACTTTACAGACATCAACAGTCAAAGTTATAGTCATAGTCACAAATCTTTATTTACATTATGCACAAGCTGTACAATAAATAGCGTCAAGATATGCATCATCAAAAGAATAAATTTCAATATTAAACTAAACAAGAATACATTTACTCACTAAGATTAGAGAGGGGTGGAAAGCTCTTCAAAAGAATATAATGCCCTGTTTATAAGATATTTTTTTAACATTCTTTTAACATTTTTTTTAAACTTTAACCATTTTCCTTTGATATACTTTTTGTAATATGCTTTAAATAAATATTTCCTATATATTTTTTTTTCAATTTATGTCTCTGGGAAAACTGATTTTTCCTCTGGTGTTGTAGGAATGAGTCCTCATTGAGTTAGCTGTACACTGTACAGTAGCCCCATTCTCAGCACAGGGGGTTCCAGCGAACCTCACTAAAGAGTCCCCAATTACTAACACCCCCACTGATGATTGATGATCCCCATTTGAGTGGGAATCAGGGCGGGCCTCACTAGAACCACAACAGACACCCACGTTTTCCTGGCCATAAACTACATCAGGAACACTATTTAACATTTGCAAGGATTAACAACTTGAATAACTAAGATTAAATTACCTTTGGAGGAATTACTAACCTTATTAATCTTTAAATTGCTCTTCCGTTTAACCCTCCATTTACCAGATACATTAATTATTACATCACCTACACTAGAGTTTAGTTCCTCCTGGTTTTTACATCATACAGGTTTTTGTGGACAAAACTAGATTGACTAGTCATTATCTAGTTCATATATAAAAAAAAACTACTGTTCTTTATAAAAAAAAAACAAAAAACTTTCTTTTCAGCGCAACAATACATCTAAAGTCAGGAGCGTCAAAATAGGCGGGTGGGGGATTTTGCAATGTTGCCAGTTTGTGCAAGCTAACATTTGGGGGATTTCTCAGAAACACATGTTTACAGAACCCTTATTGGTTTTTCTTTCTCAGATGATCAGCTGGCTTGTTTTATAAAACTACAACTGTAATTTCGTATCAATGATTCTGTATTTTTAACATATTGATCTAGTACCCAAAGAAACCATCAGATTAAGGGTACACCTGATAGTATACCACGGCAATCACGGCGTGTACCCGCTTCCGATGCCGGGCCCGGTCCAGTGAAGCAGGCTTTATGACCAATGTACCACCATCATCAACCAGTATTGTCAGATTTAATGAATCTTAATTTTTATCGGAATTGGATTGAACGGTATCCGTATCTAGTAAAATAATTAGAGCTGACTTTATTGTTACAACATTTCCAAGGTCATTATTGTCTCCTTTCCAGACACATTAATAATACGTTACGAATTGATTTGTACTTTAATGCTTCTGTATTCTGTGGTTCTGTTATTGTGTTTTAAGTTCAATAAAAATTATCTATCGTAAAGTACCATCATATAATTATCTATTAGAGGTTGTAAATAAGCAACCTCGTGATTTATTGATTTTATTTGAATTTGAACACCTTGGCAGATGCTTTAGTCAAGTAGTTTTCCACAGCAATCTTGCGGAAACCACCTGCTTTGTGTAAAGCCCGCCATATAAACGGGTGAGCATTTATCCTACGTGAACAATCACACGAATGTTACCCCGTCAATGGTGGATTTTTGCCCTGACACAAACTATTTGTGTCGGTTTTCTGATGAAGGTCATGGGAATCGTCAGCGTCCGGCAATGTTCGACCGTGC
Organism: Allygus modestus; assembly: GCA_963675035.1. NCBI lineage: Eukaryota > Metazoa > Arthropoda > Insecta > Hemiptera > Cicadellidae > Allygus > Allygus modestus. The sequence continues at coordinate 14,417,596 of OY776115.1, forward strand.
ATGGATAGCTGTAAACCCAAAGTATTAAGACAAATATATAGATATTTTATATTATATTATATTAATAGAACTATTGTATATTTGTTATATTATTTAGTGTATACTAATGTTAAAACGTTGGCAATAACACTTGTTTGATAATTTAAATCATTATTTATAATCCCATTTATCCCATATTTATAGTCTTTTAACTGGCGTTTTATCAACCACTTGAAACTGTTCACACGATGGTCCAGACTGAATTTGATTAGACTCCATGTTGTACCCAACAGTATAATTTACAAATGTTACTCACAAACAAGGAAAAAAAGAAACAGAGAATCACATAAACAAAGGATTGAATATAAAACATTTACTAGAACGATATTACATTGTAGTAATTATATACTTTGAAACTATTTAAAATAATCATCGCAGTTATAAACTTCAATATTTACTTATTCTCAAAACAAAAATATGAACAAAGACAAAAACATATAACTTTATAAATTTAAATGAATGCATGGCCAAATTACAGACACAAGATCTGGCATCATGGGTCTCTCAGCGTTGCCAGTTCGTGCCCCAAAACCCACGATTTTCGATCTAGACATATTATGCCATAACCACATATGGAAACAACGCTAAATCCCCCACCCCCCTAATTTGACGCTCCTGACTGTAGTTTGTGTTTAGTGTTAGTGTAAAACATAATCAGGATAGCCGACCCAACAGACGGGCCCGCAGTGGCTATTGTTGTATTGCGCGTAGGTCAAAGTTTCCTGCGTGGAATGTTCACAATGTAACTGCATTAATCGGAAAATAAAGCACGTTTTTAATTTAATTTCATATAGTTCGGGCATAATCCAGTAACATCTCTGTCATAAATATAGTACTGGAAAAGCTACTTATCCCATAAAATTAAAATCTAAAGAGTTAGGATTATATACTGTACATTGCTTATTGTCCTACTTATTGTGTATTTTTTCAGAGTTTAATGAATACGTGAACATTCCCCACATGGTTTATGGCATCGCCGGTAAGTATTACTTTGTAGAAAATTGGTTTAAGCTAGATTATTTCTCATTGCAAGCCATCTGTAATAACATCACTGCAACATTGTAATATTAAATACCCCCGTCGCAGCAAACCTGCGTACTCGGCGAATTTCCAATGCATATATAAATGTCTTAATACTACATAAAATCACTTACCAATTTTCATAAAAATATATTCACAAATAAACGATACATACAATTGAAAAGCTGGGTAGCATAGTGGTTATCGTGCTCGCCTCGTAATCCGAGGTTCGCCAGATCGATCCTGATCAAAAATCGCAACATTTTCAGAAGGTTCGAAACTGGACCTAGCTGCCATTTGTCATTGGGCTATAATTGATGCTTTCTAAGAACAGGTCGACCTTAGATAGTAACAAGACCAGGGTTTGGACCATTCCCTATCAAAACGTTAAAAAATGTCACTGGCGTGGATATAAAAAAATATTCTCCAGAAGAAGAAAATTGGGGCTGAGTATGCAGGTTTGCTGCAACAAGGAATACAAAAATGGGTTTTTATGCTAATAGCAATATAACTCAACTAGGTGAAGTCATATACCAGGTTTTATTAATTTATGTTAATAATTAAGGGAGACATAGCAGTTTAATTATTCTTCATAAGAATAACATGGGAGCTGAGTACGCAGGTTTGCTGCTACGGGAACCTTTAGCAAAAAATTTTTTTGAGCAAATATGAATAGATCACAACCAGATGAAGCCGTATACCATGTTTTCGTCAGTATATGTTCATAAACAAGCAAGATATACAATTTTTCTTACACTCCATAAGAATAACATTAGACAATGTACTGTGTTTAGCACTTTCAATATCTCAGTAACCGATTGATGTAGAGGAATGATCATAATACCAACTTGTGTGTCTTTTTTAAGTTGAATCCAATGGTGAAAGCTAAAATTTGACTATTTGCATTTTGACAAAAATATATGTGAAATGTTCAAAAATCCCATTTTTGGGGTACAAAACCCTCCTAAAATACCCCATTGGATAAAGTGGTCTGGCTGGTTTTCGAACTTAGAGTCATAAATGTGGCTTTACATGTTTATACCAAATTTCATAAAAATCGGGCCTTTTTTATTAGAGTTATCGCACCCACAAAGACATATATGTATATATATATATATATATATATATATATATACTAGCTGGCCCGAAAGACGTCCTGTCCTAATGTCGTTGAATTTGTTTTATGTCAAATACTCGTTCATTTTCAATATGAGCTCGTTCACTTCGCTCACTCGCCTATCTAAAAAAAAAACACAGTTTATGTCCTTTTTCAGACCTACCAAATATACACACGAAATTTCATAAGAATCGGTCAAGCTGTTTTGGAGGAGTTTTATTACAAACACTGTGACACGAGAATTTTATATGTTAGATGTATATATACAGTTTTGAACGAATGGTGTTTTTGGCATCTGGGGACCTCAACACGAAAAGTTATCATGGTCCCGGGCCTAGGTCTCACCATGCCGACGACTACGTAAATAGCTTCTTCCCTATAGGGGAAATTCGCTAAATACAATATTTTTCCCATTTTTTATATGACAGCCTTCTTACAGAGGAAATATACTTATTATATTTCCCCTTAAGAAGATTTGAAAACTGCTCAGTTTGTTTTTAATTCAGCAGTACGAATCTCAAGTCTACATACGTGAGATCAATCTGATTTTTTTCCACTTTAGATTGCCTCTTGAATGCCAGGAAAGAGCCCACAAAGCGTGGAGATTGCTTCACCAATGAAATTTCGGAAATCATTGACAACTTTAAGTTCTTTGAAAAAACTGCCTGGATTGATTGGTTCAAGTGAGTATTCATGCATATAATGTACACTCTAACCTAATCTGTAATTTGTATGTGCACACCTATCTAAATATATGACAAGTTGAAACGAGTTATTCAAGTGTCAAAGAACCATTTATTGTCAAGGAGTTGATTATTACATGTTTATGGCTATTCCTTGTTACTAAGTTATGTGAAACCGTGCATACTCTACTATAATACGAGTATGGCTTGCTTGCTTGTGTGCATGCAACTCTTATCTCAAAACCTGCAAAAAAAGTTCTTCAAATGTTAGAATTAACTAATTTGTGGGTTCAAAATGTGTTCTAGACAACGTGGTCTTGCTCTAACGAGCTCTTGACTTAAGTGTTTAACATACTAAGAGTGCACAGAATTAGATGTGGTATGTATCGCACTAGTTTACGTTGCCTTTTGTTAGTGAATTTCCTTTGGAAAGTGAACTATTAGCATGACCCGCACGGTGAAACTTAAGCCCGGGACCACCATAGAAGTTCCTAACGTGACCCTCTGAACACGTTTTGGGGGGTCGTTCAAAATTGTATATATATATGTGTGTGTGTGTATGCAGTCTAGCGGTCACATTTTTTATCTGATTTACTTTAAATTTGGTAGGGACGTTCCTTTCTGTAATCAGTTGGACAAGTTCGTTGGGCAAAACAATCGGAAAACTCTAAACCCCTTTTTTGGGGATTAATCTTTAAAATTTTGAGTTTTTGGGCCCAAAAAGGATCAGAAAAGCCCTGGATACAAAATTAATGCATGTAAAAAGATGGTAATTAGAGAGGCGAAAGTTTTAAGCCCTCTCTCGTCATTCTGTCATAAATATTTACCGAGTTATTAAAGAAAATGTGTTTTGCCTAAACACAGTACGTCGTCTTATGGGGGTTTTACACTAGAAAAGCCTGTAATTCCTTTGTTAGAGTACTTTTATCATCCCCAGCAACTCACGCCTACTTTCAAGCCTGCCTGGACCTTCTCCTAACATTATAATGCGCAAAATTGTATTCCCAGCTTTGCAGGTAAATGAAACCAGGAGCATCAGAACAGCCAAAAAATCTATGTTTACACTGATTTTGAGTTTTACAATTTTTGATGTGGAAATTAACTTCCCTCACGTCAGCGTGCTGTGTGCGAACTCGTTTTTATCTTAAATATGATTTACTTGTTTAGTCTTAGATTGAAGGAGAAATGTATGATCTGTTGTTTACTGTTTGACGCAACCAATCTTACCAGTTGTATAAGTTTATGGCAATAAAGGAATTTTTGTCTTGACAGTCAAAAATGGTCGGTTTGGCTCTAGCCGCATAAGCTCGGGAATATTAACACAGAGATTAAATCTGATATTTATAACGCTTGTTCGATTACGATTTCACCTAATTGGTTTCTTCTTTCAGCTACTACGACACTACGAAGAGTGGTGAAATCGCTTCATCGGACAACCTCGATAATCTGTTGGGTAAATCTGGATTGGCAACACTTTTTGTGAAAGAACTCGGACAAGGAGGCAAAGCAGTCTCACTTTTTGGTTAGTATGCCTATCCTAGCTAGTCGCATCAACATTGCTTTAGTTAAATAATTTTAAGTGGTTTAAATACTTGCATTCGAAGACTAGCAGCTAAAAAATCACACGAACCACTGGAAGCAGAGACTTTGCCACCCGAAGGAAGCCGAACTTGTCCGATGACGAACGAACTATCCGAAACAGATGCTTTATTATGATAAAACAGTGAAATGTAGTATCTTCAAATGTAAACAGAGGAAACCCACTTATATTCTAAAAAATTATGTTACATTTACAAAAAAATGGTAGTAAAATAACTTAACCTAACTCCGCAGAGCGATGTATGGCGGCTCTTTTATTTGTAACATATTACAGAAACGGGTTTGTGTAAAATATAACAAAAATTTGGTACCTAAAAAGTAAACACGAAAAGGTATAATTGAACGTGGGACTGCATGATCGTGAATCCAGTGCCATATCCACTAGACTACCATAGCTCAAACTAAGTAAAAGTTACAATTCATCAAGCAGCATACGGCGCTGTGATTTTAAAATTTGCCACGGGTAGCGCTCAGTGTGATTTCAAAGTTTTACACTTGGCAGCCCTCATGTAGGAAATGTCTCCGCTTCCAGTGGATCGTTTGCCTCTTTAGCTGCTAGTGCATTCAAAGTAATCCAATGGTTGCTGTGGCAACTAGTTTCGGTTTCTATGAAACCATCATCAGGCCAGACAAGGAGTCTACATCAATATCTTAAGAAATAATAACTCTTTAAACTTTTTAGATCTCACAGTTACCAAGAACAACGACCGTTTTGTATACAAAATATTTAGAAAACTGGCTTGAACAGATCAGACCATTAATGCAGATTCACACCCCCCACATTCCCACAAGATTACCGCATATAACAGTTTTGTCCATAGACTACTCTCAGTACGATTGAACGATTAGAATTATAACGAAGAAGTGAACACAATTAAGTACATAGCTGTCACAAATGGCTTTGATAGCAGTTTAATCGATAAATTAAATGATTTTAAAAGCATTTTAATAAACCATCTCGTGATGTATCTGACCAGAAAACATATTGTAATAAAAGACAATACCTTTTGATAAATCAAGGCTTTATATAACATAAATTCCTACAAGAGAAAGCAAGATTGAATAATACAGAGATAAACATTGCCAAATTAGATCATAAATAGACCTTCGTGCGGATCTTCGTGAAGCCTGGTTAAGTGGTTTGAACCTGTTTTTTTAGGGTGGGGGTGAGCGATTGACATCTGTTCTTAGTCTGTTGACTAAAAATCGCTTGTGAGAATCATCTGTTCTGTGCCAAACCAAAAACATTGCAACCACAAAGTGATTGCTGTGCAAAGATCTTAGATTGTTCCACACATCTTATGAACAGACCTGAACATTCAGCCGAACATCCTCTCAAATGTTCACTGAACATTCCGTCCCGTGTACTTGCTACCAGTACACTATGGCCCAACAAAGGCGAACTAAGGCGAGCGCAATAGTGTACTCAGTGTGCTCATGTATTTTCGGGATATTTTGCCTCGCCATGATTCGTGTTCGCCGTGCTCCGTTTTTTGTCGGGTTTTTGGAACGAATCAAAAAAGACGAACGGAAGCGAATAGGCGAGCATGTTATTGCATGGTATTCGGTGAGCGTGTACTTGGTTAGTTCGCTGTGCACATTCGGTTGATTTGGTGCAAGACTTGTTGTCGCGTCTCGTTCCGAACATTCGGTGGGACATTCCAGTGATCATTTGGCGATAGTGTACTGGTACCAAAAGGTTCGTGCAGCTCTCACATTTCTCGCGACTACTCCGATCATTTGGGGTTCGGCCGAATGTTCAGGCGTATTTGCGAGAAGTGTGGGGCAGCCTCTGTTGATTAGGCCTAACACAATTATTTTCATTTGCCTTCAACCTAGTGAGTTCGCTGCGCCCATATGTTTAAACATAACTTTTATAGGAAAAGATATTTAAATTTCAATTAAACAATCAGCAAAAGCAAATAAACTTTTTTTAGAGAAAAAAACAACTGATCGTACAAGTACAAATATTCCCAACACTAGCCAAATGTATTCCGCAGGAATAGTACTATGACGCATGGTATTGTGAACTTCCCCTCCAACGCTGATCCCCCCCACTCTTCTGCTGACACCCCCTACTCAGGCTTCACGAAGATCCGCACGAGGTATATACATTTGTAAACAGCTGATTAAAAATGTTCACAAGCGAGACAGTTTACCGCATTCTCCGCCACTGAATTTAATATAGTCTTTAAGATTTTCTGGGACTTTTCTGAGTCTTGATGGTTTTTCTACTTTTCCTCTAGCTTTCTGAGTGCCAGCTATGGCTTCAGAGGCTCGCGGTGTTTGCTCGTCATCTTTGACAGGAGTTGTCATTTATTTACCACACATGTAATTCAGCAAATATGGTTCGTCATTAAGACGTGCATTTAAGAATTTAATGAACAAAAAGAATATTAACGTATCGTTTAACACAGTTAACAAAATTGGATCCCTGTTGAAAGAGTGACCACAAGCGGCAATGGCAATTTATGACAAGACTGGTGAATACAAGATTAGTTGTAATGGTTGCCAAATTACTACATTGGTCAGCCCTCTCGCTCTTTCAAAAAGCGATTCAAAGAACATATCCCTAAAAAAAATTCCCAAACCTCTACTTTTGCAGTACATCTAAGTTTACATAATCTTTTACATAGTCAAAGTTATTCAGATATTAATAGTAATATGGAAATTTTTCACAAGATCGCTTACTTCGAAATATATTTGGAAGAATTTAAAATTTACAGAGCAATGAAATCAGACCAACAAAATTTTTTAAACGATAAGCTCTATTTTCAATCAAACTTTATTTACAACACAGCTATCAAGGTACTGGAGGGGGTCAATGAAAGGAATGCGACCCACAGGTGATAATGAGATGGAGATCGACGTCGCCGACCACGTTGACTGGCAGTCTAGACTTTACTTCCACCCGGTCGTGTCGTAACCGTTTTTTGTATTAATTAGTGTTTGCGTAAAGTCATGTCTGTCATTTTCGTGTGTGTGTGTAAGTTTTTAAATGTAGGTGTGTTAAATGTGATGACGATCTTCTTTCGGAAATATTGATGTAGACTCCTTGTTCGACTTGATGATTTCTTAGAAACCTAAACTAGTTGCCTCAGCAACCATTGGATTACTTTGAATGCAGGAACTTAAACCACTTATTAGTATTTACCAGTAATCTGGAGGCTAAACAATTTTGAAAATGAAGTTAAATAATTCACAAGTAATTTAAAAAAAAATACTAATAACTGTTTTATATAATTTTAATATACCTATTCCATGTTTTAGATTCTTAGAAAATTTGTAGTAAACATGAAAACAATTGTGTTATAACAACCTCCTAAAAAATGACTGTAAATAATTTGACATGTCTACCGATGTTACACAGTTTATTCTTTAAACAGCGGTGTTCGTTTCCACCTACATTTAGGATAAGGAAACTAAATCAACTTAGGCTAAGTAAATAAATATATTATATTGATCTTGTATTATTATTTATAACTGCAACAAGTGTTGTAACTAATATCTTCATAACGTATATATAATTTTTAAGACTATGTGCTGAAAACAGTCTACTGTTAGCATAAATGCATCGGTCCACGCTTTTTAGAAAATTTGGAAAACCATAGTGTAAAGAATGTATAGGGATGCCAACTTATAAACTTGTTCTGGTCGTAAACAGCGATTTTTGATATTTGTAAATCGGGTTGTATTTTAAAATAAAAAATTAAAGTAAAATACTTTAAAACCATCATGGTCGACAAAACCCCGGGTAGTTCCAATACGCAAAACGTACCAATAGGCTAGAGAGATGACATTTTGAAAACACTCTCTTTACAAAATAGGCTTTAGGGATAAAATAGGAAAAGTAAAGGGTTTTATTCCGATTTTACTTTTGGGCTCTAGTTTTATTATTACGGGCATTCTCTTTTATTTGATTATTGACTAGATGTTAACTTAAACAGATGTCAATTGCTCTGAGAAGTTCATAAGGTTAACCACAGAAAGCAGCACACACAACTGTTGTATTCCCTGGGCAATCCACCAGAGTTGACTTATCATATTGACAAGTCAACATGGGAAGCGTCTCTTCAACATATAAATATTTGTCACGTGCTTGATCAAGTAAAAAACCCTTACCTTCAGAAGGTTAGAATGTTTAATGACGAAACATAATATTGCTTAAAGAAATTAAACTTGAGTCAAGAATATGGTTCAACCAAGACAAATATTTTAAGAGAAATATTAAGAGAGCAAGAATTCATAACTTGGTGTAAGTTACCACATAAAGGCAGAGGGGTTATTCTTTTTAGTGAATGTCCTAAAACAAATAAGTGTCTGTCTAGAAGCTGCGGTCTCACAGAGTCTGATTATAAATATGACTTAAAAATGATCGGAGATGTAATCCCACTAAGATGGGCATGGGAGGTCCAGGGACGGCAACCAGTGCTGACATTGTTCTGCAACTGAGTGTTGTTCTTGAAACACTGCCTCTCGTCCTTGGACAATATCCTTTTAACAGTCTTCTCCGAAATACCCGTCATCACACCATCAGAAAAATAATAGCTGATCAATTCAGGAAAAAACAATGTTATGAAGTTTACAAGAAAGTGACGGGAATTGAAGATGGAGGCTCTGTGACACGCAGCGATATTATAGTCATCGAGAAAAAAACAACGGAGGACTTATAATAGATCCAACAGTGAGATTTGAGCAGAATAAAAACCAACCTTCAGAGGTCCACATGGAACAAATCAAGATATATGGAAAAACTATTAATCATTATTCGGAAAAATACAAGATCTCTAAATTTGAAGTGTATGGCCCTCTTATTGGTGCCAGAGGAACCATACCTCAACTAGTCCAAGACTTTTGGGAAAAATTAATTTAATACACTTGATTAATACACTTAATTTAATAGCCTTAACTTTTATCAGATTTTCAATTAACATTATTAAAAACCATCTCTACAATATTAATAATTAGAATTTAACCTTTTCAAAATCAATGTATTCTCAGTATTCTTTGTTATTCAGCAAATTACATTGTGTAATAAAATGTTAATTTTTAAAATAAATTATCTATATAGATTGACAGTTATTTTGAACACGTTTAAATAAACAGAATGGATTTTTATTGTTGGTTTTTAAAATAACGTAAAGTATATTTAAGAAGTATTTCTTATTTAGAATGATCATAAAATCATTTCACCATTTTTTGTTGTTTCTTTTTTAATACAATGTATTTGTTTAGAATTCACATGGTATGTGAAGCAGCAGGAGCTCGCTAACAGATACGGAAGTAAGTGTGGATATATAGTATATTAATTAACGAATTCAGGTAAAATATTAAGTTTTGCAGCTGTTCAATAATAGACAAAATTGTAATTCAATTGCATTTATATTTATATATGACAGTTGATATGATATCACAAGAGCAAGAGCAGATGTTTCAGGACTAATATAAATCACAAATACTACTGACTACTGGAATGGTAACACCCTTCTCTTATCCGTTTTAACACTACTGGGTGTGAGGGGGAGAGGCTGATGGAGGGGTGAGGGGGAGGGGGAGAGAGAGAGAGAAATAGAAAGAGTGGTTATTCCTGAAGTTCTGCCACTGGTTCAGACACTGGTTCAAATGAATTTTTTTATGTGGCAAAACATTCATACAAACAGCCATTATTCGTATGTGCCGCTTTGGGTTTAAAATTATTTTTGGTCGAATTTCAACCTCTGGGCAATTGCTAGATCTCATTAAATCATAGTATAAAGATACTTTAAAGTCAGTAAATTGAATAGTTTTCTTTATATTTGTAACTGTTCTACTGTACTAAATTATGTTTTTCAACGATTATTGGTGAGTTGTTTCTCGTTATGTTTCCTCATATTCGTGTTTACTGCAGGTATTTGACCGATATACAATGCTGCACTGCCGGGTTGACGTCGTAACCATACAGCTGCCAGACAAAATGTCGGACAATAAGTCAAACATTGGGATATTTACAGGGCATGTGCAGTACTAACTTTCCCTCTCCACGCGTCTTTAAGAGCCACTTTACTGACAAAACATATATTATGATTTTTTGCTTTTTATATAAAAGACACTGCTCTATTGAGAACGCCACCCCCAAACACAGTTAGAGCCACAATCGCTTATTCAGACCAATAGGTACGATGTTAGCGGTTTACGGATCAAATAGATTTTTCAGAGTTCAATCAGCTGGCTGGAATAATTTAAAATTTATTTGTATTGTTTTGTTTCTTTGAAAATCGTTCATTACCATAATTAATTAAGTTTTAATCATTATTAAAAGAAAGTAAGTGTTTTCTTGGAAATTATTTGTATGATTTAGATTATGCTATACAGATTGAAATATTTAAAAGACAAATTATAAAAAGAAAAATATTAAAAAAAAATGTTCACTTCTTATATTTTATTTTAAAAAGTAGTATCTTGTTATACATTTCTGTGACTACAAAGTCTCCTCAATTTTCCATTATTTCGAGATTCCATATAGTTTTACAATTTGTACACATTTTAAAATCCATTTCATAAATTCCACTCATCTTTTCATATATAAAATTGCAACTGTTCACGATACTGGTGGTTAAAATGGTAATAATTTAATTACCAGCAGTCCATAAGTTTTGTGGGCCATACATTTTGCTCAAAGAAACACAAAGAAAGTTATCCCAACTAAGTAAACCATTCTATAATAGTTACCAAATATGGATACAATTTAGATCAGATGAAAACTAAATTTGCAGGACTAGATAGGAAGATAATTATTTGAAACAAAGTTATTATTTGTTGTCTGCAAACATACTCATTTTGACGTGTGAGAAGTATACATAGCACGCTTACCTGGGCCGAGGAGAAGTACTAGAAACAATCAGCACTAATTCCTGCTCTGAACTTGGTTGGCGGAACAAAAAAAAAACAATATGGGATGTCCCTACTTATAGGGTTATGTATACATTGCAGGGAATCCGGGGAAGGGGGTAGTCACCGTCTCTCTCACAGTCCCTCCCTACATGCCCCAAAGGTTCTAACATGGAGTTGTCCCTACTTGTAGGGTTATGTATACATTGCAGCACACCTGTTAAGAGGGGAGTCCAGGGGAGGGGGCAGTCACCGTCTCTCTCACACTTCCTCCCTACATGCCCCAAAGGTTCTAACATGGAGTTGTCCCTACTTGTAGGGTTATGTATACATTGCAGCACACCTGTTAAGAGGGGAGTCCGAGGGAGGGGGTAGTCACCGTCTCTCTCACACTCCCTCCCTACATGCCCCAAAGGTTCTAACATGGAGTTGTCCCTACTTGTAGGGTTATGTATACATTGCAGCACACCTGTTAAGAGGGGAGTCCGAGGGAGGGGGTAGTCACCGTCTCTCTCACACTCCCTTCCTACACACCCTAAGGGCTCTACCATGGAACAGTACGCGACTGAAACTACTCACTAACACATAACATAGAATAACCATTTATAGTTCTAACCTCTGGCAAGAGTTTGCAAGAATAAACTTTATTTTTCCAAAAAAATTATAATGAATTACATTAACAAGTGATTTGATAACAAATGCAAAAGTCATTCTTAAAATATGTCTACTTAACCAAAACTAAATACCATTTCTGACTTTATCAATACTACTAATTACTTATCTTAAACATTATTGAGAAAATAAAAATATAACCTCCAAGGCAAGGCCTGTGTTGAGATTTTTTTAAATTTTATTTACACACTATGTGACTATTTAGTGATACAGAATACATGTAATTTATTCTGTAATTTAAAATGTTCTGCAATTTTGATGAGTAAGAGTAATTTATTACTCTCTATAATTTCTACTCATATTTTTAAATGAGTTACTTTTAATACTAGATTTAAATGTGGGTAAAGGCAACCTCAAACTACCATAAAGTGTGACACAATAATAATTTTGTTTAAAACCCCAACAAGAATTAATAACAAAGTTTGTATGTATAAGACTTACAGTAAGGTACAATACATAACCTTACACTGGCCAAATACATGCGGTTTATATTAAGTGAAAGATAAGTGGTCGTATGTTTGCAGGTTTTGGTTGTATTTTGAATATTTGGACGGTAAATAGTTTACAAATGAGAATTATCATTCTCTTATGGCATACAACTTGGGATACAAATTCACACTTCTGCAGTTCTTTCTTAAACTTTTTAAGACCGATTTACATGCAGTTTGTACAACACCAAAGTTCAATTTTCCTATAGTTGCAAATTTAACTCGCTTTTATGATATTTTCCTCTGTAAATTATAAAGTCTACTTTTAACATTTACCTATTTCAACATTTTCTTTTTCATTGCCTTGATCAGCTGATTTACACAACACATGTTTATCCGTCTAAAAACTGTCAAAAGACAGGGATTCCTAAACATGTGGGTTTAGTAAATCCTTAATGGCCAATACCCAATAATAAATATTTCTATGTATTAGGGGCCATACGCATATTATGTAACGCACTTAAGGGGGGGGGAGGGGTTTTGGCGTAGTGTTATGCTGCGTTATATGGGGGGGGTTTGGATCAGCGCTACGTAACTCGCACATTTTAACCCTAAGAGCTGGCGCACTCCCGTAACTTTTGATACTGTAATAAATCTTTCAAAATTAGAAAAAATAATCAAATTGATATCTAAATTAAGGTTACAGTTTGTTATATAAAAATACTTCTGTCAATATTATTTTAATAACAGTTAAACTAAAAAAATATATAACGTGTTTTCAGTAAGTTCTGTATTGCTTTACACCTATGTTTTGTGTTGTTTTAGAGTGTAAAATCATGACTGGATACAGCAATGCCGTTCACATCTTAAGTTTTTTAAGGTGTTTTGTATTTGTATTAGTTATAAATTAAATTTCTAACGTTTTAGCTGAGATAGTTTATTTTGTTGCTTATATTATTAGTAACAGTCTTGTCTGTTTGTATACATTTTGATTTGAAATAAGTTATAAAAAAGTTGTTAAAAGAAAGTAATTTAAAGTTTAAAGATTCATTGAAATCCATTCTCCAAAATGCTAATATAACGATGTTTAAAAAGTTTAAGCTATTTTAAAGCCTACTACGATTGAGTTATGTAACACATGGGGGGGTATGCTCAAGCGTTATGGGGCGTTACATGGGGGAGGGGGGGGGTCTGAAATGACGAAAAAATGTGTTACGTAATATGTGTATGGCCCCTTATGATTTTAGTATAATTTAGAAGTAATTTTGTTTAAATTCTATTTTAAGTGCATTTTTACAGGGCTGTGGCGTGAGCGGGGGGCGCCGCGGCAGGCAAAAATAAAACAAAAAAATTTGAACAATTAAGTTATTTTCAAATAACTTTTTTTTTAAGTAGGTATAACCGAATTTTGAATAATACGTTGCATGTATTTTTGAACAAATAATTAACCGACCCCAATAACTTTATATTTGCTATTTATTAGTTATCCCTAAATAAGTATTTGCTCAAAATTGAACAGCTGGATTTGCTTGTATATTGTTAATAATAATAGCCTAATAATTAACTCTACTGTGTAGTATGCCCAGCTCTTTCCTTGTATTATCTCTACATCAATATTACTTTGTCAATGACGAGACACTGACTTCACATCCCCTACCACCCTACCCGTGTACCCCTCATACCCCTCAAACCTCACGCATCAATGCATCCACCTGCCACTACCAGTCTATCACACTGATTCTGCATTGATGAGTTACGTGAATTGTGCCAGTGTCCAAAATGCCAAAAAAAGTTTTTGGGAGCTCAGCGGCTTTTGGGCTTTCCTTAAATAAATAAGGAAAGTGAATTAGCGCGTGAAGTGTTACTGTCTAAAGCAGACTGTATTTAGAAGCTGTGGGCCCCTAGGCGCAACCAGTGGTGCGGCAAGCTGGCGACCCTTTTTTTAATGCCAAAACTAACATGCGATACACAACATTGCAAACAAACCCCTATACACGATGCAGTTTGGAACTTGTCCCACCACCTCCAAGTCGTTGGTCGTTGTATGTTTGACCCCATCTGTTTATATATATTTGATAGTGTCGCTCGCTGTATGATTGTGTTTGAATCCTTACATATAATGTTGGGTGGGAGAGGGAATGAGTGGGGGGGGCGTTTTCAATAGCATGAATATTTTAGCCGTGAACAGCAATCCTGAGGTAATCTAACGCTTATCTTCCCAGTAAGGAACATGGAACTAACCTTTCTGTTAAACTGACCTTTCTCCCCTAAGATGTCGATGATACTTTCATTATTTGCCAACTCACAAAAACAATTTTAGCAGATTTTAAATAAATTTTGTTGCTTTAATATTACTTGGAGTGTTTTGCCAAATCTGTTACATTTTTTAATGTGGACTTTTTCACTGATACCACCAAACTATATAAAAGCCATGCAAACAATACTAGTTAGTTCAAACACTTACACTAACAGAGCTGTGGTCCAATGTACATGAAAAAAACTCCTTTTCAAAAAGTTTGTGTATATTGGCTTTATTTTGTAAAGACCTATGAAGACCCATGGTGGAAGGAACAAAGAGGTGTGCTATTGCACAGGTTTGTGACATCATTCGGGATGCAAGTCGGCAAATCAGGTGAGCGCCGACTGTCAGCTGATTGTAGGAAAAAAAATTGTATGTCAGCGAAGTGGAGCTTGCACCCCCGTGTGACGTCCCAGGACTACCTTAAGACTGGTCTATACCAGTTTTGAGGCTGACATTGGGTACAGCAAATGAGGTTGTCATTACATATGGTAACTCTTTTGGCTGTCCATTATGACTAACTTCCCTTTCACCTTTGGTCCCTCCATTTGCAGCGGCTAGGAACAGTGTCTCCGGGTTTGGTCCCTCCTGTCAACCTGAGAATGAATGGTCCCTGGCTCTTGTACATGGATACCCTGTCAGTTGAGTTGACCTGTTGGAGGGCAAAATGAGGGTCCTCTCTTGAGAGCCTCATCCCAGCTGTCACAGGGGCGCGGGAATTGGCCCTCTGAGGGGTCGATTTGGCTGCCGTCCCTTCCCACCCTTTCCTTTCCTGCTATATCCTATCTTTCCGGTAACCTTCGCAATATTCCCGCTTGTGGAAGAGGTGACTAGCAGCAAAGCTAGGGTTTCCTAATCCGCCAATAACAACAAAAACCCCATGTGACGTAGATGCGCGGGATTGACCTATTTTAGTCACCGGAGTAGCATGCCTATTTTTTCCCTTCCACCATGATGTAGACCAGTGCTAAACTTCTTGGTATTGACAGCTCTTATTTTGAAAAATTCATGTCTAAACTGAATTCTGGTTTTCTAATGTATTCTTTAAAACTTTTATAAAATCAGATGGCAAGAAAATTATGCTTCATAATTTTGTTTAACACTTTCGCTGCGGGTGTCCCGGCATCGGAACATTGCTCAAAATTGAAACATATGAGACTTTCATGTTTAAACATGTCAAAGGCAGTGAAAGTGTTAACTATCCAATGTTTATCATAGATTGTTTTCTTGGGCTTCAAAAAAATTAACAATGAAATCAGTTTTCGGAAGTCTGACCCTATCATAGAGGATTTAGTTTCAGACCACCTAGTGTCATATTTAAAAAGCAGAACATTTAAGAAATATTAAATATTAAATTATTTTTCAGACACAAAATTCAAAAACCTCACCTGAAAATAAATTTAAAACTATCATGGCTACAAACCATGCTGTGAACCTAGTTGAGACATTTTCAAAATTATGTGTAATACTACTGAATTCAAAACCACCGTATTAACCAAAGTTTATCAGATTTATCAATCGTGTAAACATTGTACAAAAGACTGGGACTAATTAAAGACCCTGGCTAAAGACATGGTCGGTCTTAGTCAGTAACAAGGTTACACAATGCATCTCACTCATTCTACACTCATCATTCATTCACATTTGCCTTAAAACACGCAAACATACATCACTTCTTACATAGTGCGTAGTAGTGATGTGTCAAAACCAAAACTCGAATCTCAAAACCACCAAAACTTTGGAAAAGTTTCGGTTTCGAGATTCGATCGGCGAGTTTCGAGAATCAAAACTCAAAACTGCCGAGATTTTTTGTGTCATTGTTGTTTTTTTAACAGAAATCACGCCCGAGTGTTGATTAATAATGTGAAGGTCAAAAGCCTACTGTCATCGGTCGTCTACCTTCACCTTTTGTGGATTATTGATTTTTTATTTGTGAAAGAACAACTCTAACCAAAGTTTATAATTAAGCTACAAATAATTGGTTCACTAGTAGTTCTGAAACTAATATTTTTCTAGGATACTTCGAGAATGGCAGTAAGTTAACTGGTTTATTTGGAGTAACTGGATTTAGTTTTCATAACCATAACCAGGCAAGTAAATAGGATTTTGGAATTTGACTTTCGAGTTTCGAGATTCGATTTTTTAAGTTTTGGTTTCGGTTTCGAGATTTGAAATTTCTGATTTTGACCATCACTAGTGCGTAGGTATACACGCATTAGGCAAGGTAGGGTGAGTCGATTTTAATATGTTGTTTTTTGTTTTAGAAAATGAAATCATCAGTGAATTAACTGAACATCCGAACACTAAACAAATAGAAAAACTCAATAATGAACTGGTAAAATGGATTGAAGGAGACGTTACTGAGTACGATATCCAGCAGTTATTCGAGTAAGTTTGAGTTCAAACCGCTAATTTGGCCTTAGTTATAACTGGTTTTGATCTTTTGTGTCAATGGTTACTTTTATGATTCCTCCGTGATTTCAGGGGTTACCTCGTGGTTTTCAGGCGACTAAACCCCCAAAAGGCATACCTTGTCGTAAGAGGTTTTCTAATAACACATAAACCATGATTTAAGACCTAATAGTTTTGCCAGTATCCTGCTCACAAAAATTGGCAAATAAAAGTTGAAAAAAGGGTAGGAAGTACTGAATCTACTTTTTGACCCCCGATCTCTCCATTTAGCTTATGTAGCTCATTTAGCTCCACTTTACGTCATCTCCATCTAACTGTTTATTCCCTAGACCATCTGTATGATAATCACTATCTGTTGTTCCACAGTTTTTCCCCCTTTTATCACTGCAAAGCTTAATAAAGGATAAATCATTGCTATGTCACACTTTTGCAGAATTTTATGGCAGACTTTGGTGATTTCCTAAATTTAAGCTTCGATTATACACAACTCTTACAGTTATTATCTAATTATATTTTCTTCCAGTCTCCTACTTAGAAGAATCAAATTCCGCCCGTGGGGCCCCGAGCTCGATGAAGACGATTTTGAGATAAATGTCTGGACCAAGGTTGCACCAGTGATAAGGCAAATTGATGCCATCGATCCTACAACAGATCTTGAAATAGCCGTCCACTTTAGAGGTGCGTTCAAGAGTTCTATGATTATTACAGACTAGAACTAGTCATATCAATATCGTGCGAGGATATGAGTGTTCAGGATTATGCTTTAGGGCAGGTTTCAAAACTTAAAACTAAATTATAACTTGCAGTGGCTATGCGTTTTAAGATGTAAATTGCATTTCCTGAAGGTTTGTGAAGGTCCCTAACATACTGACATAAATCTCGGCCTCAACACTTTTATGAACCTTCTTTGCAAAAATAGTCGACTCGCTCCTAGAAAATATCAACATTCCCGGTTGAGATCCTTCTCGGGAATTGAGATGTCAGCATCCTATTCTCTAATATGAGTAAGGTTTGCTTTCTTGCTTGCTTGCTTTCTTGCTTGCTTGCAACACTGATCTCAAAAACGGCTCCAACGATTTCCTTCAAATGTTCGAAATAACTCATTTATGGGATAAAACTAAGTTCTAGACAGGCCTTATCCCCAGGAAAAATCAAATAATGTAAAAAAACTAAAATGAAAAGTTAAAAAAATTAACATTGGGCTTATGGAGTTTCAAATCAAAACAAAAGAATTGTAACAGCTGTTCATAATCAACCAGGAAACTGTCAAAGTAATACTTATGTTGTTTATGATTATTAATTAACATGTGGTTTCCTGAGAGCAGAGATTAAAAGGTTTGAGTGAAGATTACATATATAGAGTATTAATATAAATCTAAGGGGGACATTGAGCTATAAATAACAACTGGAGTGACCTTAAAAATGTAGAAAAGAGGCAAATGAGTTATACAAATCTGATTATCAGTAGGGGGAAGTGGTGAAATATTAATCCAAGTCATCTAAACAAACTGACTGGCCTTCCTCCGAGCAAAGCTCGGCCCCCAAGTACTTGTTCCTAAAAAAAATAAATATTGCCTCGAGTCGGTTATTGTAAACATCACACTCTAACTTAAACCTTATGTGATGTAACTTTCAGAGTTCTGGCTGTGGCTACTCTCCGACAACCTTGGCGACAAAAGCAAGGGACCTAGGATCAAGGATATTTTGAAAAAAGGTAAATAAACAATATCCGTATAACAAAGACTTAGGTAGGCTATTTTACGCATTTTTTACAAGAGTAGTAGGCGTTCACATTTTCAAATTGAAATACAAATGTTGAATGTATAACATCCAAGAATGGTAACTTTGATAACATCCAACAAAAAACAAACATTAATGAATAGGGTCCTGAAGCTAGGAGAACTATTGCTGTAATATAGACATTTAGCCATTAAAAAATTGTTGATAATGGTTCAAAAATTTAAAAAATACAGGCATAAATATAAAATTACCTCATTAAAAAGATCTAGTTAGGCCGGCTGCACACATCGAACACGACACGACACATCACGACGAATTCTCTTTTGTTTTATTCTGTTCTGTTCTGTTTTGTCGGATGCATCTCAAACACCGTCCGACACAACAAACACGACGGCTTCTGACGCCCCTCATGACAGGGCCTCTATTTCACTTCTTTGACAGTTCAGTTTCGACTTTGTGTGAAGTCTTAGAATTCTCTTGTGATAGAATATTAGATATTGAGAAATAATGAATCATGAAGAAGAAGAGACAGTTCTACTGTTGTGCAGTTTTCTACAGCTGTTAGATTCTGGCGTCAAAAGGAGTATTTGGGTGCACCCTATAAACCAAAAGAGAAATCTTAAAGGGTTTATTGGTGAACTGAAGGCTGACCCATCAACGTTCTACAACTATTGCAGAATGAAAGTTTCATCCTTTGATTGGCGCATGCGCAGAGTGACTTTTCTGATTTTGTTTGATAGCGTTTTGACGTAAGACGAAAATTTCCGTACCTTCGCCAGACTTGTAAAAAACGCTCTAAGGCGTTTTATCATCGTGTCACGTTTTGTTCGATGTAGTATGCGTCAGCGCCATTTAAACTCACACTATTGAGCCGAATAAGACGCCTTCCATCAAAATGTCTTGTCGTGTCATGTCACGTTCGATCTAGTGTTCAGCCGGCCTTATCAATCGTGCTCTTGAAAGCACTAAGTATACATTAAATAGTAGCCTATGCAGCAGTATAATGTGATACATACATTACATATACATTATTTACATTTAGTATATTTACTAAAGTTAATGATAATATATTAAAGTAACTGCATCTGAAAACTTACATATGCTGCAGTGCAATCCATTGCTGAAACCTTTCAGTTCTCTCATTTGTCCAACCACACAACAGAACTATGAAGTAATGCATCGACTAAAGATTCATGATAAACAATAAGGTATGTCTTCGAAAGCATGTCAGTAGCACTGCCTAGAGGGGTTTCTTTTCATCCTGGCATTCTTGGCTTTTCCATAATTTTGAAACGGATTAAAATAGACATTTGAGTTTTCTTCAGTTTATAAACTTGAATAAATACTTGAATAACAGTTTTGGAATAACGCCTGACATGGGTCAAAAGACCTTTGCGAGAGCAAATTAATTAATTTGACTTAATTAATCTGTAAGACTTAAAAATTGCTTAATTTAACCATTGACTATAGAAACTGAAGGAGACATCCCATCTATACGGCCCAGTTGTCCCTCTTTTAATGTTGGCCAGAATTTGAATTTGACGTAGTTTGATTAAGTCACAGGCAGAGTGTGCTGCTATAAAATATTTATTTTATTTATATATGTTACTTGTAAAAAATCTACACCCCAGAAAAGAAGTGATAACCAACTTATGCTTGCTACCTGACACACCAATGTCGTATTATCCCCTCCTGAGAGGATAAGTAGTAGATTTTACATAAGTATACTTTGTTGGTGAATAGTGTAAAGGCAGTCCCACACTTCTCGCGAACACCCCCGAACATTCGGGGTTCAACCAAATGTTGGGAATATTCGCGAGAAGTGTGGGAGCTGCACGAACTTTTGAATACATACGGAAACATACGGGATGGAATGTTCAGTTAATATTCGGGAGAATGTTCAGGCCTGTTCGTGAAAAGTTTGGGACCGCCTTAACCAGTCATCTTTGAATCCTGGTTCACAAAAAAATAGGGACAGCTTTTACTATGGCAATGAGAAGTCTACTTCAGTATCAATGATTGAACGCTTTTCTGGCTTGCTGTTTAAACCCAGCGGATTGTATAATGTAGTATCAGACTTCTTAACGATGTGTGTAATGTTTCTTCAAACAGAGACAGAGAATATTATAAAATTAATGCATTTTGAGCGCACTTGTAATACTAACCGTATTGCTTTTCTGTTTGTAGACTGTACAGAAAGGAAAACATCACAAAAAGACGAACTTGTCTGCTACAAGGCCACCTTGATGGACCCGATCAAGTTTGGGGTGACTCCAGAACAGATGATTAAAGAAAAGGTGACTGAGGAAGAGGATACTGAGGAAGAGGATACTGAGGAAGAGGAGACAAAGGTGAATGATAAAGAACAGGTGACTCCATAAAGAATCATCGTAGTCCATCATCTTCTGTAATGACTGTTTACAGAGGATACAATAATAAACTTTTTTCAGACTTATGATCTAGCTTACTCTTTTATCCAATCTGTGTTTTCATATTGTAAGATGCTTGCAAGTCAAAAATGTCTTGTCGTCAGTTAGTGCTGAGTAAATTTTATCACAATGCAGGTGGACATAGTATGTTTTATGTATAAAAAAAACCCTGTCGCAGCAAACCTGCCTACTCAGCAAATTTCCAATGTACATATATGTCTTAGTAACACTTTAAGCCACTTACCAAGATTCATAAAAAATATATTCACAAATAAGCGATGTATAAAATAATAATCATTCTCCATAAGAATAACATTGGGGATGAGTACGCAGGTTTGCTGCAACAAGGATCGCAAAATAATGGGTTTTATGCAAATATCAATAGAACTCAACTAAGTGAAGTCACACACCAAGTTTCATCTATTAAACATTCATAAATAACCGATGTATACGATTTTAATTATTCTTCATAAAAATAACATTTGGGCTGAGTACCCATGTTTGCTGTTACGAGATTCATCGGCAAAAAATTGGTTTTCTGTGCAGACAACAATAAATCACAAGCAGGGAAGAAGCCATATACCAATTTTCTTCATTAATAAGCGTATGTATAAGGTGTATGTTCATTAATAAGCGAGATATAAAATGTTTTCCTCCATAAGAATAACATTAGGCAACATACTGTGTTTAGCACTTTGAAAATCTCGGTTACCAATTGATGTGGAGCATTGATAAAATCACAAATTATTTGGTGAATCCAAAAGTGTAATTAAAATTTGATTTCAATAAAAATTACATGTGCAAAAACAAGAAAAATTGTTGGGTACAAAACCCACCAAAATACCTCTTCGGATGGGTTGATCAGTCTAGATTTTGAACTTGTTCAAATAAATGCTACTTTACAAGTCTGTACCAAATTTCATCAAGATCGGACCTTATTTACGAGAGTTATCGTGCTTACGGACACAAAAATATATATACAGTTTATGTGTGTCCGTGGGTGTGATAACTCTCGTAAAAATGGTCCGATTGTGATTAAATTTAGTGCAAACATGTAAAGCAACATTTATTACTTTAAGTTCGAAAACCAGCCAAATCGCTTCATCGAAAAAAGAGGTATTTTGGGGGGTTTTGTAACCTAAAATTTTTTTGAGTGTATTACATATAATATTTTAGTAAATCAAATTTTAATTTTTACCATTAAATTCAGCTTTAAAAAACAAACAATTTGGTGTTTTGAAAATTTTCTACGTCAATTGGTTACAGATATATTGAAAGTTCTAAACACAGCACGTTGTCTAATGTTATGAAGAATAAGAAAAATTGTATATCTTGTTTATTTATGAACGTGTAATGTCGAAACTTGGTATATTGCTTTATCTCGTTGTGGTCAATTGATATTTGCGCAAAAAATGATTTTTTTGCCGATAGCTCTCTTAGCAGTAAACCTGCATACTCAGCCCTCATAGAGAATAAGTAAAATTTTATCTCCCTTAGTTATGAACATAAATAATTAATACAACTTGTTATGTGGCTTTACCTAGTTGAATTACATTTATTTCTCTATAAAAACCCATTTTTTGTGTTCCTTGTTGCAGCAAACCTGCGTACTCAGTCGCCCATGTTATTCTTATGGGGAAAAATTAAAATGTTATAAACCGCTTATTTATGAACGCATATTGATGGAACTTGGTATGTGACTTTGTGTTGTATTAAGACACATATATATGCATTGGAAATTCGCTGAGTATGCCGGTTTGCTGTGACGGGGGTATTTATTCTCGTTTTTGAAAGATTAGTTTTTGTTTATGGCCCAGCTATCTTAATATTGATTAATTTCATTTAATAATCAACTGCTATAAAAGACATTTATAAGTACTGACTTTTCAGACATACCACCAGCTCAGGTGCAAAACAACAAAATGAGAAAATTATAAGTACCTTTTCCCTGTGACTTCTCTCAGAAGTCATAGGTGGTTTTTCGTAGAACGTTAGGTAAAACACTGCATTCAGTCATATCCTTGTGTCATTATTCCAAAAATGTAAACAAACAGTTCCATGAGAACGTTAGAATATATAAATCACAGCTAGAATTTAAAAAACTATCGTAACAAATTAATGTCACTTAAAATTATTCTTCCATCTGTAAATAAAGCAAAACCATCCTGGGAACTTTTTGGAAAACCTTAAGTCTGACACCAATGAAAGGACACTTGAATGAAAGGATTCAGCAAATGTTCCAACACAAAATATTAAAACATCTTACATAGAACTCTATGATATAATTCAATGTCCAAACACATTTAATGTTTGAACATAGAGTTATAATCAAGTTGTAACACACACTATTCCATCACACTACGAATGATAATGTTATAAATGTATTTACCTTAAATAATTAGAGATTTGAAATTTCTCATATCAGCTATTCATTTAACTAAATTATCCATAAACCCCAAATAAATCTAAAGAAACGGTCTTGTATTTGTGATTTAAACGGTCAACATAGCAAAAACAATCCCTACATTTTAATTTAAATCCCTATACTGTAATTTAAAGCCCTACTTTTTACGATTATTTAAGAATTTATAAGTAGTTTATGGTTACTTTGAGCCATTTGAAGTGTTTGGCATTTTCCAGTCAACGTAGCTAGTAAGGATTTAAGGGCAATATAAGTTAAACGTATATATATACCATTATAGAAATGCAAGATATGACAGCTTTTATTTCGATAACCGCATTATGATAAATCGGGTTATTACACCAATATTATTACGCCATAAATAACAAAGAATGAAAAATCACATTTCACCTACGTATCCTTATTAAAATTTTGATATTTTTTTACTTCCTGTAGTCCTATAATCTAATACGAGCTATGTCTGCTTGTTTGCAAAATTTATCTCGAGATCCAGCGGAAGGATTTTGCTGAAAGTTTGGGATTAGGGGCTTTTGGGTCTAAAAATTTGATTGGTGAAAACCACTACCTCAGAAAAACTCGTATTTTTAAAAAAAACACATTTGATAATTGAAAATTTTAACATTGGGCTTACGGTGTTTAAAATCATAACACCGGTTACTATGAATAACAAAAACAAACCATTAAATCAGCTTCTATAAATTAAAATATTGTAAACAGCTGTTTATCATTATGGAAATACAAAACCTACTTGAATGGCAACTCTCATTATGGAAATAAAAAACTACTTGAATGGCAACTTAAAATCTTTTTTCGATAGGCGAGTGAGCGAAGCGAACAAGCTCGTATTGAAAATGAGCGAGTATTTGAAATAAAACAAATTCAATGCCTCTTCTGCAGAATGAAACACCGAGCAAAGCTCGGTCCCCCAGTACTTTTTTCTATATTACAGCAATTGCCAAATATTTGTCCTAAATTGCATATTTTATGAATAACAGACTAAGTATATAATTGAATCAGACTAGGTAGTTGGCAACATCACACAATTCATGTGTGTAAATAAAATGCTTGACAAGATTTAATAACTACTAATTATAATAAACGAAATTAATTAAAAATATTCGGTATGTCTTAACTTTAAGTATTTAATCATAATTTATATATTTTATTAAATTTATACATAAATAGGCTTGAGTACTATTAAAATTTCTTATTGTTGTAAAACGTGTTCTGGCACATTTAGGCCATGCTCACAATGAGAGTAAAATTATATATAACCTCATGTGCTGATGTAATTTAATTATGATTTCGACTTTGACTTGAAGTGTGTGTTTGAAACACGTGTTAGTTGCATTATAAATGGGTTTTCAATGATACTCAGGTTAATTTACTTACTTGTTATAGGGCCATTCACATATTACATAACACATTTTTTTATAATTTTTGACCCCCTTACATATGTAACACACCATAACGCTTGAACGTACACCTCACCGTGTGTTACGTAACTCAATCGTAGTAGACTTTAAAACAGCTTAAACCTTTTAAACATAGTTTTATTAGCAATCTGGAATAAGGATGTAAATATCAAAAAATCATTCAAATGTTAATGACTTTCTTTAAGCAACATTTTTTAACAACATTTTCAAAGCAAAATGTATACAAACAATCAAGACTGTTACTAATAATATAAACAACTTAAAATACCCCTGTAGCAGCAAACCTGCATACTCAGCGAATTTCCAATGTATATATATGTATCTTAATACTACTTAAAGCCACATACCAAGTTTAAGTTTCATCTATATACATTCATAAATAAATGATTTATGAAATTTTAATTATTCTCTATAAGAATAACATGGCGTCTGAGGATGCAGGATTGCTGAAACAAGGTACACACAAAATGAGTTTTTATAAAATTTTTTTTATAACGCAACTAGGTGAAGCCACATACCAAATTTTATTAATTTATGTTCATAATTAAGGGAGATAACATTTGACTTATTCTGTCCATAAGAATAACATGGGGGCTGAATACGCAGATTTTATGCTACGGGAAGTATCAGCCAAAAAATCATTTTTCGTGCAAATATCAATAGACCACAACAGTACGAAGCAATATATACCAAGTTTCGTCAGGATTAGTTGATAAATAAGCAAGATATACAATTTTTCTTATTCTCCATAAGGATAACATTGGGCAACGTACTGTGTTTAGCACTTTCAATATCTCGGTAACCAATTGACGAAGAGCAATGATCAAAACACCAAATTGTTTTTATTTTTAGCTGAATTTAATGGTGAAAACTAAAATTGTATTTACTAAAATATTATATATGAAAAACTCAAAAAACCCATTTTTGGAGTACAAAACCCCCCCAAAAGACCCCTTTGGATAGAGCGATCTGGCTGTTTTTCGAACTTAAAGTCATAAATGTTGCTTTACACGTTTGAACCAAATTTCATCAAAATCGGATCATTTTTACGAGAGTTATCGCACCCACGGACACAGATATATACAGTTTTGAACGAGTGGTGTTTTTGGCATCTGGGGACCTCAAAAACAAAAAGTTATCACGGTCCCGGGCCTAGGTCTTACCATGCTGACTACGGTAATAGCTTCTTCCCTAAAGGGGAAATTTGCTAAAAACTAAATTGCAATACTGTATCAAGTCACGATTTAAAACAACATAAAACATAGGTGTAAATCAATACAGAACTTACTCAAATTAATTTACATGTAGTTTTGTGTCAGGGTCATACTTCCCTAAGGGCACACGGGGCGAGCGCCCGGTGCCCCGGACCCGAAGAGGCCCCCCCGGCGACAAAAGTGGGACTCCATGGGTTACTAAGGGGGACCTCGAGAGGCATCAGTGTTTTAATTATGCTCTGAAAAAGTTATTTATTTCTTAGCTGGCAATAGCACAAATAATTTTTAGTTGTAAAGGGTGTACGTTCAAACTAAGTCTCAAACCCAAAGCCATCCACTAATAATTTATTATTGTCAATACCTTATGCGGATTTGATAAATTTGCCCTAATCCAGTAACCGGAATAGGCCAGGTGAGAGTTGACATATAACTATAGACCACGGTAATGTAGAAAATTTACTTTTGCTGAAATTAAGTTGTAGCTATTGTATTTTTGCAACAGATGATCTTGTTCTTGAGCAATAATTTTAAGACCTGTCCCCTAATTGCATAAATTGTTTAATATCAGCCAAGTTTTGCCGTCCTTGGAAGTTGCAAATTCCGTTCAAGCCGATGTAAGTTAATTTTGTTGTTCTTGTTGCACAGACCTCAATATGATATATTATAAAATATTAGTTAGGAACAAATAGCCGATCAGAAAGTAATTAAATAATAGTATCAAAATTGGTATTGGTTATGAAAGTCAGTTAACGTGTAGAACACATTAGAGTAGTCTTAGAGGTTACCCTAGTTATGATAATACAATTAATAACAAAATTGATAATAATAATGATAGGATAGTTTGTAGCCTCTTTTTTGTTGTTTTGTTTTTCCGTATTATATTTCTGGATTTTATAATAGTTTTACCTTAAAAGTTTTAAAGTAAAGATGTTTGTTGTGAATCAATTTAGGCCTATACTCAATACGATCAGCACTGCCCCATAGCGGCGCGGCGCGGCATCGGTGAGGGTTGGGATGTTTGCTTACAGTAATTTTTGTTGCCAACACTGAATTCTCCGATTACCCTCCACACGACAGTGTATTATTTTAAACAGTTAAAATATCGTAGAAAGAGACGAGACCAATGATGAGATAACAAACATTTCATTGTGTCATCATCACGAAAACTTTAAATGTGTATAATATACAAACATCTACAATACAACTGACATTTTACTAAATTAAATTTCCAAATATTTAAATCTCTTTATGAACATTATTAGTGAATTTCCTTTGGAAAGTGAACTATTAGCATGACCCGCACGGTGAAACTTAAGCCCGGGACCACCATAGAAGTTCTTAACGTGACCCCCTGAACACGTTTTAGGGGTCGTTCAAAATTTTATATATATATGTATATATATATGTATATATATGTATATATGTATATATATATATATATATATATATATATATATATATATATATGTGTGTGTGTATGCACTCTAGCGGTCACATTTTTTGTCCGATTTAATTCAAATTTGGTAGGGACGTTACATTCTATAATCTGTTGAACAAGTTTGTTGGGCAAAACAATCGGAAAACTCTAAACCCATTTTTTGGGGATTAATCTTTCAAATTTCGAGTTTTTGGGCCCAAAAAGGGTCAGAAAAGCCCTGGACGTAAAATTAATGCATGTAAAAAGATGTGAATTAGTGAGGCGAAAGTTTTAAGCCCTCTCTCGTCATTCTAGCATAAATATTTACCGAGTTATTAAAGAAAATGTGTATCGGCTAAACACAGTACGTTGTCTTATGGGGGTTTTACACTAGAAAAGCCTGTTATTCCTTTGTTAGAGTACTTTTATTATCCCCAGCAACCTCACGCCTACTTTCAAGCCTGTCTGGACCTTCTCCTAACCTTATAATATTAAAATTGCAAGTAAATGAAACCAGCTGTATCAGAACAGCAAAAAAATCAATGTTTTCAGATTTCAATAAAAATTGGACAAATGTATGTTTTTACACTGATTTTGAGTTTTTAAAGTTTTTATGTGGAAATTCACTTCCCTCACGTCAGCGTGCTGCGTGCAAACTCGTTTTTGTAATAATATAAAATGCATCCGCAAAAAGAGTTTTTTAAAATTTAAACTTTAAAAACTTACCTTTGAATTAGCATTAAACCAGAGTGATTAAAACCTTACGGCATCCTGCATATAGAAAATGACACTCTGCGTTGCCTTGACTTTGAACATATAATTAATGATTTGTCAGCCTAAACATGTAGAGAGGAGTTTTTACCGTCTATACTGCATGAAATGTTATTTAATAAAGTCTATCCAGCAGTACGTTGATAAAAAAACTTTCAATTTTTCAAAGAGTTCCTAATCAATGTGTATCGAATTCAAACTTTAAGTATACTTTAAACTTTACTTAACTAAACTATTACTTAACTAAACTAAACTAAACTATACTTAAACTTTAAGTAACTTTAAGTATTTGTATCTCTTCATATATGCTATGTTTTGTTTGTTTTTAATTATCTTAGTAAAATAATGTTTGTGGTAAAGAAATTACACGAGATTTTTATGTTTAAAAATTTGTGTTGTTATTTCAACTAGTCATAATGTTTTTTTTTTTATATTTTGGATTAACTGGATATATTATTAGCTTTTTGGATATAGCCTTAAGAGATCTAAAACCACACTAAATCTTGCATCATGGAAAATTAAATCAACATTTTTATCTTGTGAGTTTTTTAACGTTTTGATAGATTAATAAATTAAAATTTGTTATTTATTTGTATATTTGGTGTATTTATTAAAGCCTAGAATATTAAAAACGAGTTCGCACGCAGCACGCTAACGTAAGGGAAGTGAATTTCCACATAAAAACTTGTAAACTCAAAATTAATGTAAAAACATAAATTTATTCCAGTTTTTATTGAAATCTGAAAACATTGATTTTTTGGCTGTTCTGATACTCCTGGTTTCATTTACTCTCAAAGCTGGGAATACAATGTTGCGCATTATAATGTTAGGAGAAGGTCCAGACAGGCTTGCAAGTAGGCGTGAGGTTGCTGGGGATGATAAAGTACTCTAACAAAGGAATAACAGGCTTTTCTAGTGTAAAACCCCCATAAGACGTACTGTGTTTAGTCGATACACATTTTCTTTAATAACTCGGTAAATATTTATGATAGAATTACGAGAGAGGGCTTAAAACTTTTGCCTCTCTAATTCCCATCTTTTTACTTGCATTAATTTTACATCCGGGGCTTTTCTGGCCCTTTTTGCGCCCAAACACTCGATATTTGAAAGATTAATCCCCCAAAAAAGGGGTTTAGAGTTTTCCGATTGTTTTTCCCAACGAACTTGTCCAACTGATTACAGAAAGGAACGTCCCTACCAAATTTGAAGTAAATCGGGCAAAAAATGTGACTGCTAGAGTGCAAACACATATATAGATATATATGTCTCTCTCTATATATAAAAAAAATATATATACATACATATATATATAAAATTTTGAACGATCCCCCAAAACGTGTTCAGGGGGTCACGTTAGGAACTTCTATGGTGGTCCCGGGCTTAAGTTTCACGGTGCGGGTCATGCTAATAGTTCACTTTCCAAAGGAAATTCACTAATAATAGAGTTATAATACAGAATATAAAAAACAACTCTCGTACGTATATATGCCTTCATGTATGCTTGAATTTATGTTAGGGGTCCCATTTTCCTATACGCCCTAGGCCTCAGAGGTCCTAAATACGGCCCTGTTCTATGTAAATACAATTCCTTTATTCAGCCCCCGGATGGAGAGTACATGGAATCCCCTGACGCTGCCCCTACAAGCGCTCATCCGTCCTTCTTGGAATGTCCACCCGTTACTCACCCGCGCCTTCGACTGCTGTCTCTCTGGCCATATCCAAATTCACCAATGGTTTGAGGGTCGGTCAAGACATCAAAATTCACCAACTCCGAATCAGGTAAACATATAAGCCGGCAAAACATCTAAATTCACCAATTTCGGGAATCCGCTTGCTGCCGAATACATAACTAAACTCATTGGTGAAATAGGTTAAGGAATGCATATTTCCTTTGTGTCTCATTCCTTGCAGTTATTTGAATGAATTTCGTAACATAGCTAGAGTGAAAGAAATTTGTCTGTTTAAAGTGCATTACTAAAAAAGGTGTCATCAAAAATGTGATAAAAATAAATTTAACAAAATGTTTCTACACTAGTTATAAGTATAATAATATTACGTTGGCATTAGTTTACTCTTTTAAACGAACCAAAAAGCCAAAATTTCCGGCTAAAACGACAGAAACGCGGATTCATGACAATTCTCTGATCTTAAAACCACAAAATTAAATTAGACAAGAAGGGAAGAAGTGTTGAATTGGTGCTAATTCGTGCGGGAAGAAAACAAAGCCCAGGGGTCAGAAACCCGACCAGACAAATGTTGGTGAATTTGGATGTTTTGCCTAACTCTTCAACCATTGGTGAATTTGGATTCAGCCGGCTCTCTCCACCTTCCCCTGCCTCTGACGCATAGAGAATCCAATCCCGGGATCCCGCCCAATTTTATGGTTTCTTCATTCCGGGATTCAAACGCCGAATCCCGAGATTTTCGGGATTGCTAAATTGTCTCAAGATATCAATACAGGTGATGTTTCTAACTGATGTAACCACAATAAATCACTATAAAACCACATTAATAAAATTATAAATCAAAACTTCTTGATTTGATAATTTTTTCTTTCTTATATATTAACTATAGGTTTAGGCTATATTTAAACACATTCAGTGCTGATGTGCGTGATGAGGCCGGAGACTTGGGGCTTGAGGAAAAAGATTCGAACGATTCACCACCGACTGTCAGTTGGGTCGATTCCGGTTATCAACATACAGTACAAAATCCCACCAATCGGGGTAATGTGCTCCCTGAACCCAAAAAAGTGGTTTTTACGTGATATGCCTCAAGATCATATAGAAGGGTTGTTGCGCAAATATGTTGAATTGAATTCAATTATTTCAAACGATTTACAAAAAGTAAGTGAATAAATGAATAATAAATTAATAAATGATTTATAACCAAAACATACATGATTCTAATCAATGTACAGACAAAACTGTAAGTCAAATGGTAGAGTTTGTCAAAAAGCATACCATTGAAAAGGTCTTGTAAATCCTAGCAAAACTTTCTAATTAACACCAACCTTGTATCTTTTCGTTTTTCTGCAATCAGCAAAAAACATTATTTTCCGGGGCCCAGGTGCGCATCCCGCACTTGTGCGGGGTAGGTCCCCTTTGATTTCATTCAGCCACGGAGCAGTCAGCTCTCAATGAAAGGACCTAAAACTGCTTGCGCCATTTGATGCAGGGTGCTTAGTTCCGAGTTCAGCCACATCCTGGACTGTGGATAATTCAATATTTTGAAGACTGGCACAAGTAAACTGAAACACTGGGGTGGTAGGAGGGGTTGTATATATGTGTATATAGTTTGGTTATATTTACATTTATATAAGTAGGTACACCAATGATTAATTAGTTTTAGTGTTTTTATCCGCTTTGACTACTTGTTAGCAGTATATTGGGTGTGTGCTAACTTCCCTGAGTGCTCATCATGCGCATGTGCGGACCGAAAATGATGCTGCAAAAATATGGCGAAATTTAACTTTTTTGACAAAAACATTATTTCCTGTCTGCATACTTGAAAAGGTAAGTGATATGCACAAAAAATGTTTAGTACCTAGGGTACCCTAACACCGTAATTTCAGCAGTACTGTAAATGTGTTAACCCAATTTCTTACAGTCACTCGAAACAATCAGATTTTACCTGAATAGGGTAAGTGATGTTTGTCAGATAATTATGCCTTTTTTATGATAATTGATTTTTTTTTTTATTAAGAACAAATTTAATTTGTTTTGATCCCAATATAATAAGTAAATTCATTAAACTAACCCCATTGGAATTTTTGTTAAGTAATCTTTAATCGATTAATTTTAGATCGTTTACTAATTGTTACATGATTTTATTATGAAAGTACTGTATTTATTGAAAGGATGGTTTTGTTTCCAGTTTTGTTTTATCAAGTAGTATTTATTCATAACTTGTCTTACTAATAAGTTAATAATTTCATTCATCTGTAGCTTCAGCTACATAAAAAAATGTACTTCTACTTCTACTTTGTAGGTGGAAATATTTGTTCGTGGATACTTTTTGAAAGAGTTTTTCTGTTAATTTAAATACATATCGTAGTGTTAAAAATCCAATCTTGATTTGCTTTATTAGTTTATTGCATACCCGAAACCCTACCCAATGTGAGACCAAACGTAAAAATACTAATAGTGTAATACAAATTTTTATCTTTCACCGTTGATCATTTGTGCTATTTAAATAATTGTTTTGTATTTTTAATAAACAAAATAGTATTCATTTACTATAATTATCGTCAATGTATACAAAAGTACACTTTTCGCATATTTTTCCAGGCTTTTTGTAAATTGAGGCCAATCCCGGGATTGGTCCCGGGATCCCAGGATTGGTCCCGGGATCCCAGGATTGTTTTTTCCAATCCCTTAATCCCGGGATTGAAAATATCGTCTGGGATTGGATTCCCTACTGACGCCCTAACCCTCCGGGGCCTCGGCGCATGACATGTTCCCCTCTGCGGCCGTGGGTCATAAATAGTCATTATTATCAGTTATTTGAACAGGGTACCTGCGTTTTTCGATGGCACAATATCCGTCTCCCGCGGTCACCTCTGGCTTGCCCATATGACTAATGCCGTTACGGTACCTCACTGTCTTTATTTCACCGCACAGTTCAATAGCCTATGTTGACGGGCAGTTGAGGTTAACAAAAATAAAAATAAAAAAATGATGCGGAATTTTGTGATCTACAATTCGTATAACATGAGTTGTTCCTGTCTGGTGGATGGTTTTTTAATTAATTTTGAACAACTTATAAAACGTTCAAAATTGGGTTGTTTTTGTGGTCCTGGACTGAAACTCAATAGGAGAAATGGGACAAACTTAAAATCTTGTTACTTCTATGTAAAATTAAAAGATTAAAACGATTTCCAGCCTTTCAAGAATTATTTTCAGGCTCGGCCCATTTTTAAGCTAATATTAATGGCCTAAACTGTCTAATAAGCTTTTCAAATGAATGCAACTTTAACCTTTGTAAAAAGCTTTAGGAGGTAGGAATGACACATTTATACCGACTGCCTTCAAAGCGGCCGACGTCATCAGGAGTAGCATTCGTGTCTTGCAAACTCCTTGGTTAGTTTTGAAGGAGTTTTAGAAATTCAATAATCTAGCGTCTTTTCACGTTAAAAACAAATACAGTAGTGATAATAGAAAACTGACTAATACCTTTTCATAGAGATTAATGTTTAGCTGATTGTAAACACAACTTTTAACAACATTTTTGATCCTGATCAAAATCGCAAAATTGTGAGAAGGTTTGAAACTGCCATTTGTCATTGGGCTATTAATTAATGATGTTTTCTAAGAACAGGTCGACCTTAGATAGTAACAAGACCAGGGTTTGGACCATTCCCTATCAAAACGTTAAATAATGCCACTGGCGTAGAAAGACAAAAAAAACATTCGAGTTCAATTGTGTCTGAGGTTTTTACTAAATACCACTCGAGTCACCGGTTATTACCCCTTGAGATTGTTTGGAAATTCGCTAAGGACTGTTTTTATGCTGTCAAAATTAGCAAAATGGGAAAAATGAAGAAAAAAGTTAGTGAAGCAATCCCCAAATTTAAATTGTGATTTGAAATACCTAATTGTACTTGAGCAGACAAACTTGAAACTTAATCACACGTGTCAAAGATATTCAATATGTCGAGTTGAAGTTATTGCCTACATCACAAAACGAGTTTGCCAGCACGCCGACATTAGGGGAGGAATTCCTGCATTTAAACCCTTAAATAATAACACAAGACGTTTAAACAACCAATTGTGCTATTTTTTTGTAAATTGTGAAACATTTTATATTTTTTGACGTTCTGATGCTGCGGGTTCCATCATAGGCGCTCTAAGTCAGGAGTGAAAGTAGGTTTGGTGGTACTGGGGATGGTAAAACTTCGTCAATATATGAAAAATCTAACCTTTTAGCATTGACTATTTTTAGCCTTTTCGATGCAAAATCCCCACAAGTCAACGTATTGTGTTTAGTCAATATACAATTTCTTTAATAACTCGGTAAATAATTTTGTGCTAGAAATACGAGAGAGGGCTTAAAATATTTGTATTTTTACGTTATATCGTTTTATTCTCGGATTTTATCAAATCCGGGGATTTGTTATACTTTTTAGGCACATATGGAAATTGTGTTTTAGAATCTGAGGGCCTCAAACGAAAAACTAAAATAAGTCTTACCACCTACGGCAATAGCTTCATCCCTAGAGGGTGATTCGCTAGAAATGAGTTATTATATATTTTCAATAAATAAAATCGAGGGGCAATGGAAACGCCTTTTCGCAAAAACGTCACATTTCTTACTCTCTTGCCGCATTCGACCTGGGGGATGATGAACTATATGGTACGGGCCACCCACACACCTACATGCGTTCATGCGGTCATAAACAATCGGTTTATATCAGTATCAGAGGGGCCGCCCCAATCAAACCTCGCTCTGTGGGCGCCGTGTGGTGGTGGTGGTATATTGCGTGGCTGTACGGAGTAATAGAAGACTAAGTACCAAGTGATGGACGCGGCTGGTCTTGTAACAGCGATAGCGGCTTGTTACGTTGCTTTATCGACGAGTACCGCGTTTAACTTTGCTGCTACAAATGCAACATGATTGGGGAATGAGGAACGAGCTTTGCTGGAGAGTCTGGTTATTAGTGAATTTCTTATTGAAAGTGAACTATTAGCATGACCCGCACGGTGAAACTTAAGCCAGGGACCACCATAGAAGTTCCTAACGTGACCCCCTGAACACGTTTTGGGGGTCATATTTTTCTCACGAAAGAATCAAATATCACCAATTATGGCTCGGCTCAGTGTACCCGGTACTATAAACTGTGCTCGCTGCTGAAGTAGCTAGATATTTTGTATTTATAAAATTAAACATAATCAACAATTTCGGATAAGCTGTTGAGGGAGACGGGATTTTAAAGTTGACATTTGTCTTATGAGGTGGAAATAAACCCGTAGCAGGAAACCTGCATACTCAGCGAATTTCCAATGCATATAATATTATCTTAATACCACATAAAGCCACATACCAAGTTTCATCAATATACATTCATAAATAAACGATTTATGACATTTTAATTATTCTCCATAAGAATAACATGGCGGCTGAGTATGCAGGTTTGCTGCTACGGGAACTATCGGCCAAAAAATGGGGTTTTTGTGCAAATATCAATAGACCACAATGAAATGAAGCAATGTACCAAGTTTCATCAGGATAAGTTGATAAATAAGCGAGATATACAATTTTTCTTATCCTCCATAAGAATAGCATTGGACAACGTGCTGTGTTTAGCACTTTCAATATCTCAGTAACCAATTGACGTAGAGCAATGATTAAAACACCAAATTGTGCGTCTTTTTAAGGTGATTCCAATGTAAAAAAATAAAATTTCACTTTTTCAAAAATTATGTATAAAAACTGAAAAAACTCATTTTTGGGGTACAAAAGCCCCCCAAAATACCCCTTCGGATAGGCCGATCTGTCTGGTTTTAGAACGTAAAGTCATAAATGCTGCTTTACACGTTTGTACCAAATTTCATCAAAATCGGACCTTTTTTACGAGAGTTATCGCACCCACGGACACACACACACACACACACACACACACACACACACACACACACACACACACACACACACACACACACACACACACACACACACACACACACACACACACACACACACACACACACACACACACACACACACACACACACACACATATATAAACAGTTTCAAACGAATGGTGTTTTTGGGGTCTGGGGACCTCAAAACGAAAAGTTATCATGGTCCCGGGCCTAGGTCTTACCATGCTGACTACGGTAATAGCTTCTTCCCTATAGGGGAAATTCGCTAACAGAGGACTGGAGGACTCTTAGTATTTTTCGTTCAAGGTTAAAGAATCAACCCCTTCAAAATAAAACGAGTTCGTTCGCAGCACGCTGACGTGAGGGAAGTGAATTTCCACATAAAATACTTTTAAAACTCAAAACCAGTGTTCAAAACATACATTTATTCCAACTTATAATAAAATCTGAAAACATTGATTTGTTGCCTGTTCTGATGCTCCTGGTTCTATTTACCTGCAATGCTGGGAATACAATTTTGCGCATTATAAGGTTAGGAGAAGGTCCAGTCAGGCTTTAAAGTAGGCGTGAGGTTGTTGGGGATGATAAAAGTATACCAACAAATGAATAACAGGCTTTTCTAATGTAAAACCCCCATAAGACAACGTACTGTGTTTGGTCAATACACATTTTCTTTAATAACTCGGTAAATATAAATGCTAGAATGACGAGAGAGGGCTTAACAGTTTCGCTACACTAATTCCCATCTTTTTACATTCGTTAATTTCACATCCGAGGCTTTTCTGACCCTTTTTGGGCCCAAAGAATCGAAATTTGAAAGATTAATCCCCTAAAAATGGGTTTTAGAGTTTTCCGTTTGTTTTGCCCAACGAACTTCTCCAACAGCTTATAGAAAGGAACGTCCCTACCAAATTTGAAGTAAATCGGACAAAAAATGTGACCGCTAGAGTGCATACATACATATATATATATATATATATATATATATATATATATATATATATATATATATATATATATAATGTTAAAAAAACCAAGACTCGCCTTGAAAAAAACCCAAAACATTTCAGTGCATCTCTGCGTACATGTTCAATATGTGTCTAATTAGTGAATTTCCTATGGAAAGCGAACTTTTAGCATGACCCGCACGGTGAAACTTAAGCCCGGGACCGCCATAGAAGTTCCTAACGTGACCCCCTGAACACGTTTTGGGGGTTCGTTCAAAATTGTATATATATATATGTCTATATATATATATGTCTAAAATTGTATATATATATATATATATATATATATATATATATATATGTCTATTTGCGTATATATATATATATATACAATTTTGAACGAACCCCCAAAACGTGTTCAGGGGGTCACTTAGGAACTTCTATGGCGGTCCCGGGCTTAAGTTTCACCGTCCGGGCCATGCTAATAGTTCACTTTCCATAGGAAATTCACTAATTATACACATATTTAACATGTACGCAGAGATGCACTGAAATGTTTTGAGGTTTTTTTCAAGGCGAGTCTTGGTTTTTTAATTAGGTAAATAGTGCTCCGATCTTGAAAATATTAATAACATCGTTAATACGATTAAATTCTCAACGTCTTAATGTTCAATATATTAAAATACAGGGTTTTTAAGATAATAGCATTGACTATAAATACTGAAGTAGACTGCTCATTGCCATAGCCTTAGAAAAATTAGTTCTTGGCCATCTTGGAATGACAACATCTTCAAACGTTATCATGACTTAGCAAAAATACACGTTTGCGAATAAACTTCATAATTGATCGAATTAGTTTTCAGATGACAAAATATTTGTTCAGCAAAACACATACAGACACTGGAATATAAAACGGCGCAAGGTATGATACAAAGGTCATTTTAAGCGAATTGATTCCCCTATAGGGAAGAAACTATCGCCAAAGTCAGGACTGTTAGACCGAGGCCTGGGACCGTGATAACGTTTCGTTTTGATGTCCCGAAATGCAAAACATTCTGTTCGTTCGAAACTGTATATAGGTAGTCTATATATGAGGAGCAACAAAACTTAACCCCTTGACCCCTGTGTAGAGGTTTATACGTTGGTAAAAAAAAGGTCCGATCTCGATGACATTTTTTACAAACATGTAAAACATTTATAACTTTAAATTAGAAAAGTAGACAGATCAACTCAATCCAAGGAGGGGTTTTACATTTTTTTTTTGGGGGGGGAATGTGTTATTTTTATTTTTAACAAACACCGATTTATCTTTGGTGAAGGAATTTTTACCCTGTAATTTTTACTTTTATTAATAAATACCGTCCATAACTGTTTCCCAGATAGAATATGGTTGTTTTACAATTTCACAACCATTCTCAACGTCAACATTATCAGTACCTGGGGGGCCGAGCTTTGCTCGGGGGAAGGCCAGTCAATTTGTTTAGATGACTCGGAGTAATATTTCACCACTACCCCCTACTGATAATCAGATTTTTATTACTCATTTGCCTCTTTTCTACATTTGTAAGGTCACTCCAGTTGTTATTTATAGCTCAATGTCCCTTTGATTTATTTTACTACTCTATATATGCATTCTTCACTCAAATATTTTAATCTCTGCTCTCAGGCAACCTTATGTTAATAATCATAAACGACATGAGTATTACTTTGACAGTTCCCTAATTGATTATGAACAGCTGTTACAATTTTTTTGTTTTGATTTGAAACTCCATAAGCCCAATGTTAATTTTTTTAACTTTTCATTTTAGTTTTTTTTAGCGAATTTCCCCTATGGGGAAGAAGCTATTACCGTAGTCGGCATGGTAAGACCTAGGCCCGGGACCATGATAACTTTTCGTTTTGAGGTCCCCAGACCCCAAAAACACCATTCGTTCGAAACTGTATATATATATATATATATATATATATATATTTATATATATGTGTACGTGAGCACGATAACTCTCGTAAAAATGATCCGATTTTGATGAAATTTGATATATACGTGTAAAGCAGCATTTATGACTAAGTTCGAAAACCAGCCATATCGCTCTATGCGAAGAGGTATTTTGGGGGGGTTTTGTACCCCAAAAATGGGTTTTTCGAATTTTTTACATATAATTTTTGAAAAAGTCAAATATTTGTTTTTACCATTGGATTCAGCTTAAAAAAACACACAATTTGGTATTTTGATCATTTCTCTACGTCAATTGGTTACCGAGATATTGAAAGTGCTAAACACAGTACGTTGTCTAATGTTATTCTTATGGAGGAAAATAAAAATTTTTTATCTCGCTTATTTATGAACGTATACTGACAAAACTTGGTATACGGCTTCATCTGGTTGTGGACCATTGATATTTGCTCAAAAAAACAATTTTTACCCAAGGCTCCCGTAGCAGCAAACCTGCGTACTCAGCCCCATGTTATTCTTATGGAGAATAAGTAACGTGTTATCTGCCTTCATTATGAAAATAAATTAATGAAATTTGGTATGTGGCTTTACCTACATGAGTTATATTGATATTTGTATAAAAGTCCATTTTTTGTGTTCCTTACTTCAGCAAACCTGCATACTCAGCTGCCATGTTATTCTTATGGAGAATAATTAAAATGTCTTAAATCGTTTATTTATGGATGTATATTGATGAAACTTGGTATGTGGCTTTATTTGGTATTAAGATACATATATATGCATTGGAAATTTGCTGAGTACACAGGTTTGCTGTTACGGGGGTATTTACATTATTTTTCCTGGGGATGAGGCCTGTCTGGAACTTATTTTTATCTCAGAAATTAGTTATTTCTAACATTTAAATGAAATCGTTGGAGCAGTTTTTGAGATCAGTGTCGCAAGCAAGCAAGCAAACCTTACACATATTAAGAGTATAGGATACTCGTCATTGGCCAAACAACGGTACAAGTACAGGTTCAAAGTTATGGTCTAACCTCACAAAACATTTTACGTTAGCAAAATTGTAAAATGTTGCAATTGTAAAATTTCAAAATGTTTTGTTTGAACAACGTAAACAAGTTTTAAAAACTTAAAACGTACTTATTATATGTTAACAAACAAAATGATCCGAGACATAAAACAAACGAACACACAGTTACTGTTGACCGTAATGGGCACGATTTCCATAAGATCGCAATAAAACCATAACATGTGTTCCTAGACTATAAACTAGTCGCGGTCGGCGTGCGCCCCGGGGGGGGGGAGGGGGGGAATCGGCCACGGTAGCGCTTACTATAATTATTACTTTAATCCACTCATTCCACGGGTATTGTCGAGCATAACTCTAGCGAGGGGCCTGCGGCTTGCAGCCTTATGTTAATGGCCGGCCCAAGCCTTCCTACGTGATGATATAAATTAAATACCCCCGTCGCACCAAACCTGCATACTCAGCGAATTTCCAATGGAGATATAAATGTCTTAATACTACATAAAGCCTCTTACCAAGTTTCATAAAAATATATTCACAAATAAGCGATATATACAGTTTTAATTATTCTCCATAAAAATAACATTGGGCTGAGTACGCAGGTTTGCTGCATCAAGGAACACAAAAAATGGGTTTTTATGCGATTATAAATATAACTCAACTAGGTGAAGTCGTATACCAGTTATTATTCATTTATGTTTATAATTAAGTGAGAAATAGCATTTAGTTATTATCCATAAGAATAACATGGGGCTGAGTACGCAGGTTTGCTGCTACGAGAGCCTTTGGCAAAAATCTTTTTTGAGCAACTGCCAATAGACCACAACCAGATGAAGCCGAATACCAAGTTTCGTCAGTATAAATTCATAAATAAGCAAGATATAACATTTTTCTTTTCCTCCATATAACATTGGACAACGTATACTGTGTTTAGCACTGTCAATATCTCGGTAACCAATTGACGTAGAGGAATGATCAAAATACCAAATTGTGTGTTTTTTAAGCTCCAAAAATAAAAATAAAACTATTTTAGAAGTACAAACCCCCCGCCCCAAAAAAAAAAAAAAAAAACACCTTCGGATGGAGCGATTTGGCTGGTTTTCGAACTTAACGTCATGAAACACACGTCATGAAGCACTTAACGTCGTGCTTTACACGTTTATACCAAATTTAATCAAAATCGGATCATTTTTAAGAGAGTGCTCACGGACACTTATATATATATATATATATATATATATATATATATATATACAGTTTTGAACAAATGGTGTTTTTTGGGGTCTGGGGACCTCAAAACGAAAAGTTATCATGGTCCCGGGGCTAGGTCTTACCATGCTGACTACGGTAATAGCATCTTCCCTGTAGGAGAAATTCGCTAAAACTGTTTTGAAATTATTGAAAATAAATTACGTATTGCTTCAGATTAATGTAGTTTCTGTACAAATCTGTTTGACACCATCACAAATAAGAGAACAGATAAATTGTCTAGTTTTCTCGATATTTGACCCATTATCCACCTTAGCATTAGGGAGGTTCCGATACTGGCTTGGGCACGATATTTGGTATCGATAAAATATCGAAACCAAAGTATCGACACCCGATATTAATGGAAGCAAAGTATCAGTACGTACCTTCAGTATCATATCGAATGGTATCGAAAATTCAAATCTGTGTTCAATAATTACATTGTTTACATTACAGATCGTATTAATTAAGAAAAATATTCATTAAAAGTATCAATATTTATTATTACAAGGTATATTACAAACAACTGACTAAATAGCAACTAGCGATCGCCTAGAGGTCGAAATTCCACCAAAAAAAACTCTAGGTAAACCCAAAGCGGCACATACAATAATGGCTGTTTGCGTGAAGGTTTTGCCACATCCTGCGTGAGCAGTAAAATAAATGCATTTCCTGAACTTATGCACGAATAACCCACCCTTTCTCTCTTCCCCTATAGCCCTCTCGCCCTCCATCACATTTCCCCCTACCACACCCAGGTTTAATTTGTTTAATAAGGAGGAAAAAGGATAAAATAAGGATGTTATCATTCCAGTAGTCGGGATGCTCTTATGCTAGCTAGCATATGTTATTATATCAGCTTTCAAATATGCAATTCAATAGATTACTGTTCTTCCATATAATTAACGTTGAAACTTTGAAATCCTGTGGGTGTAGCCATGAGGGCCAATGTGTAAGGGGTTTCTGCTCATCTACAGACAATACCTTTCTAACGGGATGCGTGAATTTATCCTACGTTGCACACAAAAGCTTGGAAAAATGAGGGACAGCTTTTCCCTATTAATATAAAGTAGCAATAATTAAGTAAAAACGAAGCACGGTCCGGAAGGCAGGATGAGGGGATTGCGGACTAGAGGAATGCATGATGTAAATACCAGACTCATAAATGTCTGGTATTTACATCATGAGTGGAATGAACAATTCTGTAAGAGAAACGGTGGAGAATATTTATCTTATAGTCAATTCTCTCTATCGTAAATTACAAGGACTATTTTAAATTTATTATTTGTGTTTATATTGCTAACAAGTATATTAAACATAAACTTATCTATGTTTTAATAATGTTAAAATTATATTTTCTTTCGATACCACGATAATGTCGATTAACCGATAGTCTGAGTATCAAAAAGAAAGTATCGATATCTACTCGTATCGAATGTATCGGAACGTCCCTACTTAGCATATGGGATCACTATGGAGGAAGTTGGATTCCGTGGAATCTTAGATTTTGTTGATGATGAATCTTGGAATGGAGTAATATATCACTAGTTCCGGAAGGGGTATTTTCCGTGCGAAGCGATAGTCGAGCCTATAAACCGATAAACACAGCTACCCAGGTCACGTGACTACACCTGCCTCGGTCACCTAACCTATAAAACAATCCATGACGCCTACCCAGGTCACGTGACTCGTGACTCCACTAGCACCGATCGCCTAACCTAACAACCGATCCATGACGCCTACCCAGGTTGCGTGACACACTGCCTCGGTCACCTAACCTAGAAAACGATCCATGACACTTACCCAGTTCACGTGACTCCACATGCCCCGATCGCCTACCCTATAAAACGATCCATGACGAATACCCAGGTCACGTGACTCCACCTGTCCCGATCGCCAAACCGATAAACCGATTCATGACTCCTGCCAGTCCTACCTAGGTCACGTGACGCTTACCAATGTCACGTGACTCCACCTGCCCCGACCGCCTAACCTATAAACTGATCCATGACACCTACCCAGCATATCAATAGTAATCACTGGCTCCTGGCGCCCCTCCAAATAGTCTTTTAAGCGTTTCAGAATCAAGATAATGTTTCCTGCCGAAGGTCGCAGTTCGAGCTCGGATTGACCGTCGATTTATGGCGCAGCTCCTGGATTGACTTTTACCCCATAATTTTTGCCCGTGCACGCTTCATTAGCCATGCAAATTAAGTTAAAACGTTCCCAGTAAATTGCGCGCAGTAACCCCGCCCGGGCAGCGGTGCACGGGCGCGGCGGGCTGAACTGGGGTGAACTTACAGCAGTTAATGGGGCCTCTTACTGGGAAACATGATCACTCTCTTCTTTTTACTAATCGTTAAGCTTTTAAAACATGCAGTCATTTTATAAAGAGCCTTTAGATCAATGTATTATGGAGTTTTATGACCATTTGTCTTAGAGAAATAACCACGTGTTGATGTGCATTTTTCTTATAACGAACTTAAACTTATGAATGGGCCGAGACATAAATTGTAATTCGCTGGGATTTAACGGTGAGAACTCAAATCTTAGATAACTTCCCTTTAGGATAGGTCTATTTATCAGTCGATGTAACTGAAGCAATTTTCCACACGTGTCAGTCAGGATGGATTTTTCGACATTTGATTAGTTTATTTATTGACG
The DNA here is from genome assembly GCA_963675035.1 of Allygus modestus. Lineage (NCBI taxonomy): Eukaryota > Metazoa > Arthropoda > Insecta > Hemiptera > Cicadellidae > Allygus > Allygus modestus. The sequence continues at coordinate 14,461,605 of OY776115.1, forward strand.
ATGGTGACAGTATCCCCTCTTGGTCGCGGGGACGCCTACACCACACTGCTACAGAAAAAAGATACACACGTAAAAACATAGCAACTTAATATGCCCAATTGAGGAGTGATCATGGAAATAAATGCCTTCTACAATGTTGTTTGGAATCTGAACTAAATGCAGACTGACCAACATTTCTGTATGCGGCCAGGTCCAACCGGATAAGATGAGCGGTAGGGGGAGAGGGAGCTATTTCATAGAAAAAATCCGATTCATTCAAATTTTGAAAATTCACTAAAACTATGTCAAAATAGATATACCACTCAACTCATTTAAAAAGTAATCGCCAATACAGCGTATTTTAACAAACACTACATATCATTGAGCGAAGATGGCTTAGGTATAATTTAGACATAGTTGTATAGCTGCAAGTTATTTTTACAAATTTAAAAGACAAATAAGATAACACAAATCGAAGATAGGTTATCCAGTTACATTTTCATTGGCTTGACTTGAGGTGCCAACGCTACCAATGATATGTGGAATACGGGGTTTCCCCGTCAACAAAATCAAAGACGGTTCTCCCTCCTACCCCCACCCTTACAGCTTCCTTAAACTCAAAATCTTGTAATTTACACTGAAAACCAAAAGGGAAATGCAAGACTAGTGCGTGCAAGGTATCGTTATCGTAAAACGAGAGAATATCAAATAATTTGGTAAACAATGCGTTAAAGAAAAATATGGCAAGGAAAAGTTAGTATATTTAAATTATGTTAAAAAATATGTCTCAAAACCTCGCAAATGTAGGCCTACTAGGAAATACATAATTTGACGAGAGTTTTGTACATTTGATTTATCCTGGATGAGATATACTGATATTTGGATAAAAACCCGATTTTTGTGGTCGTTGGTCCTTGAGACATAGTGCACAGTAGACCCAGACCTAGTATTTATTTCATGGAGAATAAATAAAATATTATATTTATGAATATATTTTTATTAAACTCGGTAAGTGGCTTTATGTAATGAGACACATGTCTTGGAGATTCACTGAGTAAGCACTATCTATCTTTTCGGTTTCCCACGTGAATATATCCAAGCGCTCAACGGAGATTTGGCACTAAAAGTAATGAATACTTTTGGCACTAAAAGTAATGAATACTGTGTTCTGTATTCATTGCTAAAAGTCGGAGAGAGACGGTGGTGGTAATTGGCATAAATAAACAAGCCCAGTGGGGAGCGCCGGGCAGGCGTGGCCTGATATTCGTCCTACATATATCTATGGGAAGGTCGCCCGTGGTGGCGGTGGTCCAGCCGCGGCGGCCTTGTCCGGGAGATTGTCATCGCCTGTGATGTATCAACGAGAGCGTGACGTCACAGTCGGTTGGGATCCTGCCCCTGCCGGAGTGCAGAAATCAGTTTATCATTTATCGCATCCTAGTACCTGGAGGGCCGAGCTTTGATCGGGGAAGGTCAGTCAGTTTAGATGACGGAGTAATTTTTCAACAAGTTCCTACACTGAAGCAGATTTGCTTAGCTTACTTGCCTCTTTTCTGCATGTTTAAGGTCGCCTCCAATTATTATAGCTCAATGTCCCTTTGATAATTTTGGATATGTAACCGGTCTAATGTAATCTTCATTGAATGATTTTAGTTTATTTTAGTCAACGATCTCAGGAAACCATATGTTAATTCTTAAACTACTTTGACAGTTCACCGGTTGATTATAAACACTGTTATGATTTGAAACTCCATAAGCCCAATGTTAATTTGTTTGTATAAATACAGAGTGTTTCACGTAAGGTGTCTCCAACAGATTGCAGACGAACCAATTGACCTAGAAGGATGAAATAAAATTATTTTTCACTAAATCGAGCCCAAGGAATAACGTTAAAATATTTTTAGTTTGTTACAAATACAGGGTGTTCCAAAAACGGAGGGTCACTAGTTCGAATCTCGGTATTTTCAAATATAAACATATGTCAAATTATACATAATTTTAAAGCTCTACACTCGACTAACATTTTGGCAAAAACAAAACTCACTTATCTTAATCCGTTTCAAAATGGCGGCCATTTTTTGAAAAATATTGACATTTACGGAATACCCTGTATTTTATAAACCACCATTCGTATCTTTTTTCTGACTTAAATTTCTTACTCGTGATAAACTCAGCATTACTCTGGTATGCTACATGACAGGCTTTTTTGAGAAAATTTATATTTCAAAAAATTATTTATTTTGAAAATTTTATTTTCAAAAGCATTTTTAAATTTTTCAAATGTTTTCAAATTTTATTTTTGAAAACATTTTATATTGAAAATAAAATACCTATTTGCCCAAAATTCAAAAAAGTCAAATGGTAGCGTATGTCAATTAGCGTACCATTGAAAAGGTCTTGTAAATCCTAGTAACTTTCTAATTTACACCAACCTTGTATCTCTTTTCGTTTTCCTGCAATCAGCAAAAGCATTATTTTCCCATATGAAATGCATGTTAATTGTACGTAACATATAAAACGAATGTGGACGCAGAATACATGCAAGTGTTATGCAAATTAACATGCATTTCATATGGGAAAATAATTTTTGTTGCTGATTGTAGGAAAAAGAAAAGAGATACAAGGTTGGTGTAAATTATAAAGTTTCTAGGATTTACAAGACCTTTTCAATGGTACGCTAATTGACATACGCTACCATTCTGTTTTCGCCAAAACGTTTATTTTAACGAGACCTTTAATATTATGTATAATATTCCTTATGTTTACATAAGAAAATTGTTGAGATTCGAACCCGTCACCAGTTTTGGAACATTCTGTACGTAGATTTTGATGAAAATATTTTTAATAGATAGCTCATATGCATTTTAGTAGGGAAGAATTTTGTTTGACGACTTTAGACCAAACCGTTCTTCCGTTATAAATACTGGCCGGATGGTCTGACTCACCTTGTATATATATGATAATTTATTGCAAAAATAAATTGACACCTTCTTTCTCAATGAAAGTTGCTACAATAAAGGATAACAGCCAATATGTCGTAAAATATAGAAGATATTTTAAACTGATTACATAAAAATTTGTTTTTTTACGTTATTGGATTTTTCCTGGGGATGAGACTTGTCTAGATTTTCAATCAAGCATGCAAGCAAGCAAGTAAGCATACAAACAACCAAACAAACCTTACTCATAATAGAGTATAGGATATCCTAAACGATAATATGAGTAAGGGTTGCTTGCTTGTATGCTTGCAAATGTGATCTCAAAAACGGCTCCAACGATTTCATATAAATGTTGTAATTAACTCATTTCGGGGTTAAAAATAAGTTCTTCAGGTCCTATCCCCAGAAAAAATCTAACTATGGAAAAAATTGAAAAGTTAACATTGGAAATATGGAGTTTTAAATAAAACCCAAAGAATGATAATAGCTGTTTATAATCAATTAGTGAACAGTGAAAGTAATACCATGGATTTAAAAATTCAAAATCAATGGTAATAGGCTACTCATGTACCATGTATGAACAAGTGGTTTCCTGAGAACAGTAACTAAGACCATTGAATAAAAATTAGGTACAGAGTGATCATATTACATATGAGTCAAATGTACATGTATAATAAAAATACTACCTGAAGGATCATTGAGCTATAATAACAACTGGAGTAACCGTAAACATGCATACAAGAGGCAAATGAGCTAAGCAAATCTGCGTCAGCCGAAGAACGTGGTGAAACATTACTTGAGTCATCTAAAAAATCTAACTGGCCTTACCCGAGCAAAGCTCAGCCCCCAGGTACTGTCTTTTTATTAGTATGGAGAGATCAGTAAGGTCTTCAGTGGGTCATCAGTGGGTCATCAGTGGGTCATCAGTGGGTCATCAGTGGGTCTTCAGTGGGTCATCAGTGGGTCATCAGTGGGTCATCAGTGGGTCTTCAGTGGGTCTTCAGTGGGTCTTCAGTGGGTCATCAGTGGGTCATCAGTGGGTCTTCAGTAAGGTCTTCAGTGGGTCATCAGTGGGTCATCAGTGGGTCAACAGTGGGTCATCAGTGGGTCAACAGTGGGTCATCAGTGGGTCATCAGTGGGTATTCATTGGGTCTTCAGATGATCTTCGGTGGGTCTTAAACGGAAGCCATGGCTGAGCGACTTTCATTAACTCCACGTTCATTTTAAATTGTACTGAATTGTCGGAAGTCACCACATATTCATAGGAACGATCGGATGGAACGAAAGCTAAATAATTATAATGATTTGGAGTAATGCTAAAAATACACAACCGAACCTTCAAATTGACAAAATCTTCGTGCTCTTTGGTTCCATAAATCAAACAATATTATTGCGAGGAAAGGATAAAAGTTACTCGAGTTTGGATCATTTCCTCCGAATCCATCACAGTCCATGGATGTCACTGCCCAATTATTGTAGGTTTTACAGAAATACATTTTATTCTGAAAGTGGTAAAATTAGCTACCTCATTTTGTACTTTGCAATGTTTCTGCACGTTTATTAATACATTTTATTCTGAAAGTGGTAAAATTAGCTATCTCATTTTGTACTTTGCAATGTTTCTGCACGTTTATTAATTAATTCGATCTACACAAAATTCGTTTCGAACCCACATTTTATGTTTGCCTCGTGTGTAACTGTTTCACCTTTTCGACCCGAATAAAATGTTCCGATTCCTAGACAAAGACTCGAGTGTAGGTGCAGAGCTACCGAGTCTGGCGTTCGTCTGGTCCATTAACAAATTCATTATGTAGGTTCAAGGTCGCAGACGTTACATTATAGCCGCGTGAATGGCAGAAGCCTTTCAGCCTTTGACTGATGGCCGGGGGCAGGAAGCGGGAATCATCGTCGGTAATGGCTGGTAGCCCCGGGAGATTAATGAAGACGGTGTGACTCCCACATTAACTATCCCACGGCCCGCGAGGTGCAGGTGTCAAGCGCTGCCGAGGACCAACGATGGTGCCGAAGGTGTTGAGAGGTTAATGTGATTGAAACGCGTAATATTTCCACAAACGACGTACTCGGTGGCGAAGCATACTGTAGGGTTCCATTTTTTGACCACTTATATTTGTATTACTTTTCATCCGGTTTTGAGGCAATTTGGTACAATTCCTTACGTTGGATTCTACACTTTCTAAACGCGTTGAAAAAGGAAAGCTAATGTAGTCTTTTTCCTCCACTATTGATTTTGTTTAAACATTTTACCAAATTTTCTACCGCGTTGTACGAAATTAAAAAAAAAACCTTATCAGGGAATTCGACTAAGAAGTAGTCCAGGGATTAGTTTTCCCTGTAAACAGAAAATCTCAATCGCCTGAAGGGATTTGAAGACTTCGGGGAAACAAAATTAATAATTTATATCTAAATAACAAAACCACACTAGTTAAGAGCGGACTCCGATCCTCTGCTTCGACCTGATTTTCCCAAAAGACGAATGTTAAATTTCAAAGTCCGTCCCGTCTCAACGGATTATCCAAAACCGTTGATTTGTGGTTCATTTTAATCATCAAAATAATTCCTGCCCATTTCAGTAAGCAACATTTTAATATCGCCCATACAAAAATCGTAAATATTGAATATTTTTGATTTTGTTGAACGATAATTATCCGTGATATCGATGTTTCGCCCACTGAAATTGTTAGGTATATTTTTGCTTTTTAAAATGAGCTATAATTCAACAACATCGGGTTATATTTTGAGGAGGGACAGACTTTGAAAGTTAACATTGGCCTAATGGGGGAAGCGGGTAGAAACGCGAAATGTTTCATGACTGGAGCCCCCTCTTAACCGGGCGGGTTACAGCGATACAACTCATAACATTCGCCTCACCGTTCACCTGAACACCGGAGGGCCGCGTCAACTCACTAGACAGTTTATAGTTTACCCTCGGCTCGTCTATCGCTTCAACCAGAGCCTTCAACACGAGCCCCCTCTTAACCGGGCGGGTTACAGCGATACAACTCATAACATTCGCCTCACCGTTCACCTGAACACCGGAGGGCCGCGTCGACTCACTAGACAGTTTATAGTTTACCCTCGGCTCGTCTATCGCTTCAACCAGAGCCTTCAACACGAGCCCCCTCTTAACCGGGCGGGTTACAGCGATACAACTCATAACATTCGCCTCACCGTTCACCTGAACACCGGAGGGCCGCATCAACTCACTAGACAGTTTATAGTTTACCCTCGGCTCGTCTATCGCTTCAACCAGAGCCTTCAACACGAGCCCCCTCTTAACCGGGCGGGTTACAGCGATACAACTCATAACATTCGCCTCACCGTTCACCTGAACACCGGAGGGCCGCGTCAACTCACTAGACAGTTTATAGTTTACCCTCGGCTCGTCTATCGCTTCAACCAGAGCCTTCAACACGAGCCCCCTCTTAACCGGGCGGGTTACAGCGATACAACTCATAACATTCGCCTCACCGTTCACCTGAACACCGGAGGGCCGCGTCAACTCACTAGACAGTTTATAGTTTACCCTCGGCTCGTCTATCGCTTCAACCAGAGCCTTCAACACGAACCCCGTTATTCCCCAACTCTGATTTACTCTCCTAAAACTCCCCAGGACTACAATCTCCTTTGAGAGCGAGCCAACCGAAATAATATAATGCAAAAATCATCAATTAAAGAAGCAACTCCATTCATCACCATTAACACGCGAGGGACACGAGTCGGGAGAAAAACCTTGCACCAAAAACCGAAACCGGAGGACCAACTTTCACAGGTCCCCCTCCCACTCCAAATCTCGGGATGTTTACCGGCCTTAATTGGGGCCTTGTAGAGTCCGTTTGATGGCCGGTAAAGAGACAGGTCGCATTCTCTACACCGTGAGCTGTTACAGAGAGGCAGAGAAGTATTTTGATTCGCTCGTAAATGTCGAATGCACAAGGAAAGAGGAAGGAAGTAAAATGGTGTTTCGTGTTTAGCGGTTCATCGTAATCTTGTTAAAGGAAAATTATGATCGGGCGAACCAAGAGGGTATTACTGAAGGTAGTGCGGTCCGAGATTAATGCGATTGCAATACAAGTGCGAGTTGATTAATGCAATAGTGTCGACACTGCAAACTGAGCGTCTTCGTATGCAATAGCGTCGTCACAGCAGCACTGAGCGTCTTCGTATGCAATAGCGTCGTCACTGCAGCACTAAGCATCTTCGTATGCAATAGCGTCGTCACTGCAGCACTAAGCGTCTTCGTATGCAATAGCGTCGTCACTGCAGCACTGAGTGTCTTCGTATGCAATAGCGTCGTCACTGCAGCACTGAGCGTCTACGTATGCAATAGCGTCGTCACTGCAGCACTAAGCGTCTTCGTATGCAATAGCATCGTCACTGCAGCACTGAGTGTCTTCGTATGCAATAGCGTCGTCACTGCAGCACTGAGCGTCTACGTATGCAATAGCGTCGTCACTGCAGCACTGAGCGTCTTCGTATGCAATAGCGTCGTCACTGCAGCACTAAGCGTCTTCGTATGCAATAGCGTCGTCACTGCAGCTCTGAGCGTCTTCGTATGCAATAGCGTCGTCACTGCAGCACTGAGCGTCTTCGTATTTTGCACTCAGCTTTACCGGCAAAACGACATTTTCGAATAAATTTACCCTGATAATGAAATTTCCAAATAAATTTACCGGCATTAATTTAAAGTTCGAATCTGAAACAACCCGTTCAGTAGTTTATGAGTACTTTTTTAGTTCTTCAAATTGATAACAAGTTAAACATTCGAATTAGTGGGGTTTGATGTAAATGCGTGTTTCTGGTTACGAGTAACATGCTGATTCGGATATTCAGATTAGTGGGATCCGTACAGGCGAGTACGCGCAGTGAGTACGCGCTGCGAGAAGTGCGCAGTGCGACTAGCGAGGCCGCATATCCGGTGGTCCATTCTTAAATCAAAGCTCCTTTCGTATTGTTTAGTGCCCGTGCGTTCCTGAATTAAGCGATAAACCAAAATAGGCCGTAATTAGCCCATGTATGGCTGACACCGCTCAAGGCCAGGGGGTGGTGGCCCAATCTGCCACCAAACCGGCGGCCACAGACTGTGTTACTACTATCAGCAGTAAACTGAGTTTGTCTGAAGAGAGATGACATTTGAGGATCTTGTTTTATAGAGTCGTGTGCTAGTTGATGAGTGAACAAAGTGAAAGCATCTATGTTTCAGCGGGGACAAGGATTCGTTGTTCGTCAGTGTGTGGGTGTGTGAGCGTGTTCGTAATGCGGCAACGTGAACACGGCTGAAAGGATTTTTTTAAAGATTTTACACAAATGTTTTCCAGTACACTCTACGCTGCTAGTTCAGAAATATATTGCATTCGTTTACCCTTGTATTGATAATGAACATTTTAAAGTTGTACAATTACCATAAGGTAAAGAATTGGACAAACATTACCGTTAGTAAAGTGTGAGATGCTAATAAATTATTTCGTAATGACAAGAAACTACTTAAAAATTATACTATTCATTCATTCATTCATTGTTGCTTGGTTAGGAAACCCCAGCATAGCTGCTACTACTACTACTTTTCCACAAGTGGGAATTTTGTGCAGGTTACCGGAAACTAACATTCGTCTTTCTGAACAACAACAGTACTTCAAGTATATTTACAAACAATTTAATTAAAAATACTTGATAATTTTATCTGAAAAAATTTATGAAATGCTTTTGTTTAAATTCAAATTTGCTTTTAAAACTCACGTGATGCAGTTTCAAAACAGTTGTTTAGAAATAAGCATATTATAAATCTCAAACAGATATTATTGTCATGTCAGTGTAATATTTACAATGTTTTAATAAAAATACCCCCGTCGCAGCAAACCTGCATACTCAGCGAATTTCCAATGGAGATATAAATGTCTTAATACTACATAAAGCCACTTACCAAGTTTCATAAAAATATATTCACAAATAAGCGATATATACAATTTTAATTATTCTCCATAAGAATAACATTGGGGCTGAGTACGAAGGTTTGCTGCAACAAGGAACACAAAAAATTAGTTTTTATGCTAATATTAATATAACTCAACTAGGTGAAGTCGTAAACCAGTTTTTATTAATTTATGATCATAATTAAGGGAGACAGAGCATTTAATTATTATCCATAAGAATAACATGGGGCCTGAGTACGCAGGTTTGCTGCTACGGGAGAATTATATAAAAACAATTTTTTGGAGCAAATATCAATAGACCTCAACGAGATGAAGCTGTATACCAAGTTTCGTCAGTATACGTTCATAAATAAGCGAGATAATTTTTTTTTCTCCACAAGAATAACATTAGACAACGTACTGTGTTTAGCACTTTCAATATCTCGGTAACCAATTGACGTAGAGGAATGATCGAAATACCAAATTGTGTGTTTTTTAAGCTGAATCGAATGGTCAAAACTAAAATTTGACTTTTTCAAAAATTATGTGTAAAAAATTCAAAAAACCCATTTTTTGGGTACAAAACCCCCAAAATACCCCTTCGGATAGATCGATCTGTCTGGTTTTCGAACTTAAAGTCATAAATGCTGCTTTACATGTTTATACCAAATTTCGTCAAAATCGGATAATTTTTACGAGAGTTATCGTGCTCACGGACACACACACACACACACATATATATATATATATATATATATATATATATATATATATATATATATACAGTATCAAACGAATGGTGTTTTTTGGGTCTGGGGACCTCAAAACGAAAAGTTATCATGGTCCCAGGCCTAGGTCTTACCATGCCGACTACGGTAATAGCTTCTTCCTTATAGGGGAAATTCGCTAATAGGTAGGCTACTTTTTTTAAATACGACTACATCAATTCGTAATAGAGTGTGCCACTTTTCCTGTGGTAATTGTCGATGCCAAAAGTAACTTTTCAGACAGGGAGCTTGAAAATCCGTGCAGGACACCAAATACCAGGACCATGATAACTTTTCGTTTTGGGGTCCCCAGATGGCAAAAACACCATTCGGTCAAAACTATATTATATATAAAGGGTAATCAATTATTTTTAGCGAATTTCCCTTATAGCGAAGAACTTATTACCGTAGGTCTCATGGTAAGAGTTAAGCCCGAGACCATGATAACTTTTTGTTTAGAGGTTCCCAAATGCCAAAAACACCATTCGTTCAAATATATATATATATGTGTGTGTGTGTGTGTGTGTGTGTGTGTGTGTGTGTGTGTGTGTGTGTGTGTCCGTAAGCACGATTACTCTCGTAAAAAAGGTCCAATCTTAATGAAATTTGGTGCAAATGTGTAAAGTAACATTTATTTGAACAAGTTCGAAAACCAGACAACTATCACCATTGAAATCGGGGTTTTGGGGGGTTTTTTCCCCGACAAATCTTTTTTAGTTTTAACATGTACATTTTATTTAAATCAAATTTTAGTTGTAACATAGAATTTTTATTATTTAAACTTATTATTAGTACCGGGGGACCGAGCCATGCTCGGTGTTTGATTCCGCAGAAGAGGCATTGACCTTAAATATCTACAAAACTAGAAATTTTACAAAAAACTTCCTAGAATATAACAAGTTATAAAATGTAATTAGAAAACCATATATGATTTAATACCAAAAATGAAGTTAAAATTAACTGAACTATAACTGAAAAAAACGGAACACATAGCTAACCTTTGCTATCATGTTTATTAGTTATGATAATTAGTTAGGATACAAAATATTACTTCTCTGTGGGTAGAGCTTGTTCGAGCCCTCTAATTTCCTTCTGAGCTAGCCCTCTAATTTTCATGTGTGGTGAAGTTTCCTGACTTCTATCCCCTTTATGAAATCAGGCTTTTTTGGAACTTTGATTTACGTTTCACCGGCATTATTGAGATACAAGTGCCGCAGTTTTTCCCCCCATCGGGTATCAGCGGCTCCCGCCAGTTTCCCCCCGGGCGTCCCCCGTTCCCGCCAGTTCCCCACCGGGCGTCAGCGGTTCCAACCAGTTTCCAACCGGGCCTCAGCAGTTCCCGCCAGTTTCCCACCGGGCGTCATCCGCCGTTTGCACCAGTTTCCCACCGGGCTTCCGCCGTTCCCGCCAGTTTCCCACCGGGCTTCCGCCGTTCGCGCCAGTTTCCCACCGGGCGTCCGCCGTTCGCGCCAGTTTCCCACCGGGCGTCCGCCGTTCGCGCCAGTTCCCAACCGGACGTCAGCAGTTCCAACCAGTTTCCAACCGGGCCTCAGCAGTTCCCGCCAGTTTCCCACCTGGCGTCCGCCGTTCGCGCCAGTTTCCCGCCGGGCGTCCGCCGTTTGCACCAGTTTCCCACCGGGCTTCCGCCGTTCCCGCCAGTTTCCCACCGGGCTTCCGCCGTTCCCGCCAGTTCCCCACCGGGCGTCAGCGGTTCCAACCAGTTCCCAACCGGGCGTCAGCAGTTCCAACCAGTTCCCAACCGGACGTCAGCAGTTCCCGCCAGTTTCCCACCGGGCGTCAGCAGTTTCCGCCAGTTTCCCACCGGGCTTCCGCCGTTCCCGCCAGTTTCCCACCGGGCGTCCGCCGTTCCCGCCAGTTTCCCACCGGGTGTCAGCGGTTCCAACCAGTTTCCAACCGGGCGTCAACCGTTCCCGCCAGTTTCCCAACCGGGCGACAGCACCAGTTTCCCACCGGGCGTCAGCAGTTCGCGGTTTCTCCGATGTATTCCCACCGCAATTTGCATCCGTTACCAAAACCAAACGGATCGAGAAACGGCGCCTTTCGTCCACTTCCCACGAGGATCGATTTGAGCCGCCGGTCACGGGCTCTCCAAGCAGTCCGTAGCAGCGCGCCGTCGCCGTGGAAATGTTAGTTAAACAAGTGAAAAATCGGAGTTAACGAGCCTAAATCAACTACACAGCATTATTTCTAAGAAATAAATATAGTATAGGCTATGACCTCGAGTCGTAAAGTGTTCCTTTACCTCTAACAGAAAGTGTAAAATATCTTGGCATTCACTCAGAACGAAAACTAACTTGGCAAACATACATTTGGACAAAAAGGTTACATTTAAATTTTAAGAAAACCGAGCTCAACTGGCTCAGAGGAAATTAAAATGATCACTTCAGAATAAAGTGTGAGGTTATTAGACAGTATTAAAACCAATATGGAACTGTGAGGAACAGCAATGAATCAAATATTAGACCCTAACATCGTACAAAGATTCCAGTCAAAATCGTTGAGAAAAATAGCTCAAGCTCCAGGTTTTGTTTTAAATTAAACTTAACACCAAGATCTAAAAATACCATACGTAAAAGAATAAATTTCTAAATTCGACACTAGATAGAAGAAAGATTTTTTGATTTTAAGAAATGAATAACTTAAAATACTAGAGGGTGCCCGTCGAAATTCGACGGCTACAATATTAAGGTTTTCTTAATCTCACGGTACCATGTAGGAGCAATCACCTACAGTGAAATACCTGCAGTTTTAATATATACCTGCTGAAAATATTACAAATTATAAAAATGCATTTGAATATTGACAATGGCATTATTTAGTTGGAACTGGCATGGCGTTGTTGGTTACAGTGCTGTGTTTGTTTTAAATATTGAAACGATTAAGAGTAATACAACTTCAATTAAAATCCACAATATACAATTAAAATAAACACTATTATAGTGCCAACAGTTAGGTACTATTATCATTAGGAGCTAGCTACTGCTATTGAACTAATAGATTAATCAGAAATATTGCATAGTTGCTAAAAAATTGTAAAAGTCTTAATTAACAATAACAACATAACGTTCGCCCTCATAAAAAGTTAATAAATAATAAAAGCCAAAACACGTATTTGTGCAGAAATCTTCCTATAAATAATAGTTGGTTGCAACTAATATTAACATAGAAAGGTTGGTAGGAATTCACTGGTATTTACTAGTGTTAAATATGAGTGTAGAGGTTTATGAAACAGAATCTAGTCTATACACTGGTGAGTACCTTTAGTAATATTAGTCCCTATTATACAGGTAACTATTATAATACTCTTGTAAGTTTATGAAACGTACACTTGTAAAATACACTGATAATAATACTTCAGGTGGACTAATAATACTAGTCTAGTAACTTTTATGAAACTGGCCCTGGAGAGACCTTAAACATGTTGAAAAGAGGCTAATGAACTATACAAATCTGACAATCACTTAACTGAACTATCAAATTAAACTTAACCAACACCCCCGTAGCAGCAAACCTGCGTACTCAGCGAATTTCCAATGCATATAATGTATCTTAATACCACATAAAACCAAATACCATGTTTCATCAATATACATTCATAAATAAACGATTTATGACATTTTAATTATTTCCTATAAGAATAACATGGTGGCTGAGTATGCAGGTTTGCTGAAGCAAGGAACACAAAAAATGGGGTTTTATACAAATATGAATATAACTCAAGTAGGTAAAGCCACATACCAAATTTTATTAATTTATGTTCATAATTAAAAGAGATAACACTTACTTATTCTCCTTAAGAATAACATGGGGCTGAGTACGCAGGTTTGCTGCTACGAGAACTATAGGCAAAACAATGTTTTTTAGTGCAAATATCAATAGACCACAACGATATGAAGCAATATACCAATTTTCATCAGGATAAGTTGATAAATAAACTAGATATACAATTTTTCTTATTCTCCATAAGAATAACATTGGACAACGTACTGTGTTTAGCACTTTCAATATCTCTGTAACCATTTGACGTAGAGCAATGATAAAAACACAAAAATGTGCGTCTTTTTAAGCTGATTCCAATAGAAAAAACTTAAATTTGACTTTTTCAAAAATGATACGTAAAAAACTCAAAAAAACCCATTTTTGGGGTACAAAACCCCCCCAAAATACCCCTTCAGATTGGTTGATCTGTCTGGTTTTCGAACTTAAAGTCATAAATACTGCTTTACATATTTATACCAAGTTTCGTCGAGATCGGATAATCTTTACGAGAGTTATCGTGCTCACGGACATATATATATATACAGTTTTGAACGAATGGTGTTTTTGGCATCTGGGGACCTCGAAACGAAAAGTTATCATGGTCCCGGGCCTATGTCTTACCATGCCGACTACAGTAATAGCTTCTTCCCTATAGGGGAAATTCGCTAAAATGGGCATATCTTTACATTATTTTAACCGTCTAACCTAAACTTACCTTATCTGGTCCAACGTGAACTTACCAAATTAACTTATCTAGCCCAATCTAAAGTAACCAAACTGCCCTTACCTAACATAAAATTAACTAGTCTAGAGTCTAGCGTCAAGGTCTTTAGAGAAGGCAGAGTATTGCCGACGAGGTCTGCATAATTGCATAATTGCATAAGAGCAATAATGTACGGTCTCGCACCATGGCGTCCAATTGTTTAATTTCTTCCTCATACATAATAAAAGGAGAAAATATTGTTTTTATAATGGCATGCGAGGTCATTTCTTGAAACTTGGAAAATTGTAAACCGCAGCACACCTGCGTGAACCTGACGACGTTGTATAGCCATGATTCTTTTCCGAGCTGTTCTGTTATTTTCCGAACACATGAATTAGAATGGGTCGTCAGGGCTGCGTGCGTCAAAATGAATACTCCCTAAGTACCAGTACAGGAAAAAAGGAAAACTAGAGATTTAGTTCGTCAAGTTGTCACTTACTCAAAGCACAAAGTATACGCTGATTCTCAAACTTGAAGTTTTCTGTATCACTTGTGGAACAGAAATGGCACCTTCAATATAGAGGAGGTACATCAATAGAGGAATCCTTATACAATCTTATGTTACATGATGTTATTTGTTTACCGGAGTAAATGTATGTTTCTCTTTGTAGGAATTCATTTTAGCGAATTTCCCCTATAGGGAAGAAGCTATTACCGTAGTCGGCATGGTAAGACCTAGGCCCGGGACCATGATAACTTTTCGTTTTGAGGTCCCCAGACCCAAAAACACCATTCGTTTGAAACTGTAGATATATACTGTCCGTGAGCACGATAACTCTCGTAAAAATAATCCGATTTTGACGAAATTTGGTATAAGCGTGTAAAGCAGCATTTATGACTTTAAGTACGAAAACCAGACAGATCGACCTACCTGAAGGGGTATTTTAGGGGGGTTTTGTACCCCAAAAATTGTTTTTTTGAGTTTTATACATATAATTTTTGAAAAAGTCAAATTTTAGTTCCTTCCATGGAAATCACCTTAAAAAGACGCACAATTTGGTGTTTTGATCATTTTTCTAAGTCAAATGGTTACAGAGATATAGAAAGTGCTAAACACAGTACGTTGTCCAATGTTATTCTTATGGAGAATAAGAAAAATTGTATATCTCGCTTATTTATCAACTTATCCTGATGAAACTTGGTATATTGCTTCATATAATTGTGGTCCATTGATATTTGCACTAAAATACATTTTTTACCAATAGTTCCCGTAGCAGCAAACCTGCGTACTCAGCCCCCATGTTATTCTTATGGGGAATAAGTAACGTGTTATCTCCCTTAATTATGAACATAAAGTAATACAATTTGGCATGTTGGTTTACCTACTTGAGTTATATTGATATTTGTATAAAACCCCATTTTTAGTGATCCTTGCTTCAGCAAACCTGCATACTCAGCCGCCATGTTATTATTATGGAGAATAATTAAAATGCCATAAATAGTTTATTTATGAATGTATATTGATGAAACTTGGTATTTGGTTTTATATGGTATTAATATACATATATATGCATTGGAAATTCGCTGAGTACACAGGTTTGCTGCTACGGGGGTATTTACACTTGCCGCAATGTGCAGTCAGTTATTGCATGCGTTAGTTACGAATGCACGAGATAATAAACAACCCTATCGGTACACAATATCAACATTACCGACGCTCCAGGCAATGGTTATACTTGTCATCAGTGTTTTATCGACTATACGCGTAACATGTAT
This sequence comes from Allygus modestus, assembly GCA_963675035.1. Taxonomy (NCBI): domain Eukaryota; kingdom Metazoa; phylum Arthropoda; class Insecta; order Hemiptera; family Cicadellidae; genus Allygus; species Allygus modestus. Next base: position 14,477,477 of record OY776115.1, read on the forward strand.
GGCGCAGGCGCAGGCGTAGGCCTATCAGCTTATCATAATAGTCGGATAACAACACTGTTATTAGCAGTAGCCGGATGATAGCAGTTCGCAGGATAGTCGCTGCGCAGCGCTGATGTCGAGTCTGATTATTATCCACCGCCCCCGCCATCGTGATTGGCTGAACATACGTTATCCTGTGATTTCTTTATCACTCGCGAGTTTACGGATATCTGAGCAGGTGAACGTGTGGACCTTTATTTATGGCTCAGCTGATTGCCTTCGCAGAGGGCAGTGAAAGAGGAAAATAAATTATCAATAACTTTCACTTTCGGTCGCGCATTATGTGGATGGACTACCGTGTTACGACTAGAGTTGTAATAAGTGGGGTTTTTTACTAAGTAATTTTATTATCTTTATTATTTATCTGTAAGCGAAATCTTTCAGTTAAAATTGTGGGAGTTTAGAAAATCGCAGGACGATGGAAGAGCTCAAATTAACGGTATTGATCCCAGGGACTCGGGAAAATATCAGTTTTTCTATTAAGTTACCAGCAAACGAGAAATAACGTAAAACGTCCCATATAAGAAAAGCATGGGAATTTTAAAACGTCTACGTTAAAACATGTGGTAAAGTGTCTACTTTGTTTAAGAACTAACTGACATTTGTTCCTTCTTGGAGCAAGGTTAGGGGCTCTCGCCCCTTCAGACCTCTAGTTCTATATAATGTTGGTACTCAGGGTTTGTCTAGGTGTAACACAAACAGAAGTACAGATGACGGAGAATATCTTGAGCTGTGGGAACCTTTTTAAGTTCAAACAGTTGGAGTAGAACGAGATTTCGTCATCGGTCTAAATCTGTCATCTGTTGTTTCCATTATCTGTTCAGTCAACTAATCGTAATATTGTTGTTGTGTAAACAAAGTAACTGTTCGTTAGTATTAGCGAATTTCCCCTATAGGGAAGAAGCTATTACGTAGTCGGCATGGTAAGACCTAGGCCCGGGACCATGATAACTTTTCGTTTTGAGGTCCCCAGATGCCAAAAACACCATTCGTTCAAAACTGTATTTATATATGTGTCCGTGGGTGGGATAACTCTCGTAAAAATGATCTGATTTTGATTAAATTTGATACAAACATGTAAAGCATCATTTATGACTTTAAGTTCGAAAACCAGCCAAATCGCTCTATCCAAAGAGGTATTTTGGGGGGGTTTTGTACCCCAAAAATGGGTTTTTTGAGTTTTTTATATATAATATTTTAGTGAATCCGATTTTATTTTTCACCATTAAATTCAGCTTAAAAAATAAACAATTTGGTGTTTTGATCATTGCTCTACGTCAATTGGTTACCGAGATATTGAAAGTGCTAAACACAGTAGGCCCCTACGTTGTCTAATGTTATTCTTATGGAGAATAAGAAAAATTGTATATCTCGCTTATTTCTCAACTTATCCTGATAAAACTTGGTATATTGCTTCATATCGTTGTGGTTTATTGATATAACACTTTTTTGCCTACAGTTCCCGTAGCAGCAAACCTGCGTACTCAGCCCCCATGTTATTCTTATGGAGAATAATTAAAATCTTATACATCGTTTATTTATGAATGTATATTAATGAAACTTGGTATTTTGTTTTATGTGGTATTAAGATACATATATATATATGCATTGGAAATTTGCTGAGTACGCAGGTTTGCTGCTACGGGGGTATTCCATATTCAGTAGCTCAGCTGGTTATCTCAGTCACTCCGGTAGTGGAGTAAGCCACTGCTCAAGATATTCCGCGTGTAGACGTACAAAAAAAAAGTGGATAAAGTGTGGGTTGACATGTAATTTTAGCTGTTTAGTACAATTATAAGAGGTTTTTACTATGGTGTAAAACGGGTTTGATACAACGATTTAAAAAATAAAAGTTCAGTGTCTGAAAATATTGGATACGGTTAGTATCATTACAGAAAACGCAATATATAAGACTTGTAAATTAGTTTTAAGTACCGGGGAGCCATACCCGGTGATACTTGATTCGTTTCGTGGGTGAAATAGATGTCCCCTATATATGCACTCTTTATTCAATGGCACTAGTCTCTGTTTTAAGAAATTTGTTGATATTTTACCTTGTAAATGCTACTTTGATAGTTGACTATCTAACCAGTGAGTGCCCGTCGAAATTCGAAGGCTACAATATTAAGGTCGCGAAATATTTCACGGCGCCCCGTACCAACAATCACCAACAATGAAATGCCTGCAGTTTTTTAAATATACCTCCTGAAAATATTACAAGTGTGAAAATTACCTTTACACGTGGCACAATGCAGTTAAAAATCACAAAATAAAACTAAAAATTAACACTTAAAAAATAAGTTACTTTTTAAAGCTTACATTTGATGTTTATTTATTTTTAGTTTATTTATCAAACATAAAAACTTTACATTATTATGATTACATTACAGGTTAAGATATTCATAAAGATACCTTGAGATATAAGTAAAATTTAATACTTTATCGTTTAAATTTTGATGCCACTAGATAAAATGAAGTCCAAAAATGCATGAATTGAACTGTCTTAATTTCTTTAAAAGAGTCCCATTATATTTACTGGGAGTGGGATGTTCTTTCTTCTAAGTGAACTGAAGAAATATTTCCTTTTATTTTGGTATCTCCCGCAGCCAATTAGTAATAATTTAATAATGGTAATTTAATAAATAGTAAATAGTAATTTATTAGTCGACTGATCCAATTTACTCTCGACATTTAAAGAGAGGGTCATTTAAAATTTTGATTCTATGTAGATTTTCCGAAACAATGCAGCGGCCATTTCTAGCGACGTGAAATAATTTGGAATTTTTATCTTGACGTTTTGAATTTTGAAAACCAAGTCGGAGTCTTAAATTGAGGCTTCGGTCCAAAAACTCTGCTGCCCTTTGTGACTGATGCAGCCTCCCAGTCCTCTTGCCACTGTAATTTAGCTTTCCTGGTGAAGAACGAATTCATGTAGTTGTAACTAGGCAGAAACGAATTGTTAATATTGTTAACATTGAACGCATCTTTAGCAAAAGAGTCCGCTAACTCGTTCCCTTCCATGCCAATTGCGAAGGAATCCAAAACAAAATTACTTCGTTCTTCAAACCTAATTATTTTATAAACTGTTGCCAGATTTAATGTTCGATGTAGGTTGCAGATTTGGTATCAAATTGATGATTTTGGAGGGATAAAAAAATACTTTTGGAATCAGATAGAGTTATTATTTTACTTGTTGGTAATGTTTCTACGTACTTCATGGCAGGAAGAATACTACAATATCAATCCAACCAAAAGCTCCCCAATGTGTGTTCTAATGTAATAATAATAATTCTTTATTTGTTTCAACAACATACATACAGTACAAAAGTTAACATAAATATTGATCAGAGCTCATGTACAAACTAAACAATAATTTACTTGGCTGCCAAGCTGATCAAAGTCCACACATAATATATAAGAAATCAGTGAATCAAAATACCCAACTATATAAAGAAACAAATAAAGTTTTCCTCCCAAGCATAGCCTGATTCGAGATAACAAACAAATAACAAACCAAGGCAGACAAATAAACATAAACAAACAGATAAATTTAATACTTTCCCCCTATCTAAACAAACTAGTGTTCAAGTATAACTCTAATTCTATTATTGCTAATTTAAACAATGTGCACATATTTAAACATAGTTTTTGCTTCCTTCAACAAAAACCTGATAGTAAAAAAATACAATTATATAAACAAAACAAAAAATTACCATTAAAATTGTCCCAATAATAGTACATAAGCAACAAAAATAATATCTAAAATAAGAAAAATAAACACATGAGCATGAATTTTATTTAAGAAACATATACAGAAATATGTACAACCAATGGTTCCCTGCAAGTAATTTTAAATTTATAACAGCCTTTCCACATCATCCATAGTAAAGAGCCAATTACGTACTTCAATGTACATAATCTTCGCAATATACATTTCTTCGTTAAAGCAATATATTGCTTCGTTAAAGTTAAATTGCATTGCTGCATTTAACTTTAACGAAGCAATGCAAGCGGATTTTTCCTGTCCTGGTGTTTGAAAATGGCGGAAAGGCGAAACATAAGGAACACACATTTGGATTAATTTTATGGAACTGCTGACGGAGGTATTTATATATACTAATATGTTATACTTTTTATCATTTAACGAACTTAAAGGGAGAAAATAATAAATCTGCCAATTTTGGGGAGTATCGGAATGTTTAAACTTCAAATTGGTACAACTTCCATGACTATACGCACTGGCGGATTCAGGGGGGGGGGGATATAGGGGCTGTAGCCCAGGGCGGCAAATTTTTAGGGTCGGCAAATTTACAGAAAATTAATAAGTTGTTTACAAATGAAATGTTGAAACGGGGAACATTTTGACGAAAGCGGATGACAATGACGGTGTGCCGCCCTTTTAAAGGTAAAGGTAGTAATCAGAGACTATAATGTATTACGCTTGCAGCCCCTCACACTGCAGTTCCTGAAAACAGTCATAATGCATTTGTCATTCATCCGTACTAGCGACAAGACGATTACGCTACAGAGAAAGGGCGGCAAGCCACGAACTACAGTTAATTCAACTTCTCCCCTCCGCTCATCAGGCACTGCGCCACTATGACTACGTCCAACTCACAGACTTCCAAGTTTATCCGTACATTCGCATAGCATTAAAATAAAATTATTTGTTACACAATATCAATAATGACTAAGGCACACGGCTGAGAAATGTTGCAATAATCGAATTTGAGATGACAATAGAAAAATGTAGACTACGATGATATTTTCAAACGCAACAAAGAAAGTTATTTCAGCCGTCGTATACTTACCATATCAAAGGCTACCACACATAATCGTTTTTATCAAAACATCTGACCAAAGACAAATAAAAACATAATCTGTGAAGAGAGGATTTTATTGGTTGTTGCCATGGGAGCAACTGCTTCACTGTTTTAACACCAAAATTTGTCTCTATAGTTAATTGTCATTGAGTAGGCTATATTGTACTGTGTTAATGTGAATCAAGTCAATTATACATTATTTTTCTGGGTTTTTAAACTAAGAATTAACAGGAATGTCTTAAAACTATAAATTCAGTAAATTGTAACTTTTTAGATACTGTCACAAAATAACCAAACAAGATGTAAGCCTACAACATGTGGCGAAAAGGACAAAGATTATAGGGGGGGGGACGGCAGATTTCCTAATAGCCCTTCCGGCGGCAATTGCTTAAATCCGCCACTGACTACACGTTGCCTAGTTTTTCAAACTAAGGCCGAGTTCCTTCAAAATCCTAGATAAAAATTCTCCCAAATTAATAACATGGAGAAATTTGAGGACTTAAACAAACTTTAAGGGAGGAAATGATGGGATGACAATTTTGGGGAGGATCTGAATGTTTGTGCCTCAAATTGGTACAAATTCCATGACCACACGTTGCCTGGCTTTCTAAAACTAGGACAGAGTTCCTCCAAAAATATCCTCTCATTTAAATAGCAAGGAGCAATTTTTTATATGAAAATATTTTAAATACCAAAATGGAATTTTGGAGTTTTAAATTTTTCTGTAAACCTGCAGAGTAAACAATTTAAAATGACAAATCAATTGTCCAAAGCGGTTAAGAAATAACTATGAAGTGGGCCGAAAACGAAATTAATTAGCGAAGATTACCGTATTTGAACTCTAATTAATAGTGGGGAAAGAAAAGTTAATTGTCAGTAAGATAAACATGGGAATTTCGTACTGGGGCGAAGTCCTTTGAAAATACATGATAGTTAGGGAAATTTAACTCTGATAAAATATTGTGTTTTAGTTTCTGTTCAGATCGTAGCAGATTATTCCAAGGTCACCCAAATGTGAGCTGCTTTGTGCAGAATGACGCTCTATAACATATGTTCTCTGTTGACCATAGAGCTCTATTAATATATCACCATAATGGTGTACTGATAGAGTTCTATGCTGTTGAGTGATGAATTCTATATAAATACTAGCTGTTCCCGTAGGCTTCGCCCCGCAAATAATTTATAAAAATGATGACAGTTGTGTGTGCTACATTCTGTGGCTAGCCCGTGGAACTACTACGAATCAAGATCAGTTGTTTGTATTTTCATTAGCTCAAACAAAAATTAATGTCCTTAAGAAATACATGGGAACTTTGTCGGGATCTCTGGTGGAGCCCTAAGGTCAGATCAGGATGAAAACCATTTAGTTTTCCTATTTTATGCCTAAAGAATCAGTGTACAAAACTTCAGCTCTCTACCTACATGGGAAGGTGGAGGATTAGTGATGAGTGAGTGAGTCAGTCGGTCAGTCAGCCAGGGCTTTACCTTTTATAGATATAGACAAAATACTAGAATTTCCCTATGCGCAGCTTGCGCATCCCGTGTAATAGTTAAATCCTATACTCTAATATGAGTAAGGTTTGCTTGCTTGCTTGCGACACTGATCTCAAAAACGGCTCAAACGATTTCCTTCAAATGTTCGAAATAACTAATTTCTGGGATAAAAATAAGTCCCAGGAATCCCCAGGAAAATTCAATAATGTTAAAAAACTAAAATTAAAAGTTAAAAAAATTAACATTGGGCTTATGGAGTTTCAAATCAAAACAAAAGAATTGTAACAGCTGTTCATAATCAACCAGAGAACTGTCAAAGTAATACTCATGTTGTTTATGATTATTAACATGTGATGAGAGCAGAGATTAAAATATTTGAGTGAAGATTAAATATATAGAGTAGTAAAATAAATCAAAGGGACATTGAGCTATAAATAACAACTGGAGTGATCTTAAAACTGCAGAAAAGAGGCAAATTAGTTATACAAATCTGATTATCAGTAGGGGGAAGTGGTGAAATATTACTCCAAGTCATCTAAACAAACTGACTGGCCTTCTCCCGAGCAAAGCTCGGCCCCCAAGTACTAGTAAAGAAAACAGGCACAGTCTGTAGTTAGATATAATCCTTATAACAGCTGTTTATTTAATTTAATTGATTTGAATTAAGAAAAGACACATGTGACATAAACCAAACAAAACTCTCCTCCCTTTTAATAACATGAGGACTTAGAAGTCCCGTGAGGCAGAGTCCTAAGGCCTGTATCAAAAATCTAAAGCCAACTTGCACATATGCACACTTAAGACACACGTTTTAGTATACAATATGTAGGAGTAAATCTTGAAACAAAAAAACCTTATTGTTTACAAATTTTGCATGTAGCATATTAATAATATTTTGGTGTGTATCATATATGATATCCCGGTACTCTAAAAAACTAAAAGTTGTAATGCTGAACTACTAGATGATTTCGAGTATATTTTATTTCAACAAATTTTAATTTAATTCAAAATACTTTATCATTTCCTCAGTAAAATTTGAGGACATGTTTTTGTTTGGATTCAGATCGGCTTTTAAAACTCATGTGAAGCAGTAGTAATAAGAATGTAATAGATCTAAAACTTCAGATAATATTTTGATGTAATTGTAATACATAAATTAATATTTTCAAAAAAGTTCCTTTTTTAAAGAATATCTGTATAAATTCGTAATAAAATATGACACTTTTTGTGGTAATGGTTTATGTCAAAAAGTAACTTTCCAGATAAGGAGTTTAAAAATCCGTGCTGGACACCAATGTGTACAAACTCTGTCATAACTCGATTAATAAATATCCGATTTCAGTAAACTTGATCTTGTTTAAAAGGAATTTTACAATAACAACTTTTTCGTTTGATTTATTTTTACAAACAAATAGCGGTGCCCAGATATTTTAAGATTATTGGTTATTTGGACAAATTTGCACACGAAAGATACCTGCAGAGTAAACAGTTTAAAATGACAAATCGATTGTCCAAATCAGTTGAGGAATAAAACGAGTTCGCACGCAGCACGCTGACGTGAGGGAAGTGAATTTCCACATAAAAACTTGTAAAACTCAAAATCAGTGTAAAAACATCCATTTGTCCAATTTTTATTGAAATCTGAAAACATTGTTTTTTTGGCTGTTCTGATACTCCTGGTTTCATTTACTTGCAAAGCTGGGAATACAATTTTACGCATTATAAGGTTAGGAGAAGGTCCAGACAGGCTTGAAAGTAGGCGTGAGGTTGCTGGGGATAATTAAAGTACTCTAACAAAGGAATAACAGGCTTTTCTAGTGTAAAACCCCCATAAGACAACGTACTGTGTTTACCCGATACACATTTTCTTTAATAACTCGGTAAATATTTATGCTAGAATGACGGGAGAGGGCTTAAAACTTTCGCCTTTCTAATTCCCATCTTTTAACATGCATTAATTTTACATCTGGGGCTTTTCTGACCCTTTTTAGGCCTAAAAACCCAAAATTTGGAAGATTAATCCCCAAAAAATGGGTTTATAGTTTTCCGATTGTTTTGCCCAACGAACTTGTCCAACAGGTTATAGAAAGGAACGTCCCTACCAAATTTGAAGTAAATCGGACAAAAAATGCGACCGCTAGAGTGCATACACACATATATATATATATATATATATATATATATATATATATATATATATATATATATATATATATATATATATATATATATATATATATAACATTTTGAACGACCCCCCAAAACGTGTTCAGGGGGTCACGTTAGGAACTTCTATGGTGGTCCCGGGCTTAAGTTTCACCGTGCAGGTCATGCTAATAGTTCACTTTCCAAAGGAAATTCACTAATAAATCGCTAAAAGCGGCTTACAAATTTACTCTATTAACGTTTAATGTTTACGAAGATTTATTAACTTGTTTTAGGGTAAATACATAAACAAATCTTCAACATGTCAAGTTGTAGATGAATAGTATAACTAAAGTTATTTTTAAGTTTTTTTCAAACACACAAATTTAATTGGCGTATTGAAGTTTGCAGAGAGAATCCAGTAAAATATTAGGCACGTAAAAGAAAAGACCAGTTTATAGAAAGGTTCATTAAGGAACGTAATGGATTAGATGATCATGCATGTGTTTTAAGAAAGCTTTAAATGTCCATCGATTAGAAGTTGTTGGAAAAGCCATAAAGCTAATAGCAAAACCTCAAAACATAAACTATTCATATTTAAATGCACATAAATAAAGCGTTCTTAGCTCATGTAGCAGTTTTTCTCACAAAATCATCGTACAATAATAACTCTAGATTACAAGCACATTCTTGACTATATAAACACCCGCAAATAAAGTATTTGTAATATGTGCTGCATTATTCTATGGCAAACCAAATTAACTAACTCTCTTAATGTTAATGTTTTAAGTAATCATCTAATGTAAACAAACTTCCTCCATAAGATTAAAATGGGAACTTTAAGAACCACTGTGACAGAGGCTATTCAAGATACGTTGTTTTGGATGGGTGATGGATGACATATCTAGACCATCTAGACATAATGAAATATCATTTAAATACACCCGTCGCAGCAAACCTGCATACTCAGCGAATTTCCAATGAATTATAACATAAAACATTAAGCCACTTAACAAGACTCATAAGAATTATATTCACAAACAAGCGATATTTAAAATATTAATTATATTCTCCATAAGAATAACATTGGGGATGAGTACGCAGGTTTGCTGCAACAACGAACACAAAATAATGGGTTTTTATATAAATATCAATAGAACTCAGCTAAGTGAAGTCAAATACCAGGTTTCATCCATATACATTCATAAATAAGCGATATATAACATTTGAATTATTTTCCATAAGAATAACATGGGGACCAAGTACCTAGGTTTGCTGCTACGGGAACCATAGGCGAAAAATTTTTTTTGTGCAAACAACAATAAACCACAACCAGATGAATCCATATACCAAATTTCGTCAGTTTATGTTCATAAATAAGCGAGATATACAATTTTTCTTTTTCTCCATAAGAATAACATTAGACGACGTACTGTGTTTAGCACTTTCAATATCTCAGTAACCAATTGACGTAGAGCAATGATCAAGATACCAAATTGTTTGTTTTTTCATGCTGAATTCAATGGTGAAAATTAAAATTTGATTTTAATAAAAGTTACATGTGGAAACCCCAAAAAACCCATTTTTGGGGTACAAAACCCCCCCCAAACCCGCCCTTTGGATGTTGCGATTCGTCTGGTTTTCGAACTCGTTCAAATAAATGCTACTTTACACGTTTGTACCAAATTTCATTAAGATCGGACCTTTTTTACGACAGTTATCGTGCTTACGGACACACACACACACACACACACATATATATATATATATATATGTATATATATGTATATGTATATATATATATATATATATATAAATTTGAACGAATGGCAATTTGGTTTTTGGCATCTGGGGACCTCAAAATGAAAAGTTATCATGGTCTCGGGCTTAAGTCTTACCATGAGACCTACGGTAATAGCTTCTTCCCTATAGGGGAAATTCGCTAAAAATAATAATCATTTAAATTGACCGCATAGAACGGTCTGACGGACTCGACAAAGTTTTCCAATTTTAGCGAATTTCCCCTTTAGGGAAGAAGCTATTACCGTAGGTCTCATGGTAAGACTTGAGCCCGAGACCATAATAACTTTTCATTTTGAGGTCCCCAGATGCCAAAAACACCATTCGTTCAAATTTATATATATTTATATATATATATATATAATTTATATACATATATATTTGTGTGTCCGTAAGCACCATAACTCTCGTAAAAAAGGTCCGATATTAGTGAAATTTGGTACAAATGTGTAAAGTACCATTTATTTGAACGAGTTGGAAAACTAGACAAATTGCACCATCCGAAGGGGGGTTTTGGGGGGTTTTGTACCCCAAAAATGTATTTTTTTGGGGTTTTCACATGTAGTTTTAATTTAAATCAAATTTTAATTTATGCCATTGAATTCAGCTTTAAAAAAACAAACAATTTGGTATTTTCATCATCGCTCTACGTCAATTGGTTACCGAGATATGGAAAGTGCTAAACAAATGTTATTCTTATGGCGAAAAAGAAAAATTGTATATCTCGCTTATTTATGAACATAAACTGGCGAAATTTGGTATATGGCTTGATCTGATTGTGGTTTCTTGTTGTTTGCACAAAAAAACATTTTTCGCCTATGGTTCCTGGAGCAGCAAACCTAGGTACTTGGTCCCCATGTTATTCTTATGGAAAATACTTGAATGTTATATATCGCTTATTTTTGAATGTATGCGGATGAAACTTGGTATATGACTTCACTAAGATGAGTTCTGTTGATATTTGCATAAAAACCCATTATTTTGTGTGCCCTGTTGCAGCAAACCTGCGTAATCATCCCCAATTTTATTCGTATGGAGAATAATTAATATTTTAAATATCGGTTGTTTGTGAATATATTTCTTTTGAATCCTGTTAAGTGTTTTAATGTGTTATGTTATATATTCATTGGAAATTCGCTGAGTATGCAAGTTTGCTGCTACGGGGGTATTTTAAATATATAATAATAATAATATTTATCCTGTGGCAAATTGGAATTTACAATAAAATAGTTAATTGATGGGGAAATCTTCTAACCAGGTAAGGTAGGCCTCAGTCTTATCTTTCCCTTCCTGGATATATGATTAATCAAGACAAACACAAGCCTACTGCTCAAAATCAAAGTCAATATCATTACAAATGTTCATAAATGTTTCATAATGGTTCATAAATCAGCTGTCACTGAAAAGGTTGGTAAGTGCAACTACAAGATTTCCTATTCTTTTTGATAATCAATATCTCACAAGAGGGTTATAAACTTGTGGTCAATGTGAAAGCGCCAACCATCCATGACGTGGTCATATTCCCCGGTGGACGGTGACACGACGGTCTCGCCGCCACGCACGACCGACCGGCGGGAAAACTGAGATGAAAACCGGGAAACTGTGGGAAACTGTCGGACCGGTCGACGGTCAGCCGGGGAAGCGGGAAAGGGACGCGGTCTGTCGCTGTTATTACGTTCTGTGTTACCTGTTACCTGTCACCTCCTTCGTAAGTCCTGCAGACCCAGAGGCATGGGATCCGTCACTGCTATAACTAAGGCTGTCGAAGACGGACGTTGTCCAGTCAGGTGTAGGTTGATGTATGGAAGTGATTTGGTAATGAAAATAGGACCCGTTCAGGAAGAAGTCGGAAGAAAAAGAGAGGAATTAGGAACATTTTGGTACCGTACCGTATGGAAGACGATCCAAAATTTGAAGGTTAAAATAAAAGGAGGCCCGGGAAAGAAAATGAAATCCTATACATTTATAAAAGAAAGGTGGTGTATGTCTGTCGAATTGTGTGTTCCGTTTTAACGAAAAAACGACTAAACCAATCGAGCTGAAAATTTGCATGTAGGTGGTTAATTTTCTGGGCAACATATAGGCCTATTTCAATCTGGGAAATACCTCAGGGCCCTTAGAGTTACAATGGTATTCTTATGGTAGGTTTAGTGTATGAGATAAGTAATTAAACAGATGTAGTTGCAGCAGGAATTTTAATAAGTTGTTCGAAGCACGGGTATCAGGTAGTCAAATATAAATCCTACAACAATATTTTACACTGTTCTTAAGCAGGCCACTTAGTTATCTTGAACTATTTTCTTAGAGCACAATGCTTCAAAGTATAAAATACCCCGTCGCAGCAAACCTGCATACTCAGCGAATTTCCAATGCATATATATGTATCTTAATACCACATAAAGCCACATACCAAGTTACATCAATATACATTCATAAATAAACGATTTATGACATTTTAATTATTCTCCATAAGAATAACATGGCAGCTGAGTATGCAGGTTTGCTGAAGCAAGGAACACAAAAAATGGAGTTTTATACAAATATCAATATAACTCATGTAGGTAAAGCCACATACCAAATTTCATTAATTTATTTTCATAATGAAGGCAGATAACACGTTACTTATTCTCCATAAGAATAACATGGGGCTGAGTACGCAGGTTTGCTGCTACGGGAGCCTTGGGTAAAAAATTGTCTTTTTGAGCAAATATCATTGGTCCACAACCAGATGAAGCCGTATACCAAGTTTCGTCAGTATACGTTCATAAATAAGCGAGATATAAAATTTTTATTTTTCTCCATAAGAATAACATTAGACAACGTACTGTGTTTAGCACTTTCAATATCTCGGTAACCAATTGACGTAGAGAAATGATCAAAATACCAAATTGTGTGTTTTTTTAAGCTGAATCCAATGGGAAAAAATAAAATTTGACTATTTCCAAAATTATATGTAAAAAATTCGAAAAACCCATTTTTGGGGTACAAAACCCCCCCAAAATACCCCTTCGGATAGAGCGATCTGGCTGGTTTTCGAACTTAAAGTCATAAATGTTGCTTTACACGTTTATACCAAATTTCATCAAAATCGGATAATTTTTACGAGAGTTATCGTGCTCACGGACACATATATATATATATATATATATATATATATATATATATATACAGTTTCGAACGAATGGTGTTTTTGGGGTCTGGGGACCTCAAAACGAAAAGTTATCATGGTCCCGGGCCTAGGTCTTACCATGCCGACTACGGTAATAGCTTCTTCCCTATAGGGGAAATTCGCTAATAATCTAATCGATGGTACGGATAATTTACACTTTACTTGGTACGTGTGCTCTCCCGGAGGGACCTGATCAAAGTCTGGAGTAGTGATACCAGAAGGCAACCAGAATTAGGGAATATAGTAAAGCAAAACAGCTAAACACTTGTCAGTTCCGTGGTAGTTTATTTGATAATGATTACAGTTCAATACAAATCTCAGCCCAGCATAAACCAAATGAAGGCAGTCCAGGTCGGGTAGTTAGAGACGTGGCGTTTATTCAGTAAACGATCTCGGCAAGTAGAATCGTTAGCTGGCGAGCGCGCGGACGGCTGCGCATAATGAGGCATATTTTAATATAATGCTATCTAAGTGAATACCGTGGTGCGCGGCCGGGCGGCGACACGCCTTCGATTAATATTCAGGACGAGCCGGTATAATTTTGAAAAACATCGTGAGTAGGAGCAGAGCAAGCCACGCCTCTGTGGATACCATCGGTACATAGGTGCTGCTACACGGTGGCGCTGAAGCTAGCGAGGTGGTTTGTGGTGGCAGCAGGTAGTCCAACCTCTATACAATGACTTGCACTACTCCGACATTGCGTAGTACCGAAATGATCGTGAGTAGGAGCAGAGCAAGCCAAGTCTCTGTGGATACCATCGGTACATAGGTGCTGCTACACGGTGGCGCTGAAGCTAGCGAGGTGGTTTGTGGTGGTAGCAGGTAGTCCAACCTGTGTACAATTAATTGCACTGCTCCGACATTGCGTAGCACCGAAAAAATCGTGAGTAGGAGCAGAGCAAACCACGCTTCTGTGGATACCATCGGTACAAAGGTGCTGCTACACGGTGGCGCTGAAGCTAGCGAGGTGGTTTGTGGTGGTAGCAGGTAGTCCAACCTGTGTACAATTAATTGCACTGCTCCGACATTGCGTAGCACCGAAAAAATCGTGAGTAGGAGCAGAGCAATCCACGCTTCTGTGGATACCATCGGTACAAAGGTGCTGCTACACGGTGGCGCTGGTTCTAGCGAGTTGGTTTGTGGTGGCAGCAGGTAGTCCAACCTCTGTACAAAGGCTTCCACGGCTCCGACATTGCGTAGTGCCGAAACCACCGTGTGTAGGAACAGAGCAAGCCACGCTTCTGTGGATACCATCGGTACAAAGGTGCTGCTACACGGTGGCGCTGGTTCTAGCGAGTTGGTTTGTGGTGGTAGTAGGTAGTCCAACCTCTGTACAAAGGCTTCCACGGCTCCGACATTGCGTAGTGCCGAAACCACCGTGTGTAGGAACAGAGCAAGCCACGCTTCTGTGGATACCATCGGTACAAAGGTGCTGCTACACGGTGGAGCTGGTTCTAGCGAGTTGGTTTGTGGTGGCCGCAGGTAGTCCAACCTCTGTACAAAGGATTCCACGGCTCCAACATTGCGTAGTGCCGAAACCACCGTGTGTAGGAACAGAGCAAGCCACGCTTCTGTGGATACCATCGGTACAAAGGTGCTGCTACACGGTGGCGCTGGTTCTAGCGAGTTGGTTTGTGGTGGTAGTAGGTAGTCCAACCTCTGTACAAAGGCTTCCACGGCTCCGACATTGCGTAGTGCCGAAACCACCGTGTGTAGGAACAGAGCAAGCCACGCTTCTGTGGATACCATCGGTACTAAGGTGCTGCTACACGGTGGCGCTCGTTCTAGCGAGTTGGTTTGTGGTGGCAGCAGGTAGTCCAATCTCTGTACAAAGGCTTCCACGGCTCCGACATTGCGTAGTGCCGAAACCACCGTGTGTAGGAACAGTGCAAGCCACGCTTCTGTGGATACCATCGGTACAAAGGTGCTGCTACACGGTGGCGCTGGTTTTAGCGAGTTGGTTTGTGGTGGCAGCAGGTAGTCCAACCTCTGTACAAAGGCTTCCACGGCTCCGACATTGCGTAGTGCCGAAACCACCGTGTGTAGGAACAGAGCAAGCCACGCTTCTGTGGATACCATCGGTGCATAGGTGCTGCTACACGGTGGCGCTGATGCTAGCGAGGTGGTTTGTGGTGGTAGTAGGTAGTCCAACCTGTGTACAATTAATTGCACTGCTCCGACATTGCGTAGCACCGAAATTATCGTGAGTAAGAGCAGAGCAAGCCAAGTCTCTGTGGATACCATCGGTACATAGGTGCTGCATCACGGTGGCGCTGATGCTAGCGAGGTGGTTTGTGGTGACATCAGTTAGCCTAACCTGTGTAAAATTAATTGCACTGCTCCGACATTGCGTAGCACCGAAATTATCGTGAGTAAGAGCAGAGCAAGTCAAGTCTCTGTGGATACCATCGGTACATAGATGCTGCATCACGGTGGCGCTGCTACATGAGTCCAAAGTAATACTCATGTTGTTTATGATTATTAACATGTGATTTCCTGAGAGCAGAGATTAAAAGATTTGAGTGAAGATTACATATATAGAGAAGTAAAATAAATCAAAGGGACAGTGAGCTATAAATAACAACTGGTGTGACCTTAAAAATGTAGAAAAGAGGCAAATGAGTTACACAATTCTGATTATCAGTAGGGGGAAGTGGTGAAATATTACTCCAAGTCATTTAAATAAACTGAGTGGCCTTCACCTGAGCAAAGCGTGGTCCCCCAGGTACTTATAATGTTATTTGGACAAAAGGTATTTGAAAAAAATAAATGAAAATTATATTTCACACAAATAAGGTTCAGTAAAAATAGTGCAAAGAATCATTGATCGTTCAAAATAAATAATCCATTAAGATAGACAAAATTAATGACCAAATATAATAACGAATAAAGTTGAATGTACCAATAAATTATTTAAAGTTAACAACCTAACATCCAGTCGTATTTGTAGCTGTCAACCTCCTTAGCTGTCTCCCGAGCAAATGCACACTCCATTTATCAAGTTTGATCTCTATTATTGAATATATTTTGTGTGAAGCAGGATCGGCTGCTTGATTAATCATTTTTCAAGTACGAGGTACGTGACAATTTGTTTTCAAATAATTAAGGAATTGAAATCCAGAAGATAGTGAGATTAATTGTTTAAACAAATAATGTTTACGGCTTGACATTTAAAAACCTCTTACATCAATAAACTAGGTGGAACTGTATTTACAGAGGTGAGTCCCGCTCTCTATAACACACAGAAGAATATTGTGGACCACAAAGAGCGGTCCGGCCGTCTGCGCCTTCTGATGTGTAAAGTGCAGTTTTTGTTTCCATTGTGGCACCTGGACTCGGTGACCTTGGGGGTAAGGTCAAGGTCAAGAAGATTGTTCCTCTATTATTCAGAGCTAACGAACCGTCAACACACGTCGATGCCTCGGTGTTCCAGTTCCAGTGGCTGCCACTGTGCAACACCTGTGCTCGCCACTGGCCACTAGTCCTTCCAGTGGCTGCCATTGTGTAACACCTGTGCCCACCACTGACCACTAGTTCTTCCAGTGGCTGCCACTGTGTAACACCTGTGCTTACCACTGACCACTAGTCCCTCCACTGGCTGCCACTGTGCAACACCTGTGCCCGCTACTGGCCACTAATCCTTCCAGTGGCTGCCATTGTGTAACACCTGTGCCCACCACTGACCACTAGTTCTTCCAGTGGCTGCCACTGTGTAACACCTGTGCTTGCCACTGACCACTAGTCCCTCCACTGGCTGCCACTGTGCAACACCTGTGCTCGCCACTGGCCACTAGTCCTTCCAGTGGCTGCCATTGTGTAACACCTGTGCCCACCACTGACCACTAGTTCTTCCAGTGGCTGCCACTGTGTAACACCTGTGCTTGCCACTGACCACTAGTCCCTCCACTGGCTGCCACTGTGCAACACCTGTGCCCGCTACTGGCCACTAATCCTTCCAGTGGCTGCCATTGTGTAACACCTGTGCCCACCACTGACCACTAGTTATTCCAGTGGCTGCGACTGTGTAACACCTGTGCTTGCCACTGGCCACTAGTCCCTATGGTGGCTGCCACTGCGTAACACCTGTGCTTGCCATTGGCCACTAGTCCTTCCACTGGCTGCCATTGTGCAACACCTGTGCTCGCCACTGGCCACTAGTCCCTCTGGTGGCTGCCACGCTGTAACACCTGTGTCCGCCACAGACCACTAGTTCTTCCAGTGGCTGCCACTGTGTAACACCTGTGCTTGCCACTGGCCACTAGTCCCTATAGTGGCTGCCACTGCGTAACACCTGTGCTTGCCTTTGGCCACTAGTCCTTCCACTGGCTGCCATTGTGCAACACCTGTGCTCGCCACTGGCCACTAGTCCCTCTGGTGGCTGCCACGCTGTAACACCTGTGTCCGCCACAGACCACTAGTCTTTCCAGCGGCGGCCACTGTGTAACCCCTGTGCCCGCCACTGGCCACTCGCCCCTACCATAGCGAGATGTGTCGGTGTTCCAGTAGCTGCCACGCAGGTGTATAACAATTTTACTGACCACTGCTCCTCGCCCTTCCAGTCGCTGCCACTGCAAAATAGCTTTGCCCGCCACTGGCCACTTGCCCCTACCGTAGCGAGATGTCTCGGTGTTTCAGTGGCTGCCACCGTAGAACAACTTGTACTGGCCACTGTTCACTCGCCCTGGTACCACAGCTGTGGTCACAGCTCACTTGAGACTCCACCTGGTTTTAGAAACAAAGTACGATTTTAAAAATAAAGATTCCATAGCTTACCGATCTTACACTCCTTATCAAATAAGTAGTTGTAAATCTAAATTTCATTACAAAATTTATTTTCAGTTATATCCGCATAAAGTTCTTTGGTGACATTGCATTCAAGGTCCAATGCTTCCCCTGATGTTTCTTCGTTCTCTTTTCCTGATCCCAAGATGTATTCAGTTTTAACGCGATATCATAAGTTATCGCTCGGGAAAGAATGTCCCACTGTCTCCCATCTCCAGTTAAAGTAATTTAGATTTCTTGCCATCGGTGGAAAGCAAAGATAGTCAAGGAGAAATGCTAAGTGAACGGCGTCGCGGCGTATGACAGGAGAACCGGTAATTGGGCGACAGTCCACTGAACTCGCCGCTCACAACACCGTTATCGCTCGATAAACCATGAGAAAGTCCGGAGCAGCGTTGACGAAACGTCGGAGAATCATTTAAATAGGGGCATTATGTTGGGAGAGCGATCCTGCGATCCGACATGCGAACTGGTAACGAGATCCGCTACGTTCTCGCGTAGAAGTGTAGGCCACACTTGAAAAGAGGTTGTCTTTGAGGCAGGCAGCCGGGTCTACTGCTTGCAGCGGTAATATGCCCTATACGTATATGTCAAACATTTAAGGTAGGTAGCTCCTTAAAAACACATTTTGATAATTGTTGTGCACAAGCTCCTGATGTTTTTAAAGCGTTATGTTCAAGACACTTTAAACTAATAACGTTGTATGAGGTTTACACTTTCAAATGAAATAACTAGATAAATAACTAATGAAATGGTCAGAACGTATTCCAAGGTAAACATAGGATTTGACAACCAAGTTAATTTGATGCAGGAATTTGGAACTTTTGGAAGTTCTCTTAATATTTTGAAAATTCTGTTAGGATTTTTCTAACTTTTACAACAAATGTTCTGCTACTTATTGTTATTGATCCTGTTTTTTGTGTAGAAATTTTACTTTTTGATTTGCCCTACCCCCTATAATTTCTTAATTTGGTTAGTGACCCCTTATTAGGTAAAGGTTTTATGCCCTCAAGGCAGGAATCAAAGAAAATAGATGGACAAGACAGAAGACGGAAGAGAAGAAGAGATGGGATGAAGAATGATAAGAGGAGGATATCGAAGAGTAAAGATGATGCTGATCGAAAGTATAAAAGAAGATGAGAGCATATGAGAATATCAATACCAAGTGTGATGTGGTTCTCTTATGGTCTAGGTCTAAAACTAAAACATAAAACAACAAAACTGCTTAACTCAACAAAAGTTGAATTTTGTTTCATGAGTTTACAAAGTGGTTCAGAAAATACTGTCCAATTAAAAAACGAATATATTGAACAAACATTCTCAACTTCTGCTATAAATCCAGAATCTTATTTTACTTTCTTGGGAAACGCTAGGAGGTAAAATATTGATTTCCAGAGCAATAAACAGCAAAATCTTCGATGAGGTTGAGGTTAGGTTGCGCGCGCATTCCGGCGCAGCGGGTAAATCAGTCAACATGTGGCCACGGCCTGTTTGATACCGTGTAGCTGCCCCCTGGTCGCCACTATATATAATGCCACCGACAACCGGATATTTATCGCTCAAGTCGGCAGTCTAAACGCGCTCTTCCGGTCCCGATGGCGATGGCGGGCGAGAACATACATCTAGGCTGTGGTCTGTGGCTGAAATATTCAGTGGTTAGTGGACCATGAAAATCACAGCTCTGTTTAGCGTATTTCAAAGCCGTCAAGTATCCCTCGTAAGTATCAGGGGTTTGTTTAAGTTATACGTACTGTTCAACTCAACGTTTTTGTTGATAACCGTACTTACTTGGTTTATATTTTGACTACTTGATCAGAGAATGTTATGTTCAGTGACAATTCATAATCTCATACAATTTGTTAACCCGCACAAATAAGTCATGTTAACAGTGTTAACAGTGTTACAAGTTAACATGTTAACAGTGTTAATTTCTAGTTTTTGGTCATATATTGGAACCTCGAAACACTTGGTCTTGTATTTTGGTACATAGATTCAAATAAAATCGGTGAATGTTTGTTTATCAATTTGGAAAAAACGCTCACTTTAAAACTCAGTGAATAAATAGACAAAGGGAGCGAGATGAGTGTCTAGCTGAAGGTGAAAGAAGAACGGGGCAGTTGCTTGTTTCTACTGTGTTTTAATACTTATCTGTTAAAACTCCAACTTTCTCTCGTAATACATCTGGTTGTTCTTTCTCTAAATAAACGGAAATACCTCTACAATTCACTCAAAAATGGAACATTACATTCCCTGTAAATGTAATGGAACTCCTTAAAAAAATAAGACAATTACAATTCATGCACTTTTGGACTTCATTCTATCTAGTGAAATCAACATTAAACAAATTATATTATATTTTAGTTATATCTACCTGTACATATAATGTAAATCTGATTATGTTTTATGGCTAGCCATGGGCATTTTTTGTCATGAAGCCAGTAAAAAGGATTAAAACAGGTAAAATTTGCATAAATAATGTAAGGCAATACTAAATACCCAATTACAAAATACTGCAATATTTATACGACTTTTAATTTATATATAAGCCAACGCAACTAAAAATTGCTTTAAGGCGAATATGAATAACAAACGAGTTCGCACGCAGCACGCTGACGTGAGGGAAGTGAATTTCCACTTAAAAACTTTTAAAACTCAAAATCAGTATGAAAACATACATTTGTCCAATTCTTATCGAAATCTGAAAACATTGATATTTTGGCTGTTCTGATACTCCTGGTTTCATTTACTTGCAAAGCTGGGAATACAATTTTGCGCATTATAAGGTAAGAGAAGGTCCAGACAGGCTTAACAGTAGGCGTGAGGTTGCTGGGGATAATAAAAGTACTCAAACAAAGGAATAACAGGCTTTTCTAGTATAAAACCCCCGTAAGACAACGTACTGTGTTTAGTCGATACACATTTTCTTTAATACCTCGGTAAATATTTATGCTAGAATGACGAGAGAGGGCTTAAAACTTTCACCTTTTTAATTCCCATCTTTAACATGCACTGATTTTACATCTGGGGCCTTTCTGCCCCTTTTTGGGCCCAAAAACTCGAAATTTGAAAGATTAATCCCCAAAAAAGGGGTTTAAAGTTTTCCGATTGTTTTGCCCAACGAATTTGTCCAACTGATTACAGAAAGGAACGTCCCTACCAAATTTGAAGTAAATCGGACAAAAAATGAGACCGCTAGAGTGCAAACACACACACACACACACACATATATATATATATATATATATATATATATATATATATATATATATATATAATATGTTATATATAACATATATATTATATATACATATATATGTATGTATATATATATACATAGCTGATAGGTGGTCTCTCTCTCTCTATATATATATATATATATATAACATTTTGAACGACCCCCCAAAACGTGTTCAGGGGGTCACGTTAGGAACTTCTATGGAGGTCCCGGGCTTAAGTTTCACCGTGCGGGTCATGCTAATAGTTCACTTTCCAAAGGAAATTCACTAATGAGTGTATGAATAAATTTGAATAAATTATAAGTGTACAATAAGAGAGATGCCATTTGTAACTTTGTTACTAAGGTCGCCTGATTCTTTTTTTAAGACACCTTACTAAGCCGGCGCTGCAGTCACTTCTAGTTTTTTTACCTGCTTTCATAAAGCTAATTTTAAAGGCCGTCCCTCCTCAACGATCGTAGATTTATGGCTTAATTAAAAACGCAGAAACATACCTTGCGATATGAGTCACCTACATTTCAAGATCACATATAATTATCTTAAAAAATTTCAAAATTTTCAATATTTAAGATTTTTTATGAGTGAGTGTGATACCGATTCTGCTCACTGAAAGTGATTGGTACATTTATACTATAATACTACTTTATTTATTTTTAACTCTTTAAAATGAACCATAAATCATCGATTCGGATAATCCATTGAGGTGGGACGGGCTTTGAAAATTAACATTGGGCTTGTGGGAGACACAGAGGACTGGCCCTTTCTTATAGACCATTGACCAGACAGCTGGTCTACCTGGCAAACCTCATAATATTGTGGTGCGAGCGATTTACCGAATAATACCAACAAAACCAACGAACATTAATAAACATTTTTAGCCATTAGTACAATCCAGTATGTCAAAATATTCTTTCACTACTGATGGACTCCTTCAACTACCAATTGATAAAATATAACCATAGCCGAATTTATGTGTATTTGTACCATAGAACTCTATTAATGATTAGTACCTAAAAGAACATAATTAGATTTACAACAATAATAGCCTAAATTATTTTAAAGAGTTACAAATACCATTGGTTATTACTTAATCTTTGTTAAACAGCCGCTAGGTCAGAGGATGTCAGTTCGTCGGCTGGAGGAAGAGAGAGAGAGAAAGAGAGAGGGAGGCTAATCGCAGGATAGCCGCACGCAGGGTCAAGAGTTGCCGCAAAAACTTGCACCTTGGGCGTTAAAACTCGTCTAAAATCGGTCCGGAGTAAACGATCAGACCGCAACTAGAGCCACTAGAGTGGCGCTGCTGACGGTGGTTGTCAGCTGATAGCTGGTGAGTCCGCTAGCCAGTAGAGCGGCGTTGCTGACGGTGGGTGTCAGCTGATAGCCGGTCAGTCCGCTAGCCAGTAGAGCGGCGTTGCTGACGGTGGGTGTCAGCTGATAGCCGGTCAGTCCGCTAGCCAGTAGAGCGGCGTTGCTGACGGTGGGTGTCAGCTGATAGCCGGTGAGTCCGCTAGCCAGTAGAGCGGCGTTGCTGACGGTGGGTGTCAGCTGATAGCCGGTCAGTCCGCTAGCCAGTAGAGCGGCGTTGCTGACGGTGGGTGTCAGCTGATAGCCGGTGAGTCCGCTAGCCAGTAGAGTGGCGCTGCTGACGGTGGTTGTCAGCTGATAGCCGGTGAGTCCGCTAGCCAGTAGAGCGGCGTTGCTGACGGTGGGTGTCAGCTGATAGCCGGTCAGTCCGCTAGCCAGTAGAGTGGCGTTGCTGACGGTGGGTGTCAGCTGATAGCCGGTGAGTCCGCTAGCCAGTAGAGCGGCGTTGCTGACGGTGGGTGTCGAACTGATAGCCGGTCAGTCCGCTAGCCAGTAGAGTGGCGTTGCTGACGGTGGGTGTCAGCTGATAGCCGGTCAGTCCGCTAGCCAGTAGAGTGGCGTTGCTGACGGTGGGTGTCAGCTGATAGCCGGTGAGTCCGCTAGCCAGTAGAGCGGCGTTGCTGACGGTGGGTGTCAGCTGATAGCCGGTCAGTCCGCTAGCCAGTAGAGTGGCGTTGCTGACGGTGGGTGTCAGCTGATAGCCGGTGAGTCCGCTAGCCAGTAGAGCGGCGTTGCTGACGGTGGGTGTCAGCTGATAGCCGGTCAGTCCGCTAGCCAGTAGAGCGGCGTTGCTGACGGTGGTTGTCAGCTGATAGCCGGTCAGTCCGCTAGCCAGTAGAGCGGCGTTGCTGACGGTGGGTGTCGAACTGATAGCCGGTCAGCCGCTAGCCAGTAGAGCGGCGTTGCTGACGGTGGGTGTCAGCTGATAGCCGGTCAGTCCGCTAGCCAGTAGAGCGGCGTTGCTGACGGTGGGTGTCAGCTGATAGCCGGTCAGTCCGCTAGCCAGTAGAGCGGCGTTGCTGACGGTGGGTGTCAGCTGATAGCCGGTCAGTCCGCTAGCCAGTAGAGCGGCGTTGCTGACGGTGGTTGTCAGCTGATAGCCGGTCAGTCCGCTAGCCAGTAGAGCGGCGTTGCTGACGGTGGGTGTCGAGCTGGTAGCCGGTCAGTCCGCTAGCCAGTAGAGCGTCACTGCTGACGGTGGGTGTCAGCTGATAGCCGGTCAGTCCGCTAGCCAGTAGAGCGGCGTTGCTGACGGTGGGTGTCGAGCTGGTAGCCGGTCAGTCCGCTAGCCAGTAGAGCGGCGTTGCTGACGGTGGGTGTCGAGCTTGTAGCCGGTCAGTCCGCTAGCCAGTAAAGCGGCGTTGCTGACGGTGGGTGTCAGCTGATAGCCGGTCAGTCCGCTAGCCAGTAGAGCGGCGTTGCTGACGGTGGGTGTCAGCTGATAGCCGGTCAGTCCGCTAGCCAGTAGAGCGGCGTTGCTGACGGTGGGTGTCGAGCTGATAGACAATCACTCCGCTAGCCAGTAGAGCGGCACTGCTGACGGTGGGTGTCAGCTGATAGCCGGTCAGTCCGCTAGCCAGCAGAGCGGCGCTGCTGACGGTGGGTGTCAGCTGATAGCCGGTCAGTCCGCTAGCCAGTAGAGCGGCGCTGCTGACGGTGGGTGTCAGCTGATAGCTGGTCACCCCTCAAGCCAGTAGAGCGGCACTGCTGACGGTGGGTGTCAGCTGATAGCCGGTCAGTCCGCTAGCCAGTAGAGCGGTGCTGCTGACGGTGGGTGTCAGCTGATAGCTGGTCACCCCTCTAGCCAGTAGAGCGGCACTGCTGACGGTGGGTGTCAGCTGATAGCCGGTCAGTCCGCTAGCCAGTAGAGCGGTGCTGCTGACGGTGGGTGTCAGCTGATAGCCGGTCAGTCCGCTAGCCAGTAGAGCGGTGCTGCTGACGGTGGGTGTCAGCTGATAGCTGGTCAACCCTCTAGCCAGTAGAGCGGCACTGCTGACGGTGGGTGTCAGCTGATAGCCGGTCAGTCCGCTAGCCAGCAGAGACGCACTGCTGACGGTGGGTGTCAGCTGATAGCCGGTCAGTCCGCTAGCCAGCAGAGACGCACTACTGACGGTGGGTGTCAGCTGATAGCCGGTCATTCCGCTAGCCAGTAGAGCGGCGCTGCTGACGTTGGATTTCGAGCTGATAGCCGTTCTTTTTTACCACTATAGCGATCAGATGTAGTAAAGTCTTAAAGACAAAAGAAATCTTTCAAATGACGCAATTCAACGGGAAAAGGAAACAAAGCTTGAGGTGGTGGCCCCCATAGTGGCTAACCGATTATCTCCGTACAGTATTTTAAGAATAGGTACGAATGAACATTCAGTGGGTGGGTAGTAGGTTAGGTTCTGATACGACATTCTCTAGTAGTTAGTATAGTAATAATCCAGTACTTTGATAATATAATTGCTACTACGGTTCAGCATCGTATATCAGAGCAAGGTTCATATACACTTTATCTCAGAGAACAGTCAATAGACAGCGGGACAGTGAGAGCAAAAAAAACATGAGAGGAAATCAGATTAATTTGTTTTGGGTTAACATAACCTATCCTTATTTTCTCTCTGTAAAAATCATAGTTAATCTTTTTCAGAAACACTTTTTGTCAGGACAAAATATAAACGAGTTCGCACGCAGCACGCTGACGTGAGGGAAGTGAATTTCCACTTTAAAACTTTTAAAACTCAAAATCAGCGTAAAAATATACATTTATTCCAATTTTTATTAAAATCTGAAAACAGTGATTTTTTGGCTGTTCTGATGCTCCTGGTTTCATTTACCTGCAAAGCTGGGAATACAATTTTGCGCATTATAATGTTAGGAGAAGGTCCAGACAGGCTTGAAAGTAGGCGTGAGGTTTCTGGGGATGATAAAAGTACTCTAATAAAGGAATAACAGGCTTTTCTAGTGTAAAACCCCCATAAGACAACGTACTGTGTTTAGTCGAAACACATTTCTTTAATACCTCGGTAAATATTTATGCTAGAATGACGAGAGAGGGCTTAAAACTTTCGCCTCACTAATTCCCATCTTTTTACATGAATTAATTTTACATACGGGGCTTTTCTGACCCTTTTTGGGCCCAAAAACTCAAAATTTGAAAGATTAATCCCCAAAAAAGGGGTTTAGAGTTTTCCGATTGTTTTGCCCAACGAACTTGTCCAACTGATTACAGAAAGGAACGTCCCTACCAAATTTGAAGTAAATCGGACAAAAAATGCGACCGCTAGAGTGCAAACATATATATATATATATATATATATATATATATACATATATATATATATATATAAATGTCTATGTATATATATATAAAATTTTGAACGACCCCCCAAAACGTGTTCAGGGGGTCACGTTAGGAACTTCTATGGTGGTCCCGGGCTTAAGTTTCACCGTGCGGGTCATGCTAATAGTTCACTTTCCAAAGGAAATTCACTAATGACTAACGAATCGGTAATAATTGCTTTAGGACCGTAAATGTTAATATAGTTCTATAGTTTAAAACATTCAATATAGTAGTGAATTCTAAGAGAAAAAAGGGCGAAGAAAAACTGTAAATCGTTTATAAGAAGTGTATGTTTTAATTAGGGTCCAAGATATTCGGGGCCGGCTGCCAAAGCCAACATTTCTACTTTGATTTATCAATCTTCAGAAACAAGAGAACAATTACTACCAGCAACTGGTTCTGAATTTAGTGACACTTAATTTTGAAAAAAAAAAACATCAATACTATAATTTGCATTTGTCTGTGGTTCCGTGCGTCCGTCCGCCCGCTCCGCGCGTCCGTTCCGCCGCGGCTGATTCTCGAGCTACGAAAATATATTTTTTAAGGGTAATCGAGGTCGGGGAAGCTGCACTTGTCGTTTGTTTTTCTTAAAAAGCAACCTTATTTGAATTACGGTAGCTTAAAGTTTTATGTTTTTAGGTCATTTTAGCATTAGCGGAGCCGGGAGTATTCAGCTGTGGACTTATATATCTACAAGCTTTGTTCCTTAAACAGCTTTGTTCCTGCGGTCGCGATAGCGGCCCTCCTCGGTAGCCCAGTGGATACGGTATCAGATTCTCCTCCTCAGCGAATTTCCAATGAATATAAATGTCTTAATAACACATTAAACCACCAGGATTCATAAGAAATATGTTCACAAATAAGCAATATTTAAAATATGAATTATTCTCCATAAGAATAACATTGGTGATGAGTACGCAGATTTGCTGCCACAAGGAACAAAAAACAATGGGGTTTTATGAAAATATCAATAGAACTCATCTAAATGAAGTCACATACCAAGTTTCATTCATATACATTCATAAATAAGGGATAAATAACATTTTAATTATTCTTCATAAGAAAAACATAAGAATAACATGGGGACCGAGTACCTAGGTTTGCTGCTAAGGGAACGATAGGCGAATAATTGTTTTTTTTGTGCAAACAACAATAAACCACAACCCGATAAAGCCATATACCAAGTTTCGACAGTTTATGTTTATAAATAAGCAAGATATAATTTTCTTTTTTTCTCCATAAGAATAACATTAGACAACGTACTGTGTTTAGCACTTTCAATATCTCAGTAACCAATTGACGTAGTTCATTGGTAATGTATACATGTATACATTGGCAATGGTCAAAATACCAAATTGTTTGTTTTTTAAGCCGAATTCAATAGTGAAAATTAAAATTACATGAAAATTACATGTGAAAACCCCAAAAAACCCAAATTTGGGGTAAAAAATCCCCCTTCGGATGATGCGATTCGTCTGGTTTTCGAACTCGTTAAAATAAATGGTACTTAACACATTTGTGCCAAATTTAATTAAGATCCGACCTTTTTTACGAGAGTTATCGTGCTTACGGACACATATATATATAAATACATATATATATATATATATATATATATATATATATATATAGAAAATTTATATAATGGTGTTTTTAGCATCTGGGGACCTCAAAATGAAAAGTTATCATGGTCTTGGGCTTAAGCCTCACCTTGCCACCTACGGTAATAGCTTCTTTCCTATAGGGAAAATTCGCTAAAATGTATTGAAAATAGAAACAGAATGGACCTGTTGGAATGGAAATCACAACATTTATATAAAGTAAACGACCCGACGGTCACGAATCGAATCCAACAAACAATTCAGGTTTGTGAGGCATTAAAAGGGCAAATAAACAGCGTGGGGAATGTGGTAGCCATTATTGGGATCGTGACACTATTAATTAAATACCAAAGTACATGTGTTCCGCGCTCGCTCACTGCTCTAGCGAGATTGGGCATTGTTCTACAATCACACCTTGCCATTCTTCATTGTTATAGTTACTGTAGATTTAAAGTAAACATTACACAATGCATTACGAAACGGAATAATATCACTCTGAATGTTCATCTAATCGTTTTACATGATTTTCGAGGCCGGTAGGAACTTAAAATACAACCAGGATCTTGCCATAGGTTGTTCGGTTTCTTACAAAACATTTCAGTCAGATTTTAACCATTGTCAGTTTTCTAAGAGAGTTCCGAAATTCAAAAAACTTATTATAAATCTTATTGCAGATTATAGGCTATCCTTCATACCCGTTATTCAACGGTTGATATTCTGTTATTGATTTAGTCGACGATTATTTTATTCTCGTAGTATATGATCTAATATCCAGTCTAATAGTCGAATGCACCGGTCCCAAACTCCTTTCACTGATCATCAACGTTGTATAGCCTCACGACGGTTAATCCTAGTCTCAAGACATGCAAGTTTCTCGTCACACTTGTGAACGAAGGCCAAGACTAATTAAATTAAGAAGGCTCGCCCTGTAGTCTAGTTTGTCAGAAACATTGCGAGGCCGAAACATTGTGGAGGCTGTAGGCGAAGAACCTTAACGTCATACGTTCTTACGGGAGGTAAAGTCTTTCATCGACATCGACTTCCTCATTTGATTACAGTTTTATCGGAAGGACGGTAGTGGCGGCTGCAGGGTGGTAGTTTAGACCCGCTCTAGGTTCCACATAACAGTCAATATATCGGAAGGACGGTAGTGGCGGCTGCAGGGTGGTAGTTTAGACCCGTTCTAGGTTCCACATAACAGTCAAGATATCGGAAGGACGGTAGTGGCGGCTGCAGGGTGGTAGTTTAGACCCGCTCTAGGTTCCACATAACAGTCAATATATCGGAAGGACGGTAGTGGCGGCTGCAGGGTGGTAGTTTAGACCCGTTCTAGGTTCCACATAACAGTCAAGATATCGGAAGGACGGTAGTGGCGGCTGCAGGGTGGTAGTTTAGACCCGTTCTAGGTTCCACATAACAGTCAAGATATCGGAAGGACGGTAGTGGCGGCTGCAGGGTGGTAGTTTAGACCCGCTCTAGGTTCTACATAACAGTCAAGATATCGGAAGGACGGTAGTGGCGGCTGCAGGGTGGTAGTTTAGACCCGTTCTAGGTTCCACATAACAGTCAAGATATCGGAAGGACGGTAGTGGCGGCTGCAGGGTGGTAGTTTAGACCCGCTCTAGGTTCCACATAACAGTCAAGATATCGGAAGGACGGTAGTGGCGGCTGCAGGGTGGTAGTTTAGACCCGCTCTAGGTTCCACATAACAGTCAAGATATCGGAAGGACGGTAGTGGAGGCTGCAGGGTGGTAGTTTAGACCCGCTCTAGGTTCCACATAACAGTCAATATATCGGAAGGACGGTAGTGGCGGCTGCAGGGTGGTAGTTTAGACCCGTTCTAGGTTCCACATAACAGTCAAGATATCGGAAGGACGGTAGTGGCGGCTGCAGGGTGGTAGTTTAGACCCGTTCTAGGTTCCACATAACAGTCAAGATATCGGAAGGACGGTAGTGGCGTCTGCAGGGTGGTAGTTTAGACCCGTTCTAGGTTCCACATAACAGTCAAGATATCGGAAGGACGGTAGTGGCGGCTGCAGGGTGGTAGTTTAGACCCGTTCTAGGTTCCACATAACAGTCAAGATATCGGAAGGACGGTAGTGGCGGCTGCAGGGTGGTAATTTAGACCCGTTCTAGGTTCCACATAACAGTCAAGATATCGGAAGGACGGTAGTGGCGGCTGCAGGGTGGTAGTTTAGACCCGTTCTAGGTTCCACATAACAGTCAAGATATCGGAAGGACGGTAGTGGCGGCTGCAGGGTGGTAGTTTAGACCCGTTCTAGGTTCCACATAACAGTCAAGATATCGGAAGGACGGTAGTGGCGGCTGCAGGGTGGTAGTTTAGACCCGTTCTAGGTTCCACATAACAGTCAAGATATCGGAAGGACGGTAGTGGCGGCTGCAGGGTGGTAGTTTAGACCCGTTCTAGGTTCCACATAACAGTCAAGATATCGGAAGGACGGTAGTGGCGGCTGCAGGGTGGTAGTTTATACCTGTTCTAGGTTCCACATAACAGTCAAGATATCGGAAGGACGGTAGTGGCGGCTGCAGGGTGGTAGTTTAGACCCGTTCTAGGTTCCACATAACAGTCAAGATATCAGAAGGACGGTAGTGGCGGCTGCAGGGTGGTAGTTTAGACCCGTTCTAGGTTCCACATAACAGTCAAGATATCGGAAGGACGGTAGTGGCGGCTGCAGGGTGGTAGTTTATACCTGTTCTAGGTTCCACATAACAGTCAAGATATCGGAAGGACGGTAGTGGCGGCTGCAGGGTGGTAGTTTAGACCCGTTCTAGGTTCCACATAACAGTCAAGATATCGGAAGGACGGTAGTGGCGGCTGCAGGGTGGTAGTTTAGACCCGTTCTAGGTTCCACATAACAGTCAAGATATCGGAAGGACGGTAGTGGCGGCTGCAGGGTGGTAGTTTAGACCCGCTCTAGGTTCCACATAACAGTCAAGATATCGGAAGGACGGTAGTGGCGGCTGCAGGGTGGTAGTTTAGACCCGTTCGTGGACATCTCTTGCGGTGTGAATTGGCCACGTGTTACTTTACGTTACGTTACGTTGCCGGACATTATATGTCAGATATCGGTGTGAAAAGGACTTAACACTGTCAAATAATCAGCTCAGTGGAATGGAAGCGAATCAAAATTAAGCTAATTTAATTGTTTTTTTATTTGGATTTAAGTCGGTCCAAATGTTGGTTTTTCTGAGGTCATATTCTTAGATATCCAAATAATAAATTACTTTAAAAAGGTTTAAAAACTCCGAATTTTTTGTTAAAGATCGAATCGAAGAACGCGTGTTAGGTTTCGAGTAGTTCAAATGGTTGTTACAATAAATACTATTAAATATAGCAGGGTATCTGGAAGGAAGAAAAACAAGATTGATCAGTGTGCTACGGTTTGGTTGGACCGCCCTTGTTTTCAGCCCGCTAATAGTTTACAAAATAACACTTCGTATAACCGTTCCCATCCGTGTTTTAGCCGATGTCAGCTTGCGTGTATTATGCCAAGCGAATCTTGACCAGTCCTAATACTGCACATTTCATTACGTGCATGAACTCATTTTCAGATAGAACGTGCATATCTTGAACCGTTGCACATTATTCCCCACATTCTCCAGTTCCCGCGCCCAGTCCGTGTGACAACGACAGCGGCGACACGTCCACCCTCAGCCGTACAAGCCTACACGATACCGGCGACCCCGGCACGCTGCTCCGGCACTCCATATCCAGCGAGCTACACATGTACTGCGTGATCTATCGCCTCTTCATATAACAATAACATTTGCGTAACCGCCGGACAATTTCGCCATTAGGTTGTCTGATTTATCGCGCCGTGTCGCAAGGAGCGGCAAGGGCGTACCGGGCCGCGGCCTTGTCAAGGCTGCCCGGTGCGGCGTGGCTCGCAGGTGTGGCGCTGCCCTGATTACTTCCTCACAAACAATCGCGCGGCGATGATAAATTGATAACGATCGCGGTCCGGCTCGGGCTGTGAGGTAAGTTTGGCTGGGAAATAGGGGGTTTGATAATGAGGAGATCGAACGGAGTTTGGAGATTGACAAAACCATGAGTGAGGTCAGGTGTACCTAATTTGCATCGTGCCGACCACTGACTTTTAGGAGAGTTTTCTAGGGGACTAACCAAACAATTTATATGGAGCAAATGTAGAGATGTTTTATTATTTAACCTACAACTTCCAAGCATTTCGGATTACTAGTAACATTTCTGAGACTCTCAGAGAGCAATATCGGGTTATGATGACCTCCGCCCTGAGAACAGCGCGCTTCGGCCGGCAGTTAGGTTTAGGTTAGTTTTGTGTTTTCATATATTTTGTGTTTCATAAATAGCATAACCTAAACTAACCACCGCAAAGCGCTGAATAAATAGGTTATACACATAAAAAAATGTACCTTGGAAAATTTGAGGTTGATGTAGAGCTTAGGTACCATGTTGCCGTGACGGCCGATGAAATGAACTTTCACCTGATCTTGACCGAGTGAGGGGGAGGGGGTTTTGCGACGCAACATATGATACATTCTGTCGAGTAAAGAGTTCACTAGACAATTTTACAGGAACCTGATTTCTCATAACCGCTGCAGCCGTTGCAGGTAGTGGTCAGTATAATGCATCAGTGCCCATGATACAGTTCAAGATGTAGAGGGAGTTGGTACTGGAACGATGGTCACACATCTGGCGGGAGTATCGTGATACTAGATTCAGATTCGGATATAATTTATTCATATCATCAAGTGAAAAATATGCGTCAATACAGTTATGATATACATAAAATGTTATGGTTTATGTAAACAAATGTTTTTGAAATGTTTTATTTTTAGAAAACTACCGGTATAAAGTTAAAGTGTACGCCTCACTTTCAAATAAAATTCATTGATGGTGTAAATGAAATCCAGTTTCAGCAAGTTCTGCATCCTCTTCTTCGCGTTCTTTGATGTGGGTAGGCAGCATGTTGTAGAGCGTTGCACCGAAGTAAGAGGGTTCCTTTGAGTAAAGTTCCATTCTGTGAGCTGGCAAATTTAAATCTTGGGCCCGTCTGGTCTGGTAGCCGTGCAAATTCGCGTTTCTCGTCAGCTCTTGTTTGGTTGCATGCAGGATGACCTCAGTGATTTAGATGGCCGTAACAGTTAAAATGCCAAGTTATTGAAAGGCGAGTCTCGAAACTTAGCTATCTCGAAACTGTAATCCAGCCATGATTTTAGTGGTGGGTGATGGTCAGAAATTAAGTCAAACGGGAAAAATTTACACTAAATTCATTTAGCCACAAAACGAGTCCTGGTTACATCTCCTGAAGAGAATAGCAATAAATGATCCAGTACACTCAATACATCCTAGACAATACTTAAGTATTGGTACACCCCAAGATCTATAGAACATTTGCTGTCATGCCATTTTATTCTCATAAGAGATTTCCTCTGCTGTCCTCCTCTGCTGTTAAATTGTATTACAGTGATCTGCTTTGTGAGTTCTAGTTGTCATTCAATTTATCTATAAATTTATTTAGCCATACGGAAAAAGCATATCTGGTAGAATATCCTTTACAGATTTTGGGGCCAAAGCAGGCATGACATTGCGATCGCCGGGAAAGATTTGAAAAGCAGCCTTAGTCACAGATCTGCTAGTTGACATTATGATATTGACAACTTATGCTCTCTAACAAAATATCGAAGTTAGGTAGTAGCAAGATCTGGGTTTGGGAAAAACGTTAAATAACCATTGACGTTGACAATGATAATAAAATTACATCTTTTCGCAGGGGCCTCACAAGTTTGGGGCTTGCGATATGCTCCAGACAAGTTAAATTGTCTCAGTAAAGAGAATAACTTTAACTTTTTCTATATCTACTTGAGATATCATTCTGATGATATGAATAATAATTTCTACTACCATAAAATATCACCTAACATTTTCGTATTTAAATAACTTAAAATCATAGTATCTCAAACCCCCTTAGTAATTTAAAGGTACAGTACCTGGGGGCCGAGCTTTGCTCGGGGGAAGGCCAGTCAGTTTGTTTAGATGACTTGGAGCATATTTCACCACTTCCCCCTACTGATAATCAGATTTGTATAACCGTTTGCCCCTTTTCGACATTTTTAAGGTCACTCCAGTTTTTATTTATAGCTCAATGTCCCTTTGAGCGGAGCTCCTATACTACACTCTGGCTTTTTATTTACACGTATTCCTCCTGAACGGCTGGAGTGATCCTCACGAAATTTTGCTCGGTCATAGTAACCATCTATGGGAAGGTATAAATTTGAAATGGTCCAAATCGGACATAAGGGTTCTGCCCTACGGCTCTTTAAAGTTACCATGTTATTTTAATAGGAGAAATATTTTATTTGGTTTGTTTACTGTGTGTTGATTATACAGCTGTTATATGGATCAAATTTAAATGCAGACTGTTACTATCAGCTGTTTGTAAATACAGTAGTTTTCTGTGAAATTGTTGTTTTGTTTATTTTACTGGTTTGTTTACCTTTGTACGTGAATGAAATGCCACGTTTACGGAGAGGAGGTGCAAATCTTGGACGACGCACCGTAAATGCATCCCGGTACCATCGACAGGAGACTGCACATGAAACTGATGAGGAGTATGCTGAGAGGTTTAGGCATAATTTGGAAGCCCTCGCGTATCAAAAATGCAGAGTCTGCAGACGCTTGGACATAGTCAGCAATGATGACAACTATATTTGTACCTCATGCGTAAAAGATCCTTTAAAATTCTCTGCAGTCAACAATATGCAACCTTCAATCATTCCCGAAGATTATCCAAGGGAAAAATCGATTCGTCGATACATTTCTGAAAATTATTGATTAAATAAATACTCGCTCCGCTCAATATTTCAAGCAGACAGATAACAAAAGCAGGGATATTTTAAGCATTGTATACCTAGTTTAATCTCTGCTCTCAGGAAAACACATGTTATAATCATATG
The DNA here is from genome assembly GCA_963675035.1 of Allygus modestus. NCBI lineage: Eukaryota > Metazoa > Arthropoda > Insecta > Hemiptera > Cicadellidae > Allygus > Allygus modestus. Next base: position 14,512,213 of record OY776115.1, read on the forward strand.
CAACATGAGTATTACTTTGACAGTTCCCTGGTTGACTATGAACAGCTGTTACAATTCTTTTGTTTTGATTTGAAACTCCATAAGCCCAATGTTATTTTTTTAACTTTTCATTTTAGTTTTTTTACGTTATTTGATTTTTCCTGGGGATGAGGCCTGTCTAGAACTTATTTTTATCCCAGAAATTAGTTATTTCGAACATTTGAAGGAAATCGTTGGAGCTGTTTTTGAGATCAATGTCGCAAGCAAGCAAGCAAACCTTACTCATGTTAGAGTATAGGATTCAAAACATTTGCCTTTCGACCACACAAGTTGAATTAATGTGGATATAATGGCCTGTTCAATTGAGACCAAGGCTTCATGAAGATATTTTTTTCATGAAGGTCCTAACCACAGTTCGTAATACTATCTACAATGTTTGGATAGTTTTCTTAAGTTAGTTGCAATAATGTTGAAGTTTTCATGAAGTGAGTGAATCCAGTTGCTCGAATTCGAAAAAATGTTTGGAAAAGAACCTTTCAGTTTATATTGTATTACAAATGTTTGGAAAAGAACCCAGGTCCTTTCAGTTTATATTGTATTACAAAAGTTTGGAAAAGAACCCAGGTCCTTTCAGTTTATATTGTATTACAAAAGTTTGGAAAATAACCCAGGTCCTTTCAGTTTATATTGTATTACAAATGTTTGGAAAAGAACCCATGTCCTTTCAGTTTATATTGTATTACAAAAGTTTGGAAAAGAACCCAGGTCCTTTCAGTTTATATTGTATTACAAAAGTTTGGAAAAGAACCCAGGTCCTTTCAGTTTATATTGTATTACAAATGTTTGAAACAGCTGTTCTGTGTTTGTTACTATTACCAGCTAAAAAATATTAAATTAAATTGATAAACATTTTCTATAAGATTAAAATTGAAACTTTGAAAGACCAGAGAGCGGATACTGAATGTTTACAGAACGCCAAAAGGCACATATACACGTTAAATAGATTTCAAACAACACATAAATGATAATTACAAATAATTTTGCCGGTAGACTCTCAACCAAAACCGCTTGTTCTGTTAATGAATAGTACCTGGGGGCCGAGCTTTGCTCGGGTGAAGACCAGTCAGTTTGTTTAGATGACTTGGAGTAATATTTCACCACATCCCTCTACTGATAATCAGATTTGTATAACTCATTTGCCTCTTTTCTAAATTTTTAAGGTCACTCCAGTTGTTATTTATAGCTCAATGTCCCTTTGATTTATTTTACTACTCTTTGGATGTAATCTTCACTCAAATCTTTTAATCTCTGCTCTCAGGAAATCACATGTTGATAATCATAAACAACATGAGTATTACGTTGACAGTTCTCTGGTTGATTATGAACAGCTGTTACAATTATTTTGTTTTGATTTGAAACTCCATAAGCCCAAAGTTAATTTTTTTTACTTTTCATTTTAGTTTTTTACATTAATTTAATTTTTCTGGGGATGAGGCCTGTCTAGAACTTATTTTTATCCCAGAAATTAGTTATTTCGAACAATTGAAGGAAATCGTTGGAGCCATTTTTGAGATCCGTGTCGCAAGCAAGCTAACCTTACTCATATCAGAGTATAGGATATTTTAATCTAGTTCCCTTGAGTTTTAATTAAAAAGTGAATACAGACATAATTAGCTCACACATGATAAGGAGTCAGCTGTTCTGTCCATTTCTGTCCTTGCCCTTGACCATTTCTTGCCTCACAGCTGTTCAGCAGTGTGACCAACCACACACAAGTAATTACGCAGGACTGCCAAATTAATAGCAATTAATTTTAACAGCCCATAATGACAACGATCTGCGCCAGTGAATTAACAACCACACAAATTGGTAGCAAAAGCAAACAAAGGTTAACAGCTCAATAATGCTCGGCCGTTCAACATTTTAATTTTATAAACAAGCTTCCAACTAAGGAAAAGTAATTTGTCATATACTTGCATGAGTAATTTAATCTTGATAGTGTCATGGATTGTGTCGCAAAGAGTATATCGCATGAGAAGTAAATAATAAACAGAGGGTTTATTTACTTGTATTATCTAAAGTTATTTGATCCATTTAGAAATTTTACATATCGCTTACTTATGGTATGCACTATCAAGTTAGACTTAAAGTCAGACCATCTTCTGGAACTTTACCAATTGATTATTTATTTTAAACTAACAAAGGTCAGGATTCCGATATATTACTTTGCAACATTGGTTGCAAGAAAAGTTGTCGGCAATGTTTCTCAGCATAATCGCACCTTATAACAATTATTAATCCTATTGGTCGGTTGAAGAGATGAGAGTAAATACCCCCGTCGCAGCAAACCTGCATACTCAGCGAATTTCGAATGAATATATAACATAACACATTAAAACACTTCACAGGATTCATAAGAAATGTATTCACAAACAAGCGATATTTAAAATATTAATTAATCTCCATAAGAATAACATTGGGGATGAGTACGCAGGTTTGCTGCAACAAGGCACACAAAATAATGGGTTTTTATGCAAATATCAATAGAACTCATGTATGTGAAGTCACATACCAACTTTCATCCATATACATTCATAAATAAGCGATATATAACATTTTAAGTATTTTCCATAAGAATAACATGGGGACCGAGTACCTAGGTTTGCTGCTACAGGAAACATAGGCGAAAAATTGTTTTTTTATGCAAACAACAATAAACCATAACCAGATGAAGCCATATACCAAATTTCGTCAGTTTATGTTCATAAATAAGCGAGATATACAATTTTTCTTTTTCTCCATAAGAATAACATTAGACAACGTACTGTGTTTAGCACTTTCAATATCTCAATAACCAATTGACGTAGAGCAATGATCAAAATACCAAATTGTTTGTTTTCTTAAGCTGAATTCAGTGGTATAAATTAAAATTTGATTTAAATTTAAATTACCTGTGAAAACCCCAAAAAACACATTTTTGGGGTACAAAACCCCCCAAAAACCCCCCTTCGAATGGTGCGATTCACCTGGTTTTCGAACTCGTTCAAATAAATGGTACTTTACATATTTGTACCAAATTTCATTAAGATCGGACCTTTTTTACGAGAGTTATCGTGCGTTACGTCGTGAGTTACGGAGACACGTATATATATATATATATATACATATATAAAAATTTGAACGAATGGTGTTTTTGGCATCTGGGGACCTCAAAATGAAAAGTTATCATGGTCTCGGGCTTAAGTCTTACCATGAGACCTACGGTAATAGCTTCTTCCCTATAGGGGAAATTCGCTAAAAGTCCTTGCGCCGGCGCAGAATGTTTACAAACTTCCATGACGTCAGAAAGGGTTCTTGCTCAATTTTAATTTCAACTAAGTTTTGGGGGATCTCTCAAATTAAATATTGAAATTATAAATACACTTTTTGAGAAAATTGGAATGTAAATAGACGTTCCTAAAACGGTTTAGATGTATTTGTTTTAAATACAAGTCGAATGTTAACAAACTTAATACAAAATTGATAAAATCGTTCAGAACATTTTTCGAATGAACATTTTTTGAATCGTTTGAAAAACTGTGCTACTCGTACAATACTTTTTTCATCTTCTATCTACATATTTAAAAAATCCTGCTTTTTGTTCACCCACTTCCTGAAGTTACTTAACCGATTTTTATGATTATTTTATTATTTAAAAGATAATTTCAAGTTATAAGTTACTGTGGAGCCAGAACTTCGACTTAGGCCCCAGAACTGTGCCCCACGGGACTTACAAGTTCCCATGTTAATCATATGGAGGAGAGTTTTATTTGGTTTATGTCGCATGTGTTTTTTCTTACTTCAATAAACAGCTGTTATAAGGATTATATCTGCAAATTATTGCGGGGAAGCTACTCGTAAATATTAAAAAATCCTGCTTTTTGTTCATTCACTTCCTTGGTTACACTTAACCGATTTTGAAGATTTTTTTATTTAAAAGATAATTTCACGTTCTATGTCACTGTCGAGCCAGAATTTAGATTTAGTCCCCAGGGCTCCGCCCCACGGGACTTCCAAGTCCCCATGTTATTCATATGGAGGAGAGTTTAATTTGGTTTCTGTCACATGTGTTTTTTCTTAATTCAGTACACAGCTGGTATGAGGATTATATCCGCAACATATTGCGGGGGAGCGTCTGGTTACAATTAAATTGTTTTCCCTACACTGTATGAGGTTCAAACCCCTTTTACAGTATTTTGTACACTGTGCAAAATTACCATAGCAGGTCTTGATAATCTTGATAATTCATTCAATGCATAATAAAGGTAAGGTAATTTCACTTAATAATGCCTTACGAACTACAGATTGGGGGGACGCATCACAAGCCAAACGAATTTTGATAAAAAAAGTAAACACAATTTTGAAAAAGTGAACCCATCACAGAGACAATTTTAAATAAAAAAATAATTCCACACTTCCTACTTTACATATTTGTTTAATTCTAATATACGTAAAAATACAATTTTGTGACTACGAAAACTCAAAATTTTGTATTTTCGCTCCCTGGGCGGCGTTAGTTCTATATAAGCTAAGAAACGCCTTTACGAGGAGAAAACCTAACTTGATCAGTGAAATAACAATATTCCAGGTCAAGAGCCACGACATCAGTTACAGCTGGACAGTTGACATCGAGCTGCCCGTCCGTCCTCGTCCTCTGCCCGTCCGTCCTCGTCCTCTCCCCGTATCGCCATCACCGTCGTGCCCCACGGCGCTCTAATCAGCTGGCTGCTAATTCGTCCTTTATCTCCAGCATTCACTGCGGCTCATCCATTAATCTAATTACTGACCCTGGTACGCGCTCCATTTCCTTATCGCGGACCTCCGGGTCGTCCCCTCCCTGCCTTAATTAGCGACAGATGCATTCCGTCCCGCGGTGACTGGGAGATGGAGCTGGACCGACGTTGCGTTGTCAGGTTTCATCAGGTAGTACTCTGGCCCACTGTGGCTACTAGAGGACACCGGGGGACTCTTGAGCTCCAGCTGGACTGACGTTGCGTTGTGAGGTTCCGTCAGGTAGTAATCTGGCCCACTGAGGCTGTTATATGGCGCTGGGGACCTCTTCAGCTCCAGCTGGACCGACGTTGCGTTGTGAGGTTCCATCAGGTAGTACTCTGACCCACTGTGGCTGCTATAGGGCGCTGAAGGCCTCTCCAGCTCTAGCTGGACCGACGTTGCGTTGTGAGGTTCCATCAGGTAGTACTCTGGCCCTCTGTGGCTGCTATAGGGCGCTGAAGGCCTCTCCAGCTCTAGCTAGACCGACGTTGAGTTGTGAGGTTCCATCAGGTAGTACTCTGGCACACTGTGGCTGCTATAGGACACTGAAGGCCTCTCCAGCTCTAGCTCCAAAAAAGGGGTTTGGAGTTTTACGATTCTTTTGCCCAACGAATTTCAACTGATTTCAGAAAGGAACGTCCCTACCAAATTTGAAGTTAATCGGACAAAAAATGCGACCGCTAGAGTGCAAACACACACACACACACACACACATATATATATATATATATAGATATAGATATATAGACGTATACAATTTTGAACGACCCCCCAAAACGTGTTCAGGGGTTCACGTTAGGAACTTCTATGGTGGTCCCGGGCTAAAGTTTCACCGTGCGGGTCATGCTAATAGTTCACTGTCCAAAGGCAATTCACTAATAAAAGTTTGAACGAATTAATATTTTCGTTTGATTTATGTATCTAATCTTGCCGTGAAATATGTTTAATTATTAGCAAATTATACAAGTTTATTCACTTTCAAATCATGAATAGCTATTTCTTTTATTCACTTTGTCGACTCATTCGATTCCAGCGAGTAGTTCTTTCCTTCACAAACATTTGGCAAAGAACGGCTCGCAATTTTGTTCGTCAGTGTTGTCTCCAGTATCTTTTTATAATATATAAAAATGAATCCCTATTTCCCTTGGTCACGCCATAACTTGAGAATGAGTGCACCTTATTGAATGATTATTTTTTTGTGTTCGTTAATGTCAGAACAAGGTCTCTTATAAAAGAACATATGTTCATTATAGAAATAAAAAATCTACTTGAATGGCAATTCGATGCCGAAGTTAGCACTATATGAAAGTAGGCGAGTGAGCGAAGCGAACGAGCTCATCTTGAAATTGAACGAGTATTTGACATAAAACAAATTTAATGACATTAGGACAGGACAACGTATGTCGGGCTGGCTAGTAATATTTAAAAAATTATCCCCATTTCCATTGGTCACGCCATAGCTTGAGGATGAGTGTACCAAATTGAATAATAATTTTTTGAAGACAATTTTTCATCCGACCTACGGGCTCTGTACCACCGGCCTTCAAATTTCCCATTGATTTTATCAAAGTTCAGTTAGTTACACCAAACAGCTGTTAACAAGGATTATATCTAAACATACTTGAAAGGCATAAACATATGTTCATTACGGAAATAACAGATCTACTTGAATGGCAACTCAAACTCTTGTTTCGATGCCGAAGTTATCACTGTATAAAAATGGGCGAGTGAGCATAGCGAATTAATGTCATTGAATTTGTTTTATGTCAAATACTCGTTCATATTCAAGATGAGCAGGGCAGGACAACGTCTGTCGGGCCAGCAAGTTACCAACAGAACTGCTTGGTGTTATGTATAAATTAATATCATATGTTTTAATTTTAAAATGTCAAATGGTTTTGTTTGTTATTGTTTTTTTTTACAGTTATTTCAGGTCATAATTTTTTGATGTAGATTTAACTAAAAAGGATGAAAATAAATTTTTTTGTTTTTCTTAAATAATAAATATTTTTCATTAATTATGTGTAATTAAAATAGTACTCATTAATGGGGAGACTAGTATCCAAAAATTTGCCGACATGAATAGTACCGACTGCACCAAACTTAGTCCTAAGCCGACTCAAGTGCCTCGTATGATAGAATCTCTAATGGCTGTGATTGACACTATTTATTTCACTGCGTTAATCCAATAAACATATGATCGGCAATTCAGTATGTTCGTGTTTTTTTGTAAATTTGATAATTTGTAAAATTGTTTCGAAGTTTAATTATAGAAAGTATTTATCGAAATGTATATTTGTTACTATGTGTGTTAATAACATATAAAGTAGTATTACCATGACAGAGGTGTAATTGGATTTGCGCGAAAGGTTTCATAAGTTTAAATCGATTTGTGTTTTTCCGTACGAATGTTCTTTGTGTTTGTTCTATTGAACTGCCGTAAAAGTCGAATTGGATATGAAGCATGGCAGACTTAGAAACCGAACATAAAGATTTGGAAGAAAAACCTCTCGAGTCCCGAAACCACGAGAAAGTTTTTGAAGAGGATTTACTTAAGTCAGTGTCAAAAACTCACAGTGTATACGCCTTCTTGAAGTATTTCGGTCTAGATATATTGATTTACGGATCGGTTTTTGTTGCGGGTAAACGCGGAGTCGGAAAGGTTTGGCTGATTCCTCCAATCGTCGCCCTCGTGGTAAAAGACTTATGGTCGGCGGAAAGGGAGAAGAGAAGGTTCGACGAGATTATAAAGACATTAAGGGATGAAGATAACCAGTTGATTCTGGCCGACCCGACCCGGCTCCCCCCTTGGGTGCACTACCCGGACGTCGAACGGTGCAACTGGCTGAACAAGCTGCTGTTTCAGTTTTGGCCTTTTATTTGCACCATCGTGGCGGATCAAATAAAAAACGTTATCGAGCCCACCTTAAGTAAAAAAGTCTCGGGTTTAACAATTTTAAAAGCGTCGCTGGGATCGGTACCACCGACCGTTTCTGGAATCAAAGTGTACGACAAGAAGGTGAGCACAAGCCATCTCGTGGTAGACGCGAACCTATGCTACTCTGGTGACTGCGAGTTCAGGATCTCGTACCGCGGAATACCGGGCGGCGTTGAGAACTTCCAGCTGCGAGGCTTGGCCAGGATAGATTTTCTGATTATTAACACGATCCCCTTCATCGGAGGGGTGGAATTTTCCTTCCTCAGTCCTCCGCAGATAGATTTCTTGCTGACCGGAGTGGGAAGTGTGGGCTTTACCGAGGAGACTCTCCGTAGAGTACTCGACAGCGTGATCGCTTCGCGTTTGGTCTTCCCGAAGAAAGTTGGAGGGGTATGGATGAAGGGGCCCGAAAGAGAGATGCGAGACCCCGAGGGAATACTTAGAGTAAATGTCGTCGAAGCTAAGGATCTAGAAAGCAAAGATATCACTCTCCCTTTCCAAAAGAAAAACGAGTCGGACCCGTATGCCGAAGTGAGCTATGGATCGAAGAAATTTTGGTCCAGGGTTATCGACAATTCGAGTGGACCCTACTGGGACCTTTGGTGTGAGTTTGTAAAGGACGACAACAAACACGTTTTCATCAAAGTGATGGATAAGGATCTGGACTCCGATGATCAGATCGGAACTTATTCTTTGAGTGTGTCGAGTATTAAAGAGAAAGGGCAAATGGATTCGTGGGTTCATCTGGATGGAAGTAAGGGAACCGTTCACTTAAGAGCTTTCTTCCTAAATCTTTGTTCGCCTGATGAAAATGTAAAATTCCCACCTCAAGATCTATCCTTTCTCTCCTCTTACATTTTGACTGTTCTTGTCAAGTCTGCTCATAACCTTCTGCTTCCTCGGGGTACGAAGAAACCCAGCTCCGCAGTGAAGATGACCATAGGAAACGACACCCAAGAGACTAGCAAGGTTGAAAATAATGACAACCCAGTTTTTGATCAAACCTTCAGTTTTTTTGTGAATAATCCCGATTTCAACAAACTAACAGTGAAGGTCGTAGACGACGAAGCTGAAAGCGAGATCGGTTCATTTTCCTATAGCTTAAGAAAACTACTGGATCGGAAAGACTTGGAAATCATGGACCAACATTTCCCCCTCATTGACTCAGCTTCCGATTCGACTTTAATTGTGTCGATGAGACTTAGACCGATCAACAATACTTTCTAACGATAATTTTTCTGATATAAAATTTGTTCCGTCTTTCAACGAATACAACTCTTAGCCTTTTGTTCTTCAGGTGTTGTTTCTTTGACACTTATCACTGTATAATACGCCGACGCAACCAAAGCGTATTTATTCAACAGTTAAATAGGCCTAGCATAAGATTCAGGAACTACTTCAGCAATTATACAAAAATCATTGAGTCACGAAAATTAGATACTAAATATATTATTCCTATACTAATTCTTATAAACTTTGTTTAAGCATTATTGCGCCATACTAAATTTATACGTCATAAGTGTATTTATGTTACAAATAATTGTTAAAACCACTGACAAATTTAACCCCGCGTATGTGGTAAAGTGTGCCGGTCCAGGAGACCAAACGCCCGGTTCAGCCTTCAGTCGCCTGTTGATATCGGATATAAAGTATTATTGCCTCCTCTGCAGCCTTGGCAATCATGCACCGCACGTGTGCCTCAATTTGGCACCTGATTAGCTCAAAAGTGGAGCACTTGCAAACTGGAAATGTCCCGATAAGCCTTGGGGCATCTGAACTCTGATTGAATTCGACAAGCAATATAACACTTGAGTCTGCAATTATCAGGATAGCAGTCACGATTTCCGTCACAGGTATTATATTAGTCTGGCAAAAACCTTACAAGATATTATTCTGTTGTGGTTGCGGAAAATACTAACCATAGATTTCAATTGAACAGTTTTAAGTTTTGTCTAAGGCCACAAACTTTATAAAAGGTCGAATTGTTACCGATTAAATGCTTTATTACATTGTCATTACGATGGACCAATAAAGTGGGAGGTATTATACTCACCTTGTTCTACTAATATTACAAATCTGAATGACCGATTTTTTGGTTACTCAATCAAGTATCACCCACCAGTGGCGTAGATAGACCTTTGTCAAAGGGGGGGGGGGATATCTCGTTAGGGAATACAAAACAAAAACTGTGTTCGTGACTAGCGCGGACACCGGTATACAAAGTTGAAGATATCATTGACGTGTCCCTTACATTCTTAATATTGATATAGGCCTACACATCCAAGACATAAACTATTGATAGAAAGTAATCAGTATTTGTAACAGGACTAAAAAGTACTTGTAATCAGTACTGGAGTGGAAAGCTGGAAAGTAATTGTTAAGCTTGAGTTGCCAAGTCACCAGATTTCCCAAGAGATTACCGGATTTTTAAGATAAAAATATAACTCCGGGGAATTTCATTGAAAAATTAAAAATCTCCCCTTTTCAAAATTGTTTCCAAAAATGCGTTGATCAGCACAAATTTTGTGTTTAAATTCTATCTGTGAACGAAAATGTATTTATGAATGAAACTTCATCGTTATGCAACGATTGCCAAATAAGCTAAACCCTTATTTCCCTGTTTACTCTAACCTCTATTATTTGTTACTCTTTGGCTTTATTACGTCGGGAAATATCGTTGACTTTTACATATATTTGCGGTTATAGAACGCTGAAAATTAGTATGAAGATTTATGGCTCCCTGCAGTTAGTTAAATTACTCATGTGCAGCTAAGCACACCACTAAGACCGTCTAGACGTCAAGGTCAAGGTCAGGTGCACTAGTTGACGAACTGGCTGCTACGGGGTGAGGGTAGACTGTTCGGTGACTCACGCCCCAAATACGCAATGCGCAAATACCATGCCGTGTGCCGGTGCAGTTCATCTGCTACTATTTATTGTACGCGAGCAATATTTGTAATATATAAATAAGATATTTTGGGGATATTGCACACACATTTTTTTGTTTTTCAGTAACAGCATTTCTTTTTAATCAAAAGGCATACGCTTGATTTCAGGAGGATATACATTTTTATTTTTCCAAGTTTAAAAGGGGGGATATATCCCCCTGATCCCCCCCGTACCTACGCCACTGTCACACTCTACTGCTTGAGCTGAAATTTCGATAAAAAACTGTTTGTAAATGCGTAGCGAATCCCATAGTCTAATACGATCAATGTCTGTCTGTTTGCAAAGTTTATCTATGAATCCAGGGAAAGGATTTTGCTTAAACTTTGGAATTAGGGTATTTTGGACCTAAAATGCCAATTGGGGAAAACCTCAAACCCAGGAAAATTCATATCTTGTTAAAATCGTTTGGAAGTTAGAAATCTTAACACGGGGCTTATGGAGATTCAAATCACAACAAAAGAATCGTACTGCTGTGAATAAATAACCAGTGAACTGTTAAAGTTGCATTTACACATGGTAAAGCATCGACAACTGATTTCTTGAAAACATAGTCTAGAACCATAGAATAAAGATTGCATATAGACATATTTTTCACCCACGAAAGTAATGGAATATCACCGAACATGACTCGGCCTCCTTGTAGGTTTAAGTAGCCAAAAATTAAATACCCCTGTAGCAGCAAACCTGCGTACTCAGCAAATTTCCAATACATATATATGTATCTTAATACCACATAAAGCCACATACCAAGTTTCATCAATATACATTCATAAATAAACGATTTATGACTTTTTAATTATTCTCCATAAGAATAACATGGCGGCTGAGTATGCAGGTTTGCTGAAGCAAGGAACACAAAAAATGGACTTTTATACAAATATCAATATAGCTCATGTAGATAAAGCCGCATACCAAATTTCATTAATTTATTTTCATAATGAAGGCAGATAACACGTTACTTATTCTCCATAAGAATAACATGGGGCTGAGTACGCAGGTTTGCTGCTACGGGAGCCTTTGGTAAAAAATTGTTTTTTTGAGCAAAAATCAATGGTCCACAACCAGATGAAGTGTTATACCAAGTTTCATCAGTATACATTCATAAATAAGCGAGATATACAATTTTTATTTTCCTCCATAAGAATAACATTAGACAACATACTGTGTTTAGCACTTTCAATATCTCGGTAAACAATTGACGTAGAGAAATGATCAAAATACCAAATTGTGTGTTTTTTAAGCTGAATCCAATGAGAAAAACTAAAATTTGACTATTTCCAAAATTATATATAAAAAATTCGAAAAACCCATTTTTGGGGTACAAAACCCTCCCAAAATACCCCTTCGGATAGAGCGATCTGGCTGGTTTTCGAACTTAAAGTCATAAATGTTGCTTTACACGTTTATACCAAATTTCACCAAAATCGGATAATTTTTACGAGAGTTATCGTGCTCACGGACACACACACACACACACACACACATATATATATATATATATATATATATATATATATATATATATACAGTTTCGGACGAATGGTGTTTTTGGGGTCTGGGGACCTCAAAACGAAAAGTTATCATGGTCCCGGGCCTAGGTCTTACCATTCCGACTACGGTAATAGCTTCTTCCCTATAGGGGAAATTCGCTAAAAAGGTTAGCATTTAGTTTTGCATAATTTATATGCATTATATTTATAAAAAAAAGTATATGCATTTAGTAGGCATAGAGGTTCATAACCAATAACACCAAGGTGTCGCAAAATCGTAAGAAAATCTTATCTCAGTATTGCGTTTCAGAATTCAATACTATACAGAGTAATGGTTAAAGCTGATTTATTCAAATGCACTATTCTACATGACCTGTATCCACAAATACATTTCTTATCAGTTGTTGAAATTATATTGACATAGATAAGGGCCAGATGCAGGACCTGTGGAACTGGGGTGCCGGACAAGGGAACGCTATTAGCCGGACAAGTGGTTCTATGGTTACGCTATCTGGCCATTGTCCGTCGTGTCGGGTTGTCGGTTGCCCGGTTGTCGCGGGTGACAACTTGTCGTGAGTCTGTGTCTGATGTGATTCCGGAATAACTCTACGGCTGTGAGCTTTCAATCGCAGCAAACGAACAACTGTGGCTAACGCCATAGAGTAAGAGGCACTAAGTTGGCACACCTGCACTATTCATTTCAACCACTCGTTGTATACTAGTCACATCAGAAACAGTACCTGGGGGCCGAGCTTTGCTCGGGGGAAGGTCAGTCAGTTTGTTTAGATGACTCGGAGTAATATTTCACCACTTCCCCCTACTGATAATAAGATTTGTATTATTCATTAGCCTCTTTTCTACATTTTTAATGTCCCTCCAGTTGTTATTTATAGCTCAATGTCCCTTTGATTTATTTTACTACTCTATATATGTAATCTTTACTCAAATCTGTTAATCTTAGGAAACCACGTGTTAATAATCATAAACAACATGAGTATTACTTTGACAGTTCCCTGGTTAATTATGAACAGCTGTTACAATACTTTTGTTTTGATTTGAAACTCCATAAGCCCAATGTTAATTTTTTTAACTTTTAATTTTAGTTTTATTACATTATTTGATTTTTCCTTGGGATGAGGCCTGTCTAGAACTTATTTTTATCCCAGAAATTAGTTATTTTGAACATTTGAAGGAAATCGTTGGAGCCGTTTTTGAGATCCGTGTCGCAAGCAAGCAAGCAAGCAAGCAAGCACGCAAGCAAGCAAGCAAGCAAACCTTACTCATATTAGAGTATAGGATTGTTGAACCACATATGACGCTTGTTTATTATTTGCTCAAGGTATCAGATGGTGCTTGTTTATTAATAAACTAATGGGTGCCCGTAGAAACTCGACGGCTACAATGTTAAGGTTGAGTAATCTCACGGTACCCTGTAGGAACAATTCAATAACCTATACAATCAAATACTTGCACGTTTTATTTACCAACTAATATATACACTACCTATATATACTACCTAATATATACCTACTAAAAATATAACAAGTCATGAAAAATGCAATTTTATATGTGGCACGGTGCAGTTAAAAAGTTACAAAACTAAAAATTAACACATAAAACATAGGTTAATTTTTAAATGTTACTTTTGATGTACACGTTGATGTTTGCTATACACGAACATAAATCAAAAGCTTGATGACCTCATCAGCTGTCTAATCAAAAATACTCCCGTCACAGCAAACCTGCATACTCAGAGAATTTCCAATGGAGATATAAATATCTTAATACTACATAAATTCACTTACCAAGTTTCATAAAAAATATATTCACAAATAAGCGATATATACAATTTTAATTAATCTCTATAAGAATAAAATTGGGGCTGAGTACGCAGGTGTGCTGCTTCAAGGAACACAAAAAATGGGTTTTTATAATTGGGTATTAGCAATATAACTCAACTAGGTGAAGTCATACCCCAGTTTTTATTAATTAATGTTTATCATTAAGGGAGGCATAGCATTTAGTTATTATCCATAAGAATAACATGGGGCTGAGTGCGCAGGCTTGCTACTACGGGAGCCTTTGACAAAAAATTATTTTTTGAGCTGTATTCAAGTTTCTTCAGGATACGTTCATAAATAAGCGAGATACAAAATAATTGTTTTTTTCCTCCATATTGTTTTAGAAACTTATACAAAGATCAAAGACCTGGGAATAATTATGAACTCATCTCTAAATCCTGAAGATCATGTAGATGAATTGTGCAATCGATGTAACAGATTACTGGGATTAATTTATATTTATAGAATTTAAAAAGATGGCTTTTCCATAATGTCTTTAAAATTAATGTACACATCTTTAGTTAGACAGTTTCTAGAGTACTGCAGTGTAATATGGTCACCATATTATAAAAAATAAAAAAACAGTGTAAAAAGATTGAGAGCATACAAAATCGATTTTTAAGAATGATTGATAAGAAAATTGGGTTTAGTTATATGGATGTTCCACTTCAACATATACAAGAGGTATTAATTTATAAAATCTATAAATCAGAAGAAAATATTTGGACACATTATTTATTTTTAAAATTGTTAATTGTGTTATACACTCTCCGGAAATTTCACGAAAACCTAGTTTTAAAAATTCAAGAAATTTCAGAAATTCATATACTTTTACAAAATATTTTTATGGAACAAATTTTGAATATTATAGTACTCTACCGCGTCTTCATAGGATTGGAAATGGAATTTCTACAAGTTTAGATCTATTTGAATGTCACCTTGAAAAATTTAAAACTGAAGCCAAAGACTATTTTTATAAAATTGAAAGTAATTTAATAAGTTAACAGTTTAGTTCTAATATGCAATATATTTTAAATACCCCGTAGCAGCAAACCTGCGTACTCAGTGAATTTCCAATGCATATATAGGTATCTTAATACCACATAAAGCCACATACCAAGTTTCATCAGTGTACATTAATAAATAAACCATTTATAACGTTTTAATTATTATCCATAAGAATAACATGGCGGCTGAGTATGCAGGTTTGCTGAAGCAGGAACACAAAAAAATGGTGGTTTTTACAAGTATCAATATAACTGAACTAGGTAAAGCCACATACCAAATTGTATTAATTTATGTTCATAATAAAGGGAGATTATACGTTCTACTTATTCTCCTTAAGAATAACATGGGGCTGAGTTACGCAGGTTTGCTGCTACGGGAACTATCGGCCAAAGAATCTTTTTTAGTGTAAATATCAATAGACCACAACGATATAACGCAATATACCAAGTTTCAGCAGGATTAAGACAAATATTTACTCTCCCACCGTTCAATACTAAAAAGAAAAATACAACCTAAAATAAATAGAAGACATTGGATTATTAATTGGGTAAAGAGGCAATAATAACATTTCTCAAAGAGTTTTGGATAAAATTTATATTCAATTTGACTTTTAACCATGAAAAGTTATGGACAAACTAGCTGTGTACCCATCCTTCGTACGGGTTGAATGTAGATCAATTGAAAAAAATAACAACCCAATTATTTTTACAAAATTTAAATTACATTTTACATTTTTCCCATTCAGTTAAATAAAATTTAACGAAATATACTGGAAGATAATTCGGGTAGTGTTACCGAGTCGAGGAATTCTGTCGGGTAGTGAACGGTGGTAACAAATTTACACGTTCGATCCTCCCTTTGGAGGAGAGACTTCACCTTTTAGCGAATTCCCCCTATAGGGAAGGAGCTATTACCGTAGTCGGCATGGTAAGACCTAGGCCCGGGACCATAATAACGTTTCGTTTTGAGGTCCCCAGACCCCAAAAACACCATTCGTTTGAAACTGTATATATATATATATATGTGTGTGTGTGTGTGTGTGTGTGTGTGTGTGTGTGTGTGTGTGTGTGTGTGTGTGTGTCCGTGGATGCGATAACTCTCGTAAAAAAGGTCCGATTTTGATGAAATTTAGTGCAAACGTGTAAAGCAGCATTTATGACTTTAAGTTCGAAAACCAGACAGATCGACCTATCCGAAGGGGTATTTTGGGGGGGTTTTGTACCACAAAAATGAGTTTTTTGAGTTTTTTACACATAATTTTTAAAAAAGTGAATTTTTTTTTCATTGGAATCAGCTTAAAAAGTACACACAATTTGGTGTTTTAATCATTGCTCTACGTCAATTGGTTACTGAGATATTGAAAGTGCTAAACACAGTACGTTGTCCAATGTTATTCTTATGGAGGATAAGAAAAATTGTATATCTCGCTTATTTACCAACTTATCCTGACGAAACTTGGTATATTGCTTCATTTCATTATGGTCTATTGATATTTGCACAAAAACCCATTTTTTGGCCGATAGTTGTAGCAGCAAACATGCATACTCAGTTATTCTTTTGGAGAATAAGTAACGTGTTATCTCCTTTAATTATGAATATAAATTAATAGAACTTGGTATGTGGCTTTACCTAGTTGAGTTATATTGATATTTGTATAAAAACCCATTTTTAGTGTTCCTTATTTCAGCAAACCTGCATACTCAGCCGCCATGTTATTCTTATGGAGAATAATTAAAATGTCATAAATAGTTTATTTATGAATGTATATTGATGAAACTTGGTATATGGCTTTATGTGGTATTAAGATAATATTATATGCATTGGAAATTCGCTGAGTACGCAGGTTTGCTGCGACGGGGGTATTTGTTGATCTCTGTCGCTTGTGCATCGGTGGACGTGAGGACGGCACAATCACAGAGCCAGGCACTTTCCAAAAAAAGTCAAATATCAACGAGCATACCTCGGTCTTCTCCGAATTTGTGTTGTAAAATAAAATATACATTTTGTATATGAAAATTGTAGTAGCTCTCACATTGATTGCACGCTCACCTGAGGCCAGCCGTGATTGCACAGTGGTCAGGTGATTGCACAGTGGTCAGGTGATTGCACAGTGGTCAGGTGATTGCACAGCGGTCAGGTGATTGCACAGTGGTCAGGTGATTGCACAGTGGTCAGGTGATTGCACAGTGGTCAGGTGATTGCACAGTGGTCAGGTGATTGCAAGACATCCATCTTATACCGAGCTCCGCCGAGGAATCTTATCACGCCGCTACACAACTGTGGCCTCGCTCTTCAATTAGGATTGACCGCTATTAAATCTCATTAGCTTTGAAAAATAGGATTACCACAGCGGCATCCGGGGATGTCAATTAAATATTGATTTAAATAAAATTCTTGGGCGATAAAATGGCCGCGGACCTACAAAGGTTGCGACAATTAGTGAAGTGGATCAGATAGGACGGAGGTCGTTAGGACCTCTCTCTCTCCCTCTCTCTCTCCCGTCTCTCTCGCACAGATGGACAGCCTTGACCAGGTCGCTGACATATCTGGATCACCCGGGTCACCTGACCCCACTCGGCCTGTGCACCTGTTACGGTCCAGGCGTTTCTAATCACGGTGGTAATCTTCTTTCGAATTTTTCGAGAACGTAGCAGCACATGTTCGAGATTTACAGAAAATTGTATAGTTTACCCGGGAAAATTATGAGAGTGGAGGGGAAATTGATTGTTCACAAGTATCGTTTATGAGATAGTACCTGGGGGAACGAGCTTTGTTCGGGGGAAGTCAGTCAGTTTGTGATTGGACTTGGAGTGATCGTTCACCATGTCTCCCTACTGAGGAGCGGATCTGCGCATTTACCTCTTTTTTACATGTTTAAGGTCACTCCATTTGTAATTATAGCTCAGTGTCCCTTTGATTCATTTTGCATACGACCACTCAATATGTAATCTTCATTCAGTGGTTTTAGTTACTGCTTTCAGAAAACAACATGTTAATGCTTAAGCTACAGAAGAATAAACATCACACTCCCTGTGAATGTAATGGAGCTTCTAATAAACTAAGGTAATTCAGTTGATTCACTTTTACACTTCATTTTATCCAGTGGTAGGTATAAAAGTGTAAACAGTTTTATTAAATTGAAGTTATATCTATGTGTTCATGTAATGCTATTTTTACTATGTGAAATGTTTATGTTTTACTATATAGTTGCCCTGTTGTTCGAATCCGAACAAGTTTCTACCCAACGAAAGATTACTTCAGATTACAAAAGATTAACCTAAAAAATTATAATATTAAAATGGATAATAACATCTGATAATAATGCGGATAATCCACTTTCAATCAACACATAGTTCAGACTTCCTACGTCGGATAGCGCCATTCCGAAAATTCAGCCCTTTGCTAAAAATTTTGAGACGTATTGACAAAACTATATGTCAACCTTTAATATGACACCTCAAACGTTAAAATCCGTCCAGCCGTTATCGTGTTATGTCTGTGAAGAAAAAACCCTAAGTATATCAATATATAGGGTGGCTATCCATGGACATTTTTTGTTATGAAGCTAGAATAAAGGATTAAAATAAAATTAGTATTACATTTACAGTTCTCTGATTGATTATTAGCAGCTGTTATGAATTTTTGTTTTAGTGAATTTCCCCTATAGGGAAGAAGCTATTACCGTAGTCGGCATGGTAAGACCTAGGCCCGGGACCGTGATAACTTTTCGTTTTGAGGTCCCCAGACCCCAAAAACACCATTCGTTCGAAACTGTATATATATATATATATATATATATATAGAGAGAGAGAGAGAGAGAGAGAGAGATGTATCCGTGGGTGCGATAACTCTCGTAAAAAAGGTCTGATTTTGATGAAATTTGGTACAAACGTGTAAAGCAGCATTTATGACTATAAGTTTGAAAACCAGACGGATCGACCTATCCGAAGGGGTATTTTGGGGGGGTTTTCTACCCCAAAAATGGGTTTTTTGAGTTTTTTACATACAATTTTTGAAAAAGTAACCCATTTAAATCAGCTTTAAAAGACGCATAATTTGATGTTTTAACCATTGCTCTACGTCAATTGGTTACTGAGATATTGAAAGTGCTTAACACAGTACGTTGTCCAATGTTATTCTTATGGAGGATAATAAAAATTGTATATCTCGCTTATTTATCAACTTATCCTGACGAAACTTGGTATATTGCTTCATTTCATTGTGGTCTATTGGCATTTGCACAAAACCCCATTTTTTGCCTGATAGTTCCCGTAGCAGCAAACCTGCATACTCAGCCCCATGTTATTCTTATGGAGAATAATTAACGTGTTATCTCCTTTAATTATGAACATTAATTAATAAAACTTGGTACGTGGCTTTACCTAGTTGAGTTATATTTATATTTGTATAAAAGCCCATTTTTAGAGTTCCTTATTTCAGCAAACCTGCATACTCAGCCGCCATGTTATTCTTATGGAGAATAAATAAAATGTCATAAATCGTTTATAACAAATGAATGTATATTGATGAAACTTGGTATGTGGCTTTATGTGGTATTAAGATAAATTAATATGCATTGGAAATTCGCTGAGTATGCAGGTTTGCTGCTACGGGGTATATTTATTTTTAACTGCATAAGCCCGATGTTATTTTATTATGTACAACATTGAAACCAAAGCGTAGTTCTTAAACATATGACCGGCAATGGTAAGCAAAAGTAGAAGACTTTCCCCATAAGCAACTCGTAACTTTCCCCATATTCGTTCTATGACGGGTGGGCCTTCATGGCGAGTTATTAGTGAATTTCCTTTGGAAAGTGAACTATTAGCATGACCCACACGGTGAAACTTAAGCCCGGGACCACCATAGAAGTTCCTAATGCGACCCCCTGAACACATTTTGGGGGTCATTCAAAATGTTATATATATATAAATATATATATATATAAATATATATATATATATATATATATATATATATATCTAATATATATACAGCCGCATGTGTAACACACCCAGACATATGAATTCTAGACCACTTCCAGACGATCTAGAAACTTGAAATTTGGCATGCAGGTAGCTTGTACCTAGAAACCCCGAGGAAAATTGCCAAAAGTTACAGTTTTAAATTTTAAAACCACTAATTTTTATCAGATTGTTGTGATTTGGCAGCAAAGTTTGTTGTCATTTTTGCTAGTGATATTTTTTTTAAATAATTATTAGTTGTTTGAGTTTTTTTTTCTTTTGAACTTGTCACCGACACTTTTCTAACGTGTTAAAGTTAATTTTTAACATCAACTTTGAGTAATTGCTCCATTAAATAAAAAACTTTCTTTGTTCAAACATAAATCTAACCTCAAAACAACATTGAATCAGAAGTTTACAATATGTTGACCCGTTAAACCTAACGATAGTAGATCAGCCATGTTCTTTACCAACGAAGATCTCTTTAATGAAAATCCAAGTAATATGGAGCAACAGCATGAAGAGGGCGAACCATTCGTCTCTCCAAAACGTAAAGTAGCTAAAGGTAGCGCTTTAATTTCTACACACCAAAGGTACGTTTTGGATCCCTCACAACTATGCAAACAAAATCAGTTCAATGTACTTTCCGATCATAGTTATGCTTCAGCTAGTAAAATTGATTCATCCGAAAATAGTCCTGAACAACAGAGTAGCTTTCATAATAAAATTCCACCTATTTTTCTTCATGAAGTAAATAATCATCAAGAAATTGTTAAGGACATTAAAAATAACGTGTCTCACGAGTTTTCAACTGCGGTTAAAGGAAAGTCTCTTAAAATAAACCTGACAGATATCACAGATTTTCGGACTCTGACATCCTTTTACGAACAGTCTCATGTTAAATTTCATACATTTCAATCTGTTCTTGATAAAAAACTAGAAGTTGTAATCAGAAACGTTCCTTGCTCATTAACTGAGGATGGAATCAAATCTGATCTTCTCAGTATGAAGTTCCCCGTATGTAGAGTAGTTAGGCTGCTTAATAAACAGAAATATGTTATACCCTTGTGCATTATCGAGCTAGAGAATAACGACGACGGACAAGAAATCTTTAAACTTGACAAGTTATGTCACGTTCTAGTTTCTGTTGAGCCAAAGCGAAAACATAAGGACATTCCTCAATGTACACGCTGCCAACGATATGGCCATACCAAAAACGTTTGTCACCTCGACCCCAGGTGTGTTCGCTGCACCGACAATCATCACTACTCTGAATGTCCCCTATCTAAAGATGTGACACCGAAATGTGTCAACTGTGGTGAAAATCACACCGCCAATTTCAAAGGTTGTACACATTATCAAAGCCTCTTGTCTCAAAACAAAAATTCAAAACAACCAAAACCTAAACAACTAAACTCTAAGCCATCCATAGAGGTCATAAGAAATAGTTCCGGGACTAAAATCAATCCCCAATCAACTGAGAAAGGCCGACATCAAATTCACGAAGCCTCCTACGCTGACGTCGTAAATGGTAAACATAATTCATATAAAATACCCCTGAGAACCCGCTCTCCCTCTTCAGATGTTAATAAATTAGAAGATGACTCAAATAAGTCTGGTAATATCGAACAGTCAAGCACAAATAATCTGGAAACTCTTATAGTAGAACTTGTAAAATCCTTAATCCCAATGATCAAAACTATTCTGACCAACGTAATCTCGTCTTTTATTAAAAATGGCTCAATCTAATAGGATTATTTTTCAAAATTTCAAAATCCTCAACTGGAACGCAAATGGTTTAAAGAAGCAAAAATCAATATTTTCTGCCTCTTTGGTTCGTCATAGTATTGACATTGCTTGTGTCACAGAAACTCACTTAATAAATAATGAGGCATTTAAGGTGAGCGGCTATAATGTTTATAGGGAAGACAGAGTGGCACCTTTTGCCTCAGGGGGCGTTGCTATTTTAATCAAAACATCCATTAATCACTGCAGTTTATTTTTACCCAACCTTGTATCTATTGAAGCCACTGCTGTACTTGGATGGTGGTAGTTTTGTAAATATTATATCTGCTTATAAATCACCGAATCGAAGACTTAATTTAAATGATATGGCAAATCTATTCACTGCGCAGTCTCCTACATTACTTATTGGTGATATAAACTGTAAACACCAAAATTGGGGTTGTAGAACCACTAACCCAAATGGCGCACGTCTCTTCCAATTTATCATGGATGAAATTATGAATGTGTCTGCTCCTGATGAGCCCACTTTTTATCCATTTCAATTAAACTGTTAACCTGACAATTCTGGATATTGTTTTGTTTCAAAATTTTACATCCCCCATTCTACTCAATGTTGTTCCTGAACTGGACTCTGATCACCTACCCGTTATAATTAGTTTTCTTTTCCAACCTCAAAATAGTACACCTGCCAGTAGGCTAATAACAGGGAGTGTGAACTGGGAAACCTTTGGTGTAAAACTAGACGAATGTCTTCAGTTGCCTCAAAACCTTGATTCTTTTGCTGGTATCGACACGGCTATCCAAAATTTTACAAAATGTCTCCAAAAAGCAACGCATCTGGCTACTTATAAGCAGTTTACCAAGAAAAACAATAATTTCCTAACCCCTCCTGTACGTATTATTAATTTAATTAAATCTAAGCATGAAGCTCGACGTCAATGGATGAGATACAGGCAACCTCACATGCGGAGGAGACTTAACCAACTTATTCGACAAGTAAAACGGGAAATCGACGAGTACAAAATTATGTCTTACAAAGCTTATGTCAGTGATATCAATCCAAGTGATTCTAGTCTCTGGCAAGCTACTAAACGGATACTACGCACTTCCACCGTGATCCCACCACTAAGACATAACAACAATGTTTATGAAAGTGATCTTGAGAAGTGTAACGTCCTTGCTGATTTCTTCGAAGAAGCATTCTCTCCTAATAACGTAAGTGATGATGATACTGAAGCCCTCGTCAACGACAACTTTACAAATGAAACCTTAACAGTTGAGCTACCCATCAAGTACGTCGCCCATCCGAGATAAAGGAGCTAATAAAGAAGCTTCCCTTGCGAAAATCACCTGGACCTGACCTTATCCCAAATATTGTTCTAAAAAACCTCACTTCAAAAGCAATATCGGTTTTAACCTCTATTTTTAATTCTTGTATACATAAAGGATATTTCCCAGACTCTTGGAAAAAGGCAGAAATTATTGTTTTTCACAAACCAAACAAACCAAAATTTTCTACATCCAGTTACAGACCAATAAGTCTTCTATCCTGTCTATCAAAACTGTTCGAGAAGGTTATCCAGAGGAGATTAAACAAATTCATTGAAGCCACTGATGCAATCCCTCCGCATCAGTTCGGATTTAGACCCCAACATTCAACAACTCACCAAATACAGCGTATAACAGAAACTATTGTACAAGGATTCGAAAAAAGAGAATACTCTGCTGCAATTTTCCTTGTCGTCTCACAAGCCTTCGACAAGGTATGGCATGCAGGTCTAATTTACAAACTTGATTGCTTAGGATTCCCATTGTATTTAAAACGTTTACTAAAATCATTTCTGTTTAACAGACAATTTTGTGTAAAAATTAATTC
The DNA here is from genome assembly GCA_963675035.1 of Allygus modestus. NCBI lineage: Eukaryota > Metazoa > Arthropoda > Insecta > Hemiptera > Cicadellidae > Allygus > Allygus modestus. The sequence continues at coordinate 14,535,816 of OY776115.1, forward strand.
CTCATCGTCTGCATATCGCCGAATTTCTGCAGGGGTGCCCCAAGGATCAATTTTGGGACCATTACTTTTTAACATCTTCATGTATGATATTCCTATTCCACTAGACGCCACTGTGGCCATGTACGCAGACGACACTGCAAATATCACTCAGAGCAAGGACATTATCGAAGCACAACAACAACTTCAAGCTTCAACTGATGGTATTGTTCAATGGTTCAACAGGTGGAATCTATGCTTGAATCCAACAAAATCCGAAGCAAAAATCTTCTCATTAAGAAAATTTCAAATTCCACAGGGAATCGTTATTAATGACAGTACAATAAATTGGAACCCTTCAGACCGGGCAGTAAAATACTTGGGAGTTCTTTTGGACCAAAAACTAAATTTCAACCTTCATGTAAATTCAAAATTAAACCAAGCATATTCTCGACTATCCATCCTTTACCCTCTCATTAACAGAAGATCTTCTCTTAAACCTTCCTGTACCATTTTAATATACAAGAGTATTCTTCGGCCCCTTATACTGTGCGCCTGTCAGGTATGGGGACTCACTATTTCTACAAGCAAACTTTCAAAAATTCAAGTATTTCAGAACAAAGTGCTAAGAATTGCTGTAAATTCGCCTTGGTACATCCGAAACATTCAATTACACCGGGAGCTTGGAGTCGACTTTATAACGGAATACGTCAAGAAAGTTAGAACAAAGTTTCCACACCGTCTGCCTAATGTACCGGGAGCTAGACATTTTGGACTTGGATTGCAACTATTAAACAGAAGACTGAAACCTAGATTGTACCAAGATATTTTGCCAAACGTGTAAACCTTGTTTTTATTTAGTTTGTTTTAGTTTAAACCCTTTTCTTATTTTTTTTTTTCAAAAGAAACATTTTATTAAGTTCATTTTAGTTTTCAAAATAGTCTCAAGGTGTCTCTGATTTGGGCGAACCTACTATGTTATTGTTAATGTTTTCCATCCTTCTTAATTAAATTATCCAGTAAACTGTCAATGTAACTTTCACATGGTAAAGTGTAAACAAATTATAGGTCCAATGAAAAAATATGCCATCTAGATCGGCTATTTCCCAAATGAATCAAAATAGTATACCATATAAAAAATACCCCCCGTCGCAGCAAACCTGCGTACTCAGCGAATTTCCAATGCATTGATATGTTTCTCACTAGTACATAAAGCCACTCACCAAGTTTGACAAAAATACATTCATAAATAAGTGATTTATTACATTTTATTTATTCCCCATAAGAATAACATTAGGACTGAGTACGCAGGTTTGCTGCAACGAGGAAGATAAGAAATGAGTTTTTATGCAATTATCAATATAACTGAACCAGGTGAAGCTACTTACCATGTTTTATTAATTTATGTTCATAATTAAGGGAGATATAAAACGTTACTTATTCTCCATAAGAATAACATTAGGGCTGAGTATGCAGGTTAGCTGCTACGGGGACAATCAACAAAACATTTATTTTTTGTGCAATTATCAATATACCAGTACAACATGAAGCCACATACCAAATTTCATCAATATACATTCATAAATAATCAAGATATCAAATTTTATTTATTCTCCATAAGGATAACATTGGACAACGTACTGTGTTTAGTACTTTGAATATCTCTGCAACGGTTTGACGTAGAATCACAATTTAAACACCAAAATGATTGTTTTGTGGAGCTGAAGTGATTGGTAAAAGAAAATGTGAAGTTTAAAGTAAAATTAACTGAGGAAAAGCCAAAAACCTTTTTCCCATAAGATTAACATGGGAGATTTTATGAGCATGTTTTTTGGATTTTTTCCGCAACCACTTAACCTAGGTTAATAATTCAAAATACCATATTATTTGTTTTTTTAAGCTCTATAACATGGTCTAAACCTAAATTAAGTGTTTTAAAAATTTTAGGGTAAAAAATGCAAAAAACTGATTTTTGGAAAATTTAAAACCCCCATAAACCCCCCTTCCCATAGTCCGATTTTTCTGGTTTTCGAACTTAAAGTCATAAATGTCAGTTTACACATTTGAGCCAAATTTCATCGAAATCGGACGTTTTTTACTCAAGTTATCGCATTCACGGACACATATATAGATATATATATATATAGATATATATATATATATATACATATATATAAATTTGAACGAATAGTGTTTTGGACATCTGGGGACCTCAAAACAAAAAGTTATCATGGTCTCGGGCTTAAGTCTTACCATGAGACCTACGGTAATAGCTTCTTCCCTATAGGCGAAATTCGCTAATTCTTCCCTATAGGGGAAATTCGCTAATACTTGAGAGGGACATTGAGTTATAATAACGAACTGGAGCGACCCCTAACGGGGGTCTGGGGGCGGAGCCCCCAGCGAGCAAAGCGAGTATATATATATATTTATATGTGTGTGTGTGTGTGTGTGTGTGTGTGTGTGTGTGTGTGTGTGTGTTTGCACTCTAGTGGTCGCATTTTCTGTCCGATTTACTTCAAATTTTGTAGGGACGTTCGTTTCTGTAATCAGTTGGACAAGTTCGTTGGGCAAAACAATCGGAAAACTCTAAACCCCTTTCTTGTGGATTAATCTTTCAAATTTCGAGCTTTTGGGCCCAAAAAGTGTCAGAAAAGCCCCTTATGTAAAATTAATGCATTTAAAAAGATGGGAATTAGTACGGCGAAAGTTTTAAGCCCTCTCTCGTCATTCTAGCATAAATATTTACCGAGTTATTAAAGAAAATGTGTTTAGACTAAACACAGTACTGTATGTTGTTTTACGGGGGTTTTACACTAGAAAAGCCTGTTATTCCTTTGTTAGAGTACTTTAATCATCCATAGCTACCACTCACCTACTTTCAAGCCTGTCTGCACCTTCTCCTAACATTATAATGCGCAACATTGTATTCCCAGCTTTGCAGGTAAATGAAACCAGGAGCATCAGAACAACCAACAAATCACTGTTTTCAGATTTCAATCAAAATTAGAATAAATGTATTTTTTACACTGATTTTGGGTTTTAACAAGTTTTTATGTGGAAATTCACTTCCCTCACGTCGCGTGCTGCGTGCGAACTCGTTTATCCTTCACAGGAAAACTAATTTGATTTGTTTATTCACCTTCAACGTAGCAAAAATGGAGCGAATTCGTTATCTAAGCTATAGTCTTCAACTTTAGATATGCTGTGCTCATTCGCCAATAATGTGAGCTCATTTGCTACTCTTTTTAACATTAAATTATATACAAAATAATTATTTGAAATCTGCAAAAAGGTTTATATTCAAAATATTGCAAAAAAAGATTTCTTATGATGTATGTAGGATTATTTACGGGTTATAATAAAAGGCGTCTTACAACACTTAAGAATATATTTACACTTATAATGATTCACATACAGACGGTAAACATTAATAAAATATGGTATAACGCTATCGATTTCGACAAGTCACACCGGTCATCATCATCTTTCAGTTCTCTCATTGGCCTGATGATGACCGGTGTGTCTGGTCGAAATCGATAGCCTTGTACCATCTTATATATGTTTACCGTCTGTATGTGAATCAGTATAAGTGTAAATATATTCCTAAGTGTTGTAAGACGTCTTTTATTACAACCCGTAAGTAATAACAACACGTAATATGCTAATCAAAAAGTTGTTTTCTAGGATTATAAGCTCGTGATGTTAAACGCTCTATTTACAAACCATTCTCACTTAACTCCAAAATACTACATCGGTAGAACTTTTCACTGCTGTTTTCTCCACTGATTTGAAACTGCTTCCTTAACAAACCTGAAATATCAGCAATTGATGTTAGACTTTTTGAAAAATAAAATAAAACTTGTAAAAGACTCAACCCCTAAATTAAAATTATAGCTTTGACCTGCCCTTCTACTCAAAATTTTCTTTCTTAAAAAAAAGGAATCGTCAAAATCCACCAAGTGGTCGTCTCAAAATACTTCCAGAAAAAAAAACAGTTCTTTTAATATACTGTATATTATTATATAATCCCCCAAGTTGTTTTAACTATACTGTGAAAGTACCAACACGGAATTTTCCTAGAATTTTCCTAGAACTTGACCTTTTATGTATTTTCCATGGGCTTCAGTATTCCCTAGTTAGGATAGAAACCACGCTAAAATAAACGAGTTCGCACGCAGCACGCTGACGTGAGGGAAGTGAATTTCCACATAAAAACTTTTAAAAATCAAAATCAGTGTAAAAACATACATTTGTCCAATTTTTTTTGAAATCTGAAAACATTGATTTTTTGGCTGTTCTGATACTCCTGGTTTCATTTACTTCCAAAGCTGGGAATACAATTTTTCCCATTATAAGGTTAGGAGAAGGTCCAGACAGGCTTAAAAGTAGGCGTGAGGTTGCTGGGGATGATAAAAGTACTCTAACAAAGGAATAACAGGCTTTTCTAGTGTAAAATCCCCATAAGACAACGTACTGTGTTAAGTCGAAACACATTTTCTTAAATAAGTCGGTAAATATGTATGCTAGATTGACGAGAGTGGGCTTAAAACTTTCGTCTCTCTATTCCCATCTTTGTCATGCATTTATTTTACATCTGGGGCTTTTATGACCCTTTCTGGGCCTAAAAACCCCAAATATGAAAGATTAATCCCCCCAAAAAATGGGTTTAGAGTTTCCGATTGTTTTTCCCAACGATCGTGTCCAACTGATTACAGAAAGGAACGTCCCTACCAAATTTTAAGTAAATCGGACAAAAATTGCGACCGCTAGAGTGCAAACACATATGTATAAAAAATTTTGAACGACCCCCCAAAACGTGTTCAGGGGGTCACGTTAGAAACTTCTATGGTGGTCCCGGGCTTAAGTTTCACCGTGCGGGTCATGCTAATTGTTCACTTTCCAAAGGAAATTCACTAATAAATGTGTCTCCATTACAAGAGTTCAGAGGGCCAGCAGGCGTTGCTTATGCAATTTGACAGCTGCTACTGAATTGCCTATCCGCCCCTGCCTATCTGCACCAAAGCCGCATTCCATCTGGAGCGAATAATATCGTTGTTTTGCAGTAAACTTTTATTAATTGTAACTAATGTTGTTTTCTTAATAAAGAACACAACTTATAAAGTACATATTGTTTTCAAGCGCAATCTTCAGATAAGTTTCAGTTACTGAACTTAGGCGCTTCTACCTGCTTCCCCATAAGACCAATGTTAATGTTTAGAGCCCGTACCTCATCAAGGATTTTTCGTTATCGTCGACTTAAGGTTAATTTTAAAGGAAAAAAAATTGGCGATTTCAGCAAGCACAATATCGATATAATCGAGTTCGCACGCAGCACGCTGACGTGAGGTAAGTGAATTTCCACATAACAACTTTTAAAACCCCAAATCAGTGTAATAACATACATATATTCCAATTTTTATTGCAATCTGAAAACAGTGATTTTTTGGCTGTTCTGGTGCTCCTGGTTTCATTTACCTGCAATGCTGGAAATACAATTTTGTGCATTGTAATGTTAGGAGAAGGTCCAGACAGGCTTGAAAGTAGCCGTGAGGTTGCTGGGGATGATAAAAGTACTCTAACAAAGGAATAACAGGCTTTTCTAGTGTAAAATCCCAATAAGACAACGTACTGTGTTTAGTCTATACACATTTTCTTTAATAACTCAGTAAATATATATGCTAGAATGACGAGAGAGGACTTAAAACTTTTGCCTCACTAATTCCCATCTTTGTACATGCATTAATTTTACATACGGGGCATTTCTGACCCATTTGGGCCCAAAAACCCAAAATTTTTAAGATTAATCCCCAAAAAAAAGGGTTTAGAGTTTTCCGATTGTTTTCCCCAACGAACTTGTCCAACTGATTACAGAAAGGAATGTCCCTACCAAATTTGAAGTAAATCGAACAAAAAATGCGACCGCTAGAGTGCAAACACACACACACACACATATACATATATATATATATATATATATATATATATATATATATATATATATATATATATATGTGTATATATATATATATATATATAATTTGAACGACCCCCCAAAACGTGTTCAGGGGGTCACGTTAGGAACTTCTATGGTGGTCCCGGGCTTAAATTTCACCGTGTGGGTCATGCTAATAGTTCACTTTCCAAAGGAAATTCACTAAAAATAAGATTAGTTCAATAAAACGCCTATTATCAATACTAGAATTTACCATGCACAGCTTGGATTTTGAAAGTTATCGTTGGCGTTGTAGGAGGAATAGGTAGAAACCCGTCACTGGAACCCCGAAATAAAGCCGAATCAATCGTCCCTATAATAACACTGGATACTGCTCCTGTTGTCCAGAGCAAAATTTTGATGTAGCAAGTAGTTTAAATGTAGTATAACAAAACTCTTTCCATGTGTAGTGTCAACTTTCTTTCTATCAGCAAGTTAAAAAATACTTCCCGCTTTTTGGTAGAACCGCATTTGAGTTCCGGAGACTAAAATCAGAAATCATAAACACTATTACAATTTCAGAGAGTACAGTCTCAGTTTACAATACAAATGTATTATTCTAGTCCCAATGTAGATATTCTTCTAGTGTAGAAGGGTCTTGATGTTAGCCAATCATTCAGCGATGCCTTCAGCTGTTTCCTGTGAGAGTCTTCATCTGGGCAGTCGGTAGAACAGCTTCTTGCCAGCGTGTGAGGTGGTGTTGTGGTAATATAATGAGTAGTCTGAGCATGCCTGGTGGAGCAGTTATGGTGGTCGGCAACACATGGGATGTTTTCTTATCAACATGTAGTGCTACCTCCCAGATATACAGGGAATTACCGTCATGCTTTTATAGGCTGACTTTTAGGTCTTTCAAAACAGAAAGAACTGATCAAAAACTGAAGCGACTGCTTTCTTCACCGTTCTACTTGACCACCCCCACAGCCCAGAGCGGCTGCGACCGTGAACTGATTGTTTATTTGCTCAGTGTCTCCCACAAAAACTGACCACTTCCCGACCTCGGCGCCGCGTCGGCACCCATCCGTGGACGATAGCGAAACTCACTGTGTTATCCTTGTTCTTGTCTTCCCCACCCAAGAGAGTCTGCAAAGACCTCAATGAAGAGTCCATTTTCGGTATTTAATTCTGAAGACACAGGTTGCCTCAAAGTTTAATTTGTGCAATGGTTAACATTGGGAATAATTTTAGCATAGCAACTGTTTATTCAGGAAGGACAAGCAATGGGAAAAAGAAATGTTACACGCATGAAGTCAATCTTTATAACTGAATGAATAAAGGTACACAGGTACTAGGTACCAGATACAGGTGAGGTTACAGGTTTTTATGAATATCACTTATAGTTACAGTATTTTACTGTTATATGCAATAGAGTTAAATTAACTGTTGTCTTCCTCTTGTTACTCTCATGTGCCGATTTTGTCCGCGCTTAAGAGGGGGCTCCATTCATCGGCTTCTGCCTGCTAACCTGCTTCTCCCATAAGGCCAATGTTATCTTTCACAGCCCATCCCTCATCGACGGATTATTAGGAATCATTGATTCATGGTTTGTTAAATATATATATATATATATATATATATATATATATACCTAGCGGTTTCAGGGAGCAGAATTGCGATGTCATAAACAGTTTACCCATTAAGAAAATCATAAATCCTACTAATATTATAAATGTGCAAGTTTGTAATTGTATTTTTGTTTGGATATTTGTGGCTCAATCACGCTCTAACCACTGAACTGATTGAATGCCATGTCTCCCTTAATTATGAACATAAATTAATCAAATCTGGTATATGACTTCACCTAGTTGAGTTATATTGATATTAGCATAAAAATCCATTTTTTGTGTTCCTTGTTGCAGCAAACCTGCGTACTCAGCCCCAATGTTATTCTTATGGAGAATAATTAACATTGTATATATCGCTTATTTGTGAATATATTTTTATGAGACTTGGTAAGTGGCTTTATGTAGTATTAAGACATTCATATCTATTGGAAATTCGCTGAGTACGCAGGTTTGCTGCTACGGGGGTTTTATAAATCTTTCGCGGGGCGAAGCTTGTGGGTAACATCTAGTATTGAATATTTTGAAATGTTATTCAACGGCCGTTGTTTACAATACAGATAATTTTGCTCCTTGACATCGCTAGGTAGTTTTTTGCTCTTCAAAATGAGACACACATCAACAATATCGGGTGGCCCGTTGACGAGGGTTGGGCTTTGAAAGTTAACATTGGTCTTATGAGGGGAATCAGATAGAAACGCTACAAGTTTCGAGACTGATGGAGACCTCTTTTGAACACCGAAAATGGATGTGATTAACTTAAATATCTTTTTAGCGAATTTCCCCTATAGGGAAGAAGCTATTACCGTAGGTCTCATGGTAAGACTTAAGCCCGAGACCATGATAACTTTTTGTTTTGATGTCCCCAGATGTCCAAAACACTATTCGTTCAAATTTATATATATGTATATATATATATATATATATATATATATATATATATATATATATATATATATGTGTCCGTGAATGCGATAACTTGAGTAAAAAACGTCCGATTTCGATGAAATTTGGCTCAAATGTGTAAACTGACATTTATGACTTTAAGTTCGAAAACCAGGAAAATCGGACCATGGGAAGGGGGGTTTATGGGGGTTTTAAATTTTCCAAAATCAGTTTTTTGCATTTTTTACCCTACAATTTTTAAAACACTTAACTTTGGTTTAGACCATGTTATAGAGCTTAAAAAAACAAATAATATGGTATTTTGAATTATTATCCTAGGTTAAGTGGTTGCGGAAAAAATCCAAAAAACATGCTCATAAAATCTCCCATGTTAATCTTATGGGAAAACAGTTTTTGGCTTTTCCTCAGTTAATTTTACTTTAAACTTCACATTTTCTTTTACCAATCACTTCAGCTCCACAAAACAATCATTTTGGTGTTTAAATTGTGATTCTACGTCAAACCGTTGCAGAGATATTCAAAGTGCTAAACACAGTACGTTGTCCAATGTTATCCTTATGGAGAATAAATAAAATTTGATATCTTGATTATTTATGAATGTATATTGATGAAATTTGGTATGTGGCTTCATGTTGTACTGGTATATTGATAATTGCACAAAAAATAAATGTTTTGTTGATTGTCCCCGTAGCAGCTAACCTGCATACTCAGCCCTAATGTTATTCTTATGGAGAATAAGTAACGTTTTATATCTCCCTTAATTATGAACATAAATTAATAAAACATGGTAAGTAGCTTCACCTGGTTCAGTTATATTGATAATTGCATAAAAACTCATTTCTTATCTTCCTCGTTGCAGCAAACCTGCGTACTCAGTCCTAATGTTATTCTTATGGGGAATAAATAAAATGTAATAAATCACTTATTTATGAATGTATTTTTGTCAAAATTGGTGAGTGGCTTTATGTACTAGTGAGAAATATATCAATGCATTGGAAATTCGCTGAGTACGCAGGTTTGCTGCGACGGGGGGTATTATTTCCCATTGACGTGTGAAGCCGTTAACAATATTTAGGCCATTCCACTTTATCGAGCATAATTAGGGCTCTGTCCAAAAGTCCGTCCATGCTACAATGGGTTATGTGACTCTTTACTGTCACGAATGACACGAATCGTTTGGATCTCAATGTTTATTTCTTACACTTTTTAAAACTAGCGTGTAAACGCGCCAAAACAATGTGGCATAGTAATCAACCTCAGCTCCATAAAGTAAATAGACATTAGCATACGCAGCACCCGGCCTGCGTCGGTGTAAAACGACCGTAAAACACCGGCGGGAGCGTAATGGCAGCTGGAGAAACAGTAGCTTTACAAACAAGGCGACTCAGGTTGATTTATAGCCCAGAAACACTGGCAACCCAAGGAGACAACTTACAGAAAAACACAACATTTGTATAATTCTTTGGGAACAGTAGTGGATATTGAAACGAGGTCGGTTTTATTTGTGGAAACGGTAAACGGTAAATGGTAATGAGACAATTACTAGAGCGATGCAAATGTGCAACGTGCAATGCGCCGCAGTGTGTGCAATGTGCAATGATTGCCCGACCTTGACGTGGCTCTAATATAGCCAGGGCGTGGCAGGTGAGCGCCAGTCACTGCCATACATCATTCCGAGTGGTTTCGAACTTATTGGGAAAATCAATCTGGTCGTTCGCACCTTGTAGCGGCAGCAGGCCGGCCGAGGTCACCGGTAATGATTGTGATTTGGGGAACGCTATAAGAACGGATTAGCCCCAATCTTTGTTATCTGGACGCCGCGCCGCGAGCAAGCGGATTAGGATTTGAGTTGGGGATATGCTCTGACTGAAGCTACATCGGCGGATTAGATATTTGTTCGAGTATTCATGTTTCTGCATTGTAGAAGTATAGAGGAGGCCCCAGTCCTCAGACCAATGTTAACTTTCAAAGCCAGTCCTTCCTCAACAGGATATGCGAAATCGATATCATATTTTTTTGTAAGAAGAAAGAGGAATAATATTAAGGGTGCGCCCTACCTGCCTTCCGCACGCTGAAATAAGGGTTTTGAATCCCTCACATTGTAGGCTCAATTGTTAACCAAATAAACATAATTTGTTGTTACTTCATTCACTATATGTTCATCTAGGTATCATATGATTTGAAAATCGTGATTTTAACTCAAAATAAGTGGTAGGCCATTAGTAAAGTTTTCAAATTAAGCGTTTTTCTATAGCTTCCTCAAGAAAGGAGACAAATTATTTTGGAAAAAAGGAACCGTACAATACCTAGATTGGAATCTGAAAAGTGTGAAACTGCAAATAGTTTGGTAGAAATCTGTAAAATAACAGTGCGATTGAGAACAAAAAGGTCTTAAAGTTTAAATATGCATGGCCCTCCTTGAAACTTCATCGTGCGGATCATTCTGGGGTATAGCGATTTCAGTAAGCAGAATTTGGATATGACAAACAGTTCACGCATAAAATCCGTAACTATTGAATATTTTGGAATTATTTTAACAGTCATTATTAGTGAATTTCCTTTGGAAAGTGATCTATTAGCATGACCCGCACGGTGAAACTTAAACCCGGGACCACCATAGAAGTTCCTAACGTGACCCCCTGAACACGTTTTGGGGGGTCGTTAAAAATTTTATATATATATATATATATATATATATATATATATATATATATATATGTGTGTGTGTGTGTGTGTTTGCACTCTAGCGGTCGCATTTTTTATCTGATTTACTTCAAATTTGGTAGGGACGTTCCTTTCTATAATCTGTTGGACAAGTTCGTTGGGAAAAACAATCGGAAAACTCTAAACCCATTTTTTGGAGATTAATCTTTCAAATTTCGAGTTTTTGGGCCCAAAAAGGTTCAGAAAAGCCCCAGATGTAAAATTAATGCATGTAAAAAGATGGGAATTAGAAAGGTGAAAGTTTTAAGCCCTCTCTTGTCATTCTAGCATAAATATTTACCGAGTTATTAAAGAAAATGTGTATCGGCTAAACACAGTACGTTGTCTTATGGGGGTTTTACACTAGAAAAGCCTGTTATTCCTTTGTTAGAGTACTTTTATTACCCCCAGCAACCTCACGCCTACTTTCAAGCCTGACTGGACCTTCTCCTAACCTTATAATGCGCAAAATTGTATTCCCAGCTTCGCAAGTAAATGAAACCAGGAGTATCAGAACAGCCAAAAAATCAATGTTTTCAGATTTCAATAAAAATTGGGCAAATGTATGTTTTTACACTTATTTTGAGTTTTAAAAGTTTTTATATGGAAATTCACTTCCCTCACGTCAGCGTGCTGCGTGCGAACTCGTTTGTAATTATTCTCACTGAAATCGCTAGGTAATTTTTGTCCTTTAAAATAAAGCTATTAATCAACAAGTACCTGGGGGCCGAGCTTTGCTCGGGGGAAGGCCAGCCAGTTTGTTTATATGACTTGGAGTAATATTTCACCACTTCCCCCTACTAATAATCAGATTTGTATGACTCATTTGCCTCTTTTCTAAATTTTTAAGGTCACTCCAGTTTTTATTTATAGCTCAATGCCCCTTTGATTTATTTTACTACTCTATTTATGTAATATACCTGGGGGGTGAGCTTTGCTCGGGGGAAGGCCAGTCAGTTTGTTCAGATGTCTCGGAGTAATATTTCCCCACGTCCCCTTACTGATAATCAGATTTGTATTATTCATTAGCCTCTTTTCTACATTTTTAAGGTCCCTCCAGTTGTTATTTATAGCTCAATGTCCCTTTGACTTATTTTACTACTCTATATTTGTAATCTTAACTCAAATCTTTTAATCTCTCCTCTCAGGAAACCACATGTTAATAATCATAAACAACATGAGTATTACTTTGACAGTTCTCTGGTTGATTATGAACAGCTGTTACAATTCTTTTGTTTTGATTTGAAACTCCATAAGCCCAATGTTAATTTTTTTAACTTTTAATTTTAGTTTGTTTACATTATTTTATTTTTCCTAGGGATGAGGCCTGTCTAGAACGTATTTTTATCCCAGAAATTAGTTATTTTGTACATTTGAAGGAAATCGTTGGAGCCGTTTTTGAGATCCGTGTCACAAGCAAGCAAGCAAGCAAACCTTACTCATATTAGAGTATAGGATTAATCAATAATCCGTTGAAGATGGACGGGCTTAGAAAGTTAACTTTGGCCTTATGGGGTTTCTTGACTGGTGCGCCCTCTTAAGGGGGCGTTATTACCTACCTTCCTGACAAATGCATATGCTCAATCGGTACAGTAGTTGGCGCGTGATTTATGGGGTCTTCGAAGGCCAGTGGGGCGGACAAACAAACATACATTTCTCGTTATAGAGTATATGATATTCTGGCCTTATACTTTACTAATAGTAACTCAACTCGACCTTTATATATTACCTTCCATATATTCTTATGAACAAAAAACTAACTTTAAGGGCTCCTTGCCATTTAGAATAAACATATTGTAATCTGAAGCTCTTTATGCACAACTACGAATCAAGACAAACATGTTGACTCATTAATCATTGAAATCGGTTCAGCAATAACAACGGAGTTCTCTTACCAAAAATCACCTTAACTTATAATATACGAATCATCTTATTAAAAAAATAATACGATTTTTTTAAACGCACCCCCGATGAAAATATAAGTTTTAAAATTATGATTGATTTGTTATTTGAAAGCCTTGGCTTGTAGATGTGCCTTTTGGGAATTATTTGGGGTATATATTTGTAATGTAGCATTTAACAGCAGTTGTTGATTCTAACAAACAGTACACAAGCAAGATCAGCTCTTTTAAGAAAACCTCTGGAATAGCAACTCGTGTAAACTAATAACAGAGTAGTACCTGGAGGGTCGAGCTTTGCTCGGGGAAGGCCAGTCAGTTTGTTTAGATGACTTGGAGTAATATTCACCACTTCCCCCGACTGATTATCATATTTGTACATCTCATTTGCCTCTTTTCTGAATTTTTAAGGTCACGCCAGTTGTTACTTATACCTCAATGTCCCTTTGATTTATTTCTGATATGACCACTCTAGATATGCAATCTTCACTCATCACTGCTCTCAGGAAACCACATGTTAACAATTATAAACAACACGAGTATTACTGTGACAGTACCCTGGTTGATTATAAACAGCTGTTACAAATCTGTTGTTTTGATTTTAAACTCCATAAGCCCAATGTTAATATTTTTAACTTTTCATTTTAATTTGTTTATATTATTTGATTTTTCTGGGGATGAGACCTGTATGAAACTAATTTTTATCCCAGGAATAAAATGTTATTTCCAACATTTGATGGTAATCCGTTTTTGAGAGCAGAGTTACAAGTACGCACACAAGCCAGAAACTTTAATCATATTCATATTATAGTATAGGATTTGAGCTGGATATTCCCAAAACTGGAAAATATTTGTTCGAACTCGAGCAGCTGGATTTGCTAGTATCATATCATACTAATTTTATATTATATTATAAATTATAAATGTGAAAGTATGGATGTTTGTGCGTAACTCTGAAGTTCCATCACGTGAAAACTACTGAACCGATTGAGCTGAAATTTTGCAGATAGGAACTTGATAGTCCTGAGTAACATGTAGGCATATTAAAGTTGTGAAAATCTTATAGGGCTATGCCCCACGGGGTTTCAAAGTTCCCATGTATTCCTTATGGACATTCATTTTGGTTTGAGCTGATGAAAATACAAACAGCTGATCTTGATTCGTAGTAGTTCCACAGGCTAACCACATAATGCAGCACACAAAACTATCATAGTTTTAGCGAATTTCCCCAATAGGGAAGAAGCTATTACCGTAGTCGGCATGGTAAGACCTAGGCCCGGGAACATGATAACTTTTCCCCAGAGGGAAAACATGAGGTCCCCAGACCCCAAAAACACCATTCGTTCGATACTGTATATACATATATATATATATATATATATATATATATATATATATATATATATATGTATGTGTGTGTGTGTGTGTGTCCGTGAGCACGATAACTCCCGTAAAAATTATCCGATTTTGATGAAATTTGGTATAAACGTGTAAAGCAGCATTTATGACTTTAAGATCGAAAACCAGACATATCGACCTATCCGAAGGGGTATTTTGGGGGGGTTTTGTACCCCAAAAATGTTTTTTTTTGAGTTTTTACATATAATTTTTTTAAAAGTCAAATTTTAGTTTTTCCATTGGAATCACCTTAAAAATACGCACAATTTGGTGTTTTGATCATTGTTCTACGTCAAATGGTTACAGAGATATTGAAAGTGCTAAACACAGTACGTTGCCCAATGTTATTCTTATGGAGGATAAGACAAATTTTATATCTCGCTTATTTATCAACTTATCCTGATGAAATGGATATATTGCTTGGTATATTGCTTGATATCGTTGTGATCTATTGATATTTGCACTAAAAAACATTTTTTGGGCAATAGGCATGCTTTCCCATTGCAGCAAACCTGCGTACTCAGCTCCCATGTTATTCTTATGGAGAATAAGTAACGTGTTATCTCCCTTAATTATGAATATAAATTAATAAAATTTGGTATGTGGCTTTACCTTCTTGAGTTATATTGATATTTGTATAAAACCCAATTTTTTGTGTTCCTTGCTTCAGCAACCCTGCATACTCAGCCGCCATGTTGTTCTTATAGAGAATAATTCAAATGTCATTAATCGTTTATTTATGAATGTATATTGATGAAACTTGGTATGTGGCTTTATGTGGTATTAAGATACATATATATGCATCGGAAATTCGCTGAGTACGCAGGTTTGCTGCTAAGGGGATATTTATAATTAATTCGCGGGACGAAGCCTGCGGGTAATAGCTAGTAACATAATAAATATAAGATAAATGTGTTTACTTTTAACTCCAATACACGGGGTAGTAGTTTTATCAAGTAAATTGTATTCATTATAGCACCCGGGGTTAAAAAAATAATAACACCGTTAGATTGACCTGACTAAATTGTTTTGACTCTTAGTCAAATAATGTTCCAGAAGATGAAATCACAGCTTGCTAGGTGCTGATCGTAAAATGTTCATGGTTATTTGTAGCAATCGTGGAATGCATGAAGGGATCAAGTTGCAAACGGCGTCATGCAAAATCTGCAAGACATATTTCCGAGAAATAATAAACCCGTCAGGGCTCATCAGTGGACAAATGTGAGAGCACCTGCCATGAAATGATTTCTGGCTTTTAATTATTTTGAACGCTCGAAGAACCTGTGGACGATGACGCGACGTCCCGCTCAGACCCGTGGCCTCGGCTACGACACGAGCGATAAGCGACGAGCGACACGACTGATAATTCTCACGTTTCTAGCTGCATAAGATACGATGGGAGTTGAGAGAGGTGGCTACAACATGAGCGAGTTTTATAATGATTGCACTATGTCGCTAACTAGAAAACTATGACAGATACGCTGAAGGAATGTTTAACCATCGAGATCAGTTGAGACCATGTTTGTGGAATGAACTTCACAATGATTACGGAAATTCAACCATGGAAAGGAAGCTTCGGGATGAGGTTGGAGCCACTGGAATTCCTAGGGATGGAATTTCCACTAAAAATATAAGTTTAACAACGCACTACGTCTGATATAACCTGTGAAACTGCGTTCTCGCCACGAGTCCAGTTCGGTATGTCGCTCATTTTTTCGCTTTTATCATAACCACTCAAATCGCCCACAGGTTGCCCAAGGAAAAGGTATTGCTGATCGCTGGTCGCTTATCGCTTTTTGATAACTGATAGCTCATCGTTTGCCGCCGGTCGATTACCGCTTGCCGCTGATAACTGATAGCTTGTTTGTCGCTTTTTTTATCGCTTGTCGTTTATCGCTCATAGCTTATCACTTTTCGTATCATCTAAGAGGGCTAACGAAACTATCCAAATTACTATAAACATATTGAACCAATTTTCAAAACTCCATGACTTTGCATTTTTAGTCTAATTCCACTGGCATAAATATAATATCTTAATGTAAGTAAGTAATGTTGTTTACATATAAACGAACAAGTCGCCAGTATATCAGCACTCAGCGGCACCTGCGCAGCGCGTACACCCAGTAGCGGATATTGTGTGCGCAGCGCGTAGTTTATGTGACCACGCACAATATACGCGGCCGTCACGCGCATGCGGGCGCTCTTGGAACCAGCTACTCGTAATGCGCGTGCTGCTTCCATAAAACTAACTTATCCGCCTAATACATCAGCTTCTACTTGATTTGATGAGTTCTCCTGACCCGATTGAGCGAACAGGTTGTCTATGTTGCTGCGGACAAGTTACGATCTTATAATCTAGAATTTATTGTAAGCAGAAAATTAAATCTCGTGTGTCATCATGAATGTATCACTGAGGTAAACTAGTCTGCAATAAAGTAGAGCTGGTTAAAGTCTAAATGTATGCTTATAGAGAACTGGATAATGAGGGCCTTATATGTGGAATAGTTGGCAACCAACAGCATTCACAAACATTTATATAATGTCAGCGATTGTAATTTATATTCAATGAAGCGTGATGCCAAAGAAAACATATGTAATTTAAACATATCAATCGAGAACTCGAATACTTTGAGACCTCTGTTTTGCAGAAAATAACACATTTCTCCGACTATTTTATTTAACGTCAGATTCATATTGACTTATTTGTATTCGGAAAGCCGTTTAAAACTACGTGAACACACAAGTAATTGTGTTTTTGAATCTCATTGATTTCAATTTATTATTTATTTATTTAGACTTTACCTATCGCTTTTATGTGTATGGGAGGAGTTTCCTTACCTCCAGAAAAGTAGTATAGTTAGTAAACACCTGAAGCGATTCGTCAACTCCAAGTACTCCATGAATTATTTACATTTTATTGTTAGATTTATTACATTTTACTATTCTTTATAAAATGTTGGAGTAAAATGTTGTATGGAAATAAAATTGATTTTGATTTGGTTTGAATTACATTATGGTAAAACTCTGTAAAATAAACGAATGGTTATAATATAGTTACATCGAAAATATATTTTTAATTACAAAATGTAACCATTGACAATTAAATCACAAGCCTTTACATGCATTGACAATAACCCAGTTTCAAATTTGAACAGAAGAATACCAAGTTAAACACTGTCAAATTCAAAATGAAGGTGACGTTAGGTGCAACATGTATGGCTGTGGCTTGAGTTATGTATTAATGCTTCCCGAATTACATTTCTTTATAGATTAAGTAAGGGTAGTCATTCGTAAAGAAAAGAGAGGTAATTGTCTTGCAGTAAAAATAAAAGTTAACTTGCTCTTTCGTTCAGATTGAAGATACCATCGTCATGCATTAGAAGATAATAAACTGACCTTCCTCGGGCATAGCTCTACCCTCCATCAGTAAGTTCACTCGAGTCACTCAACAATTAGCTTTTCTCTCATAAGGCCAATTTTAACTTTCAAAGTCCACCCCTTCTCATCGGATTATCAAAAATCGTTGACTTATAGTTCATTTTAAAGAGCAAAGAAAACCCCACCGATTTAAGTTAGGAGAAGAAGTAAAATAAATGTGTATTCATAAATTGATTTATGAAGAATATTTTAAAATTTTATTCATTGATTGTTTTTTATGATATCGAAACTTCGCTAGATATCACTAGGAATTTCTTTGCTATTTGAAGTAAGCCATAAATCAACGATATCGGATAAACTGGTGGCGTTGAGGAGAAATGGTCTTTAAAAGGTATCATTGGCCTAATGCGAAACACAGTAAGAAACTACTTGGTGTTTTCTAAGTGTTATTTAAGGTCTGACTCATTGGTGATATTAAGCTATTATTTAATATGTTTGGTATTTTTGGTATTCTGTAAAGAATATCTTTATATATAATTCTGTAAGCGAAATTTTTAAGTCAAAACTTTGGGAGTTTGGCATATCGCAGGATGACGGAGACGGCTCAGATTTCAAGTATTTCCAAAAAGTTACCATAAAACGAGAAATTACGTAAAACATCCCCATTAAGAAAAGCATGGGGATTTAAAAACGTCTGCTTTGTTTACATTAAAATATGTTATTAAGGGTGGGCAAAATATGGTTTTCTCGGTAAGGCGAGAATGACGTAACGACAAGATAAAACGGAAGGACCAGAACCACCATATCATCAACCGATTGTTTGTTTATTTTATCGAAAGAACTTTCAATTACGATTGTTATTGTTTTGTGGTGGAAAAGCATAAATGGTGATTCGATTCAAATTCAAGCAGATATAAGTTAAATCAAAAGTTGTGGATACAGTGTTAAATTGGGTCTACAAATGGATTTACGTGAACAAACAACTAGGTTGCAGTTCACGACAAAATTATAGGAACCTAACCTAACCTAACTCCGCAGAGCGCTGTATGGTGGCTGTTCGTTGTGCAGCATATCCTATACTCTAATATGAGTAAGGTTTGCTTGCTTGCTTGCTTGCGACACGGATCTCAAAAACGGCTCCAACGATTTCCTTCAAATGTTCGAAATAACTAATTTCTGGGATAAAAATAAGTTCTAGACAGGCCTCATCCCCAGGAAAAATCAAATAACGTAAAAAAACTAAAATGAAAAGTTAAAAAAATTAACATTGGGCTTATGGAGTTTCAAATCAAAACAAAAGAATTGTAACAGCTGTCCATAATCAACCAGGGAACTGTCAAAGTAATACTCATGTTGTATATGATTATTAACATGTGGTTTCCTGAGAGCAGAGGTTAAAAGATTTGAGTGAAGATTACATAAATAGAGTAGTCAAATAAATCAAAGGGACATTGAGCTATAAATAACAACTGGAGTTTCTTAAAATGTAGAAAAGAGGCAAATGAGTTATACAAATCTGATTATCAGTAGGGGGAAGTGGTGAAATATTACTCCAAGTCATCTAAACAAACTGACTGACCTTCCCCGAGCAAAGCTCAGCCCCCAGGTACTTACAAATAAAGGGATTAGTATAAGCAAATAAAAGTCAAACCTTAAAAAGTAAACAACAAAAGTGAGATTTAACCCCGAACAAATTAAAGTAATCTTTAAATACCCCCGTCGCAGCAAACCTGCATACTCAGCGAATTTCGAATGAACATATAACATAACACATTAAAACACTTCACAGGATTCGTAAGAAATGTATTCACAGACAAGCGATATTTAAAATATTAATTAATCTCCATAAGAATAACATTGGGGATGAGTACGCAGGTTTGCTGCAACAAGGCACACAAAATAATGGGTTTTTATGCAAATACCAATAGATCTCATGTATGTGAAGTCACATACCAAGTTTCATCCATATACATTCATAAATAAGCGATATATAACATTTTAAGTATTTTCCATATGAATAACATGGGGACCGAGTACCTAGGTTTGCTGCTACAGGAACCATAGACGAAAAATAGTTTTTTTGTGCAAACAACAATAAACCACAACCATATGAAGCCATATACCAAATTTCGTCAGTTTATGTTCATAAATAAGCGAGATATACAATTTTTCTTTTTCTCCATAAGAATAACATTAGACAACGTACTGTGTATAGCACTTTCAATATCTCGGTAACCAATTGACGTAGAGCAATGATAAAAATACCAAATTGTTTGTTTTTTTAAGCTCAACCTTATGGTATAAATTAAAATTTGATTTAAATTTAAATTATCTGTGAAAACCCCAAAAAACACATTTTTGGGGTACAAAACCCCCCAAAAACCCCCCTTCGGATGGTGGGATTCATCTGGTTTTCGAACTCGTTCAAATAAATGGTACTTTACATATCTGTACCAAATTTCATTAAGATCGGACCTTTTTTACGAGAGTTATCGTGCTTACGGACACTTATATATATAAATATAAATATATATATATATATATATATATATATATATACACATATATAAAAATTTGAACGAATGGTGTTTTGGCATCTGGGGACCTCAAAACAAAAAGTTATCATGGTCTCGGGCTTAAGTCTTACCATGAGACCTACGGTAATAGCTTCTTCCCTATAGGGGAAATTCGCTAAAAACATTTCAGATTTCAAAAAGAAAACATCAAAAGTGAGAATGAACTCGAGACCGCACGATCGTTGATCTGACGCCGTATCCATTGCGCTACCGAGGCTTGTCGTAGCAATTGAAAGTTACAATTCATCAGGCAGTGAGCAGCGATTATAAGTTTATTCGATAAAACAAACAAACAATCAGTGGATGATTCGGTAGTTCTGGTCGTTCCGTTTCATCTTGTCGTGACGTCATTATCGCCTTACCGAGAATACCATATTTTTCCCACCGTTATTAAGAGTCCACTTTGTTTACGAAATGACATTTGTTCAAATCAGATGAGGCGAAATCAGATTGGAGAAATGTTAGGGGCTTTGGCCGCTTCAAGCCACTAGTTGTATTAATAAAGCACTTATTTCATTTAATTTCACTAAGAAACTCCAAATGTTTCTTGACTGGACCCCCCTCTTAAATTTTATAATTGCAATGTGATTTTACTCTGCCTATCACGATGAGTAAAATATAAGACTACACAAACTGTCCACACAAATAAACCTTCGCTATATCATCCTCACAATGTGTTTGCATCATTTTCATAAACTTTCCTTCGCACTAGGTTTTTAAATTATAAGCACCACTACGGAAAACAGACTATCAGTAATAACCGATTTGAAAATACGACCGGCGCTGAACGTAATGAGATTATTTTCGGACTCTGACTCGACCCGGCTCGCGAAAGCGCCAAACTATATATTTTGGGCTTTTGGGTCAGGGGTGACTAACCCGGCGTTGGAGTTTGGGGCGTTCCTCTTTCATAAATGAAAAAGCCACTGGTGTTAATACATATAAAAACTCAATGGAGGAGGTTCGCATCCATCGGTTGCGTTGGCGATGGCGTAGTTAAGAGTTTGTGGATTGTGGATGCAAAAATGACCCAAAGATCACATTTGGAAATTGCGTTGATTTTTAGAATTGTTGTAAAGTATAAAATAAAATAGGATTTTGCTGTAATATCATTATATTAACAGAATAAGGCGATTTTTGTGCAGAAGATTATGGCCAAACTACTGGGTCGATTTTGATGATTTACGTGTCGTTTGAAAGCCCTTAACGTCTAGATGTGCCTTTTGGGGGTCTCAAGTCAGTGCGTGGAACCAGAAACCCTTGGGAAGTCCTCAAAGTACGGGTTTGGCCCATTTAAATAACATTGGACAGCAAATCAAAATAAAAGAAGCAGAACAGCTGGGATTAAAGATACAAACATATGGTTTGCTACTCTTAATATTTAATTCCGTAAGCGAATCGGTCCCCACGAAATATCTCGAGCTAGGAAGAAGTTAAGTTAGGTTATGACGATTCATTTTAAAGCTTGAGGGCCAAGGACAGTGGAAAAAATATCAGAAATGTCAAAAATTACGTGGACTACGCCCCACCGGACTTCAAAGATCCAAGATTTTCTTATGGAAATATCACTACAGTTTTTTTATTAATAAGCAAAATGAACTAATAATCAGCTGTGATTATCCACTTACACAAAAACCATATGTTGGGGGCTACAGCCCTACGAGCCACTAGTATATTGTTTTAAACAGCTAGTGTGACCTTAACATGATTTAAGACGATAACATACATCTCAAGGTCATCACAAAAAATAAATAATTCAAATTTGTTTTAAATTAATATAAGGTGTTCAAATCTGAGCAGTTATTTTGGTTACCCAGCTCACATCTATCTATCTATCTTCTATATACCTATCTATTTATCAATCTATATCCAATCTATCTTTTATCTATATCTATCTTTTGTATTAATACGCAACACGCAAACTTTGTAAACAATAAGGCTTTTTTTAAGATTTACCCCCACATATTTACACTAACTCGGGCGACTAGGTGTGCAGATGTGTGGCATTAGATTTTCTATTTAGGCCTCAGGGCTCTGCCCCACGGGACTTCCAAGTCCCCATGTTTTTCATGTGGAGGAGAGTTTTATTCTTAATTGATTTTTCTTAATTCAATTCAATTAAACAAACAGCTGTAATAAGGATTATGTCCAACTAGAAGCCACTGTTTTCTTTACTATTTATTATTCTCGCTTCTCAAAACGAGATACGCAAGCTGCTCATCGGAAATCGTAGTATAAGTCATATATTGTGGTGCCATTCCAGAAGTTAGCCGTTCAAGCAGAGGGTCCTACACAAACCCATACATAACTGTGTTGAGGAATGGTTGAGGAAGAGACAGACCGCAGAACGACAATAGAGTGCGGATAGACGCGAGGGCCAGGGGGCGGAGGCCGGGGTCGGAGGGCGCAGGTCGGGGGCACCGATTGTCAGACCCGTCCGTGACCTGTGACCTGTGACCCCCCTACCCCGTCCCCCGCCCGGCCGGCATGGCAGAGCTAGTAGCGCGCACACTGAAACCGAAACCCTCTCGGCGTGAATCCATTTGTCCAGTGTTGTGATTAGATTTTATGGTGTCAAACAACGCTGGCTGCCTTGGATAACACTTTGATAAGGTATTTTTTGATACTTGTAATAATATGATGTTGTATTAGATTCTTATATGCAAAACCGAATTTTCTGTTGGTAGAATAGTGTTTATATATTTTTTCAATGAGATAAAAATTAATTGAAAAGTCAATAATACTATTTACTGACTGACAAACAATGTAAGCGAGTTAGTCAAACGTTTTGTCAATGTTTTAAACATTTGTAACTAAAAGTAACAATCACAGCGGTAGCCTAAGAAGATAGATCAACATGACATACATAATTCTTTAAAAACTCAACCACTTTCAACATTTGTACTGATTGATTTATATACATTAACGGTTACACACACGTATATTTGTATCGTGTGCACCTTTTTAGAAATCGGAAACTAAATGCGCATTACATAAATATACGAAATTCGTTTTAGCGAATTTCCCATATAGGGAAGAAGCTATTACCGTAGTCGGTATGGTAAGAACTAGGCCCGGGACCATGATAACTTTTCGTTTTGAGGTCCCCAGACCCCAAAAACACCATTCGTTCGAAACTGTATATATATATATATATATATATGTGTGTGTGTGTGTGTGTGTCCGTGAGCACGACAACTCTCGTAAAAATGATCCGATTTTGATGAAATTTGGTATAAACGTGTAAAGCAACATTTATGACTTTAAGTTCGAAAACCAGCCAGATCTCTCCATCCGAAGGGGTATTTTGGGGGGTTTTGTACCCAAAAAATGGGTTTTTTGAATTTTTTACATATAATTTTTGAAACAGTCAAAAGTTTACCATTAGTTTTTTACCATTGGATTCCGCTTAAAAAAACACACAATTTGGTATTTTGATCATTCCTCTACGTCAATTGTTTACCGAGATATTGAAAGTGCTAAACACAGTACGTTGTCTAATGTTATTCTTATGGAGGAAAAGAACAATTGTATACCTCGCTTGTATATGAACGTATACTGACGAAACTTGGTATACGGCCTTCATCTGGTTGGGGTCTATTGATATTTGCTCAAAAAAATTTGTTGCCAAAGGCTCCTGTAGCAGCAAACCTGCGTACTCACCCCCATGTTATTCTTATGGAGAATAATTAAATGCTATGTCTCTCTTAATTATGAACATAATGCATAACAAATGGTATACGACTTCACCTAGTTGAGTTATATTGATATTAGCATAAAAAAATATTGTGTTCCTTGTTGCAGCAAACCTGTGTACTCAGCCCCAATGTTATTCTTATGTAGAATAATTAAAATTGTATATATCGCTTATTTGTGAATATATTTTTATGAAACTTGGTAAGTGGCTTTATGTAGTATTAAGACATTTATATTTATATCTCCATTAGAAATTCGCTGAGTATGGAGGTTTGCTGCGACGGGGGTATTTATTTCTGAATAAATTGTAATTATATGGCTGGACATTTCGACTAATAACATCAAATACTTGTATACTTCACTTAAAAGTAACCTTTTTACTATTCATCAACCAGACATGTTCGTTACAGATCAATAAATCTTATTTCTTTAAACAATTTTTATATTAGTGTTACTAAGGTAAATGAAAAAAGTCACAGAGTTAAGCTATTCATTTGGTTATACATTGCGTTTACGAATGTGGTAAATTTACTATCATAAGTTATAAAACAGGAACTAAATTTATAATAATTTTAGGTAAATTGGACAACACCTTTTATGGAATTTAGAAAATAGTCCAGTCAAATTATACATTCCATCCTGCAAAAGGTTGAGTATTTCTGCTTCTGGAAATTTTTTTAAGACTCGAGTGAAGAGTAAAAAACTAAGTTTAAAGAAATCAAAACCAGTTTATTATTTACCACACAACAATTTTAGACATTCTGGTGTATTCAAAAAAACTATTTTCGTCTTCTCTCAATCCGCGAAACAGATTATGGTATTCACCGAATCTGCCTCTTAATTTTTTTATCTTAAGTCTTGTAATTTCTGAACCCGAATTTTTACAGGAATGCGTGTGGTGTCATTTTGTTGCAAAACTAAAGTTCTACAAACGAGTACAGTTTAATCAAAATCGGAGCTGTTTTTGAGAAATCTTGATTTTTCATGTTTTTTGGCGGTTTTTGGGGGATAATTAAAAATAAAAAATGAAAAAATCTCTTGGAGATATCGTGGTTTAGTACCTATACCAAATTTCATAAAAATCAAACCATTGGTTACGGCTCTAGCTCTGTACACATCCATACAGACAGACAGACAGTCAGACAGACAGGCAGGCAGACACACAGACATCACATAAAAATCACTTTTTTGGGTTCAGGGAGCACTAAAACAAATATTTCCACTAACAACTCAAATTCGAAAATTTTGACGAAAACAATACTTTCTCCATATACTATGTATAAGGGGGAGAAAGTAAAAACTAAGTTTTCAGAAATCAAAACCAGTTTATTATTTACCACACAACAATTTTAGACATTCTGGTGTATTCAAAAAAACTATTTTCGTCTTCTCTCAATCCGCGAAACAGATTATGGTATTCACCGAATCTGCCTCTGCACATAATAATAGGATGAACGCCATATTTGTTAGGCTTAGACAATCTACCTAATACTCGCATTGATGCCATTTTCATGACTGATGATGACTGCCACGCTAGCGCGATAAAAAACGCCGCTCGTATCCTGGCCACTCCCGCGTTGTCGCGTCGTCGCTGCTTTGCCGCTCACCGCTCGCTGCTCGTATCCTGGCCACTCCCGCGTTGTCGCGTCGTCGCTGCTTTGCCGCTCACCGCTCGCTGCTCGTATCCTGGCCACTCCCGCGTTGTCGCGTCGTCGCTGCTTTGCCGCTCACCGCTCGCCGCTCGTATCCTGGCCACTCCCGCGTTGTCGCGTCGTCGCTGCTTTGCCGCTCACCGCTCGCCGCTCGTATCCTGGCCACTCCCGCGTTGTCGCGTCGTCGCTGCTTTGCCGCTCACCGCTCGCCGCTCGTATCCTGGCCACTCCCGCGTTGTCGCGTCGTCGCTGCTTTGCCGCTCACCGCTCGCCGCTCGTATCCTGGCCACTCCCGCGTTGTCGCGTCGTCGCTGCTTTGCCGCTCACCGCTCGCCGCTCGTATCCTGGCCACTCCCGCGTTGTCGCGTCGTCGCTGCTTTGCCGCTCACCGCTCGCTGCTCGTATCCTGGCCACTCCCGCGTTGTCGCGTCGCCGCTGCTTTGCCGCTCACCGCTCGCTGCTCGTATCGAGACCGGGGCCGGAGTTCATCACTTAAAACTAATCCTGCAATAATAATCAAAGTCAAACTTAAATTTATTATTATGTCACCAAAAAATATTTCATACTAAATCGTAAGCATGATATCTTTATATATAATTCTGTAAGCGAAATGTTTAAGTCAAAATTGTGGGAGTTTGGCAAATCGCAGGATGATGGAAGATGGCTCAAATTAAAGGTCTTAATCCTAGGGACTCGGGAAAAATAGCAGTATTTATAAAAAGTTACCAGCAAACGAGAAATGACGTAAAACATCCCCCAGAAGAAAAGAATGGGGATTTAAAAACGTCAGCTTTGTTTACATTAAAACATGTGATTAAGTGTCTACTTTGTTTACGAACTGACATGTGTTCAAATCAGATTAGGCGGAGTATTGGAGCCAGGTTAGGGGCTTTAGCCCCTTCAAGCCGCTAGTATTTCTTAATTTTATTGGATTGATATAGATAATATTACTCAGAAATTCAAGGTATCCTTATCTTTCAAATACATATTTTAAATGCTTTTCTCAATGTTAAATACAGTATAACATTATTGGAAATGAATTTATCTAGTCCTATTAATAAAAAGTACCTGGGGGACCGAGCTTTGCTCGGGGGAAGGCCAGTCAGTTTGTTTAGATGACTTGGAGTAATATTTCACCACTTCCCCCTACTGATAATCAGATTTGTATAACTCATTTGTCTCTTTTATACATTTGTAATGTCACTCCAGTTGTTATTTATAGCTCAATGTCCCTTTGATTTATTTTACTACTATATTTATGTAATATTTACTCAAATCTTTTAATCTCTCCTCTCAGGAAACCGTATGTTAATAACCATATACAACATGAGTATTACTTTGACAGTTCCCTGGTGGATTATGAACAGCTGTTACAATTCTTTTGTTTTGATTTGAAACTCCATAAGCCCAATGTTAATTTTTTTAACTTTTCATTTTAGGTTTTTTACATTATTTGATTTTTCCTAGGGATGAGGCCTGCCTAGAACTTATTTTAATCCCAAAAATTAGTTATTTCGAACATTTTAAGGAAATCGTTGGAGCCGTTTTTGAGATCCGTGTCGCAAGCAAGCACGCAAGCAAGCAAGCAAGCAAGCAAACCTTACTCATATTAGAGTATAGGATACCAATGGTTCACAACTGTCATGCTAGATGCAAGATCAATTATGATATTTTAAATGGTTTATTAGCTGATTATGATTGGAAGAATATTTATAGTGAAACAGATTGTTGTCTTGCATTTGCACAGTTTATGAACGCCTTGAATGATGTTATTAGCATTTCTTCTTCATTTTCACAACGGAAACGAAGCGTAAGACTGTTAAAGCCTTGGATGACTGAGACTTTACGCAGGCGAGTGGTTAGAAAAAACTTTTTATCCCATAAATTTTTAAAACAACCAAACAATAAGGCTTTGGAACGGTATTTTAAAAACTATCGTGATACTTTAAATTCTGACTTGAGAGAACAAAAAAAGATTTACTATAACAAATTGTTTCAAGAAAATAAAAATAATGTTAAAATGCAGTGGAATTACGTTGATGAAATAATTGGTTGTGGACGTAGGAAAAACATGAAGGATATTGAAGCAGTAAATTTATGTGTTAATAACCAATCTTTGACAGATCCTACTGATATAGCTAATGCTTTTAGTGCATTTTTCCAAAATGCAGCTCAATCATCAAATATTAAAAGTTCATTGCAGACAGTGGATCGTTATAAGAAATTTTTTCCTGGTCTTTCTTAATTAGATTCATTTTTTATTTTTCCAACGGATAAATTTGAAATTATTAATGTTATTAACAGTTTGAAAAATAATAAGTCTGTAGGTATTGATGGTCTATCAGTTTTCACCTTAAAGTCAATTTCTCCTCATATAGCTGATGTGCTGAGCTATTTATTCAATTTGTCTTTCATACAGGGAGTTGTCCCAAATCCGCTGAAATCGGCTATCATTGTTCCTATTCATAAAAAAGGGGATCGAATTTTGTTGAATAATTATCGTCCAATTTCTTTGTTACCAATTTTTTCTAAAGTATTGGAAAAACTAATGAAATCTTGATTGTTAAACTTTTTAAGCAAACATTCTTTTTTTAGTGAAAATCAGTTTGGTTTCATTTCTGGTAGATCTACTGAAGATGCGCTGATCAAGTTCTGTTCTTTCTTGTACAATGGTATAAACAACAATTTATTTGTAGCTGGCCTCTTCGTTGATATCACCAAAGCATTCGATACTGTAAATCATGATTTACTGTTGCAAAAGATGTGGAATATCGGTATCAGAGGAAATGCTTTCTATTGGTTCAAGAGCTATTTAAGCGACAGAAGTCAAATTGTCAAAATTAAAAACTTGTTTAGTTCACCTGTTAAAGTAACTTGTGGTGTGCCCCAAGGGTCAGTTCTTGGGCCCATCTTATTTTTAATCTATTGTAATGATTTGTGTCAGGGTGTTTTCAATGGCAACTTAACAGCTTTTGCTGACGATACGGCTTTTTCATACGCTGCCTCATCAAAGTTTGATTTATTTTTACAAATTCAGAACGATTTAAATAAGTTAAAGTATTGGTTCGATTCAAATGGTTTTATTCTTAGCTCTAAAACTAAATTTATGACCTTCAGTTTGCGAAATGAAATCACGTTTGACAACCACCTTTTATATAAATGTTCAAACTGCCTAGAAACAGATTCTTTGTGTAATGTTAACTGTCTCAAAATTGAACAGGTATCTGATATGAAGTATTTAGGAGTTACTTACGATTATAAATTAAAATGGGAATTTCATCTGGAAAATCTGAAAAAATCTCTTTTGATGATGGCTAGGAAGATATTTTTATTAAGAACATTTTGTTCGATTGATATTTTTAAAAATGTGTATTTTGGTCTAATAGCTTCTAAAATTCAATATGGAATAGTGTGCTGGGGCTATACTTATTCAAATTTATTAAAACCAGTTGTAAATATACAAAAGAGAATTGTTCGATGCATGCTAAAAAAACTATGATGGAACCTTCTTTTCCTCTTTTTAAATCGTTAAACATCCTCCCCTTAAAACACTTATACGTTTTTAGAATAGTAAGCACTTTTTTTATTAAATCTCAAAAATGGATTTCAATTGAAAGAGGTTATGAATTAAGGCACCAACGATCGAACTCATTCTTTATACCATTGCCTAGGTTAGAATTTTCTAGACATTCTTTTGAATACATTGATCCAACTTTGTTCAGTAAAATACCAAATCACATAAGGAATTGTTTTAGTTTAAAGAAGTTTCAAAGATTAATAATTATTTGGCTATTTGATATTCCAGATATAAATATTCTTTTTGAATTCAATGTTTGAGTATAGCGCTTTGGCCAGGTAAAGTTAGTTTGTTAAAATTGTTCGGTATTATGTCATTATGCCTGATACTGTTTATTATTTGTACGATATATGTTTCTTTATTACGATAGTTAGCACTTTTTATTTATTGTCATTACTGTTACTTTGTTAATTCAGTTTTTGTAATGCACCGGCCTGCATCCCTTTCTTATTAAAATGATGGTCACCCCGACACAGGTTCGCCTTTGGGGGACCTAATTTCTGTTTAGGTACTTTGTTTACTTATTAACTAGCACTTAATTATCTTTGTTTTGTTAGGTTAAGACTCTATGTTGAATCATTTTGTTGTTTATTGATTTGTTATTTATTTATGTAATAAGTGAATTCAATGTTATGTTATGTACTTGAATAGAAATAAATACTTTCTTTCTTTCTTTCTTTCATGCAGCAACAAATTTATCGAATTGTCAATATCTTATTAGTGAATTTCCTTTGGAAAGTGAACTATTAGAATGACCCGCACGGTGAAACTTAAGCCCGGGACCACCATAGAAGTTCCTAACGTGACCCCTTGAACACGTTTTGGGGGGTCGTTCAAAATTTTATATATATATGTGTGTGTTTGCACTCTAGCGATCGCATTTTTTGTCCGATTTACTTCAAATTTGGTAGGGACATTCCTTTCTGTAATCAGTTGGACAAGTTCGTTGGGCAAAACGATCGGAAAACTCTAAACCCCTTTTTTGGGGATTAATCTTTCAAATTTTGGGTTTTTCGGCCCAAAAAGGGTCATAAAAGCCCCAGATGTAACATCAATGCATGTAAAAAGATGGGAATTAGTGAGGCGAAAGTTTTAAGCCCTCTCTCGTCATTCTATCATACATATCTACCGAGTTATTAAAGAAAATGTATATCGACTAAACACAGTACGTTGTCTTATGGGGATTTTACAGTAGAAAAGCCTGTTATTCCTTTGTTGGAGTACTTTTATCATCCCCAGCAACCTCAGCCTACTTTAAAGCCTGGCTGGACCTTCGCCTAACCTTATAATGCGCAAAATTGTATTCCCAGCATTGCAGGTAAATAGAACCAGGAGCATCAGAACAGCCAAAAATCAATATTTTCAGATTTGAATAAAAATTGGAATAATTGTATATTTTTAACTGATTTTGAGTTGTTATAGTTTTTTTATGTGGAAATTCACTTCCCTCACGTCAGCGTGCTGCGTGCGAACTCGTTTACATTTATACCAGAACACTGATAAGATTCACTTCTTGACTTCGCAAAATATTATTATACCTACCACACTCTAAAGGCTAGCCGACACTTTAGAATGTGACCTCTTTGATGAGCGATTCTTTATAAAATATTCAAATTGTACAGTTTCGCAGCATTACAACTCCGGCTCTCACAGCCGAGCGGAAGTTTTCCCCCATTATCATGAGGGCTACACACCACACGCGTGTAGAGCGTGCGTGTGTGTGTGATAATGTGGGGGCCTGGGTCTCAACGCGTGGTTCTGCACCTCAATTAGCACCACCTCTGTAATTAACAGTCATTCGGATTGTTCCCGCTCTCCTTTCAGCACCTTTATTACATATTCGGATTAATTTTGCAACCTAATCAACAGTGTTACTCGCGTTCTCGTAACAATTGGAGAATAAAAGGTTCAGTGTGCGAATGATAAATGACATGGGAATCAGAAGTTTGATAGGTTTAAAAATCTAATATTACGGGGTTCAGGATTGAAAGATTTTGCATACCTGTTTTTTCTCGTAGGAACAATAATGCCAATTAATTTCCTTAGATCTTTGACGAATATTAGATCTTATGGTGGTTGCGGTCTCTTAAGTTTTAGTAGGTGTAGGCCTACTGTTTACTGGATAATAAACCGACTATCCGACGACCCGCAAGGACAAGGTTTCTAATGGAGATTTCACAGGTATGTAGCCAGATGTTTTGAACATTTTATATTATAATAATCAGCTGTTTAAAAAAATAATATTTCCATAAGAATATCCATTGAGCTTCTAAAGCCTCTCGGGCGGGGCCCTGTTGGTAGATGTTTTCCAACCCCATAAAAGTCACATCTTGAGAATAAGAGCTTTTGATTGATACCAAAACATGCCTTAGTAATCCAAGAGTCCGAAAATTGCTGAACTTCAAGACACATTTTCAATAATATAGGCGGAATACTAATGTTTGAAATTCATACGTGATTATCTATAACTTAAAATATTGGAAACAGCTGATTATCTTTATGAAAATAAAAAACCTACTTGAATGGCAACTCTCATAATGGAAAATAAAAACTACTTGAATGGCAATCAGACTCTTTTTTTCAACAGGCGAGTGAGCGTAGCGAACGAGCTTATCCGGGAGGCGAGTGAGCGAAGCGAACGAGCTCATATTGAAAATGAACGAGTATTTGACATAAAACAAATTCAATGCCTCTTCTGCGGCAGCAACGCCGGGTAACAGCTAGTATTACACAAATATTACTAACAATTACAGCTGATCATTAGTTCGTTTTGAAAAATAAGGACAACTGACAAAACCGGACTCCGTGGAATTCGATCTTCCCCTTCTAATGTTCCCATGAGTCCTCCAAGTTCCCGCATTGGAAAACCCCGCGTGAAAAAAGTTTGACACTTCCTACACAGTTGTTGTTGTTGTCGTTGTTACTGCTGCTGCTGTAATCCAAATGGTCGGTAACGTACCCAACCGCTACTCGCAGTAAGACCTGCCCATACTAACGACCCCGTACTACATCAGCCCGACCGTCCAGTTAGCCCCTTGGTTTACAACACATCCCAACCACGCCCTCCGTTTTGAAAGTACCCCATAAAATATCCTCTTTATACTTTCACTCAGCAGAAGTTAGGATTTCGTAAACACGAGCAGTGTCCAGCCACTGGGCGGCGGTCGTATATTCGGGAGCATAGCGCGAGTGTACGCCCTCATAAACTGCGAGACGGGCGCCCGAAACGGTGCGAAGGGACACGGGGATATGACGAGTGGGAGGCGTTCTGAGGCGAGACATAACGGGGCATTGGTGGTAGAAACGGTATCATCTGGTTGAAAGAAGATTGAGAATTGAGTAGTTAGTGACTCGATATACACTCTGTCAGTTGATACAGTCAAAGAAATCAGATATCATATATAAGAGAGAATATCACACACGGAAAACACCATGGCATAAGGAAACAGTTGTGATTTATTTTATCGTGCCTCGCTATTAGTTTTTTAGTGAATTTCCTATGGAAAGTGAACTATTAGCATGACTCGCACGGTGAAACTTAAGCCCGGGACCACCATAGAAGTTCCTAACGTGACCCCCTGAACATGTTTTGGCGGGTCATTCAACATTGTATATATATATATATATATAAATATGTATTTATATATATGTATATATATATATGTATATATATATGTATATATATATGTATATATATATGTGTATATATATATATATATGTATATATAGACATATATATGTGTTTACACTCTATCGGTCGCATTTTTTGTCCGATTAACTTCAAATTTGGTAGGGACGTTCCTTTCTGTAATCAGTTGGACAAGTTCGTTGGAAAAAACAATCGGAAAACTCCAACCCCCTTTTTTGGGGATTAATCTTTCAAATTTCGAGTTTTTGGGCCCAAAAAGGGTCAGAAAAGCCCCGGATGTAAAGTTAATGATGTAAAAAGATGGAAATTAGTAAGGCGAAAGTTTTAAGCCCTCTCTCGTCATTCTAGCATAAATATTTACCTAGTTATTAAAGAAAATGTGTTTCGACTAAACACAGTACGTTGTCATATGGGGTTTTTACACTAGCAAAGCCTGCTACTCCTTTGTTAGAGTGCTTTTATCATCCCCAGCAATCTCACGCCTACTTTCAAGCCTGACTGGACCTTCTTCTAACATTATAATGCGCAAAATTGTATTCCCAGCTTTGCAGGTAAATGAAACCAGGAGCATCAGAACAGCAAAAAAATATTTTTCTGATTTCATGTTTGTACACTGATTTTGAGTTTTAAAAGTTTTTATGTGGAAATTCACTTCCCTCACGTCAGCGTGCTGCGTGCGAACTCGTTTAAAAGGTTAGTACCTTTTTCACCCGTCCATAAATACTAAATCTGAACGTGTATTCGGCAAAGCAAGAGGCGAGCAGTTGTACATTACGAGCTGTGCGATATTGATGGATAAAGCTACTACAATACTGGGATTCGAACCTGCCAAAAGTCACTCTGTCACTGCCTTGGTTACAAATTGCGTTAACAAATTCGATTTCGATAAATTTGAACTTTTCATGTTTTTATCGGTTTTGGGGGTGTAATTATTGTAATTATTATTAAAATTTAAAAAGAAAGAAACGTCTGGAGATACCTATGTTTAGTACCTGCATACCAATCTTGATCAAAATCAGGCCATAGGTGTGGTCTCTACTATAGGTGTGTGTAAACAGACAAATTGAAATCACCTCAAAAATCGAATTTTTGGGTTCAAGTGCACCGAAACGAATGTTTCCACCAGAAACTTAAATTCAAAATTTGTTTACAAAAACAATACTTACTCCAAACGGGGGGGGGGGGGGGGGGTAATAGTTATCTTGATAAATCTTTTGACATCTCAGGAGCAACCACAGTTCGCAGATCCTACTTGCCTAAAGCCGGTCTCCCGCGGGTGCTTGGCTGTCCAGCTGTCGACCCTATCGCAGAACGCTCGATCACCGATGGCCTAGTAAAGGTCGAATGCCAATTACAATTAATTGGTCGCGGTGCGATATAATATACAGACAATGAGTGGCGCAAGCGCTGCCACGGCGAATGTGGAGCAGATCCGTATCGGCCAGCTGGGACTAATAGTCACCGCTTCCTTGAGGGGAAATTAAGAACCGCCGGGCATTCCTGAGGTATTGTTCTTCTGGTTATCACCTATTACAACACGAGTACTGCTCATCCATATGGGAATGGGTCAGCAGTGAACTCTGGCTGTGTGGTCTGTAAGATCTGCTTTGGACCACAAACATAATTTTATTGGGCACTACCCACCGTCAGGTTATGCGGGGTTAGCCTTTTTATTGTGAGGATGTTGAAGAACAAATTCTCTTATAATCCTATACTCTAATATGAGTAAGGTTTGCTTGCTTGCTTGCTTGCTTGCTTGCTTGCTTGCTTGCTTGCGACACTGATCTCAAAAACGGCTCCAAAGATTTCCTTAAAATGTTGGAAATAACTAATTTCTGGGATAAAAATAAGTTCTAAACAGGCCTCATCCCCAGGAAAAATCAAATAATGTAAAAAAACTAAAATGAAAAGTTAAAAAAATTAACATTGGGCTTATGGAGTTTCAAATCAAAACAAAAGAATTGTAACAGCTGTTCATAATCAACCAGGGAACTGTCAAAGTAATACTCATGTTGTTTTTGATTATTAACATGTGGTTTCCTGAGAGCAGAGATTAAAAGATTTGAGTGAAGATTACATATATAGAGTAGTAAATAAATCAAAGGGACATTGAGCTATAAATAACAACTGGAGTGGCCTTAAAAATGTAGAAAAGAGGCAAGTGAGATACAACTCTGATTATCAGTAGGGGGAAGTGGTGAAATATACTCCAAGTTATCTAAACAAACTGACTAGCCTTACCCCGAGCAAAGCTCGGCCCCCCAGGTACTTAAATTAAAAACGCTGACACAAAATTTAAGCAAGCACAACGAAGTGGCACATAAATCATCCGACGTTTCGGAAAACCTTAAAAACCTTTTTCCGACACGAGTCGATAGTCGGCAGTGGTGTTTAGGTATACTCGGCACGAATACAAAAAAAATTCCCCCGTCGCAGCAAACCTGCGTACTCAGCGAATTTACAACGCATGCACATGTTTTTCACTACCACATAAAGCCACTAACCAAGTTTCATCAAAATACATAAATAAATAATTGATCTATAGCATTTTATTTATTCTCCATAAGAATAACATTAGGGCTGAGTACGCAGGTTTGCTGCAAAAAGAAAAAGAAGAAATGTGTTGTTGTACGATTATAATTATAACTCAATCAGGTGAAGCTACAAACTAAGTTTGATTAATTTATGTTCATAATTAAGGGAGATATAAAACTTTACTTATTCTCCATAAGAATAACATTAGGGTTGAGTATGCAAGTTTGCTGCTATGGGGATAATCGACAAAAAATATTTTTTTGTTCAGATATAAGAAGCAGAACTTCTTGAAGCCACATACCAAGTTTCATCGATATACATTCATAAATAATCAAGATATCAAATTTTATTTATTCTCCATAAGGATAACATTGGACAACGTACTGTGTTTAGAACTTTGAATATTTCTGCAACGGTTGGACGTAGAATCACAATTGAAACGCCAAAATGATTGATTTGTAGAGCTTAACTGATTGGTAATACAATACCTGCGTCGGTATTATATTTGACGAAACTTATCAAAACTTATCTTCATATCTACGATGACACAGAAAAGGCTAAATGCTTTGGCAATTTTATCCATAGAGAATGATGTTGCAAAAAAGTTGGACTTTAAAGACATTTTATAATAACTTCTTTTGCAAAAGCCAAGGCAAGGAAGATAAAAAAAATAATCCTTTGGGGGTTTAAAGTATTGACAAATCAGACTGATTATTTTTTAGTTGTTCGTAAAATCAAAAGTTTTGTTAACATAAGTTTTGTTTGTTATATTTCCTACATAATTTGTAACTTTTTTTGTAAATATAAACACAAAAAAAAAATACTAGTTGTCTTGTTGCTCGAATCCGAGCAAGTTTGTACCCAACGAAAGGTGTCTTCGGTTGTAAACAAACATGACAAACCATCTGATATTAAAACGGATGATAACAACGTACTTTCAATCAACATGTAGTTTAGATTTCCACCGTAGGATAGCACCACTGTTCCGAAAATTCAGCCCTTTACTTTATTTAAGTGATGCCCTTTCTTAAAATTATGAGACGTATTGGCAAATCTACGGAAAAATACCTTTAATTTGGCACCTCAAACGGTAAAATCCGTCCAGCCGTTATCGAGTTATGACTGTGAAGAAAAAACCCCTAGCGTATTAATAAATAGATATGTGTTGTGTTTCTAAATGAATTCTTATAAAAATATGTAGAAATACCCTTATTGGGGGGAGAGATAAAATCTCACTCTAGGCACCTATTAACCTTGGGGCGGCCCTGAACTATCAGCACTGCCAGTGTGGCATATAACAGCTTAACTAGGAACTCGTTGCTTGTAACTGTAATTGTCAAGCCTATATTTTATTGTGTACAAAGACTTATGTAAAGTAGTGTAAAAAACTAATTTATAAAATAACATTAGTTTTAGCGAATTTCCCCTATAGGGAAGAAGCTATTACCGTAGGTCTTATGGTAAGACTTAAGCCCGAGACCATGACAATTTTTTGTTTTGAGGTCCCCAGATGACAAAAACACTGTTCGTTCAAATGTGTATATATATATATATGTGTGTGTATATATATGTGTGTGTGTGTGTGTGTGTGTGTGTGTGTGTGTGTGTGTGTGTGTGTGTGTGCATGTGTGTGTGTGTGTGTGTGTCGGTGAATGCGATATTTTGAGTATAAAGTCCGATTTCGATTAAATTTGGCTCAAATGTGTAAAATGGCATTCATGACTTTAAGTTCGAAAACCAGAAAAATCGGACCATAGGAAGGGGGGTTTATGGGGGTTTTAAATTTTCCAAAAATCATTTTTTTGCATTTTACACCCTAAAATTTTTTAAAAGCTTAATTTTGGTTTTGAACATGTTGTAGAGCTTAAAAAAACAAATAATATAATATATTGAATTATTAACCTAGGTTACGTGGTTGCGGAGAAAATCCAAAAAACCTACTCATAAAATCTTCCATGTTAATCTTATGGGAAAAAGGTTTTTGGCTTTTCTTAAGGTTATTTTAATGTAACAGTTCCACAAAACAATCATTTTGGTTTTTAAATTGTGATTCTACGCCCAACCGTTGCTGAGATATTCAAAGTGCTAAACACAGTACGTTGTCCAATGTTATCCTTATGGAGAATAAATAAAATTTGATATCTCGATTATTTATGAATGTATGTTGATGAAACTTGGTATGTGGCTTCACGTAGTACTGGTGTATTGATATTTGCACAACAACTTGATTTTTTGTTGATTATTCCCGTAGTTGCAAACCTGCGTACTCAGCCCCCATGTTATTCTTATGGGGAATAAGTAAAATGTAATGACTCCCTTAATTATGAACATAAATTAATAAAACTTGGTATGTAGCTTCACTTGGTTGAGTTATATTGATAATTGCATAAAAACCCATTTTTTCCCTTGTTGCAGCAAACCTGCTTACTCAGCCCCCATGTTATTTTTATGGAGAATAACTAAAATGTTATATAGTGGTTATTTATGATTGAATATTTATGAAACTTGGTATGTGGCTTCGCCTAGTTAAATTATATTTATATTTGCATAAAAACCAATTGTTTGTGTTCCTTGTTTCACCAAACCTACGTACTCATTACCAATGTTATTCTTATGGAGAATAATTAAAATCGCTTATATGTGAATATATTTTTATGAAACTTGGTATGCGGCTTTATGTGGTATTAAGACAAATATTATGCACTGGAAATTCCCTGAGTACGCAGGTTTGCTGCGACGGAGGTATTTAGTTTTTTACCATTAAACACAACTGATAAAACTTGAACTGACGGTCAGAGGCTAGCCGCTACAAGCCATTAGTTGTTACACAAGTTGAGTTAGCTTGATAATAAAGGAGAGTATGTTTAATGGCGTGAACCGATAATAAAGGGTGTCAAAAAGAATTACACCTGTAGTCTTGCACGTAGGTAGTGGATAGCAGTGGCCTGGATATCAGGATATGCTACGTGGGCAACTGCCACCGCGTCGGTGTTATGGCTTATCTGGTGGTGTTGTAATGTATACACTACCGTGCACTGCTGGCCACCACTGCTGTAGTGGCACGCCTGCGGGGAGAGATAACCAACATACAAGGGCACGGGGGCCGAGCTTCGCTCATAGAACATACACACCACTAACTACAACATTTCCAAGAGTGCGGTCGCACTAGGGATTGTTAGTGATAAGTAACAAACTGAAAGTTAAACATTACAAAGTACAACAGTTGGGTTGAAACTGATTAAAAAACTAAAACAAAACAAAATATTTGAAGATTTGTAAAAGTAATCTTAATATTTTATTCCGTAGGCGAATCGGTCCCCACGAAATATCTCAAGCTAGGAAGAAGTTAAGTTAGGTTATTGACGGTTCATTTTAAAGCTCGAGGGCTAAGGACGGTGGGAAAAATATCAGAAGTGTCAAAAATTACGAGGGCTACGCCCCATTGGACTTCAAAGATCCAATTATTTTCTTATGGAAATATCACTACAGTGTTTTTATTAATAAGCAAAATGAACTAATGATCAGCTGTGATTATTCACTTACACAAAAACCATATGTTAGGGGGCCCTGTAAGCCACTAGTCTATCTATATTATTAAAAGAATTTCTCGATTTTTCTTCGCAGCATATCGACCCCTGAGAATTTATTTTTCTATACATATTTGGTATCAAATTAAAGCTACTTCTCTCTAGATGTGCCTTTTTCGGGTTTCGAAAATATCCCATGAAAAGCCTTCGTCCAGGAGGCTTTTGAAATTTCAGCGAATGTGCTACTATCTGTTGTTAAACCTGAGAACTTTTTCCAATTTGCATTTGCTTATAACAAATCATATGGTGATGATTTGAACGAGTTCTTAAGTTTGACCGCAGAATACAGCACTTGCATTTATTAGTGAATTTCCTTTGGAAAGTGAACTATTAGCATGACCCGCACGGTGAAACTTAAGCCCGGGACCACCATAGAAGTTCCTAACGTGACCCCCTAAACACGTTTTGGGGTGTCGTTCAAAATTTTATATATATATATATATATATATAAACATATATATATATATATGTGTGTTTGCACTCTAGCGGTCGCATTTTTTGTCCGATCTACTTTAAATTTGGTAGGGACGTTCCTTTCTGTAATCAGTTGGACAAGTTCGTTGGGAAAAACAATCGGACAACTCTAAACCCCTTTTTTGGGATTAATCTTTCAAATTTTGAGTTTTTGGGCCCAAAAAGGGTGAGAAAAGCCCCGTATGTAAAATGAATGCATGTAAAAAGATGGGAATTGGAGAGGCAAAAGTTTTAAGCCCTCTCTCGTCATTCTAGCATAAATATTTACCGAGTTATTAAAGAAAATGTGTATCGACCAAACACAGTACGTTGTCTTATGGGGATTTTACATTAGAAAAGCCTGTTATTCATTTGTTGGTGTACTTTTATCATCCCCAACAACCTCACGCCTACTTTAAAGCCTGACTGGACCTTCTCCTAACCTTATAATGCGCAAAATTGTATTCCCAGCATTGCAGGTAAATAGAACCAGGAGCATCAGAACAGCCAAAAAATCAATGTTTTCAGATTTGAATAAAATTTGGAATAAATGTATGTTTTTAACTGATTTTGAGTTTTTATAGTTTTTTATATGGAAATTCACTTCCGTCACGTCAGCGTGCTGCGTGCGAACTCGTTTTTTTGATGAAACTGGTTTTTTCTTTAAAGTTATAAGTAAGTTTATTTTCAAATAGGCTAATTCATTTAATTTCTTGAGGTCTAGATTTTTGGAGGAAAAAATAATTCAATTTTGACCACGAAGAAAAGTACCACTCATGTAAATCTGGGACATAGCAAGTTTGATTTTAAATGATTTGCGGTCTCTTATATGGTAGGCGTTTGAAATCTTTTATTTTATAATCAGATGGAAGAGTTTTCCCCCGAATACATAGGGTACAGAATTTACAATAAAATGTAAAGTAAAAAGTTGTAATTTTATTTGTTCATAGTTTATCTAGAAAATTTTAATATGTTTTTAAACTTGAAACTAAAATAGAATGTGTTTAAATTTTATTTCATAATCTTTGAAACGACAGTCATTTTTGTAATATTTTTTATACGTTTTACCATATGTAAAATACCTTAACATCAATGATTTTCCCGTCATTTATCAGTTTATTATGCAAATTTTAGACATTTCATATAAGACAATGAAGTGAAGTGAATGAGTGACGTGTTCAACAACTTTGTGTGTTCTAACTTTTCAAATATTTTATCATGAATTATATACTTCGACATCAGTGTTTTTCTGGTTTCACATATATAAATAAAAATCATTTTGTATCTAATATGTATTGAACTATACTCAGAGCGTTTCGTGCTATTTTTCGGACAAATGACTGATTTACTACTTTTAGGTTCAACCAGGTATGGTTCCTCAAAAGTTCAAAAAGATAAGTCACGAAGTGACGCTGGCTGCTAGTATCTATGTTATTAAAATAATTTCTCGATTTTTCTTCGCAGCATATCGACCCCTAGAAATTTTTTTTGTATACGAATTTGGTATCAAATTAAAGCTATTTCTCTCTAGATGTGCCTTTTTCGGGTTTGGAAAATATCCAATGAAAAGCCTTCGTCCAGGAGGCTTTTGAAATTCCAGCGAATGTGCTACTATCTGTTGTTAAACCTGTGAACTTTTTCCAATCCACATTTGTTTATAACAAAACATATGGTGATGACTTGATCGAGTTCTTAAGTTTGATCACAGAATACAGCACTTGCATTTATTTATTTTATGAACCTAGTCTATTTTTAAAACGCTATTTTTGGAATGCGTGTAATCAAAAAGGATTTGGATTCCGCCAAATTTGAAGGTGTCGCGACAAAACCCTGACATCAAAATGTTCGTTGAGATTCTTAGATGTGCAAAAATTCCCAAAATGTCCAAAGTTCCTTAGAAATCTTCGTCCCGTTAGCCTTAAGGTTTCAATGTTTTCGTGGAAGACGATGTTTTTATTTGGACAGGTCATTATGCAAACATGTATATCTTTACATATTACTAGCTGTTACCTCCAATGAAGTATAACTGGATAGCGCTCTCAATGGACGAAACCCGTGCCGGTCCCCCCGAGGCCGCTGGGTGGCAAGAAGGCCCGAGCCGGCCGCCGCGCCGTGTAAACTTAAGTTATACCTCGCTGTGACTCTATACAAACACTCTAATATATTAAATGCTATAAAAATGTAAATATTACATACTGTATATTATAATTAAATAAATATTATTGCTTAAATTAAATAAGAATATTGCTTTTTCTTTATAAGAAATTAGGCTTCACCGGGATTTTTTCGAATTTTGAGAAAAATTTGATTTACGTTTCCCCGGCATTATTATAATACAGTTACCTTCGTGGTTAGTCATCCAAAAAAAGTGTAAACCAAAATATAAACAAATAAATAAACTCAAAATGATTTAGAATCCCTCAAAGTAACGAAACACTCTATCTTGGTCTCCATCTAGACAAGCGATTAGCATGGAAGACACACGTAACAAAAAATATAACTGCTCTCAAATCAAGAGCTAAGCAACTTTATCGACTACTCAATTTCAATTCAAAATTACCTACTAAATCAAAATTACTATTGTACAAAACTCTTCTAAAACCAATATGGGCTTATGGTATTCAAATTTTTGGTTCAGCATAATTTTGTCACTTAAAGAAAATTCAAACCTTTCAATCTAAAATGCTTCGCTTTATTTCTGGTGTTCCCTACTATGTAAGTAACAAGACACTTCATACAGACTTTAAATTGAAATTTGTTCACGAAACAGCAAAAGAATGCTATCAACTATTCTTCAACAAACTTGATGGTCACTCAAATCCTTTGATTCAAGAACTCCACACACCGACACTTCCTGACATCCTTCAGAGAAGATTAAAAAGAAACTGGAGCCGAGATCTTCTAAGATGACTGTAGGCACAGAAGAGCAAAACAATACGTGTCAGAAGAAACCTTTGAAAATCAGTTCAAAAAAGGAAGACTACTGAGCCTACTTTTTAATATTATTTGTTCATGTTTTTGTTAGAATAATTATTAGCACACTTGCTCGTTGTATGTAATTTTACAGTTGCAAATAAAGAATGAAAGAAAAAAAATTTTAAAAAAATCCTCAAACACAGAACACCTGTTTTAGTTATCATCCGATCAAGTAAATGTTAGTGCCCATACGATTAACATGGGAAGTTCAGCGGCCACCGGGCCCTAAAGTAAGCCCTAAAGTAATTTTAAAACGTGAATTGCCCTATTGTTACTTCAGGGTAATAGCTATCTTCCTACCAAATATCAGCTCAATCGGTTAAGTAGTTAGAGCGTAAATGAGCCACAAATAAACAAACGCACACGTTTCAGCTTTATACAATATAAGCTGTCTCCGCAGGCTACGTCCCGCAAATAATTTTTAAAAACTATGACAGTTGTGTGTGCTGCATTCTGTGGTTAGCCCGTGGAAATACTACAAATCAAGATCAGCTTTCTGTATTTTCATTAGCTCAATCAAAAATGAATGTCCATAAGAAATAGATGGGAACTTTGTCGGGATCTCTGGTGGAGCCCTAAGGGCAGATCAGAATGAAAATGATTTAGTTTTCCTATTTTATGCCTAAAGAATCAGTATAAAAAATTTCAGCTCTCTACCTACATGGGCAGGTGGAGAAATTAGTGATGAGTGAGTCAGTCAGCCAGAGCTTCGTCTTTTATAGATCTAGATTATTATGATTTATCAAGTGTATTTTTGTCGGAAGGCCACTTCTGCCTTATTACTTCATCAAAATCAACGATTGAAGCGTCATGTTGAACCTTAACAGTTAAATGCGAAAAATATTCAAAAAAATCACAAATCATAAAAATGATTATTTAAAGGATGATTCTTACTTATTTATTTGTCAAAGTACTGGTGGTACATCTTACAGTATCAAGTTAACTAAGATAATACATGTGTTTTAAGTTGCAATGCTCTATCTGCGAATAGTCAGGTCTAGCAGTAATTATAGATGCCTTGTGTTCTAGCACAGAAAACTATATAGTCCAGTCGGTTATGTATACATTAGTTCTAGTGTATATTTGTTATAAGTTCATCAGTTTCTCAACAGATTACAGCAGAAACCAATGTTTTCTATAATAGTCAGGCCTAATAACAACAATAATGGTACTTAAAATCGGTCTATAGAACATAAATATGAAACTACAGAAAGCATGATAATAAGTATAACTAAATAAACGATTACATTGCATAAGACCAATGTGAGATATTACACTAACCATTGAAATCAATATTTCAAACATTATCTTTTTAAGTTTCCTCTTTGACCTTCCGGAAGTATTTTATCTAAGCTGTAACTTATGCAAAAGGTCAATGATGCTTACTTTAATGCTTTCCTTGACCTGGGCTTCAAGTATTTCCCATATCATGTAATTGATGTTTGTTTTAAAATATACATGAAGGAATTATCTGCCAAATAGATAAATGTATGTTTTCTGGTTTAAGAGTTAAATCAGTGTTGTTAGAGCCTTATACCAAGATGGAACAATTTTTACACAGGGATTTCCTCGGTACCCAACAGGGGAGTCTATGTTACCAAATTGTGATATTAAAAACAAGTTCTGATCTTTAACTACAATTTACAAGGTTATGCATATCGAGTTCATATTATCACGCCTAAGCAGATAAAAAACCTGTGTTTAATTCCAAACTTCCAAACTGTTACTTAAGTGTATTTCCAACAACTCTAGATCCAAAAAAAATCATATTTCATTTATTCCAAGACAAAACAAAAAAACAAATAATTCAATTTAAAAATAAACGTAATTTGAAAGTATGTTTACAACAATACTGAGTAAGTTGGAATTCATTTTTAATT
This sequence comes from Allygus modestus, assembly GCA_963675035.1. Classification (NCBI taxonomy): domain Eukaryota; kingdom Metazoa; phylum Arthropoda; class Insecta; order Hemiptera; family Cicadellidae; genus Allygus; species Allygus modestus. Next base: position 14,580,213 of record OY776115.1, read on the forward strand.
TTGGAGGCATTACACCTAAACAGTTTGCAATTTTTCCACCAATGGGGAAGATGGGCATTTTAAATAAATGCAATTTAAATTCAACTAAAATATATTTAATTGAAATTCAACCTAAATTTCTTGTAGAGTACGCAAAAGCTAACAATCAATCACTTGTTCAACCTGCAAGTATCAGGCAGGGAACAAATAAAAATAAACCACTGGAACAATAGAAAGTTCCGGCGTGGGGTCAACACCACGGTGATAAAATACAAACCAATTCCCAGTTAACTCACCCGTTCCTACTTTAGTAGCCATAATGTCATTTCAAAGGTCCGAACAAAACATCTTGCCCAGTCGTAAAAGTGAGTACAGCCAGTTAACGGGGAGACGCAGTAACGCGCTCAAAATATTAGGAAGTTAGGCCTAGTCCGGCCTGTTATTAGGGGGAATATACCCGACTAATGTGGGGTGCCTCAGGGCTCAGCGCTGGAGCCCGTATTGTTTCCCGATCTTGGCCCCCGCTATACCGATAAATTTGACATCCTCTTCGGCGCCGACTCCCAGCCCGGCGTCCGCGGAGGTGTCGGACGTTACGTGATTTGGGTGCCGAGGTCGCCCGGGGGAAGATGTTATCTGGAGGGAATGACGGCCTATTCGCTTACAACGGAAAGAAGGTTTATTTTTCAGTTTTTGCTAAATTGTTAATTTTGTCTCCGGTATTTGATCAAATGGTTTCCAATTGAGTATGTTTCATAACTATATGTTTCAAACTATGCTTACTAATTCAAAGAAAGAAATGATACACCTGAATTGAGTTAGTTTATCTTTTCTAAGATGGTTTCACCGGAATGTTACGTTGAAAAATTATTAAGTGGAAAGACACCCGATAAATCATAATATTGTTTGTGGTTTTGATTGTTTTGTTTACTTTTCGCATTTGGTGGTAATAGTAATCTTCAAACTGATGACCCAATTATTGGATTTGATGACGTATTAAGAGAGATATGGAATACTGACAAAACATTTTTGAGAAATAATATATAAAGATAGAGAAATAACGAATCATTGCGCAAAATTGACAAGAGTTTTCCAATGTGTAAATCCACCGTTACTTATTTAAATGTATACGATTTACTTCTGATTCTTAGTTTGAAATTTTGAAATGTGAAAGCTTTAATGCTTAATGTTTACTTTACTTTTTGCACGTGATTAATGATGCTTTAATTTTTGTTAAAAGATAAGATGCACTTCTCTTGCAAGCTTTATCGTTAGAAATGAACCTCCAAAAATTCATTACAAGTTATCGAGTTTTCCACTTTGACTAACATTTGTTTTTTTAACTGGATTATATAAATTCACAGTTCCCTCGATTTATAAAAATATGTAATTGAAATGTCGCTACTATATCAAGTATAACCCCAGACACAGAGAAGAAAGAATCTCTGTTCCCCAGCACAATATTAGTATTGATTGACATTTTGTAAGTCAAAATAAAGATAAGTAAATGTTATTCACTTTTATAATGCGAAAGTAATAATTGGAAAAACAATTATACCCAAATTGGCTTTATCTTTAGTGAAAACTGATGATGGAGAAGCACTTTCCCCAGGCTCCGATGATCCGTGGACCGTGAGCCCTCTGGACCGTCACTTCGCCAATGGGGTTTACTTCCGGTACCATTCATTAACCACGAAAACAACCTAACTAGGCATAAGTACTTAATTATGCCTGCAAGAGCAGTTTACAGACATGCCTACATTGGTTACATAGCGGATTGCATGCATTTTACTAGATTATCAAGCGATCTTTTATTTCGACTCTATAAGAATAAAAGAAACTTCATGATTCCAGTGAGAAGAAGTTAAATATCATAAATCTAAAATTTAAATGTTGGAATTTTTTGTATATTATGACTTTTTGTGGTTTTAAACGCTGTCTAACTATAATAGATAGGTATTTTGGTAATTTAAAATGAGAAATAACTCAATGACTTCAAACAATTAATTGAGGAAGGTCGGTACTTAAAACATTAACAGTACTGTGAGAGAAGCAGGTCGAGACTGGAGCCTTTTCAGTTCAAACTTTCCGGAAAATGAGTAAATAAAGTGTTTTATAACATTCCTGCATCGACGCCCATCAGTGCCCTGGTAACGGTGGTCTTGGCGGCGATAAACGATAAACCCAATTCCGGAGATTTAGGAAGCCGTAAATGCCGCCCGGGGACGAAACGGGCCGTGATTTGACGAGCACTTCCCCGCCGCGGGGCCGGACGACCGATAAGGTCACGTGACCTGTGCGTACAGCGGGCGTGACCCAAATTGGGTTGCACCTACAACGTGCGAGGGAGGAAGTTGTAACCGAGTTGTAATTGTATCTGAAGTGGTTCATCGATATTAACAAGTTCAAATGCAAGTAATATCACGTGACACGCGGGAAGGAGGGGGTCTGAAATGACGAATAAATGCGTTACGTAATATGTGTATGGCCCCTTACTGAAATTTCTTGGTAATCTTTTGCTCTTTAATATGAGCCATAAATCACCGGTATCGGATAATCCGTTGAGGAGGGACTGTCTTCGAAATTTAACATTGATCTACGTGGGGAAACAGGAAGGAACGTGAGAAGTTTTATGATTAAAGCATGAAAATATTCAAATAAACTTTTATTATATCATTCACAATACATTATGAAGTAGTTTTATGTTTGAAATATGTATACAAACTACCCATGAAATACAAATCTAGACCTTAACTTACAAAACCCTGGATTTCTCCAATTAAATCCACTTACCAGCACACCCTGCCCCGCAACCAGGTCATCAGCTGCGCCCGTATCCCTCATGTAATATCGCTACATTTTTCGCAAAGCTGTTTTCCACATACGGGTGGCATTTACTGCTGTGCCGGGCGCGGCCGGAACGTCTAAATTAAGACCGGGGGCTGCACTCGGCTCCGGCGACCTGCGGCAGTAAAATCTGTCAGGTGAGGGACAGTTTCATTATCACCAGTGGTAAACCCGGTCCCAGGCTGTTTGGGATTTTAAGAGCGGGCTGTAAAATCACTCGAAGGATTTCGGAGATTTCGAATACTGCTGGAGGTTTTCGAGATTTTATACTCGTGAATTCCCAAAATAAATTTAGGATTACCCCCAATACTTGATATGTCTGTACGAGTTTTAAAGACTGTCACGAAATATTTTGCTTTGAAACCCATAGGAAACTTTAGATCTAGACCCTGAGTTTCAGTAGAGCTTTCTTATTGTTCAGTAATATATTGTTGCATTTCCTGGGTGAAGTATAACATGAATCGTAGAAAAAATCATTTCATAAGTGACATTTCCATTTGTCACATTGGAGTTCTGCAACATTGGAGTTTCAGTTTGTACTGTAGTCGCCTGACAGCTGTTTCGTGACATTTTAAATTGACTAGCTCGTAAAATGTTATCATCAGAACTATGAAAGACCATGTATGACTCACAGCTCTAATGACGCATACGATAAATTGACATGGCTTAAAACCTTCCCGTGCCTTCAAATGGCATAGACAATTAATTTTATCACATTAACTAGAACCGTTTTTGTATTAAACGTGGGGAGATCTGGCTTTTAAGTGAAGAAAGCAGTATAAAAACACAGATTTTGACTTCTCTTAAAATCAACTCTTAACAATTTTTTACCAAATCGATATGTTTCACCAGTTGCGAAAACGTTGCACAGCGTAAACGCACACATCCTGGTCGTTGAGTGGCGTATACCCCAGTGGCTTTTTAGTGAATTTCCTTTGGAAAGTGAACTATTAGCATGACCTGCACGGTGACACTTAAGCCCGCGACCACCATAGAAGTTCCTAACGTGACCCCCTGAACACGTTTTGGGGGGTAGTTCAAAATTGTACACACACATATATATATATATATATATATATATATTAATAATAATCAAATGAAACATTTTTTCAACTGAGTACCCTTAAGGAATGTCTTTATTTTTCTGACTACATGTTTCGGGACATAAGCCTATCATCATGGTCAACAAATACCTAACCTAGTTTTACAATATTAAAAATATTACAAAAACAGACACATAAGGAAATTATCTTATAACTATGGTTTGTTGTCAGGAGATGCTCAGCATTTGGATTTCATTGAGGTTTTGTTATTGCTTCTTAGTGCTTGTATATGTTCCTAAAACCTTGAATGAAATGATCTACCTGTCTGTCCAATGTAAAATTTGTTTCAATCTGAGCATTGAATTTTATAAAGTCCGAATTGAGTATAATCATTCTTTCTTCTGGAATCTTTTTGAGAATATTTGTCAATCATTTTAAATGTGTTGTTTCGGGTGGTATAGCTTAAAGTTAAATCAGTTCTTTCAAAAGCCTTGCTAATAGCTTTGTTAATCTTAGTATTGTATGGAACCTTTATAAAACGTGTCTGTTGGTTTTCGATTGATGTATTGATGTTTCTAGCTTTTTTGTTCTTTATGTTCCTAATCATTTTATCAACAATGTCAGGTTTGTAACCGTTATTTTGTGCTAAGTATTTAATTACATTTCTTTCTTTATTATATTCATTCTCATTGAGAGGCACATTTAATAATCAATTCACCACTGAGCGTAATCCAGCCATTTTATACTTCCACGGGTGATCTGACGCTGAAAGAATTAATAGGTCTGTTTGAGTGGCTCTCCTATCTATATATATTAAAATTTTAATGATTATTTTGTTTATAAATCGTCAGATCTAAGAAATGTATACTATATTTTGGTACTTCTTTTGTGAATTGGATTCTTTGTGATAGTGAATTAAGGAAAGTTAAAAATTCGTGTACCTCACTTACATATATATACGTGTGTTTGCACTCTACCGGTCGCGTTTTTTGTCCGATTAACTTCAAATTTGCTAGGGACGTTCCTTTCTGTAATCAAGTTTCTGTTGGACAAGTTTGTTGGGCAAAACAATCAGAAAACTCTAAACTCATTTTTGGGGGATTAATCTTTAAAATTTCGAGTTTTTGGGCCCAAAAAGGGTCAGAAAAGCCCCGCATGTAAAATATGGTATTTAGAAAGGCAAAAGTTTTAAGCCCTCTCTCGTCATTCTTCCATACATATTTACCGAGTTATTAAAGAAAATGTGTTTCGAGTAAACACAGTACGTTGTCTGTTGGGGGTTTTACACTATAAAAGCCTGTTGTTCTTTTGTTGGAGTACTTTTATCATCCCCAACAACCTCACGCCTACTTTTAAGCCTATCTGAACCGTCTCCTAACATCATAATGCGCAAAATTGTATTCCCAGCTTTGCAGGTAAATGAAACCAGGAGCATCAGAACAGCCAAAAAATCACTGTTTTCAGATTTTAATAAAAACTGGAATAAACATATTTTTGTACACTGATTTTGAGTATTAAAAGTTTTAATGTGGAAATTCACATCCCTCACGTCAGCGTGCTGCGTGCGAACTCGTTTACGTTTTGGAAGGTATAGCAGTAAAATCCCTGGTCTTAATGATTACCATTATTAGTTGGTCCAATACACGGCAGTTGGGACCATTAAGGGTGGACTCCATCGTAACAAATAAAACTTGTATAATTATGTTAACAGTTGTGGTTCCCGTATTGAACCAGTTGGCGTTTCTACCTGCTGTCCCATAAGACCAATGTTAACATTCAAAGACCGTTCCTCCTAACAGATTATCATATATCGTTATGACTTATTTTAAACAGAAAAAATGCCTAGCGATTTCACATATGTTCGTTATCACAAATAATCTATACATTAATACGCTAGGGGTTTTTCTTCACAGTCATACCTCGATAACGGCTGGACGGATTTTAACATTTGAGGTGTCAAATTAAAGGTATTCCTACGTAGATTTGCCCGAGTTCGGAAGGGAGCGGCCCCAAACCCTGGCCTTATCACTTAGCATTAGCTCAGGTGTGATCGCCTGAAACCCTGGCCTTATGCTCAGATGTAAAACCCTGGCCTTATCACTTATCATTATTAGTTAACCTAATAAATAACAGTTGAGACTATTAGGAACCTTGACAACATTTTTATTTTTTGCTCAGGTGTGATCGCCTCAAACCCTGGCCTTATGCTCAGGTGTGAAACCCTGGCCTTATCACTTAGCATTATTAGTTATCCTAATAAATAACAGTTGAGACTATTAGGGACCTTGACAACATTTTTATTTTTTGCTCAGGTGTGATCGCCTGAAACCCTGGCCTTATGCTCAGGTGTGAACCCCCTGGCCTTATCACTTAGCATTATTAGTTATCCTAACAAATAACAGTTGAGTCTATTAGGGACCTTGACAACATTTTTATACTTTGCTCAGGATGGTTCAAGCACATACGGTAGGGTCTCGGACCACTTGACGAGAGCCAGACACTTGTCGCATTCCGAGGTGCAGACGGCAGGCTGTAACGCTCAGCGGGTTTATGTGTGGTGTTTATAGCAGCATTGTTGTACGCGGCAGCTGGAGTACGCTCTCTAGTGTATCACGGGGGTCAACACTCCCATAGACTCCTGTAGACCCCCATGGGAAATAGTGGTGAGGGGAAAGGCTTCCCCCTCTCCAGCATTACCTGAAGAGGAAGTTAACCAATCCTTGGAAACTCACTATTGGCTAAAGCATTTTTTTGTAGATGTCATACGATTCAACACAAACATATAAAAGCTCCCATGTTCAAAATATAAAGTATGCTTACTCACTTACTTACTCCCATGGCCATGTACACCCCAAGTGGTACTTAGCCTCGCCAACAAGCTGCCTCCATAGTTGTCGGTCTTCAGCATCTTCTTCAATGATCTGCATCTTCTTCATGTCTCTCGGCACCTGGTCCTTCAATCCTTTCTTCGGCGTTCCTGGATGTCGTTTTCCCCCTAGGTTGCCATGTCAGATTTGTCTGATAACGTGACCTGACTATCTTGATCGTCTTTCCTCAGCTATAAACATAACATATAAGTAAAGAAATACATTATGAGGAGGCTCCAGTCACTAAAAATCTTATTTAAATAGAAAAAACCTAGCAATCCAGAAAGTATAGTTTGGATATTAAAAATAGTTGACCCAATAAAAAATCGTTAAAGTTTAATATTTTAGAATGTTATTCATGGATATGTTAGGGTAGGTTTTGGAACTGTTTCTTTATTTTTAATGAAAACCCATCACTATTTCGGTATTAGTAAATAATAAAGCTAAACACGATATCTCAGTTATTACCTGCGCCATACATCTCAATCCAATTCATATCCGCCTCTAAATAGGCGTTCGCTTTAGTTTTGTCAACGTTTTAAATAATGATTTAGTGACGGGGATCCAGGGAAATGTTGCGTTTCTACGTGTTTTTCTTATAAGAATCCCCATAATCTGCTTTTCTGTTAACTTTAAAGTCACGTTTCTCCTCAACGGGTTATCCGAAATCGTTGGTATATTATGAGTCATAATGCAAATGAGTAATAAATCACTAGCTGGCCCGACAGACGTTGTCCTGTCCTGATGTCATTGGATTTGTATGTCAAATACTCGTTCATTTTCAAGATTGTAGGACTGAAGATCCCAGGTAGCCCGATCAAGGGTCGGTCGTAAAATATTTTGGCGAGGCTTGACTCAGGGTCCCCTCCCTAGCCCTCATTAGTCCTGGGATCTTCTGTCAAGCCTCGAAAAAGAGGTATACGGCACTCGGGCCTCCACACCTGCCAGGGGGGGACTGCTGGGTCTAGCTGTTCTCGTCGGCCCTGTCTTTCTCCTCCTCCATAATTAGTTTCACGCTCTCAGTCGTGTTATAGGATTTGTATTGCAAATCTTAGACTAAAACTTTATGTTTTTCTGCTAGTCTTAAAATTGAATTCTTAAACTTATCAAACACCTGTTAAACAAACAAAAAATAAGTAGGCTATGTATTATTTTTATAGCAACCAGACTATGATTAAATTTATATAGAGTATAACTTTATACAACCGCACCAAATCAAAAGTGAATAAAATAGAACAAAATTTCTTTTTACTCTATTTAGTAAAGTCAAAAGTACATATAATTTTGTTTTCTAAATGTGTTTTTTTTTTCTAGGAAAATCACTCTTATGGTTTTCTTTATACTTGTACAATATTTATCTCGCAACAAACCTGCGTATTCAGTGAACGTATTATTGTGCGTATTACAGTTAATGTGCAAATACATTTTCTGTTTGCATCCAGAGTTTAAAATTATGTCACAGAAATAGTAACTGGAGAAAATGTAATCACATTATATCCCAAAATGTGCACTTTTTTTAATAACATCCTCAGCCAACATTGATAAAGACAGGACAACTAATTAACCACAAAATAATAATACATAATTCTTTATTGAGAAATAGAAAGATTCGGAAAACTGTTAAAAATTGAAATGGCTCATTTAAAACGCTATAGCTAATGGTTTAAATTGTTTGCTTACTTGTCGCATTTAGCGGTGAAGGTAATCTTCAAATTTATTGTCTAATTATTGGTTTGATGAAGTTTTAAGGTAGATATGGTGAACCGGAAAGCCTATATGGAGAAATCTATCTATATTATTAATACGCTACAGAAATTTTGTAAACAATAAGGCTTTGTCGTCACCCCCCCATATATACACTAAAACGCACGACTAGGTGTGCAGATGTGGAAACTGGCTTTAGATTTTTGATTTAGGCCTCAAGGCTCTGCCCCACGGGACTTCCAAGTCTCCAAGTTCATATGGAGGAGAGTTTTATTTGGTTTATGTGACATGTGCTGCTTTTTCTTCATCAAATTAAATAAAATAAACAGCTGTTTCAAGGATTGTATCTAACTACAGACTGTCATTGTTTTGTTTACTATTTAACTATTTACTATTCTCACTTTTCAACACAGGATGCGCAAGCTGCGCATAGAACATTCTAGTAATATATAAATGTACTAGCTGTTACCCGCGGCTTCACTCGTGAACAATTAAACCACATTACAAATATTAACCTGACTAGCACTATAAAATCTTTGTTTACGTTATCAGGTATTTATGTTAATGTGATATATAAGCTTAATGTTACCACAATAGCACAATGTTACCTTAATAGGTTCAGTCGTGTTTGGGTGCGATGAATCATCCATCTATACATTCATCCAAATTGTCACATTTAGAATATTAGTATGATTTATTTTTTATACCTATGAAAATATGAGGGAAAATCTGTCATAACTGCAGTCAAAAAGAGCAAACTACCTACATAAGGAAATAATGGAGATTGAATTAGGTTTTTTATATTTTTTGTACTGAAATACAGGGTAGGAACTACAACCATTAGTTAATATTTTATTTTCAATTACTGCAAAATTACTGCAAGTGACCCAAGGTGTGAGGTGTTATTGGTGCCCCTTGTCAACCTTCATCAAACTCTATGACAATCCCAAGAGCGAGGCTTGACTCAGGATCCCCGCTCGACCTCTCATTAGTGCTGGGACCTTCGGTCAAGCCTCATCAAAACAGGTAAATAATTCTCAGGTAAATTTTAACTCTGGGATCTTCAGTCCGTCTACCCATTTTCAAGATGAGCTCGTTCGCTTCGCTCACTCGCCTCCCGGATTAGCTCGTTCGCTACGCTCACTCGCCTATCGAAAAAAGAGTTTGAGTTGCCATTCAATTAGTTTTTTATTTCCATAATAAGGGTTGTCATTCAAGTAGTTGTTTTATTTCCATAATGAACATATGTTTATGCCTTTCAATTATGTTTACAGCTGTTTGGTGTAACTAATTGAACTTTGATCAAATCAATGGGAACTTAGAAGGAATATGGGACAGAGCCCATAGGTCGGATTAAAAATTGTCTTTTATAAGAACCTTGTCCTGACATTAACGAACACAACCAAATTATTCAATTTGGTGCACTCATTCTCAAATGATGTCGTGACCAAGGGAAATTGTCATTTTTATATATTAAGATTCAATAAAATTCTATAAAATTCAACATCAGTGGTTGTTTTTGGGTTTAAAAGTACTGTATTTACAGAAACTCTTGGCAAAATTAAAACTCTTAGCATTACCGTCACTCGTTAAAAAGAAAACACGTTTTTATGACGAATTGGGAACTGAAATTAATTTCTGCTTCATAAGCGAAGTAAAGCATAAAAAAGTGTGGTAAAATTAAACTGGAACATAGAAATAAGTAAATGTAAAATAAACGCAGCACGCTGACGTGAGGGAAGTGAATTTACACTTACAATACTTTTAAAACTCAAAACCAGTGTACAAAACATACATTTATTCCAACTTATAATAAAATCTCTGAAAAAATTGATTTCTTGGCTGTTTTGATGATCCTGTTTTCATTTACCTGCAATACTGGAAATACAATCTTCCGCATTATAAGGTTAGGAGAAGGTCCAGTCAGGCTTGAAAGTAGGCGTGAGGTTGCTGGGAATGATAAAAGTACACCAACAAATGAATAACAGGCTTTTCTAATGTAAAACCCCCATAAGACAACGTACTGTGTTTAAAAAAAGGCAATAAGACACTCCTGGCCGCTATGATGCCTCATGTAAACCTCTTTTTTAAGAGAAGGAATAAAATATAAATAAAGTTATCGTGATAATCATACTCACGATACCAAATACAGAGACTCGATTGATATTCCTAATGTTACGCTAAGGAAAACTGGCGTAACTCTAGTCAGCTCAGCTCAAAATACCAAACTATATTGTTTGTACAGCCTGGACCCATACACTCTAAAAATTAAAACCAATCTTCGTGCTCTCCTATTGGCATTTCCTCTGTAGCTTACTCTATCAATGAGTTCTTCAGACTCCCAAGGTTGTTTTGAGTAGCTACTTTTCTTATAAGTATTACTGAATTTTAGTATTGTCTGTACATCTATGTTTTCTTTTAGTGAATTTCCTTTGGAAAGTGAACTATTAACATGACCCGCACGGTGAAACTTAAGCCCGGGACCACCATAGAAGTTCCTAAGGTGACCCCCTGAACACGTTTTGGGGGGTTGTTCAAAATTGTATATATATATATATGTGTGTGTGTGTGTGTGTGTGTGTGTGTGTGTGTGTGTGTGTGTGTGTGTGTGTGTGTGTGTGTGTGTGTGTGTGTGTGTGTTTGTTTGCACTCTAGCGGTCGCATTTTTGTCCGATTTACTTAAAATTTGGTAGGGACTTTCTTTCTGTAATCAATTGGACAGGTTCGTTGGGCAAAACAATCGGAAAACTCTAAACCCCTTTTTTGGGTATTAATCTTTCAAATTTCGAGTTTTTGGGCCCAAAAAGGGTCAGAAAATGGGTATGTAAGATTAATGCATGTAAAAAGATGGGAATTAATGAAGCGAAAGTTTTAAGCCCTCTCGTCATTCTAGCATACATATTTACCGAGTTATTAAAGAAAATGTGTTTCGACTAAACACAGTACGTTGTCCTATGGGGATTTTACACTAGAACAGCCTGTTATTCCTTTGTTAGAGTACTTTTATCATCCCCAGCAACCTCACGCCTACTTTCAAGCCTGTCCGGACCTTCTCCTGACATTATAATGCGCAAAATTGTATTCCCAGCTTTGCAGGTAAATGAAACCAGGAGCATCAGATCAGCCAAAAATTCAATGTTTTCAGATTGTAATAAAAATTGGAATAAATGTAAGTTTTTACACTGATTTTGAGTTTTAAAAGTTTTTATGTGGAAATTCACTTCCCTCACGTCAGCGTGCTGCGTGCGAACTCGTTTTTTTATGAGCTTGCTAAATTTTAGACTTTTACGGCAGACAACTGAAACTAGTTTTTGTGCTGTTACATATTGCATTTCTGATTTGCTTAGTTTCAAGTAACGTGTCCTATGACATTTACGTGCTTATCGGATATAAAGTAATCATTTACAATTTAGATTTGATCCATCGGCTTATAAGTTGAACTTGCAGTGAAAAAGTTACGGCTACACAAAGTAAGTTACTCATTAGGAAAAAAAAAACACATTTTAAATAATATCCACTTTAGAAATAATAATAAATGTATTTACCCATTTATCAGTGAACTCTGCAGTACAGTCCCATCATGAGCCATATTTCCTTCTCGTCATCTACTTCATCACGAAGACTCCGCGGCCATGTACGGGTGAACCATAAAAGGTGGCGAACCAAAGGTCATGGAGGCATACCTGCAGCTACTGTCGTTTATGGTTAATTGCGAGAACACGAGGGGCGGAGCCCTGCGCCGGACCGGACACGTTCCCGAGACATCCAGTGGGACGGGTTCATCTGGATCGGGAGCGGTCTCCAGATGTTTAACAATACAAGTAGTTTTGTATTTATAAATCATTAGTTATTCGCTATCAAAGGCACCGACCAGCTAAGACGTATTTTAAGGTGAATATGAATGAAATGAGTGAAGAATGAGTCGGATATCTTGTGTTGCCTTGTTAGTGACGAAGACCGACTGATTTTTTAGAGGATAGTTGATTAATAGTGCAATGACCTAAGAAAGTTTTCTTAGGTTCAGTTTCGACTTTCGAACCTTTTCTCGACTTTGCTTAGGGTCGATCAGGCAATTCTCAGATAGTGACTCACTCAAAGTCATTGCCTAGAAGGGGCTTCAATTACGCAATATTTCACGTTTCCACCTGCTTTCCCATTAGGAGCAACGGCTCCTCAACGGGTTATCCGAAATCGTTAATTTATGGTTCATTTTGTAGAGTAAAAAAGTACCTAGCGATTCCAGTCAGTAGAGTTTCTATATCACAAATTGTTCAAAAATAGTAATAATTTGCAAATTTATTGGATGAATGTTATTTGTGGTATCAAAACTCTACTCATTGAAATCGTAAGGTATCTTTTTACAATTTAAACTAAACCATAAATCAACCATTTCAGATAATACGTTGAGGAGGGACAAGTTTGAAAGTCAACATTTGCCAAGGGAGAAGCAGGTAAAACGCCAACTGCTACGTGGCTGTAGCTCCCTCTTAAAGTAAAAACATCAAGTTACTCCGTCAACTTGCAAGTTCGTTGGCGACTTGTCAAGTGTCCAGCCATTGTGCCCACTCGACCGGTTGACCCTAAAGGTCACTCCACTGCGATAGAGACATCAACCGTAAGCTCGTCGTAAACCGAGGCGACATTTACGAGGCCTCGACCCCGGCTTATCGGCGCCGTCATCGCGGCAGGATTGGAAAAGGTCTCCATTCGAGGATTCGACATTCGGCTCGATTTACGGCCGGGTGTTGCCGGATTAAGGTTGTTTTGAGATTCCAGGAAATGTTGTAAAAGTGCTGGTAGGTTTAGATTTTACCGAGGACGCTGCAACCGTATGTGTATATAAATATACTTCCTGGGAATAAGTATGAAGAATGTTGCATGATTGTGTGGTAGGGCCTACAACAGATTTTTGTAATATTTTATCTAAACACTGGAAGATCTAAATGATTACTTTTGGCTTTTACTGAGTTTTTTTTATTAAATCAGTAAAATCACCTTAATCGCAGTGTAAGACGCAGATGAAACTAGGGCGTGTTTTAAGGCGAATATGAATGAATGATGAATGTAGAATGGGTGAGATGCCTTGTGTATTCTTGTGTCAGTAGACTAAGAACAACCGATTATTTAGCCAGGATCATTAATTAATAGCCCAATCACCAATGAAAGCTGGATCAAGTATCGAATCTTCACATTTTCTCGGGATTTTGCTCAGTATCTATCTATAAGACCAATATGCTTACGCCCGCCAAGTTGGTATTGTGTGTCAGTTGACTTACGTTAAAAGCTCATAATCTGTCGTGTCTGATAAAAAAATAATTATGTCTTAACAGGTAGAAACGTGAAAAGTTTCGTGACTGGAGCCCCCTATTACACAAATGTTCAGACTCCGCCAACACAACTGTTTTACTTCTTGGTGTTTAAATTTATGAGTTATCTGCTGGGGAAATTACCAATGAAAATATGAACCCTGTATTCATTGATATTATGACCACTCGAGGTTCCTGGTGCAGCGCTCAGTGAGGGGACCAGGCTTTACAGAGGCAACTATAACCCTTATAGTAAAGGGGTTTTTATGGAATGTGGGGTACACTCTGAATGTCTTTGACCGTGAGGCATTACTGGTATTATAGTAACCCAATTGAGTTTTAAGAGCTCCATAGGATTGTGAGTCGACATTGAAATTTCCTAATGCAACGTATATTTGAACCTTGGACTTTGTTGTTGCTCAAATTTTTATCCTGAAAAACGTTTTTTAATCAAAGCATTTTTATATTTTCCACATGGAGATAGATATTGCCGTGTTATGAGATGTCATCCAATTTACAGCCTGGATGGTGTTCACAGTAATATACTATCATTGAATTAGAAAATGTGGTAAATTCTGCATATAAACAGACTAGCTGCCATCGTACCCGGTTTCACCCGGGAATAAAACCTATGGTGTGTGCTGCATTCTGTGGTTAACCCGTGGAACTACTACGAATCATGATCACCTGTTTGAATTTTCATCTTCTCAAACCAAAGTGCCCTTAAGAATAACACTGGATTGGAATTTGGACTCTCCCTGGGGCGGAGCCCTATGGTTATATCTTAAAATCATTTCTTATGATTATTTACGTGATGGAAAGAGTATACGTGCCAAATTTCGTGGTTCGAGGTTTGGTCTGGGGGATGATCGGGTTTTTAGCGAATTTCCCCTATAGGGAAGAAGCTATTACCGTAGGTCTCATGGTAAGACTTAAGCCCGAGACCATGATAACTTTTTGTTTTGATGTCCCCAGATGTCCAAAACACTATTCGTTCAAATTTATATATATGTATATATATATATATATATATATATATATATATATATATATATATATGTGTCCGTGAATGCGATAACTTGAGTAAAAAACGTCCGATTTCGATGAAATTTGGCTCAAATGTGTAAACTGACATTTATGACTTTAAGTTCGAAAACCAGAAAAATCGGACCATGGGAAGGGGGGTTTATGGGGGTTTTAAATTTTCCAAAAATCAGTTTTTTGCATTTTTTACCCTAAAATTTTTAAAACACTTAATTTTGGTTTAGACCATGGTATAGAGCTTAAAAAAACAAATAATATGGTATTTTGAATTATTAACCTAGGTTAAGTGGTTGCGGAAAAAATCCAAAAAACATGCTCATAAAATCTCCCATGTTAATCTTATGGGAAAACAGTTTTTGGCTTTTCCTCAGTTAATTTTACTTTAAACTTCACATTTTCTTTTACCAATCACTTCAGCTCCACAAAACAATCATTTTGGTGTTTAAATTGTGATTCTACGTCAAACCGTTGCAGAGATATTCAAAGTGCTAAACACAGTACGTTGTCCAATGTTATCCTTATGGAGTATAAATAAAATTTGATATCTTGATTATTTATGAATGTATATTGATGAAATTTGGTATGTGGCTTCATGTTGTACTGGTATATTGATAATTGCACAAAAAATAAATGTTTTGTTGATTGTCCCCGTAGCAGCTAACCTGCATACTCAGCCCTAATGTTATTCTTATGGAGAATAAGTAAAGTTTTATATCTCCCTTAATTATGAACATAAATTAATAAAACATGGTAAGTAGCTTCACCTGGTTCAGTTACATTGATAATTGCATAAAAACTCATTTCCTATCTTCCTCGTTGCAGCAAACCTGCGTACTCAGTCCTAATGTTATTCTTATGGGGAATAAATAAAATGTAATAAATCACTAATTTATGAATGTATTTTTGTCAAAATAGGTGAGTGGCTTTATGTACTAGTGAGAAACATATCAATGCATTGGAAATTCGCTGAGTACGCAGGTTTGCTGCGACGGGGGGTATTTGTATTTAGTATTTATAAATATAGAAGAAGAAGATTAACAAGGTTAATCTTCGAATTTTAAAAAGTTCCACTTTTTGATTTTCAATTATTTACTCCCAGATTTAGCCATGGAGCAAAACAAAATGGTCTAATAATTTCCCGCTCATTTTAAAACTCAATTTTCAAAACAGAGGTCGGAAACTATGAGTTCAACTTAAAAATTAATTTCCCTGCCTGCCATTCAATTAGACAAGCCTCCGCCCGCTCCGCAGCCATCCCAGATTAACTGTGGTTTGGAGGTTATTAGCCGATTAAAGGCTAGTGTTCAGCAGCTTTTGGCTTTATGGGGGACGTGTCAGCCCAATGGTTCAGAGGTCGGCGCTCCGTTATCTCTATTATCGGTGTCGCTCAGCACGGTGCGTGGGTGTCATGCAGCCTATTTGGGGAGGAATGTTCTTCGGGCTCAATGTTCACTAGTACACAAATGTATGTATTGATATTGTCGTCTCTTGTTTGGGTATTTGGAGTAGGGGTTGGGAGTTTGACTTGAATCTTTCTCCAAGACCCGATGCATTTTTAGAAATGTATACTTAACAGTTACCTTTTTTTGAAATATAGGTTTACGTATTATTAGTCAACAGTTCAATTCTAATAGATTATTCGTACATGTTTCAGAACTATAAAATACTTATATTTCCATTCTCAGGGACTTACAATGTCATTATTCTGTTGGAGAAAAATACTTGTCAACAATTTAAAATGAAATATTAAAATCACAATAGACACCGGCTCAAAGTGTGATTTTCATTGTTACTTGACGTTGCGTCAGCAAACTCTATTTTTTATTGTAAATATCTGTAGATCTAAAAGTCGTATCTTACACATTCTTTTATGTAATGTCGCCATTAGTTAGTCCATAGATCGTTAATTATTACTAGCAAACCATATGTTTGTATCTTTAATCCCAGCTGTTCTGCTTCTTTTGTTTTGATTTGCCGTCCAATATTATTTAAATGGGTCAAAACCGTACTTTGAGGGCTTCCCAAGGGTTTCTGGTTCCACGCACTGACTTGAGACCCCCAAAAGGCACATCTAGACGTTAAGGGCTTTCAAATGACGTGTGAATCATCAAAATCGACCCAGTAGTTTGGCCATAATCTTCTACACAAAAATCGCCTTATTCTTTTAATATACAGATTTCATAGGTAAAGAGAAGCAGGTGGACACTCCAAATGTTTCGTGACTGGAGCCCACTCTTAATGACATAGACAGATTATTTTAGAAAGAAAAACCTTTCTAGACATCTCTATACTCGGAACTAGAAAGGAAAACTCTCTAAGCCCGGAGGTGGTTGGAGAAAATATTCTCTGGGACGAAGAACGAAGAGAGATGGGCAGAGGTCACTGGGGACGTGTGACATTTCCCGAGCAAGACCTCGACATTTGCCGCTCCATCAGGACATCAGGACCCAGGACACCGGGTCCCCGGTAGCTGCGAGCTACGTGCCGTGTGCAGCAGCACCTCTTCCCCCACCCCTGTTACTTACAAGCACCGTTGCCAATTCAGGGGAATTACCATTTTTGAGGGTAATTTGGACCTTCGAGGGTATTTTTGAGTTAATTTTCGAGGGTAAAAAATTATAATTTTACTACAGCTATTTAAAATATACAGGGTGATTCAGACCACCCGTCCAGCATGTATAACGGTAGAACGGTTTGGTCTAAAGTCATCAAACAAAATTCTTCCCCACTAAAACGCATATGGGCTATATATTAAAAATGTTTTCGCCAGAATCTATGTACAGAATGTTCCAAAACATAAAACAAATGTGACCACAGAATACATGCACGTGTTATCCAAATTCACATGGATTACATGTGGGAAAATAATGTTTTTTGCTGATTGCAGAAAAACGAAAAGAGATACAAGGTTGGTGTAAATTATAAAGTTGCTAGGATTTACAAGACCTTTTCAGTGGTATGCTTTTTGGCATACTCTACCATTTGACTTTTTTGAATTTAGGGCATATAAGCATTTTCAAAATGAATATTTTTTTGAAATATAGATTTTCTCAAAAAATCCTGTCATGTAGCCTACCGGAGTAAAGCTGAGTTTATCACGAGTAAGAACTTTAAGTCGGGAAAAAGATACGATTAGTGGTTTAGAAAATACAGGGTATTCCATAAATGTCAATATTTTACGCAAATATGGCCGCCATGTTGAAACGGATAAAGGTAAGTGAATTCTTTTTTCGCCAAAATGTTTATTTTAACAAGACTTTTAAAATAATGTCTAATTGTCCCTATGTTTACATAACATAATTTTGAGATTCGAACCCGTAACCTTCAGTTTTGGAACATTCTGTACATAGGTTTTGACGAAAATATCTTGAATATCTTTAGCCCATATACGTTTTAGTGGGGAAGAATTTTGTTTGATAACTTTAGACCAAACCGTTCTCCCCTTATACATGCTGGACGGGTGGTCTGACTCACCCTGTATATGTATATATATATTGATATTACACTCTGTGATATACTTATTGTATATATATTGTATATATGTCAGTGACCAGTATAACACAGGCACAGTTAAAACACAGTGAGCGAAAATAATTTTTTTTCGCTAAACAGAAACTTTTTGCAATCCTCGTGTTTTAATTATGTGTTTTAAATGTTAAAGAAGCACTTAAGGCGCGATTGTAAGAAAAAGTAGTTTTGGTTTAAACCCTAGGTTTTCTTTGATATTTGGTATAGTTTACTTAAAAAATAAAAATTACATTAAGCGTATATATATACGCACAAATAAAACCTGCTAATATAGGAGCAATCATCGGTCATTTAGTAGAAATCGCAAACAAATCAATCCAGTGGAAGTCTCAAACAAACAGTCTAATGATTTAATTTCTGCGATATAAGGATAATTTTATACACTGATAATTAATTGTTAACTATAAGATACAAACGAGATAAAATAAGTGTTCTCTAACAAAGTCATGATCAATCAATTTCATCTTATTTCCAAACTGTTCGATCTTATCGAACAGAAAGGTCGAAACCTTTAGACTTGACAACTGTGAAATTCCGACGCCGGAATGTGACAAACGATAATTATTTCGTTTGGTTGTCATCAAAGGGCAAACCTCGGGGAATGTGGGGGCACCTTACTTTTGGGCATTCCGGCAACCCAAGTTGAGGACCAAGGCCTTCCAGTGGCATTACGGTGCCCTCCATGGTGAGGTGCCCTCCGCCCCAGGGGTCAGAGGTCAAGGAGGGATCACCTCGGGATAAGGGTGTGTCAGGTATCTGCCCTGGGAACTGTTACGGCGAGATTTATAGCACTTGTAGACAGTGAGATGAAAGTGAGCTAGGCTGGAGTAAGAATACAATCTTGTTTCTGAGGGCTAGTTTGATGTATTGATAATTAATGATTTTGTAAAAAATATCTTAAATTGTGATTATAAAGTTTTGCGTCAACCCTAAACTATGTACTAATAGATTGCTATAGATAGATATCAGGGTAAATATAGATTTGTAAGATAAGAATAATAACATGTTGAATTCGTTATTAAAGCCTGTACATCTATCTAATATTCATGGAAAATGTTGATCTTGTGATGGTTGTAAAGATGTCTTAGTATTTTCATTATACTAGACATGCTAACATAGTCACGTAATACTCGTCTCTCTAGTGTGTCATAAAGTGAAAGTTTAATTAAATAATTAGTTCTGTGATCTAATAATGTTCTGTGAATAAACTCTGTGTGAGATCTGTGTATAAAGAGTTAATAAGTATTTAAATGCAATAGAAATACACATCAGATGAAATATAATTACATCCCTATGATATTTAGAAATTAACAATATTTTCGTAAACAATTTCTTTAGTAGCACGATACGTGACATTGCAGTTAAACAGGATAAAATAAACTGTCTCGAAACAATAACACCCCCGTAGCAGCAAACCTGCATACCCAGCGAATTTCCAATGAATATATACTATCTTAATACCACATAAAGCCACATCCCAAGTTGCATTAGTATACATTCATAGATAAACGATTTATGACATTTTAATTATTCTCCATAAGAATAACATGGGGGCTGAGAACGCAGGTTTGCTGCTTCGGGAATCACCAGTAAAAATTCATTTTTGTTGTGCAAATAACAATAAAACACAACCAGATGAATCCGTAAACCAAATTTCGTTAGTATACGTTCATAAATAAGCCAGATATAAAATTGTTCTGATTCTCCATAAGAATAACATTGGACAACGTACTGTGTTTAGCTCATTTAATAACTCTGTAACTAATTGACTTAGGGAAATGATCAAAACACTAAAATTGTGTTTTTTTTAAAGCTGAATCCAATAGTCAAACCTAAAATTGGATTTACTAAAATTTTATATGTAAATACTTAAAAAAAACACATTTTTGGGGTACAAAAACACCCCAAAATACCCCTTTGGATAAATCGACGTGACTGGTTTTCGAACTTAAAGTCATAAATGTTTCTTTACACGTTTGTACCAAATTTCATCAAAATCAGACATTTTTTACGAGAGTTATTGTACCCACGGACACACACACACACACACACAAACATATATATATATATATATATATATATATATATATATATAGTTTCGAACGAATGGTGTTTTTGGGGTCTGGGGACCTCAAAACGAAAAGTTATCATGGTCCCGGGCCTAGGTCACACAACCATGCCGATTACGCATTTCTTCCCTATAGGGGAAATTCGCTAAAAACTATATTTTTCACTTATAGTGAACATACAAGACGGTAAATTTACATAAAGAATGGTTGAAGGCGGTCGATTCAACCAGTCGCACGGTTTTTTTAAATTAAATATTTAAGTAATTACTACACCCAAACCTAATGTTTTCATAACAATTATCCAACACAATCCGTGGACAACAATTCAAAACACTCCGTGGAAATGTTCAAACATCTGCGGTCTCATTTTGCTTTCGCTTTTGAAACCGCCCTACATAACGTGTTGCATTGAGCTACACAGGCATAAATTAATAAGATTAATCAAGTGTTTGACAGAAACGTTAGAGACAGTGAATGACGCCAAGGCCAAGCCTGAGTGAGCCTTTTACACGGCGTCCAAGGGCCCAGAGGTCACTCAGTAACAGGTGTGATACTATGTGAGTCGACGTTTATCCTTCGACAATGCCACTGGCTTATTAAAATATATTAGCAAATCCATATGCTCGAATTCGAGCAAATACTGGTTGGTTTAAATTGATTTCATTCCAGAAGTTCCATTCTGTACTGTTTGGTTACCTTCAACAGCTGTCAAATGCTCAATATCTCTGAGGGCCGATGTAAATGAGTTTCTGCAAACCTACGCATGAAGAATTTTGTCATGGATACTTCAATCATAAAAATCGGTTGTGGTACTTGAGATCTCAGCGTGACAAAAAATCTGTTTGTTTATTAAATATTAGGATGTGAAAAGTTTCAATAATTGACTTGAAATAGCAATTATTTCAGGGTAATTAAATATTCCAAGAATATTCTTCCTAGTTCGATTTTAACTTCATGACGGATTAGCCTCTAGATCATAAAGTATCAAATCAGGTTTATTTGACCTGTGCGTCAAATGATCTTTTGTTTAGCTTTTAATAACTATGGCTGTTTCGTGCTTTCAAGACTTTCGAGACTTTTGCAGAACTCATAAATTGAGATAGTCTTGAATAACGTAGTTCTTGCTTTTTCAATGGTTTATCTAATTTATTATTAATATAAAGCATTTATATAATAAGTGTTATCGTCAAATATTAATATTTAACACATGCACTTCACCTTAGACGAAACATAATCAACATGACGTCCCGTGATATATAACACATCATCAGTGATATTACTTAAACCCTGTGATGCATCTAAATACATCTGAAAAATTAAACACTTTTTAAAATAATTTCCACTAGGATTATATTTTAAGTTTTAACCTGGAATCAAGTTTCCAATAAGTTGATTTGATAATGGCAGTTACTGAACAGGCTTAAATATACCCGTATTATTTTTGATTACTAAATCACTGGTTCTTTCTTACCAAAGAGGAAGTAAAAGACAAGTCAACTCAACCTTAGTAAAATCACTCAATAACCGTAGTGTATATAATCAGTTTTAATAAATCAGTCTTCTTGTCACAAGAACTATTCAAAACTCCATCCACCTGTCACACCGACAACAAGATCGATCTAGTATTCGCTACCGGTAAAATTAATAACACGTGTTTGAAAACTTGATTAATAGCGACATAGGTCGAAAGTCGCCCAGGTACAGCTTAGCCCCACCTGTTAATTATACCTGAGCTGGCTCTTCTACATGATGGGATAATAGCAAGTTGGCTATTTTAACATTCGGTTATAATTGGAGCAACTGGAGTGGCAGAGCAAGTTGTTTCCCTCCACTGGAGTCTGGGCAGGCAGATTGTAATTACCGCTAAGTGACGACTTTATTACACACTGGGAGGAATTTCCGTTTAGGAAGTCTGCGGAGCTTGGTGTACCAGTGGAGTTTTGGAAGACTGCTCTCTTCGAGAGCAAGAGTAGAAGCTTCTGAGAAGATAATTGTTTTATGTAAGAAATTGTAGACTTAAAATTAATTCATTAATTTCAGTGTTATCAGTTGGAGTCATAAAATCGGTTCAACCTTAAACGTGTAATAACAACTAGTTTCTTAAGGACTAATTTAATTGACTTGATTGCTAAGGTAAGATTTCTCATAATATAACTATATATATATATATATATATGTATATCAAGTAATCTAAGGCAAACAATGAATGAGTCAACTAGTTTCGCTGAGGATTAACGGAATGTTAAAATATAAAACTTCAAAACTGCTTCAATACTATTAAAAAGTGTAAAAGTTATAGAGTTGACCGCACTTTAATGTTCCTTTTACCTCTCATATCAGGACGTCACCGTGATTGCAGGAGGACAACACATGAGTTTAAACGTTGTACTTATTGCACATTTTATAGTACCGTATCCATATACTACCTTACCGCGTCGTTCTATCTATATACATCAAAACCATACCAGATACCTTTGAGGAACGCAAGTTTGACACCATGAATCATCTACTTTAATGACAGGTAAGATGAGAACATCTGAGGAAAATTATTAGTTTGTAACAAATGCTTTCCTAAGGCCCCAAATTAAATAACAGAGTAAAATTAAACAAATACAGTATTTAAATTTTGGAATTTGATTAGCTGCGCGATTTTATTTGAATACTAAACTGAAAGTTGAACAAGCGAGGCTGCTAGGACCAGCTATAGTTTAATTATGTAAGCTACATTTAAAAAAAGATAAACCGTAGATGGTTGGTAAATCGCAGGACGTTGAGACATGGCTCGAATGAAATGAATTGGCCTTAGGGACTCCGAAATAATAGTAGTTTTTTAATTGCTCGGTCAGAAATAAGGACATTCTGTCCCATAAGCATTCCCCGTAAGAACAGATTTGGGCTGTAAACTTCTGCTTTGACCACATGTCCACATGTATTGAAGTGTGTCTTTGTTTGCGTATCACCATATGATCATTAACAAAAGGGTCTATAGCATCCTACAATATTTTAATTTATAGCAATCGTGAAAACAATCTTAATCAATTGGTAATCTGCATTGTTATTTGATATATAACTCAATATAAAGTGTAGTTATGCATTGAATTTATGATTTATCAATACATAAATTATGTAAGAATAAAACCAGTGAAACTATAACTTAATGTTGTACGTCTGTAATTAACCGAACACAATAATTATTCGTTAAACTAACACAGAACCTAATACAATTATTTGAATACAATAAACCTACTAAATAACCTATTATAAGATCGTTTATGTTAATTTACTTTCTGTGTATTAATTAATTCCTGAATTAATTAACCAATTAATCTCACTTTGCCATCACAACGTTATTATGGCATATCCAATTTAACTCCCCTTTTTCGTAGATAGTGAATGATTTATAACTTTCTTAATTTGTCTTATATGACTAAGCCGTATATCTCAGCATTGAAGGTTCTGGATTCCAATTAACCAAAAGAGTTGGTTGGTTGGTAAGTTGGTTCACCGATAAACCGATAAAAACAATAACCTATTTTAAGAGTTTTACCCTGCCATTTCACGAATCATACAACTTTTTTATTTTATTTTTGGTATAACGACAGAAGGCAAATCGGCCGAAAATTGTCAAGATCGGGTCCAGGGAGTGTTCCCGCTTCTCCAACCCACCTCTCGTTATATTTATGCCCGCTAGATTAACGTCGACAACCTACTTTGTCATACTTAGGCTTTGTGTGCGGGACCTTGCAATTTGTAGCTTGGCTTTGTAATAAAATTACAGCATATAATTCAACAGTAATATATGCGACTGGTTATCTTTCTTCGGTTGCAGTTTGTCATTATGTGTTCTAAATTGAACGCTGTTGCTGCAAAACCACTTGGACAGGTCAATTCGAGTTTGAAATAAATTTACAAAGTAAATACTAAAGTAGAAATATCTGTGGTTTTAATTTATAACCTGAGGAAATTTTGGCGATTTTTCAACCGAGAATTGAGATTAAAAAGCATGAATGTTAGACTAAAGATAGAGGTAGTATTCATCATCTGGATCAACTTGGAAAGCCGGAACCAGTGTCCTGCGTAGTACCCTTTCCCTGGTTTATTGCACTGCTGAGTAATTACATTTTCACTTGTAATTAGAGATCACTAGAGAAAGGTTGACAACAGACGTAACATGGCCATAAGTGTAGCTCTTATTTTGGCTCCCAATTTGTATGATGCTCCTCAGCAAGACAGATGCAAAGAGATATCAATTTTGAGATTACACAGTCCGTCCCTGCCAACTACGACTGTATATCACGGTATCCCATCAAGCCGTAGAGACCCTATTAAATTCCCAGAAACCGCCATTGGTTCAACGTCCTAGTTGATCGAACAAATTTATGATTACTTGATGAAATGGATTCTCGCACATAAACCAATTATTGGTTCTTGAACCTACAAAGTAAATGGTATATACGCAATAAGTTTATCACTCGGTTTCTTCTGATATTGGATGAAGTAACGACAATCATTTTAAACGGAGCAGGTAACTGATCAAGGCTGACTCGAGCTGATCAATTTTGTGATAGAGCTGGAAAACCAATGCTTTATAGAGACCGCTTGGTCATCTTCTTCTTTTCCTGTTTGTTGAAATTGCAGGAATGATTTGTTTTTCAATCTGGAACATGAATAGACAAAATTGGTGGACGCTTGGAAGATTAACCTTGACATTCTTTGACACCTCCCAAAATAAACCGTTAAACTTCCTCCCGAGATTCTGAAACAAAGGTTTTAAACTTGTAACCTATTAACCACTAGACGTCAGTGTCGGCTGAACTGGTTCTCGTGTCTCTTGGATCGACAGCCTCGCCTATCGCTATCAATGGCCACATGTCCAGTGGGGAACCGGTTGCGGTACTACCGCTATCACTCTCTCCGTGAGTCACACGCGCTCATTGATTCGCTATAGTAATTATTGAGAAACCTCCGGCTAATGCTGTGTCTGTACCTGCAACTGTCTCTGGAATTGGAGCGGTTTAGTTTTGTAATTTCTAAGGTATAAATGCATTTTATTGCAATTTCTCAAGTTCTTTTGTTTGTATTGTTATTGCTGTTGCTAAAGGAGAGTCATTGCCAAGATTAATTGGGTTAACGTTTTTCTGCGTGAGTTTTGTTCTGTCATTTCTAAGATGTCAAATGTGTTTAATTTGCAATTTTTCAACGTATCGTTTGTATATTGTTATTGCTCTTGTAACGAAGAGACGTTTCCAATGTTAGTTTTTCGTGTGAAACCCAAAGGTTATGAGACTTTATTATCTATCTATCTATAATATTATAAAGAAGAGGTGGTTTCTGTCTGTCTGTCTGATGTTCCAGGTGAACGCAAAAACTACTGAACCGACTGGGCTGAAACTTTACACATAGGTAGATCTTGAACCCATGCAACACATAGGCCTATTCACTTTCTTAAAATCCCCTCGGGCTACGCCCCGTGAACGTCCTAAGTTTCAATGTTTACATTTCAGAAGAAAGTAAACATTCAGAAACTGTAATGCGAACAGCTGTGGACACTTTGATTTGACAGCTTAAAGAGCAGAAGCAAGAACAGCTGTTTCAAGCTAACTAAAATGGAAATTGCATTGACTAAAGAACGGGTAGAGAAAACCCCTGTGCGAAGAACGGATACGTCAGCTAGCTATTGATTAATATTAATGAACAAAAATATTAATGTGGCATCATCTGGTTGTGGTTTGTTCTTATTTGCACAAAAAACAATTTTCACCGATTCTTTCTGTACCCCCCGATTTTTTATTTTAGCTCCTCCCCAAAATTTTTATTTTTTCCCTACCTCTGATTCTATATTTTGCGCCCCCCTCTTCGATTTTATATTTTTATTTTATGACTCCCACCATTTTATATTTTTGCCCCCCCCCAAATCTTATATATTTGCTCCCCCCCGATTTTATATTTTTTGCCCCCCTCCGATTTTATATTTTTGCCCCCCTCTTCGATTTTTTATTTTTATTTTTATGTCCCCCAATTTTATAGTTCCCCCCGATTTTATATTTGTTTGGCCCCAGATTTTATATTTTTGCTCCCCCACTTTTGTTTTTGCCCCCCCCCATTTTATATTAATTCCCCCTCCTCGATATTTTTTATTTTTATTGTACTTGAGTTCTTTTATTTCTAAAAGCGAATCCAAAGTGTTTCGTGTACCGATTTCGAGTCGCAAACAACGTGCCGTTTACTACGCGACAGAATTCCTCGACTTAGCAACAGGACCCGAACTATCTGCCAGTATATTTCATTAATTAACTTTGATTTAACTATACATTAAACGTGTAAAATGTAATTTTAATATTATAAAACAATGTGGATTGGTATTTGCTTTAGTTAATCTACCATTTATATACAACCTGTACGAAGGACGGGTACACAGCTAGTTGATACTAAAATGTTGCCACTTATTGTTTTCCCGCTCACGCTTGCTAAGCCCAGGTCACGTCGCCTCGAGGATGTCGAGTGTACAGGATGTGAGTCCTGCTGCAGCGGCCTGTGTTACTTTGACGAAACAGAGGAGACCTAGGAGATTTTTATTGAAACCTTCTCTGACGGCAAGAGTTAGGTATCGTGGCAATGATTGTTAAGAGACCTGGAAAAAGATGATGTCCTTGGTGTGGAGGCCTGCGATGTGACGGTTGTTTCAACAATTGTTTGCGAATGTCAAGCAATGATTTCGAGACAGAGACACAGCCTGTCTGATCTGATAACTCGCCTAGCTCTTAACCCGCAGGACCTGTCTGTTGTGGCGAAGTACGGCGGGGATCGAATGTTGCCAACATGCAAAACGCGGGATCAAATCTGTTGCTAACAAATGTTATAAACATTTGAAAAGATCGAAGAATGTTACCAGATTTTACCGACACTCGGTGGATAACAAAATTGGTGTTGCTCAAACGGCATATTCAGGAGGAGTTTTCTAAAATTGTATCAACAAGTGTTAGTAACTCGTGTGCTAACTCCGGCGTAAACGCGGCTTATAGTGCTTTCAATAATGTTCATACCCTGAATATACACTGTTGGTCTGTTCTCGTTCGACCCCAGCAGTAGTCGTAGTGGCTATCGCCCAGTGTGGATGGAGGTGACCACAAGATAAGAACAGTCAGGGTTACGGGGGCTACCCACCTCTGTGTCACGTACCTAGGTGACGATGGGGAGGGGGGAGTCACGTAGTACCACAGGACGTGACGCCCACCGGATGTGGGAGTACTCGACTTCCGCTACTGTCTGATCTGACACTTGGATGACTGAAGCTCGCAACACCTGAAGACACCACTAGACCTAAAAAAATAAAAATTCGATTTAAAGAGATAAAGAGATCGTGACTCGGCCATCCAAAATAAAAAATGAATTAAATAAATTAAATAATAAAACGAATTTTTAATAGGAAGTCTTCTTGTAATATCAAAACTATTTTTGCTTTCTGGATTATGAAGTGACCCCGGTAAAATCAGTCAGCTTATGGTAAAGTTTTGATTTCATGTAACCATTCCTTTCTTTGTCCATTCCTTGAAATGGACGGAATATATTATATAAATTTACAAACAGAAATATTTTAGCTGGAAAATGTTCTCTATGGTCCCATGGTTAAAAAGTCAAGATTGGTACAAAGGAGGAAGTCAGCTTTCGCCGCATACAGTTATGAAAGTGGTACAGAAGGTTATATTTTGGGAAGTAAAACCGGAATTAGGGTTTAAAAGTTTCACCTATATTTGAAAATAATAACCATATACAAGAATTTTGTATCGTATAAAAATGAACTAAAATAACGATACATGTAATTAACACTACTACTGTTGAGAGTGCAGCGATTCAGTTCAGGATCGCAGACAAACGACTTCTCAAATAGTATATAAGCATAAGTATATACAGTATAGGCCTACTGGATTCATTACGTTGGAAAAAAACTAGTGTACTGCAAGATCATACCTATGACAGTTAACAAATTTTAAATTGTTAAATGCATTGACAACTACCATTTAACAAATAACGGATCTCAACAAAATAGCTCAAGAAATACGGTTTACGGGTTTTTTTTGGAACAATGGTTTACAGAAAACAGTTTGATAGTAAATGATTTGAAATCCTCAGCTTTACAATATAATAAAAAATTTAATAATGAAACAATTCAACTTGTTCAACTTGCCAACTCTACGATACCACTGGCAACTGAGTATAAATTTCTTGGATTAACATTACAACCAAATCTTTCATGGTTATCTCACATTGATAAAATTTGCAAAAAAATCAGTTCAGGAATCTTTTTGATAAAATGTTTTTCTAAATGCTGCACTCTAGACATAAATAAAATGGTATATTATGCTTATATCCATTCACATTTATCATATGGACTAATTATATGGGGTTCAAGCCCAAATGCCAAAATTGTATTTAAAATGCAGAAAAAAGCTATAAGAACACTTTGTCAAGTCTCAAGAAGAACATCGTGCAAACAACTATTCAAACAATTAAATATTCTAACATTATCGTCAATTTTTATATTACAAGCAGCAAGTTTTGTACATTTGAACCTTGATAAATTTTCCTTCAGAAGACAAATTCATAATTATAACACGAGAAATATCAACCATATAGACTTGCCACATCCAAATTCAACATTCCGACAAAGATGCTCAGACTACATATCAATCAAAATTTACAACAAAATTCCTTCAGAAATAAAATCTTTAAGTAACATAAGACAATTCAAAAATAAATTAAAGCAATACCTTATCGTTAAATGTCCATACAAAATTGAAGATTTTTTAAATGAAAACAACAATGAAAATATAATATAAATTTAAAATCAAAATGTTGTGTTTCAAGATTGGACGAAGATTATTTTGCAAGATTCAAGGATTTAAATAATCAAAATTCTATTAGTTATTATTAGCATTACATACTCTGTTAATGTAATTTAGTCTTAACCATAATTTAATTATGGCAATTAAGATACTTACCAATAAAGAAATAAAGAAATGCATCAAAATCGTGTCCAACTTCAAAACGTATACAACTCAAAACCACTAATAACAAGAGCTGATATAAAAAATCGGACTCCACCAAAATAAAGAGCTGACCCACTAATTTGCATGATACAACGACCAAACGTGTAATGACGCAGATTAAAGTCGAACCCTTTAATTTCAATTTATGAGCCGGACAGTTTGGTAATTAGGTGGAGCGCGCGCGTATAAACGCAAGCAATCTAAACCACACATACAAACACACGAGCAGACAAAAATGCACAGATACAAAC
Source organism: Allygus modestus (assembly GCA_963675035.1). Lineage (NCBI taxonomy): Eukaryota > Metazoa > Arthropoda > Insecta > Hemiptera > Cicadellidae > Allygus > Allygus modestus. Next base: position 14,609,898 of record OY776115.1, read on the forward strand.
ACCCAAATAGGCAAAAATACACAAGCAACAACATAAAACCGGGTTGACGCGAATGTGGAGGCAATTTAATGAAAGCGGTTAATTAAACAAGTATATGTCGTACTCATGGTCGTACTCCAGCGCCCGGAAACGTGGCAGTAGCCTTGCCTTTCTGGCCATAAATGTCAGCGCAGCCAACAAATGTCAAAATAGTGTTATAAGTGCGTGTCGCCGAGTGAAGGAAATAACAATAAGCAAACACAACTACTGTTTAAGTATGTTAGGACTGGAAGTTTTAACATACAGTCACTGTAATAATTTCCAAAAATTTTCATTCGCTCGAAAGTGAAAATTTGTATGTTAAAAGGTTTATGTGATGATAAAAAAATAATGTGCTCTGATAACCGAAGGACTGAGGGGTTGATGTGGGGTTCCAGGTTTATTTTTAATCGATTGTTAATAAAGTTGTTGTTTTGATACCAATTATTCAGTAGCATGTCATAACAGCAACCCTATAGATCCTATAAGCAAACCAATTAGATTCCAACACTACATAGTCTTGGTGATTCTACTTCAGACATTATTTATTTTAAAAAGTTCTACAAACTTTTGTTTCAGTAAAGTTTCCAAACAATATTGATTTTACTCTGTCTTCTCCTAACCCGATAGAAGTCATTAATATCATCAACTCCAAAGATAAAGCCAATTTACATCTTTGGATTCTGTTTCATCCGCCTTTTGGAAGAATTGGGTAAAGGAAAAAGCTAACCCTCTAGCTTATCTTGCAAATTATATTTTTCGCTAAAGTAATTTTCCTATAATATATAATGTATATGATATATGATATAATGTATATAATATATATGTATTATATAATATATAATGTATATAATGTATATAATAAAATATAATATATAATGTACTGCTCAAACTTTCAATTGTAAATCCCTTATTTAAAAATGGCAATAAATACGACCGAAATAGTTTTCGACCCATCTCAATATCGTCAACATTTTCTGAGGTTCTTGAAAAATTGGGTTTCTCCACAGTGTTTCTCGCCAAAACTTGTAAAAAACAACATTCTTTCAGACCATAAATTTAGTTTTAGAGATAAAATGTCTTCTCTGGACGCAATGCACAGTCTTTTGAATGAATTAGCATAAGCCTCGGATAGTAAAAAACAGGTTTTTTGTGTGTTCTTGGACTTCATTAAGCATTTGATGGGGTCGACCGGAATCACAGAGAGTTAAGAAAGTTCTCAGACGTTGGAATAGGCTGGAAGGCATTTGATTGGTTACCTTAATTACTTTTATTTCGGAGGAAAAGCGTTAAAATTCCATACACTGTTGATGATATACCTGCCCGAAATTGTGTTACTCTGAACCAGCTACTGTTAAAGTAGAGTAAATGGTTTTGGCAAATAACGAACTTTGACTTAAAACCGGTATCACAAGATACATTCAGAATGGCTCTCAGCAATCTAGATTCATATATTTTAGACATTCTAGATTAACGTACAATGCAACCATTGGATATGCTTTACGCATTTAAACATAAAGCGAAACCATCCCAGAAACTCTTGCGAAACACCAGACAGATACCCCCAAATATATTTGAATGAAAGGTCTCGCTGAGGAAGTTGGAGGTGAAATATTAGTATGATACAACCCTTCCTACGGTCATAATTTAAAATAAAGTTTGAGGTTTTGGAATTTGATTTGGCTATATAACTGAAATAAGGTGAACAAGTGAAACTTTTTAGAAAAGCTGGTTGAAAAATGTGTAACATAAGCAGTAATCTTTGTAAGAGTATGTTAGAAGAAATGTTTGCATATATTCCTTTCTCCATCGTAAAACGCAAGCCACTGAGCAACTGGTCCACTGCCTGGGTCGGGAGCCGGACCAACTCCTCGGACCCTCCCCTCTCGTCCAATCAGACGACGCCCGCGGCGGACGGATGGAGGGTCGTATCCTCGTGATTCCGAGTCTTCCTGTGGAAGTCGTCGTCACCCGGGCACGCTCCCGCGATCACCGACTTCCGCTGTTACCACTTCCTCTAGACCTAAACTGCGTAATTTGGGAAGAAATTGGAATTAATTGCGGCACATCGTCTTTGGCGCTGACCGCTTTGCGGACTCCCGCATGCAAACGCACACACACGCGCAACCGCTGCGTCGTGTCGGGTTATTATGTTGAATTACGAACTAAGTGGCTTGAGAAGTTGTACGATTCTATTAACATATTTTACATCGTTTCGCTCTGAGGATGGGAAGATTGTAATTCACTATTGTTAAAAACATCGGCCCTTCTTTGTTGCAGTGAGATTCGTTACAGGTATGGATTTACTGTTAGACAAAGAGGTTCTGGTTTATAACCGAGTCTATTTAAAATTTGTTATTAAGATTTCAGCTTTATAATTTTCAAATTGGTTTTTCAATATTTAAATTTTAATATTTCTAACATTTCTAACTTCTAACTTCATACTTGAATATAAAATATTATTTTTCTTATTTGTGCGAAAAATATATATTGTTTTTAACAGCATATCCGCTATTGAATCAATATATAAAAGCGTCTTTGCATATTTTAATTACAATTTTAAATAGTTTAAACCCTTTTTTACAGACGATTGCGGAAACAAAAGCCTATCAGCTTACAGCCTACCTCAAAATTGTCCTTATGTTGCGGCTGACGAGCCTGCTATGGTATGCAGTTCTGTTGTATTGGCAGGCAGGGTCAAACTGAGGATAACTTGTCTATAAGATAACTAAGAGTATCACACTATTGTTCGATGCATGCTGAAACTTTAAATAATTTAAATAATAACTTCATTATAATTAAATAAGTCATGTGATTTTCTCTTACGAATTTGTATAGATTGGTTGTTATTGACGTTTACAATTTATTACTGTTCTCATAATGTATATGCATATTGTAATGCATATTTTGGTGAATACAGATTTATTATTATTATTTTATAATTTAAATAAAAATACTACGGAATGACAATTAAAGCAATATGTACAAATCATCATCAACACAAAATATGTATAGCCACTTTTTCTATAACCGTCTAAAATGAATTACCTTTAGGTTCCAGCATATGAAAATCTAAGGGAAGAAGAAATATGTATAATAATATAGTACGATACTTTTCTACATTATATACTGTTCACGCAAATAATTTTTGGTCCAAACCACTAGTCGATCGAAAGTTTGAATAAATTATTACACGGCATAATCTGGCTGTAATAACCACACACACTAGGTAATTTAAAATAACTAATGTTCGCCGGTAAAAACTATTTTGACTAGTTAACAACTAGGAATGAACCCGTAACAATCCTTTGTAAGCGACACAATGGTCGGAAACCTTATTTGAGACAATCGGTCGCATATTACTTCGTTCCCACAAAGGGCTGACGGTTTTGAGCGAAGGTTCGCGTTCAAGGTGACCATTGTCTCCTGCTATTATCTCCGTGACCTTGACTCCGGCTGATCTTATCTCTTATCACCTGAGGCGATTATCGCCTTGCTCCAGTTGAAGTTACTTATCACCTTCCTGTTGTTGTGGAGGTGATTTAAACCCAATTCGCAGCTTATTGATAGCGAGGTGCACAATCAACAATCGACCTGTAAATTGTTGGCTTTGTGAAATTTCGACTTTGACTGATGGTTACTGGATTAACCCTGTAGGTATGCGTGTACGGCCTAGATAATGCATAGATAATAGTTATAGAGATAGGTTTCTTATCTATTAAAATCGCTGGTTCTGGAATGCATGTAATCAAAAAGGAAACGCACCGAGTCAAAGTAAACAACAAAAACTAAAAATGCGAGTGCATTTTTTGTTCTGTATCCTTGCCTCAGGGCTGAAAATGGATTGAAATAGTTGCCTTTAATATCCACTCACCTTCACGCCACGCTCTGGACCAATCAAGTCTAATTTTCATATTGCTTACCTTTCACTAGAATATGTCAAGTTCAAACATTAAGAAACGTAACTCTTTCATGTTTGTTGTGACTACAATTTTAAAGTTTTCAATTATTTAATGACATTTATTTAATATAAAATTAAATTCAACTGTGTTTTGGTTCTTTTCAATGTCCAAAACGAATTTCGAAAAACTGGACGTTCAAAAAACGTAACAATCCCACCTTTAATTAGAAGTACATTCTATTGTCACCACGAACAAAATTTTCAAACCGCGCCACCTTGATGGCAATTCATTTTTAATAACCCATAAACACCAAATATTAATTCCACGGTTATTGCAGGTTGGCAACGTGATTCAAATACACATAATTAAGAATTTTGAGACAATGAGGTCTGAAAGCGGATCGGTCATACATTCCAATAGGATTTAGAGAAGTTCCTCGCCCCCTCGGTCTACCGGCAGGGGGAGGTTTACCCCAACAAAGAGATACGCCATTTATCTGGAGGATAATGAGGTCCACAATCAGCCAGTCAGACCAAGAACGACTGAAGTAGTTATTTTCCCCTTTATCTTACTAATAGTGAGGTCATACTGTATTAAATTCCGTATACAAAATAAATCTTTAGCAATTACAAAGTTACTACACAACAGGCTACCCGCAACAGGTGTATACTTCTATCAGCGCAGTGTGAAGGTTTCAAAACCGTTTCGAAAGCAACACTGGCGATGACAAGTTATGAACGTTCACAACCAAACACGCTGCTGTCAGCCAACACGACCGGGTTTTCGGGGGCGACATCGATACAAATAAAACCGCGCCGGGGAAATAAATTCATTTATGCGCCGAATCGGCCGGTTATGGAAATGCGGAGAGGTCGCGATCGTTATAAAATACCCCGCGAAAAATATATTCCCGCCGATCCAATTAGGCGGGGGCCTCCGCGGCCCAAATTTGGGTATAATTGGGCAGCCCCGGGTGCCTCATTAATGGGACACATTCCTGTTCCGACACATCGATATCGCAGCGACGGCGCGGCACAAGCCTAGCGGTCCTCGGGACAATGATTAGGTGTGGAAGAAGGGAAGGGGTTTGGCGTTTAAATACAAACTAGCTTCTCGGTTTATAAACTGTTTGTGGAAATATTTTTTTCCGGTAGTGCTGGAAAAAACGTAATTTATCGCTTTACAAAATATTCTCAACAAATGGCGACATCATAAATCTACCACAAGTCAAAATACGTTTTAGGGAAATAAAAAATTGACCCCAATTGAATTGTTTAGCAGAAGATCGATTTGGGAATTATAGAGTATTTTTTTGTAATAAGAGAAATGTTATATTATCAATCTGTAAGATTGCTAACATAGGTTTTTCCATAATTTTATCACATAAAGCAATCTAAGGCATGAAATGAACGAGCATATTTTCTAGGGCCGAATTATGAGTGGTTGATTTAGGAGAGGAGGTTTGCAATTTATCTCGTATACCTACCATACAGGAGTATAAACCTTGACGTTACGAGTGATGGAGGACTACCGTCCTTATTTTTATTATTTTAGTCACAAAGAAAGGGATGAGGGGAGAAAATACGTCAGGGATGATTATTTCCACTAGTAGCCTGTTGCGGCTTCGCTCGCGATCACAACGCAATATTATACTGATATTCCCGTATAAATATTGTGTTACCGTTCCTAAGCCAACATGGCCTGCTGATAAACTGTGTTTACTCTATCCAGCTGAATGCTTAAAACTTATAGTTATTTCCCAATGTTAAGCTTATGGAAAAAACTCAACTTTAAGGGGCCCCAGGGCCTCACTCACAAATTATTTCTCTACAAAAAAAGTTTCCTGCACAACTTCACGTTAGGCTCTTTCCAATGGCACCAAAAACATGAAAATCGGTTCAGTAGTTTAGGAGGAGTGATTGTCACAAAAAACCTGCTTGCCTATTGAATAAGTATAGATTCTACTAGTAAAAACTGCGAGAGAAAACCTGGCAAAGTGTTAAAGAAAATTAACTTATGTGTTAACTAAAATTCTATTTTACTACAAATGGGACAACTGTCTTGGGCTAACTACATGCTACGATATATAGCTATGATGAGATATACGAACATTCTATTCACTCAATCCTTATAAGTAAGATTGACCTAAACACTTTCAAAACAAAATCAACTTTAATACCTATTATATAAAGTGAATACCCCCGTAGCAGCAAACCTGCATACTCAGCGAATTTCCAATGCACATTAATTCATCTTAATACCACATAAAGCCACATACCAAGTTTCATCAATATACATTCATAAATAAACGATTTATGACATTTTAATTATTCTCCATAAGAATAACATGGCGGCTGAGTACGCAGGTTTGCTGCTACAGGAACTATCGGGAAAAAATAGGTTTTGTGCAAATATCAATAGACCACAGTGAAATGAAGAAATATACCAAGTTTCGTCAGGATAAGTTGATAAATTAGCGAGATACACAATTTTTCTTATCCTCCATATGAATAACATTGGACAACGTACTGTGTTTAGCACTTTCAATATCTCAGTAACCAATTGACGTAGAGCAATGATTAAAACATCAAATTGTGCGTCTTTTTAAGCTAATTCCAATGGGAAAGAATAAAATTTTACTTTTTCAAAAATTGTATGTAAAAAACTCAAAAAACCCATTTTTGGGGTACAAAACCCCCCCAAAATACCCCTTCGGATAGGTCGATCCGTCTGGTTTTCGAACTTATAATCATAAATGCTGCTTTACACGTTTGTACCAAATTTCATCAAAATCGGACCTTTTTTACGAGAGTTATCGCACCCACGGACACACACACACACACACACATATATATATATATATACAGTTTCGAACGAATGGTGTTTTGGGTCTGGGGACCTCAAAACGAAAAGTTATCATGGTCCCGGGCCTAAGTCTTACCATGCCGACTACGGTAATAGCTTCTTCCCTATAGGGGAAATTCGCTAAAACCCTAATAGTAATCATTATGCAATAACTAGACATAATTAAACCTTTCTATCCCTCCAGCATAAAATCTTAAGTCACATTAAATGTTGAGGGTCAAAGTTATACCCAGGGAAGTTAATATAGTTGGTTCATTAATTTTAATTGTGTTTTTGTAATGACCTTGTCGGTGTCTTTTGATCACATCTAATAATAATATTTTTTTTTACCAAAAGTGTACAGTGTTGTTAAACAGTTTATACAAATTATTACAAATGACATTGAATATCGAGTTAACAAACACATATAGGTACTTTAAAATAAACTACGCAAGACATAATAACAACAACAAACTAATATTAACTGATAATTATTGCGAAGAAAATAGACTTTTGATGAATCAAAACCCTCTAAGGCACTGCCTGTTTAGAGAATGGGTACTGGCTGATTAAATAATTATGACAACTTTTTATTAGCATATTACATGTTGTTATTACTTACGGGATGTAATAAAAGACGTCTTACAACACTTAAGATATATTTACACTTATACTGATTCACATACAGACGGTAAACATATATAAAAGAAGCGAGTTCTCTCATTGGCCTGACGATGACTGGTGTGACTGGTCGAAATCGATAGCCTAGTACAATTTTGTATATATGTTTACCGTCTGAATGTGAATCAGTATAAGTGTAAATATATCTTAAGTGTTGTAAGACGTCTTTTATTACATCCCATAATTATAAGAGGAACCTCAAACTATTATTGTACAGTAATAAGGAAATTATACATGAATTAAACATTTTACTGGCGATGGCTATAAATATATATATATATATATATATTTTGCACTATTAACAAACATAAACATATAACATAATATTGAATGTATAATTTAATAACTGGATATAATGCGTTTGATGAAGTGGCCTTATGTTTTATGTATGATTGCTCAGGGTATTAACTCCTTTTCAAATGAGGATTGGCTTCAGTCACAAAAAATATAAAGCACTATAGTTTACTTTAATTATTTTATTTTCCCCACTTAGAAGTACTTTGAAAGTACATATTAATATACACAAATTACTTTGTAGAGTATTTTAATTATATAATATTATGGTTTACGGTATAAGCGAATGACCAGCAGTTTCACTCCCCCCGGAAACAAGGAAGCAAACTACGGCTGTATAAAATAGAAAATGATTGACTGGGTTATTTTATTGGCAGAGGCTACGTACACGTCCGACGTGAGCCAATACTGTTCACGTCCGTTCCAAATTATGCACCGTACGTTACTTATCCTGTTATTTTTAAAACAAATTGAGAGCGAGAAAACCTCCTAACCTAACCTAACGTAACCTAACCTATCCTAACCTAACCTAACGTAACGTAACGAAAACTAACCTAACCTAACCTAAGCGGTAGCGAAGTGAATTTGCCCTTACATTGGACGTGTACGTAGTCACTTCGTATTTTATTAATTTTAAGAAGTATTTCTACGGTTGGAAAGCATTATATTTATCTTACATCTCCACTTGAAAATAAGTTATTGTTCGTGATTATAGCCTAATTGTGAGAAATTATGTATTAGTTTTCTGATTCTGTTGATTATAATTTCAGAAATTGACTCAAGAGGGGGCTCCACTCACGAAACGTTTCGCGTTCACCTTCTTCGACTATTGATAATGTTAACTTCCAAACCCTGTCCTTTCTCAATGTATTATCCGAAAAGCCTCATCAGCGGATTATCCTAATGAAAACGATAATCTTATAATACCATTTAAAAATGTTTAGTATTTGTTATTTTACGGTTAACCATTTGGGATGATAAATTCAGCTCACTGGAATCACTAACCAATTTTGCTATTAAAAACGAGATCGCACACAGCACGCTGACGTGAGGGAAGTGAATGTTCGCACACAGCACGCTGACGTGAGGGAAGTGAATGTTCGCACACAGCACGCTGACGTGAGGGAAGTGAATGTTCGCAACAGCACGCTGACGTGAGGGAAGTGAATGTTCGCACACAGCACGCTGACGTGAGGGAAGTGAATGTTCGCACACAGCACGCTGACGTGAGGGAAGTGAATGTTCGCACACAGCACGCTGACGTGAGGGAAGTGAATGTTCGCACACAGCACGCTGACGTGAGAGAAGTGGATGTTCGCACACAGCACGCTGACGTGAGGGAAGTGAATGTTCGCACACAGCACGCTGACGTGAGAGAAGTGGATGTTCGCACACAGCACGCTGACGTGAGGGAAGTGAATGTTCGCACACAGCACGCTGACGTGAGGGAAGTGAATGTTCGCACACAGCACGCTGACGTGAGGGAAGTGAATGTTCGCACACAGCACGCTGACGTGAGGGAAGTGAATGTTCGCACACAGCACGCTGACGTGAGGGAAGTGAATGTTCGCAACAGCACGCTGACGTGAGGGAAGTGAATGTTCGCACACAGCACGCTGACGTGAGAGAAGTGGATGTTCGCACACAGCACGCTGACGTGAGGGAAGTGAATGTTCGCACACAGCACGCTGACGTAAGGGAAGTGAATGTTCGCACACAGCACGCTGACGTGAGGGAAGTGAATGTTCGCACACAGCACGCTGACGTGAGAGAAGTGGATGTTCGCACACAGCACGCTGACGTGAGGGAAGTGAATGTTCGCACACAGCACGCTGACGTGAGAGAAGTGGATGTTCGCACACAGCACGCTGACGTGAGGGAAGTGAATGTTCGCACACAGCACGCTGACGTGAGGGAAGTGAGTGTTCGCACACAGCACGCTGACGTGAGGGAAGTGAGTGTTCGCACACAGCACGCTGACGTGAGGGAAGTGGATGTTCGCACACAGCACGCTGACGTGAGGGAAGTGGATGTTCGCACACAGCACGCTGACGTGAGGGAAGTGGATGTTCGCACACAGCACGCTGACGTGAGAGAAGTGGATGTTCGCACACAGCACGCTGACGTGAGGGAAGTGAATGTTCGCACACAGCACGCTGACGTGAGGGAAGTGAATGTTCGCACACAGCACGCTGACGTGAGGGAAGTGAATGTTCGCACACAGCACGCTGACGTGAGGGAAGTGAATGTTCGCACACAGCACGCTGACGTGAGGGAAGTGAATGTTCGCAACAGCACGCTGACGTGAGGGAAGTGAATGTTCGCACACAGCACGCTGACGTGAGGGAAGTGAATGTTCGCACACAGCACGCTGACGTGAGGGAAGTGAATGTTCGCACACAGCACGCTGACGTGAGGGAAGTGAATGTTCGCACACAGCACGCTGACGTCAGGGAAGTGAATGTTCGCACACAGCACGCTGACGTGAGGGAAGTGAATGTTCGCACACAGCACGCTGACGTGAGGGAAGTGAATGTTCGCACACAGCACGCTGACGTGAGGGAATTGAATGTTCGCACACAGCACGCTGACGTGAGGGAAGTGAATGTTCGCACACAGCACGCTGACGTGAGGGAAGTGAATGTTCGCACACAGCACGCTGACGTGAGGGAAGTGAATGTTCGCAACAGCACGCTGACGTGAGGTAAGTGAATGTTCGCAACAGCACGCTGACGTGAGGGAAGTGAATGTTCGCAACAGCACGCTGACGTGAGGGAAGTGAATGTTCGCAACAGCACGCTGACGTGAGGGAAGTGAATGTTCGCAACAGCACGCTGACGTGAGGGAAGTGAATGTTCGCAACAGCACGCTGACGTGAGGGAAGTGAATGTTCGCACACAGCACGCTGACGTGAGGGAAGTGAATGTTCGCACACAGCACGCTGACGTGAGGGAAGTGAATGTTCGCAACAGCACGCTGACGTGAGGGAAGTGAATGTTCGCAACAGCACGCTGACGTGAGGGAAGTGAATGTTCGCAACAGCACGCTGACGTGAGGGAAGTGAATGTTCGCAACAGCACGCTGACGTGAGGGAAGTGAATGTTCGCATTAAAACCTTAAAAAGATCAAATCAAGGGTTTAAACTAACACTGAATACATATGTTTTAAATTAAAAAATGTTATTTTTGGCTGTTCTGATGCTCCTGGTTATATTTAATTCACTGGTTATATTTGCTGTATTATATTTGCTCCTGGTTATATTTGCCAATGTTGTACTTGATAAAGTTAGAAGGGGGTATAGCCGGGATAACAAGTTGGTATAGGGGTATTGGGGGTGATGCAACGATATTAAGATATGAAAAAAACCTTTTCCAGTGTAAAATCCCCATAAGACAACGTACTGTGTTTTGACAATTAACATTTTCTTTAATAACTCGGAAAGTACTTGAGCTAGAATGATGAGGGGGGCTTTAAATCTTTGGGTTTTTACTTAAAATACTTTAATGTGCAATAAGTGTAAGTTCGGGGCTTTTCTGACCCTTTTTGAACCCAAAAACTGAAAATTTGAAAACATAAAATCCAAAAAAAATAAGGTTAGAGTTTTCCGATTGTTTTGCCCAACGAACTTGTCCAACTGATTATAATAAAGAATGTCTCTACCAAATTTGAAGTAAATCGGGCAAAAATTGCTACTGCTAGAGTGCGAACACACACACACACACACACACACACACACACACACACACACACACACACACACACACACACACACACACACACACACATATATATATATAAAGTTTTTAGAGACCCCTCAAAACGGGGTGATGGGGTCACGTTAGGAACGTTTGATGGTGGTCCCGGGCTTAAGTCTCATCGTGCGGGTCATGCTAATAGTTCACTTTTCCATTGGAAATTCACTAAGAAACCACGAATCAACGATTTAGTATAAACCAAATTCTAAAGTCGGGCGGGATTTTAAGTTAACATTTTACCTATGGGAAGAGCAGTTGGAAACGCAAAATGTTTCGTTACTGGGGCCCCCTCTTCAGTACTTAGCTTCTACCTGCTTCTCCCTTAAGGTAAATGCTAACTTTCAAAGCTCTCCTCAACGAATCATCCGAAATCCATCAGCGGATGGTAACAAATTAGCGATTTCAGTTAGAAGAATTTCGATATCAATATATTTCACCAACAGAAAATTCGTAAATATGAGATATTTTTGAATTTGTTTAAAGACTATTATTTGCGATATAGAAGTTGTCACTGAAATCACTAGGTATTTTGTGCTCATAATATGAGCATAAATGAGTCATAAATCAACGATATTGGATAATCAGTTTAAGAGGGATTTTAAGGTTAACATCGGTCTTAAGGTTAACATGGGAGAAGCAGGTAGAACGAAAAATGTTCAGGGACTCTTAAGTGGTCCCACACTTCTCGCGAACAGGCCTGAACATTCGGCCGAACATTCTTCAAAATGTTCACTGAACATTCCATCCCGTATGATCCCGTATGTATCCAAAGGTTCGTGCAGCTCCCACACTTCTCGCGAATACTCCGAACATTCGGAGTTCGAGCCTGTTCGCGAGAAGTGTGGGACCGCCTTTAAACTCAATACGAATAAACACGGAGATATAAACCGTTCATTTTAAAACCACAAACGAGAAAACAATCGATTCGAACAAGAGCGCGACGCCGGGTACCAATTACCGCAGGAGGCGGGGGAAGTTGCGCCGTTATCAGGGCCATCGGTGTTGCGAGGCCCGACACACGCGCTGGCCAGCCCAATTACACTCATATGTGAACCGATACTCGTTAGACGTATTCTAATTAATCGCTGGACGGGAAATTAAACACGATGGTATGTGAATAATGAGAGAGGGAACGGTACGTCACCCACTGATGGACAGGGAAAGCACCTCAGGGGAAAGCGAGGGCGGTGTTCATATGAACGATGTATGGATGTTATAGTCAGAGCAAGCTCCATGGCAGGTAGTAGAGTCTGTAGTCTATAAGTATTTAGAGAGGAAACGGTAACATCACCCCCTGATGGACAGGCCAAGGACCTCTGGGGAAAGCGAGGGCGGTGTTCATATGAACGATGTATGGATGTTATAGTCAGAGCAAGCTCCATGGCAGGTAGTAGAGTCTGTAGTCTATAAGTATTTAGAGAGGAAACGGTAACATCATCCCCTGATGGACAGGCCAAGGACCTCTGGGGAAAGCGAGGGCGGTGTTCATATGAACGATGTATGGATGTTATAGTCAGAGCAAGCTCCATGGCAGGTAGTAGAGTCTGTAGTCTATAAGTATTTAGAGAGGAAACGGTAACATCATCCCCTGATGGACAGGCCAAGGACCTCAGGGGAAAGCGAGGGCGGTGTTCATATGAACGATGTATGGATGTTATAGTCAGAGCAAGCTCCATGGCAGGTAGTAGAGTCTGTAAGTAGTGGTGAAATGATGGTTTTGCATCACTTCCGGCGCTTTTTTCCCATGTTATTCTTATGGGGATCAGTTTTTGCACCGACGCCCGATCCTACCCTACACAAATTTTCTTTTTGGCCCCTGCCTTATTTTCCCCCATTTAAAATTTGCATTAATTTTAATACACCCTTTGCAGAAATCCACGAGTTCAAAAATAACTCCACACTAAATAAACAACACATGTAAACAACTTAGAAGTTATTGTATAGTAGTGGAGAAACAGGAAAGAGGCCCCACAATCGGCGCTTTTTCCCCATGTTATTCTTATGGGGAGCCGTTTTTGCACCGACGCCAGCTCCCGCCCTACACAAGTTTCCTTGTTAGCCTATACTATTGTCCAACCCTTGCCTATATTAAATATATTGTCCCCATCCCCATCCCTCCTCTATATTTTTAAAAATTAATTTTCAAATTCAGGCTAAAAAACTATCTTTGGTGTTTACTGTCCGATTTGTCTGCAATTTGGATATGTTATTGTCCTAGGCAAGTGTTTTAATAAATTTCACTTACATTTCCCAAATTCACTATTACGGTCAAAAATATTTTTGAAAAATACTGCCAATTGCCAACTTCTTTATTTACTGTCCGATTTGTCTTCAATTTGGATATGTTATTGTCCTAGGCAAGTGTTTTAATAAATTCCACGTACATATCCCAAATTCACTATTACGGTCAAATTAAAAAATATTTTTGAAAAATACTGCCAATTGCCAACTTTTTTATTTACTGTCCGATTTGTCTTCAATTTGGATATGTTATTGTTGTAGGCAAGTGTTTTAATAAATTACACTTACATTTCCCAAATTCACTATTACAGTCAAATTAAAAATTATTTTTGAAAAATACTGCCAATTGCCACCTTCTTTATTAAATGTCCGATTTGTCTTCAATTTGGATATGTTATTGTCCTAGGCAAGTGTTTTAATAAAATCCACCTACATTTCCCAAATTCACTATTACGGTCAAATTAAATAATATTTTTGAAAAATACTGCCAATTGCCACCTTCTTTATTAACTGTCCAATTTGTCTGCAATTTGGATATGTTATTGTCCTAGGCAACTGGTTTAATAAATTCCACTTACATTTCCCAAATTCACTATTACAGTCAAATTAAAAATTATTTTTGAAAAATACTGCCAATTGCCAACTTCTTTATTAAGTGTCCGATTTGTCTGCAATTTGGATATGTTATTGTCCTAGGCAAGTGTTTTAATAAATTCCACTTACATATCCCAAATTCACCATTACGGTCAAATTAAAAAATATTTTTGAAAAATACTGCCAATTGCCAACTTCTTTATTAAATGTCTGATTTGTCTGCAATTTGGATATGTTATTGTCCTAGGCAACTGGTTTAATAAATTACACTTACATTTCCCAAATTCACTATTACAGTCAAATTAAAAATTATTTTTGAAAAATACTGCCAATTGCCAACTTCTTTATTAAATGTCCGATTTGTTTAAAATTAGATATGTTATTGTTGTAGGCTAGTGTATATGCACCATCCACATTTCCCAAATTCACCATTACAGTCAAATTAAAAAATATTTTTGAAAAATACTGCCAATTGCCAACTTCTTTATTTACTGTCTGATTTGTTTAAAATTTGGATATGTTATTGTTGTAGGCTAGCGTATATGCACCATCCGCATTTTACAAATATTGCGGCTAAATTTTAAAAAATTTGGAAAAATACTGCCAATCGGCAACTTCTTTATGGTCTGATTTGTTTAAAATTTATGTCATTATTCTAGGCTAGTGTATATGTACCATCCACATTTGACAAATTAACTATAATGGTCAAATTTAAAAAATATACTAACAATTTCAAACTTCTTTATTTTCGGATATGTTATAGCTCATATATAGGTAACAAGACCACACTACCACAAGTTCCATTACCCCCTATAATACAGTATTTTGTCTTTTTGTTTGTTTATTTTGCTGTAATCCCAAAACTGACTTTGCTGTTTATTGTCACTTTGGATATTGTCCTAAGCATTTATTGTCTGATTTATTTTTGGATATGTTATAGCCCCCAACTATTATATCTAAAATTACAATATTATTTCCACCTATAATACAGTTGATGTGTTGTTTGTTTTGCCGTAACCTAAAAACTAATATTGGTATTTGAAATACAAGCTTATTATATACATCCAGCTGATAAGTAATATATATCCACAATTATGGTCAGAACTGCCCAAATTTTAAGCCAATACAAAAATAAATTTTTAAACCCCAAAACAACTAATCTTTCTTTGTGCTTGTTTGGAGTAGTTTTTATTTTATCCAACTTAATTTTAATTTTGTAGTTAAAATCAAACTTCCCACATTCTAGCTCCCTTTCCAGCCAGCGACATAAAGGTTACGAATATTTTCAAACAATATATCTTTTTCTTCCCCTATGTTGGACTTGTTTAATAGCGCACCATATTCCAAATCCTCCAGTCTACTACATTCTTTAAATTTAACATTGCCTTTAATATCTCTATGTCTTCTTGTCCATTGTTACGGAAACTTTCTATTTTTGGAATCGCCACAAAATGTTGCGGTTCCGTTAGTGTTAAAGCTGGTGGCTGGTAGGTAGATAAATAATGTCCATAAGACTGTAATAAATATCACTGCATTAACACGGAGGTGACGATTTCAGAAATGAAATATGAAACATATTGATCAGTCCAGCGACGATTCATTTTCCAAATAATCCGCAGATTAAAATCCACTCACTCAAACTATGTCTATCTGTAAATTAATGCATTTCAACGTAAATATTTGGGGTTATAAAATTGATAGCCACCTCTTTATGAAGACATTGCAGATATTTATTAATGAGATGACCGAGCTGCTTTCATTACAGTTTAAAATGAGCCTTTGCGGTACCGATAAAACAATGTGTTGGCTTATTCATGATGAGTTGTTGGCTTATTCATGATTGTTGGATTTTTATAAATCTATTTTGTGAGGGAAGACCTGTTCGAAGGAAAGCCATTAAAATTGAACTTAAAATCAAATGCAGACTTTGACAGGATAGAAGTTGAATTTTTGAGCGGTAAGGCTATGCTAAATAGCGGATTCTCTAAAGAAATGGTTATAAAAAAGTAGCTAAATTCTCCACGATGAATTAGAATATAACATTTATTTTGACGATACTTTTAGCGCTCTTTATTCTTAAACGTTAACTTCACTCTACCTCGGTCACTTTTGAGGTAAGACCTTACGTTGCTCTGATCTGTTCTATTGCACGATACTTGATATAAAATGTCTAACTTAACCTCTTATATATTTAATGATCAATCTGTTACTGTACTGTTTGACAGTGAAAATAATCCTTGGTTCAAAGGAAAGGATGTTGTTAAAATCCTGGGCTATCAACATTCAAAACAGGCATTGCGGATAAATGTTGATGAAGAAGTGTAAGGCTATAAATATACTCTCTAAAGGGGGGTGTATCGATACACCCCCCTTTAACTTCCAATATCAGTCTAACTTCATCAATGAATCTGGTTTGTATTCTCTTATTTTGCGCTCATTGAAACCAGAAGCTAAAGCATTCAAAAGATGGGTTACAAGTGAAGTCTTGCCTTCCATTAGAAAGTATGGAGTGTATAAAATCAAACATGAAAATAATCAGTTAAAAAATCAAAACTCTCAACTCTTGGCTGAAATTACAAGGTCTCTGGAAGACAACCAAAAGCTCACTCAAATTAACTCAGAATTTAAAACTAAAAACGACACATTGTGTAAAGAGAACCGGTCACTGAATGAGTTGTTGAGTTAAAGTTTTCTGTAAGATATTGGCACATTTCCTCTTTATTAAATATTCCAGCCAAATCTAGTGTTATATCGAAATCCATAAGATCTTGCAGTATCTTTGGAAGGTCTTCCAACAAATCCTTAATTTTAACATTTGCAAGCTCTATTTTATAGGGAATTGCTATAGGATCATCATACTTTTGTTTAATTTGGTCAATATCTTTCTTTATTATTTGTAACACACCCTCGCTTTGGGAGAATGGTAGTTTGGCCACAACACCATGTCGAGCTAAAGAGAACTTTTTAAATATTCCTCATAAGTAGCTATTAAACGAGCCACATATTTCCTTCTTAACTTTAAATTTATTCCGAACGTCCCCATCACAATCCGCAACATTGGTTATCTAACATTATGTTATCACAAAACGCATCCGTTATAGATGTTATTTAATTTTGGTTCACCCTCGCAATAGTTTATATTACCTATGTCTGTAAGAAGGTTATTATTACGTAGATTTTCTAATAAAAACCATATACCAAATCTTTCGTTAGTAGGTTTAATACAATTCCCCAATAAATGGCTAACAGAGTACATTTCTTTTATACAAAAGTAGCGGAAACATGTAAACAGGACAGATATATAGGCATATAGAGGTTGTAAATATATATTGTATATAAACATAGGTGAGCGGTAAGTGTAACATGTAAGTGGACACCCACATGCAAATATGGAATATCCACAAATTCGACTAAATAAGTTTATAGTCTCAATATAATTAACATATTAACATTAGTACCCAAATTGTCGAAATTCTATAATTCTATTCTTAGTCCTTGTATTAGGTTTTGTACTATTAAACCCTACATCCTGTGCAGCAGAGTAATATATGCATTTAATATGCACATTCTACAAGACCTGTACATCTGTTGTATAAGCAGCAGAATAGACGTCTCATTGTGTTGTTGTAAAGTAAAACATAAATTGTGCTGGATACAACCAGCCAGATATTAGACAGGAAATGTGTTGGAAGTGTATTGCCAAAGACAAACACCACATAGTGCAGCATGTAATCAATCCATTACTATTTAGACAGCATTGGTACAACATCCGATATATTAGCCAAACCCACAATCAAACTTGGAAAACAAACAGTAAAAGATAAATATTATAGTAACAGAAATAGTAAGAGTATAAGGACATAGTAATATTTAAAGTTTATAAAACAACACAAATGCAGAGACACAATAACACACTCCAACACATTTGGACACACGCACAGATACTGGTTTACATCCATTTAACACAACTTTACACGTTCTGTCAACCAACACAAAAATTGTTTGTAAATTGTGTAAGAAATATATGTAATATAAACAAATTTAACACAATCATAACATTGTCCACAATGTTATGATTGTGTTAAATTTGTTTATATTACATATATTTCTTACACAATTTACAAACAATTTTTGTGTTGGTTGACAGAACGTGTAAAGTTGTGTTAAATGGATGTAAACCAGTATCTGTGCGTGTGTCCAAATGTGTTGGAGTGTGTTATTGTGTCTCTGCATTTGTGTTGTTTTATAAACTTTAAATATTACTATGTCCTTATACTCTTACTATTTCTGTTACTATAATATTTATCTTTTACTGTTTGTTTTCCAAGTTTGATTGTGGGTTTGGCTAATATATCGGATGTTGTACCAATGCTGTCTAAATAGTAATGGATTGATTACATGCTGCACTATGTGGTGTTTGTCTTTGGCAATACACTTCCAACACATTTCCTGTCTAATATCTGGCTGGTTGTATCCAGCACAATTTATGTTTTACTTTACAACAACACAATGAGACGTCTATTCTGCTGCTTATACAACAGATGTACAGGTCTTGTAGAATGTGCATATTAAATGCATATATTACTCTGCTGCACAGGATGTAGGGTTTAATAGTACAAAACCTAATACAAGGACTAAGAATAGAATTATAGAATTTCGACAATTTGGGTACTAATGTTAATATGTTAATTATATTGAGACTATAAACTTATTTAGTCGAATTTGTGGATATTCCATATTTGCATGTGGGTGTCCACTTACATGTTACACTTACCGCTCACCTATGTTTATATACAATATATATTTACAACCTCTATATGCCTATATATCTGTCCTGTTTACATGTTTCCGCTACTTTTGTATAAAAGAAATGTACTCTGTTAGCCATTTATTGGGGAATTGTATTAAACCTACTAACGAAAGATTTGGTATATGGTTTTTATTAGAAAATCTACGTAATAATAACCTTCTTACAGACATAGGTAATATAAACTATTGCGAGGGTGAACCAAAATTAAATAACATCTATAACGGATGCGTTTTGTGATAACATAATGTTAGATAACCAATGTTGCGGATTGTGATGGGGACGTTCGGAATAAATTTAAAGTTAAGAAGGAAATATGTGGCTCGTTTAATAGCTACTTATGAGGAATATTTAAAAAGTTCTCTTTAGCTCGACATGGTGTTGTGGCCAAACTACCATTCTCCCAAAGCGAGGGTGTGTTACAAATAATAAAGAAAGATATTGACCAAATTAAACAAAAGTATGATGATCCTATAGCAATTCCCTATAAAATAGAGCTTGCAAATGTTAAAATTAAGGATTTGTTGGAAGACCTTCCAAAGATACTGCAAGATCTTATGGATTTCGATATAACACTAGATTTGGCTGGAATATTTAATAAAGAGGAAATGTGCCAATATCTTACAGAAAACTTTAACTCAACAACTCATTCAGTGACCGGTTCTCTTTACACAATGTGTCGTTTTTAGTTTTAAATTCTGAGTTAATTTGAGTGAGCTTTTGGTTGTCTTCCAGAGACCTTGTAATTTCAGCCAAGAGTTGAGAGTTTTGATTTTTTAACTGATTATTTTCATGTTTGATTTTATACACTCCATACTTTCTAATGGAAGGCAAGACTTCACTTGTAACCCATCTTTTGAATGCTTTAGCTTCTGGTTTCAATGAGCGCAAAATAAGAGAATACAAACCAGATTCATTGATGAAGTTAGACTGATATTGGAAGTTAAAGGGGGGTGTATCGATACACCCCCCTTTAGAGAGTATATTTATAGCCTTACACTTCTTCATCAACATTTATCCGCAATGCCTGTTTTGAATGTTGATAGCCCAGGATTTTAACAACATCCTTTCCTTTGAACCAAGGATTATTTTCACTGTCAAACAGTACAGTAACAGATTGATCATTAAATATATAAGAGGTTAAGTTAGACATTTTATATCAAGTATCGTGCAATAGAACAGATCAGAGCAACGTAAGGTCTTACCTCAAAAGTGACCGAGGTAGAGTGAAGTTAACGTTTAAGAATAAAGAGCGCTAAAAGTATCGTCAAAATAAATGTTATATTCTAATTCATCGTGGAGAATTTAGCTACTTTTTTATAACCATTTCTTTAGAGAATCCGCTATTTAGCATAGCCTTACCGCTCAAAAATTCAACTTCTATCCTGTCAAAGTCTGCATTTGATTTTAAGTTCAATTTTAATGGCTTTCCTTCGAACAGGTCTTCCCTCACAAAATAGATTTATAAAAATCCAACAATCATGAATAAGCCAACAACTCATCATGAATAAGCCAACACATTGTTTTATCGGTACCGCAAAGGCTCATTTTAAACTGTAATGAAAGCAGCTCGGTCATCTCATTAATAAATATCTGCAATGTCTTCATAAAGAGGTGGCTATCAATTTTATAACCCCAAATATTTACGTTGAAATGCATTAATTTACAGATAGACATAGTTTGAGTGAGTGGA
The DNA here is from genome assembly GCA_963675035.1 of Allygus modestus. Taxonomy (NCBI): domain Eukaryota; kingdom Metazoa; phylum Arthropoda; class Insecta; order Hemiptera; family Cicadellidae; genus Allygus; species Allygus modestus. The sequence goes on from OY776115.1 coordinate 14,630,727, forward strand.
TTTTAATCTGCGGATTATTTGGAAAATGAATCGTCGCTGGACTGATCAATATGTTTCATATTTCATTTCTGAAATCGTCACCTCCGTGTTAATGCAGTGATATTTATTACAGTCTTATGGACATTATTTATCTACCTACCAGCCACCAGCTTTAACACTAACGGAACCGCAACATTTTGTGGCGATTCCAAAAATAGAAAGTTTCCGTAACAATGGACAAGAAGACATAGAGATATTAAAGGCAATGTTAAATTTAAAGAATGTAGTAGACTGGAGGATTTGGAATATGGTGCGCTATTAAACAAGTCCAACATAGGGGAAGAAAAAGATATATTGTTTGAAAATATTCGTAACCTTTATGTCGCTGGCTGGAAAGGGAGCTAGAATGTGGGAAGTTTGATTTTAACTACAAAATTAAAATTAAGTTGGATAAAATAAAAACTACTCCAAACAAGCACAAAGAAAGATTAGTTGTTTTGGGGTTTAAAAATTTATTTTTGTATTGGCTTAAAATTTGGGCAGTTCTGACCATAATTGTGGATATATATTACTTATCAGCTGGATGTATATAATAAGCTTGTATTTCAAATACCAATATTAGTTTTTAGGTTACGGCAAAACAAACAACACATCAACTGTATTATAGGTGGAAATAATATTGTAATTTTAGATATAATAGTTGGGGGCTATAACATATCCAAAAATAAATCAGACAATAAATGCTTAGGACAATATCCAAAGTGACAATAAACAGCAAAGTCAGTTTTGGGATTACAGCAAAATAAACAAACAAAAAGACAAAATACTGTATTATAGGGGGTAATGGAACTTGTGGTAGTGTGGTCTTGTTACCTATATATGAGCTATAACATATCCGAAAATAAAGAAGTTTGAAATTGTTAGTATATTTTTTAAATTTGACCATTATAGTTAATTTGTCAAATGTGGATGGTACATATACACTAGCCTAGAATAATGACATAAATTTTAAACAAATCAGACCATAAAGAAGTTGCCGATTGGCAGTATTTTTCCAAATTTTTTAAAATTTAGCCGCAATATTTGTAAAATGCGGATGGTGCATATACGCTAGCCTACAACAATAACATATCCAAATTTTAAACAAATCAGACAGTAAATAAAGAAGTTGGCAATTGGCAGTATTTTTCAAAAATATTTTTTAATTTGACTGTAATGGTGAATTTGGGAAATGTGGATGGTGCATATACACTAGCCTACAACAATAACATATCTAATTTTAAACAAATCGGACATTTAATAAAGAAGTTGGCAATTGGCAGTATTTTTCAAAAATAATTTTTAATTTGACTGTAATAGTGAATTTGGGAAATGTAAGTGTAATTTATTAAACCAGTTGCCTAGGACAATAACATATCCAAATTGCAGACAAATCAGACATTTAATAAAGAAGTTGGCAATTGGCAGTATTTTTCAAAAATATTTTTTAATTTGACCGTAATGGTGAATTTGGGATATGTAAGTGGAATTTATTAAAACACTTGCCTAGGACAATAACATATCCAAATTGCAGACAAATCGGACACTTAATAAAGAAGTTGGCAATTGGCAGTATTTTTCAAAAATAATTTTTAATTTGACTGTAATAGTGAATTTGGGAAATGTAAGTGGAATTTATTAAACCAGTTGCCTAGGACAATAACATATCCAAATTGCAGACAAATTGGACAGTTAATAAAGAAGGTGGCAATTGGCAGTATTTTTCAAAAATATTATTTAATTTGACCGTAATAGTGAATTTGGGAAATGTAGGTGGATTTTATTAAAACACTTGCCTAGGACAATAACATATCCAAATTGAAGACAAATCGGACATTTAATAAAGAAGGTGGCAATTGGCAGTATTTTTCAAAAATAATTTTTAATTTGACTGTAATAGTGAATTTGGGAAATGTAAGTGTAATTTATTAAAACACTTGCCTACAACAATAACATATCCAAATTGAAGACAAATCGGACAGTAAATAAAAAAGTTGGCAATTGGCAGTATTTTTCAAAAATATTTTTTAATTTGACCGTAATAGTGAATTTGGGATATGTACGTGGAATTTATTAAAACACTTGCCTAGGACAATAACATATCCAAATTGAAGACAAATCGGACAGTAAATAAAGAAGTTGGCAATTGGCAGTATTTTTCAAAAATATTTTTGACCGTAATAGTGAATTTGGGAAATGTAAGTGAAATTTATTAAAACACTTGCCTAGGACAATAACATATCCAAATTGCAGACAAATCGGACAGTAAACACCAAAGATAGTTTTTTAGCCTGAATTTGAAAATTAATTTTTAAAAATATAGAGGAGGGATGGGGATGGGGACAATATATTTAATATAGGCAAGGGTTGGACAATAGTATAGGCTAACAAGGAAACTTGTGTAGGGCGGGAGCTGGCGTCGGTGCAAAAACGGCTCCCCATAAGAATAACATGGGGAAAAAGCGCCGATTGTGGGGCCTCTTTCCTGTTTCTCCACTACTATACAATAACTTCTAAGTTGTTTACATGTGTTGTTTATTTAGTGTGGAGTTATTTTTGAACTCGTGGATTTCTGCAAAGGGTGTATTAAAATTAATGCAAATTTTAAATGGGGGAAAATAAGGCAGGGGCCAAAAAGAAAATTTGTGTAGGGTAGGATCGGGCGTCGGTGCAAAAACTGATCCCCATAAGAATAACATGGGAAAAAAGCGCCGGAAGTGATGCAAAACCATCATTTCACCACTACTTCTGTAGTCTATAAGTATTTAGAGAGGAAACGGTAACATCACCCCCTGATGGACAGGCCAAGGACCTCAGGGGAAAGCGAGGGCGGTGTTCATATGAACGATGTATGGATGTTATAGTCAGAGCAAGCTCCATGGCAGGTAGTAGAGTCTGTAGTCTATAAGTATTTAGAGAGGAAACGGTAACATCACCCCCTGATGGACAGGCCAAGGACCTCAGGGGAACGCGAGGGCGGTGTTCATATGAACGATGTATGGATGTTATAGTCAGAGCAAGCTCCATGGCAGGTAGTAGAGTCTGTAGACTATAAGTATTGAGAGAGGAAACGGTAACATCACCCCCTGATGGACAGGCCAAGGACCTCAGGGGAACGCGAGGGCGGTGTTCATATGAACGATGTATGGATGTTATAGTCAGAGCAAGCTCCATGGCAGGTAGTAGAGTCTGTAGTCTATAAGTATTTAGAGAGGAAACGGTAACATCACCCCCTGATGGACAGGCCAAGGACCTCAGGGGAAAGCGAGGGCGGTGTTCATATGAACGATGTATGGATGTTATAGTCAGAGCAAGCTCCATGGCAGGTAGTAGAGTCTGTAGTCTATAAGTATTTAGAGAGGAAACGGTAACATCACCCCCTGATGGACAGGCCAAGGACCTCAGGGGAACGCGAGGGCGGTGTTCATATGAACGATGTATGGATGTTATAGTCAGAGCAAGCTCCATGGCAGGTAGTAGAGTCTGTAGACTATAAGTATTGAGAGAGGAAACGGTAACATCACCCCCTGATGGACAGGCCAAGGACCTCAGGGGAACGCGAGGGCGGTGTTCATATGAACGATGTATGGATGTTATAGTCAGAGCAAGCTCCATGGCAGGTAGTAGAGTCTGTAGACTATAAGTATTGAGAGAGGAAACGGTAACGTCACCCCCTGATGGACAGGGAAAGCACCTCAGGGGAAAGCGAGGGCGGTGTTCATATGAACGATGCACGAATGTTATAGTCAGCAGCCAACTCCATGGTAGCTGTAACAGCTCGTCCATGGAGTTAGCTTGAGAATAAATCACTTCTAGCTACCACCACCAAATGTTTAACTTGTCTTTTCATCTCATTAGCTATCAAAATCCGCCACGCAGGGCAATAGGTATTCTTCTTTAAAATTACACCTTTCAAATAGAAATCAAGCCTAGGGTACGAGAGTTATCGGGGTTGAAACCAAAACCGTAACGTTTTTCTTCTGCCATATGGGTACGGCTGAGAGTCTTGGGACCTCTGGGAGAGTGAATCCCGGCGATCTTTGATAGCTAATGAGGTGAAAATTGTACCTGCAAAATTTGGGGCCGATAGCCAAACGTAAAATATTATGTCGACTCTTGTGGCTAACTCACCTCCTAGTATGGACGAAATCGAAGTCGTCTGAACGAGTCAGATTTGGGACGCTCCCGATTGGGGTGTATTCAAATTACGACAGAATAGATTCAATCAAGAGGAAGGGGAATAGTCAGTTTCAAAACAGAGGCCCATTATGCCCATGCCTTACGTCACCCATGACACTAGTCTCAAACCCATAACAAAAATTAAATTATGTTGACACATTAACAGGGGAATAATGTAATATACAAATGAGAGTCAGGAGTGTAGTGTAGGAGACTTGTTTTGCAATCAGACTGAAGAGACTGCCAAGCACATCATACTGGATTGCGAGAGACTCGGGGCAAGGAGAAGGGATATGTTTGGTGAAGAATAGGATGTTAGTATTTGGAAGAAAACCCCTGCATCTTGTAAAGGGTACGGGCATTGGTTTACCCGACTAACGTACTAGGGACACACAATAAGCTTCGGTTGACGTGTGACAATCTCTGAATCCGTCCCTTCAACAACACAAAAACATAAACAATGCGATAAGTATATTAGCGAATTTCCCCTATAGGGAAGAAGCTATTACCGTAGTCGGCATGGTAAGACCTAGGCCCGGGACCATGATAACTTTTCGTTTTGAGGTCCCCAGACCCCAAAAACACCATTCGTTCGAAACTGTATATATATATATATATATATATATATATATATATATATATGTGTCCGTGAGCACGATAACTCTCGTAAAAATTATCCGATTTTGATGAAATTTGGTATAAACGTGTAAAGCAACATTTATGACTTTAAGTTCGAAAACCAGCCAGATCGCTCCATCCAAAGGGGTATTTTGGGGGGGTTTTGTACCCCAAAAATGGGGTTTTCGAATTTTTTACATATAATTTTGGATATAGTCAAATTTTAGTTTTCACCATTGGATTCAGCTTAAAAAAACACATAATTTGATATTTTGATCATTTTTCTACGTTAATTGGTTACCGAGATATTGAAAGTGCCAATTAATATACACAGCTATTTCAAAAAATAGCTTTACACAGTACGTTGTCTAATGTTATTCTTATGGAGGAAAAGAAAAATTTTATATCTCGCTTATTTATGAACGTATACTGACGAAACCTGGTATACGGCTTCATCTGGTTGTGGACCATTGATATTTGCTCAAAAAACAATTTTTTCCAAAGGCTCCCGTAGCAGCAAACCTTCGTACTCAGCCCCATGTTATTCTTATGGAGAATAAGTAACGTGTTATCTCCCTTAATAATGAAAATAAATTAATGAAATTTGGTATGTGGCTTTACCTACATGAGTTATATTGATATTTGTATAAAACCCCATTTTTTGTGTTCCTTGCTTCAGCAAACCTGCATACTCAGCCGCCATGTTATTCTTATGTAGAATAATTAAAATGTCATAAATCGTTTGTTTATGAATGTATATTGATGAAACTTGGTATGTGGCTTTATGTGGTATTAAGATACGTATATATGCATTGGAAATTCGCTGAGTACGCAGGTTTGCTGCTACGGGGGTATTTTCATCATACCCTCGCAATAAACTATTGTTTTCAGTACTATCAGCTGTGATTGAAACCAATCGATTCCCGGTAGGCCGGGTAACAGTCCGGGTAAAACTGCAAAAAGGCCTAGGCCGGGAAAGAAGGTTGCAATATTTCTCACTATGGGAACTGCTATTCTACTTACAGTGTTCCATTATATGATCTTTAAACAGCTGACTGTTTCTAGAAACATAAACAAATGAAACAATAACAAACCTCTGAAGTTGTAAAAGTGTAAACATACTCAATAATGGTTGATTCAAATATTAATATTCCTGAATCAATATTGAAAATAAAAGGTGGTATGATGAAAAGTACAGTTCATAACTCGTCCGAAAGTGCTATACCGGTGCTTGCTCGGCTTCGCCTCGTACTTGACACTCGATCGTGCACTGGTAACGGCCACTTTCTGGACTTGTGACGAAATATAATATTATACTTTACTTTTACTTAACTTTTAATTTGGTTTTTGTTATACTTTTTGTTGTAATAAACGTTCAATTTCAGACTTCCTATTTTATTTAAAACAATCATTAATTAATATGCAACACACAAACTAAAGTATCGAAATAGCTGATTTATCTCATTGGTAATCTGACTTCTATTCGAGGACCAGTCGCAAATGTGACCTTAATCTTTGTAATCCCAACGGCAAAAGGATTCAAGAGTTGTAGGAAAAACCGGCATCAAAAACAAAAAAAATCTGTTACGGGTAATTTAATATCTGGTATCTTTTAATCTACCTAGCATTGCAATTAGATCATGGTTGTATTAAACGTTTTTGAAGAATTTGAATATCTTATTAAAATAGATGCTGAAGAAGAGGGTACTGAAAACAATTGGCGAAACCCAGCGTATATAGCGTATAATTTCGAAAAATTCGAATTATATTTATTTAATTGCATTATCTGCAAATAGCATTATTTGAACAAATATATAAAGAAACTTTATTAAAAATAAATTTACACCTTCTGCATAATTGAAGCTGCTAAAACAAAGGATTGCAAACAATAACATTTTGGGTAAAAATAAAACAGTTTACATTGAATATGAAAAGATTATTTGTTAGTTATAATTCATTTTTGTTATACAAATAGTTTCTTAGAATAGATACGGTAAATTTCATTGATAAGTCAAATACACTAGAAATTTATCACAAGTTATCCTTTATGATGAATGAAATACTCGACAAAGAAAAAAAGTGCACTTGAAGACAGAAATAGCCAACTCAAGAGGGCGAGAGGAGATCTATGGATAGGTTGACAACATACTGAGGTATTGCATCATACCAGTCAATGCGCGATATAGCTTCGTCCTTCATATTTGAAAGTTATCAATTTAGGTGCCTAAATGAATAATTATAATCGCAATAATTTTGACGCGGAAGATTTTGATGATTTTGATTTTATAAGAGGTTATGGTTTGATTCACCTGCTTCTCCCCTATCACCATGGTTTGATTCACCTGCTTCTCCCCTATCACCATGGTTTGATTCACCTGCTTCTCCCCTATCACCATGGTTTGATTCACCTGCTTCTCCCCTATCACCATGGTTTGATTCACCTTCTTCTCCCCTATCACCATGGTTTGATTCACCTGCTTCTCCCCTATCACCATGGTTTGATTCACCTGCTTCTCCCCTATCACCATGGTTTGATTCATCTGCTTCTCCCCTATCACCATGGTTTGATTCACCTGCTTCTCCCCTATCACCATGGTTTGATTCCCCTGCTTCTCCCCTATCACCATGGTTTGATTTCCCTGCTTCTCCCCTATCGCCATGGTTTGATTCACCTGCTTCTCCCCTATCACCATGGTTTGATTCACCTGCTTCTCCCATATCACCATGGTTTGATTCACCTGCTTCTTCCCTATCACCATGGTTTGATTCACCTGCTTCTCCCCTATCACCATGGTTTGATTCACCTGCTTCTCCCCTATCACCATGGTTTGATTCATCTGCTTCTCCCCTATCACCATGGTTTGATTCACCTGCTTCTCCCCTATCACCATGGTTTGATTCCCCTGCTTCTCCCCTATCACCATGGTTTGATTCCCCTGCTTCTCCCCTATCACCATGGTTTGATTCACCTGCTTCTCCCCTATCACCATGGTTTGATTCACCTGCTTCTCCCCTATCACCATGGTTTGATTCACCTGCTTCTCCCCTATCACCATGGTTTGATTCACCTGCTTCTCCCCTATCACCATGGTTTGATTACTCTGCTTCTCCCCTATCACCATGGTTTGATTCACCTGCTTCTCCCCTATCACCATGGTTTGATTACTCTGCTTCTCCCCTATCACCATGGTTTGATTCACCTGCTTCTCCCCTATCACCATGGTTTGATTACCCTGCTTCTCCCCTATCACCATGGTTTGATTACCCTGCTTCTCCCCTATCACCATGGTTTGATTCACCTGCTTCTCCCCTATCTTCATGGTTTGATTACCCTGCTTCTCCCCTATCACCATGGTTTGATTACCCTGCTTCTCCCCTATCACCATGGTTTGATTACCCTGCTTCTCCCCTATCACCATGGTTTGATTACCCTGCTTCACCCCTATCACCAATGTTAACCATCAGATTCCATCCTTCCTCAACGGATTATCTGAAATAGTTGATTTATGATTCATTTTATAGGGAAAATAAAATAACCTAGCGATATTAGAGAGGAAAGTTTTGATACTACAAATAACCATATACAGTAATAAAACTCGCAAAAGTATTCAATATTTGCGGTTTTTGTAATGTGAGTCAACTATTTGTAATAGGTACAACAATTCTGTTCACTGATATTGCTAAGTTTTTCTGCTCTTTAAAACGAGCCATAAATCAACGATTTCGAATAATCAGTTGAAAAGTGACGGGATTTATGTTAACATTGGCCTTATGGGAGATGCGGATAGAAACAAAAAATGTTTCGTGACTGGAGCCCCTCTTAAGATAATAGTTATCCCCTAATTAATTCAGTTCCCGAATTTAAAATGAGTTTTTTTGTTACTATTGTCTAAACTTATTAGTCTTACAGTTGATTTTGCTTAACAAACATTCAATTTTCCCATTTTTCTCGTAACTCATTTCACGATGATGAAGAAACACGCATGCACCCACTCGCACCATCACGTGTGTTCGTGCAAAGTCAGTAAGATCGTGATCGGCTCTAAACGAAGATGTCTTGTATTTGGTTTTCAAATACTTACAGAGCCGATTTTGATCAAACCATTGCATGGCGATAAAAATGCAGAGTTCCACGAGTCGGGACGTCGCGTCGGGACGAATCCTCCCAACTTTCACTCCGAAAAGGGCAGTTTAAAAAAAGAATAAGCTGCCCTTTATCAAAATATATTTTTTCTAAGCTGTTATTATAAACAAGAGCGGCTCCAACATACTTCCTTGTAAAACACCACACTCCATATTTCTTGTAACACACTTCACGATAATGAAGGATTCCCTTCAGTCATGGCTTGAGAGAAAAGAATTTTTAGTCTCTGCTCAGCTTTTATGCGTCAAATTGAGTTGGTTCAGTTTAAAATCTAAAAAAAAACTGTATTAATTAAATTTATTTGGAATTGAAATGTTAAATTTCAAAATTGAAGTGTTAAATTTCTCCACTACCAATTCCACACGTTCCACGCACAAATGTATAGTCCATGCGGACGGGCAAAATAGGCAAAAATAGGATAACAACTTATTAAAAAAAAAATATTTCTATGGAAAATCATCTATATCTATAAAAGGCAAAGCCCTGGCTGGCTGGCTGACTGACTGACTGACTGACTGACTCACTCATCACTAATTCTCCACCTTCCCATGTAGGTAGGGAGCTTAAATTTTGTACACTGATTATTCAGGCATAAAATAGGAAAACTAAATGTTTTTCATCCTGATCTGACCTTAGGGCTCTACCAGAGACCCCGAAAAAGTTCCCATGTATTCCTTATGGACATTCAATTTTTTTTGAGCTGATGAAAATACAAACAGCTGATTTTGATTCGTAGTTATAGTTCCACGGGATAACCACAGAATGCAGCACACACAACTGCAATCGTTGTTATGAATAATTTGCGGGGCGAATCCTGCGGCTATCAGCTAGTATTAATATAAACTCACATTAATAACATAAATTTAAACTATTGATATCTTGCACTATTTCCGATCAATGCCTTCACTCAACCCCCCCCCCTCCCGGTCACGCTCTCCCGCCGTGACAATTCCCAGGAGATAAGCGCACTCAAAATAAGATGTTATTTATAACCTGTACAGTTTTGGGACACTCGATAGATAACAGTCTAGTGAGAGTCGGATGACATGGTGGATCTGACGTCACAGACACTCCTGTGTCGTGTGTAACCTTTCACACTCGAGTCACACGAGCTCTCTGCGTGTGAAGTGTGTGAATAGACCGGGTTGACGAGATGGTCTTGATATAGCTGCAACATGATGATTTGTTGCAAGGGAAGGTTTTGAGGAGGTGGCTCACTGCTTTTAGCACTGGATCCGATCATTAATAGAGTTCTATGAGTCCTATACATGATTTAAACTTTCTCAGGAAATTCCTAAGAGTTCCAATAATGATGGGAAGGCGAAATCGGATGTTCAAAGCATTAATCGTATTAAAATTTGGAGTGGATCACGATTCAGATACCAGAATGTTCCTGGACTATTTATTCATTAATCTAGTTTTGAAATATTGGTCTTATTCAATATCCCTGTGACAAAAAAGGAATTACTTTTCATATTCATTTTTTTAAATTTATTCATAAAATAAAACGTTTTATATACTTTATTATCTAGATTGTAAGTAATTTATGCATATATTTCAAATGTATTGTAGGGTTAGCATTGAAAAAATTACTTTATGTTGTATGCAAGTCAATAAATATTGAATGCTACTGATACTTGAATGAACTGTAGAAGAGAAAGTTGGAGGAAGAATACAATTTTTTACAACTTATCGTAAGGCCTTAAACTAAATAAAAGTATCAAGGGGTAACACATTTAAGCGAATTTTCCCTACAGGGAAGAAGCTATTACCGTAGGTGGCAATGGTAAGACCTTGGCCGGGGACCATGATAACTTTTTGTTTTGAGGCCGTATATAGGCCTATACATATATAGCGCGATAACCTTTCGTAAAAATGGTCCAATATTGATCAAATTTGCTATAAACGTGTAAGGCAGCATCTATTTTCATGAGTTCGAAAACCAGACAGATCGCACCATTATAAGGGGGGTGTTGGGGGGGGGGGGTGGTTTGTACAAAAAATGGGTTTTTTGAACTTTTTATATATAATTATTTTTAAAGCCAAACTTGAGTTTACACTATTGGATTCATCTTTAAAAAAATTTGGTATTTTGATCATCGCTCTACGTCAATTGGTTACCGAGATATTGAAAGTAATAAACACAGTACGTTGTCCATGTTAATCTTATGGAGAATAAGTAAACTTTTATATCTCGCTTATTAATGAACATATATTAATGAAACTTGGTATGTGGTTTCATACATTTGGGGTTTACTGATATTTGCATAAAAACCCCACTTTTTTGGTCCCCATGGTAGCAAACCTGCGTACTCAGCAGCTATAATGTTATTCTTATGGAGAATAAGAAACGTGTGATATCTTGCTTGTTTATGAACATAAATTGGTAACACTTGGTATGTTGCTTTATCTAGTGGTGATTCATTGGTATTTCCATACAAACCAAATTTTTGTGATCCCTGATTCAGCAAACCTGCATTTTCATTCCTAATATTTTTCTTATGGAGAATAAATAAAATGTCATATCTCGCTTATTTATGAATATGCTTTGATGAAAGTTGGTTAAGTGGCTTCATGACTTGTGAAGAACCATTTGAAATTCGCTGAGTATGCAGGTTTGCTGCAACGGGGGTATTTTAATATTGGAGATCGGTCTTATGCGTGATTTGATTTGACTACAAAACTGAAATCAGGTGAACAAGCGAAGCTGTTGTGAAAATATAGTACAGTATAAGTAACAATCGTATTACCCTGTAAGGGCTGTAAGTCTATATTTTTTAAACAGACGTTTAAATCACATATTAATGTACTGTCTCTATGTACTGGGGAAAACAAATCAGTATAAAAGTTAAGACACGTGTAAATACATTAACAAATCAGACGAATTGTAGTCCCCTTCCTTCTCCTTATGGCTGACAAGCAGTAAAATATAAATAATAAAACACCTATTTTATCTCCCAAGGTCCATTTACAAAGCGTCCGCAGTTCATTATATAAAATTAAATATAACTATTGACAAAAGCTAGTTGTTATAAATTTTCATTTTCATTTTTGCTAATTTGATTTAACTAAATTTAGGGGTTACACAAAGTTACATTTTAATGAAACGTCAATATAGGGGGTTGTATTATATATTTTAAGTAACCTACCGAAATACAATACTTCGGACCCTCAAACGAATACGAACTTTCTCTTAGAGATTTCAACGTAGCATTTCCTTACATCAACAAAACAAGCAAAACGACAAAGGACCTTTTCTTCTAGGAGGTAAGGACCGCTGTGACAGGTAGGTCTTGGGGGGGATACAAAAACTCCCCAACTGACCCGCTAAGTGGGGTCTAGGTGTGATATTGACCCTCCCCGACCTTTCTTGGAAACCTACCCCGGGGGAGAAAGCGAGGGGTTGGTCTATTCCGAGTGTGACATTTTCCCTGACCCCGACCCCAGGCACAGGTGCCTCCGGCCGCGACATTCCGACATACCTGCTGGTAACGGTGTTTGGTGTTGGGGTGAATCTGGAAGTCTGTAATGTGTTGTTCCATTCAGCAATGCAATCCACGGGGAAATCCAATCACGAAGTTTGGTGATTTTACCAGCTCCTCCATAATGTCAATGTTAATTTTCCAAGTCCGTCCCTCCTCAACGGATTATCCGATATCGTTGATTTATCGCTCATTTTAAAGTCTTTTGCGACTTCAGGGAGCAGAATTTTTATGTCACAAATTGTTAACTCATTGAAAAAATCGCAAGTATTGACAAATTTGGAAATTTTGTAAACGACTTCTATTTTGGATATTAAAATCTTCCTACTGATATCGCTAGGTATTGTTTTGCTCTATAATCTTCCTACTGATATCGCTAGGTATTGTTTTGCTCTATAATCTTCCTACTGATATCGCTAGGTATTGTTTTGCTCTATAATCTTCCTACTGATATCGCTAGGTATTGTTTTGCTCTATAATCTTCCTACTGATATCGCTAGGTATTGTTTTGCTCGATAATCTTCCTACTGATATCGCTAGGTATTGTTTTGCTCTATAATCTTCCTACTGATATCGCTAGGTATTGTTTTGCTCTATAATCTTCCTACTGATATCGCTAGGTATTGTTTTGCTCTATAATCTTCCTACTGATATCGCTAGGTATTGTTTTGCTCTATAATCTTCCTACTGATATCGCTAGGTATTGTTTTGCTCTATAATCTTCCTACTGATATCGCTAGGTATTGTTTTGCTCTATAATCTTCCTACTGATATCGCTAGGTATTGTTTTGCTCTATAAAATGAGCCATTAATGACAAATTTCGAATAGTACGAAGACGGACAGAATTTGAAAGTTATCATTAGTCTTGTGGGAGGAGCAGGTAGAAGGTAAGTAGAGGACTGGAGCCCTTCTTAAAAATATATTCTAACACTATATTTATATATTATTACGCAAGGTGTTTTTGTTGATACGCCGTATCTCCCAATATACTTCGTAAAACCAATAATTACCGCCGTTTTAAAGATTATCTTCTCCGCTAAATGTGATAAATAAACAAACAATCCAAAACCTTAAAAATAATGTTTTTTTTTAGATTCCAACTTATTAGTGAATTTCCTATGGAAAGTGAACTATTAGCATGACCCGCACGGTGAAACTTAAGCCCGGGACCACCATAGAAGTTCCTAACGTGACCCCCTGAACACGTTTTGGGGGGTCGTTCAAAATTATATATATATATATATATATATGTATGTATATATATATATATATATATATATATATATATATGTGTGTGTGTGTGTGTGCACTCTAGCGGTCGCATTTTTTGTCCGATTTACTTCAAATTTGGTAGGTACCTTCCTTTCTATAATATGTTGGACAAGATCGTTGGGCAAAACAATCGGAAAACTCTAAACCCATTTTTTGGGGATTAATCTTTCAAATTTCGAGTTTTTGGGCCCAAAAAGGGTCAGAAAAGCCCCAGATGTAAAATTAATCCATGTAAAAAGATGGGAATTAGAAAGACGAAAGTTTTAAGCCCTCTCTCGTCATTCTAGCATAAATATTTACCGAGTTATTAAAGAAAATGTGTATCGGGTATACACAGTACGTTGTCTTATGGGGGTTTTACACTAGAAAAGCCTGTTATTCCTTTGTTAGAGTACTTTTATTACCCCCAGCAACCTCACGCCTACTTTCAAGCCTGACTGGACCTTCTCCTAACTTTACAAAGCGCAAAATTGTATTCCCAGCTTTGCAGGTAAATGAAACCAGGAGCATCAGAACAACCAAAAAATCAATGTTTTCAGATTTCAATAAAAATTGGAATACAAGTATGATTTTACCCTAATTTTGAGTTTTAAAAGTATTTATGTGGAAATTCACTTCCCTCACGTCAGCGTGCTGCGTGCAAACTCGTTTATTTGTCAACTTACTCGCGTGGAAATCTTCCAGTGAAAAATCCAACAAACTCAAACTCAGGGGCAATGTCCACATAACCCTGTTCGAATGAGGTAGATGTGCGCAAGTGTTTTATGCGCAAGCAAATATAACGATTTATAACTTTTAAAACTTTATTTGATACAAAAATTAACAGACAAAATAATTGTCCTCGTTGTGTGATGAGACTAAGTAGTATAATAGTGTGTAATGGCAGTTCAAACCTGGTTAATAATTCAAAGCGTGGCGTTGTTTTCGGAACGTGTTTACTGTATCGGAGCCTTGGCATTTGATTGGCTCTGGTGAGTTTGCTAAGTGGAGCGAACGCGTGAAATTTCGAATCAGGAACTGTTTAATGGGCTTCAGGCCAACCGTTTAACATGATGTCCCAAGTAAAATACTGTAGTTCTAGTAGACATTGCCAGTAGCAAACTTGACAGGTAGAGACAGTCGCGCAAGTCGTGTTGCTCTAGAGTATCAGCAATATCCTAAGCAACTTTATTATAGATCTCAACCTAGAGTTGAAATAAAACTCTTGCAACATTTTATATCGCTCTAGAAATATTTGCTTGTTGAAATACAAATTATGAGTTGCTGCAATAATGAATGTCTAATTAAATTGGAAACTAAATCAATTAGTTTACCTCAACAGTGGCACAGCGTATTAGGCGTTACAGGCGTATTACAGGAACAGGAGTAGGCCTATATACAATAATTAACTCAGGTTACTAGAATTTGGAATAGGATAAAAGAAAAGAGCGGAAAGTGAAGGGGCCGAGTTTGGGTATAGAGAATATAAACATGCTACATTATGTCTGGATGATGTACTGATTTTGCAGGAGAAGCAAACTTCAAATGAAGAAAAAACTAAAACTAAATACCCCCGCCGCAGCAAACCTGCGTACTCAGCGAATTTCCAATGCATAATATATGTCTTAATACTACAAAAAGCCGCAAACCAAGTTTCATAAAAATATATTCACATATAAGCGATTTTAATTATTCTCCATAAGAATAACATTGGTAATGAGTGTGTAGGTTTGCTGAAAGAAGGAACCGAAACAATTGGTTTTTATGCAAATATAAATAGAATTTAACTAGGCGAAGCCACATACTAAGTTTCATCAATATTCAATCATAAATAAGCGCTATATAACATTATAGTTATTCTCCATAAGAATAACATGGGGCTGAGAAAGCAGGTTTGCTGCAACAAGGAACAGAAAAATGGGTTTTTATAAAATTATCAATATAACTCAACCAAGTGAAGTTAAATACCAAGTTTTATTAATTTATGTTCATAATTAAGGGAGACATTACATTTTACTTATTCTCCATGAGAATAACATGGGGGCTGAGTACGCAGGTTTGCTGCTACGGGAATAATCAACAAAAAATCAATTTTTTGTGCAAATATCAATGTAACAGTACTACGTGAAGCCACATACCAAGTTTCATCAACATACATTCATAAATAATCCAGATATCAAATTTTATTTATTCTCCATAAGGATAACATTGGACAACGTACTGTGTTTAGCACTTTGAATATCTCTGCAACGGTTAGGCGTAGAATCACAATTTAAACACCAAAATGATTGTTTTGTGAAACTGAAAAGATTGGTAAAAGCAAATGTGAAGTTTACATTAAAATAAACTGAGGAAAAGCCAAAAACGTTTTTCCCATAAGATTAACATGGGAGATTTTATGAGCAGGTTTTTTTGGATTTTCTCCGCAACCACTTAACCTAGGTTAATAATTCAAAATACTAAATTATTTGTTTTTTTAAGCTCTATAACATGGTCAAACCCAAAATTAAGTTTTTTAAAAATTGTAGGGTGAAAAATGCAAAAAACTGATTTTTTGAAAATTTAAAACCCCCATAAACCCCCCTTCCTATAGTCCGATTTTTCTGATTTTCGAACTTAAAGTCATGAATGTCATTTTACACATTTGAGCAAAATGTCATCAAAATCGGACGTTTTTTACTCAAGTTATCGTGTTAACGGACACACATATATATATATATATATATATATATATATATATATACATATATATAAATTTGAACGAATAGTGTTTTTGGCATCTGGGAACCTCAAAACAAAAAGTTATCATGGTCTCGGGCTTAAGTCTTACCATGAGACCTACGGTAATCCGTATAGGGGAAATTCGCTAAAACATGGTGGGCTTGTATAAACGGTTATAATTTCTTAATTCAAACAAGACCTACTGTATTAAATGTTTTAATTAGAATCCAGTATAACTTAGGATATTGCTTGGGGTTGGGTTAAAAATGTAAGATGGATTTCAATTATTTCACGTAAATGCGTTCCATAGTAGGTTTGGTATTTTGAGTACATACACTTAGGTAAATTTAGTTAAAATACTCGTAGTTGTGGATGTTTTGTAGTCGTTAAAAATGGTTTATTTCTTTGAAGCCTCAAAGATTACTAACCAGTGAATATGTCCATGAATCAGTCCAAAGAGTTGTTTTCAATTTTATAAAAATGTCAGCAGCTTAAATTTTGTCAACACCTATGAAAATTAAAATACCGTAATTAAAATGCTGTTCGTGTTATTTGTTATGTCATCCTCATGACCCTTGGAGTATTAGGTTATACTGGTCTTGTATCACTTGCATCAACCTTACAAGCAAGATAACTCCAAAAAGGGGCGTGGGGGCCATGCTCCCAGAAAGCCAAAGATGATAGGCGTAATTTGGGAGTCGCAAGGAGCGCAGTTGCCCCCCAATAAATTGGAGAAAATGTTATTGTAATTTAAGAAAAGTCCCAGAATCACGACCATGTTTGCCACTCTATTCTAAATACAGGAAATACGCCGAACGTCAGAGCACTAGTGCAGTTACAAGTTATATAAACTGTACATTGCGCGATCACATCACAACGGAATAAAAGCTGAATATTCATGAACTTCTAAAAAATCGGGCTTTTGAAACAATCTGTACTTTGGTTGGAATTCTCTAATTTTCTCCAAATCCCTAGTAACAACTTATGCCCTTCAATTCCAAACCCGCTACCAAAATCGTACCATCGACATCCAGTTGGCGGTCGTAAAAACACTAATATATTCGGTCAACCAGCTGAGCTGTCAATGCGGCAAGCCGAGAGTTATAACCGAGCAAATGTAATTTTCTGATTCAGGGCAGCGCCGGTTTAATGAATATAAAAAACAAGTGGTCAAAAGAATGGTCAGACAGAGAAAATAAAATAGAGCGGCGAGTTTGTGTAGGTAGCGGCGGTACAGGTGGAGTGTTGGGGTGGTGGGGAGGTGCACTTGTCTGTTCACCTGCCATTCGCCGACAGACCGGCGGCCGAGAAACACCTGGCGACCAGCTGGTGCGCGCGTAAACCTCGCGAGTATCGAACATAACCTCACTTTTCAGTTCGCGATTATTTCGAGTTGAGACAGTTTCGTGTTTGTTCCCATCGTGATGGATTTCTCCGATAAGCTACAGCTTTGATTGTGTCCGTTGTGTCAGTGCTTGAAGAGCGACTGAATAGTAGTGATAACGAGTCTAGTGATATTCTGGGATGAGTCAAACTGCTGTTGTTGACTGGGTCAGTTCGTGTGTTGTGATGGCTGTTTTGTGATTGTGTTTGGAAGTCGAGCCTATCTTCGACCGACAAGGCCGAAGTGTCATGCGTGAAGTCGACACCGTCAGCCCAGTCATTTGGCCGGCTTGGTGTTATTCAGGTAACGTTGTATGCAACAGATCAATTTTAGCTTTCATTTGCAATACTGATAACTGTAGTATTTGTGTGGCAAAAGCAAAAACAAGTTCTATTCCATAAATAACAATATTTGAAGTCCTTAAGTTAGTACAAATCGAACTTAAAAATGTTAGTGTAACTTTAGGCTAGATACATGCAGTCATATATTAATATTTCAACAGCCCCAGAAACTTGGAAAGATATCGGACGATTGTCAGATCTTAAAGATTGTGTAGGAGAGACGAGGGGGGATAAGTTTAAAAGGAAAATGTGCGAAAAACACAACCAAAATATTAAAAAAAACGGCGGGCTTAACATAATATTATTGATGTATTTGGAAGTATAAATTTATAGATTAATTCACGCGTAGTTTTCGATTAATGTAAAAGAAAACCGTAATATGGAGCACAAACCTCCCATATACAGCAGTAATACAGCAGTAATATATTGCTGTGTACGCACTCACATATAAGCACTCAAAAACAAAATTGTCACTAGACCTAGTACATTTTAAAATGTTGAATCTTTAGGGAAAATATTTTAAATAGTTTTAATTTAAATTTGGAGGACGTTAAAGATTCGCAGAATATACTAAAAAAGTAACAATCAAAACAAACAAATACACAGTTTTCAATTATTCAGTTTTTAACTTTAGTTGTTTTCTGTATTGCGAATTGTCTGTCTCTCTTATCGTTTGTAAGAAGGTTCGAAATTTGCTGAATTAAACTTTTTTTCCCAATTAAAACCCCTTTGTCGTCCTGAGATAACTCATTGCTTATGCACGCATGTTTGTGGAATGCAGCGTATAGCATAAGTAAACTCCAGGTTTATTGTTCACCAATACAATAATAATGCTGACGACTTGCGTTGTAAGGAATTTACAATACAAAAGACAAAATATCCTTTGCCTGTCTTCAAATTTCTTAACAAAATATGCCATTAGTTATTGTTGTTTGAGAAACCCAATTTTGTAAATTTGAAGAAGGGATGTCGCATTTTATATCTGTTCTGTTTGGTATTTTTTCAGTACATTCGCGTCTCCACGCTTGGAGAATCGTCAGCTTTGGGGATTTTAAATCCAACTTAAAGTACCTGGTTCAAAGTGTAAAATAATTAGCCCCCCTAAGTAAAATGAAAAAGTATTTTTCATTATTTTACCTTGGAGGAGAGACCTTAATTTGATTTTATTGGTACCGCTACGTAACGTGTTCCCCGTATAGAGAATAATGCTGGAAACGTTCCACCGAACGGTCGAGCTGGAGTTTACTTATCCTCCAATTAATAATTACAATTTCATGTTTCTAAAAAGTTTGATTTGAAAGTACCATAATCTAAATTATCATCTAAATTATTTACGAGATAATTTATGTTTCAAATACAAATGTTTGTAGGCCTTCTGTTAAATGAGTTTGGTTATTTTTGTATTATTTATATTATTGTTTTTAAATTAGAGTGAATTTTGGCATTTTATTTAATCTTATCTCATGGCACACATCAGTATAATTTATTCCTGTTGTTTTCACTAGATATACATTTTTTATGTGTATAGGCCTATAGGCCTAAATCTAAGTTAATGCAAAATCACTAAAATTTATAACAACTCTGGGTTTTGGACACACATTACCCATTTACGCTTATTCCTAATACCGGGTATGGATTTATTTATTATTATTTTATTTATTTATCAACGGCCGAAGCAAACACTCAGTTATATTAAATTGCTGATATACGTTATAGTTGCCCAATATAACATTTTTAGTAATTAATTTCGTACTATTTTATTGTGAGAAAATGTGAATGGATTAAAACACATGTACTTTTATTTCGGTTTTATTTTTATTTCATTTTATTTATCAACGAACAACCATTTTACAATAACATGTATACCTTATGAAATGACGTGTTTGTTGAAAAAGTACTATTCAGTTAACAATAAATTTAAGTTTACATTGTATAGCCATAAACCAACGATTAATTCAACATCGTCTTCACCCACGTTCATGCTACAAAGCTGTTTTAAATATAAACTTTCAGTTTACCCATCACGTCATCGTATAACTGATAAATAAGACGGAAGACCATGCACAAGATATGTGGATAGCATGGGGGAGGGGGGTCAGATGCTATCCTACATACTAGTGCTGATAACCGGCCCCCCTCGACCCCTGGTACTGTGGCAGATAAAAGTAGAAGCAACTGATTCTCGGCCGATTAATCACCATAGTGAAGTATCATGAACATCTTCTGTAGTGATGGAAATCACCGCGCGCGGTCTGTGAAGCGAGTGAGTGGGCGGTGCGAATGTAGCTGCGTGTACCACTGAAAGGTATAGTGAATAGTGATTTGATTGATCGTAGAGAAAACTTTGATGTTGATTCATTTAGACCTACTCTAATACGAGCAATGTCAGTTTGATTGTTTGCAAAATCTATCTCGGAATCCAGTTGAACGATTTTGGTAAAACTTCGAAATTAGGGGCTTTTTGATAGGCCTATGTAAAATCAATTGGTAAAAACCGCAAAAGAATTCATATTTTGTTGGAAATTGGAAATTATAACATTGTGCTGATGGAGTAAAATGGAATTGAGTTCGCACGCAGCACGCTGACGTGAGGGAAGTGAATTTCCACATAACAACTTTTAAAACTAAAAATTAGGGTAAAATTATACTTGAATTCAAATTTTTATTGAAATCTGAAAAAATTGATTTTTGGCTGTTCTGATTCTCTTGGTTTCATTTACCTGCAAAGCTGGGAATACAATTTTGCGCATTATAATGTTAGGAGAAGGTCCAGTCAGGCTTGAAAGTAGGCATGAGGTTGCTAGGAATAATAAAAGTACTCTAGCAAAGGAGTAGCAGGCTTGTCTAGTGTAAAACCCCCATAAGACAACGTACTGTGTTTAGTCGAAACACATTTTCTTTAATAACTCGGTAAATACTTATGCTAGAATGACAATAGAGGGCTTAAAACTTTCGTCTCACTAATTCCCATCTTTTTACATGTATTAAATTTATATTTGGGGCTTTTTAGACCCTTTTTGGGCCCAAAACTCAAAATTTGAAAGATTAATCCCCAAAAAAGGGGTTTGGAGTTTTACGATTGTTTTGCCCAACGAACTTGTCCAACTGATTACAGAAAGGAACGTCCCTACCAAATTTGAAGTTAATCTGACAAAAAATGCGACCGCTAGAGTGCAAACACACACACACACACACATATATACATATATATATACATATATATATACACACATATATATATATATATATATATGTATGTATATGTATATGTCTATATATATAAATAATATATATATATATATATATATATATATATATATATACATATATATATATATAACATTTTGAACGACCCCCCAAAACGTGTTCAGGGGGTCTCGTTAGGAACTTCTATGGTGGTCCCGGGCTTAAGTTTCACCGTGCGGGTCATGCTAATAGTTCACTTTCCAAAGGAAATTCACTAATAACAGAATCATAACAGCTGTGAATAAATTAACCAGTGAACTGTAAGGAAAAGTATCAACAAATGACTTGGAAAACAGTGACTACCCCTATATAGATCCGTTGACTAAAGTTGCATTTAGAATGGACATCTTTTTCACCCACGAAACTATTATCAAATATCACCGAGTATGGCTCAGTCTCCTTGATACTTTTACCATTGACTATAAATATAGTCAATGCTTTTACTTAAACGGTATATTGAGTGAGCGTAAAATGTATAATTAGTGAATTTCCTTTGGAAAGTGAACTATTAGCATGACCCGTACGGTGAAACTTAAGCCCGGGACCACCATAGAAGTTCCTAACGTGACCCCCTGAACACGTTTTGGGGGGTCGTTCAAAATTTTATATATATATTTATATGTATATATATATATGTTTGCACTCTATCAGTCGCATTTTTTGTCCGATTTACTTCAAATTTGGTAGGGACGTTCCTTTCCGTAATCAGTTGGACAAGTTCGTTGGGCAACAATCGGAAAACTCTAAACCCCTTTTTTGGGGGATTAATTTTTAAAATTTTGAGTTTTTGGCCCAAAAAGGGTCAGAAAAGCCCCATATGTAAAATGAATGCATGTAAAAAGATGGTAAACAGAGAGGCGAAAGTTTTAAGCCCTCTCTCGCCATTCTAGCATAAATGTTTACCGAGTTATTAAAGAAAATGTGTATTGACCAAACACAGTACGTTGTCTTATGGGGATTTTACATTAGAAAAGCCTGTTATTCATTTGTTGGTATACTTTTATCATCCCCAACAACCTCACACCTACTTTAAAGCCTGACTTAACCTTCTCCTAACCTTATAAAGCGCAAAATTGTATTCCCAGCATTGCAGGTAAATAGAACCAGGAGCATCAGAACAGCCAAAAAATCAATGTTTTCAGATTTGAATAAAAGTTGGAATAAATGTATGTTTTTAACTGATTTTGAGTTTTTATAGTTTTTTATGTGGAAATTCACTTCCCTCACGTCAGCGTGCTGCGTGCGAACTCGTTTTGAGTTTTAATTGGTTCGTACAATAAAGAATTGCCAATGTAGTTTAACTTGTTTTTAGTTAGTTAAACAAACATACTGATAATACAATAAAATCGTAAAAATGCACGAGAAAACCCTTAAATGTAAAGTTAAAGAATAGTGTATATAGTGTAATCAAACAATAGATTTTATAATTGAAAGTGAATATATCAGCAAGAAATATTATTAACGCTATATATTTAAAGTAGTTGTTTTAGTGTGAACAATATATGAGAACAGGAATTCAATTTAATTGGTCAACAGAAGTAAAACAGGAGTCAATTACAGCTGTAACAAATTGGCAACATTAATTTGATGTCTAAACAATTAGTTGTTACAAAATACCAAATAAGGAGATATTAAATTAGTTGAAAGTTCATGAAATAAACAAAATAGTTCGTAAAAATAGCAAATCACATAAAAAATACGCGCATCTTACCGTTGTTTAGCGCGGGCACTTGGGTATGATTATGTTTTTCCCGGGATATTTCAAAATGAGAGGGGTAAAGTTTCTTTTTGGTTCTTTTTATTTTAAATTCCCCTATTTTTAAGTAAATCCTTGGTTATATTAAATAAATAGCCCAATTATTAATATGTATATAATAACCGTTGCTACAGAAATTGTGGAAATCTTGGTAATATGTTAATTTTATGTAAAGAATCATAACAAAATCAGGCACATAATTTCATCAGAGATGTTACTTGATTTAAAACGTTTACAGATAGTTAATCTATAGTTCACTTTGATTTATATTCGAGTATGGAGGATATTAACTTTGTTTACAACTGAATGCGGAATCAGTTTAATGCAATCATTAATTTTAATTGCAAACAGCCAACAATTTATTTGCATTGTTCACATCACGTTAATCAAACTGCCGCGACATAGTTTAAGCGAATTTCTCCTATAGGGAAGACGCTATTACCGTAGTCGGCATGGTAAGACCTAGGCCCGAGACCATGATAACTTTTCGTTTTGAGGTCCCCAGATGCCAAAAACACCATTCGTTCAAAACTGTATATATGGGTTTTTGAGTTTTTTACATATAATTTTTGAAAAGTCAAATTTTAGTTTTCTCCTTGGAATCAGCTTAAAAAGACGCACAATTTGGTGTTTTGATCATTGCTCTACGTCAAATGGTTACAGAGATATTGAAAGTGCTAAACACAGTACGTTGT
This sequence comes from Allygus modestus, assembly GCA_963675035.1. Taxonomy (NCBI): domain Eukaryota; kingdom Metazoa; phylum Arthropoda; class Insecta; order Hemiptera; family Cicadellidae; genus Allygus; species Allygus modestus. Next base: position 14,654,563 of record OY776115.1, read on the forward strand.
CCAATGTTATTCTTATGGAGAATTAGACAAATTTTATATCTCGCTTATTTATCAACTTATCCTGATGAAACTTGGTATATTGCTTCATATCGTTCTGTTCTATTGATATTTGCACTAAAAAACTTGTTTGCCTGTATTTCCCGTAGCAGCAAACCTGCGTACTCAGCCCCCATGATATTCTTATGGAGAATAAGTAACGTCCTACCTCCCTTAAGTATAAACATAAATTAATAAAATTTGGTATATGGCTTTGCCTACTTCAGTTATATTGGTATTTGTATAAAATCCCATTTTTGTGTTCATTGCTTCAGCAAACCTGCATACTCAGCCCCCATGTTATTCTTATGGAGAATAAATTAAAATGGCATCAATCGTTTATTTATGAATGTATATTGATGTATTCACTAATTGAGGAATAACACCATTTTACAATAACATGTATACCATTTGAAATTACGTGTTTGTTGAAAAAGTACTATTCAGTTAACAATAAATTAAAGTTTACATTGTATAGGAATACAATACAGAGTTTACAATATTGAGGAAATTCACTAATAACTGAGAATCACCTATTATGATTTTTAGTGAATTTCCTTTGGAAAGTGAACTATTAGCATGACCCGCACGGTGAAACTTAAGCCCGGGACCACCATAGAAGTTCCTAACGTGACCCCCTGAACACGTTTTGGGGGGTCGTTCAAAATTTTATATATATATATATAAAAACATATATATATATATATATATATATATATATATATATATATATATATATATATATATATATGTGTGTTTGCACTCTAGCGGTCGCATTTTTTGTCCGATTAACTTCAAATTTGGTAGGGACGTTCCTTTCTGAAATCAGTTGGACAAGTTCGTTGGGCAAAAGAATCGTAAAACTCCAAACCCCTTTTTCGGGGATTAATTTTCCAAATTTCGAGTTTTTGGGCCCAAAAAGGGTCTAAAAAGCCCCAAATGTAAAATTAATGCATGTAAAAAGATGGGAATTAGTGAGACGAAAGTTTTAAGCCCTCTTTCGACATTCTAGCATAAATATTTACCGAGTTATTAAAGAAAATGTGTTTAGACTAAACACAGTACGTTGTCTTGTGGGGGTTTTAGACTAGAAAAGCCTGCTACTCCTTTGATAGAGTACTTTTATCATCCCCAGCAACCTCACGCCTACTTTCAAGCCTGACTGGACCTTCTTCTAACATTATAATGCGCAAAATTGTATTCCCAGCTTTGCAGGTAAATGAAACCAGGAGCATCAGTACAGCCAAAAAATCAATGTTTTCAGATTTCAATAAAAATTGGAATAGTAGTATGTTTTTATACTAGTTTTAAGTTTTAAAAGTTTTTATGTGGAAATTCACTTCCCTCACGTCAGCGTGCTGCGTGCGAACTCGTTATGGGTTCGAATTGTTTGCTTTCTTTCGCATTTAGCGGTAGGGTAATCTTCAATATGACGGCGTAGTAATTGGTTTTGATGAAGTATTAATTGTTGGATACAGTCAAGAGACATGTGGCATTTTTTATTTTACATATTTTCCTCGTAAGGTAATTTAACTTTCAAAACCCGTCCCTCCAAAACGGATTTTTCCAAAGTCGTTGATTTATGGCTTTTATTCAAAGAGCAAACAAAAAATACCTAGAGATTTCAGTGAGCAGAATTTCGATATCGTTAATAGTTCACCCATAAAACAATCGTAAATATTTAATATTTTGAAAATGTATTGAACGATTATTATTTGTGATACCAACACTTTTCTCCCTAAAATCGCTAAAAATTAAAATACCCCCGTCGCAGCAAACCTGCATACTCAGCGAATTTTCAATGAATATATCACATAACACATTAAAACACTTAACAGGATTCATAAGAAATATATTCATCAACTAGCGATATTTAAAATATTTATTCTCCATAAGAATAACACTGGGGATCAGTACGCAGGTTTGCTGCAACAAGGAACCCAAAATAATGGGTTTTTATGCAAATATCAAAAGAACTCGTCTTAGTGAAGTCACATACCAAGTTTCATCCATATCCGTTCATAAATAAGCGATATATAAAATTTTAATTATTTTCCATAAGAATAACATGGGGACCGAGTACCTAGGTTTGCTGCTACGGGAATCATAGGCGAAAATTTTTCTTGTGCAATCAACAATAAACCACAACCTTATGAAGCCATTAACCAAATTTCATCAGTTTATGTTCATAAATAAGCGAGATATCAAATTCAGCTTTTTCTCCATAAGAATAACATTAGACAACGTACTGTGTTTAGCACTTTCAATATCTCAGTAACTAATTGACGTAGAGCAATGATCAAGATACTAAATTGTTTGTTTTTTATGCTGAATTCAATGGTAAAAATTAAAATTTGATTTAAATAAAAATTACATGTGGAAACCCCAAAAAAAAAACATTTTTGAGGAAAACCCCCCCCCCCCCTTGGATGGTGCGATTCGCCTGGTTTTCGAGCTCGTTCAAATAAATGGTACTTTACACATTTGTACCAAATTTTATTTAGATCGGACCTTTTCTTACGAGAGTTATCGTGCTTACGGACACACACACACACACACACACATATATATATATATATATATATATAAACATAAGTAAAAATTTGAACGAATGGTGTTTTGGGCATCAGGGGACCTCAAAATGAAAAGTTATCATGGTCTCGGGCTTAAGTCTTGCCATGAGACCTACGGTAATAGCTTCTTTCCTATAGGGGAAATTCGCTAAAAATGAGGCATAAACCAACGATGTCGGATAGAGACGGGCTTCGAAAGTTATAATTGGCCTTATTGTGGATTCAAATCAGAAACTCAAAATGTTTCGTGACTGGAGCCCACTCCTGAGACTAATATTAGGATTGCCTTTCCCTCATGGAGCATCAAGCAAGTTATCGTGTGATCGCTCTTTTCCTGTCGCGTCCAGTGAGGTAAAACCATGGGTAAAACTAGTCATGTCAATGCGCAGGTGCGGCGCGGGCGGCCAGGCACGGCGCTTATCTACCGATTAGGCGGCCCGCTGATAAGCACGCCCAGGTCATACCGGGCTGACGCGTTCCGATTGCCTCGGTCGCGCCAATTGCCTCATCTGGTGTAAATAGCTTGTAAAAGAGCTTGGCGATTGGTGAGGTACATTACAGTACAGTAGTCCTAGCCTTCGCCATTACTAAATTAGCATTTACAGTTTGTCGAAGTATTATTTGCTAAATATAATACTATCCCCATCTATTATTGGTTTATATGTTAGTCTAATTATTAACTTATTTTGTTGGATAGAGTAGCTATTACCGTTTCTCGCCATTTTCACTTATTAAGAATATAGTGTTTATAAGAAATAAATTTAATTTATTCATTATAGCTTGTGAAAGGTACTGTAAATTGCTTGTTAGACAAGTTATAAGGTACGGATTGGTTACGGACATAGTTATTAATAAAATTGGGAAAATTGCTAATTGTGTTAATAAGCAGAAAGCGGGGTTCATACTAAAATGCTAAAATGTACTTGACTTAGTTTTTGAGTATGACCATACAAATCTCTTCATGCGATTAAAATATTAAAATAATGAAATACGTTGGTCCAATTTCTACTTTAGCAAAATACCGTCCACAAAGGCAAGAATCACAGAAGGGTAAAGTGTAATAGAATGCATTGCCATATTACTGTATAGGACCAGTAGATGGTAAACAAAAGTAGTGTAAAATGAATGTTTTGCTGAAAACAATGTTACAAAGACTTTTTTTGTAAATGAATTTAAAATAAAGCAATAGCATTTTTGTTCTAAATGTATTTTTGTTTATGGTACAGTAGGGCCTACTTACATGTAATCATGATAGTTACTAATCGGATTTTATACATATACAACTGCAAGTAGTGGGTAAGTAATTTTCTTGTGAATTGTATATTTAAAAAGTGTAAAATCCATAATCCGTTAGGATTTCTAAATCAGCAAAACATCTTTTGACCGTATCAGTTATACACAATCTTAAAACATTTTCCGGAAAGCCTTTTTGTGAATAATACGTATTTTTTCTAATTGTTTATTTTATGTTGTTGCATACTCCGTGAACAATACTTGATGTAATTCGAGAAATGTACACGTATCTTTTTTTACTATCGTGTTGGAAAAACGTTATGCCCTCTGGCATAGAGATCAGATGCAACATTTTTACTGAGATACATTTTATAGCCATGCAAGTTGTCAGTCGCCGAAAAACCTAAAAACATTGTTTCTCCTACTTTTAAAAGTATATTAGTTTTATATTATATACTTTTAGCATAGTACTGTCCTATTTTATAACTTTTGTTGGTTTCTACTGATATTTGCCGCAGATTATATCAATGTACAGTAGGCTCTACAACAGAAAAATCTTTAAACTAGTTTATATATTCATAATACTTTGAAGTACTACCTAAGCAAACTAGTTGATCAGATAAATTTGAAATAATATAAAAATATTTATAGTACTTGTTCTGTAGTTGAACGGGGTTTTGTTAACATGAGGGGAATGATTAATTAGCTTTTACATATTTTGATTAGCTACCCCAATTACATCAATGGTTATTTAACATTTAATATACATTGTTAGGGAAATTGTAATATACGCACGAAGAAAGATGTTTGCTCAAAAATCAAAGTTTGAGCTGTGGCGTGGAGTTTAGAGCCGTGTAGGCAGGCGGAGTGGGCAGGAAGCAAGGCCGAGCCGCGACCTTTGCCCTCTCACCTCTGGCCGCCCTGCCCTCCATTGTGTCTGTGACTCGCCCGCGTCCCGCCTCACCTGCTAGTAGTGTGGATATGACGGTTCTGACTCAGCAGGTCACGTGACTGCACCGTGGAGGGTAGAGCCGTGTAGGCATGCAGAGTGGGCAGGAAGCAAGGCCGAGCCGCGACCTTTGCCCTCTCACCTCTGGCCGCCCGGCCCTCCATTGTGTCTGTGACTCGCCCGCGTCCCGCCTCACCTGCTAGTAGTATGGATATAACGGTTCTGACTCAGCAGGTCACGTGACTGCAGCGTGGAGGGTAGAGTCGTGTAGGCATGCAGAGTGGGCAGGAAGCAAGGCCGAGCCGCGACCTTTGCCCTCTCACCTCTGGCCGCCCTGCCATCCATTGTGTCTTTTGACTTGCCCTCCTGCCTCATCTGCTATTAGTGTGGATATGACAGTTCTGACCCAGCAGGTCATGTGACCGCGGCGTGGAGGGTAAAGCCATGTACTCAGGCAGAGTAGGCAGGAAGCAAGGCCGAGTCGACCTCTGTCCTCTCACCTCTGGCCGCCCTGCCCTCCGTGACCCGCCTCACCTTCTAGTAGTGTGGATATGACGATTCTGACTCAACAGGTCACGTGACTGCGTGCGTGGAGTGTACTGTGTGGAAATAGTTTTGCCTCCGTTGTTCACGCGACTTCGTGAGAAGAAATGGTGAAGTATAAAATATACTTGATACTTTTGGTATCTAATTATATAGGCGTCCTTCTGTTAAACTGTTGAAGACGAGAAATTGATCAGATTATTTATGAAATAGAAGCCGGATTGTCAAATGTCTTATTTTGTTTTTGCTGACAAGCCTTAAATTCACTTAGTAACGCTAGGGATTTTACTGATTTCACCTTTTTTCGTGCACTTGGAGTGTCAATCAAATTTGTCTTCATGGAACTAGTGTATTTTTCCTGATAATGGCATCTACTATGTACATTATCACCGCATACAAGAATTTTCCATGAAGTTGAGTAGCTTTTTGACGTGAGGTAATGATATAACAGCTGGAGTTGCCTATAAATTTCCACATTCGTTACGGAAAACAAATCAAAATCTACAATTTCACAATATTTGGTGTTTTCAAGCCTTTTTGAAACTTTTTCTGAGGTTACCATAACAGGTTTCGTGTCTGGTATATTGTGTTGCAGAATTTAATTCCTAATATTATTTAAAAAAGCAAGGAGGTGTTTAATTAACTCTTTGTTTACCATCGATTGGTCTATTTCAGTTTTAAATATAGAACGATGGTTTTATTACGCCATCAGAAAAAAAACAATACAAAGAGTTTGCACAATTTACAGATTCTCATCTCATTTAGGCTAATGCTGAAGGATTTCTTAAACGATTCCATTCCACATGTATATTTTCCGGTGTAATATTTTGTATAAATAACATTATGTTTATAAACCTTTTAAAGAGTAAAATGTTATTAATCTAAAACTACGGTAATTCAAAATCAATTAGTTTGCACTGTATTTTTCTCTAAACTCTCAACCCGACCAGCTACCGATTGAGCCGTGCTGGTTGGTTTTCAGAGACGAGGGGAGGGGGGGCAGCCCACGCGACATGGGCGACAGGTGGTTGCTATTTCAGTTCCCAACACACGGTTCACCCCGAGGTCATGTTATTCTCGCAGGGTCGCCAACTATTTTTACCCGCCGAACGTCACGCTTGCCAACTGTCAGGGTAGTTATTTACTCGGCGGCAGTAACTTCCTTCCCACACTAACTTTCGATTCTTTGACGTTCCCTGAGTTCCTCATAATTGCGTCAATTGATCGATGCCTTTCGTTTTGATTTTCCTTGGTTGGTGATCAGTTTTTGGCAATTCATGTTATCTCAAATGCATTATGAATATTATATAGTGTTACATTGATATGTATTTGATACTTTCTGTTGATTATAAAAATGATAAGGTTGTTTTTAACCCTTTTTTTTAACTGTATGGAATTTGCTACACTTAGCTAAATTGGTTTTGATACTAGTGATATAGTAATTTTCTATGTTACAATGTCATGGAACATTACAGTATTTCGAAATAAAAAATCCGCGCACACTGTGCTCCTGGTATATTTTACGTTTTAACAGATCACAAACCCTAAAAGATTGTTCTGGATCTATGATACGGTACATGAATTAACTTCCAACCTCCCTTTTGAAATTTACATTGATTGGTCTTATGGTTAGAAGGTAGAACATGTTTCATAACGTGAGTCATTTCTTAGTCCAGGAGTTGTGTCTTTCCTTTACTCTAGCTCTTCAGTTATTCTTCCTCATTTACTTGGTGTCCTGGTGTCCATGTATTTCACGAACTGGTCCTGATATGTAGATTGCAGGTTAATCCGGCTATTTTCCTGCCACAGTTATTACGATCCCAATCTCCCCCATACGTAGTGAGCGGCCGCGATCTCCGCCCAATCTTCATCACTTCACAATGGAAGTTATCGCGGCATCGGCACATCGGACCTCCTAAAAATAATAACACCGATCTCCCTCACCGACCTTTCTCGCGGGCGCCGGAACGAGCGGCGGTTTTGGCGGGTGACCCGGGGTCGGCGGCTGACATTTGGCGGGAGATATGGTCCCCCGGGCCGGACATCACCCCGGGGCTTTCACCGGTCGCGGTACAATAAAATTGGCTCCACGACGGACGATTGGCGTGAAAGCAACGCGGCGCGCGGAAGCGAATTGGGAAAATGGTCTTTCTGACCATTTTGGAGGTCGAAGGGTCGGATAGGGGGTTGTAACGGTTTGTTTGCTTTCGAAGAAAACGCAGCGCTGCAATAAACGTAAAATGTAATGCGCGCGCGTTTTTTGAAATTTAAACGATAACTAACATAGGAAAACGTAAATGCGTATGCAATCAATCTTAAGTCCTCGCAAGTATATGGGACATGTTAATTTGTATCAATAATACTATAAAACAGTGGTTCCCAACCAATGGGCAACCTTTGAGACCCGCAGTAAATTGCATATACCAACAAAACTAGTCCACAAGCATAAGGGTCGTGATGTATGAAATTTCTTTAAAATGTTTCGCTGCAGAAATTTCACAACACAGAAAACATTAGCTGCTGATTCCTTTCGACTCTAGAAAAATTACCTAAGATTTACTGTCGAAGAAAGCTTTGTCGTTAATTTAAGAATTGCGTAAGGAATAGTTGGTCGCATTTTGCATTTTAAAATAGTTCACTGTTTAAAGAGATTTAAACTATTATAGAAACCTTCAGAAATGTGATGGAATTTGAAAAATTAGAGCTGTCTTTACTATAAGGAATTTATTACGAATGAATAAACATATTTTTAACGAGGTTGGCGACCTCTTCTTTCATATACTTACCCGTCCATATGGGCATCGGGCCTTTGTGCTGATCAAGTTTACCATCCAAGTAACCAAGACTAGTTTTCGAGACTCTGTCAGGGCCTCTGCCATGTTGAAAAGTACGTCGCATTGACCACTACGCCAGCGACACATTTAAACATATCACTTTATTAAATGTCGATGTTTTTATTGACAACTGCAAGATTGATATAAGAATACAAGAAAATCTTGCTAATCAAAGGAGCTCATTTGATTAAACACGTCCATGAAAAAATCGATTCCAAAGTGTTCGCTTTTGAAACTGAAAGGAAAATGTTATTGTAAGATTTCCCCCTTCTGTAGTAGAGGAGTCTGCCACTAAAGTGGTCCACATTTATTGGCGGCCTATTTACTTGCTGACGCGAAATACACGATTTGTATAGTTTTCATGTTATATCGACCACGACAAATTAAAATTAAAAACTCGTTGTAATATAATCGTGTTGTTAAAATATGTAAGAGAAACTTACTCCTTTTTGGTACGGTAAGCTAGTCACCACATACAATTTTGATAAATCATTTATTTACATAATTAAATTTTTATGTCAGCAATTTTGCTCATAAAAATTAAAATAAATAAACCTAACAAAAACAAACAAACCTATCATGAATATGTATATATATAAAATTGATCGTTACAAAAAGGATGATCTAAATTTACATTAATATTCAGCCACACTTGGCAATTGTTTGCAAACCAAAATACTGCATATGCGTGGTAAGTAGACATATTCAGTGTTTCTCTCGTCTCTCATTCTGAGGAAATTTAAAAATTTATCATTCAGCAGTGTCTACAAGTACTTTTTAGTCTGATTGTAAGGACTGCGGTCCCATTCTCAAATGCCATGTGTGCGTCACATTTTAAATGTTTTGTTTTATTCGTGCCGTCCCTCCCAGTTATGTTATAGTAGCCTATGTGTTTTGAATGAAAAATGGGACAGCAGTCCCGAAAATAGTCATCTGCTAGTAAACTTAAAGTTAACTACTGCTAGTAAACTTAAGGCTGGCGACGGAAAGGTTTGTAAACTTGTTTCATTTTGAGTTTTTTTTATTCTATAGAAAAAAATATTCTAAACTAGTTTTTGGTGCAGGAATTGGAATAATATTCATGTCGACGCGGCGTGACGAATAGTAAAAATGCATCCTCTAAGTTCTGCAACGAACGTGGTGACCCTCCTTGTAGCATTTTTTGTTGTGTTCATTGAATTATCCTCTATAGTTTCACGAATGCTCTATTTTGAGCAGAAATTTCTCCTTGTCTCTTTGTGATTGTCCATATATGGTATATTGACATATTATATAATCATATTAGTAGTATATTGTACCTTTATTACCTGGAGAGCTGTACAGATGGGAATTTTCTTCCTATAAGGTTGGTAACAGAGCCATCAGAAGGAACAGGTGATTCCTTGGGCGAGTCATGTGCTGTGACACAACAGTGAGCTAGTGTGGCGCGGGTATTTTTGTGCTGTCGGGTTGGTATTGGTTGACCTCAGGTGACAGGTCTACCAATTAACACCCCATTATCATAACCGTGTCCCTGTCACCAACCGAACTGTCGCCTCCCAGACGCCACACTGGTATAAAATACTTCAGTTTATTATTATTTTTCCACATAATAATATCATATGCTTGTCGACTTTTTATAATAATTGAAAAATATTTAAGTTTGCTCAACTGCGTATGTTTTAAAATAGGGGTTCTTTGTAATTCACAGACTTAATTTTCGCATAGGCCTACAGATTTTGTCAACCGAGATAAAAAACGTTTGTTTAGTCGTATTTGATTATTTGTTATTTATAATTTTCAATTTATTACTTGGTGTATTTTTGTAGATGATTGTTATCATGCTTTGGAATGATAATTTACGTACCGTTTCGTTTTTGCGGCTAGTACTAAATTAAACCGTAAGTTATAAATCCACTTACATTAGCAACGTTCATATACCGCTTTTATATGCAACAAAATGTTATTCACGTTAGTTATTTTTATGTTTTTAGTGTCGTTTATTGCTGCCTCTTTATTTATTTTGATTATAACCACATAAACTTTAACTTTCAGATCATGTTGTTTAGTCTAAGGTCGAAATTGTAAAGCACCAAAGAGGCAAAAGCAAAAAGAGGCGTAAGAGGCAAAATTATTCTTTCAAAATAACTAAGAGTACTTTAAAGTTGTTTTACTTGTCTAAAAGCTAATCATTTCTCAACATGTATACTGTGTTTATGAATATTTATTTGGATAGGCCTACCTCTTTACTCATATTATGGTTTTCATGGTTATTATAATAATAAAGATCCGATTTTAACCCGTCAAAGAAACAACAGTGCTTCGTCGTACCGGATGCAGAGACGCAAGCGGTCCACAGGGTGTTCCGTATCCGGCAGAGGTTGGCTAATATTTGAGGCTCCATTGGCCGCCAGATAGCGCCAAGGTCACTTCCGGTCCGCCCACCGCGGTGGGAGGGGCTTCGCTTGACCAATCGCGATAAAATATAAACAAAGACGGCTGCGATTGGCCGGCGTCGCCGGGCAGATCCCTCCGCGACGGTGCTGCCCGCGGATCTCGCTTCCCAAATTTCCCCACGGGGTGGAAATCAATCCGTCCCACCTCGCTTCGGGTCAGATATTCCGAAAATCGATTTTCAAAAATCAATATCGACCCTAATGGATTTCAACGCACGGAGTTCCCGCGGTGTTTGTTTTCCGTAAAGGTCGTCCCCGTCGTTAAATTTAATCACTGTAAAGGTCGACGAGGATTAATTAATTTTAATTGTCGCCTTTATCGCTACTGGGCGGGTAACGGTCGATCGGATTCGGCGATCTTTGACTATTGTTTACCGCGTGATAATCGCTGCTGAATGTTATCAGTTGTTGCGTAACTTGGACGGCGATTGTAATTTCTATAACGCCGATAATCTGAGCGGCTAATTGAATTATGGGCGGGGCTTTTATGGCGGGGTAACACAGTACGCCGCGCTATAGAAAGGTGACCTGTGGTGTAGAATTAGACGTCTTGTGATTGGGGTTGTTTGATTTAACCTGCGCCAATATCGGTGTACCACATCGCATTTGTTATGCTAAGTTAAAATATATAATATTTAAGTCTAATGTATTTATAAAACATTTTTGCAGCTAAAATTAATTTACGGAAGTAATAAGAATTAAATTGTTAGCCTGTGAGTTGTAGCCACGATTAAAACATTTTAGCATTTTCTTGGAGACTCAGACAACACGACGAGAAATTAAAGATCACAATCACTCATGATTGAAATATGAACAAACAATATTAGATCTAAAAATAAAACATTTTAATTCGAAAGCGCTTCATGCAACTTAAGTGGAAGAAGGCGTCGGTTTTGCAGCCACGAAACATTTCCAAAAACAAACATTCAATATCTCAAATTGGTTATTAGATTTAAGTAAATGTAAGATTGTTTAACAATGTTGTTATTTGTATTATTATAACATTGTATTAAAACAATTGTGTGTATATTTTATATGTTTATATAAATGATAGGAATAAAAACCCCTAAGAAATATCCATACAAATTGCGTTGAATGTGCCACGAAAAACTATGTAAGTTTGTATGATAATATTTTATGGCGAGAGGTAATTGCATTTACCTGATTTTTTACTAGAGAGTGCCACAGTATAACCTGACATATAAAAGTGATGGACTTCGGAAAAATACCGTTTTTTAATGTACGCACTCGCACACAGTTTTTAACCTGTGTAAAGAAATAATTTGATAAATACATTGGTATCGTATACATTTATTTACGACCGAATTTATTCGGCACAATTTTATTGAAAATACCTAAAAACTTTCATAGGTTAGTAAAGTTAAAAACATGTTTATAATATTTTTAAATTTCCAATACAGCATTTTATTAATTTGGAAGCTAAGAAATAAGGTTAACGAATAGATGCAATCATTAAACACATTGTGAGCTATACAGTCGCGTATTGTATGCACGTTATCAGTACATAGCCTACGGGTCGACAGGTTTTCAATACTACATCGGGTTTGGTTGCGTCGAGCGTGACTCATGCTTGATAACACGGTGATAACAGCGAGGTCAACACCGTACAACCTCTGTTGTACATCGCACTAAGTACATAGACTACCTACGACCTTTAAATGTATATATTCAGTCAGTCGTCTTATGAAGGAGCAAAATAAGCAAGCATAGGCTAGGCCTAGTTCATTGAAGATTTTACCCAGAATATCACAGAAACGGGAAACCTTTGATTTATTTGACGTTAAATATACATTAAGAGTCTTCATCACCGGAAGTTACCAGACGCCATCTTGGTGTTTTGTTCCATAAGGCCAATGTTAACTTTGTGCCCCCATTACTCCTCACCTGATCGTCACAAACAATTAATTTTGGTGTCAAATTAAAGGTTTCCTCGTCCTCTAGGGAAATACAATAGTCAAATTTGGATTTTGTTACAAATTAATGAGAACATGTACAGCGTTTCAGTTCAAAATTAAACTATTTATCAAGTGACTATAGTACCCAAATAAAAAAAAATCGATATTGTATTTCCCTAGAGGACGGCGAAACTTTTAATTTGACACCTAAATGAATTGTATGTGACGATCAGGTGAGGAGTAATGGAGGCACAAAGTTAACATTGGCCTTATGGAGCAAAACTCCAAGATAGCGTCTAGCAACTTCCGGTGATGAAGACTCTTAAGATCCGTGAAATTTCAGAATAAAAAACGACAGTAGAAGATGCTTTTTATTGGGATTATTGTCACCTGTCTCAGTCTAAAATCCTGATAGTAGAGGTTCAATTTATTGTTATAACATACTGTACCTGTATGATAATGAGTTTCAAAAATACACTAATATTTTTTGGTAGATTAATTACCAGGATAAGTCTTGTTATATGTTTAGATTGCCTCTGTTTATGTTGTAATATCGTTCAATAAAATAAACCCTTGAGAATAACATTGGAACTTTTAAGATCCATGGGGCATGAGGCATCCTTAAGTGGCAATCGGGACAAAAAACTCCATACTTTTCCTAGTTTAGGCAGAGAATCAGAGAAAGTTCATATCTCAAAGATATCGGAAAGTTGGAGGTTTGTTGAACAACCTAGGGCTTTCGCGTATATGTTTATTTAATTGCTTTGCTTGTAAAAGTGGCACAACAATTAAATCGGTCTTCAGTGCCATGGAGCCTCAGGCAGGCAGGAACATAACAGGCAAGACCGCACTGGTGAGGTCTGGGCACAGGACGGTCGTATCACCGCAGTGACCTTGCCTGGTCTTATCACCATGGAGCCTCAGGCAGGCAGGAACATAACAGGCAAGACCGCACTAGTGAGGTCTGGGCACAGGACGGTCGTATCATCGCAGTGACCTTGCCTGGTCTTATCACCATGGAGCCTCAGGCAGGCAGGAACATAACAGGCAAGACCGCACTGGTGAGGTCTGGGCACAGGACGGTCGTATCACCGCAGTGACCTTGCCTGGTCTTATAACCATGGAGCCACAGGCAGGCAGGAACATAACAGGCAAGACCGCACTGGTGAGGTCTGGGCACAGGACGGTCGTATCACCGCAGTGACCTTGCCTGGTCTTATCACCATGGAGCCTCAGGCAGGCAGGAACATAACAGGCAAGACCGCACTGGTGAGGTCTGGGCACAGGACGGTCGTATCACCGCAGTGACCTTGCCTGGTCTTATAACCATGGAGCCACAGGCAGGCAGGAACATAACAGGCAAGACCGCACTGGTGAGGTCTGGGCACAGGACGGTCGTATCACCGCAGTGACCTTGCCTGGTCTTATCACCATGGAGCCTCAGGCAGGCAGGAACATAACAGGCAAGACCGCACTGGTGAGGTCTGGGCACAGGACGGTCGTATCACCGCAGTGACCTTGCCTGGTCTTATAACCATGGAGCCACAGGCAGGCAGGAACATAACAGGCAAGACCGCACTAGTGAGGTCTGGGCACAGGACGGTCGTATCACCGCAGTGACCTTGCCTGGTCTTATCACCATGGAGCCACAGGCAGGCAGGAACATAACAGGCAAGACCGCACTGGTGAGGTCTGGGCACAGGACGGTCGTATCACCGCAGTGACCTTGCCTGGTCTTATAACCATGGAGCCACAGGCAGGCAGGAACATAACAGGCAAGACCGCACTGGTGAGGTCTGGGCACAGGACGGTCGTATCACCGCAGTGACCTTGCCTGGTCTTATAACCATGGAGCCACAGGCAGGCAGGAACATAACAGGCAAGACCGCACTGGTGAGGTCTGGGCACAGGACGGTCGTATCACCGCAGTGACCTTGCCTGGTCTTATAACCATGGAGCCACAGGCAGGCAGGAACATAACAGGCAAGACCGCACTGGTGAGGTCTGGGCACAGGACGGTCGTATCATCGCAGTGACCTTGCCTGGTCTTATCACCATGGAGCCTCAGGCAGGCAGGAACATAACAGGCAAGACCGCACTGGTGAGGTCTGGGCACAGGACGGTCGTATCACCGCAGTGACCTTGCCTGGTCTTATCACCATGGAGCCACAGGCAGGCAGGAACATAGCAGGCAAGACCGCACTGGTGAGGTCTGGGCACAGGACGGTCGTATCATCGCAGTGACCTTGCCTGGTCTTATCACCATGGAGCCTCAGGCAGGCAGGAACATAACAGGCAAGACCGCACTGGTGAGGTCTGGGCACAGGACGGTCGTATCACCGCAGTGACCTTTCCTGGTCTTATCACCATGGAGCCACAGGCAGGCAGGAACATAACAGGCCAGACCGCACTGGTGAGGTCTGGGCACAGGACGGTCGTATCACCGCAGTGACCTTGCCTGGTCTTATCACCATGGAGCCACAGGCAGGCAGGAACATAACAGGCCAGACCGCACTGGTGAGGTCTGGGCACAGGACGGTCGTATCATCGCAGTGACCTTGCCTGGTCTTATCACCATGGAGCCACAGGCAGGCAGGAACATAACAGGCCAGACCGCACTGGTGAGGTCTGGGCACAGGACGGTCGTATCATCGCAGTGACCTTGCCTGGTCTTATCACCATGGAGCCTCAGGCAGGCAGGAACATAACAGGCCAGACCGCACTGGTGAGGTCTGGGCACAGGACGGTCGTATCACCGCAGTGACCTTGCCTGGTCTTATAACCATGGAGCCACAGGCAGGCAGGAACATAACAGGCAAGACCGCACTGGTGAGGTCTGGGCACAGGACGGTCGTATCACCGCAGTGACCTTGCCTGGTCTTATCACCATGGAGCCTCAGGCAGGCAGGAACATAACAGGCCAGCCCGCTCTAGTGAGGTCTGGGCACAGGACGGTCGTATCACCGCAGTGACCTTTCCTGGTCTTATCACCATGGAGCCACAGGCAGGCAGGAACATAACAGGCCAGCCCGCTCTAGTGAGGTCTGGGCACAGGACGGTCGTATCACCGCAGTGACCTTGCCTGGTCTTATCACCATGGAGCCACAGGCAGGCAGGAACATAACAGGCCAGACCGCACTAGTGAGGTCTGGGCACAGGACGGTCGTATCACCGCAGTGACCTTGCCTGGTCTTATAACCATGGAGCCACAGGCAGGCAGGAACATTACAGGCCAGCCCGCTCTAGTGAGGTCTGGGCACAGGACGGTCGTATCACCGCAGTGACCTTTCCTGGTCTTATCACCATGGAGCCACAGGCAGGCAGGAACATAACAGGCCAGCCCGCTCTAGTGAGGTCTGGGCACAGGACGGTCGTATCACCGCAGTGACCTTGCCTGGTCTTATCACCATGGAGCCACAGGCAGGCAGGAACATTACAGGCCAGCCCGCTCTAGTGAGGTCTGGGCACAGGACGGTCGTATCATCGCAGTGACCTTGCCTGGTCTTATCACCATGGAGCCACAGGCAGGCAGGAACATTACAGGCCAGCCCGCTCTAGTGAGGTCTGGGCACAGGACGGTCGTATCACCGCAGTGACCTTGCCTGGTCTTATCACCATGGAGCCACAGGCAGGCAGGAACATAACAGGCCAGCCCGCTCTAGTGAGGTCTGGGCACAGGACGGTCGTATCACCGCAGTGACCTTTCCTGGTCTTATCACCATGGAGCCACAGGCAGGCAGGAACATAACAGGCCAGCCCGCTCTAGTGAGGTCTGGGCACAGGACGGTCGTATCACCGCAGTGACCTTGCCTGGTCTTATCACCATGGAGCCACAGGCAGGCAGGAACGTAACAGGCCAGACTGCACTAGTGAGGTCTGGGCACAGGACGGTCGTATCACCGCTGTGACCTTGCCTGGTCTTATCACCATGGAGCCACAGGCAGGCAGGAACGTAACAGGCCAGACTGCACTAGTGAGGTCTGGGCACAGGACGGTCGTATCACCGCTGTGACCTTGCCTGGTCTTATCACCATGGAGCCACAGACAGGCAGGAACGTAACAGGCCAGACTGCACTTGTGAGGTCTGGGCACAGGACGGTCGTATCACCGCTGTGACCTTGCCTGGTCTTATCACCATGGAGCCACAGGCAGGCAGGAACGTAACAGGCCAGACTGCACTAGTGAGGTCTGGGCACAGGACGGTCGTATCATCGCAATGACCTTGCCTGGTCTCATCACCATGGAGCCACAGGCAGGCAGGAACGTAACAGGCCAGACTGCACTAGTGAGGTCTGGGCACAGGACGGTCGTATCACCGCAGTGACCTTGCCTGGTCTTATCACCCTGATACCGCCCACCCGTATCACTGTCGACGGCTTAATCTGCCTTACTAAATCACTCAAGTCATTTTTCCCTTTTCGACCATTTGTAAGTTATATTTATTTTCTTAAATAAATTAACGACTTGATGATCGTTGGCACTATACAATACCGATATTTATATGTTATTTCTCAAGGGTATTTATTTGTCAGTAGGCAAAAAGATAATTAAAACTTCATCAAAACCAATAATTGAATGTTTTAAAGATTACCTGAACCACTTGAAGCGAAAAATAAACAAACCTAAACCATACAAATTATGATTTAATTTAGGTGAAGTTCGTATATCTTACAACTTAATCAATAAATATAAATAATTTTAATTGATGGTTAGTTAATTTATCTTTGTGTCCAAGGGTCGTCCTGTCCAAAAGTAAAGTCAAAACGAATAATTTCTCCTGTGCATTATGTCAAAAACTAAATAATAATTATGAAATAGGCTATTCATTCTGTAAAAAAGAGGAGGTTGGTCATTGTGTCAGAAAGTAAAGTCAAATACCCCCGTCGCAGCATACCTGCGTACTCAGCGAATTTCCAATGCATAATATATGTCTTAGCATAATATATGTCTTAATACCACATAAAGCCACATACCAAGTTTCATACAAATATATTCAAATATAAGCGATTTTAATTATTCTCTATAAGAATAACACTGGTAATGAGTACGTAGGTTTGCTGAAACAAGGAACACAAACGATTGGTTACTATGCAAATGTAAATACAGTTTAACTAGGCGAAGTCACAAACCTAGTTTCATCAATATTTAATCATGAATAAACGCTATATAACATTTTAGGTATTCTCCATAAGAATATCATGGGAGCTGAGTAAGCAGGTTTGCTGCAACAAGGAACCCAAAAACTGGGTTTTTGTGCAATTATCAATATAACTTAACCAAGTGAAGCTACATAACAAGTTTTATTAATTTAAGGGAGTCATTACATTTTACTTATTCTCCATAAGAATAACATGGGGGCTGAGTACGCAGGTTTGCTGCTACGGGAATAATCAACAAAAACTCAATTTTTTGTGCAAATATCAATATACCAGAACTACGTGAAGCCACATACCAAGTTTCATCAACATACATTCATAAATAATCGAGATATCAAATTTTATTTATTCTCCATAAGGATAACATTGGACAACGTACTGTATTTAGCACTATGAATATCTCAGCAACGGTTGGGCGTAGAATCACAATTTAAACACCAAAATGATTGTTTTGTTGAACTGAACAGATTGGTGAAAGCAATTGTGAAGTTTGCATTAAAATAAACTGAGGAAAAGCAAAAAACCTTTTTCCCATAAGATTAACATGGGAGATTTTGTGAGTAGGTTTTTTGGATTTTCTCCGCAACCACTTAACCTAGGTTAATAATTAAAAATACCATATTATTTGTTTTTTTTTTAACTCTATAACATGGTCAAAACCAAAATTAAGTTTTTTAAAATTTTTAGGGTGAAAAATGCAAAAAACAGATTTTTAGAAAATTTAAAACCCCCTTCCCATGGTCCGATTTTTCTGGTTTTCGAACTTAAAGTCATGAATGTCATTTTACACATTTGAGCCAAATTTCATCGAAATCGGACGTTTTTTACTCAAGTTATCGCATTCACGGACACACACACACACACACACACACACACACATATATATATATATATATATATATATATATATATATATATATATATATATACATATATATAAATTTGAACGAATAGTATTTTTGGCATCTGGGGACCTCAAAACAAAAAGTTATCATGGTCTCGGGCTTAAGTCTTACCATGAGACCTACGGTAATAGCTTCTTCCCTATAGGGGAAATTCGCTAAAAAGATAACATAGTTAGTTAGGATTTGTAAATTGGACACATTGAACGTTTAAAAATGTTTGGACACAATGCACAGGTAATATTTAGCAATATCAAATACTTGAACTGTTCATTTCGTCCAAGTTCGGTCTGTCCAAATTATATTAAACAAAAATGTTTTCTGTCTTGTCTTTACTTTTGGCCACAATGCCAAGCATCTCTTTTTGGGCTCAATGAACATAAATCATATTTTATATTAATTATTTAGTTTTGGACAGATTGCACAGAAGACATTATTCTTTTTGGACACAATGAACAGCAATTTTACTTTTGGACAGAATGATCCTTGGACACAATGATATACATCCTTTTAAGTGTTTAATTTAAGCTTACAATAAAAGCTGAAAGTGATGGTTAGAAAACATCGTATTTTAGGATGGTGAGAGAAAAAGGACAGGATGGATGGAATGTCATAACAGAGGAATGTGGGGCAGGACAGGTAGGTCGGCGGGTCAGGGGTCAGGCCCCTCCCCCCCGGTAATGCCCCCCGGGGGCCAGGGTCTAGTGCAGTCACTACAGGGGCTCCAGGTCTAGGAACTGGCAACATTTTTGTACAAAGAGGATTTTTGTTGCAACCCTTAGTTCTCCACAACGTTAGACCAGAAGATAATTTTTTTGTTATTTCAATGCTAACGATATTTGAGTAACGAGCGCACAAAAAAGTGTTTTGAAGGAAAGCTATTTAAACTTATCAAATTGTTCCACCTGGGAATCGATCCGGTGACCCGTTCCGTGACCCCTTCAATCGACCCCATGTTGTTTGTATAACTACAGAGGAATAAACGCGTCAATTGATTTACAACGAGTTCGCACGCAGCATTTTTTTGAAAGATTGAAAAATGTTATTTTTTGGCTTTCTGATGCAAATTCACTATTAGGATGGCAATGGTGTACATTATAAGGTTAGGACGAGGTATAGTCAGGTTAACAAGTTGGTATAGTTGGGGATGATAAAACTACATCAAAATATGAAAAACCGCCTTTTACGGTGTAAAATACCCATAAGACAACGTACTGTCTTAAGACAATTAACATTTTCTTTAATAACTCGGTAAATACTTGTGCTACAATGATGAGAGATGGCTTTAAGGTTTTTCCTCATTAGTCTCCATCTTTTCACATGCATTAGTTTTACATCCGGGGCTTTTCTGACAATTTTTGGGCCCAAAAACTCAAAATTAGAAAACTTAAAATCCCCCAAGAAGGGGGTTAGAGTTCTCCGATTGTTTTGCACAACGAACTTGTTCAACCGATTATAGAGAGGAATGTTCCTATCAAATTTGAAGTCAATCGGACACAAATTGCGACCGCTAGAGTGGAAACACATTTATAAATATTTCACTACAACTATAACAATCACAACATAACCCCGTTGCCCCGTTGCCGTTTGGTGTTGTTTTTAGTTCACTTTTCCAAAGGAAATTCACTAATTACTATATAATTGTAGCTAATGAAACTGATACAATTTTAAATTTACACCCCAAAAAAAGAGTGTATAAGAGTGTCATAAACAAAAGCAGTTTTATATCTGTTTACATTCACAATTGGCTACGATTCTTAATTTATACATGCCTACCAAAAGTATGGTTAGTTTTGACGAAATAATAATTGTCGTCTTTTTTAGTTGATTAAGTATTTTACGCAATTAATATTTCCAAATCAGTAAATTCACACCTACTTATATGAGTCAACGAACGTTGGCTTCTAGGCGGGTCGCATCGCATCTTATCACAGTTTACGACCTAACATGACTTATCAGTAGGTCACGTTATCACTTGTGATAAGAGTTACCTCGACCCACCTGTCAATTAGGTATTAAGGCCTTTTTACTTTCGTAACTCATAATTTGAAGGCTGATAAAAGACTTTTCGTAAAAAGTTTGAAGTATTTTGTAAAAGAATACGAAGTTTGTTAATGATGTTATTCTAGCTTTTCTTCAACAGCTTCGTTTGTTCAACTGTTTCAGTTTTATAGTCAAATAGTATTACTCAGCAGATCAAATTACAATTTTTAGTGAATTTACTATGGAAAAGTGAACTATTAGCATGACCCGCACGGTGAAACCTAAGCCCGGGACCGCCATAGAAGTTCCTAACGTGACCCCCTGAACACGTTTTGGGGGGTCGTTCAAAATTGTATATATGCACTCTGGCGGTCGCATTTTTTGTCCGATTTACTTCAAATATGGTAGGGGTGTTCCTTTCTATATTCAGATGGACAAGTTCGTTGGGCAAAACAATCGGAAAACTCTAGCCCCCTATTTTGGGGATTATTCTTTCGAATTTTGGGTTTTTGGGCCCAAAAAGGGTCAGAAAAGCTCCGGACGTAAGATTAATGTTTATATTAAGATGGGAATTAGTGAAACGAAATTTTTAAGCCCTCTTTCGTCATCCTACCATAAATATTTACCGAGTTATTAAAGAAAATGTATATCGGCTAAACGTTGTTTTATGGGGTTTTTACATTAGAAAAGCCTGTTGTTCATTTGTTGGTGTATTTGTATCACCCCCAGCAACCTTGCGCCTACTTTCAAACCTGACTATACCTTCTCTTAATCTTATAATGCGCAAAATTGTATTCCTAACATTGCAGGTAAATGAAACCAGGAGCAACAGAACAGTCAAAAAAATAAATGTTTTCAGATTTCAATAAAATTGTAATAAATGTATGTTTCTACACTGGTTTTGAGTTTTAAAAGTTTTGTATGTGGAAATTCACTTCCCTCACGTCAGCGTGCTGCGTGCGAACTCGTTTTAGTGAATTTCCCCTATAGGGAAGAAGCTATTACCGTAGGTCTCATGGTAAGACTTAAGCCCGAGACCATGATAACTTTTTGTTTTGAGGTCCCCAGATGCCAAAAACACTATTCGTTCAAACTTGTGTGTGTGTGTCCGTTACCGCGATAACTTTTGAAAGAAGCGCCCAATTTTGATGAAATTTGGCACAAATGTGGAGAGTAACAGTTATGACTAATCGATCGGTCTATGGGAAGGGGGTTTTATGGGGGTTTAAAATTTTACAAAAATCAGTTTTTTGAACTTTTTACCCTAAAATAAAAAAAAACACTAGATTTTGATTATAGCCATTATAGAGCTTTAAAAATAAACAATTTAGTATTTTGAATCATTAAGCTAGGTTTAGTGGTTGTGGAGAAAAGTAAAACGATGTGTCCATAAAATTTCCCATGTTAATCTTATGGGAATACGGTTTTTAGATTTTCCTCAGATAATTTCACTAAAAACTCCACATTTCTTTCTACCAACCACTTTAGCTCTACAAAGCAATCATTTTGGCGTTTTAATTGTTGTTTTACGTCTAACCGTTGCTGTGATATTAAAAGTGCTAAACACAGTACGTTGTACAATGTTATCCTTATGGAGAATTAATAAAATGTTATATTTCGGTTATTTATGTATGTATATTGATGAAACTTGGTATGTGGTTTCAACTAGTTGTGGTATATTGATACTAGTACAAAACAATGGTTTTTGTTGATTTTCCCGGTAGCAGCAAACCTGCATACTCGGCCCCATGTTATTCATATGGAGAATAAGTAAAGTTTTATATCTCCCTTAGTTATGAACCTAAATTAATAAAACTTGGTATTAGCTTCACCTGGTTGAGTTATATTGATAATTGTAAAAAAAACACATATCTTATCTTCCTTGTTGCAGCATACCTGCGTACTCAATTATAATGTTATTCTTATAGAGAATAAATCAAATGTTATTTATCACTTATTAATGAATGTATTTTTGTGAAACTTGGTAAATGGCTCTGGGTAGTACTGATACCCATATATATGCATTGGAAATTCGCTGAGTACGCAGGTTTGCTGTGACGGGGGTATTTATAAATGTGATTTATCTCGACAGTTTTACTGTATTTATGGCCTTATGGGAGGTTGTATAACAAAACTGACATTTCTCCTTTTATAGTCAAATCAAATAACACAGCTGACCAAATTACAATATTCAGAACTGTATTTTAACAGTTTAGTTTTTTTTTACGGTCTTATGAAAGGTCGTACAAAAAACATACAAAACTGACATTTCCCATCCAGTTTTCTCACTGAGACCTCTCAATCAAGTATACGTTCATGGATGTCGGACTCCTCAAATGTTCCTGGGACCTTTTGCCTTTGTATACAGGTATAACGTTTGTCCTGCCAATACATTCGACTCGCCAGTGATGTTTCTCGTCAAAACTATTTACGAAATCAAAATTTAATTGTTATTGGTGATATCTGATGAAAGGTGTTGTAAGAATGTACAAAATGCGCTCCGCACAAATATCCAGATCTGCCTAACACATAAGATTCCATTGTTTCAAGACGTAGATACTAAAGGCATCCTGACGAGATGACCTCGTCCACCGGAAGTGGATGGGTAAGGCCGCCGGAAACCGTCTCTGCCGACCGACACCTTGTTTTCTCCCTGTTTATTTAGCAGTTTGGAAGGTCTTCCATGGCTAATTGATGAATAAACCTCGTTTGCTTGGTTTGTGCCTCTAACATTTACCGGTAGTGTAATTTTGTTATGTTTTTTATCACTTAAAGACTGGATCAGGTTTCAGATCCCGAAACGTCCGTCGTCGTGAATCTTATTTATAGTCAGTGATGGTATTGTCCGCAGTAGTTTCTTAAATAACATAAATTCACCATCACCAACACCGAATTTTAAACAAAGAATCATGTCTTTTGAGCCGGCATTTAATAATTCGTGTGCCCCCGATGTTGGAAACTCGTTTTATTTTATGTAAAGTATGAAACCACTTTGTAGTTTACTGAATTTATTTACACCATTCTTCGATTCCGCCTTGCTTCATTGAGATAAATGTATAAATATCTAAACGGTTCAAAGGAAATTGTAATAACGAGTTTTCGCTACTTAACACATTGAACCACATTTCCAAATACATAAAAGAAAACGTATTTACGACATTCGACGAACTTATCTTCCATCACTAAACATTTAAACCATTTCCATTTCCATTTTAAACTTTTCTCTTTTAGTAATCATGATAGGCTATATTGTTGGATTGGAATTTAATGCGTTCATTTGCCAATGCTGGTTGGAGATAACAAAATTTCACGACGTTTCGGAGTGTGGAATCTGGCTTGGTCTTCAGGTGCAAAAAGTACGTAAAATATAACAACGACAGTAGTAACAAATCAGGGTAACAAAACTTCAAAGAAGTAGTTATATTTTATCATTCACCAATTACAGGTAGCGCAATGATTGTAGTGCTGTAATTTCAATTCTGGAAACCCCCTCCATTCATTAGCCCATCATCTTTGCGTACGTACACTGATACTCTGTACTTCTGTATTCTCAATTCCGGAAACCCGTACTTCCCATAGCTCATCATCCTCACGTACTCTGCCTGTTGTTCTGTACTTCTGTATTCCACATTCCGGAACCCCTTGATCTCCATCTCCATCGCTCATCATCTTCACATCAGCTCGGCGATCCTTCATACTCCTCCTTCACCCCGGCCGATTGATGCTGTAACGAGATCGATTATCGATACCGAGACAACCGAATGGCCGGGACGTGTAATTACCAGTTCCGGCAGCGGCCGCTGGTAGCGCTAGGAGCGCTCTGACCCCGGGTCAGGCAATTAAAAATGGCGGTAGCCGCGAGCGGACGGCGCAGGCGCACCGCGGCGCGGCGCAGGCGTATTAATCGCCGCTTGTTATCGCGCAGCCGCAAAACATCGCGGTTATCGTGATTGAGATCGCGGCCGGAGCTGCTTCTCCGACGATGCGTTATCGCGGCCGGGCCGGCTTCTGATTTACTTGGGGAGGATGAAATGTTATTCTGAAGAGTATCGTTTTGAGATGTATCCGAGTCGGGTATTTGCTAGTTCAGAAGGTCTTTAACGGTTGGCTTTACTGACTAAAATAGTAAGAACTCGATGTCAATATTTCTAGAATGAATCCCTGTGATGTGCCAAGACACGACTCTCTCTGGGGTTTCCCACTTTGTCTCGAAATCACATTTCCTTTTGATTGCTATGTCAATGTCAAAATCAGCCTGAAATGCAAGAGTTCTTTCAATCGGTACGGTTTCAGGCTATCATCGCTACAGAAAACTAAAAAACTAGTGTTTCCGTCGGGTTGCCTTAAAAATGCCAAGGACGTTTTGAAACAAATGATTCTATTAATCTATATAAAAAAAATTGCAGAAAAATGTCAATATCCCAATTATTAATCGTTCTAAAATATTCAATATGTACCATTTTATTTTTGGTGAACTATTTGTGATATCAAAAGTTGCTCACTGTAAACGCTTGGTATTTTTTAAATATTTAAAACGAACCACAAATTAACGACTTCGGATAATCCATTGAGGGGGACATGCTTTGAAAGTTAGCATTGATCTTATGGGAGAAACAGGTAGAAGTAGAGGAATCCTGTCTTAAGAATCAATCGTCAAATTCAATACGGGTCATAAATGAATGCAGGCAACCCCAGCAATACTTTCTTTCCAGTATGTTTTTCTTCAACTCAAAATCGCTAGCTTTTTCATGGGAACCACTTCCTAACCAATGGTCGGGCCTGCTTTTAACAATGTTCCTCTCCATCATGCGAGGATGCAGCCATGTGTGCAGCCCGAGGCTAGTCGTTGTGTCGTCCAAGGTCGCGCCTGATGCAGAGATTGATCGACTGCCTAGCCTCGCGGTGCGCGGTGGCTGCTAATGACATCTTCATCCGATCATTAGAGGGCGGTGAAAAAAACAGAATTGGAACAACATCCACACCTGCTCGACTTCACCTTGACCTTTCAACCCGCTGCTGAGGTGGTCTAGGACTAGGATCGTGTTGGCAAGCTGAAGCAGAAGCCTGATGGTTAGTTTTCAGATAGCTGAAGTTGTAAAAGCATCTAAACCTAACCGCTACATTTAGAGCTGTGTTGAATTTCGTTATTATGATTTTCATCATCATGGAATATAATTATTTGAGACAGCGAAAAGTTATTTCTTCCAGCAATAACCCCAGTGTGATGCTGCAATTTCCAGAAGTTTGGTGATATCAATTGTTGGGCTTCCTGTATAAAACCGAATTCAGTTGCTCGAATTCAAATACATCTTTTTTCTTTTGGAATTGCCTAGCTCATTGACAGTTATACTAGTTGTCCTGTTGCTCGAATCCGAGCAAGAGGACAACGAACGTGTACCAAAGAAAGGTTTCTTTAGTTGAAAACAAACATAATACATCTGATACTAAAATGGATTATAGCAACGTACTTTCAATCAACACCTAGTTTAGACTTCCCCCGTCGGATAGCGCCACTGTTCCGAAAATTCAGCCCTTTACTGTGTTTAAGTGATGCCCTTTCTTAAAATTATGAGACGTATTGGCAAATCTGCGTAAAAATACCTTTAATTTGGCACCTCAAACATTAAAATCCGTCTAGCCGTTATCAAGTTATGACTGTGAAGAAAAACCCCCTAGCGTATTAATGTATAGATTAGTTCATATCGTGATCGTGATATCTTTCCAGAAGTTACCTTGGATTTTATTAGTGACAACAGCTACTGTTAAATGTTCGATTAAATTTAGATTTATATTCTTCCTTACGACTAACATTGGAACTTTGGAAGCCCGGGGATGGAGCCCCAAATGCGGATATTTTATAAAATCCCAAAAGACACATCTTGGCTTCAATTTCTTTAAAAGATCACAAAATCCATGACACAAGACATCGTAGTTTCAAGGGAGTCTGCTCACAAAAATCGGCGTGTTATTTTAATAAATAGATGGATTAAACATTTTTAGGTTGTACGCAAAAATAAACCAAATCATCATATATTCTGTGCATTGTCAACTGTATAATTGAGTAGGGCAGAGTAGAATCAAATCAAAACAATTGTGGATATTGCTAATTATTTGCAAGTTCAGTCCTAGTAGTGAGTGTACTGTATGGAGATGTTTTGATGGCCAGCTTTGCTTAGGATTAATTTATTTCTAAGTCGTTTAAAACAAACCCCAGTACTGTTTATTGACAGACAACCAAGATTCTTTCAATGAAATATATTTAACGATCAGGTGAGATAAATCTTGTAATAGAATGAAATCACTTTATCCAATTGCATAAGTAAGGAAGGATTGTGGAGGGGTAACTTCCCCTCACCCCCTTGCTTTCTAGCTGGACATCAAGTCAACTCCGTAAAATTACGGGTTTGTAAAAGTCAGATACTAAAGATTAAGTTTGATAATAGACTACTGTGATACCTATTTACATCCATAATATTATAAAGATGAGGTGGTTTCTGTCTGTCTGTCTGACTGTCTGTCTGTCTGTCTGTCTGACTGTCTGTCTGTCTGTCTGTCTGACTGTCTGTCTGTCTGTCTGTCTGACTGTCTCTCTGTCTGTCTGATGTTCCAGGTAAACGCAAAAACTACTGAACCGACTGGGCTGAAACTTTACACAAAGGTAGATCTTGAACCCATGCAACACATAGGCCTATTCATTTCCTTAAAATCCCCTCGGGCTACGTCCCGTGAACGTCCTAAGTTTCAATGTTTACATTTCAGAAGAAAGTAAACATTCAGAAACTGTAATGCGAACGGGGGAGGATACTTCCATTTGACAGCTTAAAGAGCAAAAGTAAGAACAGCTGTTTCTATATAACCCGTACGAAGAACGGGTACATTCTACTAGTTAATTTATAAATGAGGGATTAAAATGGGAGTTTAAGATTGAAATAGAATAGTTGCAGGTTGCCGCTCTTGCACGCGTAAGTTGGTAAATCGATTACGGTCGAAGTGTTGACAGACAAGTAGCAAATGTTTATTTGTATAACCCAATAATTTGTTACCAACATTCCATTGACAGTTATTTCCTAACCCTTCTTGAACGCAAACCTCCACACCTGTGGCTGTCGAAGGCTGAAGCCTAGCTAATTAATCTGTATTCCATCCTCGACGTCTGTGTGGAGGAAGCCTGTGTAGGCCCGTGGCCTTGACTGGCCGACGGTATGCGGGCCGCGTCCCGGGTAGACATCCGTCGATCCCCGCGGCATCTCAATCAGCCTAGGGTCACCGAGGAGGTCTGTCTGGAGTGGCTTGGATGTGGAGACGCTTTGAACAATCCATCATCGAGTAGCGTGTAGGTTGGAATCGCTAGCATCACCATACGTAGGATGACATCCATTCATTTTCATAAAATCCTCACGTGGTCTATTTTAAATTACTTATTAGGACTTAATCCTAGTATTTAGATGATTTAATGGAAGTGAAAAATGTCAAAGTTGCATTAATGTGATCACGTGTTTCTTAAGTACTAAACATTCTTAAAGAAAAACCACCAGAACAGAACGATCCCTCAACATTCAATTATTGCCACTATCTTTCAAGAGGCTATTTTCCATTTTCTTCATTTTCTGCATATTTGACAGGGGATATGCAAAACTGCTAAATGATAACCAGTGTTCTAGCTCATACAACTACTTCTACTAGTTAACATTGGAACTTTGAAAGCCCAAGGTGGGTGTTTGCTAAAACCCCGTAAGGCACACCTTTACGCGAAGATTTGTTTAGAATAACACATAATCAATGACACAAAACATAATAGTTTCGCAGGGAGCTTCTCATATATATCTAGCAATCTAGCTCTACTAGTGTTAAAAAAGTCCATGTGGCTTTGACAAAGTGGGGAAAACTCACGATTGTAAACTACCCTCCACAATCACTCATCTCCAACTCTCTTTGGTTTTTAGCAATGCTTACGAAAGACTAACAGAACAAACATCAATGCAGGCATTGTGAAACCTTCTAAACGTATATTTTACTAGACGTTGGTAATAGTGGATACAAATTAAAAGTTTTACATTTGTATTACCTTTTTTATTTAAATTTAGAAGCTTTTGTCAAGAAGAACATTATGTGGTGAAGGGGCCAAAATATTTGAAGCGTCTATCAACTTGCAGATGCTTTACAAGCATCTTGTCTTGACTCAACTTGGAAAGCCGACATGTGCTCTAGAACTTGGGAATTAAGTATGTTTGGGCGTGTATAGGGAATGGTTTGGGCTATTAAATATTATAGCTGGAGTTTGCTAAAACCCCGTAAGGCACACCTTTACGCGAAGATTTGTTTAGAATAACACATAATCAATGACACAAAACATAATAGTTTCGCAGGGAGCTTCTCATATATATCTAGCAATCTAGCTCTACTAGTGTTAAAAAAGTCCATGTGGCTTTGACAAAGTGGGGAAAACTCACGATTGTAAACTACCCTCCACAATCACTCATCTCCAACTCTCTTTGGTTTTTAGCAATGCTTACGAAAGACTAACAGAACAAACATCAATGCAGGCATTGTTAAACCTTCTAAACGTATATTTTACTAGACGTTGGTAATAGTGGATACAAATTAAAAGTTTTACATTTGTATTACCTTTTTTATTTAAATTTAGAAGCTTTTGTCAAGAAGAACATTATGTGGTGAAGGGGCCAAAATATTTGAAGCGTCTATCAACTTGCAGATGCTTTACAAGCATCTTGTCTTGACTCAACTTGGAAAGCCGACATGTGCTCTAGAACTTGGGAATTAAGTATGTTTGGGCGTGTATAGGGAATGGTTTGGGCTATTAAATATTATAGGTGGGCGCCTCGCTAACCTAACGCCTAACGCCTTCCGTTCGAGAGATTTTGCGTTTAAATCCCAGGATGTTCACTTAACAACTTTCCCTGAAAGCGTTTAAGTATCTATACAAAAATACCTCTGGCATAGATATACAAAAGAAACTGAATTACATTTTATCTAATATCCCAAATTCTTCTTAGCTTCAGTCATCTATAACATAGTCTACATTTTAAATCTTAATTTTCCTAACTTTAAATTACTGCTAATTTACTTAGCAGTAAGACATACTTCTTGAAATTGTTATCATGAGGTACAATTTGAGCTTGGACGAAGAATGTGGATTTTCCAACAGAGTTCAGGGTAAAGGAGTGAGTCGTACATTCATAGTTACAATTAAATTATTTTGAAGCAAAAAACAAGTTCTAATTCTCAAACAAATGAAAACAGTCAACAGACAACAGTGAGTGGGGTGAAAATGCGACAGTAAGTTTAATATAATAAATAAAAACTGATTTCGGTCATGTTACTGTTGAAATAATAACGTGTCGGTTTATTATTTCACCCACTTTTTGTCCTTCGACCCTGACCTGGCATATCGAATTCTACCTGCAGAACAATCGCCTCTGCTTCCATCAGAACGTTATAATATAATGGGCCAATCCGATCCCTAACAATGGGAAAACGCAACAATGCGTTGCGTCAGGGTTAACTCCAAGGTTCTGTTCGGCGGTCTTCACGTCTTCACTTGTCATGAAAAGTCCTACTTAGAAGCTTTTGATGCGGTCTTCAATATAGGATGATAAGAAACGCGCATTGATCGATGATGTATAGTTGTTGGAGCATTTATTCAGTGTGGTAACCAGGGTCTTGCAAATTATTGCATTATCTTATAATCAGCAGTAAAGTCTTATCATCACCCCTCTTTTAGAAACTTCTTCAGAATTTATTTCTGGGTTTGCTTAAAAATCTAGTAGTGGTTTTACCTGCTGAACCGATAATCCAGAATCGTTGCAATAACAACTAGATTTAACTTCTTACGAAACCATCTTCAGGCCTTTCAAGGATGAAGTTATCTTCATTAGAAGGGCTTCAAAAATGAGAAAATGTCCGGAAACTAGCTGCTGTACCAAAATGACTTTAAACTCTGGCTATCACTTAACCTTACTAATGGGCTGACAGCTACTGTCCCCGTACTTATACTCAAACTTGTAGTAATCTAATTTACTTACGGTTCCTCCCGATGATCCTGAATACGCGTGACTGTACGTAGTCCTGTGTATTTAGTCCTACAGGACGAAGACAATGATTTAAAATCGTCTTTCTTTCTAATTCCCTCCATTTTTATTGGTAGAGCTCATGTAGGGTTGATGACAAATATTTACAGACGCAAACATCCATGTAATCTTTACAACCCCATCTTAGTTTCTGATCCGGTAAAGATGAACTGATGTCACACTGACGCACGACCTGGAACTTTAAGGAATTTAAATTGAGAGACCTTAAACAAAATTCTGTGATTTGTAGGCCGAAACACGGTCTAAGAACCACAAAGCGACCCTATGCTTCTCCTTGGTGGCTCGGAAGAGTTGGGTTGGGGAGCGGCTCCAAGAGCTTGAACTTGGATGTGAAAGAAATCTCTTTTGCGTCTTTAACCAACAACGCAGACACACTAAAAAAGTTGACAAATTACGCAGGTCTACTGAAGCAATTTATTCGCGTTGTTTCTGTCATCAAGCCAACCATTACACATTTCAAAGGATGAATATGGGTTAACAATAATTGAGGTTGAGGGTTTTTAACTTTTTCACAGGAGCTGCTAGTGTTCTTTCTACAAGGTGTTTGTACTAGCGCAGCTATACCTGTATCAGCTTTCCGTCTCGCTGTGTGAGTGAGAGGTGCGTGTGTGCGAGAGAAGGTTTTTCTGCTCCCGTCCAAGGTCACTTGACAATAAGATTGGCTCCTGTACTCCAGCAATCACTCACGAGTACACTCCCTGACAAAACACAACATCCACCAGCCGCACCGCCTCTACATTAGTCATCCGGTAGCCTACACTGCACACGATCTGGGCTTCATCTCACCTCACCATCAACATGTACATTTACAGAAGGGGCTCCAGTAATAATATTTATTCCGTGACAATTTTTAAGAATGTATTGGAATTTACAAAACAAAATATTAAATTTATGGGAAATTTTTTAAACCAGGTAAGGTGGGCCTGAGTCTTATCTTTCCCTTCCTGGTGGGGTACGGCTTTTTTGGGAACCATTCCGGCATTTGCCTAAATGAGATGAAAAACCGTACAAACTCTTCCCAGAATGGCCTGCCTGGGATGAAACCCAAGACCTCCCGAATGTGAGGGGCAATAATCGCTATCTCACTCGGTTGATTTTTTTACATTTACACATTACATTTTTAACATTTTAACATTGAAAATAAGAAGATTACATAAACAACATATTATATTGTTTATATAATTTTTTTTATGTAGTTAGTTTTATTTTACTTCTTCTCACAACATGCTTTTCTTGAATAGTCTGGAATAGATTGTTTCTTCGTCAAAAATGATTTGAATAACACTAAAACCCACTAAGACAGTTTTACTTAATTGAAATATTTTTTTAATTTACACTCAAAAACACTTTGTTATTGTTTTTCGTTTTTTGTATTGATTTAAAAAAAAATCTATTTAATAAATGTTCAAAATATAAATTCTTCTTCTTAAGAGGGCGCTCCAGTCACGAAACTTTTCGCGTTTCTACCTGCTTCGCCCATAAGGCCAATGTTAACTTTCAAAGCCCGTTCCTCCTCAACGGATTATTCGATATCGTTGATTTGTGGCCCATTTTAAAGAGCAAAAATATACCTAGCGATTTCAGTAAGCAGAATTTCGATATCGCAAATAATAATCGATCAATAAAATTCCAAAATATTCAATATTTACGACTTTTTATGCGCGAACTAGTTATGATAACGAAATTCTGCTTACTGAAATTGCTAGATATATTTTTGATATTTAAAACGAACCTTAAATTCTCAATTTCGGATAACCCGTTGAGGAGGGACGGACTTTGAAAGTTAACATTGGTCTTATGGCAGAAGCAGATAGACGCAGAGGACTGGAGCCCGCTCTTAATCTACAGTCACGAGAAACTTCGCTTTTCTACCTTCTTCTCCCATTTTCTTTCACCTTCCCTCCTCAACGGATTATTCGAAACTCTTAACTCAGGGGTTATTTTAAAAATCAAAAAGATAAATCAGTGAGCAACATTTTGAAATAATTGTTCAATAACATGACGAAACATTTAACATTTGAGATTTATGTGATTTAACATTCTGCTTACTGAAATCGGTAGGTTTCTCATTCTCTATCAATTGAGTCATAAATCAAGATTTTCGGATATAATCCGTTGAGAAGGAACGGGATTTGAAAGGTAACAGTGGCTTTATGGCAGAATCAGGTAGAAGCTGGTGCCAAGAGAAAATCTGAAGAAAGTTACGAAACGAAAGGTGTTATAAATGTTTCTGTTAACAGTTAAAGATTTTTATTTACAGTCAAGTCCTATATGGAACCGGATGATGTATCTTAAAATTGCTTGGTTTTTATAGCTCGAAAGTGAGTGCTCACCGGATGGTTTTCAATCTCAATAGACAAAAGCTAAAGCATAATTAATTCATCAGTGAGAAAGTAGTACAATGATAATGCCATTTGTATGCGTAGCCGCTCCCGGAAAAAATCACCATTCCTCAGAGGTGTGTGTACTGTACACATATTATTAGTGAATTTCCTATGGAAAGTGAACTATTAGCATGACCCGCACGGTGAAACTTAAGCCCGGGACCACCATAGAAGTACCTAATGTGACCCCCTGAACAAGTTTTGGGGGTTCGTTCAAAATTTTTTTTATATATATATGTGTGTGTATGCACTCTAGTGGTCGCATTTTTTGTCCGATTTACTTCAAATTTGGTAGGGACATTCCTTTTTGTAATCAGTTGGGCAAGTTCGTTGGGCAAAACAATCGGAAAACTCTAACCCCCTTTTTTGGGGATTTTAAATTTAGAAATTTGGGTTTTTGGGCCCAAAAAGGGTCAGAAAAGCCCCGGATGTGAAATTAACGAATGGAAAACTGTGGGAATTAGTGTGGCGAAACTTTTAAGCCCTCTCTCGTCATTTTAGCATATATATTTACTGAGTTATTAGTGAAAATGTGTATTGACCAAACACAGTACGTTGTCTTAAGGGGGTTTTACTTTAGAAAAGCCTGTTATTCATTTTTTGGTGTACTTTTATCATCCCCAACAACCTCACGCCTACTTTAAAGCCTGACTGGACCTTCTCCTAAGCTTATAATGCGCAAAATTGTATTCCCAGCATTGCAGGTAAATAGAACCAGGAGCATCAGAACAGCCAAAAATCAATATTTTCAGATATGAATAAAAATTGGAATAATTGTATTTTTTTAACTGATTTTGAGTTTTTATAGTTTTTTATGTGGAAATTCACTTCCCTCACGTCAGCGTGCTGCGTGCGAACTCGTTTGCCTAAAGTTTACTTAAAGCCGTTTCAAATCGTGCGTACCAATAATGTTTAGGCGTACTAATTCAGTTATTAGTTCAAGACAACTAGGCAATATCAACATTATTGTATTAATCACCAGGATGCCTGAGGATCCCCATTATTACACCGGGAAGATTCTTAAATAGCGAAAAACGTGTGTGATGCATTTCGTGGAGCACTTGTAACACCCAACATAAACAAGTATCTATAATCATCTTACCAAATCAAATCGACGTTGCCAAAAAACAAACATTAAATAATGTAAAGCCAATAGGCCCAATAGGGTGGAATTTTGGGAATCTTCAGAATTTTTTACACATCTAGGGTTTCTTAGATCATTTGAATATGTTATTTTTTTGTCACGATAACACCTTAAAATTAGGCACTGCGGATTTCCCATTTGATTGCCTTACTTAAAAACGAGTTCGCACGCAGCACGCTGACGTGAGGGAAGTGAATTTCCACATAAAAACTTTTAAAACTCAAAATCAGTGTAAAAACATACATTTGTCCAATTTTTATTGAAATCTGAAAACATTGATTTTTTGGCTGTTCTGATACTCCTGGTTACATTTACTTGCAAAGCTGGGAATACAATTTTGCCCAATATAAGGTTCGGAGAATGTCCAGACAGGCTTGAAAGTAGGCGTGAGGTTGCTGGGGATGATAAAAGTACTCTAACAAAGGAATAACAGGCTTTTCTAGTGTAAAACCCCCATAAGACAACGTACTGTGTTTAGTCGATACACATTTTCTTTAATAACTCGGTAAATAGTTATGCTAGAATGACGAGAGAGGGCTTAAAACTTTCGCCTCTCTTATTCCCATCTATTTACATGCATTTATTTTACATCTGGGGCTTTTAATGACCATTTTTGGGCCCAAAAACTCGAAATTTGAAAGATTAATCCCCAAAAAAGGGGTTTAGAGTTTTCCGATTGTTTTGCCCAACGAACTTGTCCAATTTATTACAGAAAGGAACGTCCCTACCAAATTTGAAGTAAGTCAGACAAAAATTGCGACCGCTAGAGTGCAAACACACACATATATATATATATATATATTAAATAAATAATATATAAAATTTTGAACGACCCCCCAAAACGTGTTCAGGGGGTCACGTTAGGAACTTCTATGGTGGTCCCGTGCTTGTTTCACCGTGCGGGTCATGCTAATAGTTCACTTTCCAAAGGAAATTCACCAATAAGCGGTTCAATATAGCGGTGTATGTATCTTAAGTCATCTAGGTATTAAATATTTCCAGAAAATTTTAAGGGTGGTGCGATTGGCTACTCCTCACTGGTTAGTTAAAATTACATAAAGTGTCAATGGAAATTCCACAGCCCAATGACTAACGCAACAATGACCTCAATGAAACACGTTAAGTGCAGAATCTCAAAGGACTTCACGTTGATTCAAGTCATCAGCAGTATCAATGACTACATATACAATTGTATATGTAGTTATTGGCAGTATTCTGCCAACGTGGTGTGTGATAAACTGGTCCCTCGTGCCACAGGTGGTAGGTTTACAACCCGGAGGTAGTGATGGCAAAATCTCTCGAAAATCGATAAATCGATGTATGGAGCTAATAAAATTGATGACATAAATATATCGAAACCAAAATATCGAATTTTTGAAAACATCGATGTTTTAACATCAAAGAGAAATAAACGGTAATGGATAACTTGGCCAATAAAAATTACAGCAGTTTCTGAAAACAAACATTCAAGGACATAAATAAAGCAAATATTTAATTTTGTTGCTGTATATTGGTGAACACTAAAAGAGGTGCTAATCTAGAAGCACAAGGTTATAACGTATAATCTAAAAGAATAAATTATCTGTTGTCTGCCGACTGACGTGCTCGTTGGTGAAGGCCAATGTTATTTTGATCTAGTCAGCTGTATAGTATTTTAATATACATTTTCTTTCAACTCAAAATGATTGAAAGCTCGTTGATCTGAATATCTGGTTCTATTTTGACGGTATGATTAAATACCCCCGTTGCAGCAAACCTGCGTACTCAGCGAATTTCCAATGCATATATATGTGACTCACTACTACATAGAGCTATTTACCAAGTTTCACAAAAATACATCCATAAATAAGTGATATATAGCATTTTATTTATTCTCCATAAGAATAACATTAGGGTTGAGGACGCAGGTTTGCTGCAACGAGGAAGATAAGTAATGTGTTTTTTTTGCAATTATCAATACAACTGAACCAGGTGAATCTACATACCAAGTTCTCTTAATGTAGGTTCATAATTAAGGGAGATATACAACTTTACTTATTCTCCATATGAATAACATGGGGGCCGAGTATGCAGGTTTGCAGCTACGGGGACTATCAACAAAAAACTTGTTTTTTGTGCTAATATCAATATACCATAACTAGTTGAAGCCACATACCAAGTTTCATCAATATACATTCATAAATAATCGAGATATAGAATTTTATTTATTCTCCATAAGGATAACATTGGACAACGTACTGTGTTTACCACTTTGAATATCTCTGCAACGGTTGGACGTAGAACAACGATTAAAACACCAACATGTTTTTTTTGTTGAGCTAAACACATTAATAAACAGAAGTGTGAAGTTTTTAGTAAAACTATATGAGAAAAATCTAAAAACCTTTTTCCCATAAGATTAACATGGGACACGTTTTTTTGAATTTTCTCCGCAACCACTTAACCTAGATTAATGATTCAAAATACTAAATTATTTGTTTTTTAAGCTCTATAAAATGGATATAACCAAAATTGAGTGTTTTTAACATTTTGTGGTCAAATTTGCAAAAAACCGATTTTTGGAAAATTGTAAACCCCCATAAAACCCCCTTCCCATAGTGCGATCGATCTGGTTTTCGAACTTAAAGTCATAAATGCTACTCTCCACATTAGTGCCAAATTTCATCAAAATCCGGTGTTTCTTTCAAAAGTTATCGCGGTAACGGACACATATATATATATACATATATATAAATTTGAACGAATAGTTTTTTTGGCATCTGGGGACCTCAAAACGAAAATTTATCATGGTCCCGGGCCTAGGTCTTACCATGCTGACTACGGTAATAGCTTCTTCCCTATAGGTGAAATTCGCTAAAACGTGAAAGCTAATCACCCGATAAAGGTAAAAATATATGTTTTTGGATGAAAAAAAAAACTATGCTGGATAATATCGTACTGCAAAAGATCGATGTTTGAAGCGATAAATATAGATTTTTTTAAACGTCGAGATTCTTTTCATTACAACCCAGAGGTCACCAGACGCGGATGCAAGGCTGTGTCAGTGGCCGGTTATAGTTGTGTCGGGCTCATCAGCGGTGATTGTGGCGGATGTTTACTGCCAGACAGACAAACACGCGGACAAATGAGTCGCGGTCATTAGTGTGATTGATGCTTGTGACTCCTGACTCATGACCCCGCCCGGCGCCGTGACCCCTGCATCACTCCCTCTCCCTCTCGTACTGTCTGTGCATCACTGGCCCAGTAATGACTGATCGCGTAACAAGTGTAGTGGGGACTGGTCTTGAAATAGCTTTTCGAATTGGAATAACAAGAGGTGGTCTTAGATGTCAAATTTATTCCGCAGATTTATGGAATGCTTTACCTTCTTGTGATTAAAGAGTCCCAGCATCTTTGAATAAAAAGTCAATTTCAGTACAAATGGATATTTACCATAATTATTGTTATGGCCCAACATATTATTCATGTTAAATCAGAGGGAGTGTTTAGTCTTGTGTGATTTAAAGTTTGATATCGCTTTGACATTCCGTTGCATAAGGACTAATGACATTTTGCTTCATGTTTCCTTGATATTACCTTTAGTTGAATGTACCTTTAGTACATTAGAGATTCCTATAATAGAACTTTTTATAATAGGTTGGAAAGTGTGAAATGAATTTGTCGTCCGTCATTCTCATGGTAGTCTAAAATAATACCCCCGTCGCAGCAAACCTGCATACTCAGCGAATTTCGAATGAATATATAACATAACACATTAAAACACTTCACAGGATTCATAAGAAATGTATTCACAAACAGGCGATATTTAAAATATTAATTAATCTCCATAAGAATAACATTGGGGATGTGTACGCAGGTTTGCTGCAACAAGGCACACAAAATAATGGGTTTTTATGCAAATATCAATAGAACTCATGTATGTGAAGTCACATACGAACTTTCATCCATATACATTCATAAATAAGCGATATATAACATTTTAAGTATTTTCCATAAGAATAATATGGGGACCGAGTACCTAGGTTTGCTGCTACAGGAACCATAGGCGAAAAATTGTTTTTTTATGCAAACAACAATAAACCATAACCAGATCAGAATCAGAATCAGAAATCATTTATTTCGTGAATAACAAATTGTTATGTGAAACAAGTCAGATTAAAAAAACTAATACTTAATGCTAAATTGACAATTTTAAAATTTGTTCTCTAGCAAAAAGTGCACATTTCCTTCACATATTTGTGCAGTCTGACAGGAATTCATCCACCGAGTACGGACACCTTTCAATCAGAATATTTTTTACCTTTTTGAAGCCAGATGAAGCCATATACCAAATTTCGTCAGTTTATGTTCATAAATAAGCGAGATATACAATTTTTCTTGTTCTCCTTAAGAATAACATTAGACAACGTACTGTGTTTAGCACTTTCAATATCTCGGTAACCAATTGACGTAGAGTAATGATCAAAATACCAAATTGTTTGTTTTCTTAAGCTGAATTCAGTGGTATAAATTAAAATTTGATTTAAATTTAAATTACCTGTGAAAACCCAAAAAACACATTTTTGGGGTACAAAACCCCTCAAAAACCCCCTTCGGATGGTGCGATTCATCTGGTTTTCGAACTCGTTCAAATAAATGGTACTTTACATATTTGTACCAAATTTCATTAAGATCGGACCTTTTTTACGAGAGTTATCGTGCTTACGAACACACACACACACATATATATATATATAAATATATATATATATACACATATATAAAAATTTGAACGAATGGTGTTTTTGGCATCTGGGGACCTCAAAATGAAAAGTTATCATGGTCTCTGGCTTAAGTCTTACCATGAGACCTACGGTAATAGCTTCTTCCCTATAGGGGAAATTCGCTAAATTCGCTAATTGCTGAAAAATGTAACCCCGATCTTATAGTGACAGATTTTGTTAAATACATTATCTCATTTCAAAGTTTTCGTAGTTTTTATTGCAAACTCTAACCAGTTGCCGTTTATGATGGGGTTTCGGTTAAAGGGGGACCAGATGCTAGATATTGGGGGTTACGGTTATTGGGGCAATAACCTGGGAGTAAAATCATTTAATTTGCACACCCGTTTTGCTCTTATTTTAAATTTTTCTCGTCAGCCCGTAGGAAAAGAAAAATATGTAAATTTGTTGGTCCACTTTGAAGTGAGGGGACTAACAACATGTTGTAAGAAAATTTGTAAAACGAAGTGGAATTAAAATGCTATAACTATACTTAACAAAGACAATTTTACCTCCAAAAGCATCCTTACACAAAGATATCAAAGCCCACAGCACTGTTTGATTCTTCTACATCGGAAACATTCACACGTGGTCGCCTCTGCGTGTGTAGAGAGTATGATTGTGTGTCTGGGAGTCGAGGAGGCCTTCACATCCTCATCCTTGAACCGACGTCCTGAAACTGCGATACAATTGCCTGACACCTAACCTGACCTGACTGTTTAGCTAGAGGCTCTGCGGTTGATCAGCGAGTGATCTTGCAAAGCTGTAATAAATGTTGTCATCTTGTAAAGACTATTGATTCTAAGTTACGGTATCGGTTCTGTATGTTTCGGTGACGAAGAAAATGTTCACATTGAAGACCTGATTCTTCTTCTTTTTACGTTTATTCAGTGGTATTCGTTTGATCTCCAAGCCAATTACAGTTTATCTTGAACATTAACATGAACGAAGTGACTGCGTACACGTCCAGTGTAATGGCAAATTCACTTCGCTACCGCTTAGGTTAGGTTAGGTTAGGTTACGTTACGTTACGTTATGTTACGTCAGGTTAGGATAGGTTAGGTTACGTTAGGTTAGGTTAGGAGGTTTTCTGGCTCTCAATTTGTTGTAAAAATCACAGGAAAAGTAACATACGGTGCATAATTTGGAGCGGACGTGAACAGTAGCGGCTTACGTCGGACGTGTACGTAGCCTCTGCCTAACATGAAATAAAACATAATTTTTAACTTTTAGGGTACGAAACAGAGTATTCGATTATATATCCAATTTGTTCAAAGAACATGAACATTAGTCAATTTATAAATACTCGTATTTTCGACCCGCCGTATACAAAGTCAATGTAGAACTTATTTTGAAGGGACAATGATTATATGTGTAGTTGAAATATTAACATAAATTTATGTTAAAATAGCCACTTTGGCATTAAATTTAACCCGGGAATACAGCGGTCGTGTGTGATGCATTCTGTGGTTAACCTGATAAACTATTCCGAACAAGCTAAATTTGTTTATGTTATTGCCCAATAAATTTAATGCCGATAAGAATAACATTGAAATTTAGAGAGTCTTGGGGCTGAGCTTCGGTAAACTCGGGACCAAACCCCTTTACAATTCCTATTTTATACATAAAGTATCAGAATATCAAAATTTATCTCTCCAATATATAGAGAAAATGTCAAACTTTTGATGAACAACCCATCAGTACTTTCAGTTCTTTCGATTTTTACATTAAGGGGATGTAATTTGAAAAATAATAAATTTGAGGATTTTGAACTACCGACAACTCCCAATATCTGACCCTTTGGTTAGCCAAGAAGTTGTTGAGACTTAGACTTGCCTAGCGACATCCTTTCAACCAATCAAGCATATCCATTAATGTTCAGCCCCTTGATGAATCCGGGCTGGGTGGGACCATAAATATTTACAGTATATGGACCATTACAATGATCGCGGTACAGCTGTACAGTTCGACTGCAGTGCCGTGGCCGGTAATCGCAGGACCGGACCGACTAGTCCTCCACTTCCATTGCAGGCCTTCCGTGGAATCTCGACCGTGTTATTAACTTGTTTACATCATGCTACATATTTTATCATTTCTTCTTTACGACTAACCGCTCAATTTCGAGGTTGCCGTTACCCAGTTAAGCTGTTATTCTAAACGCTCGTCGGTCCGGAGCAGTTTAATAACGCGTGTAAAAGAGGTGCATTGAGCCACAGTTTGACTAATAGGTCAGGAATGTTGTTGAGCATAACTTTTGGTTGTTTTAGTAAGATTATTTTTCTAGTAGGAGTATTTTTTTTAAATGGAAGTGTCTACCTTGATTATCCAACCGATATTTTCATGTATATTTTGTCTCATGACTTTTAATACTTCAGAAATGTACACCCAACGATTTTTACAAAGGTAACTTTTGAAATTATTCTTGGAAATGTAACCTCTCTATCTCTATAGCAATTTCACTAGCTATTAACTTTGAGCTCACCCAACAACAAGTTTCCGAAAAAGTTTTGAACAGCCAATTCCCTATCCGTGTTTCCTTCACCTCCTTGAATAATCGATTAAAATTGTTTTACCGTGAAAAACATTCGATTTCGATTCGCAAATACTGCAGTAAACTCCGTGAAATAGGAAATATAATGAAGCCGTCAGAAGTCATTAGCGCCGTAACGGGCCGAGCCTGCCTGGTGATGCGAGAAGGCTCGTTCATCCGTTGGACCGGGACAAATGGACTATTGTCCCAGGGCTGTTGACGGCCTAGAGGTTCGTCAGCAAACACATGTAACTAACGTAGAAAAGCAGCGAGTTGTGCGTGAGTTACTAAGACAGATTTGTCGTGGATGAAGAAGCTAGCTGGGGACAAATTAGAAATTCTGTAAACGTAAAACCTGAAGTTTATTTCTACAATTTAGTTGACAAAAAGTGCGTTAAAAGTGTAGACAAAGAAAGTGCCTGTCTATAAAAT
Organism: Allygus modestus; assembly: GCA_963675035.1. Classification (NCBI taxonomy): domain Eukaryota; kingdom Metazoa; phylum Arthropoda; class Insecta; order Hemiptera; family Cicadellidae; genus Allygus; species Allygus modestus. Next base: position 14,696,482 of record OY776115.1, read on the forward strand.
AAAGCGGTTTGATGCAAGCATGAATATATCGATAGCAAGCATATACATATTATGGCGTTTAATAATCCATTAAGCAAATAATCTATAAGCGATAGCGAATGATCATTACCCTAATGATCTCCTTGAGTGAAACAAGTGTTTACTTTGGACAACCTCCTCAGATTCTTTTTTTGTATACTGTATGTGTATAATCAATTTTAGGAATTTACAAAATAAAAAAGTAAATCCATAGTTTACTTTCAGGCATTTCAGCCACTTCAAAAATGGTCAGTTAACGATAGTTAATTAACTTTATTCTATTTACAAAACTTGTTTGTTAGATTATCCCCAGTTAGTGTAGCCATTACTTAACAGTCTGCAATACATATTTACTGTACAAAGCCATATTTTAGTTTTACATAAGTCAATCATGGTAAAGAAAAATTGAAATATTGACTTATTTAATTCTTTTACAATCATTGTTAACTCTAGAAGTCTGTTACTTGATCATAAAATAACTTTACTTGTTTTCTTGATGGCCATTTTGCACCTTTAAACTGTGAACGCTTGAGTATAGGTACCATTTATTAGTCAAATTCTAATTCCTTAAACATTACCAATTACCATACCTAATGGCGGTTGACCTCGTGACCTGACTAGCAAGCAAAATCAAAAGATAACGATCTGCAGAATGCTCTCGGATAAAAATCAGTAGACAAGTGGTTTCAGGTGTTTGGAGTTACAAGATCTTCAACTCATGGATTTTGAAATTTTGAATAGAGTGTAACTAAAGAAATTCTCTGGAAATCTTGAAAATGAATCTGCTTTTCAAAGAAAGGTCATTAGTTTCAGAACGAACCGCTTGTATAGAAATCTCCACATGTATTATCTTAAGTGAAAAGTGTGAAAGAAACGAAAGAACGAGAACCCTCCATTATAGTTTCTCATAATGACTATTACAAACTAGCCTGTGAACTAGTGAGAATAGTTCAATAGGCGTAGGCAATCCGGCCACGAAAGACCAACGTACGTGAGTGTAAGGACATGCGCAGTCCCGCGGTGACCGGAGCGGCCGCAGAGGTCAATCTATATAAATCGATCCCTTTGTATCAAGGTCAGGCAAAAACACGTCCGACAGGTTTGCTCGCCGCCCGCTTTTCTTTTTATTCCCGCTATAAGTTTCATCCACTGGTCTGCTCGTATTAAATATCAAGTGCGGGTTCCCACAGTCCGCGACACTGTTTCTTTTTTCCCCTCTTATTTACAATGTGCCTTTTACCTCTTTATGACCTCTGATGCGGGTAGCTGACCTCTCTATCTCTGCTCCGTGGGCCGATGTCGGGTCGGGGTCATCTGAAATGAAATTAAAAGAAATCTGACAAGTTGTGTTGTTTTTAGCTGCTTTGTTTGTTACTTTACTAACGACCCTAAAAGATGCGGGTAGTGTGTAGGATGTCGTCATGGATACATGTTCTGGTAGTAGTCGTGACAGCATGTTAATGTTATAAGACTTTCTGTAAACTAAAACGTGTACAAAACAAAACAAACCAGTAATCGTTGTGTGTAAACCAATCTTTACGTTATTTCTTAGTCTCACTTTTGTTCTGCACTTTTTATTTTAATGCCTTCTTTAAGTGTCTTAAATACATAATTACGGGTTCATTTGTATCCTACTCGTATTTTATTTTACCACTTAGACGACAAATTTTCAAAATTGGTCGAATTCCAAATCATAAAAGACGGATGAAACGGGCGTTTACGTCTCTAGCACTTATCGAGAACCTAAATTGTGTTTATTGGTACTTATAAATTAAGAAAAATATTCGAACTCTATGTAGACTAAAAACCGCTTGAACCCGTATCGTACAAGTGTTGTAAGCCGGTTCCCCACTCGTCGTAGTGTCATTAGCCCGGCGGTCGGTCAGGGCAGGAAGAGCACCCGGGCCAAGGGTCGAGGAGAAATTAACAAACTGGAACGAACCCACCATCTAACATCTACCTTCAACCGCTACCTTGGTTTCACCTCCGCCCCCAGACACGAACACAAAACGCACCAACTTACTAGCTGTCGGTTCTACTGACCTCCTACAGGCGATTAAATACGATAGTTTCATTCGTTGTTGATTAAGAGAGATTTATCTTGTACATAAAGTCATTTTTTGAATACTGTGTGACTTTCCTTGACTATCTAACCGGTATTTTTATGGATCTTAAAAACTCATTTGAGGTTCCTCTGATAACATTTGAATTCGCTTTTGATTCTTCAGGTTAAATAAGACTTGATATTACTAAATATCAGTGAATAATATTGAAAAGAGCTTGGGAAATTGTCAATGTTTTCTCAGTATGCCTTCTGTGTTTACTTTCGAAGTTTGACCTGATTACAACAATAAGAAGCTGTCGCAGAATTGACCTATGTGGTTGTATCATTTATGATAACATCTCGTAACCACCTCATTTATTGCCTCTCAGGGGGATATGATTTACTTAAAGCTTTTGGCTAAAGGCGGTCCCACACTTATCGCGAACACGCCCGAACATTCGGCCGAACTCCGAGTGTTCGGAGTATTCGCGAGAAGTGTGGGAGCTGCACGAACCTTTGAGTACATACAGGAACATACGGGACTGAATGTTCAGTGAACATTAGGCAGAATGTTCGGCCGAATGTTCAGGCCTGTTTGCGAGAAGTGTGGGACCGCCTTAACATTAGATTTCTGACAAGTAGTACTTATCAAATATTAATATCAAATATTAATACAATATCGAATATTTTAATTTGGGTACTATAGTCGTATAGTAAATAGTTTAATTTTGAACTGAAACACTGTACATGTTCTCATTAATTTGTATCAAAATCCAAATTCGACTATTGTATTTCCCTAGAGGACGAGGAAACCTTTAATTTGTCACCAAAATTAATTGTTTGTGACGATCAGGTGAGGAGTAACGGAGGCACAAAGTTAACATTAATTAGCCTTATGGAACAAAACACCAAGATGGCGTCCGGTAACTTCCGGTGATGAAGACTCTTAAGGGATTCCACAGAACCTTCCACATTATGATTGGCAAAACCAGACGGAGCGCTTCCTCGGGAAGCTGTCCGTTGTCAACAGCGTCTACAGTAGAAAGGCCTGCGGGGTAGGAGATTGTCAAGAGCCACGAGGAGTTCGAGCGACCGGCGCGTCGTGAAGTGAATTAAAAGGCAATTGCCAGGCGACGATTGTTCTGCTACCATTCTCACTTTACGATACAATAACTGAGTCGAACGACGAGTTATGTGGGCTCCCGGTGCGTTCACCCCCATTCTGCACGCATCGCTGATCACGCGCACGCACGCACGCACGCCACGTCCACGTCTGCGTGCCGGTCTGCGGGGCGGAAGCTTTCCAAAATTTCAGGTGCCCTCTGACTAATTGGCGGTTGTGGGCTCACGCAGCTCGGTGACAACGGGTTTAATTAGAGCGTGCCAAAGGAGGAGGGAGATTTTCGGCGCGAGACTGTTATTACTTCATTATGGCCCCTGTAAAATCAGGTAGCGCGGCGTTCCTCTACAACGTTAATTTCGAACCCCAATGGCTCCTGGACTAGCAACAAAGTTGTTTATGTGGGACACGCTTAGTATGTAAACTTTTTTCTGCGAGCAGAGTGTGAATACTAGTTATTTCGTAATACGACTGTCAACTATTGAATAATCTCTAATTTGAGCCGACCTAAAGTGAACCAAGGATACTTGAATCCTTGTAGAATACTACAGTAGGTTCTACAACAGTCAAACCTTTTAGCGGCTCTGAAAACTCCCAAAGTTATAATTGTGCGTTGAATTCATAAACAACCTTCGTTTTTGTAGTCTTCTTGAGAAGTTATGAGAATCCTCGTGTATAAATTGTGATTTGTTACCAACCCCTGGCCCCTCCAATCTACCTACCTCATGACATTCTGATATGATTGATCACCAGTAAACGTTCCTGCACCGCCACTTCGCTGCGGGCGCCACCGAGTTCTCCACTTCCGTCAGCTCGGCTTCCCACTCCCCTTGAGCGACTGGTCCTCCCATATCCAGGTTTATAGCGTCAGATCCAGAGCGGCCAATAGCAGGTTCACGTTGGGCCCCTGCCAGCCTGCCGGTCCAGAGATTATTCTAATTCCGGGCCGGTTCTCCGCTCCATATTTCCGTCATCGTCTCGATGTCTTTTACTGCTCCGTCTGTCGCGTGTTTTGATAAGATTATTTACGGCGGCTCCGGCCGTCCTTGGCCCGTGTTTATGTTTACGTCCCGGATTGGCACCTTATTGAAGTAAACAGTTAAAGGACTTCATTTTCATAACTGGTTTTATTTATTTTTTAACCAGCGTGGCCAAGTCTTGCTTTAAAAGCTAGTTGATTTTCTATGTTTACCTATCTAGTTTGTGAAAATATTTCACTGTGAAAATAAGCAAGGTGTCGAATTATATTTTTATAATAAAAATGTTTATTGTAATTAAAAATGTTACTTTTTACTTTACATTACTTGGAAAATAAATATAAGATAAGATTGATAAACGACTAGATCCACGGCTTACAAAACCTTGTAAATTAAAATGTAAAACCTATCGAAAATTTTGGCGACAAGGGTAAGAAAAGATTTTAGTAGCCGACTACAAAGTTTACGGGTTTCATTAGGGTTTCTTTCTCATTGTAAACCTTGTGAACCCTTTGATGGTTTTCCCAGGTTGATTTCATAACCTTGCATAGGGCTTATACGGACAACCTTTTGACGAAGATTGTATGAAAAGGTTTGAAACCTCTTCACAACCTCACGTGTTAACTATGGCTGACCGTTCGGGTACATCAACATTGCACTCGCAGCCACTGTGCGCCCGTCGCTCATAAGGCTTACACGGACAACCTTCCGACGATAACGGTATTGCACAAATTAAGTGTAAACCTCATCACAATCTTCCGTGCCAACTGGCTGGCTGTTCGGCTACAACACCACACCCTTCGCCACAAGCGTAATTTATCTATTTTAATTGTAAGGGAAAACATGGTCGTAACAGTGATTATTGTGACTTTTCACAAATTACAATAATTTTTTTCTCAAATTATTGGGGGGGGGGCAACTGCCCCCCCCCCGAATTACGCCTATGCGCCGCCACTGTGCGCTTAGGTGCCGTCGCTCAGTAGCGAGCGAATCACCTGTTCGATCCTCACAAAGACATTCCTCGCACATTAAAAATCGATTAGACGGTGGGCAGGCCAGTCACGGCTGCTTTGTCTCTGCGGATTTGATAGTGCAGGGTCAGGGGTCGCAGCGCGGTGGGAACCGCCACGTCACCTCGCGCCTCTCGCCTCTCGCCTCTCGTCCTCGTTAGCTGCCGACTCCCATCCACCATCCACCACTCTCCACTTCGCACTCTCCAGTCATCGTCGCGGTCAAGGGTCCGCTGACTCGCCTGTTCTCCTCGGGATTCCGATAGCGAAAAATAACTATTTCGGATGTAAAAGCTATACAATGTTATTTCCGAATATTCAAAATATAAGAGGGATAACAATTTATAAGGATTTTATTTTCTTATCGGAGTGTGAAGTGTTGACCTGCATGAACTGCTGGGATAGACTCATTCCCAAACAGACGTTGACTATTCTTGGGAATTATTTTATTTCCTAATTATTTTGTACACTTTTGTGAACTTGGTTTGCTCTCGGATAAGCTATGATTTGATTTCAATTCATTATTTTACAAACCACTACCACGCTGACAATTCTCGTATGTTTGTATGGCATTTTGTGATGTTATCCGAGTGTTTATATGTTTAAATGACTCCTAAATACTGCATTTTGCTACGTATAATTTTATGATTTCCTTTAGATGCTTTTGATTTATAGCGATCCAAACCATTATGCACAGAATATGCTTAAAACCATAAACTCAGGAGCCTTCTCTGGAGTGTATTATTGATTTTCTACAGGAATTTGAAGAGCGATATATTGTACTTTGTATTTGTTTTATGTTATCCTACTCATTTTGTTATTATTATACTTTGATGTTAAACGTCTCTTGATTTGTGTTTCAGGAGAAGCAGTAACCGAGGACACGGTGGCGGGGGTGGGGGTGCGCGCCGGGGCGCCGGCCTCGCTCAAGGGGAGGAAGCGGCCCCTGGAGTCGTCGATGAACGGCGCGGGGGCGGTGGACCACGCCAACAACAACAACGTCAAGTCGGAGCGACTCAGTCCCGCGACCGCCGACAACAGCAGCTCCTCGCGGAGCGGGACCCCCAGCTCGGTGTACCCGGGGACTCCGCCCTCCCAGCCCGACAGGGCGCCCAGCCCCTCGTCCACGGCACCCCAGGGGGCGGACACCCTCATGAGCCGTAACTACAGCGACTTCATGCGCAGCCTGGCCGCCAAGTACAACAACAACAATCCTAACGAGTAAGTGCGAAGGCTCTGATAGTGGCATCTAGTATAAACCACGAAGGGCTGTATAAAGACTCTGAGATGTGTCTTCCATGATGAGGTCGAACCTGACCAGTGAATACTCCCATCTCATAATGTATATTTTTATTTTCTCCATCTTCTAACAAATTTCCAAAGAAGTTCCGTGTTGAGTCTTTTTCGTCAAGTATTTAATTAGATAACCCAATTTAATTGCTTGCATATGCAGCGAATGTCAGTGCTGCAATTTCGCTGCGTTTAACAATATAATAAAACTTGGGCTCTGTAAATTTAAAATGTAGGGCCTACTCTAATATTTTCTCCATCCCAACCTCTTCGTAATCGAGAGTATTCCTCACATGGATTGCAGTAGCATATTCCACAATCACGGCTGCTTACAGCAACATGTGGCATCTACGTGGTCACTCGTCACTTCCCAGGTTTGAGGTCGCGGTTTTGACGGTCCTCGGCCTAGTCCTCCGTGTCGCTCGTGTCGCAAGGACCCAGGTTGGGCAACTTCTCACTGACATAATTCCCCTTCACGGTCCAGTGACAGCTAAATGTTACTGTCCACTCGGCGGTGCCAACCTTTGCCCACGATAATCGATTGTTGCGACAGGTCTGCCAACCCGCACCACGGCCACCGGAAAATGACTGAGTGGAAAGTGCTACAAATGACGTCTAAAAGGGACATGTTGCAAATTGCAGACTTTCACATTTGATAATTGCTCGATATTCAATGGCAGTTTCGAGTCTTGGCCTAAGTTTAACTTCGGCCTTCGGCCTCAGTGTTACAATTAGCAAAATGACCTCGTCTCGGGTGATTTAACTTAGGGCTTTCTCTTGAACTGAACATAGAATTGACGAGTGTCATTAAATGCCGACCTATCAAACTGCAATAACATCTTCCGTTAGATGAAAAACTTTAGTCACTTTACACTTTACAGTCGCTGGCTGACTTTAACATCTTGCAAACGAGTAATTTTTAAATGAAGAAGAAGTTATTATAGAATCTGACATTAATATTTCCTATTCCCTCAATTTCCTGTTGAAGTCACTTAGGGTTTACACTATTTATTGTATTGGCTACGGTATGAATTCTTTTAATATTCGAACAAAACTACAAATAAGAAAAGCATTAATGTCAATGAGAAGTTTTGGTCTTCTAGAATAGTTGAAATTTCTTACAGAAAAATTAATTGATTACAACACACAAGTTCTTTTCTAAAAATGATCTACTGAATTTCCTGTTTATTCCAAAAACTCAAGAGAACGGAGAAGGAGTTTGATCCAGCAAGGTTCCCTCACACGTCTTTCTTCTCCCGCTTCGTCACCCGTGAAGACTCCCGGCTAATTCCAGCAGTGGCGATGCTGTCAGTGGCGTGGCGTGATGGATGATGGGTTCACACGGCACAAAGGAGGTGCCAGTTTCAATATGGCGACCACGAGGTCGACACGCTTCGTCCGGACTGTTGAGAGATTGTCCACGGACCGGGGCGTAATAAGCTGCTGGAACAAGGATCACACATCAACCTCCTTTGATTCACCTTTTGAAGACGACCTTCGGAAGACCTTGCCGGCCGGATTCAATGACGTCTGGAAGGGCAGTGTTAATGATTTCACGTGTGAACCTAATTGATAACGAGGTTTGGGATAATCGTTGGAGGTCTGATAAAGAACCTCAATAGAAATTCTTCAACTGATTGACTATCCTGAGGGATTAAAAATGTCCGACCAGAGTTACATTTAAAGTAAATACTTGTGTTGGTATTTATTGATGTGCATTTCATTGACTAATGATAAAATCAACTTTTTATCATTCAATGTAAAAAGAATCTCCTCGGATAAATTCAGCAGGTAAACAACTGTAGAATGTTCTGTTCCACAGCAATGGACAGATAGCGCACAAAATAGTATCAGAATGTATTACTGCTTCATAACAAGTTTCATATATTGTTTTTTGGAGGGGAAAAATCAATTCTAAAACCCATACCTCCTCCAATTAGATTATAATAAATTATTATCTTTAAAATATTTGTTTTTCTGTTTCTTAAGTTTCAAAACAGAATAAAAGTATAGTTTTTAGTATACGTGCTCTTAGTCTGTTTGATTCCTGACCAAGCGACTCTTCTGTTTCAGCTACTTCAGCTCCCCCAGGAACGGCTACCCGCCCAGCCTGGACCCGCGGTTCTCGGCGTTCAAGCCGGGCGCCGCGACGCCGTTCGTGGGGCTGATGGCGCCCCTGGGCTCCACCTCCAGCACGACGGCGCCCTCCGCCGCGGCGCCCTCCAACGCCAAAGACTCCCCCGATACGGACCTCAAGCCCGGCATCCCGACGCCCGCGGAGGCGCAGCAAGCGCTGTGGCTGAACGCGTTCTCCCACCCCGGCGTCGGCGTGCCGTTCCTGCCCCCCGTCGTGGACATGAGCAGCACCCAGGCGCTCCTGAACATGGTGCGGACCGCGAGCGCCCAGAGTGCGAACCAGTTGGAGACTTATTTGAAAGGTGCGATCAAAAGACCCCCGGACAACCCCAACAACCCACTCGATCTCTCCTCCAACGCCGTCACCCCGCCGCCCAAGAAGCCCCGGAAGCACGCCCCCTCCCTCAGCGAGAGCCTGTACGGCCCCGACGCCCTCCTCAACTTCCCCATGCTCACCGCCCTCCAAAGAACCACCAAGGACCGGCTGCAGGCCAAGCGCACCGGTAGTGTCTCGCCTAAGCCCAAGTCCAAGCTTGCCACTTCCCCTCGGGACTCCACCTCCAGACCGTCGTCGTGTCTCTCCCTCTGCTCCACCGGGGACAAGCCCTGCTCCTCGTCCGCCGACTCCCAGACCGTGGCCCACTGGACGGTCGACGATGTCGCCACCTTCATCACCTCCATCGACCTGTGCGCCGAGTATGCTCCGGTGAGTAACCAACCACCAACGTCATATTTAAGGAGGTGGGGTATATGTGTGCATGATTGTGGAATGAGGCATTTTATACAGTAGACTGGTGTGTTCTATGAGCTCTCTCAACCATGGGTTCCCATACATTTTGTCACTAACCACCGATTACAAGTTTCAGACTTTTTCACATACCTCTTCAACTTAAGTTGCATTGAAGTCCGAACTTAGGATTGGGCTCTTTTAGGATTAAACATTGTTTGATTATCTGGGAACTAATATTTGAATGTGAAAATCCGTTAAAATAATTCTTATATATGTGTATTGATAGTAAATATTGATAGATCCTAAAAACCTTCAATACAGCGAAGTTAAAAATAGTATATTCTTGTACTTATAGTACAGTATAGTAATACTGCATGGTATATAAATGCAGTAATGCGATGTACAGTAAACCCTACTGAACAGCAGCACCCGACATAGCACTTCCTCGTCTTAACAAGGTAAGATTGTGACTCCTCCTAAGTTAATTTGTAATCAGATTCTAAATTCGTTAGGGAGTGTTTTATTTAATAAAATTAGCGGTTTGCATTGTCCTCTTTGCCGAACTAAAATCCCAACATATTTGCTACTGTACGACCTTTGCAGATTGATCAGGATATCAAAATCGGTATCTCGGCCTCGGTAACTGATCCTGTTGAGGATGTCACAACAAACAAAATCTTTTAGAGTGTCTTTGGAGAAAGTAAGCAAGCATTTTTATGATTTACTATTACCCATGGTGCTCTATTTTAAAAAGTCGCAGCGTAAATTAAAATAATTTTTATGTCTCAGAATGTCTTTGCATTTGTCTTTGGTGTTGCATTACAGATTTGAATAGCTTCTATCACAGAAAATTAGTGTTTCATAGTGTATTGAAATTTCAAGAGATAAACAGATTATTCAAGACACGTCTAAAAGGTTTTGACTAAAAAAACATTTTTCAGTATTTGCAGGATAATAAAATATTATTTTGTTGTTGGATATTCTGTCACATTGTTACCACTTATTTCACAATTTAACCGAGAGTTTGATTTCAGTTGTCACGAATACAAAGGAGACAATCCTTGGTTTTTGTTTTCAGATTTGACCAATTTTTAGAAGCCACCAGGATTGTTTGTTATATTTTACAACAAAAAAACTCGACGTAGAAACAATTGCAATGCAATGAATAAGGCACCCATGAGTGTTCCTAGGAACAGTCGACAACGAAAGATCTCAAACGAAAAATCTCATATCACCACGGGAAAGCTCTGGGAACATTGTAGAATAATCGTCGAGGTTCACAGTATTTCAACCGTCGAGACACCCTGTCAACAGCCAGGGGGAGGGGTAAGCTAGTAGCGCCATAATTACGACGCCGGCGCAAGGCGACTCACCTGCACCGCACTGCTGTACCGCGCATGCGTATAAATCATGCGCGCTGCCCGGACTGGCCGCGCCGCGCCGCGCGTTATTTTCTATTTGTTGACCCTCATTTCCATACGACCACGCGACCGACACACGCACGCGTGCGGGCGACCTCTCATTAGTCGACCCTTGTGGACCGGCGAGAGGGCAGAGACAAAAGCGGGAGGTTCCAACAACACGAGGAGTTCCGAACAACCGCCAGATCGTACAGAAATCGTTAGGTCGGATGTTGACGAAACGTTACGTTTCCGATGTGTTAACTGTTGGTTAACTATCTTCTCGGTCGGAGGAGTATAACTTAACAAAGCATGCAGAGGAAGGTCTTGCCGATAAATCTACCCACTTCGCTCAGAATTAAGTAATGTACAAATTCTGCTCACTGGTATTGCAAAAGTATCCTTCAGAGGTTGCTCCAGTCATGAAACTTTTCGCGTTTCTTTCTGCTTCCCCCAAAAGGCAACTTTAACTTTCAAAGCCTCGAAAATCCCTCTTCGACGCACTATCCCAAATCATTTAAAGAACAACACACACCGATTGTAGTGAGCAGAATTTCGATATCACAAGCTGATGTCCCGTTCTCCGCACGGGAATATCGCAGTCACAATGACATATTTTGTGATGTTTACATTATAATCAGCTGACTACTAAATAAAATAATCCATAAGATTGACATTAGAACTTTGAATGCCTATGGGGCAAAACCTTGAAAATATAAGTTTTCCAAACCCATGAAAGGCATAAACCCAACATCTACATATAGCCTTCGATTGATACCAGACATGTATACAAAATAATGTCTTAATTTTTTCAAGTTAACGTAGTCTATACATGGTATAATATAAATTAGCACCTGGGGGGCCGAGCGTTGCTCAGGGGAAGGCGAGTCAGTTTGTTTAGATGACTTGGGGCATATTTCCCCACTTCCCCCTACTGATAATGAGATTGAATAACTCATTTGCCTCTTTTGTAGATTTTTAAGGTCCCTCCAGTTGTTATTTATAGCCCAATGTCCCTTTGATTTATTTTCCTACTCTATATATTTAATCTTCACTCAAATCTTTTAATCTCTGCTCTCAGGAAACCACATGAAAATAATCATAAACAACATGAGTATTACTTTGACAGTTCCCTGGTTGATTATGAACAGTTGTTACAATTATTTTGTTTTGATTTGAAACTCAGTAAGCCCAATGTTAATTTTGTTAACTTTTCATTTTAGTTTTTTTACATTATTTGATTTTTACTGGGGATGGGGCCTGTCTAAAACTTTGTTTTATCCCAGAAATGGGATATTTCCAAGATTTGAAGGATATCGTTAGAGCCGTTTTTGAGATCAGTGTCGCAAGCAACCAATCAGACATACAAGCAAATCTTACTCATATTAGAGTATAGGATAATAAAGTAATTACTATGATCTATGTATTTAAAAAGTATTGTTTGGATTTTTCTTGAAATTACTGCTATTTTTGTAATATGAGACGCAACTCACGTGATCACAGATCATTCTGCTTAATGTATACTCTTAGTTGTTATTAATTAAACTTGTTGTTCCGAAACACAAATTTGTTTACACATTTTAATGTGCACACCGTTTGCGGAACGATTGCATATTTCTTTAAAATGTCCAGTGATTTATTCATATAGAATGCAACTCTGATTTTATTGAACAAATCTTTAAACCTTTACATAATTGTACTTAAAATACTTACACAAAATCCTAAATAATTACATGATAAAAACATTGGCATGAGCTGAACAATAAAATTTAGATCAAATATGATACAAATGTTATACGAGAAAACAAACCATAACAACATAGAAAGGAATCATAATCCTCCCATATCAGAAGGCACGAGCATAACAATCAAATTACACCGACTCGGTGCGGAGGCTCTTAATTACGGAGATAATTACACGAAACATAACAAGGTCGAATGAGGAACTGCTTCTATAAATATGTATTGTTCATTAGTCTAAAGATAGTGATCGTGGACCGGTTGGACGTAGCAAATTAAAAGATGAAATCAAACAGTCGCAGGTAATGATAGGTTGGGATATTCCTTGCCGAGAGGTTGGTAGCTCTGGTTCCGTGTGAAATGCAAAGTGCATCATACGCTAATTAGGCGGGTGTTTGTATTGTGAGTGCGCGTGTGGGCGCGTTCGGCTCTGATACCTCCGTTTAAATAGTGAGTAATTCCAGTTATCAGTCGCCGTTTCCCTCGGTACAGGTTTTTAAAAGGCGAATCTAATTGTGTATCCTTGTATATGTAACTGGCAATTTTTGGGAACCGCTGCGAACTGGGGCGGTGTTTAGTATTGTTAGGTTGGTACATTACTTTTTATTACTCTTAATTCGTGTTATGTTTTCTTGTTTATGGTATTCCCTATTTGTACCCATTTAACTTTTTCGCCCTTGAATACATTAACTAATCATTCTTAAAATCGTAATGTTGTTAGATCTTGTCCCTGATATTTATTTTCTTGTAGGTATAATTTGAACAGATATTGTTTCGGGTGCGTACTCTTTAGTGTTTTTATACGACTGGTTTTTGTATAATTGTTTGGTAAATCCAGCAATAAACTTACAAATTGGGTTTAGTCAGAGACTATAAATGCTTCTATTTATTTTGGTTTTGTTTTCTTATTTTTCTTTGAATGCTTTATTTTAACAATCTGTATATTTACGTCAGAAAATATATCTTAGTTTAATTAGTTAATTAGTTTTGAAGGAATCGTAGCCTCAAAAATCCTTACATTGTACTCAAATTAAATTTGTAGAAGGGAAAATTAAGTAATGATTCTTAAGTGTTGCCCACCATCATTTGCGTTTATCTTCATCCAGAGGTTATAGGAAATAATGAAACATAATTAACTGATCAATTGTATTTTCTTCAGTAAATCACAGGGTGCGTTCAACAATAATGTTTGAATTGCAGCTATAAATGAGACATAAATTTACACCGACATTCAATACACGTATAAAATGTGATAAATATATGTTAAATATCATAACTATGTTACTTTAATAATTTAATTCCACAGTTAAGCTTTCAAAGTCCTTGGAATCACATCGGCAGTCAGCAGGTGAAAGTGCGACGGTTCCGGCAGCAACGTCACGCACCGTAGCGAGCAGTTATAAATGTGTATTTACGTTCCTAATTAACTTATATGTACACCTATTGTGATAAGCGTGATAGCAGAGTTATGCTCTGTATGTTCCAAGCATGCTATAACAGTCATGCCACCAAAGTTTCTTTCCTTGGAACGTCTCTGGATACGTCATATATGAGTATTTGTAACTAATTATAGTTTTGCTGTTTGTATATTGATTATTACAAAAATAATTTAAGACTTAAATATCAGTACATTAGAGTTTTGGTTCGTTGTCAAGGCTCATTCACGACTGTGTTGTGATGCGTCCAAAAACACGTGGGTCCAAGTAGTTTAATTTTTGTGAATTTCAATGTAGCGCTTTTGGACTAAGTACATTTGGACTCAGTACATTTGACTCTTGGACACAGCGAAACATTTGGACATCTTGTACAGCCACCAGCTTGAAATAAATTCTTCGTTCCTTAGAATTTACAACCACTTGCAGCATAATCGAAATTCATAAAATCTGAATAAATCGATTAATTAAAATGATGTATCTAAAATTTCATTAGGAAATGCATTGTTGTCAAAATACAAATAAATTATAATTCTCTGTTCTTGCTCTACAGTTGTTTCTTAAATTTAGTGACATGCTGAAATATTCGTCCAGTGAATACAGAGTCAATCTTGCTGAGTTCTTGTGTAACCAGAGTCTTCAATGTTGACACATTATCTAGACGCATTATCTAGATTTTTGCCCAATATAAGATGGTTTTCTGCTGTACTGACTTGTATTACTCAGAATGACTTGTTAGTGAATTTCCTTTGGAAAGTGAACTATTAGCATGACCCGCACGGTAAAACTTAAGCCCGGGACCACCATAGAAGTTCCTAACGTGACCCCATGAACACGTTTTGGGGGGTCGTTCAAAATTATATATATATATATATATATATATATATATACATATATATATGTATGCACTCTAGCGGTCGCATTTTTTGTCCGATTTACTTCAAATTTGGTAGGGACCTTCCTTTCTATAGTCTGTTGGACAAGTTCGTTGGGCAAAACAATCGGAAAACTCTAAACCCATTTTTTGGGGATTAATCTTTCAAATTTCGAGTTTTTGGGCCCAAACAGGGTCAGAAAAGCCCCATATGTAAAATTAATGCATGTAAAAAGATGGGAATTAGAAAGGCGAAAGTTTTAAGCCGTCTCTCGTCATTCTAGCATAAATATTTACCGAGTTATTAAAGAAAATGTGTATCGGCTAAACACAGTACATTGTCTTATGGGGGTTTTACACTAGAAAAGCCTGTTATTCCTTTGTTAGAGTACTTTCATTATCCCCAGCAACCTCACGCCTACTTTCAAGCCTGCCTGAACCTTATCCTAACCTTAAAATGCGCAAAATTGTATTCCCAGCTTTGCAAGTAAATGAAACCAGGAGTATCAGAACAGCCAAAAAATCAAAGTTTTCAGATTTCGATCTAATTTGGACAAATGTATGTTTTTACACTGATTTTGAGTTTTAAAAGTTTTTATGTGGAAATTCACTTCCCTCACGTCAGCGTGCTGCGTGCGAACTCGTTTAGTGAATTGGAGGCACAGAGAACTATAAAACAGAAAGGTGACTGGAATAGGAGAAGGGTTGCGTTCCCGCGGCAGCGCGACTAGTTGGAGCGGGTTGGGTAGTGGTGGAAATTCTCCCCTTGTGAGAGTCGTGAGGGCATGTACGGGTGATTACATACAAACATACATACTATGTACAAACATATCACAGTTAACATACCAGTGTTTTAAAGGCGTCATTGTGCTTTAATAATCAAAATAATTGAATATATATCATATCGTTATATTAAAAGAATAAGGCGATTTTTGTGCAGAAGATTATGGCCAAACTACTGGGTCGATTTTGACGATTTACGTGTCGTTTGAAAGCCCTTAACTTCTAGATGTGTCTTTTGGGGGTGCCAAGTCAGTGTGTGGAACCAGAAAACCTTGGGAAGCCCTCAAAGTGCGGTTTTGACCCATTTAAATAACGTTGGACAGCAAATCAAAACAAAAGAAGCAGAACAGCTGGGATTAAACATACAAACATATGGTTTGCTAGTAGTTCTTATTTTGTGAAGCGTCCATGTCAGTGTCAGCTTCGACTGTATATAGATTGCGCATACTAATTAGAGGGACTGGAGGGTTTAGAGGGATTGCGCAGAGGAGCTAGAGGGCATATCCCGGTCGTCTCCCCTCACCTCGACCTCTACCTTCGACCTCTCCCCGCAGACCCCAGACGCGGTGTGACGGTACAGTCCGCGGGGGCACCGGGGGCAGCCACGGTGTGTGTTTTGAATCCAGTTGTCGGTAATGACGTCCGCGGGACGCCGCTAATGCCGCCATTTACGGACCAAATGGTCGACAATTTGACGAAACGAACCCGAGCAATCAGCCGCTCGTTAGGCGCGATTGTGGGGATTGTGCGTGCGCGAGTGAGGGAGTGCTCGGCGAGGCGCGTGCGTGCGACGACCCGCAACTCTGTTTTGACAGCCCGATAAAGGTTAATAGCGCTATTGTGGGGGGAGGGGCGATCCGGGATTGATCTCTGATCGAAAATGCTTCATGCGGAGCCTCCGGGCGGCCCATCCTGGCTGCGGTCAGTCTGCGGCGCGGCGGACGAGGCGATGGGGTCAATCGTGTTTGGTAATCACCTCGACACCTCGTTGGTGCCTTGTTTCGTCAGCTGTTTTTCAGTGTCACGATTTCCTCCTAATACGTCTTTCGCAGATGCGTTAGATATAGCTGAAATAACCGATTGATGTGTTATTGTGTATCCATCGGTTTTAGAGCCCACCGTGAAGTAATTCGTCTCTCTCTTATCCTTGTTGTAGAGTCTTAACTGTTGTTACTGTAGTTTTGGTATGTACAAACCAACGAGCTTATAGAGTACGCTACCCAGGTTAAAAAGTGAAGGCTGCATAACGGCCGCCATTTGCCCTCTGCACCCTCCGTGACCATGGCAACCCAACTAACCACAGTCTACAAAATTACGAAATCTGAAATTTGTTTACAACCGTTTTAAATACAGAAAAAATAAAGTTTTCATAAATTACATTTACTAAAGTTAACTGTTTTTAAGAGTCTTTATCACCGGAAGTTGCCGGACGCCATCTTGGTGTTTTGTTCCATAAGGCTAATGTTAATTTTGTGCCTCCGTTACTCCTCACCTGATCGTCACAAACGATTCATTTTGGTGTCAAATTAAAGGTTTCGTCGTCCTCTAGGGAAATACAATAGTCGAATTTGGGTTTTCTTACAAATTAATGAGAACATGTACAGTGTTTCAGTTCAAAATTGAACTATTTATTATGAAACTATGATACCCAAATTAAGAAATTCGACATTGTATTTCCCTAGAGGACGACGAAACCTTTAAATTGACACCAAAATTAATTGTATGTGACGATCAGGTGAGGAGTAATGGAGGCACAAAGTTAACATTGGCCTTATGGAACAAAACTCTAAGATGGCGTCCAGCACTTCCGGTGATGAAGACTCTTAAGGTGAAACAATTTAAAATCCTTAATGGATATGCAACATAAGGAAGACAAATAAATACTTAAAACTTTTATGTCAAACATGTTTTCGATCATATGTTTGCTGGAAATCATTGTTCTCTGTAGTTTGTTTTCTAAAATATCCTCCAGTGAGGCTTCACTTTTCCACCCCAGAGAAAAACTCGAATTGGATGTATGGAGACGTTGGTACAAACTTTAAACTTGTGATAGTTCCAGTTTTTCAACTTGTGATAGTTCCAGTTTTTCAACTTGTGATAGTTCCAGTTTTCCAACTTGTGATAGTTCCAGTTTTTCAACTTGTGATAGTTCCAGTGTTTCTACTTGTGATAGTTCCAGTTTTTCAACTTGTGATAGTTCCAGTTTTTTGCACTTGAACATTTAGACATTCTGTATTATACATATTTGATAAGGCCAACCCTAAGATTGAGTCTTCATCACCGGAAGTTGCCGGACGCCATGTTGGTGTTTTGTTCCATAAGGACAATGTTAACTTCGTGCCTCCGTTACGCCTCACCCGATCGTCACAAATAATTAATTTTGGTGTCAAATTAAAGGTTTCGTCGTCCTCTAGGGAAATATAATAGTCGAATTTGGATTTTGTTACAAATTATTGAGAACTTGTACAGTGTTTCAGTTCAAAATAAAACTATGATACCCAAATTAAGGAATTCGACATTGTATTTCCCTAGAGGACGACGAAACCTTTAATTTGACACCAAAATGAATTGTATGTGACAATCAGGTGAGGAGTAATGGAGGCACAAAGTTAACATTGGCCTTTTGGAACAAAACTCCAAGATGGCGTCTAGCAACTTCCGGTGATGAAGACTCTTAAGTCAATCGAGATAACTTCCCAATTTGCTTCACCTCGCAGTCAAGTTATGGGAGTCGATATCCTCACTTCGTTAAAGGAAACACACTCTATACAATGCAATCCGAGTATAGCGTTTTACGAGCAAAGCGACTAGTCTTTTATAAGGAAACAGTTCAACAAAACAAGTTTAACGGACTGAGCTAGTTAAAAAATTGACATACCGTAATTCCAGTGAAACATGTCAGCGGAATGACTCCCTAACCTAACCTTGACATTTTCCGAGACAAACGCCCACAAGTGACAAAGCGCGTTTATCAGTTTGACCTCTGCTGATAACGACCCATCGCCTTTCGCGGAACGCGAGGTAGGGACCTCCCGAGACAATGACTTCTGTGAACACCGATATGGGATAATTGGAGTACCTGCGGGCAACCGGACCGGTGCTATTTCCATAATACCTCCGCTGCAGCCGATCATATTTCATCCTTCTTTTTTATAATTGATTCGCTTTGGGCGCCGGAATGTATTATTTTAATAGGTCATCTGGTGTTATTATACGCCTCCGGACTGGAGAGTGACCTGGCTCCTGAGATATGTTGGAGTAAACTGGAGTAAATTATTTTCACGTTTCTGAAACAGCTAAGATTCCTTGTAAGGAAAACTATGTGTAAACTGAGGCATCGCAAGGTCTCGTTGGCTATCTATAAGTGACCTGTTTTATAGCGCTTGTTGAGTTTTAAGTGGTTAGCACAAAGTAACACAAACCACTTACAAAACGACACATTTGTATTCTATTTAAAGTTTTCCGAACATGTTTGTGAAAATATGTTGCATTAAAATCATGAATACATTTTAATTCCGTGATTTCATTCTTGATTGTACAATGTGTTTTTTTCTAAAGTATCTTCCACACCAAGCAAACATGTTTTCCAAACATTTTTGTTGAAAATAAAGAACAATCATTGTTAAATGTTTGTACAAATTTGTTTTACAAACAAAATAATGGGGTTCTGACAAATGACAAACAATCTAGTTCTAGAAGAACATCAAACACTGTTTGCCACACATCGCAATGTTTGTTATAACACTAAAAAAATGTTTGAGCAAACATGTTTGTCAGACATTTGCTTAGTGTGGACAATATAGGGGAGAGTAATAGTTTTGTTAGAGTTTGTGTCTAACCTCTATTTTAAATTAGCAAAAACAGTATCGGCACTAAAATTGAACCTTGTGGTATTCAGAAAGCTTATAATGAATAATGTTTATAATTTAAACAAAAATAATATTTAATAAACCTATCACTGAAACTAAAACTAATGGATCGGGCGGGCATTAACTGCGCCAATTTACCTGAGTCAGGTAGTCGGGGTATCCTGAACTGCGCCAACTACTCCAGGGAGCCACCAGGTACGATCTAAGTGCGTCAAGCCAAGTGGCGGCCCTCTTTGACTGTAGAATCCTTAGAAGTGAGCATTTAAGCCCAAACCATCTATAGAGTGTGCGTTCATTACGGATCCTCTGTTATACTGAAAAAGGGAGAAAGTGCGCAACAGCAAATTTTTTGAACTGAGGTACTATAATTAAGTTTTTAATGGAAGTAAATTAAAATGTACAGTGTATAATAAATGAAAATAAATGCGCCTTTTGGGGGTTAGAAAAATATCATGGCTTCAAGATGGTGACAAAAGTGCACGTTATTCAAATGCATACATGAAAATTAACATAGCAATAAAGGGTTTTAATAAGGTAGTAGTTTATAAACTGAAAAACATGTGTATTAAAAAGGGTTGATATTCACTGAAGAAAAGCTTATAAATATCTCGGAAAAAGCTGGATCAGTTATTACAATTTAAAAGTGTTTTCACAAGAAACTACACTGAACGGAAAACTAATAAATAAACCGTGTTTAAAAATTAAATCCCGTTACTGTAAAGCAAATAATCCCCAAAATATGCAGAACTGGAAACTTACATTACGGTATGTAAGAATTACCTGATGCGAATAGAAGCTAGGTGTTTGATCAGACTTTGGTATTCACGCGTGGTATGATGACATGTAAACAAGGACATTCCTTCTGCCGACAAGTCACCCTTACCTGGCCTGGGCTTGGCGCATATAAGGAATATTTTTGGGGTCTCTTTGAAGGCTTGGCGCAGTCAATGTACGACCAATGGATCTGGGAATAGGGGGTCAAGACTACTGGTTTTGCAGTAACAAGGTAGAATAATTCCATATGACATCCCAAATTATAACGATTGAGTTTAATTTAATTCAGTTACCAAGTCGGCAAGTATTTACAAAGAGTGAGGAATCCTCACGGCTGCGAAGAGTATTTAAGACCAAACAACCTGAAAAACATTAGTTGAGTAGAAAATCAACAAGTTTCTTATTTTGAGGACGATGAAACTGCCCCGATATTTTAGGCACGTTTGAAATGATGAAACTGCCCCGCTCATTAAAGAGGATCAAGAAGGGTCGCCTCGCCAAACCAGAAATGCTGAAATTGCCCCGAGCGCCCGGCCAGGTAGCCGCTACGGGTCTGGGGAAAAAGGGAGTTATTTTTGTCCCTGCGTCCAGTCAGTGACTGCAGTCTTCTAATAACTGCCACCAATATCAGGAATTACTAGCTGATTAACTACCGCTTCGTTGGGCTTTAAAATCAATATAGTGATACAATCTGTGTTTAAACTTAATTACCAACTCAGAAAGCAACTCAGGAACAATTCAAACTCAGGAGCAATTGTCAAATAAAAAGAAAGTCGCAAACCGAACCATATTTACACTTACAGAAATAAACTTAGATACAATTTAAATGGTTTTGTTCCGAAACCTAAAATAACTCGTTTAAAAATCATCGAATATTAAGGGCCAAGACTGTATAATAATTTGACTAAACAAATAAGAGAAGAAAAATGATGTCTATGACTGGCTATTTACTTTAGAAAATAATTTTGAAAACATGTTAAGGATGTTAATGGGTGTGACAGGAGTTAATGGGGTCAACGGCAGTTTTAGAAGACTGCAGTCAATGACAGGACGCAGGGACAAAAATAATTCCCTTTTTTCCCCAGTCCCGTAGCGACTACCTGGCCGGGCGCTCGGGGCAATTTCAGCATTTCTAGCCTTGCGAGGCGACCCTTCCTAATCCTCTTTAATGAGCGGGGCAGTTTCATCGTTTCAAAATTACCCAAAATATGGGGGCAGTTTCACTACGCCCCTTATTTTATGAACACTTTCATTGAGTTCAAAACTATTACATAGACAATAACTGTATTGCGAAATGAATTTAATTTTCCTCAAATAATATTTCTTTACTCAACTGTAATGAAAGTTTACCCAAATTCTGTGCACCCTTAGTCCACTTAACTCTTATGTGACAAATATTGATGTGCCTGTTAAATAGTTGACTGATTTGTGGGAGTAGGGATACCTTTTCAACATTTGATATGTTCTTGTTATGAAAGTAAATCAAAATTTAAGTACCTGAAGAAAGTAGGGTAGTCAGAGAATTAAAGACCGATAGTTAATAAACTATAAAATATCTATCGATGCATTATCTCTACAATTTGGAATCATCATCTTCTATCAACTTTCAACTCCCCAGTCACAATCCCTAGTCAATACTCCGCCCGTTGTCGGGCCGACAGTGCGATTCTGTTCAATGGCGTGTGAAACAGCTTCCGCTAACGGGGACCCGGATTTCTATCTTTTCATTCATAACTCTTCCGAAGGCCGTTGATTACGCGAGAAACGTGCTCTGGAGGGAATTGAAAATCGCGATCACACATGGGCTGCGGGTCGTACAGTATATTACGGGGCGAGGGGAGCGAGTAACCCACGGTAATCCGATTGTGGGGATTTTCGAGTCAAGGTCAGATCGCATGATAACCGTGATACGGCGCCTTTCACCAGGTGATGGACGAGCGCAGAACGTGCGAGCAATAAAATTAACGCTTTGGTTGGCCCACATTGAGCGCAGCGCAGCCCTGGACAGGTGTAGCCGTAAACGCAGAGTAATGGGTTTGTCTTATGTAACCGAAGTGCTTGTCCACGTGGCACACTGAAATACATTTTACAACTCATAATATACTTTTTTTGAGCTACGCTAGTGGCATTTTTTAACGTTTTGATAGTAACGGTCCAAGCCCTGGTCTTGTTACTATTCAAGGTAGACCTGTTCTTAGAAAGGATCATTAATTAATAACCCAATGACCCAGTGATAATCCACATTATCATTGTGGATTATTCTCTGTGTACCATATTTGGCTTTTTGAATTAATTTCCCAATCATTTATTAAATATTAACGTAAGAAGTCTACAAAACCACGAATGGCCATTAAATAATTTCATAAGGTAACAAAATAGTTGAAACCAGTAGGGACAAGTAGCAAGTTAGCAAAGCTAGGCAAATAAAATCAGGAAATACAAGATGGTAGAATTAAGTAGCAAGGTGGGGGGTTAACCCTTCCACTGCCGATGTAAGTAGCCGTTCGTCATTCGTGTGGCAGCGTCAAGGACCTCTGGTCGTGTTTGAGATCTTCCCATGTCTCCTGGTCACATGGTCACTCTCTTCACCTGAAGGGCTGACGAGATACTAACGAGATACTGAAAAGTAACTCAGAGAATATGGAATCATCTTCAGAACCACGGATTCCTTTGTATCCTAATCTCCTTTTAAAATAAATATTGTAATTAGCTGGGGTGGATAAAAATTAATTAATTATGCTCAGTCTACATCACTTTTGAAAAAATTAGGTCAAATTCTTTAAAATGTCAAGGTGAGGAAGTTATTTTTAGTTCAGTAAATAAACCACAATTTTTATCAAAACGTACAGGTGTAGTTTTAAGTTAAATCCATAACTATTAGTTTGTACTGTGCCAGTGTGGTAAAATTCAAATTCAAATGGTTAAAGGTATCAGAGCACTGGATCTGGAGGTAAAGTTGTTATCTAATTTCGAGCAAGGCAGATTTAAATTTCAGGTAAACAATGATTAGGTAACAACGACGGTACATCTGGATCACTCTATATTTGCGAAAAAGGTTGAAGTTACCTGCACTACTGTCAAATGATATAAGTTTTGTTTTGTGATTCTTCCAATGGATTCGAACCGCTGTGGGGTTCATCATCAAGCTGAACGTAAATATACTTACAGGGTTATTATAAATGATGTTCCCAATTTCAAGGGAACATAAACCTGGTTTGATTTATCATGCAAACAAATAAAATGGTTACAGTTAAAGAA
This sequence comes from Allygus modestus, assembly GCA_963675035.1. Taxonomy (NCBI): domain Eukaryota; kingdom Metazoa; phylum Arthropoda; class Insecta; order Hemiptera; family Cicadellidae; genus Allygus; species Allygus modestus. The sequence goes on from OY776115.1 coordinate 14,719,938, forward strand.
AACCTCAAAAGTTTCATCCCAAATGGGAACCCCTTGTAACACGACAGATGTCAAGTCCCTAATCAAGCTCTTGCCATTTGATTGTTTCAATGGCTCTGGTAATCCATTGCTGGATCTCAGGTATGATTTCTGCCAATAGTGGAGTATACACTTTATCTTTGATGTATCCCCACAAGAAAAAAATCACGGTGATCTTCATTAAATTCGGTTCTAAAAGGGCGTTGCTCACATACTGATTGGTCAATGTGATAATCCAACACACAAAGTGCTTTGTCAGCCATTGTCGAATAACAACAATTGACTTTGACAAACAGCTGATACGTAACTAAACCGATGTAAAACGAACTTCATGAGTTTTCTTTCCAGTGGTACTGACTTACACGGTATTAAAACATATTACTCCAGTAATATATATAATTTAAATCGGTAACATCATTTGTAATAACCCCGTATATCTTGGATATGATGGTTTGAAAATGTAGCTTGACGTTGGGCTTGATGCTTAACACCACAACGGTTCGATACCATCGGTACCATCACAAACCAAACTTGGATCATTTTACAGTAGTTCAGGCAATTTCAACCTTCTTTCGCTCATAATTTTTGGAAATTTAAACTCGATTTTTATCCCGCTAAACCAGTTTCGTTGACATTTAGTTTGTGCTGGGAACGTATTACCTAATATTTAATACGGATTTTAATTTGGACGTGTCATTTTACAGTATCGACATTGTATAAAAAAGAAAGAAACCACTACTTAGGTTTTACACTGACTTGATAAAACATCGAGTATTTACAGTTTGACCTTAACAAAATTTGACTGAGTTAGGTTATTTAACTTCGTCTTCTACCTTAACCTCACGGAACAGAAAGTTCCAGAAATGTCAAGTTTCCCACTAATTGGGGCTTCCCGTTCGTTTGATTTCGGCACCATTAAACCCCAACCAGATCCCAAATCGAACCCTAATGGAGCCCGGAGTGATCGGGCGAACCGGTATGCAAAACCGAAAGCGATCGCGATTCTCACCGCGAACCACTTACGTGGGAACCTCCGCAATTAATCTGGAGCGGGGACATCGGATAAGCCGGGTGCGGATAGGAGGTCGTGGACGAAGGATGAGTCGCCGGGCCGCTACCGGAAGCCGAGAGAAAGAAACTGACGGTCATCGCGCATTATGTCGCTATCCCATAGCGGCGCGGTCCCACGATCGTCAGATGCCGGGAGATAGCGCAGGCGCGGGAGGTCAAGACTGATATGGGTGCCTTGGAAACAAACTTTGGAGAATATCCTGACTTTGTAGGGTTTCCAGTAGAATTTTCAAGGATCAACAGTAAAAGGAAGTTTGATCACGAAGGCGCAGGAGGTCAAAGGTTTGCTAGTACAGTACTATTTTAAAATATCAACATCCAATAGAAGTTTGTACACGCGCTTGCAGGCACAGGAGGTAAAAACTGATATGGATGGCTTGGATAAGCTTTGGAGAATACCGTGATTGTTTAGGTTTGCCAGTAGAGTTTTCAAGGATCAACAGTAGAAGAAACTTTGAACACACAGGTGCAGGAGGTCAAAACTGGTGATATGGATGCTTGAAACAAACTCGGGGAAAATATCCTAATTGTTTAGCTTGGCTAGTAGAACCTTTAAGGATCAGCAGTGATTTTAAGTTTCAAACCGGAGGTGCAGGATTTAAAAACGTTTATTAATGCCTTGGCAAATCTTTGGGGAATGTCATGATTTTTTATGTTTGAGTGCAAAAAACTTTGGAGAATATCGTGACTTTGTAGGGTTTCCAGTAGAATTTGCAAGGATCAAAAGTGAAAGGAAGTTTGATCACGTAGGAAGTCAGAACTGACATAGGTGCCTTGAACAATACTTGGGGAAATATCTTGACTTTTCAGGTTTGCTCTTCCTATTTTAAAATGTCAACAGTCAAAGTTTAGGAGATCAAAACTGATATGGGTGTCTTGGAAAACGCTTGGGAAATATCTTGATTATATGTATCCCTTTAGAATTTCAGGGATCAACAGTAAAAAGTACTTTGAACACACAGGTGCAGGAGGTCAAAATTTATGTTATCTATTTATCCTACCCTATGGATGCCTTGAAAGCAAACGTTGGAGAAATTTTCAAGTTTTCCAGTCGAATTGATGAGGATCAACAGTGAAATGATGTTGAAACACTACCTTAATGACTTTAATGTTAGATTTGACACGGTAAAATGTAACAAATCATTTCAAATGATATAACAAATCATTCGTTGGGTTAATAAAATACTAATCTGTCCTAGCATCAATGTTGTTGAACATTTGAATTAAAGACATTTCGATACAGTATCCCAACTAAACTAATAAACCTTTGATAATTCATATAATTTAACTCCTAAATGTTGATAAAAATTCCGCCCTTCTGATTTGTCTAAGTTAACACAAATTTATTAAATCTAAGATTAAAGCGGAATGCTCTTGTTGGTCATCTTAGTTTGATTCGTATTATATCGCTTATCTCACAAAAAGCGAACATCATTGTTTTCTCGCTAAGCCTCTCACGATGTCAATTCTATTGACTTGGGGATTCATCTGTATGAACCCAAATCGGCAATAAATTTATCATGGGGCTATAAAGATGTGAAATATATATATATATATATATATATATATATATATATATATATATATATATTCCTGTAAACAAGCCATAATTCCTTAGTAAAACGATAAACCTGACGAAAGATAATATTAATGTGCTTCTCGCAACTCCACAGCAGAATTGTTACCCTTCAAAGTCAATTTCAAATCCAAACTTTCATTGATGACAGGTGTAACAATGTTAACGCAATAAATCATATTTGAGAAATTATTGCGGACATTTTTCATCTCTGGTTATATAAAAACAATAAGTTTTCGTGACGTTTCGGGATATGAAATCGATCTCGTCCTCAGGTGAGAAGAATACCTAGAACATAACAAGATTAGTGTCACAATCCAGGCGATGCTGAAACAATCACAGACAATCTAAAACAGAGAGCTGTAAAACGGTAAAAATAAATTAAAACCTTTTTTTAGACTGCTCTTACAGATCTCTATTTTATTTTTATGTGATTTCCCAGCTTTTTTGTGATTGTGCCACTAATTTTATTATGTTATTGGTATTTTTCTCACCTGATGAAGACGGGATCATATTCCAGGTCCCGAAAAGACGTTGTCGTGAAACTTTTTGTTGAAACGTTGTTTGTTGAAACTAACCTGTGATGGAAAATTACAGCTACAATTTTTTTTATAATTTAACCTCATCATCAACAACAATGAATTTCAAACAAAGAAATCGAATTGTGCTCACCTTAGTTTTAATTATAACATTGAAAGGGTTTCCCAAGGTCGAATAAGATAGGTTTCAACAACGTACGAGTATTTTTCGGACACCCGAGGAAACACGTTTAATTTTTTATCAGAATCCCCAAGGCCGCGTCAAATTAGACGCCTTGACCACCGGTTGTCCGACGCGTAATCAGCAATCAGCCGGCAGCTAATTAGCGTCGATTTATCGCCGGGTAATGCGACGTCGATCAGTCGATAATCACGACAGCGGTAGCGGTTATCGATCGTGTTACAGGCTCGTAAATAAATCCCGAATCTCCCGTTCGACGAGAATCTGATAAAAGAACGAGGTGAGATAATAAATAACCGGACGCGGTAAATAACGGCCTATCGAGTATCGAAATATCGCATCGGTTCGCAACAACCGATTTGACATGGGAGATCAATCAGGAGATAACGCCAGATCGGTCTTCGACTTTGACACGATCTCGGAATTATCTGGTAATCGAACGGGTCGGTAGCGGTGCACTTTCAAGTGACGGTAACAGTCGGACGACTCCTGTTGGTAAGTACTACTTCTAAGTAGTAGCAGATTAAACATACTACTTAGAAGTATGTGTAATCTATGGTAGTATAGTTAAGTATAGCTAGTTAAGTAGTCGGTACCGGAGAGACCAAGCCATAGGCTACTCGGTGATACTTGATTCGTTTCGAGTGAAAAATATGTCCACTCTATGTGTAATCTTTATTCAATTGTTCTAGTCACTCTTTTCAATAAATCATCTCTTGGTTCGTTGGTTAATTTATTCACAGCTGTTATGATTATTTTGTTTGAAACTCCATTATATGTTAAAATGCCCAATATTCAAATGAGATTTTTAACAACATCTGAATTTTCCTGGGGATTGAGGTTTTTACCAATCGATTTTTTTAGGTCCAAAATCCCCTAAGTCCTAAACTTTTACAAAATTTTTCCCTGGATTCCGAATTAAATCGTGTAAACAGACATACATTGCTCGTATTCGAGTATAGGATTGCTAGATAATTTTAAAAAATCCAAACAAGACCTTAACTATTTTCATTAAACAACTAGTAACTCCTCTTATCTCATTTAGCACTTGCCGTTTTTACCATTTTAAATTCTTTCACTGTGCGCCTCTTATATTAATTTTAACGAATTTTATTTAAGTTTAGCTTATTTGCCAACTTACCTTTTTCTTATTTTCGTTGTGTAAGCTCAATGTACAGTATAACTCTGTATATTTTTAAAATTGAGCTATTCGTCCCTTTACGAGTTACAGCATAAGTATACTAAAATATTATTCATTGCAGAATCTCTTGTATAGTACTTCAATGTAAATTTCTTCGATGTACTCCAGTTCAGAGCTGTTACAGTATTTTATTCAAACTGCATTTGACATTTGAATATAACAAAATAAAGTAATTCTTCCTACATTTCCACAATTGCTTTAGTACAATGACGTGAATCTGTTTCAAAAATGTTCCCCAAGAACATTCTACTGTTCCGTTTCTACCGGACTCTGCCCTGGTAGCGTACCAGTAGTGACCGGCTCCCGACCAGCAGACGGACGGACGGGCAGATAGACAGGTCAATTACTCCGGTCTGATTTCGTTCAAAGGGGGTAAATTAAAAACGGCAGCCTCCTGGGGGGTCGTGGACGCGTACGTGGTCTCTTTCCTACTACTGTCCTGGGGATAGGCTACGTGCTATCGCCACAGTTACGTAGTGGTTGAAAACCGGGCAGTTATTTTATTTTATGTTATCTATTTATCCTACCCTAGAACAGAAATTAGGTAAGCAAAATGTTGATATACTAATGGCTTAAAGGGCATTGCCCATACCCTTGCTCCAATGTTCTGCATGTCTTATTTGTTTTCTCGTATGCTGAGGAAAATAAAACAATATCAGTAGGAACACATAAACAAATTAGATACATAAACAATTTAATGTAAACAAAGCAGACTGTTTAAAATCCTTATGCTTTTCTTATAGGAGATGTGTTACGTTATTTCTCGTTTGTTATGGTACATCTGTAGATAAACGGCTATTTTCCCCGAGTCCCTGGGGTCACGACCTTTAATTTGAGCCGCCTCCCATCATCCTGCGAGTTGTCAAACTCCCACATATTTGACTTAACAATTTCGCTTACAGATATACGTATATTTTAATCTTTCGATTAAATTCTCAACATTTAGTACTTGCAAGTGTTTGATGGAATTTTTTTAACATTTGGCCACAGATAGTGGAAATTAACTGGGTAGTTTTTAATAGACATAAATATTTACACGGATGTATATTTAAATTTAAGAGGGTGTTCCAGCCACCGGCTCGTACCTGCTTCTGCCTTAAGACACAGAGTTTGTTATTTTTCAAAGCCCGTTCCTCCTCAACGGATTATTCGATATCGTTGATTTATGGCTCATTTCAAAGAGCAAAAATATACCTAGCGATTTCAGTAATCAGAATTTCGATATCGCAAATAATAATCGATCAATAAAATTCCAAAATATTCAATATTTACGATTTTTTATGCGCGAACTATTTATGATAACGAAATTCTGCTTAATGAAATAGCTAGATATATTTTTGATCTTTAAAATGAACCATAAATTGTCAATTTCGGATAACCCGTTGAGGAGGGACGGACTTTGAAAGTTAACATTGACCTTATGGGAGAAACAGGTAGACGCAGAGAACTGGAGTACCCTCTTAACCGAATTCGTTCATTTATATTAGGTTCAAAATAAGTGAAAACATATCTAGCGATTTCAGTGAACATAATTTCAATATCACAAATAGTTTACCCATACAAATCTAAACAAAATTGGATATTTTAGAAAGTTATAAACGAGGATTGTTTTTGATGATGTCATTTGGCTGATTGAAATCGCTGAGTAATTTTTTCCTCTTTAAAGTAAGTCATAAAAAAACGATATCGGACGATATCGTTGAGGAAATACGAGTTATGAAAGTATACATTAGGCTAATGTTATACAAATTTATAGGGGAAGCAGGTAGAAACGCCAAATGTTTCCTGACTGGAGCCCACTCTTAAAACACAATTCTCGTTCAAAAATTGTTTTTAAGAAGTTGGATGGTTTTTTTTGTTACTTTGCCCGTCCACATTCGTACGGTAAGGTTTTATGTTACAGCCGATATTTAAATAACACGATGTAGGTATTTGGTGTGAACTTGTCACTTGTCCCGTATGCATAATTAATTTTGAATTTATACGTTGATATTATTAATACCATATATTTTAGTCATGCAACTAAGAGAATGCCGGATAAAGCAAATTAATGGATAGCAATCAACAAGTAAATATTTAGAAAGTAATAAATATCGTCAGCAAATTCATGAACTTTGGAATGACATAAGCGAGAAGACTTTACGGGTGAAGGAGCTGTAGGTCGGAGAAATGAGTTTATTACGCTAGCAGAAGGGGGGGTTGAAAGGGCGTTAAGGTCGCGAGGTCACGTGATAACGCGGCAAAGGTCAGGTCAAAGGTCATCCACTCCGCTCCGCTCTGAATACGTAGCAGCCTCCGGTCGCTCTGTCGGAATTTTAATGAACTAAAATGATTACATTGCACAATCCCTCGCTGTGAAAAGGCAGTTTTATTTGATTTGTATTACATTTTTTGTTTTAAACATTTAGAAGCTCCGTAAGGTAAATTAAACAAAGCACTAACGAAATAATGAGTTTTTTACAACCAAAAATACACAAACAAATACACAATTTCTCTATTGGACCAACACTGACCACTTATGTATTACAGTGCAAACTGCCAAGATCCTATGAACTTTCAATCGTTGCTAACAGCAGTTATTTGCAAATTACGTAAATTATTTTATGGTTGAACTATAAATCTGAGCAAATTCAGTTAAGTGTCACAGAGACAAAATATATATTCAAATAGTTATTTTTGTTTTTAAAGTTTTCCCTTACAACACTGTATTTATATTTATTCTCTTTGTATCACGACAACTGTTGTAGTGAGTGACAGAACGCGAAAAAAGTTTATTATAAACAGAATTGCAATAAGTTTGTGATAAAAATGTGGTAAGAGTATAAAGGGATTATCTATAAGTGATTTCAATTTAAGAAGTTTAATTACAGCAATAAAATAATGAATTGTGGGGTCAGGGTTATTGATATTTTCTTTTAAACTCTTTTTATAATAGTAGTTCGTTATTTAGCTTTCAATGTACATCCTCATAGTACATTGGTTGAACGAATTGACGAATGAACGTTAATTTACGTTCAATGTCCTGACGCATTCAGTAGTCGAATGACGGTCGTTGTACGTATGGGTTTGTGTTTAGTTTGCTCTGTCAAATGAACCCGGAGCGTGCAGTAGCCGGGTGACCGGTGGCAGGACGAGTGTTATCTGATAGCCTTGTGCAAGCCCATAAATATAGATGAACGAGCGGCGAAAGTGCTCGGGATCCCGCACATCTTCCTTTCGAAACCGCGGCTCCGGGGTCCGTCCCACCCGTCCCAGCCGGACACCCGGACCTTCCAGTGGCTACGGACACACCCGAGGAGAACGGTGGACAATTAGCAAACCATCAAAATTATAGACAACATGATTCCCGAAGAATCCTAATACACAATATATCTAAACCTGGGTGGTTCTTAGAATATTCTTAAAGTATACTTAAGCAATTTTGAAACAAATTATATTTAGATTGTGAGCTACCTGAATCGTACTTGCACCCAAAGGAAAATTAGAGCTGTCCCTGTACCATAACTGAAATGCAAACAAAAATCGTAGAACAATCGTAATAGGTAGAGTGTTTAACATGATCATGATTACCAATGACTAAGCTATTTCACTTGATTCTAAATTATACTATATTTTTGCCGTAAATTGAATCTTGCTTCGACATTGACTTCCTAGGGCCCATACACACTCAGGGGCCCTAGCTTCGGTCAGAGGGTCCCCAGTATTGAAGTAATTGTGTAGCTGCATGCAGATGTATGTCAATATTTGCTTAACTTTGTAGGGCCCCTACTCACTCAGGGGCCCCTAATTTAAGCCGAAGGGCCTTCAGTATTGATCTGCTGGTGTGACTGCAGACGTTTGACAATATTTGTGTACGGTAATCTCGCAGGGCCCCTACACAATCAGGGGCCCCTAGCTTCAGCAGGAGCTCAGTATAAATTACTTGCGTGATTGCACATGTATGAAGATATCTGTACAACATCGCAGGGCCCCTACACACTCAGGGGCTCCTAGCTTCAGTAGTAAGACCCCCAGCATTGAACTAGTTGCGTGACTGCAGACGTATGATGATGTTTGTACAACATCGCAGGGCCCTTAGACACTCAGGGGCCTCTAGCCGGTGGGCCCCGTACCGAGCTGCTTGTGTGACTCCAGAAGCCACAATTACTCTCGTAACCCCACGTCAGTGCCGCAACTCCTGACTTTCACCTGGCGACTGGAGATGGCCCCGGTCACCGGTCACGTGATGGGCTGGCCACTCTCTGAGGTCCGAGTTCAAATGTACTTGTACAAACTGGTACCATCCCCGCTCTAGGAGGTCACAGACTCAGACTTGTCGACTTGCAATGCTGCTGAAAAGAAACTGTAACGTGTAGAACATACCCATGTGTTATTTCAGTTTCTAATTTTGTGTTGAATTTGAATGAGATATCGCACGGACGATGCCGAGAGATCTCAATAGCAATGATTTGTCGATGAAAGTAAACATTTTTAAGATCGTATAGAGCCTTTACTTCGAATATCGTTGCATTTCAACAGACATTAATTTGCAATTCGTCAACTTGCGATGAGTCTTCAGTTAAGCAACAATTTATGTTTTAACGGTTTCAACTTTTAAAGCTTCCTTTCTCAAGGGATTGTCAGAAATCGTTGTTTTATGGTTCGTTTAAAAAAACCTAGCGATTTCAGTGTGAAAAACTTTGATATCACAAAAATAATCGTCAATAAAAGTTCAGAATATTCAACATTTATCAACGATTTAACGATTTTTCTATGGTCGAACTGTTTGTAATATCGAAATTCTGCTCACTGATATCGCTAATTAATCTTTTGTTCTTTATAATTAACCATAAATCAACGATTTCGGATCGTCCGATGAAGAGGGGCGGGCTTTGAAAGTTAACATTGGCCTTATAGAAGAAGCTGGTAGACACGCGAATTGTTGCATTACTGGAGCCCCCTCTTAAATCTACTTTTCTAACAAATAAATCACACGAGTCCGTTTCATGAAAGACAACCGTGGGGGGGTTAGTTTACTCCGCATTAATCTTTAGAGGTAGATGATGATAAATTAAGTACCTACTGCATATTAATTAATTAGTGTATGCCAAAAATAACTTCGCCGATCAGCATTAGCGGTCTGACAACCGGCCTGGCTTTAGTTGCGTTTGATTTTCAACAGAAGCAAGTTAAATTTATAAAATAAATTGCAATATAAACCAAAACAAATTGTTCACTCCGTTTGCAACCGAGTGATTGTGACCTCAGGTTAATGCGATGTAGATTACCCGTGCGCGGCGACCAGCTGGTTCAAATTGGCGGGAATATCGTAGAGATGATACTGGCGACAGGTCGAGGTTAGGCCGCCCATTCGAAATGCATTAGAAATGCAAAACACCGCCGCCCGCTCGATAATGATAAGAGAATTGAAACATCTGATTTGGCCAGATGGCGTTTACTGATTTTTAACGTTGTGTTTGCCGTGCGGATGTACCCGCGCATTACCGCCAAACACTGTAATCAGCTGGTGATCGATTCCTCCATTTGAATCCTGGCGTTTCTCTATAGCCGCGTTGTCTCGCGTTTACTCCGTTTTCCAGATGTCGTCTCTACTTTCAAATTGAAAAGCATCGCCTTTCCTTGGTTATTACGTTGTTTGTTTAGGCCTACTTTTAACTTGTGTTTCCGTATTTTTCTTTTGACTTAGTAACTTTTTGATCGTTTATTTATCTGTCAAGTCTTTTAACTTATAAATGTGGGCTCTGACACTGTACCCTTAAATATTTTTTTCGAAGCCATTAAACTAATTACAACATAAGAAATACGTCGTTGAGTTTAGCAGGAGCTTTAGTCCCCGGTCTCTACTGTAGGCCTATGCTTCTCCCTAAGACCAAAGTTAGCTTTCAAAGCCCGATCCTCATCAACGGATTATCCGACATTGTTGGTTGGTGGTTTATAAAAGGATTACAAATACCTAGCGATCTCATTGAGCAGAATATTGATTTATAAAGTGGTTAGGTTGGGTTGGGTTCGGTTAGGTTGGGTTGGGTTAGGTTAGGTTGGGTTGGGTTAGGTTGGGTTGGGTTGGGTTGGCTTGGGTTGGGTTGGGTTGGGTTGGGTTGGGTTGGGTTGGGTTGGGTTGGGTCAGGTTAGGTACCCATAAAAATGGTAAATATTGAATATTTTGGAATGTTATTAAACAATTATTATTTGTGATACCAAAATATTGCTCACTGAAATCGCTAGATTTGTTGCTCTTTTAAAATGAGCTGTAAATCAACGATATCGGATAATCTGTTGAGGAGGGACGCACTTTGAAAGTTAACATTGGCATTATTGGAGAAGCTGATAGTAAAACGTTAAACTTTTAGTGAATATAACCCACTCTTACAGTTGTACTTATTTTCTGCTGTTACTAGTTTGTTTCTCAAAGCATAAAGTATTGGAACGTAATTTTATTAGATTCGGACAACAATTTCTTAACTACATCTTACTGATGAAAACCACAGAAAATCAGTAATCATAGGTAACGCCCCATATTGAGCGGATAGGGTGTCTAGCAGGCCAATGTGAAGGCATTGTTATGATATCCTTATTTTACTACTCCGGGGTGTCTAGCTCTTACGTGCAACACCTCCTTTAAGATAGCGACCTCGGATTAGTCCTCCTCCTCTGGCCTACAACAGCTGTAGTCCAAAAACCTTCATTGTTTGGAAACCATCAGCCCATGAATCCACATCAAGGAGTTATATTGGTATTACTGGAGGTAACACTGATGAACTACTGTGAGCCGTTATTTCCAAATTTTGGCGAGGCAAAGAACTACTCGCTGAAATCGAACGAGTCGGCAAAGTGACTCAATCAAATACCTACTCATGATTTTAACATTAATAAACTTGTATTTGTTTGCTTGCTCATAATTTATCATATTTTACGACAAGAGTAGATGCATAAATCAAACGAAAACATAATTTGTTCCAAATTTTACTACGTTTATTCCAGTGATTTGCATGAGTAGATTCACTTATATGAATAAAACAACCAATCAGGATTGTTCAAAGAACGAGAAATTTGCCTCACCAGTGTACCAACCTGACAAAATCACCGGCTCGCTTTTTCGACAAAAATAGTGAAGCAGTGTTACCTCTAGTTATACAATAAACCTCCCTGATGTGCATCAAACTATCCATAAAGTAACCCACTCAATTCACGACTCTCCGGCGGGGAGGGGGAGTGGGGGGGATCACGTCAGCTATCGTGACGACGTTACTCAACACTGACGAAACATCGCCACGATACATACATTAGCAGGGGATGAGATCAGACCACCCCCACCACCTGACCAGGACAGTGTTGCTAGGTACAAGCACGTGTATCGTAAGAACAGCTGTAAATTATCGTGTTCCGACCGAATTATAGTACTTAGTAATTAATTTGTGTCAAAAACCTCAAAATTAAAATAATTAATAGATACACACCTATTTTAAGTTAATACAGTTAGATAAATAATGTATGCATAACAGATGTCTATATTGTATAATGTTGAACACAGAATAAAATAACCTTTACATATTGTGCTTTGATAATACCGGGTATCCACAAAGTCCACCTGATAAGGAACTGAATAATATGAAAACAAATTATGGTAGGATAAAGTTTTAGTTACAGATATAACAGGTGACTTAAGTTTTGTATAACGATATACAAACTCAATATACACCACTATGGGTGCCCTTCCGGTGATCTGTATGAGGTGACTTTTTAGCTCGTCCCAGGTTTTGGTTTGCATTTCCTGGGTCACGGACGTCACACCATTTCTTATTCTCTCCTTAAATGTTTCCAAATTAAGAATCGGAGAAAAATAAACAGTATCTTTGACAAATCCCCACAGAAATAAATCCAGAGGGGTTAAATCTGGTGAACGAGGTGGACATTTTATTTTGGGCCTTCACGCCTAATCCAGCGGCCTGGGAAGGTATGATTCAAAAAATCGTTGACACATGAACTGTATCTTTATCCATATTACATCAGGTGAAGGTCTTCCAAATGTTGGCACAAAGAGTCTCTGAGCTGTACGTTGGGAGTCGGTTTCGTGGGACCATAGTACCACTGAAACCATGGAACCACTGTGATTTCTCTTGAAAACTCACCATTTTTTTTTTTTGTTTTTAATAACTGCATTGTTGTCAATCAGATGGGTTTAGGTGTTACCAACTTAAAGAAACAAAACTTGATTAGTTCCCCTCCAATACAAGAAATGTAAATTTTGTGTGGTTCCAATGGTTTCCGTTCAACAAAGGCATAAAATCAGGGCAAGACTTTGTGGACACCCGGAAGATTAGTTTATGTTGTGATTCAAGATGCAAGAACTGTACTGTGGGTAATAGTAATATGTTAAGTAGGCCTAATAACAATTTAACCAATGTATATCATAATTGAAAACCTATTTGCAATTTTAAGTAAGGTTTAAAAATTGGTATAGTTTTTTAAGATCTTGTACTGTAATACCAAAAATACTACACAATGTAAGATTATATTTTTACTGTAATACTGCACTGTCATTGATTTTGACAAAACCCTCAGTGAAATTCATTTAGCGTTTAACAATTAATACCAATTAATTTACAAAAATACTTTTGAAACAATTGGCAATGCACTTATTGGTCTGCAATCATTACACTCATTCGAATATCCAGAAAGTTTCTAGGAATTACTTTTTCGTAGTTTTCCCAATATCCGCGGCTACATGCAGTATAAATAATGCACTATTGCAACCACGTACTTTGACATAACGTGCCGTACAACGTACACTAGTAATTCATCGTACGTAACTAAACTAATCGTAGTGGCATCGCGGTACTGGAAAGTGGAGCGGTCAGCGGTTGCGACGTTTGTCCTAAAATCACTTCCTAACGACCGCCAGGTGACAAATGTGGCGCACTCACTTGACCGCGCAGACTGGAGCTTTCTCCGCTAAACTGTAGTTATAAGTATCCAGTAGTAAGCCTGGTATACGCGATGCCAGTTGGTATGCCAGTAAGGTCGATCCATTCCAGTGACTCGCACCTTGTAAACACTCTGAAAGAGCTCGTTACTCCGGTGGACATCAACTGGCATGCCAGTAGCTGGTATTCAAGTTGTTAGACGACGCTTTAGTGACGTGCTTGACCATTTTAATTGCCTATGGAAATGTTTTGATAAAATGAAGATAAGTCAACCAAGCTTAATAAAAGCTGGAGAAAAACTGACCAAGTTTGAACAAAAATGATCAAACTTTTTCGAGGGCATTGATTTATTCCCAATTTAATCTGGGAAAGTACCGTATTCCATAGCAGTTTGACCAACATCTGAAATACCTTTGTAAAGAATTACAATGGGTTATGTTGATACATAGGGTGTATCACATCATAATAAATTACAAAATATTAATTCTGACAAGATATTTTCATATAGAAGTTGTACATGAAAATCTATTTCGATAATTCCCACCAGCCATTGTAATAGCGTAATAAAATAATGAAATAATTGTATTATGTGTTGGATGTTAATGAGAGCAAATGCGAAGAAATTGAGCAAAAAAGCACCTTAAAAAATACGTTCAAAAATATCAAAATGTCATTATTATGTTAATAAACTGTAGGAGAAAGAAACATAGAGATTTAGAAATATAGAAACACTTTGGCAGATAGAAAGACTTGAATAAATTACTCAGTAACGTTAAAGCCTAAATTGATTACTGGCAATAGCGCCCATCAAGTAAAACAATTACTGTCGCCATCAATAGGACATGACTGACTATTAAACAACGACATCTCCCCGTCACAACACTGTTCCGAGAAGTTGCAAGATTTACGATAGACTGTTAACAAGGCTCTTCGTGCCCGTGACGAATTCAGTTATGTTCGTCAAGTTCCTATCTCCTGGGACTGTTATTTCTATTTCCTTCCGGTTTAAGATTTAACTATTAGTCTTCATCACCGGAAGTTGCTAGACGCCATCTCCGAGTTTTGTTCCATAAGGCCAATGTTAACTTTGTGCCCCCATTACTCCTCACCTGATCGTCACAAACAATTAATTTTGGTACCAAATTAAAGGTTTCCTCGTCCTCTAGGGAAATACAATAGTCGAATTTGGATTTTGTTACAAATTAATGAGAACATGTACAGTGTTTCAGTTCAAAATTAAACTATTTATTATGCGACTATAGTACCCAAATTAAAAAATTCGACATTGTATTTCCCTAGAGGACTACGAAACCTTTAATTTGACACCAAAATTAATTGTATGTGACGATCAGGTGAGGAGTAATGGAGGCACAAAGTTAATATTGGCCTTATGGAGCAAAACTCCAATATAGCGTCTAGCAACTTCCGGTGATGAAGACTCTTACGTTAGCTCCAGTCACTCACCGGCTTCTAACTGACTGATATGCTTCTCTTGTAAGGTCAGTTTTAACTTTTAAAGTACCTCCTCTACGGTGCATCTACAATTTTTGATTTATGATTCATTTTAAAGACCAAAAATCATCCGACGCCAACGCTACCAGAGCGTATTTTAAGAGTCTTCATCACCGGAAGTTGCTGGACGCCATCTTAGAGTTTCGTTCCATAAGGCCAATGTTAACTTTGTGCCTCCATTACTCCTCACCTGATCGTCACATACAATTAATTTTGGTGTCAATTTAAAGGTTTCGTCGTCCTCTAGGGAAATACAATGTCGAATTTCTTAATTTGGGTATCATAGTTTCATAATAAATAGTTCAATTTTGAACTGAAACACTGTACATGTTCTCATTAATTTGTAAGAAAATCCAAATTCGACTATTGTATTTCCCTAGAGGACGACGAAACCTTTAATTTGACACCAAAATGAATCGTTTGTGACGATCGGGTGAGGAGTAACGGAGGCACAAAATTAGCATTAGCCTTATGGAACAAAACACCAAGATGGCGTCCGGCCACTTCCGGTGATGAAGACTCTTAAGGCGAATATGAATGAATTATGAGTGTAGAATGGGTGAGATGCCTTGTTACTAAGACCGACTGATTATTTAGCCAGGATCATTAATTACTAGCCCAATGACCAATCAACGATACCAGTCAGCATAATTTGGCATCACAAATAATTAGCCGTAACAAAATTCGTAAATACTGAATATTTTGGAATTTACTAAACGATTATTATTTGCGATATGGAAATTTCGTTCTCTGAAATCGATAGGTATTGTTTTGTTCCCTAAAATGTCCGGAAATCAATGACAAAGGAGGAGCGTACTTTGGAAGTTAACTTTAGCCTTATGGAGGAAGCAGATAGAAACCAAATATTTCCGTGACTGGAACCTCTCTTACGTACTTCCGAAAGAACAAATTCCGTGTTGCTAAATGTTTTATGGCCTCAAAACTTTAGTATCTCTTTTGAATGCTAAGGTACAGCTGCTTAATAATGATTATATCTGGAGGGCGTGGTCGCCCTACAATTTAGACGTAGGGTTAAATGTTAAGAATTTCGTTAATGCGGAACATTTTGGCCAGTAATGCCGAGGGCAGACTTTAGATTTAAGCAAGCCATTTGTAAGCAGGTTAAAGGCCAAAAATGAAGAATGAGACATCATTTCTGAAATATTTACAATTATTTCAGATTGATATCTTTTTGTTCTATGGACCTCTTTCTTGAGACTACACGTTTTCTCTATTAAAAAAATAGTTTTCTTTTAGTGAATTTAAGGCTTAACAAATACTGTTTGCGTACAAGAACAAACAAGCAGCACGAAAGCTGGTTCTTATAAATATGTACATTTTTCATAACCTATATGTATGTTTTGTTTCAGGTAAGTTGGCTGTCCTTGAATACTATTAGAGTGAGTACCTTAAATATTATTAAGAATACACGTAGTAATAAAATACGGTACGGTATGTTTGAAATAATCCTAACTCTAATCATCCGATCATCCAACTGATGGAGGGAATTCTCACATATTTTACCCACATTTTACTTGAAGTACCTGGGGGGCCGAGCTTTGCTCGGGGGAAGGCCAGTCAGTTTGTGTAGTTGACTTGGAGTAATATTTCACCTCTTCCCCCTACTGATAATCAGATTTGTATAACTCATTTGCCTCTTTTATACATTTTTAATGTCACTCCAGTTGTTATTTACTGTATAGCTCAATGTCCCTTTTATTTATTTTACTACTCTATTTATGTAATCTTCACTCAAATCTTTCAATCCTCCTCTCAGGAAACCACATGTTTATAATCATATACAACATGAGTATTACTTTGACAGTTCCCTGGTTGATTATGAACAGCTGTTACAATTCTTTTGTTTTGATTTGAAACTCCATAAGCCCAATGTTAATTTGTTTATCTTTTCATTTTAGTTTTTTTACATTATTTGATTTTTCCTGGAGATGAGGCCTGTCTAGTACTTATTTTTATCCTAGAAATTAGTTATTTTGAACATTTGAAGGAAATCGTTGGAGCCGTTTTTGAGATCCGAGTCGCAAGCAAGCAAGCAAACCTTACTCATATTAGAGTATAGCATAATTTGTATCTCTTTGCCTGTTCTTTATTACAGTGTGGCTTTTAAATCTTCAACTTAAGTAGGATTCTTATTTTTTGTCTCATATTCCAAACCAAATAATACAAGTTTAAACTACTTTTTGGATATCCAAACCGATCAGTGATTCTCAATAATGAACATTGAGTTAAGAGGGGGCTCCAGTCACGAAACATTTTGGTGTTTCTACCTGCTTCCCCCCTAAGACCAATGTTAACTTCAAAGCCTGTTCTCAACGGATTGTCCGAAATCCATTTTTAATACTTAATTTAAGATTAAAGCAAATAGCAAAAAAGTACGATTTCAGTGAGCAGAATTTCAATATCACAAATATTTCACCCTTAAAAAAATCATAAATATTTAATATTTTAAACGATTATTCTTTACTCTAATACGAGCTTTGTCTGTTTGTTTGTTTGCAAACTTTATCTCGAGATCCAGCGGAAGGAATTTGCTGAAAGTTTGGGATTAGGGGCTTTTGGGTCTAAAAAATCGATTGGTGAAAACCACTACCTCAGGAAAACTCGTATTTTTCTAAACAACTCATTTGAAAATTGAAAATTTTAACATGGGCTTATGGTGTTTAAAATCATAACACCGGTTACTATGAATAACTAAAACAAACCAGTAAATCAGCTTCTATAAATTAAAATATTGTAAACAGCTGTTTATCATTATGGAAATAAAAACCCTACTTGAATGGCAACTCTCATAATGGAAATTAAAAAAACTACTTGAATGGTAACTCAAACTCTCTTTTCGATAGGCGAGTGAGCGTAGCGAACGAGCTCATATTGAAAATGAACGAGTATTTGAAAAAAAAATTCAATGCCTATTCTGCAGAATCAAACACCGAGCATGGTTCGGTCCCCCAGTACTTATTTGTGATATCAAAATTTGTGCTTACTGAAATCGCTAGGCATTTTTGTCCTTTTAATGAACCACAAATCAACAGTTTTGGATAATCCGTTGAGGAGGAACCACCTTTGTTTGAAACATTCACTTTACGGGGGAATGAGGTAGAAACGCGAATTGTTGCGTTGCTGGAGCCCACTCTCAGTGTGCAAAATTAAAATAACTAAAATCACAAGTTTGGTTGAAACGGTTAGAAACTACACGATAGGCTAGGTGCAGATTACCGTTGAAAGTCTTACGCTAGGACCTTGTGGGCTCGAACCCATGACCTCGCGGTGAGAGGGCGCAGCGCAGCAGGTGGAGTATTGGAGTGGACGTTCACTGCGCGGAACTGATCAGTTGACCCGCCCTTCACAACGACCTGTGTAGTGTACGTCACACTCCCAGCGGCTCCGGGAAACTGGGGCAGCGGTGTCGGAGGAGGCAGCAACCTTGGTGCAGTCTCTAACTGGTCAACGGATTATCCGAAAGTGATGAGTTTTGACGTATTAAAGGCGACAAATTCCCTTGACACTGAATATCACGAAATACCATCGTTAAAATTTCTAAAATGTTTAATACCTGCGAACCTTTAAGGTGGATTACTGTTTGATGACTCAAATTTCTCCTCACTGGATTCCTGTGTTGATTTAGTACTATTTAAATGATTTTTAAATCAAAAATTTCCGGGAATCCGTTGTTGAGTTGAATATTTTAGAGACGTTTACACCAAAGTTTCTGACTTGCGGTTTTGGATAGTTCATTGATGAGCTCCGGGGATTAAGATGAGGCTCCAATCACGAAAAGTGACGTTTCTACCTGCTTTTCTCACAAGGCCGATGTTAACCTTTGAAACCCGTCCCTCCCCAACGCATTCTCCGGTATCGTTGATTTTTGACTGATTTTAAAGTGCAAAAAATTACCTAAAGAATTCAGTGAGCATGATTATGATATCACAAGCCATATCATAAATTTGAAAGTATGGATGTTTGTGCGTAACTCTGAAGTTCCATCACGTGAAAACTACCGGACCGATTGAGCTTAAATTTTGCAGAGAGGTTCTTGACAATCTTGAGTAACATATAGGCATATTAAAGTTGTGAAAATCCTTTGGGGCTATTCCCCACAGAGGTTCAAAGTTTCCATGTATTATTCCTTATTGACATTTATTTTCGTTTGAGCTGATGAAAATACAAACAGCTGATCTTGATTTGTAGTAACCACAGAATGTAGCACTCAGAACTATCATACTTTTTATAAATAATTCGCGGGGCGAAGCCTGCGGGTAACAGCTAGTCGTTCAATAAAATTCATAAAAACATTTAATATTTAAGATTTGTTTACTATTTGTAAAATCGAAATTCTGTACACTAAAATCGCCAGGAATTGATTTTCTATTAAAAGTAAACCATAAATAAATTATTTTGGATAATCCGTTGAGGAGGTCCAGGCTTTGAAAGTAAAAATCCGTCTTATGATAGACGCAAAGGACTGGAGCACCCTATTGATACCAAGTGTTCTTCCTTTCTTTTTGAATAACCTATCGATGATCCCTGGAGAGTAAGAGTGAACATCGGTCTATTGGAGTAGTTGTAGAAAGTGGAACCACTTTGTGGCTGCAACCTCGTATTCATAAACATATTAACTCATAACTTAATCAAACATCTGTGATGCCAATTTAACAGTTCAATTCGCCTAGATCGTTACAACACCGATTGCTATTAGAGTCCGGCGGAATGACCAGTGGACACGTATTACCTCAGCACGCCCAGCGCTAACTACATGCAGGACGGGCTCATCTTACACGGCGCGGTCTGTACTGTCCATCACCGCACTAATGGACCCCTCACGACCAGAATGTGTCTGTTCGGATTAGAGAGTCTATAAACACATCATCTGACGGCCAGGCGGTGTGTTGACTCAACACCAACACCAACACAAACACACAGAGAGCGTCGCCTCTAATCTCCTGCGCTATTTCCAGAGAAAGCAATTTCGTCTGACGATTCCAAATGGTGATTCGGGCTTCACGCGTCATCAGTGATTGCGGATTGCAGGCACTGAGTCATGTGTGAAGCGATTTGTGCGTATTTTATGAGTGAATTGGGGTTTGAGGGATTGTTGTCATTATCTGATGGCCCAATAATGGGAATCTGTTGATGAGTTTGTTGAGGATTCCGAAGCACGTATCATTAATCGGAACCACGTGATTGATTGCCTTAGGGTTTCGGACAACCCCAATCGCTTCTTCACAACATCCTCTAGCCGTCTAAACTTCAAGGAACCGACTCAGTGCGGATTTTAAGAGAAATATGATCGATTGATGAGTGTGGGATAATTGATACGCCTAGTGTTGATTTGTTTATGTAAAAGACCGACTAGACTACTTCTTTATCCAGGACCAACAGCCTAATGGGTTCTACGGCAGCTGTGGGACCTAGAGTCCCATCATTCCATGGTCCCGAAGATCCAATTTCACCAGAGGGACATGATTGATTCTTTCTGTAGCCTTCTCTGACACGGCAGCTGTGGGACCTAGAGTCCCATCATTCCATGGTCCCGAAGATCCAATTTCACCAGAGGGACATGATTGATTCTTTCTGTAGCCTTCTCTGACACGGCAGCTGTGGGACCTAGAGTCCCATCATTCCATGGTCCCGAAGATCCAATTTCACCAGAGGGACATGATTGATTCTTTCTGTAGCCTTCTCTGACACGGCACACGGCGTGTGGGCGAATAGCAAACGCTCCTGAGCCTTCATTAGTAATTCACTATATCTGACTTAAAGAACGTGTGAACTCTTTATTGGTGAAGACTTCTCTGAATCGATTCCTTTTGATGATGGTGGCGCCTAGATGCACTAAGACAATGAACATCCCTTACAACCTCTAAACAAATCATAAACTAAAGAGTATTTTACTCAACCCCACTTTTAAAAACACGATGAACTAAATCTAAACTCAACCTTTCAGTGAATTTTGTTTCAACTCGTGATAAAACTCCACAACCCGACTCAATCACGCGTATTAATATAGATAATATTTTACACATTTCGTTCATGTTCAGAAAAGGAAGGCGCAGCTGAATTGAAACGGAATACGACCAGTTGAACCCGTTTCTTTATTATAGGTGTTGACCGGCAGAACCGCTCATGCCCACGCTATCCCGAGTGTAGCTCTGAGCGGGGGGAGGGGGCAGTACGCACGCGCCGTCGACACACAAGGCAAGTGTAACACGCATGAGCAGCGGCCACGATGTCGTATCTGGTCAGCAGCCACCGTCACCGCGCAGGACAATATAGCGGCCTCTACATTTACAAAACGGGTCGAAAGTTGATCACGTTTCATCCCTTCCTTCCGCGTCCTTTCGCTTCTACCTCGACCATATGGTTTCCATGCCGACTCTGTCTAACAGGAGGGGAATCTATCCCCAAACGGGTCGTAATCTCGCCTCTCAAGCCTCTCTATGCTAGTTTAGTATCGTAGGTTTGTTGTAAATCTAATCAACTCTCCTGGTTTATGACCTGTGTCAAAGTAATTTGATATTATACATAAAATTAGCATAGGTAAAGGCTAAGGGATAAAGCCCTATAAGGAAATTTATAGTTAAAGCTTGATGACACATAAAGCTGTCACTGTAAACGGCTAGACTGCTTGAGGTATGGTGTCATGATTTGTTAAAATACATACCGGTATGTTATACAAATGTAGAGTTTGATTTTTCAGCACTTTGTTATGTGATGAACAAACTGTAAACGTTCTTATTTTGAAAACTACAAATGAACACTCCCAGGATTTATTTGATTCTCAAAATCAATTAAATAAAGAAAACATAAAATTGATTATTTTGTCGTCAAAATTAGCTTTCAAAGTGGATTCTCCGATAAAATTCTGCTTTCAACGTTCCGCTGGAGATATTGTGATTTAAACACTTGTCAACAAAATATTTCCTACACAAAATAATTATAAAGGGGAGGCTGCAATCTTCTTCGTCTACCTGCTTCTGCCATAAGACCAATGTTAACTTTCAAAGTCCGCCTCAACAAAATTTGACTTTATCCAAAATCGATGACTTTTGGTTAATTTAAAGTGCAAAAATATACCTACCGGTTTCAGTGAGCTGAACTTCGAGATTACAAATTGTTCATCTAAAAATAATTCGTAAATATTAAATATTTGGGAATTTATTTGAACGATTATTATTTTGTGTGTGAACATTTTGGTCAAATAAATCGCTAGGTATATTTTTGCTCTTTAAAATGAGCCATAAATCAACAATATCCGATAATCCGTTGAGGAGGGACGGGCTTTGAAAGTTAACATTGGCCTTGTGGGGGAAGCAGGTAGAAACAGTTTCGTAACTGGAGTATCCAATCAAGTAAGATCAAACAATCTTTATAAAACGAGGGTTTATATTTATCCAGATCGCCGAACTAGTTCCAGGGATTGGCGCGGCTAAGATATCGGGAGTCGAAGTTCGGATAATGTGACAGGCGGCCTGCGGGTCGAAGCTGAACTGAAGCAATTAAATCAATTCCGAGCCGTGAACGGTCGGCGATGTTTACAGTCAGCCTCGGCGATTGGCCGGCGATAGTGCCGCCATTACACTTGGGCCTATCGCCGATCACATTAAACACCTCTGATTATGTTTATAGTGTTTGGCCTGCTGATTGAAAATCGTGGCCAATACGTCTTGCCGCCCCTCCCCTTCCCCAACTGTGGCTCGCTCTGCCGGGTTGCTGTTGGATGTTTCTTGTATGGATGTAACGGTTTTTTATTTTATTTTGGATTACACACCAACAGAGATATTTCGCGAACGGTAGCGTCTTGGAACTGGGTCACAGGATCGGTTTTGGGGTTGTCTACATGAGAATGGGTCTAGACTGGTTACTCTACAAACAATTAAATGGCAATGTCACAAAATGCCTCTTTTAGTTCACTATTCCTCTTTCAGTTAGATCAACTTTACATACAAATGTGTAATAGGTTACGCAAATTTTAAAGTCAGTCACTAGTATTATAAAAATGACGTGGTGTCTGTCTGTCTGTCTATTGTTCCATCACGCCAAAACCGCTGGACCGATTCTGCTGCAGTTTTGCACAAATATAGTCTATGTACCCAAGAGTGTCATAGGCCTATTCCCGTTTAGAAAACTCCTCAGGGCTCTGCCCCACGGGAATTCTAAGTCCCCATGTTATTTACATGAAGAAGATTTTGATTTGGTTTATATGTCACACGTGTTTGTTCTTAATTAAATTAATTTAAATAACTGTTAAAAGGAGTATATCTAACTACAGACTGTCATTGAATCTTTTACGATTTTTCTTCTCTGAATTGTTACCCTGTACGGGTATAGCAGTTACCACTGTACAACAATAAAACAATATTATTGTTTTATATAGAGGCGAGTCGATTCCACACAATAACATGCAGTTTGGTATCAGTAAAACCGAATGTATAAGCATTGTTCACCTAAATATCCGTATTAAGTTTACTAACTATTCCTTCAAGATAGCATAAGGTAATAAAATAAATGTTATAAAACTCAAAAATTATTTGACACATTTATTGATTTACTCTGTGAATTTTTTTTTTCGAAAAATTAAAAACCTGTAACATTTGATTAATAATACAGATTGTTATAACATGTTGAATTTGTTCTATTTTTATGTAACATAGTTATTATTTAGTCGGAAACGCGTTTATGTACCTTTTAGATGCATTTGTCGATTAATTTAGCGTTAGACTAATTATATTCGAATCTAGTCAGAGAATGTTGCCTATTAAAATATTCCAATGCAGCCAACATTATAATACTCTAAGTATAATAATCAGGATCCTTTAAGTTTGAGTTGTTAAAAAAACGATAAAATAACTAAAACTTTTTTTAATTGTTTTACTTTGTACAACAACATGGCATCGCCCGAAGTGCTGCTTGTTCCGAGGATGGACTCACCGGACTCGCTTAGTGTTGACGCTGTTCCTTCCCGCCGTTTTTGTCACATCCGGATGTTGAAGTTCCGTCGTCCGTGGGTGTGAGGTCCGTGGCCCGGTGTTGATGTTCCTCGGTGTCCAACGTTCCCCGTCCAACATTTTCTGATTGTTCATGTACTTTCGTATCCTGGTTGGGTGTTCCTGTACCTTTAAGCAATTCGTTATCAAATTTTGCATTCCATTCCCTAAGCATTTCTTTAACGCGATCGGCCATTACATCCGTTGGACCCAGCCCAGTCAACCCGACGATCAACAGGAGACACAATATGATTCCCTCAGGACCAGTCCTTGCTGGCTAACCGATTGGTATATTGAATTGACTATCGAATCTAGCCTTTGTTGAATTTAGACACGTCGAAATGTAGCCGGTACTGATGGGTCAACTCACTGTTAGCCGGTACTGATGGGTCAACTCACTGCTAGCCGGTACTGATGGGTCAACTCACTGCTAGCCGGTACTGATGGGTCAACTCACTGCTAGCCGGTACTGATGGGTCAACTCACTGCTAGCCGGTACTGATGGGTCAACTCACTGCTAGCCGGTACTGATGGGTCAACTCACTGCTAGCCGGTACTGATGGGTCAACTCACTGCTAGCCGGTACTGATGGGTCAACTCACTGCTAGCCGGTACTGATGGGTCAACTCACTGCTAGCCGGTACTGATGGGTCAACTCACTGCTAGCCGGTACTGATGGGTCAACTCACTGCTTCTGCTTATGTAAACCAAAAGCGATTACGTCATACCAAACATTAAACGTTGCCAATTACACCACACTTGGACAAACATCCGGTCGGTTTTTTCAAAGAGCACGTTACAAAATACTTGTTGTTTTCTCTTTCATATACCTTTATGTGTTTTATCTAATATATAAAATTCTCGTGTCACAGTGTTTGTAACAAAACTCCTCCGAAACGGCTTGACCGATTCTTATGAAATTTGGTGTGTATTCGGTAGGTGTGAGAATAGGACGTAAAATATTTTTCATAAAAATCCGATCTAAGGGCTCTGTCCCACTGGCCTTCAAAGTTCCCATTGATTTGACCAAAGTTTAGTTAGTTACACCAAACAGCTGTTAACAAGGAGTATATCTAAACATACTTGAAAGACATATGTGTTCATTATGGAAATAAAAAACCTTCTTGAATGGCAACTCTCATAATGGAAATAAAAACCTACTTGAATGGCAACTCTAAACTCTTTTTTCGAGAGGCGAGTGAGCGTAGCGAACGAGCTCATCCGGGAGGCGAGTGAGCGAAGCGAACGAGCTCTTATTGAAAATGAATGAGAATTTGACATAACACAAATTCAATGGCATTAGGAGAGAACAACGTCTGTCGGGCCAGGTAGTACACCATATAAAAATGTCAAAGCGATTCGAGACAATGTATGTAGAAAGAATTTTAATAACGCTATCTTTTACTAAATATACTTTATCATTTATAGTTCTAGTTAAATATAATGTTACAACGCTAATGAGAATGAATTGTAACTGAAAACTGACACGAAGTTTATACCTTAAAACAACTATTTTTGAATATAAAGGGCGGTGTAGCCTACATTAATGGTCATGTAGTAGTTTAATTAAAAAATGATAACAGAAATCCATCTTGTTTGGAATTACAGAATCTTTGCTATGGACGTTAGATAAAAGGGGGAGTTCCACCCTCCGTCCTCATACCAGGGTTAGGTATCAGCATCTTCCGAATACCTCTATTGGTCAAAGTTAGTTCAACATATATACCAAGTTGTAATTACTTCATACCAATATTATAAAGCTGAAAGTTTGTGAGTTTTTTATTGTGTGGATCAGTCACGCTCTAACTAGGTACTTAACCGATTGAGCTGATATTTGGTAGGAAGATAGCTATAATTTTAAAGTATTTACGTTTTAAAATTCCTTCAGGGCTTTGCCCCAGTGGCCACTAAACTTCCCATGTTAATCTTATGGGCACTAACATTTACTGGATCAGATGATGATTAAAATAAGTGTTCTGTATTTGAGATTTAGGCCTACATCACGAAGTTGAGTTTGTTTATTTGTTTGCGTTTTGGCAGAGCAATGATCTTCAGAAGCTTTTGAAGAAGCTTAAGCTCGCAGATCGTACTGCTGTAAGGGCTGCCCTACGGCGGCATCTACCAGAAACACGTGGGGCATCTTTGAAAATACGCCTTAGAATACGATGAACATTTAATCAGTAACATCCTATACTCTAATATGAGTAAGGTTTGCTTGCTTGCTTGCTTGCACTGATCTCAAAAACGGCTCCAACGATTTCCTTCAGATGTTCGAAATAACTAATTTCTGGGATAAAAATAAATTCTAGACAGGCCTCATCCCAAGGAAAAATCAAATAATGTAAAAAAAGTAAAATGAAAATTAAAAAAAATAACATTGGGCTTATGGAGTTTCAAATCAAAACAAAAGAATTGTAACAGCTGTTCATAATCAACCAGGGAACTGTCAAAGTACTACTCATGTTGTTTATGTTTATTAACATGTGGTTTCCTGAGAGCAGAAATTAAAATATTTAAGCGAAAATTACATATATAGAGTAGTAGAAAAATCAACGGGACATTGAGCTATAAATAACAACTAGAGGGGCCTTACAAATTTAGAAAAGATGCAAATGAGTTATACAAGTCTGATTATCAGTAGGGGGAAGTGGTGAAATATTACTCCGAGTCATCTAAACAAACTGACTGGCCTTCCTCCGAGCAAAGCTCGCCCCCCAGGTACTGTATCTTATTAACGCTATGTAGTGATGCGAGCGAACCCGCAACGGGTAACAGCAAGTCCTAAATAAAACTAAGTATAAATTTACACTCTACGTCAAATAATGACACATCCGTTATGGCTCCAGTCAAAAACCATTCGGTATATCTACCTGCTTCCCCTATAAAGCTAATGTTAACTTTCAAAGCCCGTCCCTCCTCAACGGATTATACGAAATCGTTAATTTATAGTTAATTTTAAAGAGCAAAAAATCCCTAGGGATTTCAGTCAACAGAATTTTGATATCACAAATTATAATCGTTGATTGCAATGCTAATATATTCAGTATTTACGATTGTTTTATGGGACTATTTATGATATAGAAAATTAACCTAACTCTTTTCGGATAACCTGATGAGGGGGCGGGATTTGAAAGTTATGATTGGCCTTATAAGAGGTAAAGATAATGTTATGTGACTGCAGCCCCCTCTTAATGTGACAGTTATCGTGTCGTAGAGCAAATATATAGTGACTGCTGGGAGAGGATTACTGATAGGCAAAATATTACTGGCCATAAAGATAGTAGAAACTTGTAATGTTATACTCCAGCATATATGTCGTCAGGTACTATTTCCTACAACTTAAAACACGAAGTTTAGTTAGAATATTGTACCCAGTCATAAGCAGATGGTCAGCAATCTCTGTTATAGAAAAACATGAGTGCCGTGCGAAATTAACATACGTTTTTAATTTTTTATTCACAACTACGGAATGCCAGCGGTGCAAACCCGGTGTTATTCTTGCCCAGACCTTTAGCGACGGCAGAACTCTCGTAGGTGGGCTAAACAAGTGGTTTGACAAGCCAAAATGTCAAGGTCACTTTTTAATTAAAATGACATCGCCAGGAAATCCTACCACTCCGTCATCTGGTGGCCCTCTACACCACATCTGCTTCGAAAACCGTGTTCTTGGGTGATTGACTGTTTTATTTTAATGTTTATAGTTTCAGCTGTTGTCTTTTTTTTCTTCTATTATTAGGTCTTTCGGATTTGTAGTTGTGTGAACGATTGAAGTTGTAAGTTATAGTCACTGACTGCTGCATTGTCATGTGTTTATGATCCCCAAGATAAAATAAAATCGTTTAAATCTTCAATATTATAAAAATAAAAACTACTATCTCAGTAAATAATAGCGTAAGGAAAAAATAAGGATAATGTTAAATTCGTGTCTTTGCGCGGATTTCTGAAGTTCCGCACAATCTAGAAGAGGGAAGGAGTCGTAGGGCAATTCATGATTTTATCTTTAGCACAAATGTTAGAAGTTTATGACGAGCACGGTTTCCAATTACTAGACTAATTGTGTTAATTTATCAATGTATTTTTGTTAGTACTTACAACTTTTGGCTCTCAAGTGGAAGGTGATAAGTTACTGTTGATAAGATATATTGTTGGCTATCTGTAATAACGTGATAAGTGTAAGACATCTGTAGTTACAAACCAATGGTTCTTTAGAAATCAACAAAAATTCTCCTGGATCCTGAAGAAACCCAACCAAGAGGAAGGTGGTGGAAGAAGATTTAGTCTTGTATAATATAATTTTGATTTGTCCTGACCCTAAGTAATTAGCTTATGACGCATTACGGTTTCAATAAGACTAAACATTTTTGTCTCCCGATCATCAACAGCATCCTCCTGCAGCCTGCAGCCGCCCAAGACATTAATCAACCAGGTGGAAGACCGGACGGGTATGTGTGCTGTTGAGTGGGCAATGCCACGATGCCCGGCGGCACTCGGGTCAGACCCTGCCCATTCATCCTGTATCGACCATCGGTATGGCCTTAACCTTTGCCCGCCCACTCGCCGCCGCCCGCCGCCCGCCGTCCGGCCGCCACATATCCGCCCTCGGGCTGATCCGAGATACCACTCCAGCTACAGTTCGTGGCCTGCTGCTTGCTCCACTAACAACAACATCCGTGCTCGTATAATCTGGAGTTTTGGTCCCTCTTAGCGGATCTTTGGCTTCGACCTCAGAGAAGAAGAATCTAAAATAACTTTCTAGAGGATCTTTTTACGTGACTCAGATGAAAATCTGATTGTAATAGATCAATAGGTATATCAGATCTTAATCAATTCTTAACTTGATCATATTTGTTTAAAACTGATCAAAACATGTTCATGGGGAGCTAAACACCACATATGGCATATGGCTTGCTTCACTGACAACATCCGTGCGGTACTAATAGATCGTTCTGGGTGCACTGCCTTTGAATATGCTTTTCGTTTGGTGTATTGGCTTAGATCACAGAGTTTAATGATCAGAGCTTCCAGGTAAACCTTACATGCAAGGTTTGACGAAATTCACCACGGAAGTCTATAATAGTAATGCAATTAGAAATTAAAGGTTTAATCTCCACAACCTTCTTGATTGATTAGATGGAGTATACATTTGTATAGTCGATTAAAACTCGTTCACTGATCAAAATAAAAGTAAATTTAAGAAGGCATCTAACTGATTACATTGTTTGCACAGCAAACTATTACACCCACAAGGATCAGGGACTATCTATTAGATGGCCCCCAAGGATCAATGAGTACCAAGTGTCACAGGAGCTCCAGTGGCGCGTCAGGCTAGACGACTTATTGGTATGCTAATTTATTATCGTGCGGTAATGACTTCCATAAAGCTAAACACGTTTCGTCCTCGAACATTCAAGGAGCTAGCAGATGTTCTGGACTTCTGGACTAAAGCTAGCATTGAGGCGAGAGCTATTAAATGTCTAGTATTTTTGTTCTGTTCTCTAATACGAGCAATATCTGTTTGTTTGTTTGTTCGCAAAGTTAATCTCGGAGACCACAGAACTTGTTTGTTAAAACTTTGAAATTGATGGGATTTGGACCTAATAAATCGATTGTTTGAACCCTCAACGTCAGGAAAATTCATATTGTGTTTAAAATCTCATTTGATAATTGCAAATTTTAATTTTAACATTGGGCTTATGAAGTTTCAAATCAAAACAAAAGAATCTTACAGCCCTGAATAAATTAACCAATGAAATTTAAAAGCAGCACTTACACAAGTTAAGTAATAAATGATTTCTTGAAAACTGTGACTAGAACCATTGTTCTTAAAAATCTTACTTTTTCCGCGATCTGCTATGGAACACCCCTCATTTAACCTTCAGTTTATAAGAATATTTTATACTTTAGTAGTAGGTTTGTAGTCCAGTGTAATTGTTAAATCTTCTCGTATTCTGTGGATTTATTTTTACAGACTAATAGAGTATATTTCAAATTAGTTTCTAGGAAGTAAAGATGTTTAGTTTTTTTTCTGGATAGTCCTTTGTTGAAACGCTGTAAACCCACTCCTCCCACCGTACATTAAAACTGTTCCCGGGAAGTATGATTTTTATCAAAGTTATATTTGATGGCTGGCAACCAACGTAGATGTACATTGAACATATTACGGATAAAACGGTGTTTATCATTGGCAGTATGTATTAGGAATTTTAGGAATGAGAAAAGATTGTACACAGTTGTGAGTGTATGTAAAAATGAAGGTCGTCCATAAATCCCTTATTGTTCCACAATCCCATTTTATCGAGACGTTAAGAAGTCCCTAGAGTAGGGTGAAAATCGCTCAAGTAGAAACACATTCGAAAAGTGTAACCAGAGCAGTGCTGAATTTCGTCGAAACCAGGTAGTGCGTTGGTTCTGCATGATGACCGTGATATTCCCTGCTGATACTCCAGCCCAATTTCCCCCAACTCCTGGAGGGCGAAGCCCCAGGACCACCGGACCACCAGGAGACGGGAGCCACGGTAATGGCTGTCCACTCCGCTACACCCGCGGTGAAAGCTCGCTCACGACTTCCACAATTAATCCCCAATCCCCGACCTCCCTTATTAGCCCCATCACGACGCAGCCGAAATTCATTTGAGATTAATGAAATCCTCCGGCTACCGAGCAGTCGTGCGCGCCACGGGTCCGGCGGCCTCCGGGGACTTCCTTAATCCTCCCACCTGTGTCAGCAGAGGTGCAGGTGGTAATAATCCATCGAAATCCTTGTTTAGTGTTACCCTTGGCTTTACTGACCTTTTAGTGACGCACTTGATTCAATGTAGATCTAATTGTTCAAAGAAGATCTCTTCGTTTGCCCATTAGTAAATCCGTGCCTGAGATGCAGATGATAACAGAATCCGACAAAATCCTTGAAGTTTAGTATAACGCTTGGCTTTACTGACCTTTTAGTGGTGCACTTGATTCAATCTAGATCTAATTGTTCAAAGAAGATCTCTTCGTTTGCCCATTAGTAAATCCGTGCCTGAGATGCAGATGATAACAGAATCCGACAAAATCCTTGAAGTTTAGTATAACGCTTGGCTTTACTGACCTTTTAGTGAGACGCTTGAATCAATCAAGATCTAATTCTTCAAAGGAGTTTCCTTCAATTGCTCATTAGTAAACCTGTGTCTGAGGTGCAGATGATTACAGAATCAGACAAAATCCTTGACGCTTGGCTTTACTGACCTTTTAGTGACGCGCTTGAACCAATCAAACACCACCTGTGTTACAGGTGCAAGTGGTAACAGAATTTATCGAAATCCTTGAAATTTAGTATAACGCTTTGCTTTACTGACCTTTTAGTGGGACGCTTTAATCAGTTAATATCTAATTTTTCAATGAAGTTTCCTTTCTTTGCCCATTAGTAATCCCGTGTCAGAGATGCAGATGATAACAGAACCGTTGAAATCCTTGAAGTTTAGTATAACACTTGGCTTTACTGACCTTTTACTGACTTGGATTAGTCAAAAACCACCTGTGCCAGAAGTTCAGGGAAGTGCAGAATAGTGCCAGAAGAAGAAGTGCCAGAAGTGCAGAAAGACAAGTTTAGTATAACGCTTGACTTTACTGACCTTTTAGCGTCGCGTTTGAATCAATCAAGAAATAATTGTGCAAAGAACTTTTCTTTGATTTCCCATTAATAAAATCGAAACGCTGGCGACTTTGTACCAAGGTCACATCTGTCTGTTACTATGTAAACGAGAAAACTCGATCCCTGACCACGTGTCTTGTTAAGCAACTGACCAGGTTATAACTGAAACATTAATTCAGGCAGGTGTTTTAAGCAGAACTAAAGCATTGGTAAACGTTTTCAGTATATAGTTGGTAGAACACATCTAGAGACTTTAGTATTGATGTGATTCATTGTATGACATTTGATGGTGAGTTTAAGTTAGTTTTTTTGAAATTATTGCATCACTCCATTACATTTTCCATCACTAATTACAGAAAAAACCAAGTTCAATGACGTTCCGGGATTTGGAATTCGATCCGGTCATCATGGGAAAGAAATCTAGAACATAACAAAATTATCGACGCATTCCAGGAAAAGCTTGGGAAACACTAAAACTGAGAGCTGTAAAAGCAGTTATTGTCGAATTACACTTTTTATATCTATATCTATAATACATAATTATACGCTACGCTATTTTTTTGAAGAGAACTCCTCCGTTATTTCTGAGACGTCTTTGACGATTGAGCTATCAAGTAAATGGCCTGCCTCCATCCGCATCTAGATAGTTTAAAATGTTCGAGACTTTCGTTCTGAAGGGTACGGGCCGCTATCAAAGTTCGTTTTTGCCTGTAAGGATGACATGGAGATCAATTTCAATCCAATTTCATTCCCAAATAGCTATCTATACAACAAAACACAGATTTACATATCAATATATGTTATATGCTGAGACCAAACTACTGAGATAGCAAGTCAAACAACGATGTAAAAACATATGGATCTCTCGTCTCGTTAAAAAAGTGAAGCCTCACTCCACTGTAGGATATTTTTGTAAAGATCTGGCCAAAGACTAACATAACCTGTGAAGAGAAGATTTTATTGGTTGTTGCCATGGGAGCAGAGAGTAAAGAGGGTCAAAATGGCGGTCAGCATGTAGGCTGCAGTTTTTTACCCAGAAGAGAGCTCTGTATGTATTTACCTCGTTGAAGTCAAACTGTTTTATAACCAGACACAAGATTGGATGACTATGCTTGGATTCGCTTACTATTGTTATATATCGGTGCGACGAAACATAAGTTAATTGTTATGGCACCACATCACTTATTGGTGGAAAATTTCAAATATTTAGCCACATATAAAACTTGTTTGAAATTCCTGAACTTACCATACGTCCTAGTAAAATCTCAACCCGTAAATAAAATTCAAATTGAGACCGTTTATAAAATCAACAGATTATACCACCGTTGGTTGCTCAAGAATTCCCCCAATTGTGACATTTCAAGTTCCACATATAAAATATGAAAAGTCACGACCGAAGAAAGGAGTCGAAGAGAAGGGACGGTGACAAATGAGGTGAACGAGTTCCGTGACTACGACGGAGTGGCGATTAATACATCTACGATAAATCCGTCGGTGTCGTACCTCGTAAACATCAGCGATACGACGGCCCAGTGTCATATGTCGTAAACACGACGCTGCGACAGGCGTGAGAGCTGGCGCCGCGACGCGCATACCAACTGACACCGGCGTCGTCATTGGCGAATACATTAAGCCCTTTCTCGGTAAACGTTATTGTTGAGTGTTATGCCTTTTTAGGGGGTAAATGGATTCTTGTCGTACCGCTGGGTTTCTAGTTTCCGGATAATTAATTCGAAAAGACGGGGTTTTTAATCAAGGAGTTTTTGAAAAACATGGAATGTATAAAAAATTGGGACAAAGAATCAAAGTAGCTTTACGTTTGTTTTAGCATGAATCTACCTACACTATACACGATAATGAAGGGGACATTTCGTTGCGTCGTTGAATCCAAATTTTAGAAAATACGCTTAAACATCTTTATTCCTACACAAAAGATAGGATTAATTTTCATTAAATAGATTGTTCTCATGTTTTTCAGCCTCCCAGTATTCTTCCTAGACTCAACATTCCAAGGGTCATTGTCGAATGAACCCGTATTTTTATAGAACTGGTCAAATTTATTATTGGTTTCAGTTTTTTTCCGACATGTTCTAAAGAAACTCACCATAAACATGCTTCAACTTCTTTAATTTTAATCTCGATGTGGATATCACTCTCTAAATTATTACTTTTTATTTCGAATAAGCATCATAGCTTTTCTAGCATTAAATACAAAAATTGTTACGTAACGGTAACCTATGTAGTGCGGTCATGCCGAGACCCCCTCCCCCTAATAACGCTGTAACGCTACTCCACCCGTTTCCCTCCTTTGAGTGCGTTACGTAATATGTGACCATAAAACTAATATATTCAATATCGAGATATGATGTTTCTGCCGCTCTCCAGAGAGTTGACGCCCTCGTTTTGCCTGGCGGATCTCAAAGTGCTCTGATAGCAGTGACGCCGTGGGTGCGGGGGGTGGGGGGGGGTTATGCAATGTTTGCACGTCGTGACCCTTGCCCGCCTTGGCTAATGTGCCCTCACTAACCTCCTCCCATCTCATCTGACGAGAAAGTCAGAGGGGACTCACTCTTTTAGCGTCTTTGAAGAAAAATGCACAAACTTGTTTCAGTATGTTCAAAATAGTTTAACATTTTGTAATATTTTATTCTAAACGTTGAAACCCTTCTATTTTAGATTGCTTCATCGGGAAACCTCGGCAGAGCCGCTAAGCACGTCTTCCACATTGGAATACTGCACAGGTCAGCGGAAGGAAAGGGACTAACATTGATGGAAAAGGTGGGACAGGATGGAGTTGCTATTCAATAGTTTAAAGGGCACGGCTTTGATTTTTGTTGCAGCTGCTTATATCAGCTCTCAAACAGGTGGCCTGTTCTGCCCTTCCAGGCTGACTGACAACAATGAATGCTGACAAGGTATCAACGTTTATCACCTAGGGACCCACAGTGTTAGGAAAGACGTTCCACACGCGTCCCTTGCATGGTCCCCTCTATATACAAACATTATGGGGCCAAGGTGAAAGGGAAGATTTAAGCTAGATGCCCAAATGACTAACCACCTGTTATGACACCTTCGTTTGCTGTAGCCAAAGTCAATCTCACCACTGGTATACACCGATTTGAATGTTGTTCTGGGACCGTATGTTATCTCTGGGATGTCGCATGTTCAACATGTTATATGTTTACAAAGCCTTGTGGGTTGACAAATTAGATAAATTTAAGAAGAGATCGATGCTAGAGAGGAGTTTACATGATTCGAGTAGGCGTAAAGTAGTATTTTCTGTTGATATGTTAGCAACTGACATTGTGTATGTACTATTTCCACGGAGTTAATTATGATCTTGTTACTATCTTTTGTACGCATCATTAATTCAATTGCCTATCGATTTTGGGAAGTCCATATTATATGTGTGCATCCCTGCCCCAAAAAATAAAACAGAAAATAAACCTTCTCACTCTCCAGCGTAAAACCTGTCATGCGAGGAATTTCACCTTCAATAGTAGAAGGCATTTTGGAAACCACTTTAAGCTTTACCCCTATTTTAATTTCAATAAATACTCTCACCTACAAATCACTCGAAGCAGCTCCAGTTACCGTAACCACGGGGATGATGGATGGGCGCGGACGTTGCCGGCGCAGGAAGCCTCGACGCTGTCAGGATATCGTTGAGGTTATGAATGCACAATTACCGTCCAAGATGGCGGCCATCAGCTGTTAATTACAGGTGAGTAATTGGGACGGATACCGAACCCGACCTTTGCTCCCGCTCCCGCGCGCGGTAAAATACGACGCGACCGCGCCGCTATGAATCTCCCGCGTGATTTACATGCAGGAGCTCGGGCCAGTTTTTATTTGGAGCGGGCGTGCAGCGATTATTTGTTAGTGTTTCAGGTCCGGTGTTTGAATTATAAGTTATTGCGCACAAAAATTATACCCCGACGAGTATCTGTATTCGTTTGACTACTTTCGTGTTTTCGTCGTAACGATTTCACCAGTAGCTCAAACAGTTTTAATCGTATGAACTTTGATTAATTAGATTGGGATTTAGCGAAGAATCGTGGTGAAGATACTATTTGGCTTGTGGACCTCTTAAGAAGAGACTCCAGTCCTCTGCGTCTACCTGCTTCCCCCATACCAATGTTTACTGTCAAAGCCCGTCCCTCCTCAACGGAATTTCCGAAATCACTGAGTTATAATTCCGTTCACAGATCCAAAATATATTTAGCGAAGCAGAAATTCAATAACACAAATAGTTCACCTACAAATAAATCTTAAATATTAAATATTTTGAAATTTGTTTGAACGATTTTGATTTTTGAAATAGAAATTTTGCTTGTTGCATCGCTAGATCTTTATAATTAGCCATAAATCAATGTTATCGGATAATCCGTTAACTGACGAACTTTGAAAGTTAATATTAGCCTTTTGAGGCTAGCAGTTAGAAACGCGAAAAGTTTCTTGATTCGAAAGTTTCTCTTAAACCAGAGTTTCGACAATATCAGTAAACTACACAGAAATTATACTTTGATTGAAATGGATGAACACGTCGCTTTACTTAGTAAATAAATTACTTCCCTAGGTTTCTTTACTTCAATCCAAAGGGAATTCGCTTTTGTAGGAATGTCAAAGTGAACAAATACATTGAGACTACACAGGAAACTAACTGGCCATCTCCGAACACTTCTTAGTCCCCAGGACTTGAGTCTGAAAAGTTCCTTAACTCGTACTATCAAAACTATATTACAGATAACAGTAACTATCAAACAGTTTTCACTAGATTTAAATTTTATCACCCCAACAAAAAGCCCATAGTAATTTACACTGAAAATGTAGTGTTATGTCGTAGTTTTTTATTCAAACTGTCCAGAGATCCTCGCTCAGCCAGTCCGAGCGACATGAGGCAACACCGTCACGACGACCTCAGGTCGCGAGTAACGATGAGCAAGCATTGCATAACCCGCTATTTAGACCACTTCAAATTCCTCGACGAGGCAAAAAACCGAACACGCAAACCCTCATTTGCCCATTGGCAGTGCAGCGCCCATTAGGCAGATGTCAAAGTAGTGCAGTGTTGTATGTAGATACTGATTATTGATTTAACTCGGTTAATGTGTGTAAAGAATGTGGACGTTTTATATAAGTAGATTCGTTTATTAATAAATATTCGTTGGGTTTACATCACCTGTTTAGCCCAAACCACAGTTATTTATGGTGTTATTGTTTAGTGTGTTGTGTTGTTTATATTGTTATTGTGTGTGTTGTTTTAATGTTGTGCCTTGTTTGTGTTGGGTTTTATATTTTCCGCACACTTGTTTGAATCATAAGCGTATTTCTTCCAACACGAACAAAATCATATTTCGTATCTAGTACCAGTACTTTCATTGTGGAAGTAAATAATTTGTGGTCTTTCATTTGGTTGAATCTTGATCTTTTTCACATATATTTGCTTCATGAATACCCTTTAATATAATTAAAAGGTTTCTATTTATTTTTTAGGACTTAAAAGCGACTTTGTAGTGAGTTCCTGTATAGACTACTTCTCACGCACGACTTGTGAGGAATATTTGCCATTTCTTTGTTACCATGTTACGTAAATTGTATCATTTTAACGGAAAAATTATATTTTTAAATCTCTAAATACTAGTTTCTTAAAAAAAAGTCTCTTAGGGAAGGTAAGAGCCCCTAAAAAAGTCTCTTAGGGAAGGTAAGAGCCCCTAAAAAAGTCTCTTAGGGTCTCTAAGTCTAATTTATGGTAATAACAAGACAAGGTCTTCTACTACACCTGAAACGGCTTGGCCACTTAGCAAAGCGTTTTTTCAACCGAACAAATTACAAATTCTAATCTGGATACGTTCCGGAGCTGAAATAAATGCGGTCGTTTCTCAAAGTCGTCCAGAACGACTCAAAAACCTTGCGAATGGACATCGACAGCTGCCAAAACAACTTTCGCCCAATTTTGTTGCCGTGTGGGATGATTTGCCGCCCGCCGCCCACCGCCTCTGAGGCTCAGACCTGCCTTTGGAGGCACCGGTGATTGATATGCGATAATGGTCCTCGACAGGGCTCGAGGTGATCACCTGCTAATGTTTACAGATCGTCGTGAAAGCGTTCGGGCGTAGACAAGAGAATTTGAACTAGCGCTTTCTTTGGGACTTTCTTGTTGACGGACGTCTTCCAAGACTGAGCTTGTATGTATCTGACTCAGGCATAAGTGTAATTTGACAATTTTTATGGGGGGGAAGGGGCAAAATGGTTGCGATTTTTCATAGATTACAGCAATAATGTCTACAAGTTATTGGGAAAGGGGGGGCAACTGCTACCCCTGAATTACAGATATGTACTCAGGTGGATATTATGTTGACTTAAATTTGGGTAGTGATACCTTCGAACACTTTTTTATTTTCAGATGGAAAATCCTCTCATAAATCATGCGGTATGAG
Source organism: Allygus modestus (assembly GCA_963675035.1). NCBI lineage: Eukaryota > Metazoa > Arthropoda > Insecta > Hemiptera > Cicadellidae > Allygus > Allygus modestus. Next base: position 14,758,035 of record OY776115.1, read on the forward strand.
CCTGAATGAATTTGCCATCAAATCTTTAGAGTCACTCCCCTCTTCGAAAGTTAATTTGAAAACCATGAATTTATGTTTGGTTACGATATCCGATCACTTCACTTAATCTTGAAAGGCCACTTAAAATGGTGGAGTTTAAATAAAACGTTAGTATCTGACCCAACGGCTGAAAAAGGCATAGATTAAATCCGTCTTTCATAGATTACATATTTGGATGTTGATAGTTAAGTTTTGGATTATGAGCTTACTTTAGAGGAACAAACCTTTCGGTCATATAAATTTAAAGTTTATTTATTCTCTTCTCCATGTCTCTATTTTTTTGTATCTCAATTTCGAACATTTTCAAGTCAAATTCAAATTGTCAATTGATCAAAATACCTTTCAGCCAATTAAGAAGGAACACTTCACACCTCTGATTACAGAAACCGGATGGTGATGCATGGCGGTCTAGACGTAACATTCGCCGTGGCTAGTTTGTTTTGATGGACCCCGGTCGTAAGTCAGATGAAGCTGTAGAGAGCCGATGATAGCCGTGGACCTGAGCGAGGTCCATCTGCATGCATAATGCCGTGTTCTTTCCAGCCTGTAAATCAGTCAAGAACAAGGGACGGGTTACGAACAACCGCTAAATTAACACCTTTTGTCCGCGTTCTGAATACCGTAGCTGGAATGTTTGTGTTGACGTCTGAAGCTGTTCGCGGAGAGTTTTTTTTTATCTTGCGACACTTTAAGCATGAACGCTTTACGCTGTTTGCTTAGTCTGCATTTATACAGGGTGTCTCGTAACTCTCTGGACAACGGTGTATAGCGTTATTGCTTAGGTCAAGACAAACACATTTCACTATAGGGACATGAGTCTGTGGTGCCTAGTTTCCCGTCTATCTGTCTGTATGTGTTTTTTACAAAAACAATCATAACTCCTAAACGGTTTGAGGTACAGTGTTGAGATTTTACACAAATGTTTATCTTATTAACACTATGTTTTACAAAAATTCTAATAAAATATCATTAACAGTTTCAAAATGGTGGCCATTGAAAATATTTTATGCCAAATTCCACGAAAACCGTTGACTTTAAAAAAAATTGCAGGAGACATAAAAGTTAGCCCATTTTATGTAGATTTCAATGATACCTTACTTGTTAAGATTGGGTAAAGAATAACAGAGAAATTAGTTCTTTTCCTAATGCATGACCACTTTTCTCCATTTAAACAATGCTAATACTCCTTTTACATTCTCTAAATAACTTTAACAAGGTGTAAATGGAGAAAAGATTATTGCTCTCAGAGCCTTGTTCTTTGATTTAAAGGTATGAAATACGTTCATATCTGTTGCTAAGTAACATTACTTTTATTTTTAAATATATAAAAAAAACAGTGATGATGTAAAAAGTTTGTTTTCAGTTATACAACTGGACAGTTCCTTATGATATTTATTTATTTACAATAAGGCCTCCTCTATTTACAAAAACTGTTAAAAATGACGACCGTCAACACGGTTGCTTAATCTAAACCGATCAATCATGGATCGTTGAACACGTCCAAAAACTGGGTCATCTTCTTGTATGATCGCGGCTGCTTCAACCACTCGACCTACCAAGTCAGTCTCACTTTCTACAGGTGAGCTATAAACTAATTGTTTCATTGTGCCCCAAAGGAAGAAATCCAGAGGTGTGAGGTCAGGCGATCGAGCGGGCCACGGTGTCGGCCCTCCACGCCCAATCCATCTGTTTCGTAAAGTTATCGCGAACTAAACTAAGTTATCGCGAACTAAGTAATCGCGAACTATATTGCCGTAGTGGGCTGGGGCTCCATCATGTTGGAACCACGTATTTTCTCGGACAAGAAGAGGAACATCTTCCATCAACTCCGAAAGAATGTCTCTAAGGAACACTAAGTAGGTTGGTGAATCCAGCCGATTTGGTAAAATGTAGGGCCCAACAAGGAAGTTGCCTATAATACCCGCCCATACATTAATAGAAAATTGTTCTTGATGCCCAGCTACAAAAATAGAATTTAGGTTTTCTGCTGCCCAGACATGACACGTTCGATTGTTAAATATGCCTTCTCTACTGAAACTAGCTTCGTCAGTAAACAAAACTTTTTCGAGAAATAGAGGGTTGTTTAAGTCTTTTTCTCCAAAAACCAGCGAGCGCAGTTCACCCTTCTGGGAAAATCTTCTGGTTTCAAGGCCTGTACTTTTTGGGGACTATACGGGTAAAGTTTCTCTCCTTTCAAAACTCTCCACACAGTGTTCTTACCACAACCAAGTTCTTGCCCTACCACTCTTTAACACTTATAGACGGATCCGTTTCAAACCGATCAAGAACGAGTTCCTCGAACTCTACATCACGAACAGATCCGTCAGGCCCAATGTCACTCATATTAAGGTTCCCGTTTCCTTCAATCTGTTGTGTACAGCACTGAATGTCTGATGGTTAGGACATTGCCTGTTCGGGAAGTGTTCTGCATACAATCTCGCCGCTCCTCTTGCATTGCCACGAGCCATTAAAAAAAATAGTGCATATCAAAGTACTCCTGTGATGTGTAAGTATTCATTTTGCTCACATGCAGTACAAAACTGTAAACTTAATAACATAAAAACACAATAAATAATGACTTTACTAGGTTTACTGTTATAAGAATAGTGGCCAACAAAACACATGCAGTGATGTTCAGACAACAATGCTTTTATAAAATGGCAACAACAAATTTTTCAATCAGCTGTTTATGTAATAAAAACAGGTGATTGACGTATGACTTGATTTCAGTAAAGAATTTAGAGAATATAAAAGGAGTATTTGAATTGTTTAAATGGAGAAATGTGGTCATGCATTAGGAAAAGAACTAATTTCTCTGTTATTCTTTATCCAATCTTAACAATTCTTTATCCAATCTTAACAAGTAAGGTATCATTGACATCTACATAAAATGGGCTAAATTTTATGTCTCCTGAAATTTTTTTTAAAGTCAACGGTTTTCGTGGAATTTGGCATAAAATATTTTCAATGACCACCATTTTGAAACTGTTAATGATATTTTATTAGAATTTTTTTAAAACATAGTCTTAATAAGATAAACATTTGTGTAAAATCTCAACACTGTACCTCAAACCGTTTAGGAGTTATGATTGTTTTTGTAAAAAACACATACAGACAGATAGACGGAAAACTAGGCACCACAGACCCATGTCTCTATAGTGAAATGTGTTTGTCTTGACCTAAGCAATAACGCTATATACCGTTGTCCAGAGAGTTACGAGACACCACTGTATATTCAGAGGTGCTTATCAAAGGGAGAACTGAGTATTTTTTAGTTTAATTTGTAAAGAGCTCCAAGAAAATTTCACACTTCAAAAAGTTCAATTAAGTAATTTTAGATTGCATTGACAAATATACTAGTTAATCACAGTGGAAAATTGGTTGAAAATATCACTTTTGAATTGACTGTTCTAAAATTCGCTTTTCTCAGTTTTATTTGTTGAATGCTCTCTAGACTCGAAGGCTTTGTTCTCAAAGGTGTGTAAGGCCCAACACGACTTTCTACACGCTACTCCAGCTCAAGACACCCTTTTAAAAATTATCATTAGACTTGTACAAAAACGCGAAAACGAACAACCGATAAAACTCAGCCGTAAAGCTGCGTTCCCGGTATTTTCACACAGTTTGAGCAATGGCGAACAATGGAGAGCGGTCTGTAATTTGCGACAGTGTTTCGCGGCCCAGAAGAAGCAAACAAAGCCGCTGTCGGGGGGAGAGAGCCCTGAGGAGGGAACGATGCATGGCCGTGATTGCCGGTGGTAAAGGGGTATTTATGTAAAAACGGAGCCGAGGCGCTCGCGGTTATGATATTGTTTTTGCGGGGGTCACTTCCCCTCCAGCGTCCGCCCCATCATGCCAATCGGAGCGCCGCGACGACGGGAAACTGCAAATTGATACCTTTCCAGCAATTAAATTCCCTGGCCATTGTCCCCAACGGGACTTGTCGCATGATTGGGTTTGATCTCGTTGGACGGGAGATTCTGTCGTGATGAGATGTGGTAAAACATGACTTGGAAGAATAACAACAATGTCCCTTAAAGGCTTAACTAATCTTCTTCAAAGTTAAAAGTGATAGTTTTCTACCCACAAACGTAATTCCGTACAAAAATGGATTACTTATTTTCGTTTAAGAATCCTCGAATTCCTCGTTTGTAATCACAGCAAGTACACATATCAGCTTTAAAATAGATAACATCCCTTTTAGATGTATCAAAGAAAACTAAAATCGTCTGGCATATTCTTTAGCTTTTAAAACTCAATTATATGCTTACTCAATTTCCTGCCTCTTATTTTATCAGGATTTTTTAAATTACTGTACCATAAACATTCGAAGTAATTATTAATATGTGTAACTATTGAGGGAATAGGTGTCCAGCATGTTTTCTGTACTATGTTGAAAAAGATCTTCTTAAAATACTTAGATTAAAACTCACCAAATAAACCTCGTGCGAAAATTCGCATATTGTTGAATGAAGAAGAGATTCCAGTCACGCAATTATTTGATTTTTACCTGCTTCTTCCATAAGAGAGAAGACAATTAATTTAAATAAAAAATGAAAATCTAATAATTTAAGTGACCGAATTTTTTTAAAATCATAAATAGTTAACCCATCCTTAATACTGAATATATTGGAATTTTGCTAACGACTATTATATATAAAATTGAAATTTGTCTGTCTGAAATTTCTTGGCATGTTCTCTTTAACATTAGCCATCCATTAACGATATCGGCTAATCCTTTGAGAGGGCACGGGCTTTGAAAGTTAACATTGGCCTCGAGGTGGAAGCATGTAGAAACTCCAAATGTTTCATAACTGGAGCCCACTTTTACGCATTTCCTTGCTGCAATTCCATTTCCCATACCTTTTGTTGTAGGCAGTTTTAACATCTATCCGCCTTGACTCGCCCTGCGGGCGGGTGACCTGAACGCCCGGTTTGACCGAAGTCGCCGCCGCCTCTACTCGTTCAGTTCGGTTCACCGGAGGTCACGGCTTCCTGTTGCCCCGATCAGGTCCAACCCGTCTACCATCGATTAAACCTAATGGAAACGGCATGTACGAAACCGAACTGCGAATGGTGATGAGCCTCTTGGCGGCGAACAGTAGCAGAGCTGCTGGTTACCGCCGCGGCGCCGTGGGATCTCCGATTTTATGGCTTTCCAGTAAGAAAATGTTCAGGATCGAATCGACTCCCACCGTTTTTTGTAGGATGTTACGATGTAAAATTCCCCTTCTAAAATAACATTGCATATTTGTATGGGTTACGTCTAATTTTAAACAATAATTACATTTCATTTTGTATACCGATCGTTCTGTACCATTATTTCTTGGTTTGAAATTTATCGTGGGTGATGGCGAGTTTATGTTAGTTAAACCAATACATTATTGGTATTTTAGACTGATGCAGTGTTAAACGAGTTCTTGTTTATAATAGAAAACTAGTTTTTTTTTCTAATCATCGATGGTAAATTTCCACAGTAATTTCTAAATTGCATGTTAGTACATTATTTTTATATAATTCCGTAAGCCCAAATTTGACAATGATGTTGTGAGTGCACGAGGTCTTAGAAAGCTGGGAGAGGTCTCATTTTGAAGGTCAGAGCATGAAATTATATGGGAAATTCTTATTTTTTCTGAATTATGTGCCGAAATTTTTTACGGAATAATATAATTCCCATTTAAATAGCATATGGATTTAAAAACATCTGCTTTGTTTGCATTAAAACGTGTGATTAAGTGTCTACTTTGTGAACTGTCATGTGTTCCTACTTATAATGTTTTAATTTCCTCAGCATGTAAAGAGTAAAAAAATTAGATGAGGCAGGGTATTGGAGTAAGATCAGGAGCTATGGCCCCTAGAAGCCACTAGTTATATTTTATTAACAGGATTTAAAAGTAAAATTGGCTTACACAAAATGACCGAAAATACACAACGGTTGTGCCCTATAATTCCGAGTGTCAGTCTTCTAGCTGAAGAAAGGAGAGCGGATAAAAGGTAGAAACAGTAATTTCTAAGTTTGCGGCTTAAGTTTTTTTTAACGTAGCTAGGATATCCGTTTACATTAACACGTGTGAGCCCTGTGGATTGAACCGTGACAAGTATGTGATACGATTTATACTCCCGCGCATGCGTAGTCCCTGGTCGCGCCTGACGCGAGCTGCGCATGCGCGGTGAGGGTCGCGACCTGCCTCATCTCACTTTCCTCTCTAATAAAGGTCAAAACGTCCGCGGATGAAATACGACCGGCGTAATTAATTTGCGACGTTAAACTCGGCCGTGCAAAGTAAATCATGGCGGCGCCGCGGCGTGGCCCTCGCGCTTCTTATTTTAACGTGTTTCCTCGGCTCTATATTTAGTTGAATTTCAACTATATTCTTGTCCGGGTACGGGAGGTGAGAGAGGGAGATGGTGAATACCCCCCACGCCGATTCCCCTCCAAGTCTGTAAACAGTGACCAAAATGATCGTAACACATTTTGATAAATAAGTATAAATTTATAATATACTGCGGATGCGCAAACAAGGTGGTAGCGCTTCGAAATTATCTGAACCAATAGGCAATTTCTTTGTGCGAGATGCAAGTTATTTTAGAAAGGTTTATATCCTCTGGCTAAATTTTCCCTATTGGCCACTAATAAACACCTATGAACAATATAATAAAACTTAATTAAATATATTTTCATATGCAACAAAACAAAAACCCATTAAACAAGAAATGCCAATTAGTCTAAAAGCCCAGTTATATCAATACTACATTTAAGGTTTTGTACAGGTTGGGTCTTCACATGACAATTGTGTTGTGGCTTAGTTTTAATAATCAACATTTTCGAACATTTTCAAGGCTCAATAATGATTTAAAGACAGCGGATATCAAAACATCTGAAAGTGAAAATTTTATGCAATCTTTCATTAAACGTTTATTATCAGCTTTATTACAAGAGTTAGTTTCTCCATTTCCAGCTAAAACGTATTTCATAATTTACTTAATAGTTATGAAGTAAAAGTTGATATACCTTTTCCGTTTTCTGGAGGCAATAAATAGTGTATTACCAGTATAATCAGTGAGTGCATGTGTGTCGTTGAATGTGTTGTATGTTGTTGGTTGCATGTTATGAATTGTTATCTGAATACTCAAGACGAGAGTTGTCTTCCTTTTAACGCATGTTTTTATTGATTTATATCCTAACTCACAACTTATCTACACGTATGAGTAGACATTTCGCCAATCACTCCCAGTCGCCGTCACCCAGAACGTCTACCGGCGGCGCCACTGCCCAGTGCACGGTACAGTGCTAGGTACAGTGCCCAGTGTCCGGTTACGTCTCGCAGGTGGTCTGTTACCATTCCACCGCGGATATAATCACGAGCCCACGTGTCGCAGCCCACCGCCCGGCCCCGACTGCTCCAAATTACAGATCGGTCGCAATTAGCCGCTGCCCGGTTGTAATTTCCGATTCCGTATTCCAATTTCGCTTTGTCCGTCTCTAATCTGTCCGGCGTGGCGGCTCGGCGGTGCCCGGCTCAGGGTGTCGTCCAGAGTGCGAATCAGTCGCGGGTCGCGGGTCCGCCCCCGCACGAGGCTAGGTGCCGATTGCACCCTTCGTTCACTTAAGAAGAGGCTCCAGCCACGCAAAGATTCGCGTTTTTGCCTACTTCACCCATAAGGCAATGTTAAAATTCCAAAGCTTGGACCCTCCTCAATGGATTATTCGAAATCGTTGATTCATGGTTAATTTTAACATGAAATTCTTAGCGATTTCAGTGACGAAATGACGGCGTGTGCGCCTTTTGCTCCGCGGTTTAGGGTCATTTCAAAAAACATCTTTTGCTCCGGGGTTAGTGCAGGTAGAAATCGAGGCCGCTTGAAACACCTCTTTTGCTCCGCGGGGGGGGGGGGGGGGAGTAGCTGACAACAATTGTGGATCCATTGTGTTAGTGTAGTTGAACACCATGATTTTATTAGGTTATGATAAAGTATTATTATTCGTGGTTATCGTATGCTTTATGTCATAAAAGTGCATTTTTACATACAGAGATAGTTAAAATGATTACATTATTCACAATCAAGTTACTATGCATAGAACATTTATGACGCCAAATATGAAATATTCTTTGCAAAATTAAATTAAGAAAACCATTTTGAGTGGTACAAATTGTTCATTCAGAATCAATTAAATTCGTTTTCAGGGTACTGAAGTAATATTTGTACTGAACTAAGTTATTTGTGGGAATTTAAGGGAGATAGTGGCAATGGTTCTTGGGTGGTTCGACGCTCGGTTTTGCAACACAGTGTTTTAACAAACAGGATTAGGGCTGGCCAATATAACCTGAACTTAATAATTTGTGTAGGTTTTCCACGGTAAGTAAGAAATTTCTAGAGTATTTCGAAAGAAAGTTAGGATTGACTTTACACCTACTCCAATTAGACTTATGGTGAAAGAATTTGGGGGAGAGGGAGTGTTAGCTACTCTCACCCTCGCGGAGCAAAAGAGGTGTTTCCAGCGGCCCTGATTTCTACCTGCTCTACCTCAGGAGCAAAATATGTGTTTTGAAATTACCCTAAACCACGGAGCAAAAGACGTGCAGCCAAATGACAATATTACAAATCGTGCAACAAAATCTAAAGTATTCATCATTTAAGATTTTTTCATGGTATATGGTGAGATCGAAATTCTGCTTACTTAAAAATAGGTACTTTGTAGCACCTTCAAATTTACCAGGAATCAACTATTTCGGACAACCCGTTAAGTAATTACGGGCTTTGAAAGTTAACATTGACCTTATGGGAGAAGCAGTTAGAAGCCGGTGACTTGAAACCCCTCTTAACCACAAGGCTGACTGTATAGTAACCGCCAATACCTGGATATTTTATTTTGATCGCATGGAAGTAAATCCAGTACATTACAAGGATTTATTTAGCGAAGATTATGAGCCGATACTCGATACAGGTCTCCGATGACCCGCGAGCCGAGGTTCAACTGGTCGGGTGTAGTCTACGAGGTTCGGATATACGAGGGGCGAGGAAGGTTCAGATATACGAGGGGTCGAGAGGTATGGCTGGTAAATTGTCCTGAATTAAAAGGTGCTTTGGATTAACCGGTTGTACGATCGGGAGACTAACGTTATTGCTTTACAGAATTACTAGAATGAAAATTTGGAGATCTCGCTCCTTGTAAACAAGAGGGGCAACATTCCGCGTTTGGCTGGGCGTCCGTGTCAAGCGAATGGGACAACAGTCGTTCAACACGTTATGCAATATGTCGCCGGGTTAGGTTTTGTAACATACATTTTAGATTAAGTTAATATTTTGTCTTATTTTGTTTACAAACCGAGGTTGTGATACGTTATGCCACTATAACAGTTCGAGTGACCAAAATGTAGGTGAAACTGGATAACAATCTCAAAAGAGCTAATTAAGAAGGAAATAAACAATCAAAATTCGAAAACAAAGTTTGTCGTACCTGAAGAGGGGATTGAAGATTCCAGAACCAGAAACGTTGCAACTTGTTTTTCTCTAATCACTGATGGCCAATGTCTGCACCAACCCATTTAACAACATAAACAACCCATCACAATACATTCTAAATTTAGAGATTTATTTCTCTTCACGTTTTCAGTCAGGTCAGTTTTGAACAACACAACCGTAAAGCGATATTTACTCCATCATATATTAATATATATGATATCAATAGATATATCAAACACATATATGAAAACACATTTTAAATTGCCCATTCTCCTTTTATAAGGATGGAAGTAATTCTTGTTCGTCTACAGTGGTACGAAAGCTTATCATTTAAAAGCATTAACGGAAACTAGCAAATTAATTGTTTGCCTATCCACCTTGATCACAGTTTCTACTCCACTAGACCAGATGTAGAATACCCCAGACCCGGGTGATCTAGATGCATCTATCAGCCGTGTACAATGTACAGTCTCCGGCTACAACGGCTTCGGAGCGTTCAGCCTCGGGGTTCCGTAGTCCAAGATAGGCTTTATTACAGCCCGTATATCATCCTGCTGCTACAGGAGCCTCGGGAGCCTCAACACGTGTGTCGGCGCCGGTCTCTTCCTATTTTCCTGCTCCGCTCCGCTACGGGGTTTAGATAGTGCTTCAGGCTACTGCGGTGCCTACCGCAATGAAGATGTTCCTAAACTACGTAATTTTACCTTGTACTTTATGAAGTATGGAAGGATAATTTTCCTATTTTGTTACATGCCTGTCGTTCTGTAGGGCAATTGATATAGCATGACTCAAAGAGTAATGTTCGAGCAAAAGGTTTGGTTTGACCTCTGAATGTTCTGTAAAAGTTTTTGAAAAATGAGTTCAAATTAATAGGTAGTTTGGATATTTTGACTTCGATCGTTTTAGTTTTCACTCTAGTTCCTGTCCCACAGTTTGTTTATATGATCCAAGAAGGAAGACTAAATACAGCTGACTTCCTCATAAGAACACGTTCTTAAAACTTAGACACCCTGTAAGAAGTAAAATTCGAGGGTTAAACTTTCATAAATTCCTGTACTTTTCCTGCGTTAACACCTGTACTAGGGTTCATTGGTTGTTGGAACAGCACCGCAATTTATTTATTTATTCTAGCACTGGACGCCAGATACAGTCAATTCCCAAAAGTACAGTTACTGCAGATAATGTTCTTGTGGATAGTGGTCGTCGCTCATAACATGTTTCACTCGCTATTCCTCACTGATTGCCAATCCTAACGATGATAAAAATCGATTCATCATCCTATATAAATAAATCTTTTGTCCGGAAATTCACGTCCTAGCAATAAGGTCCATGCTGGAATGTAGAATACATGCAATGTCCAAATCTTCATTCCAAGTAATATGGGACCAAAAAACAATCAAACAAGCAATAAGGTTCAAGGAATGAAGGAAATGTAAGAAATATGTCCAAATTGTTATTCCAAGCAATACAAGTCCAAACAATACAGGTCCAAACAACAACCGTCCAAGCTCTACAGATCCAAATAACCGTCCAAGCAATCAGGGTCCAAGCTCCATCAGTCCCGCGAACTCTCCTGGAACATTTCAGTCATTGTGCGATTCCCCGCTCGTTTGTGCCCTCTCGTCTGACACGCCCACGTCGCTGCCCCAATCCGACTACGTGGTCCGGTGGAGAGCCTTTGTGCCGGACGATGGTAGAAAAAGTGGAGTGGACATGCGTGGAAAATAGGATGAGCGGCGTTGGACGCGCACGTCCCGGGATCGCGGGCTTTGTCCCGGTGGGGCGTCCACCCGGGTGGCGTCGCGACGCTTTCCCTCGGTACCCTCCTGGTAGAGAATGGGGAGTACGCTGGGTTGAAGGCATGGGAGACAAAGAGGTCAGGAAAAGTGGTGAAACTGTTTTGGAGCTGAGATAAGGAAAGATGCGTTGGACGGGAAAAACGAATATAGTAAGGGATAAATAGCTTTGAATAAAATGGATGGATGCAGTTGCTTGAACTCTAGCAAGTATTTTTACTGTGGGCTTACCAAGCTCGAATAAGATCCTATTAATTTAAATTGTGTTGTCTTTCCAGTAGTTATGTTTGAATCATATTTTGTGCTGTGTTTTGTTCAAATGTTAACAACTGTTAATTTTATATTACATTTATTGTAATTCATCCATACAACTAAAAAAGGAACGTTAAAAGCCCACAGGGTGGAGCCCTGAAGGAGGACGGATTTTCAAACCCTTAAAAGGCACATATAGTTGTTCAGAGATTTTTATTTATACCAAATGTGCTTGCTTACTAGTAGTCGAAATTACCGGATAAAAATCAAGAAATTTTTTTAATAGTATAGATAGACAGATAATGATTAAATAATTTTTTAACAATTAAACAGCTAAATTATTGAAAATATAATTATTTTAAAAAAATAAGGCGAATTTGTGAATTGGCTACCAGGGAAACTATCAGGTTTACAATCATGGTTGATGTGTTCTTTGAAAGCTCTTGCCGTCTAGATGTGCCTTCTGGGAGTTTGGAAGACGTCCACCTTCAGGGCTCTGCCCCCTGGGCTTTCTAATTTCCAATGTTAATATTATATAAGAAATAAATGTAACTGAACAATTAACAACAGCTGTTTATATTATTAACAAACAATAAAGAAGCAAGATCAGCTGTTTTAAGAAAACTTCTGGAATGACATCTCAATAAATAAGACGGTTTATGAGCTGGATATTCCGGAAATGAGAAATAAATTAATATGTAGTAGCCTGTCCGGCTTCGCTCGCGATTACAACGTAATATTATACTGACATTCCCGTATAAATATTGTGTTACCGTTCCAAAGCCAACATGGCCTGCTGATTAACTGTGTTTACTCTATCCAGCTGATTGCTTAAAACTTATAGTTATTTCCCAATGTTAAGCTAATGGGAAAAAAACTCAACTTTAATTGGCCCCAGGGCCTCACTCACAAATTATTTCTCTATAAAAAAAGTTTCCTGCACAACTTCACGTTAGGCTCTTTCCAATGACACCAAAAACATGAAAATCGGTTCAGTAGTTTAGGAGGAGTGATTGTCACAAAAAACCTGCTCGCCTAGTAATCGATAGATAGATATTTTGCTCAAATTCGAGCAGCTGGTTTTGCTAATATACTTTAGTTATATATTGTGGAACTGTGGCATCATGATGAGGGTTGTTTTAACTTAGAATTAATTTCTAAATTTATGTGGTTTTTTATACTACTCTTTATTAAGTATTATTTGTACTGGATATGTAAGCCCTTTTTGCATCCTCCCATATTGCCAAACCTCTTTTACTGACGTCTATTAGCGAATTTCCCCTATAGGGAAGAAGCTATTACCGTAGGTCTCATGGTAAGACTTAAGCCCGAGACCATGATAACTTTTCATTTTGAGGTCCCCAGATGCCAAAAACACCATTCGTTCAAATTTTTATATATATGTATATATAAATATATATATATATGTGTGTGTGTGTGTGTGTGTGTGTGTGTGTGTGTGTGTGTGTGTGTGTCCGTAAGCACGATAACTCTCGTAAAAAAGGTCCGATCTTAATGAAATTTGGTACAAATGTTTAAAGTACCATTTATTTGAACGAGTTCGAAAACCAGATGAATCGCACCATCCGAAGGGGGGTTTTTGGGGGGTTTTGTACCCCAAAAATGTATTTTTTGGGGTTTTCAATGTAATTTTAATTTAAATCAAATTTTAATTCATACCATTTAATTCAGCTTAAAAAAACAAACAATTTGGTATTTTGATCATTGCTCTACGTCAATTGGTTACCGAGATATTGAAAGTGCTAAACACAGTACGTTGTCCAATGTTATTCTTATGGAGAAAAAGAAAAATTGTATATCTCGCTTATTTATGAACATAAATTGGCGAAATTTGGTATATGGCTTGATCTGGTGGTGGTTTATTGTTGTTTGCACAAAAAAAATTTTTCGCCTATGGTTCCTGTAGCAGCAAACCTAGGTACTTGGTCCCCATGTTATTCTTATGGAAAATAATTAAAATGTTATATATCGCTTATTTATGAATGTATATGGATGAAACTTGGTATGTGACACCACTAAGATGAGTTCTATTGATATTTGCATACAAAAATTTTGTGTGCCTTGTTGCAGCAAACCTGCGTACTCATCCCCAATGTTATTCTTATGGAGAATAATTAATATTTTAAATATCGCTTGTTTGTGAATACATTTCTTATGAATCCTGTTAAGTGTTTTAATGTGTTATGTTATATATTCATTGGAAATTCGCTGAGTATGTAGGTTTGCTGCGACGGGGGTATTTTATAATTTGTCCTGTATAATGGATCAAAATAAGCTTGAATCCATTCCGGACGAACTGCCAAAAGAGTGGGTCTGTTTTGTTTACACTTTTATGAAAAGTGAACTGAAAGGACGTCTTGCATTTCAATAACTATAACCGATACGAAACGCACACGTGCATAAGGAGTGTACTTCACCATTAAAAATTTATTTAGTTTGTAGTCTTGTTAAAAACAAACATATTTTAACCCAGTTACATTTTTGTTTCAGGTATGTATACGAGAAGCTTCGAGTATGTAAGTTGATATGTGAGATTATTTCATAAATATCTTTAAGGTTCTATTGAACACTAACCGTGACACTAAGAGGCCGTTAAGAGTCTTCATCACCGGAAGTTGCCGGACGCCATCTTGGTGTTTTGCTCTATAAGGCCAATGTTAACTTTGTGCCTCCATTACTCCTCACCTGATCGTCACAAACAATTAATTTTGGTGTCAAATTAAAGGTTTTGTCGTCCTCTAGGGAAATACAATAGTCGAATTTGGATTTAGTTACAAATTAATGAGAACATGTACAGTATTTCAGTTCAAAATTAAACTATTTATTATGCAACTATGGTTCCCAAATTAAAAAATTCGACATTGTATTTCCCTAGTGGACGGCGAAACCTTTAATTTGACACCAAAATGAATTGTATGTGACGATCAGGTGAGGAGTAATGGAGGCACATTGGCCTTATGGAGCAAAACTTCAAGATAGCGTCTAGCAACTTCCGGTGATGAAGACTCTTAACCTAAAACAGTTTTACACTTAGCCAAAACTGATTCTCATTGAGTTATATTGTAACAGAAACCTTTACCGGCTCGTATCAAGTGCGACATATGTTACTTCACAGGAAGACAGCAAGACGTACCAGGTACCAGGCAGGAATGTGCAATATCAATACAACCGCATTACAAATACTAATTACAAGTCGACCCGAGTCCACAGAGAGAAATGGAACCAATTACCGGAGAGGGCAAATAAAACAGTCGTTTATAAATATTTATCCGTCATTACTCCAGGTCTAAACGGCGTAATCGGCAAACACATCACAATCTCACCTAACGATATCAATCCCGGGAAACCGGTCGGCGGGGAAAAAGCGCGCGTTATCAATCAATTATGGCGCAATTAAATGTAAACACTGTAGCGCGGCGGGCGCGGGCGCTCATCCATATGTATTACGCACCGTGGACCGAAATGCGCATGTAATCTGGTGTAATTAAGTGGACCCTAACCTCGCAATTATTTTAATGGTTACCCGGTCCACCCTGCGCAACTGTGTGTTTAGAAGACTAATGGGTTATGGGATTGAACGGCAGATAGAAACGCGCCTTGACATTTATAAATGGTGGGTAATGTCGTCAGCTTCCGACTCCGGATTTCATAATGACCAATGTTCGCTGACGATTGAGCCATTCGAAAATGGGGGGCTCCAGTCACTAACATTTGGCGCTTTTACGTGCTTCTCCCGTAACACCAATAATAACTGTCAAATCCCGTTCCTTAAGAGTCTTCATCACCGGAAGTTGCTAGACGCCATCTTTGAGTTTTGTTCCATAAGGCCAATGTTAACTTTGAGCCTCCGTTACTCCTCACCTGATCGTCACAATCAATTAATTTTGGTGTCAAATTAAAGGTTTCGTCGTCCTCTAGGGAAATACAATATTCGAATTTGGATTTTGTTATAAATTAATGAGAACGTGTACAATGTTTCAGTTCAAAATTAAACTATTTATTGTAGAACTCTGATGCCCAAATTAAGGAATTCGACATTGTATTTCCCTAGAGGAAGACAAAACCTTTAATTTGACACCAAAATGAATTGTATGTGACGATCAGGTGAGGAGTAATGGAGGCACAAAGTTAACATTGGCCTTATGGAACAAAACTCCGAGATGGCGTCTAGCAACTTCCGGTGATGAAGACTCCTAACGGAGTGTTCGAGATTGTAGAGTCATGGTTAATTTTAAAAGACCAAAAAATACCTAATGATTTCAGTGAGCATCAACTTGGTTTTGCAAACAACAATCGTTCAGAAGATTCAAAGATTTTCAATATTTGCGATGTTTGCTGTGTTGGAACTATTTGTGGTGTCAAAATTCTACTCAATGAAATCGCATAGTGTTTTTTGCTTTATAAAATGAACCATAAATCATAAATTTCAGATTATCCGTTAAGGAGAGACAGGATTTAAAATTTATCATTGGTCTTACGAGAGAAACAAGTAGGAACAGGTAGAACGCCAGGTGGCTGGAGGTGGTTTCTTGATGGAAACCTTGGAACTGGTACTTCTTAATGTCGATTGAGTTTTTGAACGTTTCATCACATTCTGCGACGAGAGTTACAGCTTCTTCCAATTTTGAAACTTCACAAACTCTTGAGACTGCTCCAATTCGAATCGGCGACCTAAATTAAGAGAAAGCCCTAGCCAGTTATTTCATTAAAATACTTTTGTATTTATATTACTTAACTAGTGGCTTACAGGATGTTTTTGTGTAAGTGGATAATCACAGCTGGTCGTTAGTTCATTTTGCTTATTAATAAAAACGCTGTAGTGATATTTCCATAAGAAAATCATTGGATCTTGGGGAGTAGCCCACGTAATTTTTGACATTTCTGATATTTATCCACCGTCCTTGGCCCTCTAGCTTTAAAATGAATCGTCATGACCTAACGTATTCCTAGCTCGAGATATTTCGTGGGGACCGATTCCCTTCCGGAATTAAATATATAGATATCATATCTTTTATAGCCACCTTGTCATATATGCTTCAAATTACATTATGCGACTTTTATAATCAATAGGCCTACATTTTTTCGCGCCTCGAAGGAGAAAGGCAATTGTCCGTAAAACTCTTGATCATCGCTTTTATTTTCTAAACTCTATACCATAAATAAGTCTAAACATTTTCATCTGGTATGTCTTGTACCAAGGCCACACTAAATTTGCTTGTACCATCTTTGGTGTATATTTACTGTCTTGTATGTAAATACTAGTCGACCCGTGCGGAATTCCGCTCAGCGAACGAAATCTTGTCAGCTGATCAGATGTTCTTTTGTTTACATTTTCGCTCCTGATGACAAAACAAACTTTCCTTTTAGCGAATTTCCCCTATAGGGAAGAAGCTATTACCGTAGTCGGCATGGTAAGACCTAGGCCCGGGACCATGATAACTTTTCGTTTTGAGGTCCCCAGACCCCAAAAACACCATTCGTTCAAAACTGTATATGTGTCCGTGAGCACGATAACTCTCGTAAAAATTATCCGATTTTAATGAAATTTGGTATAAACGTGTAAAGCAACATTTATGACTTTAAGTTCGAAAACCAGCCAGATCGCTTTATCCGAAGGGGTATTTTGGGGGGGTTTTGTACCCCAAAAATGGGTTTTTAGAATTTTTTACACATAATTTTGGAAATAGTCAAATTTTAGTTTTTACCATTGGATTCAGCTTAAAAAACACACAATTTGGTATTTTGATCATTTCTCTACGTCAATTTGTTACCGAGATATTGAAAGTGCTAAACACAGTACGTTGTCTAATGTTATTCTTATGGAGAAAAAGAAAAATTTTATATTTCGCTTATTTATGAACGTATACTGACGAAACTTGGTATACGGCTTCATCTGGTTGTAGACCATTGATATTTGCTAAAAAAAACACAATTTTTTGCCAAAGGCGCCCGTAGCAGCATACCTGCATACTCAGCCCCATGTTATTCTTATGGAGAATAAGTAACGTGTTATCTCCCTTAATTATGAAAATAAATTAATGAAATTTGGTATGTGGCTTTACCTAAATGAGTTATATTTGTATAAAACCCCCATTTTTTGTTTTCCTTCCTTCAGCAAGCCTGCATACTCAGCCGCCATGTTATTCTTATGGAGAATAATAAAAATGTCATAAATCGTTTATTTATAAATGTATATTGATGAAACTTGGTTTGTGGATTTATGTGGTATTAAGATACATATATATGCATTGGAAATTCGCTGAGTACGCAGGTTTGCTGCTACGGGGGTATATTTTATCTTTCATATCATTAAAATTTCCGAGAAGCGGTACATTTTTATACCGTGGGTCTATTTTTCGTCAATAGCCGGTACGATAAGCTTTAAAATGAGGGGTAAATCATGGAGTTTGACAAAGGAATAAGGAAGATCTCGCGGACTGACAGAAAAAAAGGCTAGAGAAATAATATTATATAAGATACTTTGTAGTGTTGTGAGACGTAGTTCATTCATCCCATTTAACCATTTTCAGAACGTTAAACTTTATCGATCTTAAAACTACTAAAACGTTAATAAATCAATAACTTCATTGTCTTTGGGCATTAAAAATAAAACATGACAATAGTTAACAGAACAATAAATTTAGATTCATTATAATACATTTTTTACTTAAATTTCTTCTGGGTAAAATAATTGTACTTCAAACCATCCTTTCTCGAAAAAAGTGAAAACTTTAGCGAACACTAATAAACACGTTCAGCGTTACTCCCGACAAGGGCAATTGGAAATCAGTTCCAAGCCGGACGGCGACTTGTGCATACAAGTGGTCTATTATTGGCCGTGTATGTCCGGGGATCTTCTGATAGCGGAGAAAGTCACAGCCTGCTGGACCGTCGATGGTGATGGTAGGAAGTGGCCGCTGCCATCGCGATCTGATAATCAGAGCGGCGGTATCAGAGTGTCACCTGCTCGTTAAGCCCCGCCCACGGGCCGGTAATTAATGCAGCAGCGGGCCGTGATTCTGCGATACTAGTTTGACTCGTCCGCTGAACGGTCGCCGGTGAAAAATCTCCAGAGAGGTAATTTAGTCGGCTCTCAATTCGTCAGAACAAAACTATTAAAGCTGGGACTATTATAGCTATTATTGCATTCGGTTTGTAGAACCTATTACCCGAATTCAAGCAAATTTTCTTCTCTTACTGAATTTTCATCAGCGCTCATAACGTACTGTGAATACTGCGTTGTCATTCCAGTACTCATTATTTATGTGTGCAACATCTGTTCTTGCTGTTGTACTGTGTTTTTAATGTGCCATCAGCTGTTAAATATCCTAACAATAATTATTGCATTAGGAAAGATGAAAAATACCCCCGTCGCAGCAAACCTGCATACTCAGCGAATTTCCATTGGAGATATAAATGTCTTAATACTAAATAAAGCCATTTACTAACTTTCATAAAAATATATTCACAAATAAGCGATACATACAATTATAATTATTCTCCATAAGATTAACATTGGGGCTGAGTACGCAGGTTTGCTGCATCAAGGAACACAAAAAATGTGTTTTAATGCTAATATCAATACAACTCAACTAGGTGAAGTCATATACCAGTTGTTATTCATTTATGTTCATAATTAAGGGAGACATAGCATTTAATTATTATTCATAAGAATAACATAGGGCTGAGTACGCAGGTTTGCTGCTACGGGAGCCTTTGGCAAAAAATTATTTTATTGAGCAAATATCACTGGACCACAACCAGATGAAGCCGTATAACAAGTTTCGTCAGTATACGTTCATAAATAAGCGAGATATACAATTTTTCTTTTCCTCCATAAGAATAACATTAGACAACGTACTGTGTTTAGCACTTGCAATATCTCGGTTACCAATTGGCGTAGAGGAATGATCAAAATACCGAATTGTGTGTCTTTTTAAGCTGAATCCAATGGTGAAAACTAAAATTTGACTATTTCAAAAATTAGATATTAAAAAATCAAAAAACCCATTTTTGGGGTACAAAACACCCCCAAAATACCCCTTCGAATGGAGCGATATGGCTGGTTTTCGAACTTAAAGTCATAAAAGCTGCTTTACACGTTTATACCAAATTTCATTAAAATCGGATAATTTTTACGAGAGTTATCGTGCTCACGGACACACACACACACACACACACACATATATATATATATATATATATATATATATATATATACAGTATCGAACGAATGGTGTTTTTGGGGTCTGGGGACCTCAAAACGAAAAGTTAGTATGGTCCCGGGCCTAGGTCTTACCATGCCGACTACGGTAATAGCTTCTTCCCTATAGGGGAAATTCGCTAAAATCCGTGTCATTCCCAGAGGGTCATCAATATTGACTGGATGGTATGCACATGTTAAAGCAGTCGTAATTGGCAAATAATGGCTTTTCTATGAGATAATGCCTTTTGAACTAGTTAAATAATACTGAAAGGAAGAAATTTAAACCACCTTCATATAAATTAGAGGTACATTTTTACTTTCTCCCCCTATACATAGTATATGGAGAAAGTATTGTTTTCGTAAACATTTTCGAATTTGAGTTGTTAGTGGAAATATTCGTTTTGGTGCTCCCTGAACCCAAAAAAGTGGTTTTTACGTGATGTCTGTCTGTGTGTGTGTGTGTGTTTGTGTGTGTGTGTGTGTGTCCGTGTGTGTGTGTGTGTGTGTGTGTGTGTCCGTGTGTGTGTGTGTGTGTGTGTGTGTGTGTGTGTCTGTGTGGATGTTTACAGAGCTAGAGCCCTAACCTATGGGCCGATTTTTATGAAATTTGGTATGTAGGTACTAATCTACGATATCTCCAGGCGTTTTTTTCATTTTTTTGGATTTTTGATTTTTAAGGGTAATTATCCCCCCAAAACCGCCAAAAAACATGAAAAATCCAAATTTCTCAAAAACGGCTCTAACGATTTTGATTAAACTTTCGTGGTTTGTAGAACTTTAGGTTTGCAACAAAATGACACCACCCGCATTTCTTGAAAAATTCGGGTTCAGAAATTACAGGACTTAAAACATCCAAAATTCAATTTTTTGGATTTTTTATAAAAAATCATAAATGTTAAAAAAGATTACTATTCACCATTAAAAAGAGCTCAAAAAACTAAATAAATTAGTATTTTAAATTACTATTCTACGATTGCTAGTTACGGAGAAAATTGAAATTTTCATTTAGCGGTAAACACAGTACGTTGTCCAATGTTATTCTTATGGGGAATACAAATATAACTATTTCTTTCTTATTTACTGATCAATTTCATTAAAATTTGATATGCAGGTCAAGTTAGCATTGACCAACAGATGATGTTCGAAATGTGTTGCTATTTAACCCTGGGGGGGCAAAGGGGCATTTCCCCTCTCAAAACCACTGTGTGTAGCAACGGACTCTATAGTGCCTCCCAAAGAGGGATTTGGGTGGATATTTCTGAAAGCAACTATTTTAGACAATTTTCTGTACATTTATCTATACTTCATATTTTATATTTAGTAAATAAGAAATATTTTTGTTATTAAAGTTTGGCTAAAAGGGAGAAAGTATGTGTCAGTTTCCTGATACCGTTTATTAATTGTAGTAATGACCAAAGTGGTAGGCCTAACTTAATTAAGGGTTGGAGGATGGAGTTACCTATTTTATACTCTATTTGTTCAACAGCTACGGTAAACCTGCTAAACCTAACCTAACTAGGGGTTTGAGAATGAAATGTTTTATACTATATTTGTTCAACAGCTATGGAAAACCTGCCGAGCCTAACCTAACTAGGGGTATGGGCAATGACTACATTGTATATGTAGTCATTGGTATGGGGATGAAAATAGTTATTTAGGTTCAGGTGGTTGGTTGAGGTCAATGGCAAATTCTATATAGTCCTTGTTGAGGTTTTTTCTTTATAGTCTATTATACAATTGTACAATTTGTTGTTGTCTAAATTATTATGTATGTTTTATCAGTGGTTATCCTCACTTTCTCTGGAGAATTGACTTAGTAAGTGTTTTATAGTTCTGTTTTATACCAAGAAAAACTATGATAATAATAATAACAACATTTGCTCCAGGTTTTTTCTATTGTATAAGCCAAATAAGCATGTTATAAAGTTTTGAAGACTTTTTGAACCAAAGTGGGAAAAATAAATGGAATTACAGTCAAGTTATCCGTCCAGGAAAATTCACAACCAATATTCAAACGAGCTCGCCCAGTAGCACTTTCCTCAGTCTCGAAGGTTTCTAAGGAAATCGAGAGGTTAGTACAATAGGGAATAATTTCTAAAGTAAATTTTTCCAACGATGCCACACCAGAAGTTCCATAGTTAAAAAAAACGGTTCAATAAGGTTATATGGAGACTTTAAAACCACAGTAAATAAGGTTTTAAATATCGATGATTATCCTATTCCAAATATAGAGCACTTGTTAGCCAAAATTGGGGAAAGTAAATATTATTCAAAAATTGACATTACACAAGCATACAATCATCTGGAAGTTCACCCTGATGTTCGCCATCTCATCACAATCAACACTCAGCACAGGTTTCTGAAGATATCATACGACCTAGAAAGCTTTACTGAACCGTGGAACTTGCAAAGAACTTTAGATGGGGAAGAACCCACCTGAACCTGATTCCTGGTTTTGCCCTTATCTTCTCTTAAAAATGTCCGTAAAATACAGTAAACAATGTGAAACCCTACGAAATATGTGTTTGCTATGTATCGCTTAGTCCACGGGCTATTCTTACCAGTGTCATTGGACAAAGTGATTTTATTAGTTTGTTACTGCAACATTTTATGACAGGTAAAGGTTAAACCGTGTCACATTTCACAGCTAGTAAACAGCTGGCTGTGTCATAGGGGCTATAACCCCTACGAGCCACTAATATCTTGCAATTCAATTACTTTCTACACTTCCATCAGATTTACATTGAAGCTTTGAAGGCCTGTGGGGAAAAACCCTAAAGACGAACGAAAATTGTAAGTAAATTAATATCATCTTTACCTTAACCTCTTTAAATTGCCTCATGACGCACAAAAATCGTTTCATTAGTACTTTAGATCTTGCTCTTGAAAAACCAGGCTTGTGTATTAATATAAAGGATTGTTCTGGGATTTCTAATATTTTAGAGGTATTGAATTTTGGATTGCACAGGAGTGCCAGTCTCTAGTATGAAATGAAATCTCTCTTAAGGTATGGAACACTCTCCTCTCGTAGACTATCCACTAAACCGCAAACTAAATACTAACTTGCTCCATGAAACGTCTGGGGACTTCAGTGATCGCGTCATACAGATTTCGAAAACAAATGTAATTGTAACACGCATACAAGGGATTTATGTGTATCTTTCTACGCCTTAGGCATTTTGTAACGTTTTTGATAGAAAACTGTTCAAAACCCAGGTTTTGTTGAAATTTAAGGTCGACCTGTTCATGGAAAGGTCATCAATTAGTAGCCCAATAGCAAGTGGCAGCGGGTCCCAGTAGTCTTCACACTAGCTCAGTGATATGTTTTAGTCAAAGTAGTGTGACATTTTCAAACTGTTGATCTTAGTAGTATTATTAATAATCTATGTTATGCTTAAATAAACCTGTTATACCGATATGTGAAGCTTTTCCTTTTAAAAGAATATACGCACCGCAAAATAACCGGTTCAACCATTTTAGAGGACGACCGAAAAATATAGTTCCGTATGGAAAGACATCACATTTTCAATCGGTAAGTTTAAAAATTATAACAATGGTTATTTTTATAAATACTGTTTTTCAAATATTGACATGGGTTGGAAATATACAAATTCTATAACATTTTCTTGTATTATCCTTGTAACGTAACCTAACCGTAGTAACATTCTGGTAAAACACAAACAGATATTTAGCGGTTAAAGCCTTGAACCGGATGACGATAACTTCAGAATTGTCTAAACATAACAAAGTTTATTTGGTAACTTAAAACACTGTGGAAGATATTATTATCAGGGAGAGTAATTTGAACTATTTATTTAAGACGTAATACATTCCCGAGGTAGCACTCTGCTATCTCGGCCAGAGCCACCGGTTGGTAATCCTCGACATCTGGCTGCTCCTGACATAGATGACCCTAGGACCTCCTGGGGAGCCCTCCTCACCGTCGAACTCGTCCCTGTCGCACCTCCAGTCCACGAACTTCATGATGGCGTAGTATATGACCACGATGACGGTGAGGGCGGTGACCCCCAGACCTATCCAGCCGTAGGGGCTGTTCAGCAGGGCGATCATAGGCATTTCCAGAGTCTTGTTCACCCTCTGGATCCAAGGGACGACCGAGTGTAGGCGGGTGAAGGTGGCGCCGTAGGAGTCCTGGCACGAGGGGGGCGCCCAGGGCGCCACCGGGGGGTTGAAGATGGCGTGGAGGGCGCCGTCGCAGACCAGAGGGGCGCCCACGTCTCCGCGGCAAGGCATCACGTTCGCGAAGTGCAGACAGACCCATTCCTTCTCCTCGAGTCTGTTGCAGACTTCCATCTCGGACCGGTTGATCCTCATTGACGTGAAGTGTTCCAACTTGATGCTCTTCTCGTCACTCCCGAACCCGCACAGAGTGCAATACTCGAAGTCGTTTATCTTGAACTCCTTCTCCGGGAGTTTCGGAAAGTCGCCGACATTTGAGGTCTCACACAAGATCAGCGCCACGTTAGGACCGTCCTTCATGTCGGGGTAGACGAAGATCCTCTCTGGCTTCAACACCTGCGAGTCTCTGACGTAGACGACCATGAGCTCGGTGTCGATGGCGCCGTGGAACGAGACCTCCAGGCATGAGAGGGTGGTCAGCACCAGGTTGGGGCGGAGCAGCACCCCCACACAGGGGTTGTTGAACCTAAACCCCTTGTCTTCCAGGAGGGTGTAAACGAGGACGACGTACAACAGTTCTATCGCTCCATCGGTCTCCTTAGCTATCCCCCCGGATGACCCCGGACCCGTCCCATTCAATGTTGTTCCGTTCAAACTTGTTAAGTTCATGATGATCCACTTGGTTTTAAATTTTGTTTACAATAACCTTAAAATGTTACAAAGTGTGTTTATAAATAATGCCGTATGATTTGATTCTAAACTTAGATAAACATATGTTAGCTTTTATTTATATTCGTTGGTCGCAGTAAATATAAATAGATTCTGTGCTTCAGTTTACACTTACAATTCGTAGTACTATTTTATTACGATCGTGAGACTACGTTTGTCTCGTTGCTTGTTTCTGACACTCAGTGAATCTGAGATCAAACTGAAACGAAAGAGGTTTTGCATAATATTTTTATTTCCTTTGTAAATAATATTCTTGTATGTTTAAATTCACGTACATTTTCCCAGGAGTATAGCGTAACTAAGTCAAGACCTTAGTGGCTTTGACAGAAAAATAGTTAAGTGGTTTTGCTCATTTACATCAGTAATTAATAGATTTTTCAAATCAGGTTTAAATTTAATTAAACTTAGAAACAACTATTGCTGACGTTTAGGTAATAATTTAAACTCTATTCAAATTGCACTTGTTATACTTTGAAAGGTGAATTTGATATTGAAGCTAATTTGTAAAAGATTGTTTATACGTTTTCTACTCGATAAATGTAATCTGTACATAAAGTTAGTACCACACACTTTTTAGACGATTGTAGGATAATCATCTAGACATCATAAACTTAGATGAAATTACTTAAAATACGAGGCAGGGTGTTTGGTAGACATGTTGTTAACTTTACGATAAATCGATTCTAAATGGTAAAAGTGAACATGATTTTTCAATTTTGACCGTTGTCGTCGGCGAGCGGTGTTTTTCGTTATAAGAGTCTTCTTCATCGGACGTTGCCGGACGTCATGTTAAAGTTTTGGTCCGTAAGACCAATGTTAACTTTATGCGTTTCTTTCTTTCTTCCGTTTAGGTGCCGAATTAAAGGTTTCTTGGTCCCCTAGTAAAATAAATTTTATAATTTAGAATTTATTCACAAATGAATGAGAAATTATACAGTAATATTAAATAATTTATTGTAAAATCAAAATGCCTAAATTGAGAGAATGTAAAATTTTCCTTGAGAACAACGACACAATGATTAATGATGAGAAGTGAGGAGTAACTGAGGAACAAAGTTAACATTGGCCTGATAAAGAAAAACTCCAAGATGGCAACCGTCAACTTCTGGTGATGAAGACTCTCAATTTTTAAACACTCCTGAAATAATTAGTGTGCGGAGCATAGTATAAAACTGAATTCGTCTTCCCTTAAATAATCCGTATAATTTACTGTGAGAAACTCTGGAACGGTCCGTGAGTTACGACTAGAAACACTTGTAAACACCCTAGACTCTAGACAGTCCGAGGCATTCGTGCCGTTGACACTGAAAACGGGTAAAATAACGACCGTATACCCAACAGCACTTATAATTCCGGAAAGATCGCGGTTTTCAAATTCCGAGATATAATCGCTCCCAAAATACTTTTCACTCGGGGCTTTGGGAGCGACATGGAAAAAAGTGTAAAACTGGTCCTCCGCGGGCCGGATGTCAAAATATTTAAATTGGGCTGTCAAGAGAGACCCTACCGGGGGTCGGGATTATCACTAATTACAACCGCCGCCGGGGGACAATCGATATTTCAACATCGATATCTCGATTTCACATCGGATTCTGGCGACGGGAAAGTCGCCACTCTAGTTTCCGTGTGACGAATGGTTTCCAGAAATGAGAAACGGCCGCATTACCGCAGAATGGAGACAAGTCGGACCGTTTGGCGGTAGACAGCTGCTACCGGACACCGGACCACCAGGGGACCCAGTTGATAATTTGTCCCGGAGAATATTCAATTAATCAGGACCCTCTGGAATTAAAACACTCATAATATATATCACCGAAGTGTCCTATTTGTTACCCCAAGGACGTTGCAGTAGCGATGAGTATGCGATTCGAGTATAAGAGTGCTTATCGTCCCACTCAGGTATTCGAGATCGCATTATCGATTACTCTGGACTATCGATTGCTGGCTGTGATCGACATCACCTCTTCTCGCCGCATTTATTTCACGGTCCGGCGACTGCTGGCGAATCTGATCGCAAGGTTGCGGTTGGTGCTGCGTATTTGGTTATTTTATGCGGCCAGTTTAGCATCAGTATTATTGCCATGCGTTTTTTAATATTTTCTTTTTATCACCTTATTTCATAACCGATATTTCATACAATTCAGTCCTTCCTTTTGTTTGTTCGTTGTCTACAATTGAAATATAATAACTGCTAACAATTTGGCAGAAAATATGTAACTTTTCGTGCTCATTATGTAAATATGTCTTAAGTAGCATAATACGTCTTGTTACAATTAACAATATAAAATCAACTACGTCTCTTGTATACTTACACTATTGTATGTAAGCACAGTATAATTATAAATATAATTTGTAGTGTTAGGAGTCGTAGTTTATTTCCTCCTGCTTATTGTGTAGGCATTCAAAAAATATATTAATCATAATAAGTACGATTTAAGAGAAGAACCCGCATCTTTCACTTGGTTCACAAATTAAAGAAGACTTTTTAAAGTGATTGCTAAAGTTAGTCTTGCAAATACTTGTTATGCTAACCTTGTTTCGATATCTTACTACTCGATCTTCACGGGGATGTGTGAAGGCCCAACATTTTTCTTCAGGAAGGGAGACAACCCCAACCGCACTCTTTGCCCTCAGGTCGCGGCGTTTTTGAACCCAAACTAAAAACTGACTTTAGTGTCCTCGCGATAATTCGGACGGACACAAACGCGCCGCCGCTAAAACACCCTTTGTCTTCCAGCAGCTGATTTTTTGTTCATTCCAGCTGTCGGTCTTCCACTATCCTTTTACACCGTGTAATGGGTTTACCATCAGATTTCACCCGGAGATATAAAGAACCCCTAATATCCTCCTCGAGGTTCAGCGTTTCACTTCTTTATGCATTGTGTTCAGTATTTTAGGGCACGCTCCCCCTAACGGCATGTTCGTAGGCGGCGCCAGCGCGCTCCACAGCTACGACCACTTTTTAGGACCCACATTTTTATTTAATTTTCAATCTGATTTAGGTAATTTTTTGACTACTCAAAATAAAGTAAAGAGTGATTTTTCGAGTGCAATTTCGTATAAGTGTTACAGATTACCAGAAAAATTGTCAAACTTAACAAAAATACAGTAATTAAATATTTATTAAATATTATAATTCATTTTCAAAATATCTTCCACAATAATCACCCGCGATAAGAATATCTTTCAATTGACACCAAAATCAAAATGTTATCTCAAGAGATAAGCGAAAAATTGGGGTCTTAACTTAACATTATTCTAATGGGCGATAAAACCAATATGGTCGACAGGGTAGCCGGCTCTATTTGAAAACATCGATGGATTTTTATTTGAAGCCGGTTGCCCAAGCAGTTTTGCTACTTAGCAGCATCTGGTCGCCCGATAAGGAACACTGAATCGTTGAAAGTTTTGATGTAACCGGTCTTTTACACAAAATCTTTTCCTCGAATTTAAGGTAACAAACGTTACCACATAATGCCGATAGTGTAAATCCAATTTAAAATGGTAAATATTCATTGCGTATTACCATTGATTAGTATTGCTGCGCATGAAAAATCCAAATATGATTTACCATTTTGTTGCATCTTCAACCTTATCAATAAAATTAAACTTTCAGGAACATTCAAATGCATAGTCCTACATTTTATTAAAACTGACTGACTATATGTTCTCTACTTCATTGTTTATTTATGCAACGTTCACCCGAAATAAAGCCAACCCTCAATGGTCATTCTCGCTAAACACATAAAGTGGTCCAAATCCCACCTTGAATCTTTTGTAAACTTTAATTTTTCTTCCGCAATCCCAGTCCCAGTGTTGGAACACCGGAAGGGACGGACCCGAGGGCGGAGAGCGGACGACATTTGAGCTAACATTTGCCGCCATTTACTTTTCCTCTTTCTCGCCGATTGACCCACATATTTTGACCCTTCACGTAACACCGAGCCCATCACGTGTCCAAGGTACAGAGTGTTGCGGAATCCCTTCGAGAGAGGGTGAAAACCGCTTTAGGCATAACCTTAATGGGTTTATTTATGTGAACAAAACTCACTGTGATAAAGATTTAAATATTTAAGACAAAAAGCGTGAGTCTGAGTTTTAAATCATCTTTGTTTCTCGTCACTTTTTCAAAAAATCATTGTTGATTGATTTACTATCAGCTGTATGTAAATACAGTAGTTTTCTGTGAAATTGTTGTTTTGTTTATTTTAGTGGTTTGTTTACCTTTGTACGTGAATGAAATGCCACGTTTACGGAGAGGAGGTGCAAATCTTGGACGACGCACCGTAAATGCATCCCGGTACCATCGACAGGAGACTGCACATGAAACTGATGAGGAGTATGCTGAGAAGTTTAGGCATAATTTGGAAGCCCTCGCGTATCAAAAATGCAGAGTCTGCAGACGCTTGGTTCTTTGGCTTGAAAATGCTCCAGATGTCCGTATGTTCGACTCTGCGTCAATCGATGATTTAGCAGCTTAAGGGAAAAATCGATTCGTCGATACATTTCTGAAAATTATTGATTAAATACATACTCGCTCCGCTCAATATTGCAAGCAGACAACTGCATTGTATACCTAGTATTTTTTTTACTCTACTTTGTGTAATTGGTACTTTGACAGTTCACTGGTTAATTTATTCACAACTGTTATGATTATTTTGTTTTGATTTGAAACTCTATAAAGCAATGTTACAAGATGCAGTTAATTTTAAAATGAGTCTTGCAATAACTGGTTAATATTTTTACCATTAGTGGGTTTAGGTCCAAAACCCCTAATTCCAAAGTTTTAATAATATTTTTCCGCTGGATTCCGGGATAAATTTTGCAAACAAACGAAGGTACACATTGCTCGTACAAGAGTATAGGATATAGCTAACTTTGCAAGTAAGGGGACCTCCTTGTTATGGCTGGAAGGCGAATCCGTTCATTTTAAAAGAAATATAATACGATATTTGATCTATTTTTCTAGAAATGTGGTTTTTGTTTACAGAAATAAATCCATACATTCGTGCTCCGATACGAAATTTTAGTTTGATCATCGAAATTAAAACATCAGATTAATAATTATTATATAGGTGCGGATCTACCTAGATATTATAACAAATACAAATTAATTGTACAACTTTTGACTCGGTACGCTATTACAAAGTGTCCAAGTTTTATCATAATCTTTTTCGAGTGCATGTAATTGAACGATAAATCGTGGAATTAATTTGCGTAGCTAACACGCGTGTGACGGCAGAGCAAAGAGAACAAAACTAGAATTTCCTTGTAATTACAACAAGCCCGGCGGCGGGATAGTTCTAATTACGGCGGCCGCAATGATGCGGTTATTTATACTAATTTTAAACATTGTTTCCAACCTTGACCTCTACAGTTAATATAAAATGTGTCTTCATTGGCCGCACTCGCAGCGCATCCATTAGGCCGGTTCGAATTAACATTCATGAACCAATTTTCCGGAGATTGGAAACGGTTTGTGACTGGTCGAAGAGAGCTCCTCGGACGCAGAGGTGGAGTGATATGAAACCGATTATCGATTGCATCTGGAGATTTATGCGTTCAGTAACATCCTTATTAAATTGGCCGGCAATTGATTATATTCGCCATCGAGTTTGGTTTCACGCCCTGAGGTCGTTCAGTAAAGTTTCACGCCCTGAGGTCGTTCAGTAAAGTTTCACGCCCTGAGGTCGTTCAGTAAAGTTTCACGCCCTGAGGTCGTTCAGTAAAGTTTCACGCCCTGAGGTCGTTCAGTAAAGTTTCACGCCCTGAGGTCGTTCAGTAAAGTTTCACGCCCTGAGGTCGTTCAGTAAAGTTTCAAGAGCATTCTATAATGTTCTACTTAACCACGTGATTTCAAACTTGGATACGTATTTTCTGAATTGTATTCGCCTCTTGTTTACGATTATACTGATTGGTGTGGTAATACCTATTTGGAATGACACATGCAGATGTGCCACCTGCATACCAGATAATAGATGGAAATACCCCCGTCGCAGCAAACCTGCATACTCAGCGAATTTCCAATGAATATATAACATAACACATTATAACACTTAACAGGATTCATAAGAAATGTATTCACAAACAAGCGATATTTAAAATATTAATTATTCTCCATAAGAATAACACTGGGGATGAGTACGCAGGTTTGCTGCAACAAGGCACACAAAATAATGGGTTTTTATGCAAATATCAATAGAACTCATCTTAGTGAAGTCACATACCAAGTTTCATCCATATACATTCATAAATAAGCGATATATAACATTTTAAGTATTTTCCATAAGAATAACATGGGGACCGAGTACCTAGGTTTGCTGCTACAAGAGCCATAGGCGAAAAATTGTTTTTTTTGTGCAAACAACAATAAACCATAACCAGATCAAGCCATATACCAAATTTTGCCAGTTTATGTTCATAAATAAGCGAGATATACAATTTTCCTTTTTCTCCATAAGAATAACATTAGACAACGTACTGTGTTTAGCACTTTCAATATCTCGGTAACCAATTGACGTAGAGCAATGATCAAAATACCAAATTGTTTGTTTTTTTAAGCTGAATTCAATGGTATAAATTAAAATTTGATTTAAATTAAAATTAAATGTGAAAACCCCAAAAACCTCATTTTTGGGGTACAAAACCCCCCAAAAACCCCCCTTCGGATGGTGTGATTCATCTGGTTTTCGAACTCGTTCAAATAAATGGTACTTTGCACATTTGTACCAAATTTCATTAAGATCGGACCTTTTTTACGAGAGTTATCGTGCTTACGGACACATATATATATATATATATATATAAATATATATATATATAAATATACATATATATATATATATATACACATATATAAAAATTTGAACGAATGGTGTTTTTGGCATCTGGGGACCTCAAAATGAAAAGTTATCATGGTCTCGGGCTTAAGTCTTACCATGAGACCTACGGTAATAGCTTCTTCCCTATAGGGGAAATTCGCTAAAACACATTGATGTGATAACGAATGATCAACCTACCTACACTTCACCTTTTGACGAACAACCAAATCAGATTGATATCCTACTCAGTCTCAAGAAGTTTTCTTTCGTTTAGAAATGCATCGCTGCAAGTTGTACTCAAATCAAAACCCCTACTGCCTTTGACTTGTTGAAACATCCGGCCTCGTCTCATGCTAAGACTCTAGAATTTTTCTATATGTAATTCGGTATAATATTCTGCCAAGGGAAGGGGAAGGAGAGAAGGCCGAGAAGAGGGCCAAAATTAACTCGTTCGCGATACAATCACAGCCACAATGGCG
The DNA here is from genome assembly GCA_963675035.1 of Allygus modestus. Taxonomy (NCBI): domain Eukaryota; kingdom Metazoa; phylum Arthropoda; class Insecta; order Hemiptera; family Cicadellidae; genus Allygus; species Allygus modestus. Next base: position 14,789,983 of record OY776115.1, read on the forward strand.
ATCCGGTGGCCGGGGGGCACCACGCACTCCGAGGGGGTCCGTCCCTCGGGGGATGATCGGGGGCGGGGGGGCGACCCGCAGTAGCCGCATCACCGCCGCCCGCGCCGCCGCTCGTGTTTAACATACAATGCAGCCAGGTTACCGCCGGTAATAATAATTTTGGTTTTTCCCCGCCAACAATGCAGGTGCCCCGGGGCCCGCGGACAATGGCGGGAGGGCCGTCGATGATGGGGAGTGATTGCTGCCCTCCGAGGTCGCCCCGGGAGCCCGGGGTCGAGCAAAGGTCGAGACGTGACTGAGCCAGTGGGGCGGAGCCCGGCACACGTGCGGCGAGTGGCGAGCCGGTGGTGCCGGTGTTCCGTTGTTCGACGCCGATTGCCGATCTGTCTAGTCTTCCAGTGTAGAGTAATTGTGAGGCAGTCGACACACACTGGTGTGGTCTTATCTGTCTTGTGAGTGTTAAACAAACTTGGCAGAGGGTTTATGACCGGGTTTTCCAATTCTTTGATTTGATGGTATGATGTTGCGTTTTCACCGACGTTTGTAATTCCTGGACGAAGTTCTGTATGTTAGGAAGTGTATTAGTAGTGGGTCGACGGTATTTCTTTCTTACTCATTTATTTACGCAGAAGTGACTAAAATATATACTGATTTTTAATATTTTTATCTACCATCTTCCTCCCTCAATCCAGTAGAGGACATCTTTCAAGAAAAGAAGTTTCTGAAATACTGTATGTATCTACCATAGCAATAGCACCTATTTAGTGGCGATCTCAAAAAACTGTAGAATTGTTTAATGTACATATAAAACTCGAGGCTTACATTTACAATTGCATAACTGAGGGAATGAATTATTAGACGCCGACGAAACTAGGGCGTGTGTTATGTCAAAGTACCTGGGGGGCCGAGCTTTGCTCGGGGGAAGGCCAGTCAGTTTGTTTAGATGACTTGGAGTAATATTTCACCACTTTCCCCTACTGATAATCAGATTTGTATAACTCATTTGCCTCTTTTTTACATTTTTAAGGTCACTCCAGTATTTATAGCTCAATGTCCCTTTGATTCATTTTACTACTCTATTTATGTAATCTTCATTCAAATCTTTTAATCTCTGTTCTCAGGAAACCACATGGTATAATCATGTACAACATGAGTATTGCAGTTTCCTGGTTGATTATGAACAGCTGTTAAAATTCTTTTGATTTGATTCGAAGCTCCATAAGCCCAATGTTAATTTTTTTAACTTTTCATTTTAGTTTTTTTTTACATTATTTGATTTTTCCTGGGGATAAGGCCTGTCTAGAACTTATTTGTATCCCAGAAATTAATTATTTCGAACATATAAAGGAAATCGTTGGAGCCGTTTTTGAGATCCGTGTCGCAATTAAGCAAGCAAGTAAACCTTACTCATATTAGAGTATAGGATATGAGTGAATGATGCATAACATTGGATTGTTTAACAACACTACAAAAGGTTAAGAGCTTAGACGTAACACTAACGTAATCTTATTTATTTATTCTCTTTAAACATTCAAGATTGTCTGCAAAACACACCAAATGCATTCGATAAAACGTTCCCAGCTCGATGATGCCGTAGTTGTCGAGTCGTGAGGAACACTAGGGGTCAGGAGGTGTCCCGTACGTATCGTGTAGGTAGGCGAGCGGTCAAGATCCATGGTTAAACACACCGCCCGCGGCAGCTCGGTCTCTTCTAGTGTTATGCGTCAACACCGCACCCACACCACTCTTGCTGGCATCTCATCTTCGCGCCGCGTGGCCGCCAAGTGTGTTCACACCTGACCAGTTATCTGTTGGATTGTTCCGAGTACACAAAACCAACACATAACAGCCATTTGTTCGTATTCCGGTTTCCTTAGGATCAAGAATAACCCACTAACATCTTAACTGTATCCTGAGGTATTTGAACTAATTTGACTTCTGATTAGGCCTAGTCTTCTGATTTTTCATGTTTGGGACCGCTTCAGTTCGGTGACTCAGGCTGATCTCTAAAAGACAACCGTGGTTGGATCTTACTAATTTTTAAACACGACTGTAAAAAACGGATTATATAAAGTTATGTGAATTACTTGTGAACCTGACGATACCTGACGATGGAGATTTTGACAACAAGTCATCCGTTATCGAGTTGTAACAGCTGAAGTCGATCTTTCATGAGAAACGGTCAGCAGACTGCAAACATTGTACTTATTAAATAAATAAAAGAATTGTATAAAGTAAACAACTAAGTAAGTGAGGGGGAAAATACCGCTGATCTCTTAAAAAAAGTACTAACAAATATCTTTGGAGGGTGTCACGAACTGCAATTCAATGAGGACTGCTTTTCTTGCACGCCTTTGAATAGTCACTATAATTACTTTAACCATGCATTACAAGGAAATACAGTATTTTGGTAGTGTATTTCGTTAAAGATATGCTGTACTAAGTTTTCTTCATCACACTCCCTCATCACTTCTCATATGTGGAGAAGGATCTATCCACACTTTGGAGCTAGAGCCTGTGGTAGCCTGTGCCCCTATCGGCTACCGAGCTGGTTCTTTGACCTCAGTCCAGTTCTGGTGACCTCCCGCTGGGCGACCTTTGACCTCCACAACTGGTGCAGCTCGGCTGCGACTGGAACTCTTCATCACTCGGCCCGATTTATAGAATGGCCTCTCTGTCGGTTGGTCGCCTTCCGTGGACGCGAGCTATAGATTCGCCGAGAGGATTACTTAGGTACTCGGTGCTTTATTCACACTTGAATTCCATGACTCTTGAAACTTATACTTCCATCGTGCTTCGGAAGAGTCTTCGTCACCGGAAGTTGCCAGACGCCATCTCATAGATTTGTTCCATAAGGTAATACTAATGTTACCCTTATCCACCGTAATTCCTCGCCTTATCGTCAAATACAATCCATTTTGGTGTCAAATTAAATGTTTCGTCGTCCTCTAGTGAAAGAAGATTTCGAATTGTTTTACAAATTAATGAGAAACTGAACAGTAATACAATTGAAAATTAAACAGTTTATAATAAAATCATAATGCCCAAATTAAGGAAATAGAAAATTGTAATTCTCTCGAGAACCGATCGAGAGACACCTGCTGCGGTCAACACCTTTTTTTGACACCTAAACGGATGTTTTGAGACTATCGGGTGGGGAATAACGGAGGCACAAAGTTAACAATGGTGTTATGGAACGAAACTCCAAGGTGGCGTCCATCCACTTCCGATGATGAAGACGGTTCCGGCTACATAAGTAGTCAACAGGGCATGTTAAAGGCACTTATGGAACCTGAAAACTCTAATATCATACCTTGGCCAGAAGGTTACACGAACTTTACCTTACCTGACTTTTCTCGGTTTCTTCAACTCTTTTGTGAGCTAGCTGCGTTCAGATGTGAATCTTATGGACTCGAATAATTCACAATCAGAAACTATAATCAACTGATCTGCTGAATGAAAAGGTCCATATTATCATTAGAAGTTTCAAGGTATATAGGAAGGAGCCTTATTGGAAATCCAAAATGGAAAAAGACCTTGTGGGCTTTAGGTACATTTTGATTTAGCTATCTACCTGCCAAAAGTCTGTCTTATCAGCCCAGTAACTTGTGGTTGATTGAGCAATAATCTAACACACATCATGTTTTTTGGAGTATAGTAGTATTCTGATGATCTCACTACTCTGACATTATTCAGCTTGGTATTCGCATCTTTTACTCTTCAGTTTTAGCTGCGATGACAATCCAGAATGTGTCCAAAACAAATAATCGTTACCAATCATCAATTACCTGCACACCTCTCAGGTCTTCTAGTCTACAAGAGTTGACCTCATCATGCCCAACCTCTAGTAGGGGTCTAGTAACCTCTTTGCATAACCAGGCCTGCCCGGGACAGAGACGGAGGGCTCCCGGCATTAATTAAATGTTAATTACAGATGATCGGCCGCGGCTGCCGGGTCGGCGTGGGCCCGGGCGGAGATGGTAATCGGCACCCCGGGCAATGGGAGTGGCACCGGGCATTCTTCCTACTCTACCGCACGAGACAAAGTACCCTGATTTCGCCCGGGCACTCGCCGTTTACGTGGACGATGCAGGCGTTTTCTTACTCGTTGAAGAGATTTAATTCGCTATTGTTGTGTGGCTTCTTGGTCCAGAGATTGTTTTGGATCTGAGGATTTTACGTCAGTGATATTTGGAAAGTGATTCTTTAATTCTACCCCGTCTTTCGTACTATTTTAATTACGCTATCCTAATCACGCAAGCCCGTCTATCCTCAACGACTTATCCAAAATCGTTGATTTAGGTTCATTTGAAAGGGCAAAGAAATCCCTAGTGAATTCAAGTAGCAGAATTTTGGTATCATAAATAATTCACCCATAAAATAATCTTAAATGTGAAATATTATGGTGTATTATTATTTTGTTATAATGATAATTATTTGTGATCGATATTTTTCTCACTGAAATCGCTAGGTATTTTTTCACGCCATAACTCAATCATATAGGATAATCCGTTGAGGAGGGTCGTGCTTTTAAAGTTAACCTTATGGGGGAAGCAGTTAAACTCCAAATGTTTCTTGACTGGAGCCCACTCGTAAAGTATTCAATTTTCTATATTCGGTCTTTATATTATAATAAAACAAATGTTATATTTCTTGGGTAATTGTCTGAATGTTTTGCGCTCGAGTCCGTTCCAACCCCCAACAACCGCTCAAACCCAACACTTGCACAGCGCGATGCCCAGTAGCCCAGCCCACCCGGCGATGAAGCCACGAGATGTACGACACACGGGGACGAGTACCCCATTTGTACCGCATAACAAGCCTAATCGCCCGTAATAGAATGCCGAGCAGAGACAAACACTCGCGTGGCTGTGGCGGAACGGCCGTTTAATTGAATGTGGCCGCGCGGGGATCATTTCGATGCTAATTCAGCGGTGGGCGAGGCGCATTATCCAAAACGGACTCCCCGCCGCGCGACGTCTTCATCGGACTATAAATATCGGCTGACGACTTGCCATTGTGGCGCGATAGTTTGATTCACAAGCTGTTTCGCCGGTTTTGGTGACATGTTATTTGTGGGGACGTGTTTATTCTCAAGTAACTTGTCGTTTTATCCCAGTACTTAAGGTTTCGCAAAGAATGACTATTTGTTTATCAATAATTAGATCGACCCTGGTTTGTGGCAGTATACTTAGCTGTTTTATGGGACATGTCATAACCTTTTTATCTTTAAGAGTCCTCATCACCGGAAGTGGCCGGACGCCATCTTGGTGTTTTGTTCCATAAGGCTAATGTTAATTTTGTGCCTCCGTTACTCCTCACCCGATCGTCACAAACGATTCATTTTGGTGTCAAATTAAAGGTTTCGTCGTCCTCTAGGGAAATACAATAGTCGAATTTGGATTTTCTTACAAATTAATGAGAACATGTACAGTGTTTCAGTTCAAAATTGAACTATTTATTATGAAACTATGATACCCAAATTAAGAAATTCGACATTGTATTTCCCTAGAGGACGACGAAACCTTTAAATTGACACCAAAATTAATTGTATGTGACGATCAGGTGAGGAGTAATGGTGGCACAAAGTTAACATTGGCCTTATGGAACAAAACTCTAACATGGCGTCCAGCAACTTCCGGTGATGAAGACTCTTAACACGACTTTCCAGTAATTGACATATTCCTTGGTCTTTCTTACATTGACATTTTAAGTCTCAAAATACGTTTTGACTACAATATTTCTATCTAAAACTGATGTTTATCCAAAATCGTGTAATTTAAAGAAAACATGCTCGAAACGCCATTTTATTTTATTCATGAGCTAAACCACTCATTGGAATACAAGAGTTGATTTCACTGTTTATGTGTATTCAAAATATCTCGTATGCGGTTTTTGATACAGTCAGTCCCAAAGTTCGGTTAATCATCAGTACAGGCTTCCTTCAGCTCTTCATATTTTCTTCTGTATTAACAATACCCTTTGATTTGTTAATTTTTTTTGTTAATACCCTAAATTGACAAATTTTCTTCTATAAAACGTACATTGAAGTTTTTAAGGCCTGAGGGGCGGAACCCTAAATGCAAATTTTATTCAAATCTGTAGGATATTCACACTAGACACATTAATCACTAACATCGGTGCAGTAGATCCTTAATTCTTGCTCTCAAAACACAGTTTGTGTTACAGTTATGATTGGATTTGTTTAATTTATATTGCTAGATTACATATTGGTTTTGTTTAATTTAAATTACTAGTTTATATATATTTTAAATCACCAGTCTATGATGCCTTTTTGCGTATTCTGTGAAATAACGTGCTTCAGTATTTACAAAAATGTTAACCTAACTTGTGTGGATGTGTCCAAGGATCATTCTGCCCAAACAGTAATATTACTAATCATTGTGTCCAAAAAGAGTAATATCTTCCGTGTATTCTGTCCAAAACAAAATAATTATTATAAAATATGCTTTTCAACGTGTCCAAAAGTAATGTTAAAACAGAAAACATAGTTGATAATTATAATTTTGACAGAATATAAATTTAATATAAATATTTTGGATGGAATGCACAGGTATTATTAAAAAATATAAAATACAACATCTGTGCATTCTGTCCAAGTTCATTCGGTCCAAATTATATTAACTAGGTTTTCTGTTTTGACTTTACTTTTGGACACAATGACCAACCTTCTCTTTTGGACTGAATTCTTGGAGGAATTATTCGTTTTGGACACAATGATACACCACCTTTATATTGAAGTTCGTAACACCATCAATAAGTAGTTTGGAGAAATCTATATTTTATTTTTATTTCAGTTATAAATACAAATTTTTTAAAATGTAAATTTTACTACGCAAAATTAATAAATTCATATAATACTATAGTCTGGCCGTTCAGAGGTGGCGTGTATAGGACGCATATTAATAGTTTGCTATTACTGTACGAATTTGTATAATGTTTTGGTACGATTGTTATGGATATGCAGATGAAATTCCAAGAAAAATGAGTCCAAACTCGACCTATTACTGCAGCGGAAGGATAACTGAGAATAATGAGACGTTAAATGTTATGTTTGACTTGGACGAGGACACCACGACCGCAGAGTGTCGTCTACCACGCGGCCTAGCGAGCGGAGAGAGAGTCGCCGCACTGGAGGGGCGGTGGAGGGGGTCGTGGAGGGAAGGGTGGGGCAAGGCCGGTCAGGTGACCCCGGGTCACGTGGTCGCATTCCGGCAGCGATCAGGTGGAAAACCAGAGCAGTCCGTGTACTAGCCGTCCCGCAAGCATCGGCCGCGCCGCTACTCCCAGTTCCGCAAACATTGGTTGGGAATTATCTCAAACAATAATCGTTATTTCTGTTTATTACCCGCCCGGTTTGCGTAACTAAATGTTCTGCGCGGAACCTGCTCCCGATCAGATTCGGCAGTCGGTGTTATTGTTCGAGTTGTTTATCAGTATTGAGTTTTATTTCGGTGCTACTTTCTTTCGCGATTTGTAAACTCGTGTTTGATTCCGAGCACGTTATCGCCTGTTGTAATTGCAACATGTGTTGCGCGAGTTATTAACTTCAGTCCGATCTGGAAGGACATTAGTTAAATCTGTTGCTACATTTGAAACTTGTTTGTATGCTGAGTTTAATTACTTGCGACCTATTAGTGGTTATTTTAGGTATGATATGATATGATTTCTAATTATCAATAGCCGTGAATTTTATTTGGTTTGCATTTATAAATGTTAAATCTATGATACATAGGTGGTGGAAGAGGTACTTCATCCGAACTGTACCTCTTTATTGCCGATGTTATGATTTTGCAGGCTTTTACACATCATTTAGGAGGGTGGTCATAATGCCTTGATCCCTCCCCGCGCTACTTTAGGGATGTAGGAGAATAGCTACTCCCTTTATATCCTCTCTTGTCGGACAGGGTAATTAAGATCAAAAATTAAATAAATATAAAAAATTGCAACCTGAAATATGTTGCTGGAAGATTTTACCTGAGATCTCCTGATTCAAATACCAAGTTGTCTGAGCTTTTGCTGAAATATTGGATTTCCTTTGATTTTAAATAGAAATATATGTTATTTTATTATAACTCGTCTAAAAATAATGATCCCAATTCGGCCAGACAAACTGATTTTGATCTGAAAATGTACTAATTCCCCATCAAATAGGCATTGATAGACAATTTACTGTATATCGACAGATTTTCTTTGCTTTGATTCAGAATCACTCAAGACAACTTGAGTCAAAATACTAAATTGATAGTTTTTAAGCTCTACATAATGAAGGCAGTTATTTTGGAAAATGTATTAAAATATTTGTTAAACAAATTAGAAACAGCAATCTTTTTGAAAACCTCGAACAAAAGTACAACCAGGATTGTAAATTGTGTGTTAAGGATTTATCAGGCCCAACATATAGTAGGTTTACACGTTTTCAGCATTTTAGCAAAATCGGATGAAAGGTTATCTTTTTATGGCACAGAACGTCCAAAAATCATTCAAAGTTCTTATTTTTTCAATATTACGGCGAAAGCTCACGTGATCCGAAGCATAAATATGATGTTTCTTAGTTGTATATAGTGTCCCTAGTTGACATCTGGATCTGGTAATTTTTATGTAATTCAATTTAGATGATATTCGCTTCTATGGTAAATAGTTTTTATGAGTTTATTCGTTCATGTAGATCAAACCAATTTCCTTGGAACGTCCTGGATTTTCCCAATATCGTGTTCCGTTAGACCTTTTACTTCCTATTTTTCCCACCCTCAAACTCTGACATGATATCTAACCAGCACCCTCTTGTTCCAGAACTTCCGGGAGCAGCGGATAGACGGGTCGGCCCTCCCCTTGCTGACCGAGGAGCATCTGACGTCAGCCCTGGGGATGAAGCTGGGCCCCGCGCTGAAGCTACGTGCCGTCCTGAGTCGCCGTCTGGGTCACTGTGTGGTGTGTATGCACTGTGTACACTGTCACGGCGCCCCCGCAGCCTCCCCCTCCCCCGTACCCCCCACCACACACACTCCGGCCCCGCCCCCTACCCCCTCCACCGGCCGTCCAAGCAGCACCGGCAACTAGTCCAGAACCCACAATTACATACTACTACTTGCCTTCGACGGGGTGTTATCTTAGGTTCCCGTTATAACTAATGTTCATTACTGTTCTGTTCACTTAATCGATGACTTCGAGGATTTATTACTGCTACTGTAAGCAGTATTTTTTGGGTAATTGATGTATTATTATTAAAATGTATTACATTGTAAACCGATAGAAGGTCTTTTATAATTTATAAATATGAGAGAAATATCACTGTTGTAATCAAGTAAAATATATTTTAAACAAACATATTTGTAATTTTGTCTACATTTTGTTAGGGACAGTTGTATTAACAATATGTCATACTAGTCCACAATTCAAAAAATCAACGCACTGAAAAAAGATTTACAGAAAATTCTATAGGAAGTGAATGTCATAATAAATATTAAATATTTTATTTTATAACTGAATTATCATACGTGTATTACTAACTTCAATTTATTTCTTAAGTTCACTATTTCTATTTTGTTCTATTAGTGTTTCTGTTTTTTTCTATTATCAGTTCTATGCTCTACCTTTTTAACACTCCTAGTCTCATTTGTATTCTGTTCTCCTCTAATTCGCCCCTCGAAGGCAGTCTCTCATTTACCTTTTGTGATCAACGAGGTTTAGTACAGCGTCATAACCAAATTTGTACATAAGATGTAATTATTTTTATAACTGTAATTTAGTATCAAAGTGATCAATACGATGTACAGGACGAGTTGCTTATCCCTGTCTTCCATGTGCAATAAAGATGTGTTTAATTCAGGGTGATTAACATGTACATAAGTGTATAACTATTGTGATAATTTCGAACAATTAGTGTATCATATTTTGTATATATAGTAAGTATATAATTATTATTTTTAACTAAACTGGTTCTACTAGCACAATTCTGTATGAAAATTTTAAGGGCTGATACAAACAACCCAGTGTTTAATTAAACGTGTTATCTTCGAAACTAAATTGAACAAAGTAAACCCCTTGTAATCAATCCTCCACTCAATAAGCCACCTTATGGTGTTTGTTTTCCATATTGTGTTAAATACTCTACTCTTCATATGGATGGTCTAATACTTCTATAGTTTGTTGAAATAATTATATTAATTTAAAGAATTTAATTAAAATTAATTTAAAATCAATTATTTTAAAGAATTAACACGCTTTAAGTGATAAATAATTGAAAATATAGGTTTATGGTTTAAAACTCTCCATACTCAAATTTACTCATGATCTATTTACCTTTTTATTCTAGCTGTTAAAAAAACGCTTAAGTATAATTTTGATCAACTCTAACCCTCCAGTCAACTTTTATGCTATGGCCCTTCCATTAATGAAAGATGTTTATTAAAAAAGGGATTAAAAGCGTGTGTACTTAATTCAGTGATGTTTTAACTTAATTATTATTACTGTACAGTATTGCCATTTTTTATTCACTATACTTTTAACAATGTTTGAACTGTAGGATATATTATTTAAAAAACTCCTTTTTTATTATAAAAAAAACACACACAAGAAATAATTAATTTTTTTCTGGGTTTTACCTCAAGCAAATCCTTCAAATTTCACGCTCAGCCTTTAAAACCTTTAACAAATATTTTAGAGATAAATTTGTTGCGATATTTTCCAAAATTTAGTATTCAGCTCTTTTTAATTTTGAATGTTAAAACAATTTTTTGAAATTTTAACATTTTATAGCCCCATTAATGTTTTTATTGTAATTTCTAATGAATTTTATATTTTTGTAATACAAAATACACCCATTTTAAACCACTGATCAAGCTGTAATGTGTTCAAAATGTTGTGTCGTTATAATTGTTAATAGATTTTTATAAATATAGATATGTTAATGTACAGTTTTCTCTAAGATTAAACTCTAAGGATATACTTAAGATTAGGTCAGGCTTGGCTGTGAGTACGGTGATGTTTAGTGCCTTTACAGTTTTCTGTAGGTAAAAACTTTGTAATTTGTAAAAATATTTGAAATATTAAAAGATTTTAAAGCATTTCATTGCTATATACTGGATAATGTGTACTATATTGTGTAAAAATTGGTTCTTTAAAACAACTTAGAAAATGGTCCGCATATTTTTACATTATGGGTACTTACAAAGCTTGGTTTGGAAACCTGTTATAATGTCAGCAATATTTGTCACTACTGCATTTTAACAATCGACTTCAGACTTGTACAAATTGTATTTTATAGAACGAAGAATTGTTTACATTTTTCTATAAAAATGTAAGATTCCTGCAGCGATAAGATCTCGAATGTAGATTTTAATGTATATACGAACAAGTGTTTAATACCTTAGGTATATATTGGACTAGCTTACTGTCTATTTCTATGTCGTTTGTAAAGCAATCTTTGTCCAGTATTGTTATTTATAAATGAAAGTCTATTTTAAGATGTTTGTACTTAAGAATATATTTTTAGACTCGACATTTGCGGAGTAGGATTTGTAAATTAAAATAGTATTTATGTAAACATTGTGTTATTACTCCACCCGTTCCTGCCAGTTATTTGAGAAAAAAAGTTATTTGTATCCGTCTAAGTTACTGATAGAATCTTGATTCTTTGCTCGACGATTTTGGATCTCTGGAAATTTATTTTGAGTACATAACATAAGGTTTTTATTATGTTTTACCCTCTGGATGTGCTTTTTGGGGGTTTTGGAAAAAATCCATTTGAAAATCTCTACCCCATGGGCTCTCAAAATTCCAATATCCTCTTGAAAGAATAGCGACCAATTGGATCGAATACTTAACAGGTGTTGATCCATTAATGACACAGCACAACATCAGTATTAATCCTATCCTATCCTATACACTAATGAGTAATATTTGCTTGCAATGATCTAAAATACGGCTTCAATGATTTCCTTCGGATGTTGGAAATAATTAATTCCTGGGATAGAAATAAGTTCTAGACAGCTCTCATTTTCAGGAAAATCAATTAATGCATTAGACTTCAAACACCAAAACAGTGACAGTCCTTGAAATTGTTATTAATTCAGAACAATTTTCTGAAATAGAAGGAATAAATTACTTTAAAAATATATAAATATGTTCTTTACTGCTCTAATAGAGCAATGACTGTTCGTTTGTTTGCAAAATCTTCCTTGGAATCCATCGGAACGATTTTGTTAAAACTTTGGAATTAGAGGCTTCTGAACCTAGAAAATCGATTGGTAAAAACCTCAACCCTGGGAAAATCATATTTGATTCAAAATCTCATTTGAAAATTGGAAATAAACATTGGGTTTATGGAGTTTAAAAACAAAAGAATCATAACACCTGCTGTTTATAATCCATCAGTGAACTATCAAATACTCTTGTAGTTTTAATGTTAACACGTGGTTTCCTGAGAGCAATGACTAAAACCCATTGATTGAAGATTTATAGAGAAGAGAAAGTGGTCTAATCAAAATGTGTCAAAGGGACATTGAGCTATAATAACGACTGCAGTGATTTAAACATGCAGGAAAGAGGCAAATGAGCTAATCAAAAACTACTCCAAGTATCTAAAGAAACTGTCTGACCTTCATCGAGCAAAGCTCGATCTCTCAAGTACTGCAAATAAAATAACCACTGGAATGACCACGCAATATAAATTAATAGGTCCTCTTTGACTGGATAATCCCAGGAAATATATGCCCGAATTCGAGCAGTTGGATCCACTTTGCTACAAAATACGGTATTACACTTTTGAGTTATGTTTTTTAATGATGTGCAATTAATTATATATTGCTTTTATTGGTCTACTCTCGCCTTAGTTTAATCCTGGGGGACTTATACAACATGATAGTAAAAACACGGAACACAAATAAAAAACAAATAGCGTCAGGAATCACTCCAACGTTTCGCGGGACCGGGGAAAACGTCCCGCTCCATCAAGGAGCCGACTTTAGTGTCTCAAACCTCACGTCGGACCACACTACAAAGCGTAAAAGTAATACAAAGCGTATAGTATAGAGTACAAATTGAGCATGAAACATGCTCAAGAAGTCTTTGATGTTTCAAGAAATAGTAACGTTTTGTATGACATCAGGAACATTAACCATGACATCCAACGTAAGCTCAAGCTAAGGTCAATCTCAGAACCATTAGAACAAGGCACCCACCGCCTTTGCTCTGCATTTCGGATTCTTGCTGTCAGCCTTTAAGATGGGGCTCCATTCGCAGGCTCTACCTGTTTCCTCAATAAGAATCAAGAATACTTTATTGACACACGACTATATAAATACAGCATTGACAATCGTCATAAATACAAACTTAAATAGCTAAAATAACAGACTGCTAAAACATCATAAAACATTTCCAACTAAACATCCCTTCTTTCAGATATATAATCTTTAACACTGTAGTACTCTTTTACAATCAAGTATTTTTTTAGTCTATACCTATATAAATGATCAAACATCCGCCTTGGTTTTCAGGTCTTGGGGAGTACATTAAAAAGCTTAATGGCAGAATAGTAAGTTTGGTTTTGAAAGGAAGTTGTGTTGTGTCGGGGAATATAGATTAGGTTAGCGTTGCGGAAATTATATCTATTGGCAATGCGTTGAGGAAAAATATGTTTGTTTTTAACCAGAAATGAAAGGCAATCCAAAATTTAAATCGATGTAAATGTTAGCAAGTTGTTTGCCGAAAACACACCTCTGCATGCTGCATATTGATCCATACTATAAATCAGTCTTATGGTTTTTTTCTGCAGTGAAAATATTTTCTTAGTTTTAGAAGACTCTGGTCCCCATATCGCGACCCCGTAGGAAATATGAGGAAATAGGCAACCAAAATAAGCCGTCAGGAGAATTTCTGTTGAAGAATTGGGAGAGTCGTCGAAGAAGAAAAATGCTACTATTAGTTTTGCTTGAAACCTTTTCAATATGATTGGAAAAGTCTATGCGGGAGTCGATGATGACTCCTAGAAAATTGTTGACGTAACAAGATTCAATGTCGTCCTCAACTATGATTATTACTGCAGAATCTCCTGAATTCCTTAGTCTAAAGTCTATAAAATTAGTTTTTCCAGGGTTAAAAACCAGATGATTGTCACTTAGCCACTGCATTAAGAGACTACATTGTATAAAAGTTCTAAGCTCTAGATTCTCTCGGGAATCATCAACAACACTCAGAGAGTTATCGTCCGCAAACAAGCAAACATTGGCAGGGCAAATTTCTTGAAGCATATCGTTTACAAACAAAAGAAAAAGAATTGGATCCAAGACAGTCCCCTGAGGAACACCAACAGTTACTACAATCTCTTTAGATTCCTCAGTGCACAGGTAACCATTATTATCAGTGAAATATATTCAAACAGATTGTTTTCTTCCCTTGACAAAAAGCTGAAATCCAATCAAAAACTTTACTTCTAATACAGAAATATTTAAATTTGTCAAGCAACAATTTATGGTTAACCATATTAAAAGCCTTACTAACGTAAAAAAATATTCCGAACACATTCTCATGGTCATCTAAGGCTCTAGAGATATTGGAAATAAAGCTGAATAGAGCATCGGTTGTGTAATTATTTTTCTTAAAACCAAATTATTGTGAAAATAGAGCATTATTAATTGTTAAAAATGGATAGAGACGATCAAGATATATTTTTCAAAAATCTTAGAAAAACTTAAAGTGATAGAAATTGGCCTATAGTTGTATTTTTTAAATACAAACCCCTTCTAAAATACTGGTTTCACTATCGTTGATTTTAGAGATTGCGGAAATTCACCTTCGTTAAAAGAGGCATTCACTAGATGACTTAGTGGGTGTGCAATGAACTCAGCAACTCTCTTGAGCAACCTAAAGGAAATCCCATCATGTCCAGCGGAGACACTACATTTAAGGGAACGAACTACATTCAACACGTCAATGTCATCTGTTCATTTTGAAGATATTTCATGAAGACAGTAACATTATTATGGCTGAAGTGTCTGTTAAATCTAAATTTCGGAAATAAGTTTTCTAAAGGAGCTGACAACATGATATCAGATATCTGCGTATGATGATCAGATAAACCTGTAATGACTACATCTGTATTCACTATTACACTGATGTTACAAAAAACATGAGTCATTAAGAGATGTTGAACCCAAAAACTCTCTCGCATATGAAACAACAGTTTGATGCAGACCAAAAGCAAGCATCAACTCCAATAGTTTCCTTGATGAACTATCAGAAATAGACCAATCAATATTATAATGCCAATGTTAAATTTCAAAGCCCGTCCTTCATCAACGGATTATCCGTAAATGTTGATTTATTACGTTTAATTTGAAAGATTAAAATAAATACCTAGCGATTTCAGTGGGCAGAATCTCAATACCACAAATAGTTAACAAAACTCATAACAAAACTCTTAAATACTGATTTAGTCCAGGACCTGCACTAGGGTCCTGTGGGAATATTTGAGTAAGGAGTATTTTTCTTCAGGAATGTTTAGTAGGTGTCCTAGTAAGTGTTTTGGACGTGGGTGGACATCCGCCACCTCGTACATTTTCGAGCTATGACGTCATAAAATATGGCGGCCGCTCGAACACAGAACTTCTCATATTTCAGGCAATACTTGACCGATTTGCATGAAACTTAGGTCAGTTTATTGTAAATACCATTTGTAAGGTGAATAGCAATGTGTTTTAACTGCCACTATAAATAAATAAACAACAGTTTTGTTAATTGTCTCAAATTTTAGCAAATTTCCCTTGCTATTCTTATGGAAAATGTTGCATATTTCACAGTTTAGTTTTGTTAAAACATCATGTTTAATGCTACCAACACAATTGGCTTGAAAAAACAATAGTTATAGCAATTTGAAACGTTATTCTACAGCAAGTGTTTGCAGAGATATCGAAAGTGCTAAACGCAGTACGTTATCTTATGTTATTCTTATGGAGAATAAGAACAATGGTATATCTCGTTTATATATGAACGAATCATGTCGAAACTTGGTATATTGATTTATCTCGTAGTCTATTGATACTTGCAAAAAAAAATGTTTTTGCTGATAGTTCCCGTAGCAGCAAACCTGCGTACTCAGCCCCCATGTTATTCTTATGGATAATAAGTCAAATGTTATCTCCCTTAATTATTCAAATTCAAATGTTATCTTCCTTATTTATGAATACAATTAATACAATTTGGAATGTGGCTTTGCCAAGTTGAGGTAAGCTATATGGATATTTGTATAACAAAATATTGGTGTTCCTTGTATAAACGGATATAACTCTTCAAGGATATAATCTGCAAGTTTGGAATATATCAAATTTTTTAGATTTATTAAGCAAATAATTGTAAGCATTGTTTCCTATCTTATCACTAACAATAAGATCACTTTAAAGAATTCACTATAAATATTGCATACATTTCAATCTTAAAAGCAATAACTGTCAAATTTTATTTTACTATGACCTTTGCTCATTTAAACAAAGCCATTAGGCTAAACATTTGTTGCAGAAATAAATACAAATGCTTCATTACCAAATCAATGGAGTCTACGTTTTAACAATGGTTTTAATCACTGAACCTTGTAAGCAGAATTTATACTGTATATGGAAATGTCAAAATTACAAAGTTAGGAAAAATCTGCAAGAACTAAAAGGGGTGTGTGGCGAATTATAAAGACCATCTCTATAGTTGAATGGTATTAACTTGGTGCCTGCCACGCCTTCTAATCCCAGGCTATTTTTTCGTGAGCCAAACAAAACAATAGGTGAGAAGAATTATACTGTAGTTCCATTAAAGATGTAGGTCTCGTTACTCACTTCGGTCATCACAGCAGATGCATCAGCGCAACCAACAAATGAATGACGGGAGCGAAATGTAAAATACCCCCCCCCACCAGTTTTGACCAGATTTCTCAACTTACCGTTCGTTTAGGGGTGGGTATCTGGTTGGTATTGGAAAAAGGTTCCGGAGGCTCCCTCCTGGAAATTGTTTGAGAATTGACCTCTCCGTAGTTTTTTTAAACTTAAGAGTCTTCATCACCGGAAGTGGCCGGACGCCATCTTGGTGTTTTGTTCCATAAGGCTAATGTTAATTTTGTGCCTCCGTTACTCCTCACCTGATCGTCACAAACGATTCATTTTGGTGTCAAATTAAAGGTTTCGTCGTCCTCTAGGGAAATACAATAGTCGAATTTGGATTTTCTTACAAATTAATGAGAACATGTACAGTGTTTCAGTTCAAAATTGAACTATTTATTATGAAACTATGATACCCAAATTAAGAAATTCGACATTGTATTTCCCTAGAGGACGACGAAACCTTTAAATTGACACCAAAATTAATTGTATGTGACGACCAGGTGAGGAGTAATGGAGGCACAAAGTTAACATTACTTTATAAAATAAAAATAATAAATAATAATAGTTTTAATAGTTTTAATAAATAGTAATAATAGTAATAATAATAATAGTTTTGGCCTTATGGAACAAAACTCTAAGATGGCGTCCAGCAACTTCCGGTGATGAAGACTCTTAAATTAGAGGGGGTTGGGTACAGCTGGAGTGGGGTGACAGTGCCACAGCGACAAGAGTTGAATCAAACTTTCCCGGGAAATATTTACAAAAATATGACGCATTTTGGCGCAGAATATTTGTGCATTCCCAACTCTTTTGGATTCCAACTTTTCACTTAGTTGTTGTGAATGTTGATACTTACCAACAACAATTTTATTTCAATTCAAACCCAACATCATAAAACCCGATTTCAATTCTGCTTTGAACCACTGCTGTGGTCGTAAGTTTGAGCGTATCGCTAGCCTAACACATGGTGTCTTAGATTTCGATACAAGAGGTCACTGGTTCGATACCTGGGGCGCCCATGTGCTTTGGTTGGACTGTTGTCATCTAACGTCAGCATAAAGCCACTGGCGTAGACAAGCAAGTTGGAATAATTGAGTTATTTGCGCGCATCTCATAAATCCCAACTTTTCTTCAGAAAGACTGAAATTTCCCAATTTGTAGTTTAATTAATTGAGGGCACCCCCTCCCCCCTCCATCTACCCCTAATAGCAACGTCACTGAATATGTCGCAAGTAAATAAAATCCCACAGTCCAATAATTTACTGAAGTTATTTTAAAATATTCGAATAGATAATTTAAAACCATTAAAAACTTACCGAGGTAATAAATTTTGTTAATTTTTATAGAACATTACGTCATTTACTAAATCTTCTGAAGCAGACGATGTTTGGTAATTCTTACTATCGAATTCCAAATAGTTTTTACGCTAATAAGATAGCGCAGACTGTATTTAAAGGGTTTAAAACTAAACCCAATTATTCAGCCCGCAAGTTATACCTATTGTATCCTATACAAAGCAGAACAAATGCATTACTAAAGTTCCTTTTAAGCGAGCAATATTATTACTAAAATCATATATTGAGAAAAAAATAAAATGGAAACATTTACACTAAAAACGGTAATTTTGGAAAACATGTAGACTAATCGAATGTAAAATCCGCAGTACAAATTTAAAGGGGTTCGATTGCATATTAAAATGTTCTAAGATTCCTATTTTTCTCAAGACTCATCAGAAAATGTCAAAAATTCCCTCGAGGCTTAAAGGTTTCAAGCCCTAAAGGTTTCAAGGTTAGAGTCTTTTATTTTGTCAGGTGATGGTAAAATTCGTGATTATATGGTAGTCCATAAAGGATTCTCCATAGAATGCAGCACAAATATTTTTGGTTTCCAAAATCAGAATCATTTTATTTATTGTAATTTTCTTATACAGAATGAACAACGTCAAATACAACATCATAAGAAGAAAACATTCAGTAATAATGTCCGTAAGAATAAAATAATAAATGTCATAAATGTAATACATTGCAACACATAATACACAGTATACAATTAACAATAAATATCACGCTCTGAGTTTCAAAATGCGTTTATAGAGTAAAAAGCATTAACAATAAGATATTTAGAATTTTTTTCCTATATGTTTCTAAATATAATAATGCCCATAAATCCATAAAATCCATAAATCGTCCCGTGTAACTGGGATAAAAAATCCATCTTCATTTACAACCATTCCCACATAAATGTAATACGAGCAATGTATGTATATGCAAACTGTATTAAACCCAGAATCCCGCGGAAAAATTCTGCTTAACCTTAAAAAATAGGGGTTTTAGGCCTCATAAATCGATTAGAAACCCCAAGTAAACTTAACATTTTCTTGAAACCTCTTTAACATTTTAAAATTCGAACATTGCGTTTATGAAGTTTCAAATCATAACAAAATAATCATAACAGCTGGTCAAAAACAAACACTGAGCTGTCAAGAACACTCAGTAAAAGTACCAATAACAATGTGATTTTCCTCTGAGCAAAGCTCGACCCCCAGGTTCTTAGCATAATCCGACACCCCATAACAAAGTCAACATACATGTATCAAACCTCGTCGAGCATGCGAGCGGACATTCACGCCCAGGATGAAATTGCACAGATAACATCTCGTTGCAGGCCCCTGACAAGGCCGGGGTAGGCCTACAATCGGCCACTCGAAGATAATATCTGGACATAAACACAACGGTTATAAACGGTGTCGGGCTGGTGCGTGGAGAGACGCTCGTTTAATAACAGAGTTAGGGTAGCTTTATTGAAGGTTGAGGCGAACATAACCTCACTTGCGGGGCGAACAGCTGACATCGCAGGAACTGGAACAGCTGTTCCCGTCATATCTGGAGACAGGTAGGTATGAACACGAGCTCATAAAGTGGTTAGACATATGTTATACGCCGGGGTAAAGTACACGTGGTTCGCGGTTTCACAGTTCATGAACATTATCTCTGTTCAAGTTCATAGAGAAGGCAGCACTAGCACTTGCTGCCGGATTGAAGCTAAGTCAGCCCTCCGATGAAGTTGTTGAGCGGTATTTTATAAATAACCATCGCATTGTTGTCCTTTCTAGGGGTGACAATCTTCTAAGTTGATGGGCATTGAAGGACCCATTAGAGAAGACTAATGGCATTGCTTATTTTTCGTACTCTATGAAAGCTCTAAGACGATGTCCTAGGATATAAGCAGACCTAGACAGCAAATGTCAATACCGCTGTTTTCTCTATATCAATCTCTATGTTAAGAGTCTTCATCACCGGAAGTTGCCGGACGCCATTTTGGTGTTTTTCCATAAGGCCAATGTTAACTTTGTGCCTCCGTTACTCCTCACCTGATCGTCACAAACAATTAATTTTGGTGTCAAATTAAAAGTTTCGTCATCCTCTAGGGAAATACAATAGTCGAATTTGGATTTTGTTACAAATTAATGAGAACATGTACAGTGTTTCAGTTCAAAACAATTATGAAACTATGATACCCAAATTAAGGAATTAGACATTGTATTTACCTAGAGGCCGACGAAATCTGTAATTTGACACCAAAATGAATTGTATGTAACGATCAGGAGAGGAGTTATGGAGACACAAAGTTAACATTGGCCTTATGGAACAAAACTCCAAGATGGCATCTAGCAACTTCCGGTGATGAAGACTCTTAATGACGTTGTCACTGATTAACTAACGACTGAAGTAAATACTAGAAAAAAAATTCTGAAGCTAGACAAAAAATATTCTGATCTAGATTCCTCGATTATCAGATAAATACTCCTTCAATTGATTAAAATTGTTATGAACTGCATGTCTGACCTGGTCTCGAGAGAATCCTTTAGTTGTTATGTTTCCACAATTGATTTATTAAAGGTCTATGCAAAACTAGTCTTACCTGTAGTATGAAAACAAAAAATTGGGAGTGGGAGCAACCAAATATGCGTATACAAAACCAGATAAAAATATGTCGATGTAAGTCCAATTGTATGTCTCACTTGTCAAAAATAAAATTTACTAAATAAATTTGTATTTGATTTTTTTTAAATAGGTAAACCTGTGTCATAAATGGCCAATAGGCCTGTGGCATGAACCTGTGCCAGTAATAGACTCTTGATCGGCCTCCTGAACACCTCATGTACCTCCTCCTTGAACCTTCCTGTAGTTCTCTCAGTTTGTTCAGGACATTGAATCAAAAACCTTTAGATGTTGACGTTATCTCGTTACGGATGGTTAAAAATGTTCTAACAAAATAGTAGGAACTTTGCCAAACCGAATAAATGAGCAAGTTAAATTTCTATTTCAAGTTTACATCAATTTACCAAGATTTAATATACATTCACACATACATTTTAAGAAACGAGATTCGTCACACGTGCCTTTAGTATAAGCTTTTCTAAGCATACTACAGATCGCTGAGCCGTATAGGTTCTATGGAAAAAGACCGAAACAATGATAAATTTTTGGTGTTGAGGTCCCAAGATGCCAAAAACAACATTCGTACAAATTGTATGTGTGCATATATATACTTTGTGCGTGTGCGTGTGTTTTTGTGTGTCTGGGATCACGATAACTCTCGTAAAATATGTTCGATATTAATGAAGATTGGTACGATGTGTAGAATAGCATTTATTTGAACGAGTTCGAAAACTAGACAGATCGCACCATCGGAAGGAGGGTTCTGAACCAAAAAGTACATTTTTCATTTTTTGCATAGAGTTTTGTTTCAATATCATTTTAGCTTATACACTGCTGATAATTTCTGTTAATTGGTTTCTGAGATATTGAATTTAAAACGCAGGACATTGTCCATTGTTATGTTTTTTTATATTTTTTTTATTAGTTGTAAAGAAAATTGACATAGCTTTTGAACGTTTTGTATCAGACGTTATTTCAGATCTGATTCGTTTTGACTGTAGGTAGTTGTTATGAAGATTGGCAGCATTGCTCTGCGCTGTACCTAAAAAAAGAAAATGCTGGACGCTTTGATTAGCTGCCAAGATGGAAAAATCATCATTGATGATGACAACTTTGGACAACAACTAGAAGAAGCAACACAGAATAAGCGTTTTGTCAATTTATGTTCATAAAAAAGCGAGATTTTCTGATGTTCCTGTTTTCTCCAGAAGGATAATATTAGAAATGAGTACGCCGGTTTCTTGCCACACGTTTGCCACACAATTGAAAGAGACACTTTTCCTTTTAGACTGTGATGCGTTTTATGGTTATGCTGCATACCAAGAGCCCCACGTAGCCATTAACAATTTCGATAAAAAATAATCGAAAGTTAAGAGGGCGCGACAGTTACGAAACTTCGCGTTCCTGCCTGCTTCCCCTTATCCCCCCTTACCAATGTAACTTCAAAGCCCGTTCCTCCTCAATGGATTATCCGATATCGTTGATTTATGGTTTATTTGAAAGAGCAAAAGTAGGTATAGCTACGATTTCAGTGAGCAAAATTTTGATATCACAAATAGTTCACCCATAACAAATCATGAGTATTGAATATTTAGAATATGTTTGATCGATTACTATTTGTGATATAAAATTCTTCTAACTGAAATCGCTAAGTATTTTTTCGTGTTTAAAGTTACCCATAGATCAACGATTTTGGATAGTCCGTCGATGAGGGACGGGCTTTGAAAGTAACATTGCTCTTGGGAGAAGAAAGTAGAAGCCCATGACGGGTAGAATAGGTCGACTTTAGATAGTAACAAGACCAGGGTTTGGACCGTTCCCTGTAAAAAAAAAACTTTAAAAAATGCCACTGACGTAGATAAAAAAAATACCCCCGTCGCAGCAAACCTAAGTACTCAGCGAATTTACAATGCATAATATATGTCTTAATACCACATAAAGCCGCATACCAAGTTTCATAAAAATATATTCACATAAAAGCGATTTTAATTATTCTCCATACGAATAACATTGGAAATGAGTACGTAGGTTTGCTGAAACAAGGAACACAAACAATTGGTTATTATGCAAATATAAATATAATTTAAATAGGCGAAGCCACATACCAAGTTTCATCAATATTCAATCATAAATAAGCGCTATATAACATTTTAATTATTCTATACAAAAATAACATGGGGGCTGAGTTAGCAGGTTTGCTGCAAAAAAATGGGGGTTCATGCAAATATAAATTTAACAAGGTAAAGCCACATACCAAGTTGTATTAATTTATGTTCATAATTAAGGGAGTCATTACATTTTACTTACTATCCGTAAGAATAACATGGGGTATGCAGGTTTGCTGCTACTGGGGTGATAACAAAATCAATTTGATGTGCAAATATCAATATACCAGTACTACGTGAAGCCACATACCAAGTTTCATCAACATACATTCATAAATAATCGAAATATCAAATTTTATTTATTCTCCATAAGGATAACATTGGAAAACGTTCTGAGTTTAGCACTTCGAATATCTCTGCAACGGTTGGGCGTAGAATCACAATTTAAACACCAAAATGATTTTTTGTGGAGCTGAACTGATTGGTAAATGTGAAGTATACATGAAAATAAACTGAGGAAAAGCCAAAAACATTTTTCCCATAAGATTAACATGGGAGAGTTTATGAGTAGGTTTTTTGGATTTTCTCCGCAACCACTTAACCTAGGTTAATAATTCAAATTATTATATTATTTGTTTTTTTAAGCTCTATAACATGGTAAAACCCAAAATTAAGTTTTTTTTAATTGTAGGGTTACATATGCAAAAAAACTGATTTTTGGAAAATTTAAACCCAACCCCCCTTCCCATGGTCCGATTTTTCTGGTTTTCGAACTTAAAGTCATGAGTATCATTTTACACATTTGAACCAAATTTCATCGAAATCGGGCGTTTTAGCGAATTTCCCCTATAGGGAAGAAGCTATTACCGTAGTCGGCATGGTAAGACCTAGGCCCGGGACCATGATAACTTTTCGTTTTGAGGTCCCCAGACCCCAAAAACACCATTCGTTCGAAACTGTATATATATGTGAGCACGATAACTCTCGTAAAAATTATCCGATTTTGATGAAATTTGGTATAAACGTGTAAAGCAACATTTATGACTTTAAGTTCGAAAACCAGCCAGATCGCTCTATCCGAAGGGGTATTTTGGGGGGGTTTTGTACCCCAAAAATGGGTTTTTTGAATTTTTTACATATAATTTTGGAAATAGTCAAATTTTATTTTTCCCCATTGGATTCAGCTTAAAAAAACACACAATTTGGTATTTTGACCATTTCTCTACGCCAATTGGTTACCGAGATATTGAAAGTGCTAAACACAGTACGTTGTCTAATGTTATTCTTATGGAGGAAAATACAAATTTTATATCTCGTTTATTTATGAACATATACTGACGAAACTTGGTATACGGCTTTATCTGGTTGTGGACCATTGATATTTCCTCAAACAAATAATTTTTTGACAAAGGCTCCCGTAGCAGCAAACCTGCGTACTTAGCCCCATGTTATTCTTATGGAGAATAAGTAACGTGTTATCTCCCTTAATTAGGAAAATAAATTAATAAAATTTGGTAAGTGACTTCACTTAGTTGAGTTATATTGATATTAGCATAAAACCCCATTTTGTTGTGTTCCTTGCTTCAGCAAACCTGCATACTCAGCCGCCATGTTATTCTTATGGAGAATAATAAAAATGTCATAAATTGTTTATTTATGAATGTATATTGATGAAACTTGGTATGTAGCTTATGTGGCATTAAGATAAATATATATATGCATTGGAAATTCGCTAAGTATGCAGGTTTGCTGCTACGGGGGTATTTTACTCAAGTTATCGCATTCACGGACACACATATATGTATATATATAAATTTGGACGAATAGTGTTTTTGGCATCTGGAGACAAACAAAAAGTTATCATGGTCTCGGGCTTAAGTCTTACCATAAGACATACGGTAATAGCTTCTTCCCTATAGGGGAAATTCGCTAAAAAAACTGGAGCTCTCTTTTTTAAGTATTGAAGAATCTAGGTGCCTTTTATCAGATTAAAATTTTTATCACTCGAACTTCATTTCATTTTATCGTCTAAATATCATTAAGCTAAATATAAAGAAAGAAAGTTTTGGAGGGTATGAATCATATTCCTATGTAAAGGTAGAGTACCTGGGGGGCCGAGCTTTGCTCGGGGGAAGGCCAGTCAGTTTGTTTAGATGACTTGGAGTAATATTTCACCACTCCCCCCTCTACAGATAATCAGCTTTGTATTATTCATTTGCCTCTTTTCTACATTTGTAAGGTCCCTCCAGTTGTTATTTATAGCTCAATGTCCCTTTGATTTATTTTACTACTCTATATATGTAATCTTAACTCAAATCTTTTAATCTCTGCTCTCAGGAAACCACATGTTAATAATCATATACAACATGAGTATTACTTTGACAGTTCCCTGGTTGATTATGAACAGCTGTTTCTATTATTTTGTTTTTATTTGAAACTCCATAAGCCCAATGTTAATTTTTTTAACTTTTTATTTTAGTTTTTTTTACATTATTTGATTTTTCCTAGGGATGAGGCCTGTCTAGAACTTATTTTTATCCCAGAAATTCGTTATTTCGAACATTTGAAGGAAATCGTTGGAGCCGTTTTTGAGATCCGTGTCGCAAGCAAGCAAACCTTACTCATATTAGAGTATAGGATAATATACAACACAATTCTAACATCGCCATTCATAGTTTTTATGAGAATCTATTATACCAACGTGTACAAATATCTGTAACGTGGGTAAGGAATCTGGGTGTCTATTACATTTGTCTACATAAATTTTACAATTTACCCATGATCTTAAAAAAAATTGTAATACTATTAGAACTACCTATACTGTATTTAGGGAATCCAATCCTGGATGATATTTTCAATTCCGGGATTTCGGGATTTCCGAGTTGAGGGATTCCGGGATCCCGGGATTAACATTAATTTGCGTTTTTCATGTTTAACATTAATAAGTTATAACATTGTAATCTATCTAGGCAATTGTGTACACATTTTGAATCTATTTAATCAGATAGCTGCTACGATCAATTATTGTTTACATTGTTCAAAATGTTAAGAAATTCACTTTTGCGTTAGTACAAAAAAACGGTACCCAGGATCACTTTCTGAATACTTAAACGGTTTAAATGATCTTTTTCCGTCAGGTGTTCATGCTCTTCCTCAATATATAGGCACACAACCGCCTACGCCGCGCGCCGCGTCGTCTTCATTTATTTTGGCCAAACATTAATGTCAATGTGCAGTTTTAGCAAATTTCTCCTATAGGAAAGAAGCTATTACAGTAGTCGGCATGGTAAGACCTAGGCCCGGGACCATGATAACTTTTCGTTTTGAGGTCCCCAGATGACAAAAACACCATTCATTCTAAACTGTATATATATATATATATATATATATATATATATATATATATATATATATATATATATATATATATATATGTGGCCGTGAGTACGATAACTCTAGTAAAATGCCCCCGTCGCAGCAAACTTGCATACTCAGCGAATTTACAATGGAGATATAACTGTCTTAATACTACACAAAGCCAATTACCAAGTTTCATAAAAATATATTCACAAATAAGTTATATATACAATTTTAATTATTCTCCATAAGAATAACATTGGGGCTGAGTACGCAGGTTTGCTGCATCAAGGAACACAAAAAATGGGGTTTTCTGCTAATATCAGTATAACTCATCTAGGTGAAGTCATATACCAGTTTTTATTCATTTATGTTCATAATTATGGGAGACATAGCATTTAATTATTCTCCATAAGAATAACATGGGGCTGAGTACGCAGGTTTGCTGCTACGGGAGCCTTTGGAAAAAAAAAATATTTTTTGAGCAAATATCAATAAACCACAACCAGATGATGAAGCCTTATACCAAGTTTCGTCATTATACGTTCATAAATAAGCGAGATATAAAATTTGTCTTTTCCTCCATAAGAATAGCGTTAGACAACGTACTGTGTTTAGCACTTTCAATATCTCGGTAACCGATTGACGTAGAGGAATTATCAAAATACGAAATTGTGTGTTTTTTAAGCTGAATCCAATAGTAAAAACTAAAATTTGACTATTTCAAAAATTATATGTACAAAATTCAAAAAAGTGATTTTTCGGGTAAAAACCCCCCAAAATATCCCTTCGGGTGGAGCGATCTGGCTAGTTTTCGAACTTAAAGTCATAAATTTTGCTTTACATGTTTATGCCAAATTTCATCAAAATCGGATCATTTTTACGAGAGTTATCGTGCTCACGGACACACACACACATATATACACATATACAGTATCGAACGAATGGTGTTTTTGGGGTCTGGGGACCTCAAAACGAAAAGTTATCATGGTTCCGGGTCCCGGGCCTAGGTCTTACCATGCCGACTACGGTAATAGCTTCTTCCCTATAGGGGAAATTCGCTAAGTGGTCCGATTTTGACTAAATTTGGTACAAACGTGAAAAGCAGCATTTATGACTAAGTTCGAAAACCGGCCAGATCGCTACATCCAAAGGGGTATTTTGGATCTAAATTAATTTAAAATAGTTCGGAGGATAAGAATGATTTGACTATTTAAATATAGATAATATGCAGTGCAATTCAAACATTGCAATACATCATTTGTTTTTAATCACAGAGTCTTGAATATTACCAACTTACACATCGGTAAAATAGTAAAGGTACATTTTAATTATGACTAAATAAATTCAAATTTTTCCCATGATGTTAAAAAAATCCGGTATACTACTATAAATTTATTTAAAATAACCATCTAATAATTTTGATGAGAATGTTTTTTTTTTAATAAACTATAAATGAACTAAAGAAAACAGAATCGGTAATCCCATCATTGACTTTGTTTGGGATTTAGCCAAACAAGGCTAAATTCCTTGTTTTTAAAGGTCAGAATGAGACCTTCCTGTATATTAATTCTGCTCCGTCATTATGCCACGCTATGCAAAAAAATGTATTTACATGGATGAGTAGGGGGCATTGGCCGATTCAGAACCAGCACAGGCGCGGTGAGGAGCAAGTGAGGAGCCCCCCCCCCGGTGACGTCAGCCCCCCCCCCCGGCCGGCAGCAGCACGCAGGTGAGGAGCCCCCCCCGGCCGGCAGCAGCACGCAGGTGAGGAGCCCCCCCCCCCGGCCACCAACGGCACTTTTCGTGATGACCTTGAACATGAGGAAAAAACTTTCGAAAATTAATAACTAGCCTATTTATCCACCGATTCCCACGGGACTTTTTCCAGAGTGTAGGCCTATCCCCAAGGAAGCGAATGACGTAAGAACCCCATAGATCCACCATTAAACAAGGCCGCTATTAATTTAAAACCGCGTTTTCCTTATGGGATCTCAGCTGTTTACCAACCGATTTTGACGAAACCTCACCACATGTCGGGCAATGACCTAAGAAAACCATCGCTTAAAGAAAATTGAAAATCCACTGTTAAACGGGTCCGCTATTAATTTTTAAACGTGTTTTCCTTATAGGATCTCGGCTGTTTACCGACCGATTTTGATGAAACTTCACCACATGTTGGGCAGCAGCCTAAGTAAACCATCGCTTAAAGAATATTGAAAATCCACCGTTAAACGGGCCCGCTATTAATTTTCAAACGTGTTTTCCTTATGGGATCTTGGCTGCTTGCCGACCGAATTTGATGTGACTTCGTTACACGTTGTATGCCGGCTTGACTAAACCAACCTGCAAGCGGCTCCGCGATGTCACGTGTCGAGGCGCGTGCTAGGGCCTACGTGACTGCCCGGGGCTGTTTACTCATCAGCGGCCTTCCAGACCCCTCATCACTCCCACACTCCTCCGTTCTAGAAGGTTCCGACAAGTGTGTTGCATGAGGCCTCCTGACTGGAGTGCTCCCCGTTAGCGAAAGACCACCTCTCACGTTTCTGGAAGCTTCTAGAAGGTTCGCTGAAGCGTGCAACCTGGGTATAAAACCGAGGCAGAGCCGCGCGCGCGACCTCAGTGTTGTTCGAGACGTCACCATGAACGGAAACGGAGTCAGTGCAGCTGAAGTGGACCAAACGATCCGCTCCTTCCTAGAGGAGCTGAACGCAATGAACGATGAGAACGCCAACACACCACCAGTTCAGCAGGGATGTGCGTCAAAGAAGAAAAAGCTCGATGGGTGGACTGTAAAGAGGAAGGAAGTGCCTATCGATTCCCCGACACTGTGCTGGTCCGCTGGCGGATATCAGTACACTGTGAAGAACCCTACCAACAGCGGTAATGTACTGTTGAAGATGAATGTGTTCAAAGGAGGTCGCCCCTCGTTCAGTTGCGGCTTGTACTTGGACGAGGAGCGAAACGATGAAATCTGCATATGTCTAGAGGACCTGCTATCCAGATTGCAAAACCTATGGTTGGCAAATAGCGAGACGGGAGAGACAAGATACGACGGGATCACTAGGACCGCTACTCCTCTACCCACCTGGCGAAAGACCGATTGCATCATCTCAGGGAAAACCAAGAGGAGCGCACACTCCAAGCGCGCTACCCAGTAAACGAGAGAGCGTGGAAAATTCCACTAAGCAGTTAATAACCGAGATGCTTCTAGAACAATCCACTTGTTTACGCAGTAAAGCTTTCCATTACGTCAGCCTTCCTGGAATTGAGCGTGGAAACTTCCACTAAGCAGTTGATAACCGAGACGCTTCTAGAACAATCCACTTGTTTACGCAGTAAAGCTTTCCATTACATCACCCTTCCTGGAATTGAGCGAGTAACTATGTCATCATGTTGTTGATACGCGCGAGTCGGCACGTAGACACCGCCAATAAAAGGCGACTCGGTGGCGAGAGCCAGTCATTCTGCATCCAGCCGCTGCGCCATGCTCAACACGGATCAGAAGATGGACCTCAGGACAGCCCTCAACAGCTGCAAGGCCGCGGGTTACACTCGCATCGCAGATCTGCGGGACAACGCGGTGTACCCGATTCGCTCATTCGAGCGGGTGGACACACCGTACGGCGAGGCGGTTATGGCCACCTTGGAGGGTCTCGTCGGCAATGACCCGATCCGGATTTACATGCCCCGGCGGTACCTCACGGTCTTGGACGACAACGCCATCTCCCAGTACAACGTTGGCGTGGGGCCGAGGACGAGCCTTGTAAAGAGGAGCGGCCCTCCTGGCAGCAAACTTCCTTTCCTGGAATTTGTATAAATAAATGGTATTTTCTATTCCCTTATTTCCTTCAATATTAAAAAAAAATAAATAAATAAAAAGAAGCAAGAAAAAGAACCTTTAGTTACAAGAGCCGAGGTGGCGGTGCACGGCAGTCAGTAGACGCCATGGACTTGAGGTGGAAACACCCGTTCACCGCCATCGTGGCCGGGCCCTCTGGCAGCGGCAAGTCGCACTTCGTGGCTCGCTTCATAGAGCACGCCGACCGCATGTGCGATACGCGGTTCGCCCGTATCACCTGGCACTATGGCAGCGGTGGCGGCGGTGGTAAGAGCCGTGCGGACTCTGCCGTGCGCTACGTAGCCGGCCTGCCAGACCTGGACGACTACGACGGTAGCGAGCCCGCCCTGGTTATCGTCGATGACATGATGCGTGAGGCCGGTCCCGGCGTGGCGGACCTGTTCACCCAGGGCTCGCACCACCGCAACATGAGCGTGTTCTTCATCACGCAAAACCTGTTTCACCAGGGCAGGGGCCAGCGCGACATATCGCTGAACGCTCACTACATAGTGTGCTTCAAGAATCCCAGGGACCGCGCTCAGATCAAACACCTGGCCCGTCAAGTATTTCCGGAAAACCCCAAATTCGTGGAGGAGGCTTACGCGGACGCCACGCGTGATCCGCACGCCTACCTGCTCATAGATCTGAAACAGTCCACGCCCGAAGAGATGCGCGTACGTTCGGCCATTTTCCCAGACGACCCGGTGAACTACGTGTACCTGCCCAAGAAGAAGTGATAAATAGGCCGAGCGCGCGCCAGCGTCAGTCATCATGTCACAACGCGTGAAGAAAGACGCAGCGCTTCTGAGGGCCCTAATACACGCTACGCCCAAAGAACGCAAGGCCCTGTTAAAAGCGTGCGACAAGAGTCGCATCAAGTCATTGTGCGAGTGCGCGTATAACGTGCTACGCGGAAACGTACCGCTTTCCCCCTGCCTCAAACGCAAATTGAGCAAACACAAACAGGCGCTCAGACGGCTGGTGAAACGCGGCGAGGGTTGGACCAAGAAGCGACACTACCTCGTCCAACGGGGCGGAGGGATCCTCCTACCTCTGCTGTTGAACGCTGTTCTGCCCGTTCTAGCGCAGAAGCTAATCGGACATGGAGTACGCTAGGAAAATGGTGGTTGTACCGCAGGAGCTCATCGAGAGATTGCGAGAAGGACCGGGACCAGGACCGGGACCAGGACCAAGAGGAGGAGCAGGTAGCGCCAATAAGCCAGCCAGCCTAGATGCTGAGATGCATCGCATATTGAGCGACAAGCGGCTGGACGATACGGAGAAATGGAAACAATATCAGCAGGTGTTACAGCGGTTCCTGCACTTTTCCGCGGCTAAACGTCAACCCATAGGTCTGTCAATCATCGAGGGCGAGGAGAGGGAGGAGGAAGCGGCGGGGGGTCCGAGTCAGATGAAGCGCGAGTCTAGCGCCTCGGCGGAGGAGGACATTGTGGAATCGTTCTCAAAAATCTACAGGTCGGTGGTGCGCAACTTGTTACGATTCATGACCCGGCAAGGCAGCCCCATCGCCTGGGACGCCAGTGGGACGGTGTATGTGAACAAGGTGAAGATCCCCGATTCCAATATAGTGGACATCGCGCACAGCATAGTGAGAGCGCGAAGGGCGGACCGATTGCCTACCGGCTGGCATCAAGTGATGGCCGCCTTGAAGGACATGAACGTGCCCAAAGAATACGTGAGCAATCCCACGGCGTTGCGTTACCTAGGCGTGGGGCTGGACTCGGCATCGAGCCCCTGGGGAGATACAACGACAGCCTCGTCGACACCCCTCTCACCGAGGTTGACGCCGATACTGGACCGCTTGAGACCGCGACCTCCAGCGGCCCGAAGAAGGATAATACCCGAGGAACCCGACCGGGAATCGTCATTGGACAACTGGGAGCCGTTCACACCGTAATGGAGAAGCTGTACTACGACCCAAGGCAGCCCGGTTCCCTCGGCGGGGTGGCCGCACTGGCCAGAGCCGCGCGCCTACCGAAACGTCGGGTAGCCGACTGGCTGCGCGCTCAGGACACCTACACGCTGCACAAGCCTGCGCGCAAGCGGTTTCCCCGCAACCGCTACGCCGTGTTCGGGCCCCGGGAGCTGTGGCAGGCGGACCTGAACGACATGCGCGGCCTGAGCCGGTACAACGACGGAGTCAACTACCTGCTGACTGTGATAGACGTATTCAGTAAGCGGCTGTTCGCGGTACCACTGAAGAGGAAAAGCGGGCCTGAGGTGGCTGCTGCGTTCGAGGGAATATTCGCTGAGGCGACTCCTCGCTGCCTACAGACCGACAAGGGGACGGAGTTCACCGGGGCTGCGACCAAGCGAGTGTTCAAGAGTCACGGTGTCAACTACTTCACTACGCAGAACCCCGACGTGAAGGCGGCGGTGGTGGAGCGAGTCAACCGCACGCTCAAGACCCGCATGTGGCGCTACCTGACCTACAAAAACACGTATCGCTACATCGACGTGTTGGACAGGCTTGTGGACGCCTACAACCGCAGTCCGCACAGGAGCCTGGGTGGTGGCCTACGACCCGTGGACGCGGACAGCGGTGATGGTCAAACGGTGTACAAGGTGTGGCGTCACATGTATGGAAAGGCGATCCGGCGACGCAAGCCCAGGTTCGAGCCTGGTGATACGGTGCGCATAGCCAAGGAGAAGGGCACGTTCGCCAAAGGTTACGAGACCAACTGGAGTAAGGAGCTGTTTGTGGTAGACCACGTATACGGGTCGCATCCTCTGCCATTGTACGTGCTGCGCGACCTGAACGGGACGCCGCTGGAAGGGCGCTTCTACGAGCACGAGATGCAAAAGGTGACGATCGCCCCGGATCGCCTGTACCAAATAGATAAAATACTGGACACCGAGGGGCGAGGCCGCAGTAAGCGCTACTTGGTCAAGTGGGTCGGTTACGGAGAGGACTTCAACTCGTGGGTACCCGCATCTGAAGTGCAACAGCTGCTATGACGACAAAGCGCAGACAGCTGTACCTGACGTTGCCCAGCAACAGCTCAATGGACTATTATCCAAACAACACCGTGGCTAACTACATTACCCATCTACCGTCAGTCGTGCGATTGGGTGGTGATGGTGAATGGGAAGTCGCTTTAGTTGAGGTCCATTACCCATGCTCGTTTGTCACAGTGGGGGAGGACGCTCGCGTATATCTCTACACGAAGGATGACACTGACAAGCCTGAACTGACCGCTGTAAAGGTGGAAGCTGGAAACTATAAAGACATCGATGAACTGGTCAACGCCATCAACGCCATTCCAAAATTGGACTTGTACCAATGTCAGTTTGAGTACGACAAAGAGATTGGGACGGTGGAATTGATCTCAATAGACCAGACTGTGGTGCAACTGGAATTTAGCCCCACCCTAGCGTTACAGTTGGGATACGACGTGCACAATATGGATTTGATCAAACATAGAAAAGCTATAAGACCACCCAACTTACTAGCCGGGATCCCTTCGCACATGTACGTGTATTGTGACCTGGTGGAACCCCAGCTAGTAGGCGACACTGTAGCGCCCTTGTTAAAGATTGTGAACATCGACGCAAAAAACTACATCTACGGCGCGAGTATCACCGTGCACTTCACCGACCCTCACTACGTGCCGCTGATGAAGAGCTCCTTCGATAGTGTGGAAATCGATTTAAGGGACAGCGTCGGACGCCACCTGCCATTCCACTTCGGGACTACGTGCATGAAGCTTCACCTGCGCAGAGAGCAGCAGCAGCAATGAACCCGAACGACCCCTATCTGGCGTACTACCGCCAACAGCAGTCTGGGCACGGAGTGTCCACAGTATTCAGAGGAGCCGCTTTCCAACGCGGTCACGGCATCGGCAGTTTCCTAGGCGGGCTGATGCGTACAGTGGTCCCGTTGATCAGATCCGGCGCATCGGCGCTGGGCAAGGAGGCGCTGAGGTCCGGTGTAGGCTTCTTGGGCGACGTGGCGGCGGGCACAGCCGACCCCCGAGTCGCGGCCAACACCCGGCTCAGACAGTTTACCGGGTCGCTGAAACGCAGGGCTGATGAAAAACTGGATCGCGTGCTGAGCGGTGGTGGTGCCTATAAGAGGAGGCGTGTACAGCAGGTTACTCCTCAGTCTCTAGCGAAACTCCTCGGAGCGAGGAAGAAGAGCGCTGCGCCCAAGAGGAAGCCCGCAAAACGTGTCGCTAAGAAGAGGAGAAGCAAGAAGAGCAAGAGTACCGTGAAGGACATTTTTGGATAATGGCGTTTCTACATCAGAAGTCGTGCGAGTGTGTCAAAACCGAGTTGGACCTGTTCTCGCTACCGCCCACGCAGACCAGTATAGAGAGCGGTAAATGGGTGCAGTACATCTCCTCCCTGACAGACGACTCACCCGTTGAGTTCATAGTTCCGGGTCATGGGGACGAGTACACGGATCTGTCACAGACGCTACTGCATGTGAAGGCTACCATTAGAACGGCTAATGGAGGCGCTGATCAAGCTAGCGGGGTGATCAAGCGATAAAAGAGGTGGGTCCGATTAACAACTGGCTGCACTCGCTGTTCAGTCAAGTGGACCTGTACCTGAACAACAAACTGGTGTCTCCTCAGAACAACACGTACGCCTATCGCGCCTACCTGGAGAACCTGTTGTCCTATGGCGGTGATGCCAAGACATCGCACCTCACCGCGGAGTTGTTCTACGAGGACTATGCCGGGTACATGGACAATACTGAGGAGGATAATGCCGGGCTCAAGAACCGGAGGGAGTTTGTCAAGGGCAGCCGGTACGCGGACATGGTCGGACATCTGCACGTCGACCTGTGCAACCAGGAGAAGTTCATGTTAAACGGCGTGGAGATGCGCTTTCGCCTGATCAGGTCAAAGAACTCATTCTCCATCATGTCCAAAACCGTGACAGACTACAAAGTGGACATCGCCGAAGTCAACCTGTTTATGCGCCGCTGTAAGATCAACCCGAGCGTGCTGTTGGCTCACAGCAGGACGCTGGAGTCGGGCACAGCCAAATATCCCATTACGCGCGTGGAAGTGAAATCCTTCACGCTACCTGCCGGTATCAGCAGCAAGACTCTGGACAGTGTGTTTCTGGGTCAACTGCCGAAACGCGTTATAGTTGGCCTGGTCAGCAATCAGGCATTCAACGGGGACTACAAGAAGAACCCGTTCAACTTCACCCACAGCCACGTGAACTTCTTCGCGCTGTACATAGATGGTGAGCAAGTGCCATGTAAGCCGCTTCAACCGGATTACACGTTCGGTCATGAGTTGTGCGTGCTCGCCTACCACACGCTGTACACTGGCACCGGCATCAATTTATCAGACTGTGGTAATGAAGTCAGTCGCAACGAATACCCCTACGGATACTGCCTGATGGCATTTGATCTGACACCCGATATGGCGGCTTCTCAATCCAGCCACTGGAACCTGGTGCGCAACGGTAACCTGCGCATAGAGATTGGGTTCTCCGAAGCCTTGGCGGAGGCGTTCAACTGCATAGTGTATGCCGAGTTGGACAACGTCGTGGAGGTGGACCGTCATCGCAACGTCACAGTCGACTTTGGCGGGTAAACGAGTTGCCGCGCGCTCAAGGTCACCGCGCGCGGACCGTTAGGTGATGGCGGCGCGCGCACCCAAGGTTATCCCGCTAGGCGCGCTCCCGCCAGCGCTCAGTCGAGTTCAGTCAGCCGTACGGGATGGACGTGCCGCCACCGATCTATAACGAGCCGCCACCAGCGCGCTGTCATCACGGAAGCGTGGTGATGGATATGCAGTGTTTTAAAGACAGTGATAATGACTTTCTACTGAAAGAGGTTTGCGTGGTGGACGTGACTACCGGCACGCTGCTCCTACATCACATCGCCCGCCCACCCTTCAGTAAGGACCTCCTGACTCCGGAGAAACAGCGCGAGAGCGTCTGGATCACTCGCCACTGCCACGGCTTGGAGTGGGACCAGGGGGACATCGCGTACGTCGCCCTGCTGGACAAGCTGCGCTCCTGCCTCATCCACCGCCCCCTGGTCTACGTCAAAGGATCGCAGAAGAGGGACTTTGTACAACGCCACCTCATAACCGAGCCCGCCGCCACCACCGCTCAGGACATGGAGGATCTGGGCTGCGGGTCGCTCAACGGTCCGCCCACCTACCGGACCCTGCGCTGTCGCCACCATAAGAGCTCCCACAACCGTTGCGCCCTTCATAACTGCATAGTATTGCGGGACTGGCTCGTGGCTAACGACAGGTCGGACCCGTCCGTCTCAAGCTGCCTGTGCTGCTTCCGCCCACGATGAATACCGTCCAGATCAGAGAATGCCTGGTGAGGATCCCCGGACTGAGGAACGTTGCGGTCTACGCCTCTGACCAACTACCGGACGTGCCGGTCAAGCCTCTTACCGCCATCGTGTCCAACACGGTAGCACACACCGAGGGAGGCGAACACTGGGTGGCGTTTTACTGCTCGGAAGAGGACAGACTCGAGTACCTTGACAGATACGGAAGGCCGCCATACCAGGCCGACTTTTAAATGTTCCTGAGGCGCAATCCTCATCACCGCCACTACGTCTACAACAGGTATCGACTCCAGGGCTACGATACTTCTGTTTGCGGCTACTACTGCCTCACTTACCTGTACTGCCGGGCTGTTCTCCGCACGTCACTCAGCGACTACGTCCAGCTCTTCGACCCTGCCGCTCCCGCCGTCAACGACGCTCTGGTCCGCAGGCTCTTCCACTCCATATTCGCTTAAAACTAATTTGTAAAGTTTTTTTGTAGTATGTGTCTGTAACCTTATTACTGTACAATACATGCCTCATAATGATAAAGCTTGTGTTTTCATTTCTCCTTTCTCCTTACTAAATTTAAAAAATTAGCAAAACTGAGGCAGCGGGGCTGGACCTCAGGTTTATATACCAGCGGCGCGTGTCACTGGCTGAGCCCCCGCCAAGCGGCAGTGAAGGCCGCCAAAGAGGGCGCGCCACGAGACCCCTCGGACATCAGCAAACCGCTGAGTAATTCGAGGGTGGCCCCTCGGACATCAGCAAACCACTTAGCAACTCCTTCCTGGGCAACTCCTTCAGGGCCGTCCCCGACACGCGCCGCCAATCGCTCCCGGTTGGCGGGGGCTTTTTAAGCTGCACGGCTCGGGCCAAACGGCCCATAACGCCTTTCCGAGCCTAACGGCTTGTGACTTTTGAGTGAGCAAAGGGAGGAAATAAACAACTCGGGTTCATGCTGTATATAAAGCTATTATATTTTCTTACAAATACTATTTACAATTTTTTCTCTTATAACTAATATATACAACTAGACGGGGAATTCCTCTTCTTCCTCGTCTTCGTCCTGGCGCTGTCCCTCCTCCTCCTCACCGTCCACTTCCATCCCCTGCGGATGTTCTCCTCTCCTCCTGGCTGGCGGTAGCGGTGGGACGTCCTTGTGTCCCCACGGCAGAGTGTGGATGCCATCGGGGAGGACGCACCGCTTGTCGTCGGTCGGGCTGAGGCTCAGCTTGTCCACTTCCACGGTGTAGACCCGGTGCAAGTGGGACTGGAACCGGACGTTGGTGGTGTGCTTCCGGACCCCGTCAAACAGGCACTCTCTGTAGTCGTCGGGGGTGAGGACGTTCTTGACAACGCCCTTCGCCACCCCCTTGGCCCGCTTGAGAGCCTTGCTGCCGCCTGTCGCCGCGTCCTCAATGTCCATAAAGTACAGCTTGGACCGCAGGCCGAGGTACTCGTATAAGGACAGGCCGTTACACTCGTCCTTAAACTTTCCGATGACCTTGGCGTTGACGGGGCTGTAGTAGGGGTGGGACCTCGGATAGCCGCTGGTGTCGAAGTCGTCCAGGTGTTCCTTCATCTCGGCGTACACGTCCTAGGACACGATGTCAAAGACGAAGCTGTCCGTGTCCATGTAGTCCACGGTGAGGCGGTCACCGTAGCGCTCCTTCATCTTGCGCAGGAACTCGTACATGAGCCACTTGCTCAGCTCCAGGACTGTCATGCCTACGTAGACGGGCTTGTCCAACACGATGTTGACCTTGGACAGATGCACCAGGGCCACGTCCTCCGTGTAGTACGTCCGGTCCAGGAAGTTGGATCTGGCGACGTACTTGGAAAACCTCTCTGGGGTGCACACCAGCTTCACGTTGAGGCGCTTCCGTACATTCTCGATGGTCTTGCCGAAGACCGCGTTGTTCATGAGCTTGAAGAAGTCCTGTTCGAACTTCGTCCTGGCCCTCTTCCGCAGCTCCGTGTTCATCAGGATGTACGGTTCCAACCACCGCGACTGGCGAAAGGAGATCGCCCGATGCACCGCGACCAGCTCCAATCCGTTTTGCAGCGCCTGCTGCAAGACCCTGTAGTGACAAATGTAGTGCGTCTTGTCGTCCAGGGTCGTCAACAGTTTGGGGAACTTCCCTATCGGCGGGCGCTTCGTCTCGCAGCAGTAGGGAAGGTCCTTGTGCAGGTCGTGTAGGCGCGCGGGGTAGTGGAGGTCCACCTCCAAGATGTAGCCTCGATCAGCCTCTGCGTCCAGCGCCGCAATGTCCAACGCCTGTATTTCCTCACGGCTGAGCCACTCGAAGTCTCCGGTCGGCAGGCACTGGGACATGGCCCAGCCGTACAGGTTGTTTGCGTCCAGGTACAGGAGGAAGCGCGTGGGCTCGTCCGGGCGGTAGTCCGGGCACCTGTCGTGGTTGGCTTTGGCGTAGCGGGTGATGGCCTGAGAGATGCCTCCCCGGATCCCCTGCTCCACGAACAGGTACATGTCAAAGTCCTGCAGCGTGTCCAGCTCCACACCGCAGGTCTTGAGCATTACGTCCCAGGCGTAGGACGGTAGGGTGTAATAGTGGGCGGGGTCCAGCCCGTACTCTGCCAGCGAGGTGTCGCGGAACTGCTCAAAGACATCGGTGAGCAGGGCAATGTCACATCGCAGGTACTTGTCCGCGTAGTCCTTGCGGTGCCGACACTCGAAGGCTCGCCACACGTTGAGGGCGTGCTCGTACTCCTCGTCCTTGATGTCCTCCAGGGTCATGGAGTTCCTGAACGCCTCCTTGGGCGGCAACTCCCTGGTCCTGTACAACGTGTCGTAGGACGTAACGAAGTCGTAGGGGAACACGCCCTTCCTACGCACCAGGTCGAACAGCCGGTCGTCGGGGAAGCGCTTCCTCGTCTCGCGCATCCTGTCCGTGGGAAGTCCCGCCGCCAGGTTGGCCAGGCTCATGGACAGGAACCTGTAGGTGTCCAGGAAGCGCACCGCGAAACTGCTCTGTCGTTGGTTGTTCCCGTGCTGACCAAAGTGGAATCGCTTGGTAAAAGCGATGTACCGCTCCTCCGTGTGGGCCAACACGTCCACGTCGCCGGGGTCGATGGCTAGCTCGCGCACTACGAAGTGGGCGTCGTAGTTGGACAGGTTGTGGAAGTAGCAGTTGATGTGTCGCTGCTCCCGGTACCTGAGGTTGCACGAGCGATGAGCGGCTCCTCGGAACTCGTAGGGCGGGGCGTGATTGTGGTCCCGCACCTTGACGTCCTGGTCCGTGAACTCCTTCCCGCAGAGGTAGCAGTGAGTCGCCGCCAGGTACTCGTCCATCTCCTGCCGGGTCAGAGAAGGGTGCAGAGCTCTCATGCTGAATAGGAACTCCCACAGCGCCAGCACGTCCATCTTCAACCTCTCCATGAAGACCTTGGACGCGTCAGCCCCGAAGTAGACGCGGGGCTCAAACTCCTCCAGGCCGAGCGAGTCCACGATCTGGTAGGCGAAGGCGTACGGGACGTGCAGTTGCAGGGGCTTCGTGCCGGGCGGCGCTTCCGCAGGGTCGGTGGCGACAGGCTGCAGAGCACACTCAAAGTCGGCTTAAACGCAAAAGCGCTCGCGCCGAGTGTACTCGGGGTGGGTGAAGCGGATCCGCTGCTTCTTGGACATGTCCAAGCGGAGGGGGGCCTTGGCGGTGCAGTATCGCATGTGCTCCTCCAGACGCTCGGCACCGGACAGTTGCAGCTTGTTGGGCCGGTTGTCAAAGTGAGCGAAACATCGCTTGCACACGTGGATAGTGTGACTGTGAGACGTTAGCTGGGGTCGCACCAGCCTGCTGACGTTCGCGATGTAGGCGTAGTGACTGTCCCCGCCGGTGGTCACGTACAGCAGGTCCCGGTGATCCTCCAACTCCCGCTTACAGATCTTCAGCGGGAACACGCGGTCTTGGAACTTTGGCGATCCGTCGGGGCGTCTCCCCACCATGGCGCGCTCGATCCCGTACACGTTCACGCTGATGGGGTTCCTCCTCTCGAAGACTTTAATATCCTTCACGGCCACGGGGAAGCGTAGGCCGACCCAGTCGTAGCGTGCCATGACGTCCGGTGTGTACGATGCGGGCCTCTCCGGGTGTTGCGCGACGAACTTGGCCAGGACGGCATACGCGAAGCACATGTCATCGACGTTTTGTACGTTGATAACGGCGTGCGTGTCGCAGATGGTCCTGGGAAGCTGGACGAACCGGGCTCCGCGTTCTCCCAACGGGGTGTAGAGGTTGACGCGGATCTCCAGGTCGCGTATCCGGAGATAGCTCCACCCGCTGCCCACTAGCAGGCACTGCTCCTTCTCTTCCTCCAGCTTGTGGAAGGACGCTGACAGGAAGTCCTCCAAGTTGGACGCGGTGGTGAGAGGCACGTTCTTCGTCTTGAAGGCTCGCAGACAGGTGGCCCCGTGA
Source organism: Allygus modestus (assembly GCA_963675035.1). Taxonomy (NCBI): domain Eukaryota; kingdom Metazoa; phylum Arthropoda; class Insecta; order Hemiptera; family Cicadellidae; genus Allygus; species Allygus modestus. The sequence goes on from OY776115.1 coordinate 14,830,820, forward strand.
ACGTTGGCGAATTCACACTCCAGGAACATGTTCACCTTGATGTTCGGGTGTCGGGTCCTGACGTCGGCCAGCAGTTCCAGGACGCTGTCGAACAGTAGCACCAGCGCGTCCTCCACGGTCAAGAAGTCCTCCATGGGCCGGGACAGGCCGAAGGTCAGGAGGCGACCGCGGAACGCCCGTTGGATGGGGCGGCACGTGGGTAGTCCGCCACCACCCACCATCCCGTCAGGTGCCGTGCTTGGTCCGGGCTGAGGCTCGTGGCTGGGTCCGGGCTGAGGCTCGTGGCTGGGTCCGGGCTGAGGCTCGGAGCTGGGTCGGGGCTCGGGTGACAGAGTGGGCAGGTGCGGCATCTCGTCCACAACGAGGTTCCTCACGATGGGGCAGTTGTGGGCCTCGTGCTGGTCCTGGTTGTAGTGCCGGGTGAAGCCTCGGTCGCAGTAGGCGCACGCGAACCTCATGCCGCGGTGGACGCTCTCCATGTGCCGCTGGAGGTACGCGGCCCTGCGGAAAAGGGCGCTGCACTCGGTGCAACGGGCCTCGTTGACGTGCACCAGCTGCACGTGGCGCCGGAGCAGGTCCTCGCGGGTGAATCGCCACCCGCACGCGTCGCACTCGGGCCGTGGGTCTCTGACGGGTGGTGTTGCGGCGGAGGAGGAGGAGGAGGTCGAAGCCGACGGGCTTGCACCGTGGACCGCTTCCATATGGTGGCGCAGATCCTCGGGACTCGCCAGGGTGACAGCGCACAACGGGCACGGACGGCCTGCGAACAGGAAAACAAGTCCTATTAGTTACCCTATAAACACAAGGATGAGGAACCATACAGTGGACTGGCGACCTCTTGTTTTCCCCTAGAGTCTGTTTCCTCATCTCAATCGCCAGTTACCCAAGCCTGTTAAATACAAGGGTGAGGAGATGGCGGTGAGGAACATGCAGAGGGCTGGCAACCTCTTGTTTACCTCTCGAGTCTGTTTTCTCGTCTTAATTGTCAGTTTACCCAGTCAGGGCCGTTTACTCTCTCATAAAAACAAGTCATTAGTTATCAAAGTCCACGGGCGCGTCGTGACGTCATGGGTGAGGACACCAGGAAACAGCATACTTAATAAATCTACTGGCGGCTTCTTATTTAAACTAAAACTGTACCTGGCGCTTGGTCGTGAGGAGTGGGAGGATGAACTGCAGCGAGGTGGCGTCGCAAGTTGTCGCTTCGCCCGAAGCGTCTGCCGCAGACGTGACAATCGTAATGGTGATCGTTGTGGGCAGATGCTACGTGGCGGGCCAGGTTTCTTGCAACCCCGAAACTGCGCCCGCAAACCTCACACAGATGAACAGCCATATGCAACATCGGGTATCTGTACTCTCCATCCGTCACAAAGGCGCAGTTGCCCTCAACATTTCGATTGGAAAGTAAAAACAAAACAAAAAAAATACTTTTATTTTGCTCAAACTTTTTAAAATAAAAAAGAGTGGTAGTGAATCTATTTTGCTTTTTAGGTTCGGCTTATTAATTTTAATCGTTATAAAACACGACTGTTTCAAGGTCATTACAATTCCACTCATCTCCATCTGAAAGGAAACGACAAGACCCCGTGTACTGGGATATGTAAAAGATGAAATATTAATGTTAACTAATTATGTTTTAGGGCATCGAAAACTGGTTGATGAAAAAGTAAATTACATGTTACTTACATTTTAAGATATCCAAAGACAAGGCTCTGCACAGTCACACAAATACTCGTAGCGAAAACACCTAGCTCCTCACAGGACGAGTTGCCACTAGATACTGAAGTAGCTTGGGAAAGTAGCGCGCTTAAATAGACCGGTTGATGACGCCGTGGAACTTTCCATCACACTCCGGAGGAGCTTCGCAGTGGAATGTAAGCGGTAAACAGTTCCCGGAACCGCTGATGAGTAAACAGGCTGGGACAGTCACGTAGGCCCTGGCACGCGCCTCGACACGTGACATGCTCATACATAGCACTCCAGTCAGGAGGAGGCCTCATGCGACGCACTTGCCGGAACCTTCTAGAACGGAGGGGTCTTGAAGGCCGCTAATGAGTAAACAGGTTGGGACAGTCACGTAGGCCCTAGCACGCGCCTCGACACGTGACATCGCGGAGCTGCTTGCAGGTTGGTTTAGTCAAGCCGGCATACAACGTGTAACGAAGTCACATCAAATTCGGTTGGCAAACAGCCGAGATCCCATAAGGAAAACACGTTTAAAAATTAATAGCGTGCCCGTTTACGGTGGATTTTCAATATTCTTTAAGCGATGGTTTACTTAGGCCGCTGCCCAACATGTGGTGAAGTTTCATCAAAATCGGTCGGTAAACAGCCAAGATCCTATAAGGAAAACACGTTTAAAAATTAATAGCGGGCCCGTTTAACAGTGGATTTTCAATTTTCTTTAAGCGATGGTTTTCTTAGGTCACGGCCCGACATGTGGTGAGGTTTCGTCAAAATCGGTTGGTAAACAGCTGAGATCCCATAAGGAAAACGCGTTTTTAAATTAATAGCGGCCTTGTTTAATGGTGGATCTATGGGGTTTTTACGTCATTCGCTTCCTTGGGGATAGGCCTACACTCTGGAAAAGTCCCGTGGGAATCGGTGGATAAATAGGCTAGTTATTAATTTTCGAAAGTTTTTTCCTCATGTTCATCACGAAAAGTGCCGTTGGCGGGGGGGGGCTCCTCACCTACGTGCTGCTGCCGGTGGGGGGGGGCTCCTCACCTGCGTGCTGCTGCCGGCGGGGGGGGGGCTGACGTCACCGGGGGGGGGCTCCTCACTTGCTCCTCACCGCGCCTGTGCTGGTTCTGAATCGGCCAATGCCCCCTACTTGGATGGCGCGGATATAAACAAAAATTAGTCTTAGAATATTTTTCTGATTTTTGATCAGTTTTTTCTTTCAGAAAAACTCCCCCAAACTGCAAATCCACAATCACACACACTCTACAATATCCACGATATAGGCCTACATCTATCAGTGAGCGCCTGCTAAAAGTTGACTTAAGAACGCGTATTGCAAACAGCGAACAATTAATATGGTTTAGAAGATTCTGGATTTGCGAATGCCACTTTATGGAGTGATCCAAAGGTAACTCCTAAAAACTTTGAAGATAATGATAGTTTAAGATTTTAGTTGGAAAGATTTTAATCACTGTGTTGATTGTTATTACTGGGCTTAAACTAAAGACTTCGTTTTTAGTGTGTTAAGAAGAAGACCGCTGTCCACAAACCGCTGAGCTAAGTTTAGCGTAACTGTTGCATGACAGTTCCACACATAACTGAATACTAATCCAGTACTATAATAATAATAATAATATATACCCCCGTCGCAGCAAACCTGGAGACAGCGAATTTCCAATGAATAATATATGTCTTAATACCACATAAAGCCGCAAACCAAGTTTCATAAAAATACATTCACATATAAGCGATTTTAATTATTCTCCATAAGAATAACATTGGTAATGAGTATGTAGGTTTGCTGAAACAAGGAACAGAAACAATTGGGTTTTATGCAAATAGAAATAGAATATAACTAGGCGAAGCCACATACTAAGTTTCATCGATATTCAATCATAAATAAGCGATATATAACATTCTAGTTATTCTCCATAAGAATAACATGGGGGCTGAGAAAGCAGGTTTGCTGCAACAAGGAACAGAAAAATGGGTTTTTATATAATTATCAATATAACTCAACCAAGTGAAGCTACATACCAAGATTTATTAATTTATGTTCATAATTAAGGGAGTCATTACATTTTACTTATTCTCCATAAGAATAACATGGGGGCTGAGTACGCAGGTTTGCTGCTACGGGAATAATCAACAAAAAATCAATTTTTGTGCAAATATCAATATACCAGTACTACGTGAAGCCACATACCAAGTTACATCAACATACATTCATAAATAATCGAGATATCAAATTTTATTTATTCTCCATAAGGATAACATTGGACAACGTACTGTGTTTAGCACTTTGAATATCTCAGCAACGGTTGGGCGTAGAATCACAATTTAAACACCAAAATGATTGTTTTGTGGAACTGAACAGATTGGTAAAATCAAATGTGAAGTTTACATTAAAATAAACTGAGGAAAAGCAAAAAAACCTTTTTCCCATTAGATTAACATTGGAGATCTTATGAGCAAGTTTTTTTGGATTTTCTCCGCAACCACTTAACCTAGGTTAATAATTCAAAATACTAAATTATTTGTTTTTTTAAGCTCTATAACATGGCTAAAACCAAAATTAAGTTTTTTAAAAATTTTAGGGTGAAAATTGCAAAAAACTGATTTTTTGAAAATTTAAAACCCCCATAAACCCCCCTTCCCATGGTCCGATTTTTCTGGTTTTCGAACTTAATGTCATGAATGTCATTTTACACATTTGAGCCAAATTTCATCAAAATCGGACGTTTTTTACTCAAGTTATCGTGTTAACGGACACACACATATATATATATATATATATATATATATATATATATATATAGATATATATATATAGATATATATATATACATATATATAAATTTGAACGAATAGTGTTTTTGGCATCTGGGGACCTCAAAACAAAAAGTTATCATGGTCTCGGGCTTAAGTCTTACCATGAGACCTACGTTAATAGCTTCTTCCCTATAGGGGAAATTCGCTAATAATAAATAATATAAAACTAATATTATTATTAGTGTAGTTTTGATTAATCGTCCCATTAAAGGACTTAAAATATTATAACCCACTTGATTCTCAAGCTAGTTACTTATTGGCCGAAGAACATCAGTATCAGCATAAGGATGTATAATCAATGTTATCAGCATCGTTGTTGTTGTTTTGTGAGGTTCCAGGGCGGGAAAGTCCCTGGCCCACTGAGGCTGCTTTAGGGCGCTTGGGCCCTCTTCAGCCGTCGGATAGGGTTGGTTGGTGAGGGGGAGATTGACGCACTGCAACAGGACTTTTTTTATTATTTTTTTTTCGTTGCCTGCTACAGTGGCCAGGGAATGGTTTGGGGTTGGAGGTGAACACACTGCAACAGGACCTTTTTTGCCTGCTACAGTGGCCAGGGAGTGGTTTGGGGGGAGGAGAGATGAACACACTGCGACAGGACTTTTTTTGTTTGTTTTATAACGAGTGCCTGTCACAGTGGTCAGGAGTGGGATCTAGGCGAGGTTTGCATGGGGTTTAGTGGTGGGGGTTATGGTTCGGGCTGCTGGTCTAGGTCGGCAAGGTGGTGGATCGTGAGGCTGGGGCGGTCAGTGAAGTAGGGTTGGAAGTAGGGTTGGAGGATGTCGGAGGTGCGGGCTTTCTCAAGGTAGGTGATGTTGAGGTGGTGGAGGAAGTCTTTGAGTCTGGGGATGGAGTGGGCCTCGTAAGCCGTGTGGTTACTGTCCCAGGGTGGGAGGTGGGAGGCAAGGCGGAGGGCGCGTCTCTCAGTGGCCTCGAAGCTTGAAAGGAAGCTGTTCGGGGCGGATAGAAGGAGCGGGTGGGCGTAGGTTAAAACAGGGCGGATGACTGAGGAGTACAGGCGGGCAAGAGTGGGTTTGAGCAGCCACGGCTGCGGTGGTTGAGGATACGGAGGGCACGGAGGCGGGTGGTAGCTCTCTTTTTGGCTTCGCGGAGATGAGGGACGAAGGAAAGTCGGGAGTCAAGGGTGACACCTAGGTAGGTGCAGGATGTTTTGAGGGGGAGACGGACGTTGTTGAGGAAAATGGGATCTCTCTTGGTGCGGGAGAAGCGTCAGTATCAGCATCACCAGCTTGCACGGCTTTAATGTAATTCTTTAACCGGGTTTGCCCCATCGAGAACTAAATTTGAGTAAATCATCTAGATTGCTTATCAACCAGTAATATGTTTTACACTTTAATTCTAATGATTTATTTTATTATAATTGAAATTACTGATGTATATAAAATTGCATATAGTTATTATTATTATATTAATCAATCCACAGATAATAAATAGTATTCAAAATATCTCCATCCAGACTGTGGCGCGTTCTTTAGGTTACACTGCGAACCACGAGCCCCACGTACTGCGTTACCGATACCGTTAACTATTTCGGTTTCTCATCTTCATTCATTATTACAGTTACAGTAAAACTGTTAATAGACCTCCTCATACAACTGAAGATTTGTAGTGCTCACTTCGATGGTCTGAACGTTTTATTCGGGAAATTACATAGCACATGTGTCTATTATCTTCTGCATATTTCTCGCTTTTCCGTTATCGAGACATAGAAATGTGTTTTGTTAGAGTTACATATATATTGAGGAGGTACCGAACTTATCACCAAGTGTGGTAAGAAGGTACATATATAAATGTAACGTTAACATTAGTCTTATGGGAAAAACGCGGAATTTTGCATTTCTATTCACGAATGGAGATAAGGGAAGGTACACTGATGGGGGGAAAGGGAAGCAATCAAAAGACTTGACTGCCTGGCACAACTAACTGTCTTGTAAACTGTGTCCTTGAGTACCGAAACAAACTTCTCGTGATCATTTCATTGCAAATGAAGTTGAAGGGCAAAAATTCCCGTGTAGTTCCTAATTTTTCCCGGAATAACCCTGAAATCTAAATTGTATCCTCCATTCTTGCGAAAATTCCGAAAATACTTGACCCCTAAAGATTTAATGACACGACTTTACCATGCACCCACCCTTTACCATGTACCTCTTGGCACCCCTGCTATGTAGAGACGGACGCAAGTAAATTGCATAGCGGTGTACTGTTTATTTTTGTCCAGAGCGTTTTAAAATTAAGATTTATTTTGTGATGTACTAGATGTTTTATCAACGACAAAGTTCAAAACAAGTAAACAAAATACATTTTATCATTGTTCACAGTTAATAAAAATCATTCAATTTGTAATTTAGTGAAGTTTCTGGTAGTGTTTGATAAGCATTATTTTAACGAATAATTAAAATAAGGCTAATGAATGTTTGTAATTTTGTTATACAAATGACTAACACTTTCAAATTGCAATCATGAGGTATATTTGTAGCAATTAGCATTTAAAATTGTAAAGATAGTACCGCGTAGGACACGGTCTAGGGAATTTCATGGCGAGAGTACTTGAATTGTCGGTAAACCAGTACTTGGTTCGTAGTTTACAGTATCACTAGCACACTACACCATCGTTGGTGGAGATGAAATTATAAACGGGTTCGTACGCCTAACAAATGACAAGATTTATCACGACTGATGGTGGTGCACTCTGTCGGTATTACTGACACGTACTGCTTAACCGACCAAGATTATTATAGTGTACTTTTGCTTTATCGTCTCCTTTAAGGACTTAAAACATTATAACCCACTTGATTATCAAGCTAGTTACTGCTAGTATATCTCAGTGTTTCCACTCTGCGGTAAAAAATATCTCACGAGCTGATACTAAAAATCCCACTTTATCCCACACTTCACCTTATAATATCCCTCTAAATATCCCACTTTCCCACTGAGTTTTCAAACAGTGCAACACAGAAACACAGTTAATGTTAAATATTATATGATAGATAGAGCTTATTTAGATCTACTAATTACCTATATTAGCGAATTTCCCCTATAGGGAAGAAGCTATTACTGTAGTCGGCATGGTAAGACCTAGGCCCGGGACCATGATAACTTTTCGTTTTGAGGTCCCCAGACCCCAAAAACACTATTCGTTCAAAACTGTATATATAGATATAGATATAGATATATATGTGTCCGTGAGCACGATAACTCTCGTAACAATTATCCGATTTTGATTAAATTTGGCATAAACGTGTAAAGCAACATTTATGACTTTAAGTTCGAAAACCAGCCAAATCGCTCCATCCAAAGGGGTATTTTGGGTTTTTTACCCCAAAAATGTTTGTTAGAATTTTTTACAAATTGTTTTGAAATAGTCAAATTTTAGATGTTACTATTGGATTTAGCTTAAAAAACACACACAATTTGGTATTTTGATAATTTCTCTACGTCAATTGGTTACCGAGATACTGAAAGCGCTAAACACAGGACGTTGTCTAATGTTATTATTATGGAGGAAAAGAAAATTTTTATATCTCGCTTATTTATGAACGTGTACTGACGAAACTTGGTATATGGCTTCATCTGGTTGTGGTCTATTGATATTTGCTCAAAAAAATATTTTTTTGCCAAAGGCTCTCGTAGCAGCAAACCTGCGTACTCAGCCCCATGTCATTCTTATGGGTAATAATTAAATGCTGTCACCCTTAATTATGAACATAAATTAATAAAAACTGGCATATGACTTCACCTAGTTCAGTTATATTGATATTAGCATAAACCCATTTTTTGTGTTTGTAGATGCAGCAATCCTTGCGTACTCAGCCCCAATGTTATTCTTATGGAGAATAATTAAAATTGTATATATCGCTTGTTTGTGAATATATTTTTATGAAACTTTGTAAGTGGCTTTATGTAGTATCAAGACATTTATATCTCCATTGGAAATTCGCTGAGTATGCAGGTTTGCTGTGACGGGGGTATTTTACATTTTAGTATCTCAAAGGATTTTGAGTAATGCTATATAAATTATACGATTTGTCATAAGGCTGGCAAGTGAACTAAGTTAAATAATTTAGTCCCGTGAGAGGTATTAATATTTGTAATGGTACTGTAGTACTAAAGAGTACGACATAGGTAATAATAATAGCAAATATTTTCTTTGTAAATTCCAACATGGCCAAGCCAGCGATATTCATTGGTGTACTTTAGTGTTCGTTCTTCGTTCTGTGACGTTTATAAAATAATAATAGGTGCAATAAAATAGGTAAAATAATAACAACGTGGGAAATTGGAAACCCTGCAATTGCCAGTACGACGAGAAAATCCATTAGACTAGAAATGTTACTGCTAAGGTGGTCTGGTTGTAAGCAAACTAGCAGCCGTAATGCCGATTTCCAAAATATCCCACTTTATCCCACAAGCAGTCAAAATATCCCATATAAGGGATAAAAATCCCTCCCGTGGAAACACTGGTATCTAGGTGACATCTTTTAGCTAATTAGACTAAAATATAATTTATTAATCAATTTTGCTACAGTCCCATCGAGAACTTAATTTGAATTAACTCGTACATTGCTTGTTAACTAGTTATATGTTTTAATCTTGTACCTAATGATTTTATTTATTTATTTGGTATTACTCATGTATACAAAATTGTAGTTAGTTGTTATTATTTTATTAATCAACCTAAAGACAATATTTTGTAATACAAATTTCTACTTCCCGACTGTGGCGCGTTCTTTAGGTTACACTGCGAACCACGAGCCCCACGTACTGCGTTACCGATACCGTTAACTATTTCGGTTTCTCATCTTCATCCATTACTACACTTACTGTAAAACTTATTTAATAGACGACTCATATCACTGAAGATTTGTTGTGCCCACTTCGCTGTCGTAACGTTTTCTTCGGGAAATACCTTGCAAATATGTCAATTATCTTATGGATATTTATCGCTTTTCCGTCCCGTAGTTAACGGGATTTCCGGCGGTAAACTACGTTTTTATTGTAACGTAAGTACGGAGGGGTGAGGGGAATGTTACCCCCACCACAACCCTCTCTCGCGAGTTCATTAGTTGTTTTGTAATACAAGAGTTTATGGCAGCTAATCGGTTAACACCATTACGGATTAATGCGATAGTTTCTTAGTTTGTTTGTCAAAAAACAGAGTTAACAATGGAGGGGATTATTTTACCATCAATCTTTTGTTTACTATCTGGCTTAGTCATTTCCGCAATTATTTAAACTATCACCATACTCATATATTACCAGATATATTGTTTTATTCACCTTTATGTTTCATGGTGTTTTTATAAACAAAATAATTTAAATCTAAGCTAATAATTACAACAAAAATTCTTATTTGTAATTTAAGCTTCAAAACATAGTTAATTGTATTACGATTTTTGCAATCATAATAATATTTTATTACAGTTGTTAAGTGTTGCTGATTTTAGTGTCATAAAAATCAGTCACCTAATTATCCTTCCTAATAATAATGCATGGGCAGCTTCCACCGAATCATTTCAAGTAACCTACCAAGCCACTACCAAGTATAACTGGGTTTTCAGCCAACATAGAGATGAGTGAGACTTCTTGTATAGCTTAGAAGTGTTGTAATACGGCAGGGAAGGGAGCTGCGTCCAGTGCATTTGTTTAACATGACGTGGGCTATCATAAACAAATCAAATACCCCTGTTGCAGCAAACCTGCATACTCAGCGAATTTACAATGTATATTTATATATATATATATACAGCCACTTACCAAGTTTCATAGATACATATTAAATAAACGGTATCAGGAAACTGACACATACTTTCTCCCTTTTAGCCAAACTTTAATGACAAAAATATTTGTTATTTACTAAATATAGAATATGAAGTATAGATAAATGTACAGAAAATTGTCTAAAATAGTTGTTTTCAGAAATATCCACCCAAATCCCTTTTTGGGAGGCACTATAGAGTCCGTTACTACACACAGTGGTTTTGAGAGGGGAAATGCCCCCTTGCCCCCCCCCAGGTTAAATAGCAACACATTTCGAACATCCTCTGTTGGTCAATGCTAACTTGACCTGCATATCAAATTTTAATGAAACTGATCAGTAAATAAGAGAGAAATAGTTATTTTTGTATTCCCCATAAGAATAACATTGGACAACGTACTGTGTTTACCGCTAAATGAAAATTTCAATTTTCTCCGCAACTAGCAATCGTAGAATAGTAATTTAAAATACTAATTTATTTAGTTTTTTGAGCTCTTTTTAATGGTGAATAGTAATTTTTTTAACATTTATGATTTTTTATGAAAAATCCAAAAAACTGAATTTTGGATGTTTTAAGTCCTGTAATATCTGAACCCGAATTTTTCCAGAAATGCAGGTGGTGTCATTTTTTTGGAAACCTAAAGTTCTACAAACCACTAAAGTTTAATCAAAATCGTTAGAGCCGTTTTTGAGAAATTTGGATTTTTTATGTTTTTTGGCGGTTTTTGGGGGATAATTACCCTTAAAAATCAAAAATTCAAAAAAATGAAAAAAATGCCTGGAGATATCGTGGATTAGTACCTACATACCAAATTTCATAAAAATCTGCCCATAGGGTAGGGCTCTAGCTCTGTACACATCCACACAGACACACACACACACACACACACACACACACACACGGACACACACACACACACACACAGACAGACATCACGTAAAAACCACTTTTTTGGGTTCAGGGAGCACCAAAACGAATATTTCCACTAACAACTCAAATTCGAAAATTTTTACGAAAACAATACTTTCTCCATATACTATGTATAGGGGGAGAAAGTAAAAATGAGATGTATATTAAATTTTAATTTTTCTCCATAAGAATAACATGGGGATTGAGTACTCAGGTTTGCTGCAGCAAGGAACAGAAAATATTAAGTTTTAATGCAAATATCAACAGACCAAAACCAGGTGAAGCCACATACCAAGTTTCATCCGTATCCAATAATAAATAAGCAATTTATACAATTTTAATTATTCTCCATAAGAATAACATGGGGGCTGAGTACGCAGGTTTGCTGCAAAAAGGAACACAAATTATGGTTTTTTATACAAACATCAATGTAACTCAAATAGGTGAAGCTACATGCCAAGTTATATTAATTTATGCTCATAATTAAATGAGGCATAACATTTTTCTTATTCTCCATAAGAATAACATGGGCGCTGAGTACGCAGGTTTGCTGCTAAGGGAACCATTGGCAAAATTTTTTTAACAATTATCAATAGACTACAACGAAATGAAGCCATATACCAAGTTTCGTCCGGATACGTTTATAAATAACCGAGATATAGATTGTTTCTTATTCTCCATAAGAATAACATTGGACAACGTACTGTGTTTAGCACTTTCAAAATCTCGGTAACCAATTGACGTAGAGAAATGAGCAAAACACCAAATTGTTCGTTTTTTTAAGCCAAATCCAATGGTTTAAACTAAAATTAGATTTCTTAAAATATTATATATAGAAAACTCAAAAAACAGACTTTTAGGGTACAAAACCCCCTAGAATACCCCTTCAGTTAAAGTGAACTCTCTGGTTTTCGAACTTAAAGTCATAATGTTGCTTTACACATTTGTATCAAATTTAATCAAAATCGGACCATTTTTACGAAAGTTATCGTGCCTACGGACACATATAAATATATACAGTATTGAACGAATGGTGTTTTTGGCATCTTGGGACCTGAAAACAAAAAGTTATCATGGTCCCGGGCCTAGGTCTTACCATGCCGACTACGGTAATAGCTTCTTCCCTATAGAGGAAATTCGCTAAAACCTAAATAACTTTATCGAGACATAGAAATGTATTTTTAGCGAATTTCCCCTATAGGGAAGAAACTATTACCGTTGGTCTCATGGTAAGACTTAAGCCCGAGACCATGATAACTTTTCATTTTGAGGTCCCCAGATGCCAAAAACACCATTCGTTCAAATTTTTATATATGTGTGTCCGTAAGCACGATAACTCTCGTAAAAAAGGTCCGATCTTAATGAAATGTGGTACAAATCTGTAAAGCACCATTTATTTGAACGAGTTCGAAAACCAGACGAATCGCACCATTCGAAGGGGGTTTTTTGGGGGTTTTGTACCCCAAAAATGGGTTTTTTGGGGTTTCCACATGTAATTGTTATTTAAATCAAATTTTAATTTTTACAATTGAATTCAGCATAAAAAAAGAAACAATTTGGTATTTTCATCATTGCTCTACGTCAGTTGGTTACTGAGATATTGAAAGTGCTAAACACAGTACGTTGTCTAATGTTATTCTTTAGGAGAAAAAGAAAAATGTTATATCTTGCTTATTTATGAAGATAAACTGACGAAATTTGGTATATGGCTTCATCTCGTTGTGGTTCATTGTTGTTTGCACAAAAAAATTTCACCTATGGTTCCCGTAGCAGCAAACCTAGGTACTTGGTCCCCATGTTATTCTTATGGAAAATAATTAAAATGTTATATATCGCTTATTTATTAATGTATATGGATTAACCTTGGTATGTGACTTCACTAAGATAAGTTCTATTGATATTCACATCAAAACCCATTATTTTGTGTTCCTTGTTGCAGCAAACCTGCGTACTCATCACCAATGTTATTCTTATGGAGAATAATTAATATTTTAAATATCGCTTGTTTGTGAATATATTTCTTATGAATCCTTTTAAGTGTTTTAATGTGTTATTTTATATATTCATTGGAAATTCGCTGAGTATGCAGGTTTGCTGCGACGGGGGTATTGTTAGAGTTGCATATCTGTAGAGGAGGCACCTATCTTAATCAGGCATTGGTGTTGTGGGAAAAACGCGAAATCTTGTATAACTAGAGTCAATTCCTAATTATTGCTTAGTTAATAATAATCGTAGTCAATCTTACGTTTAAACTAATTACAGGTCAACGGTCCTTTTAAAAAACGGTATCGGAATTATAAAACCTCATAATAGCGAACCAATAATTTAAAACTAATGCTGGTTCAACCTCAAAACACAGTTCAAAAACTTTACTGACACTATTAACAACTTTTTTTAAATATTTATACAAATGATGAAATATTTGTTAAAATAGCTCACTTTAAAGTTTATTTTTAAAGTAATTAGAATTGAGGAAAATAAAATAACAAAACTTATTGCACGTTCAAAGTGAGTCATTTATTAAACACTAATCACAACGAATGAAAGACCTATTACTATAGGCTGAAAATAAATTGATTCTTAAAGTTTTACTAACAACATTACTGATATTTTTTATGTTTTGAAAATTAAATATAATAATTTTATCCCATTATGCGGGCTCGCGAGAGGTTTTACCTCGGACCGCGGGCCCCGCCGCCTTGATTTGCGGGCCCCTTAGGTTCGTTGCCCCCCCCGCACCGCGGGCCCTGTGGGCCCGGCAGTTACGCCACTGGTAGGTAACCACTATTATAAGAAAGGATTTTAAGAAATTCCCATAGCTCTCCGCTCCACGGGGAGTCAAAGTTCCAATCCAGAGTTATTCCGCTAGAGTGAATACACATATATCTATAATTTTGAACGAACCCCCAAAACGTGTTCAGGGGGTCATGTTAGGAACTTCTATGGTGGTCCCGGGCTTAAGTTTCACCGTGCGGGTCATGCTAATAGTTCACTTTCCATAGGAAATTCACTAATGAATAACATGCTTTTCAAATGTAAAAACCCCATAAGACAACGTACTGTGTTTAGCCAATATAAATTTTCTTTAATAACTCAGTAAATATTTGGGCTAGAATGACGAGAGAGGGCTTAAAATTTTCGCTTCACTAATTCCCATATTAATACATGCATAATTTTGTCCGAGGCTTTTCTGACCCTTGTTGGGCCCAAAAACTCGAACTTTTAAAGAATAATCCTTAAAAAAAAGGTTTAGAGTTTTCTGATTGTTTTGCCCAACGAACTTGTCCAACTGATTATAGAAAGGAACGTCCCTGCCAAATTTGAAGTAAATCGGACAAAAAATGTGACCGCTAGAGTGCATACACAATGATGTACTTCCAATTGGAAAACGTGAGGGATGAGTTGAAGGGGAGACATGCCAGGGCTATGGGGGTTGCCAATACAAGTTGGGTTGCCATTACCTATTACCTGTAGCAGGCTAAAATTGTTTGTGGGAAAGGCGATAATGGCAGGTTTCCGGTTTCTCCCATTCCTGCATTTCATAAGCATAATTATAGTATTTTGACTGGGGGGAAAAATTATTCTGATTGCGATTATCATGAGATTTATACAGAGTGTCCCACGAGAGCATAACACAAATGCAGGATTTGGAAAAACACATCATAAAATTAAGTATAAACATTTTTCTAAATCGCTCCGGTTCCCGTCTGTCTGCCTGTATGTGATATTTAGTGCTTTCCAAACTATTGGGGTGGAACCTAGGACCCCCTAACACCTGAGTCTGCATTACTTAGTGGGAATGTTATAATTATCATTAACTCCAATAAATTAAGTAATATTTCTCTCTTTTAGCGAATTTCCCCTATAGGGAAGAAGCTATTACCGTAGGTCTCATGGTAAGACTTAAGTCCGAGACCATGATAACTTTTTGTTTTGAGGGGCCAGATGCCAAAAACACTATTAGTTCAAGTGAGTGAGTGAGTGAGTGAGCGAGCGAGCGAGCGAGCGTGCGTGCGTGCGTGCGTGCGTGCGTGCGTGTGTGTGTGTGTGCCCGTGAATGCGATAACTTGAGGAAAAATCGTCCGATTTCAATGAAATTTGGCTCAAATGTGTAAAGTGACATTCATGACTTTTAAGTTAAAAAAACAGAAAAATCAGACCATGGGAAGGGGGGTTTATTGGGGTTTTAAATTTTCCAAAATCAGTATTTTGCATTTTTTACCCTACAATTTTTAAAACACTTAATTTTGGTTTTGATCATGTTATAGAGCTTAAAAAACCAAATTATGTGGTATTTTGAATTATTAACCTAGGTTAAGTGGTTGCGGAAAAAATCCAAAAAACATGCTCATAAAATCTCCCATGTTAATCTTATGGGAAAAGGTTTTTGAATTCTCCTCAGTTAATTTTACTTTAAACTTCAAATTTGCTTTTCCCAATCAACTCAGCTCCACAAAACAATCATTTTGGTGTTTAAATTGTGATTCTACGTCCAACCGTTGCAGAGATATTCAAAGTGCTAAACACAGTACGTTGTCCAATGTTATCCTTATAGAGAATAAATCAAATATATCTCGATTATTTATGAATGTATATTGATGAAACTTGGCACGTGGGGTCACGTAGTACTGGTATATTGATATTTGCACACAAAAAAAGTTTTGTTGGTTGTCCCCGTAGCAGCTAACCTGCATACTCAGCCCTAATGTTATTCTTATGGAGAATAAGTAGTTTTATATCTCCCTTAATTATGAACATAAATTAATAAAACTTGGTAAGTAGCTTCACCTGGTTCAGTTATATTTATAATTGCATAAAAACTAATTTCTTATCTTCCTCATTGCAGCAAACCTGCGAATTCAGTCCTAATGTTATTCTTATAGGGAATAAATCAAATGTTATAAATCACTTATTTATGAATGTATTTTTGTGAAACTTGTTAAGTGGCTTTATGTAGGAGTGAGAAACATATAAATGCATTGGAAATTCGCTGAATATGCAGGTTTGCTGCGACGGGGGTATTTAATTATTTTATTACTCTTTTATTAGACACCATTATTAAACTTATTTTCTTGGTTTAACGTTTTGCCTAGTGGTAAGTGTAATTTTCTAACTAAAGTAACAGTTATTGAACCGCAAACTTTTGGGAGAATTTGCGTGATGGAGATGTAAATAGTGAAAGTTACAAAACAGTTATAACCGCTGTCGTAAAATAACAAGTTAGTCCATGCACAACAAGGTTCACAGTGTGTATCAATGCTTACTGCTGTTCTTCTTGCATATTTTCCTCACCCTTCATATCTTGGAGCTTGAGGGAAGCATCGTAGGGGTTTCTACGTGCAGGGCCTAATTAACCATCAGGCTATATAGGCTGCAGCCTAGGGCACCAACAATAACGGGAGGCGCCGAAGGCGCCACCCCCTTATCACCAATTATTTGGCAATACCAACAATTGTTTTTATTTCATTTTGAAAAAATACAACATTTGATTTGAATAACTAACATTATTTGCTATTACCATCTTTGTTATTATTGAAAGTAAAAACATTTATCATGTTATTTTATTACAACTCTGAATGTATTGTAATTGTCTTGACGCCATTACTTTTCTCAAAAGAAAATGTAAATAAAGAGATTTGATTGATTGAATGATAGAAACTGTAAGATTAGAACGTTATACTGTAGAAGATAGTTTGGCTGTTTGAAATTACTGGGCGGCATAAAGGGAATTTTCGGCGCCTATTCCTCCCTGTTTCAGCTGCATTTCAGACAGATTACAGATTTGTTTTAGTTTCCTGATGCTTTTATTTTTTTTAGTTGGTGTTGTATGTGTAAAATTTGCTTATTCATCATTATATTTTGATAAAACTTGGAATATAGCTTATCTGGTGGTTAGGTTTAATTTAAAATTAACTAAGGACATGGTTTGCTGCAATTAATATTTTACCAAACACGTAAGAACAACTAATATTACAAACACAACAAGTTATGCCTTGTATGAATGCAACAAATAGGCTAAACCTAATAAGATAGTATTATTTTTCAGTTTTCATCGTAATTTTGATGATAGATGTTGACGGTTATGACACAAACAGTTCAAATATTTTTTTAAATTTAGCCATTGTACCTATGATTTTTTTGCCTAAGGTAGGCGATTCAGTGGCAAGTCGATGTGATTCAAGTGTTAAGTGTTGCAGTTGCAATTCACTGTAATTCAAAGTGCTTGTAATGCAGTGGCAAATTGGTGTGATTCAAAGTGTTTGTGATTCCGTGGGAAGTCAGTGTGATTCAAGGTGTTTGTGATGCAGTGGCAAGACAATATGATTCACAAGGTGTTTGTGATGTAGTGGCAAGTCGGTGTGATTCAAGGTGTTAGTGATGCAGTTGCAAGTCAGTGTGATTCAAGGTGTTTGTGATGCAGTGGCAAGACAATGTGATTCACAAGGTGTTTGTGATGTAGTGGCAAGTCGGTGTGATTCAAGGTGTTTCTGATGCAGTGGCAAGACAATGTGATTCACAAGGTGTTTGTGATGTAGTGGCAAGTCGGTGTGATTCAAGGTGTTTGTGATGCAGTGGCAAGACAATGTGATTCACAAGGTGTTTGTGATGTAGTGGCAAGACAATGTGATTCACAAGGTGTTTGTGATGTAGTGGCAAGTCGGTGTGATTCAAGGTGTTAGTGATGCAGTTGCAAGTCAGTGTGATTCAAGGTGTTTGTGATGCAGTGGCAAGACAATGTGATTCACAAGGTGTTTGTGATGTAGTGGCAAGTCGGTGTGATTCAAGGTGTTTGTGATGCAGTGGCAAGACAATGTGATTCACAAGGTGTTTGTGATGTAGTGGCAAGTCGGTGTGATTCAAGGTGTTTGTGATGCAGTGGCAAGACAATGTGATTCACAAGGTGTTTGTGATGTAGTGGCAAGTCAGTGTGTTTCAAGGTGTTTGTGATGCAGTGGCAAGACAATGTGATTCACAAGGTGTTTGTGATGTAGTGGCAAGTCGGTGTGATTCAAGGTGTTTGTGATGCAGTGGCAAGTCGGTGTGATTCAAGAGGGAATTTACCTACTGTAGGTAATACCTGTACAATTAAATTCATCACCAAATAAATAATCAGCAATTAATACAAATTTTTATTAGAATATATACAACAAATTAACACATTGGTAACATTATTTTAAAATTCAAAATATACAAAATTCATTAAAGAAATAAATGCATGCTCCATATTTCACATTACACATAAACTGAAGGAAATGACATTTAAAGACAACTTTGATCTGATCAACCAGATTTGAGCGACATTTTGGCAGAATATTGTGAAATGCTTTAGATTATAGAAGTTTTTACTCTTTGGCATAATCATGCTGCATGCTCTGGTATTATGAGCGAGCACCAATCAATTAGAAACATTTACAGTAACAAAGCTACAATCTATTCAACTGCAATAACAATTAAATTTTTTTTGATTGGGAATATAATTAAACTATAACTACACATTAAATACTACTTAGTTATCAGAGTACCTGGCTAAATTAGTATAAAAACGAGAAAGACGTTTCTTGTAGTTTTGAAATACATTTTTTTTAGCAAACTTGTAAAATATATGTTCTATTAGTTAAAACTATAAACTTATGCTAATGCATTTAGTAACTTAGTACAAAATTAAAATATAGGACAAATCACTTTAGATATGTAAAAAATATCACCCTGCATAGAAAGTAGTAATAGTTAAAGATAGACATGGAACAAAGAGAAACTTAAAATATAATTTAAACAAAAAATTGAAGTGTTGTCTATAATAAAACGTAGCTAATTTATATAAGCAAACAAATTTTTTCTTAAGCTAGCTGTGTTGCTTCTGCAAAATCGATCATAATTTAAAATTACCTCTAATTTTTATCGTAACTAACATAAAATATTTATTTAAGTACGTACCAAAAGTTAATTATAAAAAAAAAACACAATACTTGTAACAAATAACTAAGCATTACATTAAGCATAATAAATTATGAGATAAAAGAGGTGAAACACAAATAATTGTTCACGTAAGTAGCAAAAGTAAAACTGAGTGAGCCACTCAAGGCTACGTATCACAGTCGCGTTCGCGGGGAGGAACGTTGACGATTCATACGTCACAAGGGGAGGCAGCCGTAGGGGAAAATATTTTCCAAGGAAGAGACGAATGCCTTTTCTTTTTAGGTGTGCCTTTCTGGGGTTTTTTTGGCGTTGAGCTGTTGATTTTGTTTTCTTCCTGCAAAAGAGAAAGGAAGGTTTTACGGCAGCCAATAAATACTTTCAGTTCCTTCCACTTCTTTACCTTCACCTCGCACAAGGTTTAATTATCTCTAGAATAAAAATATAACTGAACAAACATTTGTTTTACCCTTCAAGTGCTAACTATATTTCTCTTTATTGTTGATTTTTCACTGTCTTGCATTTGATTTTCTTGAAAAAATATAAACAATGAATCTACCTATATCAACCTTATTTATATTCATTTTGATCAACAAGAAAAGGGGAATCCAAAAAGCTGTGACTTGATAATGAATATGTAATGCATGCTTACTCACAGAATAAGCTAACTCACAAAACTAAAATATCAAAACATATTTTTACTTTAGATGCCATAGTGGTTACAAAAAGAGCACGTAACTTACAATTTCAAGATAGCCAAAACGAGCTAAATGTTTCACAGATTGCAGAAATATTTATTTTTTTAGGGTTAAAATAATTATTTTCATGAAAAATTGTCATATAGCCAGACTGCAACACTCAAAATGGTGTCAACAATGGAAAGACGAAACATTTTCTGATTGGTTACAAAAATTGCAAAAAAAAACACCAAAAGACTATTTCCGATACATCATTTGATTATAAATATATGTAGAATCATATGGCGGTGTATCCAATATGATTTGACTATCGATGTATCGCACCTTGAAGATAAGATTGCGATCGAGACTTTAGCACTATACACGATGCGGAAATAGATAACGATCACGACATTCAGCACTTAGAGGGTTAACAGAGATCAGAGTGCATACACATACACATATTTCCTGACATATTTTAAAGAGGGTAATCACCTTATTATTCGACGGAAGATAAGTACTTATCAGTGTTATGTATTATCGATAGTTTAATATATCAAGCAAAAACTCCACTTTTTTCTTTCGTCTGACTAAAAACTAGGGGTGTGCGAGTACTCGAAACTTTGAGTTTTCGGCAGAGTATTTTAATACTCGAATTCGACTCGTTTGAAAACTACTCAAAAGTTCGAGCGAGTATTTCCCGCCGATTTCCGAACGATTGCGACCGGCCAAAATGCGTAAAGGCCGCAAAAGGCGATCGCATTACGAAAAATCGGCCGAAAATGACGACCGCAAACGATTACGGCCGGCAAAAATGCGTATTAACGGGCGCAAAAAGCGAACGCATTACGTAAAATCGGCCGAAAATGACGATCGGACCGCGTAATTTCGGCCGTAACTAACGATTTCATCATTTAATATTGATTAAAAGTGATGTCTGGACCAGGTGGCCAAATAACAACCGGGCCCTGTTTCATTGGCCGGAAACGAATGTCAAACCGTGTTTTGTTTGTCAATACGTAATCCAGTTTGATTGTACTGGACAAAACTTTGTTTTGCTACTAATGTATTAGTTAGAAACCATGTTTAGGATATCAAATCTAGGGTGGTATCCAAATCGCATTACACTATTTTAAACTACCAACTGATGGCAAATACTCGCTCGAAACTCGAAAATAATTGGCACTACTCGACTCGATTAAAAAAATCACTACTCGCACACCCCTACTAAAAACGTTTGAGTAAAAAAATCACAATTTGTCTTATGTCTTTTTGGAATCAGTCATTAATCTAGTAAACTGTAGTAACTTTTAAATAATTCAAATAAATTGTCAATATGTTTATTGGTCAATCAGTGTGGGTTTTTATGAAACTAAAACTCTTCTCTATAAAAACACTGTTTCAAACGGAAATTTACAACAAACCAATCAGTAAGTTTTCAGATTTTAGCATACTACTGAAAACTATCTATTTAAAGGAGGGATAGGAATGATGGTTTATCTTTACTTTTAATAGTCCTGGGAGAGGGCTTAAAATAAAGAAAAAGGTGTTGGATACAAACTATGAGTTTTTTTAAATCTTATGAAAAGCAGACACTCACTGTTTCTTTGGTATCGCGGGTGAGTATCTGAGACAAAGCTAGAAGTTTCTCTTCCTGCTCGTTGGCTCTTACTCCTTCGTTACACTCGTGGACCAACTGAAACAGACGCAGAGGCATTAATGTGATAGTAGGACAGAACATTTAAAAATGGAGAAATAATTTGAGATATTTGAGAGCTTCAGAGAAAGTTCAGGTACTCCAGAAGTGAAAAAGCTGAAGTACTGTATGGAGGTAACTTAATGCCCAGCTAGTACAGAAAAGGGCGAGGGAAAAGTTCCCCTCACCAAAATCCTTCCTTACTTATACCATTGGGTCAGTGATGATTTAATTTGTTTTTATTGCAAGATTTTATTACAAAAACCGATAAACACTGTCACATTTCACTGATGTTTCATGAAACAGTTTATGACCAGTGGAAGGGGGAACTTACCCCTCAATCATTGTTTATAATACTAATCATATGGCAAAAAATAAACCATGGAAAAAATAATATGGTGTCTAATAAAAATCAGCAATAATACAACCATTGAAATGGAGAAAATGTATGGCAAGTATACAGAGTTTATGAAGAAAATTGAGCTTAGTGAAGTATTAAACATTAGTTATTTTTTAAGAGGGGCTCCAGTAATCGGCTTCTACCTGCGTCTCTTGCAAGACCAATGTTAACTCTCAAAGCCCGTCCCTCCTCGACATATGTTCCTAAATCATTGATTATGGATAATTTTAAAGAGCGTAAAGAATAACTACTGATTTTAATGAGTGTAATTTCAATATCACAAAAAATAGTTAATAATTAGTTAGATAATTTTTTGTGATATTGACATTTTCACACTGAGATCACTTGGTATTACAGTGTCCTTTAGAATGAGCCGTAAATCAATGATATTTGAAATAGGGTATGAACGGGCTTTGAAAGTTAACATTGGCCTTATGGGGGAAGCCGGTTGGAAAAGCAAATGTTTCGTGACTGGAATCTTAACCAATACTCCAGCAATACCTGGTTGACAGCTGCCAGCGCAGTGCGACACGTGGTGAACTCGGCTGCGACGGGAGGCAATCTCCGCTGGATAGCCTGGACTAGCAGTGGTAGCCGCGTCACCCGCTGGACCGGCAGCATGAGGAACGACTGGAGAGAGTAGCCCTGACACGCAGACAAACCTTCCAGCAGAGCGAGCACTGGCATGAACCTCTCACTGTCTTGCCTGAAACAGAACAATAGTGGTCAACTGATGGTAGAACTTGTAATCTACACTGGCAGCATGAGAAACTAATGGAGAGAGTAGCCCTGACACGCAGACAAACCTTCCAGCAGAGCGAGCACTGGCATGAACCTCTCACTATCCTGCCTGAAACAGAACAACAGTGGTCAACTGATGGTAGAACTTGTAATCTACACTGGCAGCATGAGAAACGACTGGAGAGAGTAGCCCTGACACGCAGACAAACCTTCCAGCAGAGCGAGCACTGGCATGAACCTCTCACTGTCCTGCCTGAAACAGAACAATAGTGGTCAACTGATGGTAGAACTTGTAATCTACACTGGCAGCATGAGAAACGACTGGAGAGAGTAGCCCTGACACGCAGACAAACCTTCCAGCAGAGCGAGCACTGGCATGAACCTCTCACTGTCCTGCCTGAAACAGAACAATAATGGTCAACTGATGGTAGAATTTGTAATCTACACTGGCAGCATGAGAAACGACTGGAGAGAGTAGCCCTGACACGCAGACAAACCTTCCAGCAGAGCGAGCACTGGCATGAACCTCTCACTGTCCTGCCTGAAACAAAACAATAGTGGTCAACTGCTGGTAGAACTTGTAATCTACACTGGCAGCATGAGAAACGACTGGAGAGAGTAGCCCTGACTCGCAGACAAACCTTCCAGCAGAGCGAGCACTGGCATGAACCTCTCACTGTCCTGCCTGAAACAGAACAATAGTGGTCAACTGCTGGTAGAACTTGTAATCTACACTGGCAGCATGAGAAACGACTGGAGAGAGTAGCCCTGACACGCAGACAAACCTTCCAGCAGAGCGAGCACTGGCATGAATCTCTCACTGTCCTGCCTGAAACAGAACAATAGTGGTCAACTGCTGGAACTTAATCAGTTAACCACTGTATAAGACGCCAACGCCCTGGGTTTATAAAATTGCTATGAAAGAGGTTGGGTAGCATGCTCGATTCATAATCTGAAGTTCGCCAGATCGGTCTTGTGCAAAATCTTGTGCTAAAGGTTCGATACTGGATCCAGCTGCCACTAGTCTTTGGGCTATTAATTAATTAATGATCTTGGCTAAAATAACCAGTCGGTATTAATCAGTAACAAGGCTACACAAGGCATCTCACCCATTCTACACCATATTCGATCATATTCATTCATCATTAATATTCGCCTTAAATTACACCATAGTAGCATCAGCGTATTATGAGAGATTAAGATTAAGATAAAAAAAAAATTATTTGGTGCATAAGAAAGTTGAGTAAATATAGATTTGTCTTATTTCAAACATTCATAATGTTGTGTTTCAAAAACTATAAATAAAAGAAATAAGATGATTAGATGTTAAATTTGATTACCAGTATTCAATCCTTAAATTATAGATTTTTAAGGCTAAAGAGGTATTTAAACTCCAGGAATTGTCCATAGAACTCGATCAAATCATTAGGCTATTGGCGGGGTCAGAGTACCTCAGATATTTCAGACTCAGAGTATTCCAGTTTAAAAATAAAATCAAATGATCTGATCAACTCCTTGCAATGTTTAAAGTGGGTTTTGGTTTTTCTCATTAGGCCTACCTTTTACTTTCTCCCCTTATACATAGTATATGGAGAAAGTATTGTTTTCGCCAAAATTTTCGAATTTGAGTTGTTAGTGGAAATATTCGTTTTGGTGCTCCCTGAACCCAAAAAAGTGGTTTTTACGTGATATCAGTAGTGTGGGTTTGCGGGTTTTGCGCCGGAAGTGACGTCATCCGGTCACGTGACCGGAAGTGCTGAGTCATGAAAGATGTTATCTGGGGCTGAGCCAGTGACGTAGGCGGTTTTGTGACGAAATGAGTAAAAGTTCAAAGTTCAAGGTCACGGGGAGGTAATTTTAAAAAAGTACTACCTCGCACGCGTAAAATCCGATTGTGATTCGATAGTTTTAATTCGATAAAATATCGAATGAAAATTATCGAATGAAGCAATCGAATGATACGAGTGCGAGGTAGAACAATTACAAATATTACTTTATTTTATTTACAATAATTCATATTACAAATATTACTTTATTTACAATAATTCATGTTTACAATAGTTCCCCGTTGTTGGTTGTCATCGATGTTGTTGATCCGGACGAGTTGCGGCCATCACTTTGTTTTCTGAAGAAAGACGGTAGATACTTCGATCCCTGCGCAGAGTCCATGTTGTGTTTTTGACACCTATCTGTTCTGTTAGGTGTTTGCATTTCATTGCTGTCAGGAGGAAATAATACGTGACGGCAATGAAATAGAAACATCTATCAGACCTTGAGTGAAATGATATTGTTATTTTGTGAAGAGCGTCTCGGAGAGCTCGATGTTCACCGGTCGAGAGCCGGAGGTGTACTGACTATTCGCTAGCTAGCGTTCTGGTATCAAACAAAATGGTGGGGGTAAAAGTGTAGTAGAACGAAGCAGATGGCTGGTGGCAGGCGGCAGGCGGCAGGTGGCAAGTGTGCGGCAGATGGTAGTCCCCCCACTACACCAGTCCCCCACTACACCAGTCCCCCCACCGAGTTTTACATCGCACAATAACTAGTTTACATGTGTTAGTTAGGGTTTAGCTCTTAGACTGTCAAGACCTTAGCTCCGTAACTAAAAACTTCAATAATGTTTGCGCTTCAACTCTGTATAAGTATAACAGCTACTATGATCTAAACCGGTGCATGTATTCATATGGTTCTTTTTGCGAAGCAAACAACTAGCTAAAAGTGTTTCAACCTCGATTATTCTTCGACGAAACCGCTCATTGTCCACTAAAAGTGTAGACCTTCTGTCTTCATTGTCAGGGAAGTAGAAAGTAGTGTCAAGGGGACTACTGAAGGTCACCTTCCTCATGTTCCTGTAAAACTGCGACATTTTTCAGACCCTCTAGGTAGATGTTCATCCGTCAAGAGCTGGAAGAATAATGATGGAGCGTTATCATGTATGATAGGCACCTAACCCCCACCACAACGTTACCTTGTCCTTCAAACCATCGTTTTTACGCTACAGATGCTATACTGTTGGTTAGATTTAAATTTAAATTGCACCTTCTTGTTTGTCTTGGCAAGCCGCGTAATTGAAGTATCCACATGTTATACTTTGAACCAAAAACAAAGAAGTTATTTAGGTTTGTCCTTGAAAATAGGTGTTTTTTCGCTGTTGCTGCTATACCCGTTGTCGGATCTGAATTCTGTTTGCACCAACTTGTTCGTCTGATCAATCCGCGTAATTTGAGTACCCACTTAATATACTTTAAACCGTAAATAAAGAAGTTATTTAGGTTTATCCTTGAAAATAGTAGTTTTTTCTCTGTTGCTTCTATACCCTTTGTCGGATCTGAATTCTGTTTGCACCAACTTGTTCGTCCGATCAATCCGCGTAATTTGAGTACCCACATGACATACTTTGCACAAACTTTATACCCCCCCCCCCCCCTTGGGTCATGGTCATGGTCAAGGTCAAGGACCTTGGGACTTCGAAATTTTTACAAAGTGGGCTGCACACAAACATAAGACTAACAGTCTCCTGCCTATGTACAGGCCAAGTCCCTAACTTGAAATGCTTAGGGTGGTCCTGAAAAGGACCGTTTTTGATGCCATGAAGAGGAGTCCTGAAGGAGTTGCGGTTAGTCGAGGTGGAGGAAATGGACAAGGGCTGTGACAATTTATTTAATTAACCAATGCGCCTTGCCCTCTTGTCTGACGAAAAACAGTTCCTTTTTGGATGGGATTCTAGGCGGTTGCGGCAGGGAATGAGGCAGTTGGACCTTGAAGTGAAAATCTTCATGTTGTAAAATATAGCTGTTTCCGCTGAGCCTTGCCACAAACTTGTATTTGATATTTGTTTTTAGTTTTCTAAATTTAAGTGATTTGAAGTTTAGAGGAGTGACTAATTCTTCTTCCTTCAACACCCTCGTCCGCTCCATCACCTCATCCACGGTGAGAGGTGGAGTTGAAGGTCGAGGCTGACTTGTAGTCGAAGTCGAAGGTCGATGCTCAGATGACGGATGTTGGTTGAAGTAGAGCGGATGGTTCTTAAAATTTCTTCTTATTGTGGCCTTGAAAGAAGTTGGTCTCTTAAAACCACTTCTTCTCTCAACCGTCTCCTTCAGGGATTCCTTCAGACGTCGCAGTTTCTCAAGGTTCACAGGGGAAGTCATCGTAGCGCTGCTGATCGGCACGTAGTTTTAGTTCGAGAGACAAAGCTGGAATGAGTCCTAATGTCTTGACTTTTGAAGGGTCAGACGGTTTATCTCGTTGATTAGGTTTTTGGCGGCTTGCCAAGTGTAACCTTGACACTTCCATATACGGGTAGAAAGCTAAGAACCGGTTCCCCTTCCCTTCATGACACCCCCCCCCCCCCTCATTTGGATCATGTCCCCCCCCCCCCCATTTGGGTCATGTCCCCCCCCCCCCCATTTGGGTCATGTCCCCCCCCCCCATTTGGGTCATGCCCCCCCCCCCCATTTGGGTCATGCCCCCCCCCCCCCCCGACGTCACGGGGCGGAGTCACCTCCCACCACTGACCGCCGCCTTTATAAGCGGGAGCAGTCCGCAGTCTCTTCGCAGTAGGCTGCCGCCCGTTCGTGATCTACGTCCGTCCGGGTTGCATTCTGCTGCAGCGTAGGTCTTTTAAGTGTGCGTTGGGCCCGACGCGCAATTAAGAGATCCGCGCCTTTGCATGTGCATGGTAGTTTGTTAAGCATGGTAGTTTGTTTGTTAGATTATTGCTTGTAGATTGCTGCTAATTAATGTAGTTAGTTTAATGAATGTTGGTGTTGGTTTTGAGTGTTTTATTTAATGATGAAATATGTACCTTTCTTACAGATCCTTATCCCTGGGTAAAGTCTTTATATCCGTGGGGTTTGTTATCAAAGTAATTTAAATGCCGGTCTTTGTAAATATTTAATGATGAAATATGTACCTTTCTTACAGATCCTTATCCTTGGGTAAAGTCTTTATATCCGTGGGGTTTGTTATCAAAGTAATTTAAATGCCGGTCTTTGTAAACTACCTTGGTCAAAACATTGGTTCGCAGTAGCCTGACGCCCGTTCGTTGATCTACGTCCGTCCGGGTTTCAGTGTTGCTGTTGTGACCTTGTTAAACTGACCGCAGTATCCTGACGCCCGTTCGTGATCTACGTCCGTCCGGGTTTCAGTGATACTGATTGTTCTTTGTAAAATTAACGTTAACTCTAACTGACCAGTTTGTTTCAAAGTAATGTAATTTGTTTCTCATCCCTTTCCTAACCCCCTGACAATAAGTTTCGGCCCTGAAAACCGGACTTGTCAATACGGCCATGTAAACCGGTTGACATTACCTTTCTTAGCCTGAGAAACTGTTGTGATTTTCCTTTTTTTTTTTTTTGGAGGGTTTTTTTCTTTATTTTTTGTTATTAAAATCATTGCTTGTAATTCCCTGTCCCCTAATACAGAGCGGGGAATAAAGCACCAATTTGTGCTCTACCGGACTTGTCAATACGGCCATGTAAACCGGTTGACATTACCTTTCTTAGCCTGAGAAACTGTTGTGATTTTCCTTTTTTTTGGGGGTTTTTTTCTTTATTTTTTGTTATTAAAATCATTGCTTGTAATTCCCTGTCCCCTAATACAGAGCGGGGAATAGAGCACCAATTTGTGCTCTATTCCCCGCTTTGGCAACAAGTTCAGATGACCTTGACCCACTGACAGGACTTATAAAACCTCTGTCTGGTTACATATAGGAAAATTAATATTTTAAACCATAGCCTATCCCCCTTCCCCTTTCCCCTTTCTCCTTCCACTTATATTGGGTATAAAAGAGGCTTCCCATTACTGGTAAGATCATTCTGCTGCTTGTGCTTGCTCAACTCAGAACTATGGAGTCACACCCGATATCACTACCGACTTCTGCATCACCCTCTACTTCTACATCACCCTCGACTTCTGCATCACCCTCGACTTCTGCATCACCCTCGACTTCTGCATCACCCTTGACTTCGGCTGCTGGTTCAATTCTTCGTCAGGCTCTTTTAATGTCTCTTATCATCCCTGAGAAGACAACTTCACCACCCATTATGGATCGACCAACTTCTCCTTCACCATCATCCTCGAGATCAAGGTTTTCGTCGAGCTCCTCCTCCTCATCATCTACCTCGAGATCAAGGTCTTCTTCGAGCTCCTCATCATCCACCTCAAGATCAAGCTCCACCTCGAGATCAAGCTCTAAAATATCTACAAGACCCCCAATTGAAATTTCACCTTCCACTAGTTCAACCAGACCTTCAGTAATTTGCACAAATATTCAATCTCCTTCAGAGAAATTTAATCAATTAAAGTCATTGCATAGAAGGTGCATACGTCCTGCACAACTATGTAATTATATCTTCAAAAAAGGTGCAAAGAAAGGCGAACGCTGTGCAAAACAGTGTACTTTAAATGAAGAACTGTGCAATCTTCATTTAAAAAATACCGCTTCTCCTTCTTCACCACATCCAACAGTGAAACCGGCTAAGACTCGGATTAATAGGCTAGCTAAAAACAAACAATACGTCTTTGTAAAAATAATGGGATTCCTGAAGGTCATGTTAAAATGTGAAGACCGCCTTTACATTTTAAGATTACCTAAAGGCATGCGTCATCCCAAAAACCCTACAAAAAAGCACTATCTAATCCGAGCCGATTCAGGAACCACTGTGTGGAATAAATTGTAAAAAAAAAAAAAAAAAAAAAAAAAAAAACATTCTTTCCAAATTAAATAAAGTTTTTCCAAATTAAAAAAAAAAGTGTGGACAACCTATTTACAAATTGTAGCATATGCTGCAGAGTGTAAATAGGTTGTCCACACTTTTTTTTTACAATGTTACAACGACCTTGACCTAGATAACGGACTTAGATATTTTACACTAAGACAAAGATAAACGTAAAAGGAAAAAGGAGAAATATTATACTAAAGATATTATTCAACAGTGAAGAAGGGAGGGGGTAAGCGGGTATTTAAGCAAGCGATTCGGAATATAATTATTAGTTGTATCATCATGAGCGTCAACAGCAACACATGGGGAAAGGAAATTAGCGAAGAGGAGTTGTACGCGATTGCTGAGGCTGCTGAAATTACCGAGGTTTCTAAGATTGATAAGGTTGCGGAGAATGATGCCCAGTCACAACCGCAACAAACTACATCATCGATGCGGTCTACAACGCAGCAACCAAGACCCTATCATGTTATCCTGGAGGAGTATAATGAGGCAATGAGGTACGCCTTTACAAAGTGGTGTGGACAACCGCGTTCTCCTGAACAATGGGAGGAGCACGATGCAGACTTTCGCCTGGTTGCAGACTTAGAACTTGAGCTTCAAAGAGCAAAGGCTGCTCAATAGTGTGAAGATTTATTGTTTACTTTAAGAAATACAGAGCGGGGAATAGATCAGTTTGAGGTCCAAGTGAGAACCACTTACTGCTCTATTCCCCGTTTTGGCAATTTGTTCAGATGACCTTGGGACTTAGAAAATTTTGTTTGGTAAAAAAAAAAAAAAAATATATTGAAATATATATTTCTTACAAAAACATCCCCTCCCTAAAACTTGCACTCCCACCACTTCCATTGGGTATAAAAGAGACACCTTATCGATGGTAAAATTAGTCTGCTGCTTGTATTCGCCCACCTCAGACACCATGGAGCACATCAGAAAACCAACTTCTGACGCCTCTTCTTGTACTGTTTCATCTTCTGCTGCCCCATCGATACTTGTCCAGGCTATGATTCTATCCAACATTTTTCCAGAGACTAGTAATACTTCGCCAAACTTAAACTCGAGATCTCTCAAAACCGAGAGAAACAATGCTAGTTCTAGAAAAATGAGAACAAGGATCGCTGATTGTTATAAAGTATTAAGACGCATATTACCATCCTCCAATCCGTATGATTCTAAATTAACCACTATACAAAAGTCAATAAAATACATTTCAAACCTTCAGTCGCAGCTTCAAGAACCGTCCTTAATTCACAAAGAAGATTTACACAACCCTCCACCTTTTGAAGCTGTTTTTCTTAAAGAGGATGAGTTAGCGGACCAACATTTCTTCGCTGAAGAACCTTCAGCTTACAAACAAATCTTCCTCATGGATGAAGATCAGGACGAGTAACTATCTTAAAAAACTAAAGTCCTTTGAAATACAAAGCGGGGAATAGATCAGTTTGAGGTCAAAGTGAGAACCTCTTATTGCTCTATTCCCCGTTTTGGCAACTGGTGTAAATGACCTTGGGACTTAGAAAATATTCGTTTGATAAAAAATAATGAAAGATCTTCTTATTTCTCACAACAACAATATCTTTTCCTAACCCCCACCACTACTTAAACTAAGTATAAAGGAGGTTCTCCATCGCTGGTAAAAATTAGTACTCTGCTGAAAATGAATGCATCCACTACTTCTATCTCTGCAGCAACTATAATAGTTAGCAGACGGGTCGAAAACATTGATCAGTTGCTTGCTGTAAGGAGATTACTGCTACGGTATCTTGATATAGAGGTTAGTTGTCAATTGTGCATGTGGAGACCAACAGGTGAAGTTTATAGTAGTGAAAATGAAGCATTTGAAATAAACTACAGTAGAAAGTTATATAAAATCTTTGGTAATATGGTAAGGTTAGTCAATAATGGATGGAACATTAATATAACATTTTATATTGTTCCAAACCTGTAATTAAAGCAAAAAAAAAAAAAAAAAACGATGGGTATATAAGCCCGATGTTACAGAGACAATTATCACTTTGGTTCTGAATTGCGTCAAGAGAGCACCTACCATGGTATACCTCCACTATATTGACTCTACTGCTAAAGCGGATACTTTTATCCAGCGTGTTTACCAACTGTTAACGGAGTACCATTATGTTCAGGTCAAAGGATTGGGTATTCGTGGAACAGAAGAAGTAAAAATAGATGTAAAACCAATCCCTTTGAAGAAAAAAATTGACCAATTATTACAAGAAGGCTACACACTGTGCCTTTATTACACAACCTCATAAACTAAATAAAACGCCAAAGGGGGGGGGGGGGAAATACAGAACGGGGAATAGATCAGTTTGAGGTTTGAATAAGAATCTCTTACTGCTCTATTCCCCGTTCTGGTAATAGGATAAGGTGACCTTGACCCACTTACAGGACTTAATCATTTGTGTTACAATAATACCTCTTCCCTATCACTTTTCCCTACCACTTGCACTTTCAACACTTACCCCCACCACCACCGAAATCATGTATAAAAGGTGGTTTAGTATTAGTGGTAAATCAGTCTGCTACTTGGAATCATGTCGCCCAGAGATAACATTTTCCCTTCTAAGAAGACTATACTAGAATTGATTAAAAATATTCCATTAAATTTAAACGAAGATGAAGACGAAGACGATTCAGAGATGGAAGGTGAACTATTTAGTGATCTTGAACTATTTAGTGATCTTGAACTACTGAGTGAGTATGCTAGCAGTGAACCATATCTTGGAGAGATGGAGCTGTTGGAGCTGTTGACTGACGACGACGATGTCGATAATAATGAACCGGAATTTCATCATCAGTTGCTTTGCTTGGAGGAAATGGACCTTGTTGATAGTGAAACCCCTCCAAGCAGTATTAATATCGATGATGTAGTTCTAGATCCAGTCACAGGGAACTTTTGTGTTCGTCGTCGCTTATTTAGTGATACGAGCTCATCATCATCATCATCGGAAGAATCTGAATAAGTTTTTGTTGTCTTCAAATAGTTTACTTTAAATACAAAGCGGGGAATAGATCAGTTTGTGGTTATAGTGAGAATCACTTACTGCTCTATTCCCCGTTTTGGTAATATCGTTGTATGACCTTGACCCATTTACATGATTAAAAAAGTGGGGTAACTTATACATTTAATGGTGGGGGAACGTCTATTTAAAGACGATGCAACAGTGTATATTTATCATATAGGCATAATGAACCCACCAGGAAACTCCGTTTGCTACAGCTTTCCCCTCATAATAACAAAACGGTTCGAACTCGAAAGGCGACTCATAAAAGTCGACGTAATTCCACAAGATCTTCGTTCGGCAATGTTGACTATTGAATATGTTAAAGATGAATCTACAACTGAAGATCCCTATTGTTTTATGAAATTTTTAGTTGATCAAGATGCAATGTGTACAATCCAACTTCACATCCGAGTTTAAAATTTATCAAATGTTTCTGTTGGAGAAAATTGTCTTAGTTAAATACAGAGCGGGGAATAGATCAGTTTATGGTTTAATATGAAATCATTTACTGATCTATTCCCCGTTTTGGCAAATTTGTTCAATGACCTTGACCTAAATACAGAAATTTGTAGCCTCCAGCTACAATAGTAAATATAAAATGCAAAAAAAAAATAGTAAACTTAACGTAATACGTACCCCCATTACTTTTGCTAGGGTATAAATAGAGGGGTATTTGCAGTGTTGTTCATTATTGCCTAGACCCTTGTGGAGATCGCACCTACATTATGCATCGCTGCGATATTTGCAAGTCTTCATTTAAGGATGAATTTATTTTAATGATACATAAAGAACTGAAACATAACAAAAACCAAAATGAAGAATATGAAGAAGAAGAATTGAAAGAAATAGATCAAATGTTAGCTCAACACCAAAATTCCAGACCTAGTGTTATTCAATATGCACCATCAACATCGACTTCTACCTCTGCTATGTCTACACTTCACCGTCCTTCAACATCATCATCATCATCTGCATCGACTTCTACGCCTGTTCTGTCTACACTTCATCATCCTTCAACATCATCAGCTGCATCGACTTCTACGCATGCTCTGTCTACACTTCACCGTCCTTCAGCATCAACAGCAGTAAATGTAGAACTACATGCCCGAGCACTTCCGGGTAATGTAGTAACCCACTTCAAAATTGACAATGCAAAATTACAACTCAAAGAGTTTTTAAATAACGCAAAAGGATTGGTAAGCAACACTTTGCAAAATGAATTAAAAAGATTAAATTTTATTAAATTTGGACTATTAATGGATGCTTTATTTACAAACATTCAAAATGAAACTTCACCGAGAGGGTTTTTAACAAAAAACCGAACTATTATGTTTTCGTCAGATATTGATTCAATCGTATCTGAATGTTTTGAAGAGCTAATGACTAAAATACAAGAACATGAAGGAAGAGGCTCTGGATGGAATTTGTTAAGCATCACAGGGCTAGACTTAAGAGTACACAAACACGGCTATGGAATTCGAGGAAGTAGCTACATTCCTCTACCAACAAAGATTAGAAATACCTTATCCTGCGTCAACGTACAAAATCAAGATACTGAGTGTTTTAAATATGCTATGTTGGCCAAATATGTAACAATTCATCCGGAAAGACCAAGTCACTATTATGAAGAAGTACAACATAGATATAATTTCCAAGGGATGACTTACCCTGTTGCTATAACAGACGTTTCAAAATTTGAAAAACAAAATCCTTCAGCTTCTGTCAACCTCTTCGGATTGGATTCGACAAACAATTTGTACCCCTTGCGTATAACACCAAATGAGCGCAGAGATCATACCGATTTGTTATTAATTACTAAAGGTGATATTTCACACTTTGTGTATATCAAAAAATTTGAAAGTCTTGTTTCTAATCAATTATCTAAGCATAAAAGAAAGATGACAATTTGCAAAAGATGTTTTTGTCACGTGAACAAAGAACTAAGAAGGGGAGGGTCTGATTGGTTAGTAGAACACCAGCGGTTATGTAATGGAAACTATGAAGTAAGAATTAAATTGCCGCATCCTAGCAGAGCGCAGATAAAATTTGACAAAGTAATACAACAATACCGTGTACCTGTTGTTGTTTACGCTGATTTCGAGTCTTCTTTACATCCGATTGAACAACAAGAAGAGGACGTTACAAGAAGAAGCAAATACCAACTTCATTCACCAAACAGTTATTGCATACTAATTAAATCCACGTTGACTGAAGACCATCTTCAAAAATATGGACTATCATCTTCTCCAAAGATTTATCGCGGTGAAGAAGCAGCCAAATACTTTGTCGATGATTTGTATGACATAGCTGCAAAGGTAGAAGAACTGTATGGAACAAAGGTACCCATGTCACCTATGGAAGAAGAAGAACTTCAACATTATGATTCAACAACAACGTGTTATTTGTGTAATAACACCTTTACACTGGATAACGTTAAAGTTCGTGACCACGATCATCTTACGGGAGCGTACAGAGGTGCAGCCTGTAACGCTTGCAACTTGAACTACAAACTACCATATTTTATCCCCGTAGTTCTGCACAATCTGAGTGGTTATGATTCGCACTTCATAATCCCCGAACTAGGAAGAGATAATGGAGCAATAGACGTTTTGGCTACTACAATGGAAAAATTTATAAGCTTTTCAAAAAAGGTGGGTAAAATTAAATTAAGGTTTGTTGATTCATTTAGATTTATGCCTTCAAGCCTCATGAAATTATCTGAAAATCTAAGAAGAACAGATTTGATAGAAACAAGCAAAATTGTACCCAATAGTAAAATGGATTTGGTTCTTCGAAAAGGAGTCTTCCCCTATGATTACATCGATGGACTGCATAGATTTGATGAAACATCACTACCTTCACCAGAACACTTCAAAAACAAACTTAATGATTCGGAAATATCACTTGAGGACTATCAACACGCACGTCGAGTATGGAACGAGTTAGATATGAAGACCTTAGGAGATTACTCGGACTTTTATGTCAAACTAGATGTAACTCTTCTTTGTGATGTAATGGAAGAATTCCGAAACACCTGTTTTGCTGCATACGGTTTGGACCCTCTACATTCGTATACTTCACCAGGATTAGCTTGGCAAGCCATGTTAAAAGAAACAAAATGCAAACTCCAACTTTTAACAGACATTGACATGGTTTTAATGGTTGAAGCTGGAGTAAGAGGCGGATTGACCCAAAGTGTTACCAGACATGTCAAAGCCAACAACAAATACCTACCCGATTACGATGAAACCAAACCGTCAACCTATTTAGGATATTTCGATGCAAATAACCTGTACGGATGGGCAATGTCAAACCCACTTCCTTTTGATAACTTTAAATGGATTAATCCCGACTCTATTGGCGATATTTTACAAATTCCGAAACATGGTGACACTGGATATATTTTGGATTGCGATTTTGAATACCCAGAAAATTTACATGATCTTCATTATGACCTTCCACTTCTTGCTAAAACAGAAATTTCACCAATTGGAAAACACCCCAAATTAATGATGACATTAAATAATAAACAACGCTACGTGGCTCACTTTTGGGTGGTTCAACAAGCTATCGAATTAGGACTACGTCTAACAAAAATTAATAGAGTTTTGGAATTTTCTCAATCATGCTGGTTGAAACCCTACATTGATTCAAATACCTACAGAAGAGCAGCAGCTACATCAGACTTTCAAAAAGATTTCTTTAAATTAATGAATAATGCGATATTTGGAAAAACATTGGAAAACAAAAGAAGACACAAAAATGTTAAACTTGTTACCGACGCAAAAAAATTACAGAAACTAGTACAGCAGCCAAATTTTAGAACATCTATAATTATTAATGAAAAACTTGTAGCAGTGTCCATGAAGAAGACGAGTGTGAAGATGGATCGTCCTTTGTATATAGGCATGTCAATCTTGGACATCTCAAAAACACACATGTACGATTTTCACTACAACAAAATGGTGGCGTTCTACGGAAGAGAAAATATATCTATTACATATATGGACACTGACGCTTTTATATATCGCATAGTAACATTGGACATGTATAAAGATTTACGTACATTTATTTACAAGAACGACTTTGATTTCTCCGATTATCCAAAAGATCATCCAAACTACGACAATGACAGACACAAAAAAGTACTAGGCAAATTCAAGGATGAGGCTAATGGTGTTCTGCTTGAAGAGATTGTTGCACTGATGTCTAAACTATATTCTTTGAAACTCTATAATGAAAAAGAAGAAGAAGAAAAGAAGAATAGCTATATTAAGAAAGCTAAAGGTGTAAAGAGTTTATATTTAAAGAAGAAAGTGCATTTTGAACACTACAAGCAATGCTTATTTGAGGATAACATCATTACAGCTAAATTCAACACCATCAGAAGTTTTAACCATCAGCTGTACAGCGTGACTGAAGTTAAAAAGGCGCTATCCTGTAATGACGACAAAAGACAAACCCTTCCAGACAACATCCACACTTTACCATTCGGTCACTATTCCCTCAACCCTATTGACTAATAACCCTTTCATCGTCCTAGATCCTCTATCCTTTTCCTTTCCGTAAAAAAAGGGGAAACACAGCAATGTTAAGCTGTGTTTCCCCTTTTTTTACACAAGTTTTGAATGACCTTGAACTATATGTATATATATATATATATATATAAGCAGATTTATACAAAAGAATATTTAATACCATATCAGCTGCCTTCGTGAAACCATCATGTCAGACCTGAAGGAGAAGATTATTAATGAACTACACAAACCTGCAAGAATAAAGTTTCCAAGAAGAAATACTGTTATAAAAGGGATAAATGATCTATATCAAGCGGATTTAATTGAAATGCGACCGCATAGCAGAATAAACAAAGGATTTAAATATATACTCACAATTATTAATTGTTTTACAAAAGTTGCAGACGCTTTGCCTCTAAAGGACAAGACTGGTAAAAGCGTAACAGAAGCCATGGAAATAGCCATAAAAAGAGATAAAAACAAAATTAAACATTTACAAACTGATGATGGAACAGAATACTTTAATACAAACTTTGCACAGTTAATGAATAAATATAAAATAAATCATTATTCTACAAATTCAGAGAAAAAAGCTGCTATTGTAGAAAGATTTAATAGAACCTTAAAAGGAGCACTGTATAAACAATTTTCAAAAAGAGGTTCTTACGTATGGTATGATGTTTTACCACAATTAATAAATGATTATAACAACAGGTTTCATAGAACTATTGGTATGAAACCTAACAAAGTAAATATAAGAAATGCAAAAGATGTATTAAAACGCATAAAGAAAAATACAAAGCCTAAAGTAGAAAAAATGCAGCCAAGAAAATTTAATGTAAGTGATAAAGTACGGATTAGTAAATATAAGGGAGTGTTTACCAAAAAATACCTTCCCAATTGGACGAATGAAGTTTTTACAGTGTATAAAGTGCAACCGACTGTACCTGAAACGTATATCCTAAAAGATAACAAAGGAGATTTGTTGCAAGGTGCATTTTATGGACATGAAATGTTAAAGTCAACAGTAGGTGATGTATATCTTGTTGAAAAAGTGTTACAAAGAAAAAAGGACGCAGTTAAAGTGCGGTGGTTAGGGTTTAACAAAACTGAGGATTCATGGATACCTATAAAGGACTTGGTTTAATACAAGCAACTCATTTCATCGTTAACCTTTGAGCAGGATGGAGATTATTCACCATAAAGATCGATTCAATATTAATAACATAGATGATTTAACTGTGGATAACGTTAAAATCAACAATGGTAAACACGGTAGTTTACTTCCAAACACTGTTCGATGTATAGTAAGTGGCCCCTCAAACTGTGGAAAGACCAATGTTGTCTTTAATTTGATCACTAATCCGCAGGGATTAAGGTTTAGTAACCTATATATTTTTTCAAAGTCTCTACATCAACCAAAGTATCAATTGCTGGATAAAATCCTATCTGATGTGTCTGATGTTAATTTTTACAAATTTAACGCTAGTGATAGCATTATGCAACCAAACGAAGCGAAACCGTATTCTGTATTTATATTTGACGATGTATCTTGTGAAAATCAGGATACTATTAGAAACTACTTTGCCATGGGAAGACATAATAACATCGACAGCATATATATAGGACAAACTTATAGCAAAATCCCAAAACAACTTATCAGAGATAATGCAAATATTCTAATTGTATTCAAACAAGATGATACTAACCTAAAACATATATATAACGATCATGTGAATGCGGATATGCCATTTGAAAAGTTTAAAGAGCTTTGCGGAAAAGCATGGGCGGAAAAGTATGGATTTTTGGTTATTATGAAAGATCAAGCTATAAAAGATGGTCGTTATAGAATAGGTTTTGATAAATTCGTTTTAATACACTGATTAGCGGTATTACTGTACAAGTCGTCAAGGTGTGAAGATGGTTAACCAGGAAAAGCTATTAAAGGAAATAAAATCACTTAGTGATTCTATTA
This sequence comes from Allygus modestus, assembly GCA_963675035.1. Lineage (NCBI taxonomy): Eukaryota > Metazoa > Arthropoda > Insecta > Hemiptera > Cicadellidae > Allygus > Allygus modestus. The sequence goes on from OY776115.1 coordinate 14,869,683, forward strand.
GACAAAAAAACCGAGCTTTAAAATCAGGTATAAATGAAAGAGAGCAATTTTTAGAAACAACATTCAAACCTGTTACTGAACCTTTAAAGCGATTAGCACAAAATATGGAAAGACCTTCATTTCGCTTCGAAGGAGACAAAATGCTACCAATTTCCAAATATGAAGAAGAATTTCAGAATGATGAAAGTTCTGACCAGTTACAAACATCTGAAGAAAGCGACGAGTATGAAGAAAGCGGAGATATAGGAGATTTAAGGGAAAAGAACATTGCAGGAGATACAAGTACAGAAGATACAAGTGCGGAAGATACAAGAGCAGAAGAAGAGGATATCAACCCATCCAACTTAAGCAAATTAGGCACAGATATTATGTTTAAAGGAACACTTGGAAGAAAATATACATTAAAAATGTTACATGGCACACATGCTAATCGAAATTATCATACATATGGAGCTAGAATAGAGGATAAAGGATTAATGATTGGAGATAGAAAGTTAGATATAAACGAAAATGATGATATAGTTATTGGTGATAAGAAATATAAAGGCACAACAGGTTTGTTTGAACTCATCTTTAAAAATAATCCTGGTAAATTTACTAAAAAGGATTTACAATTGTTTAAAAATATACTAGAGTATACAAATGCACATAGAAAAAAATATTCCAAAGAACTACCTATTCATAGAAACAGGTCAATAAAATACACAAACATTATATCTAGTCTTTTCCCCTCGAAATCAAATAAAGCTCCAATTAAAAGAAGAGCTTTATCTTCTGCTGAATTAAATGTTTTGCATAAAAAAAGAAAAACAACTGATCCTACTACATCTGGAAGGGGATTATTAAAAAATTTGTATAAAACCAATATAATATATTACAACGATATAAATAAGTTAGTTGATCGAATGAGGTTATTACATGAAGCTATGGAAGCCGGGCACACTGGTTTAGAAAACGAATGGGTAGCTTTGGTTGATGAACTGCGAAAACGAGAAATAATTGTTCAGTAGACGTATATATATATATATATATATATATATATATATATATAGTAAGAACCTAAACGATAGCGATTCAGTTACATCATGAGTGTGGACAAGTTTGGACGGTATTCCGAGTTTGGAGTAAAATCTGGATATAGTGAAAAAAGAGCTGGGTTTCCGTTAACACCTGATGGTAATTATAATTTTGAAGGAAAAGTAATTCAAAATGTTGGTGATCCGCTTTTGTCTTCTGATGCGGTTACGGTACAATACATGGATAAAAGAACCCCGATTGTACACGAAGACCATTGGGGATTTTCCGGTAAAAGGTTAAGCAATATAAAACATCCCATTTATGATGGTGAAGCAGTAAATTTAGCGACTTTAAAATTGTTAACGATTTACAAAAAGAATGAAACTGATACAAGCTATGATGTAAAAAAATTAAAATTGTCAAATGTAGGTGATTGTGAGCAGGATGGAGACGCTGTAAATAAGAAAATATTTGATATAGTACACAAGAAATGGACTACAGAATATGAAAAACATATGGAAAGGTTTGGTGCAGCTTTATTTAATTATATCCATCGGGCTTCAGGAAGAGCTGTAGCTTCAGATGTTGACAGCCACAATTATTTAGACTGGAAAAAGATACACAATCCAGAAAAACCTAATCAATTAGATAAACCGTCTGAGCCTTCTAAAGTCAAGACATTAGGAAAGGGGGATAAAGTGAATGTGATTAATGAACCAACAGAAAACGATGAAGATTATATAAGAGAAAAAAGAATTTAAATACCCATGATAAGGGATAAAGCATCTACATTTAATTAATTAATCCATTTCTATATAATAAATGGATTTTAAACAGTATATATAATACAAGAAGCCAAGACTAATATTACATTCATTGTAAAACATTTATAGAGTGCACCTACTGATTGTAAGTTTGGCTATAAATAGTCATGCCGAGGGCTAAACGCATCAGTCATAATCGAGAGAGATTACAGAGAGGAAGGGGAATAGCATCAACAGCATTTTCTCTATTAAGTAAACCGGTTGGAGCTATAGTTAACAAGGCGATTGATTTATTACCTGTGGAATTACATTTACCTGGAGGATATCAATATTGTGGTCCTGGAACCAAATTAGAGAAACGGCTTGCTAGAGGAGATCCTGGAATAAATAAGCTTGATCAGGCTTGTAAACAGCACGATATAGCGTATTCCAAATTTGGTGATACAAAAAATAGATCAATAGCAGATAGAGCACTTTCTGAGAAAGCTTGGCAAAGAGTAAAATCTAGTGACGCGAGTATTGGTGAAAAAGCAGCGTCTTTAGCAGTAACAGCAGCAATGAAAGCAAAAACTACGTTTGGAGGAGGAGGAAAGAGAAGAAGGCGTGGGAAAAGACCCGCTAAGAAACAAGGAGGTAATATCAGAAGAAAACGTCGATCTACTAGTGGTAAAGGTAAAAAGAAACCAACAATATGGTCAATGATAAAAAAGGGAGGAGGACTATACCTAAGACCGTATCGTGTGTATTAAATAAGAAAGAGCAATTAATAATTAAAAACAAAGAATTAACCAATGAAGAACTGATTACATATGCTTCTTGTTTGAAAATCCCATTTTTTAGAGGAGTATTTATGAAAGATGAATTACCGGTTAAAATGTGGAAAAATGAGACTGGTATAGTAAATTTGGATAATAGTGAAGGATTAGGCACTCATTGGGTGTGTTACAAGAAACTTGGTGAAACGATTTATTATTTCGACAGTTTTGGAAACCTTCCACCACCGAAAGAACTTCAACAATACTTTCGTGCGGCAGAAAATGTTTTTTACAATTATACAAGAAAACAACCTGATGATACATCCATTTGCGGTCATTTATGTTTAGACTTTTTAGCTAAAAGTGTTAGTCAACTTTAAGATGTCTTCGTATACAGTGTCATTAACCGGTAACTCATGTACTTTGCGCAGTATTCTGTTTCCAGCGCTACGTTTGCAAAAAGGAAGACTATGGGAAGCCGCATTATTGGATTTAACAACATATAACTCTATTCCAAACGTTAGTGAAGGAATTAATAACAAAATACATTATTACAAGACAAAAGATAATAAAGGAAAATATTCAGCTTTGGAAGAATTCAGTTTACCAACAGGAGCTTATGAAATTGATAATATAAATGAAGTTATACAAAAACATATGGGAAAAGAAAATATAACGATAAAAGGCAATAACAATACAATGAAAGCCGAAATTACTTCTAAGTATTATATTGATTTTGGCCAAGAACGTTCAATTGGTAGTTTATTAGGGTTTTCTAAGGAAACAAAGGTATTAGAACCTAATACAACTCATTCTGGGAATAGAACTGTGACGATCATCAAAGTAAACAGCATAGACATTACATGTAACATTATACAAGGATCCTACAGAGATGGAGAAAATCGGCATATATTACACACATTCTACCCATCAGTCGCACCGGTTTTCAAGATAGTAGAAAAGCCTCAAAACCTTGTGTACCTACCGTTAAACACCAGTTTCATTTCAGACATCGTGCTGAACATAGTGGATCAAGACGGAAACCTTATTGACTTTCGAGGAGAAGCTATTACTGTAAGAATACATATAAAATCATCCGCTTAGATAATGGGGTTATCATTTAAAAAGAGAGAGCCAACCAGCAAAGAGGTCAGTAGCTCATCAGCTGTAGAAGGATTAACAAGTGACAACATTCGTTTTCTAGAAGAAATTGGATTAAAGGTCATTAACAATGGATATACTGGATATAGCGCAGGGCCCAACATTCGACGAGACCTTATGGGAAAAGGAATATCACACGCACAACCCTTACGCTTCGTCCAAATTAAACAATAACGATGAAATTAGGATTCCTATACAACAACAAGACATTTATACTCTTCCATGCGAAAGTTATTTATATATTGAAGGAAAAGTAACAAAAGCTGACGGTACTGTTGGAACCACTGTTCCGTTCATAAATAATCCTATGGCATTTTTGTTTGACGAGATTAGATATGAAATTTCAGGAGTTACAGTCGATTCAACAAAAAAGGTTGGAATTTCCAGTACCTTAAAAGGATTAGCGTCTTTAACACCAAATGAGAAGAATCTGTTAGCTGTTGCAGGATGGGTTGCACCAGACAAAAGTATAATTACTCCTGACGCTTCGGGAAACTTTGATTTTTACGTACCTTTAAGATTACTTTTAGGATTTGCTGAAGATTACAGAAGAATAATAATAAATGTAAAACAAGAACTAGTTTTATTAAGGTCATCAAACGATAATGATATTATTAAAGCATCTGCTGGAACAACTGAAGCCAATTTAGACTGGAAACTAACATTAGACAAGATTGTTTGGAGAGTACCACATGTGCGACTAAATGATGAACACAGGATTACATTATTAAGAAAGTTAAAATCAGATCGAGACATTGTAATGCCATTCAGAAGCTGGGAGTTTCATGAATACCCCGTTTTACCTTCAACACAACGGCATACATGGACTGTAAAAACTTCTACTCATTTGGAAAAAGCGAGATATGTAATCTTTGGATTACAAACAAAGAAAAAAAGTATATTAACTGAAAATGCTGGTGAATTTGACCATTGTAAATTAACAAACTGTAAAGTGTTCCTGAATTCACAATTCTTTCCCTACGACAACTTTAATATCTCTTTTGATAAAAAAAGGTACAGTGTTTTATACGATATGTACGCTAGGTTCCAAAATTCATATTACGGCAAAACAAACACACCTCTACTATCTCCCGTACAGTTTGAATCGAAATCTCCGATTGTTGTAATTGATTGCTCCAAACAAAACGAATCTGTAAAATCGTCTAGTGTTGATATAAAAATAGAAATGGAATTTCAAGAAAACGTACCTGCAAATACATCTGCGTATTGTTTAATTTTGCACGATAAAATTGTTACATACACACCGTTGACTGGTATCGTAAAGACGGTATTGTAAAACGTTGTACCACCACCGGCACCGCCACTGTCGCTAACCTATAAATAGCGGAGCAACAATGCAGGTCTTCAGTTGATCGTCTATCATCGCATGGGCAACATCTTCTACAAAATGAGTTCTCCATCTGTTGTACAAGGTGATGCAGAGGTAGCACCGTTATTGGAACGTGATAATACTAGTGAAGAAAAAATCATCAAGGAAATAACTGCATTTTTAAAGTTTGGTAAAAGAGATAGAGAGGAGGAAAGTAATGCAGACCCATCAAAGGTAGTACCAAAGAGGAAGAAGAAAGTTGAAGAAAATATTCCTCCTCACATTTTAACTGAAGTTTTTTTGCGAATCTTTTACCCCATCTCAGCATGCATCAGTAAAAGTGTATCAGTTGGATTGATGAAGTCATTGGATTATTCCCCTACAGTAATACTACACCATGGAACAAAAAAGGTTTTATTTTCGCAAAATGCTTGGGAGTCATTTTTGAAACATGTACATTTAATAGAATGTTATTTAACTAACAGTTTGTGTGGAAGGAAAACACATATTCGACTTTTGGATTGTGACAATGAAATCGATATTGTTAAACATCGTGGACAACTACAAGTGCGAATTAGAGACTTGACTCAACATGAAAATAAGATTCTACTGTCACATGAAGAATTCTACGTTTTAAACTACGCAACAGAACCTATTACAAGGTACATGAGACAGTTGGTATTTGCAAGCGCTATTATTAAAGAATATTTGGTCGATACCTTGGAAAAACAACCTGATAGCACCATCGTGTACGGACCTGTGGATACATCTATTTTTAATAGAATACCTCATGAAGTTTGCATGTGGAGAAAGTTAAAGGATTTTGAACCACTTGTAGAAATCGCTACAGAAGCTACAGAAGAAACAACACAGGAAGAAGAAACGGAGAAACAAGAAGAAGAAGAAAACGAAACACAAGAAGAAGAAGTTAAAAAAGACTAAAGTTTGACTTAGTAAAGAAGAACACACGTGGGGTAGGCCTATTGGGGACGGTGCCCACGTTAAATATACACCAACGCGCCTGCAACTGTACGGCCTGGTATTTAACCTACCGTGGTGTGGAAAACAGTTTAGTTGATCGCTAGGTGCCATGATGAGCGGAGGGGATGAAGAAGTGAGTGTAAAGCCTTGTGTAATAGAATTTCAAGCATTTCGAAATAATGATGATAGGTTTATTATCAAGGAATTAGTAATTTTAGACTTGCTTACATTTGTAGCCTACCCATTCACGTTTGATGCTCCTTTTTCTTTTAACAAACTTAACACCAAAGCAAAAAGTACAAACAAATGGATAACAAACTACTTTCATCACATACATTGGTATGAAGGATTTATAAGCTACAGTAATCTGCACAGTATTATGTTTAACTTTTGCAAACAATATTCACATATATACACAAGAGGATTAGAAAAAAAGAACTGGATACAAAAGTACACGCACGGTGATGTTTTCGATATAACTATCAGTAAGGACTTTAACATTAATCTCGGTAATATTTGTGTCGCTGCAAAAGATCTTAAACACGGGCAAACAAACTGTGCATTGTACAACGCGTATCGTTTGGCTGCTTACTTGAAACAAACGCAGGAATGTGGTGGGGGTAGCGGAGAACAGAAATGTGGTGGGGGTAGCGGGGCCTATAAATACGAGGAGACAGCACCGCTCCAGCACGAGTATTATTCGAGACTCCGAAGAGGCAACATCACAGAAGACACCACTGACGAAGATGACATCACAACAGTTTCTACAAACACTGGTTGATCAATTCAACACTCATTCAAAATCCGACCTTCTGCTAACTAAAAAGTGTTCAGAACTAAAAGAACAAAAACACTACATTATTCATAACATCAAGAAAGTGGAAACCACACATGGAGAAGCAATTCTAGTTTCATTGAGCGAAGGACCTTTCTCTCCAGGAGATGAGCCGAAGTTTCAAGTATTTCTTCCAAAACGATTTGTTCAACTGCTACAAAATGAAGATTTGCGAGATATTCAACCGGGGACGTTGTATTTGGTATCACACGGTGTAAGCGGCAACAACTCGACGGAACTCACTCTGCACATCACGCATCCTTGTACATAATGTCTCTGTTTGTATTTTATTGTTTGTATTTCTAGTTATCAATGTTAAACTTAAGTTTATTGTATTGTAAAATGTTTGTTTAATAAAGAAAATAAAAAAAAAAATAAATAAAATAAAAAAAAAAATAAAAACAGCAACACAGCAGTATATTATTTTATATACTGCTGTGTTGCTTTTTTTAAAATTCAAATGGATGACCTTGAACTTTCATTCAGGGTTAACTTATGAAGAGGTATAAAAGAGAGGGAGCAGTGAAGTTAGTCTCAGTCTTGTCTAACACACGCTGCAGCTAACATGTCGGTGTCACCTATGAAAAATTTATTTTTCGATAACAATTTGAAGACATATTGTTGCGAGTTACAATGTTTTAAAATACCAGGCGATCAAGTTGACGGGAAAGCTTGTCGTAAGTGCAAGTGTTTCAGCTATTGCATATGTAGATGTAAAACGTATCAAATGAACCGACAAGATAAACTACAAGAATTACGCCGAAGGATTGCATTACTGTGGCGGCGAATGTAGTAGCAACCAGCTGCCACCTGCCGCCTGCCATCTGCTGTCCGCCATCTTCTCCGCCCCACCATTTTGTTTGATACCAGAACGCTAGCTAGCGAATAGTCAGTACACCTCCGGCTCTCGACTGGTGAACATCGAGTGCTCTTCACAAACGTAAAACATTGTATTAAAATGTCCATTAAAATTAGGTGTATTCATTATGACTCTATTCATCTGGCGACTTTCCAAGACCTCGAGGTTTTTAATGAAGAGTTAAGACTTCTCATTGCGTCCGGTTACGATTTATCTTTGGAACTTTACGCATCAAAAAACAACATGGACTCTGCGCAGGAATCGAAGTATATACCGTCTTTCTTCAGAAAGCGAAGTGATGGCCGCAACTCGTCCGGATCAACAACATCGATGACAACCAACAACGGGGAACTATTGTAAACATGAATTATTGTAAATAAAGTAATATTTGTAATATGAATTATTGTAAATAAAATAAAGTAATATTTGTAATTGTTCTACCTCGCACTCGTATCATTCGATTGCTTCATTCGATAATTTTCATTCGATATTTTATCGAATTAAAACTATCGAATCACAATCGGATTTTACGCGTGCGAGGTAGTACTTTTTTAAAATTACCTCCCCGTGACCTTGAACTTTGAACTTTAACTCATTTCGTCACAAAACCGCCTACGTCACTGGCTCAGCCCCAGATAACATCTTTCATGACTCAGCACTTCCGGTCACGTGACCGGATGACGTCACTTCCGGCGCAAAACCCGCAAACCCACACTACTGATATCTGTCTGTGTGTGTGTGTGTGTGTGTGTGTGTCCGTGTGTGTGTGTGTGTGTGTGTCCGTGTGTGTGTGTGTGTCTGTGTGAATGTGTACAGAGCTACAGCCTTAACCAGTGGGCCGATTTTTATGAAATTTAGCATGTAGGTACTAATCCACGATATCTCCAGGTGTTTTTTTCATTTTTTTGAATTTTTCATTTTTAAGGGTACTTATCCCCCCAAAACCGCCAAAAAACATGAAAAATCAAAATTTCTCAAAAACGGCTCTAACGATTTTTATTAAACTTTAGTCGTTTGTAGACCTTTAGTTTTCCAACAAAATGGCACCACCCGCATTCCTGTAAAAATTGGGGTTCAGAAATTACAGGACTTAAAACACCCAAAATTCAGTTTTTTGGATTTTTTATAAAAAGACATAAATGTAAACAAATATTACTATTCACCATTAAAAAGATCTCAAAAAACTAAATAATTTAGTATTTTGAATTACTATTCTACGATAGCTGGTTTCGGAGAAAATTGAAATTTTCATTTTGCGGTAAACGCAGTACGTTGTCCAATGTTATTCTTATGGGGAATAAAAAAAATACTATTTCTCTCTTATTTACTGGTCAATTTCATTCAAACTTGATATGCTTGTCAAGTTAGCATTGACCAACAGAGGAAATTCGAAATATGTTGCCCTTAATAACCCTGGGGGGGGGAATAGGGGGCATTTCCCCTCTTAAAACCACGAGTGTAGCAATGGATTCTGTAGTGCCTCCAAAGCAGGGATTTGGGTGGATGTTTTTTTAAACAACTTGTTTACAAGATATTCTGTACATTCGACCGTGCTTTGTATTCTATATTTAGTAAATAAAAAGTAATTTATTCATTAAAGTTGGGCTAAAAGGGAGAAAGTATGTGTCAGTTTCCTGATACCGTTTATTTTATTTCCTTATTAAAAAACTTATTTCCCCTCAGATTTTCCCATCAAGAAATTTGGAATTGATGGGTGTCTTAATTTCTCAAAAGGTTTCCAGTACAGTTTAACGCTAAGGAAAAGTGACATTGGATAGCAGACCTCAATTTCCAAAACGTGTAAAACAAAGATGTGATAGGTAGTCCAGCTCATTTTGATTTCCAGTGAAGCAAATAACTGATATGCAGTTCTGGAGTAAGAAAACATCGCCATAAATGATTAAATAATAAATATATTTTAAATACCCCCGTCACGGCAAACCTGCATACTCAGCGAATTTCCAATGAATATATATGTCTTGATAACAAATTAAGCCAATAACCAGGATTCATAAAAATAAGCAATATTTAAAATATTCAATATTCTCCTCATTATTATAAGAATAACATTGAGGATGAGTACGAAAGTTTGCTGCAACAAGGAACACAAAATAATGGGTTTTTGTGCAAATATCAATAGAACTCATCTAAGTGAAGTCACAAACCAAGTTCATCCATATACATTCATAAATAAGCTATATATAAAATTTTTATTGTTCTCAATAAGAATAACATGGGAACCGAGTACCTAGGTTTGCTGCTATGGGAACCATAGGCGAACATTTTTTGTGCAAACAACTACAAACCACAACCACATAGAGAAATATACCAAGTTTCATCAGTTTATGTTCATAAATAAGCGAGATATACAATTTTTCTTTTTCTCCATAAGAATAACATTAGACAATGTACTGTGTTTGTTAATGATCATAATACCAAATTGCTGTTTGTTAAACTGAATTCAATGGTATAAATTAAAATTTGATTTAAATAAAAATTACATATGAAAACAACAAAAAAATGTTGGGGATACAAAAACCCCCTTTTGGATGGTGTGATTTGTCTGGTTTTCGAACTTGTTCAAATAAATGGTACTTTGCATATTTGTACCAAATTTAATTAAGATCGGACCTTTTTTACGAGAGTTATCGTGCTTACAGACACACACACACACACACACATATATATATATATATATATATATATATATATTTACATGTATAACAATTAGAACGAATGGTGTTTTTGGCATCTGGGGACCTCAAAACAAAAAGTTATCATGGTCTCGGGTTTAAGTCTTACCATGAGACCTACAGTAATAGTTTCTTTCCTGAAAGGGAAATTCGCTAAACCTTACATAAGCCTCTGAAGTGTCCGGTGGAAGCGTACTTGGTTGCTGCAGTACTCTATGTATACCCTGAAAGTCCCGCTGGTGTGTTTGTTGATGACTGAACAAACGTCCGGCAACATGAAGTCTTCCTCCCATTGTCCCGCCAGATCAAACAGGAACACCTCTGACGCTTTCCGAACTGTCAACACAAAGTTGTAAGCAAATAATATAATTTTAGAAATGACAGAGAATTTAGTTATTCCAGAGGTGAAAGAACTTAAGTACCATACGATCATGACTTAATGGCCAGCTATTGAACAAAAGGGTGAGGGGGAAGTTGCCCCATAAAAATCTTTCTTACTCATGCCATTGGGTAAGTGATGATTTAATCCCGGTTGTTTTATTGCAAGATTTATTACATCTGATTGTTAAACACTGTCACACTTCAATGATGGTTCCTCGGTTGGCTGTGCCAATATACAGTGTATGGACAGTGGTGAGGGTAAATTTCTCCTCAATCTTTAGTTTCTAGCTGGCCGTAAAGTCAAAAAAAATTGGTACATTTTGTACATTTTAACAAAATAGTGAGAAAATTGGTCATTTATATGGATTGTTGATGGACTGAGTTAAGATAACAAATTACAGTTTTGTAGATTTTTTCCAATATTCATGTTTGATTTTTTGTTTGAATTTTGCATAGCGATACTTTCACGAAAACATCCGGTATTCTAGGAGCACTCTTGCAACGTTTTTACTCTGATGGTTGATATTTATTAAGGGTGTGCGAGTAGTGATTTTTTTAATCGAGTCAAGTAGTGCCAATTATTTCCAAGTTTTGAGTATTTTTGAGCGAGTATTTGCCACCAGTTTGTAGTTTAAAATAGTGTAATGGGATTTGGATACCACCCTAGATTTGATAATAGAAACATGGTTTCTAACTAATATATGAGTAGCAATACAAAGTTTTGGCCAGTATAATCAAACTGGATTACGTATTGACAAACAAAACACGGTTTGACATTCGTTTTCGACCGATAAAACAGGGTCCGGTTGTCATTTGGCCAATTTCACCTGGTCCAGACATCGCTTATAATCAATATTAGATGACGAAATCGTTAGTTATGGCCGAAATTACGCGGTCCGATCGTCATTTTCGGCTGATTTTACGTGATGGGATAGCCTTTTGCGGCTGTTACTACGCGTTTAGGCCGGTCGTAATTTTTGGCTGATTTTACGTGATGCGATAGCCTTTTGCGGCTGTTACTACGCGTTTAGGCCGGTCGTAATCGTTCGCGGTCGTCATTTTTGGCTGATTTTACGTGATGCGATTGCCTTTTGCGGCCATTACTACGCGTTTTGGCCGGTCGCAATCATTAGCGATCGTCGGGAAATTGGCGGGAAATACTCGCTCAAACTTTCGAGTAGTTTTCAAAACTTTGAGTTCGAGTATTAAAATACTTGGCCGAAAACTCGAAGTTTCGAGTACTCGCACACCCCTAATATTTATTATGATTACAACTCCCTTTATTTTTTTTACTGGGACTTCTACATTAAAGACAATGTTTCAAACAACATGAATGTATATATTAATTTTTCCTTGTATGAAACAAGATAACATACAATAAGAAATTAAAATAATCTTAATGTATGGTTACGAACTTGTAGAGCCCATTACCTTTATAAACCTCTTGGCTCTTGGCTATGTATTATGATGCCCTAAAATGGATCTTACGTTTTTACATGGATTGATTTAAATGGCTCATTATGGAGAACTCTGTGGAGATGACTGAGTGAAGTGTACATAAAAAGAATAATATTATTACTTGTTACAGTAAAATTTCTTGTAAATTAATCAACCTACTTTCTAAAATGTTTCCGAAAAGGCTCCTGCGATCCTCACAATCTAGGACTTCTTTGAGTTCTGAGGACTCGACAAACAGTGTAATGAGAATGTTGAGGGACTTTAGGTACGATACTTCCGACGTGAGGATCTCAAACTTGGACTCCTGTAGTGCGATCTGCGAGGTTGTCAACTTATCTGGAAACAACAAAATTATTCAAAATACAAATATGCTGAAGATGTAGAATAGGTAACAGAAGAAAAATGTGTTACATAATCATAAAAATAGAAGGTAAACAACACTTTTATCAACTATTAATTGAGTGTAGGATATTTTCATGCAGGAAACAATATTTTCTAGCATTCTCAAAGTCTATTTGAGATTAAAAAATAGTGGTCTGTGACCATGAAATATTAAAAATTCATAGTGTACTTTTGTTGTCTAAGGTGTGGACTTAACTGTTTTAACGTAAGCCTGCTCTCCCAAAGAAACCTACATTACCATCCCTGACCGAGTGCCCTTTGATAAAATTCCTATATTACAAACATTTTTTCTGCAATTTAAATTCTGCATTTGCGTATTATTTAAAGAAGGTCCATCCTTTCCGCTACATATTCACTTAACCACTGTATAAGTCGCCAACACAACTACAGGGCTTTAAAGTGAATCTGGCTTCTAATGTTAAAACAATACAGATTATTAGTGAATTTCCTTTGGAAAGTGAACTATTAGCATGACCCGCACGGTGAAACTTAAGCCCGGGACCACCATAGAAGTTCGTAACGTGACCCCCTGAACACGTTTTGGGGGGTCGTTCAAAATTTTTTATATATATATATATATATATATATATATATATACATATATATATATTATATGTGTATGCACTCTAGTGGTCACATTTTTTGTCCGATTTACTTCAAATTTGGTAGGGACGTTCCTTTCTATAATCTGTTGGACAAGTTCGTTGGGCAAAACAATCGGAAAACTCTAAACCCATTTTTTAGGGATTAATCTTTCAAATTCAGAGTGTTTGGGCCCAAAAAGGGTCAGAAAAGCCCCAGATGTAAAATTAATGCATGTAAAAAGATGGGAATTAGAAAGGCAAAAGTTTTAAGCCCTCTCTCGTCATTCTAGCATAAATATTTACCGAGTTATTAAAGAAAATGTGTATCGGCTAAACACAGTACGTTGTCTTATGGGGGTTTTGCACTGGAAAAGCCTGTAATTCCTTTGTTAGAGTACTTTTATTACCCCCAGAAACCTCACGCCTACTTTCAAGCCTGTCTGGACCTTCTTCTAACCTGAAAATGCGCAAAATTGTATTCCCAGCTTTGCAAGTAAATGAAACCAGGAGTATCAGAACAGCCAAAAAATAAAAGTTTTCAGATTTCGATAAAAATTGGACAAATGTATGTTTTTACGCTGATTTTTAGTTTTAAAAGTTTTTATGTGGAAATTCACTTCCCTCACGTCAGCGTGCTGCGTGCAAACTCGTTTTATATTTAAAGTGTTTTTATGATTAAATAATTTAAAAATTGTTAATTAATATATAGCAGAAGGAGGCAAAAATAAATCTTTTTAAATATAAATTTTATGTCAAACATATTTTTGATCAAATATTTTATGGAAATTATTGTCCTCTGAGGTTTGTTTACAAAATTACCCTTTAGTAAGGCTTCACTTTTTCACCCCAAAGAGAGTTCTAAATGTATTAAGCTCATTTGGTACGAGGGGGTGCCGAACCCCCAAATTATTATTTATCAGAAAAAAAAAAAATTATTATTATTATTCAGTAAATTTTTTTTTTTTTCAGATCAAAAAACAACTTATTGTCATGAAAGATGTTTCACTCTCATGAGATATAAATATTATATTCCAAATCATTTTTGATTCTTTAAGAAATTTCATCTAATTTGGTTGGTCAGTCATTTGATGAAGCATTCGTAATGTCAGGTTTTAACAATGGAAATGGAATACCTCATACCCTCAAGTATACTTGCACCCCCCAAGATCACAACACAAATCCGCCCATGCCTTGGCCTTATGTAAAACATGCTATAGAACATATTTATATGTCAATTTTTTTGTTTGCAACATTCACACTGGGTTTAACTGTGGGATATGAACTCAAAGTGTATCTCAAGCAAGATTTCCACCCACCCAGAATCCCACTCTTGGTGACCTCGTCGGTTTCTCGCCACAGAGTTCGCAGTGGCTGCAGTGGACTGGACTTGCAGCTCTGGTGTATGTCTTCGTAAACATTCTCGGTTAGGTCCAGATAAGCGTAGAATATGGATTTGGATTGAATGCTCAGGTCTATTCCAGAGAATTCCTTCCCAGCCTGAAACAATTACAATGTATTTAAAATGTGTAAAGTCCAACCTGCTTCTTTTTTTGTAGGGAGTTCTGAATTATATAGTAAAAAAAGCGACAACTCAGGATATCACCTCTTACCTTGACCTTCTTTAATCTAAATGTAAACAATTTCAATAACGTAGGAGATGTGAGCTACATTTCCTAAGTATACCGAACATCATACTGTTAACTGGGTGAATAGTATTTTCAGTTTTTATTTTACTACCGGCATCATGGCAAATGAAGGCAAAAGTAATATCGACGATAACATCAATTTTGAAGAAGCCGGTCCTTCCACAGGGCTTAGACAACCACTAGCCCTTCCTACCATGGCCCACCTACGAACATTTTTTCAAACTGTTAAATATTAATGAAAAGGGTGGATGACCAGATTTTTCACTTGTGCAACTCACTATACGACCCTGTGGGTACCTTTGTAGTGAAGTATGTTCTCTGTTTCTACTGTTGTAATATTTGAAGCGTCCGGTAACAATAGAGTGAAAAAGAAGAAGTTGATTAATAGCTACTGTAACAACAAAAATGAACAGCAAACAGTAAAAGTATTCTGAGAGTAAAGAATTTTTAACCTAGGTTAATTGTTAATGTACGGCATTAAAGAATGTAAAAACAATTGCATTGAAGTCGAAAAAGTAGCGAGAAAAGTAATCCGCTACATCTACTCTGAAAACGTAGCGCACTACAGCTAAAGCTATTTTTTTTTCTTAAGTAGCGGATCTACAGCTGACGCTACAAAAAAAGTAGCGCGCTACTCCCCAATACTGGTCCTACACATTGCTAAAAGAGAGCGATTCTGCCTTGCAGATTAACTAAATAACACTTTTCAACTGACAGATTCCAACCGACCAATCACATAACTCCTAGTTATGTCTCAAATAAAACTGACAACCAGCGATCAGCACTATCAACTCCCAAAATGTGAACATGTCGTCGAAACACAGTCAAAGGAAACTCGTCGAAATAGACTAAGCAAAACCCACAATACAATAGCAGCAGGATTAGATTTGGGGGGAGGTGCGGCCCAGCTCTCACTATCAGCAGGATAATACTCTCTAGGTGTGCTTTTTAGAGTTTAGAAAAACATCCAACTTCGGGGCTCCAATTGTGATTATTTTTATGCACATTTCACTCAGGGCTGAATTCAAATGTGAACAGGTTTTAGGGAAAGATGATCATAATTATAATACTAGAAATTCTAATATTTTATGGCCACTACAACATAAACTAAATATTTGTTCTAATCTTCCATCACATGGAAGTGTGACCTTTTTAAATAAATTACCAAAATGTCAAAATGTATCAAATTTTAAAAAACTCAAAAATTGAACTAAAAAGGGTACTTTGGTATTATACGGATGCCACTATTTTGGAGGTTAAATTTTTACCGGATACAAAGGATAACTACATAATTCGAAAAAAACGTACTTTTATTGACTTACTGTACAAATTTTACATCATTCTGATGAGCGGTCTTTGTGTTGTGCCTCCCAAAAGGCAGCGATGTCCGCTAGGATCGTGTTGAATGCGTCGCCGCCGCTAGCAGCCAGACCGGATCGCCACAGGTACTCCGCCAAATATACAACGCGCTGCGGCAGTTATGTTAGGATGGGTTATCATAAAAATACGTACGGTTTCCTCTTCATTTCGAGGTAAATCCCACACCAAAAGAACGTCACTCATTATGAAAACAAATGTAACGTAGTGACGGCAATAAATCACTCATGACACTGGCCCAGATACAGGCGGTGACAGGTGATGCGTGCGCTCCGGTCAACGACCTGACCTTGGCCTATTTGGAGGGGGTTTGGCGGCCGGAAGTATGACTCATCAGGTATCATTCGATTCGTAACAAAACAAGGAAAGTCCTACAATCATTTTTATGATAACCCATCTTAACATAACTGCCGCAGCGCGCTGCATAAGGGTGGCATCCGTGTAATACCAAAGTACCCTAAAAAGTTTTAATTAAACCTTCATTTTATCTCGTGCCTGAATACAGGACCACGCTTGATTCTAAAAAAAAATAATGAAATAAATAACCTGATTAAAAGTAACATTTATCGTATTCAATCCTCTGAGACTCTTTTTTTCTTTCTTTTAGCAAATTTCCCCTATAGGGAAGAAGCTATTATCGTAGGTCTATGGTAAGACTTAAGCCCGAGACCATGATAACTTTTTGTTTTGAGGTCCACAGATGCCGAAAACACTATTTATTCAAGTTTATATATATGTGTCCGTGAATGCGATAACTTGAGTAAAAACATCCGATCTCGATGAAATTTGGCTCAAATGTCTAAAGTGCCATTCATGACTTTAGGTTCGAAAACCAGAAATATCGGACCATGGGAAGGAGGGTTTATGGGGGTTTTAAATTTTCCAGAAATCAGTTTTTTGCATTTTTCATCCTCAAATGTTTAAAAAACTTAATTTTGGTTTTGACCTTGTTATAGAGCTTAAAAAAAACAAATAATTTACTATTTTAAGTTATTAACCTAGGTTAAGTGGTTGCGGAGAAAATCCAAAAAACCTATTCATAAAATCCCCCATATTAATCTTATGGAAAAAAGGTTTTTGGCTTTTCCTCAGTTCATTTTATTGTCAACTTTACATTTGCTTTTACCAATCAATTCAGCACTACAAAACAATCATTTTGGTATTTAAATTGTGATTTTACGTCCAACCATTGCAGAGATATTCAAAGTGCTAAACATAGTACGTTGTCCAATGTTATCCTTATGGAGAATAAATCAAATATGATATCTCGATTATTTATTAATGTATATTGATGAAACTTAGTATGTGGCTTGACCTAGTACTGGTATATTGATATTTGCACAAAAAATTGTTAAACAATTATATTTATACTGTTTCGTGACCCATTTATATAATATGACATAATTATTGTCACATAGTAAGTTATTTATTTATTTTCTGGTTTTTAAATTAACTTTGAAGAGTGTTTTGTTTGTTTTTTACTTTGGAGGAATTAAGCCTTAAAAATTACAACCTGCTGTTGGTTAGTCCAATACATGTAGTACTGTAGTAATAGATTTTAAGTCTACAAAACACTGACAAATTCGCTAATTAATGTTATCAACCTTATAGTTTAATCATACGAATAAATTTCTGAGAGCTAAAATATTTCTGCTTACAGTCAAAATATTTTGTATGCATTCAAAAAAGCAAACTCACCAACTGGAAAGACAACGGAACGTAAGACCATAGTGAAGAGAAAAACTCAACAACCAAAGCCATTCACACCAGGTCACCAGGTGCTAGCTCTGACATAGCACACAGTTACAGTCTGACCAACAATCAACAATGGACGGAACGTGCCTTACCTCAAAACAACACCATCAGAACAGCAGTTACTGATTTTACTGCCCATTGCAATATCATCTTAGTCACAGAGTGTAAATTCCCGTGTTTATTTAGTTATAAGAACAATAGGGGATTGTTTATGATCCGGATAAGTCATGATTGCCTGAAATTTAGGTTTTGATTGAAAGAACCAACTTTGTGTTGGAAGAGTGAAAACAGCTACAGAAGAACGTATGGTAAAACCTAAATCTATGTCCGAGGAAACATTTTGTTTTCTCTTAATACAAAATTCAAATTTGTATCACTGGATTCCAGGTCATAGTTTCAGGATTAACTTGCTGAATATCTGTTGTGTGGCAGAGTTACTTGCCAATTTTAAAGTCAATGTTCATTGATCAATCGCCTGACAATAGAGGCATCAAGGAAGAAGTGGGTTAAAGATATAGTCTTTTCCTAAGTCCTCTTTAACATTGAAATTGAAAAAGTGGAAATGTTCGAAGAACATGAATAATACCCCGTCGCAGCAAACCTGCATACTAAGCAAATTTCCCATGCATGTATATGTTTCTCACTACCTTATAAAGCCATTTACCAAGTTTCATAAAAATACGTTTATCAATAAGTGATATATAGCAAATTATTTATTCTCCATAAGAATAACATTAGGGCTGAGTATGCAGGTTTGCTGCAATAAGAAATATAAGAAATGTGTTGTTATGCAATTATCAATATAACTCAACTAGGTGAAACTACATGCCAGTTTTAATCATTTACATTCATAATCAAGGGAGATGTAAAACTTTACTTATAGTCCATAAGAATAACATTGGGGCTGAGTATTCAGGTTTGCTGCTATGGGGACAATCAACAAAAAATCTTTTTTTTTTTTGCAAATATCAATATACCAGTACTAGTTAAAGCCTCATACCAAGTTTCATCAATATATATATATATATATATATATATATATATATATATATATAAATAATCGAGATATCAAATTTGATTTGTTCTCCATAAGGAACATTGGACAATGACATTGTACTGTGTTTAGCACTTTGAATATCTCTGCTACGGTTGGACGTAGAATCACAATTTAAACACCAAAATGATTGTTTTGTAGAGCTGAGTTGATTGGTAAAAGCAAATGTAAAGTTTACATTAAAATGAACTGAGGAAAAGCCAAAAACCTTTTTCCCATAAGATTAACATGGGAGATTTTATGAGCAGGTGTTTTGGATTTTCTCCCCAACCACTTAACCTAGGTTGATAATTCAAAATACCATGTTATTTTTTTAAGCTATATAAAATGGTCAAATCCAAAATTAAAAAAACTTATTTTTGGAAAATTTTAAACCCCCATAAAACCCCTTTCCCATAGTCCGATCTTTCTGGTTTTCGAACTTAAACTCATGAATGTTGCTTTACAGGTTTGTGCCAAATTTTATCGAAATCGGATGTTTTTGACTCAAGTTATCGAGTTACCGGACACATATATGGATATATATATATATATATATATATATAAATTTGAACGAATAGTGTTTTTGGCATTTGGAGACCTCAAAACAAAAAGTTATCATGGTCTCGGGCTTAACCCTCCGAGTGGCGATAGACTAGCCGTAGTCTAAGGTCAAGGCGTGGCTCCAGTGGCATCGACTAGATTAGTCGAAGTTTGTCACTTTTTTTTAACTGCGCAAATAGCATTGAAAAAGCGCTTGGAATCGAATAATCTTTATATCAATCGAAAGATAGCATTCTAAACTTTTATTTTATTATATAAATGAACCTTATGGCAGCAGTAGATCAATGTAATCAAAAGTTACATTTGAATGAAAATTTGGCGCGCGTCGACTTCGCCCTGAATGAGTCATGAAATGGCCGAATAGAGTAACTTTTGAAAAATCATAGTGAGGTCAATTTCGTTCGTAACCAGAAACGGGTGGTACCACTGTAACGATATAAATGTCGTCTGTTCAGTGGTGTGTGTTATAACGCGGAAATATAATCAGACAGGCTTGTGGTGAAATTAGAAAATAGCCATATGTTTAGGTTTGGATTCAGTGGCGATCGACTAGATTAGTTTCATACCAAAACACATGTTATATGCAGTATTTATTCATATTACATGGATGTTCTTATATCATTTTGAAGAGGAGAGAACACAGAATTTTGTTAGGTAAGGTTGGTAGCAAGTATCCTCCATTACGTCATCGTGCAGAAGCTAAGCAAACTGGGTGACGCCTACCAATCGGACTTGATCTCAGCAAAATGTTCCATTATCATAAATTACGTTGTAACTTTTTTATTTGTATATATTTTGATACATAACTATATATTTTCTTGTAGGGAAATAGATTCTACACATTGTGCATATAATTATATTTTCATAAAAAATTCGGGGTAATTATAATATAATAGTTACTTTTGAAATTTCATAATTTTTTTCATTTCTTGACTATAATTTTGAAAAATAGTCTACCGCAAATAATATCTATCACTACTTATGTAATCTCCATTCTTTTACGAGTAAAACGAATATAAGGTTGAATAGGTTTATATCATTCAGTGCTTTGCTGTAAATCGTTCAGAAAACCCTTGCAAACTGGGTGACGCCTACCAATCGGACTTGATCTCAACAAAATGTTCCATTATCATAAATTACGTTGTAACTTTTGTATTTGTATATATTTTGATACATAAATGTATATTTTCTTGAAGGGAAATAACTAGTAAATCATATAACATAGCTCATTTAGTATTATTAGGTGATATAACAAAAATATCTGACTTTGAATAACACAAATTTAGTTTTCAAAAAAAAGTATAATTTCACACTAATTATATTATGAAAAACAAATTTTAGACTATTTATTCTTATATAATTGTCTTTAGAATTTCATAACCTTCAAGGAAAATAAGGTTTATATGTATTTATATGTTGCTAGAGATTTATTTTGGCACACCAAATTAGTCGCGCACAAATTGCCGTTTTGCACTTTTTCTAAGTTATTCAATGTAATTCATAATAAAAATTTTTCTTCTTAGACTTATATACATTTCTACGTAGGGGATTAGATAAGCAACATTTGGTACATTTACTATTTTTACCTAAAAAAATTGGTTTGCTTATAGTAAGGTTTTACTTTTGAAATTTATAAAAAATATTTCAAATTTTTTTCAGTTTTTACATTTTTTATCGAAAATTACCTCTCTGGATTTTACTTATTTTACCATTTTCAAATTATCCTGTCTTTTCCGAACAAAACGAATATGCATATTGATATTTTTACTTCAAAATTGGATTTTATACGATTTTCTAAAAAATAGTCTGCAAAATCGCCAAAATGACCCTGACACTTCAGAGAACACTGACAAAATTTTTCCTGCCACTCGGACGGTTAAGTCTTACTATGAGACCTACGGTAATAGCTTCTTCCCTATAGGGGAAATTCACTAAAAAGCCATCCAGGTATAAAATATTTTAAAAACATAATATTTAAAAAATAATGTTTACTAACAAGTCTTTGACATTAATTTGACGAATTCTGGAGATCTGCAGCAATTAATTTATGTGACGAAAACAGTGATGTATTCAGTTTTCAATTGTTCAATAAAGATGCATTCCAGCAAAACAGACTGCAGTGTCTGTCTGGGCATGGCTCTAGTGATAATGAACTGATAACAGAAGTGACGAATGGCTTTGTTGTCAGAGATGTTTTCACATCAGATATTACACAAGAGGGAGTGAAAGAACTACGACTGTAACAATGGATTTGTTGTTTTTGAAAAATTTAAACTTGTGTGAGTAAAAAAGATGTTTTTTATAAATATTATAGATCGCCCAATGATCAAAATTTGACCAAATATGATAAAAAAATAGTTTAATATAGTGTGTTCTGTTGCACTGATATCTCTCCCTCCCCTTCTATCACCCAAAGGTAATTTTTTTGATGTAGAGTTAAAACGAATAACAGAAGGGCATGACCATTCCAGTAATCAGTAGCCTTTTTATGCCCGAAACGTCTCCACCTCATCCGCTCCCCGTCCCTCATACTCCCCCCCACACAAACAGGTTTAATTTTTTTTAATGTTGAGTTAAAACGGATAAGAGAAGGTTTATTATCATTCCAATAGTCAGTAATATATTTGATTTATGAATCATCTGATCTTGCTGTTGTGCTACATATTAAATTTATTTAAATAACGGAGCTGTTAACTAAATGAAAAGCATAACGAAAATCAGAACACATGTTCCCAAAAGGATAACATGTAAAATTTAAAAGCCAAAAGAGCATAGCCCTATGAACCCAAACACAAAATTTTTACATTCAACACATCTCCTAATAGTCCTAAATAAGTGTGCCAAGTTTCATAATTCTATGATGCCGCATATCCGAGAAATTGGTACCACAAAAATGTCCTTAGCCTGTTAGTATATAGAATACCTGGGGGCCGAACTTTGCTCGGGGGAAGGCCAGTCTGTTTGTTTAGATGACTTGGAGCATATTTCACCACTTCCCCCTACTGATAATCAGATTTGTATAACTCATTTGCCTCTTTTCTACCTTTTTAAGGTCACTCCAGTTGTTATTTATAGCTCAATGTCCCTTTGATTTATTTTACTACTCTATATATGTAATTTTCACTCACATTTTTTAACCTCTGCTCTCAGGAAACCACATGTTAATAATCATAAACAACATGAGTATTACTTTGACAGTTCCCTGGTTGATTATGAACAGCTGTTACAATCAGGGGCGGCCCGTCAGTTTTTCAGCGCCCGTGCAAAGACCAAACTTGTCACCCCCCGCCCCCATCCACATCAACCAAAACCTCCCCCCATGGTCTGAGATAAGACTGACGGTTACGTCTCAAAATCCTCAAGCTAAGCAAAGTGAGGTCTTGGCTGGAGGACCCTTCACTCTCGCACGTACACTCTCGAGCCCAACGCCTACGACCCGCGGTGCAGGTATACAACTTCATGATTCAGCTCATAGCTCTGATATTTATGAATGTAATCATAACATCAGATAAGTTATATCTCTTTAATCTTCCACGAAAAATTAAGTCCACGCAATAAATAGTTGTAATACAAAACTAATAAGAGTTTATATTTAGTATACTTTTTTTTAAAAAATAAGATTATTTTTTACTGAATTACGGCACCAATTAACTTAGTATAAAATCCGCACGAGAAACTACCAATATAATTAAGGCTCTGGTTCACCCCTTCCGCACAGCACTAGGAAATTGTTTGCAGGATTGTTTACAGCTGCTACATGAACCTTCAATTAAAGTCAAAGTATAATATTAAAGAGAAAAATATCATCTAAAAAGTTCATTTTTTCCTAATTTTTAAATTTGTTATTTAAGTTGCATTTAAATGCCTTTTTAAATGTACAAAAATTACCTTTTTCAAACTACATATAACAACTTAAGTCAACAAAATTATTTTGAAATTCTAAAAAGAGCGTGAGTAGAATTAACTTTTTTTCTGTCAAATTCCGTTTATAGAATGTTGATATCATTATTATCGTAGCGGGATTCTGGGGGCTTCCGCAATGCTCTTTTCCCCTATCTTAACACTGTATTTTCACACGGCGGCACTGATTTTCCAGAGCCGATGACTAGGAGATTGTCATAGTTCCAGCCAGATTGTCATAATATCGGTAACTGACGGATAAATGAGTCAGTGAGGAAATCGGAATAAGATGTTTCATTTTGGTTTGGATTCAAGAAGCGGATTACAGATGAATAATAAATCATAGTCTGTTATCATACTTAAGATGTTTCATTATTTTACATGTGATAATAATGCGGAAGCGGATTGCAGACGATAATAGGAATCATATTATCATACTTTATCCCTTTTATCATATTATCTTATCTTTACTTCCTCCCCTCGCATGTATAGACATAGTGTAATACGAAAAAAGAGTCCCTGGACCAAAAATACTAAATAATTTTGTCTGATCAAAAGAATGTTTTTTCATTCACAAAACCTTACAAGTGACGATCGAAAGGGGCGCCAAAATCTGATGGGGCGCATCATATTTCCCCCCTTATTACATATAATAGCAATATTAAACTCAAATCATTACAACTTCAATTAAAGATGAAATCCCGGTTCAATACTCTCCAATCCCCAAACAATATTTTTCCCCATCTGGGAAGTACTTTAAAATAATCGAAGAGAGTGGATTAAAACAATTAGTTGTATCATGTAACTTGATATTTTAACATGGTAATTTTCTTTCAAAGTATTGCAAGTTTTATCCAGCACACTATCAATACGGTTCCAATCAGAATGCCCTGAAGTTGTCACAAATCGATATAGGTCAAAACAACTTCTCAATTTGGAATTGAGGGGAGCGGAGGATATGTTATCTGATATGTAAATTTAATGTTTAAGTATAATGAAGGTGCAACATGGGGAATACACAACTTTCTTCCCAATAATGCCTCTCAACAACTTAAAATACTAATATACAAAAAATTAACAAAATCAGCCGGCGCCCCCCTCCCACTCCAAACAAAGTGCCGCGCCGTGCTGGAGCACGGCTCGCACTGCCCTAGAGCCGGTACTGGTTACAATTCTTTTGTTTTGATTTGAAACTCCATAAGCCCAATGTTAATTTTGTTAACTTTTCATTTTAGTTTTTTTACATTATTTGATTTTTCCTATGGGAAGATCGTAGGATTGCATAAGCAAATAGTTTTTGAGATCAGTGTCGCAAACAGACATACAAGCAAACCTTACTCATATTAGAGTGTAGGATAGGATAAAGTCTGTTCTATCAGCTGATTTCTAAAAACTTCTACGGTCATTACCGAAGGAATCATAATTATAGAACAATATAAGGAGATTTATAACTTGAAACACTTGTTTCCATTCATTAGAAAATCATCCTGAAAAACTTTGATGTATCCACCTTAACTCTCTAAAACAGTTTTATCTGTTGTTGAGACCAATTGGTGTGTGTTGGAGGGGGTTATTGTTTAGGCCCTCACCCTCAACCCTTCAGTCGGCCGCCTAACGTCAACCGAGTGACACCTCGGAGGCTCACGATTTGATCCATTTTTAGACTAGATTCATTCCTTTTGACTAGATCCATTTCATTAAGATTTGATCCATTTTCAGACTAGATTCATTCCTTTTGACTAGATCCATTTCATTAAGATTCAATCCATTTTTAGACTAGATTCATTCCTTTTGACTAGATCCATTTCATTAAGATTCTATCCATTTATTAACATCCAGTTTATACATTTATTCAGTTTTACATATTGTTTCACAATGCAATTTACCATTAATTCAGTTTTCTTCAAGTGTTCACAAATTTCAGATGTGTTTACATTCCCTAAAAAATCAGTGAATAAAGCAAAGTTTGACTACTGTACCGGCAATAGTTAACATCGTACAGAATTTGCTACTAGATGAGTTTTTGAGAGGCCATAATAATATTCAAGTAAAAAGGACTGAGTAGAACGTGAATTAAGACTTTTAAATATGTAAGTAAATAAAATTTACCAATATGTATAATTGTATTCAAAAAAACTGTTGAAACAGTCCTGAATGAGTAATTGTGGACCAACACCAACGCAATAAATGAGTTAATCGCTAAACTGACCACTCAGGGAGTTAGATAATGATGGGTCACAATCGTTTGGCTTTGATAAAACATGAATAATTCAATTTGTAATGAGCTTTTTTATTTTAAAGCAACGTAATTGTTTGGAATTAATGAGCTGATAGGATAGAATTACCCCAGTTAGACATTAAAAAAATTGAATAAAGGTATCCTTGAGGGCATGGTAAAAACTACAATGAACCCTGAGTAATAAAATGATTTATAACAATAAGCATGCACTACACAAATTGGTTTTAATTACATGTTGTAATTTTAAGTAATGGGCTAAAGTCTTTATTAGGTTGAATTATGTGTTAAGAATAATAAATCATATGCAAAACACATTTATGAAGTAAACAAGTTAAATAAAACAACTCCATAAGATAACCATCGGAACATTGAAAACCATTCAAGCCTACTCCAATATTTTCAAAGTACTCCCAAAAAGGCATTCTACAGGAAAAGAGACACATAACATGTGCAGACTTAGTTGGTGAAGACTGCTTTAGATAAGGAAATATTTGACTACTAAGGAAAATAAAACAGCAGGAAAGTATGAACACATTTCAACACGAAAACAAACGGAAGCTTAAATAACATTATAAAAAAATCATGGCTGATCATTAGTTAATTTAAAAATATATGTTTTTGTATTTTAAGGTCTTATTTGAGGAAAAATAAGGGCAACAAATAGAAATTGGGCTCTGGGAAGGAGATCTTCTCCATCTAATTCTCTATGAATTTTCCAAGTTTCAGCTTCTAGGTTTCAGTTTCTAGGACGTGTGATAGCTTCAGAAATGAGTAAAAAGACAGCAGTTTATCTATTTCTGTCTTTTATTTACCTAATTTTTTCTTACACAATTAAGGTTACTTTAAAAATTAATTTATTCTCAAAAAATGTTAGTAGTAGTATATATTCCCACAAATATATTCATAGTACTGTATGCACTTTCCAAGTTAAATTGCAGGAAGGAAATGCAAATTTAGAAGGCGTGCAGATAGCAGTGCTACACTGTGCTGATAAAAATGTACTAATTGATAAAGACAAATGTGATGTTTATTACACAACTATATTAATATTTTACCGCTAAAAAATCGTTATGGTATTAAAAGTATTTTTTAATCTATATCTATAATTACGAAAAACTGATCACATCCCAGGCCAAACCTCTACACTTATAACCACATATATTCTTTTCATAAAGTAGGTAACCACTAAGAAAGGATTTTAAGAAATTCCCATAGGGCTCTGCCCCACATGAAGTCAAAGTTCCAATCCAGTGTTATTCTTATGGAATACAAAAAAAGATCATCCCCCAAGCCAAACCTCTACACATACAACCACGAAATTTGGCACGCAAACTCTTTCCATAACGTAGGTAACCACTACGAAAGGATTTTAAGAAATTCTCATAGGGCTCTTACCCACGGGGAGTCAAAGTTCAAATCCTGTATTATTCTTACGGAATAAAAAAATTATCATCCCCCAGGGCAAACCTCCATAACTAAACCCACAAAATTTGGCATACTCTTTCCATAACGTAGGTAATCACTAGGAAAGTATTTTAAGAAATTCTCATGTGGAGTCAAATTTTCAATCCATTTTATTTTTATGAACATTCAATTTGGTTTGAGCTAATGAAAATACAAACAGCTGATCATGATTTGTAGTAGTTCCACGGGTTAACCACAGAATGCAGCACACACCACAATGTTTATTCACCTGAGAAACCGGGTATGATGGCAGCTTGTTGAAAATAAACAATAGTTGATTCATACGTTCCTCCTTTCAAAGCCCATAATAATCAATACATACAGTATAGTCATGGACTATAAATACTGAAGGAGACATCCCATCCATATGGTCCAGCTGTCCCAATTTTAGTGTATGCTAGAATTTAAAATTGAAGTAGTTTGACTAGGTTGCCGAAAGATTGTGCTGTTGTCAACTATTTATTTTAGTTATTTATGTTAACTTGTAAAATATCTCCACCCCAGAAAGCAAGTAATAAACAACTTATGTTTGCTTCCTGACACACCAACTGTTGTATTATCCCCTTATTGAGAGGATCAGTAATAGTTGTCAGCAGTGTACTCTGTTGGGGATTAGTGTTAACTACGACCTCTTTCAATCCTGGCATACACAAAACTAGGTACACATTTTATAATGACAATGAGAAGTCTACTTCAGTATTTATAGTCAATGGTATAGTCAAGCGTCTGTTTACCAAATAGTCAGTCAACGGCCAATTCTGCACCTTTGTAGTTTCTTCCGTTCTGTCCCAATAGGGTGGATTCTCTAATCCGCCTTTCCACCCAAATGTATGTACAGTAGACTGTACATAAAGTCCTGTAGTTGACTATTTTTCTACAGTTTCATCCAAATAATTTCATTGAACTAACTAAGGAGTCGTTTGCTGCTCTCAGTGGTTCATACAGAGGAATTCCTTTTCTCCCAGGGAAAGGTACACATTCCAAATACCATAAAACTCCATTTAAAGGAACCCCTCTTAACCGAGACAACAATCAAAAACACACTATCTATTATAATCTATTAGACAGTAGGTATAGAAGATCATTTTGCATAGCACAAATCCTAAGACAGAGAGCCGCCAGAAAAAAAATCCTAAAGCTGCCCTCATCCCATTGTAAAGAAAAAGTTTAAAAGAATAAATTATTTAGTCTGAGATTTTGTATCTTCAGTTTGTAGATTTTAGAATGCACAGATAAATTATTGTTGGAATAACCATCAACAACAATTGACACATCAATCAATCAACAACAACAACAACAACAACAATCAGACACATCTATCTTGATTAAATTAATCTCTTTAAATATCAATCCTTGATTATCGGAAGAATCGGGTTATCGGAAACGGTTCCGTCTCCTTTATTTTGGAAAACGGTGTTTTAATGTATTCTTAAGTGATCAATGTTAACTCAAGTTATACTTTAAGTTTTGTTAAAAAATAAATAAGAAAAAGAAAAAAAATTAAAGAAGAAGGAATTTAACATTTACCAGCAATTAGACCTAGTTATATTTTAGCTTCGATAAACAATTTTGGAGAAAATCAAACAAATTTCTGAAGGTTTTAGCATTGACATAGTCAATGGTTTTAGTTCTGATAACTTCTAACCACAAATTTTCTCAGTCATGCGTCATACTTTGTTAGGAATCTGAAGCTTCTGAGTACAAACTACTGTGATAAACTCATTAGATTCAATTTTAAGAAATTGATACAGTTTATTTTTAGCAGTTTTTGAGGGATAATGATCCTTCAAAATAAAAATATTGTTAAATGAAAACTGTGGAATTGTAATCCCATACCAAATTTAATAAAAACTGTTCCATTCTTGTGAATTCTAGGTCTGTACACATCCAGACAAACTGACAGACAGAAACATATATGCAAAATGCCCTTTTTTGTTTGGTTCAGTGAGCATAAAAAAACAACTACCCTGAATAATTTTACTTACAACCCAAATATTTATGGGGAAAAAGAATAAAAAGCTTTTTATCTGCATAAATGAATTTTCTTATAGAACCTCGCTACGGCGACCCTCGATAAGACAAAAACCTCGATAATAAGTTTGATTTTCTAATCCCCGTGAATCTCCCATAACACTCAATGTTATAAATACCTCTATAACACAACTCCTTTTCAAAAAAATACCTCGATAGCACGTCTTTTTTCCATTTCATATTACTAATAAATAAACCTCTATAGCGCGTCTTTTCAAATAACTGAACCTCTATAGCACGACTCCCACCTCAATAACACGCTTCTTTGGGTAAGTGAACCTTTATAACAATTTTGTGTTACGGAATCTTTATAGCACGACTCAACCTTTCTCACGCATAGTTCGCACAGTTAGAATGGATGTTTTGAAGTAAACAACAACGTTTTGGGCTCAGGTCCCAACAGGAAAACCCCTTCCCTACCCCTCTTCCCCTTCCGGCCTTTCCTTATCTATCACGGGTCAGATCAGTCGCATCATCATCGCATGCTATCCAAAACACAACACAACTATTAGAATGGTTTCATAAAAATGTGCTTGGTGTAGCAAAAAGTCTGTGACCTCAATAAGAAGACTATTTTAGAGATCCCCTTGAGAGTCGTGTTATCGAGGTTCTACTGTAACTATTTCTTATACAATTAGTTTTATTGAGAAAGAATTTCACCAAATAATTATTAAACTAAGAGTAAAATAAAGAGAACCACCTAAGGTTAACCAAAGCAGTTGATGTAAAACCATTGAATATACAGAGTATAATCAATGGTAAAACATTTTTTGACAGAAGATAATTGTTTTTAAGTATGATTTTCAAATAACTAATGAGAAATAAAAAGTGAGAATTCTTCTAACTGTGATGTTACAATAGAATGTAAGTGATTAATTCTCTCGACCAATTTAAAAAATAACAGGAATTTTAAAACAGAAAGATATTTATTGAAAAAATAATATAATTTATTATTTCAAAGATGAGTTGAAAGAAAGTTAACAGTTATCAAATACAATGTTGCTGCTAATTCCAAGATGAATTAGAAACTAGATTCATGGAAAAAAGATGAGTGATTTATTTAAAACTATTCCTCTGTTTAAGGTATAATTCAACGGTGCAGTTGATTTACATAATACTTAATTAAAATTCAACTGAACATACCAAATTTCTTGGCATAATTATTGATAACAAGTTGATTTGGAAAGATCAAATTGAATCAGTTGCCACTAAATTATGCAGAGCATATTATAAGATTTGTATTCTCTCTAAATTAGTAACACAAACACAATTGTAACAGTTTATTACGCATATGTATATTAACATTTAACTTATGGTGTTATTTTCTGGGGTAATTCAGTTAACTGTAGAAGATTATTTAGCTTACAAAAAAGATTATTATAAAATCAATAATGTGCCTTTTTTATCATCAACCAAGCCCAGTTTTTAATCATTACAGATTCTCACATTGCAATGTATTTATATTTATAATACACAGCTATTTATGAAAAAACACAATCAAAATTTGACTTTTCTTTCTAGCTCACATTATTAACACTTAAGATATATTTACACTTATACTGATTCACATACAGACGGTAAACTCGATTTCGACCAGTCACACCAGTCATCATCAGGCCAATGAGAGTTCTCTCATTGGCCGGATGATGACTGGTGTGACTGGTCGAAATCTATAGCCTAGTACCATCTTTTATATATGTTTACCGTTTGTATGTGATTCAGTATAAGTGTAAATATTTCTTAAGTGTTGTAAGACGTCTTTTATTACATCCCATAAGTAATAACAACACGTAATATGCTAACAAAAAGTTGTCACATTCTTAAGACACAAAATATAAACATATCCTGGCATAGCCTCAACACAAAACAACTTCATTTGAAAAATTACCGTATTACACTGGGATGCGCTTGATAAATAAATTACCCAATGAATTAAAAATTAAAATGACTTTAAATAGTTTCAAAAATAAATTAAAAGAATATTTATTAACAAATTGTTTTTATTTGATTGACGATTATTTAAACTGTGTTGTAAATGTTTAAACTGTGTTGTAAATGTTTAAACTGTGTGTTTAAATTTGATTTGTAATTTTTAAAAGTACCAAGTTATGGTTTTTAAATGGTAATTAACTGTAGGAAACATTGTACTATAATTAAATTTACCTTTACATGTCATATTGTTAATTTGAATTATTATTTTGTATTTGTTAAAATAAGACCAAATTTATGTATTACCTTCTTACCTGTCATATAAATATGATGTTTATGTGACAGACTGAATAAACAATAAACAAATTGATTCTCTGCTTGTTTCTACACAATTAAAACAATTGTTAGTGGTTCCTTACAGTAAGAACATTTATTATATTTTAAAAACAAATAACATAAACTCACTGCTTTAGGTAACAAACAGACAGCATAGCAGATCCAACTATTACTTTTAACCGTAAGTTTCTTGTTGCACGTGTAACTTCGTCTGCACGAAAAACACCAGCGGACACAAACACACATTGTCACATTGCAACGGAATACCTCACTGGAAAGCTCAGCACATTATGTGGAGCTTACTTACAAACGGACTGGACGAACAGACAAACTGATATTGGCACTGTCAGCGGAAAGCTGAGCTGGGGGGAGGGGGAGCCACACGTACAACTGTGTTGGTTTACTGCATACCTCGAGTTCCCTAGTGGATCTTTCACTTAAACACATAATTTTTAAATGCATGTTGTAATTTAAGAATTTATGTAATTAATTATTTTATTATGTGTTTTATGTTTGGATGGACGAACAGACAAACTGATATTGGCACTGTTAGCGGAAAGCTGAGCTAGGGGGAGGGGGAGCCACACGTACAACTGTGTTGGTTAACTGTATACCTCGAGTTCCCTAGTGGATCTTTCACTTAAACACATAATTTTTAAATGCATGTTGTAATTTAAGAATTTATGTAATTAATTATTTTATTATGTGTTTTTTGTTTGGACGGACGAACAGACAAACTGATATTGGCACTGTCAGTGCAAAGCTGAGCTGGGGGGAGGGGGGAGCCACACGTACAACTGTGTTGGTTAACTGCATACCTCGAATTCCCAAGTGGATCTTTCTCTTAAACACATAATTTTTAAATGCATGTTGTAATTTAAGAATTTATGTAATTAATTATTTTATTAAGTGTTTTATGTTTAAAATTTCTTAGAATATATTGAGATTTCAAAGATGTAATTTACTTCAGTACATACTTAAACAATTTACTATCTCTGACCCAAAAAAGAGAGGTAGTTTAAATTGTAAGAGGATACAACAATTAAGATTGAAGGATGAAACTAATTTGTAGTATATCATATCAATTTATGTTAAGTACTGCTGGTTCTCTGTTCTTTAAAAGTCAGCCAGAAAAAAATAATATACCTATCAGTTTTAGTTAAAATTTAGTTGAACATAGAAAATACCTTTGGTTATAAATCATTCAAACCAAAATAATCTTTATTCATTAAGTACATATTCATGCACACTGAATTGTGTCACTAATACTACAAACTAAACTATTATCCTAAAGAAAAGGGAAAGCACTTGCTTTTAAATGTATCGAAATATAAAACAAGGAGAAAACAAAATATGTTTTGAGAAAGCAAACTATAAACAAGTCTAGAGTGGGGTGGAAAAGAATTCCTCAAGGGAATAGATGGCTTTTTCTAACAGGTAATTTTTTAATTTATTTTAAAATTTAGTAAGTTTTTCCTCATTCTTAATGTCATTTGGTAAATGCTTTAAACATTTTAGTCCTGTCTAAGTAGTTTTTTTTGCATAAAATGTTAATTTATGTTGCATTGAAGTAAAATATTTTTTATGTCTGGTATTATATGGGTGGCTTTTAAGGTCAGAGTTTTCTGAATAATTTTTTGCAATGATGGATGTATCTAAGATATTTTGTCCATAAACTGTTAAAATCCCTGATTCTGTAAATTTGTCTTTTGCTGTTTCATAATATCCTAATTTCATTACTATTCTTACGGCCCTTTTTTGTAATTTTAGTATGCTATCCATATTTGATTTTGTGGTTGAACCATAAAGGCATAAACCATAAGCTAAATGAGAATGAACATTTGCAAAATATATAATTTTTAATGTTTTTTGATTACAAAATAATGACATTCTAGATAGTGAATATATTCCCAAACTTAATTTTGCCAATACTTTATCTACATGTGCATTTCAGCTTAAATTTTGATCTATATTAGACCTAGAAACTGTGTGCTAGTTTTGTTTTCAATTTTTTGTTCGTTGTAAATTATAATTGGATCAATTATCTGTTTGTTTTTATGTGTTTTGAATACTATGCAGTTGGTTTTCTTGGCATTAAGTTTGAATTTATTCCGCTCCAAGAAACCTCCAATGTTTTCAAGCTCAACAAAACTCAAGATCTCAACTTCTTGGAGTGTACTGGCCGATACCCTCGTGTCGTCAGCATAAAAACAGAGATTATTTTGAGGTAAGCTTGTTAAAGAATTGGCTGCATCATTGATGTAGCAAAAAAAACAGTAGAGGACCCAAGATTGATCCCTGAGGGACACTGCATTTTATATATTCTTTTTCTGATGAAGACTTTAGAATTATATTGTCTTGGGTGGGTTTGTTGGGTTATTTCCACAAACTGAAAACGACCATTAAGATATGATTGAAACCATTTTATACAATTTTTAGATCCCTAACATTTGCAGTTTATTTATTAATTGATCGTGGTTGACACTGTCAAACGCTTTTGACAGGTCCATGAAAATTCCGGTTGTTGATTCCCCTTTGTCTACCAACTCAATTATAGATTCAATAAAGGATACTGCAGCAGTGATCACAGATTTTCCAGGTCTGAAGCCATTCTGACAATCGTTTAACAATTTACAGTCCTCTAAATATTTGAACAGTTGATTATTAACTATTTTCTCATAAATTTTTGATATCACCAGGAGAAGAAAAATCGGCCTATAGTTTGACACAGTTTTTAGGTCGTTTTGTTTATGAATTGGAATGACTTTTGAAATTTTTAAATGATTAGGGAACAATCCAGAAACAAAAGATGAGTTTATTAAGTTGCTTGAAATTTGACTTAAGTATTTTTTTATATATTTTATAACTTTAACAGAGATTTCATCGTGACCTGTTGAATTTTTGTTTTTTAACGAGCCAATTACTTTTCCACCTCCCCTGCATCAACAAACTTAAAACTAAAACTTGTTTTAATACAACTCTCACTGTCAGTAGTACTACTAATCAAATTTTCTGTATTAAATTCGCTACAAACATTTACAAAATATTTATTAAATATGTTTGCTATAGTTCTAGGGCATGACAATTGTCCTTTTTTAAGTAGATAGTTTTATTTTAAATCTTTTTTTTGCCAACTTCCGAGTTTATAATCTGCCACACAGTTTTTTGTATGTTATAAAATTTTTTAATCTTATTTTCAAAGTACCTTATTTTAGCTTGCACCAATTTTAACTTCTTTATCTTTTAACAAATACAAGAAGTGCCAATTACAAAACCATCCAATTACAAAAAGTGCCTCAGATGAATGACTGCATTGGTAGGAACCTGATCTAAATAAAACGCAGGAGTACATTATTTTTAGTGTTAGGTAATATTTTGTTTTTGTACGTTGGTCAGTTTAACCAACCATGCGACAAAAATTATAAACCCACGAACGCATACAGACTCCAAACTCTAAAACAATTACACTTCATGAAATTATAAATAATTCAGAAAACTTTCTGAAACAGAAGGAATTACTTTAAATAAATGAAATATTGTACAATACGAAAATCCTTCCAACTGTCGAGTATTATACTAGCTTGAGCAGTACTTTTCTTCGATCAGAGAATACTGAACATTGTGTGAACTCCATTACGTAGTTAACCTTTTGAAATGTTCAGAATAATGAATATCTGTGTATATTATCATCTGGTCAAACTAAATGGATGCCCCCATAAGAATAAAATTGGTACCACTTTATTTTTGCTTTCGCCAATGGCAATGCCAATTGAGGACAATAGTAAATACCCCCGTTGCAGCAAACCTGCGTACTCAGCGAATTTCCAATGCATAATATATGTCTTAATACCATATAAAGCCGCATACCAAGTTTCATAAAAATATATTCATATATAAGCAATATATACAATTTTAATTATTCTCCATAAGAATAGCATTGGTGATGAGTACATAGGTTTGCTGAAACAAGGAACACAAACAATTGGATTTTATGCAAATATAAATATAATTTAACTAGGTGAAGCCACATACCAAGTTTAATCAATATTCAATCATAAGTAAGCACTATATAACATTTTAATTATTCTCCCTAAGAATAACATGGGAGATGAGTAAGCAGGTTTGCTGCAACAAGAAACTAAATAAATGGGTTTTATGCAAATATCAATATAACTCAACAAGGTGAAGCCACATACCTATTTTTATTAATTTATGTTCATAATTAAGGGAGTCATTACATTTTACTTATTCTCTATAAGAATAACATGGGGGCTGAGTACGCACGTTCGCTGCTACGGGGATAATCAATAAAAAATCAATTTTTTGTGCAATATACCAGTACTACGTGACCCCACGTGCCAAGTTTCATCAATATACATTCATTAATAATGGAGATATCAAATTTTATTTATTCTCCAT
This sequence comes from Allygus modestus, assembly GCA_963675035.1. Taxonomy (NCBI): domain Eukaryota; kingdom Metazoa; phylum Arthropoda; class Insecta; order Hemiptera; family Cicadellidae; genus Allygus; species Allygus modestus. The sequence continues at coordinate 14,905,596 of OY776115.1, forward strand.
AAGGATAACATTGGACAACGTACTGTGTTTAGCACATTGAATATCTCTGCAACGGTTGGACGTAGAATCACAATTTAAACACCAAAATGATTGTTTTGTGGAGCTGAGTTGATTGGTAAAAGCAAATGTGAAGTTTACATTAAAATTAACTTAGGAAAAGCCAAAAACCTTTTTCCCATAAGATTAACATAGGAGATTTTATGAGCAGGTTTTTTTAGATTTTCTCTGCAACCACTTAACCTAGCTTAATAATTCAAAATACCATATCATTTGTTTTTTTAAGCTCTATAACATGGTCTAAAATAAAATTAAGTGCTTTAAAATTTTTAGGGTAAAAAATTCAAAAAACTGATTTTTGGAAAATTTAAAACCCCCATAAACCCCCCTTCCCATGGCCCGATTTTTCTGGTTTTCGAACTTAAAGTCATAAATGTTACTTTACACATTTGAGGCAAATTTCTCAAGTTATCGCATTCACGGACACACACATATATATATATACATATATATCAATTTGAACGAATAGTGTTTTAGTCATCTGGGGACCTAAAAAAAAATTTTTTATGGTCTCGGGCTTAAATCTTACCATGAGACCTACGGTAATAGCTTCTTCCCTATAGGGGAAATTCGCTAAAACCTCTCAAAGTCATGTGGGCACCGCAGGAGTCAAACCCGTGACCTCTTGTACCAAAGTCCAAGATGCTAATCATTAGGCTAGTTTTATATATTTAAATTTGAATAAGTCAAAAATCAATTAAGTCAAAAGCAAGATCCTTCAAACTTTGAATAACGGTTTGGTTTCCAATGCATCTCAACTATTTCAGGACATTTAAAACACCGAGCAAATAATAGACCATCAATGATATACATTAACCAAAAACTATTTCTATTCTTCCTAGTCGAATTATTGATATTTGCTAGTTTTATTAAAAAATGTGGACGTCGAAAAACTTACATTGATTGGCAAAATTATAATATTCTTCTTTCTTAGAAATTCCAACATATTCTACAATAACTTAAAGCAAAACCGTTTCTCATATGTAATATAAAAGCGATAGCTAAATTGGCAACCACAGACTAACCGTACTAAAAACAAACACAATAAATATACCCTTCTTATCTCACGACCTTTGAGAAAAAAGATATGCAAATATGCATCACGTTGTTGACACTTGAAGTAAACAAACAGATTGTGAACATTCCTTAGGAGATGTAAATAAACATATTTCAAACATTAAAACTCATTTACGATTCAAATTCAAATTCCATCTTGTAATTAGATCAGATTGATTAGATAATTTTGTAAAAGCCGAAGTTGAATGTTTCTTTTTTAAGACAGTAGGTCAAGGGCTTTTCATTGTCAATGCACTCTGACGTGACTTGTTTTGTTTGGCATTTCATACATCACTTACGGGTTTATATTCATCTCGTTGAAACTTTTAGATAATAAATAAAATAGAGAACCTTTTTAGTACTGTTACAGCTAAATCACATAATGTCAAGAGATTATTTTAAATGAATTAAATGATTTGTCTAGTATTGAGCAAGTCAAGTCAAATTAAATAATTATTTTTGGAACATTTATAAATTTGTTTTTACAAGTTTTCTAAATATAATCACAGATTGATTGTTCAGCGGCCGAAGCACAGGCAGTTTGCTGATGCAGGCTTATTAGTGAATTTCCTATGGAAAAGTGAACTATTAGCATGACCCGCACGGTGGAACTTAAGACCCGGACCACCATAGAAGTTCCTAACGTGACCCCCAGATCACGTTTTGGGGGTCGCTAACAACTTTATATATGTGTTCGCACTCTAGCGGTCACAATTTTTATCCAATTTACTTGAAATTTGGTAGGAACCTTCCCTTTTGTAAACAGTTGAACAAGTTGGTTGGGAAAAACAATCGAACAACTCTAACCCCCTTTTTTGGGATTTTTATTTTTTAAATTTTGAGTTTTTGGGCTCAAAAAGGATCAGAAAAGCCCCGTACGTAAAATTATTGCAAACTAAATTATTGTATGTAAAATGCCAAAAATTTTAAGCTGTCCCTCATCATTCTAGCACAAGTATTCAAATCAAAATATTGTATGTTCCCAGATATATATGACCATATTTACAGATATTTCATTAAAACAAAACAATTAGTTTTACTATAAAGTTACAAATAAAATATATGTAAACAATTAGCTAATTGTTAACACGTTCAATGCTGAAAAACATGTTTTAACATTTTAGGCTGTTCTGATGCTCCTGGTTATATTTAAATTGACTATTTAGATGGTAATGTTGTACATTATAAGGTTAGGAGGAAATATAGTCAGGATAACAAGTTGGTATAGGGGTATTGAGGGTGATAAAACTACATCAAGATATGAAAAACAGCCTTTTCCGGTGTAAAATCCCCATAAGACAACCTACTGTGTTCAGACAATTAATATTTTCTTTAATAACTCGGTAATTTGAGACAGGGTGTTAAAATCCCCTGAAGATTCAAAATTTTAAATTGTGTCAATCATAACCCCATCCCCTCTACATCTGATCTTGATTCTCAAAAAAAATGTTTTTCTTACTATGCTTGGTACCAATATGGGAATGTTTAAAAAAAAATTAAATTTCTTCCAATCTTAAACGTAGATCATATGTTGTTATGTGTTTGACGTTGAGTTATCAGTCAACATGCTCTTTACAAATGATTATGAGGAAGTAAGCTATAAGGAAATGTTACACCCCCTTACACAGCATGCAAGAAAGTAACACCAGGGGGCCAAGCTTTGCTCAAGGAAGTACACCATGGGGCCAAGCTTTGCTCATGATCAGTCATGGGGTTAGTATTCATCACAGTCCCTCTACGTATTCTATGGACAATGGTGTATCACTCAAGTGCAGTTATTTACCTAGCTGGGTTCACCAGTAGACACTCTAGCAGCTATAAATGTATTTTATAACAAAAATTAACCATTAAATATCCAGATGACTTTATTTTTTCAAATTTGATGAATTTTCCTTATTGCTTTACACCACTTGGCCTTTAAGTTCCCATGCAAATCTTGGAGAAGATTTCGTTCACATTAAAAACTTGTATGCAGCAGGATAGCGAAGTGGTTTGAGCGTTTACTCACAATCTGAGGGTTGCCAGACCGATTCCGAGCGAAATCGAAAAATATTGTGAAGTTACAAAACTGGATCCAAAAACTGCCTTTCAGTTATTCGGCTATTAAAAAGAATGGTAATGAAAAAGAATCAGCCAATCTTAGGCAGTAACAGGGCTGTATTGACATCTCACTCTTTCTACATTGATAAAAAAAATGGCTGCTGATTTGTATATTTTCTTAATATGAGTAGTAGTAGTAGTAACATGTCGGTTCTAGGCCACTTGATAAGACATCACTTTAACCTGAGGCCAAACAAACACATGGGGGCGAAGCCTTCCCCAGGGGTCTGGGGGTGGAACCTACTATTTTGATTGTTAATCCATTCAAATTTAAATATTTTACGATTTGTATGTCTTGTTAGTATGAGTAGTAGTAATATGTTGGTTCTGCGACACTTTATATGACACCACTTGATCTTGTGACCTTCATTTGAGCTAGGTACCCAGGACGCTGCTATGGGTACTACCTACCCGACAGAAACCTGGGGGCGAAGCCCCCTACAGGGGTCTGGGGGCGGAACCCCCAGCGAGCGAAGCGAGTTAATATATATACAGCCCAATGTGTAACTGACTCACCCAGAGATACAAATTCTAGGCAACTTCTAGACTATCTAGGGACATAAAATTTGGCATATATGTAGCTTCTGCCTTGAAACCCCCGGGAAAATTTCCAAAAGTTAGAATTTTAAATTTAAATATATTAAAAATGTATAAAATTATGAGTTATCCAGATACAATAGGATAATGCAGTATGTAGGTAATGCAGTATTAAGCTTTGGAAGTAGTTTCTCGCTTAAAACTATATCACTTATTTTAACTATAAGCACAGTTTCTCAATGTCATTTTCCTTGCTGTGTGTCTGTGTGATTTGTCCATCTTGAATTAGAGAATAATGTCATTTGCTTGTGTAGCATATGTGGATCCTTTAATCAGGATTTGTGATGACTTCAATATTTACAAATTTGAAAACTTCATATTTAAAAAAATCGTTATATTTGTAGTACGGATTTTAATTAATTCTTTACAATTATATGATATATGGAGGCTTGTATTTTGTCAAGTACTATATGTTTTTTTAGTTTATCATACTATTTATTTTTTAGTTCGTCGCATCAAAACTCAAAATTGTGATTGAATTCTTCCCGTAATGGAAGCTTCTCGCGAACACCATCGTATTCTGGATCTACAACGGGGTTTCCCCCTAGTAAAATCATCACATCTTGATTGCTTATATATATATAAATGACTTTATAAATTTGAAGGTGTTACTTAAATAAAAACAACAACAAACCCTAGAAGCCCTGATTAGAACACTATGTGGATTATTTTTTGTCTTAATCAGAACTGTTTTGTTGCTACACTGTTTTGTTGTTTTGTTTCTTTTTTATAATGGGTTTTGAAGGTTAAGCCTCTTAAAAATACAACTTTTCATATAAGGGTTATATTTTCTTTTGTATTTTAATTTATTTTACGCACTTAGATATTATCTGATAGCTTAATAATTGCCCCACGGTATTTCCTTACCAGGGCCTCTTTCCTTAAACTATACCTATAGCCCATAATTTGGCATCCAATTTCTGAATACTAAGACCTTTATAAAACAATAGTCAAATTAACAATTCAAACTGTTTCAACCCCCCCAAAAAAAGATTCTTATCTAAGTACAGTATAAACGTAAATACTTTGTAGTGTTGTGAGACGTATTTTATAACAGCTTTAGTTGTAACTATCTAAAAAGAAATAACTATTTGCGAATAAAAAAATGAAAATGTAGTGTTTTATTATTTGACCTTTATCCGCCGAACAGATTGTCCTATCAAAAAATGGAGACCATTACGTTCCACGGAATTCAGACGATCCACAACGTTGTTATGACCTTTTGCCGTATCTCGAACCTTTCACCCTTAAATATCGCTAGATTCTTCAAATTTCAGCTATTTTTAAAGATTTATACATGGTTTTCAATGGTTTGTCGCTCTAATATAGAACTTAGGGACCTACTATTTGGCATGCAGTATTTAGCAGCAGTCATACGCCCAAATTATATTACTTAAACACCCGAAAAAAAATCAAAGACTTTGAACTTTTGTACATTTGTTTGTATTTTGTTGGGTATATCTTGTTTATAGCGCCCCGCCAACCGTAAAAGCCCTTATAAATCATGATCAATTTGTTGCAGAAGGCTTCTAGTTACACAAATACATCGAAATTTAGGTTGTTAACTTTGGTTGTTTCCGTTATAAGGTTTAAAAGACATCCTATAAAGGGGATTTTACAAAATCCAGGGTAGGGTTTTAATTTTTTCCAAGCACTTGGGTAATAAATGGAGGCTTGAAATTTAACATACAATACATCTCAATGTCAATTAGTGCCTAGCAACAGACAAATGACCAGTTTTTATGATTTAAACGCTTAAAATAAAACAAAGCTTTTGATTTTTTGTTAAATTTAGGTCTGTAATAGCATTTGGCCCAAGACAGATCCTTGAGAGACACCATATTTAATTTCTTAAAGATTAAATGTAATTATTTTTATAATAGAATTACAAACCAGATTTAGGTTATATCTCCAGGGGCTTCATAGTAGTAGGGACTGAGTAGTAGTAATATGTTGGTTTTGGGCCACTTGATATGACACTACTTCTACTTGAGCTAGGAACGTGACATTTGGCATCGTTAACCTGAGGCCAAACACTGGCCTGGGTGCGAAGCCCCTCACAGGGGTCTGGGGGCAGAGCCCCCAGTGTGGGTAGCGAGTTAATTAATATACAACTTAAAATATATTTCAACTTAGTTGTGCTGACATCTTGGATAGTGATTAGCAGTGATTTATTAGATGGTTATTTAAATATATTTTCTTTAACTGAGAGAGTGGGTCTGACTTGGAGGGAAGCTTCCCAAACTGTTTGATCTACCATTGTTTATACTATGATTACTTACATTTTATTGTCCGTGAAATTTTTTTGGAATTAAAATTATAGATTGCAAACATTTTTCTTGGTTAGTTGATGCATAGTTAACAAAGCAAGTTTACGTGACATTAAGCTTTGGCAATGGTAACACATTAGAACTTCAAAGAAGAAAGAGAACTACTATCATCCAAAACTTTAGAGAAATTAAATTGTTACCATAAATACACAAGTTAATTAAGTGTGCAAATTAATTTTTGTCTTTATTAGAGGTAGAAGAATCAGTTTGTGGCAATCACTGTAAACGATAGTTGTTTTTTTTTTGTATATCTGCAAAGTTTTTTAAAGGGGCTTTGCAGTTATGGTTATTTTGTAGATATTTAAAAAAGTACCAATTAGCATTGCACGTCCTTTATCACTAATCTTAAACCTATAAAAGGAAAAATCTATATGTACAAAGAATCTCGAGAAAACCCAATCTTAACTGTGCCATTGATATGTCCCCATGTAGGGCACAATGAGAGAGAAAAAAAATGAACCCAAGATTGAGGGGGTTGTTAAGGTCAAAATTGTTTTAGACTCATTTACAAAATTATATATTTTAACGTTGGCCTTATGGAGTTTCAAATCAAAACAAAATAATCAAAACAGCTGAGGATAGATGGAGTGGACTGGCACTTCAACAATGACACATGATACAGAATCAACAACTGATTTCTTAAAAACAGTGACTAGAACCACTGAATGAAGATTACATATAGAGTGGACATGTTGCAAACATTTTTAGACAATTTTCAGGTTCCTTTTGCGCAATGGGCACTCGGTCCCTGGTTCTAGTTAAAAAGATAACAAAATTATGATCTTAAATTAACAAACTGTATGTATTCTGTAATGAATAAATCATACAACGCTAAAGTGCTGGTGTTTAACTTTACCTGCACCTTTGTTCTGTTATTGTAACATTGCTTTAAGACGGTCATCATTTAAAGCATGGCAACCTACCATAAACTTAAGTATTGTATTAAAAATTAAGATTACAAAAAACAAGAAACTCGATGTTCATACAACTTCTATAGCTCTTTTTATTGATTTAAAATTAAAAACAAAAAACACATCAATCAATAATGACACTCTTTAACTAACAAAATTTCCAAATAAAACTTGTAATTATTGATAGATGTATTTTTGATCGATGTTCATACTTGGTCCTTTCTTATATTCTTTACTAAATTTACAAGATTTAAGATATTTTTAACTTTGACAAAAAATTTTTGAAGATGTATGCTGTAATTGTTTCCAAATTTTAAACAGTGTATTTAAGCGTTATAAAACAAAACTAGAATATGCTCCCCCCTCCCACTTATTCTCTTAAATAAGTAAAGATTATTTTTTCAGATACGACTTCAGTTATCTTCTGGAAGGGTTAAGTAACAATATATTTAAATAAAAAACTGTAAAACTTAAGTCATTAGTTACTTAATTTCGTTAAAAGTAATACCAAATCTTAAATGCCATTTATAATGAAAACAGTTCCGCATTCCATAGTAAACGATCCTTATCAGAAGATGGACATTTTTGATAGTAAGTTTTTAAAGTTACACTTCCTATCTATCTCATAATATGGCAATAAAGGCTGTTTTAACCATCATAATATGGTTTGAAATCAATAAACTACCTACTCAAATTTACAGAACATTTTTAAAAACTAAACATATCTTTGTTTCATTCTAATAGAGAAATACATTCATTGTTTAAAAGTCATTGTTGGTGAGGGCAAGTTTATGTTATTTAAGGAATCTTTGCGGACCTTTTCCATCACTTATTAGTTTTTGCTAATTACTTTTTAATAATTTACTTATTAGTTTTTTGTTTTGTTTTTACTAATAAGTGATGGAAAATTTCCACAAACATTCCTTATATAACAGAGTAATAAAGCTACTCAATTGATAGAATAAGCTTTTATAAACATTATTTCAAGATTTACCTGCCGCCTTTACAGTAATTGAAAACATAGCACACTCACATGTTTCATGCCGACTAGAGCTTTAATGAGTGGCATCACAGAACATGATATTACACAAACAACAAAATAACACACGAACAAAGCTCGACACCAACTGACACAGCCGACTCAGATGGCTGCTCAGCAGCCGTCTGATTATCTACAGTCACGCAATCCGACCACGAACAAAGAGGGCATACTAACACAATTTGTTTTGTCAACAGAGTTTGGATTTCGGGATTATTTGCTGCATCTTGCAATTTGCTAATATTTGCTGCGCCATGAAAACTGCTATTTTTAAGTTGCAAAAGAAGGCATTAAGAACGGATAGATCGGGTCCAAAAGAACAGTGTGATCCTCTTCATAGAATGAAAAGTCCAAAAGGTAATTAATTTCTGTATATATGGCCTGATGATGTACATTTTGAGAAACCCAAATTATTTAATTTTCAACAATCATAGTTATAATACACAGAAAACAAATTATTTGTTATTGGAACTTCATCGCCTTAGTAAAAAATCTAATAGGCACATAATTTTATGTGTAAAAGTATACATTGTTTTAGAAAGATTTTTAATACGCTAGGCATATCTATATTTTTAATACGCTAGGCATATTTTTGTCATAATTGATTTGGAGCGGTGGTACTACCGATCACCATGTCCAAGGTGTCGTCAGAAAGGTCTTAGCATGTAGTTTTGCCATCAATTAAAAAAATGTATAAAAGTCACCGCGGACATGGGAAAATATGGGGTCAAATTCGCGATTTTCCCCATAGACATAATATGCAGTTACAAACCAACGATCGAGAAATCAGCTGTTTATTTAAGGAAGTGGTTAAACAAATAAAATCTGACCCTGAAAAATGGTTATTGAACGTACAGCTGGTAACAAAACACCAGTTTTTATTTGCACAAAATCAAAACATAACCAAAAAAACGTGGAGACTATAAGACGTCGACCAGGACGGCCAAGAGGAGGAGGCCGATGAACTTTAACTGGTAGACGCGAACGAAATACCTGCACCAGGGCGGTGTGAACAAAACAGTGGCGCTATCTGACGACAGAAGTCTAAATTACGTGTTGATTGAAAGTACGTTGTTATCATCCGTTTAAATTTCAGATGTTTTGATATGTTTGTTTACAACTGAAGAAACCTTTCGTTGGGTACAAACTTGCTCGGATTCGAGCAACAGGACAGCTAGTTAATACTTATTGTTTAAAAGATGTTAAACACAAGTATCATAAATAGTTATTATGCCACCCTTTTAGTCTGGATTTTTTTTAGAAACATACGGCTTTTAGTTTTGTCTTAAATAAACTATTTAAACTTAGCAATTGTGCTGCAACTCTGACTATGCCAATGATATGTTTGTAAACGTGTGACAAGTAAAGATTTATTGCTATTGTTATAAGAGATGCTGTACAACCATGCTTGACTTTGGGAACTGTTGGCAAACCAATGATTTTTATATGATTCTGTGTTTGTTAAATTAACCTTCATGGTTATAGTTACACAAGGGGGTTTCCTAAAATTTCTATGGAGAAGCAGTTATGAGCGATGCATTTTGAAGTAAACTACAGAAACTTTTATGGCTAGTAAACATATTTTTAGACTAATTGTAAAGCTGTTAGAGATTTTGTATTTTTTTAAAATTTGTTTGTATATCTACCCCAGAGGCATGTTGTTATGAGAGTTTTACTAAACCTTCTTTAGGGAAAGCGGTCCAAACTCACAGAGTAAAGGGTAAATTTACCTGAACGGTCAATTTTTATATATGTAGGAAATTAGAATGAATATACTGAGATGCTACAGGATTGCAGTTTATACTACAGTTTTGTCACAAAAACGTCCTTCAAATTTATCACTGATTTCCTCATGATTACACACATTTTAAAATCGTTCTAATATTATAAATGTGAAAGTATGAATATTTGTGCGTAACTCTGAAGTTCCATCACGTGAAAACTACTAGACCGATTGAACTGAAATTTTGCAGAGAGGTACTTGATAGTCCTGAGTAAGATATAAACATATTAAAATTGTGAAAATCCTATAGGGCTATGCCTCACGGGGGTTCAAAGTTCCCTTGTATTCCTTATGGACATTCATTTTTGTTTGAGCCGATAGAAATGCAAACAGCTGATCTTGATTCGTAATGGTTCCACAGGCTAACCACAGAATGCAGCACTCAAAACTATCATAGTTTTTATAAATAATTCTCAAGACGAAGCCTGCGGGTAACAGCTAGTAAGTTATAAAACACTGATATTTAACATTGAAAAATTAATAATTTGGTTCATTCAGTGGTGAAATCAAACCAAAAATATCTGGTGACCCCTCTATCCACAAATCTACTTCTCCTACCTGGCAGGCAAGTCATCTCCGATTATTTTAAACTATAGACAAATAAATAATTATTACCTTATTATAATCCTGATGGAGGAGCTGTTTCTTCTGCAGTATGTCTTCTTCCAAAGGATTCTTCTGCAGTCCTTGCATCTCTATTAGTTCGTAAGCGCTGCCAGGGCTGCTCTGGCCTGAACTAGGGGAAACACTAGCACTTGCACTTCCAGATGAAGATCCGCAATCAACTTTGGCCTCAACTAACAAGTTCTCCAATGACCTTAAGTCTATCAGGTTAAAAGTCTCGTGGATCTCGCTTGTCCCGTTTAAATTTTGACTTCCAGGAAAGGGTTTTGTCATTAGTGTAGGAGCGGTCACGTAGAGGTTCCCGCCTGGTTTGAGAGAGTTTCCGCTCTCCTCTAACTCATCAGGCAGTGGGAGTCGGGGTCTGGTGCGAGGATCTGGGCTCCCTTGGAAAGTCGATTTCTGTCGCTTCAGCCGCAGCGTCGACAGTTTGCCGCTGAAGTCCAACATGTTGTCGATATCGGCGAGGTAACTTGTACCATGAAGGGAAGTTAGCACCTTGTAGCAGAGCTCTATAATCTGTCACAACAACAACTTGGATTTAACGTTGTAAACATACATTAAACTTAGAGCGGGATAGATGTTTGAAAAAAAATAGGATCAAAGAAAACTAACTTGGTTCATGAACTGTACATAGATGACTTCAGTTAGTGAGGGAGCAAAGAATGTATGGGAAGTTGCACCCTCAACTGTTTGTGGCTAACCATTAACAATAAATTTTAACATAATGGTGTAAAATGATGAAGATGTGATGTAATAAAATCTTGGAACAAAAATTAACTTTAAAAAAGTTAATTTGCTTTTCCTAATCAGTGATGGAAAATGTCAGCAATAATTTATTAAATAACAAAGCCAAGGTAACAGAAGCTCGTAACTCACCCCTGAGACAGTAACATTGAGCTGTTGACACTCCAGGAGGCTGTGACTCCCGTCGTCCGAGGGCAGCACCCGGCGCAGCTGCTCCAGCGTGGCGCGCAGCTGGCTCAGCCTCTGGAGGGGCAGCAGCGCCAGCTCTACGTGGCACCTGGCGCTGACCACATCGGTCATCAGGACGGCGTCTCTCTGCCTACAACGGGAGGAACAGTAAACACCACGTCAAACACTGTGTTTCAATGTTATAGTCTAGCTAAAGTAGCTTTAGGATTGACTGTAAATGACAGCTATCGGAAGCTTTTGTGGTGCAATGTTGCCGAATCTACAAAAAACAAGAGACGACGCTACATATGGAGAAATTATATTATGGAATCGCTTTCCTCAGCTTGCCAAAAAAGTGGGGGATAAACATTAAATACCTCAGATATTTTTATAAAACATTGACAGGAGTAGTCAAAATTTAAACAGTGTTTACAATTTAACTGGCGTTTGCTATATTTCCATGAGTGAATAAAAAGAAACATTTATTTACTCCAAGCATAGCGTACGCCGCAAATATGGTGACCAGTAAACTAAAAGCAAACTGGCACTGCAGCACACCTATGTTTGATTGATACTGTTATATTTAGGGATGAGTCGATTCCAATTGTCGATTCTCGATTCCACCGATTCTCAGACTTAGAATCTGAATCGAGAATCGATGGCTCAAGTCGATTCTGATTCTATCGATTCCAGTCCCTCGATACTCCCACCGTTTACCCAAATTTACACAGCTAACCCTAGAACATTTGAGTCGAGTCGTAGAAAATTGCATAGTTACTCTCGCCGATTACCCAGATTTATGCCGCTAACTATTGTTAGCAAAATATAGACTGAAATAAAGTAAAATAAGTCTAAAATCTATTTTTAGCTTAGCCATATGAAAGGAGACAATGATAGGTGAGTTATTTATGGATACCTGTGAAGTAAGATAAGTAAGAGAGGGGTACGGAGAGTGTTTGGATCGGGTGCTAAAAATCTGACCTTGGAGATAAAGAAGGAAGACAGGACGGGAGGGGAGGGGTGGCGTCCGGTTGAAAGCAATAAAGCAGTCAGCTGACCAACATTATTTCTTTGGGTCATTATCTTACAACCACGTTTTTCCCCATGAATAGTTTGATAATTAACTATAAAAAGGTGCTAAATACATTACAGTGTATTTTAAAACATTGATATACAATCATTACAAGTTAATTATTAAACAAAATCCTTTCTAACTTTTATGCAAAATTTAAAACCCTAAATTTAACATTAACATTACAAATATGTATTTTTATCGGGGAAGAATAGTTGACATCCAAAGTGTTATTGATTTATAACACAAGAAAACCAATTTCAAAAAATATCTTGGGAGATTTATGTAACATAAAGCATAACAATTATATGAAAAATAAACATGCAAGTTAACTTAATTTTTTTTATTATTTATTTTTGTAAGTTTATTTTATTTTACTAATAAAAAATAATCACCAACCGATTGTCTCAATTTATTAAATAAAAATCAATTACTTACTAACTTAATATCTTTAATAATTTTTAAAACATTACTTTACTATTTCACCTATTATAAGGAATCGATGGAATCGGAATCGAGAATCTGTAAGAATCCGAACTGGAATTGGAATTAAAAAAAAAATTGGAATTGACGCATCCCCAGTATATTCAGTCAAGGACGCCCTGTCATTGACCATGAGACGCTACTGCTTTATAGTTTCCACTAGTCCCAACTAGGTGTTACTAGAGTCAATCCTAAAGCTACTTTAAATATACTATAGAACTATATTTCAAACAACCATGTCATAGACAGTCTATGAATAACATGATAAACATTGTGGATAGCTATTTTATTTTTCAGATACAAAATGTAGTGATAATCTAGTTGAACAATCTAATTTTGACTGTCTCAGAGTAATCAGGGTAAAAATATTGTTTTAAACGTATTTTTTATTTACCTACACCAGTGCTATTTTAGATTTATCGTTGTTAGAGGGCACTAGTCCAAACCTGTCAAAGTCATGTGGGCACCCCGGGAATTGAATCTGTTACCTCTTGCATCAAAATCAAAGACCCTAGACTAGCAAGGCACTCAAAGTTCAACATTGAAAACAAATTTGCTCTAGAGATTTTTAAGTTGATTCACTATAAATGTTTATGATATTTGATAAAATGTTTCAGTGTCATAGTGGTACTAGTGTTTGGAATGAACAGGGGAATTATAAGAGTGAATTAAGATCTTAGAAAGATGAATGATCCGACTGAAAGGCTGTTTGGTTTGTGAATTCACTAACTTGGTAAAGAGAGGCACATACATAACCAAACCACCCACTTGGTGAAAAAAGGATACGGCCTCCCTTAACAGAGAAAATTCAAACCAAAACACTGATGTTCCTAATAAGTCAGGAGACTCCCTTGAACTCTTCACCTAAGACTTTTAAATTTTTAGGGCACTATAGCTTTCCCCATCAATTGACAAAACCTTAACCAAATAACTAACTTATGATAAATATAACTTATCAGAACCACAAAAAGGTCATAACTTATTAAATTTGATCAAAATACTAAGAATAAACTGTTTAAATATAAGCAATTGTAACTATGTTCTTTTTGATGAATCATGCATTTTGTGGACCTCGCTAACATGTCCTATGCGACTTAACGAGGCCAAATCTTAATACAACTTTTTTCTGAATAAATTGAATTGAAATGACCGCTTTTTTATCTGAATGTTGACTAACGTACGTGGCACGCCTGAACAGTGTCCTGGCGTCGTCCAGGTTGTCGCAGAATGCAACATACGCTTGCGCCGTGGCCGCATCCAGGCTGCTCTCCAAGACGCCGAACACCCGGCCCAGGTCGGTCACCAGAGGGCTTGGCGCAGACCACTCCTCCTCCAGCCGCCGAACCAAGGCGTCGGAGCACTTCTTCACTGCGGGAAACAATACGGCTTGTAACTGTTTGTAATGTTCTAGCAGGTTTTATTTTGAAGTGGTAAAACAGACTAGATTAAATGCAGCTAACAGATGTTACTGGAGCCTATTAAAACTATTAAAGAGTGCTCCTATCGAGGAGAACAAAAATTAGGTTATATATAGCCAAAATTCAGCCTGTTCTCCTACATGGATCAGAAGTATGGACACTCCCAAAACATACCCAGAAGAAGGTGATAACATTTGGAAATAAAATATTAAGAAGAAAATTTGGACCAACTTTTGAAGAATATTGAGGAACAGAGAACGGGTCTGGAGAAGTCAACCAGAAGGAAGGCGTCCGCTGGGAAAACCAAGAATAAGATGGAATGACCAAGTGGCGGATGGCTTGAGAAAACTTGCGGGAGAAATTAACATGACTGAAGACAGAGCAGTTTGAAAGCAACTTGTTGGCGAGGCCAAAAATCAACTTGGATTTGAATGGCCCAGGAGTAAGAGTAAGTAAGTAAAATGAAGCGTCGTCCAGGTCAGATTGAGAACAGCTCAGTTTAACCCTTTGAGCGAAATGGCTGGATGAATCGGCTTTTGAATCTGCTGCCTAAATACACTGTTAATTACATTATAAGCAACTGTACAATTGCGAGTTCTATCTGCAGTCTGTGTCCGTCATGTGGTGTAACTTGGTAGACACAGGAACTAACTCGTCCTACGTGTCAGCTTGATACTCAAACTCAATACAAATGGTAGCCTGTCAGTTGGCTGAGCGGTCCAAGGTGCTCTCCCCCCGGCCAAGGGGAAGTGATGGATCAAGGGTTCAATCCTGTTTCAGTCGGTGGTTTTTATCTGCAACTTATGGATAGTTGGTGTGTGTCTGTGGCAGAAGGGAAAGGGCGGACCTTAAGCAAACAGTGGATGGCACGGGTCCAAGGTGACAAGAAGGGTGATTTTTTTTATGAGATGCACTCTGAACAGGTGTTTTGCTACTTTTTTGCCTATATTCTTACTCTCTGTCTGTCCACCGGAAGCATGTTTTTTTACAATTTTAAGTGTTCAGAAGTTCAATCAATTAGCCAAAAATCTGCAATGATTTCCCTACCAATGACCCACATAAACTGCAAAGGACCATTTAAAAATGTAAAAACTCCAAATTTAAATTTTTTACAAACAATCACATTAAACAAAAGCGTTTTTCTACAAGACCAATCACAACATACCTCTCAAAGAACAACCGATGATGCTGCGTCGATTAAACAAAGGCAAGGAGTCTTTCCAGCGCACCGATGCTCTAGCCAGGTCTACCAACCTGCCTAGCTGTTGGTTGTACACAACCTCACTGACCACTATGCTGAACATGAGCTCATTGCTCTGCAGCTGATCTTCAGAGAGACCCCCTGGAACAGGTTAGTAATTTTTATTGGGTTAAAGAATATACGATTAAAATAAATATAAAAATCATGATGCTAATTGAAAGCGGAACTTTTACATCATACATGAATTATAATATTAGATCCATCACTGATTAGTAAAACAAGGTTTCAAGACATTCCAGGATATGGAATCTAATAAAACAATTAATTGAAGCCTTGAACATAAAATTAGCAGACCAAACCATCAGTCAATCATCAGTTAAAATAATGCCTCTATGGCTGCCAAACAAATAATTGAGTATATATATATATATATATATATATATATATATATATATATATATATGTGTGTGTGTGGGTGTGTGTAAAAAAACTATATAAATCTTAATATCTTAATATAACATGGGAAAATAAAACCCTATCTTAACGCTGATCTTTGGCGTGTCAATTATGTGTTTATTTTAGTTTTATTTTGTTTTGACTGCTGTTACAGTTCTCTGTTTTGACTTTTCTGTGATTTTCCAGCTATGCTGGTGTTGTGCCGCTAATTTGTTTTGTTCTAGGTTTTCTTTTCACCGCCTGAAGACAAGATCAGATTCCAGATCCCTAAATGTGATAAAACTTTGTTTTTACTAATCAGTGATGGAAAGTTGTCACAATAATTTCTATAATAGCATAAACTCAACATCACCCAAACAAATTTTAAACAAAGAATTTATCAGCTGTTTATATTCTCTCGCTCGGTCTGCCCACCATACCTGCGGCTCCAGATGCTAGCACCTCGGCCAGAGACACCCAAGGTTTCCACTCCTCCTCGGGTCCCAGACTCAACTCCCTCAGACGATGAACACTCTCCATTCTGCTCAGCCAACTCTCCTGTTGCACAAAAATAAAATGATTTAACTAGAAGCATCAGACAACACGATACTAGAATATCCGTTAGTTGGCTTATGTTGCTTTTTTGTTAGGAGAAGCTGTTATGTTTTTGTCATAAATGTTTTCTTAGATAGTAATAAGTGTAGATAATTTAAGAGGGGCTCCAGTAACCTGCTTCTCCCTATTTCTCCCAAAAGACCAATCTTAACTTTCAAATTCATTCCCTCCTCAACCGATTACTTGAAATTCTTGATTTACAGCTCATTTTATAGAAAAAAGCGATACAAAGCAATTCCAGTGAGTATATTTTTATGCCTCAACTAGTTGACCCCTAACAGAAATCACAAATATTGAATATTTTGAATTTTACTGAACGACTTTTTTTCATATTAAAATTCCTCACTGAAATAGCTAGGTATTTTTTTACTATTTAAAAGAGTCAAGAATCAACGATCTTTAACAATCCGTTAAGGAGTGATGGGATTTGAAAGTTAACGTTGGTCTTATGGGAGAAGCAGATAGAAACTCAAAATGTTACCTTTATTAATATAAGAAAAATGTGAACTTTTGGGTTTTATGATCAAGATTTTTTTGATATTAAATTACAATATTGGTATTCAAGATAATAAAGTACAAGTTACTTCTCATATACATCATATTACGGAGAGGGCACCAAATAAAGGATTGCACTTATAGACAATGTAAAATGACTAACTATTGATGGCTATTTATGACTAAACGAATCACCATTTATTTGTCACTATCAATTATCCGCACAGCGTTAGAGAAATGTCAAGCTTTATTGGTGGAGGAGAGGAAATCACACCTAGGACAATTTTAGTATAGCTACATAAGGACAATCAAAAACCAGATCTCTGAAAAGTGATTAGGAAATAGACAAACATAATTATACTTTTGACAAGACGATCAAAGTTAACATATTGGATCTGGAACCTGGGAATGATCCCAGAAGGTGTTTGTTTTCCAAACCCTAAAAGGTGTATTTAGAAGGTAAGTTCTTTGACTGATACCATACAAGTATACAAAATAATAGGTATACAAGTTCCGAAAACTTAAATTTTGTTTAAACAATATTAATTAGGTAGGTTAATATATTGAAATTATTACGATTAATTGCTCTAATTTAGTTACCATTTAAGCCTGAAATACTGGTGTAGTAAGAAAATTATTAATTTCCAATGTCTACCAACTCACTTCACACAAGCATCCACATAAGCTGCCAGTGCATTAATGCAGAATAATGGGCGATAAAGTAGATAAAGTGAATGACTCATAAAAACCTAAATAATGAACCATTCTTTTACAGTAAGTAATACTTCATTAAAAATTCAATGCACACATTTTTACGTCTCATGTAAAAAGTAGTGTTTTACCTCATTGTTAATGAACATTATAAGCCAAACCAGTTGCTCAAAATTGAGCAATGTTTTTTATTTCGGGATTATGCAGCTCATATACGGTGCTATTAGTTTATATTGTGATGCCATTCCAGAAGTTCCACCATTCCAGAAGAACCAGCTGTTTGTGCTTCTGTACTGTGTATTTTAGTATCAATCCCACACATTAATACGCTAGGGGTTTTTTCTTCAGTCATAACTCGATAACGGCTGGAGGGACTTTAACGTTTGCGGAGTCAAATCAAGGATATTTTTACGTAGATTTGCCAATCTATCTCAGAATAAGAAAGGGCATCACTTAAATAGAGTAAAGGGCTGAATTTTCAGAACAATAGCGCTATCCGACGGCGGAAGTCTAACCTACTTACTAACATAAGAACTTTGAAAGCCAGCGGGCGGAGCCCTGAAGGTGGATGTTTTCTAAATCCCTAAAGGACACATAATAGACATTAAGGGCTTTCAAATAACACATTCAAACCATGGTTTAAGACACAATAGATTTGTCAGTAGCCTTTTCACAAAATTCCAGCCTTAGGCGACCGTTTGTCAGAAATATGTAATTCTATAAAACCAAGAAGGCTCTTTTTTATATTTTATATTAATTGTATACTGAATTAAAAATATTAAAGGTAGGTAAAAATACTTGTTTGCTATTGTTTCTTTACTACTCTTACTGCTCAGAGATGACCTGATGGGGCGAGGTGAGAGTTGGCTCATCTACAGTCTTGCCTTATGTATGCCATTGGGCAAATAAAGTCATTTGTTTTTTATTGCAAACCTGCTAATCGTTAAACACCATTACATTTCATTGCAGTGGCGGATCCAGCATTAGAGCCAGGGGGGGATTAGTGGTTGAATACCTCCCCTCCCCCGATTTTTATTGTTGCGGATAATAATTGTAAAATAAAAAAAACCCAATACTAAAAATAACAGTTAAACCCAACATGTAATAAAGTGAACTAAACTAAGACAGAAAAGGTAGAACAGTGTTCATGCGCGGTGTAAAGGTGTGATGACTAATATCAGGTGGACGCAGTGGATGCGCGGTCAAACTCCCGTCACGGTGGATGGTGGATGCCATGGTAACGTCACGTATGCACTACTCTGCCTGCACCTCTCCGGCACCGCCCCGCTCACTCGAGCTACAGCTGTTGTATCAGATATCTGATTGACACATTGACACTCACAACAAACGTTACCCAAACACTCAGGCTATCCAAACGTTAATCTTGACGATTGCCGGCTCCCACGCCCAAGTAACACGACGGTGGTTTCGTGGGTAAAAAAGGAGGCAGGATAAGGGTAGTCGCGTCGTCGCGTCAGTGCAGCCAACTGTCAGGCGTTATCAGAACAAAATTATCACTCCCACTAACTGTTTATGCTTGATTCCACAACTTAAGTATGCACACAGTCTGTTTAAAAAAATAACCAATGGTAGGCAATGTATAAATTGGATTGGCGATAAAGAAGTGATCGCAACACATTTAACCAGATACAAATTAAATAACTGCACTAATTTTAAACAGTATATTAAATAATTTTTTTGAGCTTGAGGGGGGGGGATCGACTCCCTCGCTCCCCCCTGGATCCGCCACTGTTTCATTGTGAGTTTCTTGGTAGCCTTTGTCATTAAACAGTGTGAATAGTACAGGAGATAACCTTTCCCAGGTTTGAGGAACAAAGTCAAATAATTTATCTAGGTATAATTAATTACCTTATCTTTGGTTACATTATCTATAGTGTAGGTGGAGTTAAGACAGTCCTCCCGAACAGTGTCCAACTCTGAAACAAAAAAATTTTTCATCTTAACGTCAACATGTATGAAATATGCAGCAAGACTTAACCATGATAACTAAATCAATTCACCAGTTTGAGGTAAATCTTTAACAAAACTGTTTCCCACCACTTACTAACTTTTCAGCAGCCACTGACCAATACATCTTCTGATGCACGTATTGTCTGGGTAGCGTAGTGGTTATAGTGGCTATTGTGCTCGCTTCATAATCTGAAGGTTGCCAGATCGCTCCTGAGCAAAATCCTGAGAAAATGTTGTGAAGGTTCAACACTGGGTCCAGCTGCCATTGTAACTGGGCTATTAATTAATGATCCTGACTAAATAATCAGTTGGTCAGTAACAAGGCTACACAAGGCATCTCACCCATCCAACACTCATCATTCATTCATATTCGCATCAAAATACATCACAGTTGTATCGGCGTCTAGTATACATACACATATCAGTGATTTAGTGATGTTCAACATGCTGGGTTTCATAAACGACCCCATTTGTGATCTGCTGTTATAAATCTGATCAAGCGCATTGCCATGTGAGTAAAATTATCGGACTTGTGTAAACCACTGAGCTATATGTTATATCTGGAGTCACCACTCTGGAGTGTCGCTGTGTTTATGGTCGTTATGTAGGCCAGATGTGTTTTTGACGTTTTGGTGATATAGTTATTTGATTTCCTATTGGTTGAAAATTTGTCATCGTCCACCCAATGTTTTCGATCGGTCCAGTTAACGTCAAGGTGACAACACAATAGTGCAAAAGTTAGTGTTGACGGCACGTTTTTGGAAAACATTTAAGTCAGAGAGTAGTGACTCCAGTTATAGTCATAGTCATAGTCATAGTCACAAATCTTTATTTACATTATGCACAAGCTGTACAATAAATAGCGTCAAGATATGCATCATCAAAATAATACATTTCAATATTAAACTAAACAAGAATACATTTACTCACTAAGATTAGAGAGGGGTGGAAAGCTCATCAAAAGAATATAATGCCCTGTTTATAAGATATTTTTTAACATTTTTTTAAACTTTAAGCCATTTTCCTTTGATATACTTTTTGGAATATGCTTTAGATAAATATTTCCTATATATGTTGGTTTTTTTCAAACAATTTCAATTTATGTCTCTGGGAAAACTGATTTTTTCCTCTAGTGTTGTAGGAATGAGTCTTCATTGAGTTAATATCTATACTGAGTTTTTCATTTCTTGCAGCAAGAATAGTTTCAAAAATATATTGACCGAAGACCGTAAGAATTTTTAAAGTTTTAAAATGGTCCTTTGCTGAATCATAATATTTCAGTTTTAGCATGATTCTAATAGCTTTTTTTGTTGTTTTAGAATACTCTCTAAATTGATTTTTTTTGAGGACCCATAGAGTGCAATGCAAAAAGAGATGTGTGAATGAACATGCGCAAAATATAAATTTTTCAAGGTTTTAACATCACAGTAATAACTCATTTGCGACAAGGCATAAACTCCGGAGTTAATTTTACCTAAGATCCTATGAATATGTTCATCCCAATTCAGATGTTGGTCAATTGTATAACATAGGGATCATTGGTGTAAACCAGTTATTTTATTTGCAGTTTGAAAGGAATGTTCGACACTTGCTAATATCGAATAAGGAAAACAATATCATCTTCTGCTGACAATTACAGACCTATTGCTATTCTTCCTGCCTTTTCTAAGCTTTTTGAACGAGCCATTTACAATAGGCTTCAGTATTATCTTTTTAATTCCAATATAATAAATGACAATCAATTTGGCTTTCAAAAAATCAATCAACAACAGATGTAATTTTTGAGTTAACTAAGCAAATTTTTGATGCCTTCGATAAGAAATTATTTGCAGTTGGAGTATTCTGTGGCCTCACAAAAGCTTTTGATTCCGTCAATCATAGTCTCCTGCTAAGAAAACTAGAGTACTATGGATTAAATGGAAAACCCTCCCAGTTGCTTCATTCATATATTGCCAATAGGTTTCAGTGCACCGGCATTTTAATCGTCAGTCAAAATACCAGCAGGTTTTAGCAGGTGTTCCACAAGGTTCCATCCCATCCTAGGGCCTTTGTTGTTTCTTTTATATGTCAATGATTTGGCTCGCAATGTGAGAAACTCTAGTGTGATTCTATATGCTGATGATCCTACGGCTTTCTTGAGGAGTAGCAATGGAGTTGATCTCGGGCAAATTTTGGACGAGGCTATGGAAGACATGAACTTGTGGTTTTCTTGTAATGGATTAATGCTCATTAAGGAAAAAACCGCCATTGTAAATTTACATCCAAATTATAGCAATAGTAGCAGAGCTCGGGCAGAATATTTTAAATCATCAATCAATCTATCCACTTCTACTAATTTTCTCAGTGTCATGCTTGATAAGTCGCTCGCTTGGTCCGAACACATAACCAAGTTTCAGTCAAAACTCAACAAGGCTTTTTATGTTTTGCTAACACTTTCACATTCGATTGACACATATACTCTTAAGGCTGTATATTACGCCTATGTTTATTCCCATTTCTCATATGGGAAATTCTCGGGTTGTTCCTCTGGGGTTTATTCTGCGGTTGTTCCTCTGAAAGCCTAAAAGTGTTCCGCCTTCAGGAAAGAATTCTCATTATCATATTTGTGAGATTGAATGCTTCACACTTTAATTCCAAAGTGGAAAGTCATGGTTATCATACTAGACATAAAACTTACTACAAATACCAGCACACAAGTCATCATCTTTTGAAAAATCACTTCTATACACAGGTAGCAAATTTTATAATAAACTCCCTCAGAGTATCAAAAACATTTCCAATATAACAAAATTCAAAGCAGAAGTGACAAAGTAGGCCTATTTAAAAACAAAGTACTTTT
This sequence comes from Allygus modestus, assembly GCA_963675035.1. Taxonomy (NCBI): domain Eukaryota; kingdom Metazoa; phylum Arthropoda; class Insecta; order Hemiptera; family Cicadellidae; genus Allygus; species Allygus modestus. Next base: position 14,928,245 of record OY776115.1, read on the forward strand.
ATAGTGTCAATATAACATAACCTTAACAATATAACCTTAACAGCCTGTCATTATAGTTATACATTTTATTTTGGTTTTTAGCCTTATTTTTTGAGGGGTGACTTTTGTTTTAATTGTACTATTTATTTACATTTTGATTAATCATCGAATGCATTGTATATATTGTTACGCCTATGTATTCTAGTATAAGGACACATTGACAATTTCACCTGCCTAAGGGAAATTCCCTATAATAGATGTTATGTGATATAATAAATAAATAAATAAAAATAAATAAAAATATTCCTTGATATGAAAATTAAGGCGAATAAGCAATGGAAACTTGTTCTGCCTGACATAAAAACAAATGAGCATGAATTACCCTGCCTTGTAATAACAATTAAAATAGCAGGAAAATTCTGCCAATTTAGGAAGACAGTTTGAAAAATTAAACTTCCGGAAGGCCTCTTATAAAAATTAGTTATGTCAGAGCACTCTGGTAAAACTATAAAAACATAAACTCACTGCAATTCTGATTGAGTCTCATCCTGTTTTTAAAGAGCACAGAGAGTCTCCGCCTGCTCTTCCATTCCTCTATCTGAGCACTGATGTAGTGTTGCCACTCCGCCAGCACCGAAGGGTTCCCAGTGATCTCCAAATGGCAGTTGGCAGCCCTGAACTGCAGGATCAGCTGGGTGGTTGAAGAAAACGACAAACTGGCTGATTGAAGAGGGAGCAACAACTCTGGACAGTCATCAGTTGGATTCCTGAAGAAATTAGAGATCATACATTATTTAAGATTGTCAACATTATTGTTAACATTATAATACGTCGATCAGAAGTAAGGACACCCAAAAATTCAAGACAGTTGGCTGGAAGGTCTTCCTCAGAAATATATTAGTTGCTTGATAATAATATCCAAAGATAATCAATAAAATAAAAGTGGTACTGAGTGGTTCAAAATGTGGAATTAATTAAAGGAGAAATGTGTTATTTTAAGTTAAACTCAATGGCATCTTGATAGACATTTTCTCTTCAAAAGAAAGTTTCATGATACAGTAACAAGTTGTTCTTGCTGACCTAGTGGCACTTTCTTTGTGATCAGAATTTATAACAGACAAAACAATCTCACATGTTAACTTATTATCTAATATTTTTTTTGTTGCTGAAGTAAATGTACAAAAGGATAATATAAAACATATCTGTTATATTTTTTAGGAAAATTCATAAACTCACTTTATGAAAATCCATCTATTTATTTAAAACCATCATATATCACCTGTGTAAATAAAATATTTTCATTAAGTTTTTATACATTTAATTGCAGAACTATTAAGGTCCATAAAGTTATTTTTTCCAACCAAAGTGTCAAGGCAAGAAAGAAAACTACAGGGGAAAAATAAGTACTCACACAAACTTAGCCAGATGAAGACATTCTGTGAAGCATCATAATAAGAGTGTGACCTACTCTTTGTTGAAAACAAAAAATAAGTGGTGTGACAACAATCACATTCTGTTCGAGATCAAGGTAGTACCATGAGGAAGGGAAAGTCAATCTGTGATGATCTTTTTATACCTGATAAAAACCACAAGGCGCTATCAGTTGCTCTGGCTGTAGTGGTTTATTTAAATTGCATAAAGGAATTCAACACAACAAATTTGAGATGCAATTCATCCAAAAACAATTATTTGAGAATCTGTTTCAGTTTTTTTTAAGAAAATGTATCTCCACCAAAAATATTGAGGTATGAGCTTTGATAAGAGTTTATCAATGGAAGGGGTAAAAGATAGTGATTAAGATACAGATCAGCACAACATCCTCACAACCCCCCCCCTAATCAAAACATTAACCCCTAAAACTTTAACTGGTTATTGTCTGCCCTTTTTACGTGAACTCTTACACTCTAATCAAAAGCTTTTAAGAAGTTCCTAACGTGACCCTCTGAACACGTTTTGGGGAGGGTCGTTCAAAATTGTATATATATATATATATATATATATATATATATTATGTGTTTGCACTCTAGCGGTCGCATCATTTGTCCGATTTACTTCAAATTTGGTAGGAACGTTCCTTTCTATAATCAGTTAAACAAGTTTGTTAGGCAAAACAATCGGAAAATTCTAACCTCCATTTTTGGAGATTAATCTTTCAAATTTTGAGTTTTTTGGCCCAAAAAGGGTCAGAAAAGCCCTGGATTTAAAATTAACGCATGTAAAAGGATAGGAATTAGTAAGGCAAAACTTTTAAACCCTCTCTCGTCATTCTAGCATAACTTTTTACCGAGTTATTAAAGAAAATGTGTATCACCCAAACACAGTACGTTGTCTTATGGGGGTTTTACATTAGAAAAGCCTGTTATTCATTTGTTGGTGTACTTTTATCATCCCCAGCAACCTCACACCTACTTTCAAGCCTGACTGAACCTTCTCCTTACCTTATAATGTGCAAAATCGTATTCCCAGCATTGCAGGTAAATTAAACCAGGAGCATCAGAACAGCTAAAAAATCAATGTTTTCAGATTTCAATATAAAGTTGGAATAAATGTTTTTACACTGATTTTGAGTTTTAAAAGTTTGTAATGTGGAAATTCACTTCCCTCATGTCAGCGTGCTGCATGCAAACTCGTTTAATTATTAGTAGGACCTACTGCTCGAACTTGGGCAAGGGTTCTTCTCATGCCTTTATATTTATAACACCCACCAGAGCGCAGTGTCCATGCCGCGGTGCCGTTCCAGTACTCATTATTTCACATGGATAATGACTACTGGATATAAATATGACATTACATATATCTGTATTATACGTTTTGCTACTGTGCTGCGTTTAGTCACAGCGTTTGTAACAGCTGTTACAAATAAAATCCCATTTATTTCTATTCTTCTATAAGATTTCAGTAAAGCTTTGAAGGTCTGAGGGGCAGAGCCCTAAGGACAAACGTAAATTACAAAAATAAAAATCTATTCAGTATTTTCTTAGATCTTTCTTATATAAGCCTGTTTGTGCATTTAACATACTTGATTAATACTGTGAGGTTTTTTACTTCCCAGATACGCTATCCATTGTAAACAGAGTGGAGAATAGAGAAAGAGAGTAATTTACAATACCGGTATTGAATATCACCTTCCTCATTACCAAGCAGTACAGGAAAACAGAAGTGGAAATTAAAAGTGTACAACCATGATGTGCAACCTCCGATTGCTTATCACTGCAAGAGTTGCCAACCGTCTGAAAGGTGGCATTACTATTTGTGTAGTAAACATTGCTTCTATGAGGGGTAGGGCATGCTGGCATATCTTATGTATGGTGCACACTTTTATTTGGTTAATGATTTTCCTGACTTTCCCTGTCAAAAAAGTTGATTTTCCCTGACTTTTTATAACTAAAATAAACATTTTCACTTACTTGCGACTCAGAATTTGCACTTTTTTCTAATCGGTTTTGATTTTCGCGCACGATAGTGTTTTGCGTTTATGATCAAAATAAAAATTGATCCCTGACTTGTATAAAATAGTAAGCATTTTTCCTGACTTAGAATTTTTTCAACTTTTCCCTGACTTTCCCTGACATATTTCAAATTCCCTGACTTTCCAGAAAGTGCGAACCATATTATGTCTATGTTCTAAAAAAACTGTTTTAAAACCGTCCATTTTAAATTCCCATAAGTTTTTTTTCATATATCCTAATCAAACTACCTACTTATAATAATAAAGTAATTATTAATTTTTTAATAAACTAATGGACCCAAGAGCTAATGGAATCAACAGACGACTAACTATTGTACAATTAACTATTTCTTACTTCACTAACACAGGACATAAATAAAATAGTTAATTGGTCTTATGATTATCCCGCACCTTCATTGTGTCAATGTTTTAAATGAATGCCTTCATAGCAATTAAAAATTGTTCGAATAATATCTATTAAATGTAGAAAAAAAGTATAAATAAAGTGATTTTGCCGACTCATGCCCACTCACAGGCTTAAGCCCATGTGGGCATATTCCATAAGATAAAATAAGATAGTAGGTCTAAAAAAATGTTAAAATAATCATTATAAATTAAGAATATCTTCAAATACATTTTTACTTATTATAAGAAAAATATGTAATCCTACAAATGTATCTATTTTTTTTTTAATAAAATTATGTGTATGTATGTATGTATGGATGTAGCTAGGACAATTTGATCATAATTGTTCTAACCTACCCTGAGCTCTGCCTGGTAACCTGATTTTAGTTTTAAAACAAAATCTAAACCGCTACACTAATTGCAAAATTTTAATTTATTGTTTTATTTAACTACGTATATTTTTAATCTGTAAAACTTGGGAAAGTTTTTCAGGCTGACCTATTTAGTCAATTTTTACTAACTGTAGGTAATAATTATGTATAGAAATGACATCACACGTGGGTATGTAAACTGTTAAATCTTTTAAGGGCTCCACCCCCTCTTGGCCATCACAATCTTAAGGAGAATATTTTATTTTGGTCACATGATTACTTAAAGGTTTTCTACAGAATGTAGCACATATACTAACAACTGTTCCAGGTTGGTTAAGTTTATGTAAATGTAGATTTTCTGTAGATTATCTCATACTCTTTAATTTAAGTATTTCCTTAGGAACTGTTTTATGGAAAAAAACTATTACCGTACCTATAAACTTAAGAGGCAACATCAAGAGTGGAGTCACAGAGGAGTTTTAAAGCTTTATAAATCACACTTTTTTGTTCTCGGTTTTTGTTAATACTTGAATAAGGGCTCAAAGATAAATGTTACAATATTAATCTCTTTAGCAGAGGATTCATTCAAAGCCGTAGAGTCATTTGTTCCTATAGGTACAAGAATGATGAAGCATAATTTTAGTTTTTGTTTGCCTCTTTTATTTATATAAATGTTGATGACAGTCTTAGAATAAGACATCACTGTTTCACTGAGTTTAATAGGCAACATCTTCTATGGTTCTAAGATAAAAAGAAATTGTGCCAGATCATGATTATGGTAGTGCCAGTGTTTACTTTAATATTCTGCTTTGTAAAATTAAATATTTCCAGCATATTAATTAAACTCAACTTCAAAGCATGGAATTGATATTTTAATACAAAAAAACCCCAAAATTCTAATTTATAAACCTATACAGGACATTTTAATGGATTATTAAATACCCCCTTCGCAGCAAACCTGCGTACTCAGCGAATTTCCAATGCATAATATATGTCTTAATACCACCAAGTTTCATAAAAATATTTTCACATATAAGCGATATATACAGTTTTAATTATTCCCCATAAGAATAACATTGGTGATGAGTACGCAGGTTTGCTGAAACAAGGAAGACAAACAATTTTTTTATGCAAATATAAATAGAATTTAACTATGCGAAGCCACATACCAAGTTTCATCAATATTCAATCATATATAAGTGCTGTATAACATTTTAGTTATTCTCCATAGGATAAACATGGGGGATGAGTAAGCAGGTTTGCTGCAACAAGGAAAAAAGTTTTTTTATGCACATATCAATATAACTCAACAAGTTGAAGCCACATATCAAGTTTTATTAATTTATGTTGATAATTAAGGGAGTCATTACATTTTACTTATTCTCCATAAGAATAACATGGGGCTAAGTACGCAGGTTTGCTGCTACGGGGATAATCAACAAAAATATTTTTTTGTACAAATATCAATATACCAGAACTATGTGAAGCCACATACCAAGTTTCATCAATATACATTCATAAATAATCGAGATATCAAATTGTATTTATTCTCCATACAGTAAGGATAACATTGGGCAACGTACTGTGTTTAGCACTTTGAATATCTCTGCAACGGTGGGGTGAAGAATCACAATTTAAACACCAAAATGATTGTTTTGTGGAGCTGAGTTGATTGGTAAAAGCAAATGTGAAGTTTACATTAAAATTAACTTAGGAAAAGCCAAAAACCTTTTTTCCATAAGATCAACATGGGAGATTTTATGAGCAGGTTTTTTGGATTTTCTCCGCAACCACTTAACCTAGGTTAATAATTCAAAATACCATATTATTTGTTTTTCTTAGCTCTATAACATGGTCAAAACCAAAATTAAGTTTTTTAAAAATTTTAGGGTGAAAAATGCAAAAAACTAATTTTTGGAAAATTTAAAACCCCCATAAACCCCCCTTCTCGTGGTCCGATTTTTCTGGTTTTCGAACTTAGTAGTCATGAATGTCACTTTACACATTTGAGCCAAATCGGACGTTTTTTACTCAAGTTATCACATTCACGGACACATATATATATTTATATAAATGTATATATATTTATATTTGTATATATATATATATATATATGTTTTTTTGGCATCTGGAGACCTCAAAACAAAAATTTATCATGGTCTCGGGCTTAAGTCTTACCATGAGACCTACGGTAATAGCTTTTTCCCTATAGGGGAAATTCGCTAAAATGGCATTTACAGGCTACCTATATTAAAAGTGGGAATAGAGTAACGGCCCGTTCATAATTACTGCATTATTTATTCAACATTCCAATATTATTAAACGCAGAGATCCTACACCTAAGTTAGGTCTCAACGTTCCACCAGACATATTTTTTTTCGGTTATAAATAATATTGATTTACAACTGCCAAGCTCAAACTTTCACGATCAGCTATCATCACTTACCGGACCTATTTCAGTGGGTAATTTTAGAAAAGGAGAAACCACTTTCAAGCTGACTTTCAACTTTCCATCGCTTGAGCACTTTAGCAAAGCAACCAGATTTTAAATGACTCACCGAAATGTTGAGGTTATTCCAATTTGTCAAACGCAATAAATGACACTAGAGCGAACATGTGGGAAGCGTGGGAGATGACACTGAAACACCTGCGCAGGTGTTGCGCGAAACACGGACCACAGAATAACTAACACTAAACTGACTCGTTCGCTGCGGTGAGTCACCAAGGGCAACCGGTTTGGCGGCTGGGGGCGGGGCGACTGTTGCACAGAGTACTGAGTCTGCGCCGGTCTGCGCACTGCGCGCCAGTGAAAGTGGCTACCGACAACAGGTGCGCATGCGCCGCGCAGGAAGGAAGGAAACTAAGGATTTCCGATATCAGGACTGGCGGATTAGAGACGCGCTTGAGTAAATTAAGAAAGTCGGGCAATTAAATTGGAATTAAAAAAACAGACTTGATTCTATAATTACAGCAAATATTGTACACGTTGATAACTTAATATATTTCTTTGGAAAAGGACTACTGTTTTTTACACAAAATGCAAATATTGCAACAAATAAAAAATAATGCCCTTTTTATTTTATGATACTACTTTCTTATTTTTATTGGTATTTCGTGCAATCCTTAAAAAAATGTTGGAAAATCTACTATATTGCCCAAAGAAAATTGTTTAAGGATTCATATCCATCATAAATTTAAAAGATAAATAAAGTATTATATACATTTTCTTTCTTTAAAAAAGTGCATTGTAACTTAATTACATATTAGTCTAGACTCACTACTGCACATTATTATAGTAAATTTAAAATGTAATATTGTAATTTTTAAGTTTACTTTTTATTAGAGGAATAACTTTTTTAATTCTGCCAGTTGAAAAAAGTCAATAGTTTGATTGTCGGCAGGTTTTGACAGTTGTCCTCCGACAAAAATTTAAAAAAATACTTGGCATGACAAAATAAAGAATTTAGTTTTAATCATTAATTATATTGTGAGTTGAATCGACATTAAACACGAACATTATGATTTATTGTGTCTTTCCCCTTATTACCACCAAAGGCAAGAACCTTCCCACTACCGTACCTGTAAAGCACGAGAACCCCGTTGCGAAGGGTAGTCCAGCGCCTCTCGGGGTGTCCTCGATTGACGGCGACCTCCAGCCACCCCCTCGGACCCTCCTGCGCCATCCTGCAACCGAGGTATCCCCGTCAGCCTACTGACACTTCCTTGACAGCAGAGTGACGACCGCCTTGTAACATTTCTGCATGGTTAGCTGGCTCTGCGGCGTAGTGTTTCATTCCCCCCTTTCCCGACTTCTGACACTTGCACACTTGTGCTGCGACCACGCTATGACCCCAGGTCCTCGACATTCCCGGAACTGGAGTCATCACATTGTTGACACCTGCAAGTTACGCATAACGCACTGCGTTACAAGCTTGGTCAACTTACAACAAACCTCATCACGCATCACTTGCATAGTTATACACTAACATTTTCGGGGAGGACATTTTGAAAATAATTTATACAAGCTCGGTCGGCTGGTAAATTTACAATGTAGTTTATGCGTTTCAAAAGGGCTGATGGAATAATTTCCTGTTTGCAGAATTTATATTTATACCTTATCAACTATCTTGTAGATCCAAATACCCCCGTCGCAGCAAACCTGCGTACTCAGCGAATTTCCAATGCATAATATTTGTCTGAATTCCACATAAAGCCGCGTACCAGTTTCATAAAAATATGTTCACATATAAGCGATTTTAATTATTCTCCATAAGAATAACATTGGTAATGAGTACGTAGGTTTGTTGAAACTAGGAACACAAACAATTGATTTTTATGCTAATATAAATATAATTTAACTAGGCGAAGCCACATACCAAGTTTCATCAATATTCAATCGTAAATAAGCGCTATATAACATTTTAATTATTCTCCATAAGAATAACATGGGGGCTGAGTAAGCAGGTTTGCTGCAACAAGGAACAAAAACATGGGTTTTTATGCAATTATGAATATAACTCAACCAAGTGAAGCTACATACCAAGTCTTATTAATTTATGTTAAAAATTAAGGGAGTCATTACATTTTACTTATTCTCCATAAGAATTATATGGGGGCTGTGTATGCAGGTTGGCTGCTACGGGAATAACCAACAAAGAATCAATATTTTGTTCAAATATCAATATACCAGTACTACGTGAAGCCACATACCAAGTTTCATCAACATACATTCATAAATAAACGAGATATCAAATTTTATTTATTCTCCATAAGGATAACATTGGACAACGTACTGTGTTTAGCACTTGGAATATATCTGCAACGGTTGGGCGTAGAATCACAATTTAAACACCAAAATGATTGTTTTGTGGAACTGAAGAGATTTCTAAAAGCAAATGTGAAATTTAAACTAAAATAAACTGAGGAAATGCCAAAAACCCTTTTCCCATAAGATTAACATGGGAGATTTTATGAGTAGGTTTTTTTGGATTTTCTCCGCAACCACTTAACCTAGGTTAATAATTCAAAATACTATATTATTTGTTTTTTTTAAGCTCTATGACATGGTCAGAACCAAAATTAAGTTTTTAAAAAATTGTAGGGTGAAAAATGCAAAAAACAGATTTTTGGAAAATTTAAAACCCCCACAAACCCCCCTTCCCATAGTCCGATTTTTCTGGTTTTCGAACTTAAAGTCATGAATGTCATTTTACACATTTGAGCCAAATTTCATCGAAATCGGACGTTTTTTACTCAAGTTGTCGCATTCACGGACACACACACACACACACACACACACACACACACACACACACACACACACATACATATATATAAATTTGAACGAATAGTGTTTTTGTCGTCTGGGGACCTCAAAACAAAAAAATTATCATGGTCTCGGACTTAAGTCTTATCATGAGACCTACGCCGGTAATAGCTTCTTCCCTATATGGGAAATTCGCTAAAATATGTTTATTTACTTACTAAATCACATGAGTCTATAAATCTATAAATATAAATATCTATAATATTATAAATCTAGTTTCTCTTTGTAATACAACCATGAACTTCAGAGCAAGTTACTTCAGGTCACACCCCCATGAAAAAGTAGTTAAATAGACCGTATTTTCCATAAAATGACCATATATAACACAACTCCTAAAAAAATCAATTTTTAATCACAAGCAACTTTGTGTATTTAACTTACATGTTTCTGCTAGTATTTAATCAAACAAATTGTAATCAAATTATTTATTAAATTGATTATTGATTATTTTTTAAATTGATTAAATTTTTATTTAATCAAATTTGTGGGCCAAATAACTTAGTTGTCAACATCAATCTACCATCCTAAACGCCTAGAAGTACTTTAGACTCTTATTACATCACTGCTTGAGGGCCAACCCACATTCCTGCGTTTTAATGAGAGAATAGATAACAAAATTAGTTCCAAGTTTGTTTCAACGTGTTCTACTGATAGCGATGGGTCCTAAGGTCGTCGTAACCTAGACTGCGGAGTTGTAGTTGGCAGTTATTGGTATCACTTTCACTTGGCATGATGGGCCGTATACGAGATGTTTACTAAACAAATAATCGTGAGTGTTGGTGTGAGTTCAACGTGGTATCCGACATACAATCCAGTACTCGAGTCATTGTGAGAAGTCTTAAGAGTCTTCATCACCGGAAGTTGCTAGACGCCATCTTGGAGTTTTGTTCCATAAGGCCAATGTTAACTTTGTGCCTCCATTACTCTTCACCTGATCGTCACATACAATTCATTTTAGTGTCAAATTAAAGGTTTCGTCGTTTAGGGAAATACAATGTCGAATTTTTTTAATTTGGGTATCGTAATTTCATAATAAATAGTTTAATTTTGAACTGAAGCACTGTACATGTTCTCATTAATTTGTAACAAAATCCAAATTCGACTATTGTATTTCCCTAGAGGACGACGAACCCTTTAATATGAGACCAAAATTAATTGTTTAGTGACGATCAGGTGAGGAGTAACGGAGGGACAAAGTTAACATTGGCCTTATGGAACAAAACACCAAGATGACTTCCGGCAACTTCCGGTGATGAAGACTCGGGTCTACCATTCATCTTCACCACTCGCGCATGTCCTTGCCCTAGGCTCTGTAGAGTTCTCTGAAATACCCACGTCGCAGAAAACCTGCGTACTCGGTGAATTTCCAATACATACAGTGGCACATAAAACCACTTCCCAAATTAAAAAAATAACATCATTATATATTAATAGGCAGGCTCAAAACTGTCTCTCCTTTTTACAAATGATTAGTATCATTTATAGACGTAATTCAATAGTTTGTATTCAAGTTTATAGTACTTTCAAATTCTTTCTTGAATTTAGTGAAAGTATTGGGGTTGGTGATTAGTGAAAAGAGTCACATTTTCTATCCTCATTCAAGTGGTATGCCATAATATATTTTGTAACGTAAACATTGAGGATTAATACGAATATTTATGGTTGTGATCAGGGCCGTATACAGCTTTGACGGGCCCCGGACAAAATTACTTGGCCGGGCCCCACCCCCACCCTCTTTTGCCATCCCTTGCTACCAGTACATTGACTGAATAGCATTTGAACGTTAACCAGCCCTCTTTAAAACGTCAAATATGCAAAGGTTGTATCACATCTGAAAGTAGAATCTGTATTTATACTAAACTAAATGTAAAAAAAAATTAATAAGTGCAAAGAAATACCTAGCTAGGCATATAGGAACTTGAAATAAACGGTATCATAAAATTGAAACATACTTTCTCCTTTTAGTCCAACATTAATGATTAAATAAAATTTATTTACTAAATATAGAATACAAAGAACGGTCGAATGTACAGAAAATCTTTTAAACAAGTAGTTTTCAAAAACATCCACCCAAATCCCTGTTTTAGAGGCACCACAGAATCCATTGCATTACACTGGTTTTAAGAGGGGAGATTCCCCCTATTCCCCCCCCAGGATTGTTAAGGGGCAACATATTTCAAATTTCCTCTGTTGGTCAATGCTAACTTGACAAGCATATCAAGTTTGAACGAAATTGATCAGTAAATAAGAGAGAAATAGTAATTTTTGTATTCCCCATAAGAATAACATTGGACAACGTACTGAGTTTACTGCAAAATGAAAATTTAAATTTTCTCCGCAACCAGTAATCGTAGAATAGTAATTCAGAATACTAAATTATTTAGTTTTTTGAGCTCTTTTTAATGGTGAATAGTAATATTTGTTTATGTGTTTATGTAAAATCCAAAAAACCGAATTTTTTTGTTTTAAGCTTTATAATTTCTGAACCCGTATTTTTACAGAAATGCGAGTGGTGTAATTTTGTTGGAAAACTAAAGTTCTACAAACTACTAAAGTTTAATCAAAATCGTTAGAGCCATGTTTAAGAAATCTTGATTTTTCATGTTTTTTGGCGGTTTTTGGGGGATAATTACCCTTAAAAATCAAAAATTCAAAAAAATCAAAAAATGCCTGGAGATATCGTGGATTAGTATCTAAATACCAAATTTCATTACAATCGAACCATTGGTTAGGGCTCTAGCTCTGTACACATCCATACAGACAGTCAGACAGACATCACGTAAAAATCACTTTTTTGGGTTCAGGGAGCACCAAATCTAATATTTCCACTAACAACTCAAATTCGAAAATTTTGACGAAAACAATACTTTCTCCATATACAATGTATAAGGGGAGAAAGTAATAAGAATATTTTAAAATATAGGATATTTCAAATTGATATCAGTTGATTATCCTTTCTGCTACGGACATTTGTTATCGAAAAAAAAATATTCCCATGCTGCTCCATACCTATACTAATCTTCCTCTATTTCGTGGTGCACCAGTCACGTTGTAAAATGGAGAATATATAACACTTATTATTTTTAACAAATTTATTGCTGCGTTGCTTTCAAACCTACTGAAATAGAGAGTTCATTTGCTAAATAATCTATCTATACTTATTTAATAGGCGAGCAGGTTTTTTGTGACAATCACTCCTGCTAAACTGAACCGATTTTCATGTTTTTGGTGTCATTGGAAAGAGCCTAACGTGAAGTTGTGCAGGAAACTTTTTATAGAGAAATAATTTGTGAGTGAGGCCCTGGGGCCCCTTAAAGTTGAGTTTTTTCCCATAAGCATGACATTGGGAAATAACTACAAGTTTTAAACAATCAGCTGGATAGAGTAAACACAGTTAATCAGCAGGCCATGTTGGCTTAGGAACGGTAACATAATATTTATACGGGAATGTCATTATAATATTACGTTGTGATCGCCAGCGAAGCCGCAACAGGCTACTGTACTAGTAAATAATAATATCACAAACAGAGAATAATCATATATAATAAAAAAATTGCCAAAACATTGGCCAGTCCGTCAGACCGCTCTACTGGGCCGATTTGCATGATTATTTTGTTAATTGATAGGTAATTATGTCTAGATATGTCATCACCCGTCCAAACTAACATATCGTCAATGGGCTTCGCCCCAGTGGCTCCTAAAGTTCCCATGTTAATCTAATGGAGGAAGTTTGTTTATCAGATGATTACTTAAGACATATGTTCATTTACATTTGACAATCCAACGAATAATGCAGCAAAAAATCAATTACTTTCTTTTTTCTCATTTCTACAGGTGTTTAAACATTTCACAATTTACATGTAATCCATTTATTTTTGTATGAATAAGATAAATTTAGAAAATAACTGCATTATTTATGGGCGTTTATACATTCAATAATATACATGAAATCCAGTTATTATTTCACGATAACATATTGAGAAAAAGCTACTAGATAAGAGAAATAGGCAAGCTATCTGTGTTTGGATAGGAAAGTTTAATTTTTTGAGGTTTAGGTGTTAACTTACGGCTCTTTCAAAAACCTTTGACCCATTAGCACTTTACGTTTAGAGCTATAACAAACCACACGCATGATCATCGAATTCCTAATCGTTTCGTAATGAGCCACTGTGTCTAATCGGCCAACTCTCCCCGGAAAGTGACATAAACCTGCAGATTTTCTAGACAAATCTTCCATATCTGTTTGTTTGTTCTTTTTTAGCGAATTTCCCCTACGGGGAAGAAGCTATTACCGTAGGTCTCATGGTAAGACTTAAGCCCGAGACCATGATAACTTTTCATTTTGAGGTCCCCAGATGCCAAAACCACCATTCGTTCAAATTTTTATATGTGTATATATATATATTTATATATGTGTCCGTAAGCACGATAACTCTCGTAAAAAAGGTCCAATCTTAATTAAATTTGGTACAAATGTGTAAAGTACTATTTATTTGAACGAGTCCGAAAACCAGACGAATCGCACCATCCGAAGAGGGTTTTTGGGGGATTTTGTACCCGAAAAATGTTTTTTTGGGGGTTTCTACATGTAATTTTTATTTTAATCAAATTTTAATTTTTACCATTTAATTCAGCATAAAAGACAAACATTTTGGTATTTTGATCATTGCTCTACGTCTATTTGTTACTGAGATATTGAAAGTGGTATACACAGTACGTTGTCTAATGTTATTCTTATGGAGAAAAAGAAAAATTTTATATCTCACTTATTTATGAACATAAACTGTCGAAATTTGGTATATGGCTTCATCTGGTTGTGGTTTATTGTTATTTGCACACAAACAATTTTCACCTATGGTTTCCGTAGCAGCAAACCTAGGTACTTGGTCCCCATGTTATTCTTATGGAAAATAATTTAAATGTTATAAATAGCTTATTTATGAATGTATATGGATGAAACTTGGTATGTGACTTAACTAAGATGAGTTCTATTGATATTTGCATAAAAACCCATTGTTTTGTGTTCCTTGTTGCAGAAAACCTGCGTACTCCTCCCCGATGTTATTCTTATGGAGAATAATTCACATTTTAAAAATCGCTTGTTTGTGAATATATTTCTTATGAATCCTATTCAATGTTTTAATGTGTTATGTTACATATTCATTGGAAATTCACTAGTGAATTTATTTGTTATTCGAGGTAACTCTTAATCTTTTTTAGATGTTATAAGTTATAGACCAACCCGGTGTGATTATTTTGTTCTGTAGTTACTCTTTATCAAGTTTGTCAGCATTGTTATGCGCTGTACTAAAAACAAATACCCCCGTAGCAGCAAACCTGCATACTCAGCGAATTTCCAGTGCATATTAATTTATCTTAATACCACATAAAGCCACATACCAAGTTTCATCAATATACATTCATAAATAAACGATTTATGACATTTTAATTATTCTCCATAAGAATAACATGGCGGCTGAGTATGTAGGTTTGCTGAAATAAGGAACACTAAAAATGGGCTTTTATACAAATATCATTATAACTCAACTAGGTAAAGCCACATACCAAGTTCTATTAATTTATGTTCATAATTAAAGGAGATAACACGTTAATTATTCTCCATAAGAATAACATGGGGCTGAGTATGCAGGTTTGCTGCTACGGGAACTATCGGGCAAAAAATGGATTTTTGTGCAAATATCAATAGACCACAACCAAATAAAGCCATATACCAAATTTTGCCAGTTTACGTTCATAAATAAGCGAGATATACAATTTTTCTTTTTCTCCATAAGAATAACATTAGACAACGTACTGTGTTTAGCACTTTCAATATCTCGGTAACCAATTGACGTGGAGCAATGATCAAAATACCAAATTGTTTGTTTTTCTAAGCTGAATTTAATGGTATAAATTAAAATTTGATTTAAATTAAAATTACATGTGAAAACCCCAAAAAACACATTTTTGGGGTACAAAACCCCCCAAAAACCCCCCTTCGGATGGTGCGATTCATCTGGTTTTCGAACTCGTTCAAATAAATGGTACTTTACACATTTGTACCAAATTTCATTAAGATCGGACCTTTTTTACGAGAGTTATCGTGCTTACGGACACATATATATATATATATATATATAAATATATATATATATAAATATATATATATATATAAATATATATATATATATATACATATATAAAAATTTGAACGAATGGTGTTTTTGGCATCTGGGGACCTCAAAATGAAAAGTTATCATGGTCTCGGGCTTAAGTCTTACCATGAGACCTACGGTAATAGCTTCTTCCCTATAGGGGAAATTCGCTAATAAAGAACCCTACAGGACGCTTTCCCATTGGCTGTTATGAAGGAAAAACAATTATTGATTATTGTTTTAATCTTTTATGGTGTAATGGGATGAGCTTACAAACGACACTATGAGGAAATGTTGGTTTCTTCTTACTATAGGACATAACACTGATGTGAAAATATATTCATATTCAACCAGCCCCGGGAAATAAGGCCTGAGAATATTAGTATTATAACCTAAGTTTATACATTAACAAAATTGTAGTTTGCCTTAAAAAAATCAAGGTGGTCATATGTGTTATCTTCGCATAACTGTTTAAGCATATAAACTGGTAATAAAACAAAACAGCTGTTACATTACATTTAAAACCCTTTGCAGCTGCTCTCAAAAAATATTAGGACTAACGACTTCAAGGTTAAAGAACGACCCTGGTTAATGTTTTAAGGCAAAACTTATAAACATTACACATCATTTTCACGAAACTTTTGAAAGAATTGCCGTTCAACGAAACGTTACTTTTTTATTTTTCAAATAAACATATTATGTCACTTTCAAATTTCAACATTGACTGATGCTGCAGAGCAGCATGGGTTATCTAGTTTAAAAAAAAATTAAATTTACACAATTTTAAATCGTACACACAATTGTTAAACTACATGACTGGTAATGTCCTATGGACCTATGGATAAAAGTAAATGTTAAAAGATTGTAAAAGCTAAATGAGGAACTAACTGTTACGCCTAAAATCATATTTTACTGCTTCTTGTGAAGTCCTGATATAAAGTTATAACATCATTTACAAAATATAATACAATACTAAGGTTACTCAGCATAATAGAGGAACTATATTTAACTAGTATCGTCAATTTCAAGGTTGTGGTGGGGACGGTGGGGTGACGAGAGTGAGAAGGACCTTCCATTATCAGTCATGAAACCAGGTAACCAAGTTGGCAGCAAGATTTCGAGTTTGTGTTCTTCCTCACAGAAGATGCGGATTGTGATTGTAGAATACAATGTTACGGGAACATGTCGTTTCAGTTTCATTTAAAGAAGTAGGCTGACGTTTGACCGACGGTGAGGGATCAGGCCCGGGCTTCTGGAAGCCTCCATCTCACGTGCTTATTTTGATTTTCTCTTTTGGCACCCTACTTTATAAGTAGGTATCGGTGGTACAGTATTAATTTCGGGGCGGCGTTGAGTTTTAAACTCAAAATCTAAAATCAACAACGAAATAAAAACAAAACCCTTCCTTCCCCCAAACTGTCAACTAATATTTACAATACACACTACGCAATGAATCAGAATGACGACTAGCCTAGATTACAAGTACTCCGCACCGCAAATAACAAATAAATTGAGTCGAGATACAACAGGTGAACGTCGTCAGCGCCGTAGTAAGAGCAAGGGAGGTTAGAGACTCGCAACACCATTCAAAGATTGACACTGAGGCAGCAAGGTTCGTAGAGCTTTCAGACCAGGTGTGCTGAGTCGATCTATTTAAGGTTTTCTACTTGACCGGAAGAGACCTCGTAAAAACAGCTGGAAGATCACGTGATCACCAATCCAATCTGCAGTGTTGCTGGAAACACGATATTTATCGTACGAGTACCATATTTTCCTCATCAGTGTAATTATAATTAACATTGTTTAACTGCTCACATTCTATGATAAGCTGCTGTTTTATGAAACTAATATATTGTTTTGATTTATTTGTATTATTAGATTAATGGATTAAGGGTTTAAATTTGTTTTCGGTATATCTAGTGACAATTTAAAAATAGCTGTACCATTATTATACCCTTAATGTTGGCAACACTTTATGGTATGTTGTTGATTTATGAATCAGCTGGACGTCCTTGTAAGACATCTTTGCTGCGAACATTACTCTTATGTAAGTAAGCACACCTGGTCTGAAAGCTCTACGAACTTTGCTGAGGCAGTACGTCAGTGTTGTCATCATAGGCACTCATCTTGCTCATAGACGGCGAGTGACATATTGCATTGACGATTTCCAGGAATTGAAGTAGTGTCCGGTAAAATTCCGGGGATTTTTCGGGTTTTTCTTTTCTCGCCACTCTGTACACAGCAATACGGCACGTCACGTCGCGTCGCACAGACTGGGTTGTACATACGCTCAGAAACCATAGCATAGAGCAGAAAACTTAAAATTAAATCATTGGATGTGTAAATTGCATTGTAACATTAGGTAAATTAAGTATTCGTATATTTATTTGTGTGTTTTCGTTTATTTATATTATATAATAAATACTTTTTGTTCAGGCATATTTGAGAATGCCCTAGCCGAGGGCCCGGCGCGGGCCCCAGGCAAATTGACCGAGGAAACCGGTCTGTCTTCGGCCCTGGTTGTGATACAAAAAGGAAATTTCCTAAGACTAACTTAATGAACCAAACTAAAAATAGGTTATAGTCTTTATTAGCGAATTTCCCCTATAGGGAAGAAGCTATTACCGTAGTCGGCATGGTAAGACCTAGGCCCGGGACCATGATAACTTTTCGTTTTGAGGTCCCCAGACCCCAAAAACACCATTCGTTCGAAACTGTTTATATATATATATATATATATATATATATATATATATATATATACGTGTGTGTGTGTGTGTGTGTCCGTGGGTGCGATAACTATCGTAAAAAAGGTCCGATTTTGATTAAATTTGATACAAACGTGTAAAGCAGCATTTATGACTTTAAGTTCCAAAACCAGACGGATCGACCTATCCGAAGGGGTATTTTGGGGGGGTTTTGTACCCCAAAAATGGGTTTTTCGAATTTTGTACATATAATTTTGAAAAAAGTCAAATTTTAGTTTTGACCATTGGATTCAGCTTAAAAAAACACACAATTTGGTATTTTGATCATTTCTCTACGTCAATTTGTTACCGAGATATTGAAAGTGCTAAACACAGTACGTTGTCTAATGTTATTCTTATGGAGGAAAAGAAAAATTTTATATCTCGCTTATTTATGAACGTATACTGACGAAACTTGGTATACGGCTTCATCTGGTTGTGGACCATTGATATTTGCTCAAAAAATGTTTTTCCAAAGTCTCCCGTAGCAGCAAACCTGCGTACTCAGCCCCATGTTATTCTTATGGAGAATAAGTAACGTGTTATCTCCCTTAACTATGAAAATAAATTAATGTAATTTGGTATGTGGCTTTAACTACATGAGTTATATTGATATTTGTATAAAACCCCATTTTTTGTGTTCCTTGCTTCAGCAAACCTGCATACTCAGCCGCCATGTTATTCTTATGGAGAATAATTAAAATGTCATAAATCGTTTATTTATGAATGTATATTGATGAAACTTGGTATGTGACTTTATGTGGTATTAAGATAAATTAATATGCATTGGAAATTCGCTGAGTATGCAGGTTTGCTGCTACGGGGGTATTTTCCTATAGAGTCCACTGGATCAAGACTGTGTTTGATATTTTGTGGCGAAATTTTGACTCACGTTAGCAGCAGTAACATTCATCTACATTTTCTGAGTTCGCTCATTCAGTTCCGGGAATATTTGAGCGTACTCCTATGCTGTTATCCTTATGGAGATTAAGTAAAGTTTGATACTACATACTACGTAAAGGTAGTATTAAGAAATCTATAAGCATTACACACAGGTTTGCTGCGACGGGGGTATTTTTTTAACTATTGGTTGATATTGAAATGTTACTCTAATAAAATATTGTTTTCCAGTTTTTGTTCAATTTGTAGCAGATTATGCCAAGGTCACACAGATGTGAGCCACTGTGTGCGATATGACGCGCTATAACATATGTTCTCTTTGGGCTGAATTTAAGTTATTCAATATGTTTTATAACATACTAGCTGTTACCCGTGGCTTTGTCCTCAAAACTTCAATATTAACCTGGCCATTACTATAAAATCGTTGATTACGTTTTACCATATAACTTCCTTTGCAGTAACTTTCAAATGCCTTATAACATTGACTATACACCTCTTATAACTACAGCTAGTAATTTTATAAACTATATCCTTCCATAAGATTTGCATTGGAATTTCCACTGCCCGTGGGGTGTAGCCCCATGGTTGGATGTAGACATTTTCAAGTCTACAAGTTAATGCGATATGGAAGCTATGCTCATGCAACACGTGAGCTTAATCGGTCCAGTAGTTTTTGCGTAGTGGAAGTCCATCCATCCACCCATACACACATTCATACATCCAAACATCCATACATTCATCATATTTATAATATTACTAGTGACTTGAAGGGGCCATAGCCCCTAGTCTTGCTCCAATAGACTACTCTGCTCTATCTGATTTGTATGAACACATGTCAGTTCGTAAAATACAGTTGATATGTTTTAATTTAAACAAACCAGACGTTTTAAATCCCCATGCTTTTCTTATGGGGTATGTTTTACGTTGTTTCTCGTTTGCTGGTAACTTTTTAGAAAAACTGCTATTTCTCCCGAGTCCCTGAGATCGAGACCTTCATTTTTTTGCGTTTCCCATTATCCTGCGTTTGCCAAACTCCCATAATTTTGACTTTAAAATTTCGCTTACAGAATTATATATAAAGATAGTATGATGCCATATTCCAGTACTCTAGAAAACTAAAATTCGTAATGCTGAACAAGTATTTAAAGTATGTTTTAAAATTTAATTTAAAATGCTTGATAATTTTCTCGGAACAACTTATTTAAATGTTTTTGTTTAAATTCAGATTCGTTTAAAACTCACGTGAAGGTAAAACTCACAGATTCAAGGTTGTTGTTTTTAAGAGAAGTAAGAAAATTAGAAAATCTGAAACTTAGGGAATTATTTTCATGTCAAAATAATATACAGGTTGTCTGTTAAGTATGTTCCAAAATTTTAAAATATGATTATTTAGGTCGAAATGAGTAAAAAAGTTCCTCTAAACATAAGTCCTAAAACTTATAGTGTTCCGTCTGTCTCTCTGTATGTGATTTTTGCATAATTAAACATATCTTACAAACCTCTTAAATTATCAAGTTCAAACTGGTACACTTATGATGTTTAATAATACATATTTTGGTATGGAGTATCAAATTTATATTTTTTACCATTTCAAAATGGCGGCCATGTTTTTTTTAAAGCTTAATATCTTAAAAACCGTAATATTTATGAAAAACTGCAAGGACCAAAAAAGTTGTGTCATTTTGCCCCAAAAAATATAATACTAAGATTTTAAATATATGATTTTAAACAACTAAGAAATTATAAATTTTATAAGTTAAAACGTGATGTTTTAGCCCAGAAATGGCAAAAAAGCATGTTTTAACTTGTAAAAATCACAATTTCTCAGTTATTAAAAATGGTATAGTTAAAAATCTTCGTATTATTGTTTTTGGGACAAAATGACACAACTTTTTTTTACTTTGCAGTTTTTCATAAATACTACGGTTTTTAAGATATTAAGCTTTAAAAACAAAACATGGCCGCCATTTTGAAATAGTACAAAGTTGAAATTTGATACTCCATACCAAAATATGACTTATTAATTCATACATGTACCAAGTTTTAACTTGATACTTTAAGAGGTTTGTAAGATATGTTAAATTATGTAAAAATCACATACAGACAGATAGACGGAACACTATAGGTTTTAGAACCTATGTTTATAGGAACTTTTTTACTAATTTTGACCTAAATAACCATATTTTAAAATGTTGGAACGCACTTAATAGAAACCCAATATAGAAAATGTTTAAAAATAGGTACTTTTTGAAACATGACTATGTACATTTGTAATATAGTGTGACATTTTCTGTGGTCATAGTTGATGCCAAAAGGTAACTTTCAGATAGGGAGCTTGAACATCCGTGCAGGTCACAGATACCAGGACCATGATACAATTTCGTTTTGAGGTCCCCAGGTGCCAAAATCACAATTATGCCGAAACTGTACAATATGGGTGCGATAACTCTTGTAATAATCCGATTTTGATCAATTTGGGACCAACATGTAAAGCAACATTATGATTTCAAGTTCGAAATATCATAAACATTGGAAACAGTACATTGTCCAATGTTAATCACTTTTTAAGACAGTGACACAACCAAGGCGTATTTTAAGGCGAATTTGAATGAAGTATGACTGTAGAATGGGTGAGATGCCTTGTGTAGCATTGTTGCTGACTAAGAACAACTTATTCTTTAGCCCGGATCATTAATTATTATTATCCCAATGTCCAATGGCAGCTGGATCCAGTATCGAACTTTCACAACATTTTATCAGAATTCTCCTGGGTACATAAAACTATACTTGTGCAAAACCTCAGCAGAATTGGCCCAGTGGTTTTGGTGTGATGGAGCAACGGACGGACAGACAGACACCACCTCATTTTTATAATAGTAGTGATATTGATGAAACCCAAATCTTTTATGTGGCTTTACCTGGTTAGCCTCCACCTTATTCTTATGGAGAGTAAATACACATCACACGGAATATCTTGGCCTGTGGCTTACTCCACTGCCGGAGTGACTAAAGGTTCGTAGAGCTTTCAGACCAGGTGTGCTTACTTACATAAGAGTAATGTTCGCAGCAAAGATGTCTTAGAGGGCTTCCAGGTGATTCATAAATCAACAACATACCATAAAGTGTTGCCAATATTAAGGGTATAATAATGGTACCGCTATTTTTAAATTGTCACGAGGTATGCAGAAAGAAAATTTAAACCCTTAATCCATTAATCTACTATTACAAATAAATCAAAACAATATATTAGTTTCATAAAATAACAGCTTATCATAGAATGTAAGCAGTTAAACAATGTTAATTCTAATTACACTGCTGAGGAAAATATGGTACTCGTACGATAAATATCGTGTTTCCAGCAACACTGCAGATTGGATTGGTGATCACGTGACCATCCAGCTGTTGTTACGAGGTCTCTTCCGGTTGATTAGAAAACCTTAAATAGATTGACTTAGCACACCTGGTCTGAAAGCTCTACGAACCTTGGGAGTGACTGAGATTAGATCAAGGTCCATAGATACTTTGTAAAGGTTTGTTCAGTCAGTATATATAAGGATTTCTAGGTAACCGAAAGAGACCTCTTAAAAACAGCTGGAAGGTCACGTGATCACCAATCCAATCTGCAGTGTTGCTGGAAACACGATGTTTATCGTACGCGTACCATATTTTCCTCATCATTGTAATTAAAATTATCATTGTTTAACTGTTTTCATTCTATGATCAGCTGTTATTTTATGAAACTTATATTTCATTTTGATTTATTAGCATCATTAGATTAGTGGATTAATGGTTTAAATTTTCTTTCTGCATGTCCAGTTTAAATTAAAAAATAGCTGTATTATACCCTGTAAAGTTGCCAACACTTTATGGTGTGTTGTTGATTTATGAATCAGCTGGACGCCCTCATAAGACATCTTTGCTGCGAACATTACTCTTATGGAAATAATCATACCTGGGCTGAAAGCTCTAGGAACATTGGACTGAGATAACCAGCTGGGCCATATCGAGCTTCAGTTGGACTGAACAGATGATGGAAACCAAGGTCCATACATACTTTGTACAGGTTTGCTGAGTCGGTTTATTAAAGGTTTTCTACTTAATCGGAAGAGACCTCGTAAAATCAGCTGTAAGGTCACGTGATCACCAATCCAATCTGCAGTGTTGCTGGAAACACGATATTTATCGTACGCGTACAATATTTCCTACATTATTGTAATTAAAATTAACATTATTTAACGGCTTAAATTCTATGACCAGCTGTTATTTTATGATACTAACATATTGTTTTGATTTATTTGTATTATTCCATTAATGGATTAAGGGTTTAAATTTTATTTCTGCATGTATAGTGACAATTTAAAAATAGCTGTACCATTATTATACCCTGTAAGGTTGGCAACACTTTATGGTATGTTGTTGAATTATGAATCAGCTGGAGGCCCTCGTAAGACATCTTTGCTGTGAACATTACTCTTAAGGAACATTGGACTGAGATAACCAGCTGGGCTTCAGTTGGACTGAACAGATGATGTAAACCAAGGTCCATACATACTTTGTACAGGTTTGCTGAGTCGGTTTATTAAAGGTTTTCTACTTAATCGGAAGAGACCTCGTAAAATCAGCTGTAAGGTCACGTGATCACCAATCCAATCTGCAGTGTTGCTGGAAACACGATATTTATCGTACGCGTACCATATTTGCTACATCATTGTAATTCAAATTAACATTATTTAACGGCTTAAATTCTATGACCAGCTGTTATTTTATGATACTAACATATTGTTTTGATTTATTTGTATTATTCGATTAATGGATTAAGGGTTTAAATTTTATTTCTGCATGTCTAGTGACAATTTAAAAATAGCGGTACCATTATTATACTCTTAAGGTTGGCAACACTTTATACTATTTTGATGATTTATGCATCAGCTGGACACCCTCGTAAGACATCTTTGCTGCGAACATTACTCTTATGGAAATAATCATACCTGGTCTGAAAGCTCTACGAACCTTGAAGATATTCCGCGTGATGTGTAAAATGTTATGTCTCCCTTTATTATGAACATAAATTCGTTTGGACATCGACGGAGAGTCTAAGTTACTTCCTATATTAATTAATTCTATATAGTAAGTAATTGCTCTAATAGTAGTAGTCTATAGTAGTAGTTTGCAGTTGCCTAGTAGTTGTAATAGTTACATCAACTAACGTATAAATTGACTTTTTATAACTCTTAGACGTCGTGGAACATTTTGAAACTCCGAAGACGAGTTTAAAAAAACAAAATACTTTTGAATAAACTATGTGTATTGTTTTAATAACTTATAAAACTATTTTATATGCATTTTAAAAAGATTCTAATATATTCGTTAAATTACCAAAATAATATTTCCTGTAAAATATTGTTTAACTCATTTTAACAAATTGACTAATTTGACACTAATAAAATTGTTGGAAGAAATATAAAATATATTTACGATTAAAAAATATTATGATCACATTTGGTGTAGAATCCATAACCCTAAGATCACATTAACACCATAGGCCACTTCGCCACTTCAGCACGGGCTCTGGCAACATAAAATAACTAATCGTCTACTTGGAATTGGTGAAATTGAACAACTCGCTGTTTGTTTTAAATTCAGGTAATCACTGTAACGTCTCCATGCTTTCGATTTTAATGTGTACCGTAAAATATGAAGTGGAAATACTGAATAAACAATAAAGGGGACGTTATTATCATTTCATAGATTTCAGGGCTTGAGGACATTTGTCTTAATTGATATACAACAAGATCATTCTAATGACTTTTAAAAATGTCTTTGATTTTTATTTTGATAGGTTAAGGTATAGAAAAAGACTTTAAATATTTCTGAAATTTATATAACAATAAAGCAATAATATTGTTTTACATAGAAACGATTCGATTCCACACAATAATATGCAACATCAGTAAAACCGAGTTTACACAAATCCTTTGCAAGCAACAAATATAAAAGTAGGGAAATCAAATGTGTAATATACTTTTTTAGGCTAAAAACTAATTACTATATCCATTGTTATCTTACAATTATAACCCTATTTGAAACCAATATTAATCTTCTCTGCTTGTCTTCAGTGAACAATTTGCTTATAATTTTAAACAAATCATATTCCAAAAAGTTATTTAAGAAACTGTAAAAAGATAATAATGTAATTTTAAAATTATTTAAAAATATTTTGTTAGGATGAGCGAATCCAGTTGCTCGAATTCGAGCTAATACTTTCCTTTTCTGATTACCCCAGCTTATATGATCCAGTCCTTGCAAAGAGTTAGCTTGAAACAAGTGTTCTTGCTTTTGTATTGTTTTTTGTTAGTATCAACAGCTGCTGTTAAATGTTAAATTATATTGATTTCTATGGAACATGGTTTTGTTTTATAAACGGAAACACTTTATGTATGTAATAAAGATATATTTGTCGATTAATTGAGCGGTAGACTAATCCTATTACAATATATTCCGAGAAGATGGTCTGTTAAAATATTCCTAGGCGTCCTAGGAATATTTATAGTGTCAGGGTTGTATCAAACGGCAAAGCATTGGCCAATTTATATTTGCAAATTAAAGTATCGTGATTAATGTTAGAATGGCGTTTTTCAAAAAAGGATAAAATAACTAAAACATTTGTTTAAATGGTTTTACTGTGTACTACAACGTTTCATTGGCTGAAGTGGTGCTTGTGCCGAGGATGCACTTACCGGCCTCGCCTTGTCTCATTATCTTCCAGCCGTTTGTGTAACCTCCAGATGATTTATTTTTGGGACCTCTCTTACCTATCTCAGGGCACTTTTCTGACCCGAATTCGCGTTTTTCGAAGTCGAAAGTACGCATGGAACAACATTTTTTCTGATTGATTATAATCACCGAATCCTTCGTTCCCACTCGAGGCATCACGGTGATAGAGTCCAAAATCTCAGATTCACATGATGTCACTTGAGCAGTCAAGAGTAAGTAACCAGCGCCGCGTCCATTAGAAATGTTAACTCTGAACTCGTTAACCTTTTTATTTTTGTAGCAATCCATATGATACTTCTTTACTTTGTTTGTCCAAGTTTGCTGCCTTGTTACGCCGTCCATGATCCTGAGGCCTATGGGATTGTTCTTTATCCTGACCGTGCCGGCTAGACCCCATCCACATAGTTCTGATTCCTCAAGCACTTTTATAACCTTGCCTTCCTGTGCTTCGTCTCCTTCATCTTGTTTTCCACAAGGTTGCTTAAACGTTGTAAAGTCCCAGCCTTGCTCATTTTCAGTTCGGGCTGATTTGAACTTTGCCTCCAGCTTACTCATCCCGGCGATCAACACAATACGACAACACAATACGGCGAGGAGACACAATACGATTCTCTCAGGACCCATCCTCGCTGGCTAACCGATTGGTATATTGAAATGTCGAACTAATCTGTCTTTTGTTAGATTTAGATACGTCCGAATGTAGACGGTATAGATATAGTCTACTCACTGCTTCTGCTCATCTAAACCAAATGCGAGAACGTCATACCAGACGTCAAACGGTGCCAATTACGCCGCACTTGTACAAATAGACGGTCGGTTTTCCCGAACAACAAGTTACAAAATACGTGTTGTTTTTGTTTCAAATGACTTCATGTTTTTTATTTATATACGATATGAAAATTTCAACAAAATTCGGGGCAATTTATGTTGACAGAATTTTAAAAACAATAATATTTTACTATACAGACTTTGTTTATAATTTATTATTCTCGTTAAATATAGTTTTGTGACTGTATCTGAAAACACGTACTTTATTCCTTTAAACGACTATTTGTTTAAAGTACGGTGTAGCCTACATACAGAAATCTTGTCGTAATGTTTTACAGGAATGTTTACCGAAATCTCTATTTTAAAGGAATTACAGAATCTTTGGTATAGAAAAGGGGAACTTCACGTTCCGTCCTCATCCCAGGTTAGGGAGCAACATATTCCGAATATCTCTGTTAGTTCAACATATATACAGTTCGGGGCAAGGTGCTTGGCGTCTGGGAAGGTGAGAAACTACTCGAATCTATCGTAAATAAAAGCAGACATAACGAAAATAACCAAAACAAATGTTTTACAATTAAATAAATAAATGTTGCCTTCTGTTTACATATTATACTACAGTATAACCCTAACGGCACTAAGCCAAGATTAGCTTTAGGTAAGATTTCCGGTACGATTCGGAAAGGTATTCCAGAGCATAAGCTAACCAGGCGCCAAGCACTGTGCCCCAAACTGTACCTATGTTACTTACGTAAAAACAAAGTACATATACCAAGTAGTAATTACATTGTTCAATGAATTAGAGAGAAATGACAGTTTGACGATTCTCTACAAGAACAACTTTGGACATAGTACAGCGTTTAATGATAATTTAACATCTCAATTTTCTATGCAAACATTATAGAAATTAGTCGTAGAATAATAATTAAAGATGCTAAATTATCTGATTGTAATCTCTTGTTTATGCTGTTAAGTACATTTCAATAAAATAAATGGCTGCACCGGCACACGCGTTTGTCAGTAAAATAAAAATAAAAATTTGAATACGAAAATAATCCGTTAATTAGGGCTCCGCCCGATCGGTTTAACAATTCCAGCTTTATGTAACAAAAGTGTTAAATATTTTTCTCCGCTAGTAATTTAATTGATAAAAACTAACGTCCTTTAAAATTGAGCACAGATAGTTGAATACAATTTCCAGCAATGCTTTTCGCATCTGGAGTTCTCAAATTGAAAAGTCATGGTCACGGGCCTAGGCCTAGGTCTTGCCATGTAACAGCATTGACTATACATCTGAACAGGTGTATAGTCAATGGTAATAGCTTCTCCCCTTTAGGGCCATGCAATGAACCTGACCTCCAAGTTACAGGGCTACTCCAGCAAGCTTCACGCGTCTTCCTTGTCTGAGATGGTAGGAGATGCAGCAGATTGGTGATCGCCACGTCGTCAACGCGACAATGAGCGTGTAAGGTCCCTTATCCGCCTTGTCATCGATCACCACCTCAGCCTCCAGTCGCCCTTGGCCCCACTCTGGAGTCGCTACGTGGCAGCTATTTAGAATTTCTTGGTAGCGGCATCTAATTTTGCACACAATGATCAAAAATCTGGACTGGGTTTGTTGGAATCGGTTGTGTGAGATCATATTATGTAGTCTAGGCTACTCATTATACACAAACACTCTAAACTCAATGTGAATAAGTAAAAAATCTGAACAAATTCATCTGTCTTTTAAAATTTAAGTAACTCATATAAGTAACTTTGTTCTGTACTCCTAAACGAGAGAAATCGGAATGTACAAATACTAATGCAAAAATGATCTGGAATCTCGTGGAAGGATTTTGATCCGCATTTTGAAAATTGGGGTTTTTGGACCCCAGAAATCAATTGAAAAACCCTAATTTCAGGTATAATCAAATCCTTTTGGAAAACTCAGTTGGAAATTGAATAATTTAACATTGGGCTTGAGTTTCAAATCATAAAAGCTGATCAACAACAACTATCTTTCAAAGTAACCCTCGAAGTAAAGTATCAAGAACAGATGTTATCTTCGAGCAAAGCTTGGCCCCATGTACTGAGTTTCAAGGTCTAGGTTATTAAGTTAGAATTTATATAAATAAAACGGTGTTTAAAAGTGGTTTCAGTCAGAAATACAGGGTCGCATTTTCACATGCTTCTTCCCAATGTTAATTTAACCCGTTAAGTTAGTCAACGTAAAACCGTAAAATTATAAAATAATAGCTGATGTACCCGTCCTTCGTACGGGTTGTATATAAATGGTAGATTAACTAAAAAAATTAACAACCCACATAATTTTACAATATTAAAATTACATTTTACACTTTTAAAGTAGAACTAAATTAAAGTTAACGAAATATACTATGGCAGATAGTTCGGGTACTGTTGCCAAGTCGAGGAACTCTGTCGGGTAGTAAACGGTGTGGTTTGTGCAACTCCTAATCGGTACACGTAACACTTTGGATTCGATTTTAGAAATAAAAGAACTCAAGTACAACACAATATTAACCCTGTTTAATTTAACATTTTAAGTACTTTGATACATTAATCTTTACATTCCAATAAATTAATAGTAATGTAACGAAACATTAAACTTTAAAAACATTGACAAACCACTTTTAAAATCACCATTCTTGCCAGGTCCTGTTTTCGTTATAATTGTAAATAAACAATTTAAACTTGGAAAAATCATATGTTTTACTACTTGATTTTATTTAAATAAATGTAAATCAATATATACGAACTGTTCTAACAGTGGTCATGGTTAAATGAACGGTATTAAATATTGTATATGTTTGTTCCTCCCTTTGGAATAGACCTACATTTGTGTTGATCTCCGTTGCTTGTTCATTGGTGGACGTGAGCATGACACTATCACAGAGCCAGGCACTTTCCAGATTAATCTGTTTATGAACCTCGGTATAACAAACTGTCAATCAATAAATCCTGTGATTCATCGATAGTGCCGAGTGAAGGATAGATGTTTCTGAGACCTTAATTTGTTTTTCAATGTCCCAATATCAACTTTTAAAAGCGCATAAGAAAACTGCTCAACCCCTTAATCTTCTAAAAAATACATTTTCATATTTACTGTTAAGTTCAGACGCTCAGTGGTCGGCTACATAAAATATATTTTTAGAGAGGCGTAGACTCGTCCACTCATGTCTCACTTACGAAAAAGGGTCTGTGTGAGATCTCCAGAGAACAACACCGTGACTCCCCATGATGTTGTTTCTTATTTCCTTTAAGGCATCAAATTTCAGCTCTACTGGTTGAGTAGTTGGTGTGTTATGACTAACACGCTTATATTAAAGGTCATTAGGCCAGAGTCCTTCAGTATATTTGTGTCTGGAGTAGGTAAATGTCTGCACTGAGCTATCAGCTACATTCCTACCGAATTTCAGATCCATCAGTCCAAGAGTATGTGCAAGATTGTTAAAATATTGTATTTTGAAATTCCGGGGGGCGAAGCCCTTAAACATTTTCGTAACAGGAATAGGCTTGTGTTTTTTTCTGATGAATTAGTTATGTTCCTACCGAAATGTAACTTATAAAGGTCCAGTAAGTACTAATACGCATAAAATTGCCATAAAAGTAAATTAGCGAAGAACCCTATAGGACTTTTTTAAACGTATTCTTATTGTGAATCTGCAGCATAAGGGGAACAACCATCCAAAATTTTATCTTCAATAGATGTTGTCGTTTCTTAGATAAAGTGATCACTATGTCAGTGAGTGCATGAGTCTGACAAATATAGATTTAGATCATATATCCACTTATGTTATTTATTACCAATCTTCACTCAACGTTTTAAAAAATAACTAAAAAAACTATTTATAGAATAACTATGCCATCATCTGGTTCAATATAAATAAATGCTTTATCCATAAAAACAGCATAGGATCTTTAAAACCCTATGGGGCAGTGTCCTAAGGTCATTTAAAATACCCCCGTCGCAGCAAACCTGCGTACTCAGCGAATTTCCAATGCATAATATATGTCTTAATACCAGATAAAGCCGCAAACTAAGTTTCATAAAAATGTATTCACATATAAGCGATTTTAATTATTCTCCATAAGAATAACATTGGTAATGATTACGTAGGTTTGCTGAAACAAGGAACAGAAACAATTGGTTTTTGTGCAAATATAAATAGAATTTAACTAGGCGAAGCCACATACTAAGTTTCATCAATATTCAAACATAAATAAGCGCTATATAACATTCTAGTTATTCTCCATAAGAATAACATGGGGGCTGGAGAAAGCAGGTTTGCTGCAACAAGGAACAGAAAAATGGGTTTTTATATAATTATCAATATAACTCAACCAAGTGAAGCTACATCCCAAGTTTTATTAATTTATGTTCATAATTAAGGGAGTCAATACATTTTACTTATTCTCCATAAGAATAACATGGGGGTTGAGTACGCAGATTTTCTGCTACGGGAATAATCAACAAAAATCAATTTTTTGTGCAAATATCAATATACTAGTACTACGTGAAGCCACATACCAAGTTTCATCAACATACATTCATAAATAATCGAGATATCAAATTTTAGCGAATTTCCCCTATAGGGAAGAAGCTATTACCGTAGTCGGCATGGTAAGACCTAGGCCCGGGACCATAATAACTTTTCGTTTTGAGGTCCCCAGACCCCAAAAACAACATATATATGTGTGTCCGTGGGTGCGATAACTCTCGTAAAAATAATCCGATTTTGACGAAATTTGGTATAAGCGTGTAAAGCAGCATTTATGACTTTAAGTTCGAAAACCAGACAGATCGGACTATCCGATGGGGTATTTTGGGGGGGTTTTGTACCCCAAAAATGGATTTTTTGAGTTTTCTACATATAATTTTTGAAAAAGTCAAATTTTAGTTTCTTCCATTAGAATCAGCTTAAAAAGACGCACAATTTGGTGTTTTGACCATTGCTCTACGTCAAATGGTTACAGAGATATTGAAAGTGCTAAACACAGTACGTTGTCCAATGCTATTCTTATGGGGAATAAGAAAAAAATTACAGCTCGCTTATTTATGAACGTATTCTAACAAAACTTGGTATATGGTTTCATCTGGTTGTGGTCTATTGTTGTTTTCACAAAAAACCCGATTTTTACCAATAATTCCCGTAGCAGCAAACCTGCGTCCTCAGCCCCCATGTTATTCTTATGGAGAATAAGTAAAATGTAATGTATCCCTTAATTATGAACATAAATTAATAAAACTTGGAATGTTGGTTCACCTAGTTGTGTTCTATTGATATTTGCATAAAAACCCATTTTTTGTTTTCCTTATTGCAGCAAACCTGCGTACTCATCTCCCATGTTATTCTTATGGAGAATAATCAAAATGGCATATATCGCTTATTTATGAACTTATATTGATGAAACTTGGTATGTGGCTTCACCTAGTTGAGTAATATTGATATTTACAAGAAACACTATATTTGTTGTTTTTGTAGCAGCAAACCTACGTACTCATCCCCAATGTTATTGTAATAGAGAATAATTCAAATTTGATATATCACTTATTTTTGATTATATAAACTTGATATGCGGCTTTATGTGGTATTAAGATTTATATTTTGCATTGGAAATTCGCTGAGTACGCAGGTTTGCTGCGACGGGGGTATTATTTATTCTCCATAAGGATAACATTGGACAACGTACTGTGTTTAGCACTTTGAATATCTCTGCAACGGTTGGGCGTAGAATCACAATTTAAACACCAACATGATTGCTTTGTGGAACTGAACATATTGGTAAAAGCAAATGTGAAGTTTACATTAAAATAAACTGAGGAAAAGCCAAAAACCTTTTTCCCATAAGATTAACATGGGAGATTTTATGAGCAGGTTTTTTTGGATTTTCTCCGCAACCTCTTAACCTAGGTTAATAATTCAAAATACTGAATTATTTGTTCTTTTAAGCTCTATAACATGGTCAAAACCAAAATTAATTTTTTTTTAAATTGTAGGGTGAAAAATGCAAAAAACTGATTTTTGGAAAAATTAAAACCCCCATAAACCCCTCTTCCCATAGTCCGATTTTTCTTGTTTCGAACTTAAAGTCATGAATGTCATTTTACACATTTAAGCAAAATTTAATCAAAATCGGACATTTTTTACTCAAGTTATCGTGTTAACAGACACACACACACACATATATATATATATATATATATATATATATATATATATATAAATTTGAACGAATAGTGTTTTTGGCATCTGGGGACCTCAAAACAAAAAGTTATCATGGTCTCGGGCTTAAGTCTTACCATGAGACCTACGGTAATAGCTTCTTCCCTATAGGGGAAATTCGCTAACTATCCAATTAGCCTAAAATCTTCTAACGCACATGTAGAACATAGAAAAAAGCTGCATAAAAATCGGTGCACCCGTTTTCCTGTGAAAAGCAAACAAAAACCCGTCCTTGAGCGTTACCGGCAGACAGATAGACAGACAGACATAAATTGAGATAAGATTTGTTTTGGTTTCCCTAGGGTTTAAAACGTGAAAATATGCAAAAATTTCATAATTCCAAGTAATGTACAGACAAAACTCTAATTTTATTTATATAGATTAATTATACGGTATATTGAAATAAATATATATATATATCTAAATACACATACCATATATATATATATATATACCATATATACCATATATATATATATATATATATATATATATATATATCCACATACATATGTATACATGTGTGTCCCCGATAACACGATAACTTGAGTAAAAAATGTCCGATTTTAATGAAATTTGGCTCAAACGTGTAAAATGACATTCATGACTTTAAGTTCGAAAACCAGAAAAATCGGACCATAGGAAGGGGGGTTTATGGGGGTTTTAAATTTTCCAAAAATTTGTTTTTGGCATTTTTCATCCTAAAATTTATAAAAAACTTATTTTTGGTTTTACCATGTTATAGAGCTTAACAAAACAAATAATATAGTATTTTGAATCATTAACCTAGGTTAAGTGGTTGCGGAGAAAATCCAAAAAACCTACTCATAAAATCTCCCATGTTAATCTTAAGGGAAAAAGCTTTTTGGCTTTTACTCAGTTTATTTTAATATAAATTCACATTTGATTTTACCAATCTGTTCAGTTCCACAAAACAATCATTTTGGTGTTTGAATTGTGATTCTACGCCAAACCGTTGCAGATATATTCAAAGTGCTAAACACAGTACGTTGTCCAATGTTATCCTTATGGAGGATAAATAAAATTTGATATCTCGATTATTTATGAATTGAATTGAATGAATGTTGATGAAAATGTGGCTTCACGTAGTACTGGTATATTGATATTTGCACAAAAAATTGATTTTTTGTTGATTATTCCCGTAGCAGCAAACCTGCGTACGCAGCCCCCATGTTATTCTTAAGGAGAATAAGTAAAATGTAATGACTCCCTCAATTATGAACATAAATTAATAAAACTTGGTATGTAGCTTCACTTGGTTGAGTTATATTGATAATTATATAAAAACCCATTTTTCTGTTCCCTGTTGCAGCAAACCTGCGTACTCATCTCCCATTTTATTCTTATAGAGAATAACCAGAATGTTATAAACCGCTTATTTATGACTGAATATTGATGGAACTTGGTATGTGACTTCGCCTAGTTAAATTCTATTTATATATGCATAAAAACCAATTGTTTGTGTTCCTTGTTTCAGCAAACCTACGAACTCATTACTAATGTTATTCTTATGGAGAATAATTAAAATCGCTTATATGTGAATATATTTTATGAAACTTGGTATGCGGCTTTATCTGGTATTAAGACATATATTATGCATTGGAAATTCTCTGAGTACGCAGGTTTGCTGCAACGGGGGTATTTATAATAGTAGTGATATTGATGAAACCCAAAACTTTTATGTGGCTTTACCTGGTTAGCCTCCATGTTATTCTCATGGAGAGTAAGTACCTACACATCACACGGAATATCTTGGCCTGTGGCTTACTCCACTGCCGGAGTGACTAAAGGTTCATAGAGCTTTCAGACCAGGTGTGCTTACTTACATAAGAGTAATGTTCGCAGCAAAGATGTCTTACGAGGGCGTTCAGCTGATTCATAAATCAACAACATACCATAAAGTGTTGCCAATATTAAGGGTATAATAATGGTACCGCTATTTTTAAATTGTCACGAGGTATGCAGAAAGAAAATTTAAACCCTTAATCCATTAATCTACTATTACAAATAAATCAAAACAATATATTAGTTTCATAAAATAACAGCTTATCATAGAATGTAAGCAGTTAAACAATGTTAATTATACTTACACTGCTGAGGAAAATATGGTACTCGTACGATAAATATCGTGTTTCCAGCAACACTGCAGATTGGATTGGTGATCACGTGACCATCCAGCTGTTATTACGAGGTCACTTCCGGTTGATTAGAAAACATTAAATAGATCGACTCAGCACACCTGGTCTGAAAGCTCTACGAACCTTGGGAGTGACTGAGATTAAATCAAGGTCCATAGATACTTTGTAAAGGTTTGTTCAGTCAGTATATATAAGGATTTCTAGGTAACCGAAAGAGACCTCATAAAAACAGCTGAAAGGTCACGTGATCACCAATCCAATCTGCAGTGTTGCTGGAAACACGATATTTATCGTACGCGTACCATATTTTCCTCATCATTGTAATTAAAATTAACATTGTTTAACTGTTTCCATTCTATGATCAGATGTTATTTTATGAAACTAATATATCATTTTGATTTATTAGCATTATTAGATTAGTTGATTAAGGGTTTAAATTTTCTTTCTGCATGTCCAGTTAAAATTTAAAAATAGCTGTACCATTATTATACCCTGTAAAGTTGGCAACACTTTATGTTGTGTTGTTGAATTATGAATCAGCTGGACGCCCTCGTAGGACATCTTTGCTGCGAACATTACTCTTAAGGAACATTGGACTGAGATAACCAGCTGGGCCATATTAAGCTTCAGTTGGACTGAAGAGATGATGTAAACCAAGGCCCATACATACTTTCACAGGTTTGCTGAGTCGGTTTATTAAAGGTTTTCTACTTAATCGGAAAAGAACTCGTAAAATCAACTGTAAGGTCACGTGATCACCAATCCAATCTGCAGTGTTGCTGGAAACACGATATTTATCGTACGCGTACCATATTTACTACATTATTGTAATTAAAATTAACATTATTTAACGGCTTAAATTCTATGACCAGCTGTTATTTTATGATACTAACATATTGTTTTGATTTATTTGTATTATTCGATTAATGGATTAAGGGTTTAAATTTTATTTCTGCATGTCTAGTGACAATTTAAAAATAGCGGTACCATTATTATACTCTTAAGGTTGGCAACACTTTATACTATTTTGTTGATTTATGCATCAGCTGGACGCCCTCGTAAGACATCTTTGCTGCGAACATTACTCTTATGGAAATAATCATACCTGGTCTGAAAGCTCTACGAACCTTGAAGATATTCCGCGTGATGTATAAAATGTTATATCTCCCTTTATTATGAACATAAATTCGTTTGGACATCGACGGAGAGTCTAAGTTACTTCCTATAGTAATTAATTCTATATAGTAAGTAATTGCTCTAATAGTAGTAGTCCATAGTAGTAGTTTTCAGTTGCCTAGTAGTTGTAATAGTTACATCAACTAACGTATAAATTGACTTTTTATAACTCTTAGACGTCGTGGAACATTTTGGAACTCCGAAGACGAGTTTAAAAAAACAAAATACTTTTGAATAAACTATGTAGATTTTTTTAATAACTTATAAAACTATTTTATATGCATTTTAAAAAGATTCTAATATATTTGTTAAATTACCAAAATAATATTTCCTGTAAAATATTGTTTAACTCATTTTAACAAATTGACTAATTTGACAATAATAAAATTGTTGGAAAAATATAAAATATATTTACGATTAAAAAATATTATGATCACATTTGGTGTAGAATCCATAACCCTAAGATCACATTACATTCACATTAACACCATAGGCCACTTCGCTACTTCAGCACGGGCTCTGGCAACCTAAAATAACTAATCGTCTACTTGGAATTGGTGAAATTGAACAACTCGCTGTTTGTTTTAAATTCAGGTAATCACTGTAACGTCTCCATGCTTTCGATTTTAATGTGTACCGTAAAATATGAAGTGGAAATAATGAATAAACAATAAAGGGGACGTTATTATCATTTCATAGATTTCAACGCTTGAGGACATTTGTCTTAATTGATATACATCAAGATCATTCTAATGACTTTTAAAAATGTCTTTGATTTTTATTTTGATTGGTTAAGGTATAGAAAAAGACTTTAAATATTTCTGAAATTTATATAACAATAAAGCAATAATATTGTTTTACATAGAAACGATTCGATTCCACACAATAATATGCAACGTCAGTAAATCCGAGTTTACACAAATCCTTTGCAATGAACAAATATAAAAGTAGGGAAATCAAATGTGTAATATACTTTTTTAGGCTAAAAACTAATTACTATATCCATTGTTGTCTCACAATTATAACCCTATTTGAAACTAATATTAATCTTCTCTGCTAAGCACTGACCGCTTGTCTTCAGTGAAAAATTTGCTTATAATTTTAAACAAATCATATTCCAAAAAGTTATTTAAGAAGCTTTAAAAAGATAATAATGTAATTTTAAAATTATTTAAAAATATTTTGTTAGGATGAGCGAATCCAGTTGCTCGAATTCGAGCTAATACTTTCCTTTTCTGATTACCCCTGCTTATATGATCCAGTCCTTGCAAAGAGTTAGCTTGAAACAAGTGTTCTTGCTTTTATATTGTTTTTTGCTAGTATCAACAGCTGCTGTTAAATGTTAAAATTATATTGATTTCTATGGAACATGGTTTTGTTTTATAAACGGAAACACTTTATGTATGTAATAAAGATATATTTGTCAATTAATTGAGCGGTAGACTAATCCTATTACAATATATTCCGAGAAGATGGTCTGTTAAAATATTCCTAGGCGTCCTAGGAATATTTACAGTGTCAGGGTTGTATCAAACGGCAAAGCATTGGCCAATTTATATTTGCAAATTAAAGAATCGTGATTAACGTTAGAATGGCGTTTTTCAAAAAAGGATAAAATAACTAAAACATTTGTTTAAATGGTTTTACTGTGTACTACAACGTTTCAATGTCCGAAGTGGTGCTTGTGCCCAAGATGCACTTACCGGCCTCGCCTTGTCTCATTATCTTCCAGCCGTTTGTGTAACCTCCAGATGATTTATTTTTGGGACCTCTCTTACCTATCTCAGGGCAAATTTCTGACCCGAATTCGCGTTTTTCGAAGTCGAAAGTACGCATGGAACAACATTTTTTCTGATTGATTACAATCACCGAATCCTTCGTTCCCACTCGAGGCATCACGGTGATAGAGTCCAAAATCTCAGATTCGCATGATGTCACTTGAGCAGTCAAGATTAAGTAACCAGCGCCGTGTCCATAAGAAATGTTAACTCTGAACTCGTTAACCTTTTTATTTTTGTAGCAATCCATATGATACTTCTTTACTTTGTTTTCCCAAGTTTGCTCCCATGTTACGCCGTCCATGATCCTGAGGTTCCTTCTCCTGGCCGTGCCGGCTAGACCCCATCCACATACTTCTGATTCCTCAAGTACTTTTATAACCTTGCCTTCCTGTGCTTCGTCTCCTTCATCTTGTTTTCCACAAGGTTGCTTAAACGTTGTAAAGTCCCAGTCTTGTTCAGTTCGGGCTGATTTGAACTTTGCCTCCAGCTTACTCATCCCGGCGATCAACACAATACGACAACACAATACGGCGAGGAGACACAATACGATTCTCTCAGGACCCATCCTCGCTGGCTAACCGATTGGTATATTGAAATGTCGAACTAATCTGTCTTTTGTTAGATTTAGATACGTCCGAATGTAGACGGTATAGATATAGTCTACTCACTGCTTCTGCTCATCTAAACCAAATGCGAGAACGTCATACCAGACGTCAAACGGTGCCAATTACGCCGCACTTGTACAAATAGACGGTCGGTTTTCCCGAACGACAAGTTACAAAATACGTGTTGTTTTTGTTTCAAATGACTTCATGTTTTTTATATACGATATGAAAATTTCAACAAAATTCGGGGCAATTTATGTTGACAGAATTTTAAAAACAATAATATTTTACTATACAGATTTTGTTTATAATTTATTATTCTCGTTAAATATAGTTTTGTGACTGTATCTGAAAACACGTACTTTATTCCTTTAAACGACTATTTGTTTAAAGTACGGTGTAGCCTACATACAGAAATCTTGTCGTAATGTTTTACAGGAATGTTTACCGAAATCCAAGGAATTACAGAATCTTTGGTATAGAAAAGGGGAACTTCACGTTCCGTCCTCATCCCAGGTTAGGGAGCAACATATTCCGAATATCTCTGTTAGTTCAACATATATACAGTTCGGGGCAAGGTGCTTGGCGTCTGGGAAGGTGAGAAACTACTCGAATTTATCGTAAATAAAAGCACTCATAACGAAAATAACCAAAACAAATGTTTTACAATTAAATAAATAAATGTTGCCTTCTGTTTACATATTATACTACAGTATAACCCTAACGGCACTAAGCCAAGATTAGCTTTAGGTAAGATTTCCGGTACGATTCGGAAAGGTATTCCAGAGCATAAGCTAACCAGGCGCCAAGCACTGTGCCCCAAACTGTACCTATGTTACTTACGTAAAAACAAAGTACATATACCAAGTAGTAATTACATTGTTCAATGAATTAGAGAGAAATGACAGTTTTACGATTCTCTACAAGAACAACTTTGGACATAGTACAGCGTTTAATGATAATTGAACATCTCAATTTTCTATTCAAACATTATAGAAATTAGTCGTAGAATAATAATTAAAGATGCTAAATTACCTAATTGTAATCTCTTGTTTATGCTGTTAAGTACATTTCAATAAAATAAATGGCTGCACCGGCACTCGCGTTTGTCAGCAAAATAAAAATAAAGATTTGAATACGAAAATAATCCGTTAATTAGGGCTCCGCCCGATCGGTTTTAACAATTCCAGCTTTATGTAACAAAAGTGTTAAATATTTTTCTCCGCTAGTAATTTAATTGATAAAAACTAATGTGAAAGAAACGTCCTTCAAAATTGAGCACAGATAGTTGAATACAATTTGCAGCAATGCTTTTCGCATCTGGAGTTCTCAAATTGAAAAGTCATGGTCACGGGCCTAGGTCTTGCCATGTTACAATCAATGGTAATAGCTTCTCCCCTTTAGGGCCATGCAATGAACCTGACCTCCAAGTTACAGGGCTACTCCAGCAAGCTTCACGCGTCTTCCTTGTCTGAGATGGCAGGAGATGCAGCAGATTGGTGATCGCCACGTCGTCAACGCGACAATGAGCGTGTAAGGTCCCTTATCCGCCTTGTCATCGATCACCACCTCAGCCTCCAGTCGCCCTTGGCCCCACTCTGGAGTCGCTACGTGGCAGCTAATTAGAATTTCTTGGTAGCGGCATCTAATTTTGCACACAATGATCAAAAATCTGGACTGGGTTTGTTTGAATCGATTGTGTAAGATCATATTATGTAGTCTAGGCTACTCATTATACACAAACACTCTAAACTCAATGGGAATAAGTAAAAAATCTGAACAAATTCATCTGTCTTTTAAAATTTAAGTAACTCATATAAGTAACTTTGTTCTGTACTCCTAAACGAGAAAATCGGAATGTACAAATACTAATGCAAAAATGATCTTGGAATCTCGTGGAAGGATTTTGATCCGCATTTTGAAAATTGGAGTTTTGGGCCCTAGAAATCAATTTAAAAATCCTAATTTCAGGTATAATCAAATCCTTCAGGAAAACTCAGTTGGAAATTGAAGAATTTAACATTGGGCTTATGGAGTTTCAAATCATAAAAGCTGATCAACAACAACTATCTTTCAAAGTAACCCTCGAAGTAAAGTATCAAGAACAGATGTTATCTTCGAGCAAAGCTTGGCCCCATGTACTGAGTTTCAAGGTCTAGGTTATTAAGTTAGAATTTATAGAATAAAACGGTGTTTAAAAGTGGTTTCAGTCAGAAATACAGGGTCGCATTTTCAAATGCTTCTTCCCAATGTTAATTTAACCCGTTAAGTTAGTCAACGTAAAACCGTAAAATTATAAAATATTCTATGGAACCAAAATCATACCTAGTAAACCCAGAGATGAGAATTTTGTTATCAAACTGAATAATAGTAATTTAATAAAATTCCAAAACATTCAATACGTACGATTAGTTTTACTTAAACTTTCTTAATAAATTCTGATTACAGGATTCAATAGTTTTTCTCATGTTTAGCCATGAGACAAAGATTTTGGGTTATCCGTTTAGGAGATGCGTGGTTTGAAATTAACATAGAAGAAGAAGGAATGAAGGCGGTTTATGTATGGGAGAAGAAGGTAAAACAACGATAAATCTATCGCAACTGAAGAACACACTTCAGCGGCGATTCGCCTACACAGGAGGAAACTTGGCGTTTATTCCGCAATTGGTTCTCAGTAAAAATTGATACATTTAGTATGTATTTATTCTCTTATCTACATGACAAACTACAAATTTATGACAACTATCAAATTGTATGACATACCTTTTAAGGAAGTAGCTTGGAAAAGAGTGGATCAAAATCAGAATAAAAGGTAAGAAACGGAAGCGGAAGTTCAAAAAGTTCAAATTTTAAAATGTTAGGAGATTAACATCTCCCATTATCTTGATTGCTAGGGCTAGGGCTAGGGCTAGGGATAAGGCTAGGGCTAGGGCTAGGGATAAGGCTAGGGATAAGGCTAGGGCTAGGGCTAGGGATAAGGCTAGGGCTAGGGCTAGGGATAAGGCTAGGGCTAGGGCTAAGGCTAGGGCTAGGGATAAGGATAGGGCTAGGGCTAGGGCTAGGACTAGGGCTAGAATGGTTGAATCTCTTTACATGATATCTGCATTCCTTTGAAGAAATCACAATTATATATTCTCTGATCATATTATGACACACAAGTTAATTCGCATAAAAACAAAGCTCGTTTATGCACTCTAATAATCGCTCACACAGATTAGAGGTGAAATCATAGCTCTCTTCCGGTTCGTTTCCCGCGGAAACGGAACATGTCCGCCAGGAAGTGGCGGGAAGAGAAGGGGTTTCGCGCCAATTAATTAACCAGCGCGCCTTTGTGTTATCAGTTGATTATCAGAGTGGTAAACTGAGTAGTGGATGCGCTCTGCTTACTTGTTCTTTGTATCGCTGTTTTGATACTGAACTTTAAAAATAAACGAGAAACACAATCTCAGAAGAATTCTCACACTTGAATATTGAAAACCTACGATACAAACAATTTAAAAACTTCCAACATTTAACTACATAAAAGAGTTGCAAGCAAGCAAACAAACCTATGTGTATGTCCTACTAATATTGTGGATGTGTAAGTTTGTATGTATGGATGTTTTTAGTTCCATCACGCATAAACTACTGGACCGATTAGTCTAAAATTCTGTATGAACTTGTGTGGTGCACTCGTGCCATGTCACGCCGGGACGCCGTTCTGGCATTGGTTTTATGTAATGAACAAGGGTGACAAATTTTTAATCCTATAATACTGAAAAAGCTCTGTGACTAGTTTCGCGTAAACAGTATTTTCGGCTCCATGAGGGATGCATTCACGGCAGTCACCCGCCGAATGACTCGTCATTGAACTAACTTGCAACTTTGTGTCGTTTCGGGCAAGTAAATGGTGTGTCTGTGGTGATATTCCACTGCGATTCATTGCCTAAGTTTTGTTTTATTTTAGAATAATATAGTCCGTCGTGAATCTATCTATATTATTAAAAGAATTTCTCGATTTTTCTTCGCAGCATATCGACCCCTAGAAATGTATTTTTCTATACATATTTGGTATCAAATTAAAGCTACTTCTCTCTAGATGTGCCTTTTTCGGGTTTCGAAAATATCCCATGAAAAGCCTTCGTCCAGGAGGCTTTTGGAATTTCAGAGAATGTGCTACTATCTGTTGTTAAACCTGTGAACTTTTTCCAATTCGCATTTGTTTATAACAAAACAAATGATCATGATTTTAACGAGTTCTTAAGTTTGACCGCAGAATACAGCACTTGCATTTATTTATTTGATGAAACTATTTTTTTCTTTAAAGTTATAAGTAAGTTGATTTTAAAATAGGCTAATTCATTTAATTTCTTTAAATATAGATTTTTGGAGGAAAAAAAATTCAATTTTGACCACGAAGAAAAGTACCACTCATGTAAATCTGGGACATAGCAAGTTTGATTTCAACTAATTTACAGTCTCTTATATGGTAGATGTTGAAAACTGTTATTTTATAATCAGATGGAAAAGTATTTCCCCGAATACATAGGTTACAGAATTTACAATAAAATGTAAAGTAAAAGTTGTAATTTTATTTGTTCATAGTTTATCTAGAAAATTTTAATATGTTTTTAAACTTGAAACAAAAATAGAATATGTTTAAGTTTTATTTCATAATCTTTGAAACGTCA
Source organism: Allygus modestus (assembly GCA_963675035.1). Classification (NCBI taxonomy): domain Eukaryota; kingdom Metazoa; phylum Arthropoda; class Insecta; order Hemiptera; family Cicadellidae; genus Allygus; species Allygus modestus. The sequence goes on from OY776115.1 coordinate 14,971,736, forward strand.
GTCATTTTTGTAATAATTTTTATACGTTTTACCATGTATTAAATACCTTAACATCAGTGATTTTCCCCTCATTTATCAGTTTATTATGCAAATTTTAGACATTTTATATAAGACAATGAAGTGAAGTGAATAAGTGAAGTGTTCAACAATTTGTGTGTTCTAACTTTTCAAATATTTTATCATGAATTATATACTTCGACATCAGTGTTTTTCTGGTTTCACATATATATATAACAATCATTTTGTATCTAATATGTATTGAACTATATTCAGAGCGTTTTCGAGCTATTTTTGGGACACATGATTGATTTACTACTTTTAGGTTAAACCAAGTATGGTTCCTCAAAAGTTCAAAAAGATAAGTCTCGAAGTGACGCTGGCTGCTAGTACTGTATTATTTTGAGCGATCGTGAGTGTGTTTGTTAGGTTAGGTGACAGTGCATAGTGCATAACCTACAAAACAAGCTATTCCGATATTCCCAAACAAACAATGGAAAGCGTGGGACAGTGGAAAACAAACAAAATTATAGTCTATATAGAAGGAATAATTATAAAAAATATTTAGAAAATGGATATAGAAATGTCCAAACTCTGATTTTATTTCGTGCATTTAAAAATGTAAACTAACTTATTTTTTATTTTGTTATGAAACTGTTATTTTTAGTAATTATTTACAGTATTACTTTTAAAAGATCAGCTGGCAAACTTATAACTTGTAGGCTTCACTCGTTTACCCAGATAACCTCAATATTACTAGAACAGGACAATTTGTGTTTTCACAAAGCTTTTCCGTTCACAATTGAAAAGTTTCGAGGAAAAATAGGCATTTATGTAATTCATTTGTTCAAAATCACACAATGCTATGAAATAAGGTCCATTATAGTTATCTGAATTAAATTATAACTATCCCTTTTACTACAACCATTAGATGCGTGATCAAAAAAGAAAAATATGAAACGTTCCGGCACTGCATATTCTGCGAGTGCACAACTGATGAACCTCGCTTACATGTCACATTAACGTATGAGACCTGATAATGTCCAAATTAAACCTTAAGACTCCCTCTCACGGGTCCTGTAAGTTCCAATGCAAATCGTATGGGAGGATTTAATTTATAAAATTACCAGCCGTAGTTGTTTGTCAGTTAGGCAAATCAAGTCCTATGGTAAAACTAAATAAAGATTTTATATTGCTGGTCAGGTTAATATTGTTAATGTGTTTTAATCTGTCGCGAACGAAGCCGCGGGTAGTAGCTAGTAGTGTTATACATACTATATCGAACATGGGATAGGATAGGATACAAAGTATGCAACTACTAGTACAAAGTATGCAAGTACTAGTTCATAGTATGCAAATACTAGTACAAAGTATGCAAGTACTAGTACAAAGTATGCAAGAACTAGTACAAAGTATGCAAGTACTAGTACAAAGTATGCAATTACTAGTACAAAGGATGCAAGTACTAGTACAAAGTATGCAAGTACTAGTACAAAGTATGCAATTACTAGTACAAAGTATGCAAGTACTAGTACAAAGTATGCAAGTACTAGTACAAAGTATGGTCAAGGTTTTCACACATAATAAAATCGTTTTAGAGAGTAGGAGACGCCAAAAATTGTTATTTCAGATAAAACATATAGGTAATAACAATAAATAACACTTGTCTTTAAATTATTAATTTTAAAACAATAAATTTCTTTACAAAATAACTAAAAATTTTTGAAATAACTATAATTCTCTACATTTCTGGAGTGAGAATGTCTTGAGCATTTCTTCTTACGGTTTTATCGCTGAAAATGTATTCATTTCGGAAGAGCATTGTACTCTTTTTGCCCAAATGAATAGAGAATTGCAATTTAAATTGGAGGATCTTAATAATGTTATGGGTGTTTTATTGATATCGAAATCAAAACAAAAATTAAATTTAGGAAAATTCTGAACCATTTTATCGAAAGCATATCACGTGTCCATCAATTACCAATTTTTCAATATCTATCTCCATGAATGGGAACGCGACAAAGTCTGCCAACGACAAAGTCTACTAGCGACAAACCCTGCCACTTTTGAGTGGTAGAGTTTGTCGGGGCCGGGCAAGACAAAGTCCATCACCTAGGATTGCAGACAGAAATGTGGTAGGGTTTGCCGCTGGTAGACTTTGTCGTCAGTGGGCAAAACTGAAAAGTGGTTGCTTTTGTCCGGCCGCGACAAACTCTACCACTTTTGAACAGAACCCACTTTAAAAACGTTTTAAGTATTTATTCTGTCGGGATTTTGTGCTTTATTATTAGTGAATTTCCTATGGAAAAGTGAACTATTAGTATGACCCGCACGGTGAAACTTAAGCCCGGGACCACCATAGAAGTTCCTAACGTGACCCCCTGAACACGTTTTGGGGGGTCGTTCAAAATTGTTTATATATATATATGTGTGTGTGTGAATGTGTATGTGTGTGTGTATGTGTATGTGTGTGTGTGTGTGTGTGTGTGTGTGTGTGTGTGTGTGTGTGTGTGTGTGTGTGTGTGTGTGTGTGTGTGTGTGTGTGTGTGTATGCACTCTAGCGGTCGCATGTTTTGTCCAATTTACTTCAAATTTGGTAGGGATGTTCCTTTCTATAATCAGTTTGACAGGTTCGTTGAGAAAAACAATCGGAAAACTCTAAACCCCTTTTATAGGGATTATTGTTTCAAATTTTGAGTTTTTGGGCCCAAAAAGGGTCAGAAAAGCCCCGGACGTACAATTAATGAATGTAAAATGATGGGAATTAGTGAGGTGAAAATTTTAAGCCCTCTCTCGTCATTCTAGCATAAATATTTACCGAGTTATTAAAGAAAACGTACATTGGCTAAACACAGTACGTTGTCTTATGGGGTTTTTAAAATTACAAAAGCATGTTATAAACCTCGCGCCTAATTTTAAGCCTGACTGGACCTTCTCCTAACCTTATAATGCGCAAAATTGTATTCCTAACATTGCAGGTAAATTAAACCAGGAGCACCAGAACAGCCAAAAATCTATGTTTTCAGATCTCAATAAAATTGGCATAAATGTATGTTTTTACACTGGGTTTGAGTTCTAAAAGTTTTGTATGTGGGAATTAACGTCCCTCACGTCGGCGTGCTGCGTGCGAACTCGTTACTGACTAGTGTAGTCAGATTAAGTTTTCACTCGAATAACCCGCAATAAAAACATAAATAAAATGGGCTATATTAATAATATACATAGCCTAAGCGATATTTCGCCAACGAAGTAGAAAACATAGGAAAATTTGTTTATGGTGTTATGGGGATTTCATTTCCTAAACAAAACATAATGTTAAGGTTTTAACTGTTTAAGGAATTAACGAATCCCTCATCTTTTAATTTGTTTCAACAGATGATATATGTATATTTATGTAATACCCACCCTGCCACAACAAATCTGCATACTAAGAATAATGTTATTCTTGTGGAGAGAAGTTCAAATTATACAAACATAAGAAATACTACAAAGTGTTAGTTATTTATCATGGTATAATTAATTATTTTAGAAAACTAATATTTCCAATTACGAAACATTACAAATATAATTGAATAAACATTATTTAGAACAAAATAACTGTGGTTAAATTAATTTATGATGTACACGAAGACAAAACCATTAGTGAATTGTTTTTTTTCACCCTCACCTACAAAAAAAACTCAAACAATTGTGCAGTGTAAGACGGTTGTATCCCACTTGCGGTCAGTCCTATTTGCGGTCAAGGGCAAAATCGTCCAGTTTGCGGTCACCCCAAAAATGTCGTGGGCTAATCAACTTATATTTGTCCAATTTGCGGTCACATATTTGAACACCATATAGTGAGCCTCACAACAATGGAGCCAGAGGGATGACGCATACAACAGGTATGTACACATGTAGGGGTAAGTGACTAGAAACCATGTCTCGCAGAACAAGCGGGCCAGGGGGATGGGGGATGCCGCATACAGCAGGTATGTACACCTGAATAGGGGTGGGTGACTCTTATAATATTATCAGACTTGATTTGTAAGTTGAGAAAAATCTGTCAGATAATATAAAAGTGGCTTTGTAGACAACTGCGAACTTGAAGATATGAGTCTCAGAATTTATACAACATTTAGAATCCTTGCTGCTCTATATATAACTAGACTTGATTTGTGATTATGGTAAAATCATTCTGTTATATATATTTAGTGGCTAGGTATTCTAAGAACGGGAAAAAGAAGTAATTAACTATCTCTCAAGATGTGACTGGAACCCCTTCCACCTCCAGAACCTTGATCATCCCTTATAAAATTACACTTGACCGCAAATAGGACTGACCGCAAATAGGACCGACCGCAAGTAGGAGGACACCGTGTAAGACGCGCTGTTTCGTCCGATTTTGTACATGCATGTACAAACTATTTATGGTTTCAGTCAAAGTGTTATTGATAACAAAATGATCATTGACGTTTCCCCTACAGAACTATGGAACCTTTACAATTGTGGAATTAATTTTGCGTAAAATGTGGTAGACTTTGTCGCCGGTGGGCCAGACTGAAAAGTTGTTGCTTTTGTCCGGCTCGGCCACGACAAACCCTACCACCTATGAATGCAGACTGGAATGTGGCAGGGTTTGTCGGTATGGACTTTATCGGTGGCAGACTCTGTCGCCACTGGGTCAAATTAAAGTGGTAGGGTTTGTCGGTGGTATAGTTTGGTAGCTTCCCTCCATGAATACCACACTTCTCTTTGATGAGTATATTATTTCTCAGGGGTGTTTTTATCGGTAGGTCATATATCTCTAAATACTTCATCAAAACTAATAATCATCGTTTTGCATATTACCTTCCCCACTAAATGCAAAAAAGAAACAAACAATTCCAAACCATAATAATCCTATACTCTAATATGAGTAAGGTTTGCTTGTATGTTTGCTTGCTTGCTTGCGACACGGATCTCAAAAACGGCTCCAACGATTTCCTTCAAATGTTCGAAATAACTAATTTCTTGAATAAAAATAAGTTCTAGTCAGGTCTCGTCCCCAAGAAAAATCAAATAATGTAAAAAAACTAAAATGAAAAGTTAAATAAATTAACATTGGGCTTATGGAGTTTCAAATCAAAACAAAAAAATTGTAACAGCTATTCAAAATCTACCAGGGGTTTATGATTATTAACGTGTGGTTTCCTGACAGCAGAGATTGCAATATTTGTGTGAAGATTATAAATATAAAGAAGTCAAATAAATCGAAGGGACATTGAGCTATAAATAACAACTGGAGTGACCTTAAAATTGTAGAAAAGAGGAAAACGAATTATACAAACCTGATTATCAGTAGGGGGAAGTGGTGAAATATTACTCCAAGTCATGTAAACAATCTGAATGGCCTTCCCCCGAACAAAGCTCGGCCCCCCAGGTACTGGTATTATGATGGGCGATTCTCAATTTGTTTGTCAACGTAACGGAGGCACCATCTTACGGCGACGGGTTCAACCAACTCAAAACACAGGTGTCAATACGCAAGCTGCACAAGAGTAATTCTATTTTAATTTCAGGTAATAAGATCCAAAATTCTAGAGTTGACTACGTAACATTGCCCGTTTCAATGAAGCCGAAAAGAGAGAGTAGATTCTTATTAGTGAATTTCCTTTGGAAAGTGAACTATTAGCACGACCCATACGGTGAAACTTAAGCCCGGGACCACCATAGAAGTTCCTAACGAGCACACGTTTTGAGGGGTCGTTCAAAATTGTATATATATATATATATGTGTGTTTGCACTCTAGCGGTCGCATTTTTTGTCCGATTAACTTCAAATTTGGTAGGGACGTTCCTTTCTGTAATCAGTTGTACATGTTCGTTGGGCAAAACAATCGTAAAACTCCTACCCCTTTTTTGGGGATTAACCTTTAAAATTTTGAGTTTTTGGGCCCAAAAAGGGTCTAAAAAGCCCCAAATGTAAAATTAATGCATGTAAAAAGATGAGAATTAGTGAGACGAAAGTTTTAAGCCCTCTCTCGTCATTCTAGCATAAGTATTTACCGAGTTATTAAAGAAAATGTGTTTCGACTAAACACAGTACGTTGACTTATGGGGGTTTTACACTAGAAAAGCCTGCTACTCCTTTGTTAGAGTACTTTTACTATCCCTGGCAACCTCACGCCTACTTTCAAGCCTGACTGGACCTTCTCCTAACATTATAATGCGCAAAATTGTATTCCCAGCTTTGCAGGTAAATGAAACCAGGAGCATCAGAACAGCCAAAAAATCAATGGTTTCAGATTTTAATAAAAATTGGAATTCAAGTATGATTTTACCCTAATTTTGAGTTTTAAAAGTTGTTATGAGGAAATTCACTTCCCTCACGTCAGCGTGCTGAGTGCGAACTCGTTTTAATTATTTTCAAGGTCAGCTCCAGAGACTTTAAGTTAGCCAGCAATATACACAGATATCTACAAGACAAGTATATACACACTGGCCCTGTTTGGTCATTCCTGGGATGCATAGTGAATCATAGTGTGTACCGTGTTTACTGAGCGTAAAAGAATAATTTGGGGACCCTCCCTTCCGCCCTCCTGCGACTCCTTACGCCCCAGTCACAGCGTCACAGCTGTGGACGCGATGTGTCATGGCTGTTCCGAGAGTTGCGAGTTACTATCCTGTACAAACTCTAATACGAGCTATGTCTGTTTATTTATTTATTTGTTTGCAAAATTTATCTCGAGATCCAGCGGAAGGATTTTGCTGAAAGTTTGGGATTAGGGGCTTTTGGGTCTAAAAAATCGATTGATGAAAACCACTACCTCAGGAAAACTCGTATTTTTCTAAAAAAAACTTATTTGAAAATTGAAAATTTTAACATTGGGCTCAAGGGGTTTAAAATCATAATACCGGTTCCTATGAATAACAAAAACAAACCATTAAATCAGCTTCTATAAATTAAAATATGGTAAACAGCTGTTTATCATTATGGAAATAAACATACATGAATGGCAACTCTCATAGTTGAAATTAAAACTACTTGAATAGCAACTCAAACTCTTTTTTCGATAGGCGAGTGAGCGTAGCGAACGAGCTCATATTGAAAATGAACGAGTATTTGAAATAAAACAAATTCAACGCCTCTTCTGCGGAATCAATATCCTTATATGCGTAGTTAAAAACGAAAATATGCCCGATTAAAAATAGTTTTAAAGATTTGAATTAATTAATTAACATAAATTAAAGCGCAATACTAATTTTAAATCTGATACAACACAGTTGTTGGTCTAAACACGTTTTTATTCCATGCGGCAACGGCTTTTACACCCCACTTCGTATTACTCTCCCATAAATCTCCCACGTTTTGTTTTTGTTTTCCCGGGTGCTAGTGACCCTTGAAGGGGTAGGATTGTTTTCAAGTTCAGTGATTCGTGGAATATTCCTGATCCTTGCCCTAAGGTCTGGGCCTTTTGTTTAGTTGGTGATAAAATCGGAAAGTCACACGTTCCTGCGCGGTACGCATACAAATAATAATTTATTGTTTACATAATACTTGGTCTCTGGACAATGTTCAAATACAAATTCATTTTATTGGCATTAAAACCTTTTACAGTCGGTAGCAACTAAATTAAAAATAAAATACAATTTGTAAGATTTTTTTTACAAATAGTATTACAATTACTAAATTAAATTTTAAATAATTAAAAGAATAATAAATATAATAATAATTTAGTTTAACTTATATTATTATTGGTACATTTTTAATTAATACAAATTGAACTAGGCCTATTTATTTCACTATAATTTTGACAATGGTCTATAAATTCATCAACACTGTAAAAAGCATTTGATATTTAAAATTGCCTTAATTTATTTTTGAAGTCGTAAATTTTGTTCAGTTTTTAAAATTGGCGGTAATCTGTTGTGGAATTCAGACCCATATTCGGTCGGTAAATTTTGAAATATATTTAGTAGGCCCTATGTTGTGTTGGCCTAAAATATTGATTGTATCTTGTATTATAATTATGTAGATAACATCCTTTTTTATTTAAATTTATAAGAGCAAAAATCGTGGTTTCTAAAATGTAAATATAAGAAAGAATAAGTAAATCTATCCTTTTGAAGATGTCTCTGCAAGATTGAGTAATTTTTCATTTGAATATTACCCGCAAAGCCTTCTTTTGTAAAAAATAACCTTTTAAATTCTGTTTCCGTACATTGTCCCCATACTATGATGCCATATGACAAGTGAGAAAATACTAGACCATAGTACGCGGTTACTGATATTTTCTAATTTTATTGTTATTAGGCTAATACAATAATGTTTCTTATCATCACACGGTTAAAATCACTATAATATTTAATTTACAATGCATAAATGGGTGATAGTTATTTTGAATAAAACATGCAAGAAAAATTGTCCTTTTGTGTATAAAACGTATGATGTTTAAAACATAAAATGTTTAAAACGTTACGTAAATAAATGTAAGTACCTGGGGCCGAGCTTTGCTTTGGATAAAAAACTTATTGATACGTTATCACGTGAGTGCTGCTTTGTCAGCTCACTGTTGTTGTGATAAGTAGATAAGCATTTATGAATTAAAAGTCCAAAGTCCAATTTTTCAATTTTGAATTTTCAAATGAGTTTTCCAGCTACCGTGAGTTTTCTTAGGATTTAGGATTTTGCCAATCAATTTATAAGGCCCAAAAACACCAAATTGTATAGTATTAACAAAATCCTTCCAAGGGGTTTCGAAATTCAGAAGCTAGAAAAAATGGGTGAAATCTTATTTAGGCTATGTTTTGCCATCATCATCATACAGGGTGAGGCAATGAGAACGCCACAATTTGTTTTAGCTGTCACATGTTAATTGTTGCAACAATAAATGAGCAGCTGTTCTTATAACCACAATTACACTATGCCATTTTAGTAAACATGGCACTTTGGAGTCCTGAACATCGTGCTTTTGCTGTTGAAACTTTTTTTAAGAATAATGATTCTTTTGTAAAAACTCAGAGATTGTTTAGAACACATTTCAACGTTGGACGACATGGTGCTGCTCCAGATCAGAAAACGATAGGGAACTGGGTAAAATTATTTAGAAGTACGGCGTCAACACAAAAAATAATTGGTGGAAGCCGCAAGACTGTACGTACACCAGCCAATTTGGAAAGAGTGCGAGTCGCTGTAACCCGAAGTCCAAAGAGGTCCGCCAGGAAACAAGCGTTGGCACTTCAGATTTCCAACAGATCTCAACGAAGAATTTTGCATCAAGATCTTCATTTCCATCCTTACAAGATTCAAGTTGTGCAAGAACTTAAAGCACCAGACTACAACCGAAGAGTAATGTTCTGTGATAAAATACTGACAGTCAAAAATCAATTGCCAAATTTGTCAGACCTGTTAATAATGTCTGATGAAGCACATTTTTACCTTTCTGGCCACGTCAACAAACATAATATGCGGTACTGGAGTGCTGATAATCGTAAAGACCTTCGTCCTAAGCCTTTACACAGCCCTAAAGTGACAGTCTGGTGTGCAGTTTCGACCGAGAGAATTTTTGGACCCTACTTCTTTGAAGATAATGGTGGGAACTCAGTAACCGTGAATTCAGATCGATATGTGGACATGTTAAATAACTTTTTTATTTCACATTTGGAGGAGTTGGAAATCGACACAGAGCAGCTCTACTTCCAGCAGGATGGAGCCACTGCACACACAGCCGATAACTCCATGACCGCACTCAGAAATTCATTTGAAGGTCGTTTGATTTCAAGATTCGGTGACATACCCTGGCCAGCTCGGTCACCAGATTTATCTGTCTGTGATTTATTTCTATGGGGCTATTTAAAGTTGAAGGTTTTTCGAAGTCGTCCCAGAGATTTGCTCGAACTGAAGCAAAGAATCGCCGAGGAAGTTCAAGCGATTCCTCAAGAAATGCTGGAACGAGTATTCGACGGTTTTTTCAAGCGATTCGAGGAATGTCAACGCGTTCAAGGTCGTCACTTAAAGGATGTAGTTTTCAAGAAATGAAAAAATGACTTTATCAAGGTAAAATGGCTTAAGATAACCTTTTTTTTAATGTGCTATTTAGGTGTATAGTGTAAATAGTATTAAATTTGTGTTATTAGTGAATTTCCTATGGAAAGTGAACTATTAGCATGACCCGCACGGTGAAACTTAAGCCCGGGACCACCTTAGAAGTTCCTAATGTGACCCCCTGAACACGTTTTGGGGGGTCGTTCAAAATTTTATACATATATATATATATATGTATGCACTCTAGCGGTCGCATTTTTTGTCCGATTTACATCAAATTTGGTAGGGACGTTCCTTTCTATAATAATCTGTTGGACAAGTTCGTTGGGCAAAATAATCGGAAAACTCTAAACCCATTTTTTGGGGATTACTCTTTCAAATTTCGAGTTTTTGGGCCCAAAAAAGGTCAGAAAAGCCCCAGATGTAAAATTAATACATGTAAAGAGATGGGAATTATAGAGGCGAAAGTTTTAAGCCCCCTCCCGTCATTCTAGCATAAATATTTACCTAGTTATTAAAGAAAATGTGTATCGGCTAAACACAGTACGTTGTCTTATGGGGGTTTTACACTAGAAAAGCGTGTTATTCCTTTGTTAGAGTACTTTTATTACCCCCAGAAACCTCACGCCTACTTTCAAGCCTGTCTGGACCTTCTACTAACCTTATAATGTGCAAAATTGTATTCCCAGCTTTGCAAGTAAATGAAACCAGGAGTATCAGAACAGCTAAAAAAAATCAATGTTTTCAGATTTCAATAAAAATTGGACAAATGTATGTTTTTACACTGATTTTGAGTTTTAACAGTTTTTATGTGTAAATTCACTTCCCTCACGTCAGCGTGCTGCGTGCGAACTCGTTTATAAATTGTGGTGTTCTCATTGCCTCACCCTTATCTGATCACAACGTAAAATTAATTTAACAAATAACATCTTGCATACGTTTGTTTACGCATTTTTTAGAGTCAAATAAGAAGATTGCATCAGTTCTATTATATTTTTCTAGAATTGGTGGAATTGAAGAATTTGCGGACAACGTCCCCAAAATTGCTATTGAGTGAGACAAATTATTTATCACACAAGTTCTAAAGAACAAGAAAAAATACATAAATGAAATAACATATCTAAGTAATTACTAATAATAAGTAATTAAGTACTACGTAAAAATAAATAAAACTATTACCTTTCTCTAATCCAAAAATTGTGAATATAGCCCTCAGCTAACTAACCATGGCACACACGACACGACACAAACCACCACCACCCTACGCGGGACAAAACTGCGGGTAGGAGACAGATGATAGACCTAGCACATGTCTGCAGTGCCCCTAGAGGGGCGAAGGTCAAATTCTATATCCCCAACCCCCCCTCACCATCCGGGATCATGAGGGCTGTGAAATAAATAAAGAGCGTCTTCTCTTTCCTATATCCTCCCTTCACCGCCAGACAAGATAATTTCCCTTCGTCCCTATACGCGTCCACAAGTCTATTCAAGCCTTTTAAATGGTAATTAGGAATCGAGAATCTACCAGAATATCAGGTGTATAATCTCCCTATCTCAATCTGCGTAGGTCCGTCTCAATGTCCGTCTACGATTGTTCGGCCTGTGGTTGTTAGTGAATTTCCTATGGAAAAGTGAACTATTAGCATGACTTGCACGGTGAAACTTAAACCCGGGACCACCATAGAAGTTCCTAACGTGACCCCCTGAACACGTTTTGGGCGGTCGTTCAAAATTGTATGTATATATATATATATATATATATATATATGTGTGTGTGTGTGTGTGTGTGTGTGTGTGTGTGTGTGTGTTTGCACTCTAGCGGTCGCATTTTTTGTCCGATTTACTTCAAATTTGGTAGGGACGTTCCTTTCTGCAATCAGTTGGACAAGTTCGTTGGGCAAAACAATCGTAAAACTCTAAACCCCTTTTTTGGGGATTAATCTTTCAAATTTTGAGTTTTTGGGCCCAAAAAGGGTCAGGAAAGCCCCGTATATAAAATCAATGCATGTAAAAAGATGGGAATTGGAAGCAATTTTCTGCTATTAATTGAATTATATAACAACTTTTATAAGAATGTTGTTATAGCTCACTGAGTCTTCAGTAATAACATCAACATCTTCTTAATAATTAACACTAACACTGACTGACTGACAGATAACGCACCATGTAAACCAGCGAGCACAGTGCTCGCTGATGTAAACCTTAGGGTCTGTAGCAGCGTTACATTTTGCAAAGAAGTTTCTTATGTAACATTTAACGTAAGGTGAGCACTAAGAAAGGTGATCCCGATCTCACCTTAGGGCTCCACCTTACGGATCGTCAAAGTTCCAACGTCATTCGTATGTATATTCAATTTATTTGCAAGGTGATACATATAAAATCAAATAGGGTCTGGACCGTTCCCTATAATAAAATACGGTCTGGGCCGGTTCCTATAGAGACGTTAAAAAATTCCCTGGGGTAGATACGCAAATACAAATCACCGTTTGTAATGGATAAGCATTGAATTTTAAACACAAATAAAATGGACTCCTAAGAGAATTTAGGTGGCTTTCTAAATTTTGACACAAATAGGAATCCTACGAACATTTTGATATGCAATATGTTGGGGTTCGTCAAGAGAACACCTATAACTTTGACACAGCCGGATTTCACCATTTGATTATATACTTTACGTTACAAAATTAGCGTTTTGAATATAGATTGCGGAATTATTGTAAGTGAGTGCAGTATAAGGAAATGTATTTTGAAGAGTTAAGACGCTTTTGTATCCAGTAGAGTTAGAATTGTATCTTATTTTAGAAACAGTTGGAATTGTATATATGATAATATGTGATTTTAAAGGTATTTTAGCGAATTTCCCCTATAGGGAAGAAGCTATTACCGTAGGTCTCATGGTAAGACTTAAGCCCGAGACCATGATAACTTTTCATTTTGAGGTCCCCAGATGCCAAAAACACCATTCGTTCAAATTTTTATATATGTATATATATATATATATATATGTGTCCGTAAGCACGATAACTCTCGTAAAAAAGGTCTGATCTTAATGAAATTTGGTACAAATGTGTAAAGTACCATTTATTTGAACAAGTTCGAAAACCAGATGAATCGCACCATCCGAAGGGGGGTTTCGGGGGGGTTTTGTACCCCAAAAATGTGTTTTTTGGGGTTTTCACATGTAATTTTAATTTAAATCAAATTTTAATTTATACCATTGAATTTAGCTTAAAAAAACAAACAATTTGGTATTTTGATCATTGCTCTACGTCAATTGGTTACCGAGATATTGAAAGTGCTAAACACAGTACGTTGTCTAATGTTATTCTTATGGAGAAAAAGAAAAATTGTTTATCTCGCTTATTTATGAACATAAACTGGCAAAATTTGGTATATGGCTTGATCTGGTTATGGTTTATTGTTGTTTGCACAAAAAAACAATTTTCCGCCTATGGTTCCTGTAGCAGCAAACCTAGGTACTTGGTCCCCATGTTATTCTTATGGAAAATACTTAAAATGTTATATATCGCTTATTTATGAATGTATATGGATGAAACTTGGTATGTGACTTCACTAAGATGAGTTCTATTGAAATTTGCATAAAAACCCATTATTTTGCGTGCCTTGTTGCAGCAAACCTGCGTACTCATCCCCAATGTTATTCTTATGGAGAATAATTAATATTTTAAATATCGCTTGTTTGTGAATACATTTCTTATGAATCCTGTTAAGTGTTATGCTATATATTCATTGGAAATTCGCTGAGTATGCAGGTTTGCTGCGACGGGTGTATTTATGATTTCAACTATAGAAGCAAAATTTATAAATTTAGAAGTCCTCGTATATGAAGATTCCAGTTTTAAGGGCTTGAAATTAATTATTATAGGTGGCTTATTATTTACTCTATGTTGCGTTTGTGAGGTCTCATTGGGATGTGAACTAAATTCGCAGTTGTAAAGGTTTTAGCGAATTTCCCCTATAGGGAAGAAGCTATTACCGTAGTCGGCATGGTAAGACCTAGGCCCGGGACCATGATAACTTTTCGTTTTGAGGTCCCCAGACCCCAAAAACACCATTCGTTCGAAACTGTATATATATATATATATATATATATGAGTTATCGTGCTCATGGACACACATATATATATATATATATATATATATATATATATATATGTGTGTGTGTCCATGAGCACGATAACTCTCGTAAAAATTATCCCATTTTGATGAAATTTGGTGTAAACGTGTATAGCAACATTTATGACTTTAGGTTCGAAAACCAGCCAGATCGCTCTATCCGAAGGGGTATTTTGGGGGGGTTTTGTACCCCAAAAATGGGTTTTTCGAATTTTGTACATATAATTTTGAAAAACGTCAAATTTTAGTTTTTTCCATTGGATTCAGCTTAAAAAAACACACAATTTGGTATTTTGATCATTTCTCTACGTCAATTGGTTACCGAGATATTGAAAGTGCTAAACACAGTACGTTGTCTAATGTTATTCTTATGGAGGAAAAGAAAAATTTTATATCTCGCTTATTTATGAACGTATACTGACGAAACTTGGTATACGGCTTCATCTGGTTGTGGACCATTGATATTTGCTCAAAAATTTTTTTTTTCCAAAGTCTCCCGTAGCAGCAAACCTGCGTACTCAGCCCCATGTTATTCTTATGGAGAATAAGTAAGTGTTATCTCCCTTAATTATGAAAATAAATTAATGTAATTTGGTATGTGGATTTACCTACATGAGTTTTATTGATATTTGTATAAAACCCCATTTTTTGTGTTCCTTGCTTCAGCAAACCTGCATACTCAGCCGCCATTTTATTCTTATGGAGGATAATTAAAATGTCATAAATCTTTTGTTTATGAATGTATATTGATGAAACTTGGTATGTGGCTTTATGTGGTATTAAGATACATATATATGCATTGGAAATTCGCTGAGTACGCAGGTTTGCTGCTACGGGTTTTTTTAAATTAGTGAGGGTTTTCTAATATCACATTAGTCTTATCTAAATTTCTACATGCTGTATGTGATTGATACATGATTGATTAACGGTCCAGGGCTTGCATTGGACCTTGCTTCACAAAATAAGGTTCAAGATTGCACTTCAAGCTCAATTTCAATAAGGAGCAGAGTGGCGCAGTGGAAGCGTGCTGGGCCCATAACCCAGAGGTCCGTGGATCGAAACCACGCTCTGCTACAAATTTTTGAACGTTATTGTTCTCTTAAGTAAATTTGCATCCAAAATTATATTTTCAATCATCTGTATTTAGAACACTAATTGCTGATGCATGTAATCAAAAGGAAAATCCGCCGTGAAAATTTGAAATTATTTTTGTGACAACACTCCAACATAAAAATATAAAAATATTTTGTACGGTTCCTAAATGTGTCAAAATTTAGAAAATGTAATGAAGTCCATCAGGTATTCTCCCCGTCGGCCTCAACACTTTCAATGTTCAAAACTGTAGCAGGAGATGACTTTCATCGGGTGATCAGGTGATTGTAAACACATGTTTATGGTGATCGTAAAGGTTCATAATTTCCCCATGGAATGCAGCACACAGAAAAATTCTTCACTCTTTGCCCCCCAGTCCCTTCCCCAGTGAAACTGGAAGCGTCAGGCATGTAGATAAAAACTTTTCCACAGAGAACGTGTACGTACGTATACGTTCTATACGTTCTCTATTATAGTACTCAATTAAATACCCCCGTCGCAGCAAACCTGCGTACTCAGCGAATTTCCCATGCAAAATATAAGTCTTAATACCACATAAAGCCGCATACCAAGTTTCATAAAAATATTTTCAAAAATAAGCGATATATCAAATTTGAATTATTCTCCATAACAATGACATTGGGGATGAGTACGCAGGTTTGCTGCTACAAAAAACAACAAATATAGGGTTTCTTGTAAATATCAATATTACTCAACTAGGTGAAGCCACATACCAAGTTTCATCAATATAAATTCATAAATAAGCGATATATGCCATTTTGATTATTCTCCATAAGAATAACATGGGAGATGAGTACGCAGGTTTGCTGCAATAAGGAACACAAAAAATGGGTTTTTATGCAAATATCAATAGAACTCAACTAGGTGAACCAACATTCCAAGTTTTATTAATTTATTTTCATAATTAAGGGATACATTACATTTTACTTATTCTACATAAGAATAACATGGGGGCTGAGGACGCAGGTTTGCTGCTACGGGAATTATTGGTAAAAATCGGGTTTTTGTGAAAATAACAATAGACCACAACCAGATGAAACCATATACCAAGTTTTGTTAGAATACGTTCATAAATAAGCGAGCTATAATTTTTTTCTTATTCTCCATAAGAACAGCATTGGACAACGTACTGTGTTTAGCACTTTCAATATCTCTGTAACCATTTGACGTAGAGCAATGATCAAAACACCAAATTGTGCGTCTTTTTAAGTTGATTCCAATGGAAGAAACTAAAATTTGACTTTTTCAAAAATGATATGTAGAAAACTCAAAAACCCATTTTTTGGGTACAAAACCCCCCAAAAATACCCCTTTGGATAGTCCGATCTGTCTAGTTTTCGAACTTAAAGTCATAAATGCTGCTTTACACGCTTATACCAAATTTCGTCAAAATCGGATTATTTTTATGAGAGTTATCGCACCCAAGGACACACACACACACACACATATATATATATATATATATATACACATACAGTTTCGAACGAATGGTGTTTTTGGGGTCTGGGGATCTCAAAACGAAAAGTTATCATGGTCCCGGGCCTAGGTCTTACCATGCCGACTACGGTAATAGCTTCTTCCCTATAGGGGAAATTCGCTAAAACTGAGAACTGAATAAAAACTGCATTTTCTCTGGAAAATGGTTGCTAATAACGAAGGTTTTAAAGATATATTAATAGTTAGATTGAACGGTAAAATACACGTTACTTGTCTTTATATCAAGACCACTAAGCTTTTGGACGATAAACCCGTGAGTACAACACCATCAACCATCTAACTAATCACTTCTTGATGCGTACCTAAATCTAAGGGAATTGTATTGGTTTTTGATAAAACCAAGAGAACTTTTGGAGTAAGGTAAACTTTTAAATATTTTAATGATGACAGCCAAATTATTTTGTTTTGATTTAAAGCATAAATCTGAAGAGCGAGAGCAAGAAGAGCTTATGTGATAAAAAAGGAAGACGTCGTCTTCCCTTCAAGTCGATCTAACTGTTTAACGAATCTTAGTAAAGTAGTTACTATATGTTCATTACATAATATACTGCATACTTTTTACCTAACCAGTACCTAAATTAAATCACACATTCAAAACGTGGACCAAGGTAAATAAAAGTGAAATCGTTGAAAAACAATAAATTAAACAATTTGAAAATGATATATATATATATTTTTTAAACAGGTGCAATATAGTAAAGGGGTACAATAACGGAGGCCTCTCTCCTCAGATTTTTTGGCTGGTAAAATATAAGATGGTTTTGTCACATCTGCAAATAAATCACACAGATTGGCCAGATGCAGGAAGGGAAGAGAGTGCTAAAGACGACAGAACATCTGCCCCAAACGGACGTCCTACCCTCAGTCCTACCAGATGTTTCAGCGTTCGGGGGCCCCGGGGTGCCAAATTTGACAACCGACCCTTCGTCCGGGGCACGCGCGGGCGACCCTCTGTAAATAACTCGAAATCTGCAAAAAAAACGGGCGACAGTACCGTATTTTACCACGGCTACGAGTGGTGAAAATAAACGTACTATAAACATTTGTTTGTAGTCGACGCGACATTTTAAAATGTTGAATGTATCATTACGAAACATATAAGTTTGTATTACTTTGTTTTCTAAATTAGGCATGAAAAAATAGAGCAGCAACGTTAACGTAGGTTGTATTCCGCATTCGTGCGTTCATGCGAAAGACATTTTTTAAGAATATAGCACGCCTACATCTATGTTATTCCATTAATGCAATTTTCATATTGAAATAGTGGAACTGTGATAATTATAATTTCAAGGAACCGGTACTGAAATCGAATTATCCAAGAACTTGAATTACTAAAGTTGGCTTAAACACTCAAAATCCCCAATTTCAGAGAAATAGTTTGTTGAACAACTTGAACTTTTGTAGAGGTGTGAAAAGTCGCATACACTGCTATAGGGATGCATTGAAAGTGGGGGGGAGGAGTGGGTACAATAACCTTGAACCTACGTAACAGGGTTAGATATGCCCAGCAGTTAGACCGCAACAGCTGTAGCTGGTTCACAGCCCGCGGAACTGCTTTCAAAACCAGTTCTAGCTGCGAGAACAGCTAGTACAGTAGTATTTTTATCGTATTAATATTATCAGTACCTGGGGGGCCGAGCTTTGCTCGGGGGAAGGCCAGTCAGTTTGTTTAGATGACTTGGAGTAATATTTCACCACTTCCCCCTACTGATAATCAGATTTGTATAACTCATTTGCCTCTTTTCTACATTTTAAGGCCACTCCAGTTCTTATTTATAGCTCAATGTCCCTTTGATTCATTTTACTACTCTATTTATGTAATCTTAACTCAAATCTTTTAACCTCTGCTCTCAGGAAACCACATGTTAATAATCATATACAACATGAGTATTACTTTAACAGTTCCCTGGTTGATTATGAACAGCTGTTACAATTCTTTTGTTTCGATTTGAAACTCCATAAGCCCAATGCTAATTTTTTAACTTTTCATTTTAGTTTTTTACATTATTTTATTTTTCCTGGGGATGAGGCCTGTCTAAAACTTATTTTTATCCCAGAAATTAGTTATTTAGAACATTTTAAGGAAATCGTTGGAGCCGTTTTTGAGATCCGTGTCGCAAGCAAGCAAGCAAACCTTACTTATATTAGAGTATAGGATAATATTTATTCTTACCTCTGATATTCATATACCGGTACCTACCTACACCTAATTTGATTTGATTCACACATAAAAATTATGTTCGATTATAGAAAAAAATGGCCACACCAATTCTGTGTTGGATGATTATTCATTCTCATAGGCTGATAAAACATGCTAACCAACATATTATTTGATATTTGTTTTGGTAACTAAATGGAATTATGATTTGTAAATATTTTTATTTAGATCTTTACTGCTGGTTATGAAGTAAATTTGTGTTCCATTACAGAATAAACCCCCAGGTTTATTTTTTGAGGATTAAAGTAAATAACAGAAGGACGTTGCATTCCAGGTTTTAGTAGTACAGTAATTTTATTTAAATTATGTCTACACATTTGCTGTCCTTGATACAGCTCGGTTCACGGTGCTTGGCACCAGGGAAAGGCGAGAAACTACTGAAATTTCTCGTAAATAAAAGTAGACATTAACAAAAACAACCAAAACAAATGTTATAAAATTAAATAAGTGTTTTTTTTTATTTCTGTTGACAAAAGTAGACTGTAAAAAAACCATAAGGTTTGGTATGTAGGTACTAAGCCAAATAGAGGCGAAAAGTCATTGTGCTAGAATTTTTTTATTATATTAACAGCTGACAAATATACAATTAAATTTTTACTGTTCTTACATAAGATTTACATGGAAACTTTGAACACCTAAGGCCTTGAGGCCACAGCCCTGAAGACTATGTACATTATAAGGGATTTCTGTAAATGTGCACTACAATATCTTTTTAACGGTATGCGTGAATTTCTCCTAAGCACACTCACTGAGAAAAGTGTACCATACAATCCTTTGTGTTTGCTTATTAATTTAATTATGTGATGATCTATATCTAAACTTATTCAATAGGCGAGCAGGTTTTTTGTGACAATCACTCCTTCTAAACTACTGAACCGATTTTCATGTTTTTGGTGTCATTGGAAAGAGCCTAACGTGAAGTTGTGCAGGAAACATTTTTATAGAGAAATAATTTGTGAGTGAGGGCCTGGGGCCCCTTAAAGTTGAGTTTTTTCCCATAAGCTTAACATTGGGAAATAACTTTAAGTTTTAAGCAATCAGCTGGATAGAGTAAACACAGTTAATCAGCAGGCCATGTTGGCTTTGGAACGGTAACACAATATTTATAGGGGAATGTCAGTATAACATTACGTTGTGATCGCGAGCGAAGCCGCAACAGGCTACTAGTATGATATATTTTGGGGCCATTTCAAACCATCAGTACTAAAATTCTCATTTGTGGCTCCGTGCGTCCGTCCGTCCGCGGCTGTTTCTCGAGCTGTAATGGCTCTCAAGCTGGGGTCGATGAAACCATGAAACTGTCCCCATATTTTAGGTACGTTTGAAATGACGAAACTGCCCCGAGCGCCCGGCCAGGTAGCCGCTACGGTTCTGGGGAAACAGGGAATTATTTTTGTCCCTGCGTCCTGTCAGTGACTGCAGTCTTCTAATAACTGCCACCAATATCAGGAATTACTAGCTGATAAACTACCGCTTCGTTGGGCTTTAAAAACAATATAGTGATACAACCTGTGTTTAAACTTAGGAACTCAGGAGCAATTGTCAAATAAAAAAGAAAGTCGCAAACCGAACCATATTCCCACTTACAGAAATAAACTTAGATCAAATTTAAATGTTTTTATTCCGAAACCTAATATAACTAGTTTAAAAAACACCGAATATTAAGGGCAAAGACTGTATAATAACTGTATTTTTGAAACTCATAATAGCGATGGATTTGAATTTATTTTTTGATTTATTTGGACTTTACCTATCGCTTCTAGTGTTTAAAACTACACTACGTTTCGGGAGGTAAGGAAACTCCTCCCGTTATCAAGTGAACCCTACTTACATCTAAATATCAAACTCTTACACCTAACTACCTACATTTTTTTTTTGATTTTTTTGATTATTTTTTTTACATTTTAATTTATACTAACACAAAGATAACAAATATATATACAAAAAATCAAATACAATACACTAACACAACATTTATATATACACCTAACTAACCTACATTTTTTTAATATTTTCCTTTACAATTTAATTTACACTAACATAAAGATAACAAATATATATACAAAAAATCGAATACAATACACTAACACAACATTTATATATACGAACAAATGGAAAACTGACAATACATTACCTGTTCTGCATCGTGGCCTCCAAGCTGACGGGCAAACACGGGAAACTTAAATCTCACGTCCATCCACAACCAAACCGCACACTAGACTGAGTTAATAACTAAGTTAGGTGTAAGAGTTTGATATTTAGATGTAAGTAGGGTTCACTTGATAACGGGAGGAGTTTCCTTACCTCCCGAAACGTAGTGTAGTTTTAAACACTAGAAGCGATAGGTAAAGTCCAAATAAATCAAAAAATAAACTGTATAATAATTTGACTAAACAATAAAGAGAAGAAGAATGATGTCTATGACTGGCTATTTACTTTAGAAAATAGTTTTGAAAACATGTTAAGGATGTTACCGCATGTTAATGGGTGTGACATGTAGTTCAACTATAGAGACGTTATTTGCTTGGACTATATAAGTAATTTTTCAATGGAGAGAGGAGAAATTTAAAGAAATTGTATTCAATGTAGTTTTTTATTTAAATTTCTGTACCAGATTTTTTTACTTCGGTAGTTTGTGTTTAAATTTAACCTCTATCAACCATATAAGCCTGTAAGATTTTGTTTCTACCATTTAGTGTAATACAATCGGTTGTATTATTATGTAAGGATCATGTATAGGCCTGTTTAAATTAGTATTACAGATACTTTATTAGTGAATTTCCTTTGGAAAGTGAACTATTAGCATGACCCGCACGGTGAAACTTAAGCCCGGGACCACCATAGAAGTTCCTAACGTGACCCCCTGAACACGTTTTGGGGGGTCGCTCAAAATGTTATATATATATATGTGTGTATGCACTCTAGCGGTCACATTTTTTGTCCGATTTACTTCAAATTTGGTAGGTACGTTCCTTTCTATAATCTGTTGGACAAGTTCGTTGGGCAAAACAATCGAAAAACTCTAAACCCATTTTTTTGGGGATTAATCTTTAAAATTTCGAGGTTTTAAGCCCAAAAAGGGTCAAAAAAGCCCCGGATGCAAAATTAATGCGTGGCAAAAGATGGGAATTAGTTAGGCGAAAGTTTTAAGCCCTCTCTCGTCATTCTAGCATAAATATTTACCGAGTTATTAAAGGAAATGTGTATTGACCAAACGCAGTACGTTGTCTTATGGGGGTTTTACATTAGAAAAGCCTGTTATTCATTTGTTGGTGTACTCTTAACATCTCTAGCAACCTCACGCCTACTTTAAAGCCTGACTGGACCTTCTCCTAACCTTATAATGCACAAAATTGTATTCCCAGCATTGCAGGTAAATAGAACCAGGAGCATCAAAACAGCCAAAAAAATCAATATTTTCAGATTTGAATAAAAATTGGAATAATTGTATGTTTTTAACTGATTTTGAGTTTTTATAGTTTTTTATGTGGAAATTCACTTCCCTCACGTCAGCGTGCTGCGTGCGAACTCGTTTTTATTGAGTATTTGTTTACATGCAATGTTTAACTTGTATTAAGGAGTTGAATCTCGATGGCATTGTGTGACTGTTTACTTTTATAAACAAGCGCTGTAATGCTGTACACAGTTGTTTTGTTGTATAATGTTGAAACAAATAAAGTGTTTTTCTTTATTTATTTCTAACTATTTGAAATCATAAAACAGCATAAGCATGTATTTTTGTGTAATATATGTTACTGCCGAAAATAATAATTAATACAAGTTTAGGCCAAATGAAGCTAGTGTGGGATTGTAAGACATCTTGAAAATGTTTCACTTTTGTGCATTTTTAAGATTCCCTTTGTTATATTGTATTTATAATTGACAGAAATGTTAACCCTGGGAAACCACATATAAATGAAGAATTATAAAACAATATTTGTTGTCTGAAAATACTTTTTAAATTTTGTTTATTGAAAACACTTAATCAAATTATTTAATATACCTGCTATAAGGTTTGAAGGTAAGGTTCCCCATCTTCATCTGCGCATACGTAATTTGAGTATTAGCTATAATTTATTTTGTAATTATCTATACATAGTTAATTTGGTAGGGGTTATTTTGTGAGTAGAACGCCTCCTCGAGTTTTAGCGAATTTCTCCTATAGGGAAGAAGCTATTACCATAGGTCTCATGGTAAGACTTAAGCCCGAGACCATGATAACTTTTTGTTTTGAGGTTCCCAGATGTCAAAAACACTATTCGTCAAATTTATATATGTGTGTGTGTGTGTGTGTGTGTGTGTGTGTGTGTGTGTGTGTGTGTGTGTGTGTGTGTGTGTGTGTGTGTGTGTGTGTGTGTCCGTTAATATGATAACTTGAGTAAAAAATGTCCGATTTCGATGAAATTTGTCTCAACTGTGTAAAGTGACATTCATGACTTTAAGTTCGAAAACCAGAAAAATCGGACCATGGGAAGGGGGGTTTTAAATTTTCCAAAAATCAGTTTTTTTCACTTTTTACCCTAACACTTTTAAAACTCTCAATTTTGGTTTTAAGCATTTTATAGAGCTTAAAAAAAACAGATAATGTAGTATTTTAAATTATTAACCAAGGTTAAGTGATTGCGGAGAAAATCCAAAAACCCTGCTAATAAAATCTCCCATGTTAATCTATTGGGGAAAGGTTTTTTGGCTTTTCCTCAGTTCATTTTAATGTAAACTTTACATTTGCTTTTACCAATCAATTCAGCTCTACAAAAACCATCATTTTGGTGTTTAATTTGTGATTCTACGTCCAACCGTTGCAGAGATATTGAAAGTTCAGTTCAGTTCTTTATTGAGCATGTTGAAATATATACAATGCATATGCTAAGTCATACAAATATTTAATAAAAACAATGATCTCCTAAAAGTATTAACTATAATATACAATCATGCAACAATACTAAACAAATAATATATTATTCTTATTTCTATCAAAATGTAAAATCATTTAAACTGTAGCATGCTTTACTAATAAGTGTGCTCTTTAACTTTTTTCTAAACATGCCATAATCAAGTTCCTCTTTCAAACTCAGTGGCAGACTGTTAAACAATTTTACAGCTGAGTATTTTAAATGTTTTTGAAAAAACGATGTAGAGTGAGGAGGTATACCAAGAATACATCTGGGTTTACTTCTTGTTTCATAACCATGAGAAGGAAGAAAATTCTGGAATAGAGGGAAGTTCTTATGAAGAAATGAAATGACACAGTGCTAAACACAGTACGTTGTCCAATGTTATCCTTATGGAGAATAAATAAAATTTGATATCTCGATTATTTATGAATGTATGTTGATGAAACTTGGTATGTGGCTTCACGTGGTACTGGTATATTGATATTTGCACGAACAATTGATTTTTTGTTGATTATCCCAGTAGCAGCAAATCTGCATACTCAGCCCTAATGTTATTCTTATGGAGAATAAGTAAAGTTGTATATCTCCCTTAATTATGAGCATAAATTAATAAAACTTAGTATGTAGCTTCACCTGGTTGAGTTATATTGATAATTGCATAAAAACACATATTTTGTGTTCCTTGGTGCAGCAAACCTGCGGACTCAGCCCTAATGTTTTTCTTATGGAGGATAAATAAAATGCTATGGATCACTAATTTATTCTACATGTAGTTTTATGAAAATTAGTAAGTGGCTTTATGTGGTAGTGAGAAAAATATGCATGCATTGGAAATTCTCTGAGTACGCAGGTTTGCTGCAACGGGGGTATTTAACAGATTTTGACGTTTTTCGTGTCCTTTAAAAGAGCTCACTCCGAAGTTGTGTACCTTAAGAGTCTTCATCACCGGAAGTTGCTAGACGCCATTTGGGAGTTTTCTTCCATGTTAACTTTGTGCCTCCATTACTCCTCACCTAATCGTCTCCAACAATTAATTTTGGTGTCAAATTAAAGGGTTCGTCGTCCTCTAGGGAAATACAATGACGAATTCCTTAATTTGGGTACCATAGTTTCATAATAAATAGTTTAATTTTGAACTGAAACACTGTACATGTTCTCATCAATTTGCAACAAAATCCAAATTTGACTATTGCATTTCCCTAGAGGACGACGAGTCATTTAATTTGACACCAAAATTAATTGTTTGTGACGATCAGGCGAGGAGTAACGGAGGCACAAAGTTAACATTGGCCTTATGGAACAAAACACCAAGATGGCGTCCGGCAACTTCCGGTGATGAAGACTCTTAAAATGTCCCTTAAAAATGTATGTTAAAAGCTGCGTGCAATCCAGGGCCCGGATTGCGCCTCTGACTCAAGCAGGTACTCGAGCATCCGGCGTAATTTCTGAGGTGTGATGAGTCACTGACTGGTGTCAACCACCCAAATGGACTTGGTACCTACCCCTTTCCACAACCTCACATTGTGGTGTAAAATCAGGGACAAAAATAATTCCCTTTTTTCCCAGTCCCGTAGCGACTACCTGGCCGGGCGCTCGGGGCAATTTCAGCATTTCTAGTCTTGCGAGGTGACCCTCCTAATCCTCTTTAATGAGCGGGTGGTTTCATCGTTTCAAAAGTACCCAAAATGTCGGGGCAGTTTCACTACGCCCCTCAAGCTACCAAAAGATATTTTGTAGGGGTAATCGAGGTCGGGGAAGCTGCACGTGTCGTTTGTTTTTCTTGAAAAGCAACCTTATTAGTGAATTTCCTTTGGAAAGTAAACTATTAGCATGACCCGCACGGTGAAACTTAAGCCCGGGACCACCATGGAAATTCCTTACGTGACCCCTGAATACGTTTTGGGGGGTCGTTCAAAATTATATATATATATACATATATGTGTATATATGTATGTATATATGGTATATATATGTGTTTGCACTCTAGCGGTCGCATTTTTTGTCCGATTAACTTCAAATTTGGTAGGGACGTTCCTTTCTGTAATCTGTTGGACAAGTTCGTTGGGCAAAACAATCGGAAAACTCTAAACCCCTTTTTTGGGGGATTAATCATTCAAATTTCGAGTTTTTGGGCCCAAAAAGGGTCATAAAAGCCCCAGATGTCAAATCAATGCATGTTAAAAGATGGGAATTAAAAAGGCAAAAGTTTTAAGCCCTCTCTCGTCATTCTAGCCTAGATATTTACCGAGTTATTAAAGAAAATGTCTATCGACTAAACACAGTACGTTGTCTTACGGGGGTTTTATACTAGAAAAGCCTGTTATTCCTTTGTTAGAGTACTTTTATCATCCCCAGCAACCTCACGCCTACTTTTAAGTCTGTCTGGATCTTCTCCTAACCTTATAATGCGCAAAATTGTATTCCCAGCTTTGCAAGTAAATGAAACCAGTAGTATCAGAACAGCCAAAAAATCAATGTTTTCAGATTTCAATAAGAATTGGACAAATGTATGTTTTTAAACTGAATTTGAGTTTTAAAAGTTGTTATGCGGAATTTCACTTCCCTCACGTCAGCGTGCTGCGTGCGAACTCGCTATAAATTAATATAGATACAATACCCCCGTCGCAGCAAACCTGCATACTAAGCAAATTTCCAATGTATGTATGTTTCTCACTACCATATAAAGCCATCTACCAGGTTTCATAAAATCTTTTATAAATAAATGATACATAGCAGTTTATCTATTCACCATAAGAATAACATTAGGGCTGAGTATGCAGGTTTGCTGCAACAAGAAATATAAGAAAAGTGTTTTTATGCAATTATCAATATAACTCAACCAGGTGAAGCTACGTACCAAGTTTTAATAATTTATGTTCATAATCAAGGGAATTATAAAACTTGTTGTCCATAAAAATAACATTAGGGCTGAGCATGCAGGTTTGCTGCTATGGGGACAATCAACAAAAAATAATTTTGCTGTGCAATTATCAATGTACCAGTCCTAGTTGAAGCCACATACCAAGTTTCATTAATATACATTTACAAATAATCAGGATATCAAAATTTAATTATTCTCCATAAGGATAACATTGGACAACATACTGTGTTCAGCACTTTGGATATCTCTGCAACGGTTGGACGTAGAATCACAATTTAAAGACCAAAATGATTGTTTTGTAGAGCTAAACCGATTGGTATTAGCAAATGTCAAGTTTACAGTGAAATTAACTGTGAAAATTCCAAAAACCTTTTTCCCATAATATTAACATGGAAGATTTTATGAAACCGTTTTTTGGATTTTCTCCGTAACCACTAAACCTTGATTAATAATTCAAAATATCATATTATTTGTTTTTTAAGCTATATAAAATGGTCAAAACCAAAATTGAGTGTTTTGAAAATTTTAGGGTAAAAAATTCAAAAAACTGTTTTTTGGAAAATTTAAAACCCCCATAAAACCCCCTTCCCATGGTCCGATGTTTCGGGTTTTCAAACTTAAAGTCATGAATGTCAATTTACACGTTTGTGCCAAATTTCATCGAAATCGGATGTTTTTCAAAAGTTATCGAGTTAACAGACACATATACAGATAAATACATACTGTTTATATGAATTTGAACGAATAATGTTTTTGGTATCTGGGGACCTCAAAACAAAATGTTATCATGGTCTCGGGCTTAAGTCTTACCATGAGATCTACGGTAATAGCTTCATCCCTATAGGGGAAATTCGCTAATAAAGGAAAACATTTAAACAAACCAAATGAATAACATTCCAGAGGATTGATAAATTGTTAAATACCAGGAAATTAGAATGAATGAAGCAAAAAAAGTTAGATAACGCCGGCCCAAGCACCATGGTGAAGGGGGAAGGTGGAGGTATTCCTGGAAATTAGAATGAATGAGCGATAAGATAACGCCAGCTCAGGCGCCAGGGTGTCAGGGGGGAAGGTCGCTCTCAAGGTCACCGCGCTCCCCAATCCTCCCCTCCCCAACAGCAACACACTTGCAATGCGGTCTGCGTCTGCAACTGCCACGGCGCACAGTGGGGCCAAACACAATTAACGTAGCATAAATCCAAAACATTATTAGTGAATTTCCTATGGAAAAGTGAACTATTAGCATGACCTGCACGGTGAGACTTAAGCCCGGGACCACCATAGAAGTTCCTAACGTGACCCCCTGAACACGTTTTGAGGTGTCTCTAAAAACTTTATAGATATGATAATATAAATCGCACTCTATTTTCAAGGTTTTAATGTGGAAATTCGCCTTGTACCATCTTTTGTGTATATTTTACCGTCTTGTATGTAAGTACAGTATGAGTGTAAATATACTTTATAGTGTTGTAAGACGTATTTTATTTATCCTGTGTGTGTATATATATATATGTATGTATTCGCACTCTAGCGTTCGAGATTTTTGTCCGATTTACTTCAAATTTGGTAGAGACATTTCTTTTTATAATCAGTTGGACAAGTTCGTTGGGCAAAACAATCAGAAAACTCCAACCCCCTTTTTTGGGGATTTTAAGTTTTCAAATTTTGAGTTTTTGGGCCCAAAAAGGGTCAGAAAAGCCCCAAACGTACACTTATTGTACGTAAAAAACCAAAGATTTTAAGCCCTCCCTCATCATTCTAGCACAAGTACTTACTTAAAGAAAATGTTAATTGTCAAAATACAGTACGTTGTCTTATGAGGATTTTACACTGGAAAAGGCTGTTTTTCATATTTTAATATCGTTTTATCACCCCCCATACCCCTATATCAACTTGCTATCCCGAAAATACTTCTTTATAACTTTATAATTGGTATCCTAGTCGTGAATTTAAATATAACCAGGAGCATCAAAACAGCCAAAAAATAAAATTGGTTAATTTCCAAAAAAATGTAACCAGTGTTGGTTTAAACCCTTTATTTGATATTTTCAAGGTTTTAATGTGGAAATTCACTTCCCTCACGTCAGCGTGCTGCGTGCGATCTCGTTTGAGTTACGGTAGCTTAAATCTTTATGTTTTTAGGCCATTTTAGCATATTAGCGGAGCCGGGAGTATTCAGCTGTGGATTTCTATTTTTACAAACTTTGTTCCTGAAACAGCTGATTATTTCCTGCAGTCGCGATAGCGGCCGTCAATACTAGTTGTACATATTCTGACAAAAGTTCCAATGTAATTTCATTAAAATAATTGATTAAATCTCACAAACTGCTCCATTTCCTTATTTTCCTATAATGTCTTATGTGTTTAGCCAACTCATTAGGTGTCTCCACATGATTCCAATAAAAGAACAGCCCTTTCCAATACCTCTCATGAGTTTATCACTCCATTTTATAAAAAAAAACCATGAAATATAATTTGATTGTCATGTTTTTTACATATTTTTTATTCATACAATTTTGATTAGATACAACAAATTATTCTTTTGATTATTTTAATACAGTCAATATAATCGATAATGTCATACTTACGTTGAACCACGAGTTCATTTAGAATTTTGAATGACAAAATTAAAGGAAGGGACAAACATCAGACATGCTATGAGGGTAATCAAATTGGGATTGGGAAAATAATGAAACAATAATTTGAATTTTCCCAGTATGTTGTATTTTACTCCAGATCACTTTTGCAAGCGAAATAACAATACCGATATTTTAGAGTCAGGTGAAGTCAAAAAATACTTAGCTCGGTTAACAGATATGAATCGAGGAGTTTTACATTTCACAAGACGAACTTATCACATTGATAGAGGGTTGTGTGTAGGGAGTAGATAAGAAGGTTGGAGGAAGAGATGTATTAGAATATAATTAAAGGCACATGTCCTATTGTGCTTACTTCTACAAAAATAACCATTCGGAAAGGGGATATATTAGACAATAAAGGAGGGACCGGCCCTACTACAACGGGTGTCTAAGGATATGTAAAAGTTACAGTTGTACAAATATAGAGTCTTCCGACGGGACATGGATTTAGACTACAAGTTCACAATACTATACAAGGTAGCCATCCAGTTTTCATGATTACAAGTTGAATGTCAGATTTCAAAGAAACAAAAAAGTCTACTCTGTATTTTTATTTTCAGGCGTGTTTTATAATGCCTAGTGCTTTTAATCCTTTTAAATATTATTTGTACAGACAAAAATATGTATTGATGAATATCTATACTCACAAAGAATATTGTGCAGGATTTTTTGGGGATCTAGCTCAAGATAAATAAGTAAAATCATCTTGTATGAGTGTGTTTGATTCTACTGTGTGAGCTTTCTGTATTTATAAAACATCTTTAAGAGTCTTCATCACCGGAAGTTGTCGGACGCCATCTTGGTGTTTTGCTCCATAAGGCCAATGTTAACTTTGTGCCTCCATTACTCCTCACCTGATCGTCACAAACAATTAATTTTGGTGTCAAATTAAAGGTTTCGTCGTCCTCTAGGGAAATACAATAGTCGAATTTGGATTTTGTTACAAATTAATGAGAACATGCACAGTATTTCAGTTCAAAATTAAACTATTTATTATGCAACTATGGTTCCCAAACTAAAAAATTCGACATTGTATTTCCCTAAAGGATGGCGAAACCTTTAATTTGACACCAAAATGAATTGTATGTGATGGTCAGGTGAGGAGTAATGGAGGTACAAAGTTAACGTTGGCCTTATGGAGCAAAACTTCAAGATAGCGTCTAGCAACTTCCGGTGATGAAGACTCTTAAGACAAAACACGAGTCAAGGTAGATTTCAAATATTATCTACCTACTTCTCCTCAAAACCAATGCTAGTAAACTTTTCCCCTCCTCAACAAGTTATTGGAAATCGCTAATTTTCAAAATCAAAAGCCTAGCAATTTTAGCAAGCAGAATATTAATAATTTGATCAAATCCCATGATGTTAATGTTTGCAAATTTCTCATTTTGGGTAACTATTTTTCACTTGCTATTCTTGGTATTTTGTATTCTTTAAAACTAGCCATAAACACACTTATCACTGAGGAGAGATGGGAGTTAATTGTTAACATTGGTCTTACAGGAAAGGCAGATAGAAATTAAAAATTGACCAAAGCCCCCTTATAAGGTTGCAATTCCTTTCCAAGTTCATATATCCAGGGATTAAACTTTTGAACCACTTGAAATTCTACTTTATTTCTTAGATAAAACTTTTGAACAACTTGAAATTCTACACTTTATTTCTTAAACACAATCATTTAATTTACAATGAAATCTGTTACATAAAAAATATAAACTGGTATTCATCATCAGTAAATCATTAAAAGGTCTGTTGTAAAAAGGTAATATGAAAAAACTTAAAGTAAAATAATTATTCCCGATATAAGTTGGGGATGTTGGCTACAGTTCCAATTATGTTAGTATTTCCAATCATGTATTAATCTTTATAATAAAATTACTTTTAATCAGTACAAATTCATGAAAACAGGATTTTAACCAATCAGATCCTACAATAATAATATGTTCTATTTCTAATAAATTAGTACAATATAAAGACCATTTGGGTTAAATATACAACATCTAATCATTATAAAATATTATATAAAAATGTAACCTTAAGATTTAATATAGTATTTTACAACTCATTCGGTATCTTATCTTTACTTTGGCGATGAAACATACATATTATATAATGTGTGCATTCTGTACATTAACACCAAATTATAGTTTAAAAATAATTTAAAAGAAGTTAAAATATTAGTGCCCACTTGTAATGTTGTAAGATTTTTGTTAGGAAAAAATGCATCTGATTTCAATACTAGGCGAAGCAAGCTACACATGAAAAGAGGTTGTACATTTTTATTTTTATTCGTCGACAGCCCACAAGGAGTAAGAAGAAGAACAAAGGTCCCTTAATTACTGGGAAAGTCGCCAATTCAACTATGGTATATTTAAGATGAATATAAATGAATTGCCTTGTGTAGCCTTGTTAGTGAATTTCCTATAGAAAGTGAACTATTAGTATGATCCGCACGGTGAAACTTAAGCCCGGGACCACCATAGAAGTTCCTAACGTGACCCCCCGAACACGTTTTGGGGCGTCGTTCAAAATTTTATATATATATGTGTATGCATTCTAGCGATCACATTTTTTGTCTGATTTACTTCAAATTTGGTAGGGACGTTCCTTTCTATAATCAGTTGGACAAGTTTGTTGGGCAAATCAATCGGATAACTCTAAATCCCTTTTTTGGGGATTAATCTTTCAAATTTTGAGTTTTTGGGCCCAAAAAGGGTCAAAAAAGACCCTGATGTGAAATTAACGAATGTAAAAAGATGGGAATTAGTGTGGCAAAACTTTTAAGCTCTCTTGCGTCATTCTACCATATATTTTTACTGAGTTATTAAAGGAAATGTGTATTGACCAAACACAGTACGTTGTCTTATGGGGGTTTTACATTAGAAAAGCCTGTTAATCATTTTTTGGTGTACTTTTATCATCCCCAACAACCTCAGGCCTACTTTAAAGCCTGACTGGACCTTCTCCTAACCTTATAATGAACAAAATTGTATTCCCAGCATTGCAGGTAAATAGAACCAGGAGTATCAGAACAGCCAAAAAATCAGTATTTTCAGATTTGAATAAAAATTGGAATAATTGTATGTTTTTAACTGATTTTAAGTTTTTATAGTTTTTATGTGGAAATTCACTTCCCTCACGTCAGCATGCTGCGTGCGAACTCGTTTACTGATTAAGACCAACTGATTATTTAGCCAGAATCATTAATTAATAGCCCAATGACCAATGGCAACTGGATTCAGTTTTGAACCTTCACAACGTTTTCCCAGGTCAAACTTTACATTAATTTAAAGGTCTTAATTAGTGAACTTCAATGCTGCAAACCCGACCTCAAACGAACCACTGATCAGAAATGGCAGACGATCAAAGTTTTCTTTAAATGATAATTTAAAATGGGATTTTGTCTGTTACAGTCACGTTTTCCAGGTACAATTGGTAACATTGTGTAATGCTGTATCAGACCTTAACGATGATGATTGACCACAAAAGACAAGGCTTGTGAACTTCTCTAATAAACTATCTTGAAGGTGTCAACAAATAAAAACATAAAATAAATTGAAATTCAATTTTTTGTGAAGCTTACTATAACTAGTTTTGCAATCAGATGTTTTTTGCCATTAACTTAAAAATTATATAAATTCATTTTTATAATACAGTAATTGAACCTGCAGTATATTATTTGTATTTAAATAACCAAATTAACTTTGGATCATTATTTAAAAGGTTTTATCCATACGTAAGTAATTAAAATGCCAGTTCGGCAAATAGTTGAAATATGTTTAACTAATAGTCCCAGAAAGTACACAGTAAAAGTAGTTGTCAAACTAATTTTTGCATGTACATAAAATATTTGTGAAGAAAAATGAACAAATATATTTATAAATGGTAATAAACTAGGAATTTTAAATTTAAAATTGTATTAACCTTGTTATGATGGGTGTTTTGAATTTTTAAAGCACCACCATTTTTAAGAGTACTGCACCCAAACTGAGTTTTATATTGGTTATTGGCACCCCTGTTCTATTCAGTTTATGTTAATTTCTTGATGTGTGAAGTAGTCAAAGGACTTAAATCAGTTTATAATAGAATCAATCTTAGTTTTTTCTGGCATGCTAACAAAAAAGCCATTTCTGTTGCTTTGGTTTGATATAGTACGCTATTCACCAAGTTTGATCAAATCCACTTTAAACATTTTGGCTCAGAAATTAAAATCAATACATCTCTAAACAACCTAAAATTCTTGGAGGGAAAACAAAACACATAAATTGTATATTATCTGTTATCTTATGTATTATTTCTCTAGCCTGTTTTGCTGTCAGTCCGCGAGATCTTCCTTATTCCTTTATCAAATTCCATGATTTACTCCTCATTTTAAAGCTTATTGTGCCGGCTATTGACGAAAAATAGACCCACGGTCTAAAAATGTACCGTTTCTCGGAAATTTGAATAATAAGAAAGATAAATAAAGGGAATAGTTTGTTTTGACAGGAGCAAAAATGTAAACAAAATAACATCTGATAAGCTGACAAGACTTGGTTCACAGTATGGAATTCAGCAGGGGTCGACTAGTTATTTTGATATTTTAGTTTATTTAAAACATTGTTTTTATTTAACAAGGCATTTCTGCTGATAACTTTCAAAAATAAATTACACACTGAACATTATGCTTGTGTAGATCAAGAACATGTTGAAGACAATTTTATCATAACCCATCACTAACAAAAATAGTTACAACATTCAATTAATATCTCTTTAAGACGCCGACGCAACCTGGGTGTATTTTAAGGCGAATATGAACGAATGACGAGTGTACAATGGGTGAGACTTGTATTACTGCTTAAAATAACAGTAAAATATAATTTATATATTATACCAAATAAAAATTAATTTATCATCTAAAATTTACTGCGGATATGACTTGTTGGCCACTTAAGGGAGGAATAAAATGACGGGAAGCTACTCCCACCGCAATCTTAAGGATATTTTCTTGATTAAAAATTGTATCACAACTGATACCATTATGTTTAGTCGGTATAGTGAGTTTGGATCGTTCCTTACTAAAACAAAATGCTATTAGTATTGACGTGTTGAGAGACATAATTCAAAATTGATAGTTTCTTGGTTGGCATTGCGAATGATAAACAGTGGAGGAGGTAACTGGAACACACACCCAAGTTTTCCAGCAAATCATCTCCGAGCAGTGCTTTCAATTTGCTTAGGTGCTTTCTAAGAGGAAAATTTTAAAAGTTCATAACACATGTACAGGTTTTTAATAAATGGCACACGTAATACGTAACAATACCTCTATCTAGGTGATAATTTTGTACATAGCATATCACATCTTTATATAGTCCAACACAACATTGGATGGTTGATCCCTCTATTCCATTGTATAGTCTGGTAACATCGTAACAATGTGCAAGAAACGAGTAAAAATCTTTTAGTAACCTCAAGGGTTTGTGGTTATTTCTTTGTTAAATTTATGTTGCTCATATAAAATGTAAAAAACATTCTCAACTCTCAATTTAAATCTATTAGCAATAACTATAACTTATTAAAACAGTATTATTCAATGTGAGGAGCTTCCTTACTTCCCGAAAGTGTGTTGTTAAACTCCATAAGCAAAAGGTAAGTCCAAATAAATTTCAAAGAAATATTATTTTAAATTAAAAATCATTACTCCAAACCACCCACATCAGAGACGACATTCAATATTACGAAAATGTCTATTGATTGTAAAACAAATAATTGAGTATAAAAATCTACATTTGATTTTCTGACAAAACTTAAATTGTCTATCAGAATTTGCTATCGAGGTTTGAATGAATGACAATAGAAATTGCAAAAACTATTTTCATGACAATAAAGATTGGGTGAAATGTTTGTTACTTTAGAGTAGGGAGATCTTTACTAAAAGAATGAATTTTAGAATTTTTAGTTAGTTGAATGCCAGTAAATCATAATTTTGCAGGCCTGTACACTCTGAGGTCCTACCATTTTCTTCCCTCAAATAAACTTGTAAGACCGCTTTCCCCAACTCCAGTTTAAACTAAACTTGGGGTTATTTAGAACTTGAGATTAAAGCACAATTTGTTTCCCCAAATTTTGATGTAGCCAATTTAGTTTAATCCATGAAATATCAAGTTGGAAACATCTGTTGTATGATTTTATTTATTTGTTACCTCTAGTTGATATAATTGTGGAAAATGTAATTTTATTGAACAATTTTAGAACATGTAAGCTTTAAAAGATTTACGTACAATTTTTGAAGCAAGTTAAATCGGATCAAGATCTAAAGATTTAGTTCTAGGGCAATATTTACCTATACAGTATACAATATAAGACCCTTACATGATTAAACATTTTCAACCACCTGTATTTTCCGTCGATGCTAAACCACATTCACTTGAGGACTAAGAAAAGTGATTTTACTCATAAATCGTTCCGATATAACCACCCATCCAGTATTCTTACATATATTTATATTTATTTACAAGAATGTTTATACATAAATAATGGGAATACTAGTATAATATAGTATCTTTAAAAACATATAAAATCTAAAGTGTTCTTAGTTGCCAACTTCTATATGTGAGTAAAACAACTAATTAATCTGTTTTCAGTCTATGGTGTACCGTAATAGTCACTTAACCACTTCTATCTACCTTTATCTCACTGTTAAATTCAATTTACAACTCAGATAGAATGCAAAAATCCAGTTACGTAAGCACAAGTGAGTTTGTTCATCAGCGGTATAAAAGCCATAAATAAGGAATATAATCAATGGCACAAAATTAATACTGGAATAAGCCTGAGTAAGATGTTTTTTATCATTCTCTAATGATTTTAGTCAGTAATTTATTTAAAGTCTCATGTACAAAATCCTATTCATGATGCCTTTGACATATTATTTGAAGACATTTGACAGTGTATCACAAGAGCTAATTGGTTATCAGCAAATTGAATAATAAAGTTTAAATTTTTAAAAAATATGAAACTAAGTTTAGATACATATTATCAATAATTTAGCCTGCAATTTTTCCTTCAGGCTCCACCCTATCAGTCCCTGAAATTCCCATGTTAAACTTATAGAGAAGACTTTATTTGACCAGAAGATCTTTTTAACACAAGTTGGAACATTAAGTTCTTCACAGAATGGAAGAAATGCAACTGTTTTATTTCTCTGTGTCTCCTTTTATTCTTAGACAGATTTTCTGCTAGGCAAACTTAGCTTATCCAGGGTTTAAAAACTTTATTTCCTACAATAATTTTTAGAGACTGGATAAAGTTTGCCACAAATTTGGTTTGCCAACATCTTAACGGATTTGTTTTAAGAAATTATTTTCTTACATTATGACGTTATAGTCATTCTCTTTGAAAAACAGTACATTACTTTTATGGCAGACCCAACATCTTGATTATAACTTTCCTTACTGTATTCTAGTTAATTTATGAGCCGCGTACAACAAGCTACAAAACAAACCTTGGGCAGAGCTCCAAATCCAAATGTAGACAAAATTGGATAATTTTTATCCCAAAGGTCAATAACTCATAAAATCCCATAATGTCCTACATGGGTCCTAGCTTGTCGACTGAATCATCCAAAAAATTCATACAAAATTGATAAGCACTTTATATAGTAAGTATTTTATGCAATCAGTTTTGTTAACTGTCATCAGTTTTGTTACGGTAACAATGGTCATCCTGTGGCTGATTTCCCGATTTACATTCCTGTACTAGACAAAGTATAATAGTATCAGCATACTGCTGTTAAAACACTCGTATGAAGTGACTTCATTGTACAGGCTATTGTTTACCAAACGGAACACTTCTTGATGGGGTTCATCGGGGACCCTTGGGGACACCGGTAGGCATTGGCGAAGTCCTTGGAGTTTGACAGTGGTCCTATGACGCGGATCGGGCCCGGGGAGTGGACAGCGGAGCGGATCTTGGTCAGAGCATCCTCCGGTCGCATGGTGCCACACCAGATCTGGGCGTAGTTCAGGAAAAACAGCTGATCATGAGTCAGGTTGATGCCAGGAAGGAGAGGCTCCTCGCCGTACTTTGACACCCACTTGCGGTAGGCCTAGGGAAGAGTGTTGGATTAGTCTTGGAAGGGCTTTCATTCAAGGAGTCGAGAAAGAATAAAACTATGCAATAAAGTGAATTCCCTGTGAAATCCACTTCAAGCATTCGGTAAACTCTCATGAAGACGCATCACTTAAAGAAAATACCGCATTTTAATATTCTCCTCTCATGATGCCTGAAGTATCCTCTATACTAACATGTGAACAAATCATATATGTATTAATTATTATTTTGTAGACAACAAAATAAATGTTGTGGTTTTGATTTCCAGCAATTCAATGTTTCTAATAAGTAGTGAAAAACATTATATTGTCGTTCGAAGATGGGATTTAATAGAAAAAATGAAATCCAAAGTGATTTCCAAAGTCTCCCAGAAAAGTAAATACTTTCTTTTATTTTGAAATATCATGTTATATTGATAATTATCAAGAGATATCAGTAAAGGAAAATTCAATGAATTTTCAGAGGATCTAGAAGATTTTTCTAGTTATTTGGAGCGGTTTGATCGTTATTGTACTGCTAGTAGTATCAAAGGTGTCAAAAAAGTCCCTCTAATTTTAACTATGATAGGAGGTAGGACTTATGGCATTTTAAGAAACCTTTTAACACCTGACAAACCTGCTGAGAAAACCTATGACGATCTAGTTGAAATTCTCAAGTCCCATTTCAGTCTGATTAAGTCTGTTATAGCTGAAAGGTATAGGTGTTACGAACGATTTAAAAAGGAGGGTGAAAATTTAGCCCAATATGCAGTGCAAATTAAACATCTTTCTGCAACTTGCAATTTTGGAACTTTCTTGGACGAGGCTATCAGGGTCCAGGGCTATCAGCAATTTGTACCCTTCTCAGCTACAGTTAAAGTCATATACAGGCCATGAATTAAATGTCCTAGGAAAGATCAGAGAATGTTAATGTAAAGCATCATAATCAAAATCTGACTTTACCTATAGTTGTTGTGGGAGGAACCGAAGTAAAACAACCTACTTTATTGGGTAGGAATTGGCTTCAAAGGTTGAAACTTGATTGGTCTTCTATATTTCTGTTGTCTGACAATAAATCAGATAAGCACATAGTTCAGGAAGATGAACAAATGTACAATGACTTGAAAGAAAAGTTAAAGAGTAACTACAGTAATATTTTTGAAGGGAATGTTGGTACAATAAAAGGGATCACAACCGAAGTAAATATAGATAAAGATGCTGCTCCAATCTTCTGTAAGGCACGTCCAGTTCCTTATGCTTTAAGGGAAGCTGTAGAGAAGGAACTAGACAATTTGGTAAAATCTGATATTATTTATCTAGTACAGGAATCAAACTGGGCCACACCCTTAGTTTGTGTGCCAAAACCAGATGGGAAATCAGTTGGATAAAGAGGGACTTGCTATAATTTATGCAATAAAAAAATTTCATAAGTACATCTATGGACGTAAGTTTACTTTGATTCCTGACCATGTCCCTTTAGTAGCTTTGTTTGGAGAGAAGAAAGGCGTTCCAGTCATGGCTGCTGCCAGGATGTAACGCTGGGCACTAATGTTGTCCGCTTATGACTATCACATAATCTACCGCAAGGGTTCTGAATTGATTGAAGCAGATGTATTGAGTAGATTACCTAGAGCATTAGATGATGAAACTTATGATATCAATGTGAATTTCTTTGCACCCTTCCCAGAACTTCCAGTTCCAGCAGCAGAAGTTGAAAAAGCAACTAAACGTGATTCAATCCTGTCAAAAGTGATGGACTTAAGATTCAATGGCTGGCCTGCGAATCTGAACAAGGAAGCTACCTTACAACCATACGTGAGTACGAAAAATGAGATTTCCATTGAAGCGGGTTGTCTCTTATGGGGTAATAGAGTCATTATTCCTAGAAATCTCCAGAAAAACATGTTAAATCTTCTACATGAAGAACATCTGGGAATATGTAGAATGAACTTTTTGGCTAATAGACGAAGACATTGAACTGTTAGTAAAGAACTGTTCAGTAGGTCAAATGACTCGTAACACAGCTCACAAAGTTCCTTTACAACCTTGGACTTGGCCTGAGAGAAAGTGGTACCGAGTTCATGCGGATTTTGCTGAAAGGAATAGGCATATGTTTCTTATTTTGATTGATAGTTTTTCAAAGTGGGTAGAAGTTTTTCAAATGCATAATATAACAGCAGAATTTACGATAGCAAAATTAAGGACCTGTTTATACAGCTTACGGGATACCAAACAACTTGGTTACAGATGGTGGACCTCCTTTTAAATCAGCGGAGTTTGAATCTTTTCTATCCTCCAATGGAGTGAATCATATACTTACACCTCCATACCACCCAGCAAGCAATGGACAATTTGAAAACATGGTGGCTACTCTCAAATCTTCCCTAATTCTACAAGTTTTGCAGGACAGATTTTTTGGCCCTAAGAGAAGTGTACATCGACTTGACTGTTTCCTATTTGCATATAGGAACACACCACATTCTGTGACGTGAAATACACCTTCTGAACTCTTCCTAAATTTCCAGCCAAGAACCAGATTAACTCTTTTAAAGCCTCACTTAAGAGATTTGGTTGAAAAGAAGAAGGTGAAAAGTAAAGAGAGCAGTGACCGAACACGTGGATCTCCGAGAAACTTTACTATAGGACAAAAGGTATTGGTCCGCAGTGTAAGAGGGGAGGAAGTCAAGTGGATGGCGGGTATCATAACAATATGTGTGAGTCCAGTTACATATGTTGTAGAAGTTCTTGGACAAAAACGTTTCGTGCATGCTGATCACTTGAAACAAAGTGAGTTGTCTGTATTTTCGAAAGCAGAACTCGCAACTGACAACACATCGACCAACACTACCAATAGTAATAACCAGGGCCGGATTTAGATGTTTGCCGCCCCTGTGCAAAATTAACACTGCCCCCCCCACGTGTGTTTAACGTTTCACACTAGATAATTTTAAAACAAACACTAACAGTCAACAATAATCATCATATATAATAATAGCATTTACAAGGCAAAGTGTAACCACCTATTTCGAGTAAACTACCAAACGGAGAGAGGCCAGGTTGGTGTCAAAAGATTTCCCTTAGGCCAAGGATGATAAAAATATACGATATCCAACATTTATTTAGCTATAAGTTTGTAATTCGCAAAAACACTGTTTTTTTGCCTTTTTTTCGACATCCCCATGTATAAGGAACATGTAACCACCTATTCAGAGCAAACTACTGAACATAGCGAGGTCAGGTTGGTGTCAAAAGATGTCCTTTAGTCCCAAGATGATAAAAAAAGATGTTATCCTACATTTATTAATTAATTAAATTGATTAATTTTTAGTTTGTAATTCGCAAAAAACACTGTTTCTTTTGGCCATATTTCATTTGCAATCATTTTGTTTGCCATGTGTTCCCTACTTTGCATCCAAATTCAATACAACAGGTGAGTAAAGTTAAGGTTGTTTTTGTAAACATTGCAGACAACTATGCCTAACTAAATTTAGGGTTTTGGATTTAAATTTACAAGCAGTAAGGAACACAAATTCCATGCAGAATGGGAATAGAGTTTATAATATTGTATAAAAGTGTCAGCAATAAAGTTCAATTCAGATTTATGTATTCTATTATTACTATTTATATTTCAGTTTGGTTTACTTTTACTCTTGCGGCGAAATTTTGTGTTATTACTGTTAATGGAACCAGAAGTAGATGATTTTCCCTTGATAAATCCTGGTGTCAAAAAATATGACAGCAGGGCGGCATTCTAGCGGTTTATTGCTGGTATTGTATAGATGTTTTGGTAGTTTTTAAAGTGGTGTGTAAAATTGAATCAAAAGCTTTTTTAAGCATCGATGATAGCCATTATAATCCCTAAAGTGTTATAGCAATTTGTGTATGAGTTTGTAAAAATACATGACTAAGACACAAATACAGTTAAAAATAGGAGGTAAAAATGTGACGGTAAAATTAACCACATAAGGTTTGTGAAGGTTAAGACGAATGATATAATCCAGAAAACTATATTTCAGGTACATATTTAAAGTTTAAAATTCCGATTCAGAAATTTTATCTAAAAATTTAGTTTGATTTTGATTTTTGTGCTGTATATTGGATGAAATTGGGTGAAACTGGATGAAACTCTGGTAAGAAATTTAATGCAAAGGATAAGAAAACTAAGGACTATTGTACCTATTAGGATTGAATACAATGAGAAATATTTTTCTATTCAGTTTATAACTTAATAGAATTTCCTGTGTGCAGCTTGCGTATCCCATTTAGAGAAGCGAAAATATTAATTAAATAGTTAAATAGTAAACAAAACAATGACAGTTTGTAGTTATAGGTAATCCTTATAACAGCTGTTTATTTAATCCTATACTCTAATATGAGTAAGGTTTGCGTGCTTGCTTGCGTGCTTGCTTGCTTGCTTGCGACACAGATCTCAAAAACGGCTCCAACTCAAATGTTCGGAATAACTAATTTCTGGGATAAAATAAGTTCTAGACAGGCCTCATCCCCAGGAAAAATCAAATAACGTAAAAAAACTAAAATGAAAAGTTAAAAAAATTAACATTGGGCTTATGGAGTTTCAAATCAAAACAAGAATTGTAACAGCTGTTCATAATCAACCAGGGAATTGTCAAAGTAATACTCATGTTGTATATGATTATTAACATGTGGTTTCCTGAGAGCAGAGATTAAAAGATTTGAGTTAAGATTACATATATAGAGTAGTAAAATAAATCAAAGGGACATTGAGCTATAAATAAAAACTGGAGGGACATTAAAAATGTAGATAAGAGGCAAATGAATAATACAAATCTGATTATCAGTAGGGGGAAGTGGTGAAATATTACTCCGAGTCATCTAAACAAACTGACTGGTCTTCCCCCGAGCAAAGCTCGGCCTCTCAGGTACTTTAATTTAATTAAGAAACAACACATGTGATATAAACCAAATAAAACTCTCATCCATATGAATAGCATGGGGACTTGGAAGTCCCATGAGGCAGAGCCCTGAGGCCTAAATCAAAAATCTAAAGTCAGTCATCTGCACACCTAGACGCACGTTTTAGTGTATAATATGTGGGGGTAAATCATGCAACAAAAAAGTCTTATTGTTTACAAAGTTTACATGTAGCGTATTAATAATATAGATAGATAAATTATGTATTTTGGTTAGTCTGTCTTTAGATAGTTTATATGTTAGCAGATAAAATAAAATGAAATGTTGGTAAATATGTAGACTGTATTTTTTATCTTTTAGTTATAAAAGCAGTGAAAGTAGTTAGGTTAATTTAATTTGTATTACAAATTTGAATCCGATGAACAAACTTTTGAACACCTAATAACATTTTAACTGCAAGGTTTAAGAAACAAAATTTAACTTGAAGTGTCACCAAAATGTGTTTGAGTCAACATCCAAAACTAAACTAACAAAAAAGTTTAAATTAAACTCTTTTGGGCTATTGCAT
Organism: Allygus modestus; assembly: GCA_963675035.1. NCBI lineage: Eukaryota > Metazoa > Arthropoda > Insecta > Hemiptera > Cicadellidae > Allygus > Allygus modestus. The sequence goes on from OY776115.1 coordinate 15,014,649, forward strand.
GTAGGCGTAAAATGTATTTTGTAAAAAGACACTTTTTGACGTTCTAACAAATATTTTAATATGCATTATTTTGGGGCTTTATTACATTAACACCTTTAAATTTTGTGCAGCGGATTCATTTTGTTACATGCAATTCAAAATTAGCTTGTTAAAAATTTGTTTTATCACTAGTGAATAATACTTTTTTAGTTTAAATGACGGGCTAATAACAGCTAGTTAATAATAACAGTAGTCGACAATAACAACTTCAAGCGGCAAACAGATGCGCGAGCAACCCAATGTTTTCACAGCCACAGCGAGTACAATTACGTCTATTATGTAATCTGGAGTCACTACTCTTGGTTAAAAAAGCATGCTGTTGTGAAAGCCAATTTTTGCTCCGTTATGTTGGCCGTAATTCTGGTGGGGGTTATCAAAACCTCCCATTTGATTTAATCTAAAAACGGAGATATTCAAAGTCTTTAAATATTAATATGTTGACGCATTTTAAGTGAAACTTTGTGTTAAACTTAACTTTATATTCTTGACCCATATTTTAGATGGAATTGGATAGTTTATTTCAAAACAAAGTTATTATTTAAGATAAATGAAAACACGCTTGTAATGTGGATTTGGAAATATTGTTATAAACAATGTCGAAAGACAGCGTCCCACCAACAAGATGACACCACAATAAACCAAAATACGAAATACTACGGCACGCCTTTTGATGGTTATTTGCCAGAGAGTGCTGACTCCTGTTTATATTTTAAATCATTGAGCTAGTAGGCAACTAACTGACAAACAGCGAGAGCGTGAGATTGACTAATGTCTCGGCCCTGTCAGGCACCGCCCTTACGAACAGCCGGAGATAAAAGAATGATTCCGAAGGCCGCGCTGCCATTCCGAGCAAACGTTCTCGGAGATCACCGAAGAGAAATGAGTCATACTTCAGAGCCACTCGTGCATTTCCGTCTCTCTTCGAAGCGCGGTGTCCGTCAAGACCGAGACGTAAGTAGTAGACTGTGGACTGAGGCTTGCGCATGCGCCGCAATGACTCATCGAGACGACAGTGATAGACTGATGGAACGACAGAGCAGAGATACGATTGTTAAGCTCGACTTGTACTTTGTTTGCACTGTTATAAGCGGACAGTGAAAATTAGCACAGAAAGTCTGTGCATTTTTTACACTTTCCAAACAAAAACACCGCCTATTTATTTTCACTCAAAGCAAAATATCGAAATATCACCACTGGTTGTATCACTTAGTATATATTTTTTAATTTTCCGCCCCCCAAAATTTGCTGCACTTATTGCACATGCCTAAATCCGGTCCTGGTAATGACGAAATACAAACATCTTCACATCGGCCATCTCCTTCACCATCAACACCAATATGTTTGAGGAGATCATCAAGAAATATCCAAACCTCTCCAAGACTAAATTTATAAAAGGAAGAAGTTCAAGTTAAGAGGGGAAGAGTGTAGTATCCTCTATGCTAACATGTGAAAAATACCATATGTGTATTAATTATTATTTTGTAAACAAACAAATAAATGTTGTGGTTTTGATTTAGCAATTCAATGTGTGTTGTTTCTAATAAGTACTGACAAACATGATAATGCCAATGTTTGTTTTAAAGTTATGGCATGCCTTCCAAGAATTATTTGGATAAGTTGACAAAAAGCCACGGGTTAAAGAAACTGAATTTAAGTGTTATCTTAAAATGATAAATGATGTAGTATATGTCAGAAGTTTACACAGAAGTTGCAGGGACGGAAACCAGTGCTGGTATTGTTCCAGCACTGAGCAGTATGTTATTGAAACTTTACCCCACGTCCTTGGACAATGTCCATTTAGTAATCTTATTCCAAACACCTGTCAACACTTGATAACAAAAACCATTGCAGACCAATTCAGAATTAAAACCAGTTATGAAGTTTTCAAATAAGTTACTGCGACAGAGCGGTTTATAACGGCTTTATCAGAAGAAGTGATATTATTGTCATTGATAGGAAGAAGAGCCGATAATACATCATACAACCCAGATTTGAAACTCATAAATGTCAAAACAAATAAATAAATGACAACCAGATGGAGTAAACTTAGAAACAAAAAAATGAAAACACAATGCCTTATTGTAAAAAAAACAATACAAAAGAATTTTAAGTATTGAGAAATTTAATCAAAGCAAAGCAAGAGGACAACCGATATTTGTCCAGGAATTTAGGAAAAAGTTTAACCTAGACTATAAAATACTAAATGTCATAGAGCATTTACATCAGCGATAAAAGGCTCGGTTAAGGTACTAAAAATACATTTATATAACAAACAATGTTGATAATAAAACAAAATACATTGGACAAGGTATAGAATTAAGTCATCATCAGAACGATTAGTTTGTACCAATGTATGAGAAACTATTTCCTCCCCATTTACTGACCCTGTACGACTGCTTGAGCCCGCCGTTGTCTGCGATGTTCTCTCCCTGGGTCATTCGTCCGTTGACGAACTGGTCCACTTCGTCCAGCTTGTACTGGTTGTACTGCTCTATGAAGCACTGCGCTCGCTCACGGAACTCTCGGATCGTGGCGTTGTTCCACCACTGCATCATGTTGCCGTCCTTGTCAAACTGCCTCCCTGTGATACATTACAGGTCCAAACAAGTGAGTATAATGACATCACTCAAAATTGACTATAATAAGGAATTTTTTCAATTAATCTCAACAACAATTAATTACTTTGATTTCATATTGATGTTGATAAGTGTAAAAAACGGTTAAATACCTGCAAACAGTCTTGTAATCCTAGTTTGCCCTCTGAATGGATGATATGTATTGACAAAGGTTATTTCATCATGTTCAGATATGCACAACAACTTAAAATTTCTTATCACATAAAGATCACGTCACGGTTTAAAAGTACAAGTTTTTGTGCGGGTCTGAAGATTACGAAATAATCTAGATGGAAACACATCATCCAATCAAAAGATAAACTAAGAGTACGAGGCAGACTGCAGGTATTTTACCCCTTTATAAAATTATTTAGAGATTATAAAGTAAATGCTAGGAAAGAAAAAATAATTAAATATTCTTCACAGCAGAAACAAATTGAAAGGAATCAACTGATAATGTATTCCAAGACACACAATGGAATAATCCTTATGTAGTGTACTAAGGCATACTACAGTGTAGAAAGGAGTCTTGTTAGGCAGGAGAAATGAAAAGGGGAGAATTAACCCCTCACACCAATTTGTTTTGGTTTTGTTTCAATATTTTACTTCCCCTTTTCACTATATACCAAATCCATTACTGTATATTCAATTCATAGTTTTTGGATCATATCAATTAACAGTATAAATTTTAGACGGGTATAATTTCGTACACTTCCTGCTCTATCCCTGGCCATCAAATCATCTCCGTATAAAAAAAGTGTGAGGTTTCATTCAGAAATAAAATAAGTTGAACAAGATCAATTTGTTAGAATATTTATTTATGTTATATAATGTTATGTTATATTTATGTGTTATATTTATATGTTATGTTTATGTTTGTAATTATGTTAGAATAACTTTGTAGGCAAACTTGGGAGATTAAGACGGAGTAAGGTTTTCTCTTCAGCATGGACCTCTGCCATAAAAAAAACTACTGTCATTTGTTGTCAAAGTTTTTTTTTTTTTTTTTTACTACCGGTAACCATTATGTTTATATTAACTTGTATTTCTTCTCTCCATATTAATTTCAAGTCCCGAACTGTACAGCAAAGAAATCAACCATCAAACCTTTGTCATCAAAACCGTGAGTGATTTCATGGCCAATCACAACTCCGATCCCACCGTAGTTCAGGGACTTGGGGAAGTGTTGACTGTAGAACAGAGGCTGGAGAATACCCGCCGGGAACACTGGGAACAAAAGACACCTTACTAATAACAAAACTGTGTATTTATTTGGCAACTATATCAAAATAGAGTGCCTTGAAGGTTTTATGAAATTGGTTTCAAGAAAGTATACAAATATTTTGGCTAAGAGACCTTCTGCATTTTGGATTTCAAAGTGGATTCTCCTGGACTTGTCTAATAGTGAGGAGGAACTTGTCTAATCTGATAACGAGAGAAGTCACTGCAAAAAGAAATTGACTGGATTAAACAATTCAATCTAAAACTTGTATGATACTTTTCTTTTCTATTGCTCCATTACTAGGGCTGCCTTCGTTTTTGTCCTTTCAAAGATTTTGAAAGTTTTTTCTTCTTTTTTAATAGATTAGCGACCTCTTCTTTCTACACTCTGCCTGTCCACAAGGGTCTTGGAATTATGGGAGGAAGGTATCAAGGAAAGCAAGGTGAGCCACCACAGTACAAGCTTCGCATTCAAACTTACGACAAGGCCACTGCCATGGTTCCGAAGTCCATCACCTTGCCCACTATGCCAGCAACTCAGGGGTGTACTGATAACAACAACTGTTTACCTTACCCCCGTGAGTGCCAAGCTTGTGAATATAGTGATTGTGTCTTTGTTGTTTTACTGATTTTTGAATATATTGTTTGTCTGAACACTTAAAAATGTACAAAACATGTTTCCAGTGAACACAAAACTCAGTTAGGATAGGTAAAAAGCAGCAAAATACCTGATCAGATGTCAACTCACAAATAATACACCCATCCCATCAGCTTGTACCCATTCCGCCACAGCTTAAGGTCTGCCCTCTCCTTCAACTCTGCCACAGACAGGTGAACTCTCCATGAGTTGCACATAAAAACCACCGACTGAGATGGATTCGAACCCTCAATCCAAGCACTACTCCCTGGTTGAGGGATTAGCGCCTTAGACCGCTCAGCCAACCTCATCGGCTCGCAGTTCTATCGGTTCATGAGGTCCTACGCCGTAGACGTATTACGAGTTAGTTCGGTTTGTGTCTACAAGTGGTGTAAGTTACACCACATGACAGATGCAGACTGCAGACAGAGCTCCCAATGGTACAATTGCTTGTACCGTTAAAAGTGTCTTATGTATCAGATTCAAAAGCCCATGTCAGCTCTTGGCACTCAAAAGGGTTAATAATGAAAAGAAATTGGGTTTACCAATGTCGTTCTTGTTGGGGTTGTAGAAAGCGTTGACGATGGCCGGTTCTGTCGACCACTTGTCCTTGTTCACAGGCTGCCGCAACTTCTGTAGGTTGTGGTATGCATCGTAGCGGAGCACATTGAAGATGTTTGTCAGAAACTGGTCTTGTGTTACATTCAGCTGAAACGTGTTTAGAAAGTATTAAGCTCAAAACTACCATTTAATTATGACTTCTGTGATGAACATATCATAATGAAAATTATCCTATTGAAGAATTGTTTTATGGTGAGTGTCTTTAATGTAAATGTGCATTTTAAGAGGTAGATTAAAGTTCATTGACAGATATAACAACAGTAATGTTCCTTCATACCTGGGTGATATAGGGAGGCAACAAAATGGTCCTTTCCGGTAGCTGGCACAAAATGACTAATCTATGCATTTAATCACTATATAAGACGCCAATACAACTAGGGTGCATTTTGAGGCGAACATGGATGAATGATGAGTGTAAAATGGGTAAGATGCCTTGTGTTACTGACTAAGACCGGCTAACTCTTTAGCCAGGACCATTTATTAAAAGCCCAGTGGCCAATGGCAGCTGGGTCCAGTATCGAACCTTCACAACATTTTCTTAGGATCTGGCGAACTTCAGATTATGAAGCGAGCACGCTAACCACTGTGCTACCCAACCAATCGCAGCAAAGGAGTGTTACCTCATCCGGGGTGATATAGGAAGGCACATTTTTCTGGTCAGCACAAAATGACTACAGGCAGTGCCCTCACAGTATTCCCCCCTGGATCTCCCGGCTTCCTACTCCTCTCACAGTAACGACCCTCACCATGACATACTCCTTGTTGAGCTCGTCAGGTTCTGTCAGCAGCTCCGGGTAGCCGATCCTCTCGTTCATCGCGTCTGCCTTCTCCTTGGCGACGGCTCTCGTCTCGTCATCCATCCAGTGGTTCTCTGCCAGCAGCTCATTGAAAGCCTCGCGGATAGTGTGGATCATCGCTAGAGCCACCTCCTTCACAGACAACATTCTTATGTTATTTCATTAATGTGCCTACAAAATATCAATGTTCAAATTTTTTCTGTTGGTAGTCTATCTAATTTAGTGTCTTCTATAATCATAAAAAATCATTGTACGAATAGGCAAGCAAAAAACCTGTCCCCCCTTTTTTCTTAGCATGTGTGCATCGTAGGATAAATTTGTTAGAAAGATATTGTCGCGTAGATATGCAGAACCTTATACTGTAATTTACAACAGCCTGGTTTGCAGGAAATCATTAAAATTTACATCGGCCCTCAGGGATATGCCCCACAGGCCTTGAAAGTTGCATTTTTACTTTCTCCCCCTATACATAGTATATGGAGAAAGTATTGTTTTCGTCAAAATTTTCAAATTTGAGTTGTTAGTGGAAATATTCGTTTTGGTGCTCCCTGAACCCAAAAAAGTGGTTTTTACGTGATGTCTGTCTGTGTGTGTGTGTGTGTGTGTGTGTGTGTGTGTGTGTGTGTGTGTGTGTGTGTGTGTGTGTGTGTGTGTGTGTGTGTGTGTGTGTGTGTGTGTGTGTGTGTGTGTGTGTGTGTGTGTGTGTGTGTGTGTGTGTGTGTGTGTGTGTGTGTGTGTGTGTGTGTGTGTGTGTGTGTGTGTGTGTGTGTGTGTGTGTGTGTGTGTGTGTGTGTCTGTGTGGATGTGTACAGAGCTAGACCCCTAACCAATGGGCCGATTTTGATGAAATTTGGTATGTAGGTACTAATCCACGATATCTCCAGGCGTTTTTTTCATTTTTTTGACTTTTTGATTTTTAAGGGTAATTATCCCCCAAAAACCGCCAAAAAACATGAAAAATCTAACTTTCTCAAAAAAGGCTCTAACGATTTTGATTAAACTTTATTCGTTTGTAGAACTTGAATACCGTTTATTAATTTTATGGAAGAACAGTAATCATTCAAATTGAGCATTTGTCAGCTTTTGAAGGTAACAAAACACAGTACAGAAGCAAGATCAGCTGTTTTAAGCCAACTTCTGTAATGGCATCACAATTTAAACTAACACAGAACCGTATTTGCTTGAATTCAAGCAGGTGGACTTGCGAGTCTTATGTTAAATAAAATCATTCTCAAGTAAGAATCAAGCTGTAATTAATACTCTGTAACAAGTAGAGTCTGTTGCAAAAGCGTTATGTTGAAATCCTAGAATACCTTGCTGTCCTGGTTGAAGTTGTCGCGGATGTAGAGTGCTCCCACGGCCATCCCCATCTTCTTGTTGGTCCAGTCGACACACTGCGACCAGCGGTTGCGCTCCGACTGGATGCCCTGCATGATCTTGCGGAACTCTGTGTGTTTCTGTTGGTACTCGTCTATCATGTGTGGGACGATGTCCATGACCAGTCGCCACATTACGTAGTTGTGGATCACCCTGTACATAACATGGGAGTTAGTGGAGGTTTATGGGTCAATAAAAGTGTGTAAGGAATTTTTTAAGATTCAAGCTGTCCCTCTTTTAGAGCTCCATCCCATCTATATGGTCCAGCCACGTATCCCTTCCTTGAGAGGATAAGTAATAGTTGTTACTATTACTCTGTTGGTGATTAGTGTAACTACGTCTTCTTTAAATCCTGGCTCACACCAAAATAGGTACATCTTTTACAATGGCAATATGTCTACTTCAGTATCTATAGTCAATGGTAATACAGTAGACTCTCAGAAATCGGGGTCACACTTATCCGGACTCCCGGTTATCCGGACCCATGATCTTGAATTTTTCAAATTTGTTTGTTGCAAATAAAAATGGAATTTCATAATTTAGCGTCTTCAGTTTACACGCAATTATACCGAATTACACAAATGTAGTTTGTATTGTCAGGCGCACTAACCCGACCTCGGATGGTCCTCGGAGTCCTGGCTTAATCCAACCCGTGCCGTTTTCGGTGTTTGTTATTGTTTACATATCCAGATCGCTGCTCTGTTCAGTTCTTCTCCTGTCAATGACTCATAACTGACGATGTAAATCAGTAGACAAGTGACACTTCGCACATAAACGTCTACGCATATTTTGTCATAATTGTTCACTATAAAGGAGGGTAAAGGTGATTCATGCCCACCTCCAGCAAATCCGGATTTTAAAAAATCCGGACCGGTTGTCTGCTAAAATAGTCCAGATTTCTAGGAGTCTACTGTAGTTGACAGAAGTATAATCTTTTGGTGATTAGTATAACTAAGCCCCCTTTGAATCCTGGCTCACACAAATATAGGTATAGTTTTTACAATGGCAATGATAAGTCTACTTCAGAATATATAGTCAGTGATGTAAGTCTATGCCAAAGGGTTAACACTACCGGCGGTCAGTGTCCGCGATGATCTTGCCCATCTCCACGAAGTACGGCATCGCGTAGCTCACGACCATCTCGTCGCGTGTGATGTCCGCGTCCAGGAACGACGTGAGGTACTGCAGCCAGTCGATCTGCGGCACCTCTGTCTGCAGCTGTGCCAGACTCAGCTTGCGGTAGATGGAGCTGGTGTCGTGACGGTCGGCCTCGGGCAGTGACGCCTGGAAACATAGTGACCGGGTCGCTTGATCAGAGAAATGCTTCATTAGTGCAGTGTTCACGTCCTAAATCATCTTGAGAAACCAAAACGAGAGGGAAGATGCCGGAAGGGCCGGGATTCTACAATTTGCGGTACCTCATGCCGCTTCCAGTAATGCCATTGGACTGGTAGTGACCAACAAGTTTATTGGCAAAATTATATGTTTAGGGAGACGTTGGTAGAACTTTAGGGTAAAAATATTGTACAAGATATGAATATTTAACCAAAAATTAAGAGAATTTAATTACGTTATACTTATATTTAATTTTTTTGTTTACTCCGAATCAAACATGTACAATGTTAGTTAAATTATTTACAAGACAAAACAAGCTCATATTCACTCTAATGCAAATACATGTCACCACAGATCTCATGTAGACGACTGACTCGCTTCTCGCTTGTGCTTATAAATTCGGTAAGGGGAAGAAAACAACCGCAGTACCTAAATCTAGATCTACCGGTAATTTGACAGGCTATCTGCACTGCAAGTTCTCGGTCCTCCAACATGAACTTGGGTTTTGGCATGTATATGCTTTGTAACTTTCAACCCTAAAGAAATTTTCGAATGTTATTTTTTTAAGTTTTAACTCCCTCAAAACAAATTTTTAGAAAAGGTGAAAAAAATTGGAGTTGTTTTATTTGAGCTATTCATACATCAACAATTTATTCTGAGGCCAAATAGGGACCTGGGGGTGAAGCCGACACTTCCACGTTGTTCGTGTTCTTGACAATATGCAACTTTGGTACTGTGACCTTTTGCCATAAAATGTGAATTTAAAAAATCAAAGTATGTAATGTAATGTAAAGTATATAATGTTTTTATGTAAGCTTTGCAGAGACGACCACGTGTCGCGGATTTTAATTGTTCTACAACTTTAGTTTAAGTTAAACTGAGGCTTAACAGCGACCTGGGGGCGGAACCCCCAGCGAGCGAAGCGAGTCACATCTATACACAGAATAAAAACTGGCTCAGTACATTTACTCTAACTGGACACTAAGCAAAGGGGAAAAAGATTATGAACTAGGCCTGGTTTATTATCTATTTAGAAAATATTCATATCGGACCACTATAGAAGGTCTTTTCATCAAAATTATTGTACTTTCGGGATACGATAGTACTTAATGTATATTGTACCAGATCCAGAAATTGTTGATTTTACGATTATATTTCGCAAAGTTGCATCTCAGGGTACTCACGTTGGCCAGTCGCTTCTCGAACTGTATGACCTGCTGCAGCTCAGCCCCCGCCGTGGCCGGGTCTGCCCCCAGGAGAACTGCCACCTCCGTCATGTAGCGGTGGTAGGCCCCCAGGTAGTCCGCCTCGCTGCTCTGCTTGAGGTAGTAGTCCCGGCTGGGTAGTGCTAGGTTCATCTGGTCCAGCTGCAACAAGGAACAACGCAGCCGTTACTACCGTGACGCAAACAAGGCAAGACTGACTTGTTCTAGGACGACATTCAGACTGGTTTATACCAATTGTTGTTCTAAGAAACCTTTATACCTTTTAATTAAACCAGTAACATAGGCTGAAACTCTTTCTTCATCTCCTCAGTGCATGGGACTAAGATTTATAATAGATTACCCGCTTCAATTAAAGATATAGATTATTTTTCTAAATTTAAAATATCTTTGAATAAATTTCTATTGAAGAAGGGTTTTATTCACCGGAGGAATACTTTAAAGGAGGCTGAAGAATTGTTAGTTAGAAATATATTTATCTTACTCTAATTATTGTAGATTAAAAATCGTGGACTAATCACCTGTCGAGCATATTTGATGTAATGTGATGATTTTAAATAAACAAATAGTCAGATTGACTCTGGGTGCAGCAAATGAAAATTTCTTAACATGTGGTTATAGTCCTTTGGCAAGACAAAGCTTTGGCTTGTCCGTTATGACAAGCTTCCCTTTCACCTTGATCTCTCTAGGTTTGTAGATAGCAGGGGTCAGAACGTATCTCCTAAGATTGTGGTCCCTAGGTGATAAACATGGATACCTTGTCAGTCAGCCTAAGGGGCAGGGCAGACCACCTGTTTCAGAACTAATACAGGAGTCGTAGAGTTACTTTATTTAATTAGTAAGCTGATTATTATATAAATATTTCAAAACATTTGGATCCATTTATGCCACATTACTATATGGAGAACATTATGCCAGCTTGTTTATTTGCTACTAAATTGTTTGTAATCCCTCTTTGATCCCTTTAAACTACGGAGAATCCCTAAAAGGTGGGAAACTCCAGGTGGAAAAGTTAACCTAACCTCCAAAAGAGCAGACCTTTGCTGTCTGTCTACACCTGTACTACCTGAAAAGTGCCTAATAGAGCTCCACAAGTGGAAACGTTACCTTAACTCTACTTACGTTACAATAATATACAAAATAGAGCAGACCTTCATCACTGCATGTCTACACTTGTCCTGCCTCTAATACCCAAAAAGCAGATCTTCGTTGACTGTCTACACCTGTCCTGTATGACAAGTGCCTGGTAAAACTCCACAAGTGGAAACTTTAACCTAACCTCTACTTAGTCTACATTAATATACAAAAGAGCAGACATTTTCTGTATATCTACACCTGTTTTACCTGAAAAGTGCCTAATAGAACTCTACAAGTCGAATCATCACCTACTTCTACTTAGACTACATTACAATAAAGAGCAGACCAGGTGTCTACACCTGTCCTGCCTAGTAGAACAATACCAGTGGAAACGTTACCTACCTCTCTACTTAGTCTACGTTAAAAAGCAGACCTTCGCTGTGTGAAGACCTGTCCTGTCTGATAACTGCCCTGCCCTGCCTGTACTGTCCTGCCTGTGCTAGTAGAACTCCACCAGTGGAAACGTTACCTACCTCTACTTAGTCTATATTACACACAAGAGCAGACCTTCGCTGCGTGTCTACACCTCTGTCCTGCCTAGTAGAACAATACCAGTGGAAACGTTACCTGCCTCTCTACTTAGTCTACGTTAAAAAGCAGACCTTCGCTGTGTGCAGACCTGTCCTGTCTGATACCTGCCCTGCCCTGCCTGTCCTGTCCTGCCTGTGCTAGTAGAACTCCACCAGTGGAAACCTTACCTACCTCTACTTAGTCTACGTTACACAAGAGCAGACCTTCGCTGTGTGTCTACACCTGTCCTGCCTGGCATGTGAGACTCTTACTTTGTCCGCACCTGAAGGATGTTCACTGATGAGTTCTTGTCGTCTGGTCCGACCCACTGCTCGATGAGCACACCCTCGTTGTAGTCGCCCCGCAGTCGCCCCAGCAACACTTCCACGCTGATGTTGGGTGGCCGCCAGTCGCGCACGGCCACGGGCCAGCTGCCGAGGCGAGCCAGCACGTCGCGCAGCGGCTCGTCACTGTATTTGCGAATTTGCTCTGCAACATGATGATGGATCACTCGCATCTTCGGTTAAGGGATAGTGCTAATAGGGTGTAAAGTATGCATGTACGCAAGTATGCATGTACGCATGTGTAAAGTACTGGAAAAAGTATGCATGCAGTACACTAAAATACTGAGTAAGTAATTGTTATAAGTAAATACCCCCGTAGCAGCAAACCTGCGTACTCAGCGAATTTCCAATGCATATATATGTATCTTAATACCACATAAAGCCACATACCAAGTTTCATCAATATACATTCATAAATAAACGATTTGTGACATTTTAATTATTCTCCATAAGAATAACATGGCGGCTGAGTATGCAGGTTTGCTGAACGAAGGAAAACAAAAAATGGGGTTTTATTCAAATATCAATATAACTCATTTAGGTAAAGCCACATACCAAATTTCATTAATTTATTTTCATAATTAAGGGAGATAACACGTTACTTATTCTCCATAAGAATAACATGGGGCTGAGTACGCAGGTTTGCTGCTACGGGAGCCTTTGGCAAAAAATTGTTTTTTTGAGCAAATATCAATGGTCTACAACCAGATGAAGCCGTATACCAAGTTTTGTCAGTATACATTCATAAATAAGCGAGATATAAATTTTTCTTTTCCTCCATAAGAATAACATTAGACAACGTACTGTGTTTAGCACTTTCAATATCTCGGTAACCAATTGACGTAGAGAAATGATCAAAATACTAAATTGTGTGTCTTTTTAAGCTGAATCCAATGGTAAAAATTAAAATTTGACTATTTCCAAAATTATATGTAAAAAATTCAAAAACCCATTTTTGGGGTACAAAACCCCCCCAAAATACCCCTTAGGATAAAGCGATCTGGCTGGTTTTCAAACTTAAAGTCATAAATGTTGCTTTACACGGTTATACCAAATTTCATCAAAATCGGATAATTTTTACGAGAGTTATCGTGCTCACGGACACATATATATATACAGTTTCGAACGAATGGTGTTTTTGGGGTCTGGGGACCTCAAAACGAAAAGTTATCATGGTCCCGGGCCTAGGTCTTACCATGCCGACTACGGTAATAGCTTCTTCCCTATAGGGGAAATTCGCTAAAAAGTGTTATATCAGTTGAAAATTCAACGGAAGTAAATTTTAAAGTGATATGGTACAATTGTGCAAGAACACTTGCTGATCTCAAACCATCAGAGAGTAGCAATGAAGCCTTTAAAACACCGGGTATTTGACATTTTTGTACTTCAACTCTGTGATTACATACATATATATATACCAGCAGGACTTCATTTGAGGGGAGAATTTTCACCATGCAACACAGAACAGCAGAAAACCACCCTATATGGGGCGAAATATATACAATGCACTGCCTTCAACAAGAAAGATTCTGGCTACACAAAAACTCAAGAAAAACTGCAGGACTGGCTAGCGAAACCAAAGTATTCATCGGACAAAATTGTTCAGCATGTCAGTAAATTTGATTTTTAAAGTGAGCTATAAAGATTTCGCTTCGCTTCATCCAATTAAACACAAAAACCGTAAAACAAGAATAAAAAACCATAATAATTATTGTTGAATTAATTGAAGTTTATTAATTATTGGTTTAAGTTAAGATTTATTTTGAAAGGGGAATAAAACATTTTTTAATAACATTAACAAAGGTAAGCCAAACCAACAATTGTATTGCAAGTTAATTTAGGCAGTTGTTTTGATTTATTTTATTTTTAATTTGTCTGAGAAAATTATTTTATTTTGTTTGAAAAAACAAGCAAGTTATTTCGTTTTCTTTCATAACAGATCACCTCTTTAACCTTAAGAAAAATGTATGTACCCTGAAATTAACTATTTGTCATAAAATAATTTTGTAAAGTTCAGGACGAAAAGGCTGTAGATATGTACAATATCAAAACAAAAATTGAATTAAGTTTAAAACTTACTCATTAATCTCTATGATCAGCTTTCACAAGGAGTCTCACAAACAACAAATTTCAAAACGAAATCACTTTAAAGAGGCGCTGGTATAATACCACACTAATTTCCTATTCGCTTTCACGAAAAGAGCTTGATACTAATAAACCTCTCGCCAACTTTCAAGAGCCTGTTTAATAAACATAAGCCCTCTAATTAAAGGAGTTAACAGCATTCAATTTGTCAAGTTGAAGAGAATTTTTAAAAAGGAACCTCATTAATTTCAAGAGCTATTGTGAAACGCGGACAAAAGGATCTGCAGCCATTGTTCTTGCCATCATTTATCAATACGGCCAAGATTTGCGAAGAATTGGAATAAAGCGGTTTCTAGGCTTCAGAAGCTATAAAACTGCACAGAATGCTAAAAAGTAAACAGCAAACAATCCTGTCTGAATTGATATGATGATTAAAAACACTATTGTATTTTTTATCTTTATATTATTTCTCAAGGTTTTTTCTGAGTACCGGGTCCCTGAAATGACTTTTTCAATAGTTTAATTGAGGAAATCTTAAATTTAAAATCTTGCTTTGAATTTTTTACTGAACATAACTGATTCCTTTCTAAAAAAACATCAAAATCAGTTTGGTGTATGTTAAAGAATATTTTAAGGGATAATACAAGCTTATAATACATATATAGTTTTACTCCTTTACAACATGTATTTGATAAAATACAATAATATGACATGGTTCGGAAGGCAAGTTAAGACATTGGTCCCGGCTACATTAGTAGTCAGAGACACCAGTTCGACCTGATAACTCTGACAACAGACCTTAGCCAGAAGGTTACACAAACTTTATTTTACTTTTTATGACATGGTTTGCGTCGGGGAGAGGAAGAATAATCTGTCAAATTCAACCTTACCAATATCTTACAATCTGCATCTAATACTGAATTTTGACGAGCTAGATGTATTTGTAAAAAATATTGTAATTGGCTGAGTGTAAATCTATCTAATAATAAATATTTCAATTGATACTTATAATCGGACTTTTGGGCATAACTTTACAATACCATTGGTTTACAAACATGCACTATGTTTGGTCATATTTTACCCATTTTACTTACGTATATCCATGCAGGACTTGTAAAACACTTTGGCCTTTTTTGTTGACGCACAGTCAAGATCATTGAACGGCTCCTCCAGCACTCCTGCAACATTTGCATGACGATTAATTGGAAGGAATTATTTAACACTTTCAGTGCTAAATTCCCGAGAACCAGATGTTGTATGGAACGTGCGAAAACTGCCGATGTCTGGGTAGCCAAGTGTCTATAAAACATGCACAAAGTGCCAATATATGTCCGGCAATATAAAAACATTACGGTAAGTCACAAGTCGGGAGATTCTATATTTAAATCAATATAAATTATCAATGTGTCAAAAATAGATTTTAAAGGTATTTTTAATAGCACAACTTAAACATCATCAAACCCCTTTAAGACATAAATTTCCGAAAATTTGGATGGAAAATTTCTCATTTTCAGCACTAAAATTGTTAAGAGGAGGCTCCAGTCGCCTACTGTTATCTGATCCTCTCATAAGACCAATGGTAACTTTCAAAGCCCGTCCCTCCTCAACGGATAATAAAAATTTGTTGATTTATGGATCATGTTATAGAGCAATAAACGGTATCAGGAAACTGACACATACTTTCTCCCTTTTAGCCCAACTTTAATGAATAAATTACTTTTTATTTACTAAATATATAATACAAAGCACGGTCGAATGTACAGAAAATCTTGTAAACAAGTTGTTTTAAAAAACATCCACCCAAATCCCTGCTTTGGAGGCACTACAGGATCCATTGCTACACTCGTGGTTTTAAGAGGGGAAATGCCCCCTATTCCCCCCCAGGTATATTAAGGGGCAACATATTTCGAATTTTCTCTGTTGGTCAATGCTAACTTGACAAGCATATCAAGTTTGAACGAAATTTATCAGTAAATAAGAGAGAAATAGTCATTTTTGTATTCCCCATAAGAATAACATAGGACAACGTACTGCGTTTACCGCAAAATGAAAATTTAAACTTTCTCCGCAACCAGCAATCTTAGAATAGTAATTCCAAATACTAATTTATTTATTTTTTTGAGCTCTTTTTAATGGTCAATAGTAATATTTTTGTATATTTATGTTTTTTATGAAAAATCGAAATCATCTAAAAAACAGAATTTTTGATGTTTTAAGTCCTGTAATTTCTGAACCCGAATTTTTACAGGTATGCGGGTGGTGTCATTTTGTTGGAAAACTAAAGTTCTACAAACGACTAAAGTTTAATCAAAATCGTTAGAGCCGTGTTTGAGAAATTTTGATTTTTCATGTTTTTTGGCGGTTTTTGGGGGATAGCTACCCTTAAAAATCAAAAATTCAAAAAAATGAAAAAAACGCCCGGAGATATCGTGGATTAGTACCTACATACCAAATTTCATCAAAATCGGCCCATTGGTTAGGGCTCTAGCTCTGTACACATCCACACAGACACACACACACACACACACACACACACACACACACACACACACACACACACACACACACACACACACACACACACACACAGACAGACATCAAGTAAAAACCACTTTTTTGGGTTCTGGGAGCACCAAAACGAATATTTCCACTAACAACTCAAATTCGAAAATTTTGACAAAAACAATACTTTCTCCATATACTATGTACAGAGGGAGAAAGTAAAAATATACTAGTGATTTTACTATGCAGAATTTTGATATCACAAATAATAAATAATAATCATAAATTTATTAATTGAGTAATCCATTGAGGAGGGACGATTTTTTAAAGTTAACAACGGCCTTAAGGGTAGTAGGTAAAAAACATGGAATGTTTCAGGTCTGGAGCCAACTCTTTAAGACGTTTACTAAAGAGATTCAAACAAAGTATCTATAACAGTAAAGATTTCAACAAAATTAGCTTCAACCGCTATTATGGTTAATAAGTATGATGCTAATCAATCTTCTAATATATTCATAGAAACGGTTCTACATGACGAGGAGGTGGAGGATGTATATTCTACTGATTGAAAATAAGGAAATAACTAGTGGCTTAAAGGGGCCATAGCCCCTACCTGACTACAATATTCTGCCTCATCTGAATTTGTTTACTCTCAACATGTTGGGGAAAGTAAAAAAAATACCCCCGTCGCAGCAAACCTGCATTCTCAGCGAATTTCCAATGCATATATAACATAACACATTTAACAGGATTCATAAGAAATATATTCACAAACAAGCGATATTTAAAATATTAATTAATCTCCATAAGAATAACATTGGGGATGAGTACGCAGGTTTGCTGCAACAAGAACACAAAATAACGGGTTTTTATGCAAATATCCCCTATAGGGGAAATTCGCTAATATAAAGGAGAACACAAGTGAGTTCGTAAACAAAGTACTTAGACACTTAATCACATGTTTTTATGTAAACAAAAGCAGACGTTTTTAAATTCCCTGGCTTTTCTTATAAGGGATGTTTTACGTTATTTCTCGTTTGGTAACTTTTTGGAAATACTGTTGTCCGAGTCCCTGGGATCAAGACCTTTAATTTGAGCCGTCTCCCATTATCCTGCAAATTGTCAAAAACTCCCACAATTTTTACTTTAAAATTTCGCTTACTGAACTACATATAAAGATAAGAGAACTTATAACAAATTACTACATAACATACGTTTTTGGTTTCCGAATCTAACATTCTTGAATATGATGAAGCCAACTAAAGTATGGAAGCTACTAGTATGAAATCTGATCAAATAAAGGAAAGATATCTGATTATACAATGATTTTTCTATCCAAGAGCTCAATGCAGTGGTATGGTAGTGATAAATCCAAGAAACAAATCCTTAACAATTATTTCTTACCAGCCTGAACTATCATAGCAATTATGAAGAGTTTTATCCATTTTACAAAAATCTCGATTATTATTTGTAGAAATCCAATCCCATAACCATTTAGCGGTTTGTAAATTATTTGCTAACTTGCATATAGTTTTCAAACCATACAAATAGATTTAAACTATAAATTTCACTTGTCATTAGTTCAAAACAGTTGTTACAACATAGCCATCAATTTCTGGTAAGCGTCCTGTATAGCCATATATAATTTCTGCCATGCACAATATATGCATAGTATGTAATATGAGCAGTATGTTTGATTTACTGGCCAGTTTATCACATGTCTCCTGTCACCATAACATATCTGTCTCGTGTTCCACATTACTTAGTCTTTGTAAGTAATCTACCGAATAGTTCTTGACGATAAAATTTTTGAGTTAGTTATAAAATATAATATTTGTTTGTTAGAATAAGCAACATGCTGGAATTGGATTATTGAAAATTATCAATATTATTATATTCAAATATGTACTGCACAAAGAGAAAATTAGTTATAAATTAACTTGCGCAATGTAAAAATATTCTGTAGGACTTTTCTGAAATTGAACGAGAAAAATAAAAGAGTTTGCACGCAGCACGCTGGCGTGAGGGAAGTGAATTTCCAAATAAAAACTTTTAATACTCAAAATTAGTGTAAAAACATACATTTGTCCAATTGTTATTGAAATCTGACAACATTGATTTTTTGGCTGTTCTGATACTCCTGGTTTTATTTACTTGCAAAGCTGGGAATACAATTTTGCGCATTATAAGGTTAGGAGAGGGTCCAGAGAGGCTTGAAAGTAGGCGTGAGGTTGCTGGGGACAATAAAAGTACTCTAACAAAGGAATAACAGGCTTTTCTAGTGTAAAACCCCCATAAGACAACGTACTGTGTTTAGCCGATACACATTTTCTTTAATAACTCGGTAAATATTTATGCTAGAATGACGAGAGAGGGCTTAAAAGTTTCGCCTCACTAATTCCCATCTTTTTACATTAATTAATTTTACATCTGGGGCTTTTATGACCTTTTTTTTGGCCCAAAAACTCGAAATTTGAAAGATTAATCCCAAAAAAATGGGTTTAGAGTTTTCCGATTGTTTTGCCCAACGAACTTGTCCAACAGAAAGGAACGTTCCTACCGAATTTGAAGCAAATCGGACAAAAAATGTGACCGCTAGAGTGCATACACACATATATATATATATATATATATATATATATATATATATACACATGTATATATATAAAATTTTGAACGACCCCCCAAAACGTGTTCAGGGGGTCACGTTAGGAACTTCTATGGTGGTCCCGGGCTTAAGTTTCACCGTGCGGGTCATGCTAATAGTTCACTTTCCAAAGGAAATTCACTAATGACTCAAACATGAGGTATACTACATCAGTGTTGCTTGCTCGGTTGGAATGAACAAGCAAAATAATACCAGTTTCAATTGTAATTTAGTATCAATATTAAATACCCCCGTCGCAGCAAACCTGCGTACTCAGCGAATTTCCAATGCATGCATATGTTTCTCACTACCACATACAGCCAGTTACCAATTTTGAAAAAAATACATAAATAAATAAGTGAATTATAGTATTTTATTTATTCTCCATAAGAATAACATATTAGGGCTGAGTACGCAGGTTTGCTGCAAAACAATTGAAGAAATATGTTTTTGTGCAATTATCAATATAACTCAACCAGGTGAAGCAACATACTAAGTTTTATTAATTTATGTTCTTAATTATGGGAGATATAAAACTTTACTTATTCTCCATAAGAATAACATTAGGGCTGAGTATGCAGGTTTGCTGCTATGGGGATAATCAACAAAAAATTAATTTTTTATGCAAATATCCAATATACCAATGCCACGTGACGCTACTTGCCAAGTTCCATCAATATACATTCATAAATAATGGAGATATCAAATTTTATTTATTCTCCATAAGGATAACATTGGACAACGTTCTGTGTTTAGCACTTTGAATATCTCTGCAACGGTAGGACGTAGAATCACAATTTAAACACCATAATGATTGTTTTGTGGAGCTGAGTTGATTGGTAAAAACAAATGTGAAGTTTACATTAAAATTAACTTAGGAAAATCCAAAAAGCTTTTTCCCATAAGATTAACATGGGAGATTTTATGAGCAGGTTTTTTTGGATTTTCTCGGCAACCACTTAACCTAGGTTAATAATTCAAAATACTATATTATTTGTGTTTTTAAGCTCTATAACATGGTCGAAACCAAAATTAAATGTTTAAACAATTTTAGGGTCAAAAATTCAAAAAAAACTGATTTTTGGAAAATTTAAAACCCCCATAAACCCCCCTTCCCATGGTCTGATTTTTCTGCTTTTCAAACTTGAAGTCATAAATGTCACTTTAGACATTTGAGCCAAATTTCATCAAAATCTGACAGTTTTTACTCAAGTTATCACATTCACGGACACATATATATGTAGTTATACATATATATAAAGTTAAACGAATAGTGTTTTTTATCCATCTGGGGACCTCAAAAAAAAATTATCATGGTCTCGGTACTGAAGTCTTACCATGAGACCTATGGTAAAAGCTTCTTCCCTATCGGGGAAATTCGCTAAAACAGTAATACCTCTCACAGATTGGGGGTATTAAATTATATATTTTAATTCCATGCTTGCTTATGAGTACATTGCATTAATGAAAGTCTTTTGAGGTGCTCATTTTTCTTTTAAGGCTATAATTAGTACCTAAATGAAATCTATTATATAGTAAAAGTATATTTTAATAATCATACAAAATAATATATCTCCATATGGCAAAATTATTTTTGAATATTTAAGCTATCGAGGGTTTTCTTGAATATAATTTGTTGTAAACATTGATAAAAGTGGGGAACTAATTTTTGTAAAGCTTGTTACTAACAAAAAAAATATTGTTAGTAAAAGTAATATTTACTTTTATTACTAAATTAGTGGCTTGAAGGGGCTATAATAGCCCCTAACCTTGCTCCAATACTCTGCCTTATCTGATTTTTACCTCTTTACATGCTGAAGAAAATAAAACAATGCAAGAAGGAACACATGTCAGCTCGTATAAAAAGTAGACTCTTAATCAAATGTTTTAATGTAAACAAAGCAGACGTTTTTAAATGCCAATGCTTTTCTTATGGGGGATGTTTTATGTAATTTCTCGTTTGCTGGTACTTTTTAGAAATACCGCTATTTTTCCCGAGTCCTTGAGATCAAGACTTAATTTGAACCCTCTCCCATTATCCTGAAATTTTCCAAACTCCCACAATTTTGACTTACAAATTTTGCTTACAGAAATATATATAAACTAGTGGCTTGAAGGGGCCCTATCCCCTAACCTTGCTCTAATACTCTGCCTTTTCCGATAAACACGAGTCATTTTGAGTTCGTAAACAAAGTAGACACTTAATAAATGTTTTAATGTAAACAAAGCAGACGTTTCTAAATCCCCATGTTTTTCTTATGTTTTCTGGTATTATTTTGGAAATGCTGCTATTTTTCCCGAGTCCCTGGAATCAAGACTTTTAATTTGAGCCCTCTTCCATTACCCTGCGGTTAGCCAAACTTTCACAATTTTGACTTAAATATTTCGCTTACAGAATTATATATAAAGATTAGGCACCAACTAACTGCTCATATTTACTAGGAATATTCACACAATGAGAAAGTGATATAGTATCCGTACTTTTGTGTAAAATAGAACTAGACAAATCTCTCAGTACGGAACATTAAGTAAAGACGTGGTAAAACATTAATTTTAGCGTTAAATGAATTACTCCTGTTCAGCTGAGAGCCGGTTTATAATTACAACGCAGGATGCTTGTCTCTTCCTCTTGCTGTCAGACCCTCTTAGATTGTTGTACTGAACAAAAGCTGTGGCCTTGTTGGTGATGAGACTCCCAAAAAGAGGATCTATGGAAAGACAATAAAGTGAAGACAATTCTAGAATTTTTTTATACGTATAAATTTTAGGAATTATTAAATCATTTTGAAACGTTTTTTAAAGTCATATTTTTTATAAAATGTATTGTCAACATAGGTACAAGCTCAAGGGCTAGACACACTTACAACTGCTTAGATATATATCAGATAATTAATTAACATTTAGTTAACTATTAAAAAGTAGTAGATTAACAGATGTGTAAAATTATTCTTCATGATTAAGAAACCATTAAATTTTAATGGTGCAATTCTGTGTTGGTTGAAAATTTAGTTTGAAAAATATAAAGGAATCAATCAATTTTCAACTGATGGCAGAAAACAAAATCTTTACCTAACTTCTATTTATAATTTTTTTAAAGATCTGGTTACGAGATTGCTGAATTTACTATTTTTAATGGTGTACTTATAGCCTGAGCAATCATATTTTGTGAGCGTTTCGCCGATTACGGCATCATCAGATGTACACACTACATAAAACTAATAGTCATTACACATTGTAATCACCTGCGGTTCGTCAAACACATAAATTTACATTGAACACGAACGACACATAATTTAAAACGACAAAACATATTTTAAAAATTGGGAGCTCCCAATACAGTAACGGTCTGAGGCCTGTGCACAAATTTTTTTTAAATATGTTTTGTCGTTTTAAATTTTGTGTATTCGTATTCAATGTAAATTTATGTGTTTGACGAACCGCAAGGTGATAACAATGCGTAATGACTATTAGATTTGTGTAATGTGTACGTCTGATGCCTTAATCGGTGAAACGCGTCACACTTCTGACAAAAAAGAGGATTGCTCAGGCAGTAAGTACACCATTAAAAATAGTCTGTTTATAATGTTTACAATTGTACTGATCAAACTACTTTGATTTACTTTTTAATATTGTTATATAAATACATTATTTTGTTTCTACATATTGGCAATAAAACATGAAGCACACATATTATTATAGTCTCGCTGGCTGTGGAAGCTGGCTGTTGATTTGCTTAGTACCTTTTGTTAATGTTTTTTTTATGCAATATCATCTGCCTTTAAGAACATTTAATTTATTCTTAGGACACCTTTGTCTCATTACTTTTCAATTAAGTCCCCTTGTTAGTCTTATAAAGAAGTTTTTATATGGTCAAGTGATAACTTAAACCAATGAACACACAAACATATTCATTGATTAAGTTCACTGGAATCATATCACTAAAGCAGACCATACATTTGTTTATCCTGCCTATATGTATTGTTTACCAACTCCTGAGAAAACAAAACAAAACAATGATTTCTCCAAACAACTGACAACTAAGGACTACAAGCAAGGGATATAAATCACCAGTAACAAAAAGATAAATGATTCTGATAGTGGTGGAAAAACGTAGTACAGTAATTGAAAGTTAGAGATGTGATTGAGATTGCCTCTTGAACAATGGATGTCAGAGTGATTGACAAATCAGAGGTAATAAACCATGGTCAATCAACACACCAGCTGAGCTCATGACAATCAGTCAGCTGTCCAGCTGCACACTGCTGCCAACTGTGATAGTGAAATGTGTCAGTTAATCACTTCATATGTATGTAATGTTTTGGAAAAATGCTCTGGAACATTCGCCTTTAAAATATTATCAAAATTTTGTTCAAGAGGCTTTGTTAAACTTTTATATAGCCAATTTATACTACATGGCAATATTATCTATCAATCTATTTTCTTTCTTAGTAAGAATTCAAGAACAGTCTTTCATTTGTGAAAAAGAGCCATCAGAACACTTAGCGAAAGGTCAAAAGAACACTTGCAAATGTGTGTTTATAGAAATAAATGCTAACTTACAATGTGCTGTCTCTACCAACGAGCAATACATCCATAGCGTACAGATGCTAATCTCAAAGAAAAAGTGAGGGCTTCATGGTGGCCACCATTTTCACCATAGCAAAATGGAATTTTGAGGGAGCTCATCTGCGTCTATATGTGTCTCCCATAATAGAAATGTTAAGTTTCAAAGCCTATCTCTTCTCAATGGGTTATCTTAAATCGATGATTTATAGTTCTTTTAAAGAGAAAAAAAATACCTAGCGATTTCAGTGACCAGAATTTTGAAATAAGTTTAAAAATAACAGAGGGGTTCTGTTAACAATCATCTTTTGTAATTTGATAAAATGATTCATTAGGTCCTTGAACGGAAAAGTAAATAGATTATTATACTGATTTTACTTTAGGGCTTCACCCTACGGGCCATCAAAGTGTAATGAATGTTTTTCTAACGTACATACAATTTATTGATTTAATATGGATTTTTTTTAAACTTATACTCTTAAAAAAACATATTATGCACTAAAGAAAACACGTTATTTTCATCTGACAGTAAAACTAGTTTCACTGTTTCAAATATTTCCTTAAGGCAGTATTTAATATATACCAGTACAGTGAGGTAAAATGTACAGACCAGTACAGTGTGTGAAACTTGTTTTTACTAATCAGTGATGGAAAATGTCCGCAATAATCTCTTAATAACATATACCAGTACTTTAGGTGATATTTACTCAAGAGAGTTGTAACTCCAATATTTTGTATATTTTTTAACAAAAGCCTAAAAAAACGATGATCCAAATATTTTTATTTTATTGTTAAAACAAATTCACGTACATACTAAACAATTTATTCGTTAATATTTGACGAATGGTCACATTTCAGTGAAGTGAGAAATTTGCAGTTGGCCAATTTATCAAGAAAGTGCAGGGCAGAGCTGACAGCTGCAATATACAATGATTAGTGGCTGCACACCGTCCGCTGTAATGGCAGTGTGAAACGTGGACGCTAAATCTAACTGCTTCCTCGCATTGTGCTTTTGTGCTTTCCTAGTTTTACTGCTTTTAAACCTAATTTTTTTACTAAGCTGTATTCTAGTTTGCTAGTGCGTGAAAAGCTTGCATAAAGTATTTATAAAATGAGTCACACATAAAATCAAGTTCATTTTAAACAATCATTTAAAGAATTCATATTTAGGTATTTTTCTATTTATTTTGTCCTTTACTCTCGCAGTAATAACTGTGTTTTATCTTAATATATAAAATCCAAATACCACTGACTGACTGAATGACCTATCACAAAATCTCCATAACTATAAGGCCTTCAGAGTGGAAATTTGACATATAGGTTTCACTTTGGCCCTAGGTGTTTGATTAAGAAACGGTATTACGAAATTCCCCCCTGTGTTCCGTCCCGCAGGGTCCCAAAGTTCCCATGTATTCCTTATAGACATTCACTTTGGTTTGAACTGAAGAAAATGCAAACAGCTGATCTTGATTCGTAGTAGTTCCACGGGCTAACCACAGAGTGCAGCACACACAACTATCAAAGTACAGCTTTTGCAGGTGACACGGCTATCAGTTATACTTGTCAAAATCTAAACAACTTCTTTATTATGATGCAAGAAGATCTAAAATGATTGGAATTTTAGTTTTGTAAACATTTGTTAACAAAGTGACAAGACAAAATACATGATTTTCAACGTTAAAAAAGGAATAGACTCTAACAACAAAATAGTTTACCATAATTCTGATTGCTTAGGAGTACCAATTGTACTGAATGTGTAGAGTTGAGAAAGTTAATGAAATGATATATTTAGGGCTTGTTATAGATTCTAATCCTTCATGGAAGAGCCAAGTGAAAAAAATTAAAAAGGGAAATGTATGTAATAGTCCGAAAGTTTGATTTTTTACGTGATTTTTTCCCTAGAGAGTTCATAACTAACCTATATCACGCTCTATTTGGATCCAGATTGGGTTATACACTATCTTGTTGGGGAGGAACTTATTTTTCCACAATAAAGCCAATTATAACATTACAAAAGAACATAGTGTGAGTGATAATGAAGAAATCCTGATTTTAACATACTCTGCCTCTATTCAAATAGTTAAGAATTTTTCCTTTTAGAAATTTGTATATTTATAAGGTTTTAAAATTATTTTTTATAAGAAGCATTGCAAATCGTGTAAATATTTCAAAACCCAATCTTTCAAACAACCTGCGCTTTGATCATACTGTATAGCTCCCAAAGCCTTATATGACGATGTACCAACATTTTTATACATACAGTGCTCCTAGATTATATAATACCACTTTTCAAAAAAATTGTGCAAATAACTAGATATTTGGATAAGTTAAAGAGATGGTTTAGAGAAATTGAAGATGCTGAAGAATTATTGAAGCCCTAAACTTAATTTCATTTAATTTGTGTTTAGTTTAATTGTGACTGTCTTATATTTTGTGTACTGAACACCTTTTAGCTTAGTTATTTTTTTGTGTCATTCATTCATTATCCAAATTTTTATGTTATGCAATAAGTACAAATATAATCCTCAGCAGTAATCCTACTTTTACTTTCTCCCCCTTATACATTTGCATATGGAGAAAGTATTGTTTTCGTCAAAATTTTTGAATTTGAGTTGTTAGTGGAAATATTCGTTTTGGTGCTCCCTGAACCCAAAAAAGTGATTTTTATGTGATGTCTGTGTATGTCTGACTGTCTGTATGGATGTGTACAGAGCTATAGCCCTAACCAATGGTCCGATTTTTATGAAATTTGGTATGTAGGTACTAATCCATGATATCTCTAGGTTTTTTCATTTTTTGAATTTTTGATTTTAAAGGGTAATTATCCCCCAAAACCACCAAAAAACCTGAAAAATCAAGATTTATCAAAAACGGCTCTAACGATTTTGATTAAACTTTAGTCGTTTGTAGACCTGTATTTTTCCAACAAAATGACACCACCCGCATTTCTGTACAAATTTGGGTTCATAAATTAAAAGACATAAAATATCAAAAATTCAGTTTTTTTAATTTTTCGTAAAAAAACATAAATATAACAAATATTATTATTCACCATTAAAAAGAGCTCAAAAAACTAAATAATTTGGTATTTTAAACTACTATTCCACGATTACTGGTTGTGGAGAAAATTTTAATTTTAATTTTGCGGCAAACGCAGTACGTTTGTCCAATGTTATTCTTTTGGGGAATACAAAAATTACTATTTCTCTCTTATTTATTGATCAATTTCGTTCAAACTTGATATTCTTGTCAAGTTAGCATTGACCAACAGCGGAAATTCAAAATATGTTGCCCCGTAATAACCCTGAGGGGGGAATAGGGGGATTTCCCTCTTAAAACCACGTGTGTAGCGATGGATTCTGTAGTGCCTCCTAAACAGGGATTTGGGTTGGTATTTTTGAAAACAACTTGTTTACAAGATTGTCTGTACACTCGACCGTGCTTTGTATTCTACATTTATTAAATAAAAAGTAATTTATTCATTAAAGTTGGGCTAAAAGGGAGAAAGTATGTGTCAGTTTCCTGATACCGTTTATTTATTATTTTTTGATTACTCATGTAAATGTTTAATGTCTCAATACTGAACATCAGCTTGGCGCATATTTTTGCTTTTCTTCCTTATTTTGTGTATTAAGTGAGGGGACCCCATTCAGGCTTTGGCCTAGGGGCAACCCTTTTATTCACTGGAATTGTTTGTTCATCAATTTAAAAGTAATGTGATTTTCTCTTACGAATTTGAATAGATTAGTTGTTATTGATTTTTACAATTTATGTGTTTATTTACTGTTCTCATTATGTATATGCATATTGTAATATATATTTTGGTGATTAAAGATTTATTTTTATTATTATTGTAGTTTAAGTGGGCGAAGCTGCAACGGGTCGGCTAGTTAATGATAATGGAACGTGAAGTAAATGTTTTTCTTTGTTAAATCCTTGGTCTGAGAAACTATTACGACATGGCGGCATTACAGCAGCTGACATCTGGAATTGTATTTGTTTTTCAATTTAAGCAGTTTTTATAGCTTTATATAAAGCTGAATCAACAGTTTTTTTGTAAACAATGATGACAGCCATTATACTCATAGGTACTTATTAATATGTGATTTATATATCTATACTTATTTAATAGGCGAGCAGGTTTTTTGTGACAATCACTCCTCCTAAACTACTAAACCGATTTTCGTGTTTTTGGTGTCATCGAAAAGAGCCTAACGTGAAGTTGTGCAGGAAACCTTTTTTTATAGAGAAATAATTTGTGAGTGAGGCCCTGGGGCCCCTTAAAGTTGAGTTTTTCCCATAAGCTTAACATTGAGAAATAACTTAAAGTTTTAAACAATCAGCTGGATAGAGTAAACACAGTTATACATCAGGCCATGTTGGCTTTGGAACGGTAACACGATATTTACAAATTTACGTATATAACTTTTCAAATATAATATTGCACTATGATCGCGAGCCAAGCCGCCACAGGCTACTAGTGAGTATAAAAAACATGGTTAAAAGCGCAAATACAATTTAGCCAACACGTAAATAAGATGGATTATGTTATATTATGATAAAATGTGAAGGAACAAGTTAAGGCAATTGATATAGGCCTAATTCAGTAATCTATATTTACGTTACATGTTTTAAGTCCAAAATTCCAAATTCATTTTTTTCCTGAAAATTTACTTTAATTTCACACAATATCTGCTATTTTGGATTAAATTTGGTGAAACTGGATGATACTCTGGTTTATAAAATGTTGTAACATCTGTAGTCGTTGCTGTGCTGTGTTTTGTTACCGTGTCAACAGCTGTTAAATATTTAATTCAATATATTTCATTTCTTCCATAATATTTACGATGATGCTTTGAAGGCCTGTGAGGCAGAGCCCTAAAAAAGAATGCAAACTCTAAGGAAATTCGTAATCTTTACACATCAAACAGTTTGTCAGATGACAAACATTTAACTTCTGAAGAGAGGATTTGATTGGTTACCTGAGGAAAATGGTGGTCACTGTGTATGCTTCACTTTTTCACCCCAAACGAGAGCTCTAGATATATTAACATCGTTGCATTAAACTCTTTTATACACCTCGATCTCTTTCAATTTTCATACATCAAGCATAAAAAACGATTTAGTAGTTTCTTATAAAAACCATATGCTATATATTAATTTATAGGATTTCCTACTGTCTTTAACACTGCAAATTAAAAAAAGATATGTCACTGAGGCATTCAACTTATTCTTAGTACCCTGGGTTCATGGCTAATACAGCCAAAAAGCGGCGCTTTGTGATTGAGGTAAGGCACTTTCTGTGGACATAGTTGATGCCAAAAGGTAACTTTTCAGATAGAGAGCTACTTCAAAATCCGTGCAGGACACCAAAATGGCGGCCATCAAAGATGGCTGCCATTTAAATTATAAAATCTGTCATAACTTGATTAATCCGATTTCAGTGAAGTTGGTTTTCTTTAAAAGGTCTTTTCAAACTAAAACTTTTTGTATGTTGACATTTTACGAAAAACAGCGACTATCCAGATATATAAAGATTATTAAATTGTTATTAATTAAATGACCAAATTTTCGTGGTATACAAATTTAATTTCTAAATACCCCTGTTGCAGCAAACCTGCATACTCAGCGAATTTAAAATACTACCTCACTACGTCATGAAGCCATTTACTAATTTTCATCCACACACAACCATAAACAAGTGATATATGAAATTTTATTTATTCTCTATAAGAAAAACATTAGGACTGAGTTCGAACGTTTGCTGTATCAAGGACCAAAAAAATTGGGGTTTTATGCAAATGTCAAAGGATCACCACCAGATGAAGCAAAATACCAAGTTTTACCAATATTTGTTCATAAACAAGCGAAATATCATATGCTTCTTATTCTCCATAAGAATAACATTAACATTAACACTATGGCTACTGAGATTTGCTGTCATAGGTACCATAAAAATGGATTTTGTAAGTATATATCAATAAACTCCAGCCACATGAATGAAGCCACACACCAAGTTTCATTAATATATGTTCATTAATAAGCGAGATATAACATTTTACTTATTCTCCTTAAGATTAACATTGGACAACGCACTGTGTTTAGCACTTTCAATATCTCAGTAACCGATTGACATAGAGCAATAATTCAAGATACTAAATTGTTTGTTTTTCATGACAAATTTAATGGTGCAAACTAAATTTTGGATTTAAAA
Source organism: Allygus modestus (assembly GCA_963675035.1). Lineage (NCBI taxonomy): Eukaryota > Metazoa > Arthropoda > Insecta > Hemiptera > Cicadellidae > Allygus > Allygus modestus. Next base: position 15,044,516 of record OY776115.1, read on the forward strand.
ACTATGTAAAAAGAAAAAAAACACATTTTTGAGGTACAGAACACCCTCAAAATCCCCCTTAAAATGGCGCGACCTGTCTAGTTTTTGAACTCATTAAAATAGACACTGCTTTAAACGTGTATAACAAATTTCATCAAGATCGGACTTATTTTACGAAAGTTATTGTGCCTACGGTCACACAATGTATGCTGTATGTGAGTGTGCCAATTGAAGGAGTGTGTTTTAAAAACTGAATTAATAACTATTCATCCATGACTTGACATTTTGAAGATTTATTTATGTATTTAACCTTAATAAACTTAATAAATCATCGTACAAAATTTAACTTTTCAATTTGCAAGCCGTTTTAAAAAAATAATATATTTTATATGCAAATTTGGTCATTTAATTAATAATAATTAAATAATCTTTAAATATCTGGATAGTCGCTATTTTTGCTGTATAAAGTCAACATATAAAAGTTTTAGTTTTAAAAGGCCTTTTAAACAAAACCAATTTCACTGAAATCGGATATCTATTAATCAAGTTATAACAGATTTTATAACTTTAATGGCCGCCATTTTGGTGTCCTGCATGGATTTTGAAGTGGCTCCCTAACTGAAAATTTACCTTTTGGCATCAACTATGACCACAGAAAATGCCATACCTCCATCACAAAGTGCCGCTTTTTTTGTGTAACCAACGTATTATCTCTATCATGAACTTGTTTCATGATTTAACAACTTAAAAAATGTAACTACTGTAAACAAATATTTATCCAAGCACAGAATAATTACCCAAATAAAACTAATCCTTCACAATCCTATACTCTAACACGAGCTATGTCTGTTTGTTTGTTTGTTTGCAAAATTTATCTAGAGATCCAGCTGAAGGATTTTGCTGAAAGTTTGGGATTAGGGGCTTTTGGGTCTAAAAAATCTATTGGTGAGATCCACTACCTCAGGAAAACTCGTATTTTTCTAAACAACTCATTTGAAAATTGAAAATTTTAATACTGGGATCATGTAGTTTAAAATCATAACACCGATTATTATGAATAACAAAAACAAACCATTAAATCAGCTTCTATAATTAAAATATTGTAACAGCTGTTTATCATTATGGAAATAAAAAGCCTACTTGAATGGCAACTATCATAATGGAAATAAAAACTACTTGAATGGCAATTCAAACTCTTTTTTTGATAGGCGAGTGAGCGTAGCGAACGAACTCATATTGAAAATTAACAAGTATTTGAAATAAAACAAATTCAATTTCTGCGGAATCAAACACCGAGCATGGCTCGGTCCCCCGGTACTTATATGTAAATAAGCTTAATTAACCTCAAAAACAAACATACTTTCATAACTAAACATGATATTTCAAACAAAAAACATGAACAATGAAACTAACCTTTGAGAATGATCTGCAGCTGGTCCGAGAGAACCTCAAACACGGAAATACTCCCTCGATCCTCCGGGATCTGATGTATCTTGTTCCACGCGCCGCAGGCGAATTGGAAGAAGTCGACGCAAGGGTTGGCAGACTGGTTCATTGCTGCCAGGAGCGAGGAGGCTGCAAGGACAAACAAGATAAACTGTATTTGTTTCATTCAAGAGGATATTTTGTTCCTAGGTTGGCTTGCAGTATCTAGTTCCAATGACAACTCAGGTCGGAGAAATCTGTCAAAACATTTGTTAAGTTTGTTGTTTGTTGTCATTCAGGCATTTTATAACAACAAGGTCCTCTTTTTCCTTTGGGGTTCTTTATGTTTGGACACAGAGTATAAACATTGAATATACAGAGTTAGAGTATACTCAATGGTATAAAGCCTGAGGTTCACGGCTAAATGTATTAAGAGCGTAAAGTAGGTCTTTATCACTCGAGAGAAAACTGTTATCGCGCGACAAGTAGCGGAGGGCGGTAATTTGGTGAAAGTCATAAATAGATTTTACAGTGGAATCACATATACAAAATTTTTTCTTGATCTACAATCTTGGATACCACACAACATAAAAACATTCACTTTCATCCTTTTTGGCTGAATTCACGATAATGAGGTTATAATCACAGAGTCAGTTAGCTTAGTCCAAAGCAACGATCAGTCAGCTGTTTACTACCTCAGTGAGCGGTAAGGCGCAGCGTGAGAAAAAGGCTTTTTGTTCGCTAAATGGAAAACATATAATTTATGATGTGTCTTTAGATCATAAAGAAGCACTTCAGGCGTGGTTGTAGGACATTTATTGTTTGCTTCATAACACCGTTCTACACTTTTTATAGCTGCTAATTCCCATCATATGTTCATAGCGACTCTGCCAGGGTCTTTCTAACCCAAAGCTAACAATTTAGGTAAGTGGGAAGGGGAGGTATACATTTAATAAGTGCAACTATAAATTATCGAAGTTGAGATTGTGTTAGAAGAGTATTTTCAAAAGTAAAGGAATACCATTTAATGACTCTACCTTTAAGTATAATTATTTGTTTAAATTTTACCGATGACTGGGGCGACCATAAGTCCTGATTTTGCAAGGTTTTGAGAGCGTTCTGTTGGTTTCCAAAATGCACCGTAGATTTGCCTTTTCTCAGTGCAATTCCGGACTAGATAACTGCCGCGCAGGTTTGGCCGCGGTCCCAAGGATTCTCTTGTCGTCTCGTTTTGTACCAGTACGTTTATAGCCACCCTATCGATGACAGAAGGATAAGTATAGGCGACCTCTCTGACAACACCTAAAATGGTGGTGTCAACACCACTTAAGGTGTGTCATGATGTTTGTCTTAAAACATAAGAGGGATTCTCTAACGGAAAACCATAATCAACCATAACGTGTTTATGATTCAAGCACAAAGAGCAACCTAAGATATTTGATAGACTAAACATTGTATTAAACTTTTCACAAGGTACAGAAGAAGTAAACATGATTAGATTTTCCAAAATGGTCAAAGGCTGGTCTGAAAGTTACAAGTTCAAAATTACCAGTGCCAATCAAAATGATTTAAATTAACTACATTAAATACTAGCTATAAGGGAAGGAAGCCGGGAAGATTGTTAACAGGGAAACAAACATTTTTCAAAGATATAAGCCTACATTGTTTTGAGTCTACGTGTTCAATCTCATTAACCATTTATTATTCACGCTTAAATACACGGCAAAAGAGATAACTGTAGTAAAAGGGGAGTTACTAATTTTAGTTCCACAAGGCAATACATATTTTAAATTTACATTCTTAAAACTGTCTGGAAATCAAAATACCCCCATCGCAGCAAACCTGTATACTCAGCGAATTTCCAATGAATATATAACATAACACATTAAAACACTGAACAGGATTCATAAGAAATGTATTCACAAACAAGTGATATTTAAAATATTAATTATTCTCCATAAGAATAACATTGGGGATGAGTACGCAGGTTTGCTGCAGCAAGGAACACAAAATAATGGGTTTTTATGCAAATATCAATAGAACTCATCTTAGTGAAGTCAAATACCAAGTTTCATCCATATACATTCATAAATAAGCGATATATAACATTTTAAGTATTTTCCATAAGAATAACATGGGGACCAAGTACCTAGGTTTGCTGCTACAGGAAACATTGGCGAAAAATTTTTTTTTGTGCAAACAGCAATAAACCACAACCAGATCAAGCCATATACAAAATTCCGCCAGTTTATGTTCATAAATAAGCAAGATTTACAATTTTTCTTTTTCTCCAAGAATAACATTAGACAACATACAGTGTTTAGCACTTTCAATATCTCGGTAACCAATTGACGTAAAGCAATGATCAAAATACCAAATTGTTTGTTTTTTAAGCTGAATTCAATGGTATAAATTAAAATTTGATTTAAATTAAAATTACATGTGAAAACTACAAAAAACACATTTTTGGGGTACAAAAACCCCAAACCCCCAAAACCCCCCTTCGGATGGTGTGATTCATCTGGTTTTCGAACTCGTTCAAATAAATGGTACTTTACACATTTGCATCAAATTTCATTAAGATCGGACCTTTTTTACGAGAGTTATCGTGCTTACGGACACACATATATATATATATATATATACATATATAAAAATTTGAACGAATGGTGTTTTTGGCATCTGGGGACCTCAAAATGAAAAGTTATCATGGTCTTGGGCTTAAGTCTTACCATGAGACCTACGGTAATAGCTTCTTCCCTATAGGGGAAATTCGCTAAAAGTTGGACTACATTTGTATAGAACTTGAGAACATTAATTAAATCAAAGTTATAAATTAAATTAACTGAGCTTGTTAACACGGTAAAACTCAATCTAGCAACTTTCCCCCCTTTCTTTACAAAGTTCCCTCCCTGCCCCACCCCGTTAGAGTGGCGCCTGTTGCTTCTCTGGTTAAAGATTAACGTCACTTTGCCGCCAACTGATTGCTTCTTAATTATTGAAACTCCTTTGCCCCCCTCCTCCCTCTCACCACTGGAACACTAATTTCTTCTCTCAAATTGAAATTTACTCTTGAGCGCTTTACCTCCACTGTATCTTGATTAATCGGGATTTTAATTTAAGGGGATGATGGTTGGTTTTTTAATACTAGCTGTTACAGATCACGTCTTCATTTGGGAAATACTTAATCTTTTGTTACGTTCTGCGGCTAAAATTCTGAACTATTTTGAATAATGAATATCTGCTTGGATTACAATCTGATCAACTAAAAGAGAATGTCCGCAGGAAACAACATGGGAAATTTGAATACCAGTGGGTTGTAGAACTATGATGTCCAATCCTCTTAAAATCCAAACATAAAGTGGTTACCTACATTATAGAAAGAGTATGCGTACCAAATTTTGTATTTTTAGGTGTAGAGATTAGGCCTGGATTTTTTTAGCTTTATAGACACTATGCCTGATGGTCCCAGTTACACAGGAAAAAATCATGGAGAGCAAAAGAACCTTTGCTTGAGCTGTAATAATTTTGTGAAGTAACTGATGAAGTTTTACACACTGTAAGCTAACTTACACCTGGCCAAATAAAATTATCGTCTGCACATTGAAAGTTTTAGGGCCAATGTAATTGGGATGATTTGGACATTTTATGAATTTGTACATGTGTAATGGGGTTGGGGCTGGTGTAACCTAAAGAACATTTTAATATGTAATATGTCACGATAACACCTAAATATGTGGCATGGTAAATTTTCCATTTAATTACATGCACCAAAAATTAGCGTTTTGAATATAGATAGATGATAGATAAATTTTAAAATTACACAACACAATGACATTTTACGTTCCACAATCGTCAATAATAAAGATCATGAAATAAAACCCAAAAATTCCTAAGAGAAGTCAGAAGTATGAATTTTGCAGTAAACATATAATTGATGTCTCTCAGATTAAATGTTATGTTTTGTTGTCGATGTAAAGAAGTTTTAATTATTTAATTACCAATAGAGTTTTCAATTAATGTTAAGAACACACAATGGCCTCTGAATCTGAATCAGTGTTCCTGATGGTACAGTATTTGACTTTCACTATAAAATATCTATATGACTATGTTTATTTTTTGTCATCCCAAAAATATAAAAATCCCCCAAGGATGTAATAGGATTGACATGTATAACCTGTATTACTTGCTTTATATGCTATGAAACTTGGCATACATTATAACCATAGGGAATTAGATTGTAATCTCTGTGTTTTAAAAATCTAAATGGTAACACCTTTTTGGTTCTAATTAACTCTTAAATATATTATAAGTTGTAAGCTGTGTCTTATAAACTTATAACTATAGTCGTAAAATAATTAGTTTGACTATACATGTTCTACAAAGTGGCTTTAAGGTCTCCGAAAACAAAATTAAATTATGGTAAACCACTAGAATATTGTTCTAATATCTTGCATGCATGAAAAATGTTTATAAAACATTTGTAGTAATCGTTTTAACTTCCCTTGAGCCCTTTGGTTCCTTTGATTTGGACACTCTCCCTTCATCATGAAATCCCCAAACTCTTAAAATGTATCCCTCAAAATGTCGGGTCTTACCATAACAACTGTTATTCACATTTGCCTTAAAACAAGTATGAGTTTGTCGGCATCCTAAGTAGTGATATAATATGGTAATATATAACCTCTACACAGAGAGAGTTTCAAGTCAGAGAAAATCTACAGAGGGTACTTCAGTATTTAGACTTGAGTTGGAATTATTTCGATCAGAGGAAAGTCGGGGTTTTGAAGATTGATGGGATGGAACACACGGGTTCAGTCTACGTCGGGACAGAGAGAGAAATAAATCCAAATTAGAGGAGCTGCTTCGGGGCAGCTACATTTTTAATCCTCAACGACGAATGAGTTTTACAACGGAGAACAAATGTAGGACAAATTGTACTTTCCGCTGCACAGACTTTTTATGTTTAATGTTTAAATATGTAATTTTGTGCGATTTATAAGAATGGGTATTATTAAATTCACACCTTAACCTGAAATTGTTTAGTATTTTCGTCACATATTAATATTTTATGGAGCAAATTAGTTAAAAACCCATTAAACCGGGAACACCAGTGACCCATTTGAGCAAGGATTTAATTGTATTGAGTCAAATGTTTTAAAATTGTATTATGTGTTCAATATATTAGCTGGCTACCAAATCAAATTACTCCATAAGACTAACACTGGAACGTTGAAAGCCCATGGGGCGGAATTCTGAAGCTGAATATTTTTGAAATCCCCAAAATGTACATATGAAGGGTAATATCTTTTGATTGATATAAAACGTGTACACAAAATAATTTTTTTGGGGATCCAGAATTGCCGAACAAATATCAAGAAATATTTTTAGAAATATAAATTTTGTCTCTTGGAAATGTTTGATCTTTCAAAACTAAACTATCTTTAATAACAATTTTATATAATTAGACCTATCTGTCAATGATGTAATATCAACAAAGATATAACCATTGACTATAAATACTGAAGGAGACATCCCATCCATATGGCCCAGCTGTCCCACTTGTAGTGTACGCTAGAATTTAAAATTGAAGTAGTTTGATTGGGTCACCGACAGATTGTGCTGCTGTCAACTTTTTATTTTAGTTATTTAGGTTAACTTTAAAAATATCTACACCCCAGAAAGCAAGTAATAATCAATTTGTTTGCTTCCTGACACACCAACTGTTGTATTATCCCCTCCTTGAGAGGATAAGTAATAGTTGATAGCAGTATACTCTGTTGGTGATTGGTGTAAACTACGACCTCTTTCAATCCTGGCATACACAAAACTAGGGACACATTTTACAATGGCAACGAGAAGTCTACTTCAGTATTTATAGTCAATGATATAACAAATATGTTATTTTAATTTATCTAAAGATAAACAATTTGGTAGAAAGTAGTAGACCTAATCCGTAGTAATAAATGATGACGTACAGTAAATCAAGGTACAGAAACTGAGAGTAAATCACGAACCCTTTTGAGAGTAAACTAAACAGGGAGTTTCAAGGATTTCAAGGAGGTTACCCAAACCTGTTAACATAACAGCAAAGTAAACTTGAAGCTCTATTTGGTCAACTGGGCCAGCGAAATACAAAGCAAAGCCCAAAGGGATGACACTTTATTGACCCTTACAAGTTTATCAAAGTGGTGGTCCTGGTCAATAGTGGTCGGTAACTTTAATTGATTACCTTTAATTTATCACATCCTCTTTTAAATTGCCTTTAAGTGCTTTATTTCTTTTCAACATGCAGATTGCTTGCCATCTTAAAAAGACTTGCAAACAAGACATATCTTTACAGGATGATGAGTACAGAAAGCTAATCATAATTCGTTTTTGAAATTATTAAATTGCTAAGGGAAGATGTATTATAATATAAAATTATTAAAAAGGGTGTTGAAGATGTGTATGCAAATTACCGCTGGTACTTTAAATGCTTCATATGAGCTCAAAGAGCAATGAAAAAGTGTGAAACATTTAAAAGGCGCATCTGATAGCCAAGCATTTTCTATAGACAGCAATGTATATAACAGCTTGTTTTTTTAACAGGCTTCCAAAAAATAATACCTTCATGAAGTAGTTGCAGTAAAATTAGCATTTAAACGTTATTTAAATGGAACTAGTACAAGAACTGTACTTTAGAGAAACTGTGTTTGTAGTCTATTTTACTATTTGTAATTTAACATGCATTAAAAATATGTGGTTACACCAAGGACGTCTATTGGTAATACTGGAGGCAACACTAACAACAAAAAGGGAGCCGTTCGCCACCATGTTTTTGTGAGGAAAAGAACTACTCGTTAAAATCGAACGAGTCAACAAAGTGAATCCAACGAATAATAATTATGATTAAAAAATATTGCTAGTCAATTTATTCTTAGTTTATGATAGTTCAAGGCAGGAATAGATACGTAAATCAAAATTAAAATGATCCAATTTATTTGCATTCTTTTTTTTCAGTGATTTGAATAAATCTTACACTTACACTTTAATAAGAGTTAAACTACCCATTACTGCAGTTCAAAAAGAATGATACTTTACATTTGCCTTAACAGTAACACATCCTGACAGAATCACCGGCTTCCTTTTAAGGTACGTACCGTTAAGCAGTGGTGGCTCCAGTATTGCCAATAGACATCCTTGGTTTCTCCCTATCATAATTACGTAAATGGTGCCTTACCTGTCCTGACGCATTCTTCGGTCAGGCATACCCGTTGACTATGTGGCACTGCAACACCATTAAACATATTTAAATTGTGAAACAAAATAGGTTAAAAATTGTTACTTAACCATGTATAATTGACAACTAGATTAAAACCCTGTAGGCTATACTGGATATATATATATATATATATATATATGTCTATATTATACTAATTTTTGAGCTAAGAAATAAGAATTTCTTGTAAATTATTTATTTTTAGCGAATTTCCCCTATAGGGAAGAAGCTATTACCGTAGGTCTCATGGTAAGACTTAAGCCCGAGACCATGATAACTTTTTGTTTTGAGGTCCCCAGATACCAAAAACACTATTCGTTCAAATTTATATATATGTATATATATATATATATATATATATATATATATATATATATATATGTGTCCGTTACCGCGATAACTTGAGTAAAAAACGTCCGATTTCGATGAAATTTGGCTCAAATGTGTAAAATGACATTCATGACTTTAAGTTCGAAAACCAGAAATATCGGACCACGGGAAGGGGGGTTTATGGGGGTTTTAAATTTTCCAAAAATCAGTTTTTTGCATTTTTCACCCTAAAATTTTAAAAAAACTTAATTTTGGTTTTGACCATGTTATAGAGCTTAAAAAAAACAAATAATATGGTATTTTGAATTATTAACCTAGGTTAAGTGGTTGCGGAGAAAATCCAAAAAAACCTGCTCATAAAATCTCCCATGTTAATCTTATGGGAAAAAGGTTTTTGGCTTTTCCTCAGTTCATTTCTATGTAATCTTCACATTTGCTTTTACCAATCAGTTTAGCTCTACAAAACAATCATTTTGGTGTTTAAATTGTGATTCTACGTCCAACCGTTGCCGTGATATTCAAAGTGCTAAACACAGTATGTTGTCCAATGTTATCCTTATGGAGAATATTTAAAATTTGATATCTCGATTATTTATGAACGTATATTGATGAAACTTGGTAGGTGGCTTCACCTAGTACTGGTATATTGATATTTCCACAAAAAATTGATTTTTTGTTGATTATCCTCTTAGCAGCAAACCTGCATTCTCATCCCTAATGTTATTCTTATGGAGAATACGGAAAGCTTTATATCTCCCTTAATTATGAACATAAATCATTAAAACTTGGTATATAGCTTCACCTGGTTGAGTTATATTGATAATTGCAAAAAACCCGTATTTTTATCTTCCTCGTTGCAGCAAACCTGCGTTCTCAGCCCTAATGTTATTCTTATAGAGAATAAATAAAATGCTATATATCACTTATTTATTTAAGTATTTTTATGAAACTTGGTAAGTGGCTTTATGTGGTAGTAAGAAATATATTCATTCATAGGAAATTCGCTGAGTACGCAGGTTTGCTGCGACGGGGGTATTTTATCATAAACCCATAGTAAATCTTGGTTTATCCAACTTTATTTTATACGATTGGGTTCGCCGAGGGAAAACAAAGTTTATCGTTAATAAGCCTAATTAAGTGATTATTTATGTTCCCAAAATACTGTAGTTTTGAGTAGCGCCTTCAATGTAGTCGAGGTTACCTCAACACTATTATGATCGAATGTAGTTTCACAGAAACTGCAGGAATGATGCGTGTGTCATATTATTTGACCTATTGTAAGGTCAAGATGAAACTGAATAAAGAACAAAAGCATACACGTTTATGAAGAAATATGCCTACAATTTTGTGATTAAATTACTTAACCAAATTATCTTTTTAATATTTTTTCAAATAATCATTATTTATACTTTATTATTCTTGATAATAGTAAAATCAAAAGGTTTTTTAAGAATCTACAGTATAACAATATTACATACGATACAATATTGTGATTTTGTTGTATGAAGAGCAATTAGTATACAAAACCTGAGATTTGTAAATAAATCTACAGTTTTGTGTTGCTATATATAATACAATACTGTTCCATTTTCATATTCTAATTCTAACATAAGTTTCAGATTCTATAACTACGATTTTGTAGTCATGTTCGTTATCAACGGAAACCTTAAACTCCTTAAAATGCTCTTTTTCGGGCCTGGAAAAATCAATCCTCAGGGCTTCTCCCCTTAGAATTTCAAAGTCCAAATGTTAATCTTCTAGGTCTAGGTCATTTGATGATACCAGTAAATATTTTGACAAGTGTTCATTCGTGTTTTGCATTTAGTTCATTAGACTAGTATCTTTACTATCTCGTAATTATAAATGTCCTCCTCCAAAAAAACCCTAATCCCAACATTTTATGCAAAGTCCTTCCACTTTGTAAACTTAAACAATCAAATTTTACCCCGGTTTAAAAAGAAATTAAGTCTTACAACACAAGTGAAGCCGTTTACAATTCATCACGCTAATGAAACAAGACTAATATTTGTTTGGATGTTAATCAACATAATAGCCTACATTAATTTCAACACCAGTTGGTGCTACTGGTATTAAGTGATGACAAACAAACAGCCCGGGAAGTAATAATGTAATGTTATTTGAGGTTCATTATTTCTGGTGGCCAATATTGCTAATTGCTTTATGAAATGGACAGCATTTTGACAATATTTATAGTTTACGTTGTTTATAAGTCTATTATACGTATATTATAGGTTGTTTGTACCTATATTATACGTTGTTTATACGTGTATTGTACTTTGCGTTTTACGTATATTATACTTTGTATTTTACGTACGTTGTTTATTCTTATACGTATGTTTTATGTTGTTTATACGTACGTTATACGTTGTTTATACTACGTTATACGTTGTTATACTACGTTATACGTTGTTATACTACGTTGATATACTACTTTATACGTTGATATACTACGTTATACGTTGTTATACTACGTTATACGTTGTTATACTACGTTGATATACTACTTTATACGTTGATTATCCGTATAGTATACTCTGTTTATCCGTATACTTGTTTTTAGTACTTTATACGTTGTATACACGTATATTTTAGACAATTATGAGACGCTGTTACTGGATCATCTCCATATTGAAGTTTCGATCAACAACTAGAGAAGTGACGAGTGCTGTTTGCTTTATTGTTGAAGCCGTTTTGGAAAGGTTTTGTTTACGTCTTCACTTCACGCCAACTATTATCCGCTCCACGTTTCAAGCTTCTTGTTTGGAAACACGTTCCTAAAACGTTGAGAGGCAATTGGTTGTTTATTTGTAAATATAATCATATTCAAATATCTTTACTTAGGTTGCGTGCAAATATAAAATGTGTTAGGTGCCTGTCAGTATAAACAGTTTGATTTTAACTCAACTGTAATGATACAAACTACTTTACATAATTATACTTGCAAAATTTTTACTGAATATGGAAACTGGAATATAACGTACTGATTTTTTTTAGTTATATTGATTTATTAAAATTTTACTTTAAAAATTGTATTACAATGTAGGATGTGTTTTTTAACATAACTTATGTTTAAAGTACCTGGGGGGCCGAGCTTTGCTCGGGGGAAGGCCAGTCAGTTTGTTTAGATGACTTGGAGTAATATTTCACCACTCCCTCCTCTACTGATAATCAGATTTGTACTATTCATTTGCCTCTTTTCTACATTTTTAAGGTCCCTCCAGTTGTTATTTATAGCTCAATGTCCCTTTGATTTATTTTACTACTCTATATATGTAATCTTAACTCAAATCTTTTAATCTCTGCTATCAGGAAACCACATGTTAATAATCATAAACAACATGAGTATTACTTTGACAGTTCCCTGGTTGATTATGAACAGCTGTTACAATTCTTTTGTTTTGATTTGAAACTCCATAAGCCCAATGTTAATTTTTTTAACTTTTCATTTTAGTTTTTTTACATTATTTGATTTGTCCTAGGGATGAGGCCTGTCTAGAACTAATTTGTATCCCAGAAATTAGTTATTTCGAACATTTGAAGGAAATCGTTGGAGCCGTTTTTGAGATCCGTGTCGCAAGCAAGCAAGCACGCAAGCAAGCAAGCAAACCTTACTCATATTAGAGTATAGGATTGGATATGATTTGATCTACAGTGCGTTGCATGAGTGAAATACCCCCGTCGCAGCAAACCTGCATACTCAGCGAATTTCCAATGGAGATATAAATGCCTTAATACTACATAAAGTCACTTACCAAGTTTCATAAAAATATATTCACAAATAAGCGATATATACAATTTTAATTATTCTCCATAAGAATAACATTGGGGCAGAGTACGCAGGTTTGCTGCAACAAGGAACACAAAAAATGGGTTTTTATGCTAATATCAATATAACTCAACTAGGTGAAGTCGTATACCAGTTTTTATTCATTTATGTTCATAATTAAGGGAGACAGAGCATTTAATTATTACCCATAAGAATAACATGGGGGCTGAGTACGCAGGTTTGCTGCTACGGGAGGATTATGCAAAAAAGTTTTTTGGAGCAAATATCAATATACCTCAACGAGATGAAGCTGTATACCAAGTTTCGTCAGTATACGTTCATAAATAAGCGAAATAACAAAATTTTCTTTTCCTCCATAAGAATAACATTAGACAACGTACTGTGTTTAGCACTTTCAATATCTCGGTAACCAATTGACGTAGAAGAATGATCAAAATACCAAATTGTGTGTTTTTTTTAAGCTGAATCGAATGGTTAAAACTAAAATTTGACTTTTTCAAAAATTATATGTAAAAAATTCAAAAAACCCATTTTTGGGGTACAAAACCCCCCCAAAATACCCTTTTGGATAGGTCGATCTGTCTGGTTTTCGATCTTAAAGTCATAAATGCTGCTTTACATGTTTATACCAAATTTCGTCAAAATCGGATCATTTTTACGAGAGTTATCGTGCTCACGGACACACACATATGTATATATACAGTATCAAACGAATGGTGTTTTTGGGGTCTGGGGACCTCAAAACGAAAAGTTATCATGGTCCCGGGCCTAGGTCTTACCATGCCGACTACGGTAATAGCTTCTTCCCTATAGGGGAAATTCGCTAAAACCAGGCCGTCCATAAGCCAAATGTTAAAATTCACACTACCGTTATGAACGGTCAAGATTTTCACTCGTGCAATGAACTATAATGGGTTTAGTTAATTTAAAAATACTGCAAACTAGGACATTTTCTATGTCAATTGTGATAGGAATACAAAAAAAATCTCAAAGGAAAACATAACACAATAAAATAACGATCTACTATTTTGTCTTATTTAGTAAGTATTTCTTTTGTTACCCTAGTTTATTGATGTATTAAAATTTACTGGCCATAATTACAGTTTCCGCCCATTTTACTTGTTAGTGTTGTTGAACAATTACATTGTTTATCTTTGACCTCGTTCTAAGATTTTACTGTCCGTTGTTGTTTATATGGTATCACAAAGGAACTATCTCCTACAACTGCTGGTTCAACTAACAATAAGTATTCTTGTTCAATTATGAAGACTGTATCTTTCAATAAGTGTGTCTCTGTTGTTAGGCTGTTAAGAAACATTTGAAACTAGCTGCATGAATTTGGCTTGTTCTGCGACATTTAGAAGTAAACGACCAAATGAGTGTGACCACGTGATTTCAAAGTACTCGTAATTAAAAGTGAAAACGAGTTCGCACGCAGCACGCTGACGTGAGGGAAGTGAAATTTGTAAAAGTCGAAATAAGTGTAAAAAAATACATTTGTCCAATTTTTATTGAAATCTGGAAATATTGATTTTTTGGCTGTTCTGATACTCCTGGTTTCATTTACTTGCAAAGCTGGGAATACAATTTTGCTCATTATAAGGTTAGGAGAAGGTCCAGACAGGCTTGAAAGTAGGCGTGAGGTTGCTGGGGATGATAAAAGTACTCTAACAAAGGAATAACATGGTTTTCTAGTGTAAAATCCCCATAAGACAACGTACTGTGTTTAGTCGATACACACTTTCTTTAATAACTCGGTAAATATTTATGCTAGAATGACGAGAGAGGGCTTTAAAACTTTCGCCTCACTAATTCCCATCTTGTTACATGCATTGATTTTACATCTGGGGCTTTTATGACCCTCTTGGGGACCAAAAACTCGAAATTTGAAAGATTAATCCCGAAAAAAAGGGGTTTAGAGTTTTCCGATTGTTTTGCCCAACGAACTTGTCCAACTGATTACAGAAAGGAACGTCCCTACCAAATTTGAAGTAAATCGGACAAAAAATGCGACCGCTAGAGTGCAAACACACACACACACACATATATATATATATATATATATATATACAATTTTGAACGACCCCCCAAAACGTGTTCAGGGAGTCACGTTAGGAAGTTCTATGGTGGTCCCGGGCTTAAGTTTCACCGTGCGGGTCATGCTAATAGTTCACTTTCCAAAGGAAATTCACTAAAAACTGTCAAGTACATACTGAATTATTATTTTCAAAAAATCAACTGAACTTAACTAAAACTTTACTGAACTTGAATTTAACCTATAAACAAATATATACAAACATTTTTACTCCTAAGTATTACCATTTAGATTGTCCATACAGCGCTTTTAAAAGTTAAAAGCACATATAGGAAACCCGAGTTTTTGCACTCAGACATGTTTTTAAGCGGGAAAACGTAACATTGTAGTGCAGAGCCGCGGGCGACGCTAAAATATTCACTCCTATTACTCTGATGGGTTACAACACTTCAGCTCTACTACAACTGCTACAACCCTCCTCACCTGTTGTTCCTGAGAAATACTACACCTCCTGTTACGTTTGGATCAGAATTATTTATAGTGGCACGTGTAGTCCCGGTTTATTTATCCGTTAGGTGTCTGCTGAACAGGAATAGGAGAGTGAACCTGTGTTGCCTTTGTAAAACTAAAGTCAGGAATAAGTAGTAAATAGGATATACCATTGATTTTATTCTAAATTATATTGACTTCTACATTATATTCACTTCCTTGTTAGTGAATTTCCTTTGGAAAGTGAACTATTAGCATGACCCGCACGGTGAAACTTAAGCCCGGGACCACCATAGGAGTTCCTAACGTGACCCTCGGAGCTCGTTTTGGGGGGTCGTTCAAAATTATATATATATATATACATATATATATATATATATGTCCTATAGACATATATATATGTGTATGCACTCTAGCGGTCGCATTTTTTGTCCGATTTATTTCAAATTTGGTAGGGACGTTCCTTTCTATTATCTGTTGGACAAGTTCGTTAGGAAAAACAATCGGAAAACTCTAAACCTATTTTTTGGGGATTAATCTTTCAAATTTTGAGTTTTTGGGCCTAAAAAGGGTCATAAATGCCCTGTATGTAAAGTTAATGCATGTAAAAAGATGGGAATTAGTGAGGCAAAAGTTGTAAGCCCTCTCTCGTCATTCTAACATATATATTTACTGAGTTATTAAAGAAAATGTGTATCGACTAAACACAGTACGTTGTCTTATAGGGATTTTATACTAGAAAAGCCTGTTATTCATTTATTAGAGTACTTTTATCATCCCCAGCAACCTCACGCCTACTTTCAAGCCTGTCTGGACCTTCTCCTAACATTATAATGCACAGAATTGTATTCCCAGCTTTGCAGGTAAATGAAACCAGAAGCATCAGAACAGCCAAAAAATCACTGTTTTCAGAGTTTAATAAAAATTGGAATAAATGTATGTTATTACACTGATTTGGAGTTTTAAAAGTTTTTATGTGGATATTCACTTCCCTCACGTCAGTGTGCTGCGTGCGAACTCGTTATCTATCTTTCTTCTTCTATATCTATAAATACGAAAAACCGATCACTCCCCAGCCCAAACCTCTACACCTACAACCACGAAATTTGGCACGTCAAAACCTTATCCCCATAGGAACAACCTATGGACTACAATATCAGTATATGAATGTGAAATAAAATACGGTTAGTCTATTTTATTACGGAATAAGCTTTGAATAGGGCATACC
The DNA here is from genome assembly GCA_963675035.1 of Allygus modestus. Classification (NCBI taxonomy): domain Eukaryota; kingdom Metazoa; phylum Arthropoda; class Insecta; order Hemiptera; family Cicadellidae; genus Allygus; species Allygus modestus. Next base: position 15,061,071 of record OY776115.1, read on the forward strand.
GGCTTATCATTACTTGCGCCTGTAACCGCTTTGTAATCTCTTGACTTTTAAATGGTACTTTTTAAAATCCGCACGTTTACTCTATCCGAAACATCCAACACTATATCAGAGGTTTTACTATTATTAGACAGTAAAAATATATAATTTATTCAATCTGCGTTGTTTTACCTCTTGCCGTGAATATTTAAATTGCTCCGAATCACAGGCGGTTTGTTTTATTTTCCAACCTGAATCAAATATTAGTAAATGAAAGAGAGTATTGTGTTGAGGCCGCCGGCTGAGGCTGGTGTTTTGATCAGGCATTGTTTGGGAAACAAAAGCCCCGAATGGGCCTTGGTGGCTGCGCCGCGCCGACCGCCATTATCTGGCACATAGGGTCTTGTGACTAGTACAAAACTGCTAGTTTTGATGCAAAAGTACATGGGGGCCGAGCTTTGCTCGTTGAAATCACATTTTGGTCCTTTAATGTTATTTTGTCAGATCACTGATGGTTTTTGATCGGTTATTATATTTTTTAGTGAATTTCCTATGGAAAGTGAACTATAAGCATGACCCACACGGTGAAACTTAAGCCCGGGACCACCATATAAGTTCCTAACGTGACCCCCTGAACACGTTTTGGGGGGGTAGTTCAAATATATATATATATATATATATGTGTGTGTGTGTGTGTGTGTGTGTGTGTGTGTGTGTGTGTGTGTGTGTGTGTGTGTGTGTGTGTGTGTCTGTGTGTGTGTGTGTGTGTGTGTGTATGCACTCTAGCGGTCACATTTTTTGTCCGATTTACTTCAAATTTGACAGTGACGTTCCTTTCTATAATCAGTTGGACAAGTTCGTTGGGAAAAACAATCGGAAAACTCTAAACCCCTTTTTTCGGGATTATTATTTAAAATTTTGAGTTTTTTGGGCCCAAAAAGGGTCAGAAAAGCCCCGGACGTAAAATTAATGCATGTATTAAGATGGGAATTAGTGAAGCAAAAGTTTTAAGCCCTCTCTCGTCATTCTAACATACATATTTACTGAGTTATTAAAGAAAATGTATACTGGCTAAACACTACGTTGTCTTATGGGGTTTTTACATGAGAAAAGCATGTTATTAATTTGTTGGTGTATTTGCAAAATCCCCAGCAACCTCGCACCTACTTTCAAGCCTGACTGGACCTTCTCCTAACCTTATAATGAGCAAAATTGTATTCCTACTCTAAATGAAACCAGGAGCATCAGAACAGCCAAAAAATCAATGTTTTCAGATTTCAATAAAATTGGAATAAATGTATGTTTTTACACTGGTTTTGAGTTTTAAAAGTTTTGTATGTGGAAATTCGCTTCCCTCACGTCAGCTTGCTGCGTGCGAACTCATTTTAGTTTGAAACTATGGTGTTTATGGTAAAATTAAATACAGTGTTAAAATTCTCAAATATAAAATGACTTTTCCTGGGTAAAAGGGTTTTCCATTAGATTTCTGAGACTTAAACCCCTACTTACAAAGTCAAAGCAAAATCCTTTTGCAGGATTCCGAGATCTTTTTTTGCATAAGATTTATTTTATATGCGGAGATTGCTGCTATAAAAGAATACGAATCATGTTCAACAATGGATCAACTCATACTTTTAAGCATCTTCGTCCTATGAGTTGTCAAATTAAGATAAAGTTTGAGATAATACTTCCTAACAATATTAATCGGAATTTATGAGTTTAATATGTACAAAATGTAAACAAAAACAAAGTTGGATTATTTTACAGATGTATAAATAAAAGTGTGTAAAATAGGTTGAATATATTTAGGTTGATTTTTTAGGATGTTTACATTGTATATGTTTGTTTGTTCTATCATGGAAAAATTGCCGGCCCGATTGAGCTGAAATATTGGAGAAAGGTTGGAATATAAAGGAGTATTCAGTTGGCTTGTACGCCTAAACAACAGACTTATTTCAGTTTCAAAACTGTCTTAGGACTCTGCCAATATGTATTTATAGTCCCAATGTGAATATCATGGATGGTTTATTTTTGTTGATAACGTTTTCATGATTTAACATAGTCAAAAGATTTGTCATTGAATGCAGCCACACAACTATCGTGTTTTGGGGCTTTTCTGACCCTTTTTGGGCCCAAAAAAACAAAATTGAAAAAATTAAAATCTTAAAAAGGGGGTTAGAGTTGTCCGATTGTTTTTCGCAACGAACTTGCCCAACTGTTTACAGAAGGGAAGGTTCCTACCAAATTTCAAGTAAAATGGACAAAAATTGCAAATACTAGAGTGCAAACACACACACACACACACACACACACACACACACACACACACACACACACACACACACACACACACACACACACACACACACACACACACACATAAAGTTCTTAGCGACCCCCCAAATGTGTTCAGGGGGTCACGTTAGGAACTTCTATGGTGGTCCCGGGCTTAAGTTTCACCATGCGGGTCATACTAATAGTTCACTTTTCCGTAGAAAATTCACAAAAAAAACTCTACCGGTTTTTCTTTTAAATTTACCATACATTTATTTGAAAATTTATCACGACCACAAATTAAACTTTCAATGAACAACCCAATGAACAATAAACAACCTCTATGAACTTCTCTCGTAACACGATTGCAACACCTCTTTCCATGTTACCATTATTGCATTACTGACAGATCTCGTAAAACTCGTAAATTGAGTTTTACTCGACCCAAAGTTGCCACGATATCCAAGGGCTTTACAACGGAGTTGAACGTCGTGTTATAACAGCTGAAATGTATAAAACATCGGATGCATAAGTCATGACCTGACGAATATACGATGCCTGCCTTCTTATTGATAGCGATGTTTTACATATCATCAGATAAGTATTTCGAGACTTTCTTTAAACTATTTTTAACTTTTTCATTTTTTAGAGCAAGTAAACTACCACTTGTAGCGAATTTCCCCTATAGGGAAGAAGCTATTACCGTAGGTCTCATGGTAAGACTTAAGCCCGAGACCATGATAACTTTTCATTTCAAGGTCCCCAGATGCCAAAAACACCATTCGTTCAAATTTTTATATATGTATATATATATATATATATATATATATATATATATTTATATATATACATATGTGTCCGTAAGCACGATAACTCTCGTAAAAAAGCTCCGATCTTAATGAAATTTGGTACAAATGTGTAAAGTACCATTTGTTTGAACGAGTTCGAAAACCAGACGAATCGCATCATCCAAAGGGGGGTTTTTGGGGGGTTTTGTACCCCAAAAATGGGTTTTTTGGGGTTTTCACATGTAATTTTTATTTTAATCAAATTGCAATTTTTACCATTAAAATCAGCTTAAAAAAACAAACAATTTGGTATTTTGATCATTGCTCTACGTCAATTGGTTACTGAGATATTGAAAGTGCTAAACACAGTACGTTGTCTAATGTTATTCTTATGGAGAAAAAGAAAAATTGTATATCTCGCTTATTTATGAACATAAACTGACAAAATTTGGTATATGACTTCATCTGGTTGTAGTTTATTATTGTTTGCTCAAAAAAACAATTTTTCGCCTATGATTCCCGTTTCAGCAAACCTAGGTACTCGGTCCCCATGTTATTCTTATGGAAAATATTAAAAATATTATATATCGCTTATTTATGAATGTATATGGATGAAACTTGGTATGTGACTTCACTTAGATGAGTTCTATTGATATTTGCATAAAAACCCATTATTTTGTATTCCTTGTTGCAGCAAACCTGCGTACTCATCCCCAATGTTGTTCTTATGGAGAATAATTAATATTTTAAATATCGCTTGTTTGTGATTATATTTCTTATGAATTCTGTTAAGTGGCTTAATGTGTTATGTTATATATTCATTGGAAATTCGCTGAGTATGCAGGTTTGCTGCGACGGGGGTATAATTTTAAATATAATCAAATGGAGAATATAATATTTTTTCGGTTAAAAAACATTACAAAATTTAAGTGATAACTTTGAGTTTTCTTCAAATTCAACGGAATTAAAGTTTAGTTCAGTTTCAATAGCTACATTTTCCTCTGAGCTTTGACCAATAGGTTTTAAATGCGTACTATGAACAAATCACAGTCAGGATTACCTAAGCTTGGACAAAGATATTATTATTGCAAGCTTGTATATTATTCTGTTATCAAAATACCCCCGTCTCAGCAAACCTGCATACTCAGCGAATTTCCAATGAATATATAACATAACACATTAAAACACTTAACAGGATTCATAAGACATATATTCACAAACAAGCGATATTTAAAATATTAATTACTCTCCATAAGAATATTGGGTATGAGTACGCAGGTTTGCTGCAACAAGGCACACACAATTTTTTGTATGCAAATATAAATAGAACTCATCTTAGTGGTGTCACATACCAAGTTTCATCCATATACATTCATAAATAAGCGATATATAACATTTCAAGTATTTTCCATAAGAATAACATGGGGACCAAGTACCTAGGTTTGCTGCTACATGAACCATAGGTGAAAATTTTTTTGTGCAAACAACAATAAACCATAACCAGATCAATCAATATACCAAATTTCACCAGTTTATACATAAGCAAGATATACAATTTTTCTTTTTCTCCATAAGAATAACATTAGACAACGTACTGTGTATAGCATTTTCAATATCTCGGTAACCAATTGACGTAGAGCAATGATCAAAATACCAAACTGTTTGTTTTTTTAAGCTGAATTCAATGGTATAAATCAAAACTTTATTTAAATTAAAATCACATGTGAAAACCCCAAAAAACACATTTTTGGGGTACAAAACCCCCCTTCGGATAGTGCTATTCATCTGGTTTTCGAACTCGTTCAAATAAATGGTACTTTACACATTTGTACCAAATTTCATTAAGATCGGACCTTTTTTACTATAGTTATCGTGCTTACGGACATATATATATATATATATATATATATATATATATATTTATTTATTTATTTATTTATTATATATACATATATAACAATTTGAACGAATGGTGTTTTTGGCATCTGGGGACCTCAAAATGAAAAGTTATCATGGTCTTATGAGACCTACGGTAATAGCTTCTTCCCTATAGGGGAAATTCGCTAAAATATATTGTACGTAAGTAGTATTTATATATTAGAAATGTTAATAAATATTTATGAAGTAACTGATACATTTGATAAATTAAAGTTGAATGAAAGCTACAACACAGGAAATCATTTACTTACTTTTCCCCATCACAAATTTAAATTATTTGAGAATAGTTCAGTGGATGGCTTTAAGAGTTTGTACCAACCACCTTACAATATATCCTGTCTTGATACAAAGCAACTTCTTTGCAGGGTTAAACTCATATCAACTGAAAAAGCATACTATAACATGGAGGAGTTCTTTACAGACAATTGGGAGACAAATCATGTAAACTTAAATATTAAGAATTAGATAAAAACTGTTTAATTTGTCAAAAGAACAAGCTATAAAATTACAAATGGCAATTTTTAAACTTTGTTTATTACTGTATTTTGCACTTTTTACATACTGTATATGTTTTGTGTAATAAAGTTATGATTTGTGATTTATAAATTATTGTAAACATTAGCGTGTTAAACAATTTAATAAATATGACAGTAAATAAGTAAATACCCCCGTCGCAGCAAACCTGCATACTCAGCGAATTTCCAATGAATATATAACATAACACATTAACACTTAACAGGATTCATAAGAAATATATTCACAAACAAGCGATATTAAAAATATTAATTATTCTCCATAAGAATAACATTGGGGATGAGTACGCAGGTTTGCTGCAACATGGAACACAAAATAATGGGTTTTTATGCAAATATCATTAGAACTCATCTAAATAAAGTCACATACCAAGTTTCATTCATATATATTTATAAGTAAGCGATATATAACATTTTAATTATTCTCCATAAGAATAACATGGGGACCGATTACCTAGGTTTGCTGCTACGGGAACCATATGTGAAAATTTTGTATTTTGTGCAAACAACGATAAACCCCAACCAGATAAAGCCATATACCAAATTTTGTCAGTTTATGTTCATAAATAAGAGAGATATACAATTTTTCTTTTTCTCCATAAGAATAACATTAGACAACGTACTGTGTTTAGCACTTTCAATATCTCAGGAACCAATTGATGTAGAGAAATGATAAAAATACCAAATTGTTTGTTTTTTTTAAGCTGAATTAAATGGTAAAAAATAAAATTTCATTTTAATAAAAATTACCTGTGGAAACCCCAAAAAACCCATTTTTGGGGTACAAAACCCCCCCAAAACCCCCCTTTGGATGGTGCGATTCGTCTGGTTTTCGAGTTCAAATAAATGGTGCTTTACACATTTGTACCAAATTTCATTAAGATAGGACCTTTTTTACGAGAGTTATCGTGCTTACGGACATATATATATATAAATATATAAACATTTGAACGAATGGTGTTTTTGGCATCTGGGGACCTCAAAATGAAAAATTATCATGGTCTCGGGCTTAAGTATTACCATGAGACCTACGGTAATAGCTTCTTCCCTATAGGGGAAATTCGCTAAAATTAAAACATTATATTGCAATTAAATATCTATAAAGTTTTGTATCTATGTTAAAATGAACATTATCTAACCCCCAACTCCCTTCGTCCTGATCGCTGAATAAATATAGGGAGTTTACGAACTTCAGCTATATTGCCACAAACTTCCGGATATAGTTCGATTGAAAGTCAATAGAAACGGAAAATGCAATATAAACATATGGTCTCTCCCACAGAGTTGGCCAACTGTGTGTCTGAATGTGTTGTTTTAATGAATACATCGTATTGTAGGAACAACTTGAGTTATTGACTCAACAATTTGGGATATCTATATTATTAAATTATATTTTTAAAAGAATAAGCCATTTTTCGTGTCCAGGATTCTGTGATAATTATTAGGTTTTGTTTGACTTTAAGGGCTTCGCCTTTTGGGCTTTCAATGTTCCAATGGTAATCTTATGGTAGAATAGCAATCAATTTTAAATATTTAACAGCTGTTGAAGGTAACAACACAGCGCACCGAAGCAAGACCAGCTACATCAAGGTGCCTATACAATGGCATTACAATATAAATTAATAAAACCTTACCTAATCTGGGTATTCCCCAAAAAAAACATACTTGCTCAAATTCGAGCAACTGGGATCGATAGCGTGTGTTTATTATTGTTTAATTTAACATTTTACCGTTATCATATTACATTTTTCGTTTCCAGCTTTTACAGTTTTATAGCGGTGGTAATTTTAATTTTGTAAGGCTACAAAAACCCTGTGTTTTAAAACTTATAAAACACCTTTAGATTACAAAAAATATATCACATGGCAAAAGAAAATGTAATGTTGTCATATCCCAAAATAATGGTACAAAGATTATGCAAATTAGACAACACAAAACAGAGTAACTGCATGTTAAAAGAATTAAAGTGTGTTCATTTTTTGTGATATCCACACAATTTCCTCGAGGTACTTTATTACTAAAACTGCAATTACTTTGCTGTGGGTTGATTGTTATTTAAAACCGTTACACCATCTTTAGTGGTATTAAATGGTAAATGATTTTGTTCCTAAATAATTAATCTAAATTTTGCTGTTTTCAGATATTTAGATCTAATTATTTTAAGTGGCTGCAATTTAAAAAAAGTTAATACTATAAACATCACTTTCTATACCAAGTTAACCTTCTAAAAAACAGTAATACAGGTGCCAAGTTTCTACTCAGTATCTTAATAGGTTCATAAGCTATTATGTATTTATTAAAAATTAATACAGACACGGAAAACGGCGCGAGATAGACCAGGTGTTTACATTATACGTTTTGTTCCTATTGTCCCAAAGAACAACATTCTGAAGTTTGGGTAGAGATTTCGCAAACACCTGACGGTTACAACAACAAAGATCTGAAGCACATTGAAAACGCACACACACACACACACACACACACACACACACACACACACACACACACACACACACACACACACACACACACACATTGTAGTAGCCATTGAAAACTTGTAAATAAAAATGTAATATATAACATTTCTATATACTCCAATAATGTACATGTATAGGCCAAGTTAGTGTTAATTTCTGGAAAACACAAATATTTATTTTATCGAATTATAAAATGAAAATAATCTAAGCTGTATTTATTATTCGGGGATTTTCTTCAAAGTTAAAATAATTTACTCATTGATACATTTTACATTATACTTATACTAGTGGCTTGATGGGGCCATGGCCCCTAACATTTCTCTAATACCATTGGCTATATATTAGTCAATGCTAATACTCTGCCTCATCTGATTTTGTTTACTATTTACATGCTGAGGAAAATAAAACGACAAAGTATACAGCAGACACTTAATCCCATGTGTTGATGTAAACAAAGCAGACGTTTTTAAATTCCCATGCTTTACTCATGAAGGATGTTTTTCGTTATTTCTCGTTTGCTGGTAACTTTTTTTAGAAATACTGCTATTTTTCCCGAGTCGCTGGGATCAAGAAATTTAATTTGAGCTGTCTCCCATCATCCTGCGATTTGCCAGACTCCCACAATTTTGACTTAAAAGTTTCGCTTACGGAATTATATATAAAGATTGGGAACAGCTTTTACAACTACAGAAAATCGTTACAGCTTCGTGTCTGTTGATCCAATAACAGCACGTGTGTCTGACAGATAAACATTTGACAAATGGAAAGGCTCTGCAGAAATGCTGCAACATCTGGTATTGTATTGATAACGTTATCAAATTACAAGTGGGAACAATATTTGATTAGTAACTTGCGTATTTATTTTGTTTGTTTGGAATCCATCCAAGTACACAGTGGGCGTGCACAACGCGCTTCTAGAGCTCTCATACACATGTTAATCTCCAAAGAAGTGAAGCCTACATGGTGACCGCCATTTCCCCCTCTGTCCCACCACCTCCATGGCAACACAACTAAGCACAGACTAGACATTTTAGAAATCTGCAATTTATGTCCAACTGTTGTCCATACAAAGAACAATAAAATGTTTTCCTGAACACTATATATTTCAAGTTTTAGTGTTTTTAAGATTTAGTAATTTAAATAGCTAATAAATATGTAACAAAAGGAAAAAGATACCTTCTTTGAAAATACAACTTTTATGTCAAACATATTATTTGCTGGAAAAAATAATTTTTCTCTGTGGTTTATTTATAAAAATGTCCTCCAATAAGGCTTCACTTTTTTACCCCATACTGTATATTGCTCGGAGGAAAATAATATGCAGGGTGTTTCCAAATTAATGTTGCTAACTTTGGGATATTCTTCCTTATGTCAAAAGGAACGTAAACCATCACATAACCGAGGGTATATTTCTTTTCGTTTATGTCTGTCTGTCTGTCTGAATGTGATTTTTGCTAGAAAATTTAAATTTAAGCAACGGCTTGACCAAATTTAACCAAATTTTGGTTAAGTACTCTTCTTGGTAGGTTCTTGTTTAGAAAAAAATACTTTTTCATAAAATCTTTCCGTTAAAAAATGGCGGCCATTACAAGTTGTTAACCTCAAATATAAATACCCCCGTCGCAGCAAACCTGCGTACTCAGCGAATTTCCAATGCATTTATGTTTCTCACTCCTACATAAAGCCACTTACCAAGTTTCACCAAAATACATTTATAAATGAGTGATTTATAACATTTTATTTATTCTCTATAAGAATAACATTAGGACTGAGTACGCAGGTTTGCTGCTACGAGGAAGATAAGAAATGAGTTTTTATGCAATTATCAATAAAACTGAACCAGGTGAAGCTACATTACCAAGTTTTATTAATTTATGTTCATAATTAAGGGAGATATAAAACTTTACATATTCTCCATAAGAATAACATTAGGCTAGCTGCTATGGGGATAATCAACAACAAATTTATTTTTTGTGCAAATATCAATATACCAGTACAACATGAAGCCACATACCAAGTTTCATCAATATACATTCATAAATAATCGAGATATCAAATTTTATTTATTCTCCATAAGGATAACATTGGACAACGTACTGTGTTTAGTACTTTGAATATCTCTGCAACGGTTGGACGTAGAATCACAATTTAAACACCAAAATGATTGTTTTGTGGAGCTGAAGTGATTGGTAAAAGCAAATGTGAAGTTTAAAGTAAAACTAACTGAGGAAAAGCCAAAAACCTTTTTCCCATAAGATTAACATGGGAGATTTTATGAGCATGTTTTTTTGGATTTTTTCCGCAACCACTTAACCTAGGTTAATAATTCAAAATACCATATTATTTGTTTTTTTAAGCTCTATAACATGGTTAAAACCAAAATTAACTGTTTCAAAAATTTTAGGGTGAAAAATGCAAAAAACTGATTTTTGTAAAATTTAAAACCCCCATAAACCCCCCTTCCCATAGTCCGATTTTTCTGGTTTTCGAACTTAAAGTCATAAATGTCACTTTACACATTTGAGCCAAATTTCATCAAAATCGGACGTTTTTTACTCAAGTTATCGCATTCACGGACACATATATAGATATATATATATATATAGATATATATATATATATATAGATATATATATATATAGATATATATATACATATATATAAATTTGAACGAATAGTGTTTTAGTCATCTTGGGACCTTAAAAAAAAAATTTGTCATGGTCTCGGGCTTAAGTCTTACCATGAGACCTACGGTAATAGCTTCTTCCCTATAGGGGAAATTCGCTAAATTCCCTATAGGGGAAATTCGCTAAAAAAACCTAGAAACTTTACAAAATACTTTCTAGAATAAAATAAGTTAGAAAATGTAATTGCAAATCCATATCTGCTTAAACATTGAAAATCGGGTTTAAATTAACTGAAATATGACAGAAAAACAAAACAAAAACAGATCACTTGGCTAAATTTTGTTATCATAACTAATCAAAATGATAGCAAAGTTTAGCCAAGTGTTCCGTTTTTCAGTCATATTTCAGTTAATTTAAACCCAATTTTCAATGTTTAACCAGATATGGTTTTGCAATAACATTTTATAACTTTATTTATTCTAAAAAGCTTTTTGTAAAATTTCTAGTTTTTTAGATATTTGAGGTTAACAATTTTCAATGGCCGCCATTTTTAAACGGAGAGATTTTATGGAAAAGTAATTTTTTATAAAAAATAACCTACCAAGAAAAGTACCAATCAAATTTTGGTCAAGCCGTTTTTAAAATATAATTTATCTAGCAAAAATCACATACAGACAGTAAACGAAAAAAAGTAGACCCCAGGTTACATGATGATTTACTTTCCTTTTGACATAAGGAACAATGTCCCGAAGTTAGTAACATTAATTTGGAAACACCCTGTAAATACGTTACCATATGAGTATTATTTTTCGGCTGACTGGATGTTTTCAACAGCTGTTATGATTAATCTGTTATGATATGAAACCCTATAAGCTCAATGTTACATTTTAAAATGATAATTTCAGCAAAATTTAAGTTTTCTGGGGAGAGATTTGGCCAATCGAGTTCTAACACCAAACCCCAAATTTTTCAAGTTTAAGCAAAATTTCTTCACAGGATTCCGAGATAATTTTTACAAACATACTTGCTCGTTTAAGGGTATAGGATATTCATACTGACAGACTCATATGACAGAACCACTGATTTAGATAAAACACATGTTATATTATTGGCTTGTTTTGACCAAACAGATAACACAGTAAAATTGTGTATAATATCAGAAATCAGAAATCATTTATTTCGTGAATAACAAATTGTTATGTGAAACAAGTCAGATTTAAAAACTAATACTTAATGCTAAATTGACAATTTTAAAATTTGTTCTCTAGCAAAAAGTGCACATTTCCTTCACATATTTGTGCAGTCTGACAGGAATTCATCCACCGAGTACGGACACCTTTCAATCAGAATATTTTTTACCTTTTTAAGAAAAATTCTTGCACTGGCTGTTTTTCAGGTGCCGGGGCAGAGCATTGTATAGTCGTAGAGCAGAGTAGTGGATGCCCTTTTCAAGTAGTGCCAATCTATGGATAGGGTAGACCATGTTACACTTATGACGTGTATTATAGGGATGTCTAGCAATATTCTCTTCAAAGAGATGGAAGTTGCATTTAAAAAAGGATAAAACCTCCAGAATATAAATACTTGGGAGAGTGAGAAGATGCAGTTGTTGAAAAAAAGGCTTACAATAATAGAAGCCAGATACCCTGTATTAGCCCAAGCAAACTTCTAATGTAAATCAAATAAAAATTACTTTTAAAAATTCACAGCATGTCAAGCAAACAAACCTGTTACATTGTTGAGATAAAAATAAGGGTTTAAATAAAAAATTCGAGAAGTAGCAATTAAATTGGCACTTAAACCAGGTAATAACCAATAGGTTGTTAAGCGATGATATAACATCAGTTGATTGCATATTACACCTCGTGGCAAATTGGACATTGATAGCTGGAATTTATTTGACATTTTTCCTGTTTTAATTCCAATACATTTTGAATATTCTTGGATTCTCGTACAAGTAACAGTAAAATCTTAATTGCTCATTAGAGTTAAATTAAGGATTACCTTGATTCTGATATATTTTGTAACAAAACGAAGACACAATTTAAGAAACGCTAATTTTCTAGGATCATAAATTACCGTGTGATCAAGGAGGAAGGTTAACAAAACAGTTATGAATATTCAATTCGATTAATTTATTCATGTAATCAGTTGTACACTTGCTATATACAATTTGTCATATAACTATATACAAATTAAAAATAGTTTACACGAAATAACACTGATAAACAAAACTTACGACATGTTATACATAAATAAAACTGATGTCATAGTTATGTTCCTAAAATGTACAAAAACTATATTTATTTATGTAAACTATATTTTCACTATATTCACATTTTTACAACTGTGACGTCAGCCCTCCCTAGGAATTCATTTACACTAAAAATGATTCCTGTAAATGTTTTTAGCTGATTCTTAAATTGGGCTGTATTAGTTATTTTGTTAGATTTGGAGGCAGGGAGTTAAAAAACGGAATGCCGTGTGGCGTTGATATTTTTCAAAGTGTTAATCGATGGTGGGGGGTACAGGGAATCTGTTATATTTATAATTTATATTTAAATTATATTATATTTTTTTTGATTTTTTGTTCAAATTTACTTGTGAACACCAGTAGAATTTGGCCAGTCAAATTAGACAAAAAATTAGCAATCGAGGGCAAAAAATCCCGGAGTTTTGAAAATTGGTGGGATTGTTCGTTACTCCCTTCTGTACATCATACTAAAAATCCACGGCCATGGGTGGAGAGCCGGCGGTGGGGAACCTCTTATGGGGAAATTTCATGGTGAAATGTGAATATTCCATGTTTTTGTTACTATTTACTTATGTATTATTAGTTTTAGCCATACATCTTGTATATCAAATTGGAGTACATTGAATTACCTACAAAATACGTCTTATGCAATTTTGGCATAGGATTAACGACCAAAGAGTTATAGGCTTTACAAGCTGTAGAAATTACCAGCGACGAGGCATTAGGGAAGTTTCCCCGTATACGCTAGGCAAAATAAGATTCATATACCGTCTACCTGGGAAAAATTTCAGGATTAGACTTTAAAAAATTTAAGATTTCGAAACATATTTTTTTGTGAATGTAGGTTTGATTATTTAGTTCGTTAAACAAATCCAAATACTTTATTAAGCTCCATAATTTAAAGTGGTGTTGTAAGTTCATTTGCCAATTTATTTTGCCATTGGCTAGATAAGAAATGACTGGCTGGGTAGTGTATTAGCTAGAGTGCTCGCGTCGTAAAACGGAACAGCTGTTATGGACTCAGCTGCCATTTGTCATTGGGCTTTTAACAATGCCGTTTGCTGACGCTTTCTAACAAAAGCTTAAACGAGTTCGCACGCAGCACGCTGACGTTATGAAAGTGAATTTCCCCAATACAAATTTAAATACCCCCGTAGCAGCAAACCTGCATACTCAGCGAATTTCCAGTGCATATTAATTTGTCTTAATACCACATAAAGCCACATACCAAGTTTCATCAATATACATTCATAAATAAACGATTTATGACATTTTAATTATTCTCCATAAGAATAACATGGCGGCTGAGTATGCAGGTTTGCTGAAATAAGGAACACTAAAAATGGGCTTTTATACAAATATCAATATAACTCAACTAGGTAAAGCCACATACCAAGTTCTATTAATTTATGTTCATAATTAAAGGAGATAACACGTTAATTATTCTCCTTAAGAATAACATGGGGCTGAGTATGCAGGTTTGCTGCTACGGGAACTATCGGCCAAAAAATGGGTTTTTGTGCAAATATCAATAGACCACAATGAAATGAAGCAATATACCAAGTTTCGTCAGGATAAGTTGTTAAATAAGCGAGATATACAATTTTTCTTATCCTCCATAAGAATAACATTGGACAACATACTGTGTTTAGCACTTTCAATATCTCAGTAACCAATTGACGTAGAGCAATGATTAAAACATCAAATTGTGCGTATTTTTAAGCTGATTGCAATGGAAAAAAAATTAAATTTTACTTTTTCAAAAATTGTATGTAAAAAACTCAAAAAACCCATTTTTGGGGTACAAAACCCCCCCAAAATACCCCTTCGGATAGGTCGATCCCTCTGGTTTTCGAACTTAAAGTCATAAATGCTGCTTTACACGTTAGTACCAAGTTTCATCAAAATCGGACCTTTTTTACGAGAGTTATCGCACCCACGGACACACACATATATATATCAGATATTTCAGACCAACGGTTTGTCTGAAATCAATACTGGACAACTTACGAGATTCACCCTGTATATATATACAGTTTCGAACGAATGGTGTTTTTGGGATCTGGGGACCTCAAAACGAAAAGTTATCATGGTCCCGGGCCTAGGTCTTACCATGCCGACTACGGTAATAGCTTCTTCCCTATAGGGGAAATTCGCTAAAAAATCAAATAACACGTTTAAACAAAGATTTGTGACATTTTTAGCAAAGTGGAAATTATTCAGTTTTTTGGCTGTTCTGATGCACCTGGTTTGAGTTAAATGCAGTATTGGGATGGCAATGTTGTGCATTGTAAGCTTAGGAGGATGTACCATCAGGATCAAAACTCGGAATGGGGTTTTAGGAATGATATAACTACATCAAGATATGAAAAACAGCCTTTTACAATGTAAAATCCCCATAAGACAACGTACTGTGTTTACTCAATTTTAATTTTCTTTAATAACTCGCTAAATATTAGGGATAGAATGATGAGGGAGGGCTTAAAATGTTTGCTTTTTTACGTTCTGTAACCTATCATCCATTAATTTTACATTTAGGGATTTTCTGACCCTTTTTGGGCCCAAAAACTCAAATTTCAAAATTTAAAATCCCCAAAAAAACGGGTTAGAGTTTTCCGATTGTTTTGTACAACGAACTTGACGATGAAAAATTAATACAAATTAGGGCAAACATATATAAATACACCAACATGTATTAATAGATCATACAAATGTTAAAAGCAGATAACTAATAACAACAAATACATGTAATTAATTTAATTAGGGATACCAGATAAACAGGATTAGGTCTACAACGCTAGGAGCCTGTAGGTAGGCCTGAGTTGTTATAAGTTAAACAGTAAATATGGCCTTCATATTTGAATACTTTCAAAATTTAAAAAAAACGGCAATAGACAAAAGATAGAGACGATAGCTCCCAGAAATTTTTGCTGATCGGTAGTTTATTCTTGCTCAACATTCCTTATTAAGAGCTTTGATATCTAGAGCCGTTTTAAAGAAAAATCTCGCCAAACACCCCTTCAAAGCTCCAAAACATTTTTCACAGCAGAACATGTTCTGCTTAAATCCAAAGGGTTGACACATCTTCAGTATTAATTCGTCTTCTATTGTCTACTCCCTAATGTCTAAAGTTTCGGCAAAAATTTGCGAAAATCTGACGCACACAATAAAAAAAACTTTACTTTTATGAGTATTGTTTTATGTAGATTTGACTCATATTGCATATGTCCACTGCATATGCAATCTTCATTCAACTGTCACTGTCACTTCTAGTCACTCTTCTCCAAGGAAGTCTATTTTGAGAATACAGGACTCGAACGAGGTGACTGATCAACAAAATTACTTGCCGCTGCCGACATTTTGTGGTTAGTATAAGCTAATTAAGTAGTCGCTCGATTCGAACGTGTCAACAAACATAATAAAACTATAAAGTTAAATTGTTCTTGTACCAATAAAACTGCATTTGTTTATCAGGTAATATTTTGTCATAATGAACAGTAATTTACAAGAATAAAGGGGTAAATAGGCTCAGATTTTGATTATTTGGTCAGTGATTTAAATGAATCGGTTCACCTGGAAGATTCGAACAGTCCATCAATACAGTTGAAAGAACGAGATTTCGTCCTCACTGTGCTCCGATCTAACAAAATTACCGGCTTTTCAATTATATTGAATAAGCAATACTGAATCAATAATTTCACTGAAATAAAATGAGTTAGGTCCTTGGTAGAGAACACGATGCCATATGGAACTTATCTATTACCATTACATTGTTTTTAGGTCAGGTATGAAAAGGTGCTTTGGCACGATGAGACGCTGTAGATGTTATCTCAGATGATTGACTGGTGCAGTAAACAAACACAGCAGGACATGTGACCCTGCCATTCGATCTGATCAAGGACACACACACACTAACACTAAGGCACCGTACTTTCACAAACTAAGACACTCACACGGACACACACAAAGGACCTGTTCCGGGAGACTTTAATGATTCATGTGAACAATGTCTTTGGCAGAGTTTTGATTTTATTATCACAAGTGATGGAAAAATGTCAGTCATAATTTATTGAATAAGAAACCTTCGTTATCCAAGACAATCAACGTATAAAATACCCCCATAGCAGCAACCCTGCGTACTCAGCGAATATCCAATGCATATATATGTATCTTAATACCATATAAAGCCATATACGAAGTTTCATCAATATACATTCATAAATAAACGATTTATGACATTTTAATTATTCTCCATAAGAATAACATGGCAGCTGAGTATGCAGGTTTGCTGAAGCAAGGAAGACAAAAAATAGGGTTTTATACAAATATCAATATAACTCATGTAGGTAAAGCCACATACCAAATTTCATTAATTTATTTTCATAATGAAGGCAGATAACACGTTACTTATTCTCCATAAGAATAACATGGGGCTAAGTACGCAGGTTTGCTGCTACGGGAGCCTTGGGTAAAAAATTGTTTTTTTGAGCAAATATCAATGGTCCACAACCAGATGAAGCCGTATACCAAGTTTCGTCAGTATACGTTCATAAATAAGCGAGATATAACATTTTTATTTTCCTCCATAAGAATAACATTAAGACAACGTACTACTGTGTTTAGTACTTTAAATATCTCGGTAACCAATTGACGTAGAGAAATTATCAAAATACCAAATTGTGTGTTTTTTTAAGCTTAATCCAATGGGAAAAAATAAAATTTGACTATTTCCAAAATATATAAACAATTCGAAAAACCCATTTTTGGGGTACAAAACCCCCCCAAAATACCCCTTCGGATAGAGCGATCTGGCTGGTTTTCGAACTTAAAGTCATAAATGTTGCTTTACACGTTTATACCAAATTTCATCAAAATCGGATAATGTTTACGAGAGTTATCGTGCTCACGGACACACACACACACACACACACACACACACACACACACACACACACACACACACACACACACACACACACACACACACACACATATATATATATAGTTTCGAACGAATGGTGTTTTTGGGGTCTGGGGACCTCAAAACGAAAAGTTATCAAGGTCCCGGGCCTAGGTCTTACCATGCCGACTACGGTAATAGCTTCTTCCCTATAGGGGAAATTCGCTAAAAGGATTAACTGTGTATAAAGTGTATAAATGAACGTTTACTATAATCAAATTGAACTCATCTAATCTGTTTGAACAACGTAAAAATTAATACTTCACATCAAATCATTTCACAACAAATTCTGGCTGAAGGAGAATAAATCGAACTAAAAACAAAACATTTAAAAATATTTCACGTTTCGACCCGTAACAATGAATACAGACTCATTCATTGCCCGTAATCATATTAGACTGGACAAAATAATAAAGGAAGACGTAATTGGTATTTCGTAGTTTTAATAAAGCTTTACTTATGTTCCAAATCAGTAATCATACTAATATTATAAAGCTAAAATGTTGTGGGTTTGTTTATTTGTTTGTAGCTCAATCACGCTCCAACTACTAAACCGATTGAGCTGAAATTTGGTAGAAAAATAGCTAATATACTAAAGTAACGTATAGGCCTATTCAAGTTTTAAAATTTCTTTATGGATTTGCCCCATGGGCCTCTAATCTTCCCATATTAATCTAATGGGCACTAACATTTACTGGGTTAGATGATAACTAAAAAAGGAGTTCTGCATTTGAGATTTTCAACAATATTTTGTGTTTATTTATTTGTTTATATTTTGAGTTACACTTTGGTTGCTCATTTAACCGCTAAGGTGCCTGTATCACAATAATGCCGTGGAAACGTAAATGAAATTTGTCTCAAAGTTCTGAAAAGACCAATAAAGTGGATAGAAGACAGGAAATTTCAGCACAAATGGAAATTAAAAGGCTTCAAAAGCTCTACTGTAGGCAACATACAGAGGAGAAGAAACACTAGAAGAACAGCAACTTCTGAACATGAAGAGCAAGTTCAGCGGCAGACCAGTTTGAGAGCAACTGAAATGGCACGATGACAGAGCGGTGATCTATAGAAACTGTTGAGGAAACTGAAGCTCGCAGACGAGCTATTACTGTAAGGGCTATGCCCAGCGGCGTAAAACGTTCACAAGCAAAACGTAGGTCTTCTTTGGAATTGCTGCCTTGGAAATCGATGCGACTCTTAGTCAACATATATCTTAAACGCTATGTAGTGAGCACGGGCGAAGCCGTAACGGGTAACGGCTGGTAATGTAATAAATTATAGACAGTTTTAGAAACAAAATTGTAATTTGGAAAACTATGAGGCGTAATAAGTTGTTACCTCAAATTCTGTACACCGACTTTCGGGTGTTGTCTAGTTAAATCCGGATAAAGTAAACAAACCATACAAGAAGTTTCTAGTATCTCGTAGGAATCAAGTCCCTTAGCACCTCTTTGGAGAGACCCCTATTAATTGACAACTTCTCTCAACCAGTAGACCATCACATCACTGTCAGGAGACATTTTGAAGTTGTAATGGGAGTTCAGATCCTACTGAAATCGAAACGGAGACATTTGAGAGTACACCAGCACAACAGCTGTATTTATATGTAATTTATAATGTATAAAATTATCGATGTTATTTAACAAGTTATTTCGGGCAATTACCATCACTTAATGAGAACAAAATAATGATTGTAATATTGCAAATATCCGCAACAATTTCTTAAAGACCCATAAACTCACAATCAGAAACAATAATTTTTTGTTAAAATAACTTATAGTAGTAAAGCTAATTATGAAAGAGGTTTACCTTCTGGGAGGGTACACTGCAGCCTACTAAGGACTAGGATGGCGAGCAGGCAGACGAATATCAGGAGCAGGATAACAACGAAGATGAGGAGAAGGCGTTCTACCGAAGAGCCGGACCTGTCTAGGCGCAACCACACGAACGCTCTTCTGGGGATCTGCAATAGAACACAATAAAATATCAGAAGCAGGATAACAACGAAGATGAGGAGAAGGCGTTCTACCGAAGAGCCGGGCCTGTCTAGGCGCAACCACACGAACGCTCTTCTGGGGATCTGCAATAGAACATCACAGTAACAATATCAGGAGCAGGATAACAACGAAGATGAGGAGAAGGCGTTCTACCGAAGAGCTGGACCTGTCTAGGCACAACCACACGAACGCTCTTCTGGGGACCTGCAATAGAACAACACAATAACAATATCTGGAGCAGGATAACAACGAAGATGAGGAGAAGGCGATCTACCGAAGAGCCGGACCTGTCTAGGCGCAACCACACGAACGCTCTTCTAGGGATCTGCAATAGAACAGCTCAGTAACAATATCAGGAGCAGGATAACAACGAAGATGAGGAGAAGGCATTCTACCGAAGAGCCGGACCTGTCTAGGCACAACCACACGAACGCTGTTCTAGGGACCTGCAATAGAACAACACAATAACAATATCTGGAGCCGGATAACAACGAAGATGAGGAGAAGGCGTTCTACCGAAGAGCCGGACCTGTCTAGGCACAACCACACGAACGCTGTTCTAGGGACCTGCAATAGAACAACACAATAACAATATCAGGAGCAGGATAACAACGAAGATGAGGAGAAGGTGTTCTACCGAAGAGCCGGACCTGTCTAGGCGCAACCACACGAACGCTGTTCTAGGGACCTGCAATAGAACAACACAATAACAATATCAGGAGCAGGATAACAACGAAGATGAGGAGAAGGCGTTCTACCGAAGAGCCGGACCTGTCTAGGCGCAACCACACGAACGCTCTTCTAGGGATCTGCAATAGAACAACACAATAACAATATCTGGAGCAGGATAACAACGAAGATGAGGAGAAGGCGATCTACCGAAGAGCCGGACCTGTCTAGGCACAACCACACGAACGCTGTTCTAGGGACCTGCAATAGAACAACACAATAACAATATCTGGAGCCGGATAACAACGAAGATGAGGAGAAGGCGTTCTACCGAAGAGCCGGACCTGTCTAGGCGCAACCACACGAACGCTCTTCTGGGGATCTGCAATAGAACATCACAATAACAATATCTGGAGCCGGATAACAACGAAGATGAGGAGAAGGCGTTCTACCGAAGAGCCGGACCTGTCTAGGCACAACCACACGAACGCTGTTCTAGGGACCTGCAATAGAACAACACAATAACAATATCTGGAGCCGGATAACAACGAAGATGAGGAGAAGGCGTTCTACCGAAGAGCCGGACCTGTCTAGGCACAACCACACGAACGCTGTTCTAGGGACCTGCAATAGAACAACACAATAACAATATCAGGAGCAGGATAACAACGAAGATGAGGAGAAGGTGTTCTACCGAAGAGCCGGACCTGTCTAGGCGCAACCACACGAACGCTCTTCTAGGGATCTGCAATAGAACAACACAATAACAATATCTGGAGCAGGATAACAACGAAGATGAGGAGAAGGCGATCTACCGAAGAGCCGGACCTGTCTAGGCGCAACCACACGAACGCTCTTCTAGGGATCTGCAATAGAACAGCTCAGTAACAATATCAGGAGCAGGATAACAACGAAGATGAGGAGAAGGCATTCTACCGAAGAGCCGGACCTGTCTAGGCACAACCACACGAACGCTGTTCTAGGGACCTGCAATAGAACAACACAATAACAATATCTGGAGCCGGATAACAACGAAGATGAGGAGAAGGCGTTCTACCGAAGAGCCGGACCTGTCTAGGCGCAACCACACGAACGCTCTTCTGGGGATCTGCAATAGAACATCACAATAACAATATCTGGAGCCGGATTACAACGAAGATGAGGAGAAGGCATTCTACCGAAGAGCCGGACCTGTCTAGGCACAACCACACGAACGCTCTTCTGGGGATCTGCAATAGAACATCACAATAACAATATCTGGAGCCGGATTACAACGAAGATGAGGAGAAGGCGTTCTACCGAAGAGCCGGACCTGTCTAGGCGCAACCACACGAACGCTCTTCTGGGGATCTGCAATAGAACATCACAATAACAATATCTGGAGCCGGATAACAACGAAGATGAGGAGAAGGCGTTCTACCGAAGAGCCGGACCTATCTAGGCGCAACCACACGATCGCTCTTCTGGGGATCTGCAATAGAACATCACAGTAACAATATCAGGAGCAGGATAACAACGAAGATGAGGAGAAGGCGTTCTACCGAAGAGCTGGACCTGTCTAGGCACAACCACACGAACGCTCTTCTGGGGACCTGCAATAGAACAACACAATAACAATATCTGGAGCAGGATAACAACGAAGATGAGGAGAAGGCGTTCTACCGAAGAGCCGGACCTGTCTAGGCACAACCACACGAAGGCTCTTCTGGGGATCTGCAATAGAACAACACAATAACAATATCAGGAGCAGGATAACAACGAAGATGAGGAGAAGGCGATGTACCGAAGAGCCGGACCTGTCTAGGCACAACCACACGAACGCTCTTCTGGGGATCTGCAATAGAACAACACAATAACAATATCTGGAGCCGGATAACAACGAAGATGAGGAGAAGGCGTTCTACCGAAGAGCCGGACCTGTCTAGGCGCAACCACACGAACGCTCTTCTAGGGATCTGCAATAGAACAACACAATAACAATATCTGGAGCAGGATAACAACGAAGATGAGGAGAAGGCGATCTACCGAAGAGCCGGACCTGTCTAGGCGCAACCACACGAACGCTCTTCTAGGGATCTGCAATAGAACAGCTCAGTAACAATATCAGGAGCAGGATAACAACGAAGATGAGGAGAAGGCATTCTACCGAAGAGCCGGACCTGTCTAGGCACAACCACACGAACGCTGTTCTAGGGACCTGCAATAGAACAACACAATAACAATATCTGGAGCCGGATAACAACGAAGATGAGGAGAAGGCGTTCTACCGAAGAGCCGGACCTGTCTAGGCGCAACCACACGAACGCTCTTCTGGGGATCTGCAATAGAACATCACAATAACAATATCTGGAGCCGGATTACAACGAAGATGAGGAGAAGGCGTTCTACCGAAGAGCCGGACCTATCTAGGCGCAACCACACGATCGCTCTTCTGGGGATCTGCAATAGAACACAATAAAATATCAGAAGCAGGATAACAACGAAGATGAGGAGAAGGTGTTCTACCGAAGAGCTGGACCTATCTAGGCGCAACCACACGAACGCTCTTCTGGGGATCTGCAATAGAACACAATAAAATATCAGAAGCAGGATAACAACGAAGATGAGGAGAAGGTGTTCTACCGAAGAGCTGGACCTATCTAGGCGCAACCACACGAACGCTCTTCTGGGGATCTGCAATAGAACATCACAATAACAATATCTGGAGCCGGATAACAACGAAGATGAGGAGAAGGCGTTCTACCGAAGAGCTGGACCTGTCTAGGCGCAACCACACGAACGCTCTTCTGGGGATCTGCAATAGAACATCACAATAACAATATCTGGAGCCGGATAACAACGAAGATGAGGAGAAGGCGTTCTACCGAAGAGCCGGACCTGTCTAGGCACAACCACACGAACGCTCTTCTAGGGACCTGCAATAGAACAACACAATAACAATATCTGGAGCAGGATAACAACGAAGATGAGGAGAAGGTGTTCTACCGAAGAGCTGGACCTGTCTAGGCGCAACCACACGAACGCTCTTCTAGGGACCTGCAATAGAACAACACAATAACAATATCTGGAGCAGGATAACAACGAAGATGAGGAGAAGGTGTTCTACCGAAGAGCTGGACCTGTCTAGGCGCAACCACACGAACGCTCTTCTGGGGATCTGCAATAGAACATCACAGTAACAATATCAGGAGCAGGATAACAACGAAGATGAGGAGAAGGCGTTCTACCGAAGAGCCGGACCTATCTAGGCGCAACCACACGATCGCTCTTCTGGGGATCTGCAATAGAACACAATAAAATATCAGAAGCAGGATAACAACGAAGATGAGGAGAAGGTGTTCTACCGAAGAGCTGGACCTGTCTAGGCGCAACCACACGAACGCTCTTCTGGGGATCTGCAATAGAACAACACAATAACAATATCTGGAGCAGGATAACAACGAAGATGAGGAGAAGGCGTTCTACCGAAGAGCCGGGCCTGTCTAGGCGCAACCACACGAACGCTCTTCTGGGGATCTGCAATAGAACATCACAGTAACAATATCAGGAGCAGGATAACAACGAAGATGAGGAGAAGGCGTTCTACCGAAGAGCCGGGCCTGTCTAGGCGCAACCACACGAACGCTCTTCTGGGGATCTGCAATAGAACATCACAGTAACAATATCAGGAGCAGGATAACAACGAAGATGAGGAGAAGGCGTTCTACCGAAGAGCCTGACCTGTCTAGGCGCAACCACACGAACGCTCTTCTGGGGACCTGCAATAGACATTGGCTACGTTAGACATTTGGAACTTGAAAGTTTGATGGGGTGGATTCTTAAAGGTTTTCGAAACCGAATGGGATATTTTTCTTTGGGGTGTACGTAAGTTATATTTCAATCTGCCCATTTCGCATTTGCGTAAGGGGCCAATAAAACAGGTATTAAGTTTCATATACTAGTAGAATTTAATATGGCTTCCAATGCACTTCGAAAAACGACTTTTAAGATTTACATGTTCTGTGTTCCTTATTTAATTCTTTGTACAATTGGGAAATTTACTATTTATCTTTCCTAATAAAGCCATTTAATACAGAGAGTGCCCTCAGTATCGGTAAAGACATTTTTGCCAGTTTGCCTGAAAAAAGTATGATGGGGTTTTCATCAACACCATACTCGTAAATTTATTAGTTGAGTTTAAAATAAGTTTTATATTTTTAAAATTAAAGTCCTTCGACATAACGAAAATTAGATATGGTAGCCCAACTTCCTAGACAAAATAGCAACGCAAATTCAGTGCTGGAAACAATAGTAAATACCCCCGGAGCAGCAAAGCTGCGTACTCAGCAAATTGCCAATGCATATATAATCCACATACCAAGTTTCATCAATATACATTCATAAATAAACGATTTATGACATTTTAATTATTCTCCATAATAATAACATGGCGGTTAGTATGCAGGTTTGCTGAAACAAGGAATACAAAAAATAGGGTTTTATACAAATATCAATATAACTCAAGTAGGTAAAGCCACATACGAAATTTCATTAATTTATGTTCATAATTAAGGGAGATAACAAGTTACTTATTTTCCATAAGAATAACATTGGACAACGAACTGTGTTTAGCACTTTCAATATCTCTGTAACCATTTGACGTAGAGCAATGATCAAAACACCAAATTGTGCGTCCTTTTAAGCTGATTCCAATGAAAACAAAAATTAGACTTTTTCAAAAATTAAAAATAATAATATATTTAATTATATGTAAAATACTCAAAAAAAACATTTTTGGGGTACAAAACAGCCCCCAAAATACCCCTTCGAATCGGTCGATCTGTCTGGTTTTCGAACTCAAAGCCATAAATGCTGCTTTACACGTTTATACCAAATTTCGTCAAAATCGGATAATATTTACAAGAGTTATCGTACTCACGGACACACACACACATGTATATATATATATATATATATATATATATATATACAGTTTTGAACAAATGGTGTTTCTGGCATCTGGGGATCTCAAAACGAAAATTTATCATAGTCCCGGGCCTAGGTCTTACCATGCCGACTACGGTAATA
Organism: Allygus modestus; assembly: GCA_963675035.1. NCBI lineage: Eukaryota > Metazoa > Arthropoda > Insecta > Hemiptera > Cicadellidae > Allygus > Allygus modestus. Next base: position 15,086,631 of record OY776115.1, read on the forward strand.
GCTTCTTCCCTAGAGGGAAAATTCGCTAAAAGAGTAAACTCATTTCTCTTACTTTTAAAATACTTTACTTTTAAAATAAAGCCGGACATTCAGTTCGATCTGCGAGCCCCAGACCAAATTGGTAACTAACCAAACCACGAGTGACTAGGACCATTATTGTAAACCAATCACGAAAGTTTGATGGGACAATACACTCGACCTAATGTAAACTCCATAGGGAAATGATTGACGAATGATGGTCGGGAATTGGAGGACTAGATTGCGTTTTCACTTTATGCGTAATGTAAATTCAACATGTTAGTAAAGCATTTACAATAAATTATGCTTTACCCACTTACACAGTAATACATAATCTGTTGTGGAGAATTTTCGTTGTTTTCTAGGCCAAATGGTAATTGACTGAGGAAACCTAATAAATGTAACAATTTGATGTCTAATTAAATTAGTGGCGAGCAGTAGTTGTTTTAAAAGCATTTATAAAAACTAGTTTGAACAGCATTGACAATTAAATGTAAATAAACCTATTTGTTTTAAAATCGTTGTCACAACAGAAACGATGATTCCATTATTTTGAAATCCTGATAAAGTAAGGTTGCATGAACCTTCACTTGATAGTCAAATTATACTTGTATTTGAAACCATTTTTAAAACTTGGAGAGTTTAAAGGTACTTTAACACAACTTGTCCTTTTTTACAAATTATCAAATCACGTATAATAATTTTGTTAGTTATTCTTCCTTCACAGATAAGCTATCGATTCAAAATTTAATAAAGAACAATTTATATATGGTATGTGAACAATTTGTTTATACACATACAAACAAAAATGATAACAACAACAACAACAACAACAACAACAAACAATACAACAACAAAACAACAATGAACAACGATGATGTGAGGAACAATGATTAAAATAATAAAAACAATCCGAATAGTACAAATAAATTACAAAAACCGTTATTATTTAAGTTCCACGCATGTAATATGTATAGGAAACGGAAAACCCCACTTAAAGCAGTTTTAGAGGACGCCATTATGTTTTTGTGACAAATCTAGTTGGCATGTATAAAAAGAGCTTACAAATAGAGAAAAGACGATAAAAATAGCTTACAACTAGAGAAAAGACGTATAAATAAGACCTCCATCAAAGTCCGTTATAAATTGAAAGCTTTACTTGTTACAGAACCAATTGTCAGGGATAACTGGAACATTCTGGTTTATTTTTCGGAGATTGTTATTTCTTGGGGACAATAATTGGAAAACCAACAATACTGTCCAGCCAACTTTTATTGCTTCTTCAATTACATTCCGTTTTCCTCTGTCTTTATTTGTTGAATGCCCCAATATATCTAGAGATAAAAACGAATCAATAATGAAAGAGAACTGTTAGGATTAACATTAGTATACTTGTGTTCGTACTTTGGAGGTGCACTTTTGATAAATGGTCTTTACTCTTAAAATGGTTAGACCACATTTTTACTCTTTTACTGACTGGGAATTTTCACTCTAAAAGGATGGCTCGATTTTCTCTACCCGAAAGAGTGAAAATATAAATGCGAAAGAGTGAACTTTTAGAAAGAACATTGCAAAACAATTTTATTTAAAAATTACATGACCAAATTATTACTCTTTTAGTTTGCCAACTACAAGAAATCGTGCACTTATTGTAATATTACGCAATTTTAATATAACCTACTAATACATACTTAACGTACTTAACAAAGGGTCCACATACTAAAACTTGAAATTTATTTTCCCACTATTTAATTTAGTAGGTAGTATTTTTTAAGTCAAGTTTAACAGAGACACGTTATTTTTAATGGAAATTGTAGTCTATTTTCTTTGAAACTTTAAGTTTATTGTTGCTTTGTTATTATAGCGGAGAAATGTAATCCTTCGGACCTTTGGAACGCAGTATTAATCTTAATAATATTGCCAAGCGGTGACACATATTTGTATAGGTCAGACGGGAGCCTTAATTATGATTAGGGTGACAAAAGGGTGATTAGGGAGAGGGTGACAAAAGGCGTTGAAACCGAAATTATTGCGGAAATTCACCATTATTATTTAGAGAAAAATAATTTTTAAAACATTTCGGGATCTGTAATTTGATCCCGTCTTCAGGTACGAAGACTACCTAGAACATAACAATCTCGAGTGAATTGCCGTTGCACATCGAGTTTCAGGAGTTTTTAATGCTTTCACAGTTCTCTCAATAACTCAATATCTCATTTATTAACCACAACACATATACACATGCAATGCTCATTGCCAAACAAAAATGTAAATGCAATGAATTTACAGTTTGAATTGAAATTACATTGATGCTTACAACCTAAAATTTGCATATACGTTATCGAATTAAATAAACTCCAATGTTCATATTTATAACATATCCTCCAGGCTGACTTAATAAGTTAAGAGCCATCAGCCAGGTAGTCACGGACGCTGTAAAACACTTATCAATAAGGAAGGATTTTAGATTTTCCTGAATTTCAAATGGTTTGACATTGCTTTGAGGTTTATCTATTTTAGCTCTTTGTGTAATTTATAGCTAGCTTTACCTAGATTGTTACCAATTATTTTGAATGTTCTAGGTATTTTTTTTTTGCACTGGAAGACGGGAACATACTCTATACCCTTCAACCTCATGAAATTTGTTTTTCTAGACGATGGAAAGTCCTCAGTGAGGAACTTTTGCAGCGAGGACTGCGCTCAGTAAAAATGTTTGGCGGGATAATTGTCTCAGCTCCCCGCCCGCAGGAGCGAGTATTACACCAGCAAGCCACGCCCTCGTCCCCCCTCCGTAGATAACAACAGCAGTTCTGCCAACGTTCAGCGATCAGCAAAAAATTATGGTACCCTCAGAAACTACCTTTTGTGTTTGGCAATTAGAATAGAATAATCTAATCTAACCGCTGCAGCGCGCTGTGTAAGTTTTTAGTCAGGTATAAAACTGTAATTGTTTACTTTGATAAAAAATGTGCCCGAGGTAACACATTGGATAAAGCCTATCACTCCAAAGTAATATTGTTTTTTTATAAAATAACAAACTTTCATTCATCCACCTTTACAAATTACAAGTTAATTAAAACAATCTATGACCTCTTTCAAGTATATAATTAATTAACTATATCAGATTATTTTCAGAAAGTACTAAGAACTGCAAGATTCGTGGTTTGAAATTATCGTATTTTATGAATATCTTTATCTGTTGCTTATGTCTGTTGGTATCACTGACTGGAAGGGAGTATCACTGACCTTGGTCAGAGGGCGAGGTCTGTTGGTACTGTACGCGTTCAATTTTGCGCTCCCTATTTTTCTCTAATCACTGAGGTAATATTTCCACAATAAATTTCCACAATATCTTAAATACAAAAAAGACAAAGTGTTGGAAAATTGAGGAACATGTTTTATCCTAAATTCCAAGTGGTGGAAGGTACCTAGTGACACCCCTCCCAGGAATCCCGGTGCAGCTTACCTGGTGGTATCCCGAGGACACGGACCCCCGCATGGGCGAGGTGGCGGCGTTGAAGCTGAGGGGGTTCTCACGTATCCTGAGCTCCGTGTCCTGGCCGTGCTTCTGGGGCTCGAGGTAGCCGTTGTATCCGTCGTGGCGGTCGCGGTGGTTCGGCACCACGATGGTAGGGTGCGCCGTCGTCGTCAGCGGCTCCGCTTCGCAACTCATCTTCTGCAAGAGAACACAATCAAATAAGAGTGAGGTCCACAAGAGAACACAGTGGTCACGTGAGAGTGAGATCTAAGGGAAGCGTTTAAGCTAATCAGGGAAGTGGAGGGGAGGGATGAGGGTGGAGAGAATAGAACGTCATGACCTCGATTGGCCAGATCGGTCATGAAGAAAATCTTGGACTTTTTGAAGTTTTGAAATAGACCCAGCTGCCACTGGTCATTGGGCTGTTAATTAATGACTCAGGCTAAAGATTCAGTCAGTAACAAGGCTACATAAGGCATATAACCCATTCTACACTCATCATTCATTCATATTCGCCTTAAGATACGCCCTAGTTGCGTCGGTGTCTTACAGAGGTATAAGGTACTCCAGGACAATCAGTCGGGAGGCAGAAAACGTACAGAGAGTAGAGCGTCATGCCATGATCTCCAGTTTGTATAATCGGTCATGAAGAAAATCTCAAAACTTGTTGAAGTTTCGAAATGGACCCAGCTACAATTTTACATTGAGTTATCACTAATTAACTATGCTTTCCAAGAAAGGTCGACCCTTCGGTTCTAACAAAACAGATTTTAGATAGTTCCCTTCCGAAACCTTAACATGTTATGTTTTCAAAGACAAGAAGACTTAGTGATCTGCCTTCACGTTTATTACTAAAGTGCTCTACAATCTATACTTATAAAAGGCAAAGCCCTCACTGACTCACTCATCAAGAATTCTCCACCTTCCCATGTAGGTAGAGAGCTGAAATTTTGTACACTGATTCTTTAGGTCTTAAATAGGACAACTAAGCAGTTTACACGCCGGTAACTCCATAGGGCTCCGCCCACAGACCTTCAAAGTTACCATGTTATTCTTATGGAAGAAAGATTTGTTTTGATGATATCCAGATGACTAATTTAAAATATTGTAAACAGCTGTTGCTATTCTACACAAACAGTAAAACCACGGTAGAACGTTGATTTATAATTCTTTTGAACTGGAGTAAGCCAATAATGTTATCAAACTGGAGTGTCTTGCAAACTCTACATTACCACCTGTTACTTTAAAATTTTTTACAAACAGCTGTTATTATTCATTGGTTTGTTTATGTTTATGATTTTTATTTTGTGTAGTGGTGTGACAGGTTAAAAGCTAATTTATTGAATTTGTTTATGTTTATGATCTTTATTTTGTGTTGTGGTGTGACAGGAAAAGCTAATTTATTGAATTTTATGATATTTTAGTTTTTTTGTTTTTGTCATGAATACACAATTTTAGTAATATTTTTATTTTTCTTCGTTTATTTTATATATATATATATATTTTTGAATTTTTGATATGGATACAAAATTAACACTATTTGGGCAAACAGACTCACAGTTTAGAGTTATTCACATGCCTCCAGATGGTTCGTGCCTCTTTTATTTTATATGCTATTCAGTTTACGGAAATAATTTCTACAGCGATCAAGTAAGAGAGGAAATTGTTAACTATGTTTCGACTAATTGTGCAAAATTCCAAATTTTAACTCATGATGTTAAAGGGGATAATTACAACTCCCCTGAACACTACCGTCGCGAGATGTTGAAACCATCAACTTACGGATCAGCATGTGAGTTGATTGCCGCATCTGAGCTCTTCCACTGCATATTCAGAGTGTACCATGATGGTCATTTACTCCAGAGCTTTGGTGTAGAGGGAACAGCATCTGATCGTATAAATTCAAACGGGGCGAAGCCCGCGGGTAACTGCTAGTGATACTTATAATTTTATTATATTTTGTGTTCTAACGTTAGCGGTGTTTTTAAAACTTTTGATTGTGAACGGTCCACTCTCTTTTCTAAACTAGATGTAACGTCGACCCTTTTTAAAAACAACGTCTTGGTTATCCTCTTGTGTAGAGGTGAGTAACGTGTGACAGCACAAGTATGAAACTGTGTATTAATTCATGGTACCTTTTTAAAAAGCATCATAAATTAATAGCCCAAAGTCAAATGTATAGATTTTGTTAAGAATCGATCTGATAATTCCAGGTTACGAGGCAAGCACCCTTGACTAAGCTACAATCCTACACAGTCACTTGTGGAACTGAAAGAGATTCTTTAAATGATTCCTACAATCGAGTTATTATAACTTTGTGCTCGGTGAGGGGAATAGGTGAGGGGCGGTGGCAGCTATGTGGCCTGCAAATTCACCTTATACTAACAAGTACAGCCAATGAATACATTCTGATCCTTTCTTTCACTCATCCATCACCACGCACATAGTTGAAACAACTACGCAGAGTCGCCATGTTGGAGTTAGATCCGAGTGGATTGTAGTTAGTAGTTCGATTGGTGTTAGTAACTGAACTACTGCAATGGTACTATCCACGTCCTGCCCGAAGGAATATCCGGTCTTGAGTGAGTATCAAATACCTTGGGGTGTTATAGCTCATAATACCATAGCCTATAATTGGATGATCGGAGCGAGTCCCTATCGAATTTATTAAAATTTGTGTGTTTTTAAGTAGTATAAAATCAAGAACGATTTGGTCTATTTCAGGAAAATTTGGTTATAGAATTCATTTATTTTTAACTATCCAGGGAAATTTAGCGTCTGACTTTGTAAACACGTAGGAATCCTAAAGAATAATTGCATATTCAATATATTTCTCACGATCAATTTTACACAACGGATTCCCCATTTGATTACACGCATTTCAAAATTAGCGTTTTGAATGAGGTAATGAAATTACCTCATTCAATGTAATTTGGTAATGAAATTACATTACCAAATTACATTAAACTCTAAAGGTGACATTTGCAGCTATATACGCGTAAAGTGTTTAAACTTAAATTAGTTTACTTCGTTGACTCTTGAAGGCTTCACTAACATTTGTTCTCATTACATTTTTATGATTGAGAAAAATAAACATTAAAATAAATAAATAAAAGCTAATAATTACATAAATTTTGCAATAGAAAATTGCAAAATGTTACATAAAAGCGGTTATAGTTACAACTAGCGTTACATTGTCAGGGATAGAAGAGGCTCATGAATAAAATATGGCGTTTCTCGCTTGGTTGCGACCACCTGCCGAACGTGGCTGTGAAACTGGGAATAAATTAAATTAAATCACGGGAATTAGTTGAACATAGAAAATAGACAAGCTTGATAAGAAAATAAAACACGATATTTTAATAATTTAACATACAATGAAGTTTTCACGAGGTATTTTAATACAGTATGTCCATGGATCTTCCAATTTTACACCGGTATAATTTGTTGTACATAATTATTACAATTTTAGCGAATTTCCCCTATAGGGAAGAAGCTATTACCGTAGGTCTCATGGTAAGACTTAAGCCCGAGACCATGATAACTTTTCATTTTGAGGTCCCCAGATGCCAAAAACACCATTCGTTCAAATTTTTATATATGTATATATATATATATATATATATATATATATTTATATATTTATATATATATATTTATATATATATATATGTGTCCGTAAGCACGATAACTCTCGTAAAAAAAGGTCCGATCTTAATGAAATTTGGTAAAAATGTGTAAAGTACCATTCATTTGAACGAGTTCGAAAACCAGATGAATCGCACCGTCCGAAGGGGGGTTTTTGGGGGGTTTTGTACCCCAAAAATGTGTTTTTTGGGGTTTTCACATGTAATTTTAATTTAAATCAAATTTTAATTTATACCATTAAATTCAGCTTAAAAAAACAAACAATTTGGTATTTTGATCATTGCTCTACGTCAATTGGTTACCGAGATATTGAAAGTGCTAAACACAGTACGTTGTCTAATGTTATTCTTATGGAGAAAAAGAAAAATTGTATATCTCGCTTATTTATGAACGTAAACTGGCAAAATTTGGTATATGGCTTTATTTGGTTGTGGTCTATTGATATTTGCACAAAAATCCATTTTTTGCCCGATAGTTCCCGTAGCAGCAAACCTGCATACTCAGCCCCATGTTATTCTTATGGAGAATAATTAACGTGTTATCTCCTTCAATTATGAACATAAATTAATAGAACTTGGTATGTGGCTTTACCTAGTTGAGTTATAATGATATTTGTATAAAAGCCCATTTTTAGTGTTCCTTATTTCAGCAAACCTGCATACTCAGCCGCCATGTTATTCTTATGGAGAATAATTAAAATGTCATAAATCGTTTATTTATGAATGTATATTGATGAAACTTGGTATGTGGCTTTATGTGGTATTAAGATAAATTAATATGCATTGGAAATTCGCTGAGTATGCAGGTTTGCTGCTACGGGGGTATTTCAAATATATGTTTACAATAAAATGATATACATTTAACTTCTGTTCACAATGAAACGACCATCAAAGAATATAAAACAACGGTCAGTGAAGTAAGATAACCCCTACTTTTACGAGCGGTTTCTGATGTACAATTTGACGTTCCCTCTCCCTCGGGAACCCTAGTTTCGGGGTTTACGCATTATTTTATTACCCATCATAAGGATCCTCTCTCAAGGTCAAGATTGTCTTAGTCCTCTTACAACCCTGTCCGGTCATGGACACTTGCACAAGGAAAAACAAATTGACCGATTATAATGGATTACATTTATTGATTGCTATAGACATGTCGTACACATGGACTGCTGTCATCTTGATTTAAATTGGATACATTAGTACTGTAATGGTCAAACAAAATACTAATAAATCTGTTGGAAATAATAAACGAGTTCGCACGCAGCACGCTGACGTGAGGGAAGAGAATTTTCACATAAAAAACTATAAAAACTCAAAATCAGTTAAAATCATACAATTATTCCAATTTTTATTCAAATCTGAAAATATTGATTTTTTGGCTGTTCTGATACTCCTGGTTCTATTTACCTGCAATGCTGGGAATACAATTTTGCGCATTATAAGGTTAGGAGAAGGTCCAGTCAGGCTTTAAAGTAGGCGTGAGATTGTTGGGGATGATAAAAGTACATCAACAAATGAATAACAGGCTTTTTTGAAGTAAAACCCCCATAAGGCAACGTACTGTGTTTGGTCGATACACATTTTCTTTAATAACATGGTAAATATTTATGCTATAATGACGAGAGTGGGCTTAAAACTTTCGCCTCTCTAATTCCCATCTTTTTACATGCATTGATTTTACATCTGGGGCTTTTATGACCCTTTTTGTGCCCAAAAACTCAAAATTTGAAAGATTAATCCCCAAAAAAAGGGGTTAGAGTTTTCCGATTGTTTTGCCCAACGAACTTGTCCAACAGATTATAGAAAGGAACGTCCCTACCAAATTTGAAGTAAATCGGACAAAAAATGCGACCGCTAGAGTGCATACACATATATATATGTGTATATATATATAGCCATATATATATATATGGCTATATATATAATATATATATATATATATGGCTATATATATAATATATATATATATGGCTATATATATAATATATATATATATATGGCTATATATATATAATATATATATATGGCTATATATATTATATATATATATATATATATATATATATATATATATATATATATATATACAATTTTGAACGACCCCCCAAAACGTGTTCAGGGGGTCACGTTAGGAACTTCTATGGTGGTCCCGGGCTTAAGTTTCACCGTGCAGGTCATGCTAATAGTTCACTTTCCAAAGGAAATTCACTAATAACGATTATTTATTTAAAATTAATTGATGGTGATGGCGAGTTTATGTTATTTAAGAAATTATTGGGGACATTTTCCATCACTGATTAGCAAAAACAAGTTTCACGACATTTTGGGATCTGGAATCTGATCCCGTTTTCAGGTGAGCAACTTATTTTACTAATCACTGATGACAAATATTCGTAATAATTTCTTAAATAACAAATTAATGGTGTTTCTTTATTTGCGGAGGATCTCTAAGTCAGACATTTGAAAACCCCGTAACTATACTACCCATCAACCCCGTACTTGAAAGAACGTATTTGCGCAGGAACAAGAATTTAGCATATTTTTAGAAAATTCTAGATCAGTTTTTAGCGAAGTTCCCCTATAGCGAAGAAGCTATTACCGTAGGTCTCATGGTAAGACTTAAGCCCGAGACCATGATAACTTTTCATTTTGAGGTCCCCAGATGCCAAAAACACCATTCGTTCAAATTTTTATATATGTATATATATATATATATATATATATATATATATATATATATATATATATATATATATGTGTCCGTAAGCACGATAACTCTCGTAAAAAAGGTCCGATCTTAATGAAATTTGGTACAAATGTGTAAAGTACCATTTATTTGAACGAGGTCGAAAACCAGATGAATCGCACCATCCGAAGGGGGGTTTTTGGGGGTTTTGTACCCCAAAAATGTGTTTTTTGGGGTTTTAACATGTAATTTTAATTTAAATCAAATTTTAATTTATACCATTGAATTCAGCTTAAAAAAACAAACAATTTGGTATTTTGATCATTGCTCTACGTCAATTGGTTACCGAGATATTGAAAGTGCTAAACACAGTACGTTGTCTAATGTTATTCTTATGGAGAAAAAGAAAAATTGTATATCTTGCTTATTTATGAATATAAACTGGCGAAATTTGGTATATGGCTTGATCTGGTTGTGGTTTATTGTTGTTTGCACAAAAAAAACAATTTTTCCCCAATGTTTCCTGTAGCAGCAAACCTAGGTACTTGGTCCCCATGTTATTCTTATGGAAAATACTTAAAATGTTATATATCGCTTATTTATGAATGTATATGGATGAAACTTGGTATGTGTCTTCACTAAGATGAGTTCTATTGATATTTTCATAAAAACCCATTATTTCGTGTGCCTTGTTGCAGCAAACCTGCGTACTCATCCCCAATGTTATTATTATGGAGAATAATTAATATTTTAAATATCGCTTGTTTGTGAATACATTTCTTATGAATCCTGTTAAGTGTTTTAATGTGTTATGTTATATATTCATTTGAAATTCGCTGAGTATGCAGGTTTGCTGCGACGGGGGTATTATTTACTTGGGAGAGCGAATTCGCTTCGTTCAACCGCCTACTTCATACAGACCGATTCTCGACGCTATGAGTAGTTTTTTTGGCTTATTCGCCACTTCGTGGTGGTTTTTAAATAGGGAAGCTTTATAACTAAGAAGCTATATCCTGCGTCGACCAAAGATATTTCTGGTTAAGTAGTAACAGAGTTATGTAATAATCTGGATCATTAAGCGAACAATATGTTTTTAGCTATAATCCTATACTCTTAAACGAGCTATGTATGTATGTATGTAAAATTTATCTCGGAATTCTATTACAATTTGAAAATAGGTGTTTTTGGGCGTCATAAATCAAAGACAATATTGTTCCTAACCTCAGAAATATAAAATATGAAAATTAAAAATTTTAATTTTGGCTAATAAAGTTTCAAATTACAAAAAATAATCACAGTAGCCGAAAAAAATGAACCAGTGTAACCAAAGTAACACACGTGGCAACCAATATACGGGTTTCCTATGAGCAAAGCTCGGTCCCTATGTATATTAAATTTTTTTGCTTATCTATAAAAAGCCCTAACTCACTGACTGACTGACTGACTCACTCCACTCATCAAGAATTACCCTATTTCCCATTTACATGGATAGTTGAAATTTTGTCCACTAATTCTTTAGGCATAAAGTAAGAAAACTAAATGATTTTCATCCTGATCTGACCTTAGGGCTCCGCCAGAGACCCCGACAAAGTTCCCATGTATTCCTTAAGGATATTAATTTGTGCTTGAGCTGATGAAAATATAAACAGCTAATCTTGATTCGTAGTAGTTCCACGGGCTAACCACAGAATGCAGCACACACAACTGTCTTAGTTGTTATAAATCATTTGCGGGGCGAAGCCTGCGAGTAACAGCTAGCTAAACATAAACTTTATTAGAACAAAACACTACAAACCTCGAAAAATATATAAATATCATAAAACATAGTGCTGTAATAAGGAAAACCTACGTTTGCCCTAGAAATCTCGTCAATTCAATTAGTCCTTAAAATCCGGATCTACCCGTAGGACCATAATTATTTAGGACTAATGGGTCAACAAAGCTAAAATGTAACTAAATATTCATCGGAAGGAGTTTGTCGGGATTTGGACTAATCCGGTTTTAAGGACTAGTCGAATTGACTAGTTTTCTAAGGTAAGATTTCTCATAATATATAAAGCAATCTGAGTCGTAAAATGAATGTGACTATTTTCGGCTAAATGAGCATGAATGAATGAATGAAATTAAGACGAACCCTTAGGATGAAACTCAGGCAAGAGTTGAAGAGAGATTTATGGATCCCGAACTTGTTATGCAAGTCCAAGTGCAACTTGCTTCTCGCTGGAAGTTGTCCACGAGGACTTGTTCTCGATACCTCTTCACAACTTTTTTAAACTTCCACTAGTTACGAACAAGTTTAAAACATTTTCAGCTTTAGTGAATACTCCGCAGTGGCCTTACTTCTGGTTTATTTTTGGACTTACAAGTCCCTCCATTTGTACGTGATGGTACTACACAAGGCGTTTTATAAATAATTGTTAACGTTCTCAGTATCTGAATTGCTTAATATATACTTGTACTGTAATTATTATCTTCTTTTATATTATTTATTTACCCTGTTTTTCTGTCAGGCCGTGAGATCTTCCTTATTACTTTATCAAATTCCATGATTTACCCCTCAATTTAAAGCTCATCGTGCCAGCTATTGACGAAAAATAAACCCACGGTCTAAAAATGTACCACTTCTCGGAAATTTGAATAATATCCTATACTCTAATATGAGTAAGGATGCATGCTTGCTTGCGTCCGCGCTTGCTTGCTTGCAACTCTAATCTCAAAAACGGCTCCAACGATTTCCTTAAAATATTGGAAATAACTAATTTCTAGTATAAAAATAAGTTCTATACAGGTCTCATCCCCAGGAAAATAATGTGCAAAAACGAAAATGAAACGCTAAAAAAATTAACATTGGGCTTATAGAGTTTAAAATCAAAACAAAAGAATTGTAACAGCTGTTTTTAATGGATCAACAAACTGTCAAAGGAATACTCTTGTTGTTTATGATTATTAACATGTGATTCCCTGAGAGCAGAGATTAAACGATTTGAGTAAAGATTACATATATAGAGTGGTAAAATAAATCAAAGGGACATTGAGCTATAAATAACAACTGGAGTGACCTTAAAAATGTAGAAAAGAGGAAAATGAGCTATAAAAACCCGGTTTTCAGTAGGGGTAAGTGGTGAAATATTACTCCGTCATCTAAACAAAGTGACTGGCCTTCCCCCGAGCAAAATTCGCCCCCCACGTACTTATTATAATATGTGTAAGACTGTGTGCGAGACGTATAGAATGTGTTTTTTAAATCAATGATAGAGTTTAAATATTCTAAAATAAAAAAGTATTTTGTATAAGCGAAAACATGTGTAGCGACGTATGAAATGTGTGCAAATGCCTACATAGCCTATATGCACTAATGGAGAATATAAGTATGATATTAAAACATCTACAACACGTCTGGTGTACATTAATCACCTTAGACCTACCAACCATTAGTGCCATTAATAATTTAAAATAAGTCTTTTTAACAGCCACAGAATTTTAAGTAAATATGTTAAATATGTAAGTAGTACAAGTAATTGAAAATAAATATATGAAATGTATGAAAATTATAATACATTATAATATTTTTTGTGTTAATTATTTTATGTTAACATCCATCACGTATATGTTAATAAAATACCTTTCCAATATGGATTGAGTTACTTCGCATAATTCCGTTATTAAACTAAAAATATAGATGATTAAGCGTGGTTTTGACTGCATTAACATTTTCAAACAGTTGGAGCCCTCTCGCTTATCTATGGTTCATTTTAAAGAACAAAAATATTTATTTATTTGTCGTTTTGATTTATGTTGTATGTTGCCCTTTAATGTGATCTACAAATCGACGATACTGGATAATCCGTTGAGGAGGGGGATAGGAGAAGCGGGTGGAAACATCGCAAATATTACGCGACTGGAGCCCCCTCTCAAGTATATACACGTCGCTTCGGTAAAACTCCCCTAGCACGGATTGGGTGGCAATCAAGACGTCCACGTTTGCGTGTAGTCCTGCGGCTACCACGGCTTGTATGGCGAACATAACAGAGATATTTATCGAGACAGGGCTCCATATAGAGACAAGACAGTCCAAATAGCAGTGCTAATGGCCGACCGGCACTCGATACAATTGCCGCCATCTAGAGCAAGTGGCAGTGGCACGAGGCCGGGACGGTCTCAGACAGTCGTCGTAATAAACACTTGTAATGTTTCAAACTGGCTTTAATCCGGTAATGTTTCAAATTGGTAATGTGTCAAACTGGTAACGCTTTAAACGGTTAGTACTTCCAAATTAGTATGTTTCAAAGTGGTAATATTCGAAAATAGTAAGGTTTTAAAATGATAATGTTTCAAATTGGTAACGTTTTACATAGGTAATATTTCCAAATTGGAATGCTTCAATGTGGTAATATTTGAAAATTGTAATGTTTCAAAATGATAATGTTTCAAACTGGTGTTTTACACAGGTAGTAGCCTATTTCCAAATTGGAATGTCCAAAAGGTAATATTTCATAATGATAATATTTCAAACTGGTAACGTTTTATAGAGATAGTATTTCCAAATTGGAATTTTCAATCTGGTAATATTTGAAACTGGTAAGGTATAAACTGTAATGTTTCAAAATGGTAATATAATTAGAACGTTACAAAATGGTAAGGATTTAGGCAGGTAGTATTTCCAAATTGGAATGTTCAAAAGGTATTTTTCATGATGATAATGTTTCAAACTGGTATCGTTTTACACAGGTAGTATTTACAAATTTGAATATTTCAAATTGGTAATATTTGAAACTGATAAGGTATAAACTGCAATGTTTCAAAATGGTACTTTTCCAGTTATCCACACTAGTAGATACATTTCCAAACTAATGATGTTTCAATCTAGTATTATTTCAAATTAGCAATGTTTAAAATGATAGCATTACCAGATATGCTAAGGAAAATCTTTAAATTATAACTTTTAAATCTACAACCTAAATATTGTTTTTGTAGGTGGAAAATTGGCTCAGCAGTTTCCAATTATAAGATACTAGTAGCTTGTAGGAGCGATAGCCCCTAACCATTTGTTAAAGGTTTCATGTTAATCCGCAAACAAAGCAGGAGCTTGAATCACGTGTGAAAATTAATCAAAACCCCCACGATTTTATTATGAAGATATTTTTCTTAGCTTTTGGCTGACATGCATTTTTCAAAAAGCTACTATTTCCCCCCGCGTACTTTTCACCAATACCATTAATTTTAACCTACTCTTATCATCCAGCGTTTTTTTAAATTCCCACAATAATTTACTTTGTGAAATGTATCGTATCTACAGGCAAATATACATGTAACCTAATAGATACCACATTGTGTAAACATTTTGTTGTTGAATAAACTATATAAGTAATGTTAACGTTTCATGTATTTACTGCGGTTTTTAATATTAATCCGAAAATTTCGAACATTTTCGGGCGCATTCAGTGGAACTACTGATTGTTTAAATAATACTTTTAGCTGAATGTTAAATTGTTTAAAACTGATGAGGCGTAATAAGTGAAAAAGAAAATCAAGTTGAATATGTATGATATTATTACACACTGATATGAAGATGTAAGTTTATTAAGGACTAATAGTTTATAAAGGACTTGTTCGTCTATTCAGAATCACGGCGGCGCAACGCTGTAAAATGATGAACAATAAGAACTATTTTGTTTGTCAACGCGTGTGGGTTAATACAATTTATTTGACATTTGAATTGGATAATTGACAATTGGTTTTCATGTGACAATGGAATTCTGCGATTTACTGACGGGTGTTTCTTCGTGGATTGCTGGTTTTTCACCTTTGATTAGATAATCATCCAGTAATTAGAACAATTTTATCTGGATCGTAAATCCGCAGTCGGAGCAAAATACGTAACACAATCTTAAAGCGTATGTTGAAAACGTCAAGTGACTTTTACCGGAAGCATAAACACTCTTAGAAGTTGTTCGGGACGTTTTAAGATTTGCAGCTTTAAGGCTTCAGTCTATCTTTTAAAACACTTTTGCTAAATAATACTTACAGTACAAGCAAAAATTATTCTTATTGCTATTTGATGAAACTGACGATGCATATTACATTTATATATATTTTTGTTAGTGCGTTTTGTTTATGATTGTCATTTAAATTAAATAAATCTTTTATTATCGAATTTCTTACAAAAATGTTTGTTTTACAAAATAACTTAAAATATTGACAATAACAAGAAACTTCTACAGTTCTGCAATGAGAATGTCTTGAACTTTTCTCTTTGAAATTGTATTACTGTACTCTTTTGGCGTAATGTATCCAAATCCTCTTCTTCCTATTTCTAGCTTGATGCTTGATAGTCAATAATCCTGCCAAATGTGTTTTTCTCGCTCATCATCGCACGAGTGAGAATCGTGCAGTATTCATTAGTTGGACTATTTCCAGGAACTAGGAACGCATATTCAATATTAGGGAATACCAGGGATTTGACCATTTGCAGCTTTACCATCTTCCGGAAATAATTCTCTAAATCTAGTTAAGACTCGCAATAAGCCCACAACACGAATGAGGATTGTTTTTACTATTGTATAATAATATTATATAAGTAATACATGCATATTATATAATTTGTATGTTTTTAGATATACCAGTAGTAAATCAATATCGTTTAAATCCCCTAATTATTATCGGTAATTTCCTCTTATGGATTCAAATTTGAAAGGACATTTTTTAAATCAGCATGTTCCTGCTGCCTTTGCCATGGAATTAAGCATGATTGATTGTATATTCTGCATTGTTCAATATTATGAAACACTTTATTTCTGAATATTAGTCTGAGTACATGTTTGAAGGGTGGAGTTGATATTAATATTTAATTTTTTTAAATGTAAACCGTTTATCTTGAACACTATAGTCATTGTAATTTTTAGAATCAGCAAATAATCTCTCTAGTAGCCTATTTACTTACTTGTAAAACACAATGTAAATAAATGTATTCGTTAATAAATAAATAATTATTTATGAAAAATGTGTTCAGTAATTGTGCGTTACTAAATTTACCAATGACTAAACGCTTTACGTCTTAAAACATATCTTAATTGAAAACAACTCATTTATAAAATACAACTGAAAAACAAAAATATGTCGGTTCAATTTAAAACCGAAAATGAGAAGAATTGGTTGAACAAGTGTTTGCGTTATTTACAAACCAATCTTGACCTCGGAAGTCAGAAACCCTTGGGGTAGTCATAAACCAGATAATAAACTCTGAAGTACGGTGTGAAGTATAACGCTGGGGGGGGGGAGGGGGCAGTCGTCAAAACGTACATAAACAACTCGTAAATAAATGTCTATAAAAGTCCTTCCCACACTGGGCGCTTCTGTTGTTCAGTTCCATCCCCAATTTGTCAGCACTGAAACAGTGAGGGTTTCGTTACAACTAGATCTGTGCATGATTTTATCTGAACAGTGTAATCAAAACAAATAAACAGTTTGAAGCCAGATGTTTTCAAACATAGGTTTAATAGCAATCTTCAATAGAATACATAAAAATTTTCTAAATTTGTTTTAATTATTTGCAAGATTTGGTGCTATGCTTCTCCTTATTTTATTCTTATTTATGTTTCTTTGGATTGAATGTTTAGTAATCAACACGTATAATTATTTTTCATGGGAAGTTGTAACATACACATTTTGTTCTACGGACTGATACTGTAAAACTATGTTTTATAGAGGTAATAAAGTGTTGTTACTCTTAGGTTGAGAGCTGAAATGTATCCAAAAGGGTTATTTTCTTATAGTTTTCCAACTTAGGTTTTGTTAGATAATTCGAGTTGCCAAAAATATACTAGTTATATAAATAATTATACTGTCCTTTATACAACTAACAACCTGGATAGGATCCTAGTATGGCAGAAAAGCTATCAGAGCAATTTTACATCCACCCCGAAAACCAGCCGTAGGGAGGGGTTTGCTCAACTAGGCCTACTAACGGTCCCAAGCCTTTACATTTTTGAAACCATTATGTTCGTCAAAGCACAGAACATAAAACATACAAAAAAACATGGCTACAACACAAGAAAAAAATATTTCTTCTCTGTCAGCCACCGTCTGACACTTTTAGAACTAAAGTCTGAGTACGCTGGCCTAAAACTTCTTCTATCTCCCTCTCAAAGTATTAGAGTTCAAGAAAACATAAATAAATTAAAACATGATCTAAAAGTTTATCCGCCAGCAAATTTTTTTATGATATTGAAAGTTTTTTAATAATTCATTAGCCTATTGTTTCTGCTTTTTTGCATTTTATGCACAGTGTTGTGTATTCTTTAGCATTGAAGTGAACTATAACCTGTAGGCACTGTGACCTGTCAACACTCCGCCAAAAAGAGTCTACGTACGCAAGAAAAAAAGTAACATTTTTACGTTAGCATGAAGTTTATAGCAGAAGTTTCCACCGGAAGGGAATGGTTACACGTTGTATTTGTTCTACAATCTATAAACAAGTGAAGTTGATTTTTAGAATGTTAAAATGATCTCGATATACTTCGTGAATTTCACAGGCTAATCACACACTAAAATAATTCAAAAATGCTCGATGTTTGAAGCTAAATGTGTAACATTTTCATAAGCTAGTAGTAAAACTGATCACCATAATAGTTAATAGGCAAAAAGGTTTTTGGGAGGCCGAGATCTAATAAATTAATTAACTGACTTTAATGATTGACTCGCCAATTTAAACAAAGAAAACGTAGATTTTTCGAGAAATTCCTTACAGTTTGTTTTCGCCCAAAGTGCTACGTCCTACAGCCTCTCAATTGTAAATCGTATGGTAGAATATCAGTCAGATGTATTTATAATATACAAATTAATTATTGATAACAAATACATCACAACCAAACAGCAAGGACAGATGATACACATACATTGAATCTAAAATTACAACTGGAATAGCGACACAATATATAGATACAAATCGTATTTGAGCTGGGAAATTCTATCTTACACTACATAAGATAAGAAACACATTTGCTCGAATTCGAGCAGATCGATCGCCCACCCTCGGCCCCCCCCTCAAGCTCAGAAATTGTTTTTGTATACTGTATAAAAATAGTGCAGTAATGTAATTTGCATCTGGTTAATGTGTTGAGATTAATTCTTTATCGCCAATTCAATTTATGCATTATCTACCATAGGTTATTTTTCTAAACGGTCTGTAAGTATACTAAAGTTGTGGAACTAAGCGTAAACAGTTAGTGGGAGTGATCATTTCGTTCTGATGACGCCTGACAGTTGGCTGCACTTGCTGCACTTTGGAAACGACGCAATTGCCCTTACACCCTCCCTTCTTTTTTACCCGCGAAACCACCGACGCCGTCGCGTACTTGAGTGTGGGTGTCGGCAAACGTCAAGATTAACGTTGTGTAGTTATCAGAAGATTTCAGATACAACAGCGGTAGCTCGAGTGAGCAGCGGCGAGGTGCAGGCAGAGTGGTGCGTACGTCACGTTACCATGGCAACGGGAGTTTGACCACGCATCCACTGTGTCCACGTGATATTATTAGTCATCACACCCTTACACTGCGCATGAACGCTGATCTGCCTTTCCTGTCTTAGTTCAGTTTATTTTAGTATATGTTGGGTTTAACTGTTATTTTTAGTATTTGATTACTATTAAAATTATTATCCGTAACAATACCGGTAACAATCGGGGGCGGGGGGTAGGCCTATTCCATCACGATGTTCGTTCGCCCCCCCTCCCGCCCGACTCTAAAGTACAAAATAAATGTTAAATGTCTCACTCCAGACAGTTAAAGATGCAGTATTATATGAGACACGGTAGTTTTTTCTTAAAGTCGTTAGCGTCATTTTTGTTAGTGATTACATACATTAAGTAAAGTCAATATAACCCGTTTGAATGCCTAAATATAACGGCTGTGATGAGGAAATGAACAGCAAAGGTCGAAGAAGCGGAGAGCGGAAACGGAACGGTAATATTGGAGGCGGCTTCCACCAACGCTGTGGAAATGTCATTCCGACAACGTCTTTAAGGCTTTACCTTCACGCTCCATATGGCAACAATCTTGTTTGGAAAGACATGTTAGGCTTTATCAAATTGGGTTCATCAGGTGGGACGATGGTGGCTGTGAACATTGACACAGATTCAGGTAATAAATTACACTCGCAGGATGCCGGGAAGGTATTGTTACTAGTCGTGCGAGATTCAAAATGGAAATAAATTGAATACCCCCGTCGCAGCAAACCTGCATACTCAGCGAATTTCCAATGAATATGTAACATAACACATTAAAACACTTAGCAGGATTCATAATAAATATAATCACAAACAAGCAATATTTAAAATATTAAATTGGGGATGAGTACGCAGGTTTGCTGCAACAAGGCACAAGAAATAATGGGTTTTTATGCAGATATCAATAGAACTCGTCTTAGTGAAGTCACATACCAAGTTTCATCCATATACATTCATAAATAAGCGATATGTAACATTTTAAGTATTTTCCATAAGAATAACAAGGGGACCAAGTACCTAGGTTTGCTGCTGCAGGAACCATAGGCGAAAAATCTTTTTTGTGCAAACAACAACAAACCACATCCAGATGAAGCCATATACCAAATTTTGTCAGTTTATGTTCATAAATAAGCGAGATATACAATTTTTCTTTTTCTCCATAAGAATAACATTAGACAACGTACTGTGTTTAGCACTTTCAATATCTCTGTAACCAATTGACGTAGAGCAATGATCCAAATACCAAATTGTTTGTTTTTTAAGCTGAATTCAATGGTATAAATTAAAATTTGATTTAAATAGAATTTACATGTGAAAAACCCAAAAAACACATTTTCGGGGTACAAAACCCCCAAAAACCCCCCTTCGGATGGTGCGATTCATCTGGTTTTCGAACTCGTTCAAGTAAATGGTACTTTACACATTTGCATCAAATTTCATTAAGATCGGACCTTTTTTGCGAGAGTTATCGTGCTTACGGACACACACACATATATTACCAGTGTACCTCACTGCTAATATTTATATATATATTTATATATATATATATATATAAATTTGAACGAATGGGGTTTTTGGCATCTGGGGACCTCAAAATGAAAAGTTATCATGGTCTTACCATGAGACCTACGGTAATAGCTTCTTCCCTATACGGGAAATTCGCTAAAAATAAGTTGCATTTCAGTGTACAAAAATGAAAATAGGTTTTAGTAAAGGTATGTTTAAAAAATATTTATTAAAATATTTTTGCAAATTACTGGCGTCTCATCGTTTTCCACCCGGTAGGAAAAGGAGGTACTACAGTTACGGGACACAACACCGCTTAGTGTATTGCGTCGAAACAGCGAGCCAGTGACTTTGACAGGTTGGTATACTAGTGAAGGAAAATTATTGTACTTTGAACTGCTGTAATTATTCGATTTTGCAAAGTGAAAATAACTAGAGCACGCTAAAATATTCGTGTAATGGGATGACCGAACTCAGATATGGTAGATAAAAGTTTCTGCTGTTAACGTAAGTTCTAACCGAAATTTTATCACAAAATATGAAATAAACCCTGGGGACTGTAGGAAAAATCTACTTTTTGTTTGATTAATTTTAGGTCATAGGATAAATTGTTCTTGATTATATTCAATTATATTAGAGGTGCAAATTCTTCAAAAATTACACAGTAAGATGCCTATGCAGTGAGGTACACTGGAAATTAGCTAAGTACGCAGGTTTCCTATGACGGAGGTATTTGATATCATAAACTGACAAAAGAACACAGCTGGTAGAAGTAAATACGAAATAAATGGCTGCTGCACAATCTAGCGGATAACTATTAACTCACTCACATTACTCACATTATAGAAGAACGTTACCTTTATTTGTAAATATTTGTATTAACGGAGAGTAATTTATTTATTTAATCATAAAACATATGAATAAAACCATTTTAGTAGTTTCTTTTGACTACGAAACAATATTGTATTAGTATCTCATACTTTAAAACCAGTGATTTTTATCCAATGCTTTACCTTATGGAAATTATACAACCTTTAAATGATAATTAATAAAAAACTATTGAACGAATGTGTTCCAATTTTGAACTGGAAGCGTGAAGTGTACTGGAACACATTTTTGTAAAATCTGAAAACGATCTGTGCAGCTGTTTCCACGTTATTGCATTACGAACACACACAACCACACACTGACGGACAACAAATCATTGTCTCTGCTAATACATAGATTCTTTCACATAGTTCCGTCATCAATTATGTTTTGGAAATGTTGCAATCGCGATTTATTGTTGCCACGCAAGTTAAGCTATTGTTGCCACCAAAGCTATTGTTGCCACCAATCAAACTTTATCCGCAAGAAAAACATTGGAACTTTGAAGGTCTGAGGGGCGGAGCCCTAACTGAATTTTGAAAAGAGAATAGGCCTACCATATAGTGTATTTATTTCAACTACCTTCATGCATAATTTCAGCTCAATCAGTTCTGAAATTTTTGCGTTTAACCGGGACTGATATGAAGACAAAAAAGAGACAAAAGGAACAACAGGCACAGCTTTCCTACGTTTTCAAAAATGAATAGAAGCACGATTATTATCTATAAAATTATCTTAAAAATTGACAATAACTTATGGTGCAATATTAAATATAATTAAAGGAAGAAACTGACACGTACTTTCTCCCTTTTATCCCTAATTTTATCGATACATTCCTGTACACTAAATATAGAATGTAAAGTACGGTAGCATGTATAGAAAAGCTTCTAATAAACCTTTTTTTCAGAAATGTCCTCCCAAATCCCTTTATTCGAGTACTGTAATTTTCTATACAGAGTGGTTTTAAGAGGGAAAATCCGCCATTTCTCGGCTACCATTAGTCGTAGAGTGATTATTAAAAATACTAATTTGTTTCGTTCAATGAGAGTGTGTCATGGTAATAAGTTTATTTTATTTAAAGTTTATAGTTTGATGAAAGAGTTAAATAAATTGAATTTTGCCACTATTTAAGGCCTATAATTTCTGAACCCGAACTTTACGAGAAATTCGGGGGATGTCATTTTGTTAGAGGCCTGTAAGCCACCAAATATTAACTAAAATCGTTAAGAGAATTTTGTCAGAAATTTTTATTTTTATGTTTATAGTGGTTTTGAGGGATAATTACCCTTCAAAATTAAAAATTCAAAAACAAATTAAAGAAAACCTGGAGATAATATGGATTAGTATATTATATACAAAATGTTATCAAAACATTTTGTGGTTATCCGTGTGGTTTCTAGGTTTGTAAACATCCATACAGAAAGAAAGACCTTTTAAAACATTGGTTCAGTGAGAAACAATTATTTCTGCCACTAACTCAAATTCAAAAATTGTGGCAAAACAACACTCTATCCATTTACCGTACATAGAGGGGGGAGGGAGAAAGTAAAATCGAACTATTAAGTCCAATTTATTTACCATTAAAAATAATAAAATTTGAGAATAGACCATCACAATATTTTGTGCAAAACGAATTAAAAAAACAAAAGGGTCGAGGCTCTTATTATGTGGGGGGGGGAGTGTGACCTCCATTAAGTAAATGTTTAAACAAGATCGTTGACTCCAGCGCTCCCTACTTTGATGTTTTTGTTTTTCCAACAGTGTAGCATCAAACAATTAGTTATTTTTTTATAATATTACAGACTTTATTTTATAGTACCAGCAAGTCGTGCGTAGCAAATATTTAACAGGTCATTCTCAAGATTAGGTCTAATTTTACAATGTAAAACTACCGATATAACAAGATAATAACATATTTTTTCATTCGTTATTTTTTTAACAATACCAAAATTACAGTTTATAATTCAAATGGGCAGTGATACTTAGATAATATACCTAATACACCCTGGTTACTGAAGGGTTTACAAATTAAATACATTATTAATGCTTTAAACAATTTGATTATACTCGCAATATTTTCATTTAAAACTAATACGACTGTTGTTCCTCATCTAAAAACTACCGAGGAATAAAATAAAATAAACAACTGTTTTAATAGAATCCGTTGACAGCTTTAACGTAGATTGAGTGTTACAAGAACAAAGAACAAACGTTAAAGTTAAATCAACATTGAACTGCAAACAACATTCGCATCAACTCTGAAAATACGGCATTCTCTAAATAACAAATAATATAATATTATTTGGTACACAGCAGTTTCAAAGGGGGAAATCCCTCTCCCCCACTCCCCCTCCCCCCCCGATGGGTTAGAAGGCAACATGTTCCGAATATTCTCCATTGGCTAACGTTAACTAAACTTACATATACCAAGTTTTAATGCAGTTAATAAATAGAGTATAGACAATGACAATTTATGACCCACTGTAAGAATAGTATCGAACAAGGTATTGTGTTAACCGCTAGTTGACATTTTCAATTTTCTCCGCAACTATTGGTCGTAGAAGAATAACTCAAATATTCATTCTGTTTTTGGTTTTAAATGGTCATATGTAAAAATACATTTTGATTCAAGTGAATTGTTTTGTGAAAAATTAACAAATAAAATTAATTGTAAAACCTTTTAAGCCCTATTACCTTGTCCCAGTATTCTCATAATTACGGGTGGTGTTACTTTGTTTAGAGACCTGAAGCACTGTAAATAACCAAATTTTAATAAAAATCGTAAAAGTAGTTTTTTTTTGGAAAATCTTGATTTTTATGGTTGTAAATGTTTTTTTAGGATAATTCTCTTAACAATTTTCAATTAAAAAATTACTAATCTTCTGGTGATACTATAGTTATATAAACTCTTCTTTACAAAATAACCATTGAAGAAGTAAAAAATACCCACATAGCAGCTAACCTACAAACTCAGCGAATTTCCAATGCATATATATGTATCTTAATACCACATAAAGCCACATACCAAGTTTCATGTATATACATTCATAAATAAACGATTTATGACATTTTAATTATTCTCCATAAGAATAACATGGCAGCTGAATATGCAAGTTTAGCATATTGTAAAGCCACATCACAAATTTTATTAGGCCCCTAATTTATGTTCATAATTAAGGGAGGTAACACGTTACTTATTCTCCGCAAGAATAACATGGGGCTGAGTACGCAGGTTTGCTGCTACGGGAACTATCAGCCAAAATTTTGTTTAACACAAATATCAATAGACCACAACGATGTGAAGCAATACACCAAGTTTCATCAGGATAAGTTTATAAATAAGCGAGACTTACATTTTTTCTTATTCTCCATAAGAATAACATTGGACAACGTACTGTGTTTAGCACTTTCAATATCCCTGTAACCGATTGACATAGAGCAATAATTCATGATACTAAATTGTTTGTTTTTCATGACAAATTTAATGGTGCAAACAAAATTTTGGATTTAAAAACTATGTAAAAAGAAAATACCCCCGTAGCAGCAAACCTGCGTACTCAGCGAATTTCCAATGCATATATATTTATCTTAATGCCACATAAAGCTACATACCAAGTTGCATTAATATACATTCATAAATAAACGATTTATGACGTTTTAATTATTCTCCATAAGAATAACATGGCGGCTGAGTATGCAGGTTTGCTCAAGCAACGAACACAAAAAATGGGGTTTTATGCTAATATCAATATAACTCAACTAGGTGAATTCACATACCAAATTTGATTAATTTATTTTCATAATTAAGGGAAATAACACGTTACTTATTCTCCATAAGAATAACGTGGGGCTGAGTACGCAGGTTTGCTGCTACGGGAGCCTTTGGCAAAAAATTGTTTTTTTGAGCAAATATCAATGGTCCACAACCAGATGAAGCCGTATACCAAGTTTCGTCAGTATATGTTCATAAATAAGCGAGATATAAAATTGTTATTTTCCTCCATAAGAATAACATTAGACAACGTACTGTGTTTGGTACTTTCAATATCTCGGTAACCAATTGACTTAGAGAAATGATCAAAATACCAAATTGTGTGTTTTTTAAGCTGATCCAATGGGAAAAACTAACATTTGACTATTTCCAAAATTATATGTAAAAAATTCAAAAAACCCATTTTTGGGGTACAAAACCCCCCCAAAATATCCCTTCCCATAGAGCGATCTGGTCGGTTTTCGAACTTAAAGTCATAAATGTTGCTTTACACGTTTATACCAAATTTCATCAAAATCGGATAATTTTTACGAGAGTTATCGTGCTCACGGACATATATATATATATATATATATATATATATATATATATATATATATATATATATATATATATATATGTATATATATATATATATACTAGGGGCTTGTAGGGGCAAAAGCCCCTAAAAAACCAAAATACATAAATTTTTTATCAACCTTCATTGGTCATTTATAAATAAGCACTGATTTTCTAGCATTATAATATAATATTATTATACTGTCTTATGTTTTTAATAAAATGTCCATTCCTAAACAACTGTTGTAGTTCATTGTTATTTTCAGGCTGTGGTAGATGTATGAGACCGTTATGGCAGCAAGAGTTGTAGTGACCATTTGTAGACTCTTCAACAAAGTGCAACGCACCACAATGCATACATTGATCATTCATCAGGCCCAGATTGTGTGTTGGTATCTCGTTTATAAGTGGTAATCTAAAAATAGGAGTATCTTCGACGTCATGATGTGGTTGTTCATTCCTTTCCTCATTATAAATTTCTCGCCTACGCTGTCGTCTGTCATGCTGATTTCGAAAGCCAACACCTCGGCGACGCGGCCTTCCTCCGTTGTTCATTACTATTAAGGTAGAAAAGAAGAAATACGATAAGATATAACTATAGATCACCATAACTAAAAATTATACATTGCTGTAGTTTAAAAGTAAACAAACTGAATAAGTACAGCTGGTATCAATATCAAAGGCTAATTTAACTCTGTGGCACAGCTGTTTTAATTTCAAAAGATGTAAACAAATTAAACCCCATGTTGTTTTAATGGGAAAAGTTTTATTCTGTTGCGAATTTATGGTAAAAAAATAAGAAAAATGAATAGTTTTCCCTCAAAATTCACGTCAAGACCTTTAAAATGATACCCCTCCCATCCTTCTACGGCCATCCAGTCACTCACAATTTCTTTACAAAAATTTGACTTACGGAATTATATATAGAGATACAGTTTCGAACGAATGGTGTTTTTGGGGTCTGGGGACCTCAAAACGAAAAGTTATCATGGTCCCGGGCCTAGGTCTTACCATGCCGACTACGGTAATAGCTTCTTCCCTATAGGGGAAATTCGCTAAAACACATTTTTGAGGTACAGAACACCCTCAAAACCCCCCTTAAAGTGGCGCGACCTGTCTAGTTTTTTTTACATGTTTATACCAAATTTCGTCAAAATCGGATTAATTTTACGAGAGTTATCGTACTCACGGACACACACATATGACATACCTGTTGTAGTGTTTGGGGGTGTTATACAGTTTTGAACGAATGGTGTTTGTGGTATCTGGGGACCTCAAAACGAAAAGTTATCATGGTCCCGGGCCTAGGTCTTACCATGCCGACTATGGTAATAGCTTCTTCCCTGTAGGGAAAATTCGCTAATACTACATCACAGCAAATGTAATCCAAATCAGGTCATTGGAGTGGTCTTTTGGTGTGTACACATATGTAGGGACAGATATCTACACACATACACGCATGTAACACCTCAGAAACCACGTATTTGGTTCATTGAGCACTCAACAAATAATTCCACCAAAAGCTCAAATCCGGAATTTTTTACAAAAACATTTAACCTCCATTTACTATGTATAGAGGGAGAACAACCTCTAAATCACTTACTGACAATAATACAGTCCAAAAACATAATCAGTATTTAAAAACTACAAATCAACACAAAACAAAATAACCCTAGACAATTTTCACAAACCCCACAATAATTAAACACAATTAATTTGTATAATCTTAAAAATTTAGAATTATATTTTGGTCTCTAAAACTACCTCACGGAAATGAGCAGCCCCTCAAAAAAACTTTAGAAGGTACTTAAAATGCTTAAACAACCCTAATATTTTTTCACAACTTCTAAAAACGTTTTGTAAAATCTACCGTCCCTATGCTAGAAGCTATTTTACAACGATTTCTAACCTGGATTGAGTCCATACTAAGTCAGAAACTCCGCTAACCTCCCGCTGGTCTACGCGGCGCTTGTGAGCATTGACGATGCAAATGATGAGGTAGCATGTCGGGTCACGGAGCGATGCATGGTATCACCGCCTGACAATGGCGCAGCTGGGAGGAAAACTGGGGGACTTTTGGAAATATAGAAGCATTTTTATCGAGTAAGAGACATACAGCGTGAAATTACGTGAAACGTTTATAAAATATCATAGATACGAATTCAAAACTGGGTGAATCGTACGAAATCTTCATTTACTCCTTGTTACTAAAATTTTTAAACTTTTAAATCTTTGAAGGGCGTCCTTAAAAAATAGTCATGTAAATGTTTTAAGTATAATATTGTGTAAAATACGGCTAATTTTAAGGTGTTTAATAGTGAATTTCCTATGGAAAGTGAACTATTAGCATGACCCGCACGGTGAAACTTAAGCCCAGGACCACCATAGAAGTTCCTAACGTGACCCCCTGAACACGTTTTGGGGGGTCGTTCAAAATTGTATATATATATATATATATATATATATATAGAGAGAGAGAGAGAGAGAGAGAGACATATATATACACACTCACATATAAAGTGTGTATATATATATGTGTGTTTGCACTCTAGCAGTCACATTTTTTGTCCGATTTACTTAAAATTTGGTAGGGACGTTCCTTTCTATAATAAGTTGGACAAGTTCGTTGGGTAAAACAATCGGAAAACTATAAACCTCTTTTTTGGCG
Organism: Allygus modestus; assembly: GCA_963675035.1. Taxonomy (NCBI): domain Eukaryota; kingdom Metazoa; phylum Arthropoda; class Insecta; order Hemiptera; family Cicadellidae; genus Allygus; species Allygus modestus. Next base: position 15,115,333 of record OY776115.1, read on the forward strand.
ATTAATCTTTTAAATTTCGAGTTTTTGATCCCAAAATGGGTCAGAAAAGCCCCGGATGTAAAATTAATGCATGTAAAAAGATAGGAATTAATGAGGCGAAAGTTGTAAGCCCTCTCTCGTCATTTTAGCAAACAAATTTACGGAGTTATCAAAGAAAATGTGTATCGACTAAACACAGTACGTTATCTTATGGGGGTTTTACATTAGAAAAGCCTGTTATTCATTTGTTGGTGTACTTTTCTCACCCCCAACAACCTCACACCTATTTTCAAGCCTGCCTGGACCCTCTCCTAACCTTATAATGTGCAAAATCGAATTCCCAGCATTGCAGGTAAATAAAACCAGGAACATCAGAACAGCCAAAAAATCAATATTTTCAGATTTCAATAAAAATTGGAACAAATGTTTGTTTTTACACTGATTTTGGGTTTTAAAAGTTTTTGATGTGGAAATTCACTTCCCTCACGTCAGCGTGCTGCGTGTTAACTCGATTAATTTTCTCTGGGATGATCGGTATGACTGGTCGAAATCGAATAGCCTTATATCATAAGTTGTATGTTTATAATATTGTTTGTAAATACAGTATAAGTGTAAATATATATTTTATACCTATACGAATGTAATTTTTTTGTATTTGTTGTTTGTAACAACACGAATCATGCAACTCAAAAGATGCTTATTTAGGCAATAGAAGTCATTGATTTAAACAGGCTTGACAACCTAAATTTTACAGTTTCAACTTTCAAAAAGGTTTCATTTTATAATCCTTCTTCATCTATCGAATGACCTTACAACTGTAGAAAAGAGGCAAATGAGCTATACAAATCTGATTATCAGAAGGGGGAAGTGGTGAAATATTACTCCAAGTCATCTTAACAAACTGACTGGCCTCCCCCGAGCAAAGCTCGGCCCCCAGGTACTATGTATTTATAAAGATATTTAAAGAAGAGATTGCAGGTCAACCGATTGTATTCACACTCACATACCACTTGTTTCCATCCAATACTGTCCGTATATTTAGGTTACATAAAAATAGCAAACAGGTGTACAAACTGTAGATCATATTTAAAGTAGGTGATCGTATAGACTTTAAAGCTGAGCAAAGAACACCCAAAACCCCAACCTTTGAAATAGCTTTATATAACAACAGCAAACAATCGGTAGTCCTACAATAGCTCTTTTATGTATGAGCTCTTCCGTGTGAGCCATTTCCCTCTTTGATACTAAACTGGGCTTTAGAGTGCAGTCGTTATTTCTTACTGAATCTATTCTAGACAAATTAAATTAAAAATAACCCCGTAACAGCAAACCTGCGTACTCAGCGAATTTCTAATGCATATATATATGTATCTTAATACCACATAAAGCCACATACCAAGTTTCATCAATATACATTCATAAATAAACGATTTATGACATTTTAATTATTCTCCATAAGAATAACATGGCGGCTGAGTATGCAGGTTTGCTGAAGGAAGGAAAACAAAAAATGGGGTTTTATACAAATATCAATATAACTCATTTAGGTAAAGCCACATACCAAATTTCATTAATTTATTTTTATAATTAAGGGAGATAACACGTTACTTATTCTCCATAAGAATAACATGGGGCTGAGTATGCAAGTTTGCTGTTACGGGCGCCTTTGGCAAAAAATTGTTTTTTTTAGCAAATATCAATGGTCTACAACCAGATGAAGCCGTATACCAAGTTTCGTCAGTATATGTTCATAAATAAGCGAGAAATAACATTTTTCTTTTCCTCCATAAGAATAACATTAGACAACGTACTGTGTTTAGCACTTTCAATATCTCGGTAACAAATTGACGTAGAGAAATGATCAAAATACCAAATTGTGTGTTTTTTTAAGCTGAATCCAATGGTAAAAACTAAAATTTGACTATTTCCAAAATTATATGTTAAACATTCAAAAAACACATTTTTGGGGTACAAAACCCCCCCAAAATACCCCTTCGGATAAAGCGATCTGGCTGGTTTTCGAACTTAAAGTCATAAATGTTGCTTTACACGTTTATACCAAATTTCATCAAAATCGGATAACTTTTACGAGAGTTATCGTGCTCACGGACACACACACACACACGCACACACACACACACACACACACACACACACACACATATATATATATATATATATATATATATATATATACAGTTTTAAACGAATGGTGTTTTTGGGGTCTGGGGACCTCAAAACGAAAAGTTATCATGGTCCCGGGCCTAGGTCTTACCATGCCGACTACGGTAATAGCTTCTTCCCTATAGGGGAAATTCGCCTATAAGTAATTTATTATTCTATGTGTAGGTTTAAGTTATCAACTTTTGTTTTATGTATCGATATTAAAATTTGTAAGTACTAATATTTAGTTACGACACTGAAGCAGCTTTCTTTTCATCCAAAACGCCAATAAAAGTTAACATTAATAAACAATTAATTTTATATTGCTATAACTTGTAATTGTATTGAATTTTGCGGCTTTGAATTATTAATTGCAAAAATAGCGGAGACCGAAATGTATTCGAAACAAAAATATAGTTTCAGTCTGTCAATATTTTTCTGGTAATACTAACTCAACGACTCAATTTGTCGCGGCAATTTCATGTGTTTCTACATTGTGGATTGACTTCAACTGATCCATAAACTCAATTATTTACTAGCTTGTATTATAAAACACCACCTCGCCCTTCCTCAATAACATGTTTGAGCTTATAATCCTTTTTGTTTAGTTTAGTATAAACAATATTAATTCTAGAAGTTTTTCGTTTTTTCACACTTAATTTATCTACATCAGCACTATTTCTTAACTATTTAATCACAATTATTAACTCTATGCTAACTTCAACTTTTTGTATATATGTCATGGTAGATATATATTTAGCATACACGCGTAGTAAACAATTTGGTAATATTAATATCAACATCGCTAATTTATCCTTAAACCCATGTATTGAGCTACAAAAATGTATCCATAAAATTATTAAATCCTATACTCTAATATGAGTAAGGTTTGCTTGCTTGCTTGCGACACGGATCTCAAAAACGGCTCCAACGATTTCCTTCAAATGTTCGAAATAACTAATTTCTGGGATAAAAATTAGTTCTAGACAGGCCTCATCCCTAGGACAAATCAAATAATGTAAAAAAACTAAAATGAAAAGTTAAAAAAATTAACATTGGGCTTATGGAGTTTCAAATCAAAACAAAAGAATTGTAACAGCTGTTCATAATCAACCAGGGAACTGTCAAAGTAATACCAAAGATTACACATGCTGCGTAGCATGTGTAATCTTTGGTAATACTCATGTTGTATGATTATTAACATGTGGTTTCCTGAGAGCAGAGATTAAAAGATTTGAGTTAAGATTACATATATAGAGTAGTAAAATAAATCAAAGGGACATTGAGCTATAAATAACAACTGGAGGGACCTTAAAAATGTAGAAAAGAGGCAAATGAATAATACAAATCTGATTATCAGTAGAGGAGGGAGTGGTGAAATATTACTCCAAGTCATCTAAACAAACTGACTGGCCTTCCCCAGAGCAAAGCTCGGCCCCCAGGTACTGGTTGTAAACTAAAATACACGTTTAAGGATTGACCCTATGTAGTTGTTTGAAAACCATTTGTGCTTAGTATAAAATACGATTGTTTATGCACTTACATAATCCATATATTTGTTTTAATTAAAATAGTGATTATTATGAAACTACTATAACTATTATTAGACGACTATAGCGCTAAAATGTATTTAGGCTAAAATATAAAATTATAAGACCATTTTTAGCGAATTTCCCCTATAGGGAAGAAGCTATTACCGTAGGTCTCACGGTAAGACTTAAGCCCGAGACCATGATAACTTTTCATTTTGAGGTCCCCAGATGCAAAAAACAACATTCGTTCAAATTTTTAGCGAATTTCCCCTATAGGGAAGAAGCTATTACCGTAGGTCTCATGGTAAGACTTAAGCCCGAGACCATGATAACTTTTCATTTTGAGGTCCCCAGATGCCAAAAACACCATTCGTTCAAATTTTTATATATGTGTATATATATATATATATATATATTTATATATTTATATATATATATTTATATATATATATATTTATATATATATATTTATATATATATATATTTTTATATATATATATATATATATATATATATGTCCGTAAGCACGATAACTCTCGTAAAAAAGGTCTGATCTTAATGAAATTTGGTACAAATGTGCAAAGTACCATTTATTTGAACGAGTTCGAAAACCAGATGAATCGCACCATCCGAAGGGGGGTTTTTGGGGGGTTTTGTACCCCAAAAATGAGGTTTTTGGGGTTTTCACATTTAATTTTAATTTAAATCAAATTTTAATTTATACCATTGAATTCAGCTTAAAAAAACAAACAATTTGGTATTTTGATCATTGCTCTACGTCAATTGGTTACCGAGATATTGAAAGTGCTAAACACAGTACGTTGTCTAATGTTATTCTTATGGAGAAAAAGGAAAATTGTATATCTCGCTTATTTATGAACATAAACTGGCGAAATTTGGTATATGGCTTGATCTGGTTATGGTTTATTGTTGTTTGCACAAAAAACAATTTTTCGCCTATGGCTCCTGTAGCAGCAAACCTAGGTACTCGGTCCCCATGTTATTCTTATGGAAAATACTTAAAATGTTATATATCGCTTATTTATGAATGCATATGGATGAAACTTGGTATGTGACTTCACTAAGATGAGTTCTATTAATATTTGCATAAAAACCCATTATTTTGTGTGCCTTGTTGCAGCAAACCTGCGTACTCATCCCCAATGTTATTCTTATGGAGAATAATTAATATTTTAAATATCGCTTGTTTGTGAATACATTTCTTATGAATCCTGTTAAGTGTTATAATGTGTTATGTTATATATTCATTGGAAATTCGCTGAGTACGCAGGTTTGCTGCGACGGGGGTATTTTATTTATGGACTACAGTAACTACCGTACTGATAATATAACATATTTTACTATTCATATCCTGTTCCTGTTCAGTTTATCCAACAAACATTACATTTTTATATTTTAGAAATAATGAAATAACTGCAACTGTAGTTAATGATTTGTATTATAAATTATTATTCACCAGTAATATGTTGACGTGAAAGAAATTTAGATAATCTATAAACAGAAAAAAGTGTATTGTGTTTCAACCAAATATTTGTTGTCATATTTATTTTGTTGAGGAAACAAAATATATTGTTAGTAGTAACACAGCCATTTGCTTGTAACAACAAAATGGAATTGCTCAAACATTTTGTCTTCCCAACAAAATATTTTGTCCTGATATTTTTCTAAAGCTAAAATAGAAAATGCCTATTAATGCCAATGGTAATATAATATCATATCTAAACCTTTATTAGCTGTAGTTAATTCATCGTACCAACCAAACATTTTGTTCATTAATTTTTTTTGTTAGGATAAACAACAATGTTGTTGCTATAACCAAACAACTTTCAACAAAATAATTTGGTTATTTCAACAAATATTGTTGCTGTCCGTATTTCAACCAAAATATTTTGTTGTTGCAACTATTTTTTGTTTTTGCAACAAATCGTTTTTTAATAATATATATTATTAAAAGAATTTCTTGATTTTTTTTTGGCCATTTTCGACCCTTAAAACCGTTATTTAAATACATATTTGGTGGCAGTCGGAAGCTTTATCCTCTAGTTGTGGCTTTTGGAGGTTTGATCAACATCCTGCATCAAGGCTTCGCCCCAAAGGTCTTCAAAATAACAAAGTTAATCTTATGGAGTTATATTTTATTTAGGTAGTCAGTTTATCAGCGTAAACCTTTCAAAACATATGGCTACGTCTGCTAGATTTCCGAGCGTAGAATGGGATATAAGATATAGTATTATTTATGACTGTTTTAATATTTTATACATACCAATAACTACAGTGAATATATCCCTAAGAAATTAATTCTTTATTTATCCAGTATAATTTTCAGTTGTTTGTATGTGTGTATACAAACAACGATTGTATTTACTATTTCACTGGGCAATATTTGTACAGCGTCACAGAACAAAAGGAAGCTCTACCAATGATCAGGTTAATTCGTAATAATATTATGTATTTAAAAGGGGGTTAACCATAGTTAACAAATTATTCTGTAGTATAAGATTTAATAAAATTTGTCCTCTATTATGAAAACCTTATTGTATAAATTTCGCATTGGGTTATCATATTGATAAATACTTGGTAATTTTTTGTATTAAAACTAAAATATTTCTTACATAAATTTATTTTTAATTTGTTAAACAAAATTTATTTTGAAAAAATTAACAGTCACTTTTCGTGCGTCCCGGCTGTTAGGTGCCGTGTCACATTTGTTTACAGTCTGTCGCTTATTGTTAGGCCGCTGTATTAGTTACCCTAGATCTCCACCGGAAGTGAGAAGATACTCACGCTCTAGGCCGGAAGCTGGTCACGTGAGGTACCGCTATGGAGTTCGCCTGCACACACCATAATATCTATGGGGCTCTACATGCCTACCGCACCATTATATTTACCACCGACTACAAGGCGAATGAGGTACGCGCGTGCGGAAAGGTTCGGGCGAATCCGGTCGACTTCGGAACTGCTCGGGTCGCCGGGCGGGCCGTACTAAACGGTGTGGGGGCTCGTTGCGCCACTGGATCGCGGCGAGTCCACACCGTGTAGTGCGGCCTCTCATGGACCAATCGATAGCAGAGAGAGAGAGAGAGAGAGAGAGAGAGAGAGAGAGAGAGTGAGAGAGAGAGAGAGAGAGCTGTTCGGAGTCCGAGATCGCTAATGGCATAGGGAAAGCCGCGCCGGGTTGTAATGTAAATAAAACTTAAAGATACTTTTATATAAAATATTTATGTTGTGTAAAATACTAAAAAATCAGGATGTATCTCTTAGATTATTGGAACCAAAAGTACAATAATCACCAACTTGGGTCATAACCTTAGGGTTAGAGGAAACCTAAACCAAGAGTGGATTTTGTTGTTAACGCTGCGGAAATTATTATAATTTATCTATACTATTAAAAGAATTTCTGTATTTTTGTTCGTCAATTTTTGGCCTCTTTCGGTTTATTTTCTATACATATTTGATATCAAGCAAAAGCTCATATTCTCTAGGTGTGTCTTTTGTGGGTTTTAACAAAAGTTAAGTCAGGGCTCTGCCCCAGGGCTTTTAAAGTTCCAATGTTAATCTTAAAGAGTCATTTTATTTAGGTTGGATTATAATGTAAACATTTCAAACCACCTGACCCTATGCCTGAGAGATTCCTGGGCGGAGAACGGGACAGCGGATATATTTTTTTTCGGCGGTTTTAGGCTTCTAAAACAATTATGTTCTTAAATATTTGGTATAAATCATTTAAAAAAGCTCGTACCCTCAAGATGTTTATTTTGAGATTTTGAAAATAATTCACCTTTAGGGCTAAAATTCCAATGTTAGTAATTAACCCATTAAGGTATTACTAACATACCTTCATGGAGTTTAAATATTATACATCTTGAAGTCGATGTCGCAGTACTACACCAATTAAAAACAAGTTCGCACGCAGCACGCTGACGTGAGGGAAGTGAATTTCCACATAATAAACTGTTAAAACTCAAACCCAGTGTAAAAACATACATTTATGCAAATTTTATCGAAATCTAAAAAAATTGATATTTTGGTTGTTCTGATGCTCCTGGTTTAATTTACCTCAATGTTAGGAATACAATTTTGCGCATTATAAGGTTAGGAGAGGTCCAGTCAGGCTTAAAAGTAGGCGTGAGGTTGCTGGGGATGAAACAAATACACCATCAAATGAATAACATGCTTTTATAATGTAAAACCCCCATAACGTACTGTGTTTAGCCGATATATATTTTATTTAATAACTCGGTAAAAATTTATGCTAGAATGACGAGAGAGGGCTTAAAACTTTCGCTTCACTAATTCCCATCTTAATAAATGCATTTATTGTAAGTTCGGGGCTTTACTGTCACATTTTTTGGGCCCAAAAACTTGAAATTTGAAAGATTATTAGTAGTCTACCCGGGAGATGGGTCTTAACATGGGGGCTTATGGGCTTAAAATCTGGCTTCTGATTGGTCTAATTAGGTCACGTGATTCAAGATGGCGGCGCCCATGGTGGCGTTCCCGCCAAATTTGCGCGCCAAAAAAAAATTGGCGCCAAACCTAACCTCACTTTTCTTCCCTCCAAAGTGTTACCAACTTAGCAGAGCTAATGTACCATACATAATTATATGTATAATTATATGTACCATATATAACGCTACAGTGTATAATCATATATGTACCATAATAGTGTATAATATACCATCACCAGAAAGGTAAGTGGCTAACTATCTAATCAGTGTTGCCACTCTAAACGCTACCTATAAACCTAAATTATTATATGTATATACATATATGTATTATGTCAAACTATCTAAAATTATTATATGTATATATTACGTCACGCTATGATGTGTTACCAACCTATGGCAATGTATATTTCGCAAGCAAGTACAGCCAAACCATTATATAAAACCATTACATGTATATATACCAGAAAGTGCCGCTAACCCAATATATAAAACTATTACATGTATATATCGCAAGAAAGTGTTGCCAAAAAACTAAAAATCGCTTATATCTCGAAAACGGTAAGTCCTAGGGTCATTTTGACCCCGGAAAACTGCCTACTACGTAGTGTAGGCACTCCAGGGGGGTATCTACCCATATGACAAATCTTAACCAAAATATTGCGGGTTGCATCTCAAAAAATGAAGGGGCAAATTTTCAAAATTAAATATCTCAAGAACGGCTTGGCCGATTTTCACGAAACTTGGCATGTATGTACCTGTTAACCTCCGCTACATCTTACAAAAACCTAAACTCTGTACTGCAGGTAGTAACAAAATAATTGAAGGAGTCATACTTTAAAAATCAATATCTTAAGAACGGGTGAGACGATATAATTGAAACTTGACATGTGGATACTTGTTAACATCCTCTAACCTTCAATTTTGTTTGAGGGTAGAAGAGGGTTGTTTAGGGGATGATGGAGGGTGTAAAACTTTAAAATTTAATATATTGAGAACGGCTTGGCCGATTCTAATGAAACTCGGTATATAGGTACCTGTTAACCTCCGCTACTATTTAAAAAAAACTTAAACTCTGTACTGCGGGAAAGTATCAAAATAATTGAAGGGGTACTAATAAATACCTTAAACCTCGCAGCATAATCGGGGGGAACGCGGTGGTCTAGCGGTTAGCGCCTTGGACTACGGTTCAGGAGGTCCCGGGTTCGATTCCCTCTTTACATTCTTCATCAAAGGTATTGTACATCTCTGGATATACTCTCCCTTCCTTTACCTACTGGAATGTTTATCCGTGCTATATCTACTCTAAACGTGTCGGTAGACTTAATAGATTCTGAATTTGACTGAAGAATACCTCCGAAAATCTCCCAAAGGACATTGCAGGGAACATAGCATGATCTAGGCTAAGTAGGGTATACTCCCACAGGGGGAACTTTTTTAAAACTACAAACTAACCTGTAATAGAACAAAGAAAAATACAAGCCAAAATAAATCCGAGAGGAGTGGTGGCGATTAGTTCGCCCGAGCCTCAGCCAGTCGCTATGGTACCATCACTCTGTGTCTTGAACGTATATGTAGTGCATTTCAAATCAAACATTAGTTTTTAAGTATTGAACCCAAACCTACAGTGAAAGACAGTAGTGACCTACAGTGGACCACAGTGCCTATACTACTTCACTCTAGGGTGTCTACTGTTAATATACCATCACCAGAAAGGTAAGTGAAATAATACTCACGAAATATGCTGTATAATGATATCTGTATTTAAAAAGGCTATTAATATTCTTCTTCTTCTTCACCTCCTCCGACCCCACTCCCCATCTCTTCTTCTTCTTCACCTCCTTCGACTCCACTCCCCATCTCTTCATCCTCACTTCCTCCGCCTTCACTCCCCAGCTCTCCAGGTTCCGCTCCTCTCTCCATCTCTCCAGGCTCCGCTCCTCCGTCTCCTCTCCACCTCTCCTCAGGTCCCGCCAGCCACAGCCTTCCCCCGTCAACTGTAACAGAAAAACATTACGGTTAGCCACTGCCTCTACTTAACCTGACCATAATCTATCGTTAAATAAAATTTTGAACGCTCACGTTTCCCCACCACGGTAAGCTTTTAGGCTAGGCCGTAGGAGCGTCGGCGCGTTCTTTTTGGTTACCCAGAGCTTCCCCTGGAGGCCTAACCTCTGGGGTGAGAGGCCCCAACCATCGCCTCTCACAGTGGTAGCCACTCCATAACAAAATGCTACCTCCTTCTATTTTTTGTATTCTCTGTCAATCCGTTCATTGTGTATGAGGAAGGTAGTCATTTACTAAGACAAAGTCCGTTCATTTTAACACCTTTCAACTCTACATTTACTAAGATAAACAGAGAATCTTTTGTTTTTTATATTTTTTTTTTGTATTTTTATTTTTATATTTTTTTTTGTTGCGCCTTTCCATTCGTTTTTCCCTGACAGTCGGAGGATTACAACAAACGGTTTCACGGTTTTTTAGGCCAACCTCCCCACACCCCTGGACTTACAAAGGGTTTAGCCCAGCCTGATGGGTGAGCGACTGCCGGGTCTTTTTTTTTTTAGACCCCACTCGAAAATATTTTTCGAGCGTAGTACTTCGCGGACATCAAGGCGCAGTTTTCATTTTTATTTCTATGTACAATACAATCTACAAGTTCATAACTATTGCTACTATTTACAATATTAATCTCTTTAACATTAGGGTGAAATTCCCGAAGGAATTGAGCCTTTTCATGACCCTTTGTATAAATAGTTTCAAAAGGTTTACAGAGTGAGCTTAAAAGCTCCTCACTATACTCTACTTCGCCATCGTTCCACTTAATGTGGTGATAATGACGGGTCAGCCAACGGGCTGTCCTTTGCATTTTACTATTTAAACAATCAAAGCTGTATGGAGGTCGGAACACAATCTGTGTTCTATACGACCTCCCAACTATAGCAAGTTCTTTAATAATAAATCTGTTATTATTGCTTTTGAAGCCGTGAAATTGAACTATAGCTTCCATAATGAAACCTCTTGATATAGACGGTCAGCTACGTGAGGCGGTAATTGATCCGTACACTGTTCAGCATCGGTTAATACTTGATTAATAAAAACTTTAATAATATCCTCTATATAAAATAATTCTAAAAGAGAGCGGCCGATTAAAGGAATATTTCTTACAAGCTGATCCCACTCATTAAAGTTTAGAGCCAAGGAGTGCTCACCGTCAGAGACACAAACGTACTGCTGACCAAAAATTGTAGTGACCCTTATAACCGCCCTGCCTTCTACCGATATACAACACTGATATTTACCCAAGAGTGCTAAAGTTATTTCATTGAACCTGTCAACTAGCTGACAGTAAGAATCGTAACTCCAAAATACAATGCCTTTTCTCCCTTTAATCAATACACCCAAACTATATTCTCGATTTTTAAAAATACCCGACACGATACATTTAGTTAATTCGGGGTCCAAGAAATGGACTGACTTTAAAAATACACCGGTCATTAAATTAATAGGCTCGACCGACCGAGGGAGCGGCACAGCGTCTGCCTCCGGTGAAGTCATCTCTGCTACTGATCGTCTTCAGAGTCTTCAGACTCTGTCTTACAATCGCTATTGTCAAACTCTGTACACCGTTTAACTATAACGCTATCGGCCCCCGGGGGTAATTGAAAGTTTTCTTCAGAGCTATCAAATGTATAACTGTCTAATATTTCCCTTCTAACTAAAACCCAGTTTTTGTAATATTCTACTTCAACCCAATCGTAACGACGCATGTTTACTCAACGACTACTAGCCAGAGACTGAACTAACGGACGAACGGATGTATTCTTTTTTACCCCCACCCCTTTGATTACAATACGAGTCACGTGACTCTCTGGGCCCACAGTTTAGAAATTACACTGGAAATCTTTTCTTCCGTTAATTTTATACGTCTTAAAAACCTGGCTCTGTCCCGCGCCATTTGTTCCTATTCTGATTTCCTGTCTTCAGCGGGCAAACTGTATATTTTTGTAACTACCGGGTCGGAGAAACTAACTCGAGATTTTCCTGACATCTCCCGTGATTGGTGTGTATGTGTAGTGACAGTCGTGGATTATGAGACAGTATGCCCAAGTATTGGCTGGGATGGGAGTTTTAGCTTGAATCTCAAGCCTGACGTCCACTGGCCCTGTTTTAATAGTATCGTCCTGTTTTGAACAGTCAATTACGTATAAAGGGCACTTGGTTTTAAAATCGTCAAAGTTTAATATAGGTGAACCAATTCTTCCGTAATACGAGTTTTGGAAGGTAGCAAACATGTCATAGAACAAGGCAGTGTTCCCACGAAGGTTATCGTACGGGTAAAAGTTTGAGTTTAAATAAAGTTTTACATCAGTTATGTCGCAAGCGTCAAATTGTGACATGTCCTTTGTTAAGTCGTTCTTTCTGCCTGTCTGGAAAGCCAGAACAACATACCGGGGTTTTTCCGTTTGGTTAGACTTTTCAGTGTCCAAGATAATGTTTCAGTATTCGGAAGGTTCGGGTATTCAATCATTTCCCATTGACGGAATGGGAGATGGATCGCGGGATCTTTCTCAATAAATTTATACAATTTTAATTTTTGAGCGTCATTTACTGTTATATGAGGCATACGCCAGTAGATTTTTTCAATTTTTAATTCTAAAGCCCCGGCCTCCGTAGTTTTTACAGCATTATTATCTGTAGCCGAGCGTAAAAATATTAATTCTTGTTTTACGTTCACCAACACCCGCCTGTAGTCTTCGGCGAAACCTAGCAAGAGTTTTAGAGGTATAGAATATATAAAATTGGTCACTTTTTCAGAGTTACCAGGGCCTAGCCAGCAGGCGTTCTTGAGAGTGTTTGTTTCTTCCGAGCGAATGGATAGGATATTTTTTAAAGTAGTAGTAATACCGACATTTTTTGTTCTATCAATCTCCTTGCCACAAACCTCGTAGCGAATTTCTTCAAACATAAAGGCCACTGCGTTATTTACAAAGGATACGTCCAGAGCAGCCCCATCCGCCTTTTTAGCGCTGACTTTACCGTGAATTACAATAAAGCTCTCAAACGGAGCTGTAATTATGTCCTGTTGTAATATCGGTATTCTAATTTCATCATTATTATTGTAAGTTGTACTTGCATACGGCTGATGTGAGTGCAACTCCATCCCTGTTATCAAGTCATCGTACACAGCCTGGCTGTCTATCGCTAGTAGCGCCATTTTTTAATACTTTAAAACCGAGAGAACGAAGGAACGACACGTTTTTACAAGTTAACACCTTGACTTTCTGAACACTACTGACTTGCTGCCCCGCGGGCATTCCCCTAAATAGTAGCCCCATTACTGCGCCTGAGATGTAGTCTAACAGAAATTCTTTCTCCGCGAAAGTTAACAAGATTACCGTCCTGGTCTTTTAGAGACACTGTCAAGTTGTTGATCCTTTGACTGATGACCGGTAAATAAATGACATTCCTCGGTAATTCTATTATTTTATAGCCCGGTGGTTCGGCCGGGTAGAACTCGTGTATAACATGACCCTCGACTCCGTTCAAGTACGACCCGCGTGTGACATTACATTCGACCCGTATAGAATTAACTTTTATTATATCTACAGGTAGTTCCGAAACATGTTGTTTATTAGCCTTGTATATTTGTTTTTTGTAACCCAAGAGTGTCCCCAACGATTGCTCTTTAGTAAAGTCAATTTTCTTAGAACAATATATCGTAACCTTTAAAGTGTTGTTATTTGGTTTTAATGTAAACTGGATTTCTTTCGACAGTTGAGATTGTATATATTTTTCAATGTCCTCAATTTCGTAAGACCCTTCAGGGATTGTAATACTTTTATCATCACCGTAGTAAAACTTATCATTAATGTCTTTCTCAATGTTTGGTATAGAATTATAAGTGGTCAGTTCAATTAAACCAAGCTCCCATTCACCCTTGCTAACATCTATGGGAAACGCTAGCTCGTGCGATAAAACACTAGTAGCTCCCGTGAGACAAAACATTACTACAGAGAAACTTTAAGCACAAATGTCCACAAACAACTGAGTCAAACTTCTGTTGCCTTTCATAATTATAGTACAGTTCACATCCACTCAGGTATCGTGAGATCTCCTGTGGTGGTCTTAAGTTTCCAAAACTGTCATAGTAATAGACTTCTTTATCAATCTTCTTGTAACAAACCCAGTGAGTACCCTGCCCAGTTGTACTGTCCAAGTTAACTATAGCAGATTCACATTTTCTCGGACGTTTCGGTAAACTGTCCCGCATGTATATCCCTCTAAAGTTTGGAATTTTTAATAATCTCGCGTATTTGATTAAATCATAATTTGTAAGTGGTTTTATCGGTATTGAGATGCTTTTTTTTCGTTCTCCTTTTCTTTCTTCTACCTGCACCTTTCTTAGTACCCGCACCTTCCTTTCTATAGGGTCTTAGATACAATCCTCGGCCTCTGGTACGTTTAGCGGGGCGTTTCTTCTTACGGCCTCCTCCAAATTTTGTTTTTGCCTTCATGGCTGTGGTGACTGCCCAAGCAGCGGCTTTCTCACCAACACTGGCGTCACTAGACTTGAATCTCTGCCAAGCGCGTTCCGCCAACTCTTTATCAGCTTGCCTTCGCCTCTCACTATCGGAGTAACGCGAGTATGCTATATCGTGGACCTTACAGGCTTCGTCTAGCCCGTTTATTCCTTTGTCTCCTCTTGCCAATCTCTCTTTTAACCTCGTGCCAGGTCCACAGTACTGATAACCGGGGATGTGTAATTCGACAGGTAGTAAATCTATAGCTTTGTTCAACACCGATGAAACAATACCTCCGCCTCGCACGACCGCTAGTTTACGTCTGAGAGGTTTCCTTCTAGTCTTAGCCATTTTATTGTAAATATTTAATCACCTCGTACAGTCTATTCAGCAGAGTCTCACGTATACACGGAATTTTTAAAACTTCAAAAATGTCAGGCACCGTACGAGACACAGCGTTTGTGAACTCGTTGTACTCCAAGACCCCACTGTCAGTTATAAAGTAAATCATCCCATTTATATATCTAAAGGCACCACGACTGTGGGCGGGGATACCGTACAGTGTAGACGAAACCATACCCATAAACACCCCAGTAAAGTCGCACTCGTTAATTTCAATCAGATACCAATCGTTAATAATCATGTAGCTCTTCCCCGTGTTAGTTGCAAAGGCCGCGTTAACTTTGTGTACCGTTCTACCGGCTATGTTATTGACATTATACATTGTAATCAAGGACAGTGAGGGGTATCTAAATAAAAATACTTCATTGCCCACAAACAACGCGATATCCCCATTCGGCCTCTGGTAAATGGCCGATATTTCAGTAAAGTTTCGTGGTAAGAATTTGAGCCAGTGTGATATTCTTCTTGGCCGTGTTGAATCCTCAGGAATCCTGTCTGCAGGGTCCAGACTTATAATCCATACATAATCCCTAAAGAAAGCAAATATCCTTTTGTTCACAATAACGTACGTATCAATTTGACCTTTTAATTCGCAAATATCGCGTTTTTCAAATGTTTCGGGTGGTGTCTCAGGTGTTGTACTGCTTGGTGTGGTAGAGGTTGTTGTAGTTGTCGTAGTGGTGGTAGTAGTAGTGGTAGACGATGGTTTGGGTGATGTAGGGGGCCGACCATACAAAAACTCCATAGCGAGTCTGTCATCTCTACTTAGTTCATATTCGTTCAAGTCAACAATTCCTGCAGGATCCCTATTGAAGGGAAACATTACAGATTTATCATCGCCGGAATGGTCCAAGCCTAGGGCGTGACCAATCTCATGTACTAACGTTAGAAAAAATGAAACGTTTCCATATCGTGGTAAATCCATAGTGAAATCCCAGTTTTCTTCCGAATCAAAGTGTATGTCCGTTTGGTTATAACCGGTGTTGGGGAGATAGGCGTGAGCCAAAATTAACCCAGGACCGTCAAAGTCATACGGGCAAGTATCTTGTCTAGAGTAAAATACATGTTGTCTAGATGCTGAGAACGATATTATTATTGTGGGGTTTTTAATATCCTTTTTAAAAGTAATATTAGCGTGTTTGGCCCATAAATCGA
Source organism: Allygus modestus (assembly GCA_963675035.1). Taxonomy (NCBI): domain Eukaryota; kingdom Metazoa; phylum Arthropoda; class Insecta; order Hemiptera; family Cicadellidae; genus Allygus; species Allygus modestus. The sequence continues at coordinate 15,131,554 of OY776115.1, forward strand.
ATGCTTTTTGAATTAGGTGGGGGTACTGTGGTGTTCCGTATTGGTACCACGTTATTACTGATGTATTCCACTTTCTATTGGGTAAAGCCGAGAATGGTAGTATATTGTCTTTATGTCCACATCTGGGAGTTTTCATAAGATTCAGAGTGGCATTATCAAATATGCCCGTTGGCTCAAGACGAAAATTCTCTTGAAATTGTTTCACTGCAGAAGTAATGTCCTGTGTCAAAGCGTTTTTCTCGAGATAACCATAATAAGTCAAATAATCTACTGACTTGTTGCACGAGGCAAGAGGCAGCATAAACAGTAAGAGAACCAACATCTTCGACGGTTCGGAGTAGACTAATCAGTATTCCTCGGTTTAAGTGGCTTTATATATTCAGCTTCCGTCCTGAGGAGATTGGGGAAAGGGAACAGTATCATCAAATATCCCCGTGGGCTCAAGACGAAAATTCTCTTTAATTTGTTTCAAGAGAAGCTCCACTCAGTCCCTCTTCAGTCATAAAGAGATCATAAGTATCAGGCGGAAGAGGTTTGACGTCTTCTACTTTAGGCTCTTCACCACCTTTTAACCCGCCAGCAAACAAAACTTCCCAGTTTAAGTCATAATTTTCACCCGGCGTGGCAGCCCTACCAGTTTGTTTTTTGTTAATATAATTAAAGAGCATTGTACCAAATTTGTTCAACCGTTTCTCGTGAAAATCTTTATTACTAGTTATTAGACCTTCGCATTTTGACAGTCTGGCCTTGAGACCGGTTAAGTCAAACTGTTGATTAGCGAGGTTAGTGGTTATAGGCAATATCTCTTTTTCCACGTATGCCTTTGTCACTGCATCGCTGGGGCCTGTTGGTAAAGCTAAATTAGTTATTTGTTTATTATTAGCGTCATATTTATCGTTGGAGATAGTCATACTAAGTTTTTTTAGTGTGCCCAAATTAACTGCGTCCAAGGAATCTACAGGGTTAGCTACACTCCATAGTCTTTTGTTTTGCATGTTGAATCTCTGAACGTCAGAAGGTATAGATTTATGGTCAACATAATTCTTTGTAGCAGCGTCGAGCGGCTGTACCGGTGTAGCCAATTTACATAACCGTTTATTTTGCATATCATAGTCACCTTGGGGCGTTAAATTGAAACCCTCTCCCTTGGGACCTTTGATGGCCTCACCTCGGGATTTCCGGCTACTACGTCCAAACTTGTCAATGGTCATTTTAATAATGCTTTAAACCTACTGTTACCAGCCCCTTTTATATAGCCGGCCTCTCTCAGTTCCTCGACGATACTCAGTATTTCATTGCCATGGACTCTGTTTCCAGTCTCTGTTGACATGGCTATGTGTCTTAGTCTACTTACCAATTCATTGGCGTCGTCCCAGAGTATAATATCACGGGATCTTGCATTCTTCCACGCTAGACCCTTGCCCACTCTGACCGGGAATAGGTCTTTAATAATTCGTCTGTACTTTAGATTGTTGTCCCTTCTAATTTGATTTTGGAATTTGTATCCTTTCTTGTGAGCGTTGGTGGCGATAATAATACTCTTATAGGTATTAAGATCGTCTTTATCGTATATATCCTCGTCAGGGGTTCTCTTAAATATGAGCTCATACAAGCCTTCAGTAGGTCTATATCTTGTGTTGTTTATTAGAATAGTTCCATCGTTGTCAAAGTCTAACACCTTATCTCCCATCATTAAAGTACTGCCTTCGTATCTAGGGCCGTAGTCATGATCAATAACTCGGACCTTACCGCTAGCATCTTTTAAAAGCAGTGTCATATATCTCACCGTAATGAGGTTACTAAACTGACTTTCAATATATTGGGACGCTGTTTCCAGTCCCGAAGGGGTCGATACAATTTGCTTTAACCCGCTGGTTTCAGGTGTAGATACACTCTGCGGAATAAATTCAGCTATTTCTCCTTCATCATCTGTAGTATCGTATTCCATTGGCTCTTCTTTAAAGGTTACGGGTTCAGTTTTTATGTCGGCTGTGTTTGTTGTCGTTTTTCTAAGTTCTTGAATAATTGGTTTATACTGCTTCTCAAGCAAAATATCACTTTCCTCGGATCCTTCCTTAAACATTTTATACTTTCTCTTAATAGCATTACGCAGCTCTATGAGCCGGTTTGTCAGTTGCTGTTTACTGCTTCGCTTCATAATCATAAATGATAACTTTCAATCAACACATCTAGATATAAGGCATTCCGACTTGCCTGAAAAACAGGGGCTTTCTTACTGCAGTATTTTCCGCAAAATTTATTCTTGTCCTTGAAATAGAAAGAGCACAAGTTTGATTTAACATTATGAAGTTGAGCGTTAAAACCTCTTAAATCGTTGTATGTGTAGGTGCGTACTATTATAGTTCAGTTACAAAACTGTCCATTCCTACCCTGTACCTTCCCTTATAAGGGTCCAGTGTTTTGTCAATTACAAGGAATCCAAAGTTGTCTCGCCACGCTTGAGCGCATATTTCTTTAAATTTTTCAAATGACATGTCTGTAGTGACATGATCGGTGTATACATGCCTTAGGTTCTTCTCGTCTTGTTTAAATAAAATAATAAAGTTACAGTTATCCCTCACCAACTGTTTGGGTATAGCACTGTATGTCTGCCCTAAATAAAATGTATCTAAATTGTTGTGTCTTCCCATGGTAAAAAAGTTACGTATATTGTTATGTTTTTCGCAGGAAATATCGTCAAAGATCATTATAGAGTTTGGTTTAGCTTGATTTGGGTGTATAACTAAACTATTATCGTCAAATTCATGATACCCAACCTCCTTAGGCATAACCTGTTTAAGTAATTTGTATTTAGGTTGATAGAGGGACTTTGAAAAAACATAGATATTTTCAAATCTTAAACCGTTTGGGTCAAACAATAAATTGAATAAAACATTGGTCTTCCCACAGGAACTCGGCCCTGCGATTATACAACGTATTGAATCAGGCAGTAATACACCGTGTTTATTATTCTTAACCATGCCCGTTCCCGAGAAATAATCATCAAGATTCACTACAGGAAAACCGACTTCCTGTTTCTCAATCCGCATAATGACTGATTACATCACCATACTCACAAACAGATTTATACATCCTGTGGCCTTCCATGGAAGTCGTGACTAGCCTCTATCACACCAAGTCCTTGGCATCAATCCAACTGTCATGGCTGCTATCATACCCCCTCCATCGTACAAAGAGTCTGTCTCCTTTCCTTTTTAATACTTTGTCAACTAAATAAATGTCACCGGTTTTTGACTTGCTAATTTCTTCAGCATAAAACCCACCTTTAAGTATTTCCCCTCTGTTATCTTTTAATATGTATGTTATTGGTTTTGTCGGTTTAATCGCGTATACTGTAAACGTCTCATTTGTCCAATTAGGCAAATAGCCTTTTTTAAACACTCTTTTTACTTTACTGATTCTAACACTGTCACCTAATTTTATTTTTTGTTTAAGAATTTTATGTTTTGGTTTTTTAACTTTATTTATTTTATTTAGAATGTCTTTGACATGTTTTTGTTTAACATCCTGGGGTTTCATACCTATAGTCCTGTGCTTTGTGTGATTGTAAGAATTTACAATTTCTGGCAATAAACTTACCCACTCATAACTACCTCTGGCAGTAAATAACTTGTACATTTTTGTCTTGAGAGTTCTGTTTAATCTTTCCACGATACTTGCTTTTAGTTCTGAATACGTAAAATAGTGATTGATTTTATACTTTTTCATTAAAGCATTTACATGTTTATTAAAAAAGTCGGTACCTTGATCTGTTTGAAAATTTTTTATTTTATATTTAGCTAAGATAGGAGCGAGTGCCTTTGCCACTTCTGGCCCTGACTTGTCTTTTAGAGGTACGGCAAAAGCTAGTTTTGACAAACAGTTAATTATCGTGAGAATATACTTGTAGCCTTTGTTAATCTTCGCATAAGGCTTCATTTCAACGAGATCAGCCTGGTAAAGGTCCGTTAGCCCCTTAAGGGTAACTTTACGCCTAGTATAGTTTCTCCTGGCAGGACGATGTAGTTCATTAGCTATAGCGTCCATTGTCAAAATGGTAAGTTTATTCAGATGTCACTAGTTTTATACTGAATGTTTGCTTGGATGGGGTTTGAGACCATCCGTGCATGTGCACCCAGGTTAAACATTATTCCGTGCGTGAGCCAATCCAGATTACCTGGTTGATGCCCAGTACAGACTAATGTCCTCTCCCTTTGAGCAAACAAAGTATAGAGATTTTTTAAAGACAAACCATGGCCCCTCCACCGCCATGGTCCGTGGAGACCTTCCAAAAACAAACTAGCTGTCTCCCCCGTTTTTTTTTATTTTTACTTTTATACTTTTTTGTATTTTACTTTTATATTTTTTTTTGTTTCACCCACCGGACCGTTCCAAGGAGTAGCCCGGGTGTTAGCCAGGCGCCTCAATGTACAAGGTCCTTCTTTCACCCGAGGTCTTTTCGAAGGAGTAGCCGGGTTGTTACCCCGGCGTCTCAATCTACTGGACCCCTCATTCACACATGGGTCGTTCGAAGGAGTAGCCGGGGTGTTAGCCCGACGCCTCAATCTACTAGACCCCCTTTCAGGTTTACGGGGCTTTTCGTCACCCGCGCCATTGACCTTCATTCAGGTTTACGGGGCTTTTCGTCACCCGCGCCAGAGACCTCCATTCATACAGTGGGGATTTTTTTGCATTATTCAAGACTTGCTCAACTATATTTACAGAGGTGAGGATATTGTTATGGGCAGATTCAATGTGATTACCATAACTCCTCATAACCTCTTTAGCTTTATTCAATATATATTACAATTCATTGTTATTACTTACAATATATTACTAAGGGAGAAGTCAGTGCCATTCAGAGAGTATATTACTACACTTAACTTCCTCATCAATATTTACTGATACTATACAACACTGTACAGGCAGATCATTAAATATATAGGAGGTTATATGAGACATTTTAAACAAACAAATCGGATTATGTTACGCAAAGAGCAGCGCAGGGAGCGAATCGCTCCTCCCGTAATTCCTGTCGGGTTACTCGAGTCTTTGTATCTTTTTATAGCCAAATGGTAAGGTGTCGTACTCACCCTCGAGCCTCCTTTTAGGTCCTGTGATTTTAAACTTTTTAATTTCGCTTACTGTTACAATATCTCTGTCTTTAGTCCTCCTGATTCTGTTTTCTTCAATTTCTAAAATTTCAGCAGCTTCACTGAGGACCATCTTTTTCAATTGCTCAAAGTTTAGCGTTTCGGAGGTTTTTAGGTTGAGGGTGAGGCCTTTGATTTTACACACAGATTCTAGTTTTTGTTTGTTGGTTGACCAAACAAGGTATGCATAAGTTTTAGGCCCCCCAGAAACGAATTCAACAATATAAGAGCCGGGCCCGTACTCGCTTGCCAATTCATCGGTCATTTCCCCGAGGTAATCTCCCGTAGGGACCCTGTACAACCCTCCCCGGTAGAAATAAATACAACTATCTGTGTCATAATATAAGACTTGCCCACCCAAAGCCTCCAAGTGTTCATAAAGTTTAAGTCTCGCCTGGGCAGTGGTGTAGGCCGCAATTACAACATTTACATTTCTCAAAGGTTCCCCAACTTCCTCAATATATTCCCAGTTTACAACAACAACCTCTTCGTTAACAAGCTGGATCCTATTGACTTGTACTTCTGGACTTATTAACATGTTAAACAAAACTTTAGATTCCCTTACAATTGTTGCTTTAGTTTGGTTCTCCCTCTGTCCGAATTTTCCCCAGAATGAATTTAACATTAATTTTGCCAATTGTCTCAAACCCCCGTTCTTAACGATTCTGTCTTTGTCCAATTTAATACCCTCATGTTGGAAATAGTCTGAAATGTATTTATCTTTATCCTCTTCTGTCTTACACCAGCTAGGATAGCCTGAGGCTTCCTGCTTCATTTTCAAGAATTTATTAATAAAATCGGTAAAAAGTCCACCTTTCTCGTATGTGGCGACTTCATACTCCCACAACTCATACATATCAAGCACAACGTATCCTTTCTCTACAGATTTCCTGATTTCATCCATAGTCCATGTCCCAACTAACGCCCTTTCACTACTCTCATGTTCACAATCCCCCTGGTTTTGAGTTTCCCCGCAAGTTCTACACAACACAAACATCAATTTATTATTCATTTTTGTTGGGAGAACCGGGTGGTAGAGATCCCGAGGTGGCAGAATTTTACATTTCAACAAACCATCTACATTTAGTCCTCGCTGCCTGCACTCCCTATCTCCCACATAGATTGTGGGGTGGCCCAAAGGATATTTCCCATATTTATTTACATAGGGGTAGAGAGAACAGACATCTACATACTGTATCGTTTCTCCCCCTTCACATTTACAATACGTTTTTGCATTGCCCGTTCTGCCTCCAAAGAACGCTTGTCTAGGGTCAAGGGGAAGGTTGTTGAGGATCGGCAGGCTGTTCAAGTGTTTAAGGTTTTTATCTTTCTTTAATTTACGGAACTCACACTCCCACATTACTACAACTTCGTAGTCACTGATTTTTGACATCTTTTTCAAAGTTCTTTCATATCTTAAATTAAGTGAATCTGAGGGATCCTCCTTCAGAGGAGCCTCTCGATTGTAAGGGAAACATTTTGGACACCCGTGCCAATAACACCCGTGGAACTCATAAATTCTCTCACCATCAAACCCATCTACTTTTACCCCGTTAATTTTAACTTCTTTGCCTCGGCCAGCGTGCTCAATCCTCACTCCCCGTTCCTCCTCTTCCCAGCTTAGCCATTGAAGGGCCGCTGTAGATTGGTTGTCAGTCAGTCTGTACCCTGATTTTGGTATAAGTCCGATTGTGTCTGGTTTTAGAAAATTGCGGCGGAAGGCCAAGTTACAGGCACTAGCAATAGTTACGGCCTCGAGGAAAGGGTCTACGTTACATTCTTTCAAGAAAATACTTCTGAATTTAAGACAGGACTGAGCTAGGATTTCTACGTCCGAAATACAGTACTCCAAGATTTCTTTTTGAAAATCAAAAATATAGTTACTCGCTACTTGTTCCTCGTACCAAATCTCAAAGGCCTCGTGTGGTTTCTCAAACATAGACTCGGGGCAATAGTATTTTTTGTCGGGCATAGGGCCTACATAATTTTGGTTCGCCAATGTATTGAAAAGATGCGGGAAGTAGCCCTTCTTTTTCTCGGGAGGCAGATCGAAGGCTTTAGGGAGCGCAGAGAGGGCCATGGGGAAATAGCTTAGGGAGTCAATGAATCTTACGTTGTCCATTTCCATCAAAATAATTTTAGTTCCCCTCATTACCAGCTCAGGCGTGAATTTTGTTTCTTCCATTATATGTTTTAGTAAAAACTGAAAATCAAAGCCCTGCCCGTTATGGGCAATTACACAGACATTTTTGAACTGTTTACGAACTTGCATCACATACTCCATGAATTGGTGAACCGGGTCAGAGTTGAAGACTCTTGTACGGTTTCTACATGTCATGCAAAATTTACCATCGATACAATTAAAGCAAAATTGCTGTGACACGCACAGGTTAACTTGATGTACTTTTTGTTCAGGGTCAGAGGGAAGAGACTCGTCTTGGCGAGTCTCCAAGTCAAAGAAAATGAAAAGGTAGTCTTTAGTTTTAGGTTTTCCTTCATTGGGTTGCATGTAGCATTTATGATTTGGATCTTTGAATGCATTGCAGGGTTTACAAAAAACTTCCCCGCATCTGTGAGGTCCTGATCTCTCTTTTAGGTTAATCAATTTCCCACAATCAAGACACTTTTTATAAGCTTTGCATCTATCAACCTTATGGGCAATAAAACAGCGCTGGTTTCTCATAGTCATGTTACAGTCCGGGCAAACTATTCCCCCATGCTCCTCTTTACAGGGAGGCGAGATGGTTTGGCAGTAGGGGCAGATGTTTGAGCATCTGTGCTCAGCTTTGTGTTCAAAAGGGACATGGCAAGCTTCGCAAAAGTAAGTGCAGGCGAAAGCCGCGGTCAAACTGTTGATTACATTATAATGCCGATTGTGGAACAGAAGGTTTATTTTAAATTTAGGATTTTCAACAGCTCCTTCAAAGTAAACATCACGGCCTTTTCTGTCATAGTTGTAGACGGTAATTTTGTAATCTTTTAGCAGATCCTGAAACTTTTCCAATTCGGGGATACCGGCGCCTTCCTCTGAGATCTCTACCCTAGCCCGCTGAACAAGTTCTCTGGCCCTAAACGTTTGTCTTTTACCCAGGTCTTTTCGGATTGCCTTATACTGAGGGTCTTTAGTCAAGTTTGCTATGGCCACCACCAAAGCCCGAGGGAGACACAAATTATCTTTATTATTAATTACAACTATTCCCCGTCTAGCTTTACACTCTTCATCAAACGTATTGTAAAAGCCAGGCCTTACTTTTCCAGTACCTACAGGGAGATTAACTCGGGTACATTCAACTTGAAACGTATCAGTGGATTTAATTGATTCTGAGTTACTTTGAACGATACCCCCGAAAATTTGCCAAAGAATGTCTTCATTTACTTCGTTCGCGGGCCGGAAAGCTACAAAACCAGGTTCTTTACTTTTTAAATTTAGACTATGTAAAGTAAAGCCAAGCTGATCGTTTTCATGGGCCCGCTCTTTCATGTCATTAACAATTTTGGCAAAACCTTGTCGTAGCCAATCAATTTCGGTTGTTTCAGGAGGAGGATTAGAAAATTTAAAAATGGTTCTTGTTCCGTAAAGTCTAAAGTGTTTCACATAAGTATCGTCAGAACTGAGTATCTCGACAGGATTTACAGCCATTTTGGAAGGATTACTATAGAACAAAGTAAGGTACACAGAATACAATAATACAAATTATAAAGTAAGGTTATGTAACTCAAAAATATATAATACAAATCAAAAGTGAGGTTATGTTACACAGAATACAATAATAGAAATCAAAAGTGAGGTTATGTTACACAGAATACAATTATACAAATTAAAAAGTAAGGTTATTTTACTCAAAAATATTATAATACAAATAAAAAGTGAGGTTATGTTACACGTAAGATAGGGTCAGCAAACGCTCAAGATTGAGGTTAGAAAAACGCAGCAAACAGAGCAACACGGGGACACGTCTGATCGCAATGAAAGCTGAGAGCAAAGTGAGAGGAAAATAGCGGTAATTGGGGGTGGTGGGGAGGTGGCTGATGCAATAGTGTTGTTTGTTGCGGGTGTATGGACCAATCAGAGGGCAGGACGCTTAATTACAACCAATGGGGTGCGAGCTTATTCCGGCCAATCACAGAACAGTATTTTAACAGGTAACGGAAGGTTTACTGACAAATAATGTTGCGAATGTTGCGGTTATGTAACGTAAAAAGTGTACTTACTTGAATTTGTGATTTGACTAGACATACACGAGTGGCATGTATACAAGATACGCCACTCATGTTTCAACCACGCGTGCAGCCTAGGGTATATGCAATAATGGTACATGATATCTATGATCGGGGTCGCTTGTACCAAGTGCCCCCGATCACAAACACCATGCACCCGCAAAGGCATGAGGCGGGAGGAAATCACTGGGAAGTCAATGCAGAAGGGCTCCATAGCTACGACTGACGCTGAGCAGTGCCGAGAGCATGAGCTAATCGCAACAACTTCCGCATGATAAAATACTGACCTTGAGATATAAGGCTGCCACTGAGCAGTGCCAAGAGCGGGAGCTAATCGCAACAACTTCCGCATGATAAAATACTGGCCTTGAGATATAAGGCTGCCGCTGAGCAGTGCCAAGAGCGTGAGCTAATCGCAACCACTTCCGCATGATAAAGTAAACTTGACCGAGAAATTGTATTACCGGGGGGATTAGACATAAATGGCTTAAAACTTTGACAGGTTCCCGCCTAGCCCCCTGATTAATTATACTTTTACGAAAACTAACTAGAGGGACTCGGAAATACTAGGCCGATAAAGTTAAAATGTTACTCTGCGTACTTACGAGTCGTCATGGTCGCAGAATTCTTGAGGAGGGTTCTGCGACCACTCCTCAGGGTCCAAGTACACACAGGAACAGCAGAGGTCCCAGCCCCTGCCCTCACAAATAACCAGCATAGTGCAGCAACAAATCTTGCCGCAAGCTTCGCACTCACTATAGTACAGCGGCATGGCGACTGACTGGCGCGAGCTGCGTGCAGCGCGTTATAATTGTAACCGCTTCCGCGCCATAGCGCAGGGAGGGGGGACATGACCGAGGAGTTTAAAACGCTACGGTCCAGTTAAATTTAACCCCGGTTAAGTATTTTTTACCTGACTCTAAAGTAAATAACCGAGAAATAAACATAACTTACATTAACAGGAACATTCTCGGGTCGTCGTGGATCCTTGGAACCCCCCGCACTCGGAGCAGTACCGGGGCTGAGAGCACGGCCAGTGCAGGTGGTAGCCTAGGCTCACGGTCCCCCAATACCAGCCGTCAGCGTCGGCCTGGAACCGATGCGGTGCTCGTGCATATATCTGTAAAAACAAGAAAAGAGTTAAACACAGTTACCCACACGGTAAAAAACGTTAACCTTATTAATAATTGTACCCACCGAGTAACATCTACTGCAATAGCCCCCGCCCAAAGATATAGAAACATGCTGAATAACATTTACTTTTGTGCTCTTCAATCAATAAATCTTTTATAAAATATGGAACGTTTAAATTTTGAATTTCGTGTAGGAATTTAAATTTCAAACAATATCGCTGAAGGCAAAGTTGAGTAAGGCTCGAAGGCGACATGACGAACGACTGAGAGAGGGGCAGAGTGATTGTGTGTGTGTGTGTGTGTGTGTGTGTGTGTGTGTGTGTGTGTGTGTGTGTGTGTATTGGGGTTTTATAAGTTGTTTGTTGTTATTTGGGTTGAGGTTATGTTTTTATAAATTTATTTGTTTATTTTCAGAGTGGAACTGCAGTTTCCTTGAACATTATTACGGACCTTCACCACCTTTCCCAGGTATTGTTTTTAACTGGTTTTGAGTTGACATTATTATTTAAGTATTTATTTTAATATTGATTGATTCGTATTCATATATTAATATATTTTATTTGTTTCCTTTTTAGGCCTGTAGCTCTACAGCGAGTTTGACCGAGCTGCGACCTCTATCTCAGGTTAGTGAATTACAGTGTTTGCAAAACTTTTTAAGGCTGTTTTTTACAATAGGCGTGCATTCGGTTTCAAATTAAAATGGCTACTTTAACAAATATGTTAGTATATACATATATGTAGTTTATGTACCTTTTGTTTTCAGGTTAGGGAGCGCTCTCCAGTTGCTCGCCCTAATACTCCAACCCCGGGGTCGCAGCCAATGGAGCTCCCATCATTCAGGGCGGCACGGCAAGAGGCTGTCACTCATGATCGGGTCAGGGTGCTTCCTGCCTGGATGACCGCTTGGCGGCAGCGTGGCTTTCGGCAGGGAAATCATGTAAGTATAAAGTAAGGTTTAATTAAGATTTGCATTTTTAGATTGAAAACTATTATTTTAATAATAATAATAATTATATAATTTTCAGGTGCCGAACGTAGCCAGCAGCTCTGCAAGTGTTGGTGTAAGCCGAGTGGGGATGTTATCGAGTCTCCCCTGAGAAGAGTTCCCTTGTCTCCGAGGGTGGCGGCACTGGTGAAAAGGCTTGAGCAACCCTATGCTGGCGCGGATGGGCCAGCTGCTGCGGGCCCTGCGAGCCTTGAGCTGTATTGGTAGGTTTAATATATTCTCACTTAATATGATAATTTAGGTTTGATTATAAATTAACAAACTAACGGGTCTGTCAATCGTTTCAGCGTAATGTTCGGGAAATGTAGGATAATAAGTAGACTTAGGATTTTTTGAAAGGTAATTATTTTGTAAAGTAAATGTTTTTAAAGTCACTGTTTTTTGAGATAATATTTGAAATTGTCCTAACTGTAATTGTTTTTAAGCTATAAAGTTTTTAAGAAGTGCATGTTTTGAGTTAATTGTGGTTGACTGATTTAAAATAGTATTTAAAAGAGTAATTATTTTGTTTAAACTTAAAGTAAGAACATTTTATTTGAAGTTGATTTTGTACAATAATAAGTCAACAAGTAGAGTCGTTTTATTTTTGTTATCAGAATTGGTAAATTTTAAAAAGATGTAATTATTATTTAACAAGTGAAGATGAAAAATCATTCTGTATTAATATTGTTTCTACTGTAAAATTGTTTTCTTTGAATCAGTAATGAATCAAGTATTTAATTGGTTTTAAATAAATAAATATAGTTTATTTGAAATGAATTTGATTTTTTACTCACCCTGTAAAGAGAAGCGGAGTGAGCACTGCACACATCACCGGACATGAATGTAGACTATGAGCCCGACAGTCCGTAGCCCAGCGTACCGGACATCAGAGCATTTATTATGCATGATTCACTGCCTCATTGGCTATTCAGGACGAGCGGTGTGTCACGGACTCAAAGACGCTCGTTGTACGTGCAGCGGTTACCGCTCGCAGTAGGTGTAACCGCTCAGGACGTGCCGTGGTTAGGCAATCATGGCACGCGAGCGCACGGCCCAAGGTAATGTGTATTGAGTTTCTCTGTATTAACTAAACTGAGTTGTTAACAGAGTATTATTTCACTTACCTTTCTGGTGATGGTATATTATACACTATTATGGTACATATATGATTATACTCTGTAGTATTATATATGGTACATATAATTATATATGGTACACACATATATATATATATATATATATATATATATATATTTATGATTATACACTGTGGCGTTATATATGGTATATTTAATTATGCATGGTACATATAATTAGGTGATGGTATATTATACGCTATTATGGTACATATATGATTATACACTGTAGTATTATATATGGTACATATAATTATATATGATACATATAATTACGTATGGTACATATACAGTATATATATTTATGATTATACGCTGTGACGTTATATATGGTACATATAATTATGTATGGTACATATAAATATTTATGATTATACACTGTAGCGTTATATATGGTACATATATTTACGTATGGTACATTAGCTCTGCTAAGTTGGTAACACTACCTGGAGGGAAGAAAAGTGAGGTTAGGTTTGGCGCCAATTTTTTTTTGGCGCGCAAATTTGGCGGGAAGGCCACCATGGGCGCCGCCATCTTGAATCACGTGACCTAATTAGACCAATCAGAAGCCAGATTTTAAGCCCATAAGCCCCCATGTTAAGACCCATCTCCCGGGTAGACTACTATTATTCCCCAAAAAAGGGGTTTAGAGTTTTCCGATTGTTTTTCCCAACGAACCTGTCCAACTGATTATAAAAAGGAACGTTCCTACCAAATTAGAAGTAAATCAGACAAAATTGTGACCGCTAAAGTGCATACACACATATACATACATTTATATATATATATAATGTTATAATGATTGATTAGGGCTACTATGAAGATACATAATATATATATATATATATATATATATATATATATAATTAGAATATAATTTAGAACGAACCCCCAAACCCTGTTCAGGGGCTTACTTTAGGAACTTCTATGGTGGTCCCAGGCTTAAGTTTCACCGAGCGGGTCATGCTAATAGTTCACTTTCCATAGGAAATTCACTAATAAAGGCTGTAACTATTGAAATGGATTGTTAAATTATTAAATACATGTTGTACCCTACCCTGCAAATTTTCTCAGTTTCGAGCCATAGGTTATGTAGTTTTGAAATTCTGTCTGTCAATCTAAAAGGCAAAAAATGACTTTGAGCGGTCTGAATATATCAATACCCAAGCAGTATATTTATAACCTAGGGTATGAGAAACTACTGAACCGATTGTTAAGCTTGACGTTTCAATGACGAGAGGTCGAGTTGCGGATTCTACGAATTTTGTTATAATTTTCATTCGCCTTTTGGGCTCTGCTCCACAGGCCTTGAAAGCTTCATTGTAAATCTTATGTAAAAATATATGAATTGTAAATTTAACAGCAGTTGACACGTTAGGAAAACACAGCACAGCAAGAACAGATGTTACACACATTATATAAAGTACGTGGGGCCGAGCTTTGCTCGGGGAAGGCCAGTCAGTTTGTTTAGATTACTTGGAGTAATATTTCACCACTTACCCCTACTGATAATCAGATTTGTATAACTCATTTGCCTCTTTTCTACATTTTTAAGGTCACTCCAGTTGTTATTTATAGTTCAATGTCCCTTTAATTATTTTACTACTCTATATATGTAATCTTCACTCAAATCTTTTAATCTCCGCTCTCAGTAAATCACATGTTAATAATCATAAACAACAAGAGTATTACTTTGACAGTTCGTTGATTGATTAAAAACAGCTGTTACAATTCTTTTGTTTTGATTTTAAATTCCATAAGCCCAATGTTAATTTTTTTATCGTTTCATTTTCGTTTTCGTACATTAGTTTCTGGGGATGAAACCTATCTAGAACTTATTTTTATACCAGAAATTATTTATTTCCAACATTTTAAGGAAATCGTTGGAGCCGTTTTTGAGGTTAGAGTTGCAAGCAAGCACGCACGGACGCAAGCAAGCAAGCAAACCTTACTCATATTAGAGTATAGGATAATGACCAATGGAATGACAATGTTTTATCCGCCATGCATTCTGACGGGTGTTGAAACTCAAAAGCACTTTTAATCTATTTCGAGCAGAAATCGATTAAATACAGTACCGGCTTTAGGGCAGTGCGAGCCGTGCTCCAGCACGGCGCGGCACTTTTTTTTGGGGGGGGGTGGGAGGAAACGTAGGCGCTCATGATGGGTCTTGGGGTGCGGGTGGGGGGCGTAATCCGTAGTTGTAAAATAAATAAATTGTAAATATATAATATTAACCTGGCTGATTTTGTTAATTTTTTGTATATTAGTATTTTAAGATGTTGAAAGGCATTATTGGGAAGAAAGTTGTGTATTCACCATGTTGCACCTTCATTAAACTTAATAAACGGTATCAGGAAACTGACACATACTTTCTCCCTTTTAGCCAAACATTAATGACAAAAATATTTGTTATTTACTAAATATAGAATATGAAGTATAGATAAATGTACAGAAAATTGTCTAAAATAGTTGTTTTCAGAAATATCCACCCAAATTGCTTTTTTGGAGGCACTATAGAGTCCGTTGCTACACACAGTAGTTTTGAGAGGGGAAATGCCCCCTTGCCCCCCCCAGGGTTAAATAGCAACACATTTCGAACATCATCTGTTGGTCAATGCTAATTTGTCCTGCATATCAAATTTTAATGAAATTGATCAGTAAATAAGAGAGAAATAGTTATTTTTGTATTCCCCATAAGAATAACATTGGACAACGTACTGTGTTTACCGCTAAATGAAAATTTCAATTTTCTCCGCAACTAGCAATCGTAGAATAGTAATTTAAAATACTAATTTATTTAGTTTTTTGAGCTCTTTTTAATGATGAATAGTAATCTTTTTAACATTTATGATTTTTTATAAAAAATCCAAAAAACTGAATTTTTGATGTTTTAAGTCCTGTAATTTCTGAACCCAAATTTTTCCAGAAATGCGGGTGGTGTCATTTTGTTGGAAACCTAAAGTTCTACAAACCACGAAAGTTTAATCAAAATCGTTAGAGCCGTTTTTGAGAAATTTGGATTTGTCATGTTTTTTGGCGGTTTTTGGGGGATAATTACCCTTAAAAATCAAAAATTCAAAAAAATGAAAAAAACGCCTGGAGATATCGTGGATTAGCATACCAAATTTCATAAAAATCGGCCCATAGGTTAGGGCTCTAGCTCTGTACACATCCACACAGACACACACACACACACACACACACACACACACACACACACACACGGACACACACACACACACACACACACACACACACACACACACACACACACACACAGACAGACATCACGTAAAAAACACTTTTTTGGGTTCAGGGAGCACCAAAACGAATATTTCCACTAAGAACTCAAATTCGAAAATTTTTACGAAAACAATACTTTCTCCATATACTATGTATAGGGGGAGAAAGTAAAAATTAAATTTACATATCAGATAACAAATCCTACGCTCCCCTCAATTCCAAATTGAGAAGTTGTTTTGACCTTTATCGAGTTGTGACAACTTCAGAGCATTCTGATTGGTACCGTATTGAGTGTGCTGGATAAAACTTGCAATACTTTGAAAGAAAACTACAATGTTAAAATATCAAGTTACATGATGCAACTAATTGTTTTAACCGGCTCTCTTCGATTATTTTAACGTACTTCCTAGATGAGGAAAAATATGGTTTGGGGATTGGAGAGTATTCAACTGGGGTTTCATCTTTAATTGAAGTCGTAATGGTTGAGTTTAATATTGCTATTACAGTATATGTAATAAGGGGAAAATATGATGCGCCCCCAATCAGATTTTGGCGCTCCTTTCGATCGTTACTTGTAAGGTCTATACGGTTTTGTGAACGAAAAAACATTCTTTTGACCAGACAAAATTATTTAGTATTTTTGGTCCAGGAACTCTTTTAGCGAATTTCCCATACAGGGAAGAAGCTATTACCGTTGTCAGCATGGTAAGACCTAGGCCCGGGACCATGATAACTTTTCGTTTTGAGGTCCCCAGACCCCAAAAACACCATTCGTTCCAAAGTGTCTATATATATATATGCGCGCGCGTGTGTGTGTGTGTGTGTGTGTGTGTGTGTCCGTGAGCACGACAACCCTCGTAAAAATGATCCGATTTTGATGAAATTTGGAATAAACGTGTAAAGCAACATTTATGACTTTCAGTTCGAAAACCAGCCAGATCGCTCCATCCGAAAGGTTATTTTTGGGGGGAGGGGTTTGTACCCAAAAAATTGATTTTTTAAATTGTTTACATATAATTTTTGAAATAGTCAAATATTAGTTTTACCATTGGATTCAGCTTAAAAAAACACACAATTTGGTATTTTGATCATTCCTCTACGTCAATTGGTTACCGAGATATTGAAAGTGCTAAACACAGTACATTGTATATCTCGCTTATTTATGAACGTATACTGACGAAACTTTGTATACGGCTTCATCTGGTTGTGGTCTATTGATATTTGCTAAAAAAAACATTTTTTTGCCAAAGGTTCCCGTAGCAGCAAACCTGCTTACTCACGCCCCATGTTACTCTTATGTAGAATAATTAAATGCTATGTCTCTCTTAATTATGAACATAAATGAATAAAAACTGGTATACGACTTCAACTAGTTGAGTTATATTGATATTAGCATAAAAACCCATTTATTGTGTTCCTTGTTGCAGCAAACCTGCGACCTCAGTCCCAATGTTATTCTTATGTAGAATAATTAAAATTGTATACATCGCTTATTATTGAATATATTTTTATGAAACGGGGTAAGTGGTTTTATGTAGTATTAAGACATTTATATGTCCATTGTAAATTCGCTGAGTATGCAGGTTTGCTGCAACGGGGGTATTTTCGCATTACACTATGTCTATACATGATAGGGGAGAAAGTAAAACATAGATAATATGAGAAGGGGATAAAGTATGATAATATGATTCATATTATGATAATATGATTCATATTATCATCTGCAATCCGTTTCCGCATTATTATCACTCGTAAACAAAAATGAAACATCTAAAGTATGATAACAGACTATGGTTTATTATTATCATCTGTAATTCGCTTCCTGAATCCAAACTAAAATTAAACATCTTATTCCGATTTCCTCACTGACTCATTTATCTGTCAGCCGGCTGGAACTGTGACATCTCCTAGTCACCGGCTCTGGAAAAATCAGTGCCGCCGTGTGAAAATACAGTGTTAAAATGCAAAACCAAAAAGACGTTTACGCTTAGTGACTTTTTCGTGTCCCTCTATTACCAATCGTAAAAACTTTTAACTAATACAAATTCGAATATTTGCTTAGCTAAATGATTTTTACATTGTTGTATTCCGTATTTCATGCAAATTTCAAAATATAAGTTTCATTCCAAATAATTTAAAGCAAAGAGGTTCAGGAGCATGTAATCGAAAGCGCGTTCCACTTACACCGTGGCTGTATAGAACCCAGACTGTGACGTAGTGGCTAGGGGAAGGGGGAAGCCCTCCGGCCTGTAGTAGAGTCGGCCTTGGTCAGTCTTATCTCAGAGCTATGGGGGAGGGGGAGGTTTTGGTTGATGGGGAGGGGGGTGGGGGTGGCAAGTTTGGTCTTTGTACCGGCGCTGACAAATTTACGGGCCGCCCCTGATTAAATAGATCTACTAGTCTATTACAATATGTTTGAAAGTAATGGGTTTTATTTTTTGTTTACTTGAAAAACGAATCTTAATATTTCACATTCCCTCCTCGGATACCGAGGATGTGTATTATTTTAAACTGTGTTTATACAAATTCGATTGTTGTTGATATATTATATTTAACGTAAATATGATGCTGAAAATAAACAATACACATAAGAAACGAGAATATGTATAGTCTAAAAATTGTCAGAGCCCTGCATCCTGTTAGCGTGAATTTGTATCAGTGTAAAATCGTTTATTTAGGGTTAAATATTCCAGATACAAGAGCGGTCAATATATTATTCAGATGGTAATAAAATTAATTTTCAGTTAAAAACGATTAATATTTTTGTTGATTTTTTTTAGTTGTTTCAAAATGTTATAAAATTTTAAACACATTTTTTGTTTTAGTATGTTTATAAGTATAGATACAATATTTAGTAAATTTAACTGTGGCCGAAATATAATAGAATTCCTGGTATAAAAATATAAATATCCTTTCCTAAAGTCTATTCACACTAAAAAATCGAACACAATGTGATTGAAATATGTACAGACTCGACAGAGTTAAAACACAAACGAGTTCGCACACAGCACGCTGACGTGAGGGAAGTGAATTTCCACATAAAAAATTTTAAAAATCAAAATCAGTGTAAAAACATACATTTGCCCAATTTTTATTGAAATCTGAAAATATTGATTTTTTTTTTTGGCTGTTCTGATACTCCTGGTTTCATTTACTTGCAAAGCTGGGAATAAAATTTTGCGCATTATAAGGTTAGGAGAAGGTCCAGACAGGCTTGAAAGTAAGCGTGAGGTTGTTGAGGATGATAAAAGTACTCTAACAAAGGAATAACAGGCTTTTCTAGTGTAAACCCCCATAAGACAACGTACTGTGTTTAGTCGATACACATTTTCCTTAATAATTCGGTAAATATTTATGCTAGAATGACGAGAGAGGGCTTAAAACTTTCGCCTCTCTAATTCTCATCTTTTTACATGCATTGACTTTACATCTGGGGCTTTTATGACCCTTTTTGGGCCCAAAAACTCGAAATTTGAAAGATTAATCCCAAAAAAAGGGGTTTAGAGTTTTCCGATTGTTTTGCCCAGCGAACTTGTCCAACTGATTACAGAAAGAAACGTCCCTACCAAATTTGAAGTAAATCGGACAAAAAATGCGACCGCTAGAGTGCTAACATATATATATATATATATATATATATATATATATATATATATATATGTATATATATATATATGTATAAATATATAAAATTTTGAACGACCCCCCAAAACGTGTTCAGGGGGTCACGTTAGGAACTTCTATGGTGGTCCCTGGCTTAAGTTTCACCGTGCGGGTCATGCTAATAGTTCACTTTCCAAAGGAAATTCACTAACAAATAATTAAAAGCCTGAAATAGATTGCAATGTGACAGAAAAAGTAATTACATTGAATGACATTATTTTCGTTGATTACCACAAGCATGACTAATTTCTCTAAATTGTTAAGGGATATTTTCCCTAATAGTTAGAATACGTTAGTAAATACACAAATGTTTAGATAAAAATGCGGAAAAAAACATAATTAAAATAAACTATATAACCGGAGCGCCTTCATTATTGTCAGGTAGGTGATTCAGATACTTCCGAGTCGTGCGGGTGTTGCATAAGTAGGTACTTCTTATAAACAATTTACATACGAAAAACTTTTATAATGGAAAGGTGATTTGCCTGATTTAATTTTGACATGAGTTTCAGTGATTCAACTGATTTCATACTCAATGAAACAAGGTCCAATTTTGACATTGGTTTAGTGAATTTCCCCTATAGGGAAGAAGCTATCACCGTAGGTGGCATGGTAAGACTTAGGCCCAAGACCGTGATAAGTTTTTGTTTTGAGGTCTCCAGATGATAAACACGATTCGTTCAAATTTATGTATATGTGTCCGTTACCTTGACAACTTTTAAAAGGAACGCCCGATTTTGATGAAATTTGGCAAAAATGTGGAGAGTAACAATAATGACTAAGTTCGAAAACCAGATGGACCGGACTATGGGAATGGGGTTTTATGGAGGTTTAGAAATTTCCTAAAATAAGTTTTTTGCAATTTTTACCCCAAAATTTGAAAATAAAACACTCAATTTTGGTTATAGCCATTTTATAGAGCTTAAAAAAACAAATAATTTAGTATTTTGAATCATTAACCTAGGTTATGTGGTTGTGGATAAAAGTTAAAAACGTGTCCCATGTTAATCTTATGGGAAAAAGGTTTTTAGATTTTCCTCAAATAATTTTACTAAAAACTTCACATTTATTTTTATCAATAAGTTTAGCTCTACAAAACAATCATTTTGGTGTTTTAATTGCTTTTCTACATCCAACCGTTGCAGAGATATTGAAAGTGCTAAACACAGTACGGTGTCCAATGTTATTCTTATGGAGAATAGATAAAATTTGATATCTTGATTATTTATGAATGTATATTGATGAAACTTGGTATGTGGCTTCAACTAGTTGTGGTATATTTAAATTAGCACAACAGATGTCTTGTTGATAGTCCCCGTAGTAGCAAACCTGCATACTCGGCCCCCATGTTAATTATATGGAGAGTAAGTCAAGTTGTATGTCTCCCATAATTATGAACCTAAATTAATAAAACTTGGTATGTATAGCTTCACCTGGGTGAGTTATATTGATAAATGCAAAAACAACATTACTTACCTTCCTCGTTGCAGCAAACCTGCGTACTTAACCCTAATGTTATTTTTATGGAGAATAAATAAGAAGTTATGTATTCATGTTTATGAATGTATTCTTGTGAAACTTGGTAAGTGGCTTTATGTAGGAGTGAGAAACATATATATGCATTGGAAATTCGCTGAGTATGCAAGTTTGCTGCGACGGGGGTATTTCCTCCTTTCGTAATTCAGGTATTTCAGATTGTTTTTTATTTCCAAGCAAAAAAACAGGCCACCCAACCGTTTTAAATATTTATAAACGTTAAAATAAATTCCACATCAGTGGAAAGTAACAATTTCATATATTAATTAAATTCTGTTAAGAAATAGAGAGCGATTTTTCCGCTAGATAATTTTTCTAGGGCAAATAAAAATACCCCCGTCGCAGCAAACCTGCGTACTCAGGGAATTTCCAATGCATACAAATGTGACTCACAACTACATAGAGCTATTTACCAAGTTTCACATAAATACATCCATAAATAAGTGATATATAGCATTTTATTTATTCTCCATAAGAATAACATTAGGGTTGAGGACGCAGGTTTGCTGCAACGAGGAAGATAAGAAATTTTTTTGCAATTATCAATACAACTGAACCAGGTGAAGCTACATACCATGTTCTCTTAATGTAGGTTCATAATTAAGGGAGATATACAATTTACTTATTCTCCATATGAATAACATGGGCATTGAGTATGCAGGTTTGCTGCTACAGGGATTATAAACAAAAAACTTGTTTTTTGTGCTAATATCAATATACCACAACTAGTTGAAGCCACATACCAGGTTTCATCAATATACATTCATAAATAATCGAGATGCAGAATTTTATTTATTCTCCATAAGGATAACATTGGACAACGTACTTTGTTTAGCAGTTTGAATATCTCTGCAACGGTTGGATGTAGAACAACGATTAAAACACCAAAATGTTTGTTTTGTTGAGCTAAACACATTAATAAACAGAAATGTGAGTTTTTTAGTAAAACTATCTGAGAAAAATCTAAAAACCTTTTTCCCTTAAGATTAACATGGGACACGTTTTTTTTGGATTTTCTCCGCAAACACTTAGCCTAGGTTAATGATTCAAAATACTAAATTATTTGTTTTTTTAAGCTCTATAAAATGGTTATAACCAAAATCGACTGTTTTTAACATTTTGGGGTCAAATTTGCAAAAAAACGATTTTTGGAAAATTGTAAACCCCCATAAAACCCCCTTCCCATAGTGCGATCGATCTGGTTTTCGACTTAAAGTCATAAATGCTACTCTCAACATTCGTGCCAAATTTAATCAAAATCGGGTGTTTCTTTCAAAAGTTATCGCGGTAACGGACACACACACACACATATATATATATATATATATATATATATATATATATATATATATTTGAACGAATATTGTTTTTGACATCTGGGGACCTCAAAATGAAAAGTTATCATGGTCTCGGGCTTAAGTCTTACCATGAGAACTACGGTAATAGCTTCTTCCCTATAGGGGAAATTCGCTAACAAAGTAGACAACGATGCTTTATTAGAAAATTGACGTTTGTAGCCCCATCATTAGCATTACGGACCACTGCGCAGTGGCGCCCCCTGTGACTTCTCTTGCATAGGCACTGATTTATGATTACGGTGGGCATTTTAGCCTTGGCTCCGAGTTGAGTTGGTAGTGTTTTCGTTGGAACAATACATTACTTGACATGCACAAAAATATCTTATTTTTCTGATTCTAGAAACTAAATTGATTGGACAATTTCACAGTTCTAGACTGGTAAAATTTAAAATTGTCTAATGGGTCTAATTGGGAATTAATCATAAAATTGTGTAAGGTTGTCATCTATTTATGAAAAGAATAAGCCAATTTTTGTGAGCAGGATACTGGTGAAATTATTTGGCCTTTATAATTATTGTTTATGTGTTACGTGAATGTACTTTTTGGTGGTTTCGAAAACAACGAAGGATTTGCCCTCTGGGCTTTCAAAGTTCTAATTTTAATATTGTGGGAAAATGTAAATCAATTTATTTGAACAACAATCGTCGATAAAAACCAAACGCAACCAAACGCAAAAACCAAACGTCGATAAAAACTGTATAGAAGCAAGAACAGCTGTTTCAAACTTGTGGAATTACATCTATCTATTACTTATTTAATAGGCGAGCAGGTTTTTTGTGACAATCACTCCTCCTAAACTACTGAACCGATTTTCATGTTTTTGGTGTCACTGGAAAGAGCCTAACGTAAATTTGTGCAGGAAACGTTTTTAATAGAGAAATAATTTGTGAGTGAGGCCCTGGGGCCTCTTAAAGTTGAGTTTTTCCCCAAAAGCTTAACATTCGGAAATAATATCAGTTTTAAGCAATCAGCTGGATAGAGTAAACACAGTTAATCAGCAGGCCATTTTGGCTTTGGAACGGTCACACAATATTTATTGCTCGGATTCGAGCAACAGGACAACTAATCACAATATAAACTAACAGAACCATAGTTGGGTAATCCTAGAAGGAAAATAATTTCTCGAATTTGAGCATTTGGAATTGCTTGTTCACATTTCACACTCCAGTTTTAGACGGCCGGGGCCGGTAAAAAGGTAAGCCGTCCAAATTTCATGAAAGGCGTCAAGAGCGTTATGAAGGTTTCTTTGCGTTGGTCGGCAATGGAACAGGGCATACCCGGCACCTTGCATGCTACACCTGCGATTGCCAAATACCCCCGTCGCAGCAAACCTGCATACTCAGCGAATTTCCAATGAATATATAACATAACACATCAACACTTAACAGGATTCATAAGAAATATATTCACAAACAAGCGCTATTAAAAATATTAATTATTCTCCATAAGAATAACATTGGGGATGAGTACGCAGGTTTTCTGCAACAAGGAACACCAAATAATGGGTTTTTATGCAAATATAATTAGAACTCATCTAAGTAAAGTTACATACCAAGTTTCATTCATATACATTTATAAGTAAGCGATATATAACATTTTAATTATTCTCCATAAAAATAACATGGGGACCGATTACCTAGGTTTGCTGCTACGGGAACCATATGTGAAAATTTTGAATTTTGTGCAAAAAATGATAAATCCCAACCAGATGAAGCCATATACCAAATTTTGTCAGTTTATGTTCATAAATAAGCGAGATATACAATTTTTCTTTTTCTCCATAAGAATAACAATAGACAACGTACTGTGTTTAGCACTTTCAATATCTCAGGAACCAATTGACGTAGAGCAATGATCAAAATACCAAATTGTTTGTTTTTTTATGCTGAATTAAATGGTAAAATTTAAAATTTGATTTAAATAAAAATTACATGGGGAAACCACAAAAAAAATGTTTGGGGTATAAAACCCCCCAAAACCCCCCTTTGGGTGGTGTGAATCGTCTGGTTTTCGAACTTGTTCAAATAAATGGTGCTTTACACATTTGTACCAAATTTCATTAAGATCGGACCTTTTTTACGAGAGTTATCGTGCTTACGGACACACACACACACACACATATATATATATATATACATATATAAAAATTTGAACGAATGGTGTTTTTGGCATCTGGGGACCTCCAAACGAAAAGTTATCATGGTCTCGGGCTTAAGTCTTACCATGAGACCTACGGTAGAAGCTTCTTCCCTATAGGGGAAATTCGCTAAAAGGTGGAGGACGTGTCCTTGTGCACTCTCTCAGACAAAGCGATTACTGTCGGCATTCCAGTATCGTATCGCATTTGTTCTAAATTCACAAGATAATTGTATACTTAACTGCAGTTATTTATGAAGTAATCACACTTCCAAATATATTATCCTCGGTTCGTTTTCACAAGAAGAGCCTCATCACAGAAAACTAAAACAATATTGTTTACTCACCCGTACCAAAGCAGCAGCCGCTCACATTTTTGACTCATTAGTTGGTGCTCCTATAGTGTTTAACAGTCACTACTATACTAAATTATTGTTATTACAACGATTTATTTACATTCCCCATGCAATTTAAAAAAATGGCGCCAAGTACAAAATAGTTATGATGGTAATAATTGGTTGTAAAATCACGTAGGATTTTAATTAATTTGGTTTGCCAATTGGCAAAAAAGCTCTCTCAATCTTCTAATTTTTAATGTAATTACTTCTTGCGATGACTCATTTTTCACAGAATTTAACGAATATTTTTAAAAAATCCACTATAGTTGGCATTGGGATTAAACTGACTCATTTCGTATTTTTGAGCTGTCATGTAGATGTGTGACTGCTCCACAATTCTAGGAAATCGGGTCCGGACGGCCGAGGCGTAAGGTAACCATGTACTAACAAAATAAAAAATAAACACATTTTATTCAGTGTTTTTTTCCGAATACGACAATATATAACACTTATGTGCTTGAATATTTGTTTTCGGTATAAAAGACTGTTATCTTCTATCTATATATTATTACTCTAGGGTTTTTTTCTTCACAGTCACAACTCGATAACGACTGGACGGATTTTAACGTTTGAGGTGTCAAATTAATGAAATTTTTACATAGATTTGCCAATACGTCTCATAATTTTAAGAAATGGCATCACTTAAACACAGTAAAGGGCTGAATATTCGGAATAGTGGCGCTATCCGACGGCGGAAGTCTAAACTACGTGTTGATTGAGCATCCGTTGTTATCATCCTTCGCGTTGTTATCATCCGTTTTAATATCAGATATTTTTTAAATGTTTGTTTACAACTGAAGAAACCTTTCGTTTTTGGGGACAAACTTACTTGGATTCGAGCAACAGGGCAACTAGTATCTATAAATACGAAATTCCGATCAACGCCCAGGCCAAACCATTGCACGTAGAAGCACGAAATTTTGCATGTAGACTCCTCTTATAGCATAAGCACCCTCTATGAAGGGATTTAAAAAAATCCATATGACTATGCCCCACGGGGCTTCAAAGTTATATCCCTGTGTTATTCTCATGGGCATTCACTTTGGTTTGAGCTGATGAAACTTATATCAGCTGATTATGATTCGTAGTAGTTCCACGGGTTAACCACAGAATGCAGCACACACAACTGTCGTATTCCCGGGTGAAACCGGGAACGATGGCAGCTAATTTCAAATATTACACTGCCATATCAGCCACGCCTAGTTCGTGCCTTGCAAAATCACATAAATACTTTAGCAATTAAACAACATTTTTGAAACATTTTTATCGTTTTGTTTATCAAAGAGGAAGCAAAAAAGGAACTTAAAAAGAAAGGGAGAAGACAGGGAAGGGGAAAATGGTGCACTTAATGGTGCAGGGGACTTTCAAGTATCAAGTCCAGGCCTAGGTACACCGTGTTTGAGTTTTTCAGCCGTAGCGGAAAATCATAGTTTTGTAAACGAAGGTAAGCTTTTTTCAAAAACTAAATGTACTATCAATATATGATTTTTTACCTGTTACTCATAGTAGTATTCACTACATTGTTAACATATTTACAAAAAATATTTTAATAAAAATATTAAAAAATATAACTTCTTATTTTTTATTTCTATAAATTATGTCAGTTATAAGACTGATAATAGGTTAAAAAGACAGATACATAACTAAAATACAATGGGACAACATTTAATATCTTTCTGTGCAGTGGTTAATTTTATATATGTACCTAAAACTACTAGTTTTAACATGGAAAGCATAGGGAGTTCTTGATTACCTTCTGACTGCACCGCAATTCTAGGGGGGTCCGCATGAACGTGCGCGTGGAGTTTATCTTAGGTGCCTTGCGAAAAAGAACGGAGTATAGGGAGTAGAGACCTGATATACTTGATATTTGGCAGAGACGAGCGGGCAACCGCCCGGCCTCGCGCTCGCAATTTCAATTTTGACAACACATATTATACTCGGGTTAATCGTCATTTATAGGCAAAATAACAAGATTTGATGAAATACTAGTTTGAGGAAGATGCAAAATAATGTATATTGTATGTAATAATTTTGTGCTATGGGTTTTCCATATGATCTAATTAATGTCATATAAACGCTATTTGAAACCAAATGCCACAATAAAAATGTATAAAAAAGTATTAAATGTATAAAAAAGTATTTCTTTGACAATCAGTTGACTGGTTGATTATGAACAGCTATTATGATTATTTTGTTTAAACTAAAAACTCCATTAAGCTGATATTTTTTCAAATTCGTCATTTACAGGAATAAATAGATTTTTCGCAGGAATACGACTTGTCTAGAACTAATTTTTAAATAGTTTATTCCAACGTTATAAGGAAATCGTTGGAGCCTTTTTTGAGACCAGAGCAAGAAGGCAATCAATCAAGCAAGCAAGCAAACCTTACTCCTCACATTAGATTATAGGATAGGATAGAAAATTGTTTTCCGATTAATTGGATGTTTATTATTGAAGTAGGAAGATATTAATACTGCCATAGAAAGGTGTACTGCAGGTTCCTTCGTTCGACGCCAGTCACCGCTGCTTGCTGATGTCGGTAACACAGTTCGGTTGTTTGTTTGTTGACCCCTAGGTAGCAGCATAGTACTAGAATTCAACAAAATAGTGCTATACTGATAAAATACCGCCGTGGAAGCAAACCTGCGTACGAATTGTTTTTTGTACAAATATCAATAGACCACAACGATATGGAGCAATCAATATACCAAGTTTCATCAGGATAAGTTGATAAATAAGCGAGATATACAATTTGTATTATATAAGCGTGGCATTTGACAACGTATTGTCTTTAGCACTTTCAATATCTCTGTAACCAATTTAAGTAGAGAAATTATCAACATTTTACTTTTCAACATTGAATTCAGCTTAAAATAACAATTTTAAGCTGAATTCAGTGGTGAAAAGTAAAATTTGATAAACTAAAATATTATATGTAAAAACTAAAAAAAATGTTTGCAGTACAACCCTCCCCCCAAAAAAAACCCTTTTGGATGGAGCGATGTAGCTGGTTTTCGATCTTAAGTCTTAAATGTTGCTTTATGTGTTTGTACCAAATTCCATCAAAATCGGACCATTGTTACGAGAGTTATCGCACCCACGGACACACACACATATAGTTTTGAACGGATGGTGTTTTGGGCATCTGGGGACCTCAAAACGAAAAGTTATCATGGTCCCGGGCCTAGGTCTTACCATGCCGACTAAGGTAATTTCTTCCCTTTAGGGAAAATTCGCTAAAGAAAAATAATATAATTGTAATATATATAGGCGCTTTTCTTGTTATTATGTTATTCGATCATGTAAAATAAATTTTTATGATATTTATTTTAGCTTTAGCGTTATCTGTTGTTTAAAAAATAATACGTAGAACATGCTACAGCTCATTTGTGTAAAGAAACGAGGATTTATATGCAGAAAGGAAGGTAAACTACCGCAAAATTACAATAGAAGTCAAACAAACTTCTTTATTCAAGAGTAGGTTGGTAGAACACTGAAAACTATACAATTGTAATATTGTACTGGGATAACCCGCTGGATTGGCTGTATACGCTACATTAGCTGAATGGCTAAAGTCAACGTGGCTTTAAATCAAAACGAGTTCACACGCAACACGCTGACGTGAGGTAAGTGAATTTCCACATAAAACTTGTAAAACTCAAAATAAGTGTAAAAACATACATTTGTCCAATTTTTATTGAAATCTGAAAACATTGATTTTTGGCTGTTCTGATACTCCTGGTTTCATTTACTTGCAAAGCTGGGAATACAATTTTGCGCATTATAAGGTTAGGAGAAGGTCCAGACAGGCTTGAAAGAAGGCGTGAGGTTGCTGAGGATGATAAAAGTACTCTAACAAAGGAGTATTAGGCTTTTCTAGTGTAAAACCCCCACAAGACAACGTACTGCGTTTAGTCGATACACATTTTCTTTAATAACTCGGCAAATATTTATGCTATAATGTCGAGAGAGGGCTTAAAACTTTCGCCTCTCTAATTCCATTTTTTTACATGCATTGATTTTACACCTGGGGCTTTTATGACCCTTTTTGGGCCCAAAAACTCGAAATTTGAAAGATTAATCCCCAAAAAAGGGGTTTAGAGTTTTCCGATTGTTTTGCCCAACGAACTTGTCCAACTGATTACAGAAAGGAACGTCCCTACCAAATTTGAAGTAAATCGGACAAAAATGCGTCCGCTAGAGTGCAAACACATATATATATAAAATTTTGAATGACCCCCCAAAACGTGTTCAGGGGGTCACGTTAGGAACTTCTATGGTGGTCCCGGGCTTAAGTTTCTCCGTGCGGGTCATGCTAATAGTTCACTTTCCAAAGAAAATTCACTAATAAAAGAACCATAACCGCAACAGCTGTGCAGTAACAGTCACGTGGTAAGGTATGAGTAAGTCATTTCACAGCTGTAACATAGAGTGAGAGAAAGATTCTTCGGGCAATGCTCGGCCCCCAGCAGTTGGAGGACGAGGCATTTGGTCTTCTACTCATTTCAATCATTTTGTTGGGTATCAATAATATTAAGGTGAAATTGACCTTAATTTCTTGAGGACTGTTGGTTAACACTAATAACCAGTGGCGTAGATAGACATTTGTCAAGGGGGGTGGGGGGGATATCTCATTAGGGAACATCAAACAAAAAACTGTGTTCGTGACTAGCGCGGATACCGGTATACAAAATTGGAGACATCATTGACGCTAGACACCATTGGAGTAGCGCTAGACTCAATCACATATGACTTTAAATGATAAAATAACGTCTGAAATTGTTACTTCATAAATAATATAAGTATTAAATTAAATTTACTTCAATGGTTTAGTTTACCTAATTTTAAGCAGTAATTTTAACCTAAAACATTTGTAACTTGGGCTTAGTTGATACAGTACCGACATGATTCCTAACAGTAATTACCGAAAGGCCAACACCTCCGAGACATGGCCCATTGTTACAGAGAGTAATCATGAATACAAAGTAATCAGTATTTGTAACCAGTACTATACCTCGCGCAAAGACTCGTGGCGGCTGAGAGCTTAGGACGGTTGAGGAGGTGTACCTACCCCTAATCGATTGTAGGACTAAAGAAGATCCCAGGGTAGCCCGATCAAGGGTCGGTCGTAAAATATTTTGGCGAGGCTTGACTCAGGGTCCCCTCCCTAGCCCTCATCAGTCCTGGGATCTTCTGACAAGCCTCTAAAACCAGGTATACGGCACTCGGGTCTCCGCCTCTACCTGCCAGGGGGGGGGCCGCTGGGACCTGGGACTAGCTTCTCGTCGGTCCTGCCTATCTCCTCCTTCGTAATTAGTTTCACGCTCACAGTCGTGTTTTAGGATTTGTGTTGCAAATCTTAGACTAAAACTTTATGTTTTTCTGCTAGTCTTAAAACAGAATTCTTAAACTTATCGAACACATGTAAAACAGACAACAACAAAATAAGTAGGTTTTGTATTATTTGTATAGCAACCAGACTATGATTAAATTTATGTAGACTTTATATAACTTTATATAACTTATATAACTTTATATAACCGCACCAAATCAAAACTGAATAAAATAGAACAAAATTTGTTTTCACTCTATTTAGTAAAGTCAAAACTACATTATTTTATTTTTTTTGTTTATAAATGTGCTTTTTCCACGAAAATCACTCTTATAGTTCCCTTTATACTTGTACAATATTTATCTCGCAAAAAAACTGCGTATTCAGTGAACGTATTATTGTAATGTTATTAATATACTACAGTTAACGTGCAAATGTGCATTTTGTTTTTTAATAACATCCTCAATCAACATTGATAAAGACAGGACAAATAATTATCTACAAAATAAGAATAAATAATTCTTTATTTAGAAATAGAAAGATTCAGAAAACTGTTAAAAATTGAAATGGCTAATTTAAAAAGCTATAACTAATGCTTTAAACTGTTTGTTTATTTGTCGCATTTAGCGGTGAAGGTAATCTTCAAAATTATTGTCTAATAATTGGTTTTGATGAAGTTTTAAGGTAGATATGGTGAACCGGAAAGCCCTATATGGAGAAATCTATCTATATTATTAATACGCTACAACACTTTGTAAACAATAAGGCTTTGTCGTTACCCCCACATATATACACTAAAACGCGCGTCTAGGTGTGCAGATGTGGAACTAGCTTTAGATTTTCGATTTAGGCCCCAGGGCTCTGCCCCACGGGACTTCCAAGTCTCCAATTTCATATGGAGGAGAGTTTTATTTGGTTTATGTCACATGTGCTTTTCTTCATCCAATTAAATTAAATAAGCAGCTGTTACAAGGATTGTATCTAACTACAGACTACTACGTTTTGTTTACTATTTAACTGTTTACTATTCTCGCTTCTCAACACGGGATGCGCAAGCTGCGCATAGATCATTCTAGTAATATATAAATGTACTAAATGTTCTCGTGAAAAATGAAACCACATTACGAATATTAACCTGACCAGCACAATAAAATCTTTGTTTACGTTATCAGGTCTTTATGTTAAGCTCATGCGCAATGTTCCTTAATGGGTTCAGTCGTGTTTGGGTGCGGTGCATCATCCATCTATACATACATCCAAACTGTCACATTTAGAATATTAGTATGATATATTTTTGATATCTATGAAAATATAAGGGAAAATCTATCATACGTGCAGTCAAAAAGAGCGAATTACCCACATAAGGAAATAATGGAGATTGAATTAGGTTTTTTGTATTGTTTTGTACCGAAATCCAGGGCAAGAACTACAACCATTAGTTAATATTCTATTTTAAATTACTGCAAAATCTAAGTGACCCAAGGTGTGATGTGTTATTGGTGCCCCTTGTCAACCTCATAAAATTCGATGACAATCCCAAGAGCGAGGCTTGACTCAGGATCCCCGCTCGACCCCTCATTAGTGCTGGGACCTTCGGTCAAGCCTCGTCAAAAACAGGTAAATAATTCACAGGTCAATTTTAACCCTGGGATCTACCCCCTTAATCAGCCCTCGCTCGGCCGCTCCGGGTTTTGGCCATGAGTCACCCACAGAGCTCAAGGCACAGGCGGTAGAATTTTTTTAATTTCTCCTTTAAGTGTTAAAATAACGTAATTTTTGTAATCTGCATCAAATGACAAGAACATTAAGTCCAAACACGATATAATTGCAACGCTATTAAGTATTCACCTTGTTTTAAAATAAAAGGCAGTTTACAGAACAATATATATATTCAAGATTATTTACAAACTATAGCTATTTAAAATTTTGTACATGAAGTGTTATCCAGATTCCACTGGGGCAAAGCCTATTGAATATATGTTAGTTTGGATGGATGATAACATATTTAGGCATAATTACCTATAATAAAATAAACGGTATCAGGAAACTGACACATACTTTCTCCCTTTTAGCCAAACTTTAATGACAAAAATATTTGTTATTTACTAAATATAGAATATGAAGTATAGATAAATGTACAGAAAATTGTCTAAAATAGTTGTTTTCAGAAATATCCATCCAAATTGCTTTTTTGGAGGCACTATAGAGTCCGTTGCTACACACAGTAGTTTTGAGAGGGGAAATGCCCCCTTGCCCCCCCCAGGGTTAAATAGCAACACATTTCGAACATCATCTGTTGGTCAATGCTAACTTGACCTGCATATCAAATGAAATTGATCAATAAATAAGAGAGAAATAGTTATTTTTGTATTCCCCATAAGAATAACATTGGACAACGTACTGTGTTTACCGCTAAATGAAAATTTCAATTTTCTCCGCAACTAGCAATCGTAGAATAGTAATTTAAAATACTAATTTATTTAGTTTTTTGAGCTCTTTTTAATGGTGAATAGTAATCTTTTTTAACATTTATGATTTTTTATGAAAAATCCAAAAAACTGAATTTTTGATGTTTTAAGTCCTGTAATTTCTGAACCCGCATTTTTCCAGAAATGCGGGTGGTGTCATTTTGTTGAAAACCTAAAGTTCTACAAACCACGAAAGTTTAATCAAAATCGTTAGAGCCGTTTTTGAGAAATTTGGATTTTTCATGTTTTTTGGCGGTTTTTGGGGGATAATTACCCTTAAAAATCAAAAATTCAAAAAAATGAAAAAAACGCCTGGAGATATCGTGGATTAGTACCTACACGCCAAATTTCATAAAAATCGGCCCATAGGTTAGGGCTCTAGCTCTGTACACATCCACACAGACACACACACACACACACACGGACACACACACACACACACACAGACAGACATCACGTAAAAACCACTTTTTTGGGTTCAGGGAGCACCAAAACGAATATTTCCACTGACAACTCAAATTCGGAAATTTTTACGAAAACAATACTTTCTCCATATACTATGTATAGGGGGAGAAAGTAAAAAGAATCATTCAAATCGGTCCAGTAGTACGGTCTGACGGACTGGACAAAGTTTTGCAATGTTTTTAAATAAATATAATTGAATCACTGCCGCAACAATTTACTGTGCCTGCGTATGGAGGACCTCTGAGTCATGTTCAATACTTATAGGGTAACATAACACAACATAAACTTATATAGATAGAAACACGTAACACTCGTATAAAACAACAAAATGTGCTTGCTTTAAACAACCACCCCGACTGATCAGCACGTAAACAATTTAACGACGGGCAGAAAACTAGTCGAGCAGGGGAATGTGTCATCCAGGATGGGAGGTCCTTTGGACCGGGGGGTGCATACACAATAACAGTGGAATGTGTGCATACACAATAACAATGGAATGTGAGTCATCTGAACACTGGCCTAACCACCACACCTGCCGTAGTTAAACAACCTCTAAACTTTGGCTTAAAAGTGTTGTTAGGTAAACTCTTCGACTTCAGCTTATGCAAATCCGAAAAAAACACTCCAATGTAAAAATTGTTAATATCTCTAGTTACTAAATAAATATTCTTAATCTTGTTCTGAAAACTGGCTTTTATTTTAAAAAGAATTGTTTCTGTCATTCGCTGATTGGACCTGATGATGACCGGTGTGACTGGTTGAAATCGATCTCTTTGTACTATATTTTTGTATATTTACCGTCTTGTATGTAAGTACAGTATATATGTGTAAATACATTGTGTAGTGTTGTGAGTCGTAGTTTTATTTATCCTGTTATTTTAAAACAAAGTGAATACTTAATAGCGTCGGAATTATATCGTGTTTGGCCTTAATATTCTTGTTATTTGATGCAGATTACAAAAATGACTTATTTTAACACTTTATGGCAAAATGTAAAACATTGTACCGACTGTGCCTTGAGCTCGTTGTTGTTGTTTTGTGAGGTTCCAGTGGGCGGGAAAGTCCCTGGCCCACTGAGGCTGCTTTAGGGCGCTTGGGCCCTCTTCAGCCGAACCCAGCTCAGTGGGTGACTCATGGCCAAAAGCCGGAGCGGCCGAGCGAGGGCTGATTAGGGGTAGGGACACCTCCCCGACCGTCCTAGGCTCTCAGCCGCCACGAGTCTTTGCGCGAGGTTATAAAATATTACTTGTATCAGTTGTAATTACTGGAAAGTAACGTAACCGTTAAGCACATCACTGAACCGTCTAAACGTCAAGGTTAAGGCATAGATTAATGCCTTAGATTAAGGCTAAGGAGTATGCTTAATCTATGGTTAAGGTCAGGTGCACTAGTCGACGACCTGG
Organism: Allygus modestus; assembly: GCA_963675035.1. Classification (NCBI taxonomy): domain Eukaryota; kingdom Metazoa; phylum Arthropoda; class Insecta; order Hemiptera; family Cicadellidae; genus Allygus; species Allygus modestus. The sequence goes on from OY776115.1 coordinate 15,166,191, forward strand.
CGGCTAGGGGGTGAGGGTGGTTCGTATGCTAGGCCTTCTATTTATTGTACGCAAACAGCATTCTTAATATAAATAAGATATTTTAAAGATATTACACACATATATTTTATGTATTTTTTTTAGTAACAACAATTATTTTTAATCACAAGGTTTAAGCTTGATTTCAGGGGGATAGAAATTATAATTTTTCCAGGTATCAAGGGGGGATATATCCCCTGATCCCCCCACCGTATCTACGCCACTGCTAATAACTATTTTAACACTTGGCTATCCCTAGACCTTCGTCGTTCGAATTAAAGTGCCTTCTACTTTATTATATTTTTATTTCATCTCCCACAATCTCTTTCACATATTATGTTGTATGTATTCTATTTAAATGTTGCAAGGATTACTTCCCGGTTTAATATGACCAAATCGTGTTTAATTAAGAAAAAATACATAAAGTATATTTTTTATTTACTTTTGCCTCCTAAAATTACAATGATGCAAACATATTATTATAATAACAAATTATAAAATTTAATAGAACGTTTGGTCGCCGTGCGGCCGCTCCGCCAGTCATTTTCTTTCGATAATCCGACTACGGTAAGTTTAAAGTAGCAGTGCTCTAATCTATTCTTCAAGGATTTTGTCAAAGAATAAATAAATGTAACGTTATGGCGGTCCCACACTATTCGCGAATGCACCTGAATGTTTGGCGAATTGTATACAAGAATACCGAATGCCCAATTTAAAATAATGTTCTGTGAACTTTGGAGAGTATTAGCGAAAAATGTCGAACCGCCTTTACTTTACACGTTTTAATGGTCCATAAAACAGCTGATTGAGGTTGATGACCTCACGGCTACCTAGATCACGTTTGTTCCACTTCTGCATCTCCTTCCTTTCTTCTTCTTCTTCCTCTGTATCGTATAGTCGCGGACCGCTGACAATGGCCAATGTCGTTAATTTGCAAGGAGACCTTATAGTAACAACTGTTATCCAAGCGATTTCAAATACTATTGTACAGCATAACTTGTTTCAATAATTTAAAATAAATACAAAGGAAAAGATACATAATACTGATGCGAATATATATTTTTTGTAAATGCCAATTTATAATGTTTCTTTTGTTGCGTATGGAAGTTTCTGATATTTATTGAAGTTTTCCTAATAATTAATACAAAATTTGTGTGTTAATGAATGTATGTACTATTTACTATATACTATATGTTTTTTACCAAACTGTATGTCCGAATATGGCAATTAGTGTGCGTAGAAGGATACAGTTAATTGTACTTTTTTCTAAATTTAGAAGTTTTCTTACCGTACCAGTTACATGTACTTTAGCCAACTATTGATTATCCTATGTCAAATTGGATGGCAATACCTACACTTACATAATGAGCAATTGAATGTCTAACACTGTTTGATATTTAAATTTGAATTTGAATTTGAATTCATGTGTCGCGTTTAGCCATAAAACCATATATACTTGATATTTTATTTATTTTTTAAATTACAGTCTCATTTTGCATATTCTTAAAACCTCCGATGTGTTGCCCACATAACCTGACCCTTTGTCATCTAAATTAGTTGCGGAAAAATTTGCTGGACAAAGTTTTTATGATGGTAGTTTGTAACAATACGGACACTAATCTAACGTTATGCAATTCAAATTATATATGTATTGTCACACTGTAAAGTCATTCAATTTACACATATTCCACCAAAAACCCTTACTAAATTGGAGAAAAACTAAAAATCCGTCTTTCAAATGAAGTAATTTCACAAAGTCTATACATTTCTCTGCCTCACGTATTGACTAATCTAGATAGACCCTAACGCCCTAACCCCCTGTTTAGGAGTTTTGAATATATAGGAAATTTAGAGTTTTTGGCCCCAAAAAGGGAAACCTCCGATTTAAATTTAATTCATATAAAACAATAGAAAATAAAAATCTACAATGTTTAAGCCCCCACTCATCATTCTAGCAAACCGCTGACCTAGTTATAGAGGAAAATATAAATTGACTAAACACAGTGTTTCCCCTTACCTTCATGTAGTGTTATCACCCCAAACCCCATATTTACTTTCACTCTTGACTGGAACTGCTGGAACTCCTAACCTTATATAATGCATGACATTGCTATCCCAACATTGCAGATAGTATAGGGGCCTATAGACTAAATATCGAAGGAGCATACAGACTAACAGAACAGCCGAACAAATCAAACATTTTCCAATTTGCAAAATAAATTAGCACAAGTGTTTGTTTAAACAATGTATACTTGATTTTGTTCGTGTTAATAAGGAAATTCGCTCCCCTCACGCCAACGTGCTGCGTGCGAACTCGTTTATGTTTCAAACATGTTTTTTTATTTTACTTTGTCTGGATGGATGTTTTAGGCGTATTATTATAAATATGATTTATAATTAACAAAAACAACCTTGATACACATTCTTTTTTATTACAATAAAACTCAAATTTTCAGCTTAAGCCTTCATCGGGATTACAACTTTCAAAAACTAAACTATAAACTATAGGCCTAAATATGATTTATAGTAACTGTGGATTTAAAATGTCCATTAGGTTTTGTGTTTGAATCAAAATAGCTTCCATAACCGATGAAATGTATTTGATTCAGAACCGATCTGAACAATCTGATTATCCGAATTACCTCTGGTCTCAATTAGGTTGGATACATTTCTCCTTACTACTGTACATTCAACTAAGAAATATTTGGTTCTTTAAATATGCGAATAGTACATAACAAATAATATGTTTCGAAATTGCATGACGCATATCCAAAATATTAAATTGAGCTATCCAAATACACACAGTATAGCTATAAACTACACGTATCTTTACTTTATAGTTATTTAAATATTTATTATTTAAAAAAATGGGATATAAAAAACTTGGTTTGTTGCTCGATTAAGAGAGTTATTGGAAAATTAAGAATTTAACATTTTGTATCCTAGTTTTATTAAAGATCCTAAAAACGTAATCTAATTGCAAAACGAATAAATGGTAGGGTAATCCCATTACAATAGTTTTACATATTGGCGCATTTGAATATATTTGAATGCAGGAAGTAAATTTGTAATGTATTCTTTGAGTTGTATACTTCCTTTGTCTCACGACAGCTCCACCGCCATCTTTATCATTGATCGATACTTGACCTGGATGTACATACACTTGTTTTAATAAGTAGGAAAATCTAAATTATTAAAATGCAACAAATAGTTAACAATTGTCGTAAAATAATAAAAGTGCCATCGGGATTTTGTATGGTTTTAATTTTACATAATGTTTAGGATTATTATAAACATAAAATGTTGGATTTACAATGAAACTTATTTAGAAAAACATTTATTTCCCAAGTTTCCAATCCCCCCTCGCTTTCCAGCATAGCGAATTATCCCGGGTCATCGGAAGCGACTCAGTGCACATGCGCAGAACGCGAAACTGTCGCTCAGTCGCTCGTCTGTCGCTACTTCCTTGAAATCTGTGGTGATCATCTGTGTGGCCAACAGTTTTGTGTACAAATACTGTCAGTTTGTGTTAGTAAATAATACATGTGACTTGTTTACTAAAATAAGTTATAAGTGCATTGGTTTCTTTTAAAATTATGGCTTCTGAAGAAGAAATGGATGAATCTTATGCCGGTAAGTTGAAACGCCAACCATGCCTGTTCTCTGTTTCAACCAAGCTCAAAGCGGAGTCGATTTCAAGTTGTTAACTACATCATTGTGATACAACTTTAACAGCAAATCAAGCAATGATGATAATCTTATTCTTATTATAAGATTGTTCACAGAAAAAACATTGAATTTTTAAACAAGAAGCTAGATTGTTTAGTAGAAGTGTCGATTTTAATGATGGGAGAGGGGGGGAGGGAATCTCATTATTTTTCCTTGTCAGTACGCGGGATTCCATGACCCTTCAACAAAATGGAGGACATCTAACAAAGAAATTGGCATTAAAAATAAACATATTTTGATTTCGCATTTACACTGAATCACACCCATATTTCCTCAACAGTTTTGAATTTATGTGGATTTCACACCATAACCTCTTAATTTGGCTTAGCCTAACCTATTTTGATTGTGAAAAAGTTTTGCATTTAAAAAATTACCCAAGCCTAGGATGGATTGAAACTTAGAAGGCATATTGATTAGGACCTAAGTATATCCTGACTTTTGATTTTGTTTAGGATCTTCACTTTTACTTAAATTAATGTAAAACATTGCCTAACTTATTTAGCTTTCCTTGTCTTAAGTTTGTCAGGTTCGGTAAATGGATTTGGGTTCGGGGAATTAGATAGGGCTGGTAAAGAAATAATGCAATAAAAAACAACTCAAAGACCATCTGGGAGCTGATCAACCCCTTCAGACAGAGAAGAATAACTTAAGAAGAGTAGGAAACAAATATACAAGATTTAAAGTTTTGTGTTTGACTCAGCAACCCACAAGCTACTTCTAAAATATCATACCCGGTACTGATTTTTTTTGTATAAACATGACAAGTGAAATAAAAGCTAGCATGTTTTGCAATATGGTCAGCAAAAATAATGCCACCGATTCCAGTATACGTTATCACAAGATCCAGGGACAGAAAACCTTTGATTATCGTAAACTACTAGTACTGATAGCTAAATAAATTCCACCTCCTCATTAATGACTAACATAGCCTAGCATAGAAACCCTCAGCAGGAGTTGATAGGGGATCTCCTTAGATGGGGGTTAATTGACAGCTTAGGCCTAACTCAGGCTAAGTTAATTCACTAAAAGTATTTTGAAAACCATACTCAAAACTACCTCCTAGTCTCTTGCCAGCTGTGGTCAAGCTGATAGTAAAAACTTTCCTTGGTCATTAAATCGGATATAAGTTAGACCTAGATCTTGAAGCCGGTCCCACACTACTCACAGGTACAGTAGGTTACGATAACTTACACGTCCACTAAAACAATTGGGTGCAGTTCTGTCATCTGTCCTACCATACTATCGAATGGAAATATCAAAGTTTTAACAATCGATATACTATCAAATAGGCTTAATTCAACTTTATTCGATTTTGGGTAACTTAGGCTACAGTTGCGCAGACGCTCTTAGACATATTATCGGATGAACAATCGATTGTTTACGTATCGATATTGTAATCGAATGATAACTCGAAATCAGTAATCTAATAAAAGTCTATGTAAATTAGTACATTCAATGAAAAACTCGAATATATTTATAAATATGTTGTAATTTATTATTAAAAAGTAAGTAATATAATCTGAAAAAGTTAGCTAACAAATGAATGTAAAAAAAGTAAACAAAATTAAAATGAATTAGAAACTCAGATTAGTAAACAAGTGAACATTATTTTTAAACAATTAAGCACAACTAAACCTATCTACTACTTACACTTACATACTCTACATGATGGTTGGTTTTAAAACTCTCCTGGCAATGAAAAACAACTTGATTTTCACCTCGATGATACGTTTTTATTGCATCTCCACATTTTCCACATTTGGGATTTGTTGGAACTAAACATTGTTCTTGTAGCCAAAGAAATGCACTCTCATTATTTTGTAAAACATTTTGAGATAAATAGCGATAATTCAATGAAGGCATACTATCAGCCATTTTCGGTACTACAAAAAATAAATTCTAATTAACAAAAAGAATGTGACCACCAATCAATTAAGTTTTATGTAAAAACATATGATCTCATACAATTTCAATATTCAAGCATAATCGATTACAATATCGATAACTTAGTAAACAATCGATGATTGTTCACCCAATAATGTATTGTAGAGCGTCTGCGGAGCTGTACCGTCGATTTTTAATAATCATGTTTTTAACCATTATTAATTAGGCCCAAAATAGTTTATTTAAACATTTTATTATAAAGTAGGTAGGCCTAAATAAAAATGAATGTGATTTTGTTAATTTTAGATATTTGTGCAAAACATGTATTTAATTCAATTGAAAATTGTGTTGGTTTTCTACAAGGTAAAAAACTCATTACCCTACCTAAGAATCCAAATACTGTAGCAAAGTGTGTGGAGACCGAACCAAAACTAAAATGAGAACTCAGTAAACTTTCGATATCACAGTTGAATCTTCTTAGCGTGCTCTAACAAGAACCCTTAAAACTGGCATTAAATCAGATGATTTGGTTTCCCATCTGGTGGAATATTTGTACCGCCTTGAGGTAAAAATGTCTTCGGTAAAAAGTTCTTATTTTTTTTTAAGGCGATAAAAACATTTTATCCAGGAAACTGAAGTTTGTATTTAGTTTTGTGTTTTAACACATCAATCTGATTTTTTTAAATTCATCAAATTAAAAGTTCATTTTTTATATGGTTATGTTATTGTTATTTTAATTTGTTCAATCAATTACTTTTATTATTCAGTATATATATAAATATCGATTGATAGCACTTCGATACTTTCATTCAATAGTATGGTACAGGACAGAACGGAACTGCATCCAAACAATTTAATATAAAATATCGGACTACTATGAATGATAACCATATTCCCATTCAATTACGGTAAAAATGTTATTATTTTTAATACACGATCATGAAGTGCTTTACTGAGTGCTCTATGGTTGGCTTAAATTAGGCTAACCTACACTATGATAAACTAACCTTACCTAAGTTAACTCACCTGTATCCCTGTAACCTTACAGAGCCCTGCTTCTGTCATGGTTTTGGTTGTTTTAATTTTGTTTTTTATATTCTCATCTTTAATATCGATGTACCTATCATAGTGGTTCAATATTTTATATTTGATTGTTTTGGTGGATGCTTATCATACTCTACCCCTCTACTCTTAAATACCGGTACACTTTAAGAATATTTGCCCAAGTTCTGAATGTTTAGCATATTTGCGAGTGGGGAGTGGGTGGGTGGGAGCTGCAAGAATATAACGTTGGTTGTTGATAAACAATGACAAATGTTCAGTAAACTTTCGGCTGAATATTCGGGCATATTTGTGAGAAACTTAGGCTAGCGTTCGACAGGCTTAAGAAAAGACTGGAGTGACTGATCGAAACTGATTGCTGTAAGTTATATACTCAACTGCTTGTAAATTTATCGCCGCGTGTGCATTGAACTGTATTTTTTATCTGCAAACCTCAAGTTGCTGCTGTACGTGTTTTAAGTCAAATACAAATCGGGAAACGAATATAAAGAAATACTGTACGGTATTTTTACTTTATTGATGACGGAACGAAGTAAAGGAATTTATGTATTAGCAGAGACAATGATTTGTTGTCCGTGGGTGTGTCTGTGTGTTCGTAATGCAATAACGTAAAAACGGCTGCACGGATCATTTTCAGATTTTACACAAATGTTTTCCATTACATTTTACGCTAGTACCAGTTCAAAAATGGAATAATGGAAATAAAATGGAATTGGAATAACAATGGAATATTTTAGCGTTCTTTCAGTTAATTGGGTCACAGTCTAATATAACTAATAGGTTACAGTTGTGGAACTCATACGTGTGCAAATATGTCGCCCGGAACTCACTTAGCGATCCACACGATCGGTGGCGCAACTATTGTAAAAACACTAGCGAACCTGGTGGATGGAAGCTAAAACTAACAACTTATACACACTAGCGATCCTCGTGGTTGGTGGCGCAGACATGCCTGATTCTGGACCATCATTTTGGATAGGTGAGTTTCTCGGCGGCGAATACTAGACTGAACTGTCCTCTGTATTGTCACTGTGCGAGTAGACATGGCACTGGTTGTAGTCACGCCGCCAACGGCTACGAGCGCTTGTGAGGTGCTCCACTTCCGGGCGACAACTTTGACAGCTGAGTTTCTTGACTGCATATATTAGACTGTGGTAAGACTCACTAGGCCAATGTAAGTTCTGTGAATTAAAAAATAAATAGAAGGCCTAGCTTATTTTAAATGTGGAGCTGTAACATTTGTTATACTTTAATTTTGAATTAAAACATTTAGGCCTAACTTACCAATATTTTAATAAACTTAATAACAATTTTATTAATATTGGCAAATACAGTAATATAATTCAAAATTAGTAGCCTTATTGTATATTTTTTACAATATTAAAAATATATTGCTATTATAGGCATATATATATATATATATATATATATATATATATACACACACACACACACACACACACATACATAAATTACCAAAAAATTAGTTATAAATTTAAAAACTTCATAATTTGTTTAAAAAATATAGCAATCGGAAGAATGTTTTACTTTTTCACAGCAGCAGGGTTTTTTTGAGCTGAATTCAATGGTATAAATTAAAACTTGATTTAAATGATAATTACATGTGAAAACTCCAAAAACCCATTTTTGGGGTACAAAACCCCCCAAAACCCCCCTTCGGATGGTGTGATTTGTCTGGTTTTCGAACTCGTCCAAATAAATGGTACTTTACATATTTGTATTCACAAACAAGCGATATTTAAAATATTAATTATTCTCCATAAGAATAACATTGGGGATGAGTACGCAGGTTTGCTGCAACAAGGCACACAAAATAATGGGTTTTATGCAAATATCAATAGAACTCATCTTAGTGAAGTCACATACCAAGTTTCATCCATATACATTCATAAACGAGTTCGCACGCAGCACGCTGACGTGAGGGAAGTGAATTTCCACATAAAAACTTGCAAAACTCAAAATCAGTGTAAAAACATCCATTTGTCCAATTTTTATTGAAATCTGAAAACATAGTTTTTTTGGCTGTTTTGATACTCCTGGTTTCATTTACTTGCAAAGCTGGGAATACAATTTTACGCATTATAAGGTTAGGAGAAGGTCCAGACAGGCTTGAAAGTAGGCGTGAGGTTGCTGGTGATAATAAAAGTACTCTAACAAAGGAATAACAGGCTTTTCTAGTGTAAAACCCCCATAAGACAACGTACTGTGTTTACCCGATACACATTTTCTTTAATAACTCGGTAAATATTTATGCTAGAATGACGGGAGAGGGCTTAAAACTTTCGCCTTTTTAATTCCCATCTTTTAACATGCATTAATTTTACATCTGGGGCTTTTCTGACCCTTTTTGGGCCCAAAAACTCAAAATTTGAAAGATTAATCCCCAAAAAATGGGTTTAGAGTTTTCCGATTGTTTTGCCCAACGAACTTGTCCAACAGGTTATAGAAAGGAACGTCCCTACCAAATTTGAAGTAAATCGGACAAAAAATGTGACCGCTAGAGTGCATACACATATATATATGTATATGTATATATATAAAATTTTGAACGACCCCCCAAAACGTGTTCAGGGGGTCACGTTAGGAACTTCTATGGTGGTCCCGGGCTTAAGTTTCACCGTGCAGGTCATGCTAATAGTTCACTTTCCAAAGGAAATTCACTAATAAGCGATATATAACATTTTAAGTATTTTCTATAAGAATAACATGGGGACCAAGTACCTAGGTTTGCTGCTACAGGAGCCATAGGTGAAAAATTGTTTTTTTGTGCAAACAACAATAAACCATAACCAGATCGCCATATACCAAATTTCGCCAGTTTATGTTCATAAATAAGCGAGATATACAATTTTTCTTTTTCTCCATAAGAATAACATTAGACAATGTACTGTGTTTAGCACTTTCAATATCTCGGTAACCAATTGACGTAGAGCAATGATCAAAATACCATTTTTTTTTTTTTAAGCTGAATTCAATGGTATAAATTAAAATTTGATTTAAATTTAAATAAAATGTGAAAACCCCAAAAAACACATTTTTGGGGTAAAACCCCCCCAAAACCCCCCTTCGGATGGTGCGATTCATCTGGTTTTCGAACTCGTTCAAATAAATGGTACTTTACTCTTTTGTACCAAATTTCATGAAGATCTGACCTTTTTTACGAGAGTTATCGTGCTTACGGACACACACACACATATATATATATATATATATACATATATATATACATATATATATATACATATATATATACATATATAAATATATATATATATATACATATATAAAAATTTGAACGAATGGTGTTTTTGGCATCTGGGGAACTCAAAATGAAAAGTTATCATGGTCTCGGGCTTAAGTCTTACCGTGAGACCTACGGTAATAGCTTCTTCCCTATAGGGGAAATTCGCTAATATTGGTAGGCCCTAACATGTATTATGTTAAAAGCTTTTGTTTGCTAATCAAACATAAATTAGGCCTAGTTAAACAGTGAACAAAATATTATTCAGCAAAAAAAAAAAAAATACTGGTAATCAAGTTGTATCAAATCTTTATTTTTTAGCGAATTTCTCTTATAAGGAAGAAGCTATTACCGTAGGTCACATGGGAGACCATGATAACTTTTCATTTCGAGGTTCGCATATGCAAAAAACACCATTCATTCAAATTTTTATATATGTATATATATATAAATGTATATGTACGATATATATCACGATAACTCTCGTAAAAACAATCCGATCATAATGAAATTTGGTACAAATGTGTAAAGCACCATTTATTTGAACGAGTTCAAAAACCAGACGAATCACACTATCCGAAGGGGGTTTTTGGGGGGGTTCTCTACATGTAATTGTTATTTAAGTCAAATTTTAGTTTTTACCATTGAATTCTCGATTAAAAAACAAACAATTTGGTATTTTTATCATTATTCTACGTCAATTGGTTACCGAGATATTGAAAGTCATAAACACAGTACGTTGTCTAATGTTATTCTTATGGAGACAAAAAAATGAATATCTCCCTTATTTATGAACATAAACTGACGAAATTTGGTATATGGCATTATCTGGTTGTGTTTCATTGTTGTTTTCACAAAAAAATATTTCGCCTATGGTTCTCGTAGCAGCAAACCTAGGTACTTGGTCCCCATGTTATTCCTATGGAAAATAATTCAAATGTTATATATCACTTATTTATATGGATGAAACTTGGTATGTGACTTCACTAAGATGAGTTCTGTTTATATTTGCATAAAAACCCATTATTTTGTGTTCCTTGTTGCAGAAAACCTGCGTATTCATCCCCAATGTTATTCTTAAAGAGAATAATTAATATTTTAAATATCGCTTGTTTATGAATATTTTAATTTTTCACAGCAGCAGGGTTTAACAAAATCAATATTTGCTAAGGATGGAAAACTGTGTATTGTCTAAATCATGTGTATAACTTATATGCTAGGATATAAAATACTAAAATACCCCCGTCGCAGCAAACCTGCGTACTCAGCGAATTTCCAATGCGTAATATATGTCTTAATACCACATAAAGCCGCATACCAAATTGCATAAAAATATATTCACATATAAGCGATTTTAAATATTCTCCATAAGAATAACATTGGTAATGAGTACGTAGGTTTGCTGAAACAAGGAACACAAACAATTGGGTTTTATGCAAATATAAATAGAATTTAACTAGGAGAAGCCACATACCAAGTTCCATCAATATTCAATCATAAATAAGCGCTTTATAACATTCTAGTTATTCTCTATAAGAATAACATGGAGTTGAGAAAGCAGGTTTGCTGCAACGAGGAACAAAAAAAAGGGTTTTTATATAATTATCAATATAACTCAACCAAGTGAAGCTACATACCAAGTTTTATTAATTTATGTTCATAATTAAGGGAGTCATTACATTTTACTTATTCTCCATAAGAATAACATGGGGGCTGAGTACGCAGGTTTGCTGCTATGGTAATAATCAACGAAAAATCAGTTTTTTGTACAAATATCAATATACCAGTACTACGTGAAGCCACATACCAAATTTCATCAACATACATTCATAAATAATCGAGATATCACATTTTATTTATCCTCCATAAGGATAACATTGGACAACGTACTGTGTTTAGCACTTTGAATATCTCGGCAACGGTTGGACGTAGAATCACAATTTAAACACCAAAATGATTGATTTGTAGAGCTAAACTGATTGGTATAAGCAAATGTGAAGTTTATAGTAAAATTAATTGGGGAAAAGCTAAAACCCATTTTCCCATAAGATTAACATGGGAGATTTTATGAACACTTTTTTTGGATTTTCTCCGCAACCATTTAACCTAGCTTAATGATTCAAAATACCATTTTATTTGTTTTTTAAGCTCTATAACATGGTCAAAACCAAAATTAAGTTTTTTAAAAATTTTGTGTGAAACATTAAAAAAACTGATTTTTGGAAAATTTAAAACCCCCATAAACCCCCCTTACCATGGTCCGATTTTTCTGATTTTCGAACTTAAAGTCATGAATGTCATTTTACACGTTTGAGCCAAATTTCATCAAAATCGGACGTTTTTTACTCAAGTTATCGTGTTAACGGACACACATATATATATATACATATATATAAATTTGAACGAATAGTGTTTTTGGCATCTGGGGACCTTAAAAGAAAAAGTTATCATGGTCTCGGGCTTAAGTCTTACCATGAGACCTACGGTAATAGCTTCTTCCCTGTAGGGGAAATTCGCTAAAAGACTTCAAAATAGTTAAATTTGCCTTTTAGTATTCCTATCATAAAAAAAATATAGGTAGGCCCTAACATGTATTATGTTAAAAGCTTATGGTAACACTTGGATCGAGGGTTTGAATTCCGTCACAGTCGGTGGTTTTTATGTGCAACTCATGGAGAGTTCACCTGTCTGTGGCAGAGTTGAAGGGGAGGGCGGGCCTTAAGCAAACGGTGGACGGCTCGGGTCCAAGCAAGGAAACAAATGCAATTATCTTGAATATATACGATTAACGCAGTTAGTTAGATAAATTACATGTATAGCACATAGTTTTCCGTTGCTGGAAAATCTACTTTTTTAGGGGGAAACTTAAGTTATATATACTATTTAAAAGCTTTGTTTAAAAAAATTACCCTTCATGGGAAATTTACTTGGTTGTGAGAAATATACTCTTTTAAGTACCTATTAAATAAGAAATTCTCTTGATATCAGTTTTATACATATTTTATCAATATAAAATAAATTCCCCCATTTTCAAAAAATGTCCCCACCCAGTCCCCTTGATAGACTTGATATAAGCATAAGGTAAAGTCTTTTAGCGAATTTCCCCTATAGGGAAGAAGCTATTACCGTAGGTCTCATGGTAAGACTTAAGCCCGAGACCATGATAACTTTTTGTTTTGAGGTCCCCAGATGCCAAAAACACTATTCGTTCAAATTTATATATATGTATATATATATCTATATATCTATATATCTATATATCTATATATATAGATATATATATATATCTATATATGTGTCCATTAACACGATAACTTGAGTAAAAAACGTCCGATTTTGATGAAATTTGGCTCAAATGTGTAAAATGACATTCATGACTTTAAGTTAGAAAACCAGAAAAATCGGACCATGGGAAGGGGGGTTTATGGGGGTTTTAAATTTTCCAAAAATCAGTTTTTTGCATTTTTCACCCTACAATTTTAAAAAAACGTAATTTTGGTTTTGACCATGTTATAGAGCTTAAAAAAACAAATAATTTAATATTTTGAATTATTAACCTAGGTTAAGTGGTTGCGGAGAAAATCCAAAAAAACCTGCTCATAATATCTCCCATGTTAATCTTATGGGAAAAAGGTTTTTGGCTTTTCCTCAGTTTATTTCAATGTAAACTTCACATTTGCTTTTACCAATCTGTTCAGTTCCACAAAACAATCATTTTGGTGTTTAAATTGTGATTCTACGCCCAACCGTTGCAGAGATATTCGAAGTGCTAAACACAGTACGTTGTCCAATGTTATCCTTATGGAGAATAAATAAAATTTGATATCTCGATTATTTATTAATGTATGTTGATGAAACTTGGTGTGTGGCTTCACGTAGTACTGGTATATTGATATTTGCATAAAAAATATGGATTTTTCGTTTATTATTCCCGTAGCAGCAAACCTGCGTACTCAGCCCCATGTTATTCTTATGGAGAATAAGTAAAATGTACTGACTCCCTTAATTATGAACATAAATTAATAAAACTTGGTATGTAGCTTCACTTGGTTGAGTTATATTGATGATTATATAAAAACCCATTTTTCTGTTCCTTGTTGCAGCAAACCTGCTTTCTCAGCCCCCATGTTATTCTTATGGAGAATAACTAGAATGTCATATATCGCATATTTATGATTGAATATCGATGAAACTTAGTATGTGGCTTTGCCTAGTTAAATTCTATTTTTATTAACCTAGGTTAAGTGGTTGCGGAGAAAATCCAAAAAAACCTGCTCATAAAATCTCCCATGTTAATCTTATGGGAAAAAGGTTTTTGGCTTTTCCTCAGTTTATTTCAATGTAAACTTCACATTTGCTTTTACCAATCTGTTCAGTTCCACAAAACAATCATTTTGGTGTTTAAATTGTGATTCTACGCCCAACCGTTGCAGAGATATTCGAAGTGCTAAACACAGTACGTTGTCCAATGTTATCCTTATGGAGAATAAATAAAATTTGATATCTCGATTATTTATTAATGTATGTTGATGAAACTTGGTGTGTGGCTTCACGTAGTACTGGTATATTGATATTTGCATAAAAAATATGGATTTTTCGTTTATTATTCCCGTAGCAGCAAACCTGCGTACTCAGCCCCATGTTATTCTTATGGAGAATAAGTAAAATGTACTGACTCCCTTAATTATGAACATAAATTAATAAAACTTGGTATGTAGCTTCACTTGGTTGAGTTATATTGATGATTATATAAAAACCCATTTTTCTGTTCCTTGTTGCAGCAAACCTGCTTTCTCAGCCCCCATGTTATTCTTATGGAGAATAACTAGAATGTCATATATCGCATATTTATGATTGAATATCGATGAAACTTAGTATGTGGCTTTGCCTAGTTAAATTCTATTTATATTTGCATAAAAACCAATTGTTTCTGTCCCTTGTTTCAGCAAACCTACATACTCATTACCAATGTTATTCTTATGGAGAATAATTAAAATCGCTTATATTTGAATATATTTTTATGAAACTTGGTTTGCGGCTTTATGTGGAATTCAGACAAATATTATGCATTGGAAATTCGCTGAGTCCGCAGGTTTGCTGCGACGGGGGTATTGTTGTTTAGTTATACTTAATACACACAATATTAGAAGTATTTTTATTTTAGTGTTCGAAGTCACAGTTTGGACATTCTTTAGAAAGCCTAGGAAAATTTAAAACATACTTTGCCTGTTGATTCTGGACAATGTCCATACAGTAGACCTAATGACATGGTATTCTATAAAATGCCTGGTTTCAGACATTGCCGGTAACATAAGTATATTGTCTATTTGAAATGCTCTGAGACATATTTTAAATATGCCTGCACTCTGTAGTTTTAACAACAAATATAGCTAAAGGCAATATTGTATCCAAAAGTTATGTGGGTACTTTGGTATTATACGGATGCCACCCTTATGCAGCGCGCTGCGGCAGTTATGTTAGGATGGGTTATCATAAAAATGATTGTAGGACTTTCCTTGTTTTGTTACGAATCGAATGATACCTGATGAGTCATACTTCCGGCCGTCAAACCCCCTCCAAATAGGCCAAGGTCAGGTCATTGACCGGAGCGCGCGCATCACCTGTCACCGCCTGTAATCTGGGGGTCAGTGTCATGAGTGATTTATTGCCGTGCACTACGTTACATTTGTTTTCATAATGAGTGACGTTCTTTTCGTGTGGGATTTACCTCGACATGAAGAGGAAACCGTACGTATTTTTATGATAACTCATCCTAACATAACTGCCACAGCGCGATATATATTTGGCGGCGTACCTGTGGCGATCGGGTCTGGCTGCTAGCGGCGGCGACGCATTCAACACGATCCTAGCGGACATCGCTGTCTTTTGGGAGGCACAACACAAAGACCGCTCATCAGAATGATGTAAAATTTGTACAGTAAGTCAATAAAAGTACGTTTTTTCGAATTAGGTAGTTATCCTTTGTATCCGGTAAAAATTTAACCTCCAAAAATAGTGGCATCCGTATAATACCAAAGTACCGTTATGTGTCTAGTATTTTATTGATTAAAATACTTAGCTTAGTTAATTAACGGTATTTTCAGGAGATGAAGAAGTGGAAGAAACACAGAGGGCTGGAACTGAAGAAAACTCTCTGGAATCTGATGAAGAAAAGCGAGTAGAGGTAGGTGGAATTAGAGGATAAACGGGGGGTCTTAACCCGTTTCGGAAAAGAATCTAGGAAATCTTGGGTTTTCTAGTCGAGGGAAGAGAGGTATTTGATGGCTAGCTATTGTAGTAGAGGCACATCTAATAATGAGTTTTATTAAATTGTTTCCATTTAAAAAAAATGTATGTTTAAGTTTAGTATAGATTTCAACATGTGCTAGAAAGGACATCTCGATATTTTGACAGTTAGTGTCTGGAACTGCATCAGGGGTTGAGTTCGCAGGATTTCCACTACATTGTGGGTTTGGACTAATCCCCCAAGAGCGTTAGTTGATCTCTCCACAGAGCTTAAGTTAAGGATTATGGGCTCATAACAAAAATAAATCAAATCTGATTGCATAGTAACGTACCAGCCTACCTAAGCCTACCAGGGGTAGACCAAGTAGTATCGCCCAGCAAATCACTAATTAACATTAACAATTACATTTCACTTAGTAATAATTTAATACAATTTTAATTAGTCTTAATTTGCGGGTAGTCTTTCATAAGCTAAACGGTACAGAGAACTGAAATTGTTTGATACGGTATATCATTAGGTAGATATTTTTATCGATTTCAAAATATTTGTTAGTCTGTATGTTAGTTATTACGTCATGTTTGTTTTTTAGCGAATTTCCCCTATAGGGAAGAAGCTATTACCGTAGGTGGCATGGTAGACCTAGGCCCAGGACCATTATAACTTTGTTTTGAGGCCCCCAGATGCCAAAAACATCATTTATTCAAATTCATATATAGATCTAATAATATTAGTAGCCCTAATCAACCAATATAACATAATATTATATATATATATATATATATATATATATATATATATATATATATATATAAATATGCGTGTAGGCACGATAAATTTCGTAAAAATGGTCCGATCTTAATGAAATTTGGTATAAACGTGTAAGGCAGCATCTAATTTCATGAGTTCGAAAACCAGACAGATCGCACCAATATAAGGGGGGTTTTGTACCCCAAAAATGGGTTTTTCAAACTTTTTACATTTAATTTGTTTAACCCAAATTTTGGTTTACCCCATTAAATTCAGCTTAAAAACAAACAATTTAGTATTTTGATCATCACTCTACGTCAATTGGTTACCGAGATATTGAAACTGCTAAACACAGTACGTTGTCCAATGTTAATCATATGGAGAATAAGTACAATTTTATATCTCGCTTATTAATGAACATATATTAATGAAAATTGGTATGTGGTTTCATATGGTTGGAGTTTACTGATATTTGCATACAAAACCAATTTTGTATGGTCCCCATGGCAGCAAACCTGCGTACTCAGCAGCTATAATGTTATTCTTATGGAGAATAAGAAACATGTGATATCTTGCTTGTTTATAAACATAAATTGTCAGATCGCACCAATATAAGGGGGGTTTTGTACCCCAAAAATGGGTTTTTCAAACTTTTTACATTTAATTTTTTTAACCCAAATTTTGGTTTACCCCATTAAATTCAGCTTAAAAACAAACAATTTAGTATTTTGATCATCACTCTACGTCAATTGGTTACCGAGATATTGAAACTGCTAAACACAGTACGTTGTCCAATGTTAATCATATGGAGAATAAGTACAATTTTATATCTCGCTTATTAATGAACATATATTAATGAAAATTGGTATGTGGTTTCATATGGTTGGAGTTTACTGATATTTGCATACAAAACCAATTTTGTATGGTCCCCATGGCAGCAAACCTGCGTACTCAGCAGCTATAATGTTATTCTTATGGAGAATAAGAAACATGTGATATCTTGCTTGTTTATGAACATAAATTGGTAAAACTTGGTATGTTGCTTCATCTAGTGGTGATCCATTGGTATTTGCGTAAAAACCAGATTGTTGTGGTCCTTGATGCAGCAAACCTGCATACTCAGTCTTAATGTTTTTCTTATAGAGAATAAATAAAATGTCATATCTCGCTTATTTATGAATATACTTTGATGAAAGTTGGTAAGTGGCTTCATGACTTAGTGAAGTACCATTTGAAATTCGCTGAGTATGCAAGTTTGCTGCAACGGGGGTATTTTAATTGTTTTTCAATTAAACTTAAAATGAAATAAACAAATATGACATGATAATGTTGTTCCTAGAAATACATGTTTAAATAATAGTGGAATCAACGTTTGTTATCTGCCATCTGGACAAATTGTAAGACGCGTAAACTGAAACATAACATAACTAAAACCGTAACCGAATAACCTAAATAATCGTTATACTGTATCGAACAATTTAATTTGGTTTTTCATATCGTTCCGCTTATGAAAGTCTACCCAAATTTACCCATTATGCAGCACCCTTTTTTGTTTAGAATATTTGTGGCTTTGCAACTTCTCAGCTGATCTAAACAATTATTTTGTTTGCAAAAAAGATAAAACGGCTTGGCAGACCTATCCAACTTACCGGTACCAAAAACAATTTTGGGCTCACAGTGAAATATCTATTAGTTGGCCAAATTCATTGTTCCCTGTTACTTTCAACGGGTAGCACAAGTAATTTTAATTTTTGGCCAGACACAATTTTATTATTACAAACAATATTAGTTTATTGACTTAAATAGGTAGTCCTAACTTATATCATATTTTGAAAAAATTAATGAATGGGTAACTTAGATGTTTTGTATTTACTTGTGCAATATAGGCCTAAACTGTGTCATATTTTAAATTAGTTGTAAGTTAGTCAATAATAATTAATTACATACCATTGAGTTATTAACAACAAATTAGGCCAACCTAACGCAAGTATTGACAAGTTACATATTTGAAATACGAGATGTAATAAAAGACGTCTTACAACACTTAAGAATATATTTATACTTATACTGATTCACATACAGACAAGGCCTTGTACCATCTTTTATATATGTTTACCGTCTGTATGTGAATTAGTATAAGTGTAAATATGTTCTTAAGTGTTGTAAGACGTCTTTTATTATATCTCATTAGTAATAACAACATGTAATATGCTAATCAAAAAGTTGTATATTTGAAATGTATTACAAAGGATTAGATTAAAGAGATAAAATTATATTAATGGTAAAAGATAATTAAGTTATGAATTAATATATCTGTAGGGTTTGGTAAGTTAGATAGGCCTAGTTGTAAACCAGTCTATCTAGAAACTAGATATTAGCTAAAAACTAAAGATGATGAATAGGCTAAAGTAAAAGGGTGATTAGAGTTTTTATAAGTTATTTTTTTGTCAGGATGATGATGAAGATGCTGAAGTCGACGATGCAAGAAAGAAGAAAAAGGGGAAAAAGAGAAAAGCTCGGAGTGAGTCCAAGAAAGAAAAGAAAAGGAAGAAGAAGAAAAAAGCTGATAGTGCTGAGGTAAGTTCAGAATCCAATTAAATACAATTTGACCGGGCCAATTTACTCTTTGGAACCAATCTAGAAACTGCACCTTTGCGTAATTGAATAAGGTAGCAAGCTGCCTACTGCGCAGTATATTTATTTTTTTATGGTAAATGTGTTGGATAAAATATTCAGAGTCGGTTTTATGATTGGATAATTTTTTAACTTTTAAAATCTGTGAAATTAGCAAATTATATTGTCTGTCAAAATGTTATTTTTTGTTGTGTAGGAGACTTATGTGGTCATTTATGTTTATTTCAGGTTTTATTTGTTACCGTTAAATATTTTACCTAATGTTTGTTGTTTTGTAAATGTTAATGGTCCTTATGCCGTTTATAATTTATCTGATGCCTTTCATATCAGATTTTGAGATTCTTTTATCAACTAATTTGTTTCGTATTGACTTGGTGATATTTCTTAAATATAGCTTGGTCTATCGAACATAAACAAAGTACGGTAACCAATATCAATAAAGATATTTTAAATCAGATTTAGTTTAACTCCTTGGCTGATGGGAAAATGAGCAGTTCAGTCTTACAATGTCACACCTGAAGTGGCATATTATCAGAAAACTGCCAGTGCATTGAAGTTGTTTTTATGGGAAACTATACGTCAAAACTTAATAAACAAACTGGTAATCGATGTATCAAATTGCTTGTCTAACTGATTGATTTGATATTTTTGCTGTCATATTGATAACTGTTTATGAAGTAGATTTTACCATCAAAAGCGCTTCAAGTTGATGTAACTGGTTGCTACATGTCTCATCGGCTGCTGGTAGCCAAAGGGTTGACTAAGACTTAGCCTCTGTGATAGAGAGTTGTTGATTTTCCAGGAAAGTGACTACGGAGGGGGTGAAGAAGAGGGAGGCGACTCTGATCACGGGAGGAAGTCGAGGAAGCGTGGGAGAGATTCCGGCACTAAACATTCCCAGGCCCCCACTCCTCAGCCTGCGCAGGAGAATTCAGGTACATGGCTAACATGTTCAGACCTTCCTGCAGAACTAAATACTGAAACGTGTGATTGATGTAGAGTAAGGAAACGACTAGGAGGCCTAGATATCCAATTGGCCTTCAGTTAGTGACCGGCATAAATTGTGAAATAGCTAAAAGGGATTGAGGAATACTGAGTGCTAGTCATGCTTTAAAGGATTTTTCTTCGGTACCTTCCACTCATTTAGTTTTTTATAGCTATGATTCTTAAATCTGTGTGTCTTGATTCCAGTGTTTGAGTTTGCTAAACGATGCCAATTGACAATATGAATATCAATGTCGTGATGTCGGTCATTGTTGGGGAAAGGCCTCATGAAAATAACCACTGTTTAAATATTAGTGACTTTTATATTTAAAATCGATTACCATGATTAGAACAAAAATAACAATTCTTCACTGAAGATGTGTTACTTTCTTGGTCTAATTGTCTTTAGTTGTGTGAATATCAAAATTTAACTATTCATCATTTTTCACTTATCTTTGAATATTTTAAAATAAATTCCCATCAAATTTTTTATTCAGGCTCTGGTAACGTGTCTATAACAGCGGACAATTAAGTTGCCAGTTGAGGGCGTGGTTTGCTGGGCTACCAACCTAGATCAGCCAATAGCAGACGTGCTCTACTGTCAAAACTCAGTACCAGCTGATCGGAATAACATACGAGTCATATTTTTTTATGGCAAAATGGCAACAGTGACAGCGTACAACCATGCTATTGGCTACAGCCCAACCATAAACTTAATTGTCCGCTATTACAGGCTACTCGCCTATGTAGAATTCTTCCTTTATATTACATTATCTTTGTGTAAGTGCAATAGTGATTAATAAGATGGAGATTTATTTTGTGTTGCATTTATTTGGAATGTAAAATTGTAATTTAATTTTTAATGTTTGAAATGAGAGTTTGCTGTATTTTTTAACCAAAAACAAAATTTAATGATATAGCTTGTTTTGATCAGTGTTTGTTTGTTATTTATGAAAATTACCTTCTGATTTGATAGCCTTGCTTTGCTCTCTGGTCGTGCAGGTATGCCGACGGTGGAGGAGGTCTGTCAGACGTTTGGGCTGACCGACGTTGTCATCGAGTACACTGACGCGGACTTCCAGAACCTCACCACCTACAAGCTGTTCCAGCAGCACGTGAGACCTCTGCTGGCCAAGGACAACCCCAAGGTCGGTGCCACTTGGTCAAGAAATACAAGAATAAACTAACTATTTACCTTTTAGAGTAAAAAATACTAAAATAAAGGTCCTCGTCGCAGAAAGCTCATTCAGCGAATTTCCAGTACAAATATACCTTATTGTCCTGCAACGAGGTGAAAGGAATCCCCCCCGCTTCCTCATCCACCCATATTGCTGCCGATATCGCGATGTCCTAAAGACATAGATACTACAAGGCTCACAGTTTTGACAATAATAGTTAGTTGTCTAGTAACCGCCTGACTGATCCCTTTCTCCTTGTTGATAGACTGTTCTACTAAATGAAACATCTTGCCAAGTTTCTTTAAAATTTATTCATAAAAAGTGAGATATAACATTTTATTTATTCTCCATAAGAATAACATTGGACATGTTTCCTGCAACGGAGTTAGCTAAAAATGGGGTTTTTGCTAATTAATAGACCATTCCCCATAAAGTCACTTAGCAAGTTGTATAAATAAAATATTCATATATAAACAATATATACAATTTTACATAGTTTCCATAAAAATCAAATGGGTCTCCATGTTTTATCACAGCAATCCATAGAGCAATGTTTCAAAATACCTGTTTGATTTTTTAAGCTGAATCCATTGATACAAAGTAATACATTTTTAGAAATTGTGGGAGGAAACAGCCCTCCAAAAAAACTCTTGTGGTACTTTTTAAGCGTAAAAAATGTTCATTCTTTTTTGATGTTACAAACAAAAGTTGCAATCGAATCTCAACAAGGTGGTGTTATGGGCAGGTGCCTACGGGCAAGATGATGATGCTGGTGGCGGCCAAGTGGCGGGACTTCTGCAACCTCAACCCCCACCAGCAGGCCGAGTCTGATGGGGTGTCCGAGGAGCCGGACTACACGCCCAAGCCCAGCCGCTCCCGATCCAAGGTACGTCGCGCAGAACTGACTCGGTCAAGAACTGTCTCACCAGGGAACAGGCTCAGTGGAAATCACCGTGTGCACGCCTCAGGGCACCACGTGTGTATACTGTACCAACAGGCCACACCCTTTGGCTCACCCGTAAATAATGTCAACAGACATAAGCAACAGAAAAAAAGTTGACAATTTCAAACCACAAATCTTTCCGTTCTGGGTATCAATCAATCAATCAATCAATCAGTATTTATTTATTCGACAAATGCACATGGTACATAGAATAGAGTCAGTCATATACATAATGAAAAACAGTAGAGACAATAGAGAATAGAGATCCTCCATGTTCCTTACAGTTAAACATACACATCAATACAAACATTAAATTACTAACCAACAATAAATTGCTATACAATAATCAAAGAATAGCAACACATTTGTAATTGCAGGCTGGTACTATCAGAACATAATTTGATATTGATTACGTCTTTGAAAGAAAACATTGAAATTGTTTTAATGAACATGTAAATTGTAAGGCGTCGATTAAATAATAGTTATTTATTTTTTAAAGCAAACCTACTTCAGAGTGATAGGCTACACTGTATCTAATGTTTTACTTCGGGCAAATTATCTATCAAAATGAACAATTACATTTTTGTACTGGACTACAATCTTACACAGCACACTGCGGCAGTTAGGTTAGGTTAGGTTATTCTAATTGTGTGGTTTGTGTTGTGCGAGAGAGATGGAACAAACAAACAGTGTACCCTTAGTACACTACCCTAAGTACCCTAAGACTGTGTTTAGTATCTTGGATTGGGGGAGAAACACAAAGTGGTAGGGGGTCAGTATCTGTTGTAACTCACACCATTTGTTTCACAGCTTTAGTTCTCTGAAAAGATCGCTTTCTAAGCGGTTCAATTGTAGTTTATTCTCAATCTAAACCAACGAGGATGATGGTGTCTATGCACAGTTGTTATATGGCAAACGTTATGTGGTTTTATTGGGCTGCACCTTTTTCGAGGTTGTTCGCAGAAACGCTTTCGGCGTTTGCCTTTCTGAACTGCTACAGTTACTGAGATAAGGATGGTGAGACGCTGAAAGCACTTTTACAAACATCGTTGCAAAAAGTGCTTGACAGACCAAAGATCGCTTTGATCATTCCAATGTAGTATACACCTAAAAGTGGTTAAGTTAGGGGTTTTCTTATTAGGTATATTTGTTTTAAAAGTTATAATATTAAAAACAAATTTTAAAAATCAGATACAATTCTCATTCATAACAAAAGTAAAGGTTTATTTTATCTTAAATTTAACTCCACTAAACTTATAAATTAACTCATTAAACAAATTAATTTGTATTTCAGTCATCCGTGGCAACAGAAGAGGCTTTAGAGGAGGATGAAGAGGACTTGGAAGAGAAGGAAGAGAAGAGGGGACGCAAGGGGCGGAGGAGTAGCAAGAAGAGCAACAGCAAGAAGAGCACCCCAGTGGCCGCGACCAAGGTCCCCACATTGAAGATCAAACTGGGAAAACGCAAACAGGCCAGTTCAGTTAGTATCGGTGTTGTCTTGTGGTTTACTCATCTTCAATAGTCTCCTGCTTTCGCGTTTTAAGATAACAAGAGTCCCTCAATTCATGCAAGAGGTGCTGATACGGTTAAGTAATTTTGTTAGGTTTTATACATTTTGATAAGTCTAAAGTTATTGGGAATCACGGATTTAAAGATTCAATGTTAGCTTAATATTTTCACTGGGTAAACTGTCTACTTTGTAGTTCCAACTACATGTATTTTGGCTTGGCCCATTTTATAGAAGTAAGTTGATACAAATTCTGAAATACTTCTAAAAATAAAATTGCTAAATAATCAGAAAATGTATCAATCTTTAAAATGCTTGGAAATTTAAAAATAATTTGTACGGGATGACTTTCAAACCAAATTTAAGGAAATTAGGTAATTTTAAAGACCTTTTCAGTAAGCATCATTCAACTATCTCCCTTGACCTGAAGTAGCCAAATATATTCCAATAATAGTTTGTATTTCTCTAATGATTAGGCTATAGCCTACACCCTGAAGAATAGTTTGAAAACTCATTCCCCATTTCATAAATTTCTCGACAACAGTTTTAACATTTTTGAGTTTAAATGTTTTACTCCATATTGCACATTTCAAAATTGTTTTGTTGAAATTGTTAGAGGAATATTTATCCAACAGTTTATTCTCTTATCAACATTATGGAATATAAAATCTGCCCTCAATTATTGCTGAGCTAAATACAAAAAATTACTTTAAGGTCCTAACTTTGTCACAAACTTTTTTATTTTGGCTTTAAAATTCACAGTAAATGCAACCACGCCACCACAAAATTACAGATTATTACAATTAGTCTTGTTACTATCATAGCCAACAAAGACAAAACGTACAAACATACGAACAATCAAGTTAGTTTGTATTGTAAATATTTAAAAACATATTTCTTGTTTTGCAGTAGCTAGATGCATGTTAATGTGTGCTTGTGTGTTTTAAGATTAAAATGTGTTCATTGCTAAAATTTTACTGTAAGCAAATAATAATTTATTGAACCAAATTGGGATCAAATCAAACCAATGAAATACCAGTATCTCAACTAAGAAAATTAGCGCTTTTGACCTTGGCAGAGTAACTGAAAAAAAATTTAAATTGTTATTTATTTATTGTTTGGTTGCTAATAAAATAAAGTTTCATGTATAATTTTTTCACTTAAAAAAAATCAATCTCCTGCTTCAATTTTGTTTTGCTTTATTAATGTGGCGATAATGGCTTTAGAAATTAAAGTAATCCATATTTTTTCATTGCAGTTTTATTAAGGCCTTCTTAATATTATTGTTTGATGTTTATTGATTAGTAGATGATTTTTTATTTGCCTGAACTGAATGTTATAGATTAGGACTAGTTATTTGAATGTGTGATTGTGTAGTTGTTTGAAATAACAAGTGATTTAAGTGATTTGTGTACTCTTTACTAGTTACAAAAAAAAACCAAAAGAAAAACAATGGTCGATCTCTAATTAAAATATATCTTACAACACTTCAAGTTTATAAGGTGGCATAATGTTAATATCTGCCACTATACTAATTTAGTCCAGTTGTATCTTTTTGCTAATATTATATTTTCCATCTCATTTACGACCGATATCACGCGATTCACATGTTCACAATCATTAACGATCTTCCGCAGCTCAGCGGGAAAATCTCGCTCAACATTTTAGTATTTTTCATCACTTTTGGGTCGAGTATAAACAAATTTTAAGTTCTCACTCACCCCTAGTTACAATTTCAATTTATAACTAACTAAGCCAGTATTGAAAAGTGTTTCCAATAACTATTGACTTTGCACTAAGGGATGTGGTAATACCATGGCGTTATGAAACAAATTGATATAACAATTTCTCTCATGTCCTGAATTTATTGTCCACAATCGTGCAGTCACGATGGGAGGAACCTCAAGTAAGCATGCTCAATTGAAATAAAGCGCTTTAAAAGGTCAACAAAGTTAATTTACGGAAATATTTTATTCCAAATATTGCTAAAACTTGTACACGTGGTTCACACCTTCTGGAAAATGAGGGAAAAGGTGGGAAAAATGTCAAAAGTCAGGGAAAATCTTTGATTTAAATATGAAAAATCCTAATCATGCAAATAAGAGGAAGTGAATCATAACTGGTAAGGCAATTGTTGTATTGTGCATCGATATACTAAAATTAAAAAATGAACAGGAGAGCATGGACAAATATGAGGAAGATAGAGGCCAATAAAAAGAAAATTTAATCATCACCTATTATAAAAAAAGAGTGCATTCCAAGTCATGAGTCAGGGAAATCACTAACCAAATAAAAGTATGAACCATGCTATGTAATTTTGTTTATTGGACGGAAGATATAGAAAAGCCAAACTCTTAATGTAAATTGTTTTTCTTTTTGTAATGTTGCCTCATTTTAGACGAGGCATCAGATCTTATATGTCTAGGCATTTGAACTAATGTTGAAACGTCAGTTCTTATACTAACCGTGCGATGCGCAGGATGAGGAGGGAGACGAGAGCTTCGTGGGGTCGGACCGAGACTCGGACGCGGAGTTTGAGCAGATGCTACAGGAGGCGGAGGAGGCCAGTGTCAAGGACCCGTCAGAGGAGACCCCCCCTGGGGAGGAGGGGCAGCCCGACGCGCCCAAGAAGAAGGCCAAGACCAAGATTGGCAACAAGTCCAAGAAGAAGAAGAAGACCAAGACCACGTCCAAGTTCCCGAGCGGCGAGGGACAGGACGGTTACGAGGTAGGAGTGTTTATGTCAAGGCGCGTTAGTTGCTAAATTGGTGGGGGAGAGTACAAGCTTGCTAATGTGGAAAACTTGTGGAAAGAAACTTCTGAAAAGTCACAGTCAGGAAAATGTTTTGAAGCTTTGGTCAGTGTAAACGTAAGTGTTTCAAAATGGAGTGGTCCAAACCCTGGTCTTGTTACCATCCAAGGACAAGCACTGTGCTCAGGGTTTGCTTAATCACCCTCTTTCTTTCTGTTTATAATTAAGACCTATTGTCAAAAAAATAAATCTTTCCCAGTTTAGTGACTTTCCTTAATGGGAATGTTTTGTAGCAAACTCTCAATCAATTTAAATTTATATTACAGGCAGTTATTTCAAAGGAGTTTTCTTGAGCGATTTTACCATTTTAAAGTGTTAAATAATTTGAATCTTTTTATTGATATATCATTACGATTTTATTTGGTATTTAGTCAGATTTGGTATTTAGATTTTAGTCAGGGATGAGTCGATACCAAAATTTATCGATTCTCGATACTGATACCAGGAAAATTGATTCTCGATACCGATTCCATCGATACCTACGATTTTTCAGTACCTATATTTGTTAAAACTATTGTTAAAAACCGTTACAAATGTATGTTACCATTTAAAATTATTTTGTAGTTAATTATCAAACAAATGGTTTAATGCAGTTTTTTACATAATTTAATGTTAATTTCACTCGTATGCTATAGTAATATAGAAAAATAAAACTATTTATTATAAATTCAAAATGGGGAAATACTTGGTTACCTTGCCGCCGACCCAAACACTTCCGTGCCTTTTGGAGCGCGGGTAAGCGGCGGGAGCATCGCTTCCCGTGCACTTTGTAGCACGGGTAAACACCGGGGGTATCGATGGTATCGGTATCGACATTGAACGAATGAATCTCGATACCGATACTAATGTCCAAGAATTGGTGGTATCGAGAATCGACTCATCCCTAGTATTAATGCTGATTGTTCTGGTGGCAGTATTGTACTGTTGGGATTATGCCAGGGAAGGTAATTTAGGTTTGATAGGGAGAGTAGGCTACCTTAAATAGATAAAGTCTACTCCACAGACAAGCAAACAATACAAAATATTTCGTGGTCACTGACCATATTTTCCAACACAAAGAGAAAAAAAAATCACTGGACAAATTGGTGGAAAAAATTCTAGTAATCAGTCACCTGGAAATATTTATTTTTGTGTCTATTGAGGCGATTTCACCTGTAATAAGGGGAGCTTCCTCTTCCCATTAAACCTAACTTAAGGAGGTATTATTGTGCTGTAAAATTAAAAAAGTTGAGAAACACAGTATTACTCCTAGTTACAGCCCTGGGTGAACACAGGTATATCTGTGGAAGGGGGGTGTATCGCTAGTTACAGCCCTGGGTGAACACAGGTATATCTGTGGAAGGGGGGTGTATCGCTAGTTACAGCCCTGGGTGAACACAGGTATATCTGTGGAAGGGGGGTGTATCGCTAGTTACAGCCCTGGGTGAACACAGGTATATCTGTGGAAGGGGGGTGTATCGCTAGTTACAGCTCTGGGTGAACACAGGTATATCTGTGGAAGGGGGGTGTATCGCTAGTTACAGCCCTGGGTGAACACAGGTATATCTGTGGAAGGGGGGTGTATCGCTAGTTACAGCCCTGGGTGAACACAGGTATATCTGTGGAAGGGGGGTGTATCGCTAGTTACAGCCCTGGGTGAACACAGGTATATCTGTGGAAGGGGGGTGTATCGCTAGTTACAGCTCTGGGTGAACACAGGTATATCTGTGGAAGGGGGGTGTATCGCTAGTTACAGCCCTGGGTGAACACAGGTATATCTGTGGAAGGGGGGTGTATCGCTAGTTACAGCCCTGGGTGAACACAGGTATATCTGTGGAAGGGGAGTGTATCGCTAGTTACAGCCCTGGGTGAACACAGGTATATCTGTGGAAGGGGAGTGTATCGCTAGTTACAGCCCTGGGTGAACACAGGTATATATGTGGAAGGGGAGTGTATCGCTAGTTACAGCCCTGGGTGAACACAGGTATATCTGTGGAAGGGGAGTTTATCGCTAGTTACAGCCCTGGGTGAACACAGGTATATCTGTGGAAGGGGGGTGTATCGCTAGTTACAGCCCTGGGTGAACACAGGTATATCTGTGGAAGGGGAGTGTATCGCTAGTTACAGCCCTGGGTGAACACAGGTATATCTGTGGAAGGGGGGTGTATCGCTAGTTACAGCCCTGGGTGAACACAGGTATATCTGTGGAAGGGTAGTGTATCGCTAGTTACAGCCCTGGGTGAACACAGGTATATCTGTGGAAGGGGAGTGTATCGCTAGTTACAGCCCTGGGTGAACACAGGTATATCTGTGGAAGGGGGGTGTATCGAGAGACAATATCTGATTCACCCTTGAGGCTGATTTACATGGGTAGAGTTTTGGGAAGATAGAGGTGCTGGTAGAGCAACTCTACCCGTGTAAGTGGGCACTAGCGTCTAGTAGCTAGTAGGTGGTTAAGTAGAGTTACTAGCAACATGTGGGTAAGAAACTCTCCTCTACTTCTTCCAAATTGTTCTCCTCTACTGCCAAATTGTTCACTCTCCTGCACACTATGTTCGTGTGACTGATTCATCGGTAGTAGAGTTGCTATTAGAAATTTGTATAGCTCCCACCCCCCGCTGTTACTGTATTTTCGGTTAATAAAGGAAGTCCCGCTTAAAGCTTCTAGAGATCTGGTCACTTTACTCGACACTACTGTATATAAACAGTCGCTGTAAAATCGTTAAGAGTTTACAAGAGAGTACCCGTGTAGCGGCAACAGTGTGACGTGTGCCTCTGTCGTACAGACCGACCACCAGGACTACTGCGAGGTGTGCCAGCAAGGCGGGGAGATCATCCTGTGCGACACGTGTCCCCGCGCCTACCACCTGGTGTGCCTGGACCCTGAGCTGGAGGACACGCCGGAGGGCAAGTGGAGCTGTCCGCACTGCGAGGCCGAGGGCACCCAGGAGCAGGACGACGACGAGCACCAGGAGTTCTGCAGGTCAGTCAACAACACTTCTCTCTATTGCAATGACATTTTTTGTCATACTGCTTCTAAAACAGCTGCTTTCAACACATACATTGAGGTGCCAAAGTTTTACTTTTTACTCTTACAGGGTCGCCACCGACCAAACCTTGAAAACCGGGAATCATGCGTGAATTCCAGTGACCAGGAAAACATGTGTGGATTATACGAGGATTTTGGCCGAATTGGGAATTTCATTTTGCCATTGTCGGCGAGTACGTGACATGTTCTGAATCGTTAGTTAGCAATGCGTCCCCGATCGGCAGCAACTTGAGTTCTTGATTTCCGGCGACGTTAGCGATGCGTTCTTGATTCTCGGCGATGTTAGCAATGCATCCTCGATTGCCGGTGATGTTATTGATGCGTTCTCGATGGTTAGCAATGCTTTCTCGATTGCTGGCGACGTCACCGATGGGTTTTCGATTACCGGCGAGTTTAGCGATGCATACTTGATGGCCGGTGACGTTCGGGATGCGTTCTCGGTGGTCAGCGACAATAGCGATGCGTTCTTGATGGTTGGCGACGTTAGCGATGCTCTCTCGATTGCCGATGACTTGGGCGATTCATACTTGATGGCCGGCGACGTTAGCGATGTGTTCTTGTTTGCCAGTGACGTTAGTGATGCGTTATCAATGGCCGGTGACATTATAGATGCGTTCTGGATGGTTGGGGACGTTAGCGATGCTTTCTCGATTGCCGGCGACTTGGGCGATGCATACTTGATGGCCGGTGACGTTCGCGTTGCGTTCTCGATGACCGGCGACATTAGCGATGCATTTCTCGATTGCCGGCGACGTTACTTATGCGTTCTCGATGGTTGGGGACGTTAGCGATGCGTTCTTGATTGCTGGCGACTTGGGCGATGCATACTTGATGGCTGATAACGTTATTGATACGTTCTTGGTCCATTCCCTATCAAGAACACTGAAAAATGTAGTCTTCGTCGATGGATCCAAACACAAAGTATAACCAATTGGGATATACGCTCTTGTCCAAAAAATAATATATTTCCAAAATTTTGTAGAATATTTTATATAATTTCTATTTAAATAACCCCTCCTCCTAGCAATTAAAAAATTGTGTTGTGGTATATACAGAGACAAATCAAGTTCATTTCTATAAAAAATTGGCCCAGCAGGGTGGTTATAAAATTAGGAGATCGTGGATGAATATGGGGAAAGTAGAGGCCGATAACAACATTTTGTAGTTAATACCTACTGTAAAAAAAGTATGCATTCAGAGTCGTTAGTCAGGGAAATCATCAACCAAATAAAAGTGGTTGCAGTTATTATAAACTAGCTGTTTCCCGCAGGCTTCGCCCCGCAAATGATTTATAAAAACTATGTCGGTTGTATGTGCTGCATTTGTAGTTAACCCGTGGAACTTCTACAAATCATGATCAGCTGTTTATATTTTCATCAACTCAATAAAAAATGAATGTCCATAAGGAATACATGGGAACTTGGAAGTCCCGTGGGCAGAGCCGTATAGGATTTTCAAAATGAAAATAGGCCTATGTGTTTATTTGGTATATAAGGAAAATTCCTGTAAATTTTCATGCCAATCGGTTCAGTATTTTTTGAGTGATTGAGGAACACACAGCAGACAGACAGACATACACCATCCCATTTATATTAGTAAGGATAAGGATTATCAACATTAATAAGCTATTAATTTATATCCTACAAACCACGTTGTGATGTTCGTTGTTGCAGAGTGTGCAAGGACGGAGGTGAGCTGCTGTGTTGTGACTCGTGCCCCGCCGCATATCACACCCACTGTCTCAGCCCCCCACTCACCGACATCCCCGATGGCGACTGGAAGTGCCCCCGCTGCTCTGTAAGTGAAACACTCCATCACTGTAATTAGCATAGGCCTATTCCTAAAATCGGTCCATAGAATTATACAACTAGCAGCATTGATTAGACTAGGTTTTTTTTCTACTTGTGTAACGTATTTTAGATGTCACCTGCGTCACTAAGGACAATGCATAACAAAAATCAACAGGTTGTTTTACCTGACCCAACTGCCACAGTGGGCTTTACAAGTTGGTAATTGGTATCAGCAAGTAGGCCTACCTCCAAATTGATTTGGGGTAAGATCCCTCAGGTTCCAGTGTTTGTAGTAGTGATGGTCAAAACGAGAAATTTCAAATCTCGAAACCGAAACCAAAACTTAAAAAATCGAATCTCGAAACTCGAAAGTCAAATTCCAAAATCCTATTTACTTGCCTGGTTATGGTTATGAAAAATAAATCCAGTTACTCCAAATAAACCAGTTAACTTACTGCCATTCTCGAAGTATCCTAGAAAAATATTAGTTTCAGAACTACTAGTGACCCAATTATTTGTAGCTTAATTATAAACTTTGGTTAGAGTTGTTCTTTCACAAATAAAAAATCAATAATCCACAAGAGGTGAAGGTAGACGACCGATGACAGTAGGCTTTTGACCTTCACATTATTAATCAACACTCGGGCGTGATTTCTGTTAAAAAAACAATGACACAAAAAATCTCGGCAGTTTTGAGTTTTGATTCTCGAAACTCGCCGATCGAATCCGAAACCGAAACTTTTCCAAAGTTTTGGTGGTTTGAGATTCGAGTTTTGGTTTTGATACATCACTAGTTTGTAGTTCATATCATCATGTTTATTTATAAAGTTAAAATGTAAGTACTAGAATAAGTACCTATATTTAAAAGAGATTGATACAAATTTGTTTTAGAATGAATAAATAATTATAATTGGTTACAACAAATTTTTATTCATGAAAAGTTTTAGTTTAAGACTTTATAACAATTATAGCTAATCCGGCATGGAACCAAATAAATAAAACTCTGTTACAAAATTTGCGAACTCAACCTTTAACAATTTAAAATACTTCTAATTTAATGTTTGAGCCCTGTGAGCAGAACTTAACAAGTTCAGTACAGTGCGCTGCAATTCCGGCGGTTGCCTAGCAAGGGAACAAATGCAATTATCATGAATAAACACTATTAACGCAGTGAATGTGTTAAAGGAAATTTGAACATAATAATTTGCTCTACGTACTATTGAGGGTAGAAGAAGGGGTTAGTCTAACCACACGGTTGGCATTAGAGGTTACAATGCATTCCCTTTTTCTGCCTACCTCAGACACCTATCCTCATTGTGAACAGGTTAAAAAAATTCTAATTTAAAGCTGAACTTTGTTAAATTATAAACAGTAAACCATTTGAATCTTTAGTATTGCAACCTGCACTCTGGTTCCACCTTCTCAGGGCTTATGGCAGACTAGATGTTACCCGCAGGCTTCGCCCCGCGAATGATTTATAAAAACTATGACAGTTACGTGTGCTGCACTCTGTGGTTAGCGCGTGGAACTACTACGAATCAGGATCAGCTGTTTGTATTTTTATCAGCTCAAACAAAAATGAATGTCCATAAGGAATATATGGGAACTTTAAACCTCCATGGAGCAAAGCCCTATAGGATTTTCACAACTTTAATATGCCTATATGTTACTCAGGACTATCAAGTACCTCTCTGCCAAATTTCAGCTCAATCAGTCCAGTGGTTAGAGCGTGATTGAGTTACAAATATCTTAACAAAAATACAAACTTACAAACTTTCACATTTATAATATTACTAGGATGGTCTGAGGTTACTACCTCAGCTGAGTACAATGTTGGTGTTGTTTTGCGGGTTGCATCAACTTGCAAGTTGAGTGCAACCCGCTGGGAGGCGCTCAAGTAAATTCTTTCAGATCAGCTAGTACAACTCAAATTGGCATTTGAAAAACATTGCTTATGGGCGCTTCATACTGCAAAGTGAACGTGAAACAGAGTACCGGTATAGTAAAGGTTTCAATTTGGTTAGTTACCAAGAGAACATGATGTCCTAAATTGTAGTTAAGTATCATCTAGTTAACATTTTACGTATAGGAAAATTTTGATTACTAAACCTCTTGATGACTTCCCTCCAGGCCAAACCTCTCAAGGGCAAGGCCCAGAAGATCCTGACGTGGCGGTGGGTGACCCATCCGGAGCCCAAGACGGCCGAGGACCAAGCGGCCAGCTCCAAGAAGAAGCGGCCGCTCCGCTCCAGGGAGTACTTCGTCAAGTGGCACGAGAAGTCGTACTGGCACTGCGACTGGATCTCGGAAATACAGGTGTGCAGAGAGTGACGCTCCCAAGGGGTAGAAATCCGTGGATACGGTTGAATAACATTAAAGCTGACACTAGGCACTCTAGTAACTGCCATGGTGTACTCGGCACTTACCCTGGTCGGGGCGCACTATTTGAAAATTAAAAGAAATATCTGTGTCATGGAGGGGGGGAAGGCCTTGTTTAGCAGTTACTTTTGGTCATGGTAATAGCTTTGCCAAAGATATTGCTGAAAGAAAATGTTGTAGAGAACTTGCCCACTGTGGAGAAGTGCCACAACTGGCGCAGAAGGCACTTATAAATATTTAATAATATTGATAATTTTGGAACAACGTTTCCTTTGTAATAGAGGCAAATGGTTATTGTTTTTGTACAGTAGACCTCAGATGATGCGGACTAATGTAGCGGAATATTAATCCGGATAGTGAAAAATCTGGATAATCTAAAGCTAGTGTAACTATGCATAAATAGTGATCAGGACATTACCACCTGCAATATTGATGCTGCAAATTCCGTGAAGACTAAAAAAATATAAATACCCCCGTCGCAGCAAACCCGCGTACTCAGCGAATTTCCAATGCAAAATATGTCTCAATATCACATAAAGCCGCATACCAAGACTCATAAAAATATATTCACAAATAAGCGATACATCAGATTTTAATTATTCTCCATAAGAATAACATTGGGAATGAGTACGCAGGTTTGCTGCAACAAGGAACACAAAAAATGGGTTTTTATGCTAATATCAGTATAACTCAATTAGGTGAAGTCGTATACCAGTTTTTATTCATTAATGTTCATAATTAAGGGAGACAGAGCATTTAATTATTCTCCATAAGAATAACATGGGGGCTGAGTACGCAGGTTTGCTGCTACGGGAGCCTTTGGCAAAAAGTTTTTTTGAGCAAATATCAATAGACCACAACGAAATGAAGCTGTATACCAAGTTTCGTCAGTATACGTTCACAATTAAGCGAGATATACAAATTTTCTTTTCCCCCATAAGAATAACATTAGACAACGTACTGTGTTTAGCACTTTCAATATCTCGGTAACCAATTGACGTAGAGGAATGATCAAAATACCAAATTGTGTGTTTTTTTTAAGCTGAATCCAATGGTGAAAACTAAAGTGTGACTATTTCAAAAATTATATGTAAAAAATAAAAAAAAAACATTTTTGGGGTACAAAACCCCCGAACAATACCCCTTAAGGTAGAGCGATATGGCTGGTTTTCGAACTTAAAGTCATAAATGTTCCTGTACACATTTATACCAAATTTATTCAAAATCGGACCTTTTTTACGAGAGTTATCGCACCCACGGACACATATATATATACAGATATATATATATATACAGATATATATATATATATATATATATATATATACAGTTTCGAACGAATGGTGTTTTTGGGGTCTGGGGACCTCAAAACGAAAAGTTATCATGGTCCCGGGCCTAGGTCTTACCATGCCGACTACGGTAATAGTTTCTTCCCTATAGGGGAAATTCGCTAAAATGCAATTTTTGTGTTTGTTTAACTGTTCAAGCACACAATAAACTCACAGCTACAAACACAACATAACCTCACAAGTTGTGGTTAGTAATGAACGGTCATCAGTAAGAAAACCTTTGAAATGCCGGTCACTGGCACATGCCCTGCCGGCACGACTGTACGGTGGCTCACTGTATATTGCAGTTTCTATGATACTTTACACACGTACATTAATGTATTGCAGTTGCGTCTGAGACTTACAGGCGCTCGTGTGGGAGAAAAATCGCGTTTTGTCTTGGACAACCTTGTCCAGTTAATTCGGGATTCAAATGATTCGGGTTTAGATGATCCACGGTGTAGGCTATTGCATATGGATAAATTTCATGACAGTTCAATAATTCAACTAAATAGTTTCGCTAATTTTCTAGGGCAATTTATTTGCATTTTATGGCAAAGTAGTAGTCATATTATTATGGAAGTTACAAAATTACTTGAGCCTAATGCGATAGATGAGTATGAACCTTAAACAAAGTTACCGTGCAAGATTTAAGGCTTGTCTCATTAATTAATCAAATCATCTATAGTGTTAGTATTGTTAACACTTTATTGCGACAACTCAAGTTGCCCTGATTGTTGCAGATGGAGGTGTTCCACCCGCTGATGATCCGCAGCTACACTCGCAAGTACGACATGGACGAGCCGCCCAAACTGGAGGAGCCGCTTGACGAGATGGACAGCCGGATGAAGCGGATCAAGGACTTCAGTGTCAACGAGGCCTGCCTCGAGGAGAAGTTCTACAGGTAACGTGAAACGCTGTGCGTGCGTTTGCTGTGGAGACTTGTCGGTTGTTTACGAACTTGTACGGACGTATCGTGGAGGAGTTGTACCCCGCTACAGTGTACAAGTTCGGACATTAAGTGGAGAGATTTAGAGTGGACTACTGTATGTGTGTTGACTAAAGGCCTCTCCGTACAGTGGGATTTTTGCCAATTTTGAATCGTGATACAGTTTACTACCAGTTAACTGGCTTTTCCCCGTCATGTTTATACTGCGATCAAGATACCCTCAGAGCTTGTTAATGATTTTATTATTGTATACACCAGTTGTGTTTTTTAAATCGTGCTATGACTAAAGTTAACAAAAAAAAATTATGGACTCACAGTGATTTTGTGTGTAGATCTAGTGAGTGAAACACAATAGACAAATTAAACTTAATGTAACTTTGTAATCATTATAAATCCTGAATCAGTAGTGTTTATGAAAAATCATAGCTTTACTAATAAAAAGGAGAAGAAGAGTTACATGCTATCTAAACAAGAAACTTGTTCGCACGCAGCACGCTGACGTGAGGGAAGTGAATTTCCACATAAAAACTTTTAAAACAAAATCAGTGTAAAAACATACATTTATTCCAATTTGTTATTAAAATTTGAAAACAGTGATTTGTTGGCTGTTCTGATGCTCCTGGTTTCATTTACCTGCAAAGCTGGGAATACAATGTTGCGCATTATAATGTTAGGAAAAGGTCCAGACAGGCTTGAAAGTAAGCATGAGATTGCTGGGGATGATAAAAGTACTCTAACAAAGGAATAACAGGCTTTTCTAGTGTAAAACCCCCATAAGACAACGTACAATGTTTAGTCTAATCACATTTTCTTTAATAACTTAGTAAATATGTATGCTAGAATGACGAGAGAGGGCTTAAAACTTTCGCCTCACTAATTCCCCTCTTTTTACATGCATTATTTTTACATATGGGGCTTTTCTGACCCTTTTTGGGCCCAAAAACTCGAAATTTTAAATATCAATCCCCAAAAAAGGGGTTTAGAGTTTTCTGATTGTTTTGCCCAATGAACTTGTCCAACTGATTACTGAAAGGGTCGTCCCTACCAAATTTGAAGTAAATCGGATAAAAAATGTGACCGCTAGAGTGCAAACACACACACACACACACACACATATATATATATATATATATATATATATATATGTATATAACATTTTGAAAGAATTTGTCTTTATTAGTGAATTTCCTTTAGAAAGTGAACTATTAGCATGACCCGCACGGTGAAACTTAAGCCCGGGACCACGTTAGAGTTTTCTATGGTGGTCCCGGGCTTAAGTTTCACCATGCGGGTCATGCTAATAGTTCACTTTCCAAAGGAAATTCACTAATAAACACAAATTCTGGAAATTTGTTTAGTGTATTACTGTTTGGTTAGTTGACGTTTCAAATTTCGAAACTCTAATCTTATATATTATTTCACTAGCCTGTTTTTCTGTCACTCCGCGAGATCTTCCTTATTCCTTTATCAAATTCCATGATTTACCCCTCATTTTAAAGCTTATCGTGCCGGCTATTGACAAAAAATAGACCCACGGTCTAAAAATGTACCTCTTCTCGGAAATTTGAATAATATGAAAGATAAATAAAGGGAATAGTTTGTTTTGACAGGAGCAAAAATGTAAACAAAAGAACAACTGATCAGCTGACAAGATTTGGTTCGCAGTGTGGAATAATTCCGCACGGGCCGACAAGTAATTTTGTTATTCTTTTAGGAGTTAAGTCAGTTTTTTAAGTGATTTTCAAAAAATGAGAAAATATCTTGATGTTTATTTTTTTATTTTATTTTTTCTAAATCCTTCTGATGTTGTTGAAGATGGTGATTGTATTCTTGGTTGACTATCTTCTATAACATTTTTATAGAAGATGAGAATGCCTAATAGTCAACCAAGAATCTTGATGTTTTGTGTTAGACACTCTATTAATATAAGACAGGAAACGTGTTATACACTCTATTAATATAAGACAGGTTGATTTAGAAAAGCTCTAGGCTGTGAAAATTGGGTAAATTGGGAAAATGATAAGACAGGTAGCTTACCTGAAGAGAATAAAAATAGATGTAGCACAGGAAAGATAAACTGTTTTTTGTGTCTACTTTATGTGCCTCCTGTGCTAAACCTGTTTTTTTCTCATCAGTTAAGCTAGCTGTCTATCCTTTTCCCATTTACAAAGCTAGTAATGCGAGTCATTAATTTAATCCTGTTTAAACTCCAGTAGTACATCCAGTTTCCAACAATTCTATTCCTTGTTGATCTTAGGTTCGGTGTCAAGCCCGAGTGGCTGATCGCCCACCGCATCATCAACCACCGCAACATGCGCGACGGCAGCATCCTGTACCTGGTCAAGTGGCGCGACCTGCCGTACGACCAGTCGACATGGGAGGAGGAGAGCGACGCCATACCAGGACTCAAGGCGGCCATCGAGTACTACCATGTGAGTAGCAGTACTGCAGTACTGTCCGGCAACCAGGAGAAAGGAATCCCCCCCACCGTAATGCTGCGGATGTCGCGACATCCTAAACACATCGAGGATATATCAGCTTAAGTTTATAATATTAGTTTAGGTGCGGTTTTGTTTAAAATAAGAAACTACTACATGGCGCACAGTTTAGCTGATGTTATTTGGGTAGTATCCGCCCGACCGATTCCTTTTTCCTCGTTGTCGGACAGTACCTCCTAAAATCACGATTCATGAGACCAAATGTTGACAAGATGGAAATTCCAGGGAGAGTCCTATTGCTAGGAAGTTTTAGGATTTGTTGTACTCAACTGAAATAGAACGGGGGAGGGGGGTCTAGACAGTTTGAAAAAATTCCAGATCAAAAAGGTGGTTTTAAAACATTTTCAAGTGAATTTTTGTAGTGAACAACTCTTAGTAATTTCAGGTTTTAGCTGGCCAGTCACAGAATAACATAAACTAATATAGTGTTAATAAGGTAGACCAACAAGCATCTCATTGGGGTAGACAGAAACAAAGGTTAGTAAATGTTTACTTAGAACTCACTTGTGCATCCTGGCATTCCTAGACCACCAAACTAATACATAGGGGTGTGCGAGTACTCGAAACTTCTAGTTTTCGGCCCAGTATTTTAATACTCGTACTCAACTTGAAGTTTTGAAAACTACTCGAAAGTTAGAGCGAGTATTTCCCGCCGATTTTCGGACCATTGCTAACGATTGCGACTGGCCAAAACATGTAGTAATGGCCGCAAAAAGCGATCGCATCACGTACAATTGGCCGAAAATGACGACTGTGACCGGCCAAAATGCGTAATAACGGCCGCAAAAGGTGATCGCATCACGTAAAATCGGCCGAGAATGACGTCGGACCGTGTAATTTTGGCCATAACTAACGATTTCATTTAATATTGATTATAAGCGATGTCTGGACCACTTGAAATTGGCCAAATGACAACCGAGCCCTGTTTCATCGGCCGGAAACGAATGTCAAACCGTGTTTTGTTTGTCAATCCATAATCCAGTTTGATTGTACTGTCCAAAACTTTGTATTGCTACTCTTGCATTAGTTATAAGCCATGTTTAGATTATCAAATTTAGGGTGGCATCCAAATCCCATTACACTATTTTAAACTACCAACTGATGGGAAATACTCGCTCGAAAATACTTGAAACTCGAAAATAATTGGCACTACTCGACTCGATTAAAAAAATCATTACTCGCACACCCCTACTAATGTAATATTATTAATGTTGCTGATTTGGACTATGTTAAGTTCAATTTTTATTTTAGGGGGCTAAATAAACGAAAAAACACTAGCGAGGCTGAATAGTCTACTGAATGTAATAAAATATATAGCTGTAATTCGAAGCTGTGTAAATTTGACTGAGATCGTAAGAGACCTATACTTATAATTCTTCATATTCTCTTTAGAATACGCAACTAAGATTGAGTCGGCGTCCATAAACTGTATTTGTGTTGATCAACAATAAAATATTCGTACTCTTACTTTTTAATTTTTGTTTGGATTGAGAAATAAATGTCTTTTTCAGGATTTACGGGCTGCCAATAGTTCTGAAGGAGCTAAAAAGAAGAAAGGGAAAGGAAAGAAATCAAAAGCAAAGGAGATCGCAGACGAAGAACTGGACCGTGATCTAAGGCTACCGTTAGTATATTTGTATATTTTGAATGATTTTGAACTATT
This sequence comes from Allygus modestus, assembly GCA_963675035.1. Lineage (NCBI taxonomy): Eukaryota > Metazoa > Arthropoda > Insecta > Hemiptera > Cicadellidae > Allygus > Allygus modestus. The sequence continues at coordinate 15,206,833 of OY776115.1, forward strand.
TGAATAGAAACTAATCAATTTTTTTGGGTAATGACTTATAAGGTGTTACTATTATACTTTATATATTGCCCTCAAATGTCAAAATTCATGTTGAGGGCCTTAAGAATATGTCTCGAATGTAATGAATATAAATTCTTTGATATAACTGAAAGAGCAGAGGTCTAAAATGGCAAACCATTATTGGGAGCATTTCAGATTTACTTTAATGAAGGAAGATGGATGGATATACTAGGGGTGGGCGAGTACTCGAGATTTCGTGTACCTGTCGAGTATTTTCTAATACTTGAAGGCCGAGCGAGTATTAGAGACTGCTCGAAAATTTGAGTCGAGTAGTTGATTACTCCCGCCGTTTACCCCAAATAGTTGAAAATGGCAAAGTTACTCCCGCCGTTGACCCACATTTACGCCCCAAACCAATATTTAACAATACATATTTTTTTTCAACAACCATAACAAACAAAAGACAAGTATTTCAAATATATATCCATACAATAATTTTGGGTTAGTTTATCAAAACCAGAACATTTGAACAAGAAAGTGATTTTTTTACCCTGACCCAAACACCCCCTGAGCCACTCTCACTTATTTTAACTCACAGGTATCCATAAATAACCCATAAAGGTATCCATAAATAACTGACATTGTCTCCTTTCATGGTAGCTAAAAAAATTTTAGGCTTATTTTTCTTTATCTCAGTCACTTATTTTGTTAAATATTGGTTAGCGGCGTAAACGAGGGTCAACAGCGGGAGTAACTTTGCGATTTTCAACTATTTTGGGGTAAACGGCGGGAGTAATCAACTTCTCGACTCAAATTTTCGAGCAGTCTCTAATACTCGCTCGGCCTTCGAGTATTAGAAAATACATGACAGGTTTGGGATATATATATATCCCAAATTTTATATATATATATATATATATATATATACTTATATAATCTATACTTATTTAATAGGCGAGAAGGTTTTTTGTGACAATCACTCCTAAACTACTGAACCGATTTCCATGTTTTCGGTCTCATTGGAAAGAGCCTAACGTGAAGTTGTGCAGGAAACCTTTTTTATGGAGAAATAATTTGTGAGTGAGGCCCTGGGGCCCTTTAAAGTTGAATTTTTTCCCATAAGCTTAACATTGGGAAATAACTAAGTTTTAAGCAATCAGCTGGATAGAGTAAACACAGTTAATCAGCAGGCCATGTTGGCTTTGGAACGGTAACACAATATTTATAAATGATGATCGCGAGCGAAGCCGCGACAGGTTTACTAGTTTAATTTAAATCATTATTCATTCATGGTAAAATTAAGGTTAAAGTAAAATAAATAATAACATTAATAATTCAATAAAATGTTATGTTTATAATTAAAGTTTAATATTAAAAAAATTGTTTTCAGTAAACAAAATTTAAATTAGTTTTTTTTACTTTTTAAAGAACTACTCGACTCGACTATACTCGATACTCGAGGAGTTTGGTTCAATACTCGACTCGATTAAAAAAAACACTTCTCGCCCACCCCTACGTACTACATTTACTTCTTTTACTTTAGTTTATTTTATTTGAATATGTTTAACTCCTTTTGTTTCCAAGTATGTTTTAAAACTAAAATAAGCTGTTAAAAAAGTAAATTTATTTATAGTTCTAAATTTTGCTGGAAATAAAATTATTGCTTGTATATTCAAACTGGTTTTCCTTTGCTTTCAAAAATACCTCCTGCATGTTTAGTAATTATTTGAATGAAACAGGCTATCTGCCGTACCTGAATATCCTACAAACCTGGTTTATTTAGGGACTGTGAAAAACCTGAAAACCTCTTCAAATGGATAAGGAACCCGATAACAACTTTAAAAAACTCTAAATTTCATCATTTGAGGAGAAGCTCTAAAATGCTGATTGTTTTATTGGAAAAATCAACGCACATTTTAAAGTGAGCCTGCGTGTGTTGGCAGTTTTAAATTTAACTCAAAGTTTTGTTTTGACTTAACAATGTTAGTTGAAATATTATCTGGAATTCATTTTTAAAACAACTGCAAAACCTGGGAAGTCTTGGAATTTTACCCCGGGATCTTAGTGAACCCTGATGGGGTTTTCACCACGCTATACCTATACTTCAGCACCTTAATCCTCTGTATTATTATTTGTATGTTTACCAATGAAATGATGAATGTTTCAGACGGAGGTACACTCCGCCACCAGACAAGCCGATCTCAGACCTCAAGAAAAAGTACGACAGACAACCAGACTTCATCGACCAGACTGGGATGGCGCTTCACCCATACCAGTTGGAGGGGCTCAACTGGCTCAGGTCTGTTTGATAGGAAATGGTCCAAACCCTGGTATTAAAGTAGGCCTATCGTTAATTAATAACTCTATACAAATTGTACTTTAAAAATGTTTGCACTTTTACAAAATTGTCATGATTTTGCCTCAGGACCAATCTGGCGAACTTCAGCTAAGAGGATGTACCATTATTTCCCACTTCAGTGTAATTTTAAAGTTACAAAGTTTGGTCTTTAATCAAGAACATATATATTTTTCCCACTTGACATGTGAGTGAAAAATTTCAAGAACAGATGGTACAGTTGTTTGTTCAGCTTATCACCATTAGGATACACATATTCTGAGTAGGCCTATTTTTAGTTTTGTTGAATAGTTTGCTTTTATTTTTTATTATTTGTAAAAATTGTTGGTTTTGTAAAAGCTTTGCTCTGATGAAAAGTAAGGTGCTACTGCACCTGAAGTAAAAAGCCCAATGTGTCAGTAATGTGATATTTATATGTCTAGTCTCATAATACAGTGTGGTTGGATTAGTTTAACGTGGCATAATTTCTTGCTGGCCGATACCAAAGTTTATATTAGGGATGTTCCACAATTCTTAATGATATTATTGTTTTATTTTACTGCTCTGCATTTTTACCTAACTGAGTATTTCCTGAATTGATATATGTCCTTCACAATGTTGTTATTCTTCCTAATAAATACTCACGTACATTTAGCGTAGGACCTAATGTAAAACACTAGTAACGATGTATGTTTCCGCAGGTATTCGTGGGGCCAGGGCACAGACACTATCCTGGCCGATGAGATGGGTCTGGGCAAGACCATTCAAACCATTACATTCCTCTACTCTCTATATAAGGAGGGCCACTGCAAAGGCCCGTTCTTGGTGAGCTCATTATGTTTTGCTTTGCTTTTTAAGTAAAAAATAATTTCTGGAACACCACATTGTAGTATAGGCTATCTCAGGATCTCTTGAACACCACAATGTATAGGCTATCTCAGGATCTCCTGAACACCACAATGTATAGGCTATCTCAGGATCTCCTGAACACCACAATGTATAGGCTATCTCAGGATCTCTTGAACACCACAATGTATAGGCTATCTCAGGATCTCTTGAACACCACAATGTATAGGCTATCTCAGGATCTCCTGAACACCACAATGTATAGGCTATCTCAGGATCTCCTGAACACCACAATGTATAGGCTATCTCAGGATCTCTTGAACACCACAATGTATAGGCTATCTCAGGATCTCCTGAACACCACAATGTATAGGCTATCTCAGGATCTCTTGAACACCATAATGTATAGGCTATCTCAGGATCTCTTGAACACCACAATGTATAGGCTATCTCAGGATCTCTTGAACACCACAATGTATAGGCTATCTCAGGATCTCTTGAACACCACAATGTATAGGCTATCTCAGGATCTCTTGAACACCACAATGTATAGGCTATCTCAGGATCTCCTGAACACCACAATGTATAGGCTATCTCAGGATCTCTTGAACACCACAATGTATAGGCTATCTCAGGATCTCCTGAACACCACAATGTATAGGCTATCTCAGGATCTCTTGAACACCACAATGTATAGGCTATCTCAGGATCTCCTGAACACCACAATGTATAGGCTATCTCAGGATCTCCTAAACACCACAATGTATAGGCTATCTCAGGATCTCTTGAACACCACAATGTATAGGCTATCTCAGGATCTCCTGAACACTACAATGTATAGGCTATCTCAGGATCTCTTGAACACCACAGTGTATAGGCTATCTCAGGATCTCCTGAACACCACAATGTATAGGCTATCTCAGGATCTCTTAAACACCGCAATGTATAGGCTATCTCAGGATCTCCTGAACACCATAATGTATAGGCTATCTCAGGATCTCCTGAACACCACAATGTATTGGCTATCTCAGGATCTCTTGAACACCACAATGTATAGGCTATCTCAGGATCTCCTGAACACCACAATGTATAGGCTATCTCAGGATCTCCTGAACACCACAATGTATAGGCTATCTCAGGATCTCCTGAACACCACAATGTATAGGCTATCTCAGGATCTCTTGAACACCACAATGTATAGGCTATCTCAGGATCTCTTGAACACCACAATGTATAGGCTATCTCAGGATCCTGAACACCACAATGTATAGGCTATCTCAGGATCTCCTGAACACCACAATGTATAGGCTATCTCAGGATCTCTTGAACACCACAATGTATAGGCTATCTCAGGATCTCTTGAACACCACAATGTATAGGCTATCTCAGGATCTCTTGAACACCACAATGTATAGGCTATGTCAGGATCTCTTCCATGACTGAGAAACTTTAACCATGAGAAAATTTAGAGCTTGCTAGAGGAATTTTCGTTTAGATTCAGGTCAGGAATAGTTAGAGAAATATTCGATAAATCGAAATATCGATTACACTTTATTACAAACTTTATAAATTTCTTACCCCTGTCCATGACTTACACCCATTGAGAATATCGAAGGTACGTAACTCTGCAGTACAGTTTGCGTCTTTGGGGTGGTTCTGATTTTGCTCTGAAAGCAATCTGACATGAAAGTCCCTTAGAGCCATTTTGGGCTTGCAGGATCATGTAGAGGGAACTTTTTAAATGTAAAGATTTTGACGTTACCATCCATGTACATGCTTAGCAACTTAAAATACACTTTTTAAAAAATCCTCAAAATTTTTTAATTTATACAAGACACAAATATAACCTTGTCCCTCCTTCTAAAACCGGAATTTAAAAATCACTAATTATCATTATTTACTCAGATTACCTTTTTTTTTATAAATTACCTGCTTCTGGTAGAGATCTGCCCTTAAGCCTGGTTTACATTGGTCGAGTAGGAGGGCGAGTTAGTACTCTACCGTCAACTCGACCAGTGTAGACAATTAGACGAGTTGAGCAACAGGCGAGTCAGGTACCAGACCCAGCTGGCGGGCGAGTCGGATTAGTTTCGGCTGGGAGTTATCGCACTCGCCCTACTCCCTCCACCCTCACAGTCAGCTGTGTTCTAGCGTCGACCCCATCTACCTTATCCATTTTGGAGGGGGGAGGTGGGTTTAGTGGTTTAGTCTTCTCTTAAGGGAGTCCCACGAAAAGCATTTCCACCTTCCAATAATAAAAAATGTGTCGTGTTGTAACTGCAATTTACAACCTTGAAAAATAGCCTTTATGAGAAAGGAAGGGTGTTTGGTGTACAAGAAATCAAACAGAAAATAAAAACGAGGTCTAGACAATTAATCAAGAACTTATGATAATAAAAATCGCCCAAATCTGTGGTAGGGGCCTGTGATGTATACACCTTTGATCCCAATTTTAGACCCAATCATATTCTCTATAATTTACACATCTATAGGGGTGGGCGAGTACTCGAGTACCGAATATTTGTTCGAGTACTAAAGACTACTCGAAGACCGAGTCTAGTAGTATAAATACTCGAAACTATCGAGTCGAGTAGTTGACTACTCCAACCGATTACTCCGAATAGTTGAAAATTGTATATTCTCCCGCCGTTTACCCACATTTACACCGTTAACAAATGTTTAACAAAATAAGTGACTGAAATAAAGAAAAGTAAGCTTAAAATATATTTTTAGCTCATAGGAAAGGAGACAACAGGTGGATTATTTTTGGATACCTGTGAGTTAAGATAAGTAAGAGAGGGGGCACAGGGAGTGTTTGGGTCGGGGGCAAAAATCACTATTTTGTTCAAACGTTCTGGTTTTGATAAACTAACCCAAAATCTGTGTATGGATATATATTTGCAATACTTGTATCTTGTTTGTTATTGTTGTTGTAAACAGTATATATTTATTATTTTTCATTTAAATAATTCATTCATGGTAAAATAAAGGTTAAAATAAAATAAATAATAGCATTAATAATTCAATGACATTTTATGTTTATAATTAAAGTTTAATATGTAAAAAACATTGTTTTCCATAAAAAAATAACATGAGTGTTCTTTTACTTTTTAAAGAACTACTCGACTCGATATTCGAGTAGTTTGGTTCAATGCTCAACTCGACTCGATTTAAAAAAAAACACTACTCTCCCACCCATACACATCTGATAATCAAAACTATAGTTAACTCGACCAAGTTAACTCTACCAATGTAGACACACTTTTCTAAAACATGACAAGTAAGCTGGGCCGGGCCAATGTAAACCCTTAACAAATTTACTCTGCCGATTAGTGATGTGTCAAAACCAAAACTCGAATCTCAAAACCACCAAAACTTTGGAAAAGATTCGGTTTCGAGATTCGATCGGCGAGTTTCGAGAATCAAAACTCAAAACTGCCGAGATTTTTTGTGTCATTGTTGTTTTAAACAGAAATCACGCCCGAGTGTTGATTAATAATGTGAAGGTCAAAAGCCTACTGTCATCGGTCGTCTACCTTCACCTTTTGTGGATTATTGATTTTTATTTGTGAAAGAACAACTCTAACCAAAGTTTATAATTAAGCTACAAATAATTGGTTCACTAGTAGTTCTGAAACTAATATTTTTCTAGGATACTTCGAGAATGGCAGTAAGTTAACTGGTTTATTTGAAGTAACTAGATTTATTTTCCATAACCATACCCAGGCAAGTAAATAGGGTTTCGCGATTGAGTTTCGAGATTCGAGATTCGATTTTGTAAGTTTCGGTTTCGGTTTCGAGATTCGAAATTTCTGGTTTTGGCCATCACTACTGCCGATAAAAAGAAAAATTCAAAATGTATTGAAGCAGAGAGCGTTTTATTCAGTAGAAGAATTTCTATAGAGAGAGACATATCTGCTTTGGATCTTAGTCAAGTGGTTCTATGTATATTATATTGATTTATTGGAAAATACTCTATAATGTGTGAAAAAGTAAGTTGTAAGTTGATGCACTGTACTCACAATACTGTACTGCACAATACATTACAATTGTATTGTGTAATACTTACTACTCTTACTCCCATGGCCATCTATGCCCTACTAGGGATTTGGCCTCGCCAACAATTGCCCTCCATCTGCTGTGTCACTCGGTTATAGCTCCCAGGCGGTCCACATCAGCCTTGGTACTGTCCACCATGTTCTCCTAAGTCTTCCTTGTGGTCTTTTTCCTTCGGGTTTCCCTAGGCCTACTTTCTTTAAGAATGTCCCCTGTCCTCTCCTCAAAAAATGGCCTGCCCACCTTAACCTCCTAACTCAAACTTAAATGTTCAGATAGATTTCTTTCTTATTTCCTTATTATGTTGTATTCTCTATTTACAGTTGTCATTTACCAGGCTAAAAATTGACCTAAAAACCTTATTTTCAAAGACAATCTATTTTATTTCTACTTTCTTATTCAATCCCCAAGTTTCACCCCCATAAGGTAATACTGGTAGAATAGGTTGTTTGGTACACTCTGATTTTTGTCTGGTGTGATACAATTTTAGACATTAAGATTTTGTTACATGCATACATACTTTTACTAGGAAGACTGATTTTATCGCAAATTTTCAGTTCTTCGCTACTTTTGCTTGATATTATTATTACTAAATTTTTAAACTGATCGACTCTTTCAAAACTGTGTTCTCCGATATTAAATTCATTACCTTGGTTATTGTGTAGTGGCTAAAATTAATGTTATCAAATCTTAATGAATCTCCTAACCAATGAATTTCCAGGTGAGCGCTCCCCTCTCGACCATCATCAACTGGGAGCGGGAGTTTGAGACTTGGGCGCCGGACTTCTACTGCATCACGTACGTCGGCGACAAGGACGCGCGCGCGGTGATACGCGAGCACGAGCTGTCGTTCGAGGAGGGCGCCAACCGTGGGGGCCGCGCGGGCCGCGTGCGGTCCAGCAACCTCAAGTTCCACGTGCTGCTCACGTCTTATGAACTGATCAGCATCGACGTTGCCTGCCTGGGGTCGATAGAGTGGGCCGTGCTGGTGGTCGACGAGGCACATCGGCTCAAGAGCAACCAGTCCAAGGTAAGAGGAGGATGTAATACCTGCTGCTCTTACGTTAACAAGGTTCACACTTTCTGGAGAGTCAGGGAAAGTCAGGGAGTGCGAAAAAGGTCAGGGAACAAGTTTGAAAAATGCCAGAAGTAAGGGATTATGATTGATATTTTATACAAGTTAGGGAATGATTTTTCCCCCATTTGCTATACAGCAGGTGGGGTAAAACATCTTTCCCTAACTAGTATAAAACAACAACTGAGTACAACTGAATTTCCTCATAACAAAGGGTAAACAAGTACTTTTCTCCCTCTAACGGGGAGGGAAAAGGGAATTACTTTGTCTCCTTCCCATGTCCAATACTTTAACATGTAAAGAGACAAGAGGGAATAGGGAATTACTTTTCCCCCCCACCTACTATGTAAAGTCGAATTTTACTCCTTGTAATGAAAGAGTAAAGTGCTACTTTGTCACCCTAGGGAGACAATAGTTATTTGTGTATTAAGGGAGTAAAGTGCAACTTTGTCTCCCAGAGGGAAATTGTTGTCTCCTCTCCGGTGGGAGACTAAGTAGCACTTTACTAGTAAAATTTGACTTTACATAGTAGCTGGGGGAAAAAAGTATTTTGACTCCCAAGGGAGACAAAGTAAACCCATAAGAATAACATTGACAATCTGGCAACACAGTGCAGTGGAAAACTGGCAACGCTGTAAGCTATAACATGCGGAACAGAATCAGCTGATATTTCGCTGCAATAATTAACTTTCCGAGTTCCGATTTTAGTTGTTAAGCAATACGCAACCAAAATGGACAGCGATTGTGAATGTGAATGTTATCGATGCTAACACAAATAACTATTTCTCCCTCCCACATTTGTGAATTTGAGTCAAATGTTTTACCAGTAGCCCCTTTAGCTTGCTGTGTCTACCAATAGCAGTGCTGCGTTCAAAATCTGCTGTTCTCATATTACACCTGACAGTGTCAACCATGAAAAGGTTCATAAGGGTCAGCTGCTTTCATCAACAAAAACATTCTAGCTAACCTTATAGTGTTTCTTTTACAAAAACTATTGCGTTGTATTTCTTATTCATTAAATCTATAGCTGGAGGAAAGATTTAGTGTGTATTTCAGGAGTAAATTATACTGTCTTCCTCGGGAAAATTGTCGCCTTCGGCTTTGCCGTCGGGCGTCAAGTTTCCCTCGGGAGACAATGTTACACTTTACTCGACCTTAAGACACAAATAACTATAGTTTAGTTGTAAACCCAAAACAATACTGTGCAAAAAGCAAAACTTATTACATTTTTGTTAAGTCAGTTTTATATGGTACAAAGAAGATAAAGTGAACAAACTATATCTGGTAAAGCAGTAACATGTATTGGGCAACAACAGTTTGTAAATATTGAGAAAAAAAATAAACAGGAGAGCATTGACGGATATGGGAAATGTGGAGGCTGATAAAACACAATAACATGTATTGGAAAACAACAAACTGTAAACATTGAAATAAAAAAAAATAAACAGGAGAGCATGGACAGATGTGGGGAAGGTGGAGGCTGATAAAACCAAATAATTTTGTTAAATATTACCTATTGTATTTAAAGTAAAACAGGTGTAGCACAGAAGACATATAAAAAATACATGAAAAACACTTGATATTTTATCCCTCTTGGGGACTTCATCAGAAGAGAAGAAGTATTTTTTATGTGTCTCATGAAAAGACACCTGTTTCACTCTCAGGTAAGCTAGCTGTCTATCCTTTTCCCAACTTACCAAATTCTCACAGCCTAGAGCTTTTCCAAATGAACCCATTGCAAGTAAATAAATTGTGTATTCCATGTTGAGAGTCAGGGAAATCAACTTGGTTCCTCAGTACTAACTTACTTTGTTGACAGTTCTTCCGTATCCTGGCGTCGTACAACATCGCCTACAAGCTGCTGCTCACGGGAACACCGCTGCAGAACAACCTGGAGGAACTGTTCCACTTGCTCAACTTGGTTCCTCAGTACTAACTTACTTTGTTGACAGTTCTTCCGTATCCTGGCATCATACAACATCGCCTACAAGCTGCTGCTCACGGGAACGCCGCTGCAGAACAACCTGGAGGAACTGTTCCACTTGCTCAACTTGGTTCCTCAGTACTAACTTACTTTGTTGACAGTTCTTCCGTATCCTGGCGTCGTACAACATCGCCTACAAGCTGCTGCTCACGGGAACACCGCTGCAGAACAACCTGGAGGAACTGTTCCACTTGCTCAACTTGGTTCCTCAGTACTAACTTACTTTGTTGACAGTTCTTCCGTATCCTGGCGTCGTACAACATCGCCTACAAGCTGCTGCTCACGGGAACGCCGCTGCAGAACAACCTGGAGGAACTGTTCCACTTGCTCAACTTGGTTCCTCAGTACTAACTTACTTTGTTGACAGTTCTTCCGTATCCTGGCGTCATACAACATTGCCTACAAGCTGCTGCTCACGGGAACACCGCTGCAGAACAACCTGGAGGAACTGTTCCACTTGCTCAACTTGGTTCCTTAGTACTAACTTACTTTGTTGACAGTTCTTCCGTATCCTGGCATCGTACAACATCGCCTACAAGCTGCTGCTCACGGGAACACCGCTGCAGAACAACCTGGAGGAACTGTTCAACTTGCTCAACTTGGTTCCTCAGTACTAACTTACTTTGTTGACAGTTCTTCCGTATCCTGGCATCGTACAACATCGCCTACAAGCTGCTGCTCACGGGAACGCCGCTGCAGAACAACCTGGAGGAACTGTTCCACTTGCTCAACTTGGTTCCTCAGTACTAACTTACTTTGTTGACAGTTCTTCCGTATCCTGGCATCGTACAACATCGCCTACAAGCTGCTGCTCACGGGAACACCGCTGCAGAACAACCTGGAGGAACTGTTCCACTTGCTCAACTTGGTTCCTCAGTACTAACTTACTTTGTTGACAGTTCTTCCGTATCCTGGCATCGTACAACATCGCCTACAAGCTGCTGCTCACGGGAACACCGCTGCAGAACAACCTGGAGGAACTGTTCCACTTGCTCAACTTGGTTCCTCAGTACTAACTTACTTTGTTGACAGTTCTTCCGTATCCTGGCGTCGTACAACATCGCCTACAAGCTGCTGCTCACGGGAACACCGCTGCAGAACAACCTGGAGGAACTGTTCCACTTGCTCAACTTGGTTCCTCAGTACTAACTTACTTTGTTGACAGTTCTTCCGTATCCTGGCGTCATACAACATCGCCTACAAGCTGCTGCTCACGGGAACGCCGCTGCAGAACAACCTGGAGGAACTGTTCCACTTGCTCAACTTGGTTCCTCAGTACTAACTTACTTTGTTGACAGTTCTTCCGTATCCTGGCGTCGTACAACATCGCCTACAAGCTGCTGCTCACGGGAACGCCGCTGCAGAACAACCTGGAGGAACTGTTCCACTTGCTCAACTTCCTGACGCCGGAGAAGTTCAACGACCTCACCGTCTTCCAGAACGAGTTTGCCGACATTTCCAAGGAGGAGCAGGTCAAGCGGCTGCATGAGATGCTGGGACCCCACATGCTGCGGCGACTCAAGGCCGATGTGCTTAAGGTAAAAGAGACGATGGAAATGGGAGTCGAGAGTTGCCCTGGCGGGAACCCGTCCAGTAAAAAATGTTTAGCTGATCTATTTTACCATCTCACCCTGCAGCGTGTACTTTACCATCAAGCCACACCATCGTTCCCATTTCGTGCATAACACCAGCCGTTCTGCCAACTTCCAGCATTCAAAGTAAAATTATTGGGGCCACAGACACTAGCGTGTTGTGTATAGAAGTTAGAGTAACCTAACCTAACCGCCGCAGCGCACTCTTTTGTATATGTCAGTTGGCATCACCAATAATGGGTGAGCAACCGGTGGTCAGAGGGTGTGGTCTGTTGGTATAGTAAACGTGGCGGCAGGGGGTGTGAACACTGTGAATTTGAGCGCAAAAAATTTCTTACTGAGTGGGTTCCCTGATGGGACAGTTCTACACCAAGTCAGTTCTGATAAAATCTAATCAAAATACACAGTTAAATTTTGATGTGGTACACTGCACTATCTATACATGTACCTTGTGGAATTATAGTAAGCGAGATTAAAGCACAAGTTGTGCACACTTATAGGTGGCAAATAACCGTTGAACTGTAAAGGCTTTCAGTTCTCTGGTTAAAGTAGGTAGGCCCCTACATCAGGATCAAGGCAAACATCATCTTCATTATGAAAAAAGCCAAGCTTTTCTGCAATGAGTAATTCATTCAGTCGTTCAAATGTTGTTCAGGGGGCCGTTCAACATTTTCTGCACTCTCGGTTCCCAACAGGTTTGTAACGGTTGGATCAGGACCTAGGTAAAACCTGCCCCTGATAGATGGTGTCAAAAATACTGATGACCAAGTTCCATTAGACCTACTCTGAAGTCTTGTTTTGCTCCCAAGCCGCCTTGATATCATTGAAAATCGTCATCACTTATTCGTAGAACCACTTGCTCAGTGATTGTTGAAGTAACCATAAAATCAAGTACAAAATTCAAGTCAAAGTCACACTATAATAATCTTTTTTTAATTTTGAAAACTTTTGTTGTTTTTCAAAGATAAGTTTCCTCTTAACTGTTATACCAATAGTAGCACCGTTTTACTGCATATCTGTGATTATCTCCAGAAAAATATTTTGATGAGTAATTTTGTGCAAATAAATTCAGTCTTTTTAGTGTCAGTTAAATATGTTTTATCAACAGTCATTACTCCTTACTTGGGCAATATTTGACAACGATGCAATGTTTTCCTTTACAGAACATGCCGACCAAGTCAGAGTTCATCGTGAGAGTAGAGCTGTCTCCACTACAGAAGAAGTACTACAAATACATCCTGACTCGCAACTTCGAAGCCCTTAACCCCAAGGGCGGTGGTCAGCAGGTAATTTATATTACAGTGTTTAACCCTGTAACAGTGAGTAACACTAGTGATGTCAACCACGGTTTAGTTTGGTCTAACTTGCCAATCGGAACTATTTAATCAAAATATTGAAAATTAAGTCGTAAGTTATGTTGTATTAATAGACAAATGTTTAGATACCCAATAAAGATCCAAGAGATAATAATAATAATATTTATTTGCCGAAAAACAATTATAAATTGTGTAGGCTTTTACAAAAAATATCTTAAGTCTAAAAAATATTGGAGCTTATAAGAGGAAACTAAACCAAATGAGTTTACAATTACGAAAACCTTGATGCCAAAGTGATAATGTATAAAAAAAAGTATAAAGTGATAAAGTACCTTCTTTTCTTAAGTTAATAACAGAAGTACCAGTACCTTTCCAGTGTATATATTAGTTTGTTATTTGTATGGTGTTAGTAAGTCAAACTTTTTTTAAATAAGAGGTTGGCAGCCTCTTGTTGCCTCAATTTTCCTGCCCACATACTACAGGTATGAACTATTCAGGAAAGGAAGGGGTGAGTAGTACAGTACTGATAACATTTACATCCAAAACTGGCATTAGAACCCACAACAGGGCTACTGACATGGTTCCGGTGTCTGCCGCCTTGACCACTACACCAATGACTCAAACTTGAATTGACTCAAGGAATTATATTAAATTTTGAACAGTTTTGGTCAGCATCACTCTTATTGTCTTATTGTGGACTAGCTGATTATATTTAAAATATGATATAAACATAATTTTTAGAGGATCAAAGTGTTATCAAAAATGTAAGCAGATCTTCGATAACAAAAAATATTGATCTGTTGGAATTAGGAATGAGTCGATTCCAATTTTTTTCGATTCCGGTTCCGATTCTGACAGATCGATTCTCGATTCCAATTCCATCGATTCCGAATAACAGTTGAAATAGCAAAGTAATCAATTATTTAAAGACAATCAGTTGGTGATTATTTTTCACTATTAAAATAACGTAAACTTACAAAAGTAAATAATAAAAAAAAAAACTAAGTTGAATTGCATGTTTATTTTTATATAATTGTTATGCTTTAAGTTACGTAAATATCCCTTGATATTTTTTGAAATTGGTTTGTTGTGTTATGAAACAATCACTTTGGATGTTTACTATTCTTGACCGTTAAAAATTCATTTTTAATGTTAAATTTAGGATTTTAAATTTTGTGTACAAATTAGAGAGAAAAATTTGTTTAAACAAAAATTATTTTTTAATGATTGTAGATTAACGTTTTAAAATAAACTGTAATTTTAAATTTATATTCTAAATAAATTGAGTAACAATAAATTTTAAGGTGTCTAGCAGTCAAAAAAGTTGGGAAAGTGGAGAATTTGAATGGTAAGAAATAAAATGTCGGAAGGAAGGAAATCAACATAGAAAAGTTTGAATAGTCGGGAAAATAATAAGACTGATAAACAGTGATTGTATTATCCTTATCTCTTGAACGGAAAGTCACACAACTTTGATTGACATTATTGACAGTTATTTCGGGACTGGAAAGGAAGTGATTAGTTGTCGGGAGGAGCCTTTTTTCAACCACTTATTTTGTTAAACTATGTTTATCTCTGTTTGTTTTCCCACGCTAAGTTGTTTTTTTTTTCGTACCGACGGCCTGGGATCGTTAGAACTGGAATCGACCTTAGATCATCGATTCCGATTCTAAGCCTGAGAACCGGTGGAACCGAGAATCGACAATTGGAATCAACTCATCCCTAGCTTAAATATACAAGATGGTTGACAAATTTGTACAAATTAATCTTTTGTATATATTTTTGGAGAGCGGTGTTATTTTCACTCACCATGATGAATGTTAAAGTTCAACATCAATCCAACCTAACCTGACTCCATTGAGGTTCTTTTTTAAGAGTTTTAGGCTAAACCGGATGTAAATAAAAAACATCTTACAACACTTCAAAATATATTTACCAAGATGTCAAAATAAATTTATTTTGAAGCGGTGAAAGATGTATTTTATTTTCATCCTGTAATTATAGCAACACGTACCATGCAAATAAAAAGTTGTTTTAGGCTAGTTAACTTTTGCTGGTATTAAATATTTGTACAGGATTCAAGAATAAGTGAGTACTTTCAGGTAGGTACTAATAAGTTAAAAAAAATATTGAGATTAAATTTAATAGATAAAGTCCTCGTTGTTTTGAAAAACTGTAAAATTAAAATAAAAAATTGAAAGCTTGTATTCAGTTGTTTGTGACTTATTTACTTCGATTTTATATTTTATCTGTTAAGATATCATGTTTTATATCGACGCCATTCTTTGCTTTGGATGTATATTGTATCAATAAATTCGTAAAGTTATTCTGAATCTGAATATTTATACTTTTATTAATATTAGGGATGAGTCAATACCAAATGTATTGATTCTCGATACCGATACCTACGATTTTTCAGTACGGTACCATTCCTAAATATTTAAAAAACATACATTTTTAAAAACGGTTAAAATTTATGTTACCATTTAAAATGACTTTTTGTAGTTAATTATCAAACTAATGTTGTCATGCAATTGTTTACATAATTGAATATAAATTTCACTAGTATGCTGTATGAATATAGAAAAACAAAAACTGTTTAATATAAATTTATAATGGGGAAAGACTTGGTTGTAAGACTCAAAGAAATAATGTTGGTTAGCCGACTGATTTATTGCTTTCGACCGCACCCTACCCCTCCCCTCCCGTCTCAACTTCCTTCCTTACCTTTGAGGTCAGATACATTCTGTTCTGTACCGCGGGTAAAGGGCGGTAGTAACGATGACATTTACAACAACTACCGGTATCGACATTGAACAAATGAATCTCGATACTGATACCAATGTCCCAAGAATCGGTGGTTTCGAGAATTGACTCATCCCTAAATAATATACATTTTAATTTTTTTAATATTCCTTTTATGGTTCAATATAATCGAAACTTCCTAATACCTGCTGCCTCTTTTCCCTAGGTGTCTCTGCTGAACATCATGATGGATCTCAAGAAGTGCTGCAACCACCCTTACCTGTTCCCTGCCGCTAGCCAGGAGGCGACTCTGGGGCCCAACGGGGCGTGGGAGCTGCAGAGTCTCATCAAGGCCTCAGGCAAGCTGGTGCTGCTGTCGCGGATGCTGAGGAAACTGCACGATAGCGGCCACAGGTAACGTGGAGGGTCAGGGACAGTCAGGGGAAATGCTTAATGTTCTATACAAGACAGGTAATGTTGTAAGGCCACTTCTCCCTGTGTTTAGATAGTACTTTGTGGAAAGTCAGGGAATTTGAAAAAGGTCGGGGAAAGTCAGAGGAAACGTTAGGGAAATGCTTAATATGCTAAAAAAGGCAGGTAATGTTGAAATGCCACTTCTCTCTATGTTTACATGGTACGTTGTGTGAAGTCAGGGAATTTGAAAAAGGTCGGGGAAAGTCAGGGGAAAAGTTAGGGGAATGCTTAATATGGTAAAAAAAGGCAAGTAACGTTGAAATGCCACTTCTCTCTATGTTTACATGGTACGTTGTGTGAAGTCAGGGAATTTGAAAAAGGTCGGGGAAAGTCAGGGGAAAAGTTAGGGGAATGCTTAATATGGTAAAAAAAAGGCAAGTAACGTTGAAATGCCACTTCTCTCCGTGTTTACATGGTACTTTGTGTGAAGTCAGGGAATTTGAAAAAGGTCGGGGAAAGTCAGGGGAAAAGTTGGGGAAATGCTTAATATTCTATACAAGACAGGTAATGTTGAAAGGCCACTTCTTTCCGTGTTTACATGGTACTTTGTGTGAAGTCAGGGAATTTGAAAAAGGTCGGGGAAAAGTTGGGGAAATGCTTAATATTCTATACAAGACAGGTAATGTTGAAAGGCCACTTCTTTCCGTGTTTACATGGTACTTTGTGTGAAGTCAGGGAATTTGAAAAAGGTCGGGGAAAGTCAAGGGAAAAGTTGGGAAAATGCTTAATGTTCTATACAAGACAGGTAATGTTGAAAGGCCACTTCTCCCTGTATTTACATAGTACTTTGTGGAAAGTCAGGGAATTTGAAAAAGGTCGGGGAAAGTCAGGGGAAAAGTTGGGGAAATGCTTAATATTCTATACAAGACAGGTAATGTTGAAAGGCCACTTATTTCCGTGATTACATGGTACTTTGTTTGAAGTCAGGGAATTTGAAAAAGGTCAGGGAAAGTCAGGTGGGGAAATGCTTAATTTTATATACAAGGCAGGTGATGTTGTAAGGCCACTTTTCCCCATGTCTACATGGTACTTTGTGGAAAGTCAGGGAATTTGAAAAAGGTTGGGGAAAGGTTAGGAAAATGCTTAATGTTACATAGATGACAGGTTAAGTCAGGGACAAATTTCAGTTTAATTGCACACACAAATCACAAAGCAATACTGTGCAAAAATCAAAACCTATTAGAGTATTGTTATGTTGGTTTTTATGGTGCAACAAAAAGGGAGTGAAAAAGATAACACAAATATGCATTGCACAACAGCAAACAGTTGTAAGCATTGAAATAATAAAATAAAAAGGAGAGATTAAAAAAAAAGGATTATTTAAAAAAGGAGAGGACCACTATGGAGAAGGTGGAGGCTAATAAAAGAAAATAATTTGTTCAAATATTATCTATTGTAATAAAGTGCTCATTCCGAGTCAAGAGTCAGGGAAAATTAACCTTTTTTAGTTATGGAAAGTCAGGGACAATTAACTTTTTGGGTCAGGGAAATCATTAACCACATACAAGTCTGAACA
The DNA here is from genome assembly GCA_963675035.1 of Allygus modestus. NCBI lineage: Eukaryota > Metazoa > Arthropoda > Insecta > Hemiptera > Cicadellidae > Allygus > Allygus modestus. The sequence goes on from OY776115.1 coordinate 15,224,772, forward strand.
ATGTTATCAGCTTACATACATTAGCTTTAATAACAACCCTGGCCATTTTATTCTACTGACACTTTCATTTACAAATCAACAATTTGTTGCAAAAGCTTTTTCAATTTCCTAGAAGTGTTGCAAACTTCAGTTTTCAAGCCATCAAGGAGCTGGTACAACACTGGGCCAAAGTATGAGACACTTCTCCCAATTCCAAATATGTCAAGATGTGGAAGTTGGATGTTGAAATTTCATGGATATGGAAGTTGAAATTTTTTGTTTCATATGATTTTTTTGGGAGACTGAATTTTGTGGTTCCTAACGTAAGCCTATTAAAAAAAAAAAATCTAATCACACAAGTTGTCTAGTAAGTTCCAATATATCTCTAATCATAATGCTAATTCTCTATGCGTTGCATGTCGTGTTGCAGGGTGCTGATATTCTCCCAGATGACCAAGATGCTGGACATCCTAGAGGACTACCTAGAGGGGGAGGGTTACAAGTACGAGAGGATCGACGGCTCCATCACCGGCTCGCTGAGACAGGAGGCCATCGACAGGTTCAACGCCCCCGGGGCGCAGCAGTTTGTGTTCCTGCTCTCCACCAGGTGAGGTGATGTGGGAGGTGTTCAAGTCTAAAACCAAATCTTAAAAGATTTTTCATCACACTGTAAAGAAAAGTAGCTATTTTTGATAGGTGAGTGAGTACTGAAAGTGATACTTTCAAGAACAGCTGGTTATTATTTACGCACTGTTATTATCCCACACTGTTATTAGTTACACATTCTGACATTAGTAGCGCTAGTAGCCTGTTATGCATTCAAAATCAGCTCTTCTTATTCATTTGGTTAGCAGTATTAACGAAAATGCAATGTGTGCAATTGAAATCAGCTGCTCTTATTAATCTAGTTAGCAGATAAATGTAAAACACTGTTGGTGTCATTGTTTGGTGGGAAATTTTACTGGGCAAACCTAATAAAAATGTCTGAAAAATATGTTATTATTATTATTAGTGAATTTCCTTTGGAAAGTGAACTATTAGCATGACCCGCACGGTGAAACTTAAGCCCGGGACGACCATAGAAGTTCCTAACGTGACCCCCTGAACACGTTTTGGGGGGTCGTTCAAAATTTTATATATATATATATATATATATATATATGTGTGTGTGTTTGCACTCTAGCGGTCGCATTTTTTGTCCGATTTACTTCAAATTTGGTAGGGACGTTCCTTTCTATAATCTGTTAGACAAGTTCGTTGGGCAAAACAATCGGAAAACTCTAAACCCATTTTTTGGGGATTAATCTTTCAAATTTCGAGTTTTTGGGCCCAAAAAGCGTCAGAAAAGCCCCAGATGTAAAATTAATGCATGTAAAAAGATGGGAATTAGAAAGGCGAAAGTTTTAAGCCCTCTCTCGTCATTCTAGCATAAATATTTACCGAGTTGTTAAAGAAAATGTGTATCGGCTAAACACAGTACGTTGTCTTATGGGGGTTTTACACTAGAAAAGCCTGTTATTCCTTTGTTAGAGTACTTTTATTACCCCCAGCAACCTCACGCCTACTTTCAGGCTTGTCTGGACCTTCTCCTAACCTTATAATGCGCAAAATTGTATTCCCAGCTTTGCAAGTAGATGAAACCAGGAGTATCAGAACAGCCAAAAAATCAAAGTTTTCAGATTTCGATAAAAATTGGACAAATTTATGTTTTTACACTGATTTTGAGTTTTAAAAGTTTTTATGTGGAAATTCACTTCCCTTACGTCAGCGTGCTGCGTGCAAACTCGTTATTTACAGTTTGATGATGAAAAATATCGTTCATCACTCGTATCTGAAATGTTTTTGTAGTACTTGATCGAATTCCCGCACTCGGCTACTGCCTCACACGGAAAACACCATTGTGTACCAGAAAATACAACTTTCAATACAAGTGATGAAATATACTATTATCAATACCCAAGTACAGGGTGTTTATAAAAAAATATGTACAACTTGAATTCTCTCCCCCTTCCTAATTCATTGGAGATAGAAGTTTTTTATTGATATTATATGAAATAAAATTAAATATTTTATTGTCGCAATACGTTTTCATATTAGCATTGCTAAAAAAACTGGTGACATTGTCAAAACAAAAATAATTGATTACATTAACTACTTATAGTTGGTACTTACACTAACAAAAACATACATAAGTTTACAAATTTACAAAAAATCCTTACTAAACTATGTACAATTTTTAAATTAAGGATCACATAAATGCTTGTCAACATTAAAATAGTTCTTTTCCAACAAAAAATCTGTTAGTTCCTTTTTAAACGAGTTAGTATTTAGTAAGTTAGTGACTCAAAAGTTTTGATCAGCTGTAGTTTGGATCATCCGATACAGTAAATGTTAGTGCCCATAAGATTAACATGGGATGTTTAGTGGCCCCTGGGGCAAAGTCGTAAAGGAATTTTAAAACGTGAATACAGTAGAAGCTCTCTTAACTGCGGCGGAAGTTTGTCTATTCTTGGAAGACGGTCGGTTAATCCGAGGGGCGGTTGAGAGAGCTTCCACTAGAGGTCTATATGTTACTTTGGGATAATAGTAAGTGATATCCTCCTGTCAAATATCAGCTCAGATGGTTCAGCGCGTGATTGAGTCACAAACAAACTCAAAAACTTTCAGCTTTGCAATATTAGTACGATAAATCAACTTATTATTTGCCCAGGGCCGGAGGTCTCGGAATCAACTTGGCCACGGCCGACACTGTCATCATCTATGACTCGGACTGGAACCCCCACAACGACATCCAGGCCTTCTCACGAGCCCACAGAATCGGCCAAGCCAACAAGGTAAATCACCAGATAAATGTCCATGTCGATGAAAAATGTAATGTTGAATCTTTAGATTTTGTTAAAAAGTTAAAGTATAACTCAAGGTAATTAAAAATTTGGTTTGTACTCAGAGATTTATTTATGTAAATTCACCACTCACCACAAATTGCATTAGGAAAATTGTGGTCAGATTTAGTGTATTATTTGAAGCAAGGAGGTCAGTTATTCAACCATCTATGCTGCTATTAACTGTCATTAGTCTACAGAGTCTAGTTCACTTGAAATGTGTGTGAGTGGTGAAATTTGATTATCAGCACCCCAATATACCACTATAGTCAGACCTAATGTTGGAGTATTGGTTTGTGGTTTGGATCCCACGTAAAACTGCCATCTCAATTGACATTGGTCATTTATGTATTAAATGATGATCATAGCTAAAGAAACAATTGGTCATATCATTGACTATAGATATTTTGGTAAGTTGGGAAAAGGATAGACAGCTAGCTTACCTAAAGAGAGTAAAACAGGTGTAGCACAGGAGACATATAAACAAACACACAAAAAATAATTGATATTTCGTCCCTCTTGGGGTCTTCATCAGAAGAGAAGAGAGGTTTAACGATTTCGCCATTTAATATTGATTTTAAGCGATGTCTGGACCAGATGAAATTGGCCAAATGACAACCGGGCCCTGTTTCATCGGCTGGAAATGAATGTCAAACCGTGTTTTGTTTGTTAATACGGAATCCAGTTTGATAGTACTGGCCAAAACTTTGTATTGCTACTCATGTATTAGTTAGAAACCAAGTTTTGATAATCAAATCCAGGGTGGTATCCAAATCCCATAACACTATTTAAAACTACCAACTGATGGCAAATACTCGCTCGAAAATACTCGAAACTCGAGGATAATTGGCACTACTCGACTCGACTTGACTCGGTTAGAAAAATCACTACTCTTACACCCCTACTTACAGGGCTACAACAGATATACAACAGTTGGTGTGTCAGGAAGTACACATAAGTTGATTATCACTTACTTTCTAGGGTGGAGATATTTTACATGTTAACGTAAATAAATAAAATAAATAGTTGACAGCAGCTCACTGTGGCTTAATCAAGCTACGTCCACTTAAATTTCTGGCTAACACTTAAAGAGGGACAGCTGGGCCATATAGATGGAATGTATCCTTTCGTATATATAGTCAATGGTCCTAGTAAAAAAAAAACACCCATTTACCCTATTCTACAATCCCTATTCTATTTACCCTATTTTATGATAATTCTTTTAATCGCCTTGCAATGTGCCAAGCGTCTGAATTATAGCGATATAACAAAGTACCTCACGTTTGCAGGTGATGATCTACCGCTTCGTGACGCGCAACTCAGTGGAGGAGCGTGTGACCCAGGTGGCCAAGCGCAAGATGATGCTGACCCACTTGGTGGTGCGGCCGGGCATGGGCGGCAAACAGGCCAACTTCACCAAGCAAGAGCTTGACGACATCCTGCGGTTCGGGACAGAGGAGCTCTTCAAGGAGGAGGAGGTACGGAGTGGCTCAGTGTCTGACTTTTATCTTAGAAATGTATAAATACGGCCTATCAAATTCACAAAGAGAAAATAAATACAGATAGAGTTATAGGGTCAACTAGAATGAGTGCGGACAGTAAAAATGGGTCTGTAATTACTCCTGTTTTTCATCCCTCCAAATATTTGGTCATGTAAAGTCAGGGCAATCCCAGTGGGATCTTAACTAATTCTTGCCAGATTAGGCACAAATAATAAGTGCAACAAATGGATGATGTCTCAATGGAAGGCAGCTTAGTAGCTGTCTTATAGTCAACAACTTCAGTTCCCCACCAGGCGAAGTTTGGCTTGATGGTAGGGTGGGAGAGATGTACCAACAGCCATGATGGTTAAGGGTGGGCAACTCCTCATTCTATTGCCTGAGGTTCATTTCCTCGCATCTGGTCACAGCTTGGCTGAACCTATCCTACCTATCCATCCTCATCATCCTTCCGATGTCTCTATTTTAAAAATTAATCCCAGTGAAGTAATGTATTACTTTCTGGGGTGGTTTAAGGAAGGCTTCCACTCCTCTCCGGTAGCCAGCACAAAATGACTAAAATCAGGCAGAAGTCCCCTCGCAGGATTACTTGTAAGTCGGGATAACCCAGGCTTCTTAATCCTTTGACAACAACAGACTAATCGTGTCTACTGATTGCTCTGACTGTACTTCAGCGGGTTCAGTGGAGGAGAAGTGTATTGGGAGCAAGCCTCCTCAGGTCCACCTTTGATGCCCTTTGCCCTTCATCCTACTTGCTCTATACCTATATAGTCAAACTTTGAAAAGTAAGTTAGGTGGAGGTGAAAAAGTGCATGATTTGTTTTAAATTCTCTAATTTATTATATAGTATTGATCATTGTGTAACAAATTACATCAGGTTTTTTAAAGCTTATATTCAGTTTTAATTACCTATTTAAATTTAAATTTACCAACATTTTGTTTTTGTTTTCAAAAGTTTGTTTTTATGGCAGTTATGTAGTAGTCTTTGCATAGGATACTATTAGTGAAACGGAAAAGTTACAAATGTATTACTTCATGTGTAAAGCAATGCAATGACCATAAGACGGATAGTTCATGTGTGAAGCAATGCAATGACCAAAAGACGGATAGTTATACATGGTAACTTGCCCTTTCATCCTTTATGGGAGGACTACAGTACCGAGAGACTTCCTATTTTTTTTAGTTGTAGAATTGTTGACTGTTTCCTATTTCTTTATAGGCCCTAACCTTTTCTAGGTTAAACATTAGAATTATCCCAAGATCTACCACATCCAACCTAACAATTAGCTAAAAATGATTATTGGGACAAATTTATCCCAAATCATAGTGGTCCTAAATAAGCTTTTATGATCAGGGAGATGTAAGTAGTTTAGCCTCTTACATATAGAACATTTATTAATCATGAATTTCTGACTAGTCTAGTTTGATAATAATTCATGGTTTCTTTCTAATCCTCAGGGCAAGGAAGACGAAGCCATTCACTACGATGACAAGGCCGTAGAAGAACTCCTGGACAGGTCCAAGATGGGGATTGAACAGAAGGAGAATTGGTCCAACGAATATCTCTCCTCGTTCAAAGTGGCCAGTTATGTCACCAAGGAAGAAGACGAGGTAGGGTCTCGGCGTTGGTTTTATTTGTGGTTAGGTTTTCAGTTTTGAATTCTCTCTAAATCAATCTCATACGGCTTTTCCAAGAGATAGTTCTCCTCGCCCCTGAGACCTATTCATTATGTTTTCTGGACAGATGGACCTAACAGGTTAAGGTAGGTTCCAGACCATCAGGACGTGGCATTATTAAATGGCTAAAACCCTTGGTGATTTGCGGGGATTCAACCCAGTACCTTACTGAACAAAGACACACACTAACTGATTTTCCAGGCCACTCCTTTTGAAGTAAATGATGGTTCCATTTTTTAAGGAAACTAGACTATTTTTATAGTAAGATTTTGGTTTTTGTTGATTTTTATTGTAAGGAATTATTGTTATCAAAATAAAGAGCTAATTTTAGTCCTCTAAACATTGCATTGGGTGTTTTTTATGGGTCTGATCACGTATTTTGGAATACAGAATTTTGTTGTCTGTTTTTCTTTAGACTGAAGTGCTGGTGTTTTTATTTATATAATAAATTTATGTTTTGTTTGGATAATATATATTGAAAGATAAATTTGGTGCGGTAAGAAACGTGAACAAAACATTTTACATTTAGTTGGACGATAAATTTAGATTGTTATCCTTCAACTGGATTTTTGGCTATTAGTGTCCTAAAACTAAAATTTACTCGGCTCTTAAGCATGCTGAAAAGAACATCTACAAATGTAGTTTGTGGTCTTTCAGTCTATGCACTGGAGTTAAAACAAATTTGAAGACTTGATATGATGTAGATGTCTACATTCATTCATTGTTCATTGTCCATTGTGTGGTTGGCAGGAGGAGGAGGTCGGCACCGAGGTGATCAAGCAGGAGGCTGAGAACACTGACCCGGCGTACTGGGTGAAGCTGCTGAGACACCACTACGAGCAGCAGCAGGAGGACATCAGCCGCACCCTGGGCAAGGGCAAGCGAGTGCGCAAACAGGTGGGTGAATTACATAATATCATATTGTTTATAATGTAATATTGATTTCACTAGTGTTCTGTAATAATAGAAAATAAACAAAATCAATTTGATTTAAATTAATCATGGGTAATAAACATGATTATAAGATAATATTTATTTCCTAACTTAAAGAGAAAGATTTTTGACAGTGACTGGTAATTTCGCTCAACAGGACATGGGACCTTATCTTCAAGGTCAGATTTTTTGTTTAGTGTTTTTTTTTGTTACTGACGGCCTGGAATTGATGCATTGGACTCAAGTTTGGGCCATCGATTCTCGATTCCGATTCTAAGCCTGAGAATCGGTGGAATCGAGAATCAACATTTGAAATCGACTCATCCCTAGTTTTGGCAATATAGATCTATTTGTTACAAAGTAAAGTGTACTTTTTGCTCCTCTTACTATCCAAACTTGTTAGCGATCAACCGTAAACAACACCTTCCTTCCTTTCGAGACCGCTTGTTGTGGTCCCGATATTAGAGGTTCTACTGTATTAGCAGTTTTTATGCTGAAGATGGGTTTTCCTAATGTATGATGTGTGACTCCAGGTTAACTACACAGATGGAGGGGTGGTGGAGAGGGAGAACGTGGACGCGTCTTGGCAGGAGAATCTCTCCGACTACAATTCCGACTTCTCCGCACCCTCTGGTCAGTGCATTAGTGCAAACATTGACAAAAGCTGCAATTTATCATTACCCTGTTGGATCCTGAGTATAGCTTCTCACGGCCCCTCAAGCGGCCCAGGTTTTGAGGCTTCCATACAACTTAAGCCTACTATAGCCAAACAGTAGTAAACAATCGCTTTAAGGCTATTAAGTTAATTAATTTAGAGTACACAATAGCTTACTTAATAAAATTTTATATGCTATTTGATAAAGAATTTTTGTAGAGTAAACATACCAACAGTTGCAGATGGTGGTTTTGTCAGAAAGTTATAAAAAAATACAGCTGCCAAGAAAGGACTATATCAGGGCTGCCAAGAATCGCAACGCAAAACTAAATATAAAAAAGTCATTGCTCTGCCGTGCATCCTTGTGTAATTGTGTATTCAACGTTATTTGAGTCTAAGGTGTGTGCCCAGGCAAAATAAAAGCGCTTGTACGCTTCTGTAACACTGCAGTATCAGGCCACCACTGCACATGTGACTCTTAAGGTACAGTGATGGGATCCAACAAGTTAATGATATTTTATCCCAAAGTAAACGTTAGCTTGTAGTATTGCTTGTATCATACTGCCCCTGTTAATATTTATTTTGACATTGATTATGAGAGAGCTTATTTGTTAAGCACTCAATCAAGTTGTGTTGCAGCTTCTTACACTGTCATGATCACCTCATAGCAGTTCGTGTTTGAAAATGAATACAACATTTTTTGTTTACTGTATTAGGAATTATTTATTTTTGGTTTAAAAAGTCTTGAACTTGTCAAGGAAAAATCTTGAGACAGCAATAATAAAAAAATATCACTCTAATTTTTACATTTTATTTAGTTTATATATATTAATTTAAAAATTTAAGGAAAGAACATCTTTTAATTGATTAAATGAGTGTTTTATAAGTTGACTAAGCCTACAAAATTTACTTTAACCCAAAAATTGTAGGTTTTTAAAGTGTCATGTTGAAAAAAATAAGCATAATAAATAAGTGTATAGTGCGTTAAAAAAGTTAATTATGTCGATAAAAAGTCTTCATTTTTGCAGATGATGATAAAGAAGATGACGACTTTGACGAAAAAGCTGATGGTAAGTTTTGCATTTTAATTCTGTTTATCGCAACTAATTGTTTAAGAAATTGTTATGAACATAGTTTAAAATTTGATTATATATTTACGATTCGTAAATGTTTAGCCCTACTTAGTTTTACATAAAGTTTGTGAAGTCAAACTGAAGAATATCTTTGCTTTAGATGTAACTAGCTGTTATCCGTGATCTCGCTTGTCTCGTGAAAAATAAAAATAAAAAATTTAACCTGACCAGCACTATCAAATCTTTATTTAGTTTTACCATATGACTTTGTTTGCCTTAACTGACAACTACAGCTGGTAATTTTATTAATGATATCCTCCCATAATATTTGCATTGGAACCTACAGGACCCATGGGGTGGAGCTCTAAGGTTAGTTGAGGACATTATCAGGTCTATATGTTAATTTGATTTGTAAGTTATGTTCATGCAACATAGCTTAATCAGACCAGTAGTTTATGCGTGATGGAATTACAAATATCCATACATCCAAACTTTTATATTTATAATAATATTAGTAGGATAACTATCTTAACTGTTTTGTAACACTCTTAATATTTATTCTAGGAATCGAAGGTGGAAGGAAGAAACGGCGGCCGGAGAGAAGAGAAGAGAAGGATCGTCCTCTGCCCCCCCTGCTGGCTAGGGTTGGAGGCAATATTGAGGTGGGTGGACTTAGAAAATATAACTTTAGCAAATTATTCCATTTTAAGAAGCAGTTACCAAACTAAAGATTGTACTATAGGACCTAGACAGAAAGTATTGTTTTCATGAAGGTAAAGAAACAAACACCATTTATTTTAAATTGTACTATTTGTTGTTCATTATCCTTTTCAAGAATATTTGGTGTAATAGTATGTCGTATATACACTTTGTTAAGAAAAGGTATTGCACGTTTTCACAGTGCAATATTTAATCACCACCAGATATGTAATATTACTTTGTATTTGCAAGTTTTTAATATAGATTTGTATTGCATTTTTAATCTTTTCTGCATTTAGCGGTTGTGGAGAAGACAATAGTGATTAATCCAAACCCATTTATTTTATGGGAAATTTCAAAACTTTACACTCACTTGAAAAATTGTTAAAAACTGCAAAATAATTTTTATCATATATATTTTCTCATTGATTGTTTGCTTTTGTAAGAATATCTGAGGATATTTATATTTTTTACCTTTCATTGAAAATAAAATTAAAATACTGTATTCGTTATAATTTAGATTACAGGCTGCTATTTGCTGTTATAAGGTACACTCAGAAATAATATAAATATAAAGTAAAACATCATTAACAAAGTATGATTTACACTTAAATTGTTTAATATTTCAAGTTCAACTCGTGCTAGTGTCTGAGCCATGCAACTCAACTTATTGCCTAATAAACATTGTTGATTTCAGGTACTTGGATTCAACGCAAGGCAGCGCAAAGCTTTCCTCAACGCCATCATGCGTTACGGCATGCCTCCGCAAGATGCCTTCAACTCACAGTGGTACGCTATATTGTTTCCTGCTGTATCCTGTAGCATATTGAATTGTTATTTATAACGATAACGCAAGTTTTACCAAGGAATGTGTTTTACCAAGGATTGGATGAGAAGTTGTGATTTTTATGGAAAGTTCATATTAAAAGGGTATTAATTGGGTTGACATGCAGTTTGGGGGGGGGGATTAGTTATCTTGGAGAAAGATCAAAGTGACAACTGGAGTATTGGCTAAAGATGAATTGTAACTTTTTGTTTTTAATTTGACTGGAGATTTATTACCATAACTAAGTCAATATCTCATTCAAGCAGTTCCTCAGATTTGATGTATTATTAAGAAAATAAACAAAATAATATATGGTATACAGTAGGGGTGGGCGAGTAGTGTTTTTTTAATCGAGTCGAGTCGAGTATTGAACCAAACTACTCGAGTATCGAGTCAAGTTGTTTTTTAAAAAGTAAAAAAACTCATTTTAATTTTTTTTTAACTTTTTTTACATATTAAACTTGAATTATAAACATAACATTTAATTGAATTATAAATGTTATTATTTATTTTATTTTAACCTTAATTTTACCATGAATAAATAATGATTTAAATTTAAAATATATATATACATATATTGTTTCCAACAACCTTAACAAACAAAAGACAAGTATTACAAATACTTAAATTACAAATCTATACAACAATTTTGGGTTAGTTTATCAAAACCAGAACATTTTAACAAGAAAGTGATTATTTTACCCTGACCCAAATATCCCCTGTGCCCCTCTCTTGCTTATCTTAACTCGCAGGTATCCATAAATAACCCACCTGTCATTGTCTCCTTTCATGTGAGCTAAAAATAAATGTTAGACTTCTTTTTTCTTTATTTCAGTCCCTTATTTTGTTGAATATTGGTTAGCGGCGGAAACGTGGGTCAACGGCGGGAGTAGCTTTGCATTTACAACTATTTGGGGTAAACGGCGGGAGTAATCAACTACTCGACTCGAATTTTCGAGTATTCTCTAAACTAGCTCGGCCTTCGAGTATTAGAAAATACTCGACAGGTACTCAAAATCTCGAGTACTTGCCCACCCCTAGTATACAGATGGAAAACACAGTGAGATGGGCATTCAATAATTTTCCAGAGAATAAATGTTAAAAAAGTGAATCTGATCAAAATGTTTTTTTTATGGATAGCAATTTATAAAATTTGATGTTGCATTGATCTCCCTAAACCCCTTCCTTGTTCTGCTGACTTTAAAAAGACCTGGATAGTATTTTGTAGAAAAATAAAGAGGAAATCATAAAATATTGCATGCAAACTAAAATGATTTGATACTAGTTGGGCTGATTAAAAAGAGAAATCTTGTTCGAGAGAGATGGTACTACAAACTGTGTCAGTAAGACTGTTACCAATAACTTAGATTGGACCACCGAATTCCAAGTGGTGTAAGTGTGTAAATATTTAAAACCAGTTTACGTACTTTTCCTGTCCAAACAAACCCCTGCAGGCTGACTCATACATAAAATGTATTTTTATGTAAATTGTGTTTCAAATGTATGTCTTGTAGAACTGTGTTATGTTGAACTTTTTAATTTTTAAAAGTTTGACAAAATCTGGAATGAATTACTGACAATTTTGTTAGACCTGAAGATGGAATTTTGAATTTCCAGAACATGCCGTCATAAGAGGTGACATGATTTATTAAAACTGTGAGGACAGAAATGGTACTTAAACCTGGTTTTAATTTCTAAACAACATTTCAGGAGGCATTTCCAAATTGAATAAAATATAGTAACTAATTGTCTTAGCTTACATTGTTTGTGCGTCTTTCTCGTACAAGTTCTTCGGAGAGATTGTTTACAAGCAGCTCAAATATAGTTCTTGATAGTTCTTGATTTTGGATTTATTGATGCAATCCCACATTTTTTTAAAACCATTTTATACTTTACTCAGTCATAAGTGAAAACATTAAAAATATGTTATTTAAGGAATTTTTGCGGACATTTTCCATCACTTATTAGTAAAAAAAAAAAACTTACTACTAAGTGATGGGAAATGTCCGCGAAAATTCATTAAATAACATAGAGATGGGCCAGTTCCGATTCCAGAATTGACAATACCTTTGATACCAAGGATATCGAGATATCGACGATTCTCGATTCTTCGGGTCTATGTGATCGATACCGATTCTAGATTCAAAGCGGTTAAAAATCATAACGCTAGCGGTATTTGACTTTCAAGTGATGTTATTTTGTTTTATTTCATGGTCTTATTACATTTTTATCCCTTCTTGAGTGACACAGCAAAATATAACTTCCGTTTTCCGATTGGAAGATCTACATACGCAGTACGACAAGAAGCGATGATGCGAATGTTTGTTATCGTAATCCTATTCACAACAATACCAAGACCAAACGAATACTTTATCAGCAGGGTTGATTGTTTGATTCGGATCATTATAATCTCGTTACAGTTTAGTAGCATTTAAAAACAGGCTAGTGAGTGAAACGTTTTTGTTTCATATAAAGACATTTAGGCCTTCAGCAGAAATTCCAGTTTTACTTTCGTCGTCTCAAGTCTGCTTAAACCTGCAATCTAATATTGTAGAGTTTTGAAGGATCTGCAAAACTGTTGAAAACCCTTTTTTTGTATTTTTTTTTTTTTTTTTTTTTGCTTCGCATGCAGAAGAATTGCGCTTGCAATTACGCTGTGATGAGCGGTAATTTCAGGTGAGGATAGGTGCTTGTGGACTGTTTGTGGGAAAACAATCTTCCTAGTGCCCGGTTCTTACTTAATTGAGAAAAGTCCCGTTCCTACTCGTACTTAACATCGACGTTTGTTTTGGTATACCTATTACAACATAAAAATCTTTAACTTAACTACCCTCTGATCTTCCCCAAACTGTTCCTAAACCTAACTACTACTACTTTAGTGACTAATTAAGCTAAGAGGGCTGAAAATGAAACAAGGGTTACAATAGGAAAGAAATAGAGAAGAGTTTTGTCTCTCGGCACTCGACTGACGTCAGGTCGCCACAGAAGGTGCCACCACTGGGTCCTTTCCTGCGGAGGTAAAAAATGAATAAAACCAAAAAAAAAGGTAACCATCCGCAGAAAGGTTAATCTCAATCAGAAAAAAAAATTCTTTACAAGCCCCAGTGAGGGTGTCGGAGACGAAAAAGGGGGGGGGAAAGATTTGGCCGACAACGCACGGGGGAGGACGTGTAGGGCAGCCCATCCCAGGGAAGGATACCCTGAGACTCACAGTCCCCCGGGCGTTGGCGGGGACAGCGACAGAGAGAGAAGACTTAACCTAATATCACTTTTGTAGAGCGTTTCTGGTCTGGGTAAATGATGTCTTTAATATTTTGGCTGAAAAAAATCTTTTTAACTGTGTTTTTAACATGCGGGTTCCTAAGCATTGAGGGTACAAACCCAGGAAGTGCCCGCAGGCAACTCTTCGGGCGAATACACCCTTGAGGGCATTTTGTCTAAAAACCCGAAAAACTACAAGGTGAGAAAAAATATTGTAACACAAAACACCTACTGCCGATGGGTATCCCTTATCAAGAGTCGTTGCTCAAAAATTCAAATTGCGCAAAAAGGGTAACCCAGGCAACGCGCCCAACACAAGAAAAGAGGTATTAATTAATTTATTTTTTTTTTTAAATTTTAATCCAGAATGCCAAAAAAAATCCCATTAATTTCGATAAGGGAAAAACAAATCCCTAAATGATTGGGGGTTGAGCAATTGCAAAACAATTGGCCGTAACAGACTTTCCCTGGAGCATAAAATTGCTGTTCGTTGAAAACCATTTACTAAAAAATCTAAGTCGGCATTGGTGATAAAAAATTTTCTATTACAGGAATCAACTCTATAAATGCATCATTGTTGAAATGTATTCCATCACGACGCATTGATTTCCCATAATAGGCATGACAAAATCGGGTGCGATTTAATTCGTCGGGGAGGTCTATCACTTTGACGAAGTGTGATCGTAATGTGAGCAAAAACCTATTTATTTTATGTAAAATGGTAACTGCTGGAGTGTATTTTTCTATCCGTGGATAACACGGCAATGTTGTAAAAACAATGACCATCCTTGGATATAAACGCCGTATCAGTCTCAAAAAAGACAAAAAGGAATCCTTGAAAACTGTAATATCTACGTTTGCCAAAAAATCGTTTGTACCTAAGAAACATAACAAGGGAATATGCGGCTGTATGGCTGAAACCTTTAACTTAACAAAAGACTTAAGATCAGATACTCTTGCTCCAGAGATGCTCCGAATTAAAATTGGCCGCAAACTCCCAGTTAGGCCAGGATTTGCTCGAGAAAAATTGTAAAAACGGGCGGCATATGAGTCGCCAAGGACCTGAACACTAATCAAATTACTTGCTTGGGCCATAAATAAATTAACAGTGAAGGGAAAACCCAAGCTACGCCGACCGACACTGGAAGGTGTCTATTTGTGAAATGAAAGGAAAAGGTCGGCCCCTAATGTCCCGTATTTAACTACAAAAGAAAACAAATGAGCATGAGCTATTCTAAATTTTCCCCAAATGTAAAATTCGGTTCCCAGAACAAGTAACTGCACACAAGCAAAAATAAAATTGGTTAAAGTCCTGGTTTGACTTCAGTTAAACTACTTGAAAAGATTTTACTAGCAAAAAAGGTGCAGCGCTAATCCATTGGCCGCCCAACCAGACGTTAGCTGTAGGTAAGCTAAGTTCAGCACAAGAATTAGTGGCGAGTGACGTAGTTCTGACGTAGCGTGACCGGCCAGAGAATCGACCAATTTATAAACACTAGCCCCGACTGAATTACAGGAGGCACATTGTTGCCCAAAATGAATAATTATAAACCCATTTGGCACAAGGAAAAAGAAAAAATATATTCTACAGTACGTTACATTAATGCCTTGTTGTAAAATGCCAGCTGTACCAAGCCAGAATTCTGACTTAGCCTAAAAGTGAACCGAGTTGAAAACCAACTGAAATGCAAAATATAAACTGAATTGACTATGGGTACCCATGTTAAACATGTCCTGAGAACCTATTCTACAATTGTATACCATAAAAATCTAGCCTAAAGGGTTTTACTGATCCAAAATTAGCAAAAATATGCCTACTGCAAAAACCGCTAGGCCCTAAAAAATTTTACTATTGTCAGACTTTGGCCCTGTATTTCTGGCCTACTGAATACTTACACTAAGAGAATATTATTGTTACTAGGGATGACCAATAGTGTGAGAAAATATATTCACATAATCTTAAAGACAAAATCACATAATACAAAGAATAAATTAAACACTGGACCAACACACACCACAGATTGTAGCCACAGACTAACAGTTGCAAAAGATGAGGCTGTAGCATGATAATTATATTTTATTGAATAAATAAGTAACATAAAAAACAGTCACTGAATTTAACACATAGCAAGGTGTTAGCTTTAACTATTGAAACTGGTCTTTATTAGTAAAACAAAACAAAACACCTTGGCTTTGGCCAAATGCCATTCTAATTGTAATAAAAATTGGGTTATGGCCGTTATACCACCATACCTGAGACCTGTACCCAATACATTTTTTATAGACCAGATGTGCCTCTTGCTAGGCTTACAAATTAAAAATCAGAAACACTGAATCACATCACTGAAACACTTTTACTGCTGCCTAGGCCTGATGAGTTGCGGATTCTCACTGAAATACAAAACAGAGCAAACAAATACAAAATCCTACCTAAGACACACTATTTTCCCTTGGTCATCCTAGTTAGGTAAATTTGGAAAAGGTTTAACCTCAAAAATTGAGGGCTAGGCCCCCTGCCTTCCTGGTGTCAGTCTAGCATTCTAAAAAGTCTGATATGGGACATAACCTCCCCAGAAGATTGATCAACTAAATCCTAAGTTTTCTAACCTACTGAAAACCAAAGCTGCCTAAAGTTCTCTGGTCCTAGGCTTAAGCCTGCTACCATATGTAGCGAATGAGCTGTGATTTTGTGGGGTACATTGCTACTATATGTATCCGGGGGGAAATAAGTTAATTATGTAGTGCCCATGCGTGGGATTAAAATGAGGGGGACTAAATGGTTAATTGGTGGACTAAATTATTGGGCGTGCTGACTCTGCTACTGACTATAAATAATGAACTGTGCTACCTAAATGGAAGTAAGACTGTCTTCCAAACCTGTGTTGAAGTACCGGTACCAAACTATATAATTGAACTGGAAAACGTGCTTGGGGGACCAGAGGCTCGGAGATCTTTTACCCGAGACCAGAAAGCCTACTTAGCCAGCTTTGATTTAATCTAAATAACTGTAACTAAGATCCTTCCAAAAACTGATATATCCTAAATCGGCATCTGAGGTTATTGCAATATTGATCTAGGCATGGTAACTAATCTTTAAGGTAAATGAATGTATAGAAATACTGCAAGCTAATCAAAACTATGGATAATCCTCTGGGGAGTCTGATTAATTATGTCAAACATGCTGAAAATTTAACCTGTTGCAAAGTGTTCGGGCCAAGCCCGAACACTACTATTTGTTCCTACATTCCTGTATCGGGGCGAACCTTAAGGGTTTCCCCTTAATAAACTGTTTAGCCAGCCATACTGTTTCTAAATTGCCCTATGCTTAAAATAAAACTTA
This sequence comes from Allygus modestus, assembly GCA_963675035.1. Lineage (NCBI taxonomy): Eukaryota > Metazoa > Arthropoda > Insecta > Hemiptera > Cicadellidae > Allygus > Allygus modestus. The sequence continues at coordinate 15,241,596 of OY776115.1, forward strand.
TCGGTTGTGCCAATTTGGAGAGTTGAGGTTGAACACGTCCGTGGTGGGTGACGGTTGGATGAGGAAGGGGGAAGGGCGCCGCTAAGCTGGATTTCGTTGACAAGACGGAAAAAAGTTGTTCGGTCTGTCAACGGCGCGACAGGCGAAATGCTCCAGGCAGTGGCTCCGCGACGGAGTTTCGCGTACTATATAAAATAGCGTGACGCTATGCGTCACATAAAGATGAATTTGTTCATCACGGGCGTACATGATGCCGGCCATATTTGCAATAAGTTGGTCGTCTGTACTCTGTGGTTTGTGTCTGACAAGCTACTTTCGAAGTATCGGGATTATTGATGCAGTTGTAACTACTGTCTAACAACTGCATCTAAAAATCAACTCTTAACAAATCAGTACAATGCATTAATAAATACCAATATTCTGTTTTAATTATCAAGTAAAACCATTTTATTTTGATTCAAAAGGTTACGTACTATACGATAGTTTCCACAATACGGCAAGGTGGATATTTAATAGTTTTAGTTTGAAGACTTTTTGGATAGTATGTTTTTGTTTTCATAATTTGTTTATCGGGAGGCCTAACATTAATTCTCTTGTAAGACGGACCGAAGTGGAAATATAAACAAATAATGGTTTCATGTTTTCTTATCAAATTTGTTTGTTGGCTAAAAGTGTTGTTTGGTGGGCTATATATCTATTGCCAGGTGGGCTACACATCAAAAATTCATTGTTAATTTTAGGTGCTGTATTTTTTCTCCTGTGCATAAATCTGCCTCGGAATCGGTATTGAACACAGAATCGAGAATCGAAGCCCAAATCTGAGAATTGGAATCGGAATCGAGGAATTCTGGAACCGGCCCATCCCTAAAATAACATAAACTCGCCATTGCCAAACAACGAATCTAAAACAAAGTATTAAAAATATATCAGAAAAATTATAAATACAATAGTTGTACTAGTTGTAAATAGATGTGTAGCGTAGTCTGTGTGTGGCTGTGTGTTGGGTGAGTGTGGGGTGACTGCTAGGTGTTCCAGGCTGGTGCGCGACCTGCGCGGCAAGAGCGAGAAGAACTTCAAGGCGTACGTGTCGCTGTTCATGCGCCACCTGTGCGAGCCGGGGGCGGACAACGCGGACACGTTCGCGGACGGGGTGCCGCGCGAGGGCCTCAGTCGCCAGCACGTGCTCACGCGCATTGGCGTCATGTCGCTCATCAGGAAGAAGGTGGGGGTACGATGGTCACATGTTATCTTAGGCTCTAGGCTATGATTCAGAGAAATTATGAAAAGAAAGAGATCCCAGAAAACTAACCTTGGGAAGAAGTGTAAATCAAAAGGAGTGATTCAGATATTCACAGATTTTACTTACCCATTGAATACTTTTCACGGAACGGTTCCGTGATGGCCATTTTGGCCCAAAATCTTTATCACGGAGTGGTTCCGTGATGATGCAATACCATGTTTTTTTTTCGAAAATTTTTTATTTTTTAAATTTTTTAATTTTGTTGTAATTGTTTTAACTTTAAGCTTATATCCATAATTGTTTTTTATTTTTAGGTAAAATATTACATTGTGGTCCATTTTTGGCAAACGGGCAAAAATATAAATTATTCAAGAAAAAAGTGTTTTTGCAAAAAATCATAAAAATTTTTTTTTTTTATAAAGTAAAAAACTAAAAAGTTTTGTGAGGAAATAGTTTTTGCACTTCACTAGACAACTGATTAGACATTTATTTTATTTGTTTATTTTTACTATATTTTTTTTCAAAACAATTTTATTTTTATTTTTATAACAAAATATTTTAAATATGATTGTTATTTTTTTGTTTTCTATTAACATATTAAAAAGAAAATTTATCCAGCTTCAAGAAAAACACTATGTTTGCCCAATTAGCCGCAAAAGTAATTTTTTACAGTTTATTTACTAAAACATTGCAAAATTTTGAAATTTAATTGAAGCTCTGGGGCCATGCAGTTTTTAAAAAACTAAGTATCCAATGGGTCAAGTTGTTCAAAATAGGCCATGTCAATACATGATTTTTTTCTTACATGCTAAAGGTCCTGAAACTTAACCTAAACAGATCACACTGCAATTCCACATTGCAAACCATGCAGCAACAAATAAATAACATACCTTTGACAAGCATATAACTCACTCGCAAAAAAACACACAATAATGTACACATAAACTTGATAATTTTTAGGACAAATTTTCCTTCCATTTCTCAATCAGTTGAGGAAGTGTTCTCTAGTCCTAGTCTAGAACCAATTATATAAACTTGTCCCTTTCTCAATCAGTTGACAAGGTGTTCTCTCGTCCCAACTAGATGCCTAGCGGCTAGAGTAAGTGATCCCTAGTCCTAGACTAGAGGAAGTGTTCTTTAGTTCTAGTTTGGAGAAAGTGTTCTCCAGTCCTAAGCTAGAGCAAGTTTTCTCTTGACCTAGTCTAGAGGAAGTGTTCTGCAATCCTAGTCTAAAGGAGGTGTTCTCTAGTCCTAGGCTAGGGTAAATGTTCTGTAGTCCTAGGCTAGAGGAAGTGTTCTGCAATCCTAGTCTAAAGGAGGTGTTCTCTAGTCCTAGGCTAGGGTAAATGTTCTGTAGTCCTAGGCTAGAGGAAGTGTTCTTTAGTTCTAGTTTGGAGAAAGTGTTCTCCAGTCCTAAGCTAGAGCAAGTTTTCTCTTGACCTAGTCTAGAGGAAGTGTTCTGCAATCCTAGTCTAAAGGAGGTGTTCTCTAGTCCTAGGCTAGGGTAAATGTTCTGTAGTCCTAGGCTAGAGGAAGTGTTCTTTAGTTCTAGTTCAGAGAAAGTGTTCTCCAGTCCTAAGCTAGAGCAAGTTTTCTCATGACCTAGTCTAGAGGAAGTGTTCTGCAATCCTAGTCTAAAGGAGGTGTTCTCTAGTCCTAGGCTAGGGTAAATGTTCTGTAGTCCTAGACTAGAGGAAGTGTTCTGCAATCCTAGTCTAAAGGAGGTGTTCTCTAGTCCTAGGCTAGGGTAAATGTTCTGTAGTCGTAGGCTAGAGGAAGTGTTCTTTAGTTCTAGTTTGGAGAAAGTGTTCTCCAGTCCTAAGCTAGAGCAAGTTTTCTCTTGACCTAGTCTAGAGGAAGTGTTCTGCAATCCTAGTCTAAAGGAGGTGTTCTCTAGTCCTAGGCTAGGGTAAATGTTCTGTAGTCCTAGGCTAGAGGAAGTGTTCTGCAATCCTAGTCTAAAGGAGGTGTTCTCTAGTCCTAGGCTAGGGTAAATGTTCTGTAGTCGTAGGCTAGAGGAAGTGTTCTTTAGTTCTAGTTTGGAGAAAGTGTTCTCCAGTCCTAAGCTAGAGCAAGTTTTCTCTTGACCTAGTCTAGAGGAAGTGTTCTGCAATCCTAGTCTAAAGGAGGTGTTCTCTAGTCCTAGGCTAGGGTAAATGTTCTGTAGTCCTAGGCTAGAGGAAGTGTTCTGCAATCCTAGTCTAAAGGAGGTGTTCTCTAGTCCTAGGCTAGGGTAAATGTTCTGTAGTCCTAGGCTAGAGGAAGTGTTCTCTAATTCTAGTCTAGAGGAAGTGTTCCCTAGTCCTAATCTAGAGGACTAGAGAACACGTCCTTAGCTGATTGAGAAAGAGAGAAGTTGTCCCAAAAATTGTCAAGTTTATGTGTACACTTGTGTGACTTTTACCATTGAGTTATCTTTCCTTTTGATTCACACTTATTCCAAATGGGCAAGTTCTCTGGCATCTCTTTCCTTTCATAGCTTTCCCATTAGTTATCCAGCTGGTCATAAAGGTTAAAATAGGTGCAATAATTAAAATATGTCACAGAATATAGGAGTTGTTATCTATTGTAACAAGCTACTCTTTTTGTTCGGTTTTCTTTGTGTTATTGCTTATGGCCAACACAACATGGTTACGAATTTGATTTCAATAGCAATCTACCTTGAATTGGTGAGAAAATTTATTTGATTTTTATGATGCTTTTTAAAACTTGGGGTCTTGTTTGAGTAGTGAAAAAACTCAGCCTAAACTCAAACTGTTGAGTGTCTGCACATCTCAAGTCATACTATGACTTATATATTTGAGATTAATTATATTTCACACTATAAGAACCATATGGCAACTATTTGTTCTTGGCTCTCGATATTTAGTAATTTACCTCCATCTGGTTTTCATTTGAATCCGAGACCCCTGAAAAATTAATAAAAAGTAAGTAAAATGTAGAACTGTTGTCATGAGGTATTGTAAAAATACAATCCAAAATTCAGCTTTCTATTATCTATTACAGATTATTTCAAACGAGTATACAGTAATTTAACACTTAAAATCCTTTGCCTCATAATAAAATGTTCACACTGTTTATTCATTTCTATACAAATTCAATTTTGTCTAAATATTCCATTATTTATGGATGTGCAGGTGCAGGAGTTTGAACACATCAACGGCTACTACAGTATGCCTGAGGTGGTTCGCAAGCCTGTAGAGCCAATCAAGGCCGCAGGGGAGGGAGGCAGTGCCACCCCCACCACCAGTACCAGCGCCACCCCTGCCACCTCAGCCGCCCCCTCACCCGCACCCCCCGCCACCGGCGTGGACAGCAAGGAGAAGGAGAAAGAGGTTTGTATGTGGAGGATTCGGTGGCCAGGGAAATACAACCCTTGAGACTTGTGGGGGGGATCCCATCTAAAAAATTGTGTACCAGCCAGTGTGCTTTACCAATTTGATTAAGATGGAGGTTTAGTGCTTGAATGAATACACGGTATCGGGAATGTTAGGTAATTAAATGTGCGTGAGTTGGTTTGGTTGACCCAACGAGCTGAAAAACCATTGAATCTTCATGAGCAAAAATGATGCTGAAGATTATGATTTAATCTTTTTTTGACAGCAAAGGATTATTTCCCAAAAGGATTAAGATTTATTTTTACCCACGTTTAACTATTCAGATTTTTCAGGGATGCTCCTAGATCATCAAACAGATGACCGTATGTGACCTTAAGGTCAGGTCAGAAAACTTAAGTGTATCGTCAGTTACTATGTTTAAATTTTTGGTCTGGCACCTAGTGTCAAAATGTGTTTAAATCACTGAAAAAATGTGAATGTACGATGTAATTAATTGCAGTTCCATAATAAATCTGTCAGACTCAATCCGTGTCACTCCAGACCCTTGAAAAATGTGGACATTTGTTTTAAAAGCTTGAAAATTTGTAAGAAAAAAGACAAATAGTCAAAGAAAATTGTTCATGTTGTTTGCTAAATGTCCCACGTAAATCACCTCTTCTTACAGCATGGTTGTAAGTTTTGCCTCTCCATGAGAGTTAGACACAACTTCCCATGCCCCTTCCCATAGGTTGTAGAGAACCTGACGATGATTACTTTGTAATTGAAAGACCTCGTTAAAATAAATTAAATGTTATTGAGTGATGTATGTGTTAATTTCAAATTAAAATCAATAAAAATAGCTATACAAGATGAAGAATCTGTTGATATGTTGACATTGTCCTTTGTGTGCTAGTATTGGTACCTTCTGAGGGCTTCCTCAGCCAAAATGAAGGTATGAATGCTGAAGATTTGGATAACATAAATGATCTCAAACAAGGGATAAGTACTGCAGTTTTAAAATTTATGTCAAAAAATACTAAAAGTGGCTTCTTATTTATGTTATTGCCTACTTATAGGGTGAAGAAAGTGCAGTCAAGGCAGAGGAACCAAAAGATGGAGCAGAAAAAGAACAGAGTAAAGAGGAAGGAGAGAGTAAACCTGTCAAGCCGGAAGAAACTCCTGAATCAAGTACAGAAGATAAAAAGGAAGAGGTAAACGTCCAAAACATGTATGTATGGCATCATGTGGGAGACACATGTTGCTTGAGTACTGGTCTAAAGTAAAACCAAACCAAAACATCACTCCCAGAATTTATATTAATAACTATAAAAAAAAGTGTATCCAAGAATCTTGAAACTTTTGAAATATGTTAAATCTGCATTCAGAAATGAGTAATAGGCTGATAATTTGATTGAATTATTTTCTCTAAACTGAAAAGTTGACACTTAACTAACTGACCTTTTACTTGAAGCATTTTGGTTTTGTGTACCATGCAAGAACAATTCGGTTTGCTTTTAAGAGTGATCATACTCAAGTTTTTTAAGAAAATGATCGCCAAGTCAGAAATAATGTGTAGCATAGCGGTTAGAGTGCTCACCCTCGCAATCTAAGGTCTATATAATATATAAATAATATAATAAATGGTAGTACAGTCAACTCCCGATTATCCGGGAGCGGTTTAATCGGGTTGCGGTTTAACCGGGGTCACAAAAGGTTTATTTTTATTATTTTTATTTATCCCCTTCTAAACATAAATAGAGCAATAATAACAATTTATTTTGCTAAATTATCTCCAGAATCTTAATTAATTTACTTTGTTTATCAGAATAAATACTATACAAACAATTTAGTAACCACAACATAATCTGCGAGTCTGTCATTTCGCTAATGAGCCGTGGGTGCGTGATGGGGAGCGACGACCTTGACATTGCACGGACGGTCGGATGTGGACGCCTAAAAATAGAAACATCTCTAAACAATCACCGTTCCCGCCGCTGTTCACCCTCAGCGACGGACGGTCGAACGTGTACGTCTAAAAATAGAAACATCAAAACAATCACCCTTCCCACCGTTGTTTACCCTCATTGGGGTTTTCCCCCAGTGCAGAATTAATTAGCATACAGTACTGTTCGGTGTAGTTTAGAGAGGTGTTTAGAGATTTTTAACTTATTAAATATCATTCGGTGTTTTGGATAGTATTTACTGCTATCAACCATTGCTAGTATTAATTATTATTATCTTGATTGTTTGTAGATGTTATCACAATTTAAAGATTTTCAAAAGTATTTAATCTATACATATATATCTTAAATATCATTAAAACACAATATTGTAGTATCAAAATGTTGATAAACCTTTATTATATTCGTAATATTCAATTTATTTAGGGGTGTGCGAGTAGTGATTTTTTTAATCGAGTCGAGTCGAGTAGTGCCAATTATTTTCGAGCGAGTATTTGCCAACAGTTGCTAGTTTAAAATAGTGTAATGGGATGTGGATACAACCCTAGATTTGATAATCTAAACATGGTTTCTAACTAATACATGAGTAGCAATACAAAGTTTTCACCAGAACAATCAAACTGGATTACGTATTGACAAACAAAACACGGTTTGACATTCGTTTCCGGCCAATGAAACAGGGCCCAGTTGTTATTTGGCCAATTTCACCTGGACCAGACATCACTTATAGTCAATATTAAATGACAAAATTAATATTTTGTAACCGTTAGTTACGGCCAAAATTACGCGGTGCGATTGTCATTTTCAGCCGATTTTACGTGATACGATTGCCTTTTGCGGCCGTTACTACGCATTTTGGCTGGTCGCGGTCGGCATTTTCGGCCGATTTTACGTGATACGATTGCCTTTTGCGGCCGTAACTACGTGTTTTGGCTGGTCGCAATCGTTAGCGATCGTCCGGAAATCGGCAGGAAATACTTGCTCAAACTTTCGAGTAGTTTTCAAAACTTGGAGTTGAGTTCGAGTATTAAAATACTCGGCCGAAAACTCGAAGTTTCGAGTACTCGCACACCCCTAAATTTATTGAATCCCTTTGTTTTAACCGTGGTTTTGGGTTATCCGTGACCCCCCAACCGGTCATTACCCTGGATAATCGGGAGTTGACTGTATATAATTAACTTTTTCTAGGTGAAGACTGAACCCGAACTCCCTGTAGATAAACCTGAGGCACAAAAACTGGAATCAGAAGAAGCTAAGGATGAAAGTTCCATCAAAGAAGTTATAAAGGAAGACGAGAAGGAGAGTGTAAAGGCAGAAGAAAAAATGGAAGTAGATGAATCTGCCAAAAAGGAGACTGAGAAGACTAAAGAGGGTGGAGAGAGTGAGGCGAAGGAAGAAAAAGAGGCAAAGGAAGGAGAAGAGGGGAAGAAAGAGGTGGGTGGAGAGTGAAAAATGATTGGCAATTTAGAGTTAATTGTACTTTTAATGCTGAAAAAAGCGGGAATGCTGGCAACGAGCAATTCAGTTGTTTTAAGGTTAAGTAAGCTGATTGGGTTTATGTAGGAAGTAAACATTTTACTTTGTGTCATTATTGTTTACTTTACAAAGATCCTTTCACAAAATTGAAACATTTGAAATGTACCATTTCACGAAAATGACTTGAAAAAATATACCTTTTGAGTTCTTCCCTGTGTTGCTTCTCATTTTTAGCTTTGCTCAACGTCTTATAATCATTATTGTTATGAGCAGTACGCCATTACAGACAAAAAAAATAGCTTCACTTTAGTAAAGCATTTTTTATAGTCTGTATGGGGTTTTTGCTATTATGATACAATCCAGTTTTGATCCCAGTCACTCTTGACATATTTATGGTGAGTTTCAACAAATATTGTCTGGCCCAATCGCTATTTTAGGGTAGTTTATACGTATTCTATTATAAGTACTTTACACAAGTCCATTGTTTTCTTTGAAATTTAGGATGAGAACTATTTGCATTCTAATTTTGAATCAACCTACAACTTCAATTATATATTTATTTTGAACATATTTTACATATTATCTATATTTTGGATATATAAAAGTTCAAGAATTATCTGGAAGTTGCTAGTTTCTAATTTATTTTGTTATTAAATATATTGTGAAAATAGAGTTTACTTTCAAGTATCTGCCATTTCATTCCTATGATCTGTCTTGATTCACGTTTCTTTTCCTGTTAGTAAAATATTGCTATCATGGAACCCCAAATAAAATTATTACTCCATAAGATTATCACTTTTAATTACAAAGTCCAGGTGGGCAAAGTCCCAAGGTTTAGGGCTTTCATTTATATAAGTCTTGAAACTTTCCCAGGGTCAAACTTAATATACAAAGTTTCATTGCAATTGTATGAACGGTATAGGAATGTCAACTGGAAAAAAGAAAGAAACATTAATTTTGATATAAGAAGATCAGAGAAAACGATATAGGTATAAGTTATGTCTAAAGAAACATTTTTGGAAAGTTTAGTTTTACTTTGTTTAAAAATCAGACGTGATTGTGCAGGTGATAATTTGTTTAATGATATCTCCAATATTGTGAATCAAAAACCCTCACGTGCCCACGTGGCAATTATATGATAAAAAGTTATATGTATCACATCCTCATTAAATTGATTTTTAGAGAGGGTGGAAAGTCCTCAGTCGGGAAATGCCCCAGCAGGGAACTCGCTCAGTAATACATGTTTCGCACCCGAATTCCCTCAGCATCCAACCTACGCGTGTACTGTAGCAACCAGCCACGCCCTTGTTCTCACTCTGTTCATAACAACAGCAGTTTTGCTCCCTTCCAGTATTCAATGTTAAATTATGGGGCCGTTGGAAACTGTTGTGTTGTGTATAGCAATAAGAGTAACCTAACCTAACCTAATTGCTGCAGCGCGCTCGTGAGTTTTTTTAGTACACTATAAGACTGTAATTGTTTACTTATATACATAATGTGCCCGAGTTATAACATTTTATAGCCTATCACTCCTGATTCGGATTGGTTTTTATAACAATTGTTAGATACGTAATGTGCCCGAGTTATAACATTAGATAACCTATCACTCCTGATTCGGATTGCTTTTTATAACATTTACCATGAGTAACTTTTATTCAAACCAAAATTTACATTTTACAAGTTCATTAGTATAATTTAAATGTTCCCTTGACATCACTGGTATAAAATTATGTTCACAACATACTAAGAACGAAAGATTTGTGGTTTGTGGTTGTCCTATTGAGTAGATTATTTTCTTTATGACTATTAGCATCACTGACGACGGGTGAGCAACCGTCGGTCAAAGGGCTTGGTCTGTTGCGACAATTCACGTGGCGTGCACACGGTGAAGTCAGGTCTAACTGAGCAGATTCCCTGCTGAGACAGTTCTTGACCGATTCAATTCTTCGCTCCCGATTTTTAACGTTCATTAATTTGTGACTTTGCTCAATGCAGAAGGCCGAAGGCGAGGAGGAAGTGGAGAAGAAGAAGCCGGTGGGTCTGCCTGAGGACGAGGAAAAGGACAAGAGCAAGCGCAAGTTCATGTTCAACATCGCGGACGGAGGCTTCACCGAGCTGCATACACTGTGGATCAATGAGGAGAAGGCGGCCGTGCCGGGCCGCGAGTACGAGATCTGGCACAGGAGGTGGGTAGCGAAATCACTCGTCACCTAGTGATGCATGAGACGGATGTCCTAGTGAAATAGGTTTCTTACTACTGTCGTTTATTCATTTTTTCCGTTTATTTTTTTTTACTAGGTCTGGAAATTGTTTTCCAACTGTTGAAGGCAACAAGTTAAATATATCTAGAGGTTTTGTCTCTTGTAAAAAAAGTGAAGCCTACATTTAACTGCCATCAGTCATAGAAAATGGTGTCAACGTGTAGGCTTCAATTGTTGAATCCTGACAATACCTCTAGATTTATTTAACTCGTTGGTTGAAAGCGATTGCATCAGTTGCACACACACCAGTATATTAGCTCCTTATTGGGGACAATGTTTGGTGAAATGCATGGACAACAGTTGCAATGCAACTATAATAGCAGACATTAAATTGGTAGTTGGGCTGTAGCCAATAGCGTGGTTGCACGCTGTCACTGTTGCCATTTTGCCGTAGAAAAATATCACTTGAATGTTATTCCGATCAGCTAGTGTGGAGTTTTGTCAATGCAGCACGTCTACTATTGGCTGATCTTGGTTGATAGCCCGGCAAACCACGCCCTCAACTGACAATTTATTTGTCCGCTATTATAGTTAATAGTCATTATGATCTTTAGGCTACTTGAAAATCAGCTGATGAAAGAAAAATGCATTCACATATAAATCAGCTGATGAATACAGTATTTGTTAGTCCTTTGGAAAGTGAACTATTAGCATGACCCGCACGGTGAAACTTAAGCCCGGGACCACCATAGAAGTTCCTAACGTGACCCCCTGAACACGTTTTGGGGGGTCGTTCAAAATTTTATATATATACATATGTTTATATATATATATGTGTATGCACTCTAGCGGTCGCATTTTTGGTCCGATTTACTTCAAATTTGGTAGGGACGTTCCTTTCTACAATCTGTTGGACAAGTTCATTGGGCAAAACAATCGGAAAACTCTAAACCCATTTTTTGGGTTTGGGGATTAATCTTTTAAATTTCGAGTTTTTGGGCCCAAAAAGGGTCAGTAAAGCCCCAGATGTAAAATTAATGCATGTAAAAAGATGGGAATTAGAGAGGGGAAAGTTTTAAGCCCTCTCTCGTCATTCTAGCATAAATATTTACCGAGTTATTAAAGAAAATGTGTATTGGCTAAACACAGTACGTTGTCTTATGGGGGTTTTACACTAGAAAAGCCTGTTATTCCTTTGTTAGAGTACTTTTAAGACCCCCAGCAACCTCACGCCTACTTTCAAGCCTGTCTGGACCTTCTCCTAACCTTATAATGCGCAAAATTGTATTCCCAGCTTTGCAAGTAAATGAAACCAGGAGTATCAGAACAGCCAAAAAAATCAGTGTTTTCAGATTTCAATAAAAATTTGACAAATGTATGTTTTTACACTGATTTTGAGTTTTAAAAGTTTTTTTTGTGGAAATTCACTTCCCTCACGTCAGCGTGCTGCGTGCAAACTCGTTTTTTATTAAAAAAGACCCTTCTGTTGTCGCTGTACTACGGTTTATTCCTACTGATAGTTTAACATTGAACGTGTTACATATTAAAACATCTCCTGTGTTATGCTACCAGACACGACTACTGGCTGCTGGCAGGCATAGTGACCCACGGCTACGGGAGGTGGCAGGACATCCAGAACGACATCCGCTTCGCCATCATCAACGAGCCCTTCAAGATGGATGTCGGCAAAGGAAACTTCCTGGAAATCAAAAACAAGTTCCTAGCCAGGAGGTTTAAGGTAGACTATTTGATCTATATATTATATATAGGAAGTGTTTTCTGAATCGTATTTTTTTTTATTTGCATATATGTGCAAAGACAAAAAATTTGAATTTAGCATATATAATATCAATGAGAGATGTGCGAGTACAGGTTTATTAAGTCGAGTCGAGGAATGGCAAAAGATTCGAATCTCGAGTATACAAAAAAAAACAATACTAATAAGGCATTAATTATAACACTAAAAGGCATTAATTTTAACACTAATAGTCCTAATAAGAACAATCAGTTAGTAAAAACATGAAGATATGTTTGAAAGTGCCTGGCAAAGCTATTGATGAAATTAAAGCCATGTCTCAAATACAGTTTTAAAATATTACAAATTATTTTAAAAATCATTAATGAAACTTAAACAAGGCCAAAACAAATCACTTGTCTTTTAAAACAGCTCAAACCCAAAGGACAGTTAATGGATTGACTCAATTTCAATCATTATGGAACAAAAAACAAGCACAAACTTCTTATGCCTACCTATTAGATTTCATTACAGATATGTTTTTGATATTTTACCTAACCCATTGGCTCACAGCCCCGAGTATACTCGTGGCCGCCGAAAGTAGCCCGGACGTGCAACCCCGAGTATTCTCGGGATACCAATTTTTTATTATTTTTTTTATTTATTTTTTTATTTTTTATTTATTTGTTGTTTTAATTTGTTTTCATTTTTTGTTTGTATGTATTCGTTATGCATGTGCCCATACTTGGGGAAACTTAGTCAAATTTAAGAAAAATATGATTTTGGAAAATATGTTATATCTAGGTCAAATATAAATGCATCACTAACATTTTTTATTTTCATGTAAAAAAATAAATAACTTACAAAAACATAATAGTTGTTGGGCTGAAACATTATTTTTTTGTTTTTTACATGCAACTCCTTTTAAAATTAATGTTTTTTAAAACTATATATATAATATTTACCATACATAAATGCTGTCAAAAGTATTTTCTTCGTGTAGATAATTTATTTCTCTAAAGATTAGTGCAAAAATTAAGTAAATTGAGCAATAATTGTTGCTATAGTGACAGTTTTAGTAAAAGTCTACATTTATGTAATTTTTCTTAGGAAACTGAACACTTTGTCAGGTGACAAATTTCAGGTAAGCCAATGGGTTAGGTTAACCTAAAAGTAGACTATACAGACAGTGTTCATACAACTCAATCTGAAGGTCCTGGTAAATCCTCCATTTTGGTGTAAAGAGTAACACAAATTTATAAGCCACAACTTACTTATTTATTAATAAAACACTAAAATCCACATCACAACTCTTAACACCTCAAATGCGTTCACATGCAATTTGAATTTACAGACGACGCGCGGCCGCGGACGACCCTTGGTAGCGCGGGTAAACGGCGGGAGTAAACTCGCTCAAAACTTTTGAGTTACAATAAAACCTCGAGGTTCAGTGCCGAACACGGCTCGAACTCGAAATTTTGAGTACTCGCACATCTCTAATATCAATACATCATTCAATTAAAAATTCCATGTAGAATCATATGGCACTGAACACGATTGATTCGAGTAACAATGTAGCACCATGAAGAAATGGACCGCAATCGCGACGTTCAACACTTGGAGGATCAAACATTGATGGCAATTATCTGCAATATTTTATTTAGTAACATAACTCACCTTCAAAAACGATGAATTACATTCAGATAACAAACATGCTGTACCTATGTCTAACCTGCCGTTGTCTTGTGTGCAGCTGCTGGAGCAGGCACTGGTGATAGAGGAGCAGCTGCGGCGCGCGGCCTACCTCAACCTGACACAGGACCCCAACCACCCGGCCATGTCACTCAACGCCAGGTTCGCCGAGGTGGAGTGTCTGGCCGAGAGCCACCAGCACCTCAGCAAAGAGAGCCTGGCCGGCAACAAGCCCGCTAACGCGGTGCTGCACAAGGTAGCTAACCCCTTCCCTCCATCTGAGGTTGAGATACTTAGTCTGAGAAATCATTCTACACTTAAATATGACTAAGGCTTGCATGCATGCTTGCAACTCTGATCTCAAAAACGGCTCCACTGATTTCCTTCAAAAGTTGGAGGAAATTAACTAATTTTTGGATTAAAAATAAGTTTTGAACAGGTCTCATCTCCAGGAAAAATCAATTAATGTAAAAAAATTAATATGAGAAGTAGAATAAAATTAACATTGGGCTTATGGAGTTTAAAATCAAAACAATAGAATCAACAGTTGTTTATAATCAGTCAGTGAACTGTAAAAGTAAGGCCGCTATTATACCTGGCGACTGTTGACGGTCAACTCTCGTAACATTGTTGTAAATGGGAGGGTATTATACTGACTTGCGACTGCTGCAGCTGAAAACAACATGTTATGAGAGTTGCCAGGCACAGTCGCCTAGTATAGTAGCGGCTTATTACTCATGTTGTTTAAGTTGTAACATGTAGTTTCCTGAGAGCAGTAACTAAAAACATTGAATGACCATAATGCGGTCATGTCATATCCAAAATTAATCAAAGAGACATTGAGCTATAATAACCGGAGTGACATTAAACATGCATAAAAGGGCAAATGATCTAAGGAAATCTATAATTCAGTAGGGGGGGACTTGGGGAAAAATTACTTCGTCATCTAAACATGCTGACTGACCTTCCCTGAGCGAAGCTCGACCCCCATGTGATTTCCAAATGGTAAGGAAAAGTTTGTGTTAGGGTGTCAATCACTTAAGACTTTTTCATCAGACGGTTGTGTTCTTGCTTCAATGACAATTATTGCTTAATATAAGAAAAAAAACGAAAAATAAAAATTGGTGTATTATTGAGTATTTAAATTGGAGTATCTGTCACATCTTTTGTCTGTTATAGGTGCTGAACCAGCTGGAGGAGTTGTTGTCGGATATGAAGTCGGACGTGAGCCGCCTGCCCGCCACCCTGGCTCGCATCCCCCCCGTAGCCCAGCGGCTGCAGATGAGCGAGCGGTCCATCCTGAGCCGACTGGCCGCCACCAGCACCTCCCCCAACACCCCTACCACCACCTCTCAGTCGGGTACGTACCAACGATGGTCTCAAAAACGGCTCCGACAATTTCTAAATTTCTAAATGTAATTACAGTACACCTTGTACGATCCGGACCCGAATCACCCACATTCCGGATTAACTAGATGAGGTTTTCTAAAATAAACAAATTGTAAATTAACAGTCTATTTTCGATTTTTCTCCCGGGCTAGTGCCTTTTAAGTGTCTAAGGCAATCACGATACTTTATTATACTTGTGAAGTATCATAGAAACTTCAAAATAGAGGGAGCATCCGTACAGTCGTGCCGGTAGCGAATACACAAGCGACCAACATTTCGCTACTTTTCTTACTGTTGACTGTTCATTATTAACCACAACTTGTGAGGTTATGTCGCATTTATAACTCTGAATGTGTTATGACAGCTAAACAAACACTGTGTTTGATCTGTTAAAACGCCTGCGAAATTCACACGTCTATCTTGTTCTATCCTGACTTTTCCCCCCGAGCAAACCTCGGTTCCCCAGGTACTTTTAAGCTCTTAACAGGGTTTTACCATGAAGTCTATTCCAACGAATGTGCAAGGCTGCATCTTGGTATAGTTTCAAAGGCAATGTTTGGCGAGTCACTGGCGTAGTGGTCACGGCGAACAAATTCAGAACCATGGCAGCTTGTTCGTGGATGTGATTTTATCAGTACTGTAGTGCCTCACCCTTGATTTGTTTGATAAGTTCCACATAAAGGCCCAAGGCCGATGGGGAAGAACAAATTATAGAGAAAAGAGGCCACCAACCTCTAAAAAACCTGATTAGAGTATAGGTCATTGGATTTTTTAAAATTTTGTCAGCAATAATGTTTTCTAGTTCTAGATTTTGTTTCCTAAAACAAGTTGTTATTCTACTTATATGACTGCATTTGTTTTTTCTATTATAGTTCGCATTCTAAAATTTACTAGTTATTCTTTTATGTTTATCCTTTTTTTTGTGTTCATTCTTTTCTTGTTTGTAGATTAATCAGTGGTGCTTTTAGTACAATAATGTTGCATTTCATATTGATTGTTCCTCTCCTGGTATTGTAGGGATGATCAGCAGTCAGTTCCCGTCCGGGTTCCAGGGTGGCCAACTGCCCGGCAGCTTCGGCAACGCCAACTTCGCCAACTTCAGGCCACAATATTCCGTTCCTGGACAGACCACGACTTCACAAGGCTTCCCCGGTATGTACTCTTAGGTTATGTTAGGTATATTGATTGGTGTGAAAACGGATCACCTTGAATGGGTGACTACTTGAACAAATCAAAACATTTACAGTAGAAATCCAATTATCCGAACCCCAATTATCCGAATATCCAATTATCTGAATCGATTTTGAGTGAAATAATAGAAATATAAAAATCAAGAAAATAACAGCGGGAGCGCGTGTAGCGATAATGCGCCGTGAGCGCTAAAATAAAAGCCTGCGCTGTTACCTTCCGGACGATATTTTCGCAGGGAACAATGAGTCATACCCCCTTCCCGCCCTGCTCATCATCAGTCGCTACTGTTCTTTCACCGAGATTATCGTTCGAAATGAGTACAAAACGTAAACGTGTTGTCCTTTCGCTAAGTGATAAACTCACTTTGCTCGAGATGTTCAAGTGAAATAACCAACATTGAACAGTGAAATACGTACAGTATGTAGGTCTATTGAAAAGAGCAACTGTATATACTGTATTCAATTTAACTCCTGTAATTTAATTTTTATGACGTATATTCTTGATACAGTTCGCTCACTTTCTGGTCACTACATTTATAATAACTTTGTGGATAAAATTCTGATTTTTTATGTATGGTGATGTTTTTTGCTTAATTCCCGAGGTATACCCGATTATCCGAATTTCTGCATATCCGAATTGGCCCGATCCCCAATTAATTCGGATAATTGGAGTTCTACTGTATAATGAACTGTATGGCGGAGGATTTGAAATCGTAGACTAGAGCGTAACCTGTTGCTGATATATTAAGTGAGGTGTAGAGCTAAAATCACTTGTTAAAAATGTGGTCATGAAGTGGGTGCCAGGATGAAATATAATAAGCAGCGCTGTCATTGTGCTTTTGTATTTACATATTTTCATTGTTGACCTTGGATTCCAAACTGATACATTCATAACATATAACTTTTCGTTGAGTGATGGAGATAAATGGGAAAATCAAAATTATTTAGCAATCTTTGCTGGATAATATTTTGGGGCCATACCCATATTATGTAACGTACTTAAGGGGGGGGTATGGCGTAGCGTTATGTGGGGGAGAGGGGGTTTGGATCAACGTTACGTAACACACATATCAACCCTAAGAGCTGGCGCACTCCTATATCTATTGAGATAGTTTATTTTGTTGTTTATATTATTATTTTATGTTTAAAAGGTTTAAGCTGTTTAAAGCCTACTTCGATTGAGTTACGTAACACATTGGGGGGGGATGGTTATGGTGCGTTACATGGGGGAGGGGGGGTCTGAAATGACAAAAAAAGTGATACGTAATATGTGTATGGCCCCTTATAACAATGGTAATGTGAATGCGACACCAATACCACCCAGAGGCTGGCCTGGAGGGAGTCTACGTCTAAATCAACTTCACAGTGATGGCCCGCGGAAATGTTAATAATATTCCTTAACTTGAGTGTGTTTAAAGAAATAAAATTTTCTATAGCAAATTTCATCAATACAACATCAACTATTTATGTTTATAAAATTATTATCCCTACGTATTTATTTAGTAATTTCTTTATTTCTGTTGCAGTGAACTGAGCAACCCAAGAGTAGAAGTTGCACACAAGCCGGTGTTTACGAAGAATGTCCATTGTTCTCGTAGATTGCTGTTGAAGTTCTAGGACAATTGACTCATTTATCGTTAGTTAGTGTCGGATAGATGTAGAATGTGGGGCTTGAGTGCAGGGATCACGGTTGAGGAAGCCAAGTATTATATGAGTGTATTTTTAATAACTCGATATTTATGTAAAGTTATTCCTACCTGTCAAGCCTTCTCCCACTTTCCTCATTGATCTCTTTTCTATTGTATATGTATTGTATTCGACCGATCTGTTTTATATGAAAAGTGATTTATTTTAATAACGCTTACTGTTGATTTAGCGAATGTGCTTTTACAAAGATTGGTGAAATTTTGTAGTTTGGATTCATACTCTTTCTTGCACATGTATTTTGAGTAAAATTCCAGAGGTATTTCAATAAAGTGCTCAGAAACTGGTGTAGTTTTTTTAACTCTTTTAATATAATCCCAGATTTTATATGCTTATATTTAAAAATATACGTTGTTTATAATATTATTTTAACCAAAGGTATTACCTTTTTATTTGTATAGTTATTCATTTTTCATGACCTTGCTGTAGTTACTGATTACCAGAAGTTGCATGCCCTGAAGTCTGAAACCTTAATCACAAGTATGTTTCAATCAATGTTTAGTTTGTAAGGTCTC
This sequence comes from Allygus modestus, assembly GCA_963675035.1. NCBI lineage: Eukaryota > Metazoa > Arthropoda > Insecta > Hemiptera > Cicadellidae > Allygus > Allygus modestus. The sequence goes on from OY776115.1 coordinate 15,260,016, forward strand.
CATGAGAGAAACCCACAAACAAACTCTTTTTCCTACAGTTACCTAACAATGTACATGTTCTCTCACTGATTTGAGAAAGCAAAGTGGCCAATTCGCTCATCAGTGAGACAATGTTAACATTGTCTCACTCTAATTACTTTGTCTCACTCCAGATTTGCAACGTGAAGGCACGAAATAGTGAGCGCGTAATATGCAGACAAGGTCGTATGCGCGCGAAATACGTTGGCAGCACTGGCTGTAAATCAGCTGGTCAGCTGTTGTACTGTTGTATTTGTCACAACACCTCCGGTCACGGCAGAAGCCACCATTTCATTGATTTGCCATTTGTAAACATTGAAGGTGGTTTTGCTGTCGCAAAATGGACGTTATGTTACGTTTCTTTACCAATTTATTTGTTTTATGGTAACTGTAGGAAAAATATAATGTGCAACTCGAGTGCAAAGTGCAATCGCCTCACTCGAGAAACCATTCCTCACTCGCCTACGGCTCGTGAGTAAGGATTTCTCTCGAGTGAGGCAATTGATCACTTTGCTGACTAGTTGCACAAATAACTATTGACAAACCAAACAAACTAAACAAAATAGGCATAACTTTAAAAAATCTGGTTTCTATGAGTTAAATGTAAAATTACTGACCAAAATACTCATTTAGCTTTGATATCCCGACCAAACTTAAATAGGCTTGGGGTTGGAGACAAATACCCCCGTTGCAGCAAACCTGCATACTCAGCGAATTTCCAATGGAGATATAGATGTCTTAATACTACATCAAGCCACTTACCAAGTTTCATAAAAATATATTCACAAATAAGCGATATATAAAATTTTAATTATTCCCCATAAGAATAACATTGGGGCTGAGTACGCAGGTTTTCTGCAACAAGAAACACAAAAAATGGGTTTTTATGCTAATATTAATATAACTGAAGTAGGTGAAGTCGTATACCAGTTTGTATTCATTTATGTTCATTATTAAGGGAGACAGCATTTAATTATTATCCATAAGAATAACAAGGCTGAGTACGCAGGTTTGCTGCTACAAGGGCATTTGACAAACAATTTTTTTAGCAAATACCAATGAAGCCGTGTACCAAGTTTCATCAGTGTACGTTCATAAATAAATGAGATAACATTTTTCTTTTCCTCCATAAGAATAACATTGGACAACGTACTGTGTTTAGCACTTTCAATATCTCGGTAACCAATTGACGTAGATGAATGATCAAAATACCAAATTGTGTGTTTTTTTAAGCTGAATACAATAGTAAAAACTAAAATTTGACTATTTCCAAAATTATATGTACAAAATTCAAAAAACACATTTTTGGGGTACAAAACCCCTCAAAAATACCCCTTCGGATTAAGCGATCTGGCTGGTTTTCGAACTTAGTCATAAATGTTGCCTTACACGTTTATACCAAATTTCATCAAAATCGGATAATTTTTACGAGAGTTATCATGCTCATGGACACATATATATATATATATATCTATCTACAGTTTCGAACGAATGGTGTTTTTGGGGTCTGGGGACCTCAAAACGAAAAGTTATCATGGTCCCGGGCCTAGGTCTTACCATGCCAACTACGGTAATAGCTTCTTCCCTATAGGGGAAATTCGCTAAAACAACCATATCTCAACAGGTTTGCAATGAAATGTTTTGACAAAGGTGAATCTTATAAATGTATTTTCGTGGTGAAATAGCAAGTCAAAAATTACTGTAACCGGAAAACCTTGCAGTCGAGTGTACCACTAAGAAGGGAACAAACTGGTGATGTGTTCATTATTAATAGCCTTTGTACTCTTTTTAGTGGTTTATGTGTATCTTTTATTGGATAATCTGCAGCATTATGAGCTGTTATGATCACTGTCTGTTTTAACCGGTCTTTTTGTCATCCCCTGGTTTCCAGCTTTCTGAGGATCAGTTAAAATGCCCTGAAATTTTTGAAATTGTTAATGTCAAATTGTACAATGAACTGGTTTTTCAACCAGTGTACGGTAGATAAGTAAAGGAATCAACAAAAAGTCTGGATTTAACAATAACTACATTTAATAAGTTAAACAAAAGTCCAAGTATATAAAATAAAACTCTGTTCTAAAACTAACTGGTAACATGATCGCACTATCCAACAAAACCACTGATATTGTCGTGACTATACTAGACCCTTCACAGTCATTTGCTATATATTAATAATGTGATTCTTGTATATAACAATTATGGCGATACAAGTTTGGCTCATATTAAATTAGAGCCAAATACGTATATTAATCAGTCAAGTCATAAAAAATTAAAGCTGTTTCTAAAGCACAGACAAATTAAAATAGTGATTTAATGTGTCCTTTAAAATAGTGGGAATGCTTTATTGAGCAATAGCACTAACGATTTATAATACAACGAGTATGATCATGTTTTTTTTTGTTTTGTTTATTCAGTCTACCTACTGAATAAACTCTATGACTCAAAGTAAATTATGTTTAATAGTAAAAAAACACACTTTTTTGTTACATTAAAATTTTAACAATCATTTTGCCATATACTTCAACAATTAAGGCACTTTTAAAGCACCTGTACATCTGTGAAACATTAATACATACAATTATATAAGATTTTCAAAATTGTACGTGATTATACAAATCGTTTGTATTCAAATTGTGATGTACATTGACCATAGGTGACAATTACTTTTGCAATAAAATTTTGTCTATTACTAGACACGTAAATCAAAGTTGGGTCTTTGTTAACTCGATGTTTTCCAAACTCATACCAGAAACTCGTACTAAGGAATGATTAGAAAAATATTTGTTGCAATGACAAGTATAATCATGAGATTGACCATATTTTTCTCAACGGGTTGCATTCATCCTCGTAAACAACTAACACTTTGTAAAAATGGCAAAGGTGATGATCATATCTATCCCTCCAGAATTTGGAATTTACATGGCTCTTAAAGGATACACAGCACTTCCCTCCCATACCCCCCAACCTAATTGCTGCCCCTAAAAAATTTTTCTAGCTTTTCATTTACTTGCTAACTAGGTAACATTTTTGTCCTGCTTGCGACTGTCCCCACTGTATAACAGCTGGCCATGTTTGTCTATTTCCTCATCAACATACAATATTCGTGAGCAAACTTCATATTGAATCTACTTCCCTATTTTGAAATTTGTCCATTATAACTTTTTGAGCATCCTTGAGCAAGTCCCAAAACACCAAGCAGAGCACAGTGTGAGGCCCGATTCGAGCGAAGCATGGCACGAAACCTTTGTAAAGTCCGAAGAACCCTTCTTTTGCTAAAACCTTGCGCACACAGTCTAGGTAACTGCTGTACAACAGACCTTTCCCTTGGACATCCACCCCTGGAACAAAAAGAGCCCAAACTTAATAAGTACCGGTAGCATAGTCTAAATCTTATTTCAAACTATTACTAAAATTACCAGAACTTGACTATACCAATCAAAATTAACAAAAGGATTGTACTAAATGAAATTGGTATGCAAATTTATAAATTTCATCAATTAAAATTGCTCTTGGACAATGAATCAAATTATTAAATTGGAGGTACAATAGAGGAAGACAAGGAAATTGATTGAAATTCTAGGAAGATGTATATAGTATGTAAAAAGGAAGGCAAAAAAGAGAAACCTCATAGAAAAGTCTGAAAGGCCAAGTTAACAAAATAATTGACAAATTTGAGATATACGAGGGTCATCCAGAAAGTAAACAACGGTTGGTTGCTGCGTCTAGCACAGCTCCCCCATCACCGCCATTGCGTGTGCGGCAGTCCACTCACCTCTCCACCAAAGTCTGAGCCGAGTCTCGTTGCTGTGCGGTCACACGTCTTATTTCTACAGCGATTCAAAATGGCGGCGACAATCGAAAATCCCGCCAAATATGGGACAAGCAGTTTTATTCGGTTTCTGAGTTAAAAAATGTCTAGCCAATCAAATTTTTTAGAAAAACACCAAATAGAATTGGTGGTGGAAGTGCAAACAAGTCTTCAAGTCGAGTTTTCAGGGGGAAATGGTGCAACAGGTTTAATGAAATAAAATCCATTATGCACGATGAGGATCGGAGTGGCAGGTCATTGCTCGCAAAAGACGATTTGAAGGGAAGATTGGAGGAAAACAGCTGCTAAAATCTTAGCACATTACATCAATTTTAAGATTTTTTTTGCACTTTCATCATTAACTTTCTTTGGTGTTTTTCTAAAAATTTCTTCGGTATGGACATTTTTTTACTCAGAGACCGATTGCCGCCGCCATTTTGAATCGCTGTAGAAATAAGACGTTTGACCGCACAGCAACGAGACTCGGCTCAGACTTTGGTGGAGAGGTGAGTGGACTGCCGCACACGCAATGGCGGTGATGGGGGAGCTGTGCTAGACGCAGCAAGTAACCGTTGTTTACTTTCTGGATGACCCTCGTATCTAAGCTAAAATTTGATGTATTTTCTTAAAATAATTATTATTCTTATAATATTTTGTCACCTATAATTCATATAGGCTACTACCTTAAACATGCATGTATCAACCACATCAGAAGTAGTGATCTGACCTTCTTGAGCAGGAAAATAGCCATACTCTTTTTCAATTTTTAAATATGATACACTGCTAGATCTGTCTTAAAATTATCTAAATAAATGATAGCCTGAACATTTTGTTGTACTTTTTTAGAGATTTCACAGAGACAATAATTTTAAACCACAGCTAATTTGAAACGTTTATTGCAAGACAATTTAGTTTTAAGGGAATCTGTTAATTGTTTAAGCAAATATTTATACGATTTGTATTCCTCTCTGTCTTCAACAGCTTCTGAGATATTAACGTTTTTGTAAAAACACATAAAGACAGAAATAATTTTGAGATGAGACATATGTTATATTATTTGCTTGTTTTGAACTGACAAAAAAACCTTCAAAGTTTCAGGTAGAAGAAGCTGGAATACACTGTATTATCTCACTTTAAAGTCTTTACAAATCAAAAATAAGCAAAGTAAAAATTAATTCATTTGAAATAGTTCTAAAAGAATGTCATATTCCCATTATTTGCTTTCACATGGAAGAAGTAGTCTCGTACGTTATCTCTATCAGTGTGTGTTTTGTTATCATTATTTGTTTATGGCTTGAGGAGCTTAACCTTAACCCACCATTACAATAAAATTCTAGAGGGACTTTTTTGGAGTTAAAACTACTTTGGCCAGATTCATATTTTATTTAAAATATGAATTATTTTAATACAATAGACAAACTATTATTTACTTTGCTTATAAAAACCTTGCGTTAAATTTGTATTTGTATTTGTTTGTTGTATTTGTTTATTGGCTTTTTCTTACACAAACTTTAAAAGAACAATGATGGTCCAAAACACAGTGGGAACACTGGTATAAAACCAGTGACGTCTCAATCAACATTCGAGACAGCAGCGTAAGACATTTGCATTAATTTTCTCAAAATGTATACCTAAACATTCATGTATTCATAAGCAATGGAAAATCAATTACTCATCTTAGGTATAAAAGTGAATGTTCTCTTTTATTATAATATATAACAACAACAATTTGTTGAATCCGCCAGATATTTTCTTACCGTTTGTCTGGATGTAATATTTAAAAAATACAAATTTAACTTCTGGAAAATATTTTAATTTAGCACTCATCATCAAATATGTGAAAAAGATTCATAATATTATAGGATAAAATAAACTACGTCTCACACAACTACAACATTTATTTATACTTATACTATACTTACATACAAGACAGTAAATATAAAGGACGGTACAAGGTAATCGATTTCAACCATTCTTTATATTTTTCGTCTTGTGCGTAAGTACATTATAAGTGTAATATATGTTATAGTGTTGAGAGATGTAGTATATTGTATCCTGTTTAACTGTAACAACACACATCATACAACTCAGGAAATTATTTAAAATGGAATGAATCACAGACAAAAGTGTCATAAATGTTACAAAAAAAAGATGGTAAAATATCAAAAACATATTCTATTTCACATATTTTAACTTAAAATAAAAATATCAGCAGGATGACAATGAAAGAATTAAATACCCCCGTAGCAGAAAACCTGCGTACTAAGCAAATTTCCAATGCATATATATATGTCTTAATACCACATAAAGCCACATACCAAGTTTCATCAATATAAATTCATAAATAAACAATTTATGACATTTTAATTATTCTCTATAAGAATAACATGGCGGCTGAGCATGCAGGTTTGCTGCAACAAGGAACACAAAAAATGGGTTTTAATACAAATATCATTATAACTGAACTAGGTAAAGCCACATACCAATTTCATAATTAACGGAGATAACCTTTTACTTATTTTCTATAAGAATAACATGGGGGCTGAGTACGCAGGTTTGCTACTAGAGAAACTATCAACCAATAGATTTTGTTATGCAAATATCAATAGACCACAACGATATGAAGCAATATACCAAGTTTCGTCAGGATAAGTTGATAAATAAGCGAGATATACAATTTTTCTTATTCTCCATAAGAATAACATTGGACAACAAACTGTGTTTAGCACTTTTAATATCTCTGTAATCAATTGACGTAGAGCAATGATAAAAACACCAAATTGTTTATTTTTTTAGGCTGAATTCAATGGTGAAAATAAAGTTTGATTTACTAAAATATTATATGTAAGTAAAAAAATCAAAAAACCCATTTTTGGGGTACAAAACCCCCCCGAAATACCCCTTAAGATGGAGCGATCTGGCTGGTTTTTGAACTTAGTCATAAATGTTACTTCACATGTTTGTACAAAATTACATCAAAATCGGACCATTTTTACGAAAGTTATCGCACCCACGGACATATATATATATATATATATATATATATATATATATATATATATATATATATACAGTTTTGAACGGATGGTTTTTGGCACCTGGGGACCTCAAAACGATAAGTTATCATAGTCCCGGGCCTAGGTCTTACCATGCTGACTACGGTAATAGCTTCTTCCCTATAGGGGAAATTCGCTAAAAGCAGGAACTAACTGCGTACCTTGATTGTACAGTCTGGTTGAGATGACGTCAAACGGAGTCATGAACACTCCGGCGGCCAGACCCCCCATGAAGCTGGCGACAGTCGTGTTCAGGTAGCTCTTCTCACTCGAAAGCAACTGTAAAAGGTTTAACTATCAATCAAGGTACTTCTCCGAGGGGTTTTGCATTCTTAAGTGTACACTCATTCATTCTGTAGGAGGTTGAAACAAATTTACAGACAAAACAACTTACATGCAACCAGATTTAGATTTCTCCACTATTTAGATTATCCTGAACCAAGGTATTTTAGTATCAAGTTTTTACCGTGCAGTAAAAATATTTTTTTAATTGGTATTTTGGCCCACAAGTAACATAGGTTATATCCATTAAATATGAATATCCAGGCAAATAATCATTAACTGGATAAATTAATAATAATAACATTCATACAGATCAAGCAAAATTCATTTATGTGCTGAATAATAAAATAAAATAAATGTTTCTCCCTGTTGTAATACGGTAAAGAGGTAAATTGTTTAATCAAGTTTATTGGCAAAACAAATTCTTTAGGCGTAGTATTAGAATGAATCCAAAATAAAAGTGGCTCCATATGGGGGTTTAATCAAAATCAAATAATTTATTGTCATATAAATCACAGATCATTGACAAAGTCACATCACAGCTCCATTGACAGCAAGGTCCAATATCAGGTAAAAATTACAATATATTTTTAGAAAGCTTATCTCTTATATAATTTGGTCATTACACTAATACTACTATAATAATATTCCAAGTGGGAAGATGAATTAGTAATACAAAAATTGTACAGTATATTGGTTTGTATGAGTATTGTACAGTAACAGGAAAATCAAAACACTACAGACCTCATAGGGAAAAAATAATCCAGTGAATAAAAGGGGTTATCCAATAGCCATTGATAATATTTATTAAGAAACATTTTATTGTTATACCTTTGCACCAGATTTACCAAGTGATTGTAGACCCTCAGTGCAATCACAAAATGACTATTAAAAGTCTTGCTTAGTCTATTAAAATTTATACTTGTGGAGTTCTTATTTCTGGTGTTGTGGGAGTGGTTTTTACTGCTAGGCATTATTAAGTGTGGATTTTGAAAAATATACTTTATAAGATCAAACAACAGATACAGATTTATTATTGTTTGGATTTTTAAACTAATAAAAAGAGGTTTGCAGTGTTCTAGTGGTTGTGAATTAGTAATTACTCTTATGGCTTTTTTTGGAGGGTTAGAATATTGTTTATTTTACTGGCATTGCCCCATAAAACAAGCCCATATCTCATTATGGTTTGAAAAAGGCAAAATAAGCAGATTTTACATAACTTTGATTGACACAGGAAATGAGACGTCTGAGAAGATATATCACTCTTGATAATTAAATGGAAACGTAATTTATATGGTCATCCCAATTTAAATGTTTGTCGATGAACACTCCTAAAAATGTTGCACTATTTACTGAGTTGCACTGAGCATCATGATTTTCAAATGATCTTAAGGTGAAAATAATATTTTGTGTTTTAGTCTCATTTAAGATGAAGCCATTGCTTTTAACCAATTAGACACTTCCACCAAAGTATTTTGTGTAATAATGTTCAGTTTGTCTAGATTTTTACTCGTATTTAAAAAAGTTGAGTCATCTGCATACAGAATTGTTGTGGATGGAACTGAAGATGGCAAGTCATTAATACAGATTAGGAAGAGCAATGGGCCTAGTATGGATCCCTGTGGGACACCATACTTTACAGTAATCTCCACAGACCAGTCACCATTGCTATAAACTTTTTCTTTCCTGTTGCTCAAGTATTTGAGAAAAGAGAGAGTCTTACTGCCAAAACCATAGTTTGATAGTTTCAAGATAAGATCATTAATATATACACAATTGCCTTGCTCAGGTCACACAAAGTGGCCCGAGCAAAAGCCTTCTCCTCAAAGGCTTGCGATACATCTCTCACTAGTTTGTCTAAAGCTTGCAGAGTAGATTTATTTTTCCTGAAACCAAATTGCATAGAACTTAGAAGGTTGTTCATTTCAAGGTAGCTATAAATTTGTTTATATACGAGGGCCTCAAATAACTTACCTAGAACTGGAATTATAGAAATGGGACGATAACTCTCAGGTTTGTTTTTTTTTCCACTGGACAAACTCTTGAGACTTAAGTTCCTCAGGGAAATGTATGTATGTGTAACATGACACAGACTAAGGGCCTAATCCCTTATAGTTGGGTAAGCTGTGGATAGGCAGCATTGGTGTACTGAGTCTGTTACTTTATTAGGTCCAATGCAAGGGTTTGCAAGATTATGTTTTATAGCGACTCCGTTTTTAAACTCTACAATAAAAAATAAAGTGTCATAGGCCTACCGAAGAGGAAAACTTATCTATTCTTGACAATTTTATTAATGAGGTTGTACTTACAAACGCTTATAAATGTCGAAGAAAAACAGATTTTTCATTCAGGAATAATTTAGGTTGAAAACATTATTTTCAACCTCTAAAAAATGAGATTTACAGTAGCATTGACTTCTTTCATATTCGGTTTAGAATGTGTTTTTGTCATAGCTGTGGACAGGTTTCCTAATATTGCAAATCTGCAACACACTCTTCCCTATGTTAATAATGCAGCCTATTTTCACACAGCGACACAAATTTTTCCATTGGGTAGACCAGAGACAATAATTCATATTGCTGTAAAAAAATTAAATTTCTGATTTGTAAAGCCGTCAAAAAACTTCTCAAAGAAACCTGTTCATTCTCACAAGCCTACAAAATATTGGTTGGATTAAAGTTCTACGTTTTACTTAATCTATGGTTTAGGTTTAGTTACTCGCCTACATCTAAAATAAACTAAACCCAGTTTTCTAGCTAACCAACCTGAGTCTCCTCAAGGTATTCCTTGCACACATAGTACGCTCCGAGTTGAGATGCAGATCCGACAGCTAGGCGGGGCACAGCTCCCCCTGCCCCCCGCCACATCCCCACCACCCCGCCTTGCTGGTAGATGGACCGCAGGGCGTGCAGCGTCCCCTCGTGTGCGTGTTGGTGTCCCACGGCAATGCTAGCGTTTGACCGAGACTGCAGGTGAACTTTCACCTATAAACATGACAGCCGCTGATAGAAAAAGTTCAACAGCTGAGTTCCACTGGATTTTCTCTACTCTATCTCGGCTATTCATACTTCGATAAAAATAATTCCTGAACCAGTTCAATAACTCGTAAACAAATTAAGGTAGGCTATATCAAAACTGTCAAAAAATAATTCCTGAAAAAATATACCGTTTTCGTGAAAGGGCCTTTATACTGTTTGTCCCTAAAATACTATTTGGTGGAATACCAGCAAACCCAAATTTTCAAACATAAACTCGTATTGAGAGATCATTAATTTTGAGAAGCAAATTGAACCAAACACTAAAGCACAATACAAAAAGAATACGCGAGGTCAAGAACTTCTCCTATTCTAAATGGTGGCCGTTTCAAGAAGCAGGTCTATTTAATTTGTTTTGTAACAATGGTTGTTTTGCAAACATAATTGATGAATGCACCCCAAGGTACGGTTAACTCACAAGATAAAACGGACTCCCAGGATAATTCCCAACAGCTCCCGCCACGGCTGCGATACCAAGCGTCTTCAACAACGAAACATCACCGTTGTCTTTCAGATTCAATTTCCTGTCTTCAGCAAACTGGTAAATTCCGAGTCTTGTTCCATTGAGAAAAAACTGATGCCATAATCCAGGTACCAGGCCTTTTTGTAGAGCTACGAAACCATCGGTTTTTCCGATTATGTAACAAGCGTGGAAAAAATTCCTGTAATGCACTACGTAATGTCCTTTGGCCTGCAGTTCCCCTTGAAGTTGTAGCCGAGTCTTAACGACCTCAAACGGATTAGTGAAACAAGCTGCAGAAACAGCAGCTAGTCCGCTGATCACAAATTGCATACTTGCGGGATAAAAAGAGAAAACCGTTTCTAACCAAGTAACGATATTTAAGTTATGGATTTAGGTCTTAACACAAGTAGTAGTATAATGGTAACTTATCATTAACCTCTAAATATTTCAGGTACAGTACTTCATTCCTAAATATAATCAACTTAGGGTAGCCTATAACACGAAATTGATAAAAAGTTATCAAATGGTAGGTGTGATAGCTTTCGATCAACTCTCTTGAAATTAACTTCTAGAGGTAGATTAGATTAATAATATGACTTCCATTCAAACACTTGTACATAACTTATCTAGAAATTGTATCCAGTGAACTTGTATTAAGTGTCTTTCATCAACATAGTGTAGTATATGAAAAAAGAGGGACAATAGTAAATGCTTGCCACTTACGCCTTGCTAGGATTTTCAGATAGGTATTTGGAACAATATAAATTTTATAGAGTAATAAACTTATGCTGTAAAGTCATGATTTATTTATATTTTGTAATTGGTAAGTTAGATGCAACCATTGGAAAGCAAAGTAGGACCAGGTGGAACATTCCTCCTGTGACTATGGAGCGGCATGGTGGAAGGAAACAAATAGGTATGCTATTGCGCAGGTTTGTGACGCCATTCGGGACGAAAGTCAGCACATCACGTGAGCGCCGACTGTCAGCTGATTGAAAAAAAAAATTGTAAGTCAGCGAAGTGGAGCTTGCATCCTGTGAGGCGTAGATGCGCGGCATTGACCAATTCTAGGCACTGGAGTAGCACACCTATTTGTTTTCTTCCACCATGATAGAGCCGATAGGTGGCAAACTATGAATACCGTAATTGTTAATGACTGCTCTCAGCAAACCGTTTATGGATTAATTGGTCTTCATAATGCTAAACAGTAAGCTTTATACAGTAGACGTTTATATTTATAAAGACCAGAAAAAATATTGAATGGAGTCACATTTTTAAGAGTTAAGTGGGAAAACTATGTTACCTACTGAAAACATACCAAAGAACATAAAACAAAATAAACCTAAACTGTATTTTAAAACAAACAATTGTATTTTTCACACAACTGAATTGTTGGGTACAGTTTCATAAGCGGCCACCAACTAATCGGATGTGATATGTGGCCATTTACTCGTTAGAGGAATTCTTCCATCTCCCTCTAAAGGGATTTAGTCTACATTAAGTCACGTATAAAATACAATTGTTTAAAGTGGAAGTTGAAATCCTTCATTAGCTCCTGCTGTACTTAATTAAGATGGTGATGCGATTGTTTGTTTATTAATTGTACCATTTTCGACGCTGTTCAAATGTTGTACTCTGTACTTCTTCATGAATAAAGATGATTGACTATTGACTATTGAATATTGACTATATCGATCTTAAACATTCGATATATCGAATCGGAACACTCATTACTTTGAATCACATTTTAACAGTACATAAGTTATCAAAAATTGTTTACTCGATATTTAGGCCTAAGTATATTAATATTAATCTAAAATCAACAAATTTCCTTATATACCAAATAAACACATAGGACTATTTTCGTTTTTAAAATCCTATACTTAGGGCTTTACCCCACCGCAGTTCAAAGTTCCCATGTATTCCTTATGGACATTCATTTTTGTTTGAGCTGATGAAAATACACACAGCTGATCTTGATTGGTGGTATTTCCACGGGCTAACCACAGAATGGAGCACACATAACTGTTATATTCCCGGGTGAAACCGGGTACAAAGCAGCTAGTAAATAATAAAGAAACGTATAACTCAGCTAAAAGTTATCTTTACCAGGGTAAACTTTATGGGCTGCGTTCATGGAATGAATAAACTAAGTTATATAAACTTAAACAAATATAACCAAGTTTTTGCTTGGTTATAAGTTTCTAATTATTTGTTGCAGGCCTATTTTAAAATTTTAGTTTTCGTTTGTTTGTTACCGGTACTTGTTAAATGTTTCATTAAAATATATATGTAACTTATACCATCACTCTTAATCCCGGTTTTCAGAGACCATACACCATGAGCATACACCATGAGCATACACCATGAACAATATGCCATGAGGACTCAAATGTTTGGGTGTTTGTGTTATTTAGGTTGAACATCGATTTAAAATGCAATTCGATATATCGCATGTTTCAGATCGATATATAGCATCATATTAGTATTAGCCAGCTTATGAAACTGTGCCTGAATTATTAGAGGGAGTAGTTTAGGACAAATGACGTGAAACAGCCTGCACCCATTAGGAACCATCCTGGATCACAGACCCATTAGGGTCTATCCTGGTACTTTGGGTTGAAATGTATTCTCGTCCTTACAATGTAAATAATCCTTACCAAGTACAGAGGACTTCCAGTGTATGCTCCAATTGCACCTGCTGTGGAAGCAATAGCAATTGTATTTGCCAAAGAAACATCTCCGTTATCTTTCAGGTGCCACTTTCTTTCCTCAGCAAACTGGTAAATGCCAAGCCTTGTGCCATTAAGGAGTACTTGATGAATTAAACTTGGTACAAGTCCTTTTTGTAGAGCTACTAAACCATCAGTCTTCCCAATTATATAAAAGGCATGAAAGAAATTTCTATAATGAACTGTGTAGTGTCCTTTTGACTTAAGTTCACCTTGCAGTTGCAATCGAGTCTTCACAACTTCAAGAGGGTTGGTAATACATGCTGCAGAAACGGCAGCTAACCCACCAATAACAAACTCCATAATTAATGTTTGTACTGTGCACTATCTTGGCACTAGATGTTCAGTACTGACACTGTCAAGATTAAAAAAATAAATCAAGATAAAGCCACAGTTCATAGTAAAACCAGCCTTAACCCAGATAACCAATTTGAAGTTAAGTAGACTAATAGTATATTATAAGGTACCTATAGACTTTTTTCTCAGATCATTGTTCTATTAGATAAAAAATAATACTTATTATCCCGGTCAATTACAACTGTGGACAAAGAACAGTTAATAATTAAATAGAACACGAACACATGACATAACAACATAGCGCACAATCCAGACAACCAGACTTCAGAAAGGCAGACGACGAGACGAATGCTTACACAATTTTTTTTAAATTACGACTTATCAGCTGACCACAGAAACCGCCAATCCAATCTTCGCTCACCATCTCTCAAGTCAACTCAAATATCTTCGCCAGCTGCTTGTCTTTGTACAAGGATGGTTTATGTTTTTGTTTATTTATTATTTTGCTCTGTTGCTGTCATAAGCACTGAGCTCAGTGGTCTTAAGTCATAATATTTGGAGGTTATAGTCTAGTTATGAGGTATTGGTTTTGCTTCCAGTTTCAAACGTCATAAGAGATCAAAATATCCTTGAATTTTTATCGAAGATGATATAATTATCAGTTAATTAAAGGTAAGGTTACCATTATCGTTTCTTGGCAACAATCCTGGTAATTTTATAGTTTGGTGAGATATTTTGATTTTTAAGTAAAAATTACTTTATCTCATACATTCCAGAAATGCTTTAGCCTATTAAAAATGTTTACATTCAATTAGGATTGCCTTAATTATGTTATCAAAAACAATGTCAAGACAACCAACAATTTATTTAAAACTGTCCTGTCACACTTTAGACAATTTCTCATTTGGTTCAGTCGGAAATGGCGGAAAATGGATTTTCCGCTGCTAAATTCCTCTTAAACTAGTTATAGAATAATGAAAGGAACATTTTAAAACCACTTTTACAAAAATCCAAGTGTTTACCGGTTATTAAACAAATACCCCAATGGTAATTGAAATCAGAACAGTGATTTTTTGGCTGTTCTGATGCTCCTGGTTTCATTTACCTGCGAAGCTGGGAATACAATTTTGCGCATTATAAGGTTAGGAGAAGGTCCGGTCAGGCTTGAAAGTAAGCGTGAGGTTGCTGGGGATGATAAAAGTACACCAACATATGAATCAGGCTTTTCTAATGTAAAATCCCCATTAGACAACGTTCTGTCTTTGGTCGATACACATTTTCTTTAATTAACTCGGTAAATATTTATACTCGGTTATTTCTAGAATCACGATAGAGGGCTTAAAACTTTCGCTTCACTAATTCCCATCTTATTATATGCATTAATTTTACGTCCGGGGCTTTTCTAACCAATTTTGGGCCCAAAAACTCGAAATTTGAAAGAATGATCCCCAAAAAAGGGGTTTAAAGTTTTCCGATTGTTTTGCCCAGCAAACTTGTCCAAATGATTATAGAAAAGAATGTCCCTACCAAATTTGAAGTAAATCGGGCAAAAAATGCAACGACTAGAGTGCATACACACATATATATAATTTTGAACGACCCCCAAAAAAGTGTTCATGGGGTCACGTTAGGAAATTCGGTACTTTGGTATTATACGGATGCCACTACTTTCGGAGGTTAAATTTTTACCGGATACAAAGTATAACTACATAATTCGAAAAAACGTACTTTTATTGACTTACTATACAAATTTTACATCATTCTGATGAGCGGTCTTTGTGTTGTGCCTCCCAAAAGACAGCGATGTCCGCTAGGATCGTGTTGAATGCGTCGCCGCCGCCGCCGCTAGCAGCCACTCCCAATCGCCACATGTACTCCGCCAAATATACAGCGCGCTGCGGCAGTTATGTTAGGATGGGTTATCATAAAAATACGTACGGTTTCCTCTTCATTTCGAGGTAAATCCCACACTAAAAGAACGTCACTCATTATGAAAACAAATGTAACGTAGTGACGGCAATAAATCACTCATGACACTGACCCAGATACAGGCGGTGACAGGTGATGCGCGCGCTCCGGTCAACGACCTGACCTTGGCCTATTTGGAGGGGGTTTGGCGGCCTGAAGTATGACTCATCAGGTATCATTGGATTCGTAACGAAACAAGGAAAGTCCTACAATCATTTTTATGATAACCCATCCTAACATAACTGCCGCAGCGTGCTGTATAAGGGTGGCATCCGTATAATACCAAAGTACCGGAAATTCTATGGTGGTCCCGGGCTTAAGTTTCACCATGCAGGTCATGCTAATAGTTCACTTTCCATAGGAAATTCACTAATAATAATATAGTGCAGTAGTAACAATAAAAAACCATAACTAAAACAATAAAAAGAGTAACAATCTGCACTGGTGTAGATACTTTTCCCCACTGCTCAAAAGTGATAGAGGCAGCACTGGACTGGAAAAAGCTTATGCGGCCCTTTAAAGGCACCACCAAAGTTTATTTGCGATAGTAGAGTCTATACTCGTTTAAATTATCTTTATCCTTACTTCCAATGCAAAGAGTTTAGAGGTTAAAATAATATAAACGCGAGAGAAACAGCATACCGACTTTACAATTGTTACTAGGCCTAGAACAGTCTTCCTCTTACAGCTGGTCATTAATTTCCCATGGCCGATTAAATTATAGTCAATAATTGCTACTTTGACCAAAGGGAATTTCCTGGCCTTCACGTGCCTAAGCCTAAAATCACGGACAGTTTGAAAAAGAGCTTTTCACAATTTTTCTTTTTCTTTCGGTAGTGTGCCAACAATTTGCGACAAACTGTTGTTATCTAGACCTTGTCTATTGGCTGTCATTGACAGGTGATCTCATCATGGACTAAAACAGAACTAATCTTTAAGCAGGTTTAACACCTCCATGAAGGTAGCTGATGTCTTCCTCTTTAGCTGCTAGGCTGATGTTCGATTCACATCAGCTCTTGGTTTGACCAATTTAGCTGAGTTAGATCCTGTTAAGGTGGTAGAGCTTGCGTCAAAGCACAGAAAACTTTAAACGCAGTTAGTTCAGCCACTGGCCTTTTTGAACGCCAGTGGCGCTAGATCGCTCAAGAGTGGGTACATTCGGAGACCCCTACTGCCATCCCTATCGGCGACCTGACTTATTCCCTACTCCACTCGCTGCCTCCCTTCACGGCGACTCTATTCATGGCGCTGCCCCAGGATCTAAACCTTTCTCTTATTCCAGTCAGTTTTTAGTAGTAATTAACAGTTTTCTGTGGTCTAAAGTTTGGGTACTTTGGTATTATACGGATATCACCCTTATGCAGCGCGCTGCGGCAGTTATGTTAAGATGGGTTATCATAAAAATGATTGTAGGACTTTCCTTGTTTTGTTACGAATCGAATGATACCTGATGAGTCATACTTCCGGCCGCCAAACCCCCTCCAAATAGGCCAAGGTCAGGTCGTTGACCGGAGCGCGCGCATCACCTGTCACCGCCTGTATCTGGGTCAGTGTCATGAGTGATTTATTGCCGAGCACTACGTTACATTTGTTTTCATAATGAGTGACGTTCTTTTGGTGTGGGATTTACCTCGAAATGAAGAGGAAACCGTACGTATTTTTATGATAACCCATCCTAACATAACTGCCGCAGCGCGTTGTATATTTGGCGGAGTACCTGTGGCGATCGGGTCTGGCTGCTAGCGGCGGCGACGCATTCAACACGATCCTAGCGGACATCGCTGCCTTCATCATCATCATCATCAGAAGGGGCGGACATAGGTCCCAAGGCACATCAGCCACACTGGGCTTATTGCGCACCCCCGAAAAAGAAATGAGAAGGTTTCAGTACTCCTCCAGGTTCAAGAGCCTGATGAACTGCATCATCCTGTCGACGAGCTCCTCAGGAGGCAGGTATCCACCCCTGACCATAGATCCCAGAGTTGAAGCCCTTACCTCCCTAAGCTCATCGCAATCGAAGAGCAGATGGTCTGCAGTCTCCTCGTACTGCCCACATTTCCTGCATGCAGTGTCACCATTGAAGACACCCATCCGAGAGAGGTGTTTCCTTAGGTGACCATGGCCCGTAATCATACCTGTGATCCGCCTAATGTCCAGCCTACTGAGATCCAGGAGATTCCTTGTGACCTGCTGAGAAGGTCCCTGGAGGTTGAGCTTGCTGACCCTGTGTAGAGGGAGCCTTGCCCATCTCCTTCTGTGACAATCCCGAGCCCAAGCGCCGATCACCTGCGAAACACAGGAACGAGATATCCCGCAAAAAGGGGGAGGGCCCATGGGAGCCAGGGAGGCAGCCGCGTTAGCCAGCCTGTCCGCCACCTCATTACCCACGATCCCTGAGTGACCAGGCACCCAACAAAGAGTGACCATGTTGCGTCTTCCAGCACAAGACACTGTTTTGTAACAATCCCAGACAACCCTAGACCTGAACTCAAAAGAGTCCAGCGCCCTCAGAGCAGCCTGGCTGTCAGAAAAGATGCTGATAGAGAGGCACAACGCTGCCTTTTGGGAGGCACAACACAAAGACCGCTGATCAGAATGATATAAAATTTGTACAGTAAGTCAATAAAAGTACGTTTTTTCGAATTATGTAGTTATCCTTTGTATCCGGTAAAAATTTAACCTCCAAAAATAGTGGCATCCGTATAATACCAAAGTACCAAAGTTTGAAATATGGTGAGTTTGTGTCTGGGGAGTGAGAATGCTCCAGTAATTTTTTTTATTGATGTGAGGGATACGCACTAGTTGTGGGTTAAAAAATCCAACAAAATCATCGGCGACCCTCCCCTTGAACCATGTACAATTAGTCTTTTCATTTGGGGGACAGTTACCTCCACTTTTTAAAATGTAAAATGAAAAGTTTCCTCATGCCTCAAAACCATGGTTTTACAAAATAATTTTTTTATAACATCTAACTTCCCCTCCTTTGGCATCCTCTCTGTAGTCTTTGGGACCAGGGAGTCGTCATCCTCCAATTTGGAGTAATTGTTACCGTCGTTAGGTTCTATAGTGGGGGCCTAACGTATGATCATCAACAAATTCTTGTAGGCTATAGTATGATTTTGGTGTAGATTCAGGTATTTTGAGTTTTTCAAAAGTATTATTATTTATTATTGTTTTTAATTTTTCTGGGAATGAATTCAATCTTTTGAGCCCATGTACTGTGGATTTCTAACTTTTTTTTAGCTATGTTGTGGTAGGTTAAAGTTGAATTTGTTTATCAGGTTATGGCTCTCAGTTCTTTTCGTAGGAGGGTTTAATCTGATTAATTTTATATTATTTCCAAAATGTAAAGGTGATGGTCAGGATTTGGTTTCTGGCAAAAGACTCTCGACAGGATTCTTGTGGTTGAAGGTTTTCCATGCTGTGGTTTTCTATGCTGTGGATAGCCTTTTCGTGGAGAATTAGAATTTGTTGGATGGATGTTTCACTTGCTCTTCCCCAAGCTATTATTACATAACGGGTATCACAAATGTGATTTGAAGAGAGAGTGGTAGGCTATCTTGGTAGTTTATTTGTTGATAATAATTCTGATACGTTTTAGAGCTTATAGTTTAAAAGTATCGGTACGTAACTAGCAGTTTAAGTGTAAAGTTTATGTCCTGTTGGTTGGTTGGTGGCCGGTGGATTAATTTTAGTTTCCTGAACCCATGAACCAATAATCTAAACAAGAACGACTTTGTCTCTATAACTTACTCCTAGTTAGGTTAGTCTCAACACGGTTATCACAGCTTTACAACACAGTCGTATAACTTAATGTTTAGTCCACCCATATTAAAAAAGGAGATGAGTTAGGCCTCAATGATAAGAAAGTTAGATTAGATTTGCACGTTTTGGGATATGAGTAAAGTTTTAATTTTACAAAAAAAAAAAATACTGGGGGATTGTCCCCTTTAAAAAAAGGGGGCCTTGGCATCACTAATAGTTTTATTGGATTTCTCAATCCAAAAACGAGTTCGCACGCAGCACGCTGACGTAAGGGAAGTGAATTTCCACATACAATACTTTTAAAACTCAGAACCAGTGTAAAAACATACATTTATTCCAAGTGTATTGAAATCTGTAAACATTGATTTTTTGGCTGTTCTGATGCTCCTGGTTTCATTTACCGTACCTGCAATGCTATGAATACAATTTTGCACATTATAAGGTTAGAAGGTCCAGTCAGGCTTGAAAGTAGGCGCAAGGTTGCTGTGGATGATAAAAATACACCAACAAATGAATAACATGCTTTTCTAATATAAAAACCCCATAAGACGTGTTGTGTTTAGCTGACATACATTTTCTTTAATAACTCGGTAAATATTTATGCTAGAATGACGAGAGAGGGCTTAAAACTTTGGCTTCACTAATTCCCATCTTAATACATGCATTAGTTTTACGTCCGAGGCTTTTCTGGCCCTTTTTGGGCCCAAAAACTCAAAATTTGAAAGAAATAATCCCCAAAAAAGGGGTTTAGAGTTTTCCGATTGTTTTGCCCAACGAATTTGTCCAACTGATAATAGAAAGGAACGTCCCTACCAAATTTTAAATAAATCAGACAAAAAAAGGGACCGCTAGAGTGCATTCACTTATTTATAATTTTGAACGACCCCCCAAAACATGTTCAGGGGGTCACGTTAGGAACTTCTATGGTAGTCCCGGGCTTAAGTCTCACCGTGCGGGTCATGTTTTCCATAGGAAATTCACTAATAAATTATGGAGTATATTAAATATCATGTACAAAATCCTGAAACATATTAAACCCTCAGAACCATAAGCTTACAGTTAAACATCCATACGTACAAACATATTCTTAATAAAACTAACCAATTAATTGATTGGACATTAACAACTTGTTAATATAACTTAGAGCTAATTTCAAAATATATCGTTGACAATGTAAATTGCATAGACTTCACACTGCATCATAATTATTTAAAAAGAAAATTTTGGTGGCAGCTTATTTAGCGACACCACCTCTTTTTTGATATAAAAAGATAATTTGTCAACAGAAGTATAATCTTGGATTAAGATACCCCTTCTGCCTCTTCTCCCAAACCCTAACAAACTATACCTATATCAAACTTAAGTTTTATTTTTTAGGGACATGAGTGATTTGTTTCTATCAGCGTTAAACATTCTACAGCACTATGATACAAGATACATTGTTAATCCGCCATTTGCCTTCTTCATTAACTCATCAAGAGAAGTCAGAATTATTGAGGCATTTCGGAGCCATAGACGTGAAAATTGTTGGACCAGAGACGAAAAAGTCTAATCTAGTTTATGCAAGGTAAGGAACGCCTAAATTTATTATTTATCTTTTTCAGTCAGTATTATATAATTTTTACTAGTATTGTTTGAATACACATTTTTTTATGGGGTAGAGGCATTTTGAAGGGTGACAGTCCAAATATTGGTTTTTTACTGTATAAGGTCGATCAGTTGTTAGAAAGCATCATAATTAACTAATAAGCCCAAATGACACCTTGGTTCAATATCGAATCTTCACCAAATGTTCATATTTTGCTTAGGATCTGGCGATAATCAGTTTATGAGCCGAGTACTGTACTAACTACTACGCTACCTAGCCAATACGTTCAGTGACATAATATGTGATATTAAAAAGAATCAAAGATGATGTCCCAGGTAACGCCACTTTAAAGGTTGAATTTAAAAAGATATTTCAGACCCAAATTTATGAAAAAAAATCTCGGTAGCTTAACACTTAGCGTCTTAGACTTCAGTTCACAGGTTCAAATCCTGGGGTTTCCATAACAAATTTGGGGGGGGGGGGTTGGGCCGCTTTTCCTAAGTTTTGTGCTCTTTTAACAAACAAGCAAAACATTAAATTTGTCCTAATTGAAGATAGAAACCATAACAACCACTTTAGCCACTATATTTCTAAGTCGGAATCTAATGATCAAACAGTGTTTTATCATAGGTTTTAGATTTTGAGCTTTGTTTGACTGAATTCTATAGATAGTTAGTTCCATAATAATCAGCCTGATAAATAATCTTCCACCAACAAAGTTTTTTTACCAGGCTGAAATTGGTCTAAATTCTAGTACAATCAAAAGGTCAATACGTTTTTTAATTACACATTCAACCATTCAAAATGGTTTTCATTTTTAAAATGTATTGTACTTTTGAAAGTTGAGATCAGCCGTCACCTGTCATAAACAAATATAGCCTACTAGATGTTACTCGCAGGCTTCGCCTCACAAATGATTAATAAAAACTATGACAGTAGTGTGTTGCATTCTATGGTTAGCCCGTGGAACTACTAAGAATCAAGATCAATTCTGTATTTTCATCAGCTCAAACAAAAATGAATGTCAATAAGGAATACTATATGACAACTTTGACCCCTGTAGGGCAAAGCCTTATAGGATTTTTGTAACTTGAATATGCGTTTATGTTACTCAGGACTATCGAGTACCTCTCTGACAAATGTCAGCTCAATCAGTCCATTGGTTAGAGCGTGATTGAGCCACAAATATCTAAACATACAAACAAACTTTCACATTTATAATACAAGGGTGTTTATAAATGATTCATCAGGTTTTAATGGCATGTATCTCACTTATTTCTTATCCCACGCTAATGATTTAAACATGTGATTAAAGAGCATGTTTTCAAGTTTTATAATCAGCTGTTCAATACTCATTATTGAGATTTCACTGGTTATTTAGGTTTTTTACAAAATGATTACAGTTCAAGAAAAAACATTTTGTGTTTGTAATTATGACTCAAGTTTATCTTTGATAACTGTTCAGCGTGAGTTTCGCAGGCATTTTAGGAATAATCCTCCAACACACCAAAGCATCTTACGGTGGTATCGCCTGTTCAAAAACACTGGAAGTGTACTGACTGAAACGTAAAAGCAGTGGTCGCCCGAGGGTACCACTTGAAACAGTGGCTAGGGTTAGACAGTGCTTCGAGCAAAGGCCTCAACAATCCGTAGACAGTGCAGGTCGTGAACTTGGCTTACCAAAATCTACAGTTTGGATGGTTTTATATAAATCCTTGCCATTAAAACCATACAGACTGCAACTACTTCAAAAATTAAAACAACGGGATTTTTAAAAACGCAAAGAGATGTGTGACAATCAAGATAATAACTTTTCCAGTAATCTCGTATTTAGTGATGAAGCTACCTTTCGTTTGAATGGAAAATTAAACAAGCATAATGTCCGTATTTGGGCATCTGAGCCTCCGCATGCTTTTGAAGAACAAGAGAGGGATTCAAAAAAGTGTAATGTCTTCTGTGCGGTATCAAAAACCAAAGTGTATGGCCCATTTTTCTTTGCGGAAAAAACCGTTACTGAAATTGCCTATCTTGACATGTTGGAGCAGTGGTTGTTTCCTCAGTTAGAAGAAGACTTAGTATTTCAGCAGGACGGGGCTCCACCTCACTGGCAGTATTACAGCAGGACGGGGCTCCACCTCACTGGCAGTATTACAGCAGGACGGGGCTCCACCTCACTAGCACTGTGAAGTTCATAAGTTCTTAAACGAGAAGCTACCTCAGAGGTGGATTGGCGGACATGTGGAAAATGACAGCCCTTCTCAAATGGTCTCCTCGATCTCCTGACCTTACGGTGAGACATTTTTTTCTCTGGGGGTATGTAAAGGACAAAGTTTATATACTGCCAATGCCTCAAACGCTTCCAAGAGCTACGTGAACGCATTTGCATCGTCACAGATTCAATCAACCTCCCGATGCTAGCTGGTTTATGGGAAAATTTACAACATCGATTGGAAACTTGTTCCATGGCTAATGGATGGCACATTGAGCACTTGTAGGGGTACCTAAGAAAAATTTAAGAAGTTTTCTTTCTATTGATGAAGTTTTTATCAATATTTGGTCAGGTCAATAAAAAGTTTTAAAACCTGATGAGTCATTTATAAACACTCTGTATTAGTAGGATATTAATTAAAAAAAAATTGTTCTAACCATTTTTACCTGATACTTGGATTTACTGCATCCAAGACGAGCAATACAATTTTAACATCCAACCTTGCTGGTAAAGCCGCTATCCTGTCGATGTTATAAGTTAAAATATGCTTGTAATTTTAGCAAAACAAAAAGAGTGCTCACTATATTTTATACAAATTCCAGATTTGAGAGCAACGGAGCTGCGGAAGTAGCAGTTAGAAAGCTACACCAGCTGAATGTCTTGGGTCAGAGGATCTCAGCAGAGATTGCCCGCGGGCCCAATGTAGAGGCTGTAGAACCTGAGGATAACAGGTTAGCTGCCGCTCTAGCTGTTACGCTAGCGTGGTTAAGTTACTCTATTGCCAAACTCTTACTTCGTATTTCAGTTATATTGTGTTTACTGCATTTGTGTAATGTCGTGTTTACTGCATTTGTGTAGCTATGATTTTTCAATAAAATACGTGGGTCTTAAGAAGGTAAAGAACTTTGCGCACTTTGCCGAGCAAAGCTCCCCTGAGATTGTGCGTGCGGCAGTCCACTTACCTCTCGTCAAAGTGTGAGCCAAGTTTTGTTGCTCAGTGTTCACGTGTCAGTTTTCTACAGAGATTCAAAATGGCAGGGTCATTCGAAAATCCCGCCAAACAAGAGGTCTACAGTGTTACTTGGTTTCTGAATGCGCAAAATGTTTGACCTATTGAAATTTGTCAAAGAAAGTTTAATAGTGGTTTAAATACCTGCTTATTTGTAATCCAATTTGTTGAAATTTGTTTTGGATTACCAATAAGCAGGTATTTAAACCACTATTAGTATTTCTTGGTAATCCGGAGGCTAGCAATCAAAAAATGAAAAAAAGAATGTTTATGACGAAGTGCAATAAATAAGTCTTCAGAGAGAGTATGGCGTATCATGTTTAATAAAGGGAGATCCAATGTGCGTGTCAAAGATTTGAGTGGCAGACCATCGCCTTTACATATGATTGGAAAGAAAGAACTGAGGGAAAATTAAGGAACACTGGCACTTCACTGTTAGCACATTACATGAACCTTTTCTAAACATTTCAAGATCTTGTTCGTTACACTTCCCCATTAACTTTCTTTGGGGTATGTATACAAATTTCAATAGGCCAAACATTTTGCACTGTCAAAATTCAAATAAAACTTAAGATTTCACATTTAGTGGGATTTTTGAATGCCGCCATTTCGAACCACTAGAAACAATATGTGAGACCGCTCAGCAAAGAGGCTCGACTCAAACTTCAGTGGGGAGGTGAGTGTCCGCTGCAGTCACAGTGGTGGTAGAGCTGTGCTTGGCACACTACACAAACTTTCTTTACTTTCCGGACGAAACATTAGGGGTGGGAGACTAGTTAGTGAGGTTCGGGGCTAAAATTTGTTCATGTAATTGCAGAATAGATATTTCACTCGTAAATTGATTTAAATAAGTAATGTCCCTCATATAGATTCTTTTTGATGACGTATTATATGATTCTTAAATTTTTTTCCAGACCAGTAAATATCAATGATAAGGAAGACCGAATCCAGAAGGCGAGAGAAGCATTTTTGAAGAAATTAGGTCTCTCAATAAAAAACTATGATTTTAGCCAGCCGCCTCCTCTTAATATATACTATCAATATCCACCTCCGACCAGGGAGGTCTTGGAAAACATATGCAAGGCAATGGCTAATGTTCCAAAATTGTACAATCAAGTTTTGCACCTGATGAATAAAATGAACCTACCATGCCCTTTCACTGACAAATATCCCTTAGAATCAGATATTTTCAAAGACAGAGAAATTATTCTTCCTGTCCCTGAAGAAGTGAAAGAATCTGAAATGGAGAATGTGACTAAGGAAACTTCAACATCAGAAGAGGAATCGGAAGTCGGAAGTGATTCTGAGCAGCAGACCAGTGAAATAATTCCTATGAAGAGAAAAAGACCTGAAGACAAAAAAGTCATTAAAAGGCCGAAATTTAGCAAGCCTAAAATCTCAACTGTACAGCCCAGTAAAACAGGGTTAAAACCAGGTGATGTTTTTCAAAACACCCTTAAAGAGCAGGCGTCCAAGAAGATCGAATTGAAAATCACATCAACTTTAAATTCTATTCAAGAGGCGCATGAAAAGCAAACTGCTGAGAAGACCCAAGAAGGTTTTCAAGTAATAAAAGCAGTCCCTCAAAAGCAACAAGAAAAGCCAAGTGAGCCTGAAAACAAAGATGAGCGAGCTCCAGATGATTCAAATACCGAGTTTATTTCAGCCGAACAGTTGGCTGCCAACAGAGTTTCTGTTAAAGGTATGTAATCTTTGTTGATAGTTTTAGAAAATCTGCACCCTACTGTATGTTCAGTGAACAGAGGGGTACAGGGTACCGTTAGTGGTAGTCGTACTTGTAGTGACTCTTGATATTTTGCACAAGCCTTGAAATTTGTTGAGTAGTAAAATAAAGAAAAAACAAACAATAGAAAACAAATTAATCTGCTAAACTGAGGTTTTGATACCACTCAGGATATTTCTGTTTTACAAATAAAAGGCCCTGCCTTATGTAGGTTGAAATTGTTAATAATTTAAAGAAGGTAAGATTGTCTCTGGTATTTAACTACCTGAAATTTGCTGAAACATGAGTTTTGTTGGCTGAGAGCAGCAGTTTGAGAGAGGGGGAAACACATTTTATTGCTACTGCTGTTAAATACAGACACAGGGCGGGAATCTATCTGACCAATTAAAAAAGTGATTAATGCTAGAATTTATAGCGGTTCGGTGTTTACCACAATTTCAATGGGAATTAGACTGTTTATTTAAATAAATTAAATAATGCAATAAAAAACCTTTAACCATTATGTATGGGTAGATTTCTAGTTGGTATCAGATATTGTAGATTTCTAGTTGGTATCAGATATTGTAAGTCACACATTTCCACAGGTGATAACTAATGTTCATGTTATCAACTTGACAACATTCCAATAATCACTGAATTGCCTTGAGCTTCAAATATCTTCGCTTTAGTTGCCAACTATAAAAACCTTGTTCTATATAAAAGTGTCTTTAGTTCAAAGCCAAAATTGAGTACTGTGGATTTCCCATTGGTTCATGCCTCTAAGTAACAAATGGGAAATCAGTACTAAATTTGAAGTAGTTATTGCCGAGAACCCCAATTGTATAGCATTTAATAATGTTAATTATGGTTCCTGTATGGATCAAAACTTTGTTTTGTTGGTATCTAAAGTGCCAATGTTTATTTAACCAGAGATAAGTATTTTATTGATCAGATGATTTTTTTTTACATCTGGTTACTAGCCATTAGAGTTGGTCCCATTCACCGTAGAATCTAACATACAACTGTTTCTTGATAGGTAATAGCCTATAACCAATTTTTGGATCACCGATCCAATTTTGTTCACTGTATTTTTAAAACTGTTAACGACTTAAACTAGACTAATATTGATTCAAGGTCAATAAATTAAAAAATTGATGTATTATATTAGTGTCTTCAGAAGAGAACGGTGATTAATTCAAGGCCAATAAATCCCCAAATTGATGTATTATAATAGTATATTCAGAAGAGAACGGTGGTTAATGAAGGTTTTTGATACAGATCAGAAAGTGCTGCCGGTATTTAAGAACTACCAATCAGGAGCCCCCTCTTGTCGCCTCTATATCAAGAATCTGGGAAAACAAGTCCAGAGCAAAGACCTCCACTTCTTATACAGGAGGTATTACCGGCCTGAACTTGACCAAGTCCAGGGGTCAATGTAAGTATCCTGCCTTTTAAACAAGAAATGCTTCTTTGGATGTATATATTAGTTGAGTAGTTTGATTTTGAAAATGTCTACTCCAACTGGAATTCAATGTTTGACTGGGACTAAACAGGGGCGGATCCAGGGAGTAACGTTAGGGGGGAAATTCCGGGGGTTTGGAGGGGGGTATGGAGTACCCCTCAGGGCTGGGCGGTACGGGAGTTCTCCCCGGGAAATTTGTAAAATATTCTAGATCAATCATTTAATCAGCCGTAAAAATAGCCGAACACGTTTTATTGACCAAAATGAGTATTATCGGCCTAAAAAGACGACTGTATTGAATTCATTGATCAAAATCAGCAATTTGACCTGTTGTTTCCTATTATAAATGGAAATTTGACCACATTTCATAGTCGCCGTAGTTGTTAGACCAAAAACGACAAGTAAACGTTTATCAGCAAATAAATAACAAAAAAAAACGCAATAGTTTATAACCAAACCGCAATTTAAAGGCCAACACGCCAGCGGGGAAGTATCAAAGTATGTTATCGTCGAAAACGAAGATTTTACCGAAAATAAGATCGGAAAAATGTATCGGCCGAGATACAGCGATTTTAAAAGACCCCCGAGATACATATTATCAGCCTAAAATACCTAAAATATATTCTCATTTTGCCACCTAAAACGTCATTCGGGCCGTAGTTTTAGCCTGAAAAAGATCAAACTGTGTTTTTAGGCAAATGTACCGATATAAACGACAACCGAGCCGCATTAACGAAAAAGGCATTTTAAACTAAATTCCCGTATATTCCCCGCATTCTCCCACCATACAAATTCCTGTATGATAATTTGATTTTCCTGGAATTTCCGGTCATTAGTAGTATTACAGACATATAAGTCTGACTGACGACGCATCAATCAGACGACAAGTCATGATGACGCTGCTGGACAAACGTAGCGCTGGTGCGGGGGTGCGCGCGCAACTCCAACCTTTTGCCTTGGGGGGGGGGAAATTTCCCCCATTTCCTCCCCCGTGGATCCGCGCCTGGGGCTAAAACAATTGCTTTAGTTTATTTGTACTGAGTTGTGGAAAAAACTGCACATATTGATCAGTCTACATAGGTGACGTCATTGACTATACACTTGTACTAGACTGAAAACCTTATGGGCCCTTCTGATAACAAAAGATTTGGGATTCTCCACGTAGTTCTGACAGCACTGGATAGAAATCGCTACTATCGCACGCAATGGCGGACGTAACTCTGGCTCATGCAGCTTGGCGCGCTCAGCTCGGCCGTGGCGGGTTTTAAAAATCTCATTTTGCTAATAAAACAACTGTCTCACTTTCCTCACAACTCGGAAGTTTTAATATACGATTTAACAAAGGATACAAGGCTGTAATAACAAAGGTTGTGTGAAATAAAAATAAAATTGTAATAACTGTTAAAAACTTGGGATAAAACTGGTGTCGACGTCATAACCATATTTCAGCAGCGTCAATCAAGCGTGCTCTGTCTGTTCGTCTGCCTATGCGATTCCAAGTAGTTCGCGTAATGTCTACTAGGAGGAAGCCCCTGTTGCCGACCGCACTCAATATATTGTGTTGTTTCCTGGTTAACCAAATTTAGCATTGCATTTTCCGTCTAGAATAGGTGTATAGTCAATGGTGACGTGTCAATCTACAACAGAGACCATCATCTGTGGTTAATTGGTTCTTGGGCTGAATTAAGCTAACTACAGTTGACATGAACGCATAGCTTTCAATAGTGTTTTTCATAATTTTAGTTTTTTTTTTGTTAGTTTGACCATAGCAGCAAACCTAGGTACTCGGTCTCCAGGTTATTCTTATGGTGAATAATTCAATGTTATATCTCGCTTATTTATGAATGTAATATTTTAAATATGGCTTATTTGTGAATATATTTCTTATTAATACTGTTAAGTGGCTTAATGTGTTACTAAGACATATATATTCATTGGAAATTCGCTGAGTTACACAGGTTTGCTGTGACAGCGGGTATTTAAATATTGGTTTGTGGGTAAATTTTGTTATGCTTGGTTTCTGGGAAGAGCCAGGTTAAACGGATCAAAGTTATAGGCATAATTTGGGATCAAGCATGTTCGTAGTTGATACACAAAATCAAACTCAAACATGTTGACAAATTTAAGATTGGGCGATTGGACATTAATTTCAAAACAAGATAATTAGGGCCGTGCATATCCCTGGGGGGGAGGGGGTGCGGCACATCGTGACACGGGGGAGGGGGGGTTATGGGCTACATGACGCGTCACGATTAATGGAGTTAAAGCTTGCAAAATCGTTACTTACAGTGACGAAATACCGTATGCCACAATCCAATACTTAATTAATAGTAAGTGTGAAGTGACAGGGGGGAGGGGGGAGTAATGAGCAGCATGACAGAGCGTGACACGGGGGGGGGGGTCAAAAAGGGCTAAATATAGCGTGACGTAATTTATGCAAGGCCCCTTTTAACATCTATTCGAAAAAAAAGAGTTAAGTAAAAAAGAAAGCGGTAACTGTCAAGGTTTAGCCAGAGAAAACTCTAAACCCCTGCAGAAGGCAGACTACCAGGTTATTGACAGTTGCGTTTATAACGTTTAGTTCGGTCACCGGCTGCTTTGGCTAGATCACTCAGAAGGGATGCATTCGGTTATAATTGCTGCCATCCCCATCGGTGACCTGACTGATTCCCCACTCCACCCGCCTCCCCTCATGGTGACCTGACTGATTCCCCACTCCACCCGCCTCGCCTCCCCTCCCCTCATGGCGACCCGACTGATTCCCCACTCCACCCGCCTCCCCTCATGGCGACCCGACTGATTCCCCACTCCACCCGCCTCTCCTCATGGCGACCCGACTGATTCCCCACTCCACCCGCCTCCCCTCATGGCGACCCGACTGATTCCCCACTCCACCCGCCTCCCCTCATGGCGACCCGACTGATTCCCCACTCCACCCGCCTCCCCTCATGGCGACCCGACTGATTCCCCACTCCACCCGCCTCCCCTCATGGCGACCCGACTGATTCCCCACTCCACCCGCCTCCCCTCATGGCGACCCGACTGATTCCCCACTCCACCCGCCTCCTCTCATGGCGACCCGACTCGTGCCAAGAGAGTGCTGCAACCCTCCTATTCCAGTCAGCCTTCTGTAGTGTTTTAGCGAATTTCCCCTATAGGGAAGTAGCTATTACCGTAGTCTGAATGGTAAGACCTAGGCCCGGGACCATGATAACTTTTCATTTTGAGGTCCCCAGATGCCAAAAACACCATTCGTTCAAAACTGTATATATATGTGTCTCCTTGAGCACGATAACTCTCGTAAAAAAATCCGATTCTGACGAAATTTTGTATAAGCGTGTAAAGCAGCATTTATGACTTGAAGTTCGAAAACCAGACAGATCGACCTATCCGAAGGGGTATTTTGGGGGGTTTTGTACCCCAAAAATGGGTTTTTTGAGTTTTTTACATATAAATTTTGAAAAAGTCAAATTTTACTTTTATCCATTGGAATCAGCTTAAAAAGACGCGCATTTGGTGTTTTGATCATTGCTCTACGTCAAATGCTTACAGAGATATTGAAAGTGCAAACACAGTACGTTGTCCAATGTTATTCTTATGGAGAGTAAGAAAAATTGTATATCTCGCTTATTTATCAACTTTTCCTGATGAAACTTGGTATATTGCTCCATATCGTTGTAGTCTATTGATATTTGCACTAAAAAATATTTTTGGCTGATAGTTCCAGTAGCAGCAAACCTGTGTACTCAGCCCCCATGTTATTCTTATGGAGAATAAGTAACGTGTTATCTCCCTTAATTATGAACATAAATTAATAAAATTTGGAATGTGGCTTTACCTACTTTAGTTATATTGATATTTGTATAAAACCCCATTTTTTGTGTTCCTTGCTTCAGCAAACCTGCATACTCAGCCGCCATGTTATTCTTATGGAGAATAATTAAAATTTCATTAATCGTTTATTTATTCATGTATTGATGAAACTTGGTATGTGGCTTTATGTGGCATTAAGATACATACATATGCATTTTAAATACGCTGAGTATGCAGGTTTGCTGCTACGGGGTATTATATTTTTCTTTGGTTTCACTGTATAAAACCAAACACCGTCTGTACCTTAGCATGATAATAAATACTGATATAATCCATTAGTAGCTAACATACTTAGAGGCCCTTCCTTAATCCATGAAACTTTAACCTTTTTCATTTTTATTTATTTTACAACCCTATTTTCGGCATCTTAGGTTCGACATCAGACTGATGCAGGAGGGCAGGATGAAGGGCCAAGCGTTCATCACTCTCCAGAGTGTAGAGCAAGCTCAGGCGGCTCTCAGAGAGACCAACGGTTACATCCTCAAAGACAAACCTATGGTCGTTCAGTTTGCAAGATCTGCTCTCGCAAAATAAGCTGCAAAACCATGTAAATAACTTCTATAGACTATGTACATTAGAATAAACATTTTTATAAAAATCTTTGGGATTTATTTGACCTTTGTTTTGAAAATTTTCACTTAAAACAAAACAAATTTATAGCTAAAGTCAATAAATCATGCAACATATATTTCGTTACATTTTACAGAACGGTCATACAAGAAAAGATGTACAAATCAGATGTCTAACGTTGAAACTATTTAAATAAAAAGTAACTTTTGTTTTTAATGATTTAAATAAACAAGATGTAATCTTTCTTATGTAAACACTGAGTCATTATTATTAGAAATAATAACCAAAACTAGAAGACACATTTGATATAAGCTGTAAAAGTGACAGCAAGTTTCAATACCAGACAAACAATTGTTTTAAATGATTTAAATAAACAAGATGTAATCTTTCTTATGTAAACATTATGAGTCATTATTATTAGAAATAATAACCAAAACTAGAAGACACATTTGAAATAAGTTGTAAAAGTGGCAGCAAGTTTGAATACCAGACAAACAATTGTTTAAAATTATTTAAATAAACAAGATGTAATCTTTCTTATGTAAACATTATGAGTCATTATTATTAGAAATAATAACCAAAACTAGAAGACACATTTGATATAAGCTGTAAAAGTGATAGCAAGTTTCAATACCAGACAAACAACTCATTGCTCATGTTGCAACCCTGCAGATGCAACAAAACTGAGTGCTGCTTCTCTTTGACCTGTTACCAATACAGAAATATCCATTACGCCAAAAGGGTGTCCAAAAACAAACCATATAATTTCTAGAGGTATATCCACTGATAGTCCTGAATGAAAAACATCTACAGGACTTGCAACAGATGAAAACATACACCGATAGTTCCGTCTGGGTCCAGGGAGGGTTAAAGCAAGTAATTTTAAACGCAAATCCCTACAAAATACTCCAAGCCAGGAATTAGGAGAACATCTATCAACACAAAAATCCCAACAAAAACAGTTTTTATTTATGAAGCACAATAATACAAAGATGACTTGGGAGTGGTGAACATATAATCTGCACTGAATAGCCTACAATTTGGAGTGATACATTTTCTCTAAGTTATCAGTTTGTCTAGTGATCATGGTCTTCTCCTGCCTTTTCATTTATCTCCGCCTCGAACTCTGGGTCGTGAGGCCAGAAGGTTGGTTTGTTGATTGCGTCGAGCGCAATTTCAGGGTAGTAGTAAGCGACTTCCTCCATAGTCATCTCATGGATCGGGATCTGATTCTCGTACTTCTTCAAGTCTGCTTCCAGTTTGGCGAAACGAGCTTGTGATTCAACCTTGAATGCCTTCACTCTCTCGGCCTAAACAAATTAAATATATGCTAAATAATGAAAAGATTATGCTTAGGGGCCAATAAACATCTGAGAGGAGAGGAGCATGGCATTTGAGTTGAGTTGAATCGTTTGGACAAGGGGATTGTTTATTGATCAGCGTTACATGTGTCTAATAGTGTTTGCTAGTACTCTAGACAAAAAAAGTTTGTCTTTTTTAGTCTTCAAAATTGGAATTTGTACTACTGCCTAAAAAGCAGGGGATTTGAAAAATGTTTGACAATTTATCCATCCTTTCCCTCACTTTACTGAATGTCCGTGTTGTCAAATTTTATCTGATGCTCATGCAGTTTTTACTGTCCGAATAAAGAGATCGGATTTGTTGTGAAAATCTACTTTAGTACAAATCTGAATAACCATTCTTAACTCAATGGTTTGGACTGCATATTCTTCTTTTTTTAAGTCTGTGTTGAATATCTCAACTTTCACAAATTTGTTTAAATACTTTGACAAGGCCAAATCTGAGGAGATATATTTTTAGGTGCGTATAATATTTTTAAAAGTTCCTTGGATTTAATTAAGAATTATTCCTTAACTCCTTAGATGAGTAAAGCTCAGGTGTAGCTTTGGACAAATGAGGCCTGATTCGGGGTTGGCAAGGGAGAAACAATATCGTAGTAGCAATATCACTATTCCTCCCAATCACGCTTTATGGCTCCAGAAGGTGATTTGACATACAGTCAACTCCCGATTACCTGGAAGCGGGTTAATCATGTTGCGGTTTAACCGGGGTCACGAAAGGGTTATTTTAATTATTTTATTTATCCCCTTTTAAACATAAATAGAGCAATAATAATAATTTATTTTTCTAAATTTTCTCCAGAATCGTATTTAATTTACTTTGTTTATCAGAATAAATACTATACAATCAATTTAGTAACAAGACATAATCTGAGAGTCTGTCATCTCGCTAATGAGCCGTGGGCGTGTGATGGGGAGCGATGACCTTGACACTGCTCTAGCCACTGCACCTGGCTGGGCAAAGTGACGGACAGACAGTTGGACGTGGACGGACAGACAGTTGGACGTGGACGTCTAAAAATAGAAACATCTCAAAACAATCACCCTTCCCGCCGTTGTTCATGCTCATGGGGTTTTCCCCCAGTGGGGAATAATTAGCATACTGTTCAGTGTAGTTTAGAGAGATTTTTAACCTATTAAATATTCATTTAGCGTTTTGGATAGTATATACTACTATCAACCATTGCTAGTATTAACTATTATTGTCTTGATTGTTTGTAGATGTTATCACAATTTAAGATTTTCAAAAGTATTTAATTTACATATATATATATATATATATGTATGTATTAAATGACATTAAAACACAATATTGTAGCATAAAGATGTTGATTAACCTTTATTATATTTGTAAATTGAATTTATTGAATCCCTTTGTTAGCGAATTTCCCCTATAGGGAAGAAGCTATTACCGTAGGTCTCATGGTAAGACTCAAGCCCGAGACCATGATAACTTTTCATTTTGAGGTCCCCAGATGCCAAAAACACCATTCGTTCAAATTTTTATATATGTATATATATATATATATATATATATATATATATGTGTGTGTGTGTGTCCGTAAGCACGATAACTCTCGTAAAAAAGGTCAGATCTTAATGAAATTTGGTACAAACGTGTAAAGTACCATTTACTTGAACGAGTTCGAAAACCAGACGAATCGCACCATCCAAAGGGGGGTTTGGGGGGGGTTTTGTACCCCAAAAATGGGTTTTTTGGGGTTTCCACATGTAACTTTTGTTAAAATCAAATTTTAATTTTCACCATTGAATTCAGCATAAAAAAACAAACAATTTGGTATCTTGATCATTGCTCTACGTCAATTGGTTACTGAGATATTGAAAGTCTAAACACAGTACGTTGTCTAATGTTATTCTTATGGAGAAAAAGAAAAATTGTATATCTCGCTTGTTTATGAACATAAACTCACGAAATTTGGTATATGGCTTCATCTGGTTGTGGTTTATTGTTGTTTATGCACAAAAAAATTTTTGTCTATGGTTCCCGTAGCAGCAAACCTAGGTACTCAGTCCCCATGTTATTCTTATGGAAAATAATTAAAATGTTATATATCGCTTATTTATGAATGTATATGGATGAAACTTGGTATGTGACTTCACTTAGCTGAGTTCTATTGATATTTGCATAAAAACCCATTATTTTGTGTTCCTTGTTGCAGCAAACCTGCGTACTCATCCCCAATATTATTCTTATGGAGAATAATTATTATTTTAAATATCGCTTGTTTGTGAATATATTTCTTATGAATCTTGTTAAGTGGCTTAAATGTGTTATGTTATAATTCATTGGAAATTCGCTGAGTATGCAGGTTTGCTGCGACGGGGGTATTTTAACTATGGTTTTGGGTTATCTGTGACCCTCCAACCGGTCATTACCCCGGATAATCGGGAGTTGACTGTACAGTTAAAATCTGCAAAATATAACAATAAA
This sequence comes from Allygus modestus, assembly GCA_963675035.1. Lineage (NCBI taxonomy): Eukaryota > Metazoa > Arthropoda > Insecta > Hemiptera > Cicadellidae > Allygus > Allygus modestus. The sequence continues at coordinate 15,295,687 of OY776115.1, forward strand.
TGAATAACAATTTCAATAAATACCTCGTTATAACGTTACTTAAAGTTTATCTTATGCAAGTTTAGCATTAGGTTTTCTTGAGGTGTTGTCAAGGAGTATTTATCGCTTTGAATAAAAGCAATGTAAACCCATACCTACTTGACTGGACACCCCGAGAATTGGTCTTGTGACCTTGAACAAAGTCAGAGACACTTTAAGTAATGATAGTGAGATGCAACGTTTAAAATAAAGTTTATTCATAATTTACCTCTTGGATTGAAAATTGACTTGAAGTAAACACACCTTATCCATCGTCAAATCTACGCGTCAAAATCTAGTAGTAAAACATGTAGTCATTGTCAAAGTTTAAAAAGTTACACTTGTCACAAACACACATGGACGGGGACACGAATACAAAACAAACAAACATTTAATACAGTTAGCGTTGCCGGCCAAGGGCAAATCCAGACTGCATCAAAACCAGACTGCATCACATCTGTATTTGTCCTTGGCCAGCCACGCTTTACGTATTAAATGTTCGTTTGTTTTGTATTCGTGATCCCTTTCGTCCATGTCTGTGACATGTGTAACTTTTTAAACTTTGACGACTACGTATTTTACAACTAGACTTCAACGTGTAGCTTTGAAAATGGGAAAGCAGTCCCAAAACTAGTCATTTACTAGTGATTTAGGATTGATGGATAAGGCACATAAACCTAATACCGGTAGCTCAAGTTAAAATAAAGCACTTACAGCTTCCTTTTCCTCCGTAGCGATTTGAGGGGTAATCGTGTCGTCAGGAAGAGGAATTTTGAACGCTTCGTATTTCTTCTGAAACTCATCCACCATAGCTGGAATAGGGATCTTGCTCTTGTAGTGGGTCCAATCAATCTTAGGAGGGTTTTCCGGCAGGGCTGTTACTCTGGAAAATAATTTGCTTCTTAAATAAAACCTATTTGCCTGAACGAAACTCATTTTGAAAGCTTCGCAATGAGGAACAAATCAACAAGGTGAGTGGAGCCCCAAGTAGAAAACTGAAATAAATGTTATCCTAAAATATAATAGGAACAAATCAACAAGGTGAGTGGAGCCCCAAGTAGAAAACTGAAATAAATGTTATCCTAAAATATAATAGGAACAAATCAACAAGGTGAGTGGAGCCCCAAGTAGAAAACTGAAATAAATGTTATCCTAAAATATAATAGGAACAAATCAACAAGGTGAGTGGAGCCCCAAGTAGAAAACTGAAATAAATGTTATCCTAAAATATAATAGGAACAAATCAACAAGGTGAGTGGAGCCCCAAGTAGAAAACTGAAATAAATGTTTAAACCGAAATAAATTATTAATGAAATAAACCGGCCATGACCCCCCCTCCCCCTAGCAAAGTTTATGAAGGTCATTTTGAAATAAATGTTTAAACCGAAATAAATTATTAATGAAATAAACCGGCCATGACCCCCCCTCCCCCTAGCAAAGTTTATGAAGGTCAGGTATTTAAAATAGATGTTTTCAGTTTAAAATTGTGTGTTTTTGTTTTCAAATGATACAATTAACTTAATCTTTGGGGGATTTAAGATTCAAAATTCACAAAAATCAGTTTTTAGGCATTGCAACTAATTAACGTAATTTTGTGAATATCCAAACTATCTATCCAAACTACCTTATACATTTTTGAACTGATTATGGTAGTTAAAAGGAACTCAAATGACCTATGCTTATTGGGGTCTTATCACAACCATAACACCAGATATAGGAATAATTTTAGTTACAACAGACACAAATTAAAATTCTATGAGAAAAAGCCATGTTATGCGGGTATCAGGTATTTTAATGCCTTGCCTGCTGATTTAAAAAATATTTTGGATTTTGATCAATTCAAAAACAAGTTAAAGAAATTTATGATTTGTAAATCTTTATATTCTTTGGAGGAGTTTTTTGAATAGTTCATATAATTATAAGAAACTGTGCAATAAATAACAATGTTATTAAATTATGTACCTTAGTATTAAGTTAAAAAGCTTGTATTTTTTACGCTATGATTGACGCCATTCTGTACTATTGTATTGCAATGAATAAAGATGATTTGATTTGATTTGATATCTGCCGAATGCAAAACGTCTCAGGTACAACCGCATAACCTCACTCAGGACTCAGCTAGGTGAGATGCAGCTAACAGCGATGGCGACGATAAACACAGCGCGACGGCAAAACGTAAACATAATTTATTTGGATACCAACTGATTTCATTGAGTAAGGACTAAGCAGTATGAAGTGGGGTAAGTGTAACCCTGTTTTGTCATAGTTCAACCTTTGACCACGAATTTCCACTTTGTTATTGCAGGTATAGTTCTGAAATTGTGAATGCATAAACTTGGACTTATTGGCTTTATAACCATATGATTGTTATATATAAAAAAATTATGGTCCAACCAAATTTTTAAAAATATTATGTTCCAAGGTTACACTTGACCCAGGGTTTGAAGTCAGAGTAACCCTAGCCCGCCATACCCATATAAAGCAGATTAAAAGAGAAATAGGGCAAGAGTCCAGATTCTCCAATTTTTACTGAGTTTGGAACTTATTGAATTAGGTATTAAAATATCTTTAATTTTACCGATGATAAAAACTTTTTCGCGCGTTCGGTGAAATGCACAAAACATTCTAAACTAAAAAATAGGTGTTAAAACATAAAAATGAACACAAAATAGTACTCAATTGATTTATAGACTATGTAACAATATATACGTGGACTAAATAAAAAAACAAATTTTATTTTTTATATTTAAACTGATAAAAATTAAACATTAGAGATGGGAATTATCGTTGTTTTCCGGCAACAGTTGTAACGACAACGCAGCTATCCAATAACGTGTTGCGGCAACCTGTTATTTGAATAACGATTGCCAATTCGTTGCCGCTAAAAAACCGTTGTCTGTCGGCTGGCGTTGCGGCGTTCAGTTGTCGACGTTGTCGTTGTCGGTTGTTCAATAATTGTAAGTAGGGCGTTATCCAGACAGGACGTTATTCTAAAACGTTACATTACAGTGCTAGGTTATTGCAGCATGATTCACTGCATGGTGTTGGTGTTACCATTTACCTGATACAGTAATTAAATTAATTAGGTATTTAAAAACTATTTCGACACCGTCTGCTTAGAACCATCTCTAATTAATTACCCATAAATCAATTTAACTATTGCTAAATAATGAATAACAACTAACTGGTTATTAGTGTCAATAACTTGTAGCATATTTAAAAAAAATTATAATAAAGATCCATAACACTTCAAACCAAAATTTGATTACAATATCGAGGAATTCTCAGTAGCAGCCACTGAGAATTATCGAACAAAAATTGCAATTTAAAGCCCGTTTTGATAACAGTAATAAATTATTCAGTTCGTTGCCAAAGTTATCGTTGCTCTGGTAACGTTACGGAAACGGCATTGCACGTTGTCCCGTTGTCCGTGCGGCTTTTCTGCAACGAGTGTATAAACGTTATTAGAATAACAGGGAGTTCTCCGCAACGTGTTGCCGCGATAACGTTGCCACGGCCGCAACACTGTTATTCATCCTGTTATGTTAAATAACGCCCATCTCTATTAAACATTGTTATACTTGAACGCTATATACTTAATCGTTCACTCGCAAACTTGAAAACATCATTTATTTAAAACTACATTTAGTGAAAGATTAAACTAAAATTAAGTGAATAAGGTCTTTTTAGGCATATTTTACTGAACATTATACGAGTCAATTAGCACACTGAATGTTAGTTCTCCTCTTCGGCCCAATGTAGGGAAATTGAGGTTATATGAGGTTAGGGTTAGGTTGAGCCTCTTTGTTTATTAAAATTATATTTTAAAACAAAATATAGACCTACAGAAATTATAGGAAAAAACAGGTTAAATAAATAATTTGGTTTAGATAACATCATTCGGGCAAGTGTAACTCCCGTGGTTCCACTTGCCCCAGAAGATTGGTTCCACTTGCCCCACATGGAAAAAAGTTAGGGTAAGTGTAACCATGCCTGCCATATCAAAAGCTTTAACAATAGCTGAGTAAAATGAATCATATATTTGAAATCTTCATGCACAACAATTTGTTTCTCCACAAAAAATTACTTATTTATCTTTAAAAATACGAGAATGACAGATCACTGAACTTTGAGGATGTCACTCACTTGTATAGAGTGAAAGTGTGACATAATTTTCAACCTTAAAAATGTATTAACATGTTATGTCAGATTTGGTTACTTACCATCAAATTTAACAAAATAAGGTATAAATAAACATACCGTATATGATGGGTCTGAAATACAAATAAGGCTTGTTTAAAAAGTTATAAGCCGCGGTTACACTAGCCCCGTGATTACACTTACCCCACGTCACCCTAATAAAGTTAGTAGGGCCTATATTGCTTTTCTGAGAAAATATATTTTTCCAATTATACACGCGCCCCACTCTTAACGGCGCCAGGCGCCCCTCAGTCCCTGGCACCCTAGGCAGTCACCTAGTTCGCCTATATGGTAGCGCCGGCCCTGGGGGGGGTCATGTTTTTGAGATTTTTTAATTCGCCTCTCAACGGGTACGGGTGTCCTATTTATTTATTAACCTAAAGAATATGGTAACCCTACCCCTAACATATTGTTAGGCTACTTCTACTAGGGGCTCCACTACAAAGAAAAATATTTAACAGAAATTAAAATAACATATATATATACCAAGATCGGTTGCAATCGGTAATCGGTTGCATGAAACTAAGTTAACACGTTCGCTGCGAGCCACAACTCTAGTAGTAGTGCGGCCCAGCACATTGGGTGAGACGGTTCATATGGTACCCGCACACTGTATCTTCAATTTAGTTAGGTTGCTAATAAATTTCCCCGTAAAATTCCCGTCTGGCAATGCTTAGAAAACCACTTTTTGTCCTGTTTTTCTCCCTATGACTGACAATACAAGGGGTCCGCCTACTATCCAGGCAGTGCTGCTATCTGTGGGTGTTTCAGCAAACTACGTCCACTCTCGTGGTACACAGTACAGTACCGCACAGTGTTTTGCGATTCATCAGACCAAAATATTTTGATTCGTTTTGTGTCAATCGGGTTCGCTGCCGCACCCCGGATTGCCCGCCATTGGTGGCCCGCCGCCAACGTGTTAAGATCTTTTTAAATGCTTAAAATTGTTGAAACAAGATTGAAAATTTAGAAAGATTGAATATTTAGACAAAGCCTTATTTCTGGTAGAGAATACAATTCCATAATATATTAGACAAATAATCTGCTGAAACTTCAGGTAAGAAACTATTACCCTAGCAATGGCCAAAGGATGGCTCCAGTACTTTGGCTGTGTCGCCTTAAAGTGGCAGAGGACGGGAGCCGTCCTTCAGAGACCGAAAATTTTGTAACGTAAAAAACCACTAATAATCAACTCAAAAGTGAACAATATATATAAAATTCGAAAGATAATATTCTGAACTTTCATTTTATTAGATAAACGAACCCTGTAGCAGCTATATAAAAATGTCACGAGGATTAGAAATCGAGTGAATTTTTGGCGCGGCAAGATTCCTGCAGCTGACGCTAGGAAAATATCAAAACATGATTTTTTGAAATTACGCAGTTCGGGTAATTTTTGTCGCGGGAAGTTACGGTTTGTACCAATGCACCCCTAAAGAGTTGTTATTCATTTTGGTATTAATTTTTAGATCGACATATTGATTGGACAGATAATATGATTTTATGAAAACAGGTGTTTTTTGTTTCTTTATGGAATGGCCAACGGTTGGCTCTTGTCCTTCAGGAAAAATCGGATTTATAACCAGTATAAGTTATAGTTACTAGTCAAATAATATGTTATTTTGAAGAGAAAGAAATGTAGAAGAATTTAGTTAATAGGTTATTTTGAAGAGAAAGAAATGTAGAAGAATTTAGTTTTGTCATTGGCAGCACTGCTCCTAACATAATGTGTAACAGCTGCGATATATTTTGTGATGTTGTTTTGTGACTTTTGCATCATAGGCTATCTTATCTTGGGTTATTCTTTTGAACGCGTTAGCTAATGTATTTCCGTGAAGTATCAGTAAATTAGGTATTATTTCAGAGTTGTAGTGTTAGAGAAGTGTTTGTGTGTATATAACAGTAATCTTTATGCATTATATTATGCATAAATGTTACTGAAGTGTGACAAATAGTGTTTATAAAGTGTTGTGTTTACTTCTACATAGGCCTAGTGAAATTTGCCAAGTCCCCAACTATTTGTTTAGTGCTACCATTGACTATAAATAGTCAATGGTGCTACATAACACGTATAAAAACAATAATTTACTCTCGGTGTTATACATTTTTAAATAGGTAATTGAATGTACTACAACATGTTTATATTGGTTTGGGGATAAAAAATTTGGTAAAAAGTTATAGACTAAATATTGTGAAACCTTTTTTTCCAAGTATGAATAAATAGCAAAACATTCTGTTATATACATCAACAAATGTGCAGATGAAATGGATGTGATGTATTATGTGTTATTTATAACAGATAATAATTTTCTATCATCAACATTATGACTTTTTGGGATTCCTTACTTCATTAGCTTTCTAATATGTATATACGGTATCATTATTAGCATATAGGTACATATATTACGTTACTTATTTAAAAAAACTAACACTGTACAGTTTACACCTTTTTTGGTTTTCCGTTTATTATAATATTATACCCCTAACACTTATAAACAAAATTCTTTCCCCAACATGTTATATATTTTTAAGTAGGGGATTGAATTGTCTACAAAATGTATATAATGAATTTTCCATAACAAATCTGTAGAAAACATTTTACCAATGCTGATTTTGAAATATAAAAAAATCAAATTTCTTTTATTCTTTTCATTTTACCAAAAAATTTACCTGTCTAGAACTTTTTTTATTTTGGTATTTTCAGATTCTACTGTTCTTTCCGATCAAAATGAATATGAGGTTGGCTAGGTTTACTTGTACGGATGAATTTATACGAATTTTCAAAAAAGTCTGCAAAATCGCCAAATTTAGCCTGCCATTTCCCACTTACACCATTGGCCACTGCTAGGGTTAAAAACTTACAAGCCTACCTCAGACATTATGGGTTGGGAATGTGGTAGCTTATCATGTCTACTAAGATCTACCCCAGGCCTAGGATTTCAACCTTTATACTAGGGCGAGAGGAAGTAACACATGTTTAAGTAGACTTATGTTTAGAGTGGGTGTAACAAAGATACCAAGAATGAACACTTGAGTAGGCCGACCTAGGAGCCCGAGAATAAATTTTGTGTAGTATGGTCTTTAGTTATAACATTCTCATAGCCTAAAATGTTTTTTCTACTCTGTACTTCCAGAAAGATTCTAATAATCGTGGGGGTAGGTCTACTAAATTTGTTTTGTATTGGCACTTCAGAAAATTTGTAACCCTTAAGTACTCACTTGCGAACGAAGTTGTCGGATTTGCTTTTAAAAGCCAAGAACTGTGCTCTCTGTTCAGCAGGAACACGTTCTGAGATTGCGGCCCAGTTAACGGATGATGATGCGATTCTTTTAGCAGCCATTATGTAAACCAAAACTATTTAATAATATAATAAATTGTGATCGGGCGACCTTTGTAGATTCCAGAAGGACGTAGATGAAGACGAAGAAAGTTGACGGTAGACGACGAGTTGAAGGCAGATGGCAGACAAAAAAATTCTCTTTCAACCAGAAAGTTGATATTTTTCTTTAATTTAAAAAGGCTGGCTTATTTTCCTACACCGTAAAGTGATTTAGGACCATTGATTTGACCGTTGACTTCATATATATATATATAATTTTAATGAATTTGTAAATTGGTAATTAGTCAGAATAAAAACTCTAAATCAGAAAATTACAGTAATTAGCAATGTAGCTTACTACAATCATATTGTATTTTACAATAGAATAAAAATACAGTATACAAACTACAAGTTGGAAAATAAGCCAGTAGTTTGTTGCCATATTTCATCTGAAATTTAATGTGCTAAGCTAGAGAGACGGCGTTCTCACGAGAAATTGTTTTTTCCACAAGAATATACTTATTTGGTTAAAATAGAATATCTATCTAAATTCAATATTTTTAATACGCTACATGCATACTTTGTAAACAAAAGGCTTTTTTATTTTAAGATATACCCCCACATATAATTCATTAAAACGCCCGTTTAGGTGTGCAGATGTGCAAACTAGCTTTAGATTTTTAATTTCGGCTTCATGGCTCTGTCCTACGGGATTTCCAAGTCCCCATGTTATTCATATGGAGAAGAGTATTATTTGGTTTATGTCACACTTGTGTTGTTTCTTAATTCAATTAAATTAAATACACATCTATTATATGGATTATATCCAACTAAAGACTTTCATTAATTGTTTACTTTTTAAATATTTACTACTCTCAAAACGGGGGATGCGCAAGCTGCATGTGCATAGAAAATAATTCTAATAATATTTATTCGGCCACATCAAAATTGTATGAAATACATAAATATAATTATTTAAATATAATTATTTCCAGTGCAGATCTATATAAGTTCAGTCACCGTATTTTTTACATAGGAATTCATCCAGGCTGCAAACAGGGATTTATTATTTAGGAAATTCACAATTTTTACTCTGAAGGGCTTATTTTCCTGCATTCGAATCTATTGCATGAGAATTGCTGTTCAATTTTCATTAGTCTGACCTGTGGTAAGTTTATTTATTATGTAATTACAGATACTTCGTCCACCCTAGTAGCACAAATCGTTGGGCCAACTTTGGGAAATGGTTGGCACAGTTCGTTGGCCAACGGTAAAAAATGTCCGTTGGCGCACCTTTGGGCCAACGTTGTATTTGCCAACCAATACCCAACTAAATGCCAACATTTCATCATTTTGTATTTAAATGGTTATTTTGTATATAAAAAACACGATTTCACATTGAATTTACTTAACAAACCAATAATATAAATTTTTTAAAATGATTTTAATAGCAAAAATGTTATGTCCTGGTCGAGTATTGAACCTACTACCTTTGACTTACTGTACACACGCCTTAACCTTCACGGCCACTCTGACTCACAAAAGTGTATGGAAGGACTAGGATATAACAATTACCAATAGTCTACATGACTATGATAACACCCTCCTTTAATTCTTATATAAATTAATCTACTTGCGCAAATCACTGTAATAAGAGTAATAAAAGTTGGAACAATGTAATTTTTTTATTTATTTATGTGTCTATTCTAGCTATGAAATATGATAAACTAAACTACGAGTAAATTAATATATATTTAATATAATTATAACAATAAAATATATGATATTACTATACATCATAAAATATATACATTAATCTACAGGGTGTTTCAAAAAGAATCATCTGATTTTAAAGGTTTATAATTTCAAAACTAATGATCATATGAACATGAGGTTAATTTCATATTAAAGGACAACTAATAAAGTTTTTTTACATACCATTTACAGGTGCTCAATATGGCCCCCTTTAGATGCACAGCATATGTCTATACGATATTCAAATTCGTCCCAGACCTTAGCTAGCATATCTTGAGTGATGGATTCGATGGCTGCTCTAATGCGGTTCTTCAGTTCAACCAATGTTGTTGGAAGGGGAGGGATATAAACATTGTCTTTTACAAACCACCACAAAAAGAAATCACAAACAGTAAGGTCCAGTGACCTTGGAGGCCAGTGACTTAACGCGGAATCATTAGGTCCAGTACGGCCGATCCATCTTAGAGGAAGCCTACCATTTAAAAACTCTCTCACATGAAGATTCCAGTGTGGTGGGGCACCGTCCTGTTGGTATATGAAGTCATCAGAATCTGTTTCCAATTGAGGGAAAAGATAGTTTTCTAACATATCGAGATATGTTATTCCCGTAACAGTGTTCTCGGCAAAGAAAAAGGGACCATACACTTTATTCCGTGAGATTGCACAAAAAACATTAACTTTTGGGGAATCTCGCTCATGCTGTACAATTTGGTGTGGTTGCTCGGTCCCCCATATTCTCACATTGTGGCGGTTAACTTTTCCACTCAAATGGAAAGTTGCCTCGTCACTAAACACTATGCGTGATACCAAATCTCGATCATCATTTTCCTCATCATCTACTGCCATCTGGCTTTGGATAAACTCACAAAACTGAACACGTCGTACTTTGTCACCTTCATGCAAAGCTTGTAGTAATTGAATCCTGTACGGTTTAAAACGCAAACGGCGGCGCAAAACACGCCATACAGATGTCGAAGGAATGTTAAGTTCCCTACCAGCACGGCGAGTGGATTTTTGCGGGCTACGGGTGAAACTCTGGCGGATGCGCTCCACGTCTTCATTGGACACACGGGGACGACCTGATGATTTGCCTTTACAGAGACAGCCTGTATCACTAAATTGCTTATACCATCTTCTTATGCTCTGGGCTGTAGGAGGATCAACACCATATGTGGTACGAAATTCACGTTGCACGGAAATCACAGACTCGCATCTAGCAAACCGTATAACACAAAACGCTTTCTGTTGTGCAGACGCCATTTTGACAACTAATGAGCTGGGCGTTGACAGAAGCGCGCTACTGCTACCTGGCGGAAACGACGTTAAACTCCAGAGCTTCCTCTTTCTAACAGTACATTGTTCGAGCACATCGGATTCACAGATGAATAGCTATGATTTTTCTAAATCGGATGATTCTTTTTGAAACACCCTGTATATAAATAAAATTAGAGTTTTGTCTGTACAATACTTTGAATTACGAAATTTTTGCATCATTTTACGTTTTATACCATAGGAAAGCAGAAACGCATCTTATCTCAATTTCTGCCCGTCTGTCTGACGGTGACGCTCAAGGACGGGTTTTTGTTCGCTTTTCACGGGAAAACGGGTGCACCGACAATGTTGAAACTTTGTTTATTTGTTCTATACATGCGTGAGAAGGTTTTAGGCTATTTTAAACCGGCATACGCCTGTTGGAAAAATAATGGCGGCCGCTCAAAAACGTGATTTCGTGCGATTTTGGACACGTTTTGTTCGCTTTTCACAGGGAAACGGGTGCACTGATTTCGATTAAACTTTTTCTATGTTCTATATGTGCATTAGAAGGTTTTAGGTTAATCGGATTTTTGGAACTCACCTTAGGACTCTGCCCTATGGGGTTTTAAAGATCCTATGTTATTCTTATGGACAAAGTATTTACTTATATTGAACCAGATGATGACTTCATAGTTAAATCCAAGGAACTAGGTTCCTTGGTTAAATCTATCACTTAAAATATTGCAAACAGCTGTTTATAATTACGGAGATAAAAAACCTACTTGAATGGCAACTCTTTTTTCGATAGGTGAGAGTAAGGGGTACTGGGGAACTCTGCGCCCCCCCGATCTGAATGACCCCCCATTTTATATTTTTGCTCCCCCTCTTCGATTTTTTATTTTTATTTCATGTCCCCCCCTTTTTATATTTTATCCCCCCCCCAGATTTTATATTTGTTCCCCCCCGATTTTATGTTTTTGCCCCCCTCCCTGATATTTTTATTTTTTTAATTTGAGACACCACGTGTCAGCAATACAGTTCCAGGAATTCTTACCAACCTGAGCGCACGTGTCACTCCCTCCACCACCTTCCCCACCACATTCTCCCACCACCACTCCATCATCATTCTACCATAACAGCTTACATCTAAACATACTTGAAAGGCATAAATATATGTTCATTTTGGAAATAAAAACCTACTTGATTGGCAACTCTCATAATTTGACATAAAACAAATACAATGCCTCTTCTGCGGTAGCAACGCGCCGGGTACTAGTTATACCTTTATATAGTTATTTCTACAATTGAATCCAAAGTGTTACGTGTACCGATTTGGAGTCGCAAAAACCACACGCCGTTCATTACCCGTCAGAGTTACTCGAGTTAGCAATAGTACCCGAACTATATGCCAGTATATTTCGTTAACTTTGATTTAATTGTACATTAAACGTGTAAAATGTAATTTGTATATTGTAAAATTATGTGGGTTATTATTTTCTTTAGTTAAAATACCATTTATATACAACCCGAACAAAGGACGGGTACACATAGCTAGTAATAATATTTTTTTTTTTAACTTTAATTTATTTACAATCTGTTCTAAAAACTATTGAACATTAAGCAAATCTGATAAAATAACAAAACATTCGTCGGTCTTCATCCACTGAAAAAGCCAACACAAACACTGTATAATACAATACAAATTTAAACTAAAAAAGAGTTAATTACTTAACAAAACGAGTACTCAAATCCAAAACATGGTATCTTTTCAGTCTGTACACAAAGTTGCTATTGTCCAAAAGATTTAAAGCCAGATAGTTCGGACAGGGGCGGATCTAGGAATTTTTTGAGGGGGGGGCGCACTTGAGATTTTTGTTTTCCTCACTAAACGATAACGTCCTGCAGCAACTGGAGCAGTGTTGCCACTTTTAGGGGAATTACCCTTTTTAGGGTAATTTTACTGGTTTTAGGGTAATGGATTTTTTAGGATAATTTTAGGGTAAAATCTAGAGCCCCTTTATAATTTCAATTTTGATTTTTTGGCAACGTAAAATGGGTTTTCCAGGAATTCAAACATTTACATGAAGTGCTGGATCAATTAAAAGTATTATAAAAGAGATATAACTATAGCATGTACATCCTCTCCATCCTATATTCACTATTCAACTAAAGATGCATTCTTTGTTTAAAATTCATTATTGGTTATTGGATTCACTGAATCAGTGATGGAAAATGTCCGCAATAATCTCTTAAACAGCATAAAGAAGCATGTAATCACAAAGTTTAATTTTCGAACAGATAAAATTGAGGCACATTATGTTATGTGTCCAAAATACACAACATAATAATATACTAAACAGTAAAAATATATCTGGTACATTTGGTTAAATATAGGTTGTTAGATTTACAGCGCTGTTGTAGAAAATATGTTTACTGAAGGTTGTCTCTATTTTGACACATAATTTGTATGAAGGAACTAAATTGTATTTTATGCCTGTGATATCCCCACGGTGAGCCAGGTGAGCGCACATAAAAACACAAGGCACAACATGTGTAAATTTATGTGATGTGCCGTATTGCAATGAAAAATATTGATCTAATCAAATTGTAATAAGATGACAAACATATTCTCTCGGTATTATTATTAAGAAAAAAAACCTTAACAAATTTGTACAACTTAAATAAGTTTATAAAACAATAAAGTACTCCCAACAACTGTTAATAACATGTATCAGCAAGTTTCTATTATCAGCGATACCGGCACATTAAGTATATAGCGCTGAATAAAAATGTTACAAAAGAATATTTATTTGAATTTATTAATACATATTTGTTTTATGTGTGATATAGGGCCAAAGACGAGTATGAAATGCCATGTTACCTTACTTTTTTGCCTTAATCATGTTTTTAAAACCAATCTCGAGTGTATTTTGAGCTTTTCAAGAAGATAATCAACTCTTAGGGTAATTTCCAAAAAAATAGGGTAATTTCATCACACGTTTAGGGTAAAATTTAATCTACCTGGTGGCAACACTGAACCGGAGGCAGTTTTTATTACCATAGACTAACTATAGTACTGTACTTAGTCTATGTCTATGTTATTACTCGCTAAATTCAATTCACTCATGATGCTAACAAAGAAAAAATCTCATTGTAACACTTATTTCATAATGAAATGTGTAATATTTACGAATTCCATTATACAATAAACAGTAGGTACATAAATATAAACATTTTATACAACTACTACCTTGAAAAACAAACATTTTATACCAAATGATTTACTTACACGCACTACTCAAGGCTAAACCGATGCGCACAAAATGGCTAAGGTAGAACGCAAAGGTTTCAGAAAAGAAGAATATTGATGAAGACTGCAGGGCCGGTGCTGCGGTGTGTGCCACTAGGGCAGCCTAAGGCAATAGGCCGGTGCTGTGGTGCATTACCTAAGGGATGCTCGGCCCTAGGCCGGTGCTGCGGTGTGTGCTCTTAGGGCAGCCAAGGGCAATAGGTCGGTGCTGTGGTGCGTTACCTTAGGGATGCTCGACCCAAGCCCCTAGGCCGGTCCTGCGGTGTGTTCCCCTCGGGCAGCCAAAGAAAATAGGCCTTTGATGTGGTGCGTTAACTTAGGGATGGTCGGCCCAAGTCCCTAAGGTGGTGCTGCGATGTATTCTCTATGGCGGACTAAGGCAATATGCCTGTCCTGTGGTGCTTTACCCTAGGGGATGCTCAGCCCTGGCCGGTGCCTTTACCTTACAGATAAGTTGTGTTTGTCGGATTTTAGGAGCTCAGTGACTCTAATTTTATGTATCGATCGGCAATTGTTTATCTTATAACATTTTGGATGCAGTAAGTTACTTGACACACAAAAAGGACGTAACATTCTATAGTGACTTGCTTCCTTACCGTCCTACTACCGGGGCTCACTATCTTGGCCTACACATTCCATGATGATAGTACTGTTAAAACTATTCGTAGTAACCCGTTATAGGGGAGGCTCCATGTTGTAGAGCATCGCCCAGTAGGTAAGAAGTGTTGGTGCAAATAATGTTTTTGCAAATATTGAAAAAAGAGTACAGTGACAGACAGCGTCACACTATTACCCATTAATTAAACATTTTCTGAGTCCAAGGGGGGCGCGCGCGCGCCCCCTGGCTGGATCCGCCACTGAGTTCGGATGGTTTTCTAATTTATTTAGGTACTTGGCACTATATCTTGTTATTTCGTCTCTTTCGGTTGGAATACGACTGTCTCTGTGTAATACTTCATTGTTTACGTACCACGGTGCTTGAAGAATGTACCTTAGAACTTTTGAATGATGTTTAAATTTGAATTACTGGATGTCCCCCAAAGTTGAATACCATACGTCCAGATTGGTTTCAAGATTACTTTATATAATAACAGTTTGTTTTCAGATGACAATTTAGAATTTTTATTTAATAACCAATAACAGTTTCTGAATTTCAGATTCAATGAGAGTCTCTTATTCCATATATGACTTTTCCATGTCAGTTTTCTGTCAAGAATCATGCCTAAATACTTAACTTCATTGGTTTGAGGAATTTGAATGTTATTTAGGGAGACCGGGGGACATGTACTTAATCTTGTTGTGAATGTTGTATGCGTGGATTTGTTTTCATTCATCTTTATCCTCCATTTTTGCAGCCATTCTGAGAGATCGTCCAACCCTGATTGTAACATTTGGGATGCTATCGCTGGATCCTCACTAGATGCCATTATGGCAGTATCGTCAGCGAAGGTCGCAATACTGACATTTGGATTTTCAGGAAGGTCTGCTGTATATAAGGTATAGAGGACTGGGCCCATCACACTTCCTTGAGAACGCCTGCTTGTATTTTGTGAAGTTTTGTGACACTATCTCCAAATCTCACTCTGAAATATCTGTTGGACAAATATGATTTGATGACACTGTAAAATGTATGAGGAAGATGAAGTTTGAGTTTATAAAGAAGACCTGTATGCCAAACTTTATCAAATGCTTGACTCACGTCAATAAATACAGCTGAACAGAACTTCTTGGTCTCAAGGTCCTCTTTGATAATATTTACAACTCTATGTACCTGTTCTACTGTAGAATGTTCTTCCCATATAGCACAAGTACATCAATTTGACGTAAAATTGATGTAAAAAATGTCAATGTCATTGATATTGTTGATGTCATATTGACATCAAATGTCGTCAAAATGACGTCAATTTGACGTCAATTGGAAGTAAAAAGGGCACTCAATTTTACGTAAAAATGACGTAAAAAACAGATCAAACATGACATCATATTGCCATCAAATTGATATCAAACAAGCAGTATAGAAAAGAAAAAATTGATGTAAAATGTACGTCAATATGATGTCAAATGTACGTCAATATGATGTCAAATGTATATCAATAGGATGTACAAAATGTCTTAATATTGTGCTGTAAGTTATTTAAATAAAATGTTGTTTTCTACCAGGATATGCACAGAATTGTTTTGTTTCTCAAAATAGGTTGTTTTGAGAATTTCGTTCTGTCTTAAATATCAATATGTTTTGCGTTTAAGATCAAAATTAAAATTATCAGACATGTGAAGCCGACCTCAAAGAGACTAAATCTATTTTTTAAAAACTTCAGTATTAAAAATGGCAGTGTATCAAGGTGTCAATATCTGTGAATGTATACAAAGCATTTTGATTTTTATAATTTAGTGACTCCAATTTTAACTAATTACCAAAACAATAAATCATACCTATTTAAATTTCATATAATATTTAAACAAATGTTTGCCATTCATGAGATAAATACTTTACAATAGGTTGCATATTTTTTGCTCCTTAGTTTTGTAAGTTTTTTTTAAATTAGGCCTAAAGCATAAGTAGGAAAATAAATAGGCCTAGAAAAATGTTTTTTCAGCAATTTTTATATTAGTACTTAATTACACTTTTTTAAACTTAATTTGAATCTTCTTGTTTTCCTCCTTGTGCTGCTTGCAATCTGCAACACACAATAAACAAGAATAACTTATAGGTAATAATGCCCACTTTAGTATTTTGGGCGCAAACATATTTAAGGCCTTTAGCCCAGACTTAGCTTTTGATCTGGAAAAACTCGTTTATAAGTAGGCTAATTTTATATTCTTTTTAAAAAAGCTATTGTCTAATATGTACTGGTAGAGGATTATTTAAAATTATGGGAGCGCAGGATTGGAACAGTCAGGACATAGCGCAATAAAAATGTTTGGCGGGGAACTGGCACTGCCCCCACCCCGCAGCCGCGAGTACTACACCAGGAAGCCATGCCCTTGTCCCCAGTCCATACATAAAAACAGCAGTTCTGCCAACTGACATAAACATTAGAATTGTTGTATACTCCTAAAATACAAAAATTTCAAACCACGAATCCTGTAATTTCCTGAATCTTATATATTAATACGCCAAAAAAGGCGCTTTTATGGTTAGGAAAACTTCTCCGTTGTTTCTTGACCAATTTTAATGTTTGAAGTGTCAAAGAATTCGACTCAGTTCGTAGTTTTGCAATTAGGTTTTTAATTTTCAATATCTTTATTCTCAAGGGTACGGGCTGCCCTCAAAGTTGGTTTTTTGCTCATAAGATTAATATGGGGAATACATTTATTTGAACTGCAGCTGTTAACACATTATGGACAGGTTATTAGCAATACCAGATGTTCCAGGTAAGGAATGTCTATCTATATAAATAAAATAGGTTTGATCTCACATCTCTTTGAGCAGTAAAATGTTGTATGCAGCGGAGATATTTAAATATGTGTTAACATTTGTTTTTCTGTCTATCTGTTTATAAGCCATATTTGTTCTGCGTTTCACAAAAAAAGACTGAATGAAATAAAAAATTTTCGTGTGGAGGAGGAAACGTTTTGGCTAAAAACTTAAACAGCGCGCTGCGGCGGTTAGGTTAGGTTACTATAATCTCCATACATAACACAGTTGTTTCTGAGGGTCCCATAATTTTACGCTGGATGCTGGAAGTTGACAGAACTGCTGATTTTATGTATGGAGTGGGAACGAGGGCATGGCTCCCTGTTGTGTAGTACTCGCGGCTGGGAGGTGGGGGGACAGCGCCAGTTCCCAGCCACACATTATTACTTTGCGAGGACGGCGCTGCGGGAGGTCCTGACTGTTCCATTTCTATCGTCTCAAAATTACTTGTTACCGGTATCTAAAGGTTAAAAGTCAGCCACACAATAAGTTGATAAGATACCGGTAATATTATTCAGATTAACTACGGTATATAAAGCGAGCTTAGATTTGTGACCATTATCTTATATTAACCCATCCCACCAAATAAATTTAATATAGTTTAAGGTTTACCAAATTATATAGGCTACTTGCAGTCAATTTTCAAAAATAAAACGATTACAGCAGTTTTTCACTTTTGATTTATTGTTCCTTCAGTATTGTTGGGTAAAACAACCTAGAAAATCCAAAAACCACTAGCAAGTGAATTATTGCTCGTTGCAGGATTTTAAACCAGCCTATGTTCAAAATTGCTTTGCCATTTAAAATTTAGCCCCAAACTTCAGTTATAATTCTGCTTGCGGCCTCGGCATGTTCCATGTATAGCTTAAAATGTTATTCACTCACAATGTTAAATAAAAAATAAGTTACAAACCACACACAAAAGCTGGTCCAAAATAGTGATTTGAAAGTATAACTAAACAAATCCAGCAGTGACAAACCCTGATGTTCTTATATTAACATTGGTCTCAAGTCTTAATTAGGCTAATTTTACTTTAAATTTCATCGAGGACATGATTTGCGTACTGTTGGGATACAGCTTGGTATATTTATTGGAGCAAGTGACTTTGGTCCATGAGTCGAATCCCACTGATCAACAATGGCATTTATTTAACTGAAAATACCCCAGTGGTAATACAATCCAGAACCCGTGTTTTAAGCTGGTCCAACTTTCTAGAAAACAAAAATGGATAGGTCTCTGAAATGAGGGCGAGGACAATCACTGCAACTGAGATGTCATTCCACTAAAAGTCATGCGATTTTTATAATTTATTTACATAACTTAAGCTAACTTTATAAAAAACGGTCTTATTGGTTACAGGGCCTAAAAAATAAACCAGTAACGATATTTTATTAACCACGGAGCACACAGTGTGAAAAGCCCAGTCAGGAAGCTAGGAAATTGCCACTAAACTACGGTAACATACATAAACTAACATATTCTTGTTAATGGCGGATTTCAAAAAAATCTTAGGTCGAATATGTTAAGTAGGCCCTAAATAACTTGTTCTTTAGTGGACCAGGAAGTTACCAGTTTAAAGTAACTATTATTTTCACCCTAGAACTGGCGCATGTTATTCCCCATGGTGGCGGCTTTTCTTTTCTACTTTTGAAGAGTTTTACTTTATATTATGAAAAATATACATAAACATGCCAAACTACCCATATGTTTTTTACTTTGTATATCAAATTAATTCCAATGAAGTTGCCTTTGGAGTTAAAAGTTAATTCTTTGACTGAAAGTTGCAATATAAAAAATCTTGTATTAAAGCCATTTACAGCCATTTTTTGTTACAATTTGTATTAGGGCCTAAGTTACCTACCTAAGTTAGTACCGGTAATAGAAAATGTCGTATAAAGTTATTGACTTATGTCTTACTATAATAACTCTACAGGATGTTTAATTTAGTTTTGCAAATCTGCTGACTAAAATAACTTAGTCCTAAATTTAAAAATTGGTTTAACTTATGTAAATACATATCAACAATCACAAGTTCTATGAATATGGTAGGCTATCAAATTAAAGCTCTAAAATCTCTAGTTCATTCTGGTAAGTTATCAATTTAACTTAAGTGATTATACTAAATTTTTGCTAGACGTAGAAAAGACTACGCTACCACAACAGACACATCACACCGGAACGTAACTTAGTTTGAACTAAGTTACGGTACGCTGCAACAGTTATAGGGTTAAGGCTGCCTGCAGATACTAGAACTGGGTCATAATTTGGCAGGTGTGCCACATTTATTTCTCAATTTGCCCTAATTTGTATTACACATTTAGGTTAATGATACTTTCACATCCAATGGTAATCCTAAGCCAAATCGATATCGAAACAATTATCCACACCATTGAAATGTTGGATTGTATGAGACAGTGAGACTTAGCCAAATACCTAATTTTACATCCATGTAGGCTTAATTGTGTTGAAGCTAATATTGAACTAGTCCTAGGCCTGAACACACCAAATTTCAATAATCTATTGGTATATCAATTCACCTGTTTAGGCATTATACCAACATAGTTTGTCGGGTTTTGATTACAACATTTTTCATCATTTGCTACCCAGCAATAAGCTTAATTGAAATTATTTTAGTTGAAGAAAGCGAGGTGACTTCAAGTATTATAGGTTAGGTCTAACTGAAAAACATTGTCAAAATAATGCTAATATGTTTTGATTTTACTTACCCTGTTGCACTTCCTGTACTAAGCAGTGTGATGCTAAGACTAGATGAACTTATTAACTTTCGTCTCTTCTACTTTACCAAACTAAAGTCTAATATAAACATGATTTTGATAACCCCTCTAAGACCGATATGACAGAAAAACAATGCGCGGCGCGCCGCGCCAGCCAAGGAGAAGGAATAACCTCTTAACCAAATGCAAACATATATTTAATTGTAATTGTAAGGTTAATTTGTAATACCTATTTGAGAACTCTAATTAAGTTTTTAAATCATAATTGTAAATAAATAGTTATCCGTTAAATTGTAAACTGCTTTTCGGAACATACAAAATGCTTGATTTGACTTTCTGTGCCAAATTGGATTGTGTCAATGGATGTTTAAATTATTTAGAAAAAAACCGTACTTATTCGTGAGTGAGTGTGATAATAAATTTAACTATAATTAATTAAATTTAAATTCAAGCCATATTATTAATAACTAAACATTTAACTTTGTATTTTTTTGTGAACATGCGTTAATACTGTGCTGATCAAAAATTGCATGTAAATTTTACTTCAAATGATGTAAAACTTTTGATGGGGGCGGTTAAAAAAATAATTATTGTTAAATAAAACTGATTGAAACAAAAATAATACAGTTTTGGTATTATAATATTTTTATATCAAAAGATATATATGTAAAAAATGTTACATCATTTTGACATCAACAATTTTACATCATTTTGGCATCAAACATTTTACACCATTTTGACATCAAAAATTTTACATCATTTTGACGTCAATATTTCATCAAATATTTTATTTTACATCCATTTGATGTCTTTGATCACTTTTTTACGTCAAATTGACATCCTGTGCTATATGGGCCCATATAGCACAAGTACATCAATTTGACGTAAAATTGATGTAAAAAATGTCAATGTCATTGATATTGTTGATGTCATATTGACATCAAATGTCGTCAAAATGACGTCAATTGGAAGTAAAAAGGGCACTCAATTTTACGTAAAAATGACGTAAAAAACAGATCAAACATGACATCATATTGCCATCAAATTGATATCAAACAAGCAGTATAGAAAAGAAAAAATTGATGTAAAATGTACGTCAATATGATGTCAAATGTACGTCAATATGATGTCAAATGTACGTCAATATGATGTCAAATGTATATCAATAGGATGTAAAAAATTTCTTAATATTGTGCTGTAAGTTATTTAAATAAAATGTTGTTTTCTACCAGGATATGCACAGAATTGTTTTGTTTCTCAAAATAGGTTGTTTTGAGAATTTCGTTCTGTCTTAAATATCAATATGTTTTGCGTTTAAGATCAAAATTAAAATTATCAGACATGTGAAGCCGACCTCAAAGAGACTAAATTTATTTTTATAAAAACTTCAGTATTAAAAATGGCAGTGTATCAAGGTGCCAATATCTGTGAATGTATACAAAGCATTTTGATTTATATAATTTAGTGACTCCAATTTTAACTAATTACCAAAACAATAAATCATACCTATTTAAATTTCATATAATATTTAAACAAATGTTTGCCATTCATGAGATAAATACTTTACAATAGGTTGCATATTTTTTGCTCTTTAGTTTTGTAATAGTTTTTTTTTTAAATTAGGCCTAAAGCATAAGTAGGAAAATAAATAGGCCTACAAAAATGTTTTTTCAGCAATTTTTATATTAGTACTTAATTACACTTTTTTAAACTTAATTTGAATCTTCTTGTTTTCCTCCTTGTGCTGCTTGCAATCTGCAACACACAATAAACAAGAATAACTTATAGGTAATAATGCCCACTTTAGTATTTTGGGCGCAAACATATTTAAGGCCTTTAGCCCAGACTTAGCTTTTGATCTGGAAAAACTCGTTTATAAGTAGGCTAATTTTATATTCTTTTTAAAAAAGCTATTGTCTAATATGTACCGGTAGAGGATTATTTAAAATTATGGGAGCGCAGGATTGGAACAGTCAGGACATAGCGCAGTAAAAATGTTTGGCGGGGAACTGGCACTGCCCCCACCCCGCAGCCGCGAGTACTACACCAGGAAGCCATGCCCTTGTCCCCAGTCCATACATAAAAACAGCAGTTCTGCCAACTGACACAAACATTAGAATTGTTGTATACTCCTAAAATACAAAAATTTCAAACCACGAATCCTGTAATCTCCTGAATCTTATATATTAATATGCCAAAAAAGGCGCTTTTATGGTTAGGAAAACTTCTCCGTTGTTTCTTGACCAATTTTAATGTTTGAAGTGTCAAAGAATTCGACTCAGTTCGTAGTTTTGCAATTAGGTTTTTAATTTTCAATATCTTTATTCTCAAGGGTACGGGCTGCCCTCAAAGTTGGTTTTTTGCTCATAAGATTAATATGGGGAATACATTTATTTGAATTGCAGCTGTTAACACATCATGGACAGGTTATTAGCAATACCAGATGTTCCAGGTAAGGAATGTCTATCTATATAAATAAAATAGGTTTGATCTCACATCTCTTTGAGCAGTAAAATGTTGTATGCAGCGGAGATATTTAAATATGTGTTAACATTTGTTTTTCTGTCTATCTGTTTATAAGCCATATTTGTTCTGCGTTTCACAAAAAAAGACTGAATGAAATAAAAAATTTTCGTGTGGAGGAGGAAACGTTTTGGCTAAAAACTTAAACAGCGCGCTGCGGCGGTTAGGTTAGGTTACTATAATCTCCATACATAACACAGTTGTTTCTGAGGGTCCCATAATTTTACGCTGGATGCTGGAAGTTGACAGAACTGCTGATTTTATGTATGGAGTGGGAACGAGGGCATGGCTCCCTGTTGTAGTACTCGCGGCTGGGAGGTGGGGGGACAGCGCCAGTTCCCAGCCACACATTATTACTTTGCGAGGACGGCGCTGCGGGAGGTCCTGACTGTTCCATTTCTATCGTCTCAAAATTACTTGTTACCGGTATCTAAAGGTTAAAAGTCAGCCACACAATAAGTTGATAAGATACCGGTAATATTATTCAGATTAACTACGGTATATAAAGCGAGCTTAGATTTGTGACCATTATCTTATATTAACCCATCCCACCAAATAAATTTAATATAGTTTAAGGTTTACCAAATTATATAGGCTACTTGCAGTCAATTTTCAAAAATAAAACGATTCAGCAGTTTTTCACTTTTGATTTATTGTTCCTTCAGTATTGTTGGGTAAAACAACCTAGAAAATCCAAAAACCACTAGCAAGTGAATTATTGCTCGTTGCAGGATTTTAAACCAGCCTATGTTCAAAATTGCTTTGCCATTTAAAATTTAGCCCCAAACTTCAGTTATAATTCTGCTTGCGGCCTCGGCATGTTCCATGTATAGCTTAAAATGTTATTCACTCACAATGTTAAATAAAAAATAAGTTACAAACCACACACAAAAGCCGGTCCAAAATAGTGATTTGAAAGTATAACTAAACAAATCCAGCAGTGACAAACCCTGATGTTATTATATTAACATTGGTCTCAAGTCTTAATTAGGCTAATTTTACTTTAAATTTCATCAAGGACATGATTTGCGTACTGTTGGGATACAGCTTGGTATATTTATTGGAGCAAGTGACTTTGGTCCATGAGTCGAATCCCACTGATCAACAATGGCATTTATTTAACTGAAAATACCCCAGTGGTAATACAATCCAGAACCCGTGTTTTAAGCTGGTCCAACTTTCTAGAAAACAAAAATGGATAGGTCTCTGAAATGAGGGCGAGGACAATCACTGCAACTGAGATATCATTCCACTAAAAGTCATGCGATTTTTATAATTTATTTACATAACTTAAGCTAACTTTATAAAAAACGGTCTTATTGGTTACAGGGCCTAAAAAATAAACCAGTAACGATATTTTATTAACCACAGAGCACACAGTGTGAAAAGCCCAGTCAGGAAGCTAGGAAATCGCCACTAAACTACGGTAACATACATAAACTAACATATTCTTGTTAATGGCGGATTTCAAAAAAATCTTAGGTCGAATATGTTAAGTAGGCCCTAAATAACTTGTTCTTTGGTGGACCAGGAAGTTACCAGTTTAAAGTAACTATTATTTTAACCCTAGAACTGGCGCATGTTATTCCCCATGGTGGCGGCTTTTCTTTTCTACTTTTGAAGAGTTTTACTTTATATTATGAAAAATATACATAAACATGCCAAACTACCCATATGTTTTTTACTTTGTATATCAAATTAATTCCAATGAAGTTGCCTTTGGAGTTAAAGTTAATTCTTTGACTGAAAGTTGCAATATAAAAAATCTTGTATTAAAGCCATTTACAGCCATTTTTTGTTGCAATTTGTATTAGGGCCTAAGTTACCTACCTAAGTTAGTACCGGTAATAGAAAATGTCGTATATAGTTATTGACTTATGTCTTACTATAATAACTGTACAGGATGTTTAATTTAGTTTTGCAAATCTGCTGACTAAAATAACTTAGTCCTAAATTTAAAAATTGGTAAATATGTAAATACATATCAACAATCACAAGTTCTATGAATATGGTAGGCTATCAAATTAAAGCTCTAAAATCTCTAGTTCATTCTGGTAAGTTATCAATTTAACTTAAGTGATTATACTAAATTTTTGCTAGACGTAGAAAAGACTACGCTACCACAACAGACACATCACACCGGAACGTAACTTAGTTTGAACTAAGTTACGGTACGCTGCAACAGTTATAGGGTTAAGGCTGCCTGCAGATACTAGAACTGGGTCATAATTTGGCAGGTGTGCCACATTTATTTCTCAATTTGCCCTAATTTGTATTACACATTTAGGTTAATGATACTTTCACATCCAATGGTAATCCTAAGCCAAATCGATATCGAAACAATTATCCACACCATTGAAATGTTGGATTGTATGAGACAGTGAGACTTAGCCAAATACCTAATTTTACATCCATGTAGGCTTAATTGTGTTGAAGCTAATATTGAACTAGTCCTAGGCCTGAACACACCAAATTTCAATAATCTATTGGTATATCAATTCACCTGTTTAGGCATTATACCAACATAGTTTGTCGGGTTTTGATTACAACATTTTTCATCATTTGCTACCCAGCAATAAGCTTAATTGAAATTATTTTAGTTGAAGAAAGCGAGGTGACTTCAAGTATTATAGGTTAGGTCTAACTGAAAAACATTGTCAAAATAATGCTAATATGTTTTGATTTTACTTACCCTGTTGCACTTCCTGTACTAAGCAGTGTGATGCTAAGACTAGATGAACTTATTAACTTTCGTCTCTTCTACTTTACCAAACTAAAGTCTAATATAAACATGATTTTGATAACCCCTCTAAGACCGATATGACAGAAAAACAATGCGCGGCGCGCCGCGCCAGCCAAGGAGAAGGAATAACCTCTTAACCAAATGCAAACATATATTTAATTGTAATTGTAAGGTTAATTTGTAATACCTATTTGAGAACTCTAATTAAGTTTTTAAATCATAATTGTAAATAAATAGTTATCCGTTAAATTGTAAACTGCTTTTCGGAACATACAAAATGCTTGATTTGACTTTCTGTGCCAAATTGGATTGTGTCAATGGATGTTTAAATTATTTAGAAAAAAACCGTACTTATTCGTGAGTGAGTGTGATAATAAATTTAACTATAATTAATTAAATTTAAATTCAAGCCATATTATTAATAACTAAACATTTAACTTTGTATTTTTTTGTGAACATGCGTTAATACTGTGCTGATCAAAAATTGCATGTAAATTTTACTTCAAATGATGTAAAACTTTTGATGGGGGCGGTTAAAAAAATAATTATTGTTAAATAAAACTGATTGAAACAAAAATAATACAGTTTTGGTATTATAATATTTTTATATCAAAAGATATATATGTAAAAAATGTTACATCATTTTGACATCAACAATTTTACATCATTTTGGCATCAAACATTTTACACCATTTTGACATCAAAAATTTTACATCATTTTGACGTCAATATTTCATCAAATATTTTATTTTACATCCATTTGATGTCTTTGATCACTTTTTTACGTCAAATTGACATCCTGTGCTATATGGGCCCATATAGCACAAGTACATCAATTTGACGTAAAATTGATGTAAAAAATGTCAATGTCATTGATATTGTTGATGTCATATTGACATCAAATGTCGTCAAAATGACGTCAATTGGAAGTAAAAAGGGCACTCAATTTTACGTAAAAATGACGTAAAAAACAGATCAAACATGACATCATATTGCCATCAAATTGATATCAAACAAGCAGTATAGAAAAGAAAAAATTGATGTAAAATGTACGTCAATATGATGTCAAATGTACGTCAATATGATGTCAAATGTACGTCAATATGATGTCAAATGTATATCAATAGGATGTAAAAAATTTCTTAATATTGTGCTGTAAGTTATTTAAATAAAATGTTGTTTTCTACCAGGATATGCACAGAATTGTTTTGTTTCTCAAAATAGGTTGTTTTGAGAATTTCGTTCTGTCTTAAATATCAATATGTTTTGCGTTTAAGATCAAAATTAAAATTATCAGACATGTGAAGCCGACCTCAAAGAGACTAAATTTATTTTTATAAAAACTTCAGTATTAAAAATGGCAGTGTATCAAGGTGCCAATATCTGTGAATGTATACAAAGCATTTTGATTTATATAATTTAGTGACTCCAATTTTAACTAATTACCAAAACAATAAATCATACCTATTTAAATTTCATATAATATTTAAACAAATGTTTGCCATTCATGAGATAAATACTTTACAATAGGTTGCATATTTTTTGCTCCTTAGTTTTGTAATAGTTTTTTTTTTAAATTAGGCCTAAAGCATAAGTAGGAAAATAAATAGGCCTACAAAAATGTTTTTTCAGCAATTTTTATATTAGTACTTAATTACACTTTTTTAAACTTAATTTGAATCTTCTTGTTTTCCTCCTTGTGCTGCTTGCAATCTGCAACACACAATAAACAAGAATAACTTATAGGTAATAATGCCCACTTTAGTATTTTGGGCGCAAACATATTTAAGGCCTTTAGCCCAGACTTAGCTTTTGATCTGGAAAAACTCGTTTATAAGTAGGCTAATTTTATATTCTTTTTAAAAAAGCTATTGTCTAATATGTACCGGTAGAGGATTATTTAAAATTATGGGAGCGCAGGATTGGAACAGTCAGGACATAGCGCAGTAAAAATGTTTGGCGGGGAACTGGCACTGCCCCCACCCCGCAGCCGCGAGTACTACACCAGGAAGCCATGCCCTTGTCCCCAGTCCATACATAAAAACAGCAGTTCTGCCAACTGACACAAACATTAGAATTGTTGTATACTCCTAAAATACAAAAATTTCAAACCACGAATCCTGTAATCTCCTGAATCTTATATATTAATATGCCAAAAAAGGCGCTTTTATGGTTAGGAAAACTTCTCCGTTGTTTCTTGACCAATTTTAATGTTTGAAGTGTCAAAGAATTCGACTCAGTTCGTAGTTTTGCAATTAGGTTTTTAATTTTCAATATCTTTATTCTCAAGGGTACGGGCTGCCCTCAAAGTTGGTTTTTTGCTCATAAGATTAATATGGGGAATACATTTATTTGAATTGCAGCTGTTAACACATCATGGACAGGTTATTAGCAATACCAGATGTTCCAGGTAAGGAATGTCTATCTATATAAATAAAATAGGTTTGATCTCACATCTCTTTGAGCAGTAAAATGTTGTATGCAGCGGAGATATTTAAATATGTGTTAACATTTGTTTTTCTGTCTATCTGTTTATAAGCCATATTTGTTCTGCGTTTCACAAAAAAAGACTGAATGAAATAAAAAATTTTCGTGTGGAGGAGGAAACGTTTTGGCTAAAAACTTAAACAGCGCGCTGCGGCGGTTAGGTTAGGTTACTATAATCTCCATACATAACACAGTTGTTTCTGAGGGTCCCATAATTTTACGCTGGATGCTGGAAGTTGACAGAACTGCTGATTTTATGTATGGAGTGGGAACGAGGGCATGGCTCCCTGTTGTAGTACTCGCGGCTGGGAGGTGGGGGGACAGCGCCAGTTCCCAGCCACACATTATTACTTTGCGAGGACGGCGCTGCGGGAGGTCCTGACTGTTCCATTTCTATCGTCTCAAAATTACTTGTTACCGGTATCTAAAGGTTAAAAGTCAGCCACACAATAAGTTGATAAGATACCGGTAATATTATTCAGATTAACTACGGTATATAAAGCGAGCTTAGATTTGTGACCATTATCTTATATTAACCCATCCCACCAAATAAATTTAATATAGTTTAAGGTTTACCAAATTATATAGGCTACTTGCAGTCAATTTTCAAAAATAAAACGATTCAGCAGTTTTTCACTTTTGATTTATTGTTCCTTCAGTATTGTTGGGTAAAACAACCTAGAAAATCCAAAAACCACTAGCAAGTGAATTATTGCTCGTTGCAGGATTTTAAACCAGCCTATGTTCAAAATTGCTTTGCCATTTAAAATTTAGCCCCAAACTTCAGTTATAATTCTGCTTGCGGCCTCGGCATGTTCCATGTATAGCTTAAAATGTTATTCACTCACAATGTTAAATAAAAAATAAGTTACAAACCACACACAAAAGCCGGTCCAAAATAGTGATTTGAAAGTATAACTAAACAAATCCAGCAGTGACAAACCCTGATGTTATTATATTAACATTGGTCTCAAGTCTTAATTAGGCTAATTTTACTTTAAATTTCATCAAGGACATGATTTGCGTACTGTTGGGATACAGCTTGGTATATTTATTGGAGCAAGTGACTTTGGTCCATGAGTCGAATCCCACTGATCAACAATGGCATTTATTTAACTGAAAATACCCCAGTGGTAATACAATCCAGAACCCGTGTTTTAAGCTGGTCCAACTTTCTAGAAAACAAAAATGGATAGGTCTCTGAAATGAGGGCGAGGACAATCACTGCAACTGAGATATCATTCCACTAAAAGTCATGCGATTTTTATAATTTATTTACATAACTTAAGCTAACTTTATAAAAAACGGTCTTATTGGTTACAGGGCCTAAAAAATAAACCAGTAACGATATTTTATTAACCACAGAGCACACAGTGTGAAAAGCCCAGTCAGGAAGCTAGGAAATCGCCACTAAACTACGGTAACATACATAAACTAACATATTCTTGTTAATGGCGGATTTCAAAAAAATCTTAGGTCGAATATGTTAAGTAGGCCCTAAATAACTTGTTCTTTGGTGGACCAGGAAGTTACCAGTTTAAAGTAACTATTATTTTAACCCTAGAACTGGCGCATGTTATTCCCCATGGTGGCGGCTTTTCTTTTCTACTTTTGAAGAGTTTTACTTTATATTATGAAAAATATACATAAACATGCCAAACTACCCATATGTTTTTTACTTTGTATATCAAATTAATTCCAATGAAGTTGCCTTTGGAGTTAAAGTTAATTCTTTGACTGAAAGTTGCAATATAAAAAATCTTGTATTAAAGCCATTTACAGCCATTTTTTGTTGCAATTTGTATTAGGGCCTAAGTTACCTACCTAAGTTAGTACCGGTAATAGAAAATGTCGTATATAGTTATTGACTTATGTCTTACTATAATAACTGTACAGGATGTTTAATTTAGTTTTGCAAATCTGCTGACTAAAATAACTTAGTCCTAAATTTAAAAATTGGTAAATATGTAAATACATATCAACAATCACAAGTTCCATGAATATGGTAGGCTATCAAATTAAAGCTCTAAAATCTCTAGTGCATTCTGGTAAGTTATCAATTTAACTTAAGTGATTATACTAAATTTTTGCTAGACGTAGAAAAGACTACGCTACCACAACAGACACATCACACCGGAACGTAACTTAGTTTGAACTAAGTTACGGTACGCTGGAACAGTTATAGGGTTAAGGCTGCCTGCAGATGCTAGAACTGGGTCATAATTTGGCAGGTGTGCCACATTTATTTCTCAATTTGCCCTAATTTGTATTACACATTTAGGTTAATGACACTTTCACATCCAATGGTAATCCTAAGCCAAATCGATATCGAAACAATTATCCACACCATTGAAATGTTGGATTGTATGAGACAGTGAGACTTAGCCAAATACCTAATTTTACATCCATGTAGGCTTAATTGTGTTGAAGCTAATATTGAACTAGTCCTAGGCCTGAACACACCAAATTTCAATAATCTATTGGTATATCAATTCACCTGTTTAGGCATTATACCAACATAGTTTGTCGGGTTTTGATTACAACATTTTTCATCATTTGCTACCCAGCAATAAGCTAATTGAAATTATTTTAGTTGAAGGAAGCGAGGTGACTTCAAGTATTATAGGTTAGGTCTAACTGAAAAACATTGTCAAAATAATACTAATATGTTTTGATTTTACTTACCCTGTTGCACTTCCTGTACTAAGCAGTGTGATGCTAAGACTAGATGAACTTATTAACTTTCGTCTCTTCTACTTTACCAAACTAAAGTCTAATATAAACATGATTTTGATAACCCCTCTAAGACCGATATGACAGAAAAACAATGCGCGGCGCGCCGCGCCAGCCAAGGAGAAGGAATAACCTCTTAACCAAATGCAAACATATATTTAATTGTAATTGTAAGGTTAATTTGTAATACCTATTTTGAGAACTCTAATTAAGTTTTAAAATCATAATTGTAAATAAATAGTTATCCGTTAAATTGTAAACTGCTTTTCGGAACATACAAAATGCTTGATTTGACTTTCTGTGCCAAATTGGATTGTGTCAATGGATGTTTAAATTATTTAGAAAAAAACCGTACTTATTCGTGAGTGAGTGTGATAATAAATTTAACTATAATTAATTAAATTTATATTCAAGCCATATTATTAATAACTAAACATTTAACTTTGTATTTTTTTGTGAACATGCGTTAATACTGTGCTGATCAAAAATTGCATGTAAATTTTACTTCAAATGATGTAAAACTTTTGATGGGGGCGGTTAAAAAAATAATTATTGTTAAATAAAACTGATTGAAACAAAAATAATACAGTTTTGGTATTATAATATTTTTATATCAAAAGATATATATGTAAAAAATGTTACATCATTTTGACATCAAAAATTTTACATCATTTTGACATCAAACATTTTACACCATTTTGACATCAAAAATTTTACATCATTTTGACGTCAATATTTCATCAAATATTTTATTTTACATCAATTTGACGTCTTTGATCACTTTTTTACGTCAAATTGACATCCTGTGCTATATGGGGAGGTTTTCATTTACAAATGTGCGGAAGACATTCCAGTCAGTAAATTTATTAGAAAGGGTTGGTGGGCGTTCTTTAATAATAATGGACGCGCTTATAGTGGCAATGATTGGAGAATGATCTGATGACAGGTCCAGACTCGATTTAATATCAATGTAATTTTGCGCAATTCCTTTTGTCACAAAGAAATCTAGTAGGTCTGGAATCTTTTGAGGATCTGTTGGCCAGTACGTAGGTTCACCTGTAGATAAATATTGGAAATTGTTATTACTCAGTGATGTTACAAGTTGTCGACCTCTTGGGTTAGCGAGTCTCGATCCCCACATCGGATGTTTTGCGTTATAATCGCCTCCTGCCACGAACCTAGGGCCAAGAGTGCTGAAAAAATCAGTGAAGTTTTGATGAGTAACATTGTGCCGAGGAGGGCTATAAATTGCAGATACAGTAAACGGCCCAGCCCAGTCCTCTACAACGATACTTGTAGCTTGAATGTGATCAAACTGATACTTTGGCAATTCATAATGTTTAATCTGGTTTTTAATCAAAATAGCACTTCCGCCATGTGCAGTATTGTCTGGATGGTTTGTGTGATAAAATACAAAATTTGGGATTTTGAAGTAACTAAGATCTGTGAAGTGAGTTTCTGAGATGAGCATCAAATCAATTTTGTTTTGTGAAATAAAAAGTTGAAGATCTTGGTTATGATTAGCCAAACCATTAGCATTCCAGAGACCTAATCGAAAAAACTGATTCATTTCAATTTAGATACAACGGTAATCAATAGATTCAAAAGGGTTCCTATTTGTTGGGCCTGCTGAAGCTTAAGTTTTTCAAACCTGTCGAAGAAAGATTGTAAAGTTTTATTTACATCGATGTGGTTAGCAGTTTCGTAACAAACGGGAACATTTCTGGAGGACACGGCTTGGGCATAAGAAAGATGAGGGGACGTTGTGGGAGATTGTTCTGTTTTTTGAAGCAGCTTTTTATCAGATTTTTTGTCATTTTGTCTAGGGGGGTTTTCTTGCACCATTTTACTTCTTAAGGGTGGAAAGGTTTTGTGTTTTATGTCCCAATAAACATTACAGCCTTTGTAATTCGCAGGGTGGTTCCCTTGACAAAGTGCGCATTTAGGTGGTGCTTCAATTGACTTTGTGCATGATTTTGTGTCATGTTGCTGACCACATTTAACACAGCGAGGTTGATGCCAGCAATACGATTTAGTGTGACCATAGTTTTGGCATTTCTTACATTGAACGATTTATGTTCTTTTATAAGGGGGTTCAAAAGAAACTTTGGCATTTAATAGATACTCCAAATTGAAGATATCTTTGTTGTTTGAGTTAGGCTCGAGATCAATAAAAAACATTGATAGTGGATCTTTTGTTTTGTATTGTTTGGCGTTGGTTACGTTACGGACCTTGAAACCGCGGTCTTCAATAGCAGTTTTGATGTCTACAATGTCTGTTGAGAAGTGCATATGTTTTAAAACAACGCGATATGCTTTATCTTGTTTTAGCTGGTAGGTGTGAAAGTTTATTTTCAGTTCAGTCAATTTATGAACTAATTTACGGTAGGCGTCAATAGTGATGGGGTTTAGCTTTATTTTATTCTGGTTGAGGCATTTGTATGTGTAATCCTGTTTCAAAACAACAGATTCAATCGTGGTTATCATGTTTTTCACGTTTACAACGTCCGGGACAAATAGTGGTGGAGGTTTAGGTTCACGGGAAGGAAAGGTACCCGTGGTTTCATCTTTCATTACGTCCGATTCACCAAGAGGATCAAAGCTGTTACTAGTTTTTAAAGTAAAGTCATTTGAAGTTTGGCGTGATTTTTTAGAGTGTTGGTCAATGTTAGAATTTAAACCTCGCTTGTGGGAAGTTGTTGGGATGGTTTGCCACTCGCCATTTTGACTAAGCTCATGAGTTTCCAAACTAGGAACTAGATCAACATTTATTTTACTATAATTATGTTCATCGGCAAAGTTGTGGTTAGTGACAGCGTGACAATTATTGGGCATCTGATTTGAAGCCATGTCAAATGTAAACAATAAACAAAACAAATGAAAGGGACAAATTAGCAAAGTAGGGTTAGGGAAAACAAAACTGTTATATCACAACATTTATGAAAACGGTTATCAAAAATACAATAAAACTATAGTCCAAACCTAGTAATATTAGTCCTTTTTCCATGGCATAAAACAGTTCACAGAGAATTACCACGTTTTTATGAAATATCGACGCACTAAAAATAAATACATTCTCACTGCACGATATCACAGCTGACTCAACCAGAGTATTAATATATAATTAATTATAGTGGCTTGAAGGGGCCATAGCCCCTAACCTTATTTCTAACTTTGCCTCATGTATGTTAACATTTGTCAGTTCGTAAACAAATTAGATACGCAATCACATGATTTAATAATAACAAAACAGACGTTTCATCCCCCATGCTTTTCTTATGGGGAATGTTTTACGTTATTTCTCGTTTGCTGGTAACTTTATGAAGATACTGATATTTTTCCCGAGTTCGGGGTATCAAGACCTTTAATTTTTTAATAATAATAATAATAATAATAATAATATTTATTCCGTGACAATGTTTAACAATGTGTTGGAATTTACAAAACAAAATATTAAATTTATGGGGAAATCTTTAAACCAGGTAAGGTAGGCCTGAGTCCTATCTTTCCCTTCCTGGCGGGGTACGGCCCTTTTCTGGGAACCATTCCGGCATTTGCCTAAATGAGATGAGAAACCATTTGATATATGGGGTCTCATATAATCCTGCGATTTGCCAAACTCCCACTATTTTGACTTATTTCGCTTACAGAATATTATATATAAAGATAATAAAATAATATATTATATGATTTACCAACAATAGCTTTTGATGGCCCAACGTCTGCTATGGTTGGATTTACAAACGCGGTTTACTCAACGATTGGTTCGTTGGCCCAACGTCTCCTATGGTTGGATTTGCTAACCGACCATTATCCAACCACTTCTAACCATCCCAACCTATCGTTGGGATTGCACGATAAACCATCGTTGGGCCAACGATGTATGCTACTAGGGCAATGGGTGTGTATTGTCATAGACTAACTATAGTAGTTAGTCTATGGTATTTCGCCCCTCATATCATAGTCATAATCATGTAGAAAAAAGTGAGCATTTTAATATAAACAAGAACAGCCTTACAATATTAAAATTTCGGAAATCCTCTCATAATTATTTTTTCCATAAGGAATTTTTCAACATAAGGGAACCATCCATACTTATACAGTGGTATAAATACGCCGACGCAACCAAGTCGTTTTTTAAAGGGCTGCTATGAAGGAATTATATAAGTGTAGAATGAGTGAGATGTCTTGTATAGCCTTGATATTGACAAAGACCGACTGTATCTTTAGCAAGGATCATTAAATTAATCCCCCCCATAATGACCAGTGGCAGCTAGATCCAGTTTCATGCGTAAAAACCTACACAGATTTTATCAGGATTTGGCTCTTGGATTTGGATTATGAATTGAGTACGCTAACCACTGCCCTACCTGGTAGCCTACTCGCCTACTCATTCAGCACCTGTCCCATGATAATACCGCGAATTTATATAAATAAGATGGCTATTTATAATGAATATTGACGCAACTCGTTCAAATTTTATGTATATATATCTTATAAGAATATACATTTTGTATAGTACACAATAGTTTGGTAGAGATAATAATTACTTTGTACATGTGGGCTTTTACTTGTTGTGTCACTGTCAGTTCTGCCACCCTGACGCTGTCTGCTGCTGTTGGAAATTATGGAAAATGTAAATGTCAAACTGTTGTTTCTTTTAATGGGTGCCGCTAAATTATTTGTATGTTATTGTTATATACTGAAATTAATCTGACTGACAAAAAATAGTTAGAATATATTGAATAAATATGTTTGCTGTGTGAAATATTTTAAAATGCCTAAAAAGAGTAAAAAGCTTAAAGGTGACTGCAATGGCAGCAACAATATGAATGCAAGAACAAGAAGCAAGAACGAAGACTGTATATGTATTGGGAAGGAAAATATGGAAAAGTGGAGAGAAATGAAAAGTAGATTTAATTTTATCTCTGACCAAGAATTTGCATCATATTTATTAGACCTGTTTTCAAATGAAAAGAGGTTAGTAGCCTTATTCAAGTTCAGTAAGCCTAATCAGCATATATCTAAGTTAGAAATATTGTTCCTGCTGGGCCTCCACTGCATAGCAAATTTTGTTTTCACCATAATACGCTGTAATCACCTGTTTTCGGAACGTCATTTGAATACCGAAAGTAGAGTTTTCTGTCCAAGGTAGGGATGCACCGAGACATAAATAAAGGCAGAGGCTACGTACACGTCCGACGTGAGCTGCTACTGTTCACGTCCGTTCCAAATTATGCACCGTACGTTACTTTTCCTGTGATTTTAAAAACAAATTGAGAGCCAGAAAACCTCTTAACCTAACGTAACCTAACCTATCTTAACCTAACCTAACGTAACGTAACCTAATCTAACCTAACCTAAGCGGTAGCGAAGTGAATTTGCCCTTACATTGGACGTGTACGTAGTCACTTCGATAAATAAACACTCAGAAGTTCTTTGCCAACGATAAAATCCATTATTCGAATATTATTAATAAGTTCAAATATAAAATAACCCATTTTAATAGAAAAACTACCATTTTGAATTGGTAAATCCAACTCAATCATTCAGGGAAAAAGTCCGATATATCGTAAGAAAGAAATCGATTTGCCCGATTGTATCGAAACAAAAACATCGATTGCAATATATCGATATTTCGGGGGTAAAATAACAATTGTTTCGATATATCGATTTATCGTTGCCATCCCTAGTCCAAGGGCCGAAAGTCATCTGATCTATTTAGCCAGTGTTGCCTACTTATTTTTCAAGCCTACACGATGTTACCTTGTTAATACGTGCATACTATTTTGTGTTCTTAGGTTGAAACACTGGAAAAAATAATAGGTACCGTAACAAAATTCAAAACATTGTACTATAGATGTTTTGTTTATTAGGCTATAGTTTATAATCTCACGAAAATGTCAATGTGCACTAAACCTCTGAAAGAACAGTATAATTGAATCTGCAAGAGAATTTATGTTTTCAAATAATCACAGCTGTACTTTTTTATGTAAATAGTATCTATTTCATAGTGTACTTAATATAGTAAAAAATAGCATTCGCACCTCTGCTAAAAGGGTTTTGCATAGCCCTCAGGTTAGGCTACGTTACTGTATTTATTAGTACGGTAACTTAAGTTTTAAAATTATAGTGTAAGTCACAGAAACTGTGGGGATTAGCTTTTTACATTTAACTGAAACAACATTTTACAGTTCTATAACATTTTGGCCTATATTCTAGTTCTTAAGCCCTGCAGAGTTGAGCTCTAGTTTCAAAATTAACCCTTTGAGTGCCGCGGCATCGTACACAGCGATGCGATGCATTACGCATAAAGTGCCGAGCGTCGCTGACAGCGACTCTCGGTATTTTACAAAGTACTTCATATCAAAACAAGTTCTGGCTTCCAAAGTATGTTGTTTTGATCCAGAAGCATCCAGCTTCAGTTCTATCAGTTTTATAGCAATTTTTTTGCCTTTAGTCTCTTAGCAGACCCTAATTTAGTCATCTTTGTCGCAGATATCGTCTGTATTTGTTGTTGTTTAAGGTTATACCGGGAAATAATGTAAATATCACTGATATTATTGATTGAAGTTGTGTTTTAGTGTGTTTTACTTCCTATTTACATATGAAACAAAAATGAGTACCGGTAGCAGAGTAGATGGAACCAACTTGAGTAACCTTCAGGAATTAGTTTACAATGAACTTGGAAACAGTGTCATTGTTGTAGATAAGTAAGTTTTTATGAAAGTAAAAGGTAAACCTACATCTTTTGTTTTCTAGTTTATTGTGCATTTCATTTACTTTGGTAGGCCTAATGCTTATATACTAGTAATAATAAACATATTTACTGACAACAAACTAAAAAATAATATTTATTTATATTACAAAATTCTACTTCAACGTTAGACTAGGGCCTAAGCCTAGGGCCTTTTTGGAATTGTAACATAATATTTTAATTTAATTTTTTTGCAAACTTTTTAACTCATATTGATGATTTAACTTATATATCAGTTTTGATCAGCATTTTCTGCTGTTTCTGGCCATTGGGTTGAAACAAATCAAATCAAATTCTTTAGCATATTTTAATTTTTTTTTATAAAAAAGGATATTTTTAGTCCCAATTTATTTTTTAATTGTAGTTACCTTACACAATTTCATATACAATTTATTCATGCACAAAATAAATCAAAAAGAATATGGATATCTCTAAAACTGTATTTTAAATGACATTTTATATAAACTACTACAGTAGGTAGTACATTTTCCATTGAAATTAGCCCTGTAATTTATGCATAAGAAATGTCCATGATGCCGCGGCACTCAAAGGGTTAAATTAAGCCATAAGGAATTCTGCAGGATTCTACATCCCAACCTTGGGTAGCCTACGTTTTTATAAGAGGATTGATTAATATTTTGATTTCAATACCATCGATATAAAGAAAATTTAGAGGTTCATAAAGCGTGAGTGAATCCTATACTCTAATACGAGCTATTTCTGTTTGTTTGCAAAATTTATCTCGAGATCCAGCGGAAGGATTCTGCTGAAAGTTTGAGATTAGGGGCTTTTGGGTCTAAAAAATCGATTGGTGAAAACATTGGGCTTATGGAGTTTAAAATCATAACACCGGTACTATGAATAACAAAAACAAACCATTAAATGAGCTGTTTGATTTTATCTACAGTATAACTTAAAATATTGTAAACAGCTGTTTATCATTATGAAAATAAAAAACCTACTTGAATTGCAACTCTCACAATGGAAATGAAAAACCACTTGAATGGCAACTCAAACTCTTTTTTTGATAGGCTAACGAGCAACGAGCAACGAGCTAATCCGGGAGGCGAGTGATCGAAGCGAACGAGCTCATATTGAAAATGAACGAGTATTTGAAATAAAACTAATTCAATGCCTCTTCTGCGGAATCAAACACCGAGCATGGCTCGGTCCCCCGGTACTAATACTAAAAACAAGTAGACCTACTTGTTATAGTTGTTCAAAACAATGTTAGTCCCAGGAAACAGTTGGGCATAAGCAAGTGCTGCCTCTGCGTCCACTTAGTTGTTAAACAAAATAATAACTTAAATGACCATATATTTTAGTTAGGCCCTACCGGTAGGCTAGAATACAAATAATAAAAAAATAAATAATTGATTTGAACTAGAAGCTGTTATTTTATCATATATAACACATCTAATATGAACAACGAATCATACTTATTCATAAAAGATGTATTGTAACATGTTTGTAATCATTCTTATTGTTAGCAGTTACATTTTGAAGAAATCTTTTAACAAAGAGATCGAAAACAAACCACCCAATAGTTTGGTTTTGGAACAAGGGATGACTGAAGATCACAATATCTCCGCCCCCCAAAAAAATTTACCTCTTGAAGATGCTAGCCAAATGGAAAACAACTCTTCCGTAATAGTGATCAACAAGTCTGTTATAAATGACATCACTGAAGGTAAATATAAATAGAATAGAAGTAACCTAGTGACAAAGTTACTAGGGCCTACCACCCCAAGGCAGAATGTTTTTATTCTTTCTGCAACGGAATATGTAAAATCCCAAAACTTTCTGCAAGTCTATCATGATTTTTCATGCGCCTACCGCAGCCATTGGAATCATATATAAAGCCACTTGTAAAAAACTAGTAACTAAGAAAATTATTTAAATAAACCAATCTTATTGGGAAACTCTCCAAATAATTCTCTTTTTGGCAAACCAAAAGAAAATTAATTGAATTGCAACAATTACCACAATTTAATGTATAGCCTGAACATATTATAAACTAATATATATATCTATCTAGCTGTATATGCACACTTAGTTTCAATAATAATGGCCTAATATTAATCAGCTGGTACAGTATAAATAACCAAAGTCTATAATAAGCTACTTCTAAATGAGTTATATACTGAGATTTAATGTCTATAGGCATAATTTGCTGTATTAACCCTAGGAGTGCTGATCCGCCAGTTTCCGGCGGATTTTTGTGTCGCCTACTGTGCTGACCGCCGGTTTCCGGCGGATTTTGACCGAAAATTTTGCAACGTAAATAAACCTCTATTAATCAACTCAAAAGTGAATAATATATATATCATGCGAAAGATAATATTCTGAACTTTCATTTTATTACATAAACAAACCCTGTAGCAGGTATATAACAATGTCACCGCGATTAGAAATCAAATGAATTTTAGGCGCGACACGATACTTGCAGCCGACACTTGGGAAATGTCAAAACATGACTTTTTTGAAATTACCCACCTCGGGTAATTTTCGTCGCACGATGTTGCGGGTAGTACCAATGCACAGCCAAGGAGTTATATTTCATTTTGGTATGGAGTTTTAGATCGATATATTGATTTGACAGATAATATGATTTTATAAACACAAATGATTTTTGTTCTTCTGTAAAATGCTGAACCGCCGTAAACCGGCGGATTGCAAAATCGAATATATATCCAGTGTAATGTTATATTTGCATGACATATAATATCTTATTTGAAAGAAGAAAGAATGGCGAATAATTTGGTGTTGCGCGATGGCAGCACTGAATGTAGCCGCACTCGATAGAGTAAACGTTCCATTGTGTTATATTTGTTCTGTCAACAGCTTGTATCAGCCATTTTGAGTTTCGTTTTATGTGCGTTGTGATGTTTCTATCCGTGAGTTATTACTAAATAATTTAGTATTTCGGAGTTTTAGTGTTAGTGAAGTGTTTGTGTGTATATAACAGAAATCTTTATGCATTATATTATGCATAAATATTACTGAAGTTTGACAAATAGTGTTTATAAAGTGTTGTGTTTACTCCTACATAGGCCTAGTGAAATTTGCCAAATCCGCGACTGTTTAGTGCTACATAACACATATAAAAACAATAATTTACCCTAAGTGTTATACATTTTTATGTAGGTAATTGAATTTACTACAGCATGGTTATATTGGTTTGGGGGTAAAATATTTGGTAAAAAATTTATATACTAAAAACTGTGAAATTTTTTTTTCCAAATACGCAAAAATTCCAAAACATTATTTTATTTACATGTATTTATAAGTGACAATAATTTTTTACCATAAACCTATGACTTTTTTGGATTCCTTACTTCATTAGCTATACAAATATATATATATCATTATTAGTATACATATATATTACATTACTTATTTACATCACAAACTAACACTCTACAGTTTACGCATTTTTCGGGTTTCCGTTTATTATTACATTATGCCCCAAAAAACTTATAAAAAAAATTCTTTCCCCAACATGTTATATATTTCTATGTAGGGAATTAGATTGTCTACAAAATGTATATAATGAATTCCCCATAAAAAATCTGTGGAAAAAATTGTACCCTGGCTGCTTTTGAAATTTCAAAAAAAAATATCAAAATTTTCTTATTCTTTTCACTTTACCGGAAAAAAATGTCTAGATCTTTATTATTTTAATATCTCTAGAATCTCCTGTTCTTTCTGAATAAAATGAATATAAAGTTAACTTGTTTACTCTAACGGTTGAATTTATATGGATTTTTAAAAAAAGGTCTGCAAAATCGCCAAATTTAGCTCGCCACACTACGCGTTAACATGGCGCCACTCCTAGGGTTAACACGTTGGCTACCGACGGTCCAGAATTTGGGTCACCGGGAGGTCCCAGCTGACCAAACCTAATACACGAACCTCTCACCATAGACCAAGTCATTGTGACCAATTGTAACCCAGAGACCGACATTCTAACTATAATGTTATAAAGAAGATGTGGATTCTGTCTGTCTGCTGTTCCGGGTAAACGCAAAAACTACTCAACCGACTGGGCTGAAACTTTACACAAAGGAAGATCTTGAACCCGTGTAACACATAGGCCTATTCACTTCCTTAAAATGCCCTCGGGCTACGCCCCGTAAACGTCCTAAGTTTCAACGTTTACATTTCAGAAGAAAGTAAACGTTCAGAAACTGTAATGCGAACAGCTGTGGATACTTCCATTTGACAGGTTAAAGAGCAGAAGCAAGAACAGCTGTTTCAGCTTTGAACTTATAACACAGTTATTAGTATTTGTTCTTTTGTCTAGCCCATGAAAAGAACGGGTACATTAGCAAGTGTTATAAACACATCTTTAGAAAATCAAGGACATTTTTATAGTTAACTTGTCAGCATAATTATCAAAAACATAACATATTTCATCATCTGTCCCTTCATTCTTTTTCAGACACACAGGCGATATCTACAGCAAAATCTAAAGTTGAAAGTAAGGAAAATGTTTACTGTTCCGTTGAAGAGTCTCCTCGGATTCAAGATATGGTTGACCCAGGAAAATCAAATGTTAATGAAGAGAGGGATGTAATTGATGAAGTACCTAATCAAGAACAGCTTGTTGAACAGAGAAATGATAGCCACAGCAACAGTCCTGATATAAAACAGAGGAAACAAAAGAAAAAGAAAATAATCACTGAAACAAAGGTTAAATGCGTACTTGATGAAGGAAGGGCGATAAAACAAAAGAAAAGGAGGACAAAGACTCTTGAAACTAGGTATTTTAATTGCTTTTGTTTGTCTTTTCAGTGTAGCTTGGCTCAAAGAAAAAACTAGGCTC
Source organism: Allygus modestus (assembly GCA_963675035.1). Classification (NCBI taxonomy): domain Eukaryota; kingdom Metazoa; phylum Arthropoda; class Insecta; order Hemiptera; family Cicadellidae; genus Allygus; species Allygus modestus. Next base: position 15,337,769 of record OY776115.1, read on the forward strand.
TCACATCTGTGCAAATTTGAGATACCGAAAAAGTAAATAAACGGTATCAGGAAACTGACACATACTTTCTCCCTTTTAGTGCAACTTTAATGAATAAATTACTTTTTATTTACTAAATATAGAATATAAAGCATGATCGAATGTACAGAAAATCTTGTAAATAAGTTGTTTTCAAAAACATCCACCCAAATCCCTGTTTTGGAGACACTACAGAATCCACTGCTACACATGTGGTTTTGCACACACAACAAAGGGGAAATGCCCCCTATTCCACCTCCCCAGGTTATTAAGGGGCAACATATTTCGAATTTCCTCTGTTGGTCAATGCTAACTTGACAAGCAGATCAAGTTCGAAAGACATTTATCAGTAAATAAGAGAGAAATAGTAACATAAGAATAACATTGGACAACGTACTGCGTTTACCGCATAATGAAAATTTAAATTTTCTCCGCAACCAGCAATCGTAGATTAGTAATTCAAAATACTAAATTATTTAGTTTTTTGAGCTCTTTATAATGGTGGATAGTAATATTTTTTATATTATTTATATTTTTTATGAAAAGTCAAAACACCAAATTTTTGATGTTTTAAGCCCTATATTTTCTGAACCTGAATTGTTACAGAAATGCGGGTGGTGTCATTTTGTTAGAAAACTAAAGTGCTACAAAAAATAAAAGTTTAATTAAAATCGTTAGAGCCTTATTTAAAAATTTTTATTTTTCATGTTTTTTGGCGGTTTTTGGGGGATAATTACCCTTAAAAATTAAAAATTAAAAAATTAAAAAACGCCTGGAGATATCGTGGATTAGTACCAACATACCAAATTTAATCAAAATCGGACCATTGGTTTGGGCTCTAGCTCTGTACACATCCATACAGACAGACAGCCAGACACACAGACATCACGTAAAATCACTTTTTTGGATTCAGGGAGCACTAAAACAAAAATTTCCACTAACAACTCAAATTCAAAAATTTTGACGAAATCAATACTTTCTCCATATACTATGTATAAGGAGAGAAGGTAAAAATTGTCGATTGCCATTATTCTTATTAAGTAATTTTTCATGAAACATAAAACTGACAAATTACAGGGTTTTACAGGAACTGACAGGATTTTCCAGTTGCAAAAACTTTATTTTTACTAAATATTCTGTAAAAATATACTTTATATCGTATGTAATCCCATAGCTATAAGACTTAGAGTAAGTATTGTAGTAGTAATGGAGTTTTATAGAATAGCTTTTAATCTTTCAGTTTATGCAATTTACACAATTTTATCCTTTTGTGGTTGCATGGTTTTAATTGTTGGTAGGTAGTCTATATTTATTTTAATAATATAAGCCCTACCTTAGAAGAATTGTTGCCTTTACATTCTTTATATATCTGCAGTATCAAAATAATTTGTATTAAAGATTACACCAAAATTCTTAAAAGTAGTAGCTTTTAGCAGCTAAGAATCTTGTTCTTCCCTGCTCTGCTTTGTCTGATTTGTTCACAAACTCTTATGTCTTTAAAGAAAAAATGGTCAATTTATGTTTTTCTATTTGCAGTTGTGAGGAGCCTGTGAAAAGAAATGAAGATCAGCTGTCGACCTCGCTCGTGAAGACAGAATCCAGTGAGCCGCCAGCGGTGGCTGCGCAGAGCTATGTTCCGCAGCCTACGGTGGCTGCAGTGAGCTACGTTCCACAGCCTACGGTGGTGGAGGAGCGAGTCGCCATAACCATCAGACTCTGCGGTGACTGTGAACTGCATCACCTCCAGGATGCCTGCCCTCTGCGGAAACCCATCGGAGTGGTACGTCCCAGGCTCTTGATGGTAACATTACTTACTCACCATCTATCTCTGGCCATCTATTTTGGGATTTGGCCCTGCCAACAATTGCCTTCCATCTGTCTCGATCTGATGCATCCTCGGTCGTACCTCCAGGCGGTCCTTGTCAGCCCTGGTACTGTCCCACCATCTTCTCCTAGGTCTTCTTCCTTCAGGTTTCCAAAGAAGTTTAATAAAAATTTCATTATTAAAAAAACACAGTCAAAATTCTTGAAGCACTGAATGCACACATGGGTACCACAAACAGTTACTTTACGTTTTCACAGTTCCTGAAGTGCATAACGCACACTTGGGATATCAGAGACAGTTACATTACATTGTAATAATTTCTGAAGTACTGAATGCACATGGATAACAGAAACAGCTACTTTACGTTGTCACAGTTCCTGAAGCGCATAACGCACACTTGGGATATCAGAGACAGTTACATTACATTGTCACAATTTCTGAAGTACTTAATGCACACATGGATAACGGAAACAGCTACTTTACGTTATCAATGTTCTTGGATTACTGAATGCACAGAGACAGATACATAATCAAAATTGTTGAATTACTGAATGCACAGAGACAGATACATAATCAAAATTGTTGAATTACTGAATGCACAGAGACAGATACATCATCAAAATTGTTGAATTACTGAATGCACAGAGACAGATACATCATCAAAATTGTTGAATTACTGAATGCACAGAGACAGATACATAATCAAAATTGTTGAATTACTGAATGCACAGAGACAGATACATCATCAAAATTGTTGAATTACTGAATGCACAGAGACAGATACATCATCAAAATTGTTGAATTACTGAATGCACAGAGACAGATACATCATCAAAATTGTTGAATTACTGAATGCACAGAGACAGATACATCATCAAAATTGTTGAATTACTGAATGCACAGATACTAGAGATGGTTCCATTATGTTGTCACAATTCCTGGAGAGCAGGACACCAACATAGTTTGATCTATATAATAAAATAAAAATACTTTACCCAATGTGGTATTTTACAACTCAGTTCTTTAAGTGGTGTTTCTAGATAGCAGATGCTGTATCGCTGAGCGACTGGTCCAGTGGGAAGGTGGAGGCGAAGGGTAGAAGCTTTGCGGAGGTATCGCTGCCTCCCTGTCTGGAGCTGAGGGCGGGGGAGGGCCAGCCCAGGCCGAGAGTGGTGGCTAAGCAAGCCCTCCAGGCGTTCTTGCAGTTCGGACCTCTGGTGGGGCGGCCGATCAGGGAGCGGGAGATTCCGGACGACTCCACGATGGAGCACATCTGGGAGGTAGGGCTTGGTCGCCTCGGCAATACTTATATAGGTATAAGTTATATATTCACAATTCTAATCAGCGAGATTTCGTTCCTGAACGACATGTTTTTTAGGTGATGTGAATTTATTATTGATGGTTTCGTATTGTGCACAACTCACCATGGTATTTTTTTCTGCTTGTATATCCTTTATATATAAGCTATACCCTACACCTATAAAAGGCAAATCCCTCAATCACTGACTCACTCACTCATTACGAATTCTCCTTTTTCCCACATACCTAGAGAGAGACAAAATTTTGCACACTGATTCTTTAGGCATAACGTAGGAAAACTAAATGGTTTTCATCCTGATCTTACCTTAGGGCTCTGCCAGATACCCCGACAAAGTTTTGCTGTAGTCCTCATGGTCATTCATTTTTGTTTGAGGTGATGAAATTACAAACTGCTGATCTTGATTCTTAGTAGTTCCACGGGCTAACCACAGAATGCAGCACTCACAACTGTCATAGTTTTTATAAATAATTTGTGGGGCGAAGCCTGCAGGTAACAACGTCCTATTTATATCCTTTAAAGGATAAAGTATCCTTTTGGACTTTTCATCAGTTAAAACAAAACACAGAAGATTCATATGCGAGCAAACGTTAAAACACAAAAGTCATTTTAAAGATAGAATCCTGATGTTTCGCAGGGCCACAAAATAATGTCCCACTTTATTAAAGGATCTCATTATTTTTTTCCTGCATGCAGGCAGAACGACGAACCACTATTATTAAAGGATACCTTATTTATGGTGTGCTGCCAAGCTAGGAAATATTAATAATCAGTAAGATTTTGATTGGTAAAGATAATGTTATGAAATAAAACTGTAGTATTGAAATATCATGAACATTATCGACATGGGGTTGTTGACCAATTTTTGGTTGGATCTCGTAATGTTGAATATAATTGAAGTATTAATTTTCCATGCTGACAGTTAAAGCTACCATCCAGAGTTGATAGGTTTTGTTAAATTGTACAGAAATTACACAAATACCTCCCACTTTACTTTAGATACCTGAGTCCAGCCCAGAGGCATTTTACAAATTTTTGACACTGCTGCTCTGTTATACGGCATTGCTCAAAGTATTGGTTTCCATTAGATTGGAGCATTTTCCGACTAGTGCATTATCTTTATCACAATTTCATTTGGTATGGTGTGCTTATCAGCTGGCCTGATGTGTGATACTATTGAATAAACCAGTTTGTCCTTTCTTTAAAAGACATGTTTTTGGTGGGGTTGATGTATTTAGAAATAAATTATTGGGCACTACCCACCTCCAGGATTTATGGCGTTTAGTCAGAAGTTGCTTAAGATCTCCGTGTAGAAATCCTCTTGTCAAATTCCATACACAAACACTACAAAACACACACGAATAAAACAATTACTAAAACGCCACTAATATTAACCCGACGTATTGGGAAACCAAAAAAACATTTCCCGTTCTCTAGGGTCCTTGAGAAAAGTGTTTATTGCACAACTGAGCCGAGCGCCGGACCACGACTCCCGAAACGTCGGGTTAATATTAGTGGCGTTTTAGTAACTGTTTATTCGTGTGTGTTTTGTATGTGTTTGTGTATGGAATTTGACAAGAGGATTTCTACACGGAGATCTTTAGCAACTTCTGACTAAACGCCATAAATCCTGGAGGTGGGTAGTGCCCAATAATTTATTTCTAAATAAACCAGTTTGTTGTTATTTTCTGGTTGTCTTTAGCGTTAGTTAAACATATATTTTTGGTATTTGGGATTATGTAAAATCAATATTTTTCAATAAACCGGGAAATGTTGGGATCGAGCGATACTTGATGATTTTCTTAATGGTAACAAATAATATCCTGATCGTGGCTGAAAGTGCCAAAAGAGGAGGCATTCTTGAGGGACAGAAGAAACTGGAAGGCCAATCTTTGGGTTAAGCAGTCTTGTTGACATTATTTGTCATCATATACATATCCTAAACTCAACCCGCCTCTTGTGTTCAACAGCTGAGCGACACTAGCGGCAACCACTATTTGACCACGAGTGATGCCAGTGACTCCAACTGGTTGCGCTTTGTTCGTCCGGCAGCCGCCAGGCCGTTTCGCAACGTGGAGGTCGTTCTCCGCAACAACCAGCTGTTGTTCGTCACCACCTCCACGATCGCGGAGGGCGAGGAACTGTTGTTCTGGGCCGAGAACACCAACTCTGCCTGGTCGCACAAGAAGCTCAGCAAAACAAGTGGGTCGTGTTTGAGGAGTAAAAGTATATTTCATCACTAGTGCCGAAAGTGGTCTTTTCTGGCACGCAATCATGTTTTCTGTGTTAGGCGATAGCTGAGCGCGAAGATTCTATGAAGTACCGGAAAAACACTTAGGGTACGAGTTGTGAACGATATTTTTCAACTCAGTGTAAATAATAATAATGATAATGAAATATCTTTTTCGGACATTTTTATCAGGTTTGCAGGGTAATACTTCTCACAAAATAATGACAACTATAGTGTTTATATTGTGTTTACTTTAATCTTGTAATTAATTAGATAAATAAGAACTGCTGATTTTGAATGCAACACTGCTATTGGTAGATGCAGCAAGCTACTAGCGCTACTGATATCAGAATAATTAAAGAGTTTGCACGCAGCACGGTGACGTGAGGGAAGTGAATTTCCACATTAAAAACTTTTAAAATTCAAAATCAGTGTACAAAAATACATTTGTCCAATTTTTATCGAAATCTGAAAACTTTGATTTTTTGGCTGTTCTGATACTCCTGGTTTCATTTACTTGCAAAGCTGGGAATACGATTTTGTGCATTATAAGGTTAGGAGAAGGTCCAGACAGGCTTGAAGATAAGCGTGAGGTTGCTGGGGGTAATAAATGTACTCTAACAAAGGAATAACAGGCTTTTCTAGTGTAAAACCTCCATAAGACAACGTACTGTGTTTAGCCGATACACATTTTCTTTAATAACTCGGTAAATATTTATGCTATAATGACGAGAGAGGGCTTAAAACTTTCGCCTTTCTAATTCCCATCTTTTAAATGCATTAATTTTACATCTGGGGCTTTTCTGACCCTTTTTAGGCCTAAAAACTCAAAATTTGAAAGATTAATCCCCAAAAAATGGGTTTAGAGTTTTCCGATTGTCCAACAGATTATAGAAAGGAACGTCCCTACCAAATTTGAAGTAAATCGGACAAAAAATGTGACCGCTAGAGTGCATACACATATATATATATATATGTCTATATATATATATATAAAATTTTGAACGACCCCCCAAAACGTGTTCAGGGGGTCACGTTAGGAACTTCTATGGTGGTCCCGGGCTTAAGTTTCACCGTGCGGGTCATGCTAATAGTTCACTTTCCAAAGGAAATTCACTTATAACAGTGTGGCAAAAATCACCAGCTGATATAGGGCACTATGGTGGAAAAGTATCACTTTCGGTACGCACAGCTGATATCGAAAATAGTTACTTTCCCCACAGTGTGATGAAAAATATTGAGTTGATTTTGTGTACCGAATTTCTATAGTTAAAATGTTAATTTTGGCACACTTCTAATCAAATGCAGTGCCAAATTTGAAGGTGTTATTGTGAGAAAATCATAACATATTGCACATGCAAGTGTTCATTTAGGAAGTTTTGATAATTTTCTGTATTTTGATACGTGTAATCAATCCTAAAAATGTATCAAAATACAGAAAATTACCATCATTTCCTCAGGTCTTCGCCCCACTGGCTAAGTTGTATTTATGATTGAATAGTCACCAAAGCTGATAAACAATAAGGTTACTGTAGGTTACCTCCGTCTTCAGCTTTAAAACAAACTAAACGGACTGCTTAACTTTCTGCCTAAGTCATCACCTACCGCTTGGTACTCGTCACTGCACTTTGTTTAAATTCTTGTTTGTTCATATTGAAGTGTTTAGTATATATTTAATCTTTTGACAAGAGACTCGATGTGAATTGGTGTATTTGAATCCTAGCTGAAGATGAAAGCGTTTTGACTTCCAAAACCACAGTTCTCTCATTGGATTATTTAAAGCCGAGGAGGGAGGTACAGGAACATTTTTATTTTCATAAAAGTTTATCCATGATGGAGATTATTTCATTTGCTCAATTGATTTTATAAACTTGTGCATGTTGGCTGTAATGATGATCAGTTTCTCCACTGAATGCAGTGCATACAAATGATTTTCTCAACTTGCGCATGTTGGCCGTAAAGATGATCAGTTTCTCCACTGAATGCAGTGCATACAAATGATTTTCTCAACTTGCGCATGTTGGCCGTAAAGATGATCAGTTTCTCCACTGAATGCAGTGCATACAAATGATTTTCTCAACTTGCGCATGTTGGCCGTAAAGATGATCAGTTTCTCCACTGAATGCAGTGCATACAAATGATTTTCTCAACTTGCGCATGTTGGCCGTAAAGATGATCAGTTTCTCCACTGAATGCAGTGCATACAAATGATTTTCTCAACTTTCGCATGTTGGCCGTAAAGATGATCAGTTTCTCCACTGAATGCAGTGCATATATATGTTTTTATAAACTTGCGCATGTTGGCCGTAAAGATGATCAGTTTGTCCACTGAATGCAGTGCATACAAATGATTTTCTAAACTTGCGCATGTTGGCTGTAAAGATGATCAGTTTCTCCACTGAATGCAGTGCATACAAATGATTTTATAAACTTGCGCATGTTGGCCGTAAAGATGATCAGTTTCTCCACTGAATGCAGTGCATACAAATGATTTTCTAAACTTGCGCATGTTGGCTGTAAAGGTGATCAGTTTCTCCACTGAATGCAGTGCATATAAATGATTTTCTCAATTTGCGCATGTTGGCCGTAAAGATGATCAAATCAAATCAAAACATCTTTATTTTACAATATACATGCACAGTTGTACAATAATAAATAGCGTCAAGACTTAGCCTATCTATTTCAAATACAAACATAAATATTATAACTACTTTTCAGAGTCAAAAATTCAAAACCAAAATTCAAAAATACATTAAGTTGGTCTCATTAAAAGATAATCAGTTACAGTATTCCTCAATTGAATATAATGACTTCTCTATTAAAAATCTTTTTAATTTGGTTTTAAACAATTTAGTATTATTTTCATTCTTTAAGCTTGCAGGCAATTTTCTAAAAAATAAATATCCTGCATAAGTTGGTTTTTTCTTATAAAATTCTAATTTGTGTTGATGGCGTGAGGTTACAATATCTCTTTTGAACCTAGTGTTATAGTTATGAGTTTCCAAAGGCTCTATTCTTATATTTTCTTCTCTCGCAAGACATATTGTTTCATATATGTATGCTCCATAAACTGTTAAAATATTCAGGTCTTTAAAATACAATTTTACAGAGTCATCAAACTTTAGGTGTAATATAATTCTTATTGCTCTTTTTTGTACGATTAAAATTTTATTTAAATTAAGTTTGGAAGTGGCACCATATAATGCTATACCATAACATATATGTGAATGAATATGGGCAAAATATATTTTTTTGAGTGCATCTAAATTACACAAATATGACATCCGTTTCAATGCATATAATCCTGAACTGAGTTTTTTTAACAAATTTTCAACATGAAAATTCCAATTTAAATGTTCATCTACATGAAGCCCCAAAAACTTTGCCTGGGAAATTTTCCCTATTGGCTCTGAATCCATTTCTAAATTAGGTTGAGGATAATTTTTTCTATTTTTAGCAGAGAATGTCATAAAATTTGTTTTTGATGTATTTAGAAAAAGGTTATTTTGTTGAAGAAATTGTTTTATATTTTCTAGTTCTATGAATGCTGATATTTCCAAGTCATCCACTGTTTTCCCAGACACTTTTAAATTTGAATCATCAGCATACAGGCATAATTTACATTTTTCAGGGTGTACAATAAAATGGTGCATATCTTTTATATAACATAGAAATAAAATTGGGCCTAATATTGAACCTTGAGGTACACCCCACTTAATGTTACGTTTTAATGAATTTATTGTACTAAACAAATTATTATTATTTGATTTTATTTCAACAAACTGACTTCGCCCATATAAATAGGAGTCAAACCATTTTAGACTACTCCCTTTAATACCAAGTGCTTTCAGTTTTTTTAACAAAGTTAAATGACATACACTGTCAAAAGCCTTTGAGAGATCCATATAAATTCCTAATACATTTTCGTTCTTATCAATGGATTCTATAATAGATTCAAGGAAATCAACTGCTGCTGTTATTACAGACCTACCTTTTCTAAACCCGTGCTGCGAATTATGAAATAAGTTATGTTCCTCTAAAAACTCCACTAATCTAGTGTGCATTGCCTTCTCATATATTTTTGATATACATGGTAGAAGTGAAACAGGTCGGTAATTGGAGATTTCTGTAACCTCACCCTTTTTATGCAATGGGATTACTTTTGAAATTTTCAGTTGGTTTGGAAATAAGCCAGAAACAAAAGAGGAATTCACTAAATGTGCAAGAGGTTTCAACAAGGTGTCACCTACATGCCTTAATACCTTAACTGGAATTTCGTCATATCCACTTGACGTTTTGTTTTTGAGTGAATTAAAAATGCTTTGAATTTCTTTTTCCTCTACAGGAGTACATTTAAACGTTTTAATATTAAAAAAAATCATTTTCTGAGGCACAATTAAAATCTAGTTCATTATTCAATGACTGTGTTTTGCACATTGTATCTATGACATCGGTGAAATAATCGTTAAATAGATTGGCGATATGATTTGGATCAGTTATCATTTTACCACTTATTTCTAAATTAATATCATCAGTTGGTGCCTTGCTTTTATTTGATACCTCACCATTAATTATGTTCCAAGTGGTTTTATTTACATTACTAGAATTGCTAATTTGTGTGTCGAAGAAGTGCTTTTTAGTTTCAATAATCCTTTTATTTAAAACCTTCTTACTTTCTCTTATCTTTGAAAAAAGACTTTTATCCCGAGTTTTTCTTGCAGTATGGCTCATCTGAATAATCTTTTGTTTTTCAGCTTTTATTTCCGCACTCATCCAAGATTTTTGATTATTGATAATTTTTACCTCCTTTTTTTCAAAACATAAATTAAAGTAATACATTAAAGAATTATTAAAAATTTCATATTTTTTATCCACAGGAGCCATAAATACATCATTCCAGTTTTCTTTCTCTAAAAACTTATAAAATAAGCTTAAGTTTTTTTCTGAAAACTTTCTAGTTTTTTTAAAAATTGCTTTATTATTTTGGGAGTTATTCATAAAATTGCAAATTTCCAAAGCTTGCCCATCATGATCTGACAGCTCTGTTATTAATCCCGACACGCTCAAGACATGGGTCGGAATATTTGTTAAAATATTATCAATAGCTGTTTCGGAATCAGCTGTGACCCGTGTTGGGAAATCTACTAAATATTTCAATCCATGAGATCTCAACAAATTTTTCAACTCCTTACTACTTGTTTCATTGTCTAAAACATTTATGTTTAAGTCTCCTGCTATAATTATTTTTTTATTTCTTGATAATACAAAATCACAAATAATGCCCAACCTATACAGAAATTCATTGACATTACCACTTGGTGATCTATAAATTCCGACCAAAAGCAATTCTTCTTCTTTTCTAAACTTGCGCATGTTGGCTGTAAAGGTGATCAGTTTCTCCACTGAATGCAGTGCATATAAATGATTTTCTCAACTTGCGCATGTTGGCCGTAAAGATGATCAGTTTCTCCACTGAATGCAGTGCATACAAATGTTTTTCGGTCTCTATAAATCTTCTTAGAGTAACCGGGATTATCAGGTCAGGCAGGCTTATCGTTTTAACAGTACAGACATCAGAATCGATAATCTTTAATTACATACTCAAAATACATACATCAGTAGTGTCACAACATTTTTAAAATCAATACAAAATAGACTTGAAGGGCTAATATACGAACAAACTGTAAATATTTATTAGTATTTGTGTTTTGTTAAAGTGAAAGCTGAACAAAACATTAGAAAACAAAAACAAAATTAAAACTAAATGACAGTACCGGAACATAAGTGTTGTTATAAAATATCAAGGTCATCAATAAAAATCTCCAAGTGAAAGACTTTGATGAATCTGTTTTTGTAAAAAGAACTCTTTTGTGAACAACAGCTTTTCTGCAAAATATAAAATTTCACTATGTTTCTAAAACAGTCTATGTTGTTTTAAAACTGGATGGGCAGATTGTTCAAAAATGTTGACCCCATATGAGATGATTTTATTGCATAAAATTCAAGGTTATTTTTGGGCAATGTTTATTTAATATCTGTTCCTAGTACAGTAGATTAAATATGAATCCATCTTCGCTTCAACTGCCTTTTGGATTATCCGCCCCCTTTCCAGGAAATATCTCGTCCGTAGCCACAGTCATTATACCGATACTGTACCCGTACTGTAAAAAACGTTCAGACCGTAACAAGTCGATCATATTTTTCCGTAGTTAGTCAAGTATTTCATTTCAAACCCTATTTTTGGTAGACCTACCTTAAACTGTTGTTTAAGTTTGAAAATTTGTATTGCTTAATATGACAATACCCAGATGTTTTTCGTTTTAATCGCCTTTTGTTATCCGACCCAGGGTTCAGTCCCATGGAGGGCGGTTAACACGTTCAGTGCGGTGCGCCGGATATCCGGCGGTTATCTAACAAGGAAACAAATGCAATTATCATGAATAAACATGATTAACACAGTGAACAGGTTAAGAGAGGGTCTACTGTATCATGTGAATGAACATCTCTATGAAAACCAAAGTTGTGATGTTGACCACAACACAATGCAGTCAAGAATGTACTGGTTATACACATTTAGGATGTCTTACACAGTAATTTGGAAAATTTTTCTTTTACTGATACCTGCATTTCTAGATTAAATATATAGGGTAGCTTATTCATAAAGATTTTTTTTACGTCTCAGATTTTTTAAAATATTTTTCTTTGATGTTCCTCTATAAACTCCCATCCCATAAGATAAATGTGAATCTATAGGTAAAGTAGGCGGATTAAAGTTTCCAGGCTACTTAACAATTACATTCTTTTTAAAACGTATGAACATGCTTTGACTGTGTGTCTGCAGAGTGTGGCGGCTGCAACCTCAGTTTCGCCCACACGCTGTACTACCGGCTGCACTGCAACGTGTTCCACGACCCCTCGTTCAGCCTGACTGTGCGCAAGTACCACTGCAAGGTGGGTGAAACAGGATTGGTTCTGAGATGAGTTTGAACAATTTCTCATCTCACTTAGGCAAGTGCTGGAATAGTTCCTAAAAAGGAAGTACCCTGCCAGGAAGGGGAAGATTCAGGCCTTTCTTACCTGGTTTAAAAATTTCCCCTTACAATTTTTTTTGTAAATTGTGATACATTGTAAATCTTTGTCATTTAATAAATATAATTATCATTCATTATTATGGCTCTGAAATTATTATATATTTTTTAAGGCTCATTCTCAATAGATCTTAAATATAAAGGCCCAAGGCCCCGTCCTAGCTGGACGGCGAAACATTTTTTCGGCGGTGAGTGCGATGCAAAATTCCGGCAGCGAAAATTTCAAACATACGGATGTAAATGAGAGTGTCCTAGCTAGCCGGCAGACACGGCGAAAGGCGTAGCCATAACGCCAATGCGTGCGACCAAAGACAAACATGTTTGTCTTTCGCCATCCAAAACAGCGGTGCGGCGATTGTGGTGTGCGCATCAGTTCAGTTTTATTGCAGTCCTTGTTGAAATCGCAGGTAGCAGCGGCGACCCACTGTGGACAACAGTTTTGCCGTCCAGCTAGGACGGGGCCTAAAAGGTAAACATGTAGCCAAATTTTAATTTTGAAGAGCAATGCAGTTCTTGGGTAGCATCTAGTTAAGCATTGTTGACGATTTGGTCAAGTCCTACTTTTGAGATGTTGATGCATTTATTGCAAGCTGTTGTGCTTGAAGTCTGAATATGAGATATGTGATGTTGTGTGATCTTAGTATTGTTAAGAAATGTGTTAAGTGTTCACTGCTCGTACTGAGATTCACGGTTAGCTGTGGAAGCAGTTAGGCTATATAAAAAATGTTAACTGTTTACGTAGAAGGTTAATTTTGATACTAAGTTTTGGAATAAATTGCCTGATGTATTTAGTATATGTATAGAACAATCCTAAGGCAAGTAATTTACTTTTACAGTCCAGGAAAAACCTAGCTTTGGCACCTGGGTGTCTTTTATTCAAAAATAATGCTGTATGTTCTGGTCAGAGGTAAAGGTTCTGGCCCGAAGCACTAAAATCCTATGTTTTCTAAATACAAAAAATACACTTATAAACACTATATATGACAGAGCTTTCTGTTTATACCAAATTATAACTAAAAAAATACAGTTTTAGAGGATGAAAATCTACACGAAAATCAAGTAATTTTTTTGATCATGTAGAGGTTATGTGAATGTTGTACAAAAGTCATATCATTGTTTAGGTGTGCGGTTGTTCAGTTCTTGGGAAGGAGAACATCGTGAAGCACGCAGCAGAGAAACACAACGGCAAGGGAGCCTACCAGTGCCAGTTCTGCAATAAAGTACACATTACAAACTTTTCCTAAAATATTTAGCACATATCCAGCTAAAACGCAATCCCTCATTTATCTGAGATAACTAAGGTTATTGCGTAAAGAAGTCGAAAATACAATTTCATATAAAACACAACAAGATATTCTACTACAGTAAACACTCTTTTATTTGGCATTCTACTGGCACACTCTACCAACTGGCATCAGCCGAGCTACTCATGATCGGCTGTTTCAGGTGCTATTAGACCTCTACTGACATTAGCCACCAGTATACTAGACTGTGCATACCATTTTAAGCGTTAAAACTTTATAGTATTTTATTACTCTGTTTTTCTTCTCAACCTATCATGTAAGATATGTGTTATGTTCATTTAATTATTGTATGGAGTTAATTATCTTCTTTAAAAACTAGTATGTTCTATTATCCAGCAAAATCAGTTATCCGGCATGTCTCTGGTCCCAAACATCCCAGTTAAAAAGACTGTGCCCACCGGACTGTACCCGGACTGCCGACTGTATTGATATGGTTGTAAACAGTAGACACTTTTTGTCCTTACTGTACTTTACCACATCTGTGGAGGGGAAATCCAGTGGCTAAGCTTGGATTTATGTTTCCTGTAGAGGGGTGCGAGTAGTGTTTTTTAATCGAGTCGAGACGAGTAGTGACAACTATTTTTGAGTTTCGAGTATTTTCGAGTGAGTATTTTTCAACAGTTGCTAGTTTAAAATAGTGTTATGCGATTTGGATACAACCCTAGATTTGATAATCTAAACATGGTTTCTAACTAATACAAGAGTAGCAATACAAAGTTTTTGCCAGTACAATAAAACTGGATTACGTATTGACAAACAAAACACCGTTTGACATTTGTTTCCGGCCGATAAAACATGGTCCAATTGTCATTTAGCCAATATAATCTGGTCCAGACATCTCTTATAATCAATATTAGATGACAAAATCGTTAGTTGCGGACGATATTAAGTGGCCCGGACGCCACTTTTGCTGATATTATGTATACCGGTGTCATTTTCGACCTTTATTACATGATCCAGTCGTCATTTTTGGCCGATATTATGTTTTCCGTTGTCATTTACGCCGAAATTACGCGGTCATTTTTGGCCAATTTTACGCGAAGTGATCGCCTTTTGCGGCCGTTACTACGCATTTTGGCCGGTCGCAATCGTCAGTGATCGTCATTTTCGGCCGATTTTATGCGATGCGATTGCCTTTTGCGGCTGTTACTATGCGTTTTTGCCGGTCGCAATCATTAGCAATCGGCGGGAAATACTCGCTCGAACTTTCGAGTAATTTTAAAAACTTCGAGTCGAGTTCGAGTATTAAAATACTCGGCCTAAAAATCAAACTTTTGAGTACTCTCACACCCCTAGTTTCCTGCCAACCACGATCCGTCCTAGTTGCCCCTATCTGTACTAGCCACGTCAAGAGAGAGTTAACAGTGAGTCACATGTTGACAGTTCTTCCTCCGCCTGAACTACCTGGAAATGCATCGGACCTACGGCTGCTCAGCCAACCCCAACCGGAGCCGACCTCTCTGCGATTACTGCGGTCGGAAGTTCTGCCAACCTCAGAAGCTGAAAGTACACATCAAGCGGATGCACAGCGGTGAGTGGGGTAGAGGGTTCGTGTCAAGTCTGTCATAAAGATGGAGTGTTTAATTTTTTTCTCTACTTAGAATTTTGTAGAGTCTTACTATGGGCTTAAAAAAATTCCTTATAATGTGTGAAACGATGTTCAAATAGAAAAGTACTTTTCGTATAGGCCTAACATACTACTCTCAGGACATATTTCCTCCTACCAACATTCTATTTCACACTTTATCAGATGCTTGGATTTTAAACTCGAGTTTTCCTCTTTTTGTTTGCTGTAAGGTGCACTCCCACTAGACAACATTGTCTTACAGTAAAGTTTCCTCTGTAAACAATGCTTATCTATGTCTATAAAATAAATCTGTCAAAATAACTGTGTAAGCAATCATGGATGAAATGGAAACCCCAAATTAAAAAGCTTTTCAGTGTTTTGTTATAAAACTGCTAAAACTCGTATAACTTACGTCATTTAAAAATTAAGTGAAGAACAATCATTTAAATATTGTGGAAGCCAAGGGGCGAGATGTACAATCCAAATTGCTTCTGATAGTGCTGACTGTTTCTTATAGCCCTGTACGAGTCATGTACCTGTTTCTAGCAACAAAGTTGCTTAGGGGAATTTTATTGTGGTCAATTAGTAGTCCCCCTTAAAATAAACACAGAATAACACATTGTTTTGTATTAAAACATACACGTGGTGTTGCAGAAATGTTAGACGTGCTGAGAGACTTCCAGTGTAAACACTGCCTCAAAATTTTGGGCTCAAGGGCGGCGCTGCAGAGGCACTTTAAGGAGGTAGCTATACACTTGTTAATAGTTTTATTTATTTATTTTTGTTACTTTATAAGATACCAAGGCTCGTGCAAACGATAAATTTGTTCAGCTCGCGTAGATACGGGGACACTTTGGAACCAAAGGACAAATGAACTGGCAAGGAAGGGCTCAAGGAAGCCCTATTCACAGGACCAACACTCTTTCGTGTTACCCTGATCAGCATAGGAAAGGCAATCATTAGAGGTTGGGCATTAGAGACATGCCCATCAAGATCTTATCCACATGCCAATTCAAGCTTAAGGTACTTTTAAATGCACAAACATCATTTTTGAAAGGCATAATAAACTGTTCTTTGCAAATTATTTGTTGGCAAGTCAGGAGAAAAAGAAATGTAAGAGTTGAAGGGGCTTAATAAAAACTTTGATACCTATGAATTTAGGGATGGGTCGGTTGCATTTTTTATCAGTTCGGTTTTTTACAAAAAACGGTTGTCGGTTTCGGTTATTTTTCAAAGAACTTACCTAATAACTGTCTCGTCCATACTTTAAGTTTCTACCTAGATTCTATAATTCTGCATTACCGGGACCTCGACCAAAAGTCGAACAATAGACCAGCAACCGTTTTTGAATGGGACAAAAAATATAGGGTTGTTCGGCGACTCGGGCTACTAGCTTTTTTCCTTATCTGTTTTCCTCATTCATGTACTTCCATAAATAGAACTCCTGTCAATTCTCCTTTTGTGTTATTTGAGAGTTATTTTGGGACTGGAAAGGAAGTGATTAGTTGTCGGGAGGAGTCTTATTTCAACCACTTATTTTGATAAACGTTGTTTAGCTTGTCATTTGATATTTGTACAACATTATAATGCTTATTTCCAATACAAGCACTAACTGACAGTGAAAAACCGAAACCGACATTAGACCATCGGTTCTCGGTTTCGGTTTTTTTGTAAAAAACCGACAACCGACTTTAACAACCTACACATCCCTATTATGAATTATACCGACCATCAGCTTTTAAATAATTTTCCATTGGAATATACCAAACTGCATTGATCAAAAGTAGATTAGTTTGATTATTTAGCCTACAACTTAGAAGCGTTTAGAATGACAACATATCTGAGACTCCCAGAAGACAGCAACATTGTCGAGGAGGGATTGAAATAGATTACCGCTATCAGTTGCCATTCTCGATCGCCCCATGTGTTGTGTGAGGTAAGAATCTAAATGAAGGAGACTTTTACCTCCGTGTTTCTTGTGCCATTTAGCTGAGCCCCATATACATACGCAACACGACGAGATGGACAAGTTGAGACATTAACGCCGTGTCGGCTGAAGAATGACTTACCGAATGAACCTTGACTAAGAATGACTAAGAATGACCTTGACTGAGTGAGGGAAAGGAGGGGTTTTGCGACGCGAAATGTGATATATTATGTTGACAAAATAGTACTCCAGACAACTACAGTAACTTGGCGTATCATAACTGCCACAATTTACCGTTACAGGTGGCGGTCAGTATAATGCATAAGTACCAAAACTTTTAATTACAAACAATTTAAATGATCTAAGTTCATTAATAATATAAACTACCTAAGGGGGATAACACATGACCCAAGTTTTAAAATTAAAGAAAGTAAGATTGTCGGTTCCAATCTTCTTGGGTTCAGATTTTAACCAGAAATTGATTGATCCTTCTTATCAGGTAGGAGTATCTTTTGCAAAAGTAATTTTAACAATCAGTTTTTACTCCAAGTCTATTTTCATTTTACAGACTTGTAAAATGCTTAGTTAAATTCACCAGATTAACTGTTTGAATAACTAATTTCTGGTTGCAGTTCGAGTCCTGATATGCATGATCTGGTGGTCCATAACAGTGATGATACGTGATTCGGTTGTCTGTTATGGCCGGTTGTGGCATGATCCTCATTAATGACTGATTCAGTGCAGTATGATCGTCATTTATGGCTCATAAGTCATTTATGGATTATAAGATTTGATCATCATTTAAGGCCAATACTACCTGGTTCAGACGTCAGATTTGGTCGATGAAATGCGATCCAGTCGTCAAATTTAAGAAACAAGAACAGAAAATGTTAAGTTTCAATTTCCCCCCAAAAATCGTATAGAACTGAGAATCAAGAACCGGAACTGACTTTTCTCGTAAAGAAAAATCTTTAACCATTCCAGTTCTACTGTAGTAATATCTAAGTACGTGGGGGACCGAGCATTGCTCGGTGAATGTTAGTCAGTTTGTTTAGATGACTTGGAGTAATTTTTCATCAAGGACGAGCAAATTTGCTTAGCTCATTTGTCTCTTTTCTGCATGTCACTCCAGTTGTTATTATAGCTTAATGTCTCTTTGATTCATTTTGGATATGATCATTCTGTGGTGGCACTCTGTAATGTAATCTTCATTCAATGGTTTTAGTCACTGCCCTCAAGAAACCACATGTTACTTAAATAAACTGCATTAGTATTACTTTGACTGTTCACTGACTGATTATAAATAGATATTATGATCCTTTTGTGATTTGAAACTCCATAAGCCCAATGTTAATTGTTTAAACTTTTCAAATTCCTTGGTTTACATAATTATATTTTTCCTGGGGACGAAATCTGTCTAGTACTTATTTTTAACCCAATTTCTGGGTTAACTAATTAGTTAATTAGAACTTTTGAAAGAAATCGTTGGAATCGTTTTTGAGGTCAGAGTTGCAATCAAACAAACAAGCAAACATGTGATTTCCAGAGAACAGTGACTAAAATCATTGAATGAAGATTACATTAGAATGGTCCACGTCATATCTGAAATTAATCAAAGGGACACCAAACTATAAATAACAACTGGAGCGACCTTAAACATGCCGAAAAAAGACAAATGATCTAAGTAAATCTACTCTTCAGTAGGGTAACATAGTGAAACATTTCTTCAAGTCATCTAAACAAACTGGCTGAGCTTCCCCGAGCAAAGCTCGGCCTCTCAACTAACATGTTATACATAGGATCTAACCTCCTGTCGGTTGCGCAGGTCCACCAGAAGGACGTGGTGGGGGCGTTCACCTGCGACCGCTGTAGCAAGATGTTCCAGAACAAGTCCAACCTCAAGATCCACATGCTCACGCACTCCGGGATAAAGCCCTTCAAGTGAGTGTGAACCTTGTTGATATTCCTCATATTTAGTTATGATTCATACGTGGCATTGTTGTTTGAGCATTGAGTACAGTAAATTGAGATCAACTTATCAGCTAAGGTAATGAATCGTGATGCTTCACCACTGTGCACTTTTGGCAGTTGCTGTGTTTTCTTCTAAAGAAAACATCTTATGGATTTTCTCCATCGCTCTTTTACAAAAAGTTCTACTAAAAGGTTGGAGTAGTGTAAGTTACATATTTTTCAGTTAGAAGACTGCTTATACATAGAAATGTGTTAGGCCTATTGTAAAATCGATGTTGGATGTGGTTCAAAATTTAGTTTTAAGTAACCCATGGACTCGTTTCTGTGAGTTCATTTGTTGAATGAAAAACAAGTTCAAGTGTTCGCTGCAGTGCGGTCTTCTTCGATTGCTCCAGGCTGAACATAATATACTTATTCCATGTCGTAGGTGCAGAGACTCGGAGTGTCAGGCTGCGTTCACCACCAAGCAGTGCCTGCAGTTTCACTACCGCAAGGTGCACGGGCTCGCAGAGGACAGCATGCCACCGATACAGCGCTCCGTGGAGTACACGTTTGACGCCTACGCGGGCGGACGGCGGCCGGGTAGCGTCAACAGCGACTCCCAGTGCAGCACTGACGGTAGGCCAAAAAAGAAACGATGGGTTTCATTTCATTTTAGATTTGGGTGTCCCTGGTCCCAAGGCATTTCAGCCGCTAGGGTTTTTTGCGCTGCCCGTTGAATTGGTTTCAGAGCCCATCAAGATGCAGGAGCCTGGTGAACTGCTGTAGCCTAATGGCGAGCTCCTCTTGTTGGGCTTTTAGAAAATGTTAAGTTTTTTATTGTTGGATAGTCGTGGTAGTGTTGGTTGGGATACATAATATGTGGATGTGGGTATGTAAAATTACCAATTTGACGTAGGAAGAAGAGACCAACTCTAAACATTACTGATGACAGCTTAGTTATGCAACATTTTTACAAGTATTATTCCTGTTAACCCTTTTTTTCTTGCCTCCAGGGTTAACTATTACCTACAGGGGTTATTCACGCAGACATTAGCCTCTTGTCATACATCAATTGGACGGTGTGAAGTATTAAACAAATTTGCATTATGAGCCTGAAAAACAATTTTTAGTTCATATTAATTGTTTTAGCTTAACATTTTTATGACAAGGGTAATTAAGTTATGGTTATCTATTGGTATTACGTGGTTAATTACAGTTAATAATTTATAATAGCCTATTAAAAGAATTTCTTGATTTTTGTTTGGTGATGTTAGGCCTCTAAAATTACTTATTTTTTACATGTTTGGTTTCAATTGAGAGTTCTTGCCCTCAATGAGTCTTTTGGGGTTTAGAAAAACATCCACCTTTAGGGCTCTCCCCACAGGCTTTTAAAGTTCCAATCTTAATCTTGTAGAGTTTTATGTCATTTAGTCAAACAGTTAAGCATAATGTAAACATTTCAACACATCTGACCCTATTCCTACAAGACTCCCTGTGGAGGACAGGACATCTGCTAGTCTTACACTATTGTAAAACCTGTAGCTCACTTCGTTCCCCTGGGAACCTCATACTCAAAACATTATACTGAAGATTTCAAAAGTCTGTTTTTTGTTTAAGAAGTCTAAACTATTGTGTCTGTAAAAGTATGTTGATAACTTTGTATCATAGTGTTTTTCATTCTCATCTCCTCTATCGGAACATACTATAGGGAAATAGTGTAGGAGCTGGCAGGATCTTTATTTGGTAGAAAAAAGCATTGCAAATCATGTTTGAGGTTCCAAGCAGAAGCACATGTAAACCATTTTTTATCAAATATCAAATCATGACTTTGCCTTTTTTTATTTTTTATAATTTATTGTTTGTTAAGGAAAATGAATCTGGTCTTGATAAGCATAAAGATCTACATATACCATAATTAGAGTACAAGAAAATGTAACAATTTGGCCATTCCAACAGTCAGCTAAGTAAATCTATTCAAAGCCATCCAGTTTTGTAATAAGTTACCTGCTGATTTGAGAGAAGGAAGTATGACAGTATTTAGAAATAGCTTGGCCAAATGGTTTCTGGATCTAAGCTTTTATTCTGTTGTGGAGTTTTTAAAAGTGGACGTTTTGAATATTTAGTTAGTAACTAACTGTTAATGTATTTGTAGTTTAGATTTATTTTTTCAGCAGCTCATATATTGACGTCTATTGTACTTGTATGGGTTTAATGAAAATAAAGGTTTTTTAAAATTGTTATTCTTATTCTTAATTGTTTTCCAGGTGAGGACAACTCTGATAAGTATGCCAACGAGGAGCCGTCGCCGTTGTCCCCTCCGATATCCGTGACAGGGGACCAAGTGAGTCAGCCACCCCTGGACGCCTTCAGCAACATGGTAGCCAGCAAGGGCAGCAAGAAGTGGATCGGGGAGTCCGACATCGACACTGCCAAATCAAACGTTTTTGACTTTGATGAAGATGATAAGGAACAAGACATTAACGTTTCACACATCGATGAAGAGCCGATACCGATGTTGTTCCACAACTGCAAACAGGACTCAGCCAACGCCAGCTTGCTTGTGGAAGCCGCATTGGACGCCGCAGAGAGAGATATCGACATGCCTTCGAAAATAGCGTCGCCGATGTCGTTGGTGACGAATAAAGAGCCATACCCCGTGTTGAGATCTCACATACCTCACTCACCGTTGGGTTTAAGCAGACCGGTTTCCCCGGTCGAATACCCGATCCAAGATCAAAGTCAGAGTCCCCACTTGGCGATGGAGTCTTGCTATTCCGCTATGAGTCCTCGACATCCGTACAGTTTGATGTTTCCCGAACGAACGCCTCATTACGATTTCCGTCTGTCGCCCCCTCCGGGGCAGATCGATTCTTTCCATCTGGAAGATTCGAGGTACGATCATCACAGAAGGGAAGAAAATTCCGGTGACGAAGGTATCAATGTGGTGCAAAACTTGAGTTTGGGATTGAAGAAGCCTATCCAGTTAGATATGGCTTATAAGTATGACAATCTGGAGGAGAGGAGTTTCGAGAGCGTGGAGGGCCTGGACATGTCTAGGACCAGTGGGTACCACCACTCGTTTGTCTCTGTGACCCCACGGTATCCCCCCGCCCTCTACGAGCCCAGGTCCTACTCCCACACAGACGTCCTCCGAGTGGTCAACTTCTCACACAGCGTGGACCTCTCCCTGCCCAGGAGCCACCATCAGCTGACCCCTCCGATGAACCAGACTCTGATTGAACCAATCAGAATCATTTCCCCTCCTCCCCCACCCTACCAGACCTACCCTCTCTCCACCTCCCCTCCGCCTTACGCCCGCCCTCATTCCCCCACCTACCATCACTATAACACATCGTACTAGTGATTGTGTAGTAGCACGGTTAGTATTGAGTGTTTCTAGTCATTGGGATTAAGCGATTTTCTAAAAGACAGTGTGGCAAAGTAAGACTAATGTTTCTACACAGTTGGTATGTTCTGATATAAGTCGTTATGAGCTAGAATTTAGAATAATCCAGGAGCTAAGTTTTATACCTTGAAACGTAGAGCCTCCAGGGGAAACCATTTTATAAATTATTTACTCAGAGTCTTAGTTATTTTTTTAAGTCAATTAGGAAGTAAAATTGTTTAATGTTGAAGTAACTTTAAAATGCCTCAACAATTTTACTTACAGTCAAACCCTTTTATGGTTTTAATTTGACTGAATCAGGGAAAATAATTTAGAACAAGGCAAAAATAATCATGCAATGTTTTTGGACTGAAGAGTTAAGTTATTTACTTTTGTTTTTTATGAAACATGTTTGAGAACTGATAACAGTTTCCCTCACCCTATTTACGGCAGGATAACACTCTGAATTAGAAAGGTAAAATCAAATTTTTTAATGTATGGTACAGTATATACGTATGGTACACACAAATGTACATTTTTACCAGGTTTCACACGCTTATTGAAAATTGCTTCATTATATTGTACCAGGCATTGAATAAACTGTAAAGTCTGTAAATTAGTGGATATACAGTCAGCTCCCGATTATCCGGGGTAATGACCGGTTGGAGGGTCACGGATAACCCAAACCACGGTTAAAACAAAGGGATTCAATAAATTGAATATTACGAATATAATAAAGGTTTATCAACATTTTTATACTACAATATTGTGTTTTAATGTTATTTAAGATATATTTATGTAGATTAAATACTTTTTAAAATCTTTAAATTGTGATAACATCTACAATCAATCAAGATAATAATAGCAATGGTTGATATCAGTAAATACTATCCAAAACGCCGAATGATATTTAATAGGTTAAAAATCTCTAATCATCGAACTCTCTAAACTATACTGAATAGTATGCTAATTAATTCCGTACTGGGGGAAAACCGCAACCCGATTAATCCGCTCCCGGAAAATCGGGAGTTGACTGTAATTTGAAATGTTATATGAAAATCTTTTCCCAATTTAGTTGGTCTCATTGTAAGCAAAAAGAAACAAGTACATTGACAAGGATCCACGCAGGAACAAGTATTATATTTATAAAAAACAATCAAAATCATAAACATTATGAAGAAAGTTGGCAAAGAATTTGTAAAGCTGATTTGTACAAAATCTCAGTAAAACACAGAACACCTTGACATTCAACTGAATAAATGTGTGAGGAAACCATAAGTCAGTTCAAGACAAACTCTTCAATTTCTATAATAAGATTAAATTATGAACAAATGTGACTAGAAAATACATTATGTTGAAAAATAAGTTAGGAATAAATATAGACCTATTTCAGTATTTAATTTAGAAAAATATGCTGTGAGTTACCAAAGATAGTTGTTAAGTTACTATTATATTAGTTTATGTTTAAACTATTTTTATACATTTCATAATTACCAATCTTTAGGTGTTATATTTTTGGTTTAGTTCTTGCATTTATGTTATATTGAAATGATGAATGAAGGTACATTATGATGGGTGGTGAGCACACTTAACAATAAGGAGTGGATTATACAATTAAGGAAAAGGTTGCAGCAACTGTTCAAACATACAATCATGAATGCATTTTTTGCACGATGAAGCATTTTCTATAAACAAAGTAGTCTCATATTTGCAATTTCTACTGTTGTAACTCTGTACGATATATTTTATTTAATTATTTCAGCCAGGGTTGAGTAATAAATTAGTATACAACTCGAATCATTGTATTATAAGACCAATTTTTTATAGTTTATCTGACAGAATTAAAGACACAAATTCAGAAGTATGTGTTATTTATTACTTGCTCCAGTGCATGGATTTCCAAGGGGATTTTGAAGCCAGTAGGAAGTTCATTCATCTTCATTCCATGCCGTGTCTTGAGGATAATACCAATTCCACAGTATTTGAAGATGGAATTAGCAAATTTAAAACAGTTGTACAGCCTTTATTCTGTGGTGAATCTGTCAAGGGATCCAATTATGGTCTAGTCTGACCATATTGTGCCATGCAGTGCAAGAATTATGCTTGGGAGCCACATGCAGTGTGTCAGGTTTCATCTGAGCTGTGAGTCTATGAAGAGCAGAGCAGCGGCAGTAGAGTGGTGGGCGAAGCACCTGCCCCAGTGACTCGGGAGAGAATCGTTGAAGAGCATTCTAGAGTCACTGTCAGAAAGCTCTGGTTTGAATCATAACTAAACAAAAACGAGTTCGCATGCAGCACGCTGACGTGAGGGAAGTGAATTTCCATATAAAAACTTTTAAAAATCAAAATCAGTGTAAAAACATACATGTATTCCAATTTTTATTGAAATCTGAAAACATTGATTTTTTGGCTATTCTGATGCTCCTGGTTTCATTTGCCTGCAATGCTGGGAATACAATTTTGCGCATTATAATGTTAGGAGAAGGTCCATTCAGGCTTGAAAGTAGGCGTGAGGTTGCTGGGGATGATAAAAGTACTCTAACAAAGGCAGGCTTTTCTGGTGTAAACCTCCCATAAGACAACGTACTGTGTTTGGTCAAAACATATTTTCTTTAATAACTCGGTAATTATTTATGCTAGAATGACGATAGAGGGCTTAAAACTTTCGCCTCACTAATTCCCATCTTATTATATGCATCAATTTTACATACGGGGCTCTTCTGACCCTTTTTGGGCCCAAAAACTCGAAATTTGAAAGATTAATCCCCAAAAAAGGGGTTTGGAGTTTTCCGATTGTTTTGCCCAACGAACTTGTCCAACTGATTACAGAAAGAAACGTCCCTACCGAATTTGAAGTTAATCGGACAAAAAATGTGACCGCTAGAGTGCAAACACATATATATATATATATATATATATATATATATATATATATATATATATATATATATATATACAATTTTGAACGACCCCTTAAAACGTGTTCAGGGGGTCACGTTAGGAACTTCTATGGTGGTCCCGGGCTTAAGTTTCACCGTGCGGTTCATGCTAATAGTTCACTTTCCAAAGTAAATTCACTAATAACAACATAACAGGGTTTCTAAGAATTCTGTCGTAGCTGATTGGGCTGAGTAATGGCCTACCACCAGAAAGATCCGGGGTCAATCTCTGGTTACACAAACTGCTTTACTTTTAAGGACAAATGACTGAACAGAATACTTATATTCAGCTATGATGATAACCCAATCAAACCTAACCTAATTAGGGTGAAAAGCAAAAGTTGTGGTGGTTGGTAGGTAAGACATAATTGAGTTAGGTAACATAATAACCCCCTTGCTAGTTCTCACCAGACAACCATATCTTCAAGTTGTTTTAAATTTCACAATATCTAAATAAACCTATTACAAATTGGTGTGTGAACAAATAACAACATAACGTTTACAAATTATTTTCAAACAAAAACCTAAATGATCATAAGAAGTTTCAAACCCGGGACGTCATGTAGAATCTCTCAGGCCATTTCCTATGAGGTGGCTTTGTCTTTAATTCTTTTAAGTTTTTTCTTATTAATCTGATATTGTATCCACTGAGCTACCAATCACGACATAACGTGTTATGTTGTCACAATAAGAGATATATTGTTACAGAAAAGACCACTTTCGGCACTGAAGTCAACAACCCAAGCTTACAATGATATGACGCTGACTATAGTAATGAAATATAATATTTGTTATATATATCATGGTTTTATTATTTAAATGTAAATTATATAAATATTAAAAAAAACTTGTTGAGTTAAATTTTTATCAATAATAGAAATCAATGTTAACTTATAACCTCTATAAAAACGTTAAGAAATTCCACTGGTGTAGATACACAAAAACAAAAACAAAACCCTTTTAGTGCTAAGCACATAAATATTTTTTCCCTGAAAACTGATACTGTAGATGTTTTAACATTTAGTGTCTGAAAAAGGCTAAGATAGCCATGAGGGCACTCTATATTGCGCAAGAACAAAAATTAGAAAAAAAACTTGGAATTTTCAACACAATAATGCTAAAGAAACATATATTGGATCCTAATCATTAAGGAATTGAATGGAATCATTAAAAGAAACAACCGAGTTAACTGATATGTTCATTTCAATTCTCAATACCAAAATTTGATGCAAAGCGATAAAGCGTTCCTTTGCATTTTTAAAATGAAATCTGCAGTAAAATATTTCTTGTCGTAGCACTGAAAGCGGTAAGTTAGTTTAAATCTTAGTTATGTATTATAATATGATACTGCGTTAATTTTGTTAAAAAAACAAATTTTATGATTCCGATAACTAAAGCTGTTTTGAAATATTGAATCCATCCATCCATACACATTCTGTTGTACACCTTAACTTTTGAGTTGATAGACTATCACCGTAAATAGTTGACCTAAGTTTGGTTATGTTTGCTTTTTTAAATATGAACTTTAAAGAAAAACAGAAAGCTAGGCCCAGGAGAACTACGATCATATGGTAAAATGTGTTTATTTTGACCTAAGGAACAATACTATATAGGCCTAACATTGTCCAGAGAGTTATGAGACACCCTGTATATGATGTTAAATGCTTAGCTGTGTTTATTGAAAATACTGCTATTTTTTAATGCAATTGAATTAAAACTGATCTCCATATTATCCCAATGGGCCAAAAATGAAATTTTAGGAAGGCTTGTACCCTTCAGAATTGGAAACCACTTTGCAAAACTACAGGTCAAGACCAGTCTTTTCATACCTCAATCGTCTAATACGGTTCAGAAATAACAGAGGAGTTCTGTTTAGAAAAATCGTCTTACATACAAATTGCAAATATTATAGATTAAGAAGAAGAAGGCAATAGAAGATACAATAAAATTATTAAGAGGGGGCTCCAGTCACGAAACTTTTCACGTTTCTACCTGCTTCGCCCATAAGGCCAATGTTAACTTTCAAAGTCCGTCCCTCCTCAACGGGTTGTCCGAAATTGATTATTTATGGTTCGTTTTAAAGATCAAAAAAATATATAGCGATTTCAGTAAGCAGAATTTCGTTATCATAAATAGTTCGCGCATAAAAAAATCGTAAATATTGAATATTTTTGAATTTCATTGATCGATTA
The DNA here is from genome assembly GCA_963675035.1 of Allygus modestus. Taxonomy (NCBI): domain Eukaryota; kingdom Metazoa; phylum Arthropoda; class Insecta; order Hemiptera; family Cicadellidae; genus Allygus; species Allygus modestus. Next base: position 15,365,515 of record OY776115.1, read on the forward strand.
TTATTTGCGATATTGAAATTCTGCTTACTGAAATCGCTAGGTATATTTTTGTTCTTTAAAATGAGCCATAAATCAACGATATCGAATAATCCATTGAGGAGGAACGGGCTTTGAAAGTTAACATTGGCCTTATGGGCGAAGTAGGTAGAAACGTGAAGGGTTTCGTGACTGGAGCGCCCTCTTAACATTTTTCATCGAAAGGAAATACTGTATTTGGAAATATTATTGTAGCTGGTTCAATCAATCTCGAGAACGCCTGCTGGCCGGGCGACGCAATACGACTACACCACTCACATTGCCTACCGGCCACTGAACGGCGCCGCCCGGCATGGCTGGTAGTAGGGTAAGAAGGACACTCCGACACCAGGAGGGACAGGAGGGACGCCCCCCCCCCCCCGAGGTCTCGTCTGTGACACTTTGCGAATTTTTTTTTTTGCGAACTTTTTTGCAAACTTTTTTTGCGAATTTTTTTTGCGAATTTTTTTTTTTTGCGAATTTTTTTTTTTGCGAATTTTTTTTTGCGAAATTTTTTTTTTTTGCCAATTTTTTTTTTTGCCAAATTTTTTTTTTTTTGCGAAATTTTTTTTTTGCGAATTTTTTTTTTTGCGAATTTTTTTTTTGCGAATTTTTGTTGTTGCGAATACTAACCTAACCTAACCTAACCTAACCTAACGTAACGTAACCTAACCTAACCTAACCTAAGGTAACCTAACCTAACCTAACCTAACGTAACCTAACCTAACCTAACCTAACCTCGGATCAGATTTCTGATTGCAGATTCTTGTTCGTCTAGTCGAGCCGAGTCATTTGAGTACCCACATCGTACACTTTGGATGATGTTTACAAAAAAGGGGCCCGCACCACACTTTTGACCTTTTTTTTTTTGCATTTTTGGAATCTCCTCGTCAAGCCGAGTATTCTCAGTACCCACATGACATACTTTGGATAATTAATACAAGAGTTGAACAGGGTAACGCTACAACCAACAGAGCTAGCCCATCAGCGCTTGCGGTCAATTGAACTACCAGTGAATGCAAATTTTGAGGAGAATATAATTGCAATGCTTTGAACATATACTGCATATACCTTCAAGTACTCTGCACCGAGGCAGCTGTTCGCACAACCGACTGACGCGTCCAGTCTACTGTCTGGGAATGCGGATGTTGTAATTTGATACCTCGACTGGAGGGTGCAGGTGTTCACACAAAAAACCGACAAGTTGAGACCTGTCTGGGAATGCGGATGTTGTAATTTGATACCTCGACTGGAGGGTGCAGGTGTTCACACAAAAAACCGACAAGTCGAGACCTGTCTGGGAATGTGGATGCTGTAATTTGATACCCCGACGGGAGGGCGACGCGACCCTTCCAGGAACCCATTATAGTCCGCCCGTATCGAATTCCGAGCAATAAATCACCAGTTGTCAAACACCCACAGTATCATTCTTGTTTTTGGCTTCAACAATTCCTGACGTATGGGGGAGCGAAAATCTCCCCCTAACCCATTATGTGTTAGGGGGAGCGAAAATCTCCCCCTAGTAATTAAATCAACAGAACACCAGTTGTCACGGTCTCATTCTTGTTCTAGTCTTCAACAATTCCTGACGTATGGGGGAGCGAAAATCTCCCCCCTAAGCCATTATGTGTTAGGGGGAGCAAAAATCTCCCCCTAAGCGGTGCGCGGGTCGCGACACGCCACAGTCTCTTGATAGACTTCTTCGAAGACGGACGTCTACATTAATTCGATAACAATGTCGTTTATTCATCAGAAATCGTGTGAATGTGTGAAGACTGAACTGGACTTGTTTTCGTTACCGCCTACGCAGACCAGCATCGAGAGCGGTAAATGGGTTCAATACAAACCGATCTCATCGCTGACGGACGATTCGCCAATAGAGTTTGTAATACCCGGTCACGGTGACGAGTACACGGACCTGACACAAACGTTATTACACGTGAAAGCCGCTATTGTGAAACAGGACGACACTAAAGCGGACGGTGGGCAACCTGCTAAAGAGGTGGGCCCGGTGAACAATTGGCTCCACTCGATATTCAGTCAAGTGGATCTCTATCTCAATCATAAACTGGTGTCACCACAAAACAACACGTACGCTTACCGTGCCTACTTGGAAAACCTATTGAACTACGGATGTAGTGCGAAGAATTCGCACCTGACTAGCGAGCTGTTTTTTGAAGATTCGGCCGGACTAATGGACGATTGTGACGAATTGAACGAGGGATTGAAAAAGCGTCGCGATCACACGAAAGAAAGCGATGTTTGCGATATGGTCGGTCGATTGCACATCGATCTGTGCAATCAGAACAAATTCATGTTGAACGGTGTCGAGATGCGATTGCAACTTAACAGATCCAGAAACTCGTTTTGTATAATGTCCAAAACGCTAACTACCTACAAGGTGACAATTAAAGAGATTAGTCTTTTCGTACGTCGATGTAAGATCAATCCGAGCGTATTGTTGGCGCACAGCAAAACTCTCGAGACCGGCACGGCCAAGTATCCGATCACGCGTGTAGAAGTGAAATCCTTCACACTACCCTCCGGTATAATGAGTAAAGCTTTAGACAGCGCATTTCTCGGTCAGTTACCGAAACGTGTGATAATTGGACTGGTCAGTAATCTTGCGTTCAACGGAGATTTCAAGAAGAATCCCTACAACTTTCAACACTACGATATGAATTATCTCGCATTGTACGTGGACGGTGAACAAGTACCGGCCAAACCGTTACAGCCCGTTTACACATTGAACAGTGAGACGTATATACTCTCTTATTACACATTGGTCACTGGCACCGGAATCCAGTTCTCCGACGCAGGTAATGAGATCAAGAGAGGTGACTATCCGTACGGTAATTGTCTTATGGCGTTCGACTTGACACCGGACATGTCCGCGGCTGAGTCGAGTCACTGGAATCTCCTGCGCAACGGTAATCTACGTATCGAAATCGGATTCTCCAAAGCGTTGTCCGAGACCGTCAACTGTATAGTGTACGCCGAACTGGACAACGTCATCGAGATCGATCGTCACCGTAACGTAACAGTTGACTTCAGCGGGTGAATAAAAGCGAACGCCAAACAGAAATATTGTCTGACAGCGAGTGCGTACAGTTTACTTCAAGGGTGAGCAGACGCACCACCAGTCAGTAGTACGGTTGAAGTCACACGGTAAGGACGTGAACATGGACGCTTACGCTTCTGCGGACGACTATATCAAATCGTTTATTCAGGAGATTGAGGTTATGAACAATAATGCTAGTGATCAGACGTTGGCATCACCTCAGTCGTCATTTGTAAAACCGACAACTGCCTGCAAGAGACGAAGGAGACCAACTCCCATCGAAGTGGAAACCAAGAAACCAGGATGGGTACCAAAACCAACAGATGATTGTCCCATAGTGTCATGGATGGACGATGGGAATACGTTTGCTGTTCAAAACCCGGGAAACAAAGGACAAATTTTATTGAAAATGGAAATGTACGATGGTACAGATATGGTGTTCATGTGTGGTTTATTTTTGGACAAAGATGGTGATATGCACCAAAATGTCAAACAAGTAGTTGATAAAGTGGAAAACATGTGGATCTATAAATCAACAGGAGTACCGAAAATGACAGGCTTAACTCAAACTGTTACACAACGCAGTGCAGTTTTGCAGCCAACGCCAAAGAAGCGAGCTGTGAGGAAGAAACAACGAGTGGCGCCGGCATTCAACTAGAGCATCCGCATTCCCAGACAGGTCTCGACGCGTCGGTTTTTTGTGTGAACACCTGCGCCCGACCCTTCGGACCACCCACGTAGAAGAAAATGGCGGCGAGGGTTTATAAGGCGGGGCCCCGCCCGATTGAGCATCATTCGCCACCAGACCACCACCTCACATAGACCTACTCCAACTACTACTAGAGATGTCGAGCAGCAGCACTTTCAAGCCAGAGTTTTCGATTTTGAACGGCACTGCAACAACCGTGGACCTGAGAGCCACCCTCAACAACTGCAAGTCTGACTCTCCGCTCTACACCAGGATAGCCGATCTCCGAGAGGAATGCGGCTATCTCATCACTGCGATGGAGCGAGCCATCACACCCTTTGGCGAGACGATCATCGTGATCCTGGAGGGGCAGGTCGGGGACGACTTCTTTCTGCGAGTCTACCTGCCTAGGCGCTTCAACGAGGCCCTGAGCGACACCGACATCGAGCGCTACAACAGCGGGTTTGGAGAACGCCTTCGCTTGGTGAAGCGCAGCCCGAGGGGTTCCAATAGCAGATTCACACCTTTGGAGTTTATGTAAAGCAAGACTTGAAGATTATGTAAATACCTTTGTAAATTAGTTTTCGTAGTCAATACTTATAGTCACGTTCAGAACATAACCACTGTGTTATTTATTTCACTTAACCCCAAAAATGTCCTTTGGTAGTAAGTTTAAGAGTGTTAGTATGGTAACTGTGAGGTGTTTAGTAGCTCAGTAGTAATCATGGGCTTGATGTGGAAACATCCGTTCTCAGCCATTGTGGCGGGACCTTCGGGTTGTGGCAAGTCTCAGTTTGTGTCAAAGTTTATAAAACACATTACAGAAATGTGTGACACGCCATTTACCAGTATAAACTGGCATTATGGTAGTGGTGGTGGTGGTGGTGGTGGTGACCCGAAAAATGTCAACATTAACCACGTAGAAGGTCTACCAAACTTGGAGGATTTTTCTGGTAACGAGCCGATACTTGTGATTATAGACGATATGATGCGTGAGGCCGACAACCGTGTGGTGGATCTTTTCACAAAAGGTTGCCATCATCGCAACATTAGTGTGTTTTTCATTACACAAAATTTGTTTCATCAAGGACGCGGGCAGAGGGACATCTCACTTAATGCGCATTACATTGTGTGTTTTAAGAATCCTAGAGATAGAGTTCAGATTAGGTACTTGGCCAGACAAATATATCCAGACAGCCCGAAATTCATCGAGGAGGCGTACGCTGACGCTACTAGGAATCCACACGGCTACCTACTGATAGACTTGAAACAATCAACAGACGAGAATATGCGAATACGAAGTTGCATATTTCCAGACGATTCTACCAACTATGTGTACTTGCCAAAGAAAAGGTAATTTCGCCATCAGTAGTAATCATGTCGTGCTTGCGGAAGGACGCAGCTCTGCTTACAGCTTTCATACACGCAACACCCAAGGAGCGGAAGGCACTGTTAAAGGTGTGTGACAAGAGCCGCATTCGCTCAGTGTGTGAGTGTGCATACAACGTGTTGCGAGGTAACGTTCCTCTGGCGAAGAAGAGTAAAAGTCAGCTAAGCAAACACAAGGCGACGCTACGTCGATTGGTGAAACGCGGCGAAGGCTGGTCAAAGAAACGAAAGTATCTCATACAAAAAGGCGGTGGAATCTTTATACCATTACTTTTGAGCGCAGTACTACAAGCAGCACTGAGTAGATAAAAATGGCTGGCATCAACAATCAGTTCTATTTGACACTGCCCAGCAACAGTTCGATGCAGTATTATCCGAAAAATACAGTTGCAAATTATATAACACATTTGCCGAGAGCTATTCAACTGGACGCTGGCGACTGGGAAATTGCACTTGTGGAAGCGCACTATCCAATGACATTTCTATCTGTCGGTAATGACGAAACAATTGACATTTGCATACAACCGCAAGAGGAAGCAAAAGTGAACATAGAAGCGTTGGCGCGGGTTATGGACAGCACTGCCGATGTAACACCAGTAGTGTCAGCTACTCCAAAACAAAACCACAGAATTAAATTGAAGACTGGTGATTACGCAAATATTCAAGAATTGTGTGATCATATCAATTCACAAGAACTAGCGATTACTTTTGGTGTAAAGTTCACCGTTGAAAACTCATACAACAAATTCATTGAAGTATCGATGGGAACTGATGTTGGAAAAATTACATTAAGTCCGACGTTAGCGCTTCAATTGGGGTTCGATCCGAATGAATTGACGCTGGAAGGTGATGCAGTTAACAAAAGCATCCGTTCGCCCAACATTCGTCTTGGCTTACCGTCACACATGTACGTGTATTGTGATTTAGTCGAGCCGCAGATGGTCGGCGATACAGTCGCACCGTTATTGAAAATTGTCAATATATCCACGTCTACTTATGTATACGGATTGCATAAATCAACATCATTCATCGATCCGCACTATGTGCCTGTTATGAATAGATCTTTTGACAGTGTGGAAATTGACTTAAGAGATAACATTGGTAATCATTTACCATTTCACTTTGGAACGTCGTGCGTGAAGTTACACTTTAGAAAAGTAGCTAGTCATTAGCACAGAAATGGAACATGCAAAGAAGATGGTAGTTGTGCCGCAAGAGTTGATTGATCGACTGCAATCAAATGCTACGGATAACAGACCGACTAATCTATCCAGTGAAAACAGCCTCGACGCGGAGATGCAACAAATATTGAATAACAAACGTATGGACGATAGTGAAAAGTGGAAATTGTACAAACAGGCGTTACATCGCTTCTTGCATATTGCAGAGAATAGACGCCAACCGATTAGCATACCAATCGTGGAGACGGGTGGGATTGAACATAGTCGACGAGCGCACCCCGCTGCGGAAGGTGGCCCAGTGGAAGAGATTGTGGAAACGTTTTCCAAAACTTACAGATCTGATGCCCGCAATCTTTTACGTTTCATGAAACGTGACGGCAGCTTAATCAGTTGGGACAGTGGCTATTCAGTGTACATCAACGGTGTAAAAATCCCAGACTCGAATCTAGTGGATATCTTAAATTGCATAGTAAAGGTGCGTATGCGTGATTACACACCGCCAGGATGGCGGGAAGTGCTCAACGCATTGAAAGCGATGAACGTGCCAAAGGACTATATGAATAATCTAAGAGCACTAAAGGAAATAAATGCCGAATATCGATCATCATTCACAGGAGGAGAAGGATCAGACGATGACGTGGAAGACACATCAACTGAATCAATACTGAGAACACCGCTAGTAAATCGACTACGATCGGCTAGAGGAAAACGTGTAACATCTACACCGGTGCGAGCGGCAGAGCAGTTTGATTTTTCAAATAGAACAAATTTGGACAAGTGGGAAACGTACACAGGATAGGTTTTCAGTATTATGGAGCGTTTGTATTACAATCCCATCGAACCTTCGTCGTATGGCGGTGTAGCTTCTTTAGCGCGAGCTGCAAAACCAGTTTCAAAACGCAAAGTGATTGAATGGTTACAAACACAGGACACTTACACATTGCACAAACCAGCACGCAAGCGTTTCCCGCGCAATCCTTACATAGTGTATGGTCCATTTGAATTGTGGCAAGCGGACTTGAACGATATGCGTGGTCTTAGTAAACACAACGACGGCGTCAACTACCTACTGACTGTAATAGACGTGTTTAGCAAACACCTGTATGTGCGGACGTTGAGGCGGAAAGAAGGAGCTGAAGTGGCCAACGCTTTCGAGGAGATATTTGCCGAAGCGACCGACACACCTCGCTGTTTACAAACCGACAAAGGTACTGAATTCACCGGTGCCAAGACGAAAAGGTTATTCAAACAATACGGAATCATCTATGTCACTACACAAAACCCAGATGTTAAAGCGGCCGTAGTGGAACGCGTCAATCGCACTTTGAAAACGCGCATGTGGCGATATTTGACTTACAAAAACACATATCGTTACGTAGATGCGTTGGACAAACTGGTTAGTGCATACAACAACAGCGCTCACAAGAGTCTAGGCAACAGAATACGGCCAGTCGATGTGACTGTCGACAATAAGCGAATATTGCATCAGGTATGGCGTCGCATGTTCGGTAAGATACCGCGTCGTGTTAAGGCAAAACTGACAGTTGGCACCACAGTGCGCATATCTAAGGAGAAGGGTACATTCGCAAAAGGTTACGAGACTAATTGGAGTAAAGAAGTGTTTGTGGTGCGTCGTGTAAACACATTGATGCCTCTGCCAATGTACACTTTGGCGGATCTCAACGGTGAACAAGTGACTGGTCAGTTTTACGAATATGAATTACAAAAAGTGACAATATACAACGACCATCTGTTCAAGATTGCTGAAATACTAGCCACTAAGGGTCGTGGTCGCAGTAAGCGTTATTTCGTCAAGTGGGCAGGTTACGGAGACGAGTTCAATTCTTGGGTAGGAGCGCAAGATTTGCAAAATGCCTAATAGCAACCAGTTCTATTTGACATTGCCCAGCAACAGCTCAAAGGATTATTTTCCAAAAAACACAGTGTCCAAGTACACTACACATCTGCCGAGACAAATTCGATTAGAAGGCGATGGCGAGTGGGAGATGGCTTTGGTCGAAGCGCATTATCCATGTTCCTTTATGACTGTGGACGATGAATCGTGTATTTGGCTCGACTATAAACTCGTTCTGCCGAGTATACCCGTCACACTCAGCGTCGAGCACATTATGCTAAAGATGAAACCCGGTTATTACAAGAACATAACCGATTTATTGAAAATGATCAATAAAGCGAAGGATGTAACCCAGTACTTGTACTTTGAGTATGACAAAGAGCAGGACAGAGTCAAGATCACGACAATGGTGGACGGTATAAGCAAAGTGCATTTCACCGAAGCGCTGTCTCTCCAGTTGGGTTTCGATCCGTACGAGAACGTTTTGACAAATGACCTCACAGCGATATGGCCACCAAATCTGACTATGGGACTGCCGACACACTTGTACGTGTATTGTGATCTGATTGAACCGCAGCTGATTGGCGACACTACAGCGCCGCTTTTGAAGATTATCAACATTGACAGAGATAACTACACACACGGCGCGCATAAGACTGTGCATTTCATCAGTCCTCATTATGCGCCAGTTATGAAAGGAACATTTGAAACGATCGATATTGACCTAAGGGATCACGCTAGTAAAAAAGCGTCATTCCTCTTTGGGACGTCGTACGTGAAGCTTCATTTCAAAAGAGTAGCTCAGCAATTATGAATACAAACGATCCCTACTTGGCTTACTACCGTCGCCAACAGTTGCAGCAGACCGGCGGCAGTATCGATAGGGTATTTCGCGGTGCACCCTACCAGCGCGGACATGGAATTGGCAGTTTCCTAGGCGGTATGTTCCGCACCATCACACCGCTGCTCAAGTCGGGAGCCTCTGCTGTGGCCAAAGAGGCGTTGAAATCCGGTGTTGGATTCTTGGGCGACATGGCCATGCACCAGCGGGATCCCAAAGAAGCCGCTAGAGATCATTTCAGCCAGTTTACAGACTCGCTAAAACGCAGGGCAGACGGCAAACTTCAACGTGTGCTAAGTGGCGGCGGCGGCTCTCGCGCGAAACACCGTCGCGTAACGCGAAAGAATACCGCGAAACACCGACGCGCTACTCCTGCGCGAAAGACTAACGCGAGACTCTCGCGTAAGAGGAACGCGAAGCGCGCCATGTTCGGCGGCCGTCGTGTCACACCGCAGTCTTTGACGAAACTCCTTCGAGGAAGGTCGTCGTCGTCATCCAAGAGCAGCAGCAAGAAGAGAAGGACAGTTAGGAAGAAGACGAGGCAGACGAGGAAAGCAGTAAGGAGAACTTCCGTACGTGATATATTCAATTAACACACACGCTAGCAATGTCGTTTCTACATCAAAAGTCGTGTGAATGCGTCAAGACGGAATTGGACTTATTCTCCCTACCGCCGACGCAGACCAGTATCGAGAGCGGCAAATGGATTCAGTACAAACCAATCTCCACACTGACTGATGATTCGCCCATCGAGTTTGTTGTGCCCGGCAACGGCGAAGAATACACCGATCTTTCGCAAACAATGTTGGAAGTTACAGCGTCTATTGTCAAGTCGACAGGAGCGGCAATCGCAGATGCCGATGAATCGAACAAAATTGGCCCAGTCAACAATTGGCTGCACACGTTATTCAGTCAAGTCGATATGAGTATGAATCAGAAACTGGTCACACCACAAAACAACACTTATGCATATCGAGCGTATATCGAAACGTTGATGAATTACGGCTATGATGCTAGGAAATCACATTTAACTTGTGGACTGTGGAACGCGGATGACGCCGGCTATATGGACAATACTCTGGACGATAACGACGGACTAAAGGCGAGACGAAAAATGACAAATAAAAGTCGTGAAATCGATATGCTCGGTCGCCTACATGTGGACATGTGTAATCAGAACAAGTTCCTGTTGAACGGTGTGGAACTGCGTTTTAAACTGATCCGATCAAAAGATTCCTTCTCCATTATGTCGGATGATGGTGACTACAAGGTGCACATTGTTGATGCGAATCTCTGGATACGAAGGTGTAAAGTTAGCCCCACTGTACTGTTGGCGCACAGCAAGACGCTTCAGACCGGCACAGCTAAATACCCAATCACTAGAGTGGAATTGAAAACATTCACACTGCCGTTTGGAGTGAGGAGCAAAACTTTGGACAATGTGTTTCTAGGTCAAGTGCCGAAACGAATCATTGTCGGACTGGTCACCAACGCCGCTTATAATGGCGATTTAAAAAAGAATCCATTTAACTTTCAAAATTTCAAAACCAACTACTTCTCGCTGTACGTGGACGGTGAACAAGTGCCGTCCAAACCGCTACAACCACACTACGAAACCGGCAAGGGAAAATACGTGATGGCGTATCACAGTCTGTTTTCAGGCTCCGGCATACACTTTAGCGATGCTGGTAATCTCATAAATAGAGACGATTACGACGATGGATACTGTCTGATGGCATTCGATCTAACACCTGATATGTCAGCAAGCGACACGACTCATTGGAACCTAGTGCGCAACGGCAGTGTGCGTATGGAGATTGCTTTCGACACGGGGCTCACAGAGACTGTCAACTGTCTGGTATACGCAGAGTTTGACAACGTCATCGAAATCGATCGTCATCGCAACGTGTCTGTGGACTTTGGCGGTTAGATCGTCGGCAGCGGCGTCCTCCTCCTCAGTCTACAACCAACATTCGCACAAGATGGATCGTTTATGCAGAGTACCGCGTAAAAATTCAGCATCTCCAATTATTGTGGATTTTCAATGTTTCAAGGACAACACAAATGACTACATTCTGAAGGAAGTGTGCGTCTTGGAATTGGTCAGTGGAACACTGCTAATGCATCATATCGCCAAATCACCATTCAGTCGAGATTTCCTATCACAAGAGAAACTGCGTGAAAGCTATTGGCTCACAAAACACTGTCACGGATTGGAATGGGACCAAGGTGATATCTGGTATCATGTGCTAGAGGAAAAGTTACGTGCATGTATCGCCAAACGACCGATTGTCTACGTCAAAGGTGCTGAGAAAAAAGAGTTTGTACGATACAATTTCATCACGGATCACTGTACTACTAATGTCATGGATATCAACGATATTGGCTGCGGATCACTATCGTCAATCAACAGTCTACTATCAACAAACGCAGTGCGATGCCGCCACCACAGAACAGCTCACACACGTTGCGCTCTAGCCAATTGCATCACATTACGCAGTTGGTTACAACTAAGTACAAATATCGCTGACGCTGATGATTACGCTGACGATGGTGAGAGTGATACCAGTTCCTGCTTTTGTTTTGCTACTAGCACTACTACTCCTACTACTGACTGTGGCGTCGACACAGTAGAATGAATACCTTAGAGATAAAAAAGTGTATGGCTAAACTGCCCGTACAGAATGTTGGTGTCTACGCTGCGGATCAATTGCCCCATTATATTTCACCATCTACTGCTATGATTGTGAACACTGATCCACACAATGAAGACGGCACTCACTGGGTCGCTTTCTACCTTAACAAAGGAGGAGGAATAATTGAATTCTTTGACAGCTACGGTCAACCGCCACATCTTCAATTCTACCAAGGATTCCTGAGACGCAACGCTCGTCGCTACCTGTACAACGAGCATCGCCTTCAAAGTGACAACACTCTGGTCTGCGGTCAATACTGCCTTGTATTCCTGTACTGCCGCACCCACTACGGCATGAAGATGAAGGACTTTGTGCAGCTCTTTGAACACTCTTCTGTCGGCCACAACGATGCACTGATCAGAAGACTCTTTGCACAAATGTATACCAATTGAGTTTTGAAATTTTGCATTTTTATCAATAAACTAGTTGTGTACTCAGAATAAAAAAGAAACATTCTTATTATTTCCCATCCTCGCCTCCTTTAGTATTTACTTTTAGCAATTAGTCAGACAGACACGTATTGAACGAGCAAAACAGATATTGGATGCAAATTTTGACGTAAAAGATGAATGTAATGCTTTGAACACATACTGCAAAGGGTTGGTGAAAGGGGGGTGTATCGATACACCCCCCTTTCACCCCCCTTGCGTGTTGGTGAAAACACTAGGTCTGACCCAATTTTGGACATACCTATCATACAATGATTCTAAAGTAACATTCATATCCTCGCCTCCTTTAGCAATTACACTTTTAGCAAGTAGTCAGACATTTGAATTGGTAGTTTACTTTTGAATCTTAAGACTATGTGAGGGGAGGAAAAAAAAGACAAATGTATATACGAACAATTTGGCTATTTATTTACACACCTTATATATATTTTACATCGAGTATGTGCTCCTGAACATTTGTGTTTGGCTAGCAAAACGAGACTCGACACAAACTAACGACTAGAACAAAGGAGCACATTTCTAAGTTTTACGAGACTCGATACAAACTAATGACTAGGTTTAGCAAAATCGGAAATTTACAAGTCAAGTCAGGGTCTTTGGTAATATGACACAACCACTCAACGCTCCTCATCCTCCGCATCTTCATCGTCTTGAGGGATGTCTTCGGGCTGAGGTGGCACGTCAACATGTCCCCAAGGCAGTGTGTTTACACCGTCCGGAAGGATGTAGCGTTTGTCATCGTTACAGCTCAAGGATAGCTTGTCGACTTGAACTGTGAAGACGCGGTGGTTTCGGGACTGGAACCTGGTGTTGATGGTTCTCTTCAACACGCCATTGAAGAGGCATTCCCGATAGTCGTCAGAGGTTAGATTGTGTTTTACAACACCTCTAGCGACTCCCTTGGCGCGCTTCACCGTCATGACCTGCAACTCGTCATCTTCAGTCCTCTCCTCGAACTCGACTATATCCATGAAGTATAGTTTCGAGCGAAGACCGAGGTACTCGAGCAGCGGAAGTCCGTTCGCTTCATCCTTAAACTTTCCGATGACTTTTGCGTTGATGGGGCTGTAGCAGGGATGGTTCTGGGGGTACGCACTAGTGTCAAAATCGTCCAGGTGCTCCAACATGTCCTTATAAACATCTTCAGTCTGGACGTCGAACACGAAGCTGTCAGTGTCCATGTAGTCGACCTTCAGACGATCGCCGTAGCGGTTCTTCATCTTTCGAAGGAAGTCGTACATGAGCCACTTGCTCAGATCGAGGACACACATTCCGACGTAGAGCGGTTTGTCCAGGACGATATTGACTTTCGACATGTGTACAATGGCGACGTCATCGTTGAAGTAGGTTCGGTCCAGGAAGTTTGACTTGGCCACGTACTTCCTGAACATCTCCGGCGTACACACCAGTTTAGAGTTCATTCGCTTGCGAACATTCTCGATCGTCTTGCCAAAGACCGCATTGTTCATAAGCTTGAAAAAGTCTTGTTCAAACTTGGTCGTGGCCTTCTTCCTCAGTTCGGTGTTCATTAGGATGTAGCTCTCTAACCACCGAGACTGACGGAACGAGATGACGCGATGCACGTTCGCAAGCTCCAGTCCGTTTTCCAGCGCCTGTTGCAGGATTCTGTAATGACAGATGTAGTTCTTCTTGTCATCCAGAGTCGTAACGAGCTTCTTGAATTTCCCTCCTGGCGGACGTTTGGTCTCGCAGCAGTACGGGAGATCCTTGTGAAGGTCGTGCAGGTGGGCTGGGTAGCGAAGGTCAACTTCCAAGACGTAGCCCGTGGGTCCTTCGGGGTCCAACGCTGCAATATCCAGGGACGAGATCTCCTCTCGGCTGAGCCATTGGAAGTCTCCCTGTGGAAGACACTGGGACATGGCCCAACCGTAAAGGTTGTTGGCGTCCAAGTATAGCAGGTGATTCGTTGGCTCTTCAGGTCGTCGATCTTCAGGGCGACATCCATCATGGTTGGCCTTGGCGTGTCTGGTGATCGCCTGGGAAATACCTCCTCTGATGCCTTGCTCGAAGAAGAGGTACATATCAAAGTCCTGTATCGTATCAAGCTCCACTCGACAGGTCCTTAACATGACATCCCAGGCGTATGACGGTAGGGTGTAGTAGTGCGCAGGGTCTAGTTCGTATTCAGCCATCGACGTGTCCCTGAAGCGTTCAAAGACGTCAGTCAACAGCGCAATGTCACAGCGCAGGTACTTCTCAGCGTAGTCCTTGAGGTTCCTACAACCGAAGGTTTCCCACACGTTGCGAGCATGCTCGTAGTCTGCATCCGTTATGTCCTCCAGGGTCAGGTCGTTGTGGAAATCTCGCTGCAGAGGCAGTTCCGTAGTATCTTCCAATACGGCGTTCGACGTTACAAAGTTGTACGGGAACACGCCTTTCCTACGGACTAGATCGAAGAGGTGGTCTTCGGGGAATCTCTTCCTCGTCTCCAAGAGTTGAGCTGGTGGAAGTGCGGCTGCGAGGCTGGCGAGGCTCAAAGCCAGGAACCTGTAGGTGTCGAGGAACCTGACTCTGAATCCTGGCTGTCTTTTTCCACGCCCTTGCATCCCAACCGGTGCCGCTGCTCGGTCGAACAGGAACCGCTTCGTGAAAGCGATGTACCGCTCTTCCGTGTGAGCCAACACCTCAACATCACCAGGGTCGACCGCCAACTCCCGCACTATGAAGTGAGCGTCGTAGTTGGAGAGATTGTGGAAGTAGCAGTTGACTACTCGCTGCTCCCTGTAGCGTAGGTTACATGATCTGTGCGCAGCGCCACGGAACTCGTAGGGCGGCGCGTGGTTGTGATCACGAACCTTTGGGTCTTCGCTTGAAAATGCCGATCCGCAGAGGTAGCAATTCGCTGTCGAGTTGTACTGCATCGTTTCCGCTGGGGTCAGGACAGGGCGCAGATTTCTTGCTTCGTACAGGAAGTTCCACAATCGCTCAACATCAGCTTTCAACATCTCCATAAATGTCTTTGACGCATCATCCCCGAAGTAGACACGAGGCTCGAACTCCTCAAGTCCGTACGAGTCGATAATCTGGTACGCAAAGGCGTATGGGATGTGGATGTGGGTGGCTACTCCTCCGTGCGGTTCATCCACTTGTTCATCCATCTCCGCGGTCGGCAGTAGAGCACACTCAAAGTCCGCGTAGATGGTGAAACGCTCGCGTCGGGTGAACTCTGGATGGCTGAATTTGATTTCTGTCTTCTTCGGCGTATCCATGCGAATAGGGGCTGAAGCGGAGCAGTATCGCCTATGCTCCTCCAGACGCTGTGCACCCGTCAGACCGAGCTTGTTCGGACGGTTATCAAAGTGCGCGAAGCACCGCTTACAGATGAATATCCTGCCCATATGTGCTGTAAGCTGGGGACGGATCAGTCGACCAAGGTCTTTGATGTAGGCGTAGTGACTATCACCGTCCGTTGTCACGTACAAAAGGTCGCAATGGTCTTCACGCTCCTGCCTACAAATCTTCAAGGGGAAGACGGTGTCCTGATACTTTGGTCGTCCGTCAGGTTTCTGACCCACGCACGTGCGATCAATACCATAGACGTTGATGCTGATGTTGTTTGTCCGCTCAAACGTCTTGATACTCTTCAGAGCAACGGGGAATTGAAGGCCGGTCCAATCGTATCGGGCGATGATGTCGTCGGTGTACGATGCCGGTCTTTTAGGGTGATCTTGAATAAACTTTCCCAGGACCGCATACATAAAACACCGCTCATCGGCGTTCAATACGTTGACGACTGCTTGGGTGTTCTCCAGAGACGTAGGCAGTGGGAGCCAAGCTCGACCATCTTCACCTAGAGGAGTGTATTCGTTGATGCCGACCTCCAAATCACGAACGCGAAGGTATGTCCACCCGGAGCCGATATGATCACACTCAGCCTTCTCTCTGATAAGCTTCGCAAAAGCTGTTGTGATGTACTGGTTCAGGTCCGAGGTCACCGTCAGCGGAGTCATCTTCGTCTTGAAGTTGCGCAGGCAGGTGTTGTTGTGAATATTTTGGAATTCACACTCCAGCTTCAAGTTGACCTTAATGCTGCGGTGTTTCGCCAAGGTGTTCTCAAGCAACTCCGTAAGGCTAACAATCAACAACGCCATCACTTCTCCGATTGTGACGAGATTCTCCATCGGTCGCTGCAGACGGTAGGTTAAGAGGCGGTTGCGAAAACCCCGTTGAATGATTGAGAATACGGGGCTTGACTGTCCTGCTCCAGTCATCTCAACATCATCGGGTTGCGGGTGTGTGCTCTTTCCAGGTTGTGGCTCCGTGCTGGTTCCTGGCTGGGGTTCGTCCTGCACCATAGCCACTCGGTTCAGGATCAGGTCCTTCATGATCGGGCAAGAGAACCGCTCATGATGGTCCTTGTTGAACCCCGTGTTGAAATCCTGACCGCAGTATGAGCAAGGGAATCTCCGTTCTTTACCATCACCGTGAAATTGCATGGTGTGTCGATGCAGGTTGTCTTCCCTCTTAAATTCGGCGCCGCATGTGCCGCATATGAACCTGCGGACTCTGCTGTGTACCGAATCCACATGTCGACGCAGGTGTATTTCACGACGGAAACGGCGACCGCATTCATGGCAGGTGTGGTGGTCAGGACCCGGTCCTTCACCTGAAAATAAAAATAAAAAACAGATTAGGATAACTAAAGATACAAATTCCCCTCTCTCGAGAATCACATTTCAAAATGGAGTTGTTAATTAAAAATATCAATTTTCAAACAGGGAATGTAATCTTCTGTACTGTTTGTCTACATTCATGATTCGGGGTTCAAGGCTAAGGATGTAGCTGCAATATTGAGCTGCGCCAACCCTAAAGAAGCATTATGTTTTAGGGGGAGCGAAAATCTCCCCCCTAGCAATTAAATCAATAGTACACCAGTTGTCACGGGCTCATTCTTGTTCTAGTCTTCAACAATTCCTGACGTATGGGGGAGCGAAAATCTCCCCCTAACCCATTATGTGTTAGGGGGAGCGAAAATATCCCCCCTAGCAATTAAATCAATAGTACACCAGTTGTCACGGTCTCATTCTTCTTCAGGTACCTAGTTAAATAATTATAAAAAAAGGTAATTAGTTTCAAGGGGAAAAAGTTATTTTAATGTGGATTCTCACCTTCAACGGAGTGTTGATTGACACCGGCAGTCGTCTGCGGAGCATCAATCACCTGCCGGGGTGGAATGACTCGGTGGTTCGCTTCCATGTGACGCTCTAAAGCTCCCCGGTCTACGAATGTGGCTCGACAAAGCCGACATGCAGCTACTCCATCTGCAAACGCACAAAACGATTAGATTGTGAAATGTTTAACACCTACCTTTTTTTTAAAGTATGTAATGTGGGTACTCTGATGACT
Organism: Allygus modestus; assembly: GCA_963675035.1. Lineage (NCBI taxonomy): Eukaryota > Metazoa > Arthropoda > Insecta > Hemiptera > Cicadellidae > Allygus > Allygus modestus. The sequence goes on from OY776115.1 coordinate 15,383,057, forward strand.
TGGCTTGATGGGGCGAGCAATAACATAAGTTATTACAATTAAATTATATTGATATATTCATGTAATTTTAAATTTAAAAAACAAAGAGTTCTCTATTCGCGCTAAATAGTTAAAGCTGTTAAATAAAAATAATAGTATCACTCTGCGGTTATATTGCATAACGTATTCCTATATTACTAACATTTAGGTCTGATTAAAACAATAATGCAACGCAAAAAACGTACCTTGCTGCGTTGGTGTTGGTGTTGGTAGTTGTGGTCTCAAGCCGTGGAATCTGATGTGGTGTTGCACCAAATTGTTTCTACGCACGAAAATACAACCACAAATGGTACAAACGTGTGTGGCGTTCATCTTTAATATGGATTATAAGTTTTGATAATCACAAACAATACAGCACAACACGTACGTTTTAAATTGTTCAAAGGTGCTTTACGCAAATCGCTAATCGCAAATGATGATAATCAGCAACTAACACAAATCGCGTAGAACGGAACAGGATCGGACTAACACGTCTTCACGCACTGAACTCTCGAACTGAACTGAAGGAGGGTTGGTGATGTGGGTGACTATCCCCACTAATGGATTTCGGAGAAGGTCGGGGCAAAAACTCTCAACCGCTGTCTGGGGTAAAGACCACCCTGCTCTAATGGAACTCGATACGGGCGGACTATTATGGGTTCCTAGAAGGGTCAGCCGTCTTCCCGTCGAGGTATCAAATTACAGCATCCGCATTCCCAGACAGGTCTCGACTTGTCGGTTTTTTGTGTGAACACCTGCACCCTCCAGTCGAGGTATCAAATTACAGCATCCGCATTCCCAGACAGGTCTCAACTTGTCGGTTTTTTGTGTGAACACCTGCACCCTCCAGTCGAGGTATCAAATTACAACATCCGCATTCCCAGACAGTAGACTGGACGCGTCAGTCGGTTGTGCGAACAGCTGCCTCGGTGCAGAGTACTTGAAGGTATATGCAGTATATGTTCAAAGCATTGCAATTATATTCTCCTTAAAATTTGCATTCACTGTTAGTTCAATTGACCGCAAGCGCTGATGGGCTAGCTCTGTTGGTTGTAGCGTTACCCTGTTCAACTCTTGTATTAATTATCCAAAGTATGTCATGTGGGTACTGAGAATACTCGGCTTGACGAGGAGATTCCAAAAATGCAAAAAAAAAAGGTCAAAAGTGTGGTGCGGGCCCCTTTTTTGTAAACATCATCCAAAGTGTACGATGTGGGTACTCAAATGACTCGGCTCGACTAGACGAACAAGAATCTGCAATCAGAAATCTGATCCGAGGTTAGGTTAGGTTAGGTTAGGTTAGGTTAGGTTACGTTAGGTTAGGTTAGGTTAGGTTACCTTAGGTTAGGTTAGGTTAGGTTACGTTACGTTAGGTTAGGTTAGGTTAGGTTAGGTTAGTATTCGCAACAACAAAAATTCGCAAAAAAAAAAATTCGCAAAAAAAAAAATTCGCAAAAAAAAAAATTTCGCAAAAAAAAAAAAATTTGGCAAAAAAAAAAAAATTGGCAAAAAAAAAAAAATTTCGCAAAAAAAAAATTCGCAAATAAAAAAAATTCGCAAAAAAAAAAAATTCGCAAAAAAAATTCGCAAAAAAAGTTTGCAAAAAAGTTCGCAAAAAAAAAAATTCGCAAAGTGTCACAGACGAGACCTCGGGGGGGGGGGGGGGCGTCCCTCCTGTCCCTCCTGGTGTCGGAGTGTCCTTCTTACCCTACTGCTGGTTGTTACAGGTAATCCTCCTACCAAATTTCTGCTCAATCACTCGTGGGGACCTTAAATTATTGCAAGAAAAAAAAGGTTTGATCCCAAAAAAATTTCTACATCTTAGGAATTTGGTTCAGATGTTGTTCTACTTTCCTGTTTAACATGCTTAAAGTTCTCTAAAATTGAAGCTGGGATACGGATAGAGAATCCAATCCCGGGCGATATTTTCAATCCCGGTCAATATTTTCAATCCCGGATTACGGGATTGGAAAAACAATCCTGGGATCCCGGCACCAATCCCGGGATTGGCCGTAATTTTAAAAAGCCTGGAAAAATATGCGATTAAGTGTACTTTTGTAAATGTTGACGATAGTTATAGTAAATTAATACTATTTTGTTTATTAAAAATACAAAACAATCATTTAAATATAAAAAATGATCAACGGTGAAAGATAAACATCCTCATTACACTATAAGTACTATTACGTCTGGTCTCACATTGGGTAGGGCTTCAGTAACGCAATAAATTATTGAAGCAACTCAAGATTGAGATTTTAACACTATGATATGTATTTAAATTGACAGAAAAACTATTTAAACAAGTATCCATGAACAAATATTTCCACCTAAAAAGTAGAAGTAGACTACATTTTTTACAGTTAGAAACATCATCTGTATTGCTAACTTGAGACAATTTAGCAATCCCGAAAATCCCGGCATTCGGCGTTCTTCCCGGGATGGAAGAAACCGTAAAATTGGGAGGGATCCCGGGATCCCGGGATTGGATTCCCTAGCTAAGGTTGCCATCTTGGAAAATGGCGGTCAATTTTTAATTTGTTTGATTTAAATCATTACTTTAATTTATACCAATGAGTTTAGCTTTAAAAAATCAATTTGGTATTTAAATAACCGTTGAAAATAACGTCAGCAACCGTTGCAAAGTTTACAGATTACATATTACACCAGTACATTGCCCAATGTTATTCTTACGGAGAGAAAAATATAATTTTATTCAAAGTATGTGGTTTCACCTTTTTGTGGCCAATTGATGGCATTTAAAAAAAAATTCGTTGGTCACCGTAGCAGCACACCTGCGTACTCAGTCCTCTAATGTCACTATGGAGAATAAGTAAATCTTGATGTCTCCCTAATTATGAAGATAAATTAAATAAAAGGTATCAGGAAACTGACACATACTTTCTCCCTTTTAGCCAGACTTTAATGAAAAAAAGATTTTTTATTTACTAAATATAGAATATGAAGTACAGATAAATGAACTGAAAATTGTCTAAAATAGTTGTTTTCAGAAATATTCACCAAAATCCCTTTTTTGGAGCACTATAGATTCCGTTGCTAAACAAAGAGATTTTGAGAGGGGAAATGCCCCCTTGTCCCCCCCAGGGTTAAATGGCAACATATTTCGAACATTCTCTATTGGTCAATGCTAACTTGACCTGCATATCAAGTTTTAATGAAATTGATCAGTAAATAAGAGAGAAATAGTAATTTATGTATTCCCCATAAGAATAACATTGGACAACGTACTGCGTTTACCGCTAATTGAAAATTTCAATTTTCTCCGCAACTAGCAATCGTAGAATAGTAATTCAAAATACTAATTTATTTATTTTTTTGAGCTCTTTTCAATGGTGAATAGTAATCTTTTGCAGCACTTATGATTTTTTATGAAAAATCAAAAAAAACTGAATTTTTGATGTTTTAAGTCCTGTAACTTCTGAACCCGAATTTTTCCAGAAATGCGGGTGATGTCATTTTGTTGGAAACCTAAAGCTCTACAAACCACTAAAGTTTAATCAAAATCGTTAGAGCCGTTTTTGAGAAATTTGGATTTTTCATGTTTTTTGGGGGTTTTTGGGGGATTTTTGCCCTTAAAAATCAAAAATTCAAAAAAATGAAAAAAACGCCTGGAGATATCGTGGATTAGTACCTACATACCAAATTTCATAAAAATCGGTCCATTGGTTAGGGCTCTAGCTCTGTACACATCCACACAGACACACACACACACACACACACACACACACGGACACACACACACACACAGACAGACATCACGTAAAAACCACTTTTTTGGGTTCAGGGAGCACCAAAACGAATATTTCCACTAACAACTCAAATTCTAAAATTTTGACGAAAACAATACTTTCTCCATATACTATGTATAAGGGGAGAAAGTAAAAACATTGGTATGTAGCTCACCTGATTAATTTATTTTGATATTTGCATAAAACAAACATATTTTGTATCTTTCTTATTGCAGCAACCCTTCGCACTCATCCCTAATGCTATTCTTATGGAGAATAAATAACACCTCCGTAGCAGCAAACCTGCGTACTCAGCGAATTTCTAATGCATATATATGTATCTTAATACCACATGAAGCCACATACCAAGTTTCATAAATATACATTCATGTATAAACGATTTATGACATTTTAATTATTCTCTAAAAGAATAACATGGCGACTGAGTATGCAGGGTTGCTGAAGCAAGGAACACAAGAAATGGGGTTTTACACAAATATCAACATATCTCAGGAAGGTAAAGCCACATACCAAATTTTATTAATTTATGTTCATAATTAAGGGAGATAACACGTTACTTATTCTCCATAAGAATAACATGGGGGCTGAGTACGAAGGTTTGCTGCTACGGGAACTATCAGTAAAAAAAAAACTTTGAGCACGGGTTCATTGAGCACTAAACAAAGAATTCCACCAAAAGCTCAAATCCGAAATCTACGGATTGCTGCGACAGGGGTATTTATTTTTATGAAACTTGGTACGGTAAGTGGCTTTCTATGGTAGCATTGGAAATTCGCTAAGTATGCAGATTTGCTGCAACGGGAGTATTTATTCATAATGGTAATACTGAGCTCGTCCCCTCATTGATAAGAGATTGTCCTCCTAGTGGTACCAGAGTACCTGGGCCGAATGAACTATGATTTTGTTGGAAGATAGTTAATACAGCAAATCCAGGACTTCCATTTTCAAAAAAATCAATTTTAAAAATCCTTTAGGGCCCACACTACTGGCCTTCCCCAGTTAACGATATTAATCTTAAGGATAATCCGTTTTTTATAACGAGACAATTACTTGAAAAAAGATGCTGTGTATTCGAGATGGCTTAACGAACCCTAGAACGCCGCTCACAACTGCAATCAAACTACTGGAGGCCGAATAATCTCTCACTACTCTGGGCGAGAACGGGAACTGCAGGTAGTTCAAGCATATTAATATAGGTAGATGATGTCACTGTAGTCAGTTGCCATGGTAGCGATTTCAAGTTAATCAATTTAAAACCTAGGAAACCGTCTTTGGTTGGGACTCAGTTTTATTAAACAACCTTTTTTTTTTACTCCATCTGAGATTTTGATCATCTGAGATGGACTGGCGGAGTTTTGTGTAAGTGATCACAGATACATTTTCTTTTTATTCTAAGACAACGTAAAATAAATTTGGTGTTTTCTGACAATTTCTCAGTATTTGTGGTAGTATTATTTCTACTTGAACATATCATATCAATCTACTATGGCAATCATTACAGCGTGTTAGCGTTTTTCTTCACCTTCCTTTATTAGTCTCACTCCAGATTTATGGGATGATAAAATAAAAAAGCTTATCAAATACCAATATTTAAAAAAGGTGTTTTAACTTGACATTTTAATAATTTAATTTATGGCCCTAGAAGGTTTTTATGGCCCTGTGGTTTCTATTTTAAAAGGTTGCGACATAGTTTCCTTTACTCTAAGGAGAGAAAATAAGGGTAACATATACAAATTTGGCTCCTTTGGGGATTTTTCGATTTAATTTTCTACGATTGTTCTAATTTTCAGCCATTTAGGTCGTTCGATAGCTACAAAAACAAGCTCAAAGCCATGGATTTGCCATTTATCTTTCCAAAATGGTGTGTCGGGATTGTATTTGAACTAACGGAACTGTTTTGAGTTTTCCTGAAAAGATGACAAGTTGCTAGTGATCGTCAGTACCAGTACTTTGTGGAAATTTAGTTTGTCAAAGAAAACATATATAATACAATTTAATTAATAGGATATTTGAACTGTTCCAGGGGTGACCACAAGTGGGCGGTCGGAGGTGTCGTCCTCGGCGGAGCTGTGCTCGCCGGGGCCGTGTGGTGGTGGAGGCGGCCATCGGAGCGGGTTGTAGCCGTTGTCAATTATGAGGACATCCCGTCGTTGGAGGCGACGAGTGAGGGGTCCATGGACTCAGAGGAGTCAGAGGCGTCCGGGGAGGATCAATAAGAGAAGAAGACGAAGGAGAAGAAACTGAGACAATCTTACAGATACTGAAGTATTCAAACAAGTGCTTCACGAGTCACAACCTGGGTTACAGGAAATCCAGTGTTCAGCGTCCAGGTCCAGGACGTAAATACTACTGCCCGCCCACCTCCATAGAAACTGATGAACTGGCGATGAGAACAACTACGTTTGAGGGAGAAATTTCCAACTGCTGCCCGCCACACCTCCAAAAAAACTGATGAACTGAAATATCAGGATCAAGCGAAGAGAACAACTACGTTTGAGGGAGAATTTTCCAACTGCTGCCCGCCACTCCTCCAAAAAAACTGATGAACTGAAATATCAGGATCAAGCGATGAGAACAACTACGTTTGAGGGAGAATTTTCCAACTGCTGCCCGCCACTCCTCCAAAAAAACTGATGAACTGAAATATCAGGATCAAGCGAAGAGAACAACTACGTTTGAGGGAGAATTTTCCAACTGCTGCCCGCCAAGCCTCCAAAAAAAACTGATGAACTGAAATATCAGGATCAAGCGAAGAGAACAACTACGTTTGAGGGAGAATTTTCCAACTGCTGCCCGCCAAGCCTCCAAAAAAACTGATGAACTGAAATATCAGGATCAAGCGAAGAGAACAACTACGTTTGAGGGAGAATTTTCCAACTGCTGCCCGCCACTCCTCCAAAAAAAATTATGAACTGAAATATCAGGATCAAGCGAAGAGAACAACTACGTTTGAGGGAGAATTTTCCAACTGCTGCCCGCCACACCTCCAAAAAAACTGATGAACTGAAATATCAGGATCAAGCGAAGAGAACAACTACATTTGAGGGGGAAATTTCCAACTGCTGCCCGCCACACCTCCAAAGAAACTGATGAACTGAAACATAAGAATAAACCGATGAGAACAACTAAATTTGAGGAGGAAATTTCCAACTGCTGCCCGCCACACCTCCAAAGAAACTGATGATCTGAGATATCATGATCAAGGGATGAGAACAAATACGTTTGAGGGAGATTTTTGCAACTGCTGCCCGCCAAGCCTCCAATGAAACTGATGAACTGAAACATAAGAATCAACCGATGAGAACAACTAAATTTGAGGAGGAAATTTCCAACTGCTGCCCGCCACACCTCCAAAGAAACTGATGATCTGAGATATCACGATCAAGGGATGAGAACAAATACGTTTGAGGGAGATTTTTGCAACTGCTGCCCGCCAAGCCTCCAAAGAAACTGATGAACTGAAATATCAAAATTTCCTAATTTGAACCTCCACAAATCGAAATGCAACCACCCGGACCCTTAAAGTTACCAGACATTCATGAAAGAAAAGAAAACTTATGATGTTATGTGACGTCTATGTACTGTACCTCCAATAATACTTTACTAAAATAAATGAATAAAAAACAACATATTTTACCGTTTTTATGATAAGTCCAGTCCATAAAAGAACAAATACACTTGCACGAGTTTTAAAACGTTAGGTTTAGTTATAAACATTTGAGTTTCCAAAAAAATAACAATAAATTTGATCTACTCTCAGCAAGGGTAAATGCAATCTGTTTGAATTTCTGCCCAAAGAAAATTTAAATTTGGTACATTAATTGACTAAGCTGTGAGTAAAAACATATAACCAGACTAATCTTCAGCACGTCAAGCGTTTTTAAGTATTTTATTGTTCTTTATAAGATTCGTTCCTACCACAATGCTGATTGAAAAAGGTCCGAAAAGTATGACATAAAAACTTAGTTAGGCTATAGAGTTGAAATATGCAATTTTTTCAGTTTTATAGAATATTATTTAAAGTTATAAAATTGAAATATGCAATTTTTGCAGTTTTATTTAATATTATTATTAGTGAATTTCCTTTGGAAAGTGAACTATTAGCATGACCTGCACGGTGAAACTTAAGCCCGGGACCAACAAAGAAGTTCCTAACGTGACCCCCTGAACACGTTTTGGGGGGTCGTTCAAAATGTTATATATATATAGACATATATATGTGTATGCACTCTAGCGGTCGCATATTTGTCCGATTTACTTCAAATTTGGTAGGGCCGTTCCTTTCTATAATCTGTTGGACAAGTTCGTTGGGCAAAACAATCGGAAAACGCTAAACCCATTTATTGGGGATTAATCTTTCAAATTTTGAGTTTTTGGGCCCAAAAAGGGTCAGAAAAGCCCCACATGTAAAATTAATGCATGTAAAAAGATGGGAATTAGCGAGGCGAAAGTTGTAAGCCCTCTCTCGTCATTCTAGCGTACATATTTACCGAGTTATCAAAGAAAATGTGTATTGACCAAACACAGTACGTTGTCTTATGGGGGTTTTACATTAGAAAATCCTGTTATTCATTTGTTGGTGTACTTTTAACATCTCCAGCAACCTCACGCCTACTTTAAAGCCTGACTGGACCTTCTCCTAACCTTATAATGCACAAAATTGTATTCCCAGCATTGCAGGTAAATGAAACCAGGAGCATCAGAACAGCCAAAATATCAATGTTTTCAGATTTCAATAAAAATTGGGCAAATGTATGTTTTTGCACTGATTTTGAGTTTTAAAAGTTTTTATGTGGAAATTCACTTCCCTCACGTCAGCGTACTGCGTGCAAACTCGTTTTTTATTCAACGCTCTACTGGCTTACAGAACAGGGGAGCATATCATACAGTTAGGTGTCAAGATAATTTTTGACACTGATTTACCTTAAATAAAATGTATGCTAAAATGTTTCATTTGATCATAACTGATATTTTTCATGTTTATTATACAACAGTATATTTCGATAACTTTTTAACGACGCAAATGTTCTATTTTTCTAATAGTATTTAAAAGTGATCTCAAGTTTGTTTACATTTGTATAAACGGAAATCCTGTTTATTGTACAATAACGATTGTGCCTAGTAAATACGATTTCTTTAGACTTTTGGCTTACTTGCAAAACCAGATTTAGAACACTTTTGCGGCACTCATCTGCCATATACATAAAATTTGTACAGTTTGTTATTTTTACATTTTAACATTCCAAAATGATACATATAAGTAATACTCATCTTATATTTACAGTAGGTTGGGGAACCTTATTTTAGCTAATTTTATATACCGTATATAATATATAAATATTATTGCATTATGGAATATTTTTACTGACAAGAACAAATTTCTACACATGCTTTATTAACAATTAAGCTTGGTCGGAAATAAATTGCACCGTAGGTTATGTGTTAACTTCCATGTCAGTTCAAATATTATATTCATTTCAATTTATTCTGCAGCTTCATACATACTAACAGGACAATGTTCAAACTTTAGTGTTTTGCACTGAATGGTCTTCACAACAATCAATAATGCTTGAATTTCATTACAATTATATAATACCCCCGTAGCAGCAAACCTGCGTACTCAGCGAATTTCCAATGCATATATATGTATCTTAATACCACATAAAGCCACATACCAAGTTTCATCAATATACATTCATAAATAAACGATTTATGACATTTTAATTATTCTCCATAAGAATAACATGGCGGCTGAGTATGCAGGTTTGCTGAAGGAAGGAAAACAAAAAATGAGGTTTTATACAGATATCAATATAACTCATTTAGGTAAAGCCACGTACCAAATTTCATTAATTTATTTTCATAATTAAGGGAGATAACACGTTACTTATTCTCCATAAGAATAACATGGGGCTGAGTACGCAGGTTTGCTGAAGGAAGGAAAACAAAAAAGGGGTTTTATACAGATATCAATATAACTCATATAGGTAAAGCCACGTACCAAATTTCATTAATTTATTTTCATAATTAAGGGAGATAACACGTTACTTATTCTCCATAAGAATAACATGGGGCTGAGTACGCAGGTTTGCTGCTACGGGAGCCTTTGGCAACAAATTGTTTTTTTGAGCAAATATCAATGGTCCACAACCAGATGAAGCCGTATACCAAGTTTTGTCAGTATACGTTCATAAATAAGCGAGATATAAAATTTTTCTTTTCCTCCATAAGAATAACATTAGACAACGTACTGTGTTTAGCACTTTCAATATCTCGGTAACCTATTGACGTAGAGAAATGATCAAAATACCAAATTGTGTGTTTTTTTAAGCTGCATCCAATGGTAAAAACTAAAATTTGACTATTTCCAAAATTATATGTAAAAAATTCAAAAAACCCATTTTTGGGGTACAAAACCCCCCCAAAATACCCCTTCGGATAAAGCGATCTGGCTGGTTTTCGAACTTAAAGTCATAAATGTTACTTTACACGTTTATACCAAATTTCATCAAAATCGGATAATTTTTACGAGAGTTATCGTGCTCACGGACACATATATATATATATATACATATATATATATATATATATATATATATATATATATACAGTTTCGAACGAATGGTGTTTTTGGGGTCTGGGGACCTCAAAACGAAAAGTTATCATGGTCCCGGGCCTAGGTCTTACCATGCCGACTACGGTAATAGCTTCTTCCCTATAGAGGAAATTCGCTAAAATCAAGTTTATCTGATGAATAATTTTACAGAGAGATACACAAGGACGATGTTTCAGAAACCCGAAACTCTGCAACCGTTTGGCCGACGGCCCTTTGGGTCTTTGGGCTTTAGTAAACGTCCATATATGGGAATGATTGTTGATACAAAATAATAATTAGGTTTATTATTTTTTAAATTTATAAGCACTATAAATATGAATTTTTAGATGTAATTTGATTTCTTAAAACTATATATAACAATTTCGTTCATATGCAATGGTAAAAACAATGCTTATTCTGATATAATTTTTCAAGTAAAAAAAAAAACCAACAAAAACCATCATTACGAAAGAAATAAAGTTTACAAATAAGTAAGGAAAGAAAGAAGACTTAGAACAAATAAAAATAAAATAAGGATGGTTGACACGTTTTGACGAAAGGTTAGTAATCAGTAGTTATTCTTTCTTTAGGTATCAATACATCACATAGGAAAGATACTTGGTTGAAAACAAGGGTATTATCGAAGATGGTGCAGTAGAAAGGACAGATATTTATGTGTCTGTTGTTGCCAAGCAGTCCATTATAGAATCCAGGCCATGCAACAATATCCCAATAAATGTACCTTTAGTTCGTCGGCAAACTCTAAACTACCGAGGAGGTCAGTAGTTTTTTAATGTGGAAGAGTTGTTTTATTGTCACTGTTTTTGCTTTACGTGATCGTAAGATTTTATTCCTAACTTAAATCGTAATTTTGAAATGGGAGTTTAGACTTGTTGGGTAAATCCTCGTAAAATATAAAAGTAAAAATGATAGAGTTGTATCAGTTTTTTTAAATTGTATTGTACAACAGATTCATTTCGTACTTATGGCATCAAATATGTTTCCCAGTCTCAATTTTGAGGAATAAAGTGAATCAATGTTTTGATTTATTTGGACTTTACCTATCGCTTCTAGTGTTTAAAACTACATTACGTTTCGGGAGGTGAGGAAACTCCTCCCGTTTTCAAGTGAATCCTACTTACATCTAAATATCAAGTTCTTACACCTAACTAACCTAATTTTTTTTGGATTTTCTTAATCTTCTTCTTTTACATTTTAATTTACAAAAACACAAAAATAACAAATACATATACAAAAAAATCAAATACAATACACTATTACAACACTTATATACACGAACAAATGGAAAAATGACAATACATTACCTGTTCTGCATCGTTACCTCCAAGCTGACGGCAAAAACGGGAAACTTCACTCTCACGTCAACTCACTACCGGACCGCACACTCGACTAGTGGCTAGCGGTAGAGGAGGGGGAGAGCCGTTACCTCCACCTACACCAGGGGCACGTGACGACACAGCTGTGGCTACCCACCCGTCTGTGTCGACGGGAACATGACACGGAATCAAAACATTGCACGATTCCTCCTAGAATGCTACACGGGCACCCGTACGATATCCTCATAGAGATTACCGCATGCCTCCAAGGTGAGCATTGGGAACTGGTCATGCAATCAGGTGGCCGTGTTTCCTCCAAGGGCGATCACGGACGCATGTGTCGTAGCCGCATTGGATGGACTCTAGACGCGGGAGCAACTGGAACACAAGGAACTGGCGTGTGTGTGTGGGGTTATTAGTGAATTTCCTTTGGAAAGTGAACTATTAGCATAACCCGCACGGAGAAACTTAAGCCCCGGACCACCATAGAAGTTCCTAACGTGACCCCCTGAACACTTTTTGGGGGTCGTTCAAAATTATATATATATATATAAAATTAATTATATATATATATGTGTATGCACTCTAGCGGTCGCATTTTTGTCCGATTTCTTAAAATTTGGTAGGGACGTTCCTTTCTATAATCTGTCGCACAAGTTCGTTGGGCAAAACAATCGGAAAACTCTAAACCCATTTTTTGGGGATTAATCTTTCAAATTTCGAGTTTTTGGGCCCAAAAAGGGTCAGAAAAGCCCCAGATGTAAAATTGATGCATGTAAAAAGATGGGAATTAGAAAGGCGAAAGTTTTAAGCCCTCTCTCGTCATTCTAGCATACATATTCACCGAGTTATTAAAGAAAATGTGTATTGACCAAACACAGTACGTTGGGTGCCTACCTGTTGATCGACAAGTTATTTGGTCGCAGGGACAGTTGGTAGGGTTTTAAAAATTAAATATTAATAATTAAATAAAGTACTGAAACGCACTGAACGACATGTTAGTTGCTCACAGGGACAGTTGGTAGGGTTTTAGAAAATAATTATAAATAATTAAATCAAGTCCTGAAACCCACTGATCGACATCTTAGTTGCTCGCATGGACAGTTGGTAGGGTTTCAAATAAATACATGTAAAAACAGATTGGCTACTTGCTAGATGTACCTGTTGCTCGCGCCCCCCACTCTGCCTTCCAAAGAAGAGGGGCAAGGCGGAGGCTTGTAGCGGAAGTGTGTAGCCCCACCACCAACTCAATGGACTCAATGTTTGACCGGCGGGACCACGGGACCACGCAGGACGCAGGTGCGGTAAGAAATTTGCTGAACCTTGTAACAAAATTTCCCCGATGTTGCGGTGTATAAGGCAGTTCCAACGGCAACGATTGCTACCTCACCTTACTCTCTGAATTGTGCTCCTACCTTTTGGCGCTTTGGAGAACTACGTCCAACTAACTAGTTACGCAGTACAATACCATACGGCATAATTTATATTGATTAGTTGTGATTTCAAAATATGACCGCGCCCATTGAACAGTTCGCTACACAGACTAGCAGCTAAAAAGAGGCGCGAACCTCCTGAAGTGGAGACTTAGTATATGTGGTGCCTCTAGTTGCTCTAGAAACAGGGGCAGTTTAGTCAGCGTGTTGTTTTTGTATTTGCACCTCTTATAATTTGGCGTTCTCGGTAACTGCATATTTACTTGGCCTAGTGGGAAATGGAGTGCTGGATGTGCATAGTAGTAATATGCTACAATTTGGGGAAGTCTTATTATCTTTTACATAGGTTTAAACGACTGTAGATGGGGAAAGTGGCCGTAAAACGTGTATGGTATAATGGAACGCAACCTTGCTTGAAGTTGTTACATTTGTAAATTGGTAATTGTAATTAATTATGGAATCAAGACGTACAAGGTATTGTCCAATACTGCAGGGTCATCTCGCTGTAATAAATTACAATTTGCAAGGGCTGGGATTCCATTTGAATACACTATATTAAATGTTGCATTTGAATCTGCTTCTTTATTGATGACAGCTAACAAAGAATGCAAACTTTTATCCTTCTAATTTTAATATTACTAATGTGAAAGTTTAAAATTATCGACATTTGTAGTTCCATCACACATAAACTACTGGACCGGTTAAGCTGAAACGTTGCATGAACTGTTGAATGAATAGCTTAGATATTGCATTAACAAATAATAATAACAACACAAATACAACCTGATAATGTCCACATCCAACCTTAGGGTTTCACCCCACGGGTCCTGTAAGTTCCAATGCAGATCTTATGCGAGTATACCTATCTCTCTATCAATCTATAATGTTATAAAGAAGAGGTGGTTTCTATCTGTCTGTCTGTCCGTCTGTCTATCTGTCTACCTGTCTGTCTGTCTGTCTGTCTGATGTTCCAGGTAAACACAAAAACTACTGAACCGACTGGGCTGAAACTTTACACAAAGCCCGGCTTTACACTTTTCATCTTGAGCCCATGCAACACATAGGCCTATTCACTTCCTTAAAATCCCCTCGGGCTACGCCCCGTGAACGCTCTAAGTTTCAATGTTTACATTTCAGAAGAAAGTAAACATCTAGAAACTAATGCGAATAGCTGTTGACACTTCCATTTGATAGCTTAAAGAACAGAAGCAAGAACAGCTGTTTCAAGCTACCTTACCTTTCTAACCCGTGCGAAGAACGAGTACATTCTACTATTCATTTATAAAATTACCAGCTGTAGATGTTTGTCAGAATTTGTCGCGAGTGAAGCCGCGGGTAATTGCTAGTATTAAATAAACCTTGAAAGTATAAATTCGTCCAGTGAAATATATTGGAATTAAAAGAAATTAACTCCTTTACAACCCGTTTAGCGAATTTCCCCTGTAGGGAAGAAGCTTTACCGTAGACAGCCTGTTAATACCTAGGCCCGGGACCATGATAACTTGTCGTTTTGAGGTCCCCAGACCCCAAAAAACACAATTCGTTCATAACTGTATGTATGGGTATGTGTGCATGTGTGTGTTTGTGTCCGTGGGTGCGATATCTGTCGTAAAAAATATCCGATTTTGATTAAATTTGGTACAAAATATCTGATTTTGATTAAATTTGGTACAAACGTGTAAAGGTATGACTTTAAGTTTGAAAACCAGTCAGTTCGACCCATCCGAAGGGGTTTTTTTGGGGGGGTGGGGGGGTAATTTCTCCCCAAAAATTTTTTTGAAGTTTTACAAGTAATATTTTAACAAATAAAATTGTAGTTTTCACCATTGAATTCTTTATAATTTCTCTACGTCAATTGGTTACATCGATTTTGAAAGTGCTAAACACAGTTCGCTGCCCAATGTTGTTCTCATGAAGGATCAGACAAGTTTTAAATATCTCTTATTTATGATTGTATACTAACGAAACGTGTTATACGGCTTCATATGGGTTGTTGGTTTGTGGTCTATTGTTAGTTCCACCAACAACAAAAAATATTTTACCGACGATTCGCGTAGTAGCAAACGCATGTGTACTCAGCCCTCATGTTATTCTTATGCAGAATAAGTAAGCGAAATCTTATGTCTCCCTTAATTATTAACATAAATTAATGAAACTTGGTATGTGGCTAAGGTATGTGGCTTGGTATGTGTATGAAATGTATTATGTTAGTCGCGTAACTGTAATCTGTATAGGGATGCACCGATAAAAATAAAGGTAACACAAGCCCTATCCATCATAACGCGAAAGTGTTTGCGGAAAATCTGCATGGTCAGTCCTATATGACGTCAAACGAAAATTAAACCACTTCGCCTTAAAATTCAATTTTCTGCAAACACTTTCGCGTTATGGATCATATAATGATTCATAGCATTGCTAATTAAGATTTCTTGGAGGTAACCCGTCGTTGCAGTAAAAATTCCTTCCTTAAAAGCGAGTTGCCCCTATAATTAATATACGGGATGCAGAAGAAATTCGTTTTGTAAGTGAACGTACAACCACTGACTATATAGTCAATGGTACAACACAAAAGAGTAGGTGCGATTCCTTCAGCGGACCTATTGTAGTGAGAAAATTGAAACAAACAAGGGTGACTCATAGCCGCCCATCGGAGTTGTCACCTCTGCACCTGTGGAAGGACGTCATCCCTACCCCCTACCCCCTACCACCCTCACACCAGATTACATCCGGCCACTGTCTCAAACTCGGTGTCATGTCTCGAGCCCAAACTATTTACGAATTGTAACGACCATGTTTAGAATAATCCTCAAACTTCAACTAAAATTGAGAAACTTTATAATGAAATTGAACATGGCGTACTGGCATTGCATATTAAATAACTAAATCTGTAAATCATTGTGTAAGACGCCGACGCAACTGTGGCGTATTTTAAGGCGAATATGAAAGAACTATGAGTGTAGAATGGGTGTAGAAAATATAATTTGTCAAAACAAATAATGAAATCATACTGGTGTGTTTACGCCTTTAAAAACGTCTGACATACCTACCACTCATACCTCAAACCTACTTCCAGAGAAATCCCGTTGTAAATGATAGTTGTTATGAACAGTTTCATATATATTAATGTTCAATTATTTAAATAATATCAAGTATTCATATCTTTATAAAACATATGATATGTTATAAATGCTAAATGCATATTTACAGTTACAATTATGAAAACCTGACCTGGTGAAAAATGTTGATTAAAATACCCCCGTAGCAGAAAACCTGCGTACCCAGCAAAACTCCCATGCATATATATCTTATTATATGCATCTTATTACCAGATACCAAGTTTCATCGATATACAGTACCTGGGGGTCGAGCTTTGCTCGGGAGAAGGCCAGTCAGTTTGTTTAGATGACTTGGAGTAATACTTCACTACTTCCCCTGCTGGTAATCAGATTTGTATACCTCATTTGCCTCTCTTCTACATTTTTTAGGTCACTCCAGTAGTTATTTATAGCTCAATGTCCCTTTGATTTATTTTACTACTCTATTTATGTAATCTTCCCTCAAATCTTTTAATCTCTGCTCTCAGGAAACCACATGTTATAATCATGTACAACATGAGTATTACTTTGACAGCATAGGCGTGCGCAGAGTCCGGTCAGCGTGGGTGCCAGAGCCGAAAAATGCGCCCCCCGCTCCCCCCCCAATCATGCAGCTCTAAGAACTTAAGTCTTCATCACCGGAAGTTGCTGGACGCTATCTTGGAGTTTTGTTCCATAAGGCCAATGTTAACTTTGTGCCTCCATTACTCCTCACCTGATCGCCACATACAATTCATTTTGGTGTCAAATTAAAGGTTTCGTCATCCTCTAGGGAAATACAATATCGAATTCCTTAATTTGGGTATCATAGTTTCATAATAAATATTTTAATTTTGAACTGAATAACTTTACATGTTCTCATTAATTTGTAACAAAATCAAAATTCGACGATTGTATTTCCCTAGAGGACGACGAAACCTTTAATTTGACACCAAAATTAATTGTTTGTGACGATCAAGTGAGGAGTAACGGAGGCACAAAGTTAACATTGGCCTTATGGAACATAATACCAAGATGGCGTCCGGCAACTTCCGGTGATGAAGACTCTTAATTATCTGCCAAATAATTGAATACGTCAATTATTATTGTATGTAGACTAATAGTAAACTCCTCCTTGACACAAATATGTTTTAATATTATTCAATGCATTAAATATTGTATCTGCATAGGTATATTTGGTTTACATACAAATACATATAATATTATATCATAATGTTGCTGGTTTTGTACTACCTTTTAAAAAAATTAGATTACGCTCAGGCCGGTCAGCTGCACGTCACTCCGATTTATCGGTAAAATAGTGTATCATAAAGGTTTTTAAAACAATATAACAATTAGCAATCAACTGAAATAGGGTACCAAGCACTTTTTAAAATCGCTAAAATACAAGAAGATAATATCATCACAGAATTGATCTTTCCTCAGAAAAATATACTTGGTTGTAATATATCCAACTGATGATAGCGATTAAATTATTACTTATATTGATATTTTTGTATTGTTTTACTTTTCCCATTGTACTCAAAGTGAAAAGTAAAGATCAAATAAACAGCGATATGAGAGTACTATTACTATTTATACTCCAAATATAAACTATTATGACATTTACTTTTACTGTAAATCTCCGCCTAACAATGAATAAAAGGACGGCGAGGGTATTTGTAAAAAGGTGACGAGATTTGGATTCTATGAAAACGGGATGGATGGAACCGGGGGGTGTGGGGGGTCCGGTGAAATATCTTTGAAAATAAGGAGCAAAATAGTGGGGTTTTGTCTGTTTTGAGGAACTTTAGGAGTAGTTTTTTAAGCTGTGTGACTATTAAAACTCACTGTTAAAACTGTTACTTTTAATTTGTACTTGGATACAGTAGTTTGTTTTGGGGTTAGAAAGTTAGAGAAAAAAACATGATATAATCAAAGAAATCATGGCCAATCTTATTCTACTTCACTATTAAAACTGTTACTTGGATATGGGCATATAGTAGTTTGTTTTGGGGTTAGGAAGCCAGAGTAAACAAAGGGATGTAATCAAAGAAATCATAGCCAAACTTATTGTTCTGTTGTAGAATTTTATTTACTAATTAAGCTTTCAAATTAAGACGATGGATAAGGCAACGACATAGCCTGATAAGACAATGTTGGGAATAAATCAAATTATTTCACAAATGTAAGTAAAATGTTACATATGTTGTTAAGAAAAGATAAGACAAAAAGTTTTGTTTTAAGGCAAAAACATAAACACAGCCTACGTTTAGCTATTATTATGCTTAATTTTCAACTTTTCTGATGAAGGAATATTTCCTAAAATATTTAGTTTCTCTTTTATTAATTCCAAAAACGACCGATGGAAACCGATCATTCTGTAGACAACCGTCGTTGTCTGATCGCATCGGATGGGATGCCGGAGTTGGAGTTGTCCGAAAAGTCCGATCGTGCACGAGCAACGTCGGAACCCACACAGCACACGACGTCCCCAGGATATCCCATTTGTGTCCCACACATCCCATTGCCATCCCAGGATAAACAGGACATCCCTAGGATATCCTGATATGTCCCGGGACATTTGTGGACGTCCCAGGGATGTCCACGAAATCCCGGGATAACGTGGATATCTTGGGGACATCCCACCGACATCCTCTATATCCCAGACCAATTTTAGTAATAATTAATTAAAAGTTGTATTTAGAGTTTTAGTATTCAAACCAAATTGAATAACAAGGATAATGATTAGATATCTAAAATATATGTATAAAGAAAGAATGAATTTACAGTTTATACATCGATGAAATATGCATAGAATTCTGACAATTTATAAGAAAATAAAAGAAAAATTGCATACTTTTTACCGGTACACCATTAAATTAACGGCCAATCCGATCTCCCATAATCCCCTTTAGAGAAAAGATAAAAAATCTGACGCGGCGCCTCGCGCCTGCGCAGAATCGCAGCATCCCAACCAAACTCTGTCTACAGACGACAGACCAGATAGACGTGCGTTATAACGTCAATCCGTATTTGGCTTGGTAAATTATGTTTCAGTTACTTTCTACTTAGGCTACCAAGTTTTAAGTTTTGGAGGTTTGAATTGAGAAAAAATATATCTTCATTCAAGAGTTACTTCAGGTGTTTTGAATACTGTACTGTTTCTTGGTAAGTAACATACTTTGTTAAAACAGATTTACAGGTTAACTATAGTTAATTTTTCTTCATAATGTAATAAAGAGTTATTCCACTAGGATGGTTTGTTTATAGACAGAACCCGTACCTACTGAATCAGTTTAGTCAGTCTCTCATACTAAGAACTACCATAACCTCAAAACTATCTAGGCCTATAAAGTGTATTGCACGAATGAAAAAACTAGGCTTTCCATACTTCCATAAGGCCAATGTTACAATGTTACAATTAACACTAGTCTTATGGGCAGCCTGGATTTACATTTATTTAATCATAAGAACACTGAAGACTTTTTAGCTTAAAGTTGTTTTCCTTACAAAATATATAATTCTTATCCATATGTGTTGTATTATATTAACTCTGATAGTAGGTAACAGCCTTTTATTTTTATTATTCACCCAAATTTGCAATTAGGCTATACCGGTACTGCGCTCAGTTACCTTACCCAATGCGCACAGTGACACACCAGTCGGGGAACTGGGCGCTTTTGCATACTTTGACATTAATTTCTGTACAAATAATGGTTGAATCGATTAAATTGGAATTTCCTCCTAAGAAACGAATAAGCTAAACGGGGAGCAGTTATATGTATTCGTTTGAAGTTTAACTCAAAATGAAACAGTTTTACATACCTTTCCGTCGTCAGTCCTTTGGTTTACTAGCATATGACTAGTTTCGGGACTGCTGTTCCATTATCAAATCTGTCGTCGATAAATTAAAATATGAACACATAGTCACAATATATACACTAACACAAGCCAAGGACAAGTCCAAACAGCGGGATACGAACACGCGGAATGCTACAATGTGACAAGGTACATTGGTAGGAGGTAAGTTAGTCATGTAGGCCTAGGTATTGGAGGTAGTCATGTCACAGCCATCCGCGTGTTCTTGTCCCGCTGTCTGGACTTGTCCTTGGTCGACCAAACCAAATAAATATTTGTTTTAATCGTAGCGTCCGTTTGTGTTGTGTTGGTGTATATATTGTGAAAAAGTTATGTGTTCATATTTTAATTTAGCGACGCCAGATTTAATAATGGGACAGTAGTCCCAAAATTAGTTATCTGCTAGTAAACCAGAGGATTGATTGACGATAGGGTATAAAAACCTGTTTTATTTTGAGTCAAACTTCGATCCTAGAGGCAATATGAATAAATTGAAGTTTAACTATAAAAATCTTTGAGTACGGTATAATGGATTTAACTTAGGAGTGCCCAGTTTCCCCACTTGCCCTTAAATAGGCCTTAGGTACGATACATAAAGTAATACCGGTAAAGTAATACTGGTTTCTTAATAATTATTTGTTAGCGCCTAAAAATTATGCAAATTTTGAAGAGAATATTGAAGAACATATTGAATTTTATCATTTGGTTTTCTGAAGTGTGGTAAATCAACTCTTTATTTTAAGATACTATAATCTTGATGCTAGGTGGAAAGAAAAATCAGCTTCATCGTGTACTTTAGTTACTATTGAATTAATAAAAAGCGTATGACGTACGATTAGGTAAATAAATCAAATCTTTAAATACTCAACCTAAATTGCCGTATGAACTGAAACTTTTAGTGCCTGATGAGTTGATATGGTACATTAAAAGTAGGCATATGACGTAACTATGTGCTTTCAGGAAATTTTTAGGCCTAGTTTGTTTGCTAATCAATTAGGTATTTAAATTAGCATGTGTCTCTGTTTAGGAGCTGATCAGAATCAGTTTGCTGAGGCCAAAGTAAAACATATTGATTTCATGGATTGGCTAAAACCCCAAATAAATCAAATCTTCATAAGAAGAGAAATCCAGGTAAAACTATAAAAACAATTCTGTATATTAAATAAGGTAGGTTAGAAAACTATGGTTAGGTAACGTAGGCTACTTCATTAGATTATGCAAGGTCTATGATAGCCTTAACACCTATCAAAATGATCACAATTTAGTTACTTACACAATTGCCTGAATAAGGTGTCATAAGTTAAAATCAATAATAAGGGCCTATAATAACCATTTTACATTCAAAGTTAATAGGATCGGTTGATTTTTTGTGTGTTACATGGTCAACACTGAATTTACTATTTTTTACTTATGTCTATTCTTTGTGTATGCCAATTTCAATATTTAAACTGAAAGAAAACAATATTTTAACTAAAATACACCATTAATCCATTTAAAAACATGATTTTTCTATTCCATTTCAAAGGTTTTAAAAATTACAGGTCAGGAACGGCACCAGTACGTCATTCTAAGCCAATGGGTTAAGAGTTAAGTCTTTATATCTATTACCTGATTGTATATTGATGAAACTTTGTATGTTGCTTGGTTGTGGTTTATTGATATTTACACAAAAAGATTTTTTACCGTCCGCGAAGCCGCAAACTTGCTTACTTAGCCCTAATGTTATTTTAATGAAGAATACGGTATGTAAAGTTAGATATATCTCCCTCAATTATGAACTTAAATTAATAAAACTTGGTAAATAGCTTCATCTGGTTGAGTTTTACTGATAATTCCATTACAACACATTTCTCATCCTCCTTGACACATCGTTAATATGGAGAGTGAATAAAATGTTATTTATCACTTATATTTATGAAAGTATTTTCATGAAAATTGGCAAGTGGCTTTATGTGGTAGATATATAAATTGGCATTGTAAATTCTCTGATAATGCTGGTTTTCTGTGTGCGGGGTATTATTTGTTATCCTTTTTGTCTTGATTTTATTTTTTAGAATACGTTAGGCTACTGGCTACCGCATTTATCATTTTATTTTTTCCGCATAATTAATTATTAATACAATTATTTGCTCATCATCTTCATGCACTACGGTACAAATTTGAGGGTGGCCAAGGGGTCAGGTCTACTGGAAACTAGGGGTGAATAGACTCTGCAACTGATTTGCCAAAATTGAAGACCACTTATGCTTTTTGATGTTTCTTTAAGCACTTAAACTGTACCTTATAAACACATGGCTACACAAAATATTCAACGACATATTTACCAAATATACTGTTAAGGCGAGATTAAATTTGCAATATTGCTGACAATTTTCTTTTACATTTTTCAACATTAATATTCATAACATTATATTTCATTTTAGTGTGAATGATTGGTGGTTACCAGTACCAGTAACTGTAATATAATCATTAACAAGGCGACATTTTTAATACAACATAAACAAGACAGAGAAGACATTTTTAATGTTTGGTCTTGTTTACTTCCCAGTTCATTTCTATCTTTTTTTAGCGAATTTCCTCTATAGGGAAAAAGCTATTACAGTAGGTAGCATGGTAAGATTTAACGCCAAGACCATGATCACATTTTGTTTTGAGGTCCCCGTATGCCAAACACATAAGTTGTTTAGATTTTTATATATGCGTCCATTACCTCGATAAATTTTGAAATAAATGCCCAATTTTTATTAAATTTGGCCTAAATGTGGAGAGTAACATTTATGACTTTAGTTCGAAAACCAGATCAATCAGGCTATGGAAAGAGAGTTCAAAATAGGTAAAAACCACCTAGTACTGGTATATTGATATTTGCACAAAAATTTGTTTTTTGTTGATTATCCCCGTAACAGCAAACCTGCATACTCAGCCATGTGTTATTTTTATGGAGAATAAGTAAAGTTTTATATCTATCTCCCGTAATTATGAACATAAATTATTAAAACTTGGTATGTAGCTTCACCTGATTGAGTTATATTGATAATTGCTTAAAAACACGTTTCTTATATTTCTTATTGCTGCAAACCTGCGTACTCAGCCTTTATGTTATTCTTATAGAGAATAACTCAAATGCTATGTATCACTTATTTATAAATGTATTTTTATGAAACTTGGTAAGTGGCTTTCTGTGGTAGTAAGAAACTTATAGGGCTATATGCATTAGAAATTTGCTGCGTACACAGGTTTGTTGCGAAAGGGGTATTATTCATATGGAGAGTAAGTAAAGTTTGATATCTCCCTTAGTTATGAACTTAAATTAATAAATCTTGGTATTTAGCTTCACCTGTTTGAGTTATATTGATTATCGCAAAAAAACACATTTCTTTCCTTCCTTTTTTTAGCAAATCTGCGTGCACAGCCTTAATGTTATTCTTATGGAGAATAAATAAAATGTTATATATCACTTACTTATGAATTTATTTTTGTGAAACTTGGTAAGGGGCTCTATGTAGTAGTGAGACACATTTATATGCATTGGAAATTCGCTTAGTGCGCATGTTTGCTGCGACGGGGGTATTTTTAGATAAAATATTACCCAAGGCTATATGCAGTATTAGCTTAATTTTTTTTTATTTACAGGAAGCGAGGCCATGATGAAGATGAAAACAGAGAAGGAATTTAATCAACTACCAATACTTACTGTGTGTTTAAACAGCCTGGTTTATATGACTTACATTTTGTATGTACTTATTTTTACTGCAATTATACTGCCATTTTGTTTGAATTCATTACTGTATTATTTAAAAAAAATCCTTAATTGTTTGTATCACATCACCGAACAATTATAAATGGAATCCATCCTTAAATTTTTTAAATCTGTATTTATTAATTCAACTTTTGATCTGAGAAATGTTTAGGCCTACACATGCATATATTCATTTTATTATAAACTTGTTAAAACAACTATTTTTTTAAAGATTTGAGTAAATTTTAATAAAAAGCCCTAAGTTGTGTATATATTTTCAGTGTCAATCCAATTAAGTACATATAATCAGGACATTAGTGACACTTTTACAAATAAATCATGTGATAGTAATGATAAAAATTAGCATAAAATATGACAATGGTAACCAATATAAAGTTGTAAAACATGATTTTAAAGGATTTTTGCTTTTGGACTGTGATGTGACAATTTAAAGTTTTATATGGGTCTAAAGATGACAAAATTACTTTTGACAAAACGTGTCATCCATTAAAAAGATATCCTAGGATCACAAGGAAGATTACAGGTATTTAACGTTTATACACTAGTAGTGAGAGATGGTGAGTTCTACGCCAGCAGGAGCAGCAGTACCTCCTCCTCCTCCTCCCCCTCCTCCTCCTCCTCCTCCTCCTCCTCCTCCTCCTCCCCCTCCTCCTCCTCCTCCCCTCCCCCTCCTCCTCCCCTCCTCCTCCCCTCCCCTCCTCCTCCTCCCCCTCCCCCTCCTCCTCCCCCGCCTCCTCCCCCTCCCCTCCTCCTCCTCCTCCTCCTCCCCTCAGAGCGATCTGGCTTATCATAGGTCGGATCTGAATTCTGATTGCAGATTATTGTTCGTCTTGTCAAGCCGAGTCATTTGAGTACCCACATCGTACACTTTGGATGATGTTTACAAAAAAGGGGCCCGCACCACAATTTTGACCTTTTTGTTTTTTTGCATTTTTGGAATCTCCTCGTCAAGAGAGTCATTTGAGTACCCACATCGTACACTTTGGATGCTGTTTACAAAAAAAGTGGCCCGCACCACAATTTTGACCTTTTTAGAAATATTTCCTTCTATTCCCTAACATGAAAAGCTTTTGTGGCCTTGAAAAAGGCCGATTATGATGGTGGGATCAGGTGGAGGCTAAGGTGTTGGAAAACGTTTATTTTTTACTGATGAAAAACTGTGTTACTTCATCCGGGTGCAGTTCATCGGTCCGCCGATTCCACCACATGTCAACAAGCATCATGTACTTCTGCTCATGTTCAATGGCGTTGAAGTGCTCCTCTTCAATGGGGTAGAAGTTCATCTTGTAGTCCATGTCCCGCTGCCAATATTCCCATTCCAAGTCGTCCAGCGGGCAATGGTTCCACATGCCGACGATTCCCCGTTGTCTGGAGTACAGAACGTCGTCAAGATCTTGGATAGTCGAACACACTTTTGGCTCATGAACGTACTTGCACTTTTTGTCAATGCGCCATAGCCTCTTCTTATGGAAATGCTTCAAGGTGCAATCATCGTCGTCTTTTCTATTGTAGAACTCATCACCTTCGAAGTAATCATCTTCATCCTCAAACGGCCTCTTCTTATTATTTATATTCATTGACGTTTCCGCCGCAACACATACATCCTCCAACTCGACGTCTGTGATGCTACAATCCCACTCGATGTTGTCCATGATCTCTTCGTAGCTGTTGCCGCTTCGAAACTCAAGACTAAACTAAACTTTACTGCTAGGGGCGGGCTGTGCGTCGTGGGCTGATGGGCGCAGGTGTACAGACAAAAAACCGACGCGTCACCCTCATGTCTGGGAATGCGGATGCTGTAATTTGATACCTCGAAGGGAGGGCGCAGACGTTCACACAATTAACCGTCGCGTCACCCTCCTGTCTGGGAATGCGGAAGCTGTAATTTGATACCTCGATGGGAGGGCGGCCGACCCTTCTAGGAACCCATAATTATAGACCACCCGCGTCGAATTCCGAGCAATAAATCACCAGTTGTCAAACACCCACGGTCTCATTCTTGATCTAGTCTTCAACAATTCCTGAAGTATGGGGGAGCAAAAATCTCCCCCTAACCAATTATGTGTTAGGGGGAGCGAAAATCTCCCCCTAGTAAACGGAACACCAGGCGGACGTGAAATTGGAGCGCGTATTGGTGGTGGTTATAAGAAGCGGGTCGCGACACGCCACAGTCTCTCGATAGACTTCTTCGAAGACGGACGTCTACCGGACGTATGCAAAGACAAAGGAGAACTATAAAGAGGGCAAGTAGGTGGAAAGTTTAAACGAAGAGCAATTACAAAGAGGATAGCATCGTTAGACAAACGTCGTAGAACTGTAACGAAACGACGCCGGAGAACAAGGGATATTTTCAATTAATTCGATAACAATGTCGTTTATTCATCAGAAATCGTGTGAATGTGTGAAGACTGAACTGGACTTGTTTTCGTTACCGCCTACGCAGACCAGCATTGAGAGTGGCAAATGGGTTCAATACAAACCGGTCTCATCGCTGACGGACGATTCGCCAATAGAGTTTGTAATACCCGGTCACGGTGACGAGTACACGGACCTGACACAAACGTTATTACACGTGAAAGCCGCTATTGTGAAACAGGACGACACTAAAGCGGACGGTGGGCAACCTGCTAAAGAGGTGGGTCCGGTGAACAATTGGCTCCACTCGATATTCAGTCAAGTGGATCTCTATCTCAATCATAAACTGGTGTCCCCACAAACTAACACGTACGCTTACCGTGCCTACTTGGAAAACCTACTGAACTACGGATGTAGTGCGAAGAATTCGCACCTGACTAGCGAGCTGTTTTTTGAAGATTCGGCCGGACTAATGGACGATTGTGACGAATTGAACGAGGGATTGAAAAAGCGTCGTGATCACACGAAAGAAAGCGATGTTTACGATATGGTCGATCGATTGCACATCAATCTGTGCAATCAGAACATATTCATGTTGAACGGTGTCGAGATGCGATTGCAACTTAACAGATCCAGAAACTCGTTTTGTATAATGTCCAAAACGCTAACTACCTACAAGGTGACAATTAAAGAGATTAGTCTTTTCGTACGTCGATGTAAGATCAATCCGAGCGTATTGTTGGCGCACAGTAAAACTCTCGAGACCGGCACGGCCAAGTATCCGATCACGCGTGTAGAAGTGAAATCCTTCACACTACCCTCCGGTATAATGAGTAAGGCTTTAGACAGCGCATTTCTCGGTCAGTTACCGAAACGTGTGATAATTGGACTGGTCAGTAATCTTGCGTTCAACGGAGATTTCAAGAAGAATCCTTACAACTTTCAACACTACGATATGAATTATCTCGCATTGTACGTGGACGGTGAACAAGTACCGGCCAAACCGTTACAGTCCGTTTACACATTGAACAGTGAGACATATATACTCTCTTATTACACATTGGTCACCGGCACCGGAATCCAGTTCTCCGACGCAGGTAATGAGATCAAGAGAGGTGACTATGCGTACGGTAATTGTCTTATGGCGTTCGACTTGACACCGGACATGTCCGCGGCTGAGTCGAGTCACTGGAATCTCCTGCGCAACGGTAATCTACGTATCGAAATTGGATTCTCCAAAGCGTTGCCCGAGACCGTCAACTGTATAGTGTACGCCGAACTGGACAACGTCATCGAGATCGATCGTCACCGTAACGTGACAGTTGACTTCAGCGGGTGAATAAAAGCGAACGCCAAACAGAAATATTGTCTGACAGCGAGTGCGTACAGCTTACTTCAAGGGTGAGCAGACACATCGCCAGTCAGTAGTACGGTTGAAGTCGCACGGTAAGGACGTGAACATGGACGCTTACGCTTCTGCGGACGACTATATCAAATCGTTTATTCAGGAGATTGAGGTTATGAACAATAATGCTAGTGATCAGGCATTAACATCACCACAGACATCATCTTTAAAACCAGCCACTGCCTACAAGAGACGAAGGAGGCCAACTCCCATCGAAGTGGAAACCAAGAAACCAGGCTGGGTGCCAAAACCAACAGATGATTGTCCCATAGTGTCATGGATGGACGATGGGAATACTTTTGCCGTTCAAAACCCGGGAAACAAAGGACAAATTTTATTGAAAATGGAAATGTGCGATGGTACAGATATGGTGTTCATGTGCGGTTTATTTTTGGACAAAGATGGTGAAATGCACCAAAGTGTTAAACAAGTAGTTGATAAAGTGGAAAACATGTGGATCGATAAATCAACAGGAGTACCGAAAATTACAGGCTTAACTCAAACTGTTACACAACGCAGTGCAGTTTCGCAGCCAACGTCGAAGAAGCGAGCTGTGAGGAAGAAACAACGAGTTTCGCCGGCAATCAATTAGAGCATCCGCATTCCCAGACAGGAGGGCGACGCGTCGGGTTTTTGTGTGTGAACACCTGCGCCCGACCCTTCGGACCACCCACATAGAAGAAAATGGCGGCGAGGGTTTATAAGGCGGGGCCCCGCCCGATTGAGCATCATTCGCCACCAGACCACCACCTCACATAGACCTACTCCAACTACTACTAGAGATGTCGAGCAGCAGCAGCACTTTCAAACCAGAGTTTTCGATTTTGAACGGCACTGCAGCAACCGCGGACCTGAAAGCAACCCTCAACAACTGCAAGTCTGACTCTCCGCTATACACCAGGATAGCCGATCTCCGAGAGGAATGCGGCTATCTCATCACTGCGATGGAGCGAACCACCACACCCTTTGGCGAGACGATCATCGTGATCCTGGAGGGGCAGGTCGGGGACGACTTCTTTCTGCGAGTCTACCTGCCTAGGCGCTTCAACGAGGCCCTGAGCAACACCGACATCGAGCGCTACAACGGCGGGTTTGGAGAACGCCTTCGCTTGGTGAAGCGCAGCCCGAGGGGTTCCAATAGCAGATTCACACCTTTGGAGTTTATGTAAAGCAAGACTTGAAGATTATGTAGATACCTTTGTAAATTAGTTTTCGTAGTCAATACTTATAGTCACGTTCAGAACATAACCACTGTGTTATTTATTTCACTTAACCCCAAAAATGTCCTTTAGTAGTAAGTTTAAGAGTGTGAGTATGGTAACTGTGAGGTGTTTAGCTCAGTAGTAATCATGGGCTTGATGTGGAAACATCCGTTCTCAGCCATTGTGGCGGGACCTTCGGGTTGTGGCAAGTCTCAGTTTGTGTCAAAGTTTCTAAAACACATTACAGAAATGTGTGACACACCATTTACCAGTATAAACTGGCATTATGGTAGTGGTGGCGGCGGTGGTGACTCGAAAAATGTCAACATTAACCACATAGAAGGTCTACCGAACTTGGAGGATTTTTCTGGTAACGAGCCGATACTTGTGATTATAGACGATATGATGCGTGAGGCCGACAATCGTGTGGTGGATCTTTTCACAAAAGGTTGCCATCATCGCAACATTAGTGTGTTTTTCATTACACAAAATTTGTTTCATCAAGGACGCGGGCAGAGGGACATCTCATTGAATGCGCATTACATTGTGTGTTTTAAGAATCCTAGAGATAGAGTTCAGATTAGGTACTTGGCCAGACAAATATATCCAGACAGCCCGAAATTCATCGAGGAGGCGTACGCTGACGCTACGAGGAATCCACACGGCTACCTACTGATAGACTTGAAACAATCAACAGATGAGAATATGCGAATACGAAGTTGCATATTTCCAGACGATTCTACCAACTATGTGTACTTGCCAAAGAAAAGGTAATTTCGCCATCAGTAGTAATCATGTCGTGCTTGCGGAAGGACGCAGCTCTGCTTACGGCTTTCATACACGCAACACCCAAGGAGCGGAAGGCACTGTTAAAGGTGTGTGACAAGAGCCGCATTCGCTCAGTGTGTGAGTGCGCATACAACGTGTTGCGAGGTAACGTTCCTCTGGCGAAGAAGAGTAAAAGTCAGTTAAGCAAACACAAGGCGACGCTACGTCGATTGGTGAAACGCGGCGAAGGCTGGTCAAAGAAACGAAAGTATCTCATACAAAAAGGCGGTGGAATCTTTATACCATTACTTTTGAGTGCAGTACTACAAGCAGCATTGAGTAGATAAAAATGACTGGTATCAACAATCAGTTCTATTTGACACTGCCCAGCAACAGTTCGATGCAGTATTATCCGAAAAATACAGTTGCAAATTATATAACACATTTGCCTAGAGCTATTCAACTGGACGCTGGCGACTGGGAAATTGCACTTGTGGAAGCGCACTATCCCTGTACATTTCTATCAGTCGGTAATGACGAAACAATTGACATTTGCATACAACCGCAAGAGGAAGCAAAAGTGAACATAGAAGCGTTGGCGCGGGTTATGGACAGCAATGCCGATGTAACACCAGTAGTGTCGGCTACTCCAAAACAAAACCACAGAATTAAATTGAAGACTGGTGATTACGCAAATATTCAAGAATTGTGTGATCATATCAATTCACAAGAACTAGCGATTACTTTTGGTGTAAAGTTCACCGTTGAAAACTCATACAACAAATTCATTGAAGTATCGATGGGAACTGATGTTGGAAAAATTACATTAAGTCCAACGTTAGCGCTTCAATTGGGATTCGATCCGAATGAATTGACGCTGGAAGGTGATGCAGTTAACAAAAGCATCCGTTCGCCCAACATTCGTCTTGGCTTACCGTCACACATGTACGTGTATTGTGATTTAGTCGAGCCGCAGATGGTCGGCGATACAGTCGCACCGTTATTGAAAATTGTCAATATATCCACGTCTACTTATGTATACGGATTGCATAAATCAACATCATTCATCGATCCGCACTATCTGCCTGTTATGAATAGATCTTTTGACAGTGTGGAAATTGACTTAAGAGATAACATTGGTAATCATTTGCCATTCCACTTTGGAACGTCGTGCGTGAAGTTACACTTTAGAAAAGTAGCTAGTCATTAGCACAAAAAAAATGGAACATACAAAGAAGATGGTAGTTGTGCCGCAAGAGTTGATTGATCGATTGCAATCAAATGCTACGGATAACAGACCGACTAATCTATCCAGCGAAAACAGCCTCGACGCGGAGATGCAACAAATATTGAATAACAAACATATGGACGATAGTGAAAAGTGGAAATTGTACAAACAAGCGTTACATCGCTTCTTGCATATTGCAGAGAATAGACGTCAACCGATTAGCATACCAATCATGGAGACGGGTGGGATTGAACATAGTCGACGAATGCACCCCGCTGCGGAAGGTGGTCCAGTGGAAGAGATTGTGGAAACGTTTTCCATAACTTACAGATCTGATGCCCGCAATCTTTTACGTTTCATGAAACGTGACGGCAGCTTAATCAGTTGGGACAGTGGCTATTCAGTGTACATCAACGGTGTAAAAATCCCAGACTCAAATCTAGTGGATATCTTAAATTGCATAGTAAAGGTGCGTATGCGTGATTACACACCGCCAGGATGGAGGGAAGTGCTCAACGCATTGAAAGCGATGAACGTGCCAAAGGACTATATGAATAATCTAAGAGCGCTTAAGGAAATAAATGCCGAATATCGATCATCATTCACAGGAGGAGAAGGATCAGACGATGAAGTGGAAGACACCTCAACTGAATCAATACTGAGAACACCGCTAATAAATCGACTACGATCGGCTAGAGGAAAGCGTGCAACATCTACACCGGTGCGAGCGGCAGAGCAGTTTGATTTTTCAAATAGAAACAAGCCGTCGTCAAATCTGGACAAGTGGGAAACGTACACAGGATAGGTTTTCATTATGGAGCGTTTGTATTACAATCCCATCGAACCTTCGTCGTATGGCGGTGTAGCTCCTTTAGCGCGAGCTGCAAAACCAGTTTCAAAACGCAAAGTGATTGAATGGTTACAAACACAGGACACTTACACATTGCACAAACCGGCACGCAAGCGTTTCCCGCGCAATCCTTACATAGTGTATGGTCCATTTGAATTGTGGCAAGCGGACTTGAACGATATGCGTGGTCTTAGTAAACACAACGACGGCGTCAACTACCTACTGACTGTAATAGACGTGTTTAGCAAACACCTGTATGTGCGGACGTTGAGGCGGAAAGAAGGAGCTGAAGTGGCCAACGCTTTCGAGGAGATATTTGCTGAAGCGACCGACACACCTCGCTGTTTACAAACTGACAAAGGTACTGAATTCACCGGTGCAAAGACGAAAAGGTTATTCAAACAATACGGGATCATCTATGTCACTACACAAAACCCAGATGTTAAAGCGGCCGTAGTGGAACACGTGAATCGCACTTTGAAAACACGCATGTGGCGATATTTGACTTACAAAAACACATATCGTTACGTAGATGCGTTGGACAAACTGGTTAGCGCATACAACAACAGCGCTCACAGGAGTCTAGGCAATAGAATACGACCAGTCGATGTGACTGTCGACAATAAGCGAATATTGCATCAGGTATGGCGTCGCATGTTCGGTAAGATACCGCGTCGTGTTAAGCCAAAACTGAAAGTTGGCACCACAGTGCGCATATCTAAGGAGAAGGGTACATTCGCAAAAGGTTACGAGACTAATTGGAGTAAAGAAGTGTTTGTGGTGCGTCGTGTAAACACATTGATGCCTCTGCCAATGTACACTTTGGCGGATCTCAACGGTGAACAAGTGACTGGGCAGTTTTACGAGCACGAATTACAAAAAGTGTCAATATACAACGACCATCTGTTCAAGATTGCTGAACTACTAGACACTGCCGGTCGCGGTCGCAGTAAGCGTTATTTCGTCAAGTGGGAAGGTTACGGAGACGAGTTCAATTCTTGGGTAAGAGCAATAGATTTGCAAAATGCCTAATAGCAACCAGTTCTATTTGACATTGCCCAGCAACAGCTCAAAGGATTATTTTCCAAAAAACACAGTGTCCAAGTACACTACACATCTGCCGAGACAAATTCGATTAGAAGGCGATGGTGAGTGGGAGATGGCTTTGGTCGAAGCGCATTATCCATGTTCCTTTATGACTGTGGACGAGGAATCGTGTATTTGGCTCGAGTATAAACTCGTTCTGCCGAGTATTCCCGTCACACTCAGCGTCGAGCACATTATGCTAAAGATGAAACCCGGTTATTACAAGAACATAACCGATTTATTGAAAATGATCAATAAAGCGAAGGATGTCACACAGTACTTGTACTTTGAGTATGACAAAGAGCAGGACAGAGTCAAGATCACGACAATGGTGGACGGTATAAGCAAAGTGCATTTCACCGAAGCGCTGTCTCTCCAGTTGGGTTTCGATCCGTACGAGAACGTTTTGTCAAATGACCTCACAGCGATATGGCCACCAAATCTGACTATGGGACTGCCGACACACTTGTACGTGTATTGTGATCTGATTGAACCGCAGCTGATTGGCGACACTACAGCGCCGCTTTTGAAGATTATCAACATTGACATAGAGAACTACACACATGGCGCGCATAAGACTGTGCATTTCACCAGTCCTCATTATGTGCCAGTTATGAAAGGAACATTTGAAACGATCGATATTGACCTAAGGGATCACGCTAGTAAAAAAGCGTCATTCCTCTTTGGGACGTCGTACGTGAAGCTTCATTTCAAAAGAGGAGCTCAGCAATGATGAATACAAATGATCCCTACATGGCGTACTATCGCCGCCAACAATTGCAGCAGACCGGCGGCAGTATCGATAGGGTATTTCGCGGTGCACCCTACCAGCGCGGACATGGAATTGGCAGTTTCCTAGGCGGTATGTTCCGCACCATCACACCGCTACTCAAGTCGGGAGCCTCTGCTGTGGCCAAAGAGGCGTTGAAATCCGGTGTTGGATTCTTGGGCGACATGGCCATGCACCAGCGGGACCCCAAAGAAGCCGCTAGAGATCATTTCAGCCAGTTTACAGACTCGCTAAAACGCCGGGCGGACGGCAAACTTCAACGTGTGCTAAGTGGCGGCGGCGGCTCTCGCGCGAAACGCCGTCGCGTAACGCGAAAGAGTAACGCGAAACACCGACGCGCTACTCCTGCGCGAAAGACTAACGCGATACTCTCGCGTAAGAGGAACGCGAAGCGCGCCATGTTCGGCGGCCGTCGTGTCACACCGCAGTCTTTGACGAAACTCCTTCGAGGAAGGTCGCCGTCGTCGTCATCCAAGAAGAAGGGCAAGAAGGGGAGGACAGTTAGAAGGAAGAAGAAGACGAGGAAAGCAGTGAGGAGAACGTCTGTACGCGATATATTCAACTAACACACACACACACACACACACGCTAGCAATGTCGTTTCTACATCAAAAGTCGTGTGAATGCGTCAAGACGGAATTGGACTTATTCTCCCTACCGCCGACGCAGACCAGTATCGAGAGCGGCAAATGGATTCAGTACAAACCAATCTCCACACTGACTGATGATTCGCCCATCGAGTTTGTTGTGCCCGGCAACGGCGAAGAATACACCGATCTTTCGCAAACAATGTTGGAAGTTACAGCGTCTATTGTCAAGTCGACAGGAGCGGCAATCGCAGATGCCGATGAATCGAACAAAATTGGCCCAGTCAACAATTGGCTGCACACGTTATTCAGTCAAGTCGATATGAGTATGAATCAGAAACTGGTCACACCATAAAACAACACTTATGCATATCGAGCGTATATCGAAACATTGATGAATTACGGCTATGATGCTAGGAAATCACATTTAACATGTGGACTGTGGAACGCGGACGATGGATGCGGGAGGGGGAGGAGGGGGAGGAGGGGGAGGGGGGAGGGGGAGGAGGAGGGGGAGGGGGGAGGGGGAGGAGGAGGAGGAGGAGGAGGGGGAGGAGGAGGAGGAGGTACTGCTGCTCCTGCTGGCGTAGAACTCACCATCTCTCACTACTTACACTAGTCAACCTGTTTAAATAATAACACCAATATGAAGTTAAAACTTTGTTTTCTATGTGCAAGCTGGGCATGGACAATTATAGTATTATTTTTATAAAAGAATAATTTAAAGTTGTCCTGTAATTTATTTTAGAACTGTCTTCCTATCAGATTGTGTGACCATATTGAAAGGTGTCCCATTATTCTATCAGTTTGAATCCCCTAACGCCACAGATATCCCTGCCTACTCCATGATAATTCTGCAGTCATCCTTAGGAGGTGATATGGCTTCAGGGTACACACTACCTATTACTAGGAGCCTTATGGCCTCTTAAGGATGACCACAGAATTATCATGGGGAGGCAGGGATATCTGTGGGGTTATGCGATTCATACTGATAGAATAATGGGACACCTTTCAATACATGTCAAAGGCAAGTCTCCTGTAAATCCTGTGGGACATCCTGGGGATGTCCTAGGGCTTCAGAGTACAATATCCCTTTGTGGACCGAGGGATGTCCCCAGTACATCCTGGGGATGTCCTAGGGCTTCAAAATACAATATCCTTTTGTGGTCCGAGGGATATCCCCAGATAATCCTGTGGGACATCCTGGGGATGTCCTATGGCTTTCATTATGATGTCCTGATTAGGTCCAAGGGACATCCCATGGTCATCCTGAAGGATGTCCCCAGGATGTCGTGGGGAGAGGACATGTTTGTGTCCTGGGGACATCCTGAGGGTATCTTGAGGATATCATGGGATGAGATAGGGATGATCCTGGGATATCCTGCATATCCCACTGTGATGTCCTTGGGATGTCCTGGGGACAATCTTGTGCTGTGTGGGAAACAGCTGAGCATGCTTGCTTTGGAACATGGAATTTGGGATGAACTCAATGCTGTCAAATATTTGCTATATTTCAATTTAGTATGGAAAAGGTGAAAGAACTACAGAACCCAAGTAGAGGAGGTAAAATAATTAAAGCCCCGAGAGCGTTGGTCGGGACAACGGGACAAATCACAAAAAAGGGGACTATCCCGTTGAAAACGGGACGTCTGGTCAACTTAAGGAGGCCATACACTACCGGACTTTTGCCCGAACAAGACATCGAACAGGGAGCAGGGAGCACGAAGGCAGCTAAATTCAGTCCGAACTTCTTCCCGATCAAGACCCCGAACAAGACATCGGATCGGACAGACGAGCGGGGTAAAAACGGTGGGGACGTTTTTAGTTGCCGTTGTGCAGGTCGGCCGAATACATGTGAGTAGATTTCCCCCCACTTCACCCATTTACCCATTCACCCATTTCACTGACCACCCTACGATTTTACCAACTTCTCTCCAAGCGTCATTCCTTTTCACTTTGTGGAAGTTAAGAGGATGGGAAAAGTCCCACAAAACGTACAGATTTTTGTACTCGGAAATAAACAACAAAGTGTTTACCTCAGACCACTTCATCGTGCAAACTACGTTACATAAACTAATGAGCTGAAACTAAAATGACAACAGTCAAGACTGCAACCCTCACCATCGTAGCGCTAGCCGAGGGGCTCGTGACGGCGCTCGGAGCAGCGTATGGAGGAGGTACCACACACTTCCGAACCCCGAGCAAGACATCGGACCGATCTTTCTTTGATCTTTCCTCAAAAAACCGCCTCGAGAGCGCTCGGTGCTCGGTCCAAAGTCTTGTTCGATGTAAGCCCGCCAGCGAACCTTACGCCGAGCCGAACCCCGACGCGAACCGTCGCGCGAACGTTCGTCAGTGTAAGGTGGACTCCGAAATCCGACGCGAACTTCTGGGCGAACAAAAATTGGTTCGGGGCGAACTACCTGGAGTCGGTTTTCTGGCGACACATCAAAGAAATGTTCGCGATGATGTTCGCGTCGGGGTTCGGTAGTGTATGGCGACTCCCCTTGCTTTGCTCTTCCTTGTCAGACAGCAGTTTGTTTTTATGAATGGAGTAGGCCCCTAATGTTACACCACGTCCTCCTAATGGCGAGCACATTTGCTTAGCTTATATTTGTCTTTTTTATGCATGTTTGAGGTAACTCCAGTTGTTATTATAGCTCAATATCTCTTTTATTCATTTCGTACCGCTTTACGTTTAGTCTTCATTCAATAGTTTTTACAATTGATTAAACCTCAGAGTTACGACTGACTGTTATGATTCTTTAGTTTTGATTTTAAAATCCATAAGGTACATTTACATATTTTAGTTTTATTATTACTTTTATTACATTACTCGAGTTTATCAAGAGAATGACACCTGCCTGAAATTTATTTTTACCCTAGAAGTTTGATATTTCCTACACTTTAGGACATCACTGGAGCAGTTTAAAAAAACTCAAATTTACAAGCAAGCTATAACCTTATTCATATAAGAGTATAGCATAGACAGATTGATATTGAATTGGGGGGGAGGCAGTACCCTTCAGAACGTAACTGACGAAACCCTTTATGCCCAGCTACGTTCAGAACCAGATTTAGGGTATATAGACACCATGTGGTGCGGCCCCTTGCTGTCCACCGCCAAGGTTAACTAAATTTTTGGAGTATGGTTTTAGGTTTTCATGATTTATGTGTAATACGGGTCACTTTGTGGATCGGGCCCCTAAGCAATTATCTATGTAGCCTAGGGGGGAGTCAGTACCCTTCAGAACGTAACTGACGACACCCTTTTTGCCCAGCTACGTTCAGAACCAGATTTAGGGTATGTAGACACCATGTGGTGCGGCCCCTTGCTGTCCACCACCAAGGTTAACTACATTTTTTGGAATATGGTTTTAGGTTTTTATGATTTATGTGTCGTACGGGCCAATTTGTGGATCGGGCCCCTAAGCAATTACCTATGTAGCCTATGACTAACTCCGGCCGTGGTTACGAATCAGGGAAAACATCAATCGTTATTATATATTCATAAATAACGGAGGCATTGTCTATCAAATTACTCCTTAAAGTATGTATAAGATGTATACATATATATAGATCATATCTGATTCAATCATAACATATTATGGGTATAAAATAATTTACACTATTTCGTTCCTATTTATATTTTGTGTCATATAAATACAGTCACATTAACGGGTAAATTGATATCATATGGGAAATTTTGGTTGTAAGTGTTGGTATCTCTGCTCAGTGACGATCAGCTCCACCCTACGTTACTCCGCTACTTGGGCGCGCCTACAGCTATGAATGGAAGTGACATTTCCTGTAAATCCGCGCGAATATCCGCCTCTCCCCTCTCTTCGAGACAAGGAGTAGGGGGCGCGAGCAACTGGTACATCGAGCAAGTAGCCCATCTGTTATTACATTTATTTGTTTGAAACCCTACCAACTGTCCATGCGAGCAACTAAGATGTCGATCAGTGGGTTTCAGGACTTGATTTAATTATTTATACTTATTTTCTAAAACCCTACGAACTGTCCCTGCGAGCAACTAACATGTCGTTCAGTGCGTTTCAGTCCTTTATTTAATTATTAATATTTATTTTTTAAAACCCTACCAACTGTCCCTGAGACCAACTAACATGTCGATCAACCGGTGGGCCCCCCAGTACGTTGTCTTATGGGGGTTTTACATTAGAAAAGCCTGTTATTCATTTGTTGGTGTACTTTTAACATCTCCAGCAACCTCACGCCTACTTTAAAGCCTGACTGGACCTTCTCCTAACCTTATAATGCACAAAATTGTATTCCCAGCATTGTAGGTAAATGAAACCAGGAGCATCAGAACAGCCAAAAAATCAATGTTTTCAGATTTCAATAAAAATTGGTCAAACGTATGTTTTTACACTGATTTTGAGTTTTAAAAGTTGTTATGTGGAAATTAACTTACCTCACGTCAGCGTGCTGCGTGCGAACTCGTTTTTGACTGAAATGGTTTTTAATTAAGGGAACCCATAAAGTGCATTAATATGGCTGTCGTATTCCAAATTGCTTTGCAGGAGAAAGTTCATTTGTGTGCGAGTGTAACTGTTGACGATTACTGTTGTGTGTGTGAATGACACATTCACAGATCGACTATTTTATCTGGGAAAGATTCTTATGGTGAAACCTTTGATGAGATTGTAATATAAAATAATAAGTTCAGTATTGAGAGTTTGTGCCTAAACACTATGTATACTTTATTGGCATTCATATATTGTTCCGACATGTTTGACTATGTTATACTATACTGTTTGACTATTGTATTTATGGTGAGAATCTCCCAACCTCCCCCCAAGATGGAAGGTTGCAACATGTTTCTCAACTGAACATTGCTAGAGTAGCCTAATCACGAAATTCGGTCAAAAATAGGGAACTAAGAGGAAGTTAAATCAAATATTGTTTTCCATTAAAGGTAGCACTAAAAACGTACTGGTACTTCAGTACATATGTTACCGACCCAGGAATACCTTAAATCTGGTTTATATTAGTTTTGAGGCTGACATTGGGTACAGCAAATGAAGTTATCATTTCATATGGTAAATCTTTTGGTTGTCCATTATGATAAAATTCGCTTTCACCTTTCGTCCCTCCATTTTCAGCGGCTAGGGACAGAATCTCCGGGTTTGGTCCCCAAACCTGCCAACCTGAGAATGGATGGTCCCTGGCTGTTGTACATGGATGCCTTGTCAGTTGAGTTGACCATTTGGAGGGCAGAATGCGGGTCCTCTGTTTGAGAGCCTCATCCCAGCTGTCACAGAGTCACGGGAGTTGGCCCTCTGAAGGGTCGATTTGGCCCTCTGAAGGGTCGATTTGGCTGCCGTCCCATCCCACCCTTTCCTTTCTTGCTATATCCTATCCTTCCGGTAACCTGCGCAATATTCCCGCTTGTGGAATATGTGCCTAGCAGCTATGCTGGGGTTCCTAATCCGCAACAATGATGATTATGATACAAATCTTACCAACAAATCAAAATTTATATTTTATATACATTAGTCGTATGATAATAATTCTATAGGAAATAATACATTTATAATTTTTAACTCTTTTTAAATGCTGAGTCGATTAATCTGTTTTACCCAACTTTGAGCAATGCTTTAGGTGTTGGTAAATGAACTTCAGATACCGACTATATGCCTGCCACATTTTCTTTAATGGTCATGAGGACAGGAGTTTTCACGGTTTAAATTAATTTGTGCCTGTCATGTTTTATACGATTGAAAATGCTGGTGTAAAGAAGGAATCAAAACGTGATAACTGATGTGGCATACAATTCTAACCTTTTGTTACAAATAAGCAGAGCAGATGAATTAGTCCAAGTTATGTCGATGTTTGCCCCTTCCCCTCCACCCCTCCTTTCCCCTTCCCTACACGTCCCGCCATTTCGTCTTCAGAGTTTCTCACCTCAGCCTTTACGTGACCTCCTAAACTTAGTTTATAGCCGTGTTTTAGTGTAGGTTTTAAACAGTCAGATCAAAATCTCGTTTTAATTTCTCAAAATATATTTAAAATAACAGTAAATTTATTTATTTTGATGCGCACATAAATATTCTTAGAATAGTATATCCTAAGAAATTTGTAGCTCAAAATTGAGAAAAATGTAAATTTTTTAATTTAGCAGTGTCAATTTAAACGTTGGCCTCCTAATCCCTGAAATATTTATTCTACTTTGAGTCAACAAGTATTTTTAAGTTATTTTGTTAGCTCATACACCTAAACACAAAGCCTCAGATTAAATAATAAATACTGCAGAAAACCAGGGCACTCTGTGAATTTATAATGAATATTTATGAACCTTACAACGACATTTAGCCAGTCACCAAGTTTCATTAAAATATATTCAGAAATAAGGGATATATATTATTTTATTACTCATCCTCCATAAGAATTATATTTGACTGAGTACGCAGGCTTGCTGCTACGGGGAACAAAAAAAGGGAGTTTTATACAATTATTACCAATACAGTTTAGAAGTGGGGAAAGTTGTATACACAATTGTATTAATTACTAGAACAATGCTAGAACCAATGTATACATAAGTTTACAATCCTAGAACCCAGCAATCACATAGCATGATATCATGTTTTCGATTATAGAATTGGCCATGATAGCTTGAGCTGTAAACGTGTCGCTGTAATATGGAACTGCCAGATCGTTGCATCACCCATAAATAACTGAGAATCACCCATAAATTTATAATTTGTATAGTTTGAATTGTTTGCTTACCTTTTTGTATTCAGCGGTGAAAATGATGTTCAAAATGATGGCTGAATTATTGGTTTTGATGAAGTATCAAGGTAGATGTAACCTACAAAAAATATATAAATTAATAACAGATTGTGATAATATTAATATATAAAATCCAAATACCACTGACTGACTAGCAGCAACTAGTCAGATCAAACTCCATTAAACACAATGAGTATAATTATGTCCTTCATATTCTATATTTATGAACTGGTTAGGTTAGGATTAAGCAGTGTTTCTGCTTATTGTATTTTGTGAGGAGCACTCACTCCTCACAAAATCTCAAAAATCACTGAACGGATTGCAATGAAATTTGGAAAATACCTTCCTCTTGGGTCTTAGGTGCTCACTAAGAAAGGGTTTTAAGAAATTCCCATTGGGATCCACCCCACGGGGAGTCAAAGTTCCAATCCTGTGTTATTCTTATGGACATTCACTTTATGTTTGAGCTGATGAAATTACAAACAGCTGATCTTTATTCGTAGTAGTTCCACGAGATAACCACAGAATGCAGCACACACAACTCATAGTATCCTATACTCTAAGCACCTGGGGTGCCGAGCATTGCTCGGGGGAAGGCCAGTCAGTTTGTTTAGATGACTCGGAGTAATATTTCACCACTTCCCTCTCCTGATAATTAGATTTGTATAACTCATTTGCCTCTTTTCTACATTTTTAGGGTCTCTCCAGTTGTTGTTTATAGCTCAAAGTCCCTTTAATTTATTTTACTACTCTATATTATGTAATCTTCACTCAAATCTTTCAATCTCTGCTCTCAGGAAACCACATGTTAATAATCATAAACAACATGAGTATTACTTTACAGTTCCCTGGTTGATTTTGAACAGCTGTTACAATTCTTTTGTTTTGATTTGAAACTCCATAAGCCCAATGTTAATTTTTTTAACTTTTCATTTTGTTTTTTTACATTATTTGATTTTCCCTGCGGATGAGGCCTGTCTAGAACTTATTTTTATCCCAGAATTTAGTTATTTCCAACATTTGAAGGAAATCGTTGGAGCCGTTTTTGAGATCAGTGTCGCAAGCAAGCAAGCAAACCTTACTCATATCCTATACTCTAATATGAGTAAGGTTTGCTTGCTTGCTTGCGACACTGATCTCAAAAACGGCTCCAACGATTTCCTGCAAATGTTCGAAATAACTAATTTCTGGGATAAAAATACGTTCTAGACAGGCCTCATCCCCAGGAAAAATCAAATAATGTACAAAAAACTAAAATGAAAAGTTAAAAAAATTAACATTGGGCTTATGGAGTTTCAAATCAAAACAAAAGAATTGTAACAGCTGTTCATAATCAACCAGGGAACTGTCAAAGTAATACTCATGTTATTTGTGTTTATTAACATGTGGTTTCCCGAGAGCAGAAATTAAAAGATTTGAGTGAAGATTACATATATAGATAGAGTAGTACAAACAAATCAAAGGGACATTGAGCTATAAATAACAACTGGAGGGACCATAAAAATGTAGCAAAGAGGCAAATGAGTTATACAAATCTGATTATCAGTAGGGGGAAAGTGGTGAAATATTACTCCGAGCCAGCTAAACAAACTGACTGGCCTTCCCCGAGCAAAGCTCGGCCCCCAGGTACAAAATTATTATTTTCGGGGCGAAGCCTGCGGGAACAGCTAGTCGTGAATAAAATCAAATGACCACCTTAATGGGTTAAACGACTTCAGTTTTGAACATCGGCATTGAAATCTAATTTTAGGGTAGTAGTGGTAATCTTAAACTAAATTAAACTGCCGGTTCCCCGATTGGCATCCGTCAATGGAATAGTACTAGTAGCCCGTCGCGGCTTCGCTCGCGATCATAGTGCAATATTATATTTGAAAAGTTTGATACATTTATTAAAGCACTTCATCACGTGGGGGACCAAGCTTTGCTTGATGGTTCTAGAAATGTATACATAACCTAAAATTCTATACATTCAATTTATATAAATTGGTTCTAATAACAATTCTCACAATAATCACATGCTGTTACTTTACCAAGTGTGTGTTCTTCGAACAACTTGTTATACACAACTTTATATTTACGGGTATGAGGCCTAATTAGAACTTATTTCTTTTCCCACAAATTTTATAGCTCCAACATTTGGAGGGCCCTAAAGAAATTTTTGAACAGGGGTCGATAAAGGTCGTGGATTTATTGTGATGTAATATCTTTCTTTCTAACAAATGCAAGTTCAATCGGTCCAGTGAATTAATAACGATCAGTGTTGGTTTAATTCAAATGTTAAAGGCCAACGGAGCAAAGGATACAAGGGACGGAAAGTTTAGGCCTATTTCTGCTTATGGTACATTCCCATTGACTGCTGTCTTTCTACTATTTTTGTTCAATCGGTCTAGTAAGTATTTGATTAACATGGGAATTTTGAAGGTCATTAATAGGGCCGAGCCTCATTGAAACGGGTATAAGCTCATAACTGATTTTTGGGGTGGACCTATCTTCTTCCAAATATCAGCTCAATAACTCATGTAGTTTGTGCATGATGGGCTTAAAAACACATAACAAATTCAACGT
Organism: Allygus modestus; assembly: GCA_963675035.1. Taxonomy (NCBI): domain Eukaryota; kingdom Metazoa; phylum Arthropoda; class Insecta; order Hemiptera; family Cicadellidae; genus Allygus; species Allygus modestus. Next base: position 15,426,491 of record OY776115.1, read on the forward strand.
TAAAATCACAATGACTACCTAGACAAACTGAGCTTTAAATACCATGTTGCAAGGGCTTATGTGTTCCCTACCCAATGTTTTGTTACCGCGCCGTTATTTTATATTGTTTAGTATACCGTTGAGGAACAGTTATAGTAAAGCAACAAAATCACGTGTTTCCTCCATTCCGTGGTAAAAGATAAATTAGCTGATTAAATGATCATTAGAACAAATATGGTGCCTTCTACAGTGAAAGGTTGAGTAACCCGTACCCATAATATCTTCTTTGGAGCAGTGATGGATCAATGGGTATAACCCTAATGACGTACGTAATGATTTGCAGAAGCCTAAAAGTTTCCTGTCCCACACGAAAAAAGCAAAATGCTTGATTTCACTCGGTTCAGTCTTTTTTTGTGAAACGCGGAACAAACCTGGTTCATAAACAGACAGATAAACAAAATTTAAATATCTCCTCTGCATACATCATTTCACTGCTCTAAGCTTTGTATAAAAAAAACTTGTTTTGTTTATATAGACTAGCAAACCATATGGTTGTATCTTTAATCCCAGCTGTTCTGCTTCTTTTGTTTTGATTTGCTGTCCAATGTTATTTAAATGGGCCAAAACCGTAATGAACCCTAACCGTTTGAAAGCCCTTAACGTCTAGATGTGCCTTTTGGGGATCCCAAGTCAGTGCGTGGAACCAGAAACCCTTGGGAAGCCCTCAAGTACGGTTTTGGCTCATTTAAATTACATTGGACAGCAAATCAAAACAAAAGACAAAGAACAGCTGGAATTAAAGATACAAACATATGGTTTGCTAGTCTATATAAACAAAACAAGTTTTTTTTTCTACAAAGCTTAGAGCCGACGACACGAAAATCATCAAAATCGACCCAGTAGTTTGGCTATAATCTTCTGCACAAAAATTGCTTTCCTTTAAACATCTGGTATTGCTAATAACCTGTACATAATGTGTTATAAGCTGCAATTGAAATACACTTATTCCCCATGTTAATCTTATAGGCAAAAAACGAACTTTGCCTATAACTCCTACCAAACTCCTATGGTCAGCTAGTGCCCTTGACCATAAAAATCTCAAAAATCAAAACCTTATTGCAAAACTAAGAACTGAAACTAATTTTTTTACACTTCAAACATTATAATTGGTCAAGAAATAAGGGAGGAGTTGCGTTTACAAAAAACGGCTTCACATATTATATATAAGGATTTATGAAAACTGTTAAAACAGAATATCTTAATCAAGGCTATCTCATTCCTATCATATTTTTATCCTCTTTATTAAGGCTTGACATAAGTCATGACACCTATGATTAAACTTTATAAAATACATTTACATTATTTTTGAAGTACCACTAAAATAGTCTATTAATGTTTTTCGCATCAGACTTCTATCATAATTCATTCATTTTCTCTTCATCCTTACCTTGAAAAACACAAGTGATTGTCAGCGTTCAGATGGTAATGGTGTTTTGAACAGCTGTTACCTCTTGTAGTTAAAGACCATGACAATTTCATAACTTGTCACATTATTAGTGAATTTCCTATGGAAAGTGAGCTATTAGCATGACCCGCACGGTGAAACTTAAGCCCGGGACCACCATAGACGTTCCTAACGTGACCCCCTGAACACGTTTTGGGGGGTCGTTCAAAATTATATATACATATATATATATATGTGTGTGTGTGTGTGTGTGTGTGTGTGTGTGTGTGTGTGTGTGTGTGTGTGTGTGTGTGTGTGTGTGTGTGTGTGTGTGTGTGTGTGTGTGTGTGTGTGTGTGTGTGTGTGTGTGTGTGTGTGTCTGTGTGTGTGTGTGTGTGTGTGTGTGTGTGTGTGTGTGTGTGTGTGTGTGTGTGTGTGTGTGTGTGTGTGTGTGTGTGTGTGTGTGTGTGTGTGTGTACGCACGCTAGCGGTCGCATTTTTTTACGATTTACTTCAAATTTTGTAGGGACGTTCCTTTATATAATCAGTTGGACTAGTTTGTTGGGCAAAACAATCGGAAAACTCTAAACCCTTTTTGGGGATTATTCTTTCAAATTTCGAGTTTTTGGGCCCAGAAAGGGTCAGAAAAGCCCCGGACGTACAATTAATGCATGTTTTGAGTTGGTAATTAGTGAAGCAAAAGTTGTACGCCCTCTATCGTCATTCTAGCATAAATATGTACCGAGTTATTAAAGAAAATGTATATCGACTGAACACAGTACGTTGTGTTATGTGGTTTTACATTAGAAAAGCATGTTATTCATTTGTTGGTGTATTTGTTTCATCTCCAGCAACCTCGCATCTACTTTTAAGCCTCACTGGACCATCTCCTAACCTTATAATGCGCAAAATTGTATTCCTAACATTGCAGGTAAATTAAACCAGAAGCATCAGAACAGCAAAAATCCATGTTTTCTGATTTAAATAAAATTGGCATAAATGTATGTTTTTACACTGGGTTAGAGTTGTAAAAGATTAGTACGTGAAAATCACTTCCCTCACGTAAGCGTGCTGCGTGCGAACTCGTTTTTAACATTAGACTAGATCTTCTCGGTACTTGTGTATTCATTGTATTTACCCCGCCAACTTTGGTGACATTTGGGGTTTAAGAAATAAGTTTTAGAGAAAACTGTAGAAGAAAAGAAATAAAAATGAATATTAGCTGTAGTGAAGCTTTAAAATAAATGTAGTAGTTTAATTACTTTTTGCTGAGATACAATTGTTTATTTTACAAATATTGTCTGTTATTATTAGCAGTCTATAATTGTTTACAGTACGAAGATGAATGTTGCTAATATTCCCCTTTTCTTAATGGTAATAAAATAAGTATTAAAACTCCATTACAAAATTGTTGTATTCATAATAAGAAGGAGATTCGATTTTAGTACTGTTCTTTTTATACAGGCAGTGTGGACAAATTCATAACTTGTGCCAAAGATTGCAGCACTGTCACGTCATCACTACTATTTTAAAAATAAGGAGGTGTCTGTCTGTCTATTGTTCCATCACGCCAAACCCACACGACCACTTATGCTGAAACTTTGCACAAATATAGTCCACTAGATGTTACACGCAGGTTTCGCCCCGAGAATCTAAACTTATATTTAATAGGCGAGCAGGTTTTTTGTGACAATCACTCCTCCTAAACTACTGAACCGATATTCATGTTTTTGGTGTCATTGGAAATAGCCTAACGTGAAGTTGTGCAGGAAACATTTTTTATAGAGAAATAATATCTAAGTGAGGCCCTGGGGCCCCTTAAAGTTGAGTTTTTCCCATAAGCTTAACATTGGGAAATAAATAACTATAGGTTTTAAGCAATCAGGTGAATAGAATAAACCCAGTTAATCAGCAGGACATGTTGGCTTTGGAACGGTAACACAATATTTATACGGGAATGTGAATATAATATTACATTGTGATCGCGAGCGAAACCGCGACAGGCTACTAGTTATTTATAAAAACTATGATAGTTTTGTGTTCTGCATTCTGTGGATAGCCTGTGGAACTACTACGAATCAAGATCAGCTGTTTGTATTTTCATCAGCTAAAACAAAAATGAATGTCCATAAGGAATACATGGGAACTTTGAACCCCCGCGGGGCATAGCCCTATAGGTTTTCACTATGCCTATATGTTACTCAGGACTATCAAGTACCTCTCTGCAAAATTTCAGCTCAATCGGTCCAGTAGTTTTCACGTGATGGAACTTCTGAGTTACGCATAAACTTACGCACTAACAGCCATACTTTCACATTTATAATATTAGTATGAAATGATGTACCCAGGAATGTCCTAGGCCTATTGCCGTTTAAAAAAGTCCTCAGGGCTCTGCCCTACTGGACTTCTAAGTTCCCATGTTTGATGAACGAAGTGAATCACTGGATTCATGAAAAAGTTTCAGTGGCCGTGTGTGTGTGGGTGTGTTATCGAAATACTACATAACTATAAAACATTTCTTAGTGACATTTTGAAAGAGTCATTTGGGATACCTAAGGGATTTTTAACACAGCATTTGTATTTTATTTTGGATTATTAATAATTATTAAAACTAATTTTAATATTTGATATTCAGTAGTTGAATTGGTTTTTGTAGTAAGCTATTGACTATGGTTGTCTGCTGGAATTTATCTGAGTTTCACTTGAGGGATTTTTATCCCATATATGGGATATTTTGACTGCTTGTGGGATAAAATGGGATTGTGGGATAAAGTGGGATTTTTTGGAAATCGGCATTACGTCTGCTAGTTTGCATACAACTTACGACCAGAGCACCTGAGCAGTAGCACTTCTAGTGGATTTTCTCGCCGTACTGGCAGTTGCGGGGTTTCCAATTTTTTAACCTCTCTGCCCGACCCTATTATGATTTTATAAACGTCACATAACGAACACTGAATCACGTCAATGTTGCTGGCCGAGCCATGTTGGAATTAACAAGCAAAATATTTGCCATTATTTAGTACCTATGTCGTACTTTTTAGTACTACCATTAAAAATATTAGTACCTCTCACGTAAATACATTATTTAATTTAGTTAGTTCACCGTATCATTTAGCCTATGTCGCATTGCTCAAAATCCTTTGAGGTACTAAAATGTAAAATACCTATAGGTAATTAATTAGTAGATATAAATAAGCTCTATCCAACGGTATAAATATTGTACTAATACATTATTCAATAATCATCTAATATTTAACATTAATTGTGTTGCATTGTTTAACAAATCAGTGGGAAAGTGTGGAATATGACGAGGGATATTATAAGGGAGAGTGTGTGATAAAGCGAGATTTTTTTGTATCAGCGCGTGGGATATTTTTACTGATGAGTGGAAACACTGAATCTTTGTTTATAAAACACAAATGTAAACATGTTTTCAACTATAAAGTGGGTTATGTTTTGTTCATAAATTTTTTTATTTTGAAATAGTTTAAAATGTGAGTGTGATGTAAATTAATGGTGTTTTGTCGTGTTTAAAACAATACGTAGCCTATATCTATTTAGATTTATTATTAGTTTATTTTTTACTGGAAAAATTCGAAGTTAAAGCTAAGTGTTTGGACTCGTGATGATAAATTAATACAATAAGTTTTGGAGTTTTTGAATTACTGGGACAGTATAACTCCGTAACACGGCTGACTGTGATTGATAATTAAGAGTGTGTAGACCTGTAGTAGTTTATTTTCATTGTGAACAAATTACTCTATAGTAGACTTACTAAACGATCATACGTGCAAACTATCTTTATTACATGTAATGTACCAAATAAGCCCCACTGTCACCTAATAACGTGGGATTAATGTTTTGTTATCTACCGGTCAGTAAAATATTCTGGTTGCAGTTTATATTTGTTGGCATTTTCTGTAAATAATATTGATTTTCATAAACAATCAAGATGTCCAAAACTCCGTAATCCCAACCGTCTACATTGTTCAACTAATTACGTTGTAGACAGATTGCCCTCCTGAAAATTGTCATTAATGTAGATGTTGTTTTTTGATTTTAAAACTCTCGTGCTGCGATTTCAGTAGCTTGTATTTAAATTCAAACTACATATTAATGATGTAAACATTTTTAAATCTAAAGTATGAAGTTTATAAGATACTGTTGTATAAATAAATCATTGAATACCTTTTTTTACATTCAATGGGATTAAAACAAGTATATTTCTGTATGTTTAACCCCCTGATTTTGGAGCTGGAAATTAATAGATCTAATAATGATAATAATTGGCAACTTTTCCCTCAGGTGATATATTAAAACTCGTCGAAAACCATCCGGTGCCAAAAATATATTAAAATCATTGGCCGAGTCATAAAAAAGCGTGAACAGGCTTAATGAACATAGCTAGGACCTGTGACCAAATAAACGCAATCACTTTAATCTAATTTGCTAGGTAGACACAGTGGTTTTAAGAGGTTAATTGCTCCACCTCACCCTCCAGGATTAGATGGAAACGTATTCCGAATATTCTCTATTCATCGTTGCTGGATTAGGAAACCCCAACATAGCTGCTATAGGCACTTCTTCCACAAGCGGGAATTTTGCACAGGTTACCGGAAGGTTAGGATATAGCAGGAAAGGAAAAGGTGGAATGGGACAGGCAGCCAAATTGGCCTTTTAGAGTACCAACTCCCGTGCTCCTATGACAGCTGTGATCAGGCTCAAACAGGCGGATCCGCTCTGCCCTCCAACTGGCCAACTCAACGGATGGGGTATCCATGTACAACAGCCAGGGACTATGCATTCTCAGGTTGGGGACCAAACCCTGAGTTTCTGCCCCCAGCCGCTGCAAGTGGAGGGACTAAAGGTGAAAAGGAAGTTTGTCATAATGGACAGCCAAAAAACTTACCGTATGTAATGACAACTTCATTTGCTGTACCCAATGTCAGTCTCAAAACTGGTATAGAACAGTTTTAAGGTTGTCCTGGGACGAATATTCTCTATGGTCAATGCTAACACACGAAGTTTTAATCAAATTAATCAGTATATAAGAGAGATATGTTTTTTATTTCTTATAAGAATAACATCGGATAATGTACTTAGTTTACTGCTGAGTGGAAATTGAAATATTCTCCACAACCATTAGCCGAATAGCCTACTAACGAAATACTAATTTAATCGTGTGTGGATTGGAGTACTAATTTTTCAGCTTTTTGAGCTTTTTATGGCAATGAGTTAAAACTGTTGAAACCTGTTAAAAATATTTAATGTTTATGGTATTTAAAAAGGTAAAAATACCCCCGTCACAGCAAACCTGCATACTTAGCGAATTTCCAATGGAGATATAAATGACTTAAATACTACATAAAGCCACTTACCAAGTTTCATAAAAATATAGTCTCAAATAAGCGATATATACAATTTTAATTATTCTCCATAAGAATAACATTGGGGCTGAGTACGCAGGTTTGCTGCATCAACGAACACAATAAATGGGTTTTTATGCTAATATCAATATAACTCAACTAGGTGAAGTCATATACCAGTTTTTATTAATTTATGTTCATAATTAAGGGAGACATAGCATTTAATTATTATCCATAAGAATAACATGGGGCTGAGTACGCAGGTTTGCTGCTACGGGAGCCTTTAGTAAAACATTATTTTTTTGGGCAAATATCAATAGACCACAACCAGATGATGCCATATACCAAGTTTCGTCAGTATACGTTCATAAATAAGCGAGATATAAAATGTTTCTTTTCCTCCATAAGAATAACATTAGACAACGTACTGTGTTTAGCACTTTCAATAAAAATTATAAAACTATAAACTATATATATATATAGTTTTGAATGAATTGTGTTTTTGGCATCTGGGGACCTCGAAAAGAAAAGTTATCATGGTCCCCGGCCTAGGTCTTACCATGCCGACTTCGGTAATAGCTTCCTCCCTATAGGGAAAATTCGCTAAAATATCCTGAGTGATTGGATCATGTGGACCTCGTTGTTATCCATAATATTCTGTATTATGTTATACCCCCCCCAAAAAAAAAAAGTCAAACATTACAATATTTATAATTATAAGAAAGGGAGTCTGGGGACGAGTAACAATCCTTGAAGTAATCGGTTTAAAGAACGTGATTTTATCCTTTTCAATGTTTAAGCGTTCAAAACAACTTACTACTGTATAAAAACGGGGCCCAGGGGGCACAGCCCCGCAGTGAGACCAAAGTACAAATAACTAAATCAATAGTTCTTGGTCTGACTAATTTATCTGACCTGAATGACTGACGGATTCTGGACGTCATTGTCCTCCAAATGATTTATATGTTTGTATTTTAACATTATTTTGAGAGCACTAAAAAAAGGTTGGATCTGGGTGGTGTGGCCCACATGATGGGTGGAGCAGTTATACTTACTGTGTGTTGTTTGAAGGATTTCAAATGTGATTGAAATGTTAAGGATTTAAAAACCAATTTAAACCTTAATATTCTTCAAGTTCCGTATTTATAAAATTTTGAAAAACAAAATGAAGCTACAATAACAATGGGGAGTCAGGGGAGGCGTAATCCCCCGGTAATAAAAAAGCTCAAATAACTATTTCAAGATCACCTGGACTGAAAGACCTCATTGTCTTCTCTAAATATTGCATCTATTTTTGGGGCGTGTCCCCCCCCGCTTGAGCCCAAGGGGGCGAGTAAATACTCTGATCTGCTTGGTCTGACTGACTTACTAATTTCAGACTTCATTATTTTAAAGTTCTGTCTAAATTTGTGTGAAATACACTGTAAAGTCGAAACAATAATTGAGTTCTCATGAGGAACTGGTGATTTGAAACATTTTTTCGTAATGACAGCTGAGCTCATACACTTACGGGATGACAGAGTGTACTCATCTAATTCTATTTAAAGTAGCTTTAGGATTGATTGCAGCGCCCAAGTGATAGCTCTCAGAAGCTTTTGTGGTGCAATGTTGCTAAACTAGAGACCACCCAATGGTCGAAAATCGACCAAATAATTGAAAATTTAGTTTAATATGGTTTAAAATGTTTTACATGGTGGGTTCTAGTGCGCTCATTTCTCTCCCTCTCATTCCCACCCCTCCCCCACGCTTGCCAATAGGCAATATTTTAAATTAAGAGTTAAAACAGATAACAGAGGGACGTTACCATTCCAGTAGTCAGTAGCGTTTTTATTTATGCCTGAAACCTCTCCACCTCATTCTCTCCCCATTTAATGTGAAGTAAAAACGGATATCAGGAGGGTGTTACCATTCTAGTAATCAGTAGCCTTTTTATTTATGCCCCGAAACCTCTCCACCTCATCCTCTCCCCGTCGCTCATCTTCCCACCCTCTCATAAACAGGTTTAATTATTTTTAATGTAGTGTTAAAACGGATAAGAGAAGGGTGTTACCACTCCAGTAGTCAGTAATATTTTTTATTTACATTAGTCCTACATTATCTGTTCTTGCCGTTGTGGAGTTAAATCGCATAAGAGAATGGTGTTACTATTCCAGTAATCAGTAAAATGTTTTATTTTTTAATTATCTGTTCTTGCTGTTGTGGAGTTAAAACGGATAAGAGAAGGTTGTTACCATTCCAGTAACCAATAGCCTATTTATTTATGCCTTAAACTCCTCCACCTCATCCTCTCCCCGTCACTCACTCTCACCCCCTCACAAACAGGTTTATTTTTTTAATGTAGTGCTAAAACGGATAAGAGAAAAGTGTTACCATTCCAATGATCAGTAGCCTTTTTATTTATGCCCGAAAACTCTCCACCTCATCCTCACTACGTCTCTCATCCTCCCTCCCCTTACAAACAGGTTTAATTTGTTTAATGTGGAGTTAAAACCGTTAAGAAAATTGTGTTACAATTCCAGTAGCCAGTAAAATGTTTTATTTATGCATCATCTATTCTTGCTGTTGTCCTACATATTTATTTGAATAACGCAGCTGCTTATTAATGAAAATGAAAATTATAAACAAATACGAAAAGCAAAACGCATGTTCCTATAAGGATAACATGCAAACTATGAAAGCCAAAAGGGCATAGCCCTACACGCCCAAATACAAAATTATTTACATTTAACACATCTCCTAATAGTACTAAATAAGTGTGCCAAGTTTTATAATTCTACGATGCCGCACATCCGAGAAATCGGTACCACAAAAACTCCCTTAGCCGATTAATATATAGATCTACATGCAACAGGCACGACGTTACAAACGGTGAAAAACATCATGGGAATCACTTTACTCAGTTTTCCAAAACAACGGGAAATTTATACATTAAATAACTAACATATTTTAACAAAACATTCGAAGACTCAAAATCTATACAAACTTGCATTTGCGCATCCGCTGTAATTTCCATGAGTAAATAAAAACAAACATTTATTTTCTTCTAGCAGACACCTTAAATTGGTGACCAGTAAACAAAAAGAAAACTGGCACTTAAGCCCACATGTGTTTGGTTGCTTTGGTTATGTTTGGTTAAAGCTGGCCCGTCATTGGCCAGGCAAGGCGCTACTGCTCTTTGGGTTTTCACTAGCCCCAACAGGTGTCACTAGAGTCAATCCTAAAGCTACATAAATTCGACTATAGTCTAACTAGCGTTACCCGTAGCGGCTTCCACGCCTACTACAGAGCATTAGTAAGATATATGTTAGCCGACTAAGAGTCGCGTCAAGGCAGCAATTTCAAAGACGCCCTACGTATTTCTGGTGATCGTTTGCTGCCTTTGGACATAGACCTTACAGCAGTAGCTCAATAGTTTCTGTAGATCACTGCTCTGCCATAGTGCCATTTCAGTTACTTTCAAATTGAGCCTGCCGCTGAGCTTGCTGTTGGCGTTTCTTTTGCTCTGTGTGCTGCCTACCGTAAAGCTTTCCATTTGCGTTTTAAGTTTCTTGACTTCTAACCACTAATAAATCGGTTAATCGGGTCACTAATAAAACTTTATTTACGTTTCCTCGGCATTATTGTAATACTGGTACCTTCGTGGTTAAAGGTGCAAAATAAATGTAAACCAAAATATAAACAAATAAATGAACTCAAAATATAAAATGTGGAACACCTGTTTTAGTTATAATCTGATCCAGTAAATGTTAATGCCCCTAAGATTAACATGGGAAGTTTAGTAGCCATTGGGGCTAAACCATAAAGGAATTTTAAAACGTGAATAGGCCTATATGTTACTTTAGGATATTACCAATTTAGGATATGCAATCTTCCTACCAAATCAGCTCAATCGGTTTAGTAGTTAGAGCGTGATTGAGCCACAAACTAATAAACAAACAAACAAACAAACAAACAAACAAACAACTAAACAAACAAACAAACAAACAAACAAACTCACAAACTTTCAGCTTTATTATATTATAATGATTAGTATGATAGCTGGTACTTAAAATTTTGTCGGTTGTCTCTTATCTCTTAAATCTGTAACATATTTAGTAGACACGTTAACGTATGCTTGCGGACCGTTGCAAAGTTCCTCAGTTTTATTTCAATTCAAATTTTCTCTAAGTATTTTTTTAAAAATTCAAGTGAACTGTTGAAATCATTAGTATTTGTACTTGTACATTCACACATTTGTAATCTTTCTCTGTCAGATTACAATATAAAGAAATTATAATTATTGAGATATGTTGCATATGGTCTAGATATTTGTTGACCTATTGTAAAAGTGTTTGGCTAAACAAGGTGTAAGTTAACAAAAGCTAAATATGTAACATGTCTATTTAAATATATCTTTACAAATTCAGCCCTCGTTCATCCTCTTACGGGAAGAATGAGCATACACCTAGTATTCATTTGGATTAGAGTTTTATTAATTTGGTTTATGTCGTGTGTTTTCCTAATTCAATCCATTAAAATAAACAGCTTTCATAAGGATTATACCTAACTACAGACTGCCATTGTTTTGTTTACAATTTTTCTACTCTGAATTTACACCTCGTTGCAAAGCACGGGCATAGCAGATAGTTCTTATATTTTTGAATATAAATCTTTAAAAATACCAGGTAAATGTTCATAAAGGTAGTATGGGCTCAGTAACACTAAGTGTTCCAATGTTAGATCGGAGATCGATAGAATATGTGGAATGTAGCTGCTGCATTCTGTAATGGACCGTCTGGCAACAACAGACCCATAAATATTCGCCCTTTCTGATGCACTATCTTTGATAGTACTCGTGTTTTCACCCAAAAGGTTTCCTAAGTGATATTTAGTAATATTTCTTTAGTGATATTTTGATATACAACTTACACAAGTTAACTAACACAAGTGTAAACAAACGGATTTAGGAAACTGGCATATACTTTCTCCCTTTTAGTCCAATGATAATAAATACATTTTTTATGTTTACGAAATGTAGAAGATCATATTTGGTAGCATGTATCTTCTAATGAAAATTATTCAGAAATATTTACCCAAATTCCTTTATTAGAGACATTACTTGATCTAAGCAAATCTGTTCGTTAGAAGGGGGACGTGGTGAAAATAACTCCAAGTTATCTAAACAAACTGACCTTCCGCAAGCAAAGCTCGATACCCCAGGTATTGTTCGGATCCTTACTCGGATGATTATCGTGGATATATTTCCTTCATTGTGTTGTTTAAACAAATTCAAAAGAGGTATTTAAACCAACTCAATGGTTAACAGTTGTTTTAACTGTAGACATGTTAAGTCTGACAAAACAGTCTGAGAAAGGTTATACATTATTAATTTATATATATATAATTAGTTCCCCGGTAGCTTGAATAGTATTCTACGAGGATTGCAGGGTAAATTTTTCAGAATAGCATTAGATAAAAGCTGTACATAAAAAAAATTTGGGGGTTTAACTATAAATACAAATTTCGACCCAATTTTTAAAACCTAGGTTGGCAGCATTAGAATATCGGTATACTTAAATAGTTGAGTTACAGCTTAACCATTTGAGCGCCAATGGCCAATATATCGGTTTTCGAATCTGCTAAATAAGAGCATTGTTAAAGATTACTCCATTAGCAAATGTAACATTCGAGATCTGTCTGCGGTCTGCGTCCGACATGTGGTGTAACGCGGTAGGCACAAACGGAACTAATTCATCTAGCGTGTACGCTGTAATACCACCCGGTCCGCTACAGCTGCTAGTCTGATCAGTGGCCGGGAGGTCTGCGGTCTGCGTCCGACATGTGGTGTAACGCGGTAGGCACAAACGGAACTAATTCATCTAGCGTGTACGCTGTAATACCACCCGGTCCGCTACAGCTGCTAGTCTGATCAGTGGCCGGGAGGTCTGCGGTCTGCGTCCGACATGTGGTGTAACGCGGTAGGCACAAACGGAACTAATTCATCTAGCGTGTACGCTGTAATACCACCCGGTCCACTACAGCTGTTAGTCTGATCAGTGGCCGGGAGGTCTGCGGTCTGTGTCCAACATGTGGTGTAACGCGGTAGGCACAAACGGAACTAATTCATCTAGCGTGTACGCTGTAATACCACCCGGTCCACTACAGCTGTTAGTCTGATCAGTGGCCGGGAGGTCTGCGGTCTGTGTCCAACATGTGGTGTAACGCGGTAGGCACAAACGGAACTAATTCATCTAGCGTGTACGCTGTAATACCACCCGGTCCGCTACAGCTGCTAGTCTGATCAGTGGCCGGGAGGTCTGCGGTCTGTGTCCAACATGTGGTGTAACGCGGTAGGCACAAACGGAACTAATTCATCTAGCGTGTACGCTGTAATACCACCCGGTCCGCTACAGCTGCTAGTCTGATCAGTGGCCGGGAGGTCTGCGGTCTGCGTCCGACATGTGGTGTAACGTGGTAGGCACAAACGGAACTAATTCATCTAGCGTGTACGCTGTAATACCACCCGGTCCACTACAGCTGTTAGTCTGATCAGTGGCCGGGAGGTCTGCGGTCTGCGTCCGACATGTGGTGTAACGTGGTAGGCACAAACGGAACTAATTCATCTAGTGTGTACGCTGTAATATCACCCGGTCCGCTACAGCTGCTAGTCTGATCAGTGGCCGGGAGGTCTGCGGTCTAAAATACATGTTGATTGGAAGTACGTTGTTATCATCCGTTTTAATATGAGACGTTTTGTCATGTTTGTTTACAACTGAAGAAACCTTTCGTTGGGTACAAACTTGCTCGGATTCGAGGAACAGTACAACTAGTAAGTATAAAGACATGTCAATAAATAATACGGAGTGCTTTATATTTACACTAAATACATACACAGACAATAAATAAAGTGAATGTGCAAAATAATAAGGCAGTTCCTGCAAAATACATTTTTAAATATTGAAGTAATTTTAATATGATAGAACATTCAGTGGAACTTTACTTTTGGGAGAAATAGAGAAATGAAGCCAGCGGATACAAGTATGACAGCCATCCCATAGAATAGCTGTTCGCATTGCCTGAAACAAATGCATTCATTGTTATTTCACTAGCCGACAACAGCCTAACGTATATGTTTTACATACTAAACATTTAAAACTCAAATCGTCTTCAACGAATCATCAACTCGTTTAATCGTACGCTCGATCAAAGTAGGTTTCGTGGTTTTGGTCTTATTTTCGACATATTTGCGCTGTCAATACTATGCGTTGACATTTATACAAGTGAAGAAAAAAAAGGATTATAGTTGTAAAATAAATCGAATTGTCTAATTTCATTAGGACTTCAATGGGAGCCATGAAATGTTCCAAAAATGCAAAACCCCGAAAGACAATGCTCCATAAGATTTTCGGGCCAGTGCATTTTCGGAACTCTGCCTTTGGAGGAATACATTTTTGGTGTAGTGCATTTTCAGAGTAGTGTTTTTTGGAGATAAGCATTTCCGGGACAATTTCGCCCACCGGACCACTTGGACCTTAAATTCGTTTGGACGACAGTTCTAAATTGTTTGTCTATTTGTCTGCCTGAATTTTTAAATTCAAATCTAGAAATCACACAAAACATATGGAAATAAAACCAATTGATCAAATGTTTTACGGACGTGAAAAAGTAAGTCCTCTTGTAGATGTAATAAAAATGGCCTCTTTTTTATATGAGTGTTGTACACAAAACATAGCAACATAGCAACATAGCAACCATGCATAACATTCGGTGTCAAACATGTTTGCCCCGTGTACCTGTTATTTACAAATGCATTCATCCATACTTTGTTAAGCTAACAAGTGACTATACATTTTGTACTAATACCCAAACAAATTGCTGCCAAAGTATCACTTATTTTTTGTAGAAATGTGATAATACATAAAGTATATATTTCTGGTTGTACTCCAGGCTAGTTTTGATTCTGTAAATCACAAAAGCTTAAAGATGAGTAGTTTTCAGAAATAGCTGAAAAACAGTACGTTTGATGGAGTTTTATAGTTATTCAATAAGGGTTACTTATCAATAATTTGTACATTAATAGGATGAAAGAGTTGCCTTGGCTCTGATAGACAATTTTAAACAAGTATTTCTTATACACGTTGACTGGAAACATGTAGAAAAGTTTATAGCAATGAGAAATAAATTGCAGGAGCAATAATTCGTCAGATGAATGTCCAAACCAAGGGTAGTGGGAGCAATAACAGCCGGAGCAATTATATGTAATAGAAATTGCATGTCGGAGCAACGAAATGTAGGAGAGATAATTCGCCAGAGACATTGCATGTTCAAACCAGGGTTGTGGGAGCAATAACAGCCAGAGCAATTATATGTAATAGAAATTGCATGTCGGAGCAACGAAATGTAGGAGAGATAATTCGCCAGAGACATTGCATGTTCAAACCAGGGTTGTGGGAGCAATAACAGCCAGAGCAATTATATGTAATAGAAATTGCATGTCGGAGCAACGAAATGTAGGAGAGATAATTCGCCAGAGACATTGCATGTTCAAACCAGGGTAGTGGGAGCAATAACAGCCAGAGCAATTATATGTAATAGAAATTGCATGTCGGAGCAACGAAATGTAGGAGAGATAATTCGCCAGACACATTGCATGTTCAAACCAAGGGTAGTGGGAGCAATAACAGCCAGAGCAATTATATGTAATAGAAATTGCATGTCGGAGCAACGAAATGTAGGAGAGATAATTCGCCAGAGACATTGCATGTTCAAACCAGGGTTGTGGGAGCAATAACAGCCAGAGCAATTATATGTAATAGAAATTGCATGTCGGAGCAACGAAATGTAGGAGAGATAATTCGCCAGAGACATTGCATGTTCAAACCAGGGTTGTGGGAGCAATAACAGCCAGAACAATTATATGTCATAGAAATTGCATGTCGGAGCAACGAAATGTAGTAGATATAATTCGCCAGAGACATTGCATGTTCAAACCAGGGTTGTGGGAGCAATAACACCCGGAGCAATTATATGTAATAGAAATTTCATCTTGGAACAATTAATTGTAGGATCAATAACCCGTCAGAGGAATTGCATCTCCAAACCAAGGTAGTGGGTGCAGTTACAATCAGAGCATTTATAATAATTTAAATTGCATCTTGGAGTAATGACTTGTCGGAGCGACGAAATGTAGGAGCAATAACCTGTCGGAGAAATTGCATGTCTAAACCAAGGGTTGCGGGCGCAATGGCAGTCAGATTAGTTACATATAATATAAATTGCATCTCGGAGCAATGAAATGTAGGAGCAATAATCTGCCAGAGAAATTGTATGTCCAAACCAGGGTTGAGAGCACAATAACAGTCAGATCAATAGACTGCTAGAAAAAGTGCATGTGCTAGCAATGTAAATTAGATCAATAAAGTTCCAGAACACCAGAATGTCTGAGTAACGAAATGTTGGAATAATGAAATGTTGGAGTATCAAAATGTCATAGTAACGAAATGACGAAGTATCGAAATGTCGGAGCACAGATGAATAAACATTACAGATTGGCGTCGTAATGGCTGATTCCGTGGCAGTTTTTTTAGTAACGCAATCTAGTAGACAACGTGACAACTAGCGTCCTTACCGTGCTGCCACCACGTAGTGGCCAGTGGCGTTGAATAACGCATTGCTTCCGCTTTGAACGATACTTTTTCACTGGTCTCAGCCCTCGCCTCATCCTGTCATCGCGCGTTGTCGCCACGATACTGGCAACGACGGGAACAGAACAGGGTGATCCCACGTTTGCATGCTGTGTCTTTCCGAAATTTCATACAAAGGTTAAATGACATGTTTACTGAAGATGTTGAACAATGACTTACATTTTATACAAAGAATATCTTTTAAAAATACGGAACTGGCCCAAGAAACAAAAGAATCTCCGTAAAAAGGTATACCTAATTATTTTAATGTAAATTATCACTATAAAATTGTTTGTTTTGGTCTACTGTTCCATAAATGACTTTTTATAACAATTACACGGGGACTAAAAGCCCGTTTCGTTGATTTACGTAGTTGAATAGTTTTCTTATAAAATATAATAACAGGTTTAGGAAAATTGTACAATCTGAGCCTTTCATCACCAGAATATAATCCTCATTCGAATAACACTGTAAAACTTTTGTTTTTAGGTAGGATCATGTTCAGGCAGACAGATCATTTTTAATTTAAGATACATTTTTAAATTATTTACTTTGCTATCAAATTACAACCGATTTAGTTTTTCCTAGATAACTGAGTCAATATGTTATCTATGCATTATCCTACATAAATAACAATCTTGTGACATGATAAAGATTTCTGTAAAAGTAAAAGATATTAGTAATTTTTGGAAAGATTTAGATTTGAAAGTTGACTCAAACAATAAAGTTTACTGGACAATTATCTGTATTTTGTAAAGAGAGGGTTGGATCTACGGAAAAACTGATAATGAGTTTGGCACTTCAATTTTAAACCAAATTACAATTTTAAAAACATATTAATATAAAATTTGCTATGAAGTTACTCGTTTGTTTATAACTATCAAAAAAGGAAGTCCGCTACAACTTCCAGTTATCGCGTGAAACATCTGACTTCCCCGCCCTTGTACGCAATCTATTTGGTTTAATGGAAAAGGTTTAGTAATAACATATTTTTACTTTATTTAAAGAATCTTTCTGAGAAAAAATACAACTTATACGCACATTAGGTTTTTTTTTTAGTGTCTAGCTAATTAGTTTACAAGAGTGCATTGTTGTTGGGCGAGTTTTATAAAAACATTTAACGTTATTGTTTGTATAGATGTTTTCGGTATTGATCACAGACTAACACGGAACGAGTTTCATTAACCATTGATGTTTAAAAAGATTAATGAGACGTATTATTATGATCTCGCGCTCGCCAATTCTATTGAATCCGCCTCGTTTAGTACGGCGACGTCGGCGCGGTGGTGTTGGAGCGGATAGTACGGCTGTTATGACACAGAGTGCGCTGAGTATCATGGGAGTCAGCGCACTCTGTGCTTAAACCGCCCAACTAACTGAGGCGGAGTCAACAAAAACGGCCACGGAATCGGCCACTACGATGCCAATCCGTAATGTTTATTCATCTGTGGTCGGAGTAACGGAATGTCTGAGTACCGGTAACGAAATGTCGGAGTGTTGCAAGGCAGGCATACCTGTCGATCATAGAGCCGAACACGATGTTGCCGATGACGGAGCCGACGCGCCCCAGGGTCACCGTGAACGACATGGCGGTGCCGCGGGTGGTGATGGGGAAGATCTCCACCACGATACAGAACAGCACGGCCTCCGCCAGGTTGGTCATGGACTTAAGCGTGCTCAGCATCCCCACAGTCTGCGGCAGAGAGAACAAACGATATCATCTTGTTGAATAACATAAATTTAAGACAGTATTAATGCGAGCAAATAAATACGTTTTATTTTGCCTTACTTAGCTATAATTTGTTTATATTATCGTTCTTTTTCATTAATGGTACTATAGATTGTTGTATTTACTCAAATTTATGTGGTAAGTGGTTTTTAATCCTCGGCTTAGTACGTCCATTTAATCTGTTTTTAATTTAATTTGTGTTAAATTATCCTACTCTTACCTAAGACCTAGGAAGGTTCCTTTTCCAATGTCGAGCATGTGAGTCGAGCATTAGAATGGGTTTTACTGAGTTTACCAACAATCTCCCGTAAATATTTGTATTTATGTTTCAATCATAAATCTGCGAAGTCACAAATTGAGGCACTTAGATCCAAAGGGGTGTAAGTGACAAATTATAAAAAAATGAGTTAAGTAGCAAAATGGGTAGAGGAAACTCATATTTATTTTGTGGCAAAAAGTGATTAACCCAAAAGGTGCTGCATTCTAGTGGAAAGAAAAAACACAACCTTCAGAAAAGCACAAGCTGCTCTGTGGCAGAGAGATGCAAGTGCACTTACATCTGCTGGCTCCAATCAAACCCCAGTCTGCTGATGTAATTGTTATCCTGCATCCCACTTGGATCGCTTGTGGGATCCAGACTGAAACAGAACTCTCTCAAAGTGTGTTTTTTAATCATATATCTACGTTTTAGCGAATTTTCCCTAAAGGGAAGAAGCTATTACCGTAGGTCTCATGGTAAGACTTAAGCCCGAGACCATGATAACTTTTCATTTTAAGGTCCCCAGATGCCAAAAACACCATTCGTTCAAATTTGTAACAGTAACAAATTTGGTACTGTTGGTGACGTGGAGGTCCAGACGAAGACTGCGGCGAAGTATCTGGGAGTGGTGCTTGACCGCCGCCTCACATGGTGGGAGCACATCCAGGCGGTTTGCAACAAGGCGACGAGGGTTGTTCTGTCGCTCAGCAGATTGATGGGGAATGTCGGAGGCCCGAGGTCCAGCAAGAGGCGACTTCTCATGTCCACCGTCAACGCCACTCTCCTGTACGGCGCAGAAGTGTGGGCGGGTGCCATGAGAGTCAAAAAACACAGCAAGAGAATTCTATCCGTTCAGCGCAGGGCGGCTCTTAGGGTTGCCTGTGCGTATCGCACTGTGTCTGTGTCTGTGTCTGTGTGCTGTAATGGTTGTGGCTGGAGTGTTTCCCCTTGATCTGCTCGCCGCTGAGAGGCAGAACATCTTTCGCCGTGCTCCTGATCTCGGAAGAGACCAAGCTGCTGTGGAAGCCAGACTCGAAACTCTGCGAGTTTGGCAAGAGCGTTGGAACGGTGGACTGGAAGGGCGATGGACGTTTCGTCTCATCAGAGACATAAGCCCGTGGTTGAGCCGTGCATTTGGGGAAATTGACTTTTTCTTGTGTCAATTCCTGACGGGCCACGGGTACTTCAGGGAATACCTTTTCCGCATGGGGAAGGTGAGGTCACCTCAGTGTAGGTACTGCCCGGAGGAGGTGGATGATGCTCATCATACTTTCTTCCGGTGCTGTCGTTTCGCTGAAGACAGGAGGAGGCTCGTCTCTGCTGTCGGCGATCTGTCCCCGGACGTCGTGGTGGGGGCGATGCTTCGAGATGAAGACTCCTGGAGAGCGGTTGCGCTCTTCGTGCAATCCGTTCTTCGGGGAAAGCGAGACGAGGGATGCTTAGGTGACCTCTAAGTTTCCCGAAACGGTGACGTGACCCGTCTGGGCGCAAGACACGCGGGCCAGTGCCGAAGTTGTCCGATAAGGGTTCCGGCCTGGTTTTTCCCCCGCGGCTCCGTAGGAGGTTTAGTGGGTATACCTCGTAAGAGGGAGTCCCACACTGTTCCTTTGGGTTCGCGCATTAAGCGTTCCTCCTACGTAAAAAAAAAAAAAAAAATTGATATTTGCATAAAAACCCATTATTTTGTGTGCCTTGTTGCAGCAAACCTGCGTACTCATCCCCAATGTTATTCTTACGGAGAATAATTAATATTTTAACTATCGCTTGTTTGTGAATACATTTCTTATGAATCCTGTTAAGTGTTTTAATGTGTTATGTTATATATTCATTGAAAATTCGCTGAGTATGCAGGTTTGCTGTGACGGGGGTATTTAACTAATTATACGGACAAGTAATGATTTAAATGATTAATTGAATCTTTTTCTTTCCAACCCAAAACGGTTTGTTACTCACTGGAAAGAGGATGTAAATGCAGACTTAGTGGAAAACAAGTAAATATTATTATTTTAAATATGAAGAATTATGTATTAACCTTAAACTTTAGAGCTTTTTTATCAAAACTAGGTTTGTGTCACTTACACCCATTTGGTTCAAAGTGCCTAAGTATAATTATTGTAGGATCGAAAAATTCGTTTATTCGATAAATGATGCGGTAGCAATTTTTATATTACTCCTTAGAAATTTTATGATAGAGAGCTAATAAAACAAGCAAAAAGATATCTTACAGTCTATACTCTTATACGACCAATGTCTGCCTGTTTGTTTGCAAAACATATCTCGGAATCCTGAGGAAGATTTTGATAAAACTGTGGAATTAAGTGCTTTTGGACCTAACAAATCGATTGGAAACACATAAACCCCGAGAAAATCTATATTTTGATAAAAATATAATTTGAAAATTGGAAATTTCAATATATAGAGTTTTAAATCAAAACAAAATAATAAAATCACTGGTGAATAAATTAACCAGTGAACTGTCAAAGTAACACTTTCATAAGGTAAAGCGTTAACAAATTATTTCTTGAAAACAGTAACTAGAACCATTGAATACAGATTGCATATAGAGTGGACATCTTTTTCTCCGACGAAACGAATCAAATATCACCGAGTGTTGCTCGGCCTCCCCGGTACTAAGTGGTAAAATTAAAGATGCTGAACAACACTTTGAATCCGTAGTCTTACCATGAGCGTGGTGTTGACGTGGGCCAGCCCCACGGCGGGGATCGCTGAGGAGATCATGATGCCGAACATGAGGATCTTCTTGCTGACGTACGGCATGAGGATGAGCAGTCCGAAGGTGGTCGGCAGACACGCCAGGCAGGTGATGATGGTGTGGACGAACGTGCTGATGGGGATCTTGGCGTCCTTGGGCTTCTCGTCCACTAGCAATGACGAAACCTGAGCAGACGTCACAGAGGGAAATATCACGAACTTTATATCCTAATATCATTATTGTCTGGCAACAAGGAGAAAGGGGTCCCCGCTTCCTCCCCGCCCCATATTGCTGCAGATACAGCGACATTCTAAAAACATCGAGGCTTTCGGCAGAGTATTTCTACTTAAATAAATCTTATTACGGTGCAAAAATGTTGTTACTTTTATTCAGTTTCGATCCCTTGTGTATCAGCTTCAGTTTATAATATTAGTATGAACGTGGTTTTGTTTAATTTGTGGAACAACTACATGGCGGACAGTTTAGTTCACTGTAGCCGAGCGGCCGATTCCTCTCTCATCGTTGCCGGACAGTTATATATTTGTAAGGGAAAAATTGAAAATTTGTGTCTTTCTGCAGGTTTTTGAAGGCATCGTAAGGGTAACCGCATAGTGAAGAGGGGGAGCGGAGGTGTAAGAATAGGAGCAGGTCACCACAACCAATCGGTAAAACCAATCCGTTATACGTTGTGGGTGTGCGCATAGCGAGCAGGTTGCTAGGGAGAGATAGCTCACCGCTAAAATAGAAGGTCGAGCCGGACGACTTTTGATAACAAACTGATTTGATTTACCTCGTGGCTTTGCTCGTCACTTCTTCGTGATTGGTCTGTTCAAGGAAACGAACTGTCCCAAATTGTTTATTCCCCATCAGAATGCCATTGGACAACGTAGGTCACTGCGTTTACCACTAAATACCTACAAATTTAAATTTTCCCCGCAACAATTATTCGTTGAGAATGATAAATGAAAACACTAATTTATTTAGTTTTTTGAGATTTTTTAATTGGGGTCTAAGTTTATTTTATTTCAAATATACGGTTTTATGATAAATTGCAAGCACCGAGATTTTGGACCTTTTATAGGTAGATAGCATGAGCATGGCATTAGTGAACCGGTCTTGTCTGTGTGATGTGTGAGTAGGGTGCTATGGCCGGTTCTGGACCACTTTAGCAAACTGAGGAGCCGAGGAGCCCCCCCCCCGTGACGTCATCCCCCCCGTGACGTCATTCCCCCCCCCCGTGACGTCACCCCCCCGTGACGCCACCCCCCCCGTGACGTCACCCCCCCCCGGTCACGTGACCTGGCGGAAACCTAACATAGGCTGGCGAGCACAGGCGTGTGAGGAGGAATGAGGTCCCCCCCCCGTCACGTGACCTGGCGGAAACCTAACATAGGCTGGCGAGCACAGGCGTGTGAGGAGGAATGAGGTGCCCCCCCACCTGTTTACTCCTCTCTTGTTTTCAGTTAACGGTCGACCTTGTTTACTCCTCTCTTGTCTTCAGTTAACGGTCGAGAGTCGCAGCACCATGTCCTCTGACAGCAGCAGCGATACTGAGCGAGTTGAAGTGAGTGTTGGTGAGGAGGGAAAGACTGTGAAAGTTAGGCGAGTGAGATACCAGTCTGCGTGGAGACCATTTGAACCTCGGTACGAGTGGAGGAAGCGCGTTCGACGTATTGACAAGAAGTTTACGGCAGAGTGCGTTCCGAGGATCCATTACGACTTGGAACAGTACGAGAGCGACCTGCTGTGGAGAGCGGAGCGGTACAAGAACATCCATACCTTTCCGCGTGATGATTATGAGATGTGGGTGGTAGAGGAGGGCAGAAGGTACCTCGCGGAGGACTATCCATTCGAGAAGGAGTACTGGGAATGGATCCGGTATGAACAGCAGTATTTACTATTGGTGAACGATTGGAACAGATACGGGGAACAGTTTGCAGTAAATCCTTTTTTGTAAAATTTATAAGAACTAAAATGAATATTAATTGAAGTAAATAGTTACACAAAGCCCTCCTCCACATGATGTCGCCATCCCCGTTATACCTCGAGGCAAGCGCTTGTTTACTTGTGGTTTTCCTATGTTATTTAATGAGCGGTGCCTAATGATCCTCCTCAGTTTATCTGTGAATGTACTTGAGTGCTCATTTGTGTGCTCCTAACCAGTGACTTCTTCCTGCTTCGATTACCTTCATTAATTAAACGTAAGTAGAAATATTTTATTAACTAAACCATTTTAAATTTTTATTTTATTTCGGACGTACTCTCAACACTTTATTTACTAATAAAATTTAATTAAACCCTGTTTTAAAACAGCTCTTTATTAAATGTATTATGCCTTTCCAACGAATGATAATTTCCAGTTAACTGATTTCGAACCTGACATTACAATGTTTGAGGCATACATAAATCAGTGAAGCTATTCTGAGCGTATCATGGTTGTTTCTTTTTAATATTTTATTTTTCATTCCTCTAGAACGTTATTAAGTATCCTTTGTTGTTGTAGATGAACAACCAACATTTGTGTGAGGTCTGTGGTCACACCTTCAGCCTTTACAAAAACCTGAGGAGGCATGCAGAGTCTACCCACAACGACAGACGCCATGACTGTAACGTTTGTGGTAGACGATTTACAAGAAGGGACAACCTCAATCGACACATTACTACTGCCCACCAACAGCCTGTGGAGGAGCTCCAAGGTTAGTAACTATAATCATGGCTACCTTTTTATAAAATGCTTCTCATAATTAATATTTAAAGAAATTTAAATTTTTAATTTTAAATTGGAATTTAAAAATTTACATAATAAACTGTGATAAGTGTTCATGCTTCACATAAGTCCCCCCCCCCCGTTCATGCTTCCTCTATCCTAACCTAACCAACCAACCTAACCAACCAAGCGGCCCCCCCCCCGTCCATGCTTCCTCTATCCTAACCTAACCAACCAAGCAGCCCCCCCCGTTCATGCTTCCTCTATCCTAACCTAACCAACCTAACCAACCAACCTAACCAACCAAGCAGCCCCCCCCGTCGTTTTATAAGTATAGTAACTCTCGTTATATGTTGTAGACGGAGGAGCAGAGTTGGAGGCTCGGGCAGCCAGGTTCCGCTGCGCCTTCTGCGACAGGGACTTCATGCGCCGTCATAACCGGGACCGCCACCAGACGCGCAGCTGCCCTATCGCGTTGAACCTCATCCGAGACCACTTCGGGCCACCACCATCACCCATCGCGGAGCCACGGGAGCCTCAACCCGGACCGAGCGGGGAGCCTCAACCGGGGCCCAGCAGGGAGCCGCAACCGGGGCCCAGCAGGGAGCCGCAACCGGGGCCCAGCAGGGAGCCACAACCGGGGCCCAGCAGGGAGCCGCAACCGGGGTCTAGTGAGGAGGAGGAGCCGATGGAGGGTGCCGGTCTCCCAGCGTTCCAGCTCGTGCATCGAGCCTTCCGCAGACGCCTCCTCACCTTTCGACTGTCCCAACCGATGGACGCTCTGCTGACAGTTGAAGAAGCGCTCGTCTTCCTGTTCCAGGAGGTCTTTGATCTTTTGACTGACGTGAGGAGCAGGCATCCCAGCATCAAGGTAAACATGGTCCTGGAATGTGAGTTCACCAACATCCATGGGGCCACCTGCCTGCGCTCCTTCAACACGAAGAACGTCCCGCTGACCGAGGCCTCTGACTTGGGGGATTTCCTCTCCGCGACGTTCGACACGATCAAGAATAAGAAGGAGCAGTGCGAGTTGGTGGGCAGTGGATGGACCTACCTGCGCATACGTGACCTGGAGATCCGCGTGAATGAGTACATACCGCTCGGAGGCAGGGCGTTTATTCCGCTGCCAAAGGACATTGACGCCACGCACGCAGTCATCAATGTCCAAAACAACGATGACATGTGCTTCATGTACGCGATCCTGGCCGCGTTCGTCCCGGAGCATCAGCAGAGACCCACAAGGTACACCTTGGACATCATCGCCCGGTACGATTGGACCGACCTGCGCTTCCCCGTCACACTGAAGGACATCAAGGCTTTTGAGCGCAAGAACGCCATCAGCGTGAACGTGTATGGGATAGAGCGCGCGATGGTGAGGAGACGGCCTGGTGGAACACCTGAGTTCAAGAACAGGGTATACCCGTTGAAGATATGTAGGCGGGAGCTCCAAGACCATCGCGACCTGCTGTACGTGACAACTGAGGGTAACAGCCATTACGCGTTCATCAGGAACTTGAGCCGACTGGTCCGCCCTCAGCTCACCACCCATGACCACAGCATCTACATCTGCAAGAGGTGTTTCGACTACTTTGACAACCGGCCCAACAAGCTTGGGTTGACGGGTGCTCAGCGCTTGGAGGAGCACAGGCGTTACTGTTACGCTAAGGCTCCTCTCCGCTTGGACATGCCAAAAAAGGAGAAGATCCGGTTCGCGCATCCCGAGTACACCCGGCGAGAGAGGTTCTGCATCTACGCGGACTTTGAGTGCTCCCTTCAGCCCGTCGCTGACGACCCTGCGGAACCACCACCCGGGACCAGACCTATGCGCATGCACGTCCCATACGCCTTTGCATACCAGATCATGGACTCGTTGGGGCTGGAGGAGTTTGAACCCCGGGTCTACTTCGGGGTCGACGCGTCCAAGGTGTTTATGGAGAGGCTCAAGATGGATGTGTTGATGCTGTGGGAGTTCCTGTTCAGCATGAGAGCTCTGCACCCTTCTCTGACCCGGCAGGAGATGGAAGAGTACCTGGCGGCGACTCGCTGCTACCTCTGCGGTGAGGAGTTCACCGAGCAGGACGTCAAGGTGCGGGACCACAACCACGCCCCACCTTACGAGTTCCGAGGAGCGGCGCACCGCTCGTGCAACCTACGGTACAGGGAGCAGCGGGTCATCAACTGCTATTTCCACAACCTGTCCAACTATGACGCTCACTTCATAGTGCGGGAGTTAGCCATTGACCCCGGCGATGTGGACGTGCTGGCGCACACGGAGGAGCGCTACATCGCTTTCACCAAGCGGTTCCACTTTGGCCAGCCCGGGGACAACCAACGACAGTCATCTTTCGCGGTGCGGTTCCTGGACACCTACAGGTTCTTGTCCATGAGCCTGGCCAACCTGGCGGCGGGGCTTCCCACGGATAAGATGCGTGAGACCAGGAAGCGGTTCCCCGACAACCGGCTCTTCGACCTGGTGCGCAGGAAGGGCGTGTTCCCCTACGACTTTGTCACGTCGTACGACACGTTGTACTCCACCAGACAGCTTCCTCCTCGGGCCGCGTTCAAAAACAGCATGACCCTGGAGGATATCAAGGAGGAGGAGTACGAGCACGCCCTCAACGTGTGGCGAGTCTTTGACTGCAACCACCTCAAGGACTATGCCGACAAGTACCTGCGCTGTGACATCGCCCTCCTCACCGATGTGTTCGAGCAGTTCCGCGACACCTCTTTGGCTGAGTATGGACTGGACCCTGCCCACTACTACACCCTGCCCTCTTACGCCTGGGATGTCATGCTCAAGACCTGCGGCGTGGAGCTGGACACGCTACGGGACTTTGACATGTACCTCTTCGTGGAGCAAGGCATCAGAGGAGGTATCTCCCAGGCCATCACCCGCTACGCCAAGGCCAACCACGAGCGATGCCGCCCTGAGGACCGACGCCTCGACGAGCCGACACGCCACCTCCTGTACCTGGATGCCAATAACTTGTACGGCTGGGCCATGTCCCAGTACCTGCCCACCGGAGACTTCCAGTGGCTCAGCCGTGAGGAGATTGACGCCTTGGACATCGCCTCGTTGGACGCGGAAGCCGACCGGGGCTACATACTGGAGGTGGACCTCAACTACCCCGCCCGTCTCCACGACCTGCACAGGGACCTCCCCTACTGCTGTGAGACCAAGCGGCCTCCAATAGGCAAGTTCCCCAAGCTGGTGACCACCCTGGACAACAAGGAGCACTACATCTGCCACTACAGGATCCTGCAGCAGGCGCTGAACAACGGACTGGAGCTTGTGGCTGTGCACAGGGCCGTCTCGTTCCACCAGTCTCGATGGCTCGAGCCCTACATCCTGATGAACACCGAGCTGAGGAAGAAGGCCAAGACCAAGTTTGAGCAGGACTTTTTCAAGCTCATGAACAATGCGGTCTTCGGCAAGACCATCGAGAACGTGCGCAAGCGCCTGAACGTCAAGCTGGTCTGCACTCCGGAGAGGTTCAGCAAATACGTGGCCAAGTCCAACTTCCTGGACCGCACTTACTACACAGAGGACATAGCCCTCATCCATCTAGCCAGGGTGAACATCGTTCTGGACAAACCCATCTACATCGGCATGTCTGTCCTGGAGCTGAGCAAGTGGCTCATGTATGAGTTCTTGCGCAAGATGAAGGACCGCTACGGTGACCGCCTGACCGTAGACTACATGGACACGGACAGCTTCGTGTTTGACATCATCTCTCAGGACATCTACAGGGAGATGATGGAACACCTGGAGGACTTTGACACCAGTGCCTACCCCAGGTCCCACCCCTGCTACAGCCCCATCAACGCTAAAGTCATCGGCAAGTTCAAGGATGAGTGCGCTGGCAGATCCCTGTTTGAGTACCTCGGGCTTCGTTCCAAGCTTTACTTCATGGACATCGAGGACCCGAGCGAGGAGACGGGATCCAAGGCTCTCAAGCGCGCCAAGGGAGTCGCCAAGGGGGTCGTCAAGAACATCCTTACCCCCGACGACTACAGGGAATGCCTGTTCAACGAGGTGTTGAAGACCACCGTCAACACCCGGTTCCAGTCCCACCTGCACCGTGTCTTCACAGTCCAGGTGGAGAAACTTTCCCTGAGCCCGAAAGATGACAAGCGCTATGTCCTGGCGGATGGGATCCACACCTTGCCTTGGGGACACAAGGACATCCCACCACTGGCTGAAGGAGGACGAGACCACCTCAATAACCAACAGCAACAGCAGCCAATGGAGGTGGATGAGGAGGAGGACATTGATGAAGAGTTTCCTGTGTAGGCTTATGTTTATATGTAAATAGTATTTTTTAATTTATTTGTAAATAGCGTTTATAATTTATTTGTAAATAGTATTTGTAAGCAATTATATTGTAAAAGCTTTATTTCACAGCAGATATCTGTGTTGTTATTACCTCACCCGTATTTCCTCATTATATTTTCAAAATCATCTACATGTCCAAGTTATAACTTTTTTCAAATTAAAATAATTTAAAATGTAATTTATAAAATTTAATAATTTAAAAACAAATTTTAAATAAAAAAAATCGAGATATTGGACATGTACTTTTCTTAAATATTGAAGTAAGGACAAATGAACAACAAGTGATTGCAATATATCGTATTTATTTCAAAAACATAATAAGAATATACAAACACACAATTAAAAAGAATAAAATAAAGTATCAGTAACGTAGTGGTGAGAAGATGGAGTGGAAGAGCCTGCGGACCAGAGCGTCGTTGACCGTGGGGGACGCCAGATCGAAGAGCTGCACGTAGTCACCAAGCGCCATACCGAGGACCGCCCGGCAGTACAGGTAGGTGAGGCAGTAGTGGCCGCAAACGGAAGTACCATAGCCCTGGAGTCGATACCTGTTGTAGACATAGCGGCGGCGCGAGTTGCGCCTCAGGAACCTCTGGTAGTCCGCCTGGTATGGGGACCTGCCGTAGCTGTCGAAGTATTCCAGCCGGTCCTCAGAGCAGTAGAATGCCACCCAGTGGTCTCCTCTCTCAGTGTGTGACATGGTGTTGGCCACTATGGCGGTCTGGGGTTGAACGGGTGAGTGAGGCAGACGGTCAGAGGCGCAGACCAGAACGGTCCTCAGTCCGGGGACTTGCGCCAGGCTCCTCTCGATCTGTGTGGTGTTCATCGTGGGCGGAAGTAGCAGCAACACTCTAGGGCTGACGAGTCCGACCTGTCATTGGCCATCAGCCAATCACGCAGGACGATACAGTTGTGCAGAGCGCAACGGTTGAGGGCGCTCTTATGGTGGCTGCAGCGCAGGGTCCGGCAGGAGGGTGGTCCGTTGAGGGACCCGCAACCCAGGTCGTCCATGTCCTGCACGGTGGTGGCGGCAGGCTCGACGATCAGGTGCCGCTGAACGAAAGTCCTCTTCTGCGACCCCTTGACGTAGACGATGGGGCGGTGGATGAAGCAGGCCCGCAGCTTGTCCAGCAGGGCGACATAGGCGATATCGCCCTGGTCCCACTCGAGCCCATGGCAGTGACGCGTGAGCCAGCCGCTCTCGCGCAGTTTCTCGCTGGTCAGGAGGTCTCGATTGAAGGGCGGACGAGCGATGTGATGCATGATTAGCGTGCCGGTAGTCACGTCCACCACGCAGACCTCCTTCAGCAAATAGTCGTTGTCGCTGTCCTTGAAGCACTGCATGTCCATCACCACGCTTCCATGATGGCAGCGCACTAGGCCGGTGGCGGTGGCGGTAGGCTCGTTGTAGATTGGTGGCGGCACGTCCATCTCGCGAGGTCGGCTGAACTGAGAGCGAGCGCGCGCTGCCTCGGCCTTAAGTAGGTGGGAGGGCGGCGGCGGCAGCGGCGGAGGAGATAACCCGTTTTACCCTCCAAAGTCCACAGTCACGTTGCGGTGACGGTCCACCTCCACGACGTTGTCCAACTCGGCATACACTATGCAGTTGAACGCCTCCGCCAAGGCTTCGGAGAACCCAATCTCTATGCGCAGGTTACCGTTGCGCACTAGGTTCCAGTGGCTGGATTGAGAGGCCGCCATATCGGGCGTCAGATCAAACGCCATCAGGCAGTATCCATAGGGGTATTCGTTGCGACTGACTTCATTACCACAGTCTGAGAAATTGATGCCGGTGCCAGTGTACAGCGTGTGGTAGGCGAGCACGCACAACTCATGACCGAACGTGTAATCCGGTTGAAGCGGCTTACATGGTACTTGCTCACCATCTATGTACAGCGCGAAGAAGTTCACGTGGCTGTGGGTGAAGTTGAACGGGTTCTTCTTGTAGTCCCCGTTGAACGCCTGATTGCTGACCAGGCCAACTATAATGCGTTTTGGCAGTTGACCCAGAAACACACTGTCCAGAGTCTTGCTGCTGATACCGGAGGGTAGCGTGAAGGATTTTACTTCCACGCGCGTAATGGGATATTTGGCTGTGCCCGACTCCAGCGTCCTGCTGTGAGCCAACAGCACGCTCGGGTTGATCTTACAGCGGCGCATAAACAGGTTGACTTCGGCGATGTCCACTTTGTAGTCTGTCACGGTTTTAGACATGATGGAGAATGAGTTCTTTGACCTGATCAGACGAAAGCGCATCTCCACACCGTTTAACATGAACTTCTCCTGGTTGCACAGGTCAACGTGCAGATCTCCGACCATGTCCACGTACCGGCTTCCCTTGATAAACTCTCTCCTTTTCTTGAGCCCGGTATAATTATCCTCCTCAGTATTGTCCATGTACCCGGCATAGTCCTCAAAGAACATCTCCGCGGTGAGGTGCGATGTCTTGGCATCACCACCATAGGACAACAGGTTCTCCAGGTAGGCAGATAGGCGTACGTGTTGTTCTGAGGAGACACCAGTTTGTTGTTCAGGTACAGATCCACTTGACTGAACAGCGAGTGCAGCCAGTTGTTAATCGGACCCACCTCTTTTATCGCTTGATCACCCGTTACAGCGCCTCCATTAGCCGTTCTAATGGTAGCCTTCACATGCAGTAGCGTCTGTGACAGATCCGTGTACTCGTCCCCATGACCCGGAACTATGAACTCAACGGGTGAGTCGTCTGTCAGGGAGGAGATGGGCTTGTACTGCACCCATTTACCGCTCTCTATACTGGTCTGCGTGGGCGGTAGCGAGAACAGGTCCAACTCGGTCTTGACACACTCGCACGACTTCTGATGTAGAAACGCCATTATCCAAAAATGTCCCTCACGGTACTCCTGTTCTTCTTACGTCGCACAACGGTCTTGCTCCTCCTCTTCTTAGCGACACGTTTTGCAGGCTTCCTTTTTCTCTTGGGCGCAGCGCGCTTCTTCTTCCTAACTCCGAGGAGTTTAGCCAGAGACTGAGGGGTCACTCGCTGTACACGCCTCCTCTTATAGGTGCCACCACCACCACCACCGCTCAGCACGCGATCCAGTTTTTCATCAGCCTTACGTTTCAGCGACCCGGTAAACTGCCTGAGTCGGGCGTTGGCTGCGACTCGGGGGTTGGCTGTGCCCGCCGCCACGTCGCCCAAGAAGCCCACACCGGACCTCAGCGCCTCCTTGCCCAGCGCCGATGCACCGGATCTGATCAATGGGACCACTGTACGCATCAGCCCGCCTAGGAAACTGCCGATGCCATGACCGCGTTGGAAAGCGGCTCCTCTGAATACCGTGGACACTCCATGTCCAGACTGCTGTTGGCGGTAGTACGCCAGATAGGGGTCGTTCAGGTTCATTGCTGCTGCTACTCTCTGCGCAGGTGAAGCTTCATGCACGTAGTCCCGAAGTGGAATGGCAGATGGCGTCCAACGCTGTCCCTTAAATCGATTTCCACACTATCGAAGGAGCTCTTCATCAGCGGCACGTAGTGAGGGTCGGTGAAATGCACAGTGATACTCGCACCGTAGATGTAGTTTTTTGCGTCGATGTTCACAATCTTTAACAAGGGCGCAACAGTGTCACCTACTAGCTGAGGTTCCACCAGGTCACAATACACGTACATGTGCGAAGGGATCCCAGCCAGTAAGTTGGGCGGTCTTATAGCTTTTCTATGTTTGATCAAATCCACATTGTGCACGTCGTATCCCAACTGTAACGCTAGAGTGGGGCTAAATTCCAGTTGCTCCACAGTCTGGTCTATCGAGATCAATTCCACCTTCCCAATCTCTTTGTCGTACTCAAACTGGCATTGGTATAAGTCCAATTTTGGAATGGCGTTGATGGCGTTGACCAGTTCATCGATGTCTTTATAGTTTCCAGCTTCCACCTTTACAGCGGTCAGTTCAGGCTTGCCGGTGTCATCCTTAGTGTAGAGATATACGCGAGCGTCCTCCCCCACTGTCACAAACGAGCATGGGTAATGGACCTCGACTAAAGCGACTTCCCATTCACCATCGCCACCCAATCGCACGACTGACGGTAGATGGGTGATGTAGTTAGCCACGGTGTTGTTTGGATAATAGTCCATTGATCTGTTGCTGGGCAACGTCAGGTACAGCTGCCTGCGCTTTGTCGTCATAGCAGCTGTTGCACTTCAGATGCAGGTACCCACGAGTTGAAGTCCTCTCCGTAACCGACCCACTTGACCAAGTAGCGCTTACTGCGGCCTCGCCCTTTAGTGTCCAGTATTTTATCTATTTGGTACATACGGTCCGGGGCAACCGTTACCTTTTGCATCTCATGCTCGTAGAAGCGCCCTTCCAGCGGCGTCCCGTTCAGGTCTCGCAGCACGTACAATGGTAGAGGATGCGACCCGTATACGTGATCCACCACAAACAGCTCCTTACTCCAGTTGGTCTCATAACCTTTGGCGAACGTGCCCTTCTCCTTGGCTATGCGCACCGTGGCACCAGGCTCGAACCTGGGCTTGCGTCGCGGGATCGCCTTTCCATACATGTGACGCCACACCTTATACACCGTTTTTCCATCGCCGCTGTCCGCGTCCACAGGTCGCAGACCACCACCCAGGCTCTTGTGCGGGCTGCGGTTGTAGGCATCCACAAGCCTGTCCAACACGTCGATGTAGCGATACGTGTTTTTGTAGGTTAGGTAGCGCCACATGCGGTTCTTGAGCGTGCGGTTGACTCGCTCCACCACCGCCGCCTTCACATCGGGGTTCTGCGTGGTGACGTATGTGACACCGTGACTCTTGAACACTCGCTTGGTAGCGGCCCCGGTGAACTCCGTCCCCTTGTCAGTCTGTAGACAGCGAGGAGTCACCTCGGAGAATATCCTCTCGAACGCTGCCGCCACCTCTTGCCCGCTTTTCCTCCTCAGTGGTACCGCAAACAACCGCTTACTGAATACATCGATCACAGTCAGCAGGTAGTTGACCCCGTCGTTGTGCTGGCTGAGACCGCGCATGTCGTTCAGGTCCGCCTGCCACAGCTCCTGAGGCCCAAAAACGGCGTAGCGGTTGCGGGGAAACCGCTTGCGCACAGGCTTGTGCAGCGTGTAGGTGTCCTGGGCACGCAGCCATTCCACCGCTCTGCGTTTCGGGAGGCGCGCGGCTCTGGCCAGAGCAGCCACCCCGCCGAGGGAACCGGGCTGGCTCGGGTCATAGTACAGCTTCTCCATTACGGTGAGAACGGCTCCCAGTTGTCCAATGACGATTCCTGGTCAGGTTCCTCGGTTATTATCCTTCTCCTGGCTGCCGGAAGTCGCGGTCTCAGGCGGTCTAGCATTGGTGTCAACCTCGGTGACAGGGGTGATGAGGAGGCCGTCGTGTCTCCCCAGGGGCTCGATGCAGTGTCCAGCCCCCCGTTTAGGTAACGCAACGCCGTGGGATTGCTCATGTATTCTTTAGGCACGTTCATGTTTTTCAAGGCGGTCATCACTTGTTGCCAACCGGTAGGTAATCGGTCCGCCCTTCGCGCTCTCACTATGCTGTGCGCGATGTCCACTATATTGGAATTGGGGACCTTCTCGTTGTTCACATACACCACCCCACTGGCGTCCCAGGCGATGGGGCTGCCTTGCTGGGTCATGAACCGCAACAAGTTGCGCGCCACCGACTTGTAGATTTTTGGGAATGATGCCAACACCCTCCTCCTCCGAGGTGCTAGACTCACGTTTCACGTGACTCGGACCTGCCTCTCCCTCCTCCTCCCCCTCGATGATTGACAGGCCTATGGGTTGACGTTTAGCCGCGGAAAAGTGCAGGAACCGCTGTAACACCTGTTGATATTGTTTCCATTTTTCCGTATCGTTCAGCCGCTTGTCGCTCAGTATGCGATGCATCTCAGCGTCCAGGCCGGCTGGCTTATTGGTACTGCCTGCCCCTCCTCCTCCTCCTGGTCCTGGTCCTTCTCGCAATCTCTCGATGAGCTCCTGCGGTACAACTACCATTTTCTTAGCGTGCTCCATTTTTTCAAATTACTTTCTGCATCAACACAGGTAACACCGCACTCAACAGCAAGGGCAGGAGGATCCCACCGCCCCGTTGTACAAGGTAGCGACGCTTCTTGACCCAACCCTCACCGCGTTTCACCAGCCGTCTGAGCGCCTGTTTGTGCTTTCTCAACTTTCGTTTATGACAGGTGGTGAGCGGCACGTTCCCGCGTAACACGTTGTACGCACACTCACACACTGACCTGATACGGCTATTCTCGCACGCTTTTAACAGGGCCTTGCGTTCCTTGGGTGTAGCGTGCACCAGAGCAGTCAGCAGGGCTGTGTCTTTCTTCACGCGGTGTGACATGATGACTGACACTGGCGCGCGCTCAGCCTATTTATCACTTTTTCTTGGGCAGGTACACGTAGTTAACTGGATCGTCTGGGAAAACGGCTGAACGTACCCGCATCTCCTCGGGTGTAGACTGTTTCAAGTCTATCAGCAGATAGGCGTGAGGATCGCGCGTGGCGTCCGCATAAGCCTCCTCCACAAATTTGGGGTTCTCTGGGTATACTTGGCGAGCCAAGTGTTTGATCTGAGCGCGGTCCCGGGGATTCTTGAAACACACTATGTAATGAGCATTCAGCGATATGTCGCGCTGGCCCCTACCCTGATGAAACAGGTTTTGCGTGATGAAGAACACGCTCATGTTGCGGTGATGGGAGCCCTTGGTGAACAGGTCCGCCACGCCGGGGCCAGCCTCACGCATCATGTCATCGACGATAACCAGGGAGGGCTCGCTACCATCGTAGTCGTCCAGGTCGGGCAGGCCGGCTACGTAGCGCACAGTAGGGTCATCGGCTCCTCCTCCACCGCCGCTACCGCAGTGCCAGGTGATACGAGCGAAGCGCGTATCGCACATGCGGTCGGCATGCCCTATGAAGCGAGCCACAAAGTGCGACTTGCCGCTGCCCGAAGGTCCAGCTACGATGGCGGTGAACGGGTGTTTCCACCTCAAGTCCATGGTGGCTACTAACACAGCCACGCACCGCCTCGACTCTTATAATTAATTGAGTTTTTATATTTTTTTTATTTTTATATTTATTTTTATATTTATTTTTTTTATTTTAAATTAATAAGGATAAAGGAATAAGGTTTTTTTTTTATTTATTTATTCAAACAAATTCCAGAAGAGCTCCTTTGCTGCCGGGGGGACCGCTCCTCTTGACCAGACTCATCCTCGACCCCACACCAACGTTGTACTGGCCGATGACATGGTCTCCCAAGACGGCCAAGTATCTACGAGGCATGTAGATCCTCAGCGGGTCGTCACCAGTTAGCCCCTCCAAAGTGGCCATTATCGCCTCGCCATAAGGAGTATCCACCCGCTCAAATGACCGGATGGGGTAAATTATGTTGTCCCGCAGATCGGCTATGCGGGTATAACCCCCCGCCTTGCAGCTGTTGAGGGCTGACTTGAGGTCTCCTGTTTGGTCCATGCTGCTCGTTGAGTGTCTGGATGTGGAATGGTTGTGGCTCACCACCGAGTCGTATTATATAGGCTCACTGCGTCAACAAGTTGTTTACGTCATTGTGTGTGTTTTCCGGGTCGTTGTGGTGTTTACTTCTTGCGCTTTGGGATGACGCAATTGCCTCCAGCCTTACGTTTTCCCTCGCAAACTGTTGCGCAATCGCGGGTCTTACGCCAGGCGGGTAGTGGAGTCACGATCCTACTAACTCCGTTAATTTTAGGCACTCCGGTATCGCTATTAATCCACATATTTTCTAGTCTCGTTAACAGGTCCGTGAGGCATATGCAAATTTCATCGTCTCTATCCTCGTCCAAGTATAGGCCGCAACTATGCGTAGGGCGTCCGCCTTTGAATACCGACATCTTCAATAAAACGTTTCCTAAGTTGGTAGGGTTCTTTACTGTATATTGACATTCAGCATCGCTCCAACTGCATGAAGGAGAATCGGTAGGTGTATTCCTGTCCACTGTCCATCCAACAACGGGCTTCTTGCTCCTCTTCTTAGTTATGGTAGGCGGTCTAGCATTCTCATCCATGGCATCAAGCTCCTCCATCAGAGAGCGGATGGTTCGATCCACCTCGGTTGCACTGTTGCTGCTGCTCATGGCGTCTCGGGCAAAACTGAGGCCGCGGTAGCGGACCTCAGGTTTATATACCGGCAGCGCGCGCAACCGGGTATGTCCCCGCCGAGCGGTGGCGGCCA
The DNA here is from genome assembly GCA_963675035.1 of Allygus modestus. Lineage (NCBI taxonomy): Eukaryota > Metazoa > Arthropoda > Insecta > Hemiptera > Cicadellidae > Allygus > Allygus modestus. The sequence goes on from OY776115.1 coordinate 15,462,903, forward strand.
AAGAGGGCGCGTCACGACAGCAAGCCGCTGAGCAATTCAAGGGTGCAACCTTGAGCGTCAGCAAACCGCTGAGTAATTCCTTCCTGGGCAACTCCTTCAGGACCGTCCCCCGACACGCGCCGCCAACCGCTCCCGGTCGGCGGGGGCTTTTTAAGCCGCATGTAGACCAAACGGGGGGGGGGGGCTTACATCCTCGCATCCTCACTGCACCTTTGCTGGTTTTGAATCGGCCAGGGGGGGGGGCCTTACATCCTCGCATCCTCACTGCACCTTTGCTGGTTTTGAATCGGCCAAGGGGGGGGGGCCTTACATCCTCGCATCCTCACTGCACCTTTGCTGGTTTTGAATCGGCCAAGGGGGGGGGACCATATAGTTTTTGATAAAGGAATATCGTTTATTTTTATATTTTTTTATAAAGGAAATTTTGTTTATTTATATTTAATCTTTATTTACAACTTTTTTTTATTATAATCTTTACCTAACCCCCGTTTACAATAACCTTTGCAAAGACCTGGTCGGATTCTAAAAGAAGTAAATTAATCACGCGTTGACAAGCAACATGCGGTTTATTGATGCCATCCAAAGCAGCTTGAACTTGTAGGCGGTTTTGTTCAGGCAACCGCTTCTTAATCCACATCCTGATGGACAATTCGGCAAAGTGACCCGTTGTGTAATACTTCACCGTCTGTAGGAATATCTCCGCATCGATTGACTCAATGTCTTCAATTGTAGATCTAACTGTAAATGGTTTTGTATGAAAATATTCACCTTCCAGTGACACATCAATTCCAACATTAAACATTTTGTTAGGTCTAGTCAGTGTAGAAGCTTGTGAGCAAATGATTCTAACATAAATAACTGGAGAACTCTCACTAATGAGATAACCTCAGGCAGTCACGTAGTCCTTACCAAAACATGTAATACTAGAAAATGATGGGGAAGGGAGTATTTTATTTATGGTTTTTTTTTTCCTTTTATTTTTTATCTTTTATTTTTTCTTTATTGAAAGAAGAAAAAGAATTTAGAGTGACTAGAGCCCTCCCAAACTGTTTTTATGGTCATTGACTTTAAAATCACCAAAGTAGATAGGTAATCATTGTTTTGTGGCCAATCCGCTTCCCAAGCACTCTTACCACAGCAAAAACAAGTGTGCTGCAAATTATTAGAGTCTGAAAAGCGATACACTTTAACAATTCTTGCAGGATACAGAACTCTATTACAATAATGCTCAGTGTACTGGCAGTAGCGGCATTGATAGACTCTCTTGCCATTGTATCTATTATACAAGTCTAACACTTGAGGATCCGTTTCGGGATTGTTAAGCACTAACACATGTTCCCGAACATACCCCTTGAGGCAAGATGCAACGTATCGCTGTATAGGCACTGGCAATTGTGCAATCCCCTGATACAGAATGTATTTATTCTTTCTTATTACAATACACGATTGCTGAGCTAGTGACAGTGGGTTGTATGCTTCCATGACTAACTCAAGATTCAGACTGGTCAAGCACTTAGCTTGAGGAGTCTAGTAAGTAAACAAGTTATATAATGAGGGGTTTTCCTCCGTGAACATCAAGTCCACTAATGAGTAAACAAATTATTTAATGAAGGATTTTTCCTCCGTGAACAACAAGTCCACTAATGAGTAAACAGATTGAGTTTCTCTAAGTTTCAGTTTAAGTCAGAGAGTCAAACTATTGCCATCAATATGAACACTGATAATGTATGGGAGAGCAGTATTCCTGATGAGGACCTCATCAAGATCGTTGAGGGAATTGAAGAAAAGTATGCTAATAGCGTATAGGAAGGTAATATCCCTGATAAAGAACTCCTCGCTACCGTTGAGGTGATAGAAGAGGAATATGCTCTCCAACTGCGAAGGGAATATGAAACAATGTGGGAACGGATAACTACGTGTTGGTGCTCCCAACCTACATGTGATGAAGAATGGGAACAATATAATGCAGACTGGGAGAGTCTTCGTGCTCTTGAGATTGCAATGGAGGAGTTTCAAGCGAAAGAGAGGGCTGAGACTTCTTCACAAAAGTAATTTTAAGTTTTTAATTTATAATAAAGATGAAGAAAATAAAATTATAATTCATACAAAAATAATAAAATAACGTAAATAATGGAATGAGCGGGGGGGGGGGTTGGTTGGTTGGTTAGGTTAGGATAGAGGAATCATGAACGGGGGGGGGCGGGCTTGGTTGGTTAGGTTAGGATAGAGGAAGCATGAACGGGGGGGGGGGCTTGGTTAGTTAGGTTAGGATAGAGGAAGCATGAAGGGGGGGGGTCGGTCGGCACAGGGCTGATCCTCTCAATCCTCAACTAAACTTTGTCACTTTGTTTTTGTTTGTTGTGTAATTATTTTCTTTATTTATTTTAGATAAGGAAAAAGGAAATAGGTTTTTTTTTATTTAATCTGAATCCGAGGAGTTTATATATACAACGTGGGGCCTCGGTTCCCCACTTGGCCCCGCCTCTGGCTCGGGCTCTGGCTCGGGCCTCGGTTCTCCACTCGGCCCCGCCTCTGGTTCGGGCTGCTGCTGCTGCTGCGGCTGCTGTGGTCTGCGCCGGAGCTGGGGTCTTGGGCGAGGCCGATACTGTTGGAGGATCAACCCCCGGCGAATCTCGCGGTGGACCCTGTTGGCCTCCGCCTCCTCCCGCCGCCGCTGTTGCTCGGCGAACTCTGGGGTCCACCATCCCTGCGGTACGGCTGACGGCTTGACGATAGCTGTAAATAACGAACCAACATTAATATTCTTTTTTTTTTATGAGATTTATTGATATTATAATAATGAGATTTATTGATATTATAACAATGAGAAACTGAGGATTGCTACTCACCAACTGGTTTTCCCTCCTGTGTCCTGGGGGTAGGCATCTGGGTGGGCGTCTGAGTGGCGGCATCACCACATCGCCTCGGGCCAGGAGCAGCCAGGGCGCACGTCTGGGTGGAGGCGCACCTCGTGGCAGCTGGAGCATCAGGAGCAGCTGGAGCAGCGGCCGGGGCATCAGCGGGGGCAGCTGGAGCAGCGGCCGGGGCATCAGCGGGGGCAGCTGGAGCAGCTGCCGGGGCATATCGGTGGGTGGCAAGGTGCCGGGCCACCTTGTCTTTTCTGCCGAATTGCTTTCCGCAAATTCGGCAAGGGTAAAGTGGCGAATCCACATGCGTCAGCATGTGCCGGCGCAAATGGTCGCTACGCGAGTAACGCTTGTCGCAATACATACAAGTGTACTCCATCGCGGCTGCAGTAAGAATGATTAAGACCTGGAGAAACCGGCGGGTGAAAGCGGAGGCGCGCGCGGTAAACATCACGTAGGCGATAAACAAGGAAAGCAAACGGCATGTATTGGAAAAATACGGGGGGGGGGTCTGGGTAGGGTCGGGTCGGGGGGGGGGTCGGGGGGGGGGGGGTGTCCAAATGTGTTTACTAGGGAAGTTCCCCAACAATAACAAGTCCGATTTATCTCCTACACAAACAGGCTCTCGCTCAGTCGTTAAGCATGGCTGCTCCGTGGGAGGATGATATGACAGACTATGACTACGAGTTTGCACTTGAAAATGCAAATTTCGTAGATGAGTTGGAGCAAGAGGCTCTATTAGAACAAACGTTTGCGCAGCAAATACGGGATCTGGAGCGCCTGGAGCCGGCGTCGAGCGGACTGCAGCGGCCTCCTCCATCGCCTCAGCCTGGGCCTAGCGGGCTGCAGCGACCTCCTCCTCCTCCTCCATCGCCTCAGCCCACACCGTCTCCATCACCGCCTCCATCGCCTCAGTCCGACTCGTCTGAGGACCCACCACCACCACCGAGGACTGCGAGACAAGTGTACCTGGAGCGACAGGCGCTTCAGGACGACGTTGACCGAGTGTGGGTGGTTGAGCCGCAGCACGAAACACATTGGCGATGGTACATGGCCGACATGGCCAGGCTGCGTGAACTAGATGAGGAATTGGACCGCTTGGAGGAACAAGAGGAGGCGGCCGATAACGAGGAATAGTTATAAGTTTTTTTGTTGATAAATAAATGATTCCTTTGTCCAAAAAAAAAACAAAAAAAAACAAAAAAAAAACAAAAAAAAAAAATAAAAAAATAAAATGCAATAAACAAAATAATAAAACCGGGATGATGGGGGTCGGGGGGGATGATGGGGGTCGGGGGGGGGGGATCGGGGGGGGGGGTCGGGGGGGGGCACAGGGCTGGTCCTCTCAATCATCAGCTTGCTAAACTTGTCACTTTGTTTTTGTTGTTTGTTTGTTGTTTGTTTGTTTTTTTTTGTTTTTTTTTTGTTTTTTTTTGTTTTTATATTTTTATTTCATTAATACAATACAATAAATGTGATGCTTAAATCTAAGATGATTCATGAATGTTATACAATATATGAAGAATGAAAACTTACAATACAATATAATGATAAACCTAAACTAAAGGAATAATTTTAACCCAGAGGAGGGCCACCTCTTCATTCGCAATCAGGTTGTGGAGGCGTTGCTGCACCTCCTCCAGGTGACCGGGTTGGTTGGCGACGTATCGCCGCCTCATGAAATGATTGCGCCCGTCCGGGCCCAGGCACCCCCATCTCAAAATGACCAACTGGTCCATGACTGCAATTTCCACCAGGCCAATCACGTCCTGGATGACCTGGTGGTTCCACAAAGTGTACGTGACAGTCGACATTGCCTTCTGCTTGTGGAATGAGCGAATGGAATGGGGAAAAAACCGGTGACAAACAAGGAAAGTAAACAACACGTGAGGGGGGGGGGTCTGGGTCTGGGTCGGGTCGGGGGGGGGATGACGTCACGGGGGGGGGATGACGTCACGGGGGGGGGATGACGTCACGGGGGGGGGATGACGTCACCGGGGGGGGGGGGCTCCTCGGCTCCTCAGTTTGCTAAAGTGGTCCAGAACCGGCCATAGCACCCTACTTGTGTGGTTTTAGCAGCGTGGAACTCCTCCTACCCAAGATGCGGTGCCTACCTTTACCTAGACCTCTACTCAAATCTCCACCCCAACCTATTCCTCCACCTTCTCTTTGTTCGGTTACCTCTTAAGGTCTTAGCCTAACCTATAGGCTGAAACTTGTAACATCCATTGAAAAGTAGTTGAGGAAGAACCAAACGGAACCCAACTATGTGTTTTGCTCTAATTTCCCCTTTAAAATGTCCTTAAAGATGGGATAAAATGCCAAAAATAATGATCGGCTATAATTATTTTTTAATTAAATTTATGCTTCTGATTTTACTATATTTATACGTGTGCATACTGATTTATTTCCTTCAGCGTGTAAACAGTAGGCTTAATAGAATATGAAAAACAGAAAAACTTGGGGCTATATCCCTTACAAGCCCTGGTATGATATAAATACAGTATTTACAAATGACAAATTCATTTTATTTTCATCAGGCCATTCATAAATGTAAATGTTGAAAGATGCTAGCAACCCGTGGACGTGGTTCAGATGATGCTATTCAACATGGGATTACGAAGTCCCAGACATTATATAGCTATTGGTATTGTATTGTAATGACAAATGGTATACCCAAGGCCGCACTAGATATCTATATCTATTATATCTAGTGTGGCTTGGTATATCACGAATTTGTATTGACATTGTATATTGTATCATGTATTGACAATTTTGCATTGTGAAAATGTCTAGTAGGCTTTTATAAAACGAGGGGGAAACAGTAAAGTCTTGACGTGTAAACAGGTGGAGTAGCGGTGTAACTACACTTGGCTTACAATGGAGGAATCAAGATTCAAGATATAAATGTATCTTAAATTTTATGTTGAAAATAAACTCATGTTGTTTTAAAGTTGATTTGTAATGGTAGAGAAAATGTTTTAGCCTTCATTAAACGAAATGTAACTCTTACCTCGCACAAATCTGGTTGACTGCCGGGATGATCTTGGTAGAATTTTTCTTCTCTGTTTAGAAGCTCGGGAACCCAAAGCATCATCGTATAATACACAGATATAAGACAAAAGTCAATGTAACACGTCAGTAGGATATTGATACAAGATCTACCACTGAAAAGTGCCTTGTGCTGTTTTACAACTGCGTGAATAGTTTGCGCGACCTTTTTGAAGCACGATTGTTTCTCTTTTTTCCCAAAGTGGTAAGAATCGGCTTCCGGATGGGTGTCCAAAACTTTTACTGGGTAATCTTCTTTGGGTTTTCTAAAATTGGACGCGTACATCGTCGAAAGAACCTTTCTCGCCTTGTCGAGCTTTCCTTGAAGCAGTAGAAACCTAGGGCTCTCCGGCATCAAGAGCATGAGGAGGGCAGACGTGAGGGTAGGAAGTCCACAGACGAACACAAACAGTCGCCACGAGTTGTACTCGAACACTCCGTGTGTTCCGAGGTTAAATTCCAACGGCAGAATCGCAAAACCGATGACAGGCAGCGAAATGATACCGAGGGTCCAGAACAACTCAAGTCTGGAGAGGTACTTGTCACGGTGTGCGTGGTCCAGAAACTCCCCCATGTAGCAAAACACTATACTCGTAGCTCCTATGATCCCGAACCCGTTAAAAATCCTGACGGCGAAGAACAGACTGTACTGTTGGCAAAAACTGGATATGAAAGATGCCATGGCGTCTATAAACAGAGCCCAGAACAGCACAAATCTCCTCCCTCTGCTGTCGGCGAAGTTCCCCCAAACGTACGCCCCTACGACCATCCCCCACAACGGTGCTGTGTTCAATACCCCTTTGTCAACCGAGCTCAAGCTGAAGTCGAACTGCGCCGCTGGCAGCACGAACGACAGCGTGGTAGTACTGAGGGAGCAGCAGCCATAGATGAGGCCGCAGATCGCCGCCAACCTCCACTGGAAGCAGCCGTGGCCCGTGCAGAGGATGGCGGTCTCTAGGTCGATGGGTTCCTCCTCCACCTCCTCGCCAAACTCTCTCCTCGTCATGATGAGTGTGTGGGTCGTGGAGGTGAAGCTCAGGCGGTCCTCCTCTACCATGCCCCCGGGCACCAGCGCCCCGTGGGGTCCCGCAAACACGTGGGTTAGTGAGAGAGTCCTGCCCCACAGCTCGATAGAGTCCTGCGACGTCAACGTCGACTGGGTCTCCCTTATGTTGCCGGAATCAATCCCCGATTCTGGGTCGTTTTCTGGGCCAATTCGGGGTCGTTTGTCTTGCGGCGGCGGACTCTTTGGCATATTTGTTAAGGCTACACTGAATTTAGATTAGAGCTATCAACTAAAACGGGAATTATTCGAAACCTGCTGCTGGTTCACCATTCAAAATTAAATTGTTTTCTCTACTACTATCTTGCCCTAAAACAATAACATGAAATAAACTGTTTTTGTGAAAACTCGTCACTGCGACATGATGATGTAGATACATTGTTTTGTAAATCATGTGTGTCCATGTAAACATGAAATTGGCTGCTGATTGAATGTCTATACAGTATATTTAATTCCGTAAGCGAATCGGTCCCCACGAAAAATCTCGAGCTAGGAAGAAGTTAGGTTATGGCGATTCATTTTAAAGCTTGAGGGTCAAGGACGGTGGGAAAAATATCAGAAATGTAAAAATTACGTGGGCTATGCCCTACTGGACTTCAAAGATCCAATTATTTTCTTACATAAATATCACTACAGTGTTTTTATTAATAAGCAAAATTAACTGTTGGCAAGAAGAAGACGATGGAGGAATAAAGATTCAATATCTAAATGCATCTTAAATTTTATCTTGAAAATAAACTCATATTGTTTTTAAAATGATTTGTAATGGTAGAGAAAATGTTGTAGCCTTTATCAAACGTAATGATCAGCTGTGATTATCTACTTGCACAAAAACCATATGTTAGGGCCCCTGTAAACCACTAGTTCACCTTGAAGTTGTGGTCCTTGGTTCATTAGTGTCCGCGTTCACTCGCACTGACCAAGATCTTACGGTGGATAAATCCTAGTAGATAACGACACAGTTGATTTTCCGGTAAACGATCGGTTCGGCTGAACGCAATCTACCGGAGTACGGTGGATTGGTGAGCTTCTGCCTGCTATTTAACATCGACCAGAACCTAAAATCTTCAATAAACCATCGTATTGCCTTTATTTTGTTTTTAGCGAATTTCCCCTATAGGGAAGAAGCTATTACCGTAGGTCTCATGGTAAGACTTAAGCCCGAGACCATGATGATTTTTCATTTTGAGGTCCCCAGATGCCAAAAACACCATTAGTTCAAATTTTCATAAATGTGTGTATATATATGCGTGTGTGTGCGTGCGTGCGTGCGTGCGCGCGCGCGCGCGCGCGTGTGTGTGTGTGTGTGTGTGTGTGTGTCCGGAAGCACGATAACTCTCGTAAAAAAGGTCCGATCTTAATGAAATTTGACGCAAATGTGTAAAGTACCATTTATTTGAACGAGTTCGAAAACCAGACAAATCACACCATCCGAAGGGTGTTTTATGGGGGGTTTTGTATCCCAAAAACGTTTTTGGGTTTTCACATGTAATTTTTATTTAAATCAAATTTTAATATGTAAAATTAAATTCAGCTTAGAAAAACAAACAATTTGGTATTTTGATCATTGTTCTACGTCAATTGGTTACTGAGATATTGAAAGTGCTAAACACAGTACGTTGTGTAATATTATGGAGAAAAGGATTATAATATTAATATTTATTATTTAATACTCTAATATTAGTAAGGTATGCTTGTATGCGTCCGTCCGTGCTTGCTTGCTTGTAACTCTGATATCAAAAACGATACCAATGATTTCCTTCAAATATTGTAAGTGTCTAGTTTCTGGGAAAATGAAATAATGTAAAAACACGAAAATTAAAAGTTTAAAAAATTAACATTAGGATTATTGAGTATAAAATCAAAACAAAATAATTGTATCAGCTGTTCATAATCAAGCAGGGAACTGTCAAAGTAATACTCGTGCGTGTATAATACTTGTTAGTAAATTTCCTTTGGAAAGTTAACTATTAGCATCACCCGCACGGTGAAACTTAAGCCCGGGACCACCATAGAAGTTCCTAACGTGACCCCCTGAACACGTTTTGGGGGTCGTTCAAAATTTTATATATATCGGTCGCATTTTTTGTCCGATTAACTTCAAATTTGGTAGGGACGTTCTTTTCTGTAATCAGTTGGACAAGTTCGTTGGGCAAAATAATCGTAAAACTCCAAACTCCTTTTTTGGGGATTAATCTTCCAAATTTTGAGTTTATAGGCCCAAAAAGGGTCTAAAAAGACCCGAATGTAAAATTAATGGATGTAAAAAGATGGGAATTAGTAAGACGAAAGTTTTAAGCCCTCTCTCGTCATTCTAGCATAAATATTTACCGAGTTATTAAAGAAAACGTGTTTCGACTAAACACAGTACGTTGTCTTATGGGGGTTTTACACTAGAAAAGCCTGCTACTCCTTTGTTAGAGTACTTTTATCATCTCCAGCAACCTCACGCCTACTTTCAAGCCTGACTGGACCTTCTCCTCACATTATAATGCGCAAAATTGTATTCCCAGCTTTGCAGGTAAATGAAACCGGGAGCATCAGAACAGCCAAAAAATCAATGTTTTCAGATTTCAATAAAAATTGGAATACAAGTATGTTTTTACACTAATTTTAAGTTTTAAAAGTTTTTATGTGGAAATTCACTTCCCTCACGTCAGTGTGCTGCGTGCGAACTCGTTTTGTATTGAACCGGAAAAATAGGTGGAATGGTTCGACAAATAATGGAGGCTTAAGTTAAACGCTTCGAAATGTGAAGCCAAAATCTTTATTCTAAGGAAACCTCAACTTCCTCCTAATATTAATCTAGGTAATACTATACTTGAATGGAATCCCTCTGACCAGTCTATAAAACATCTAGGAATTCATCTCGATCAAAAGCTGAATTGGAATCTACATGTAAATTCAAAATTGACACAAGCTTATTCTCGGTTATCAATCCTTTTTCCATTGATGAACAGAAAGTCTTCACTCAAACCAAAATATTGAATTTTAATATATACAAGTATTTTAAGACCTTTAGTGATGTACGCTTGTCCTATCTGGGGACTATCAATTTCAAAAGTAAATTAAATAAGATTCAAGTGTTCCAAAACAAAATCCTTAGGATCTGTACAAACTCTCCATGATTTATTTGAAATAAGCAAATTCATGAAGAATTTGGTGTGGACTCGATTTACACTTTCATAAAGAAAAGCGCAACCAAGTTTATCAACAACATTGGACTTGTTCCTGGTGCAAAATGTTTTAACATTATTGGCGCAACTGCCAACAGGCGGTTAAAATCAAGACTTGTCCAAGATCTCCTTTTAGATTAGATGATGTTATGAATAAAAGAAAAGAATGATACCTTAAACCAAGGTTTTATTGAGCAGAACAAGACATTACTGAAGCATAATAAACAAATACAATATGATTATAAAACTAAATAAAACATGATAACTTAAACAGCTGTTAGTAAAATTTATGACAGATGATGAACTTTGGTTTCAGGGTGTCTTCGAATGGAGGGAGCCCAATAATATTCCACTATGTTATTTTATGAAAATACTAGTTATTACGTTCTGAGTATAATACTTGTTAGTGAATTTCCTTTGGAAAGTGAACTATTAGCATGACCCGCACGGTGAAACTTAAGCCCGGGACCACCATAGAAGTTCCTAACGTGACCCCCTGAACACGTTTTGGGGGGTCGTTCAAAATTTTATATATATAATATATATATATATATATATATATATATGTATATATATAGACATATATATATATATATATATGTGTTTGCACTCTAGCGGTTGCATTTTTTGTCCGATTAACTTCAAATTTGGTAGGGACGTTCCTTTCTGAAATCAGTTGGACAAGTTCGTTGGGCAAAAGAATCGTAAAACTCCAAACCCATTTTTTGGGGATTAATCTTTCAAATTTCGAGTTTTTGGGCCCAAAAAGGGTCTAATATGCCCCAAATGTAAAATTAATGCATGTAAAAGGATGGGAATTAGTGAGACGAAAGTTTTAAGCCTTCTCTCGTCATTCTAGCATAAATATTTACCGAGTTATCAAAGAAAATGTGTTTCGACTAAACACAGTACGTTGTCTTATGGGGGTTTTACACTAGAAAAGCCTGCTATTCCTTTGTTAGAGTACTTTTATCATCCCCAGCAACCTCACGCTTGAAACCAGGAGCATCAGAACAGCCAAAAAATCAATGTTTTCAGACTTCAATAAAAATTGGAATACAAGTATGTTTTTACACTAATTTTAAGTTTTAAAAGTTTTTATGTGGAAATTCACTTCCCTCACGTCAGCGTGCTGCGTGCGAACTCGTTTTGTATTGAACCGGAAAACAAAATAATAAAAAAATAATTTAAAAAAATAATTGTTAACATGTGTTTTCCTGAGAGCAGTGACTATAACTATTGAGTGAAGATTATATAGAGTGGTAAAATCTGAAATAAATGAAAGGGACATTGAGCTATAAATAACAACTGGAGTAACCTTAAAAATGCAGAAAAGAGGTAAATGAGCTATACAAATCTGATAATCAGTTGCGGGAAGTGGTGAAATATTACTCCAAGCCATCTAAACAAACTGACTAGCCTTCCCCAAGCAAAGCTTGGCCCCCGAGGTACTTAATACGCTACATGAAAACTTTGTAAACAAAAAAGATTTTGTTAATCTAACCCCACATATTACACGGAAACGCGCGTCTAGGTGTGCAGATGAGAAACTGGCTTTAGATTTTAGATTTCGTCCTCAGGGCTCTGCCAATACCCTAGGAGGTATTGGCTCTGTCCCTCGGAACTTATTCATATTCGTCCCCATATTCATATAATATAATATTCATATAAGTCCCCATGTTATTCATATTCGTATGGAGGGGGATTTGGTTTATGTTACATGTGTTTTTTCTGAATTAAATCCAATTAAATACACAGCTGTTAAAAGGATTATATCTAACTACAGACCGTCACTTTTTTGCTTACGATTCAACACCTCGCTTTTCAAGACGTAGTGCGCAAGCTGCGCATAGGACAGTCTAGTAACATTTAATTTGAAATTTAGATTTAATATTATCAGAAACCGCCCAATAGTCGAAATTCGACCAAATATTATTTGACGAATATTTGAAAAAAGTTTAATATTTAGTGAGTTTTGTTGCGCTCATCTCTCTCCTTCTCCTTCCCCAACCCTCACCACCAGGTACATTTTTTAATGTGGAGTCAAAAAGAATAGCAGAGGGCGTTACCATTCCAGTAAACAGTAGCCTTTTAGCAAATTTCCCCTATAGGGAAGAAGCTATTACCGTAGGTCTCATAGTAAGACTTAGGCCCGAGACCATGATAATTTTTTGTTTTGAGGTCCCCAGATGACAAAAACACTATTCGTTCAAATTTATATATATGTATATATATATATATATCTATATATATATATATATATATATATATATATATATATGTGTCCGTGAATGCGATAACTTGAGTAAAAAACGTCCGATTTCAATGAAATTTGGCTCAAATGTGTAAAATTACATTCATGACTTTAAGTTCGAAAACCAGAAAAATCGGACCATGGGAAGGGGGGTTTATGGGGGTTTTAAATTTTTCAAAAATCAGTTTTTTACATTTTTCACCCTAAAATTTTTGAACAACTAAATTTTGGTTTTGACCATGCTATAGAGCTTAAAAAAACAAATAATATAGTATTTTGAAATTTTAACCTAGGTTAAATGGTTGCGGAGAAAATCCAAAAAACCTACTCATAAAATCTCCCATGTTAATCTTATGGGAAAAAGGTTTTTGGCTTTTCCTCAGTTTATTTTAATGTAAACTTCACATTTGCTTTTACCAATCTGTTCAGTTCCACAAAACGATCATTTTGGTGTTTAAATTGTGATTCTACGTCCAACCGTTGCAGAGATATTCAAAGTGCTAAACACAGTACGTTGTCCAATGTTATCCTTATGGAGAATAAATAAAATTTGATATCTTGATTATTTATGAATGTATAAAACTTGGTATGTGATATTTGCACAAAAAATTGATTTTTTGTTGATTATTCTCGTAGCAGCAAACCTGCATACACAGCCCCCATGTTATTCTTATGGAGAATAAGAAAAATGTAATGACTTCCTTAATTATGAACATAAATTAATAAAACTTGGTATGTAGCTTCACTTTGTTGAGTTATATTGATAATTGCATAAAAACCCAATTTTTGTTCCTTGTTGCAGCAAACCTGCTTGCTCAGCCCCCATGTTATTCTTATGGAGAATAACTAAAATGTTATATGGCGCTTATTTATGATTTAATAATGATGAAACTTGGTATGTGGCTTCGCCTAGTTAAATTATATTTATATTTGCATAAAAACCAATTGTTTATGTTCCTTGTCTCAGCAATCCTACGTACTCATTACCAATGTTATTCTTATGGATAATAATTAAAATCGCTTATATGTGAATATATTTTTATGAAACTTGGTATGCGGCTTTATGTGGTATTAAGACAAATATTATGCATTGGAAATTTGCTGAGTACGCAGGTTTGCTGCGACGGGGGTATTTATTTATGCCTGAAACCTCTCCACCCCATTCTTTCCCAAGCCCTCATCCTTCCCCCACACAAACAGGTTTAATTTGTTTAACGTGGAGGTAAAAAGTATAATAGAAGGGTGTTAACATTCGAGTAGCTAGTAGTATTTGTATTTACATTAGTATGCCTGAAACATCTTTTCTCCCTGTTTTGCTAGCATTTGTTATAACATTTGTTATAGCTGTAAAATATAGAATTATTTTATTAATTACTGTTCTTCCATAAGATTAACATTGAAACTTTGAAAGTCTGTGAGGCGTAGCCCTGAGGGCCGATGTAAATTATAATGGGTTTCTGGTCATCTACAGGAAACTATCTTTCTAACGGTATGCGCGAATTTCTCCTACGATGCATACAAGCTGAGAAAAACTACGACAAAAATCATGCTTGCCTATTAATAATATAGATCAGATTCCCCCCCCCCCAAAAATATCACAAGCGAGCAATGTATTAAATTGTTTTGTTATTTTAACTATTGTTTTCAGAATAAATAAGTCTAAAATGAAAATATATAAAGTTCATAACCATATCAAAATACTTACATTTTTTGATCAAAATACATCCAGAGACTGCCCATGCATCTTCTCTACTCTTCAAAGCAGTTTCAAAGCATATTTCAAAGTAAGCGCGTTTCGTACAGAATTTAGTTTTTGACAAGATCGAAGCTAGATTATGTTTTATAAAAATACACTTAAAAATAAGTAAAAAAATACCCCCGTCGCAGCAAACCTGCATACTCAGCGAATTTCCAATGCATAATATATGTCTTAATACCACATAAAGCCGCATACTAAGTTTCATAAAAATATATTCACATATAAGCGATTTTAATCATTCTCCATAAGAATAACATTGGTAATGAGTACGTAGGTTTGCTGAAATAAGGAACACAAACAATTGGTTTTTACGCAAATATAAATAGAATGTAACTAGGCGAAGCCACATACCATGTTTCATCAATATTCAATCATAAATAAGCGCTATGTAACATTTTAGTGATTCTCCATAAGAATAACATGGGGGCTGAGTAAGCAGGTTTGCTGCAACAAGGAAAAATGGGTTTTTATGCAATTATCAATATAATTTAACCAAGTGAAGCTACATAGCAAGTTTTATTAATTTTTGTTCATAATTAAGGGACTCAATACATCTGACTTATTCTTCATAAGAATAACATGGGGGCTGAGTACGCAGGTTTGCTGCTAAGGGAATAATCAACAAAAACTCAATTTTTTGTGCAAATATCAATATACCAGTACTACATGAAGCCACATAAGAAGTTTCATCAACATACATTCATAAATAATCGAGATATAGAATTTTATTTATTCTCCATAAGGATAACATTGGACAACATACTGTGTTTAGCACTTTGAATATCTCAGCAACGGTTGGGCGTAGAATGAAAATTTAAACACCAAAATGATTGTTTTGTGGAACTGAACAGATTAGTAAGAGCAAATGTGAAGTTTACATTAAAATAAACTGAGGAAAAGCCAAAAACTGTTTTCCCATAAGATTAACATGGGAGATTTTATGAGTACGTTTTTTGGATTTTCTCCGCAACCACTTAACCTAGGTTAATAATTCAAAATACCATATTATTTGTTTTTTAAGATCTATAACATGGTCAAAACCAAAATTAAGTTTTTTAAAAATTTTAGGGTGAAAAATGCAAAAAACTGATTTTTGGAAAATTTAAAAACCCCAAAAACCTCCCTTCCCATGGTCTGATTTTTCTGGTTTTCGAACTTAAAGTCATAAATGTTACTCTCCACATTTGTGCCGAATTTCATCAAAATCGGGCGCTTCTTTCAAAAGTTATCGCGGTAACGGACACACACACACACACACATACACATATATATATATATATATATATATATATATATATATATATATATATATATAGATATATATACATATATACATATATATATAAATTTGAACGAATAGTGTTTTTGGCATCTGGGGACCTCAAAACAAAAAGTTATCGTGGTCTGGGGCTTAAGTCTTACCATGAGACCTACGGTAATAGCTTCTTCCCTATAGGGGAAATTCGCTAATAAAACTATATTTTTTATTTTGGATTTTTATTTAAGAATACTTCTTTGATTTCTTGTATTTAATGATATACTACAATCTAGACAGTAGTATCTCCTCCGCGAGATTTTGGCACTATGAATGGTCCATTTTAAACCCTTCTGTTCCTCATTCTCCGTTTTCATGGCTTCTACAACGAACACACGCTGAAAGAATCGTACCATGATTAATTTATTTTGCGTGCTTGCCTATAAAGATGCATGTTCAGAAGTGTGAACAGGAGGTTTTATAAAAAAGTATATTTCTTTTAGATTTGCACACCGAGACCTTTCATTTGCGTTGGTGTTTAGCGTCGATAAAATTAATTCGTATTTAATTCGTGGTATTGCTTAAAAGGACGAGTGATAAATTATGAAACATTTTAAAGTTTCGAACATGTACTTACATTTGATTTTCGACACATACTAAAAAGGGATGAAGTAGTTGGTCATAAGCTGATTTTAAATTTACGTCAAGATAACTTAAAAACAGGTAGAGTCTTAGTTGCCAAACCACAATTGGCTTTAGACGCTAGAAGCGAAAGGAAAAATCAAAATAGACACTCAGTGCACGGATGCTGAAGATGATGGCTCTTTATGATAAAGATTTGTGTTTCGACCTCAGTCTCTTCGTAAACACTATGCTTTTGAAATGTTATATAACTATTGGTCAATTTAATACTCTTAATGAAAAGATGCTTAGTTATATCTCTAAATACTTTAGAGAAGTTTAAAACTGTTTCGGGTGTCGTTAGTTATTTAGCTGGTGATATAGTTAAGATTTGTTAGTTATTTAGCTGGTGATATAGTTAAGATTTGAAAGATTCGTTGCAGTGTTCAATTTCGGAGGATTGGTCGCTTCAAGGATTCATTTTGATTTGTTATTTTGTCCAGCATTTTGTTAGTATCCTTCGCTTATCAGCCTTTGTTTTCCAAAGAAAAAAAATCGTTAAGCTCCTTCCTCTTTTCCCACACAAGTGCTCGTTTATCATGAAAAAATACAATCCAAATATTACCTAATGACTCATCACAAAATCCCCATAACAATAAGGCCTATACAGTTGGACTATAAAACTAAATACCCCCGTCGCAGCAAACCTGCATACTCAACGAATTTCCAATGGAGATATAAATGTCTTAATACTTCATAAAGCCACTTACCAAGTTTCATAAAAATATATCTACAAATAAGCGATATATACTATTTGAATGATTCTCCATAAGAATAACATTGGGGCTAAGTACCCCAATTGCTGCATCAAGGAACACAAAAAATGTGTTTTTATGCTAATATGAATATAACTCAACTAGGTGAAGCCACATACCTAGTTTCATCAATATGCATTCATAAATAAGCGATATATCCCATATTGATTAATCTCCATAAGAATAAAATGGGGGATGAGTACACAGGTTTGCTGCAACAAGGAACCAAAAAATGGGCTTATAGGAAAATATCAATATAATTCAACTAGGTGAAGTCATATAGAAGGTTTTATTAATTTATGTTCATAATTAAGGGAGACATAGCATTTTAAGTTTTCTCCATAAGAATAACATGGGGGCTGAGTACGCAGGTTTGCTGCTACAGGTATCTTTAGAAAAATGTTTTTTTGAGCAAATATCAATAGACCTCAACCAGATAAAGCTTTATACCAAGTTTCGTCAATAAACGTTCATAAAGAAGCGAGATATAATTCTTTTCTGATTCTCCATAAGAGTAGCATTAGACAACGTACTGTGTTTAGCACTTTCAATATCTCCGTAACCGATTGACATAGAGAATTATCAAAACGATAAGTTATCATGGTTCCGGGCCTAGGTCTTACCATGCCGACTACGGTAATAGATTCTTCCCTATGGGGGAAATTCGCTAAATCAGGTGAACAAGCGAAGGTGTTGGGCAAACTATTGTGAATAATGACTCCATGAATGACTCTTTTCTGCATGTTTAAGGTCACTCCAGTTGTTACTGTAGCTCAATGTCCCTTTGATTCATTTTGGATATGACGTGACCACACTATATGTAATCTTCATTCAATGGTTTTAGTTACTGCTCTCAGTAAACACATGTTACTTGACAGTTCACTGGTTGATTATAAACAGCTGTTTTAATCCCTTGGTTTTGATTTTAAACTCCCTAAGCTCAATGTTAATTTTTAACTTTTCAAATTAGTTTTTTCACATAGTTAAATTTGCCCTGGGGATGAGACCTGTCTAGAACTTATTTTTATCCCAGAAATTAGTTAATTACAACTTTTGAAGGAAATCGTTGGAGCCTTTTTTAAATAAGAGTTGCAACCAAGCAAGAAATCAAACATACAAGCAAGCAAGCGAGCAACAACGCAAGCAAGCAAACTTTACTCATATTAGAGTACAGTATAGGATAGGATAGGATTAACGCTATAGTCCCCGGTTTAAACCAATGAGCTTAATTGATCGTCGTTTCATCCGGGAAAACACCTGTTGCGTGTGATGCGTTTTGTGGTTAACGTTATAAACACCTGTTGCGTGTGGTGCGTTTTGTGGTTAACGTTATAAACACCTGTTGCGTGTGATGCGTTTTGTGGTTAACGTTAGAAACACCTGTTGCGTGTGATGCGTTTTGTGGTTAACGTTAGAAACACCTGTTGCGTGTGATGCGTTTTGTGGTTAACGTTAGAAACACCTGTTGCGTGTGGTGCGTTTTGTGGTTAACGTTATAAACATCTGTTGCGTGTGATGCGTTTTGTGGTTAACGTTAGAAACACCTGTTGCGTGTGATGCGTTTTGTGGTTAACGTTATAAACACCTGTTGCGTGTGGTGCGTGTTGTGGTTAACGTTATAAACACCTGTTGCGTGTGATGCGTTTTGTGGTTAACCTTATAAACACCTGTTGCGTGTGATGCGTTTTGTGGTTAACGTTAGAAACACCTGTTGCGTGTGGTGCGTTTTGTGGTTAACGTTATAAACACCTGTTGCGTGTGGTGCGTTTTGTGGTTAACGTTATAAACACCTGTTGCGTGTGATGCGTTTTGTGGTTAACGTTATAAACACCTGTTGCGTGTGATGCGTTTTGTGGTTAACCTTATAAACACCTGTTGCGTGTGATGCGTTTTGTGGTTAACGTTAGAAACACATGTTGCGTGTGGTGCGTTTTGTGGTTAACCTTATAAACACCTGTTGCGTGTGATGCGTTTTGTGGTTAACGTTAGAAACACCTGTTGCGTGTGATGCGTTTTGTGGTTAACGTTATAAACACCTGTTGCGTGTGATGCGTTTTGTGGTTAACGTTATAAACACCTGTTGCGTGTGATGCGTTTTGTGGTTAACGTTATAAACACCTGTTGCGTGTGATGCGTTTTGTGGTTAACGTTAGAAACACCTGTTGCGTGTGATGCGTTTTGTGGTTAACGTTACAAACACCTGTTGCGTGTGATGCGTTTTGTGGTTAACGTTACAAACACCTGTTGCGTGTGATGCGTTTTGTGGTTAACGTTATAAACACCTGTTGCGTGTGATGCGTTTTGTGGTTAACGTTATAAACACCTGTTGCGTGTGGTGCGTGTTGTGGTTAACGTTATAAACACCTGTTGCGTGTGATGCGTTTTGTGGTTAACCTTATAAACACCTGTTGCGTGTGATGCGTTTTGTGGTTAACGTTAGAAACACCTGTTGCGTGTGGTGCGTTTTGTGGTTAACGTTATAAACACCTGTTGCGTGTGGTGCGTTTTGTGGTTAACGTTATAAACACCTGTTGCGTGTGATGCGTTTTGTGGTTAACGTTAGAAACACCTGTTGCGTGTGATGCGTTTTGTGGTTAACCTTATAAACACCTGTTGCGTGTGATGCGTTTTGTGGTTAACGTTAGAAACACATGTTGCGTGTGGTGCGTTTTGTGGTTAACCTTATAAACACCTGTTGCGTGTGATGCGTTTTGTGGTTAACGTTAGAAACACCTGTTGCGTGTGATGCGTTTTGTGGTTAACGTTATAAACACCTGTTGCGTGTGATGCGTTTTGTGGTTAACGTTATAAACACCTGTTGCGTGTGATGCGTTTTGTGGTTAACGTTATAAACACCTGTTGCGTGTGATGCGTTTTGTGGTTAACGTTAGAAACACCTGTTGCGTGTGATGCGTTTTGTGGTTAACGTTACAAACACCTGTTGCGTGTGATGCGTTTTGTGGTTAACGTTACAAACACCTGTTGCGTGTGATGCGTTTTGTGGTTAACGTTATAAACACCTGTTGCGTGTGATGCGTTTTGTGGTTAACGTTAGAAACACCTGTTGCGTGTGATGCGTTTTGTGGTTAACGTTATAAACACCTGTTGCGTGTGGTGCGTGTTGTGGTTAACGTTATAAACACCTGTTGCGTGTGATGCGTTTTGTGGTTAACCTTATAAACACCTGTTGCGTGTGATGCGTTTTGTGGTTAACGTTAGAAACACCTGTTGCGTGTGGTGCGTTTTGTGGTTAACGTTATAAACACCTGTTGCGTGTGGTGCGTTTTGTGGTTAACGTTATAAACACCTGTTGCGTGTGATGCGTTTTGTGGTTAACGTTATAAACACCTGTTGCGTGTGATGCGTTTTGTGGTTAACCTTATAAACACCTGTTGCGTGTGATGCGTTTTGTGGTTAACGTTAGAAACACATGTTGCGTGTGGTGCGTTTTGTGGTTAACCTTATAAACACCTGTTGCGTGTGATGCGTTTTGTGGTTAACGTTAGAAACACCTGTTGCGTGTGATGCGTTTTGTGGTTAACGTTATAAACACCTGTTGCGTGTGATGCGTTTTGTGGTTAACGTTATAAACACCTGTTGCGTGTGATGCGTTTTGTGGTTAACGTTATAAACACCTGTTGCGTGTGATGCGTTTTGTGGTTAACGTTAGAAACACCTGTTGCGTGTGATGCGTTTTGTGGTTAACGTTACAAACACCTGTTGCGTGTGATGCGTTTTGTGGTTAACGTTACAAACACCTGTTGCGTGTGATGCGTTTTGTGGTTAACGTTATAAACACCTGTTGCGTGTGATGCGTTTTGTGGTTAACGTTATAAACACCTGTTGCGTGTGGTGCGTGTTGTGGTTAACGTTATAAACACCTGTTGCGTGTGATGCGTTTTGTGGTTAACCTTATAAACACCTGTTGCGTGTGATGCGTTTTGTGGTTAACGTTAGAAACACCTGTTGCGTGTGGTGCGTTTTGTGGTTAACGTTATAAACACCTGTTGCGTGTGGTGCGTTTTGTGGTTAACGTTATAAACACCTGTTGCGTGTGATGCGTTTTGTGGTTAACGTTAGAAACACCTGTTGCGTGTGATGCGTTTTGTGGTTAACCTTATAAACACCTGTTGCGTGTGATGCGTTTTGTGGTTAACGTTAGAAACACATGTTGCGTGTGGTGCGTTTTGTGGTTAACCTTATAAACACCTGTTGCGTGTGATGCGTTTTGTGGTTAACGTTAGAAACACCTGTTGCGTGTGATGCGTTTTGTGGTTAACGTTATAAACACCTGTTGCGTGTGATGCGTTTTGTGGTTAACGTTATAAACACCTGTTGCGTGTGATGCGTTTTGTGGTTAACGTTAGAAACACCTGTTGCGTGTGATGCGTTTTGTGGTTAACGTTACAAACACCTGTTGCGTGTGATGCGTTTTGTGGTTAACGTTACAAACACCTGTTGCGTGTGATGCGTTTTGTGGTTAACGTTATAAACACCTGTTGCGTGTGATGCGTTTTGTGGTTAACGTTACAAACTATTCAGAGTACTATAATTTGTTTTCATCTAGTCAAATTAATTAAATGTCCATAACAATAATATTTTAACTTTGAAGACCTGCGGGATGAGCTCAACGATAAATGGAATCAAAACCTTTACATTACCTATTTAAATTTAAAAATTTAGATACCGAATTTCACTTATGTCATTTCGGGAAGTTAGAGAACGTTTGTCAAACAACACAGGGCTTTCGGCTTTACATATTGGAATATTATGAAGTAGATAACGAATAATTAAATGAAGTAAATTTTACAAACAAAACAAGAGACTGAGGATTGTGTGTTTAAATGGTTTAACCGCAATAAATGTCGTTAATATTCCACGCGCGTCCCCGAACCTGCATGGACTACATATCACTGGTTCATGAATATATCAGAACCAGGCTCGTTCATTGGGGCATTAAATACTTTTGGAAACTATTCAATTTAGATATTCTAACCAATAATGATTTTCATAATGTATTGTAACAATGTTACGATACTTTTCGGTTATCTCTGAACACTTGAAAACCGAATATCGCAATGAAATAACCAGAAAACCATTAAAAATAATTAATCATTTATTAATAAGTTATTAACAATTGATAATGTATTAATAATAAAATAAGGTGATTTTTGTGAAAAAGCTATCAGTGAAACTATTAGGTCTTAAGACAATGTTTATGTTTGAAAGCACTTAAAGCCTAGACGTGAGGTTGGGGTTTTTGAAAACATCGAACTTTAGGGCTCTACCACCTAGGCTTTCAAAGTTCAAATTTTAATTCCATGGAAGAATAGAAAACGAGTTCGCACGCAGCACGCTGACGTGAGGGAAGTGAATTTCCACATAAAAACTTTTAAAACTCAAAATCAGTGTAAAAACATACATTTTTCCAATTTTTATTGAAATCTGAAAACATTGATTTTTTTGGCTGTTCTGGTTTCATTTACTTGCAAAGCTGGGAATACAATTTTGCACATTATAAGGTTAGTAGAAGGTCCAGGCTTGAAAGTAGGCGTGAGGTTGCTGGGGGTAATAAAAGTACTCTAACAAAGGAATAACACGTTTTTCTAGTGTAAAACCCCCATAAGACAACGTACTGTGTTTAGCCGATACACATTTTCTTTAATAACTCGGTAAATATTTATGCTAGAATGACGAAAGAGGGCTTAAAACTTTCGCCTCTCTAATTCCCATCTTTTTACATGTATTAATTTTACATCTGGGGCTTTTCTGACCCTTTTTGGCCCAGAAAACTCGAAATTTGAAAGATTAATCCCCAAAAAATGGGTTTAGAGTTTTCCGATTGTTTTGCCCAACGAACTTGTCCAACAGATTATAGAAAGTAACGTCCCTACCAAATTTGATGTAAATCGGACAAAAAATGCGACCGCTAGAGTGCATACACATATATATATATATGTCTATATATATATATATATATATATACATATATATGTGTATATATATATACAATTTTGAACGACCCCCCAAAACGTGTTCAGGGGGTCACGTTAGGAACTTCTATGGTGGTCCCGGGCTTAAGTTTCACCGCGCAGGTCATGCTAATAGTTCACTTTCCAAAGGAAATTCACTAAAAAAACACGTAATTGGACATTTAACATCAGCTGTTTATAGTAACAAAACACAGTACAGGAGCAATAACAGATGTTTCAAGCTAACTTCTGACATGGCATCATAATGTAAACTAATAGGGCTTCGACAGTTGTTACTTTAATGGTCTTAAAATTAAACAGTTATGTCGTTTCAAACAAAGTTATAAAAAATAGCTTAGAGTACTAAAAGTTAGTTTTCCCAATACAAATAATTATTTATTGAAATAAGTATTGCATTATGTACTAGTGTAAACATAGTGATCAAAACAAAAATTACTGCTCATCATCGAAGATTTTAAATACTTTCAACTACATCACAATCTAGCTTACAGAGAAGACTAGACTCTTGATGAACAATAAGGTAATATGCTTCAGGAATTAGGAAACTTTTGTGAGTAGAGGGAGAGAAAATTACACCATGTATGTGGAACACGAGTTTGAACTCCTTCTAGGAAACCAAATTGGATTTTGAACAAGTCCTTAACTATTTCCACTGTTATATTACATCCATCAATTACTTTCGCATATATTGCCTAAATATATTCCTCAAGTAAATTATAGTAGTTCGTATCTTGCATGACATTCTATTTGGTGGCATGTCACAATTGAACTGGGAGTAATTCTGCTACATCTATATAGCATTTGAAAAAAATATTTACTATATTTCATACTGTTTTCCGGAATAACAACAGCTTTTATCAAGCTATTTATATTAGTATGAGCTCAAAAGGGCGTGTAGCTCAAATTTGCTCAGAATTGTACGACACATGTGTCTCGCCCTTCTTGTGTCAAGCTCGGTCACCAACTTAAAACCTCAAAATTTGAATCTGCGAAACCCCAAAAAACAGGGATAGGGGTTTCCGATTGATTTGCCCAACGAATCATTCATAGCGTATCGACCACCCAAAATTTGTTCAGGAGGTCAAGTTAAGAGCTTCTTTGGTAATCCCAGGCTTATGATTCTCTACAACAGACATTATAATACCTCACTATCTATAGGACATCTGTAATGATAGTTACTACTTCAACCAACAAGTTACCTGAAACTAAAACGAGTTCGCACGCAGCATGCTGACGTGAGGGAAGTGAATTTCCACATAAAAAACTATAAAACTCAAAATCAGTTAAAAACATACAATTATTCAAATTTTTATTAAAATCTGAAAATATTGATTTTTTTGCTGTTCTGATACTCCTGGTTCTATTTACCTGCAATGCTGGGAATACAATTTTGAGCATTATAAGGTTAGGAGAAGGTCCAGTCAGGCTTTAAAGTAGGCGTGAGGTTGTTGGGGATGATAAAAGTACACCAAAAAATGATTAACAGGCTTTTCTAATGTAAAATCCCCTTAAGACAACGTACTGTGTTTGGTCAATACACATTTCTTTTAAAAACTCGGTAAATATATATGCTAGAATGACGAGAGAGGGCTTAAAAGTTTCGCCACACTAATTCCCATCTTTTTAGATTCGTTAATTTCAAATCAGGGGCGTTTCCAACCCTTTTTAGGCCCAAAAACTCGAAATTTGAAATATTAATCCCCAAAAAAGGGGTTTAGAGTTTTCCGATTGTTTTGCCCAACGAACTTGTGCGACAGATTATAGAAAGGAACGTCCCTACCAAATTTGAAGTAAATTGGACAAAAATGCGACCGCTAGAGTGCCTGCACATATATATATATATATATATATATATATATATATATATAAAACATTTTGAACGAACCCTCAAAACGTGTTCAGGGAGTCACGTTAGGAACTTCTATGGTGGTCCCGGTGCTTAAGTTTCACCGTGCGGGTCATGCTAATAGTTCACTTTCCATAGGAAATTCACTAACAAAAGAGTTGGGGAGGGAAATGCAAACTCATGAGAACAGGGGGAGGGAACAGGGGAAAGTTAATAAGGTTGAAATTGGCTTCCACTGACAGAGCAACTAACTAACAAACATTGAACAAATTGAAAACAGCAACAGCCCACGAAGCAGAGTAGCAGATTGTCTCCCCTTACGTGATTTTATCACGTAAAATGAAACACTAAATACAAGTTGTATATTATGTATTATATTACATAGTAAGCTTAGCTATAATTCAATCTAGTTGGCCTTGTGTCCGATCGCAGTGTATTGTGGGCCTGTGAACCCCGCCTCCTTCTTGATGGTGATGGCAACAAGAAGCAATGTATTTATTTGGTGGAACAGTTTTTAGTTTAATAAAATTAGCGAGCCGGATTAATGCAAAATGTTCATTGGATTTGGACACGCTGGAAAAAATCACACATTTTGTTCACATGCTAGATATATCAAAACCTTTGACTTTTGAGTAGGATCAACGCAATCACCCACCTAGATGGGTCCATCTTCAAATATACAGAATGAGTCAGACCACCCGTCCAGCATGCATGACGGGATAACTGTATGGTCTAAAGTCATAAAACAAAATTCTACCCAACTAAAACGCATATGAGAAATCTACTAAAAATATTTTCATCGACATATAAATACAGAGTAATCCAAAACTAAAGGTCACGGGTTCGAATAAAAAAATTTTGTTGAACATAGGGCAAATTGTACATAATTTTAAAGGTTTTGTTAAAAGAAATATTTTGGTGAAAACAGAATTAATGTATCTTTATCAGTTCAAAATTACGATAATTTTTCTGTAATATATTGACATTTACAGAATACCCTTTATTTTTTAAACCATTACTCATGAATTTTTTTCGGATTCAAATTTCGTACTCGTAATAAACTCAGTTTTACTCTGGTATGCCACATGATACGCTTGAACAAATAAATATTTTAATATTTTTTTAAATGCTTATATGACCAAGATTCAAAAAATTCAAATGGTCTCGTATGTCAAAAAGCATACCATCGAAAA
Organism: Allygus modestus; assembly: GCA_963675035.1. Taxonomy (NCBI): domain Eukaryota; kingdom Metazoa; phylum Arthropoda; class Insecta; order Hemiptera; family Cicadellidae; genus Allygus; species Allygus modestus. Next base: position 15,488,796 of record OY776115.1, read on the forward strand.
GTTTTTTTTTAAAAACTATGACATGTAGCATACCAGAGTAAAGCTGATTGTATAACGAGGAAGAATTTTGAATCTGAAAAAATACATGAGTAATGGTTTATAAAATACAGGGTATTCTGTAATTGTCAATATATTAAACAAAAATGGCCACCATTTTGAAAGAGATAAAGAGAAATTAACTCTTTTTTCACTAAAACATTTCTATTGACAAGACCTTTGAAAAGATATATAATTTGCCCTATGTTCACAAAATAATTCTTTTAATTCGAACCCGTGACCTTCATGTTTTGGAGCATTCTGTATATAGATTTTGATGGTAATAATTTGAATAGATTGCCCATTTGAATTTTAGTTTGAAAGAATTTTGTTTGATCACTCTAGACCAAACCGTTCTCCCGTTGTATATGCTAGATGAGTATGATCTGACTCGCCCAGTATATTTCAAGATGGACGCCATGTGGTGGAATTGAGTGGATCCTACTCAAAACTCGATGCTTGTGTTTTATCTAGCATGTAACCAAAAATTGGTGCTTTTGTCCGGTGTGTACACATGTTTTCATCAATCTGCCTGACTAAATTGTCATAGTAAATAATAATTTTATTTAAACTCAACACCTTACAAAATAACGAGTTCGCACGCAGCACGCTGACATGAGGGAAGTGAATTTCCACATAAAAAACTTTTAAAACTCAAAATCAGTGTAAAACATACATTTGTTTTAATTTTTATTGAATTCTGAAAACATTGATTTTTTGGCTGTTCTGATGCTCCTAGTTTCATTTACCTGCAATGCTGACAATACAATTTTGCGCATTATAAGGTTAGGAGAAGGTCCAGTCAGGCTTGAAAGTAGGCGTGAGGTTGCTGGGGATGATAAAAGTACACCAAAAGATGAATAACAGGCTTTTCTAATGTAAAACCCCCATAAGACAACGTACTGTGTTTGGACAATAAACATTTTCTTCTATAACTTGGTAAATAGTTATGATAAAATGACGGGAGAGGGCTTAAAAGTTTTGCCTTACTAATTCCCATCTTTATATATGGACTAATTTTACATCTGGGGCTTTTCTGACCATTTTTGGGCCCAAAACTCAAAATTTGAAAGATTAATCCCCAAAAAAGGGGTTTAGAGTTTTCCGATTGTTTTGCCCAACGAACTTGTTCAACTGATTATAGAAAGGAATGTCCCTACAAAATATGAAGTAAATCGGACAAAAAATGCGACCGCTAGAGTGCATACACATATATATATACAATTTTGAACGACCCCCCAAAACGTGTTCAGGGGGTCACGTTAGGAACTTCTATGGTGGTCCCGGTCTTAAGTTTAACCGTGCAGGTCATGCTAATAGTTCACTTTCCATAAGAAATTCACTAACAGTATACAATTGCCATAACTCTATATTAAGTTGGTAATTTTGTTTATTATTTAAGCATGTACACTGTGAGAAAATGTGTCATTACCTGATGTTAAATTTATCTTACTCAGATTGTCTTATACTATAATACGAACAGTGCTTCTTGGTTGGTTGGTTTGAAGAATCTATCTCGGAATCCAGCGAAAGGAGTTTGCTTCGACATTAGGGGTTTTTGGGCCTCTAAAATCGATTGGTAAACCCTCAACACCGGGAAGACTCATAGTTTGTTGTCAAACTAATTTGAAAATTGGGATTATGGAATTTAAAATCAAAACAAAAGAGTATTAATAACTGGTCACCAAAACTACCCATACAGTCCAGCTATCACATTGGCCTTATGTTGTCACTAGTAATGTCAAAATAACATTCACTGGTAATGTCAAAATGTGATATCCTGAGAATAGTGACTAGGACTGCTGAATAGAACCTACATAAGGAGTGGTCATATCCAAAATCAATCAAATGTGAAAACAACAAAATTGTTCTACATAATGGAATATTAAGCTATTATATCTAATCCTAACATGAAAAAATATGCCAATCCGCTTGACATGGGATGAGAGGGGGAACATGGTGAAAAATTACTTCAAGCATTAATAAAATACCGAATGGCTTTCTCCGAACAAAGTTCGGCCCCCAGGTATTTAAAATACAATTGTTCTAATAACAACTGTGCTAATGTTATTCTTAAATTAGTTGGGCGTGGAATAACAATCCACTGCTGTGTATAATGCACAAAGAATATAAACGACGTAAATTAAACCCACTGGTAAATGGTGTTTTGCAGATAATTAGAAAACTTTTGTAATTGGAGCGAAGGGGAAATAAGCCTCAAATTGACACAACGTGGCTTTGTGAGAGGGAAAAAACTTGTATCATATAATAACATAAGGAATTCAACTATTTTAATTTGTCTTAAATTGTTAATTGGGACATTTTAAATATACATATTGATTAAACATTCATTATTAATAAATGAGTACCTGGGGGGCCGAGCTTTGCTCGGGGGAAGGCCAGTCAGTTTGTTTAGATGACTCGGAGTAATATTTCACCACTTCCCCCTACTGATAATCAGATTTGTATTATTCATTTGCCTATTTTCTACACTTTTAAGGTCCCTCCAGTTGTTATTTATAGCTCAATATCCCTTTTAGCGAATTTCCCCTATAGGGAAGAAGCTATTACCGTAGGTCTCATGGTAAGACTTAAGCCCGAGACCATAATAAATTTTTGTTTTGAGGTCCCCAGATGCCAAAAACACTATTCGTTCAAATTTATATATATCTATATATGTGTCCGTGAATGCGATAACTTGAGTAAAAAACGTCCGATTTCGATGAAATTTGGCTCAAATGTGTAAAGTGACATTCATGACTTTAAGTTCGAAAACCAGAAATATCGGACCACGGGAAGGGGGGTTTATGGGGGTTTTAAATTTTCCAAAAATCAGTTTGTTGTATTTTTCACCCTAAAATGTTTAAAAAACTTAATTTTTGTTTTGACCATGTTATAAAGCTTAAAAAAACAAATAATATGGTATTTTTAATTATTAACCTAGGTTAAGTGGTTGCGGAGAAAATCCAAGAAAACCTGCTCATAAAATCGCCCATGTTAATGTTATGGGAAAAAGGTTTTTGGCTTTTCCTCAGTTCATTTCAATGTAATCTTCACATTTGCTTTTGCCAATCAGTTTAGCTCTACAAAGCAATCATTTTAGTGTTTAAATTATGATTCTACGTCCAACCGTTGCTGAGATATTCAAAGTGCAAAACACAGTACGTTGTCCAATGTTATCCTTATGGAGAATAAATAATACCCCCGTAGCAGCAAACCTGCATACTCAGCGAATTTCCAGTGCATATTAATTTATCTTAATGCCACATAAAGCCACATACCAAGTTTCATCAATATACATTCATAAATAAACGATTTATGACATTTTAATTATTCTCCATAAGAATAACATGGCGGCTGAGTATGCAGGTTTGCTGAAATAAGGAACACTAAAAATGGGCTTTTATACAAATATCATTATAACTCAACTAGGTAAAGCCACATACCAAGTTCTATTAATTTATGTTCATAATTAAAGGAGATAACACGTTAATTATTCTCCATAAGAATAACATGGGGCTGAGTATGCAGGTTTGCTGCTACGGGAACTATCGGGCAAAAAATGGATTTTTGTGCAAATATCAATAGACCACAACCAAATAAAGCCATATACCAAATTTTGCCAGTTTACGTTCATAAATAAGCGAGATATACAATTTTTCTTTTTCTCCATAAGAATAACATTAGACAACGTACTGTGTTTAGCACTTTCAATATCTCGGTAACCAATTGACGTAGAGCAATGATCAAAATACCAAATTGTTTGTTTTTTTAAGCTGAATTTAATGGTATAAATTAAAATTTGATTTAAATTAAAATTACATGTGAAAACCCCAAAAAACACATTTTTGGGGTACAAAACCCCCCAAAAACCCCCCTTCGGATGGTGCGATTCATCTGGTTTTCGAACTCGTTCAAATAAATGGTACTTTACACATTTGTACAAAATTTCATTAAGATCGGACCTTTTTAACGAGAGTTATCGTGCTTACGGACACATATATATATATATAAATATATATATATATATATAAATATATATATATATATACATATATAAAAATTTGAACGAATGGTGTTTTTGGCATCTGGGGACCTCAAAATGAAAAGTTATCATGGTCTCAGGCTTAAGTCTTACCATGAGACCTACGGTAATAGCTTCTTCCCTATAGGGGAAATTCGCTAAAATTTGATATCTCGATTATTTATGAATGTATATTAATGAAACTTGGTATGTGGCTTCACCTAGTACTGGTATATTGATATTTGCACAACAAATTGATTTTTTGTTGATTATCTTCTTAGCAGCAAACCTGCATGCTCATCCCTAATGTTATTCTTATGGAGAATACGTAAAGCTTTATATCTCCCTTAATTATGAACATAAATCATTAAAACTTGGTATCTAGCTTCACCTGGTTGAGTTATATTGATAATTGCAAAAAAACATATTTTTATAGTCCTTGTTGCAGCAAACCTGCGTTCTCAGTCCTAATGTTATTCTTATGGAGAATAAATAATACCCCCGTCGCAGCAAACCTGCAGACTCAGCGAATTTCCAATGAAGATATAAATGTCTTAATACTACATAAAGCCACTTACCAAGTTTCAAAAAAATATATTCACAAATAAGCGATATATACAATTTTAATTATTCTTTATAAGAATAACATTGGGGCTGAGTACGCAGGTTTGCTGCAATAAGGAACACAAAAAATGGGTTTTTATGCTAATGTCAATATAACTCAACTAGGTGAAGTCGTATACCAGTTTTTATTCATTTATGTTCATAATTAAGGGAGACAGAGCATTTAATTATTATCCATAAGAATAACATGGGGGCTGAGTACGCAGGTTTGCTGCTACGGGAGAATTATGCAAAAACATTTTTTTGGAGCAAATATCAATAGACCTCAACGAGATGAAGCTGTATACCAAGTTTCGTCAGTATACGTTCATAAATAAGCGAGATAAAAAAATTTTCTTTTCCTCCATAAGAATAACATTAGACAACGTACTGTGTTTAGCACTTACAATATCTCGGTAACCAATTGACGTAGAGGAATGATCGAAATACCAAATTGTGTGTTTTTTTAAGCTGAATCGAATGGTCAAAACTAAAATTTGACTTTCTCAAAAATTATATGTAAAAACTTCAAAAAACCCATTTTTGGGGTACAAAACCCCCCCAAAATACCCCTTCGGATAGGTCGATCTGTCTGGTTTTCGAACTTAAAGTCATAAATGCTGCTTTACATATTTATACCAAATTTCGTCAAAATCGGATCATTTTTACGAGAGTTATCGTGCTCACGGACACACATATATATATATACATAAAATCACTCTTACAGTTGGTTTTATGAGTAGTCCATCCCTTGTGGTCCAACTTGTTACTGTATATATTCGTTCAGTTCAAAGACTAAGTCACTGAAAATGATTTATTAATGTGTTTTATAAAATTTCAGATTGATATATAGTTGTATACACTAGTATTTTTTCACTTATAACAGATTTTAAAGAAAAGCTGATACTCTTACAGGTTACCACATCAAGCTGATATAGAAAACCCCAGAGATCCGCCATGTTTAATCGTATAATACATTTAAGAAATCCCATATTTAGATGATACTTCTAAATGTCTCTCTTCAAGTAGATACTGGGGAAACTGTCAAACCGCCATCTTTATAAAACTTAAATTTTCTTGATACAGCAGTGTATATCACAGTTATACAGTTTTAAACCAGCATTGGGTTGATACTACCCAAATATTAACTGCGTACTTGGCTTAAAACATTTAGAGAGCAGTGAGCAGTGTCAAGGTGACACGTACGGTTCACAGAGAAAAATGAATAATTGTTGAAACTACCAAAAATATAATAAACTAAACAATCTAATTTGTGTATGGACAACTAATTTCATTGTTTGCTTTAAACATTGTCATTTGCAAAACATATTGCTCTGTAAAAAAATGCTGGGGTATTTTAAACACAAAGATGTTGGTTAAACTGATTGTGTGAAAATAGACACTGAAATTGGTTTACTAGAGGCTTGAGTAACCAATTCGCATTCGTGGTAAAACTATGCTGTGTCAATTTGGCATTTGTGACACGAAAGCGTGTTGGTCTTCTAAAATATATTTTAAACACGGTAATTTTGTGTGGAATTGTGGGTATTTAATGTGCGTTGCACCCGGGATTGGCCGTAATTCACAAAAAGCCAGGAAAAATATGCGATTAAGTGTAATTTTGTATATGTTGACGGTAGTTATAGTAAATTAATACAATTTTGTTTATTAAAAATACAAAACAATTATTTAAATAGCACAAATGATCAACGGTGAAAGATAAAAATCTGTATTACACTATTAGTACTATTACATTTAGTCTAAGTTTGGGTAGGGCTTCGGGTATGTAATAAACTAATAAAGCAACTCAAGATTAGGTTTTTAACACTATGATATGTATTTAAATTGGCAGAAAAACTCTTTCAAAAAGGATCCATGAACAAATATTTCCACCTAAAAAGTAGAAGTAGAAGTACATTTTTTAATGTAGTTGCAGTTGCAGATGAATGAAATTATCAACTTATTACTGAGAATAATTATGAATAAATCCTACTGTTGGTACACTGGTGAGGCAAATTTATCGTTCTTTGAACTATGATGATTCGTTGTTTACTCCTATAAGTGATTCTACTCGTGAAAATCACTGGAGTAAAAGTAATACAAGTTGGAGCAAATTCATTTTTTCACTCTATTTATGCATCTAATCTTGCCGTGAAATATGATAAATCATGAGCAAACAAACGAATACAAGTTTATTAATGTTAAAATCATTAGTAGGTATTTGTTTGAGTTACTTTGCCAACTAGTTCGATTTCAGCGAGTAGTTCTTTGCCTCACCAAAATTTGGAAAGAACGGCTCGTAGTTTTGTTCATCAGTGTTACCTCCAGTAATACCAATAGAACTCCTTGACAGCGACAGACGACACCCGGCAGCATTCTTTTTGTTAGTTTGTCAGTTTACGTTCTTTGAGTTTTAAATTGCGAATGTGGAACTGCAATGCAGTAGCCAAATACTACTGTTACTACATGTCGTCAAGATGGGTGATAAGGTAAGTGAAGATTTAGCTGTAAAGGTAGTGATCAGTGTTATTGTAGGCTGTAAGTAACCCCTACAACTCCGTGAAGGAAGCGGCGTGCTTGAGTTATTAGGGTGATTGATGTTAGAAGGACATCCTAGGAAAAACAATTTTGTTTGACAAAATAACTTAGGCCTTGTCAATTTTGCCTACTTATCCTCTACTCAATAGATTGCAATGCATACATAGTATAATCCATCTTACGTTCTAGTAAGGTTATCTGAATTTCAAAGTAGGTAAGTTATGCCTAGCTCACAAACTTAACTTGGCTCGATTTTGTTGGGGTCATGTATACTCCATAATTACCGATTACAGGCCTAGCCTACTCTCCAAAGCCTGTACGACTCGAAGTTAAATCTCACTTTTGTACTCCTTACATTAAAACTTTGAAGGGGTCTGAGAACTTAATTTGCTAATTTTATACAAACATGTTATAACTCCTCTAGTATTTTGACTGCTCCAGCTTTAGTGAGTCTACTATAGACAAGTTAAGTTTGTGAGCTAGGCGTACCTACTTTGAAATTCAGATAACCTTTCTTGAACGTAAGATGGATTACACTATGTATGCTTGGCAATCTATTGATTAGAGGATAAGAACCTGTAGGTAATTATGGAGTATACATGACCCCAACAAAATCGAGGTAAATTTACACTTTTCTTATAGATTTTGACCTGAAAAACACGATAAAAGTATTCTTTTTCCGCGGAAAGACCGTTTTAATGGTGAAAATAGTAAAAAAAACTTCGACGGTTCCAATTTCTTCTGCCGACTAGTGGTTTGAGGGGAGGAACGTTCAAATTGCAACATGGAACTGTCTGCAAGAGATTTCCAATCTAAGAACTTGTTAATAAAGAAAACACATAAATACCGTTTGATCAATCATCATCCACTAGAGATAATCATAATATGTTCTTAAAATAACTATACGTCAGTAAATAACAACTTTTAAGATGAAAATTAACAGTACGAAATTAAATAAACGGTGTTAACGTCCATTTTGTTATTTTTTCTGCTTCGGAGCTGATTTTTCTACTTGGAGCAGGTTTGCCAACTCGAACCCTTGAATATTGCTCGACTGCACCTGTATTACCTAACCTAACCTAATTAGGAGTATAATAGGTACCAAAGTATACTTATATTCGGATTGTTGGTTGGTGGGCTTGCCACGGGTACTTATTAGGTTAACTAGCGTTGGGTTAGGTTAGGATTGTTAGGTTAAGTGTGGTTTGTTTTTGTTCGTTTTGCCATCCAGGTACGGTGGCACTTAACCTAACCCAAGCTAGTTAACCTAATAAGCACCCGTGGCAAGCCCACCAACAAACCATGCCAGTACTAAGTGTACGCTTTCATGTCACATACCGTACGAAGATGTAGGGTTTTTATTAACCATTCATTTTCGGATCAAGCTTCTTCGCCAGCTCACTTCCTACAGGATGAGCTTACGCGCTCCGCGCTCACTTGCCTCCATGGTGACCTCGTTTGCTGTCACGTACCCTACGAAGATGTAGTGTTTTTTACTAACCATTGCGCTCACTTGCCTCCATGGTGACTTAGTTCGCTCCGCTCATTTACTTTCAGAATGAGCTTGTTCACTTTGCTCACTCACCTCTCAACACTTAGTCACTTATAATGGGTAAGGGGTAAATAAAGCACAAAACATAACTTTTTATTAGATACATATTATCTACGACATTTCATTTATATATATTGTATACTCTATGGACGTTTTCCTGATAGTCTGTAGAAACTAGAAACATTGAAAGTTGTGTTCTAATCTGTGGTTTGTAAGTATTGTCTGCTTGCATCGAAAATAATAATTTTAAGTAATATTTTCTATAATTAATAATGGTTCCCGTGCAAAATAAATGTTATTTCTGGATTCTAGAGGTAAAAATCTTTAAGAAAAATGCAAATTTAACTCAATATAGTTGGGGTCATGTATACTCCATAAGAACCCTGTAATCAAATACCTACTTAATTTTATTGTTAGCTCAAGTAAACAATTCAGGGCTTAAATAAAGTAGTTTCCGGTCCGCCTCCACATATATGAAGACGTGAGTGATGCCAACTTTTTATTATCAACAATAACATAACATAACTAAACTTCTGTCATACTAACACCTCGCTTTGAGAGTAGTTTACATCTCACCTAACCTCAATTTATCGAATAAGAGTCGTGCCGACTGTACTGTTCTGAGTAGGCCTACCGTACCTCCGTAGCTCCTTAACCTATTAAGCCCCTTGTCAACCTGACCAACCAACCATGCCAGAAAGTATACTTGCTGATACGCAACTTGCAACTCGCAATACACAATGACAGTGAGTAAAATTGTTGATGGCGAGACTTATCGCCATATTGCGATATCGCTAGCAAACGAATATTTGCTTAACATAAGATAGAGAAAATATTGATGTTAGTCAAACGGTTAACATTACCCATTACGGAATACACACAGCATAAAGGTGGGAGAATTCTTTTACATACGTAGGGTGGTGGAAACTTTCAAATTAACTTACAGGAGAACATTAATTTTGTGACATTCAAATATCGCATGAAAATATCGAAGTTTTAACAATCGATATATATATCGAATAATTAAACTGTATTCTATTTTTAATAATCAGATGTTTTTAAACATTTTTAATTAAAATTGTTTATTTACATTTTAAAATAAAGTAAATAAAAATAGAAGTAGAAAGTGATTGTGAGTTTGTGAATTTTACATGTTTCTGTAAACATGTGTTTAATCCAATAGAAAAATGTGTTAGTTTTCTTCAAGACAAAGAACTAATAGGTATCTAATAATCCAAATTGTGAAGTGTGTGGAGGCAAAACAAAAAACACTAATACGTGGTGAAAATTTGGTCAAATTTTGATGCAAAAAAAGGTCAATGACGAACACGATGTAAGAAAGAACGCTTTAGAAAACACTTTTTTCGAAAATGCCAAGTTTGGATTGATTAACATTCTAACTTTAGTTTAATTTTTTGTATAAATGTTGTAAATTATGATTTTTTAATAAGAAAAACAAGCACATCAACATCTAAAACCAGCAGGAAAACTATCGCTGATTGGATGTCGTTTTGTAGAGAGCTACATCGACAGAAAATTTGAAGAATAAGAGTAATCGATATATCAACTGTTAAAACTTTTGATATTTTCATTCGATAGTATGGTAGCCCAGATCCGGAACTGCACCCGTTTAAACGTTTAGGTATTTTAGTTCAGAAAAGGTAATTTGTAACTTTTATTTATAGAATGGAACCAGACGAGAAATTCAATGATTTCAACGGTTCACCTACTTACCTCCAACAGCAAGTAGAAAGAAAACTGGACAGAGTGAGAGTGGGAGTGGCAGTTCTACAAGGTAAAATCCAATATAACAATCCGAATAAAAAAAAAGAAAGTTACAGTCCCCATCTAACCCCATCTAACATACGCTACCGACAGTGAGGTGCCTCCCTCCTATCTTAAGATTAAATTATAAACCCTTTTTCCAGGCCTATTACAGTGTCAGGGGATATTTAGTTTGCCGGCAAGCTAAGTAGCCAAACAAAAATACCCTTGCTGCAGCAAACCTAATATTTAATACACAAGCAGATTTTGTGTCACGCTGAGATATCAGGATCCACTGTACCGATTGTTATGATTGAAGTATCTATGCGGAAATGTCTCAATGCGTAGGTCTGCAGAAAATCATTAAAATCTACATCGGCCCTCAGGCCCCAAAGGCCTTCAAAGTTGCAATGTTAATCTTATGCAGTGTCTCCAGTTCGGCCAGGGACAAATACCATACAAGTAGTTAAATATTATTGTATTGTAGGTAAAATTATTGCACGTTTGCAAAGACACCTAAAACTTACACTCAAACGTGAAAATAGACAAACATTCAATTTTTTTAAGTAGAACAGCTGTAAATTTCCAAACGAAATAAAGGTTCGAATAAATAAACAAATGCTTAACAAAACTCACGATATTTTACAAAGCCTATGTAGGGTATTTATAAAAATAAATGGCAAAGAATCCAACAAAAAATTGTATTTAGTACTTTTAAAATATGTTCTGAGAGCCTATTTATGTATTTTTAAAATTTAATTCATTAAGTAGTCAGTAATTAGTTCATCATTAATAATCATTCAATTAATTAGTAGGTCATAATCATGTATAGTTTAGGCTGATCCCAAATTATTATACAATTTACCGTATCGGACGTGACCTATCGTACATGGTACAACGGGCTGAATTATCGTACAAAACGATAATAATCGTACAACTGGAGACACTGATCTTATGGAAGAACAGTAATCATTGAAATTGAGAATTTGATAGCTGTTGAAGGTAACAAAACACAGTACAGAAGAAAGATCAGCTGCTTCAGGCTAACTTTTGGAATGGCAACACAATTTAAAGTCACAACCGTATTTGCTTGAATTTGTGAGCAGCTGGATTTGCTAGTTTGTTATAATATTATAAAGAAGAGATGGTTTTTGTCTGTCTGTCTGATGTTCTGGGTGAACACAAAAACTACTGAACTGACTGGGCTGAAATTTTACATAAAGGTAGATCTTGAACCCATGCAACATATAGGCCTATTCACTTCCTTAAAATCCCCTCGGGGCTAAGCCCCGTGAACGTCCTAAGTTTCAATGTTTACATTTCAGAATAAGGTTTTATGGGCTTCTCTTGATGAAGTACTCAATAAGTATTGGTATATCATTGCTGACCAGATATATAGTATTGAAAAATATTTTTCTTGGTATATCATTGCTGACCAGATATATAGTATTGAAAAATATTTTTCAGAATGGCCATTCTGGAAGAGCTAGTAAGCAGTTCAAGTGATCTTCAGCCATATCTTTCAGCCGTGGACCAACAAAAGAAAGAGTTCCAAGTGATCTCCAGCCAAATCTTTTTACCTGTGGACAAACAGAAGAAGTGTCTCCCCGTACCTGTTAGAGTTAGATTTAAAGGGCCGTTGAAGCCTTCACGATAAAATCATTGCATTAAACAATGTGTGCAATAAAGTGTTTTATCTTTAAATGTTTAGTATTTTTGAATATACCTATTTACATATAAAGTTGGAAGATCCAGTGATTTAGAATCTTGAAAATTTCATTGTTTTTTTGGTACGGTTGTGAAAAGTGATAACTTTTAATCCAGGTTAATTTTTTCAATTAACCGTTTTTAACGTAACTTAATAGGAATGCTTAATTTATTTACAGATGAAATATTTTTTGCAATATTATATATTAAATATATGAACAAACTATAAAATTTGAATAACCCCTCAAAATTTGTCCAGTTTAAAGATTATGTTTTTTTTAACAGTTTAAAAATATTTTTTTACTGTTTTGGTCACTCAAGATCAAACCTGTAATGTGAAGACGAATACCTGGTGTAATTTTAAACTATGTAGAGTATAAGTGTTTCAAAAGCAACTTTACGGTGGGTTACCTTTATTAGTATAAAGTTTTAAATTTGGACCCATTTTAATGTGATATATAAATTTTTACTGAAACTTGGTGTATAAAATTGTTGGTGGACAGGTGATGTCGAGTTGAATTTGTCTGTGCAATATTTCCCGGTAAATTAACCTTTCTCAAGTGATGTATACCATTACAGACATTTAATTTTGCACAAGAAATAAGCTGTTCACTGTTTTTCTTTACACAGAAAAAATACAAACTTACCTGACAGGTATTTTGGTTAATATTTCACTCAAATTTGTTTAACAAATATAACACAAATGTTATGTGTTGACTTATTATGCTGCGTGTTATTTACAATAAAAAGGTTATATTAATACAAATTTGGGTAAGTATTTTAACACAGTATTTCTGTGTTGCTTAATCATAGAGTAATTTTTTCACACACAAAAATGTGTTAAACATTTAACACGGAAGAAATATGTGTTACCGAGTGACACAAGGAATTGTGTTGGTTTCCAACTCAGGTAAGTGGGTGAACTTCAACACAAGCAGCTGAGTGTTATTTCGACACAAGAGTGTGTGAGGTCTTACTGGGACATCTTGGTATTAAATTTGGGTCGAATTAACACGATTATTTTTTACAGTGCGAAGGTTAATTTCAAATATAGTTTGGTCAAACAAAAATTAACAGAGTTTAGCACTCATTAATTTGTTGTTTCTTAAATAAAACTTAAATCATCTCAAATGATTAAATGTTCTCAAATGTTCGGGATAGTTCGCCTCACCATAATTCGTGTTCACCTGTGCTGTTTTGGCACAAATCAAAGGAGACGAGCGGAAGTGAATGGGCGAGCATGGTATTGCATTGGTATTGGGCGAGCGTGTACTTAATTAGTTTGTTGTACACATTTGGTTGATTTGGTGCAAGACTCGTTCCAAACATCGAGAGAATCATTCGGCGATAGTGTACTGATACAAAATATTTCGTGCAGCTCCCACACTTCTCGCGACTACCGAAAAATTGTAGTTAGGCCAAATGATCAGGCGTATTCGCGAGAAGTGTGGGACAGCCTTTATTGATTAGGCCTAACACAAATTATTTTAATTTACCTTCAACAGGGTGTCTACTCAGTCATTCAAACAAAAATCAGGGACTTTTCGGGGACTTTTAGGGGACATTTGGAAAAAATCAGTGACCCATTCGCAAAACAACTTTAGAGCCTAGGCTACAGAAAAGCGAGTCATAGAATAATGATAGGGTACAATACAAGCCCAAACCTGAACAAAACCGTATCATCAGATTGTTATGAAATTAGTTAGCTAGTGTATGCCATTAATGAGATGAAAATGTACCACAACATAGCTCAATGTAGCCATAATTTACTGTTAACTTACCATAAAACTCTTATATAGGCTATATAAGTACTGCAATTAAACATAAAACACCATTTCACCATTTACCATGCAATAAAATAGGCCTAAATGAGAATAAAGTTAGGGCCTAGTTGCTTTCCACTTTTCAACAAGTTTTCTAAATTTACATGTTTTTTGCCTTTCATATGGCAGGCTAAGGCATTTGAAACTTGCACTTTCCCGGCATTTTAGCATCGGTCAGTAAACAATAGAAAAATCTTGGCAGGTTATTACTTTAAACTTTAGTTTCAAGAATGAGATTTAGTTAAAGGTAAAACACTTAAACACAAGCCTACACCAAATAATTAAACCATAAGTACCGTACTGCAGTTAACTACTAAAACGATTAATACTGAAAAGCAAAACAAAAACACAGTATCATTCCTGGGTTATTTCGTTTCAGTCTTATACTAAACTTATACTTTGTCTTAAACAAAACTAGACAATTAAAACATAAATGATATATTGTCAATTTTGGTTAGAATACCATCCTCGTGTTTATAAAGACTACCATACAAACTTATTACCATACGTTCACCCAGTAAAATATATTTAATATACTGAGTAGCCAAATGTTTTCCGCAGGGATATTATTATGACAGATAGTATTGTTAACTTCCCCTCCAACGCTGATCATCCCACTTGTTTTAGAAATATAAATTGCTATTGAAATATTCAGTCTCTTGGAGGTAATAAATTTTAAATTCATTTGCCTGATAAAAAATTAATACTAAAGTGATCAGGCCTACTTTATAACATTTTCACGGGATTTTGTATAGCAAATTAATGAAATTGTATTACTTTACTTACTAGCAAAGGAAGTAGCTTAAATAAAACTCAAATTATTGATAAAATTACAAATTTTATTGAATACCTTATATGAATAGAAAAGTAATATCAAAAAAACACTGTATTCTACTGTTGTTTTTAATTGATTTAATTTTATGTCATAAATTGCTAACTTTATTATTTTCAAAGCGCCCTCCAGTTCATCCAGGAAACTTCTTCTGCACTGCCACTAAAATCAAAAACCAAAACAGATGTTAAAACTTATGTTAAATAGATTTAATGCAACATAACAAGCAAAATTAATACACTTGCTGCAGGCACAGGTATATGTGTCTCTAGTACGAGGCACCATCGCAAACAATTCTTCATATTAACAAATCTGTAAGCAAGTATTCAAATTCAATTATTTCTTTACAAGTTAATAACTATCACACTGTACATTCGGTAAACCGTGCTACACGCATGGATGAAATGGGAATTAGCCTCTATTTAAATTAATCTATATATAGTTAAATATTTTCATGCATCACTGTATTCCGGGCATGACCAAAGCTTCCGAAACCTCTTAAAAACTCAGAAGTCGTATTCCAGATAACTAAGTAACTTATCTATAATTTCATTAAGAATAACTCAATTGGTTACCTATATTATTTTCATGCAAGTACATTTGCCATTGGGGTGTGATCGAGCTAAAAGAAACTTTATAGCACGACAGATCAATATTCCCATGCGTAGTTCCCACTGACTCGTCAGAACCAGGGGCGGATCCAGGGAGTCACACGGGGGGGGGAATGCCAGGGGTTTGGGGGGGTATGGAATCCCCCCGGGGTAGGGGGTCTGGGAGTCCTCCCCAGGAAATTTGTTAAAAACTCCATATCAATAATTTTATCGGCTGTAAAAAATAGCCGAACGCGTTTTATAGACCAAAATGTGAGTTATCGGCCTAATAAGACGACTATTGAATTCATGGACCGAAATCAGCTATTAGACCTGTTTTTTGGATTAAAAATGGCAATTTTACCACATTTCAAGTTCGCTGTAACTTTTAAACCGTAAACGACAAGTGAACATAGTTTATCGGCCAAAAAAACCTCAACAGTTTATATCCAAACTGCAATTTAAAGGCCAAACACGCCAGCGGAAGTATCAAAGTATGTTATCGTTGAAAATAAAGATTTTGCCTAAACTAAGATCGAAACAAATTTGATCGGCCGAGATACGGCGATTTTAAACGATTTTAAGGGACACCCGAGACACATATTACCAGCCTAAAATAGCAGTGCTTCCCGAAAGGTGGTCTGCGGACCCCCAGGCCCCAAGACAGAATGTTCTCATTCTTTCTGTAACGGAATATGTAAAATCCCAAAACTTTCTGCAAGCCTAAAGCGATTTTTCATGCGTCTACCGCAACCATTGGAATCATATTATAAAGCCCCTTGTAAAAAACTAATAAGTACGAAAATTATTTAAATAAATCATCTTATTGGAAAACTCCAAATTTTGGCAATCCAAAAGAAAAGTATTTTAATAGCAAAAATTACAACAATAGCCTGATTAGCTTGAACATATTAAACTAATATCTATAATAATAACAATAATATTAATCAGGTAGTACAGTATAATCAACCAATGTCTAAAATAAGCACTTACTTCTAAATTAGTTTATAGACTGAGATTCAAGGTCTGTAGGCATAATTTGTTGTATTAAAACAAACATATTTTTTTAATAACATATTTGGAAACACAGTTAGTCAACTAACTTGGAGTCCCTTACAACCAAATAATTAATATTTATTTAGTACTTAAGTACTTTCATCTATTTTAGGTATTTTCGTCAAGGACCCTGCATTGGAATAATTTTTCGTCATACTATGCGGGAACATATGACTTTCGATACTAAAATGCGGCTGGAAACTTGCTGTTTTCATTTAAAATAACATATGTTCCTTTGATGTCTTTTCCAATCACTTCTTTTCCGATCACTAAAATTAGCTACATGTTAATCTTATGGTGAAAGCCTATTTTTGCCGTACAGTTCTTTTCCGATCAGTTTTAGAAGTTACAAACGCGACGCAACAGCTGACTTTCATTGTTGTCAAATCATTGGCCACAGATAACCTCTCATTGATGTTACACGTGCATATTATGGCATTGGGGTGTGAAGCATATTATGGCATTGTGTTTTTGTCATTTATAAAATAATGTAACAATGAAAATTGCACCATAAATATAAATTTGGATTTTGATAAAAAATAGCTTAGAAGAAATCTTTTTAAAGCTTAGTAGCCTAGGCTTATGGTTTTTGTTTAATAAAATATGTAAATAGCCTATAGTAAAATAATAATCAGGCCTATGTGTTTTTTTGAGTAAAATAAACCTTGATTCTACAGTAAAATTATTTCTTGGTTTGTAATTAAATGACTTTTTTGTAGTGTGACGAAAAGTATCGTTCAATACTCGTCCAAAAAGCTCTTTGCCAGTGCTTGATCTAAATTCCGTGCTCGACTTCGTCTCGCACGTTGACACGATCTCGCACTGGCAAAGAGCGCTTTTCCGGACTAGTAACGAAATATACTATTCCGATAATTTTGCTCGTAGCAGACTTGCATTTAACAGACAATGCCTGGTGATGCATCGCGTAATAGGGTTTTTAATTTTTTTATATAATATTTCTAAACAAACCAAGCAAAAGACGGCTCAATTGGTTGGTTGGTAGAATCAAAAACAGACAATGTAACGTCACTGATTGGAGCCGCACGATCATATGATATATCCGAGCGATGCATTGCATAGTAGTTGAACTATGAATATCCCGATTCTCTTTAAATATCGTATCGATTAAATACGTACTGCCGTATCGTATGGCTTGCATAGTGGGATGTGCTGCTGCAAGTCAGAAATATTTAATTACTTAAACTCCCAGATAATCCTGGGTTGCAGTAGAAAAAATTGTTGAATCGGATGGCAAATGAATCGCCCAAAACCAGTATTGAAAGATAATCATTCTCCTCCGGGACCCTGGATTAACGTTTAAATTACGTTTAAATAACGTTTTAATAACGTTTAAAAATTAAAGTTTTACGGGATTGGCGGGAGTGAGCTGAATTTGTTTGTGAGCTATCTTCAAAACCGAAGTCAGTCTGTTTATGTTAATGGTGAATGGTCCAGAACTACTGTACAGAGATTACGTGTGGCATCCCTCAGGGGTCAATTCTTGGTCCCTTACTTTTTCTTATTTCTATTAACGATTTACCTGCAAACCTAAATGCCTTTACATATATGTACGCAGATGACAGTTTTCTTGGAATTCAGATGTTTTTGAGCTCAAAAAGGTAGCTGAATCCACTCTGGAAGAAGCAGCCAATTAGTTCCATGCAAATAATTTATTTTTAAACGATACAAAAACACAGCCAGTCATTTTTACTTTTAAAAAACTGCCTCCTGGTATTCATCAAAAAACAGTAATTGTGAAGTACTTGGGGATAACTCTTGATTCGACTCTCAACTGGGGCCCTCACGTTTATCTCGTAACAAGAAGAATCTCCCGGGTTGCTTTTTTGTTGAAGAGATTATTAAATGTGGTTCCATTAAAATATGTCATCACTTCATACTACGCATTTTTTCAATCAATTATCAGATACGGGCTTATTTTTTGTGGAAATTCATCTAAAACGCACAATATCCTTTTGATTCAGAAAAAAGTTGTTAGAATGCTCACAAACTCATCATGGAAAGCTCACTGGAAACCTCTCTTTAAAGATCTGAAGATTCTGTCTGTCTACAACTTATACATTTTTTATTTAATTTCATAAATCTTTAAAAATCTGAGTAGTTTTAATTCAAGAAATAATACTCACTCCTACTACAAACAAAATCAGTCAAAAATTGATGTACCTTATCGAAGAATGTCCAAAACTCAGTCTAGCCATATCATTATAGGAATTAAACTGTATAACAAATTACCACAATCTGCTCTTGACATTCCATTTAATTAATTTAAGAAAATACTATTTGAATGGCTACTTTCAACCCCATTTTACTCTGTTGATGAATCTTTAGAGCTAAATAGTAGAGACGTTTCGTTTAGACGCGACAACGAGAGCTGCGTGCCGAGACGTTGTTAGCGAAATGTTTCGTTTAGACGCGGCAGCGAGAGGTCCTTGCCGAGATGTTCTTACCGAGATATTTCGTTTAGACGTGGCAACGAGAGGAACTTACCGAGATGTTTTTTAGCGGAATGTTTCGTTTAGACGAGGCAGCTATTCTCGTACTGGGCAATCGAAATTGTTAGCGTGATGTTTTGTTAACTAAATATGTCGCCGATCAATATAATTATTTTTAAAGAGATTTTTGCATTCTATATTCTGTTATATTTGAGCAATCGACATCTCTACCGAGATGTTTTAACAAATTGCTACATTTGGGAGTTATTTAATAAAACGATGCATTCAAATACGTGAAAATTAAAAAATAAACTAAATAAAATCTAATACGTAAATTAATAATGGAGAGTAGAAACAAATGTTAATCATTATTAAATATAGACAAGCATAATTATACTTTTAATGCTCACAGAATTTGTGAACGTTTTAGGCAGCAGTATAATTCTGCAACTTTCCCACTTTTTATACTATATACTCTCATTCCAACATTTGTTATTACTTATAAAATTGTAAATGAAAGATGTTTTTAGAATTATTATGTAGAAATAAAATACTATAAGACGTTGCCAAAATTATAACACACGATTAAAATCAAATAAAAACAAATATTTGATCGAATCATTAATTAATTTAAACTTAATAATAATTAAATTAATTTGTTTACACACGATATAGGATATAAGGAAAAACATTGCCCATTGAAATTGAACTCCCAATAAAGCCAGTCTAAAGAGCCTATATTTTACAACATTAAAAACTTGTTTGGTAATTTTCTCCTATATAGAGTTTAATAATATGATACATAAAAACAAATATGAGAACCAAATTAATAAACGGTATCAGGAAACTGACACATACTTTCTCCCTTTTGGCCCAACTTTAATGAATAAATTACTTTTTATTTACTAAATATAGAATACAAAGCACGGTCAAATGTACAGAAGTCTTGTAAACAAGTTGTTTTAACAAACATCAACCCAAATCCCTGCTTGGAGGCACTACAGAATCCATTGCTACACTTGTGGTTTTAAGAGGGGAAATGCCCCCTATTGCCCCCCCCCCCAGGGTTATTAAGGGGCAACACATATCGAATTACCTCTGTTGTCAATGCTAAATTGACAAGCATATCAAGTTTGAATGAAATTGATCAGTAAATAAGAGAGAAATAGTAATTTTTGTATTCCCCATAAGAATAACATTGGACAACGTACTGCGTTTACCGCTAAATGAAAATTTCAATTTTCTCCGAAACCAGCAATCGTAGAATAGTAATTCAAAATACTAAATTATTTAGTTTTTTGAGCTCTTTTTAATGGTGAATAGTAATATTTTTTTATATTTATGTCTTTTTATGAAAAATCAAAAAAACTGAATTTTGGATGTTTTAAGTCCTGTAGTTTCTGAACCCGAATTTTTACAGGAATGCCGGTGGTGTCACTTTGTTGGAAAACTAAAGTTCTACAAACCACTAAAGTTTAATCAAAATCGTTAGAGCCGTTTTTGAGAAATTTTGATTGTTCATGTTTTTTTGGTGGTTTTTGGGGGATAATTACCCTTAAAAATCAAAAATTCAAAAAAATGAAAAAAACGCCTGGAGATATCGTGGATTAGTACCTACATACCAAATTTCATAAAAATCGGCCCATTGGTTAGGGCTCTAGCTCTGTACACATCCACACAGACACACACACACACACACACACACACACACACACACACACACACACACACACACACACGTGTTTATATTGACGTGGGGTGAAATAATAAAGGTATATCTAAAACAACTAATTACGGGTGGCTTATTTGCAAAAAATAATTTTAGTGCCTGATAAAAATGCGATCCACATCTATAACGGGTTTATCCTCTCGCCGCGCGCCGGCAGCAGACGATTTTGCTTAACGAATGCAACAATCGAGAGAAAACATCTCGATTATACAAACCTCTCGCTAAGCAATCGAAACAATCGATAAGCGGAACCTCTCGAGAAGGAACATTTCGATTGTTTTAACCTCTCGCAATCGCGCATCACTAGTTAGGTCAGGTGAGAATTTCATTAAAAATTAAAAATAAGACAAAAATCCAGACTTATCTGGTCCAGAGTGGCCAGACTTAAAATAAAACAATGAGACAATTACAGAAAATATATTTAAACACAAAAAAAGTATTTAAAGGATTTTTAACATTTTAGCTTGGCGGTGCATTCACATGCATTTTTGTAAAAAAACTCAAACACTTCTTGACCGAATTTGCTGGGAAAGGTTTTAACAGCTGGGGGAAAGGTGCCCCCAGCTATCCAATCCCAACCCAGCACTTAAAAATTGGCCTGAGGTCAACTGGACGTAATGTTCCCTGGGGTAACTTAAATTACAGAAATAGCAAAACTTAAAATGCTTATTATTTTCTTATCTATGAAATAAATTAAATAAAACTTGCAGGGAACATGTATGAGCTTAATTACAACTAAAAGTGACCGAACGTGGCACTGGAAAAGTCCCAGAAGCCCACTTATTCAAGATAATCAATTGAGTCACTATGCCTAACTTAACAAGTCTCAAAAACACATTTACACTGAACCAAAATGAATGGCTGACCTCACCAAGGTGTAGGTCAACCCAAGAACATAAAATAAAGTTATTTGGAGGCCTTAGGCCTAATATTACACAAACCATGGACAAAATTCATTTTGGCTGAACACATAGCCTATTTCTGGCCGAAAGCCAGAACACTTTCAATATTCCGATACGATACGTATCGCACATCACTACTACCAACACTTCAGCTGGGCAAAAGTTATTGATTTTACTTGGGAAGGTAATATGAAACTGTGCCATAGGGGCTAAATATGTTAAAACTGATTAAACTGCTAACTTACTGAAAAAGTTGAATCACAGATGCTAAAAAGATGATTTGCTAACTAAAACAGCATACAAACAGAAAATAACTTTTACATACACTAGACTGTATTCTGGCAACACATTACTTTAGCTTTTAGCAGAAATTGCTGCAGAATAAACATTTTGATTAGGAACTTGTTTGAGGTTAAGCTTCCACTGACATTTATTGCTGTGACTGACAGCTGGGCAGTGTTGCCAATCAAAATCTTCTAAATTCCCACCTTGACCTGAAATAATTAGTACCTGTTACCTCAAATTACCACCTCACACAAGTATACCTATTTAGGACCAATGCGAACGCACTATCATCGACGTTATCGTATTAAAAACGTGTTGGCACTTTGTAATTCGCTTCAATACAAACGATAATTCATTCGCATTCATTATTTTATTTTTATTTTATTAGTTTGGAAGTTTAAAATTATGTATTATGGAGATATTTAGAGCTCTACTACAGTAATAGCCAGAAGGTACTACTACAGTAAAAGCCAATACGATACGATACGTATCGCACATCACTACTACCAACACTTCAGCTAGGCAAAAGTTATTGATTTTACTTGGGAAGGTAATATGAAACTGTGCCAATCAAGTTAACCAAGCTAATCAAGTTAATAAAATATAGAATCCATGTAAAAATAAACAGTAAACTCAACCAAGAGTCATCATAGATCGTAATCAAGACGAAAACATCAGAATTTTTTTAACAATAACGCCGCGCCACTGACAGAGTTGACACCACGACACTGACTCTACATAGCGTACTAAAATCGAGAATATTGTACCAACAATAATTCAATCCCAAAGAACTAAAAGCTTAGAGTATGAAATACAGCATCTCAAACTGAAATTAAATTCATTTATGTGACGGAAATTTGCAGATTGTGAAATAAGTCACGGTTGTTTAATGCAAGAATCACAAATTTTTAATTTTAATCAATTTAATAGACTGCCGCGAAATTACTGAAACTATTATTTCTTACTTATATTAATTCTACATTGCCTGACTCGCCCTAGCTTCCCTCCCCTTAAGTAGTCGCTTAGGAATGTCCAGTGTCTTGCAACAGTTTCAGTGGTTTCAGAAGGCATTTAATTAGGTTTAGTTTTTTAATGAAACATTTAACAAGTAACAAACAAATGAAAACTAAAATATAAAAATACAACAAATAATAAAGAAACGCATAACCAAGCAAAAACTTAGGTATATTTGCTTAGGCCTAACTTATATTAACTTAGTTTATTCAATCAAAGAAAGCAGCCCATAAAGTTTACCCAGGCAAAGATAACTTAAGGTTTAGCTGAGTTGTACGTTTCTTTAGAATTTATTTATTTGTTTAAGTGTAGTTTTCGTTTGTTTGTTATTTGATAAATGTTTCATTAAAATATATTTGTAACTGGCATTGCATATTATTATTGACGATATACAATTTGTTGATTTTAGATTATAGCATTAATATAAATATCGAGTAAATAATTTTCTATATGTAGGTACTGTTGAAATGTGATTCAAAATATCGAGTGTTCCGATTCGATATAATGAATGTTTAAGATCGATATATTGCATCCGATTAGTTGGTGGCCGCTTATGAAACTGTACCCCCTCACAAGCTCACTTTTAATGTGGGAATGTAGGTTTATATGTGACGGAAATTTGCAGATTGTGAAATAAGTCATGGTTTTTTAATGCAAGAATCACAAATTTTTAATTTTAATCAATTTAATAGACTGCCGCGAAATTACTGAAACTATTATTTGTTACTTATATTAATTTTACATTGACTGACTCGCCCTAGCTTCCATCCCCTTAAGTAGTCGCTTAGGAATGTCCAGTGTCTTGCAACAGTTTCAGTGGTTTCAGAAGGCATTTAATTAGGTTTAGTTTTTTAATGAAACATTTAACAAGTAACAAACAAATGAAAACTAAAATATAAAAATACAACAAATAATAAAGAAACGCATAACCAAGCAAAAACTTAGGTATATTTGCTTAGGCCTAACTTATATTAACTTAGTTTATTCAATCCAAGAAAGCAGCCCATAAAGTTTACCCAGGCAAAGATAACTTAAGGTTTAGCTGAGTTGTACGTTTCTTTAGAATTTATTTATTTGTTTAAGTGTAGTTTTCGTTTGTTTGTTATTTGATAAATGTTTCATTAAAATATATTTGTAACTGGCATTGCATATTATTATTGACGATATACAATTTGTTGATTTTAGATTATAGCATTAATATAAATATCGAGTAAATAATTTTCTATATGTAGGTACTGTTAAAATGTGATTCAAAATATCGAGTGTTCCGATTCGATATAATGAATGTTTAAGATCGATATATTGCATCCGATTAGTTGGTGGCCGCTTATGAAACTGTACCCCCTCACAAGCTCACTTTTAATGTGGGAATGTAGGTTTATATGTGACGGAAATTTGCAGATTGTGAAATAAGTCACGTTTTTTTAATGCAAGAATCACAAATTTTTAATTTTAATCAATTTAATAGACTGCCGCGAAATTACTGAAACTATTATTTCTTACTTATATTAATTCTACATTGCCTGACTCGCCCTAGCTTCCCTCCCCTTAAGTAGTCGCTTAGGAATGTCCAGTGTCTTGCAACAGTTTCAGTGGTTTCAGAAGGCATTTAATTAGGTTTAGTTTTTTAATGAAACATTTAACAAGTAACAAACAAATGAAAACTAAAATATAAAAATACAACAAATAATAAAGAAACGCATAACCAAGCAAAAACTTAGGTATATTTGCTTAGGCCTAACTTATATTAACTTAGTTTATTCAATCCAAGAAAGCAGCCCATAAAGTTTACCCAGGCAAAGATAACTTAAGTTTTAGCTGAGTTGTACGTTTCTTTAGAATTTATTTAATTGTTTAATTGTAGTTTTCGTTTGTTTGTTATTTGATAAATGTTTCATTAAAATATATTTGTAACTGGCATTGCATATTATTATTGACGATATACAATTTGTTGATTTTAGATTATAGCATTAATATAAATATCGAGTAAATAATTTTCTATATGTACTGTTAAAATGTGATTCAAAATATCGAGTGTTCCGATTCGATATAACGAATGTTTAAGATCGATATATTGCATCCGATTAGTTGGTGGCCGCTTATGAAACTGTACCCCCTCACAAGCTCACTTTTAATGTAGGAATGTAGGTTTATATGTGACGGAAATTTGCGGATTGTGAAATAAGTCGCGGTTGTTTAATGCAAGAATCACAAATTTTTAATTTTAATCAATTTAATAGACTGCCGCGAAATTACTGAAACTATTATTTCCTACTTATATTAATTCTACATTGCCTGACCCAACCTAGCTTTCCTTCCCTTAATGCTACTACTTATCTAGACATCGTCAAGGCGATGCTTCCGGACGAAATTGTAGCGATCTGCTAGGTTGACCAAAAGGGGGTGTGTCTCGTACCGGAGAGCGACGTCTAAGCCCGACGCTTACCCTCTTGCTGGCGGAAGGAGGCAACAAAGGTGACGTCACCCCACTTCCGGACCAGCCATCTGCTGAAGCGAGCCAGTTACCGGGTTGGCAAAAGAGGAATATGTATGAGGGTGACGTTACACGGCACAACATGTAGGAATTGTGAGAACAAAAGTAATCGCGAATACAAAGTAGTCGGTACTCGGTACTAGTCCGTACTAGTATTGGATATAATCGGTACTGGAAAGTAATCGTTTAGTCCTTCTTTAAACTTAAAAATAAATAACAAAAATAAACTCTAAACAGTCTATGAGCAACAAATATTGGGCAGCTGAATCACAAGACTTACGCTAATATCACAGTTCATCAACAACAGGAGTTGTAATCCGCCGCGGCACGGTGTAGAGGGCTGGCCTGGATTGCATGGGTAGGCGGAAGACGAAGAAGAAGGCGTCACATTCCTGGACCCTGTAATGTAACACCAATTCCTAATTTCTATGTAATGATTTATTCACAGTAGCTCAAAAGTTTTAAGTTCATGTGTTGTTTTGGAATAGCTTTAATTATGCCCAAGTTCACTTTAATTTGCAGATATACCCATCCAGAGTTCATTTGCCCAGTGCTTAACATAAATTTAAAATACTGAAAATAATTAAAAAATATTTATAACAGGAAAAAATGTATATTAATATTTTTAAGACTGAAGCTTAATGAAAATGGTTGTGAACTAATTAAGTAGACTAGATAAAATAAACAGCTTGGTAGGAAAACATCTAATCAACAAATTATAAAATAATTAAGATGTATTGCTGGATGAATCTTTCAGTTATCTAAATTCACAAGGTTCCTAGTCATTTTACTACAACATTTGTTATCCAAAATTAATAAGAAGCATTTTAAAACAAGGGGGCACATCTGAGCTAAAAGTAGATACCAGAACATTTAAATTGTAATATGCATAAGGAAAATTATTCACCAAAATATAGGCCAACTACACCTAAACCGGAAACCAAAATTGGCCAAAGTTTTGTGAAAAATGATCTGTGGGCTCAGTTTATTGACAAAATTGGTCCAAACTTTCTGAAAAGCAGGAGCTTAGGCCCCTGCAACTAAATAATAAGCCACAGTTCATTTAAATCATCTCCTTTGGGACTAAGCCCAAGAATCCCCTATGCAAGAAAGCAAAAACTAGCCTAAAACACATTCTACGCCAAGAAAATATAAGTTAAAAGTGGGGTAAGGCAGTTTACCCATAGTTGAGGGACATTGACAGGAAACATAATTTACCAAAACCCCAGCTTCAAACCCACCCTATTTGAACTTAGCCTACAAAACCGTACAAAACATAATTGAGAACACTGAATGAATGATAACTTTCAGAGTATTGCAGAAAACTTAATTAAATGTTTAGCGGTCTCCTAAGGTAGGGAAATGTAATTAGGAATGCATACAACTGTAATACCCGTATAACAAAATAAATTAGCTGCGGGGTCATAAACCAAAGTTGTTTGCCGGCAAAGATGCCTTGATAGCCAAATCTTTAAACATTTGAAACGACTTTGTTTTATGGCCCAAGGGCTCTGAATGAGAATGGAAACATTAATTAAACCTTCGGGAAGTTCAGAAGGAACTTTAAAATCCAGAAATGCTTCTGCAACGAATGAAAACTGAAATGAATATGTGCTCTCAGAGGTTATATTTACTTCTGCCGCTAAGGTTAAGGTTAAGACTTGGATATTGCTATCTACTTGATTTATTAAATGGCAAGCTTACTTGCTCTTGTGTAAAATGAGATTCAAAAATATACACCTAGTACCGGTATGTCGTTTGTAGACCTTAACACATCAATAGGTATCAATGTTGAACTAGAAGAACTTCAAACTTTTGTTTGGCTAAGAATTAACAAAAGGTGGTAAGTTAAAAGAATCAAAAATCGTATTTGCCATTGCCATTATACATGCATTATCAAAAGTCTTAAAAGTCTAGCTTATTTGGCTACGGTCATAGTATACAATAGAAGAAACCTGGAGCAAAATTTATTATTATTATTGTTTTCTTGGTTATGTTTTCTCTAAAACACTTAACTAAATCAAACCTCCAGAGAAAGTGAGATTAACAAATGATAAACTACAATAATTTAGGTACCTAAAGGAGACCCAAGCCTCCTGCCGATAATCTTAAAGACATTTCTAAGGTTACTGTAATTAGTTACAACGTTTAATAAGTGTTATTTGCTACTTACCATAATATTGCACAGTTTTGGTTGCACAACAGCACAACTGGACATTGGACAACGAAGTGACTGCGTACACGTCCAATATAAGGGCAAATTCACTTCGCTACCGCTTAGGTTATGTTGGGTTAGGTTACGTTACGTTATGTTTCGTTAGGTTAGGATAGGTTAGATTACGTTAGGTTAGGTTAGGAGGTTTTCTGGCTCTCAATTTGTTTTAAAAATCACAGGAAAAGTAACGTACGGTGCATAATTTGGAACGGGCGTGAACAGTATCGGCTCACGTCGGACGTGTACGTAGCCACTGCCATTGGACAACACAATAGCCGCCTTTAATGACAAAGACTTCGCACTTTCTCAAAGCGGTAAAACTTCCAAGTTAACTAAGGCACAGGCAGATAAAAGTAGCACAGATTTTTTTGAGATATGTTCTGGGAGAATTGACAGTATTACAAAAACCAATTCATATATATGAATATGAATAATTAAAAATCGGTCCTTCTATGTTCTTACAGTGTTTGAATTGCAATATATGATGCAGAGATGGGCGTTATTTAACGTAATAGGATAAATAACACTATTACTGAAGTGTCACCTATTACCTTATGTGTTTATGTTTATGTTTATGTGTTGTTAAAGGGACGGATTCAGAGATCCAAAGATTCAAAGATCCTCACACGTCAACCGAAGCTTATTGTGTGTCCCTAGCACGTTAGTATGGCAAACCAATGCCCGTACCCTTTACGAGATCCAGGAGTTTTTTACCAATACTAGCGTCCCTTTCATCACCTGGTTGCTTACAACCAAACAGAGCCCTTCTCCTTGCCCCGAGTCTCTCGCAGTCCAGTATGATGTGCTTGGCAGTCTCTTCAGACTGATTGCAGAGCCTACACACCTGACTTTCATTTCTGAGTCCGAGAGTGTGGAGATGTTTCCTGAAATGGCCATGTCCAGTTATCAGAGCAATCAACTGCTTAACCCGACCTCTGCCCAACCTCACCAATCAGTTAGTGAAGTAAGAGCTAGTATCTGCTAGCAGCCTTTTGCCACAACCTATTACCTTGGTAATAGGTTACTGAAAATACCCTATTATTTGTTTAACGTCTTCTGAACTGCTTGAACGAGCGAGTGAAATAACTATCCAGCTGAGAAGTTGAGATGAGTGTCTTGGTGTCTTCCTATTAACAGCGATCATCACAGAATAATAGTACTAGTCTGTCTGCGCTTACTATTACGGCGAGAAATATTTAAATAAAGTTATCACGGGTGTAACGAGTGTATTACCACAAAGCTAAGGAACGTTCCTGAATATTATTGCAAAGTAACGGTATTTCCCATCTCTAATATGATGGACCGTATTTAAACAATAAAGCCGCCATATTAGTTGTTGGTTATGTATCAACACTAACACTGTAGTTTATGTAGATTTCCAAGGGAGTATGCAACTGTTAAGATGATACCTAGGGCTGTTTTGTTGATATATCAACATCTAAACAAATATCAGCACGAGTAGGTAAGTTTCAATACAAATATCAAAAATCGGCCCGCAATTATACCTATATATATATATATATATATATATATATATATATACAGTATCGAACGAATGGTGTTTTTGGGGTCTGGGGACCTCAAAACGAAAAGTTATCATGGTCCCGGGCCTAGGTCTTACCATGCCGACTACGATAATAGCTTCTTCCCTATAGGGGAAATTCGCTAAAATGCTATATATCAGTTATTTATTTAAGTATTTTTATGGAACTTAGTAAGTGGCCTTATGTGGTTGTAAGAAATATATTCATGCATAGGAAATTCGCTGAGTACGCAGGTTTGCTGCGACGGGGGTATTATTTATTTTACTACTCTATATATGTAATCTTAACTGAAATATTTTAATCCCTGCTCTCAGGAAACCACATGTTAATAATCATAAACAACATGAGTATTACTTTGACAGTTCCCTGGTTGATTATGAACAGCTGTTACAATTCTTTTGTTTTGATTTGAAACTCCATAAGCCCAATGTTAATTTTTTTAACTTTTCATTTTTTTTTTTTTACATTATTTGATTTTTCCTAGGTATGAGGCCTGTCTAGAACTTATTTTTATCCCAGAAATTAGTTATTTCGAACATTTGAAGCAAATCGTTGGAGCCGTTTCTGAGATCCGTGTCGCAAGCAAGCACGCAAGCAAGCAAGCAAGCAAGCAAGCAAACCTTACTCATATTAGAGTATAGGATACGATTTTCATACATTAGTTCGTTTTAATATTGGTGTTTCCAAACAAACTGCTTGAAAGTTTCACGTTATACAATTCAACTGACAGTATTAAATTAAATTATTTACCAACAACTTGTCATAATATACAGTTTTTACTTTATACAACCCATATTACCTAGTGTTTTAAAATAGTTACAAAAAATTGTTTAGTCTATAGAAGTTCGTATTCATAGTACCAGGACCGCCTACGGTATTTATGATACAAAATATTGAAAAATCAATAATAAGAATGAAATAATAAGAGACAGCCTATATTTACAGACTTTTAATTTATCGGAAGCATATTCGAGAAGCTGTTTGAGCTTAAAACAATAGAGAGAAGAAGGAAAACAAGAACAAAGAGAAACAAACCGAGAAGCTAATAAGGTTGGGACTGGCTTCCTCCTGCTCCTGCCGACGAGCAATTAGACGACGCAAAACAAACTGACGACAGACAGACAGACAGACAGATAGACACACACATCTGGGTAGAGTGATACTCCCATCTGTCTAATTACTCATGGAACTCATACATTCATATGTAGGGAGTGTGTTCAAGTTGTAAAAAATACAGAAATGCTTTTTTAAAGATTTACATATTTTTGAGAATTTATAAACGTTTTTCATTTGATTCTTTCAACACGTTGTCTTAACACAGCGGATACAGGACATGTTGGAGGGAGGTAATGGCAACTTAACAATAATCTTCCCAGTGAAACTGGGATCATTAAGCCTGATTAAGCCTTACAATTACAATGATAAAGTTTTGTAACTTAAGGAATAATCAATGTCTTTGAAAGATAGCATTAACTATCTAGAGGTGGTGTCCCGTTCTATTCACTGTGATGTTGAAACGTAAAATGCACAAGTACAAACTTAACATTTTAACTGCACAGTGACGGTTTGTAGCTACGTATCTATTGTGGTTTGTATTCTAATCCTTAACTGTCATTGCCGAAACCTAGCTTAGTAATTCAAAATACTAAATTTTTGTTTTTAAGCTCTATACAATGGCTATAACCAAAATCTAGAGTTTTTAAAATTTTAGGGTAAAAAGTTCAAAAAACTGATTTTTGGAAAATTTTAAACCTCCATAAAACCCCCTTCCCTTAGACCGATCGATCTGGTTTTCGAACTAAAGTCATAAATGTTACTCTGCACATTTGTGCCAAATTTCATTAAAATCGGGCGCTTCTTTCAAAAGTTATCGCGGTAACGGACGAACACACACACACACACACACACACACACACATACACACACACACACACACACACACACACACACACACACACACACACACACACTCACACACACACACACACACACACACACACACACACATATAAATATATATATATATACATATATATAAATTTGAACGAATAGTGTTTTTGGCATCTGGGGACCTCAAAACAAAAAGTCATCATGGTCTCTGGCTTAAGTCTTACCATGCCACCTACAGTAATAGCTTCTTCTCTATAGGAGAAATTCGCTAACAAACAAGCGAATTAATATATATGATTACTAGCTGTTCCTGCAGGCTTCGTCCTGCAAATAATCTTAATATATCAAAACTGACAGTTGTGTGTGCTGCATTCTGTGGTTATCCTGTGGAACTACTACGAATCAAGATCAGCTGTTTGTATTTTCATCAGCTCAAACTTAAAGTGAATGTCCATAAGAATAACACAGGATTGGAAATTTGACTCCCCGTGAGGCGGAGCCCTATGGAAATTTCTTAAAACCCTTTCTTGGTGAGCACCTAAGACCCAAGAGGAAGGTATGTTCCAAATTTAATTGCAATCCGTTCTGTGGTGTTCGAGATTTCGTGATGAGTGAGTGAGTGAGTCAGTCAGTGGTATTTGGATTTTATATATTAAGATAAACAACTTTGCAAAAGAGATTTAAACTGAATATAACCTATATGTTTTCCTTGTTTTGTGATTAACGTTAATTTTTGAAATTTTTATGTTTATTTATTTTTTATAGTTGTTGATTATATGTTTAATTCTACACTATATTTATAAGCATTTTTTTGTTTAAAGTTTATTTATTGTGTTGTTGAATTCATCATGCTCAGCTGAAGATTATTTTATGATCTTAAATCGGTTTTGAAGAAGTTTTATTATATACAGTTATGAACTGCTGTATTATAATTAGGTTTCTTACAATTTAGAGGTTAGCAAATATTAGCATACTTTATTTTCGTCAGAATAAAATATAAATAACTGAGGTTTCTGATTGACATTATCATTTGGCATAACCAACCGTACACTCTGGTAGGGCATTTGCATATCGCAATATTTCTGTTAGAAATAAAACTAACAATGTTCACTGTACAAACATTTTCTTTTCATTACTCATACACCAAGAGACCAATTATTATTGCTTTCTCCTCCATTACAAAAATATAAATTCAATTTGGATGGATATAGTTTATTAAACATTTATAGAAACTTAAAACTGAATATAAAACTTGGATCTTATTTACAAAAGTGAACAATATAATTTATATAATTTTATATTTAATTTCCGATGAAAGGAAACAAAAACCTTTGGAAGTTTGTCAGGATAAAACCTATTTTATCCATACATTTCACCTTAGATTGTATGTGGTTTTATGTATAGTAATTTTGGGATGTTAAGTGGCAAAATAAAATATTTACTAAACAACGCAAATCATTAATCAAACATACGTAAAGGAAAGTTTAGTTGCTATAGCGGGAACATTTTTGAAATCACTACAAATAATATTAGTTTTCGACTCTTATTAATCAAATACAAATTAAATTATATAGATATACTGTCATTCGATGATACTTAAAAATACCCCCGTCGCAGCAAACCTGCATATTAAGCGAATTTCCAATGAATATATAACATAACACATTATAACATTTAACAGGATTCATAAGAAATGTATTCACAAACAAGCGATATTTAAAATATTAATTATTCTCTATAAGAACAACATTGGGGATGAGTACACAGGTTTGCTGCAACAAGGCACACAAAATAATGGGGTTTTATGCAAATATCAATAGAACTCATCTTAGTGAAGTCACATACCAAGTTTCATCCATATACATTCATAAATAAGCGATATATAACATTTTAAGTATTTTCCATAAGAATAACATGAGGACCGAGTACCTAGGTTTGCTGCTACAGGAGCCATAGGCGAAAAATTGTTTTTTTGTGCAAACAACAATAAACCATAACCAGATCAAGTCATATACCAAATTTCGCCAGTTTATGTTTATAAATAAGCGAGATATACAATTTTCCTTTTTCTCCATAAGAATAACATTAGACAACGTACTGTGTTTAGCACTTTCAATATCTCGGTAACCAATTGACGTAGAGCAATGATCAAAATACCAAATTGTTTGTTTTTTAAGCTGAATTCAATGGTATAAATTAAAATTTGATTTAAATTAAAATTAAATGTGAAAACCCCAAAAACCTCATTTTTGGGGTACAAAACCCCCCAAAAACCCCCCTTCGGATGGTGCGATTCATCTGGTTTTCGAACTCGTTCAAATAAATGGTACTTTGCACATTTGTACCAAATTTCATTAAGATCGGACCTTTTTTACGAGAGTTATCGTGCTTACGGACACATATATATATATATATATAAATATATAAATATATAAATAAATAAATATATATATATATATATATATATATATATATATACATATATCAAAATTTGAACGAATGGTGTTTTTGGCATCTGGGGACCTCAAAATGAAAAGTTATCATGGTCTCGGGCTTAAGTCTT
Organism: Allygus modestus; assembly: GCA_963675035.1. Lineage (NCBI taxonomy): Eukaryota > Metazoa > Arthropoda > Insecta > Hemiptera > Cicadellidae > Allygus > Allygus modestus. The sequence goes on from OY776115.1 coordinate 15,522,407, forward strand.
ACCATGAGACCTACGGTAATAGCTTCTTCCCTATAGGGAAAATTCGCTAAAATGTGCTAAAATAGGTATATAACCCTCTTCTCATTTTATCTATCAAGAATTCGCCATTACGTTCCTATACTATTTTTAATTAGGCAATGTATGTTTTCAAGGTAAACATTTATTTCAACTGCAAAGCAACAAACAAATAATACTTTGCTTAGGAAAATTAAATACCCCCGTAGCAGCAAACCTGCTTACCTAGCGAATTTCCAATGCATATATATGTATCTTAATACCACATAAAGTCACATACCAAGTTTCATCAATATACATTCATAAATAAACGATTTATGACATTTTAATTATTCTCCATAAGAATAACATGGCAGCTGAGTATGCAGGTTTGCTGAAGCAAGGAATACAAAAAATGGGGTTTTATGCTAATATCAATATAACTCAACTAGGTGAAGTCACTTACCAAATTTCATGAATTTATTTTCATAATTAAGGGAGATAACACGTTACTTATTCTCCATAAGAATAACATGGGGCTGAGTACGCAGGTTTGCTGCTACGGGAGCCTTTGTCAAAAAATTGTTTTTTTGAGGAAATATCAATGGTCCACAACCAGATAAAGCCGTATACCAAGTTTCGTCAGTATATGTTCATAAATAAGCGAGATATAAAATTTTTATTTTCCTCCATAAGAATAACATTAGACAACGTACTGTGTTTAGCACTTTCAATATCTCGGTAACCAATTGACGTAGAGAAATGATCAAAATACCAAATTGTGTGTTTTTTTAAGCTAAATCCAATGGGAAAAAATAAAATTTGACTATTTCCAAAATTATATGTAAAAAATTCAAAAAACCCATTTTTGGGGTACAAAACCCCCCCAAAATACCCCTTCGGATAGAGCGATCTGGCTGGTTTTCGAACTTAAAGTCATAAATGTTGCTTTACACGTTTATACTAAATTTCATCAAAATCGGATAATTTTTACGAGAGTTATCGTGCTCGTGGACACACACACATATATATATATATATATATATATATATATATATATATATATATATATATACAGTTTCAAACGAATGGTGTTTTTGGGGTCTGGGGACCTCAAAACGAAAAGTTATCATGGTCCCGGGCCTAGGTCTTACCATGCCGACTACGGTAATAGCTTCTTCCCTATAGGGGAAATTCGCTAATTCCCTATAGGGGAAATTCGCTAAAACTAGTTCATTATTCATAACATTTCACAAATATTTGATATGCAAACAAGCTAAGAGCAGCAAACACCTGTAACAATTTGTACTCTTACATATCAGTAGACGATGTTGGTCAATGGAGGTAATTACTTTGGATGCTGTAAAACTGGCGGCCCGATAACCATTCGTCCACTGTTGCAGCAATGTATGCATTCGGTTATGAATACATTGGACGCGGTGACATTTGGCAGTTGAAGGCAGTATGATAGCTCCCACTAAACACATGCGACAGTTTACATACATTTGACTAGTATAATTTGATACGTAGGCCTGAGAAATCATTCTTATACGTGATGTTTATTTGAATGACATGATCTAGTTTAAAACACATGCAACATAAATCAAACGAAATCTTTCCACAGAATAACACGGAAACTTTGACGGCCAGTACGGCCGAGACTTGGCGTTAGAGAGAAAAATCAAATACTTTAGGAAAATCCCTTTTGAGCCCTCAGTCCTCAAAATCGATCATGACATAGAAACTTGGTTATTTAGGAAACGTCTTTAGGGAATTAATAAGTAAGATAAATTCCTGTAGGGATTGTAAAGAAAGATTTTTACTGCAGATAAAAATATCTCGGTTCACAAAGAGTATGTGAGGTATAAATACCCCCGTCGCAGCAAACCTGCATACTCAGCGAATTTCCAATGAATATATAACATAACACATTATAACACTTAACAGGATTCATAAGAAATGTATTCACAAACAAGCGATATTTAAAATATTAATTATTCTCCATAAGAATAACATTGGGGATGAGTACGCAGGTTTGCTGCAACAAGGCACACAAAATAATGGGTTTTTATGCAAATATCAATAGAACTCATCTTAGTGAAGTCACATACCAAGTTTCATCCATATACATTCATAAATAAGCGATATATAACATTTTAAGTATTTTCCATAAGAATAACATGGGGACCAAGTACCTAGGTTTGCTGCTACATGAGCCATAGGCGAAAAATTGTTTTTTTGTGCAAACAACAATAAACCATAACCAGATCAAGCCATATACCAAATTTCGCCAGTTTATGTTCATAAATAAGCGAGATATACAATTTTCCTTTTTCTCCATAAGAATGACATTAGACAACGTACTGTGTTTAGCACTTTCAATATCTCGGTAACCAATTGACGTAGAGCAATGATCAAAATACCAAATTGTTTGTTTTTTTAAGCTGAATTCAATGGTAAAAATTAAAATTTGATTTAAATTAAAATTAAATGTGAAAACCCCAAAAACCTCATTTTTGGGGTACAAAACCCCCCAAAACCCCCCTTCGGATGGTGCGATTCATCTGGTTTTCGAACTCGTTCAAATAAATGGTACTTTGCACATTTGTACCAAATTTAATTAAGATCGGACCTTTTTTACGAGAGTTATCGTGCTTACGGACACACATATATATATATATATATATATATATAAATATATATATATATATATATATATATATATATATATACATATATAAAAATTTGAACGAATGGTGTTTTTGGCATCTGGGGACCTCAAAATGAAATGTTATCATGGTCTCGGGCTTAAGTCTTACCATGAGACCTACGGTAATAGCTTCTTCCCTATAGGGGAAATTCGCTAAAAACAAGTCAGACTTATTTGCCGTTCAGCCAATACGATGTCTGTATAAGACAGCGGTAGAGGCAGTTATAAGGTTATGTCGCCAGTTAGATCGCTGTTGTCTAGTTATTGCGTTGGTTTATGTCTTGTCACGGCAGAGCTAGAGCCAATTAAATGTTAATTTCTAGGATTTACTGCCACTGCTTGTTGGAGTGTCGTTGCTGAGTTGTACAGTGTCAGTTATTGTAGTAAAGCCGTTGGTGTAATCTGCGATTACCGCATTAAAGTTTAAATTGGTGTTGTTTATGTAATTGGAGGAACACGAACAGTTCCATTCCAATCCGAGTAAGAGTTCACTTCCCATTGTTGACATAACTATTGGAAAGGCGATCGTAACCGGTGTCACTCGAAATATCAGATAAAACATTCTTAAGTAATTTATGCATTTGTAATTCATACTTTTGAAGATGAAAAACAACTACTACTTTTGAAAAATGTTCTGTGCTTATCTCAAAACATCTTAAAACAGTTGAATAACAACATTTCATATGGGATAACCAAAGTCAAAGGTAAATGATCAATCTTTACAGGGTAAAATGAAATGGAGAATGCCTACCAGTAAAGTAGTTGCTTCCCTTAACAACAAACATAAAAATATTTCGAAACTAAGTCAGAACTACTCCAAATTTGTCTTATATTTTCTGTAAAACAAACCAAGAAGTCAATACCATTATGTTTCTTCCTTAAGAATCTTTTTCCTGTTCATAATTTTTGGATCATTTTTTAACTCTAACGTATTTTACAAAACTTACACGGGGCGTTTATTTTAAAAGTAACCCAATTGACAATTAGAACAATTCATTCTTTAAGATGTATTTAATTGTATAAATTGGTATCTCTACTTTCATTACTTTATTTTCTTGAGTTAATTTACATTGTTGCAGTTTTGCTTATTATAATTGTTGTTATTTAGAGGCAGGCTAATCACATTGAGTGCAATTTGCTGAAAGAAATTAGATCGTTAAATAAAATATTAAGGTGGTCTATTTGAGCACCCTAGTTAAAATCATTACAATTATAAAGTTTCATGAATTAGTTGACACAAGTGTAAAAATCAATAAAATATATTTTAGATATGTCAACTCTGTAATATTTACTTTTGCGTTGAGAAAACCCTTTATTAGTGAATATCCCATGGAAAGTGAACTATTAGCATGACCCGCACGGTGAAACGTAAGCTCGGGACCACCATAGAAGTTCCTAACGTGACCCCCTAAACACGTTTTTGGGGGTCGTTCAAAATTGTATATACATATACATATATATATATATATATATATGTGTGTGTGTGTATTTGCACTCTAGCGGTCGCATTTTTATCCAGATTAACTTTAAATTTGGCGGGAACGTTCCTTTCTATAATCAGGTGGACAGGTTCGTTGGGCAAAACAATCGGAAACTCTAAACCCTTTTTTGGGGATTATTATTTCTAATTTAGAGTTTTTGGACCCAAAAAGGGTCAGAAAAGTCCCGTACGTATAATTAATTAATGTATTAAGATGGGAATTAGTGAAGCGAAAGTTTTAAGCCCTCTCTCGTCAATCTAGCATAAATATTTACCGAGTTATTAAAGAAAATTTATATCGGCTAAACACAGTACATCGTCTTATGGGGTTTTTACATTAGAAAAGCATGTTATTCATTTGTTGGTGTATTTGTATCATCCCCAGCAACCTCGCGTCTAATTTCAAGCCTGACTGGACCTTCTCCTAACCTTATAATTCGCAAAATTCCTAGCATAGCAGGTAAATGAAAACAGGAGCATCAGAACAGCCAAAAAATCCATGTTTCAGATATCAATAAAATTAGAATATATGTATGTTTTTACATTGGTTTTGAGTTTTAAAAGTTTTTTATGTAAAAATTCACTTCCCTCACGTCAGCGTGCTGTGTGCGAACTCGTTTTAATATATAATTGCGTTAGGGAATATGAGGAATAATACGTAAATTAATGTTTTTATCGCACGTTTCTGAAACTATCGTAAGTCCTAGAAGACTGAAACTTGAAACTTTCATGTAAAATTAAATGGGAAAGATCTCCAGAGAGCCATTTTGATTTGGTTTCCATTATTATTCATCAAATATATTAAAATACAGAAAAAAATTCACAAATTAAAAATGAACTAATGATCAGCTTTGAATATTTATGTGATTCAAGCTTCTGCTTTGTTTGTGGTTTAACATGTTACTATCGCATCGATTTATTTCCCTCAGCATGTCGTAAACATTAAATAATATAAATTTCTTATCTACAAAAATCCCTGTTATTTAAACCACAATCTCGTTTACACCCCTTTTTGCTAACCATCACAATTATCGGCACATAAAGAAAAACACATGCCGTTTTTCAGCCCACTTCATGAACTATTTCTGTTTTAATATTTTTCATTTTCTTCTGGATTTTTCACGATAGAATGTTTAGCAATAAACCCGAACACTCCAGAGTAGTGGCTGGGTGATATTCAGGGCTGGTTCGCCCCAGTCAGCGACGTAGAACCTCATTGTTATTCAGGAGGTGTTCTCTCGGTCTTTTGAAATTTCATTCAAAACTGCAGCCGCGGTATCGCTCGTGAACACTGGAGTCAGCTTTCTATATTATTAGTTTTGTATTTATTCTACGCCAATTTTTATCTTGGATTATTGTAAATTCACGTGTATTACTATTGAAAAATCTGTGTAGGTGTATATGAATATTTTGTATGGTGTACATATTTGAGTTTTACCAATTATAATCACGATGCTTTTTAAAATATACAGAACTAGCTGTTCCTGCAGGCTTCGCCCCACAAATAATCTATATCTATTAAAGGCAAAGCCCTGGCTGACTGACTGACTCACTGATTGACTGACTGACTGACTCACTCAACACTAATTCTCCACCTTCCCATGTAGGCAGAGAGCTAAAATTGTGTACACTGATTCTTTAGGCATAAATGAAGAAAACTAAATGGTTTTCATCCTGATCTGACCTTAGGGCTCCGCCAGAGATCCCGACAAAGTTCCCATGTATTTCTTATGGACATTCATTTTTGTTTGAGCTAATGAAAATACAAACAGCTGATCTTGATTCGTAGTAGTTCCACGGGCTAACCACAGAATGCAGCACACACAACTGACATAGTTTTAGCGAATTTCTCTTATAAGGAAGAAGCTACTACCATTGACTATAAAAATACTGAAGTAGACTTGTCATTGCCATTGTAAAATGTGTCCCTAGTTTTGTGTATGCCAGGATTGAAAGAGGACGTAGTTCTCACTAATCACCAACAGAGTATACTGCTGTCAACTATTACTTATCCTCTCAAGGAGGGGATACAACAGTTGGTGAGTCAGGAAGCAAAGATAAGTTGATTATCACTTGTTTTCTGGGGTGGAGATATTTTAAAAGTTAACGTAAATAACTAAAATAAAAAGTTGACAGCAGCACAATCTGTCGGTGACCCAGTCAAACTACTTCAATTTTAAATTCTAGCACACACTAAAATTGGGACAGCTGGGCCATATGGATGGGATGTCTCCTTCAGTATTTATAGTCAATGCTATTACCATTGACTATAAATACTGAAGGTGACATCCCATCCATATGGTCCAGATGTCCCACTTTTAGTGTATGCTAGAATTTAGAAGTAGTTTGATTAGGTCACCGACAGATTGTGCTGCTGTCAACTATTTATTTTAATTATTTACGTTAACTTTTAAAATATTTCCACCCCAGAAAGCAAGTTATAACCAACTTATGTTTGCTTCCTGACACACCAACTGTTGTATCCCCTCCTTGAGAGGATAAGTAATAGTTGACAGCAGTATACTCTGTTGGTGATTGGTGTAAACTACAACCTCTTTCAATCCTGGCATACACAAACTGGTTTTTAAAACAATTTAAAACAATGGGCTTGCTCTTTTTTCTTTAATTGGTATATGTTGTATTCCTCACTTTAGTTTATGTCCATCTTTGCAACCGCTTTCAATGAATAGCACTCTTCAATTTTTTCTTTGTTGTGAATTTCAATATGTTGGGCTAATGGCTTGTTCTTATCTTTGTGAAAAATGTCGAAACGATGGCCTGTCATTCTTATTCTTAAATGATTCGACGTCTGCCCAACATATTGTTTGTCACAATGGTTGCAAGATATTTGGTATATAACATTTTTTGTGTCACATGTTATGTTTTCCTTTATAGGAAATGTTTTTCCGGTAACCGAACTGCAGAATTCCTTAGAGTCACACATAATTTTGCAAGTTCCACAGCGCGGTTTCTTGCAAGGCTTGCAACCAATCTCTATTTTCGTTTCTGGTTTCGGAAAATTCGTTCTGACAAGTTTCGCCTTTAAGTTAGGTGGTTTTTTAAACGTGACTCTAGGTGGAGTAGGCATACAATCTTTAGCTTCTGGAAGTGTCTCCAGAAGGCAGTAAGCCGTTTTTATTATGGAGTTTATTTTATGAAGGCCAGGGTGAAACTGTGTTACGAATTTTACATTTTTAGATGCAGTATCATGTTTTCTTGTATTTGTATGTCTAAGAGTTTGGTTGTTTACAAGCCTCTCAGGGTACCCCAGCCTTGTAAAAGCATTACTGATCTTAGACACATAGTCAGTAAAATCTTTCTGGTCAATGCATAAGTTTTTTGCTCTTACTGATAGGCTTTTCGGAATAGATTTCTTCACGTACAACGGATGGCAGCTAGAATAGTTCAGATAACTCATAGTATTCGTCTCTTTAATATGCAGTTTGGTCTTAAGTATTCCAGAATAAAGACAAATATCAAGGTCTAAATATGTAATAGTTTTATCTGAGTAGGTCCAGGTAAACTTAAGATCAGAGAATTGTTGAAGGGCTTCCAAGAAGCTTGTAAGAGAGTCAGTACCATGGGTCCAGATGAAGAAAATGTCATCTATAAATCTGAACCATCGCATGGGCAATAAAGACTGTGAATCCAAAAATTCTTCCTCAAACTTACCCATGAATAAATTAGCATACGAAGGGGCCATTCTTGTCCCCATTGCTGTCCCGGACATTTGAAGGTATATATGTGTATATATATGTATATATATATACATATATATACATATATATATATATATATATATATATATATATATATATATATATATATGTCCATGAGCACGATAACTCTCGTAAAAATAATCCGATGTTGACGAAATTTAGTATAAACGTGTAAAGCAGCATTTATAACTTTAAGTTTGAAAACCAGACATATCGACACACCCAAAGGGGCATTTTGGGGGGGTTTTGTACCCCTAAAATGGGTTTTTTGAGTTTTTTAAATATAATTTTTGAAAAAGTCAAATTTTAGTTCATTTGAACCAGCTTAAAAAGACGCACAATTTAGTGTTTTGATCATTGCTCTACGTCAAATGGTTACAGAGATATTAAAGTGATAAACACAGTACGTTGCCCAATGTTATTCTTATGGAGAATAATGTAACGTGTTATCTCCCATAATTATGAACATAAATTAATAAAATTTGTATGTGTCTTTATCTAATTGAGTTATTGATATTTGTATAAAACCCCATTTTTTTGGTTCCTTGCTTCAGCAAACCTGCAAACTCAGCCACCATGTTATTCTTATGGAGAATAATTAAATGACATAAATTGTTTATTTGTGAATGTACATTGATGAAACTTGGTATGTGGCTTTATGTGGTATTAAGATACATATATATGCATTGGAAATTCGCTGAGTACGCAGGTTTGCTGCTACGGGGGTATTTATAAATTATTTGCGGGGTGAAGCCTGCGGGAGCAGCTAGTCTTAATAAAAAACTGACAGTTGTGTGTGCTGCATTTTGTGGTTATCCCGTGGAACTACTACGAATCAAGATCAGCTGTTTGTATTTTCATCAGCTCAATTTTAAAGTGAATGTACATAAGTATAACCCTGGATTGGAACTTTGAAAATGTGGGGTGGAGCCCTATGGGAATTTATCAAAACCCTTTCTTAGTGAGCTCCTAAGACCCAAGAGGAAGGTATGTTCCAAGTTTAATTGCAATCCGTTCTGTGGGTTTTGAGATTTCGTGATGAGTGAGTGAGTGAGAGAGGCAGTCAGTGGTATTTGGATTTTATATATCCACTACGTCCCACAACACTACGGCATGTATTTACACTTATACTGTCATGTTCCGCCTATATTATAAATAGTGTTGTAATTAAATATCTTTTTTAAACAGAACAATTTGAAAATAATGGTGGGTTGTAATCTATTTTATAGGAGGGTTCCCTATAACAAAAAAACTGCGAAACGTCAGCCTAAAGTAATTAAACAACTTGCCTATATGCGCAGGATATATTTTATTTTTTAAAACGATCCCCTTGTTCGTAGTAAGGTACAATTACAAGGACATCACAAATAATAATACCCCATCACAGCAAACCTGCGTACTCAGCAAAATTTCCAATGGATGCATATGTTTCTCACTACCACATAAAGCCACTTACCAAGTTTCATAAAAATACATAAATAAATAAGTGATCCATAGCATTTTATTTATTCTACATAAGAATAACATTAGGGCTGAGTACGCAGGTTTGCTGCAATAAGGAACACAAAATATGTGTTTTTATGCAATTATCAATATAACTCAACCAGGTGAAGCCAAATACTAAGTTTTATTATGTTCAAAATTAAGGGAGATATAAAACTTGACTTATTCTCCATAAGAATAACATTAGGGCTGAGTATGCAGGTTTTCAGGTTCAACAAAAAATCAATTGTTTGTGCAAATATAAATATACCAGTACTACGTGAAGCCACATACCAAGTTTCATCAATATAAATTCATAAATAATCGAGATATCAAATTGCATTTATTCTCCATAAGGATAACATTGGACAACGTACTGTGTTTAGCACTTTGAATATCTCTGCAACGGTTGGACGTAGAATCACAATTTAAACACCAAAATGATTGTTTTGTAGAGCTGAATCGATTGGTAAAAGCAAATGTGAAATTTAGATTAAAATTAACTGAGGAAAAGCCAAAAACCTTTTTCCCATAAGATTAACATGGGAGATTTTATGAGCAGGTTTTTGGATTTTCTCCGCAACGACTTAACAATAATAATTATTAAAATAATTCAAAAAACTATATTATTTGTTTTATTAAGCTCTATAAAATGCTCAAAACGAAAATTGAGTGTTTTAAAAATTGTAGGGTGAAAAGTGCAAAAAAATTTTTGGAAAATTTAAAACCCCCATAAAACCCCTTCCCATGGTCCGATTTTTCTGGTTTTTGAACTTAAAGTCATGAATTTCACTTTACACATTTGAGCCAAATTTCATCCAAATCGGTCGATTTTTACTCAATTTATCGTGTTAACGGACACACACACACACACACACACACACACACACACACACACACACACACACATATATATATATATAAATAATAAGTTCATATTGATATATATAAATTTGAACGAATAGTATTTTTGACAACTGGGAACCTCAATACAAAAAGTTATCATGGTCTCGGGCTTAAGTCTTACCATGAGACCTACGGTAATAGCTTCCTCCCTATAGGGGAAATTCGCTAAAAACCCTTATTTAGGTTTATGTCTTAGTTACTCAATAAATAAACCTTTAAGAGGTAAAAAAGTTCCAATCTAGTTCGAGAAATTCAGTATCAAATGTAATCTGTTTTAGCACACGAGTGTAAAATTATATCTTGTATCAATACTACAATTTCGTTTTACAATAGTTTTACATTTAGACCTAATAAAACCGTCGCAGAAAATAAATTAGAAGATACCCCCGTAGCAGCAAACCTGCGTACTCAGCGAATTTCCAATGCATATATATGTATCTTAATACCACATAAAGCCACATATCAAGTTTCATCAATATACATTCATAAATAAACGATTTATGACATTTTAATTATTCTCCATAAGAATAACATGGCGGCTGAGTATGCAGGTTTGCTGAAGCAAGGAACACAACAAAATGGGGTTTTATACAAATATCAATATAACTCATGTAGGTAAAGCCACGTACCAAATTTCATTAATTTATTTTCATAATGAAGCGAGATAACACGTTACTTATTCTCCATAAGAATAACATGGGGCGAAGTACGCAGGTTTGCTGCTACGGAAGCCTTTGGTAAAAAATTGTTTTTTTGAGCAAATATCAATGGTCCACAACCAGATGAAGCCGTATACCAAGTTTCGTTAGTATACGTTCATAAATAAGCGAGATATAAAATTTTTCTTTTCCTCCATAAGAATAACATTAGACAACGTACTGTGTTTAGCACTTTCGATATCTCGGTAACAAATTGACGTAGAGAAATGATCAAAATACCAAATTGTGTGTTTTTTTAAGCTGAATCCAATGGTAAAAACTAAAATTTGACTATCTCCCAAATTATATGTAAAAAATTCGAAAAACCCATTTTTGGGGTACAAAACCCCCCCAAAATACCCCTTCGGATAGAGCGATCTGGCTGGTTTTCGAACTTAAAGTCATAAATGTTGCTTTACATGTTTATACCAAATTTCATCAAAATCGGATAATTTTTACGAGAGTTATCGTGCTCACGGACACATATATATATATATATATATATATATATATATATATATATATATATATATATAGATATATATATATATATATACAGTTTCGAACGAATGGTGTTTTTGGGGTCTGGGGACCTCAAAACGAAAAGTTATCATGGTCCCGGGCCTAGGTCTTACCATGCCGACTACGGTAATAGCTTCTTCCCTATAGGGGAAATTCGCTAAAAGAAAATGCTTTTGAACGAGCATTTCTAAAGTATTGAGACAATATTGAAGAAACTCTTTAGCGCTTGCAATCGTCGACAAACATTTTATCGGAGTTTCCACTTAAATTCTATCTGTCACGTTTCTCAAATTGGCTATATTTAAAATAATAATAACCCTTTTACTGAAACTCAGAAATGGCTTTTAAATGGGTGTGTTCAGAATTTAAAGCACCCTCAAAAGCTATTGTGCATTCACCGTTGTTATTCTAGTAGTAATATTGTTTACATGATGTTAGTAATATTTATATATAATTCTGTAAGCGAAATTTGTACGTCAAAATTGTGGGAGTTTGGCAAATCGCAGGATAATGGGATACGGCTTAAAAGGTCTTCATCCTATGGACTCGGGATGAATAGCAGTATTTCCGAAGATTTAGCAGAAAACGAGAAATGACGTTAAACATCCCCTTAAGAAAAACATTTTTTTTATTTTGTCTATTTTATTTATAATCTGTTCAAAAAATATACAGAACAATAAGTAAATAGGATAGAGTGCGATTGACATGGGTTAGGCTCTATCCATTGACGGAGCTAACACTTAAACTTTACAAATGTTAATTGAATATTATAAAACGATTTGGCAGGTCCAAAACAGAGTGTCTCTTAAGTCTATACACTGATCCACTACTGTCCAGCAGATTTATAGCCAGATGGTTTGGATGGGCATCTAGTTTAGCTTGATAACTCTTGCTAAATCGGGTTATTTCTTCTCTTACTGTAGCAGTACGTGTATCACCGTCAATACTTCATTGGTCACATACCATGGAGCCTCCAGGATGTTGCGAATGACTTTTGACTGAAAACGTTGGATTATATAAATATTAGAATTACTATTGGTTCCCCATAGTTGGATTACATAGGTCCAGACAGGTTTTAGTACTACTTTGTACACTAGTAATTTGTTTTTAGTTGATAATTTAGATTTTCTATTCAAGAGCCAGGACAATTTTCTGTACTTTAAATTTAGAGATAGTCGTTTGTTCCAAAGATGTGAGCGCCATGTTAGTCGTCGGTCAAGGTGCATCCCTAGATATTTGACTTCATTTGACTGAGGAATATTAACATTATTGAGAGTGACTGGGAGACAGTTGCCTTTTCTGGTCGTAAATGTCACGTGAGCAGATTTGTTTTCATTAACTTTCACTCTCCAGCTTTTAAGACACTCTGACAGAAGTAGGGATAAATGGAGTGTTCTGGCTCAGGAGGAGCCAGGAGGAGCGCCCCCCCCCCAGGAGCCCCCCCCCCCTAATTAGTATGCAAATTTTTTTTTTAATTACCCTAATTAATATGCAAATTTTTAATTACCCTAATTAATATGCAAATTTTTTTTAATTACCCTAATTAATATGCAAATTTTTTTTTTCATTTCAGGAGGAGCCCCCCCCCCCCCCGAGGTACATCAATCAGGAGGAGCCCCCCCCCCCCCGAGGTACATCAATCAGGAGGAGCCCCCCCCCCCCCGAGGTTTCGTCTGTGACACTTTTGCCCCCCCCCCCCCGACTGTCCAATGATTTTACCCCTGACAGCTGTTGTGATTTGTTGTCGAGGCAACAAACGTCGACGCAGATGTTCAAACAAAAGACCGGTGAGTCGAGACCGGTCTGGGATGCAGCTGCGCCCGACCCTTCCAGGAACCCATTATAGTCCGCCCGTATCGAATTACATTAGAGGAGGGGTGCTTTTACCCCTGACAGCGGTTGAGATTTATTGCCCCGGCCTTCTCCGAAATCCATTAGTGGGGAGAATTACCCCACATCGCCAACCCTCCGTCAGTTCAGTTCGAGAGTTCAGTGCGTGTAGACGTGTTAGTCCGATCCTGCTCCGTTCTACGCGATTTTTGTTAGTTGCTGATTTCATTTGCGATATTCGTCCAGCATCGTTGAACTATTTAAAACGGTTGTGTTGTGCCGTATTGTTTGTGATTATCGAAACTTTATAATCCATATTCAAGATGAACGACTCACACCAATGCGTCATTTGCGGCTGCACGTTCCCGCGCAGACACAGTATGAAGCACTACGCAAAATTCCACGGTGGATTCGTCCCACCCCAACAAGGTACGTCATTGTGTGTTGCATTATTGTTTTAATCAGACTTAAATGTTAGTAATATAGGAAATATGTTATGCAGTATATAACCGGAGTGTGGTAAAAGTCTTCTTTTTATTTAACAGCTTTAGTTATTCTGTGCGAATATAGAGCTGTGTAAAAAAAAAAAATTAAAATTACATGACTATATTTATACAATTTTAATAGCTTATGTTATTGTTCGACCCATCAAGTCAAGTCATCAGAGTACCCATATGACATACTTCCCTAACCTCGGGGGGGGGGGGGGGGGGCAAGTGTTACAGACGAGACCTCGGGGGGGGGGGGGGGTAATGGATCTGGGCTACCATAGGTCGGATCTGAATTCTGATTGCAGATTCTTGCTCGTCTAGTCAAGACGAGTCATTTGAGTACCCACATCGACCACTTTGGGCAAACCTGATGATGACCTTGAACTTGAACTTGACCCTCTTTTTTTTTAATGCATTTTCGGAATACCCTCTTCAAGCCGAGTCATTTGAGTACCCACATCGACCACTTTGGGCTAACCTGATGATGACCTTTAACTTGAACTTGACCCTCTTTTTTTTCTTTTTTTTTTTAATGCATTTTCGGAATCCCCTCTTCAAGCCGAGTATTCTGAGTACCCACATGACGTACTTTTGATAATTAATACAAGAGTTGAGCAGGGTAACGCTACAACCAACAGAGCTAGCCCATCAGCGCCTGCGGACAAGTTAACTACCAGTGAATGCTTTGGGTTGGAGCACTTGAAGGGGGGTGTATCGATACACCCCCCATCAAGTACACTAAACTAAGACAGGTGTTAAACATTTCTCAATCTAATCGTTTTGTACGTTTACAGATGGAGAAGCAGCATGTCGGCTTTGTCGAGCCACATTCGCAGACCAGGGGGCCTTAGAGCGGCACATGGGAGCGAATCACCTCGTCGTTCCACCCCGGGAGGCGATTGATGCTCCGCAGACGACTGCCGGTGTCAATCAACACTCCGTTGAAGGTGAGAATCCACATTAAAATAACTTTTTCCCCTAGTGACTATTTACCTTCTTTTTTTTAACTATTTAACTAGGTTCCTGAAGAAGAATGAGACCGTGCCAACTGATGTACTATTGATTTAATTACTAGGGGGAGATTTTCGCTCCCCCTAACACAAAAGGCTTCTTTAGGGTTGGCGTAGCTCATTATTGCAGCTACATCCTTTGCTTTGAATCCAGGATCATCAATGTAGACAAACAGTACAGAAGATTACTTGTTCCCTGTTTAATGATTGCTATTTTGATTTAACAAACTTAACTTTGAAATGTGATTCTCGAGAGAGAGGGGAATTTGTATCTTCATTTATCCTAATTTGTTTTGATTTTTATTTTCAGATGAAGGTCCGGGTCCTGGCCACCACACCTGCCATGAATGCGGTCGCCGTTTCCGTCGTGAAAGAAACCTGCGTCGACATGTGGAATCGACCCACAGCAGAGTCCGCAGGTTCCTTTGCGTCACATGCGGCGCCGAGTTTAAGAGGGAAGACAACCTTCGTCGCCACACCAATCAATTTCACGGTGATGGCCAAGAACGGAGATTCCCTTGCGCATACTGTGGTCAGGAGTTCAACAAGCTGTTCAACAAGGACCATCATGAGCGGATCTCTTGCCCGATCATGAAGGACCTGATCCGGAACCGAGCAGCCATGGAACAGGATGAACCCCAGCCAGGTCCGAGCACGGAGCCACAACCCGGTACGAGCGCACACCAACAACCCGATGATGTTGAGATGACTGGAGCAGGACAGTCAAGCCCCGTGTTCTCACTCATTCAACGGGGTTTCCGCAACCGCCTCCTAACCTACCGTTTGCAGCGACCGATGGAGAATCTCGTCACAATCGGAGAAGTGATGGCGTTGTTGATTGTGAGCCTTACGGAGTTGCTTGAGATCACCTTGGCGAAACACCGCAGCATAAAGGTCAACTTGAAGCTGGAGTGTGAGTTCAAAAATGTGCACAACAACACCTGCCTGCGCAACTTCAAGACGAAGATGACTCCGCTGACGGTGACCTCGGACCTGAACCAGTACATCACAACAGCTTTTGCGAAGCTTATCAGAGAGAAGGCTGAGTGTGATCATATCGGCTCCGGGTGGACATACCTTCGCGTTCGTGATTTGGAGGTCGGTATCAACGAGTACACTCCTCTAGGTGAAGATGGTCGAGCTTGGCTCCCACTGCCTACGTCTCTGGAGAACACCAAAGCAGTCGTCAACGTATCGAACACCGATGAGCGGTGTTTTATGTATGCTGTCCTGGGCAAGTTTGTTCAAGAGAACCCCGATAGACCGGCAATGTACACCGACGATATCATCGCCCGATACGATTGGACCGGCCTTCAATTCCCCGTTGCTCTGAAGAGTATCAAGACTTTTGAGCGGACAAACAACATCAGCATCAACGTCTATGGTATTGATCACACGCGCGTGGGTCAGAAACCTAACGGACAACCAAAGTATCAGGACACCGTCTTTCCCTTGAAGATTTGTAGGCAGGAGCGCGAAGACCATTGCGACCTTTTGTACGTGACAACGGACGGTGATAGTCACTACGCCTACGTCAAAGACCTTGGCCGACTGATCCGTCCCCAACTCACAGCGCGTGTAGACAGGATATTCATCTGTAAGCGGTGCTTCGCGCACTTTGACAACCGTCCCAACAAGCTCGGTCTGACGGGTGCTCAGCGTCTGGAGGAGCACAGGCGATACTGCTCCTCTTCAGCCCCTATTCGCATGGATACGCCGAGAAAGACTGAAATAAAATTCAGCCATCCAGAGTTCACCCGACGCGAGCGTTTCACCATCTACGCGGACTTTGAGTGTGCTCTACTGCCGACCGCGGAGATGGATGAACAAGTCGACGAGCCGCACGGAGGAGTAGCCACCCACATCCACATCCCATATGCCTTTGCGTACCAGATCATCGACTCGTACGGACTTGAAGAGTTTGAGCCTCGAGTCTACTTCGGGGATGATGCGTCAAAGACATTTATGGAGATGTTGAAAACTGATGTTGAACGATTGTGGAACTTCCTGTACGAAGCAAGAAATCTGCGCCCTGTCCTGACGCCAGCGGAAACGATGCAGTACAACTCGACAGCGAATTGCTACCTCTGTGGATCGCCATTTTCAAGAGAAGACCCAAAGGTTCGTGATCACAACCACGCGCCGCCCTACGAGTTCCGTGGCGCTGCGCACAGATCATGTAACCTACGCTACAGGGAGCAGCGAGTAGTCAACTGCTACTTCCACAACCTCTCCAACTACGACGCTCACTTCATAGTGCGGGAGTTGGCGGTCGACCCCGGTGATGTTGAGGTGTTGGCTCACACGGAAGAGCGGTACATCGCTTTCACGAAGCGGTTCCTATTCGACCGAGCAGCGGCACCGGTTGGGATGCCAGGGCGTGGAAAAAGACAGCCAGGATTCAGAGTCAGGTTCCTCGACACCTACAGGTTCCTGGCTTTGAGCCTCGCCAGCCTCGCAGCCGCACTTCCACCAGCTCAACTCTTGGAGACGAGGAAGAGATTCCCCGAAGACCACCTCTTCGATCTATTCCGTAGGAAAGGCGTGTTCCCGTACAACTTTGTAACGTCGAACGCCGTGTTGGAAGATACTACGGAACTGCCTCTGCAGCGAGATTTCCACAACGACCTGACCCTGGAGGACATCACGGATGCAGACTACGAGCATGCTCGCAACGTGTGGGAAACCTTCGGTTGTAGGAACCTCAAGGACGACGCCGAGAAGTACCTGCGCTGTGACATTGCGCTGTTGACTGACGTCTTTGAACGCTTTAGGGACACGTCGATGGCTGAATACGAACTAGACCCTGCGCACTACTACACCCTACCGTCATACGCCTGGGATGTCATGTTAAGGACCTGTGGAGTGGAGCTTGATACGATACAGGACTTTGACATGTACCTCTTCTTCGAGCAAGGCATCAGAGGAGGTATTTCCCAGGCGATCACCAGACACGCCAAGGCCAACCATGATGGATGTCGCCCTGAAGATCGACGACCTGAAGAGCCAACGCATCACCTGCTATACTTTGACGCCAACAACCTTTACGGTTGGGCCATGTCCCAGTGTCTTCCACAGGGACACTTCCAATGGCTCAGCCGCGAGGAGATCGCGTCCCTGGATATTGCAGCGTTGGACCCCGAAGGACCCACGGGCTACGTCTTGGAAGTTGACCTTCGCTACCCCGCCCACCTGCACGACCTTCACAAAGATCTCCCTTACTGCTGTGAGACCAAACGTCCGCCAGGAGGGAAATTCAAGAAGCTCGTTACGACTCTGGATGACAAGAAGAACTACATCTGTCATTACAGAATCTTGCAACAGGCACTGGAAAACGGACTGGAGCTTGCGAACGTGCATCGCGTCATCTCGTTCCGACAGTCTCGGTGGTTAGAGAGCTACATCCTAATGAACACCGAACTGAGGAAGAAGGCCAAGACCAAGTTTGAACAAGACTTTTTCAAGCTTATGAACAACGCGGTCTTCGGCAAGACGATCGAGAATGTTCGCAAGCGAATGAACTCTAAGCTGGTGTGTACGCCGGAGATGTTCAGGAAGTATGTGGCCAAGTCAAACTTCCTGGACCGAACCTACTTCAACGATGATGTCGCCATTGTCCACATGTCGAAAGTCAATATCGTCCTGGACAAACCGCTGTACGTCGGAATGTGTGTCCTCGATCTGAGCAAGTGGCTCATGTACGACTTCCTTCGGAAGATGAAGAACCGCTACGGTGATCGTCTGAAGGTTGACTACATGGACACTGACAGCTTCGTGTTCGACGTCCAGACTGAAGATGTTTATAAGGACATGTTGGAGCATCTGGATGATTTCGACACCAGTGCGTACCCCAGAAACCATCCCTGCTACAGCCCCGTCAACGCAAAAGTCATCGGAAAGTTCAAGGATGAGTGCAACGGACTTCCTCTGCTCGAGTACCTCGGTCTTCGCTCGAAACTTTATTTCATGGACATTGTCGAGTTCGAGGAGAGGACCGAAGATGACGAGTTGCAGGTCATGACAGTGAAGCGCGCCAAGGGAGTCGCTAGAGGTGTTGTAAAACACAATTTAACCTCTGACGACTATCGGGAATGCCTCTTCAACGGCGTGTTGAAGAGAACCATCAACACCAGGTTCCAGTCCCGAAACCACCGCGTCTTCACAGTCCAAGTCGACAAGCTATCCTTGAGCTGTAACGATGACAAACGTTTCATCCTTCCGGACGGAGTCAACACACTTCCGTGGGGACACATTGACGTTCCACATCAGCCCGAAGACATCCCTCAAGACGATGAAGAGGCGGAGGATGAGGAGCGTTGAGTGGTTGTGTCATATTGCCAAAGACCCTGACTTGACTTGTAAATTATTTTGAAAAATCTAGTCATTAGTTTGTATCGAGTCTCGTAAAACTTAGAAATGTTCTCCTTTTTCTTTTTGTTCTAGTCATTAGTTTGTGTCGAGTCTCATTTTTGCTAGTCAATCTCAAATGTTCAGGAGCACATACTCGATGTAAAATATATATATAAGGTGTGTAAATAAATAGCCAAATTGTTTGTATATACATTCGTATTTTTTTTTCTCCCCTAACATAGTCTTAAGATACAAAAGTAAAAAAAAAATATATATATATATATTCAGGAATATGTTAATTCATATAAACCAGGTTCAGATATGAATGTTACTTTAGAATCATTGTATGATAGGTCTGTCCCATTTTGGGGCAGGCCTATAATTGTACGTTAGGTCTACCCCAAAAGTGGGATAGACCTATGAGACCTCAGGTGGTTGAAAACTGTTGTTCAATTGGTTTAATTACCAGGTGGGAGATTTTCGCTCCCCCTAACACATAATGGCTTAGGGGGGAGATTTTCGCTCCCCCATACTACAGGAATTGTTGAAGACAAGAATGCACCTGCTAATGCCATTGTATGAGAGGTCTGCCCCACTTTGGGGTAAAGGAGGAGAGGATGGGAAATAATAAGAATGTTTCTTTTTTATTCTGAGTACACAACTAGTTTATTGAGAAAAAAAATTCAAAATTCAATTGGTATACATTTGTGCAAAGAGTCTTCTGATCAGTGCATCGTTGTGGCCAGTAGAAGAGTGTTCAAAGAGCTGCACAAAGTCCGTCATCTTCATACCGTAGTGGGTGCGGCAGTACAGGAACACAAGGCAGTATTGACCGCAGACCAGAGTGTTGTCACTTTGAATGCGATGCTCGTTGTACAGGTAGCGACGAGCGTTGCGTCTCAGGAATCCTTGGTAGAATTGAAGATGTGGCGGTTGACCGTAGCTGTCAAAGAATTCAATTATTCCTCCTCCTTTGTTAAGGTA
This sequence comes from Allygus modestus, assembly GCA_963675035.1. Classification (NCBI taxonomy): domain Eukaryota; kingdom Metazoa; phylum Arthropoda; class Insecta; order Hemiptera; family Cicadellidae; genus Allygus; species Allygus modestus. The sequence goes on from OY776115.1 coordinate 15,542,583, forward strand.
GAAAGCGACCCAGTGAGTGCCGTCTTCATTGTGTGGATCAGTGTTCACAATCATAGCAGTAGATGGTGAAATATAATGGGGCAATTGATCCGCAGCGTAGACACCAACATTCTGTACGGGCAGTTTAGCCATACACTTTTGTATCTCTAAGGTATTCATTCTACTGTGTCGACGCCACAGTCAGTAGTAGGAGTAGTACTAGTAGCAAAACAAAAGCAGGAACTGGTATCACTCTCACCATCGTCAGCGTTATCATCAGCGTCATCGATATTTGTACTTAGATGTAGCCAACCGCGCAATGTGATACAATTGGTTAGAGCGCATCGTGTGTGAGCTGTTCTGTGGTGGCGACATCGCACTGCGTTTGTTGATAGTAGACAGTTGATTGACGATAGTGATCCGCAGCCAATATCGTTGATATCGATGACATTAGTAGTACAGTGATCCGTGATGAAATTGTATCGTACAAACTCTTTTTTCTCAGCACCTTTGACATAGACAATCGGTCGTTTGGCGATACATGCACGTAACTTTTCCTCTAGCACATGATACCAGATATCACCTTGGTCCCATTCCAATCCGTGACAGTGTTTTGTGAGCCAATAGCTTTCACGCAGTTTCTCTTGTGATAGGAAATCTCGGCTGAATGGTGATTTGGCGATATGATGCATTAGCAGTGTTCCACTGGCCAATTCCAAGACGCACACTTCCTTCAGAATGTAGTCATTTGAGTTGTCCTTGAAACATTGAAAATCCACAATAATCGGAGATGCTAAATTTGTACGCTGTGCTCTGCATAAACGATCCATCTTGTGCGAGTGTTGGTTGATGACTGAGGAGGACGATGACGCCGCCGCCGACGATCTAACCGCCAAAGTCCGCAGACACGTTGCGATGACGATCGATTTCTATGACGTTGTCAAACTCTGCGTATACCAGACAGTTGACAGTCTCTGTGAGTCCCGTGTCGAAAGCAATCTCCATACGCACACTGCCGTTGCGCACTAGGTTCCAATGAGTTGTGTCGCTTGCTGACATATCAGGTGTTAGATCGAATGCCATCAGACAGTATCCATCGTCGTAATCATCTCTATTCATGAGATTACCAGCATCGCTAAAGTGTATGCCGGAGCCTGAAAACAGACTGTGATACGCCATCACGTATTTTCCCTTGCCGGTTTCGTAGTGTGGTTGTAGCGGTTTGGACGGCACTTGTTCACCGTCCACGTACAGCGAGAAGTAGTTGGTTTTGAAATTTTGAAAGTTAAATGGATTCTTTTTTAAATCACCATTATAAGCGGCGTTCGTGACCAGTCCGACAATAATTCTTTTCGGCACTTGACCTAGAAAGACATTGTCCAAAGTTTTGCTCCTCACTCCAAACGGCAGTGTGAATGTTTTCAATTCCACTCTGGTGATTGGGTATTTAGCTGTGCCGGTCTGAAGCGTCTTGCTGTGCGCCAACAGTACCGTGGGGCTAACTTTACACCTTCGTATCCAGAGATTCGCATCAACAATGTGCACCTTGTAGTCACCATCGTCTGCCATAATGGAGAAGGAATCTTTTGACCGGATCAGTTTAAAACGCAGTTCCACACCGTTCAACAGGAACTTGTTCTGATTACACATGTCCACATGTAGGCGACCGAGCATATCGATTTCACGACTTTTATTTGTCATTTTTCGTCTCGCCTTTAGTCCATCGTTATCGTCCAGAGTATTGTCCATATAGCCGGCGTCGTCCGCGTTCCACAGTCCACATGTTAAATGTGATTTCCTAGCATCATAGCCGTAATTCATCAATGTTTCAATATACGCTCGATATGCATAAGTGTTGTTTTGTGGTGTGACCAGTTTCTGATTCATACTCATATCGACTTGACTGAATAACGTGTGCAGCCAATTGTTGACTGGGCCAATTTTATTCGATTCTTCGACATCTGCGATTGCCGCTCCTGTCGACTTGACAATAGACGCTGTAACTTCCAACATTGTTTGCGAAAGATCGGTGTATTCTTCGCCGTTGCCGGGCACAACAAACTCGATGGGCGAATCATCAGTCAGTGTGGAGATTGGTTTGTACTGAATCCATTTGCCGCTCTCGATACTGGTCTGCGTCGGTGGTAGGGAGAATAAGTCCAATTCCGTCTTGACGCATTCACACGACTTTTGATGTAGAAACGACATTGCTAGCGTGTGTGTGTTAATTGAATATATCGCGTATAGACGTTCTCCTCACTGCTTTCCTCGTCTTCCTCGTCTTCTTCTTCTTTCTAACTGTCCTTCTCTTCTTTCCCTTCTTGGATGACGACGACGACGACCTTCCTCGAAGGAGTTTCGCCAAAGACTGAGGTGTGACACGACGGCCGCCGAACATGGCGCGCTTCGCGTACCTCTTACGCGAGAGTATCGCGTTAGTCTTTCGCGCAGGAGTAGCGCGCCGGTGTTTCGCGGTATTCTTTCGCGTTACGCGACGGTGTTTCGCGCGAGAGCCGCCGCCGCCACCGCCACTTAGCACACGTTGAAGTTTGCCGTCCGCCCGGCGTTTTAGCGAGTCGGTAAACTGGCTGAAATGATCTCTAGCGGCTTCTTTGGGGTCCCGCTGGTGCATGGCCATGTCGCCCAAGAATCCAACACCGGATTTCAACGCCTCTTTGGCCACAGCAGAGGCTCCCGACTTGAGTAGCGGTGTGATGGTGCGGAACATACCGCCTAGGAAACTGCCAATTCCATGTCCTCGCTGGTAGGGTGCACCGCGAAATACCCTCTCGATACTGCCTCCGGTCTGCTGAAATTGTTGGCGGCGATAGTACGCCAAGTAGGGATCGTTTGTATTCATCATTGCTGAGCTCCTCTTTTGAAATGAAGCTTCACGTACGACGTCCCAAAGAGGAATGACGCTTTTTTACTAGCGTGATCCCTTAGGTCAATATCGATCGTTTCAAATGTTCCTTTCATAACTGGCGCATAATGAGGACTGATGAAATGCACAGTCTTATGCGCGCCGTGTGTGTAGTTCTCTCTGTCAATGTTGACAATTTTCAAAAGCGGCGCTGTAGTGTCACCAATCAGCTGCGGTTCAATCAGATCACAATACACGTACAAGTGGGTCGGCAGTCCCATAGTCAGATTAGGCGGCCATATCGCTGTGAGGTCATTTGACAAAACGTTCTCGTACGGATCGAAACCCAACTGGAGAGACAGCGCTTCGGTGAAATGTACTTTGCTTATACCGTCCACCATTGTCGTGATCTTGACTCTGTCCTGCTCTTTGTCATACTCAAAGTACAAGTACTGGGTGACATCCTTCGCTTTATTGATCATTTTCAATAAATCGGTTATGTTCTTGTAATAACCGGGTTTCATCTTTAGCATAATGTGCTCGACACTGAGTGTGACGGGAATACTCGGTAGAACGAGTTTATAGTCGAGCCAAATACACGATTCCTCGTCCACAGTCATAAAGGAACATGGATAATGCGCTTCGACCAAAGCCATCTCCCACTCGCCATCGCCTTCTAATCGAATTTGTCTCGGCAGATGTGTAGTGTACTTGGACACTGTGTTTTTTGGAAAATAATCCTTTGAGCTGTTGCTGGGCAATGTCAAATAGAACTGGTTGCTATTAGGCATTTTGCAAATCTTGCGCTCTTACCCAAGAATTGAACTCGTCTCCGTAACCTTCCCACTTGACGAAATAACGCTTACTGCGACCGCGACCCTTAGCGTCTAGTATTTCAGCAATCTTGAACAGATGGTCGTTGTATATTGTCACTTTTTGTAATTCGTATTCGTAAAACTGACCAGTCACTTGTTCACCGTTGAGATCCGACAAAGTGTACATTGGTAGAGGCATCAATGTGTTTACACGACGCACCACAAACACTTCTTTACTCCAATTAGTCTCGTAACCTTTTGCGAATGTGCCCTTCTCCTTAGATATGCGCACTGTGGTGCCAACTTTCAGTTTTGCCTTAACACGACGCGGTATCTTACCGAACATGCGACACCATACCTGATGCAATATTCGCTTATTGTCGGCAGTCACATCGACTGGTCGTATTCTATTGCCTAGACTCCTGTGAGCGCTGTTGTTGTATGCACTAACCAGTTTGTCCAACGCATCTACGTAACGATATGTGTTTTTGTAAGTCAAATATCGCCACATGCGCGTTTTCAAAGTGCGATTCACGCGTTCCACTACGGCCGCTTTAACATCTGGGTTTTGTGTAGTGACATAGATGATTCCGTATTGTTTGAATAATTTTTTCGTCTTGGCACCGGTGAATTCAGTACCTTTGTCAGTTTGTAAACAGCGAGGTGTGTCAGTCGCTTCGGCAAATATCTCCTCGAAAGCGTTGGCCACTTCAGCCCCTTCTTTCCGCCTCAACGTTCGCACATACAGGTGTTTGCTAAACACGTCTATTACAGTCAGTAGGTAGTTGACGCCGTCGTTGTGTTTACTAAGACCACGCATATCGTTCAAGTCCGCTTGCCACAATTCAAATGGACCATACACTATGTAAGGATTGCGCGGGAAACGCTTGCGTGCCGGTTTGTGCAATGTGTAAGTGTCCTGTGTTTGTAACCATTCAATCACTTTGCGTTTTGAAACTGGTTTTGCAGCTCGCGCTAATGGAGCTACACCGCCATACGACGAAGGTTCGATGGGATTGTAATACAAACGCTCCATAATACTGAAAACCTATCCTGTGTACGTTTCCCACTTGTCCAAATTTGACAACGGCTTGTTTCTATTTGAAAAATCAAACTGCTCTGTCGCTCGTGCCGGTGTAGATGTTACACGTTTTCCTCTTGCCGATCGAAGCCGATTTACTAGCGGTGTTCTCAGTATTGATTCAGTTGATGTGTCCACGTCATCGTCTGACCCTTCTCCTCCTGTGAATGATGATCGATATTCGGCATTTATTTCCTTAAGCGCTCTTAGATTATTCATATAGTCCTTTGGCACGTTCATCGCTTTCAATGCGTTGAGCACTTCCCGCCATCCTGGCGGTGTGTAATCACGCATACGCACCTTTACTATGCAATTTAAGATATCCACTAGATTTGAGTCTGGGATTTTTACACCGTTGATGTACACTGAATAGCCACTGTCCCAACTGATTAAGCTGCCATCACGTTTCATGAAACGTAAAAGATTGCGGGCATCAGATCTGTAAGTTTTGGAAAACGTTTCCACAATCTCTTCCACTGGACCGCCTTCCGCAGCGGGGTGCGATCGTCGACTATGTTCATTCCCACCCGACTCCACGATTGGTATGCTAATCGGTTGACATCTATTCTCTGCAATATGCAAGAAGCGATGTAACGCTTGTTTGTACAATTTCCACTTTTCACTATCGTCCATGCGTTTGTTATTCAATATTTGTTGCATCTCCGCGTCGAGGCTGTTTTCACTGGATAGATTAGTCGGTCTGTTATCCGTAGCATTTGATTGCAGTCGATCAATCAACTCTTGTGGCACAACTACCATCTTCTTTGCATGTTCCATTTTTGCACTAATGACTAGCTACTTTTCTAAAGTGTAACTTCACGCACGACGTTCCAAAGTGGAATGGCAAATGATTACCAATGTTATCTCTTAAGTCAATTTCCACACTGTCAAAAGATCTATTCATAACAGGCACATAGTGCGGATCGATGAATGATGTTGATTTATGCAAACCGTATACATAAGTAGACGTGGATATATTGACAATTTTCAATAACGGTGCGACTGTATCGCCGACCATCTGCGGCTCGACTAAATCACAATACACGTACATGTGTGACGGTAAGCCAAGACGAATGTTGGGCGAACGGATGCTTTTGTTAACTGCATCACCTTCCAGCGTCAATTCATTCGGATCGAACCCCAATTGAAGCGCTAACGTTGGACTTAATGTAATTTTTACAACATCAGTTCCCATCGATACTTCAATGAATTTGTTGTATGAGTTTTCAACGGTGAACTTTACACCAAAAGTAATCGCTAGTTCTTGCGAATTGATATGATCACACAATTCTTGAATATTTGCGTAATCACCAGTCTTCAATTTAATTCTGTGGTTTTGTTTTGGAATAGCCGACACTACTGGCGTTACATCGGCAGTGCTGTCCATAACCCGCGCCAACGCTTCTATGTTCACTTTTGCTTCCTCTTGCGGTTGTATGCAAATGTCAATTGTTTCGTCATTACCGACTGATAGAAATGTCATTGGATAGTGCGCTTCCACAAGTGCAATTTCCCAGTCGCCAGCGTCCAGTTGAATAGCTCTCGGCAAATGTGTTATGTAATTTGCAACTGTATTTTTCGGATAATACTGCATCGAACTGTTGCTGGGCAGCGTCAAATAGAACTGATTGTTGATGCCAGTCATTTTTATCTACTCAATGCTGCTTGTAGTACTGCGCTCAAAAGTAATGGTATAAAGATTCCACCGCCTTTTTGTATGAGATACTTTCGTTTCTTTGACCAGCCTTCGCCGCGTTTCACCAATCGACGTAGCGTCGCCTTGTGTTTGCTTAACTGGCTTTTACTCTTCTTCGCCAGAGGAACGTTACCGCGCAACACGTTGTATGCGCACTCACACACTGAGCGAATGCGGCTCTTGTCACACACCTTTAACAGTGCCTTTCGCTCCTTGGGTGTTGCGTGTATGAAAGCCGTAAGCAGAGCTGCGTCCTTCCGCAAGCACGACATGATTACTACTGATGGCGAAATTACCTTTTCTTCGGCAAGTACACATAGTTGGTAGAATCTTCTGGAAATATGCAACTTCGTATTCGCATATTCTCGTCTGTTGATTGTTTCAAGTCTATCAGTAGGTATCCGTGTGGATTCCTCGTAGCGTCAGCGTACGCCTCCTCGATGAATTTCGGGCTGTCTGGATATATTTGTCTGGCCAAGTACCTAATCTGAACTCTATCTCTAGGATTCTTAAAACACACAATGTAATGCGCATTCAATGAGATGTCCCTCTGCCCGCGTCCTTGATGAAACAAATTTTGTGTAATGAAAAACACACTAATGTTGCGATGATGGCAACCTTTTGTGAAAAGATCCACCACACGGTTGTCGGCCTCACGCATCATATCGTCTATAATCACAAGTATCGGCTCGTTACCAGAAAAATCCTCCAAGTTTGGTAGACCTTCTATGTGGTTAATGGTGACATTTTTCGAGTTACCACCGCCGCCACCACCACCACCACTACCATAATGCCAGTTTATACTGGTAAATGGTGTGTCACACATTTCTGTAATGTGCTTTATAAACTTTGACACAAACTGTGACTTGCCACAACCCGAAGGTCCCGCCACAATGGCTGAGAACGGATGTTTCCACATCAAGCCCATGATTACTACTGAGCTAAACACCTCACAGTTACCATACTCACACTCTTAAACTTACTACTAAAGGACATTTTTGGGGTTAAGTGAAATAAATAACACAGTGGTTATGTTCTGAACGTGACTATAAGTATTGACTACGAAAACTAATTTACAAAGGTATTAACGTAATCTTCAAGTCTTGCTTTACATAAACTCCAACGGTGTGAATCTGCTATTGGAACCCCTCGGGCTGCGCTTCACCAAGCGAAGGCGTTCTCCAAATCCGCCGTTGTAGCGCTCGATGTCGGCGTTGCTCAGGGCCTCGTTGAAGCGCCTAGGCAGGTAGACTCGCAGAAAGAAGTCGTCCCCGACCTGCCCCTCCAGGATCACGATGATCGTCTCGCCAAAGGGTGTGGTGGCTCGCTCCATCGCAGTGATGAGATAGCCACATTCCTCTCGGAGATCGGCTATCCTGGTGTAGAGCGGAGAGTCGGACTTGCAGTTGTTGAGGGTAGCTCTCAGGTCCGCGGTTGTTGCAGTGCCGTTCACGCTCGGAAACTCTAGCTTGAAAGTGCTGCTGCTGTTCGACATCTCTAGTAGTAGTTGGAGTAGGTCTATGTGAGGTGGCGGTCTGGTGGCGAATGATGCTCAATCGGGCGGGGCTCCGCCTTATAAACCCTCGCCGCCATTTTCTTCTAAGTGGGGGGGGGGGTCCGAAGGGTCGGGCGCAGGTGTTCACACAAAAGACCGACGCGTCGAGACCGGTCTGGGATGCAGCTGCTCTAATTGAATGCTTGCGCCACTCGTTGTTTCTTCCTCACAGCTCGCTTCTTCGACGTTGACTGCGAAACTGCACTGCGTTGTGTAACAGTTTGAGTTAAGCCTGTAATTTTCGGTACTCCTGTTGATTTATCGATCCACATGTTTTCCACTTTATCAACTACTTGTTTAACACTTTGGTGCATTTCACCATCTTTGTCCAAAAATAAACCGCACATGAACACCATATCTGTACCATCGTACATTTCCATTTTCAATAACATTTGTCCTTTGTTTCCCGGGTTTTGAACAGCAAAAGTATTCCCATCGTCCATCCATGACACTATGGGACAATCATCTGTTGGTTTCGGCACCCATCCTGGTTTCTTGGTTTCCACTTCGATGGGAGTTGCCCTCCTTTGTCTCTTGCAGGCAGTGGTCGGTTTTACAAATGACGTCTGAGGTGATGCCAATGTCTGATCACTAGCATTATTGTTCATAACCTCAATCTCCTGAATAAACGATTTGATATAGTCGTCCGCAGAAGCGTAAGCGTCCATGTTAACGTCCTTACCGTGTGACTTCAACCGTACTACTGACTGGCGGTGCGTCTGCTCACCCTTGAAGTAAACTGTACGCACTCGCTGTCAGACAATATTTCTGTTTGGCGATCGCTTTCATTCACCCACTGAAGTCAACTGTTACGTTACGGTGACGATCGATCTCGATGACGTTGTCCAGTTCGGCGTACACTATACAGTTGACGGTCTCGGGCAACGCTTTGGAGAATCCAATTTCGATACGTAGATTACCGTTGCGCAGGAGATTCCAGTGACTCGACTCAGCCGCGGACATGTCCGGTGTCAAGTCGAACGCCATAAGACAATTACCGTACGGATAGTCACCTCTCTTGATCTCATTACCTGCGTCGGAGAACTGGATTCCGGTGCCGGTGACCAATGTGTAATAAGAGAGTATATATGTCTCACTATTCAATGTGTAAACGGGCTGTAACGGTTTGGCCGGTACTTGTTCACCGTCCACGTACAATGCGAGATAATTCATATCGTAGTGTTGAAAGTTGTAAGGATTCTTCTTGAAATCTCCGTTGAACGCAAGATTACTGACCAGTCCAATTATCACACGTTTCGGTAACTGGCCGAGAAATGCACTGTCTAAAGCCTTACTCATTATGCCGGAGGGTAGTGTGAACGATTTCACTTCTACACGCGTGATCGGATACTTGGCCGTGCCGGTCTCGAGAGTTTTGCTGTGCGCCAACAATACGCTCGGATTGATCTTACATCGACGTACGAAAAGACTAATCTCTTTAATTGTCACCTTGTAGGTAGTTAGCGTTTTGGACATTATACAAAACGAGTTTCTGGATCTGTTAAGTTGCAATCGCATCTCGACACCGTTCAACATGAATTTGTTCTGATTGCACAGATCGATGTGCAATCGACCGACCATATCGCAAACATCGCTTTCTTTCGTGTGATCGCGACGCTTTTTCAATCCCTCGTTCAATTCGTCACAATCGTCCATTAGTCCGGCCGAATCTTCAAAAAACAGCTCGCTAGTCAGGTGCGAATTCTTCGCACTACATCCGTAGTTCAATAGGTTTTCCAAGTATGCACGGTAAGCGTACGTGTTAGTTTGTGGGGACACCAGTTTATGATTGAGATAAAGATCCACTTGACTGAATATCGAGTGGAGCCAATTGTTCACTGGGCCCACCTCTTTAGCAGGTTGCCCACCGTCCGCTTTAGTGTCGTCCTGTTTCACAATAGCGGCTTTCACGTGTAATAACGTTTGTGTCAGGTCCGTGTACTCGTCACCGTGACCGGGTATTACAAACTCTATTGGCGAATCGTCCGTCAGCGATGAGACCGGTTTGTATTGAACCCATTTACCGCTCTCGATACTGGTCTGCGTAGGCGGTAACGAAAACAAGTCCAGTTCAGTCTTCACACATTCACACGATTTCTGATGAATAAACGACATTGTTATCGAATTAATTGAAAATATCCCTTGTTCTCCTACGTCGTTTCGTTACAGTTCTACGACGTTTGTCTAACGATGTTATCCTTCTGTTGGTCCTTATCCTCTTTGTAATGGCTCTTCGTTTAAACTTTCCACCTACTTGCCCTCTTTATAGTTCTCCTTTGTCTTTGCATACGTCCGGTAGACGTCCGTCTTCGAAGAAGTCTATCAAGAGACTGTAGCGTGTCGCGACCCGCTTCTTATAACCACCACCGCTCAATACGCGCTCCAATTTCTCGTCCGCCTGGTGTTCTGTTTAATTAATTACTAGGGGGGAGATTTTCGCTCCCCCATACTTCAGGAATTGTTGAAGACTAGAACAAGAATGAGAGCAGGGGTGTTTGACAACTGGTGATTTATTGCTCGGAGTTCGACACGGGTGGTCTATAATTATGGGTTCCTAGAAGGGTCGGGTGCAGCTGCTTCCCAGACAGGCCTCGGGGAATTTCCGTTAAAAGCTTTCAGGGTGCTGGGTCCTTTGTCGACGTTTGCCCCCTCGGCAATAAATCACATCCACTGTCAGGGGTAAAAGCAACCCTCCTCTAATGTAATTCGATACGGGCGGACTATAATGGGTTCCTGGAAGGGTCGGGCGCAGCTGCATCCCAGACCGGTCTCGACTCGCCGGGTTTTTTTGTTTGAACACCTGCGATCAACAGCCCACCACGCATGGCGCGGCCCTAGCAGCAAAGTTTAGTTTAGTCTTGAGTTTCGAAGCGTCAACAGCTACGAAGAGATCATGGCCAACATCGAGTGGGAATGTGACATCACAGACGTCGAGTTGGAGGATGTATGTGTTGCGGCGGAAACGTCGATGAATAGCAATAATAAGAAGAGGCCGTTTGACGATGAAGATGATTACTTTGAAGGTGATGAATTCTACAACCGAAAAGACGACGATGATTGCACCTTGAAGCATTTCCATAAGAAGAGGCTATGGCGCAATGACAAAAAGTTCAAGCACGTTCATGAGCCAAAAATGTATTCAACTACCCAAGATCTTGACGACGCTCTGTACTCCAAACAACGGGGAATCAACAGCATGTGGAACCATTGCCCGCTGGACGACTTGGAATGGGAATATTGGCAGCGGGACATGGACTACAAGATGAATTTCTACCCTATTGAAGAGGAGCACATCTACGCCATTGAACATGAGCAGAAGTACATGATGCTTGTCGAAATGTGGTGGAATCGTCGAACGGATGAACTCCACCCAGATGAAATAACAAAGTTTTTCATAAATAAAAAATAAATGTTTCCCAACACCTTAGCCTCCACCTGATCCCACCATCATAATCGGCCTTTTTCAAGGCCACAAAAGCTTTTCATGTTAGGGATTAGAAGGAAATCTTAGAGGAGATTTTCTTCTAAGTGTTGGTGCGGGCCTCTAGACAAAAGTGTCACAGACGAGGCCTCGGGGGGGGGGGGTAAAGTGTCACAGACGAGACCTCGGGGGGGGGGGGGGCTCCTCCTGATTGATGTACGGGGGGGGGGGGTAAAGTGTCACAGACGAGACCTCGGGGGGGGGGGGGGGCTCCTCCTGAAACGAAAAAAAAAAAAATTTGCATATTAATTAGGGTAATTAAAAAATTTGCATATTAATTAGGGTAATTAAAAATTTGCATATTAATTAGGGTAATTAAAAAAAAATTTGCATACTAATTAGGGGGGGGGGGGGCTCCTCCTGGCTCCTCCTGAGCCAGAACACTCCATTTATCCCTACTGACAGATAATCCAGTTCTGATTGAAGAAAAACATGGGAATTTTAATACATCTAGTTTGTTTACCATAAAAAACATGTGATTAAGTGTTTACGATCTGACATGTGTTATTACCTGGAGCAAGGTTAGGGGCTATCGCCCATTCAAGCCACTATTATTAGTGAATTTCCTTTGGAAAGTGAACTATTGGCATGACCTGCACGGTGAAACTTAAGCCCGGGACCACCATAGAAGTTCCTAACGTGACCCCCTGAACACGTTTTGGGGGGTCGTTCAAAATTGTATATATATATATATATATATATATATATATATATATATATAGACATATATATATATATGTGTTTGCACTCTAGCGGTCGTATTTTTTGTCCGATTTACTTCAAATTTGGTAGGGACGTTCCTTTCTATAACCTGTTGGACAAGTTCGTTGGGCAAAACAATCGGAAAACTCTAAACCCATTTTTTGGGGATTAAGCTTTCAAATTTCGAGTTTTTGGGCCCAAAAAGGGTCATAAAAGCCCTAGATGCAAAATAAATGCATGTAAAAAGATGGGAATTAGTGAGGAAAAAGTTTTAAGCCCTCTCTCGTCATTCTAGTATAAATATTTACCGAGTTATTAAAGAAAATGTGTATCGACTAAACACAGTACGTTGTCTTATGGGGGTTTTACACTAGAAAAGCCTGTTATTCCTATGTTAGAGTACTTTTATCATCCCCAGCAACCTCACGCCTACTTTCAAGCCGGTCTGGACCTTCTCCTAACCTTATAATGCGCAAAATTGTATTCCCAGCTTTGCAAGTAAATGAAACCAGGAGTATCAGAACAGCCAAAAAATCAATACTTTCAGATTTCAATAAAAATTGGAAAAATGTATGTTTTCACACTTATTTTGAGTTTTACAAGTTTTTATGGGGAAATTCACTTCCCTCACGTCAGCGTGCTGCGTGCGAACTCATTTTATTCTTATTATTGCGCTGTGATATGTTAATGAATCAAGATCTGTTAAATATCAAATTCATTGTTTATTATCCTATCCTCTGATATGAGTAACGGGTGCTTGGTTGCAAATCTGGTCTCAAAAAACGGCTTCAACGATTCACTTTAATTAAATGTTAGAAATAATTAATTTTTGGGTTAAAAATAAGTTCTAGTCAGGTCTTATCCACAGACCATAGGAGTAAGTAAACCGGGCATCCAGGTTGTAAAAACATTAGTCATTTATAAAAGTGAAACACAAATTAATACTTGGACTACCAAGATGGCAGCCTGTAATATCTCTGAGTCCTAACAGATAGCGTTACTTGCGCTTTGACTTTGGCCCTAAAATGTTTCAATATACATGAGTCAAAAGCTATGTTTATTTTGGACGATTTTTATCATATTATATACCTACAAATAAATTATTATTTTATTCATATATATTCTCTCTATCACTCCATTTGATTATTAACATTTTTTTATACCAGAGTTTATAAGTAATTATGTTTGAAAATATACACGTAAAAACGCCCAACGTTCTGTCTATGACTGTGATGGTACAGTAACGCTATCTGTCAAAGCATATGAGGAATTGGTTACATATTAGCAATATTAGACTATGAGGAAGTTTACTAACATGTCACATATTATTTATTAGAATATTGTATTTAACTAAATACATCCGTGGGCCTAACAACTCTACAATATTAATACTTTAGTATAAAGTATCCAGTCATTCATAAATATGATACTGAGCATTATTAAATCTTCATAATTAATATTATAATATTTGTGTAAACTTGAACCACCAAGATGGCGGACATGCTGAAAACAGGCTTCACCAGCTGCAATGCTAAAGTAATGGCGATGTCCGACATTGTAACAAGTTTTTTCCTTAGCTGAAGACGGAGGTAAAGTAACCTTACTTTATTTTTTAAATGAGAATGGGATAAAAAAATAGAAAATTTATAGTTTTAATTTGTTCTGGTTTCACTTATAGATCATGAAGGTTTATTTGTAGTACTGGGGACAACAGTAATTAAAATAATTTTGAGCCGCAAATATGTGGCGAATAAAATAATTTGCTACCCAAATTGAACGAGTAAATATAGTAAACTTTTAGAATAAATTATTCGTGATTCAAAAATTAATAAACTTGTATTTATTATTTTTAAGTAAACTATTAATTTTGTTCCAATTTAGATTACTTTTATCCAGTCTTTTTATTTAATAGATTCCCTTAGAAGAGTCGAACAGCTCATTACTGCAGTTCAAAGAACGATAAATATTTATCAATAGTGTACCAACCAAACAAAATCACCACCAAAATTATCCTGATTTACAGTAGATCTTCTTGTTCTCAACGAAGCTACAACACTGATCACCACAATAGTAGTTTTCATTACTAGTCTCGAAAGTGACTTATTGCGGGGAGAGATTGCATTTACGCACGAGGCGAAGCCGAGAGTGGAAAAAGCTATCGAGTATTGAACATTATTTTTCATTACGATATCGAAAAACTTGTAAACATCATGAATATTTTTGTTTATTCAACTTAGTATCAAGAAAAAAAACCGAATTCATAACGCTGAGTTTCCGTTCTTATGTCGAGGTACATACGCACCGCAAACAATGCAACAGCAAATAATGCAACAGCTGATCGGCCTAATGCAACAGCTGATCGGTCTGCTCGGCAAAATCCCATAACGGTTACTTTCCGTGCACCACAAATGCACAGAAAGTTAACGTTATGTAATTTTGCCGTGCAGTAGCGGGAATAACCTATTTTCTTAGCTCATTTTACGTTTAGAAAGTGTAATTTCGTGTGTAGAGTAATGAAAACATGTTTCCATGATGTTGTGTTGTTAGCAACTGTGCGACCGAACATGGTAATCTATGTTACACTGCGGTGCCTCTGTGGTGTTGTACCTCCCGTATAGTATGTTGATGAAGCGATATTGCACTACGTACATTACACAGGTTACGTTACATACACTACCCAAGACAGTCAACATCGTAACACTTCGCTCACCCACTGTCCCGCGTACGATGTCAAACACCACTGTATAAACTTTACTGGGTAACACACTGGTTACAAACTTTGTTTGTTTCGGGGTTTACAGTTTATCGTTTACCATAGTACCTGTTACATTTTGGACATATCACCTAAATTAAATCAATGTGATTTTATAAAACGATTTGGAGGACACCTTTTGGTGCAGAGAGTGATACCAGATGGTCTAGGTCTTACATCTAATCCTTACCCATAGTGAATTTCCCATGGTGTCGCAACACATTGCTTGGATCCCATCTTACGTTTAGGCCCCTATCTAGAAAACTTTAAGAGGAAAACCTTATAGATATTTGTATAAATTCACACTCTTAGGTCACACTCCAGTTGTTATTTATAGCTCAATGTCCCTTTGATTTATTTTACTACTCTATATATGTAATCTTTACTAAAATCTGTTAATCTCTGCTCTCAGGAAACCACATGTTAATAATCATAAACAACATGAGTATTACTTTGACAGTTCCCTGGTTGATTATGAACAGCTGTTACAATACTTTTGTTTTGATTTGAAACTCCATAAGCCCAATGTTAATTTTTTTAACTTTTCATTTTAGTTTTTTTACATTATTTGATTTTTCCTAGAGATGAGGCCTGTCTAGAACTTATTTTTATCCCAGAAATTAGTTATTTTGAAAATTTGAAGGAAATCGTTGGAGCCGTTTTTGAGATCCGTGTCGCAAGCAAGCAAGCACGCAAGCAAGCAAGCAAACAAGCAAGCAAGCAAGCAAACCTTACTCATATTAGAGTATAGGATAAATATTTAAATTCTAACTGTAATTAATTTCCTCCCTAAGAAGATATTTTGATTTAAAACCTACTATTATTACCTCTGAGAAATTTAACATCCCCAGCACATTTTATTTATACAAATAACGTACAGATTATGCAAGGTTGTGCAATTACTATTTGGAGAGCCAAATCAACAAGAATAAATGGCATCTTCCACCTACAAACAAATCAATTACATTAATCGTTGACATGACATGTAATGTATAACAACTAGTTACCGCTTGATGTAGATGGAGAGACATTCATATACATATGTGGTTTTTTGAGAATATCCCTCTACAAGAAGACTCTTGTAGTGGCATATTCTAAAAAAACAAAGAAAAAACACATATGCATATGAATGTCTCTCCATCTACATCAAGCGGTAACTAATTGTTATACCCCGTGATACTATCCACTGCAATTTCAGGAATACTGGGATTTCAACCATCCCACATAATTTGACTGCTAACTAAGAGAAACATACCTACTTTTCAAGTAGGTATAACTATAAAGTTTTCTAATTTCCTTCCTCGAGACCTAAAAACAGAATCAGATGAGAGCAGATTTAAAAACAAATTCAACAGATGTCTGATGCAAATATAGCAGTGTCCAGGAGATTTTAGCTGAAAATGATGGCCAGTGTAAGTATTGTTATTTTGAAATGGCATGAGACTAGGATAGCAAACGAATTCCAAAGGATCTTTTTTATTACTACTCTTTTCGTCTGCAACTCTCTGTTAGCGAATTTCCCCTATAGGGAGAAGCTATTACCGTAGTCGGCATGGTAAGACCTAGGCCCGGGACCATGATAACTTTTCGTTTTGAGGTCCCCAGACCCCAAAAACACCATTCGTTCGAAACTGTATATATATATATATATATATATATATATATATATATATATATATATATATATATGTGTCCGTGAGGACGATAACTCTCGTAAAAATTATCCAATTTTGATGAAATTTGGTATAAACGTGTAAAGCAACATTTATGACTTTAAGTTCGAAAACCACCCAGATCGCTCTATCCGAAGGGGTATTTTGGGGGGGGGTTTACCCCAAAAATGGGTTTTTCGAATGTTTTACATGTAATTTTGGAAATAGTCAAATTTGATTTTTTCCCATTGGATTCAGCTTAAAAAAACACACAATTTGGTATTTTGATAATTTCTCTATGTCAATTGGTTAACGAGATATTGAAAGTGCTAAACACAGTACGTTGTCTAATGTTATTCTTATGGAAGAAAATAAAGATTTTGTATCTCGCTTATTTATGAACATATACTGACGAAACTTGGTATACGGCTTCATCTGGTTGTGGACCATTGATATTTGCTAAAAAAAAAACACAATTTTTTACACAACGCTCCCATAGCAGCAAACCTGCGTACTCAGCCCCTTGTTATTCTTATGGAGTATAAGTAACGTGTTATCTGCCTTCATTATGAAAATAAATTAATGAAATTTGGTATGTGGCTTTACCTACATGAGTTATATTGATATTTGTATAAAACCCCATTTATTGTGTTCCTTACTTTAGCAAACCTGCATACTCAGCTGCCATGTTATTCTTATGGAGAATAATTAAAATGTCATAAATCGTTTATTTATGAATGTATATTGATGAAACTTGGTATGTGGCTTTATTTGGTATTAATATACATATATATGCATTGGAAATTCGCTGAGTACGCAGGTTTGCTGCTTCGGGGGTATTTTTAAGTTCATGAGTTGTTAATATAGTTTATGACTAAGGCTTCTTCATTCGGTAATTATTTAATAATATGTTTAAAATCAATTAAGTTTCCACAGATTATGAATGTTATGTTTGTTCAACTGCACTAAAAATCTAAAAAGTTGCTACACCTGAAAAAGAGCTCAGTTGGAATATCTTTGTGAGAATTTGATTTATAAAATCTGCAGTGAGATCACTGTAAAACGAGTTCGCACGCAGCACGCTGACGTGAGGGAAGTGAATTTCCACATAACAAACTATAAAAACTCAAAATCAGTTAAAAACATACATTTATTCCAATTTTTATTCAAATCTGAAAATATTGATTTTTTTGGCTGTTCTGATGCTCCTGGTTCTATTTACCTGCAATGCTGGGAATACAATGTTGCACATTATAAGGTTAGGAGAAGGTCCAGTCAGGCTTCAAAGTAGGCGTGAGGTTGTTGGGGATGATAAAAGTACACCAAAAAATGAATAATAGGCTTTTATAATGTAAAATCCCCATAAGACAACGTACTGTGTTTAGTCGATACACACTTTCGCTAATAACTCGGTAAATATTTATGCTAGAATGACGAGAGAGGGCTTACATGTTTTGTCACACTAATTCCCATCTTTTAGTATGCGTTAATTTTACATCCGGGGCTTTTCTGACCCTTTTTGGGTCCAAAAACTCGAAATTTGAAAGATTAATCCCCAAAAAAGGGGTTTAGAGTTTTCCGATTGTTTTGCCCAACGAACTTGTCCAACAGATTATAGAAAGGAACGTCCCTACCAAATTTGAAGTAAATCGGACAAAAGATGCGACCACTAGAGTGCATACACACACACACACACACACACACACACACACACACACACACACACACACACACACACACACACACACACACACACATATATATATTCTATGGAAAAGAACTCTATATTTAGCTCTATTGAAAGTGAACTATTAGCATGACCCGCACGGTGAAACTTAAGCCCGGGACCACCATAGAAGTTCCTAACGTGACCCCCTGAACACGTTTTGGGGGGTCGTTCAAAATTATATATATATATTAATAGTTCACTTTCCATAGGAAATTCACTAATAAAAATAGTATATTTCGCACCAAGGGCCGAAAGTGGGGTTTTGCTGGCCCGAGATCGTGTTTTATGACAGAGACGAAGTCGAGGTTATAAATCGTTCGAGGGCTATGCAAAACCCTTTCGGCAGAGGTGCGAACGCCATTTTTCACCATACTACAATTATTAACGGGTTAAATGTGATCGGTCATAAAACACGAGCGGCCTCATGCAATCTCGGACTAAAAACAATTAACCAATAAAAAAACATCGACAGTACAATGTTTTGAATTTTGTTGTTATTTTTCCAGTGTTTCAACCAAAGAACACAAAATAGTATGCACGTATTAACCAGGTAACATCGTGTACGCTTGAAAACATGTTGGCAACACCAGCTAATAGATCAGCTGACTTTCGGCCCTTGGGTAGAAAAACTCTACTTTCGGTATTCGAATGACGTTCCGAAAACAGGTGATTACCAGCGTAGTGTGGTGAAAACTATATTATAGAAAAATAGAATAGAAATACGTGCGAGGATGGGGAGTGAAGGGAGAGATGTTTGATTTGATTTATTGGTTTCCGGTTACATAAACAGGGCTATAAAGCCCTCTCTTCCCTGTTTAATCTATACACATTAAATAAGTTCAACTAAACCAAATACAACATAAAGATAAACTTTAGTAACACAACAATTAAAAAAGAAATATTCAATTAAATATTAAATGTTAATTCTTACTAAGTTTCGAATAATGCTTCACTCTATTTTATGATTTTACTAATTTACAACATCTAGTTCATATAAAAATACCCCCGTCACAGCAAACCTGCGTACTCAGCGAATTTCCAATGCATAATATATGTCTTAATACCATATGAAGCCGCATACCAAGTTTCATAAAAATACATTCATATATAAGCGATATATACAATTTGAATTATTCTCCATAAGAATACCATTGGTGATGAGTACATAGGTTTGCTGAAACAAGGAACACAAACAATTGGTTTTTATGCAAATATAAATATAATTTAACTAGGTGAAGCCACATACCAAGTTTAATCAATATTCAATCATAAGCAAGCACTATATAACATTTTAATTATTCTCTATAAGAATAACATGGGAGCTGAGTAAGCAGGTTTGCTGCAACAAGGAACTAAAAAAATGGGTTTTTATGCAAATATCAATATAACTCAACAAGGTGAAGCCACATACCAAATTTTATTAATTTATGTTCATAATTAAGGGAGTCATTACATTTTACTTACTCTCCATAAGAATAACATGGGGGCTGAGTACGCAGGTTCGCTGCTACGGGTATAATCAACAAAAAATCAATTTTTTGTGCAAATATCAATATACCAGTACTACGTGACCCCATGTGCCAAGTTTCATCAATATACATTCATTAATAATGGAGATATCAAATTTTATTTATTCTCCATAAGGATAACATTGGACAACGTACTGTGTTTAGCACTTTCAATATCTCTGCAACGGTTGGACGTAGAATCACAATTTAAACACCAAAATGATTTTTTTGTAGAGCTGAATCGATTGGTAAAAGCAAATGTGAAATTTAAATTAAAATTAACTGAGGAAAAGCCAAAAACCTTTTTCCCATAAGATTAACATGGGAGATTTTATGAGCAGGTTTTTGGATTTTCTCCGCAACGACTTAACAACAATAATTATTAAAATAATTCAAAAAACTATATTATTTGTTTTGTTAAGCTCTATAAAATGCTCAAAACGAAAATTGAGTGTTTTAAAAACTTTAGGGTAAAAAATGCAAAAAACTGATTTTTGGACATTTTAAACCCCCCATAAACCCCCCTTCCCATAGCCCGACTTTTCTGGTTTTCGAACTTAAAGTCATAAATGTCACTTTACACATTTGAGCCAAATTTCATCGAAATCGGACGTTTTTTACTCAAGTTATCGCATTCACGGACACACACACACACACACACACACACACACACACACACACACATATATATATATATATATAAATAATACATATATATAAATTTGAAAGAATAGTGTTTTAGTCATCTGGAGACCTAAAAAATATTTGTCATGGTCTCGGGCTTAAGTCTTACCATGAGACCTACGGTAATAGCTTCTTCCCTATAGGGGAAATTCGCTAAAACATATAATTTATTCTTGATCCAGAATGACTTGATTGATAAGAATTAAATTCTTTAACAATTTACAAAACTGATTGTACGTTTGTTCAGTTCTCATTGGTTCTAGGAGGACGTTCCATTCCCTACAACAAGTGACACAGAAAGATTTATTCAACATTACTGTTCTGTGGACTCGAATAGAGACTTTAGAAGCGCCTTTTATGGTTCCTCGAAGCTCATATAAATTAAAAATATAAAATTCTGTGATAAATAACTTGGAACTTTAGTATGAATGCTCTTATGAAGTAATGTTAGTAATGTACGTAATCTGGATTCATTTATTTTAACCACCCTAACTGATTGTGAGCAGGAGTAATGTGATAATCTATTCTTAAATTCATGATTAATCTAATGCAGTGTAGATTTGTGCTCTTTGAAGGTGAATCCTGAGTTCGACCGTCATATCATTATAAACGACAGAGCAATAACCAAGTAAAGGGAAAATAAATGCTTTCACCAGTTTTGCGTTTATTGATTGAGAAATAATGAGAAAGAGAGGAAGAGAAAGAGAGAGATGTTGTAATATGGAATACGCGCTAATGGTAATGTCGAGGTCTTAGGACTGAGCCAACCCATTACATGTTCTCACCACCTCACTCAGTGAGGGCGAACAGCCAGTAATACCGGATTGATGGAGGATTGAGGAGGATTTTACTTCAGATAGTTTTCTATATAATATTTTATAAGTATATGACTGTCTCTATATTGCTTCCTAAAGTAGCTGTATTTAATAAAGTTAATTACAGTTTCTTGACTCCACATCTGGAAACGGATAAAACTTAAAAATTGTTGCACTGACTGTGAGTTATTTTTGAAATGATTTCAACCATTTAATTTTGTTTAAAAGAACTTATCATATAAAGCTGATACTATTTATGTTTAGTGTTTATACCCCTCTTAAACATATTATGTAATAATCTTAATAAAACAACAATGTTTACAGGTTTAAAAACCTTTTACTCACAAGTAAAAATATCATGACAAATAGTATCACTAAATATTTTATTAGAGGTACAATAGTCTTTACATTGTTAATTACATGGATACCCCAAACAATTATTTTTGTCTGTAATTATGAAACGAATGTTTTTAGACCCTATGTTTATGTAATTTTTTTATCGTTTTGACCCAAGGAATAATTTCCCTAAGTTTGTCTGTGTTATTGTGAAACACTGTATGGTGAATACTTACATGTTATAATTAACTTACTGTTATGTTATACTTACATGGTGTATGTAAATTTCATCTCTAAATTTAATAATAATATGGTAATTTGGGTCAAAATAAGCAAAAAAGCTCCAATATTCAAAAAGCTTAGTTGACGGTGTGTCTATCTGTTTATCTTTTTAGTGAATTTTTACTTAATACTTACTTAACCATTGTCAATTTTATATCTTAGTAAAATCTAAAGGTATCAACATTGACTATATATGGTATCAACTTCAACATTGGTGCATGTATTACATCTCATAATACCCATTTTTGTATTGAATATCAAAGTTTATACTTTGTCCCATTTCAAAATGGTGGAAATTTTTATTTTTCAAAGCTAAATATCAAAAAAATTTTAATATATAGGAAAATACCGTAAGAATCAAAAAGGTTGTGTTATTTTGTCATAAAAACAATGATGTGAAAATGTTAACTATAGGATCATAAACAACTGAGAAAGTGTGCTTTTTATAAGTAAAATATGATGTTTTAGCCCAAAAATGGCAAACAAGTTAGTTGTAAGTTGAAGTTGTTTTGTTTTATCATAAGCAAATCACAATAACCATCTCCCTTCGATATTATTAGTCAATGTGATACCTGCTGCGAGTAAAATAAGTCACAAAGAAGTGCTCGACTAATTGTTTTTATTACAAGCTGGTCTCCCGTTCTAGTAGGGATATAGTAGTAGCCAGACGTTTCGTCACCTTTGGTCCTAGTGATGAAATATACCATTGACGTTTAAAAGCGAAACCAGCGTGCCGTGCGACTAGACCACCGATAAGTATCAGGGACGCATTCAGCGCTATTTTATCCTCTAAACCTGAGGGGCAAAACTATACGGAGTGTCTACTTATTCAGCCCGGGGTGTCCAGGGAGGTTTATTTGTATAACTGGAGATAACACTGCTTACCCATTTTGGACAAAAAAGCGAGCCGGTGATTTTGTCAGGTTGGTACACTGGTGAGGCAAATTTATCGTTCTTTGAACTATCCTAATTGGCTGTTTTATTCCTATAAGTGAATCTACTCATGCAAATCACTGGAATAAAAGTAATAAAAGTTGGAGTAAATTATTTTTTTTCGTTTTATTTAATCTTCGTTTTATCTAATCTTTCTGTGAAACATGATTAATTATGAGGAAATAAACATTTACAAGTTTATTGAGTTTCAAATCATGGATAGGTACTTGTTTGATTCACTTTGTAGACTCGTTCGGCGAGTAGTTCTTTGCCTCACAAAATTTTGGAAAGAACGGCTCGCAGTTTTGTTCATCAGTGTTACCTCCAGTTATGCAATAAACCTCCCTGGGGGTGTCTATTGGGTGTTTAAATTACGGTCTCAGTGACAGAATACAACCATTTACAAGGTTTCAAACCCATATTATGTTACTAAACAGTTGGCGTCCGAATATTCATATGTTACAATGATACAATATAATGATGAGTCAGTCATCCGTGATCCATAACATGAGCAGCTGCGAGGACAGCGGTGATCTATATTATTAAAATAATTTCTTGATTTTTGTTCGGAGATTATAGATCCATAAAATTATTATTCTGTATACATGTTTGGTATCAATTTTATTACAAGCTCTTACTCTCTAGATGTGCCTTTTGTTGCCTTGATGGGGTATGAAAAAACCTACACTACCGAGCTTCGCCCTGCAGGCTTTCAAAGTTTCGATGTTAATCTTATGGAGTTATATTTGATTTAGTTAATCAGCTGATTATAATGTAAATAAACTTTTAAAACTTCTGGATCTAAGCCTGTTAGATACCCGTGCGGTAAACGGGACATATACTAGTTTTAAATTAACATATCTTTTTGTATAAGTTCTATAAGCCTTATAATTACTAAATGGATAGTTGAGTAACTTTATTAATACTAGTTGTCCTCTTGCTCGAATCCGAGCAAGTTTGTACTCAACGAAAGGTTACTTCAATTGTAAAAAACTTTACAAAACATCTTATATCAAAACGGATGATAACATCTGAGAATAATTCGGATAACGTACTTTCAATCAACACGTAGTTTAGAATTCCACCGTCTGATAGCGCCACTGTTTCGCACATTCAGCCCTTTACTACAATTAAATTATGCACTTTCTTAAACACTCTGTGAGGTATTTGAAAATCTACCTTTAATTTGAGACCTCAAATGTTAAAATCCGTCTAGCCATTATCGAGTTATGACTGTGAAGACAACCCCCCTAACGTATATATTGGATAACCTTGGATTTATTACATGCTTACTATTGTAAGTATATGAATCGTTCGGTGTATGAGAGCGTAAGTGAAACTATTGCAGTTAATTATTTTCCACTCGGTATACTGATTTGTTTTTGATAAAAAAATGATAAAATAAAGTTGTTACTAAATATTATGTCTTGTAGGTGGAGGTTATGCTAGTTATTAAGTTTTGATACTAAGCTTGTTTAATTTAAATGAGTCCAACTTACAAAAAATTATCCTAAAAGGTGGCATATAAAAAGTAAACAGTCTTATCCGTAAGGTTTCAAAAATATCCGCTACCCTAGTTAGGTCTTATTGGGTCTGTATATAGTGTACTTTTGGCACAAATAACAATTCGTCCCTATTATACGTGGATAATTATAAAGCTAATTATGTTTATAGATAAATTATCTGTTAATTCGTTTTAAGACAAAAAATAAAATGGGTCATCGTAAAAGTGGGAGGTTACACGGTTGTTTACGACAGAACGTTTGGAGAAGGTCAGGTCAATGATGATAAATATGTGCGAGAAGGTTCCAAGTGTTTGTGACGCTAGAGTAGTTGGAGTAACATGGAGGGGGATGAGAGGGGTGAGTGGTGAGAGGGGGGCTGAGAAAGAGGGGGTGGAGGATGTAAGTAATTTCAACGACAAAATAATATATAATTTGTCTTTGAATCAAATATTTAAAATTTTCATATGTTGCAAAATATGCAATATACGGAAAGTTTAATATTTTGTTTTACAATTTGTTATCTCTATCTTTATAATCAATATTTGGTTATTTGTTTCTTTTGCATTCATAAACCATTAATCCGATTGTGGTGAAACTTTGCATAGTAATTCAGGTTAATGCTAGCAAAGTTTCAAGCCATTAACCGTAGATTAAAACCTCAGGGAACCGTCCTATTGGTCTTCAAAATTATCAGTGTTAACTATGGAGTTATAATTTTATTTGGGTTTCCATAGTAACAACGTTTTTACCACCGCGCCCCTCTCACGAAGTCACAAGTTACATGTTCACTGATAAATGTAGATGTTTCACAGATGTTTCTGAACCAAAAGTAACAACTCTTGTTTTAACCAGTAAGATGTGAATATTCATTTTTGGCGAATTTCCCCTATAGGGAAGAAGCTATTACCGTAGGTCTCATGGTAAGACTTAAGCCCGAGACCATGATAACTTTTCATTTTGAGGTCCCTAGATGCCGAAAACACCATTCGCTCAATATATATATATATATATATATATATATATATATATATATATATATTTGTGTGTGTCCGTAAACACGATAACTCTCGTAAAAAAGGTCCGATCTTAATTAAATTTGGTACTAACGTGTAAAGTACCATTTATTTGAACAAGTTCGAAAACCAGACGAATCGCACCATCCAAAGGGGGGTTTTGGGGGGTTTTGTACCCCAAAAATGTTTTTTTTGGGGTTTTCACATGTAAATTTTATTAGAATAAAATTGTAATTTTCACCATTGACTTCAGCATAAAAAACAAAGAATTTGGTATCTTGATCATTGCTCTACGTCAATTGGTTACTGAGATATTGAAAGTGCTAAACTCAGTACGTTGTCTAATGCTATTCTTATGGAGAAAAAGAAAAAATTGTATATCTCGCTTATTTATGAACATAAACTGACGAAATTTGGTATATGGTTTCATCTGGTTGTGGTTTATTGTTGTTTGCACAAAAAACAATTTTTCGCCTATGGTTCCCGTAGCTGCAAACCTAGCTACTCGGTCCCCATGTTATTCTTATGGAAAATAATTAAAATGTTATATATCGCTTATTTATGAATGTATATGGATGAAACTTGGTATGTGACTTCAATTAGCTGAGTTCTATTGATATTTGCATAAAAACCCATTATTTTGTGTTCCTTGTTGCAGCAAACCTGCGTACTCATCCCCAATGTTATTCTTATGGAGAATAATTAATATTTTAAATATCGAATGTTTGTGAATACATTTCCTATGAATCTTGTTAAGTGGCTTAATGTGTCATGTTATAATTCATTGGAAATTCGCTGAATTTGCAGGTTTGCTGCGACGGGGGTATTGATAAATTACAAGCTTACACTAGTTAAAACTGCTTACTTTTTTACCACTAAAAATAGATGAGTAACCTCTTTGTTGTGATTACATTTATTTCACGTCACAATTGTTAAAATTGTTCGAGAAACATCTGTCACTAAACAGCTTACAAGTTTATCTACATTTATCAGTGAATATAACTTGTGACTTCGTGAAACGGGCCCAAGAAAAACACGTGGTTAAATTTGTGGGTACCAGCTAGTAATTAATAAATACACTGAGCTATACACAAATCAATAAATAAATATCAATAAATAAATCAAATATATAATATTATATATAAATATATATCAATAAAATAAATAAATCAATAAATATAGATGTTATATTTACTGAACGATTAAAACTAACGCTTACAAAGTATATAAAATAGTTTGTGTGTATGATTTGGTAACTGTACCACGTGATTAAATTCACGAATACCAGCTAGTAATAAATGAATACACTGAGTTACAAATTTTTACCAAACTTTTACAATTGAATCTTTCAAATAGTTTAATAACTGAACTCACATTAAGACTACGACTCAAATGCTAAATGTTTTTAAAGTCGCCCAAATGATTTGATTTAAAGGGGACATCATCTGACAAATTTAATATACTGCAGATATTAATGTAGAGGCAGATTTTCTAGATGTTGTCTTGGCACAACTATAGTAGTTATAAGTAATAAGGAATAATAAACACACAATACTCTTCTTTATCAAGATTGTTTATATTTGCAAACACTTTATGAGTTTTTAAAGATTCCTGAATCAATAAAAAAAGGAAAGAATTAAAACATTGTACAAATTAAAACTGTTATCTAACTATCTTATAGTAGATAACAATAGGTTTTTTCTTCATAGTCATTACACGATGATAGCTGGACAGATTTTAACGTTTGAGGTGTCAAATTAAAGGCATTTTTACGTAGATTTGACAATACGTCTCAGAATTTTATGATAGGGCATCACATAAATTCGCAGTAAAGGGCTGAATTTTCGGAACAGTGGTGCCATCTGACGGCGGAAGTTTAAACTAAGTTTTGATTGAAAGTACGTTGTTATCGCTCGTTTTAATACCAGATGTTCTGTTATGTTTGTTTACAACTGAAGTAAATTTTCGTTGGGTACAAACATTGATTTTGAAGGATGTATAATCAATGGTACAAACCTGCTTGGATTCGAGCAACAGGAGAACTAGTTCTGTTAAATGTATTATAGTGTTAAACTTAACACACGATAATTTAGAAGAGAGTGATTGGATTGTAACTGCTTACTATATTTCTAAGACCTTTTGCATCATTATAAACAAGAAGTTTAAAGTTGTATTGTGTGGATATATCAAAGAAATACTTCAGGGTTTAAAGCAAAATAGACATAATGACTGAAGATTCTTTGACTATAACGTCAAGTTCTCATTTATTACCATAAAATAAAATTTTCATGTGTGGATGGCCTTTAAAACTGGGGTTATAATTTAAACAGCAGTTTAGTAGGGTTTAACTCTTATTTTTATTGGTAAAATATTTGTGACATAAGAATAAATTTTTGCGAATAAATATTATCTGATATTATTCGAACCCGGTTGGTTTCTATAAAAAAGTATGTTCTGAAAACATTATTACTACCTCAAAATAAGACACATGTTAGTTACAGTTAACTAGCAGTTACCCGGCGCGCGTTGCTGCGCCCAAAACATTGAATTTTTTTACTTACAGCTGTTAATTTTGTAAACACTAAATTTCTAAAACCTGACACTGCACCCTTGTATGCCCTCTGGGTCGGAACCCTTTGGACAGATTTGCACCAAACTTCACACAAACCATCCTTGAATAATGCTTAATAATGCCTGAAAGTTTCATTACAATCTGTCGAGCGGTTTCGGAGTCCATAGGCTACATACATATATACATAATACATACTTCCTCTTTTATAGATATAGATTTAAATATGTTATAAAAACGAAAACTATAAAATTAAACGCAGCTGAAATTTTTAAATAAATATCCTTCGTTGAGATCTAGATGTTCTGTTTCTGTAGCTCAACAAAACAGCTGTTTTCATGGATGAAAACAGCTCGTTTGTATCTGCCACTATAAATATATTCGGACCCGCCTATCTAATGTACGAGTTTATTCCTCAAACATGACCTGGACTATGACTTGTTGTCTTGTATATAGCGACGTTAGATGTTATTACTACGGGTTTAGGTCCGTAACTATTTATGCTTAAAAACACCGTTTAAAAACACCATTTCCATTAGTTATAGGTGCATTTTTCTTACATCGCAGTTAGTTCATTCGAAGTCAATATCTGAGAGTATGGCTTGACTGCCTGCCTTTTGAAAAAAATAAACAAAGGTCAACTCACAATTCACAGTTGAATATTTACAAAGAATGTCCATAGAACGCGCTATACCCGATACAACTAGACAACACAATATTATAGTGAAAATAAAATGCATGCCTTAGTATTTAGGGAGGAATTAAAACAAACAGAAAATATTAAGTGTATTGTTTTGAAGACCAGCTGGCATATTTTCCATCACATCCTGTTTGCTGTTCCATTAACAACTCTTTTTTTCATTTTATCGATTTCAACTTCAAGAGACTGATCTTTTTGTACAGTAAACATCTGAGAGCTTGTTTTATAAACGTAGAGGAAGTAATTTATCCTCAAAGTAAAAATGTTTTCTCTTATACTTACTTGATAATCAAAATAATTTATTAGTGCGCACATCCTTAAGTTACTTCATGTAACATAAATGAGAAAACTAAGGTACTATGAATAACCCCCTATAATTTATTTATATTTTTAATATTTACCAACAACATGCCAAAGCATGAATTTCAAAGTTGATTCAAA
This sequence comes from Allygus modestus, assembly GCA_963675035.1. Classification (NCBI taxonomy): domain Eukaryota; kingdom Metazoa; phylum Arthropoda; class Insecta; order Hemiptera; family Cicadellidae; genus Allygus; species Allygus modestus. The sequence goes on from OY776115.1 coordinate 15,571,674, forward strand.
TAGATATATAATATAAAATACACTTAGTTATTGTTAAAATTTACAATAAATTTTAAAGAAAAAATATTTATTGTGATAATTTTTACCATTATTCTCCTTAAAACTCGTCAAAATTGTATAACAATTTTATGTTAAATAAATCTTTAGACTTTTCTTCAATTTTATGTTTGTTGGTCCTCTAGTGGTTTTCATATTTTATCTGGAATTTATTTCTCATAAAACTGGTCCTCTTAAAAGCTTATTTCTCTTGTATTTCAACATTTATTTTATTCCTGGTATTATATCTCTGAGCTATAATTTCCGCTGTATTTTGATGTTATCATAAAGGTCGAAAATATAAAAGCTATATATTGTTAATTAAAAGCCAAAATTTATAAAATCCTTGCTTTTGTAATCAGTTGGCTGGAAAACACCCCTTGGCTATAATTTCAAAACCAAATAAATGCGCTGCACCAGCCAGAGGCGGGCCTGAATACATTTATGGCGACGCAGACAAATGATTCCATATACAACGATGAGTTATTGTTCTGTGTACCTGCTGGCACACTCCCTTACATTCTGCTCGCTGATCCATTTAAACTATTTTTGTTTATATTTAGTATATATAATGTACTAGCCAACGAGGTAGAATATTACCCGCAGGCTTCGCCCCGCAAATGATTTATAAAAACTATGACAGTTGTGTGTGCTGCATTCTGAGGTTAGCTCGTGGAACTACTACGAATCAAGATCAGCTGTTTGTATTTTAATCAGCTCAAACAAAAATGAATGTTCATTAGGAATACATGGGATCTTTCTCGGGGTCTATGTCGAAGCCCTAAGGTCAGATCAGGATGAAAACCATTTAGTTTTCCAATTTTATTCCTAAAGAATCAGTGTACAAAATTTCAACTCTCTAGGTAAATGGGAAGTAGGAGAATTCGTGAAGAGTGAGTGAGTAAGTTCGGGCTTTGCCTGACGGGGCTCTTGGTCTTTAGATGAAAAGGAGGGAGGAGGATGTGATGAAAATGTAACAAATATGGGTTTAGGTATTAATGGTATATAAAGGATATTTTGTGTTTTTGTTTATTTGCGTATCTGATATGCCAGGGGATTTTTTTAACGTTTTGATAGGGAACGGTCCAAACCCTGGTCCTGTTACTATCTAAGGTCGACCTGTTCTTGGAAATCATCGTTAATTAATATCCCAATGGCAAATAACAGCTGGGTCCAGTTTTGAACCCTCTCAAAACTTTACGATTTTGATCAGGATCGATCTGGCGAACCTCAGAATACGAGGCGAGCATGACAATCTCACTACATTCAGAGTAGACAGTATAAAAGTTTAGTGTTATTTTACCCTTTTATTATTTTTAAGTTATATCTAAAAGTGGTTATTATAACAAATGGTACTATATAAAAGTATAATTTAAAGAACATAGTCGAGATATATATGTTCTTGATGTATTTTTTTATGAAAATTTAATTTATCCATTTAAAATTAGTTAGCCTTTAAACTTTGAACAAACAGACCACCCGGATTCCTTTTGGGGGTAACACTGGACGATGAATAAATGGCAATAACTAAGTTAATAACAGTATAAGTGATGTCTGTAATCGAGTGGATTTGTTGTGCTTATCCAGTAAAATAGTTCGTGTACAAATTTTCATTTTAATATCGTCTGCTCCATACTTTTGATTTCAGTTGTTTGGGTGGTGGTGGATGTAGGGTAATATGAGAACGTAACAATTTATTTTTTTAAATAGGCAAGCGATTGGGATTTTTTATTTATCAGTATTTTAAGTAAATAATGTTAAAATTACCTCTAAACATGTAGAATTCCTTATCAGTTTAAAGCACACGATATTCGTTCTCCTATTTTACTCCCGCCCAATTCATATATACTACGTACTTTGAAAAAGATGCAACGACTTTTGCCTTTCCACATTAAATTCCTACTGATAAAATCACTGGTGTTTCCATATTTCAATTACTGCAAAACCGTAGTAAACGACATGAATTACACACAAAACTCTAGCCACAAAATTACAACGAGCTCAAAATTATTGCGTTATATTTTTATACAATCTTCAACGAGATGACCACGTTACACTTTCATTGTTCTCTTTTCAAATTATCTGACGTCAGGCAGCTGCGCATGATTACAATAATCCAGGCTTATTTCATTAATAAGGCTTTAATAAGGCTTGGAATTCCAAATTATCTTGAAATCAATTTTGAATTTATGAATTAGAGAGGCGCACGGAACATCCGCTCTGGCTCATCAGCGCTACGCATTCCGCATCAAAAAACGATACCCCCGTCGCAGCAAACCTGCATACTCAGCGAATTTCCAATGAATTAACATAACACATTAAAACACTTAACAGGATTCATAATAAATATATTCACAAACAAGCGATATTTAAAAATTAATTATTCTCCATAAGAATAACATTGGGGATGAGTTCGCAGGTTTGCTGCAACAAGGCACAAAAAATAATGGGTTTTTATGCAGATATCCATAGAACTCATCTTAGTGAAGTTACATACCAAGTTTCATCCATATACATTCATAAATAAGCGATATGTAACATTTTAAGTATTTTCCATAAGAATAACATGAGGACCAAATACCTAGGTTTGCTGCTACAGGAACCATATGTGAAAATTTTGTTTTTTGTGCAAACAACAACAAACCACAACCAGAAGAAGCCATATACCAAATTTCGTCAATTTATGTTCATAAATAAGCGAAATATACAATTTTTCTTTTTCTCCATAAGAATAACATTAGACAACGTACTGTGTTTAGCACTTTCAATATCTCGGTAACCAATTGACGTAGAGCAATGATCAAAATACCAAATTGTTTGTTTTTTCAAGCTGAATTCAATGGTATGAATTAAAATTTTATTTAAATAAAATTTACATGTTAAAAACCCAAAAAACACATTTTTGGGGTACAATACCCCCAAAAACCCCCCTTCGGATGGTGCGATTCATCTGGTTTTCAAACTCGTTCAAATAAATGGTACTTTACATATTTGTACCAAGTTTTATTAAGATCGGACTTTTTTACGAGAGTTATCGTGCTTACGGACACACACATATATATATATGCAAAAAAAAAATTGTTTTTGCATAATTCTCCCGTAGCAGCACACCTGCGTACTCAGCCCCCATGTTATTCTTATGGATAATAATTAAATGCTCTGTCTCCCTTAATAATGAACATAAATGAATAAAAACTGGTATACTACTTCACCTAGTTGAGTTATATTGACATTAGCATAAAAACCCATTTTTTGTGTTCCTTGTTGCAGCAAACCTGCGTACTCAGCCCCAATGTTATTTTTATGGAGAATAATTAAAATAGTATATATCGCTTTTTGTGAATATATTTTTATGAAACTTGGTAAGTGGCTTTATGTAGTATTAAGACATTTATATCTCCATTGGAAATTCGCTGAGTATGCAGGTTTGCTGCTACGGCGGTATTTTGTATTTCTTAGGGATGAATTGTTTTGTAAAGAAGTGAAAATAATATTAATTTTTAGGTCACTCATCAAAAGGTAAGGTGCAATGAATTATATACAGAGATTTAGCAACTTAACACACGAAATCTGATATAGTAGACGAAAGACGAAATTATAAACTGTGGGTCAGCTGTTTATTATCAGAGCTCAGAGTCAAAGCTTGTGATTAATGACCCTTCCTGCTTGTTATTTGTCAGTGCTGATTGACCGAATTCAGGACGGGCTTTGAGTTAGAGTTTACTAGCAGCATTGAATGTCACAATTATAAGATACGAAATTCGTTATAGTGTTAATGATTGTTATAATTGTTAAAAGCTAGGTTTCCAGATAAGGTTTCATATTAGTTTTAAAATGTTGTGCTTACACAAATTCGTTTTTAACCGGATTAATTTTATAATAATTCGTTATATTATTAAATAATGGTGGCTTGAAGGGGCACTGGCCCCTACCCTTACTAAAATACCCTTGCCTTTTGTTCTGTTACTTTTTAAATAACAATAAAAAAAAAGTAAAACAACATAAGTAGGAACACATCTTAATTCATAAACATAGTAGACAATGTTTTAATGCAAATTGAGCAGAAGTTTTTAAATCCCTATGCTTTTCTTATGGGGAATGCTTCACGTTATTTATCGTTTGCTGGTAACGTTTTAGTATACTGCTATCGTTCCCGAGTCCCTGAGATCAAGACCTTAAAATGAGCCGTCCCCCATCATCCTGCGATTTGCCAAACTCCCACAAAAAAATTTGACTTCAAAATTTCCCTTATATAATTAAATATAAAAACTAGTGGCTTGAAGGGACCATAACCCCTAACCTTGGTTCTATCATTGATTATACATCCTACGGAATAGATAAACCTAGCTTACGGGCCGAGCGTGCCTCGGGATTGTCTGCGCTGCTCGAGTTTGATGTGAGATGCCGCCAGAGCGCTACCAGCAGTGTTTCCATTTAAGGGAGTTTTATCCCATATATGGGAAATTTCACTGCTTGTAGGATAAAGTGGGATTTTTTTGGAAATCGGCATTACGTCTGCTAGTTTGCTTACGAATAGAGCACCTTGGCACAAGCACAAATTATAACTACTCTTTTACGTTATTGATTGCTCCCGTTAAAATCGATCATAATATAGATGTTTAAAGAGATAAAATGGTATTTGAAAGAGTAGAACATGTTTAAATAATTTAACTCCAGCACGAAAAACAGGTAAATATAAACATATATACAATTAAAAGAGAGCAGCTTGTTAAAGAAAATAGAAAAATATTTGATTCTGCAATCTAGTGCAATCTGTGATCTCAGATTAAAAGCGGGATGAAAAGGGATTATTTAATGTGATTCAAAGGGATAAAACGGGATTCTTTTTATATGAAAAATGGGTTTGTTATTTTTGATTCATTAGCAGCTGATGTAGTTGTCTGATTAGTAACCAACTCGTTCATTTTCCTGGCTTCAAAAATTAACTAGTCTATATCTATTCTGTATTCAAAATCAATGGTTCTATACTCTGTCTTATCTTATTTGTTTACTACTTACATGATGAGGAAAATTTAAAAAAATAAGTAGGAACACATTTCAGTTCGTAAACAAAGTAGACACTTAATCACATGGTTTAATGTAAAGTACCTGGGGGACCGAGCTTTGCTCGGGGGAAGGCCAGTCAGTTTGTTTAGATGACTTGGAGTAATATTTCACCATTTCCTCCTAACGATAATCAGATTTGTATAACTCATTTGCCTCTTTTCTACATTTGTAAGGTCACTCCAGTTGTTATTTATAGCTCAATGTCCCTTTGATTTATTTTACTACTCTATTTATGTAATCTTCACTCAAATATTTTAATCTCTGCTCTCAGGAAACCACATGTTAATAATCATATACACATGAGTATTACTTTGACAGTTCCCTGGTTGATTATGAACAGCTGTTACAATTCTTTTGTTTTGATTTGAAACTACATAAGCCCAATGTTAATATTTTTAACTTTTCATTTTAGTTTTTTTACATTATTTGATTTTTCCTGGGGATGAGGCCTGTCTAGAATTTATTTTTATCCCAGAAAATAGTTATTTCGAACATTTGAAGGAAATCGTTGGAGCCGTTTTTGAGATCAGTGTCACAAGCAAGCAAGCAAGCGAACAAGCGAGCAAGCGAGCAAGCGAGCAAGCGAGCAAGCGAGCAAGCGAGCAAGCGAGCAAGCAAGCCTTACTCATATTAGAGTATAGGATAAAACAGATGTATTTAAGTTCCCATACTTTTTTTATGGGGGATGTTTTCCGTTAATCCTCGTTTACAAATACTGCTATCTCACCCGAGTCCTTGAGACCGAGACCTTTAATTTTTGCCTTCTCCCATCATCCTGCGATTTACCAAAATCCCACAATTTTGACCTAAAAATTTCGCTTACAGAATTATATATTAAGATATTTAATTAAAATTCTCGTAAAATATAATATACTTATATATTGAAATTACCGGTAACAGTAGAAACAATGTTTTGTTGCATGAATTAATATTCCCTCTGATTCCTACAGTATATATTTTACTAAAAAGGTAAAAATAAAAGTTAAGATACCTTTCTGCACCATTAAATTAGGTTTGATAACATCCAGCCTAAATCACTATTTCTTTTTTCGGGTCCGGTTTTTTTCCGGGGGCTCTTAACATATTACTACTAGTTCCACCATAATAAATAGTAGACAATTCCTATAATGCAATACAAACATTCTGAAGGTAATAGATTTTTAATTGCAATTCTCTTAAAATGTCGGTTCAGTATTAATTATAATTATTTACTAAAATTGTCAATCTGATATATATTATGAGGAAAAAACGCAATGCAATTTGTCAAGGAAGCAAGGTTTATAAAATGTTCAAATAGATGCTGCAGTCTTTTAGTAGCCAATTTCGCAGTCCGGTCAAGACTTAAACGAGTAACGAACCGCTCTAGAATGTACTTACAAAATATTTTACTTGCAATATTGTTGCTAGCAATGTATTTCTTTTACAATGCTGGTTGTATTAGCAAGCGCATGTCATAAATATAGTTTTTCGTTCCGTTTTAATAGATCAGCATATTGAAAACAATGAATATAAATAACGCTTGTGGTAGTGAAAATTGCAATTGCTCTTAAACGTTTCTTTAGGCTACAATTAAAATGCAGTTTCTATTTCTTTGCATATACAGGGTGCGGCAAAAGTCAGTTAACCGCTGCAGACCAAGTGAGCGAGGGACATTGATTACCTCTTTCTTCTCTTATCTATTATCTTATCTCTTACTTCTATTATCTAGCTGTGTACCCGTCCTTCGTACGTGTTGTATGTCAAAATAATAGATTAATTTGATAAGAATAACAACCGAATTAATTTTACAATATTTCATTGGTGGGCGTGAGGATGGCACAAGGCACTTTCGAAATTAATCTGTTTATGAACCTCAGGGAAAAAAACTGTAGATGTTCTTGTAATTCATCGATTGAACAGAGTGAAGGAGGGATGTTTATGACACCAACTGCTTTCCAATGTTCGGTTCCCAACTTTTTAAAGGACTTAATACAACTTCTTAACCCTCAATAATTTTCAAACTTATTGTGAATTTTTTGGCTACATAAAATGTCTATTTAGAGAGTCATAGAAAAAAATATCGGGAAGGGGAGGAGGGGGGGAAAATATAAAATCGGGGAGGGGAGCAAAATATGAAATCGTGGGTGGTGCAAAAATATAAAATTGGGGAGGGGGAGCAAAAATATAAAATCGAGTAGCCTACTAGGTCATTAATAGATTAAAAGATAACGTGTTTTCTGTGAAACCTCGAAGTTTGGATCGCTTGAGAGAAGTAATAGCGTATGAGCAGTTTATGTACACCACAGTTGTGTAACAAAATATGTAAACCAGTGATAAAAATTAATTATAAATATCTAAAAGTGTATGAAAACGAAGGTGGAAACTTTGGGTAATCTACAGGTAAATTACAATTATACTGTTATAATTAGGAAAATACATGTTAAACCTAAATAGCATTTTCTGACTTTTGCCGCACACTGTTCATGCAATGTGAAGAGAATGACACGCTACAATGCTAAGAACTTCATTAATTCATCATTGATTCTTTAAAGAATGTAAACAGGGATTTGTAAACAAATATTAAGCTAATTTTTTGCTAGGGGTTTTTAAGAGGATTTAATCGCTTTTGGGGAAATCTGTATAAACCCATATTTGTGTGGACTCCTCGGGAATCGAACCCGTGAACCTTTGAACGGAAGCCCAAGAGGTAACTGTTAGGCTGTTGAGGCTAAGAGGCTATTGAGAGGTCAACCTTATTTTGAAAATACCTCACTTGAACACGCTCCTCGTAAGGGCTGTTGTCTCCCCTTCAAAACTTCACCTCTCTGTAACTGGGGCAACCTTACTGAGCATCCGCGAAATCAATAATCAATATCAAATGAAAAGAGGAGAGAGCCGTTTAGTCTCCTCCAGCACCTATAGTTGGCAAATTAAAGAGATCAACTTGGAATGGTTCCTAGTCAGATGCTTATCTCTCCAGTTAATTAAAAATACCAGTCTAATTTATTTTAACTGCATTAAGTCACCAGTGTGAAAATAAGTAATAATAAAATGTACCGTAAACTTTATAAAAATATTCAAAATAAATTATTATATTCAAACTTTGGCAAAGGCTAGTATTGTTATGAACCCGATAGTTGCATTGAGCTAGATACATTGTACTGAGTAGTACGAACATTACGTCTTGTTTTTGAACTTAGGGGTTTCACAGTAATTGGCCTTAGGTGATTTAAATATCTTTGTTTAAGACAGTTTGGTACATTTTCGTAGCCTAAACTCTTTGTATAACAAGGGTTACGAATTAGAAAAAAGTTGAATTCAATGGTAATGTCCCACGGGAATTTCGCTTGAATTATTAATAATTTTATTATCATTTGCTAGCTACAAAGTATTTTAATACTGAAACATTCTGGATATTTTAAAGTAAACAACGATTCGCTCGGTTTGTTATACTAAAGATTATCCTGCAGTCACATTGTAAACCATCTATTCTGATGATTATTTAGGCACACCCACGGGGCTTCCAACATTAATATTGATGGTAGCACGATATCTGGGGACTGAATCTGATACGGTATTACAATGGATATTAGTTAAATGAGCTTTAAATTAATGTGAAACTGTTTGGTTGTAAAATAATGTTGCATACTTTCTGTTTAAACATTTATTTTGTAATTTCACTAACATCAGACTTTTCTTTTGGTTAAGCTAACTGTTCGGTGGGACATGTGGTTGTGTGATTTCGGGGAATCAACTAATCATATAATAAGCCACATATTTATATTGTTAATACAAATACTTTTTCTTCTTTTTCTTTAAGTAAAAATATTTGATACGTTCCAACTTTTATATAAAAAAAATGTAAGAATGTTAATCTTGGATGAGATGGAGGAATAAGTAAGCAGTTTTCAAATAATTTCTGGAAAATTCCCAAAGTTCCCAAACTACTACTCACTATGCATTGAAAAAAAGGTTTCCAAAAGTAGTTTTCATATCTAAATAACCAATATTCAGTCCAATTTATAGTTCAACATTAGCTTTAAGTACACAAAGCTACGAACATGAAAGCCCATAAAACTATGGTAAAATTCTAAGTAATGAGCTATGAGAATTTCACGAGTATTATCAAATTTACGAACATTTACAAGCCTCTAGAGATCATTATCTTCCTGAATCGTTCTTATAAACGTGTATTGCATTTTTATACAATTAATTGTTCTTAGTTTGACTAAACCTCCGTATTCAGTCGTACAAAACCGGCGTGCCATCTATTGTTGAACAAATCCGCATAAAAACACACTTTCCCCAGTAACGCATTATAGAATGGTTAACAGCAGGGCAAATACAACTGAATTTCCTCGTTTATTAAAATTGTTTAATTTATATCTAAAATGAAACTGCAGCGTATACAGAATCTAGTAGTAAAAATGCAATGAAGCTCATTTAAAAAAAACATTGAATAGTGGTCGAGTCCATTTCTATTAAGTAAACAGTAGTAGATGAGTGGAGTTTAGATTATTTATATAAGAATCGTTTAATAATTGTAGAGAACTATTATTTGATGAAGGTTTCATTGTAAAGCTGGGATTTATGCTTTGAAAAACGTTGGACGGCAAAATACTTTGTCTAATGAAGTTTGTTGTTATTGCTAACCTTTTTCAGGAGTTTATCATGATTTTGTATTCATGAAAAAAACTACCTATAAAAAACCCAGAGAACTTCCTTTTTGATGGGGAAGTGGAATTGTGTTTTTGTATGGATCATGTACGGTAAAGCAGATTGTACGAAAGCCGTGTGAGGTGTGGGAATCAGGTGGGCAGTTCTGGGTCAGAATTGGTTACGGGATCACGACCCGCGATCTTTTATCTCCCAGTCGACCATTTATCACTTTTACGGTTCTTTCGTTAATGTGATCTTGGAGCGGTGCAGACCCCAGAGAATATTTGTCTAAAGCAAGACTATGTTTAAACAAATATTTTTACTTACATTTTATTTAAAAATGGTAACATGTATAATACCATGCTAAACTCGACGATATAAAAAAGCAATAACAAATCATACCGATTCAAATTTAAAATGTATCTATATATACTGAATATAATTTTATTAATCAAAGTGAATTCAGATAATTTTACTCACCATGTAATATAATTCAATTATATTACACCTAAGGTGTAACAAAATAATCACTCTCCTGTAATGTATGTTTATAACATAAAGCTTAAACTATTAAAGCTTAACTATATCTTACATTTTATTTTCAAAACTTTCTTATAGTTTACTGCTTAAACATTATACCAAAAAACCTTTGTAGTTAGCACCAATATTTTCATTGGTACCAGAAATACAAAAAGAGTTTTGCCTTATATAATAAAAGTGCTGCAGGTTTAAAAGTTATAAGGGGAAAAGATTAAGAAGCGTCTTAAACTGACAAAGAAGCTCCGTTTGTGTTGGGAATGCGGCCTACTGCTGTAACTGGGGACTGGAGATGAAAACCTCTCAAAGCTCCTCTGAAAATATGAGCTCTCCGGACAGCTGGGACAATACTTCACATTTTAAAGACATAAATTCTTGATTTTCAAAAAACGTTTACTGAAAAAACCTTAAAATATAACAGGAAGCTCATTCTCACATTAATATTATTAAATAATGGAACAAATAAAAGAGCTGACATTGTTTCCATCTACAGACATAAAACAAAGACTTGATAATAAATCTCACCTTTGTAATATAGGCTTAAAGCACCCGATAGCACTGAAAGTGCTAACATAATATCTGAAAGCACCCAAACATAGTGTCTGAACAATAACAAAAATTCATAAAGGATGAATTAACAAATTAAAGGTAATTACAATCATATTAGTAGTAATACAACTGGTTGTCTAGTATTCTTTCTAATCTTCTGAAAACTTACTTTATACCAACGAAAAGGCTCGAGAACATTGTTATTAGTGTTGTAAAAGACCAATTCAAATTTAAAATAATCATAAACTGCGAGAACATTATTTTACGGGTACACATATAAGGAATTTTAAGTTTAATATTATGATTTCTCTCTCTCGGACCTTTTCGAGATTTTTTACTTCGAAACTTTATATAGCGACGCGCAGAAAACCAAGGAGGTGGAATATCTGCAGATGTATCAGCGGGGATAAGACGCCTCATAGGGCTTAGGATTTAGGGACAGGAACGGAAATGGGTTTAACATAAACTGTCAACTCACGTCTCCACAGGATTCACGTTGTAGGAAGTGACAAAGAAATAAAACACTTTTTAAATTATTTTCTGTTCCCGGCGGAAATTTGCATATAGATATATTCTTTTATACCAAACGACGATTAACCTTAAAACACTATAAGTTCCATGGGCCTAGTAGAAAGTAAAGCACAATGGACATCCATTCCCACCCTTCTTGCCGCGCCCTCATGCGGTATTACGGGACGATCCCCGTGATTCTGAATATAATCGTGTATTATGACTTATAATGACTGTACCATACATTGATTTAGCTATTGCAAAAATAGGAAACATCTACTTATACATATGCCTGCTATTACCTGCAGGCTTCGTCCCGAAAATGATTTATAAAAACGATGACAGTTGTGTGTGCTGTATTCTGTGGTTAGCCCTTGGAACTACTAGAATCTAGATCGGCTGTTAATATTTTAATTTTATAAAACAAAAATTAATGACCTTAAACAATACATGTGAATTTTGTCGGGGTCTCTGGCGGAACTCTAAGGTCAGATAAGGATGAACAAAATTTAGTTTTCCTATTTTATGCCTAAAGAACGAGTGTACAAAACTTCAACTCTCTAGGTAAATGGGAAGTATGAGAATCCGTGATCAGTGAGTGAGTGAGTGAGTGAGTGAGGGTTTTGCCTTTAAAAGGTTTTATTTTTGCCAGATTATTAGACTACTATAAGATAAACAAGATTGGACTCTAAAAATGGGTACATTATTTGTTTTTTATACTGATAATTTTCGACATGCAAACAAACTGGAAATAACTATAAAAACACCGAAGATACACTCGTTATAAATACTTTTTCCCTTTAAATATGTATTGGAAGACAAACTGTCATAAAACGTAACAAACCACGTGAAAGTTACCACCAAGTTAATTTGACATTAAAGATGTATTAGAATATACTGAAGTATTTTTACAAAAGAAATATCATCCGCTTTGAGATTTTTCAGCATAATTATTTGTTAATGAATTTTCAAAAACATAGTATGACTAATACCGGGAAGGCTTTTCCATTTTTATTATAAAGTGAAACATAGTCAATTAGTTTGTTTCGCAAACACTAGTTCACGTTCCAATAAAGTATTGATAGATAGTATTTACGACTAGAAACTTTATAAAGCGATGAGTAAATATTTTTTAAATTTAAATCTAGACTATATCAAATGTCAGTAAAAACTACCAAACCAAAACTTGTTGCATTGTTTTATTGTCATTCATGTGTTTAGTTATCAAATGTTTTCTACTAAGCTGATGGTAGTGGGGGATTAAAACATGATAAATATAAAGTTTGTCCTTAAAACTCCTCCACTGTGTCAAATATCATCCATAATATTATAGCAAGGCGACAAACTTTTAAATACCCCCGTAGCAGCAAACCTGCATACTCAGCGAATTTCCAATGAATATATACGTATCTTAATACCACATAAAGCCACATACCAATTTTCATCAATATACATTCATAAATAAACGATTTATGACATTTTAATTATTCTCCATAAGAATAACATGGCGGCTGAGTATGCAGGTTTGCTGAAGGAAGGAAAACAGAAAATGGGGTTTTATACAAATATCAATACAACTCATTTAGGCAAAGCCACATACCAAATTTCATTAATTTATTTTCATAATTAAGGGAGATAACACGTTATTTATTCTCCATAAGAATAACATGGGGCTGAGCACGCAGGTTTGCTGCTACGGGAGCCTTTGGCAAAAAATGGTTTTTTTGAGCAAATATCAGTGGTCCACAACCAGATGAAGCCGTATACCAAGTTTCGTCAGTATACGTTCATAAATAAGCGAGATGTAAAATTTTTCTTTTCCTCCATAAGAATAACATTAGACAACGTACTGTGTTTAGCACTTTCAATATCTCGGTAACCAATTGACGTAGAGAAATGATCAAAATACCAAATTGTGTGTTTTTTTAAGCTGAATCCAATGGTAAAAACTAAAATTTGACTATTTCAAAAATTATATGTAAAAAATTCAAAAAACCCATTTTTGGGGTACAAAACCCCCCCAAAATACCCCTTCGGATAAAGCGATCTGGCTGGTTTTCGAACTTAAAGTCATAAATGTTGCTTTACACGTTTATACCAAATTTTATCAAAATCGGATAATTTTTACGAGAGTTATCTTGCTCACGGACATATATATATATATATATATATATATATATATATATATATATATATATATATATACAGTTTCGAACGAATGGTGTTTTTGGGGTCTGGGGACCTCAAAACGAAAAGTTATCATGGTCCCGGGCCTAGGTCTTACCATGCCGACTACGGTAATAGCTTCTTCCCTATAGGGGAAATTCGCTAAAACTCGTTATATAGCTAACCCTTGGCTCGCTAGCGGCACACGGTGTTAGCTGTTTTTATGACTTTCAACTTTGAAAAGCAAAGCTGGATTTAGATTTTATACATTGGAAAAGTAATTCTGTAAATTTGATTTAGTTTGAATTTTAAAATAGATTTATTTAATATAGTTTTATAGAAGAAGATGAGATGCCAAAAGACCAAGAAAGAATATACTTAACCAATTAAACATCAGAAGAAAAATATAAATGCTTGTCTAAAAACCTATTCACTCGATGCTGGTACTAGATGCCAGATGACTATTGACTGACGGTTAACTAGTTTCACAGGAACAAACAACTAGGAGGTAGTTAACTGCCGTCGGAACGATGGTTTACTAACATTTGTCAACTAGGGGTTTGTATTAGCATCGTGAGGGTAGGATTTAACGAACCTATGGTTTTAGTTTTAGTCGATGTAACTCTCAATAACTAACTGCCATCGTACTCGGTTTCACCCGGGAATACAACAGTTATGTGTGCTGCATTCTGTGGTTAGCCCGTGGAACTACTACGAATCAAGATCAGCTGTTTGTATTTTCATCAGCTCAAACAAAAATGAATGTCCATAAGGAATACATGGGAACTTTCAAATCCCATGGGACAAAGCCCTATATAGATTTTAAAAATGAAAATAGGCCTATGTGTCTATTTGGTATATAAGGAAAATTCCTGTAAATTTCCATGCCAATCGGTTCAGTAATTTTTGAGTGATTGAGGAACAGACGGACACACGCCAACCCATTTGTATATATTAGTAAGGATAATGCTGTATAAATTGCCTTCTTCACTTTACTGATTCCCACACCTCACGTGGCTTTGGTATAGTATATGCAATTATAACTATAAAATAATGAATAAAACATGATCAATAAAAGATAGCAATAATACATAAATGCATTGTTATTACAGAGGAAAAAAATTAGTTCCGAAAATTTAGGGTGTTACTACAAATGTTTTGTAATGTGCTTACAAATTCCTCAACATAAATTTATAATATATGTTTATTTGGGAAGTTCGAAAGTATTCACCTTAAAAATATCAATATGTGATTTATTAAATTATTGCTTATTCCTACGAAATTATTTAACCACATTTGCCACCAAGTAGTTAGTTTGGCATAAATTAAAATCGAAGGTAATTGAAATGGCCAAATAAATTTTTAAACAAAAATATAAAAGATTATTTAACGTTTATATCAGATTGGTATGTATTCAAAGCTCAGCTCACGTAATACCGTAGCAGCTTAAGTCCCCAGAGATTGTGTTACCCATCAATATTAATGTTGTAAGTACCCTTGGAGGCGCCTAAACACTCATCAGTTATATGGTTTACACTGAAGCTGTAAGTCTTGCATTATAAGCTGAGAAAAATTTCTTCTTTACTTTAAATGATCTGAAACATTTGAGTGTGATCAAACTTCCTAGTTATAACACCATTTAAAAATTGTTTAATGTTCTTAAGCAAACATTCCCGAAACATTACACACGGGAATTTACCACGGTAAAATTGTATGGAAATCATTGGATCAAGATGAAACCTTAACGAATTCAAGATGTTTATAATTTTTACATTAACTCCTATAATACAGAAAAACAAATGGTTTAGTTTACGAAATTGTACCAATGATCTTAAAAATTTTGTACTCACGCGATTTTTAAAACGACCAAGGGCCGATTGCTGCAAAATCACCCAAAGCAACAACGAGTTTGCACGCAGCACGCTGACGTGAGGGAAGTGAATTTCCCTTCATAAAAACTTTTAAAACTCAAAATCAGTGTAAAAACATACATTTGTCCAATTTTTATTGAAATCTGAAAACATAGATTTTTTGGCTGTTCTGATACTCCTGGTTTTATTTATTTGCAAAGCTGGGAATACAATTTTGCGCATTATAAGGTTAGGAGAGGGTCCAGACAGGCTTGAAAGTAGGCGTGAGGTTGCTGGGGACAATAAAAGTACTCTAACAAAGGAATAACAGGCTTTTCTAGTGTAAAACCCCCATAAGACAACGTACTGTGTTTAGCCGATACACATTTTCTTTAATAACTCGGTAAATATTTATGCTAGAATGACGAGAGAGGGCTTAAAAGTTTCGCCTCACTAATTCCAATCTTTTTACATGAATTAATTTTACATCTGGGGCTTTTATGACCTTTTGTGGGCCCAAAAACTCGAAATTTGAAAGATTAATCCCCAACAAATGGGTTTAGAGTTTTCCGATTGTTTTTCCCAACGAACTTCTCCAACAGATTATAGAAAGGAACGTTCCTACCGATTTTGAAGTAAATCGTAGTAATCGTAATCGAAGTAAATATATATGTGTATGCACTCTAGCGGTCGCATTTTTTGTCCGATTTACTTCAAAATCGGTAGGAACGTTCCCTTCTATAATCTGTTGGACAAGTTCGTTGGGAAAACAATATATATATATATATATATATATATATATATATATATATATATATATATATATATATATATATATATGTGTATGCACTCTAGCGGTCGCATTTTTTGTCCGATTTACTTCAAAATCGGTAGGAACGTTCCTTCGAGTTTTTGGGCCCAAAAAAGGTCATAAAAGCCCCAGATGTAAAATTAATTCATGTAAAAAGATTGGAATTAGTGAGGCGAAACTTTTAAGCCCTCTCTCGTCATTCTAGCATAAAAATTATGTCTATATATGTATAAATATTATGTCTATATATGTATATATATATGTCTATATATATAGACATATACATACATATATATATATATATATATATATATAACATTTTGAACGACCCTCCAAAACGTGTTCAGGGGGTCACGTTAGGAACTTCTATGGTGGTCCCGGGCTTAAGTTTCACCGTGCGGGTCATGCTAATAGTTCACTTTCTAAAGGAAATTCACTAATAAGCTGTATGTTACCCCACCACTTTAATGTATAAAGCCCATATCGTACCAGCTCCACAGTAGTGTCAGGCGACTAGGTCAACATCGGCTAGTACTAAACGACTAGTATTTTATAATCGTAGATTATTTTAAGTCTTGTTGTAGACCAAACTTTTAAATATAATAACTTGTATTGAATATTTCTATAGAGGTAACTTCGTTTTATTACTACTTATTTTGTATAGGTATTTTCTCTGCGGAAAGTCGCACTGATGACTAACTAGACTTTTTTAATATTTTAAGAGATACGCAACTAATTAGGAACCCATTCAAAGTTTAAATTTTATTAATTTTCCCACTTATAAGTGATGGAGGAGAATAAATGGCTCTCACGTCTTTTCATTTGGTATTGATTATTGATTTCGCGGATGCTCAGTAAGGTTGAGCCAATTAGAGAGAGGTGAAGTTTTGAAGGGGAGACAAGAGTCCTTACGAGAAACGTGTTCAAGTGAGGTGTTTTCAAAATAAGGTCGACATCTCAATAACCTCTTAGCCTCATCAGCCTAACGGTTACCTCCTGGACTTCGGTTCAAGGGGTCACGGGTTCGATTCCCAAGGTCTTCACACAAATATATGTTTGGGCCGCTTTCCCCAATAACGAATAAACTCTAAAAAATGCTATCTTAGATTCTCACAAAAAAATAGTCTGAGATTGGCTTACCAAATTTTTTATACATTCTGTAAGGAAACACAAATAGGTAATGAAGTACTTAACACTGCAGCGTGTGTCTTGTTGTCATACAGCCTGTATATGCATATTAGGTTTATATAACGTAAAGAAGCGTTTAGGAGCAATGCAACTTTTACTATCGCAAGCGTTATATTTAAAGTTTTGTATATGCTTCTAAGTTGCAACCCCGTTCTTCTATGTTGCTTCTAAGCAACCCCGTTGCAGAAAACCTACATACTCAGCGAATTTCAAATGGTACTTCACTACAACATGAAGCAACTTACCAACTTTCATCAAAGCATTTTCATAAATTAGCGAGATATGACATTTTATTTATTCTCTATAAGAACAAAATAGGATTGAGTGCGCAGGTTTGCTGCATCAAGGACAATAAAAATCGGGGTTTCATGCAAATGCAAATTGATCTCCACCAGATAAAGAAACATTCTAAGTTTTTCCAATTTATGTTCATAAACAAGCAAGATATCACATGTTTCTTATTCTTTATAAGAATAACATTATAACTGCTGAGTACGCAGGTATGCTGCCACGGATGACACAACAAATGTATGCAAATATCAGTAAACTACAACCATATAAAGCCACATAACAAGTTTCATCAATATATGTTCATTAATAAGCGACATATACAATTTTACTTATACTCCATAACATTGACATTGGACAACGTACTATCATTGACTATAAATGAGACTATGTTTAGCACTTTCAATATCTCAGTAACCAATTGACTTAGAGTGATGATCAAAATACCAAATTGTTTGTTTTTTAAGCTAACTTCAATGGAGCAAAACAAAATTTCGGTTTGAAAAGAACCATATGTAAAAAACAATTTTGGGTATAAAACCCCTAACCCCCCCTTAAAATAGAGCTACCTGACTGATTTTCGAACTCATGAAAATAGATGCTACCTTACACGTCAATACCAAATTTCATCAAGATCGGACCATTTTTACGAAAGTTCTCGTGTCTACGGATACACACACACACACACACACACACACACACACACACACACATATATATACACACATATATATATATATATATATATATATATATGTATTCATATATATGAATTTGAACTAATGGTGGTTTTGGCATCTGGGGGACTCAAAACTAAAAGTTATCATGGTCCCGGGTCTAGGTCTTACCATGCCGACTACGGTAATAGCTTCTTCCCTAAAGGGGAAATTCGCTAAAAGTAATTTATAACATCCACTTGCCCGTAAAACTACCATTATCAAAGGAACATTATGCAAGCAATAAGTACATTCTATAGAGTAGACTTTACTCGTTTAAAACTTGACCGGACTGCTAAATTGGGTACTTTAAGGGCTTAATATAGTTATTTGCTTCCTTAACTTTGTATTTTGTCTTAAATGTATATCATGAGATAGACGATTTTAATACAGGAAACATTATTTTGTGCTGAACCGTCTTATTGACAAATTTAATGAAAATTTACAAGACAAATATTATGCTTCCCAATATTGTTACTGCATTCTAGGAAATTTCTGCTATTAGTTTGGTCGAATTAGTTTTAAAATTTCAAGAGCGTTGGACAAAGAGAGAAATAAAAGAAATATTGGTTCGCACTGGATGTTATCTAACCTACTTTATTAGTGCTAAAAGGTATCTTGACTTTTATGTTTAACTTGTAACTAAAATATATAATGTAGGGAATATTTAATCATACAGAGAAAAAAGTTTTTATTTACGTTAATTTCAACCAATAATTTAGCATTTAAGAAAATATAATGTATTTAATAATATAACAAATTAATTAACGTACTTTTATTTTAAAATTAATATGTTTAACAACCGTTATTTAAAACTAATATGCAAACTTATCTGAATTTAACAATAATAATAATCAATAAAATTATATCGTATTTCATAGTACGATTGAAGCATTACATCCCGCTACTAAACTCAAAGCCCAGTATGAATTCGGTCAATCAGCACTGACAAACAACAAGCAATAAGGGTCATTAATCACAAGCTTTGACTCTGATATCTGATATAAACAACTGACCCTCGGTTTAATATTTCATCAACTGTATCAGATTACGGTTATCAATTTGCTTCAATTCTGCATATGATTGATTTTAGATTACCTTTTGATGAGGAATCTAAAACTAAAGATTATGTTAAGCATTATTTGACTCAATTAGACAAAGATTCAATGCTATGAAATAAAAAAATAAAATTATTTTAAATATTCCACAAAAACACTACGAAAATGTAGTGTTTTAAATATTTACAAAATATCGTTCCTGCCACTCTTAAGCAAACTATCTATACGTTAAGCTATTGAGAAAAATATTAATAGCAAAACTGTTATAACAAATCATTATCAGTATTACAGTTATCTTAATATACAATCCAAATACCACTGACTGACTGACTGACCTATCACGAAATCTCCATAACTATAAGGACTACAGAGTTGAAATTCGACTTATAGGTTCCTCTTTGGCCCTAGGTGCTTGCTAAGAAATGGTATTACGAAATTCCCCCTGTCTTCTGCCCCGCTGGGCCCCAAAGTTCCCATGTATTTTTTATAGACATTCACTTCGGTTTTTACAGAAAATTCAAACAGCTGATCTTGATTCGTAGTTGTTCCTTGGGCTAACCACAGAATGCAGCACACACAACTATCATAGTTTATGCGGGCGAAGCTGCAACGGACCTGCTAGTATATATATCTCGGAGAGAGTAATGACTTTCGTAAAAAACTGCAATTTTTATAACACTTTTTACAATATGTAACGTAACGTTTATAACTTTAAAATCGAAAACCAGACTGATACCCAATCCGGAAGGGTATTTTAGGTTGGCTGTGTACCCATAAAAATGGGTTGTTTAATATATATATATATATATATATATATATATATATATATATATATACTTTTGAAACCCAACTTATTGCTGAAGCCCTAGTTGCTGAATTGCTCTACAACGGTAAAACTTGATAAATTGCCTCAATTCGACTTTTCTTAGGATTTGTTTTAATTTTGTTCACTTTTAATTTAAGATTGTGCGTTCGAAGGTACGTGGTCATTCAAAGATGATTTAGCAAGTACATGAACAGTTGAACAGTTGAACAGTTGTGTGTGTGTGTGTTGACTTCAACACTAACTGAAGGTTTATATTGAAGACTGCTGATCATTTAAGTTATCAAAATATTCGTTATCATTCTCTTCATGCACAAATATCTTTGATGTGCTTAGAAAACTCCATAGTATAGCTCCATCCTGTCGATTTCAAATTTTCAGGCTTTATTTATGTATGGACATTTTGTTTTATCAGTTGAAAATTTAGCTACATGATTATTGGCTGTAGAATTCATCTGGTTCTCGTCAGAACCAAAATTCATAACTAAACTATTTTCCGTGGAAGTTTTTATTAATTTAGTAGTATTTTTTGTGATACATCACACCCAGTTTACATTAAATATTGATTGCTAATCACGATATTGCTAAAAACTAAAAACGTGAAATAGTTTCACATCAAATCACATTTAGAATAAAATTGCTAATCAATAAAAATCATGATCACTCATCCTACCAAATCGTGTGTTAATTATGTGTTCCATGCGGGTTACTTCCCCTTTGTTATTGAGAGTATAAATAATCCTGTAACGTCTTCTTCTGTTTACAGGGAGTTGTTTGGACGTGTCGGAGCTGTATGAAAATGTTCAGAGTCGAGCCTCCCTCCAAAATATTGTCCTCATAATAGCGAGCGTGTACAGTAATGTCCTTATTAGTGATGAGTCAAAACCAAAACTTGAATCTCAAAACCACCAAAACTTTGGAAAAGTTTCGGTTTCGAGATTCGATCGGTGAGTTTCGAGAATCAAAACTCTAAACTGCTGAGATTTTTTGTGTCTTTATTGTTGTTTTTTTTAACAGAAATCACGGCCGTGTTTCGATCAATAATGCAAAGGTCAAAAGCCTACTGTCATCGGTCGTCTACCTTCACCTTTTTTGGATTATTGATTTTTTATTTCTGAAAGAACAACTCTAACCAAAATATATAATTAGTTTTAATTAATTTTTCTGGATTTATTTTTCATAACCATACCCAGGCAAGTAAATAGGGTTTCGCGATTTGAGTTTCGAGATTCGAGATTCGATTTTGTAAGTTTCGGTTTCGGTTTCGAGATTGGAAATTTCTGGTTTTGACCATCACTAGTCCTTATAAACCTCAAGCTCTTAATATGCTTGGAATTATTTAAGTTTTTATTTACTCGATGTTTTATACGAAATAAAAAAATGTATACAATAAACTATTAATTAATTTTGACATTCAATTGTTTTACAGTGTCATTTTCCAGTTAATATTCACTGTGCAGTCGTTAAAAGCTATTCAAATGGGATCAGAGTTTATTTCCCTACAACAAATTCAATTCAGTCGGCTAAAACATCATAAGATCATTAGAATTCAATTTGTCCTCCATAACTGACAAACTACGCTTCTATCCTATTGTGTATCGCGTGTGTAGCGACGGTATTGTGTTTTAACGTTGTATTGGCAACCAATTGCAATGTTTTGTCCTTCATAACTGACAAACTACGCTTCTATCCTATTGTGTATCGCGTGTGTAGCGACGGTATTGTGTTTTAACGTTGTATTGGCAACCAATTGCAATGTTTTGTCCTTCATAACTGACAAACTACGCTTCTATCCTATTGTGTATCGCGTGTGTAGCGACGGTATTGTGTTTAACGTTGTATTGGCAACCAATTGCAATGTTTTGTCCTTCACAACTGACAAACTACGCTTCTATCCTATTGTGTATCGCGTGTGTAGCGACGGTATTGTGTTTTAACGTTGTATTGGCAACCAATTGCAATGTTTTGTCCTTCATAACTGACAAACTACGCTTCTATCCTATTGTGTATCGCGTGTGTAGCGACGGTATTGTGTTTTAACGTTGTATTGGCAACCAATTGCAATGTTTTGTCCTTCATAACTGACAAACTACGCTTCTATCCTATTGTGTATCGCGTGTGTAGCGACGGTATTGTGTTTTAACGTTGTATTGGCAACCAATTGCAATGTTTTGTCCTTCATAACTGACAAACTACGCTTCTATCCTATTGTGTATCGCGTGTGTAGCGACGGTATTGTGTTTTAACGTTGTATTGGCAACCAATTGCAATGTTTTGTCCTTCACAACTGACAAACTACGCTTCTATCCTATTGTGTATCGCGTGTGTAGCGACGGTATTGTGTTTTAACGTTGTATTGGCAACCAATTGCAATGTTTTGTCCTTCATAACTGACAAACTACGCTTCTATCCTATTGTGTATCGCGTGTGTAGCGACGGTATTGTGTTTTAACGTTGTATTGGCAACCAATTGCAATGTTTTGTCCTTCACAACTGACAAACTACGCTTCTATCCTATTGTGTATCGCGTGTGTAGCGACGGTATTGTGTTTTAACGTTGTATTGGCAACCAATTGCAATGTTTTGTCCTTCATAACTGACAAACTACGCTTCTATCCTATTGTGTATCGCGTGTGTAGCGACTGTATTGTGTTTTGACATTGTATTGACAACCAATTGCAATGTTTTGTCCTTCATAACTGACAAACAACGCTTCTATCCTATTGTGTATCGCGTGTGTAGCGACGGTATTGTGTTTTAACGTTGTATTGGCAACCAATTGCAATGTTTTGTCCTTCATAACTGACAAACTACGCTTCTATCCTATTGTGTATCGCGTGTGTAGCGACGGTATTGTGTTTTAACATTGTATTGGCAACCAATTGCAATGTTTTGTCCTTCATAACTGACAAACTACGCTTCTATCCTATTGTGTATCGCGTGTGTAGCGACGGTATTGTGTTTTAACGTTGTATTGGCAACCAATTGCAATGTTTTGTCCTTCATAACTGACAAACTACGCTTCTATCCTATTGTGTATCGCGTGTGTAGCGACGGTATTGTGTTTTGACATTGTATTGGCAACCAATTGCAATGTTTTGTCCTTCATAACTGACAAACTACGCTTCTATCCTATTGTGTATCGCGTGTGTAGCGACGGTATTGTGTTTTAACGTTGTATTGGCAACCAATTGCAATGTTTTGTCCTTCATAACTGACAAACTACGCTTCTATCCTATTGTGTATCGCGTGTGTAGCGACGGTATTGTGTTTAACGTTGTATTGGCAACCAATTGCAATGTTTTGTCCTTCATAACTGACAAACTACGCTTCTATCCTATTGTGTATCGCGTGTGTAGCGACGGTATTGTGTTTTGACATTGTATTGGCAACCAATTGCAATGTTTTGTCCTTCATAACTGACAAACTACGCTTCTATCCTATTGTGTATCGCGTGTGTAGCGACGGTATTGTGTTTTAACGTTGTATTGGCAACCAATTGCAATGTTTTGTCCTTCATAACTGACAAACTACGCTTCTATCCTATTGTGTATCGCGTGTGTAGCGACGGTATTGTGTTTAACGTTGTATTGGCAACCAATTGCAATGTTTTGTCCTTCATAACTGACAAACTACGCTTCTATCCTATTGTGTATCGCGTGTGTAGCGACGGTATTGTGTTTTAACGTTGTATTGGCAACCAATTGCAATGTTTTGTGCTTCATAACTGACAAACTACGCTTCTATCCTATTGTGTATCGCGTGTGTAGCGACGGTATTGTGTTTTAACATTGTATTGGCAACCAATTGCAATGTTTTGTCCTTCATAACTGACAAACTACGCTTCTATCCTATTGTGTATCGCGTGTGTAGCGACGGTATTGTGTTTTAACGTTGTATTGGCAACCAATTGCAATGTTTTGTCCTTCATAACTGACAAACTACGCTTCTATCCTATTGTGTATCGCGTGTGTAGCGACGGTATTGTGTTTTAACGTTGTATTGGCAACCAATTGCAATGTTTTGTCCTTCACAACTGACAAACTACGCTTCTATCCTATTGTGTATCGCGTGTGTAGCGACGGTATTGTGTTTTAACGTTGTATTGGCAACCAATTGCAATGTTTTGTCCTTCATAACTGACAAACTACGCTTCTATCCTATTGTGTATCGCGTGTGTAGCGACTGTATTGTGTTTTGACATTGTATTGACAACCAATTGCAATGTTTTGTCCTTCATAACTGACAAACAACGCTTCTATCCTATTGTGTATCGCGTGTGTAGCGACGGTATTGTGTTTTAACGTTGTATTGGCAACCAATTGCAATGTTTTGTCCTTCATAACTGACAAACTACGCTTCTATCCTATTGTGTATCGCGTGTGTAGCGACGGTATTGTGTTTTAACATTGTATTGGCAACCAATTGCAATGTTTTGTCCTTCATAACTGACAAACTACGCTTCTATCCTATTGTGTATCGCGTGTGTAGCGACGGTATTGTGTTTTAACGTTGTATTGGCAACCAATTGCAATGTTTTGTCCTTCATAACTGACAAACTACGCTTCTATCCTATTGTGTATCGCGTGTGTAGCGACGGTATTGTGTTTTGACATTGTATTGGCAACCAATTGCAATGTTTTGTCCTTCATAACTGACAAACTACGCTTCTATCCTATTGTGTATCGCGTGTGTAGCGACGGTATTGTGTTTTAACGTTGTATTGGCAACCAATTGCAATGTTTTGTGCTTCATAACTGACAAACTACGCTTCTATCCTATTGTGTATCGCGTGTGTAGCGACGGTATTGTGTTTTAACATTGTATTGGCAACCAATTGCAATGTTTTGTCCTTCATAACTGACAAACTACGCTTCTATCCTATTGTGTATCGCGTGTGTAGCGACGGTATTGTGTTTTAACATTGTATTGGCAACCAATTGCAATGTTTTGTCCTTCATAACTGACAAACTACGCTTCTATCCTATTGTGTATCGCGTGTGTAGCGACGGTATTGTGTTTTAACGTTGTATTGGCAACCAATTGCAATGTTTTGTCCTTCATAACTGACAAACTACGCTTCTATCCTATTGTGTATCGCGTGTGTAGCGACGGTATTGTGTTTTGACATTGTATTGGCAACCAATTGCAATGTTTTGTCCTTCATAACTGACAAACTACGCTTCTATCCTATTGTGTATCGCGTGTGTAGCGACGGTATTGTGTTTTAACGTTGTATTGGCAACCAATTGCAATGTTTTGTGCTTCATAACTGACAAACTACGCTTCTATCCTATTGTGTATCGCGTGTGTAGCGACGGTATTGTGTTTTAACATTGTATTGGCAACCAATTGCAATGTTTTGTCCTTCATAACTGACAAACTACGCTTCTATCCTATTGTGTATCGCGTGTGTAGCGACGGTATTGTGTTTTAACGTTGTATTGGCAACCAATTGCAATGTTTTGTGCTTCATAACTGACAAACTACGCTTCTATCCTATTGTGTATCGCGTGTGTAGCGACGGTATTGTGTTTTAACGTTGTATTGGCAACCAATTGCAATGTTTTGTGCTTCATAACTGACAAACTACGCTTCTATCCTATTGTGTATCGCGTGTGTAGCGACGGTATTGTGTTTTAACATTGTATTGGCAACCAATTGCAATGTTTTGTCCTTCATAACTGACAAACTACGCTTCTATCCTATTGTGTATCGCGTGTGTAGCGACGGTATTGTGTTTTAACATTGTATTGGCAACCAATTGCAATGTTTTGTCCTTCATAACTGACAAACTACGCTTCTATCCTATTGTGTATCGCGTGTGTAGCGACGGTATTGTGTTTTAACGTTGTATTGGCAACCAATTGCAATGTTTTGTCCTTCATAACTGACAAACTACGCTTCTATCCTATTGTGTATCGCGTGTGTAGCGACGGTATTGTGTTTTAACGTTGTATTGGCAACCAATTGCAATGTTTTGTCCTTCATAACTGACAAACTACGCTTCTATCCTATTGTGTATCGCGTGTGTAGCGACGGTATTGTGTTTTAACGTTGTATTGGCAACCAATTGCAATGTTTTGTCCTTCATAACTGACAAACTACGCTTCTATCCTATTGTGTATCGCGTGTGTAGCGACGGTATTGTGTTTTAACGTTGTATTGGCAACCAATTGCAATGTTTTGTCCTTCATAACTGACAAACTACGCTTCTATCCTATTGTGTATCGCGTGTGTAGCGACGGTATTGTGTTTTAACGTTGTATTGGCAACCAATTGCAATGTTTTGTCCTTCATAACTGACAAACAACGCTTCTATCCTATTGTGTATCGCGTGTGTAGCGACGGTATTGTGTTTTAACATTGTATTGGCAACCAATTGCAATGTTTTGTCCTTCATAACTGACAAACTACGCTTCTATCCTATTGTGTATCGCGTGTGTAGCGACGGTATTGTGTTTTAACGTTGTATTGGCAACCAATTGCAATGTTTTGTCCTTCATAACTGACAAACTACGCTTCTATCCTATTGTGTATCGCGTGTGTAGCGACGGTATTGTGTTTTAACGTTGTATTGGCAACCAATTGCAATGTTTTGTCCTTCATAACTGACAAACTACGCTTCTATCCTATTGTGTATCGCGTGTGTAGCGACGGTATTGTGTTTTAACGTTGTATTGGCAACCAATTGCAATGTTTTGTCCTTCATAACTGACAAACTACGCTTCTATCCTATTGTGTATCGCGTGTGTAGCGACGGTATTGTGTTTTAACGTTGTATTGGCAACCAATTGCAATGTTTTGTCCTTCATAACTGACAAACTACGCTTCTATCCTATTGTGTATCGCGTGTGTAGCGACGGTATTGTGTTTTAACATTGTATTGGCAACCAATTGCAATGTTTTGTCCTTCATAACTGACAAACTACGCTTCTATCCTATTGTGTATCGCGTGTGTAGCGACGGTATTGTGTTTTAACGTTGTATTGGCAACCAATTGCAATGTTTTGTCCTTCATAACTGACAAACTACGCTTCTATCCTATTGTGTATCGCGTGTGTAGCGACGGTATTGTGTTTTAACGTTGTATTGGCAACCAATTGCAATGTTTTGTCCTTCATAACTGACAAACTACGCTTCTATCCTATTGTGTATCGCGTGTGTAGCGACGGTATTGTGTTTTAACATTGTATTGGCAACCAATTGCAATGTTTTGTCCTTCATAACTGACAAACTACGCTTCTATCCTATTGTGTATCGCGTGTGTAGCGACGGTATTGTGTTTTAACGTTGTATTGGCAACCAATTGCAATGTTTTGTCCTTCATAACTGACAAACTACGCTTCTATCCTATTGTGTATCGCGTGTGTAGCGACGGTATTGTGTTTTAACATTGTATTGGCAACCAATTGCAATGTTTTGTCCTTCATAACTGACAAACTACGCTTCTATCCTATTGTGTATCGCGTGTGTAGCGACTGTATTGTGTTTTAACGTTGTATTGGCAACCAATTGCAATGTTTTGTCCTTCATAACTGACAAACTACGCTTCTATCCTATTGTGTATCGCGTGTGTAGCGACGGTATTGTGTTTTAACGTTGTATTGGCAACCAATTGCAATGTTTTGTCCTTCATAACTGACAAACTACGCTTCTATCCTATTGTGTATCGCGTGTGTAGCGACGGTATTGTGTTTTAACATTGTATTGGCAACCAATTGCAATGTTTTGTCCTTCATAACTGACAAACTACGCTTCTATCCTATTGTGTATCGCGTGTGTAGCGACGGTATTGTGTTTTAACGTTGTATTGGCAACCAATTGCAATGTTTTGTCCTTCATAACTGACAAACTACGCTTCTATCCTATTGTGTATCGCGTGTGTAGCGACGGTATTGTGTTTTAACGTTGTATTGGCAACCAATTGCAATGTTTTGTCCTTCATAACTGACAAACTACGCTTCTATCCTATTGTGTATCGCGTGTGTAGCGACGGTATTGTGTTTTAACATTGTATTGGCAACCAATTGCAATGTTTTGTCCTTCATAACTGACAAACTACGCTTCTATCCTATTGTGTATCGCGTGTGTAGCGACGGTATTGTGTTTTAACGTTGTATTGGCAACCAATTGCAATGTTTTGTCCTTCATAACTGACAAACTACGCTTCTATCCTATTGTGTATCGCGTGTGTAGCGACGGTATTGTGTTTTAACGTTGTATTGGCAACCAATTGCAATGTTTTGTCCTTCATAACTGACAAACTACGCTTCTATCCTATTGTGTATCGCGTGTGTAGCGACTGTATTGTGTTTTAACGTTGTATTGGCAACCAATTGCAATGTTTTGTCCTTCATAACTGACAAACTACGCTTCTATCCTATTGTGTATCGCGTGTGTAGCGACTGTATTGTGTTTTAACGTTGTATTGGCAACCAATTGCAATGTTTTGTCCTTCATAACTGACAAACTACGCTTCTATCCTATTGTGTATCGCGTGTGTAGCGACGGTATTGTGTTTT
Organism: Allygus modestus; assembly: GCA_963675035.1. Taxonomy (NCBI): domain Eukaryota; kingdom Metazoa; phylum Arthropoda; class Insecta; order Hemiptera; family Cicadellidae; genus Allygus; species Allygus modestus. The sequence continues at coordinate 15,600,436 of OY776115.1, forward strand.
AACGTTGTATTGGCAACCAATTGCAATGTTTTGTCCTTCATAACTGACAAACTACGCTTCTATCCTATTGTGTATCGCGTGTGTAGCGACTGTATTGTGTTTTAACGTTGTATTGGCAACCAATTGCAATGTTTTGTCCTTCATAACTGACAAACTACGCTTCTATCCTATTGTGTATCGCGTGTGTAGCGACGGTATTGTGTTTTAACGTTGTATTGGCAACCAATTGCAATGTTTTGTGCTTCATAACTGACAAACTACGCTTCTATCCTATTGTGTATCGCGTGTGTAGCGACGGTATTGTGTTTTAACGTTGTATTGGCAACCAATTGCAATGTTTTGTCCTTCATAACTGACAAACTACGCTTCTATCCTATTGTGTATCGCGTGTGTAGCGACGGTATTGTGTTTTAACATTGTATTGGCAACCAATTGCAATGTTTTGTCCTTCATAACTGACAAACTACGCTTCTATCCTATTGTGTATCGCGTGTGTAGCGACGGTATTGTGTTTTAACATTGTATTGGCAACCAATTGCAATGTTTTGTCCTTCATAACTGACAAACTACGCTTCTATCCTATTGTGTATCGCGTGTGTAGCGACGGTATTGTGTTTTAACATTGTATTGGCAACCAATTGCAATGTTTTGTGCTTCATAACTGACAAACTACGCTTCTATCCTATTGTGTATCGCGTGTGTAGCGACGGTATTGTGTTTTAACGTTGTATTGGCAACCAATTGCAATGTTTTGTCCTTCATAACTGACAAACTACGCTTCTATCCTATTGTGTATCGCGTGTGTAGCGACGGTATTGTGTTTTAACGTTGTATTGGCAACCAATTGCAATGTTTTGTCCTTCATAACTGACAAACTACGCTTCTATCCTATTGTGTATCGCGTGTGTAGCGACGGTATTGTGTTTTAACGTTGTATTGGCAACCAATTGCAATGTTTTGTGCTTCATAACTGACAAACTACGCTTCTATCCTATTGTGTATCGCGTGTGTAGCGACGGTATTGTGTTTTAACGTTGTATTGGCAACCAATTGCAATGTTTTGTCCTTCATAACTGACAAACTACGCTTCTATCCTATTGTGTATCGCGTGTGTAGCGACGGTATTGTGTTTTAACATTGTATTGGCAACCAATTGCAATGTTTTGTCCTTCATAACTGACAAACTACGCTTCTATCCTATTGTGTATCGCGTGTGTAGCGACGGTATTGTGTTTTAACGTTGTATTGGCAACCAATTGCAATGTTTTGTGCTTCATAACTGACAAACTACGCTTCTATCCTATTGTGTATCGCGTGTGTAGCGACGGTATTGTGTTTTAACGTTGTATTGGCAACCAATTGCAATGTTTTGTCCTTCATAACTGACAAACTACGCTTCTATCCTATTGTGTATCGCGTGTGTAGCGACGGTATTGTGTTTTAACATTGTATTGGCAACCAATTGCAATGTTTTGTGCTTCATAACTGACAAACTACGCTTCTATCCTATTGTGTATCGCGTGTGTAGCGACGGTATTGTGTTTTAACGTTGTATTGGCAACCAATTGCAATGTTTTGTGCTTCATAACTGACAAACTACGCTTCTATCCTATTGTGTATCGCGTGTGTAGCGACTGTATTGTGTTTTAACGTTGTATTGGCAACCAATTGCAATGTTTTGTGCTTTCTATTTTTCATTATCAAAGTTGTTTAACCTATTTTATGACGAAGTATCTTTGACTGTATTAGTTTTATATATTTCTTATTATTTATTTTGGCTTTGGCAAAACACCATTGAAGCCAACAAAAAACTACCAACTTTAACAACGAGCTGCGGTACGAGAGGTTATTCTAGGAGGACGACAGTTATGTCTTATAAAGTATATGCTATGGTAACCATCTTTTACCGGAAATTAAATTAATAATTTGTTTAGATATTTATTTTATACTCAAAAACTCAAAAGGTACTTTCATGGGCATTTGAACTTTTAAAAGACTTTAAGAATTTTGAAGCTGAAGCGGCGCATATTAATCATTAATGCACGAAAATGAAGTAGAAAAATTTAAATTTTGTATTGCTACGACTCTTAATCAATTTCCATTTGTTTGGATTCATTTAAAACAAACGCCTATAATTGTATACTAGTACTATCACTAAGAAATTATAACGTCATCAAAAGCTCCAAGGGACTTTAAATATCATATTATCAGTAATTAAAAAAACCTTTGAACAACATTGGGTGGCATAAATAAAATGAATACGCGTGAAGGTGTTTCTAACTCAAAGGGTCCACATTGAGCTCACTCCGGCACTGAACATTGTCTTATTGGCGAGGAGGAACATGCATTCTCTTCTCTGGCTTTGTAAGCTGTTTTATTTCGTTGCTGAGTTACTGGAAAATTAATTCTAAAAATTAATGGAACGTAATAATATTTAATAATTCATTCTTAAGTAAACATAACTGTATATAAACTGACAGTCCTCAAAATCTGTAAAGTTTAATATTCCAAGATGCTAACCGTTAGGCTGGCGAGATGCCTATCATTAAATTTAAATTGACACACGTTAAAGGCGGTTGAGTAAAATAAAATATAAGTCCATGTGAGTAAACAAAAACTTAATATCCTATTTTATATGGATTTTAGCGAATTTCCCCTATAGGGAAGAAGCTATTACCGTAGTCGGCATGGTAAGATCTAGGCCCGGGACCATGATAACTTTTCGTTTTGAGGTCCCCAGACCCCAAAAACACCATTCGTTAGAAACTGTATATATATATATATATATATATATATATATATATATATATATATATATATATGTGTGTGTCCGTGAGCACGATAACTCTCGTAAAAATTATCCGATTTTGATGAAATTTGGTATAAACGTGTAAAGCAACATTTATAACTTTAAGTTCGAAAACCAGCCAGATCGCTCTATCCGAAGGGGTATTTTGGGGGGGTTTTGTACCCCAAAAATGGGTTTTTCAATTTGTTTACATATAATTTTGGAAATAGTCAAATTTTATTTTTCCCATTGGATTCAGCTTAAAAAAACACACAATTTGGTATTTTGATAATTTCTCTACGTCAATTGGTTACCGAGATATTGAAAGTGCTAAACACAGTACGTTGTCTTAATGTTATTCTTATGGAGGAAAATAAAAATGTTATATCTCGCTTATTTATGAACGTATACTGACGAAACTTGGTATACGGCTTCATCTGGTTGTGGACCATTGATATTTGCTCAAAAAAAAATTTTTACCCAAGGCTCCCGTAGCAGCAAACCTGCGTACTCAGCCCCATGTTATTCTTATGGAGAATAAGCAACGTGTTATCTGCCTTCATTATGAAAATAAATTAATGAAATTTGGTATGTGGCTTTACCTACATGAGTTATATTGATATTTGTATAAAACCCTATTTTTTTCTTCCTTGCTTCAGCAAACCTGCATACTCAGCTGCCATGTTATTCTTATGGAGAATAATTAAAATGTCATAAATCGTTTATTTATGAATATTGTATATTGATGAAACTTGGTATATGGCTTTATGTGGTATTAAGATACATATATATGCATTGGAAATTCGCTGAGTACGCAGGTTTGCTGCTACGGGGGAATTATAAGAACTACACTAGAATACTCATTTGGTAGCGATATTGAAAAGCTCTTTGGTTTCAAGAAATTCAAATCTGTTACTTATATTACATTTTTCCATGAAACAAGATTTAAATTTCCTTCTTATATCCCGTGTACAATAAAAGGACAGACAGTAATACCAAGTGGTTAACTATCTAATTTAGTTTTGTATTAAGGAAAACTATAATTATTTATTTGAGTTTGTACACCGAGGGAATAATTTATACAACATGTAGATTAGTGTTGGTAACCTTCGGCAAGTTTAGCGGGTCTTGGTGAAAGTTTGGCTGAACCGCCGTTTACTAATCTACGATCAGGCGGTGACTGGCGAACATTAGCGGCGGTTTGCAAGTCATTAGCTGACTCGTTACCTCCGCAAGTGGTTATTAGTGAATTTCCTTTGGAAAGTGAACTATTAGCATGACCCGCACGATGAAACTTAAGCCCGGGACCACCATAGAAGTTCCTAACGTGACCCCCTGAACACGTTTTGGGGGGTCGTTCAAAATTTGTTATATATATATATATGTGTGTTTGCACTCTAGCGGTCGCAATTTTTGTCCGATTTTCTTCAAATTTGGTGGGGACGTTCCTTTCTGTAATCAGTTGGACAAGGTCGTTGGGCAAAACAATCGGAAAACTCTAAACCCCTTTTTTGTAGGATTAATCTTTCAAATTTTGAGTTTTTGGGCCCAAAAATGATCATAAAAGCCCCAGATGTAAAATAAATGCATGTAAAAAGTTGGGAATTAGAGAGGCGAAACTTTTAAGCCCTCTCTCTTCATTCTAGCATAAATATTTACCGAGTTATTAAAGAAAATGTGTATCGACTAAACACAGTACGTTGTCTTATGAGGGTTTTACACTAGAAAAGCCTTTGTTAGAGTACTTTGTTAGAGTACTTTTATCATCCCCAGCAACCTCACGCCTAATTTCAAGCCTGTCTGGACCTTCTCCTAACCTTATAATGGGCAAAATTGTATTCCCAGCTTTGCAAGTAAATGAAACCAGGGGTATAAGAACAGCCAAAAAATCAATGTTTGCAGATTTCAATAAAAATTGGACAAATGCATGTTTTTACACTGATTTTGAGTTTTAAAAGTTTTTATATGGAAATTCACTTCCCTCACGTCAGCGTGCTGCATGCGAACTCGTTTATGTCTCACGTTAGTCAATTACATTATTCTTCGTACATAATTCATCCCATAAAAATCTTCGATATCAATATTTTTATTTAATTTTGTTAAACAAATATTTTCTTACGAGATAAATGAGCATTATAATGCAAAACATTTACATACAGATCGAGCCTGCTAAATTCAGGCATTTCGGATCCACTCATATTACTTTTGTAGTTCCAAAACGACTATTTGAGTCGTGTAGTTTCAAAATCGCCTACATCACAAAAAGTATGTTTTCGGTAAAATGCGAAAAACATGTTCTTACTAAACTATTGCTAGTACAAATTTTAATATTTTTGTTAAGTACCTTATACATAGTAGAACTTGTATGCATGGTATCAAAGTTTTATACTTCTAACTTTTTTTGTACAAAAATATATGTATTTTTGATGTGGGTCGGTTTGAATCTTAATTGATGGATGTAGGTACTTTTGAATTTAACCTAACTTAATTATGCAAGTAAATCAAGTACCAATATTAATAAAACGTTGAAAAATGTTAGCAGGATGTCAACGATGAATAGCATTCGCCAAACATAACATCCAAACGTGAGAGTAATACAATCAGCTGCTGGCAGTGTTGTCTGTGCGCATGCGCCGTCTGCAAGGATGTGGCTGTTTTTGTAACTGACTCTGCAATCTAGGAACTTTTGCAACCAACCTCAGTGTTGCCGCTTATTTTATCGATGGATCTGATTTAAAAAAAAAATTAACTCACTGCAGAGGACGATAGAAAAACTACTCAGCTACACGATAGAAAAACTGACCATAGCTCAAAATGGGATTTTTTGGATGTAGTTGATTTTGAAACTACACTACTCATTTGGTCTTCCGAAGACTTCATCTATTTCATATTTTGATCTAATCCATGTAGGGACACCTAAATGAGGAGTGAAAGTTCATCCCCTCCCAGACCCCCCACTCAAGCACACACCCTCACTAGTGTTATCTACCCTTACTGAGAGCAACACTTCACCTCTTGTGTGTTTAGTCTCCCCTGTTGAACTTTCGACTTTAAAATATATACAGACTTAATGTTAGTTCATGGTTTTTGGTAACTTTATTTATGAGATCGAGTTACTTCAAAAGATTTTTGAAAAGACGCTTCGAATGGAACAAAGTGTTTTAAAGTTTATTTGAAAACATTTTCGGTAACGAAAATGGTTCATGGTTAATGTTGATTGGCTAACAAGACGGATCGGTTGCAATGCAATGAGAGTATGAGTATTCAACAAATAACAACAAGTTATTTATTATTACATTAACTTAGAGATTAACAAGAGACAAAGTTTTATAGATTTTGTTACAACTAACAAGATTCTTTATTTTTATTTGTATTGATTGAAATTACAAACAGTTAAACATGTGAGATGTTTGCTTTTTTCATCAAAATTTTAAATATAGAACTAAAAAAAATAATAATTTATTTATTTCCACACACTTTTTGTTTGAATATGGAAGTTTGTGTTAGATTTGATTTAAATTAAACTGCATTTTATTGGTAAATTTGAACTAATAAACTATCCTAAACCCGTAATATATAATTTATTTTCCTCTACCAGGATCCAGCGTCATTTATAAAAAATATCAGGATCATTAACTCTACTGGGACGTTGTTATATGAGTTATTTAACTACTTAGTTCAAATTTCAACCTGGTGTGAATCAAGGAAGTAATATTTTGCTATTTCGATTTTGTATTACATACTAGTTAGCCCGACAGACGTTTTACTTTCCTAATGTCATTGAATTTGTTTTAAGGTAAATACTCGTTCATTTTCAAGAGAGCTTGTTCACTTCGCTCATTCGCCTATTTTTATATAGTGCTAACTTCGGCATCGAAAAAAATAATTTGAATTCAAGTAGATTTTTTATTTCCGTAATGAACATATGTTTATGCCTTTCAAGTATGTTTAGGTTTAATCCTTGTTAAGAGCTGTTTGGTGTAACTAACTGAACTTTGATCAAATCAATAGGAACTTTGAAGGCCAATGGGGCAGAGCCCTTAGGACGTATTAAAATGATCTTTTATAAAAAAAACCGTGTCCCATTAACGAACACAACAAAAACGAATTATTCAATTTGGTGCACTCATTCTTAGGTTATGGAGTGACCAAGGGAAATAGGAAATCATCTATATTGTATTTTTGAAACTCATAATAGCGATAGATTTGAATTTATTTTTTGATTTATTGGACTTTACCTATCGCTTCTAGTGTTTAAAACTACACTACGTTTCGGGAGGTAAGGAAACTCCTCCCATTATCAAGTGAACCCTACTTACATCTAAATATCAAATTCTTACACCTAACAAACCTACATTTTTTTGGATTTTTTAAATATTTTTCTTTTACATTTTAATTTACACTAACACAAAGATAAGAAATATATATACAAAAAATCGAATACAATACACTAACACAACATTTATATATACACCTAACTAACCTACATTTTTTTTATATTTTTCTTTTACATTTTTATTTACACTAACACAAAGATAACAAATATATGTACAAAAAATCGAATACAATACCCTAACACAACATTTATATATATGAACAAATGGAAAACTGACAATACATTACCTGTTCTGCATCGTAGCCTCCAAGCTGACGGCAAAATATATATATATATATATATATATGTATATATACCAAATAAATTTTTCCGTGTGAAATATTTGTGTGTGTATTTAAATATACATATATGTCCATAGGCACGATAACATTCGTAAAAATGGTTCGATCTTAATGAAATTTCGTATAATTGTGTAAGGCAGCATCTATTTTCATGAGTTCGAAAATCAGACAGATCGCACTAGTATAGTGGGCGTTTTGGGGGATTTTGTGCCCCTAAAATGGTTTTTTGAACTTTTTCCATATAATTATTTCTAAAACCAAACTTTGGATTACACTATTAAATTTGGCTTAAAAAACAAACAATTTGGTATTTTGATCATCGTTCTACGTCAATTGGTTACCAAGAGGTTACCAAGATATTGAAAGTGCTAAACACAGTACGTTGTCCAATGTTAATCTTATGGAGAATAAGTACAATTTTATATCTTTAAGAACATATATTAATGAAACTTGGTATGTGAATTCATATGGCTGCGGTTTACTGATATTTGAATACAAAATCCATTTTTTTGTCGTCCCCATGGCAGCAAACCTGCGTACTCAGCAGCTATAATGTTTTTCTTATGGAGAATAAGAAACATGTGATATCTTGCTTGTTTATGAACATAAATAGGTAAAACTTGGTATGTTGCTTTATCTAGTGGCGATTCATTGGTATTTGCACAAAAACCAGATTTTTGCAGTCCCTGATGCAGTAAACCTGCATACTCAGTCATAATGTTTTTCGTATGGAGAATAAATAAAATGTTATATCTTTCTTATTTATGAATAGGCTTTGATGAAATTTGGTAAGTGGCGTCATGACTTCGTGAAGTACCATTTGAAATTCGCTGAGTATGCAGGTTTGCTACAACTGGGGTTTTATATATTAAGATTTAGTCAATGTACAGCATTTCTTCCCATACGATTTTACTTTAAATTCTAATATATCCTTACATAAGTATTCAATAATAAGTGATTAACCATGAAAAGTAACGTTGATTTCGTGACTGTTATAATCTATTTTCTAATTCAACTTGTATCCTCTCAGTTACCTTGCGTGATGATCTTTTATTCAATTCACCAATGTAACGTTCCATGAAAGGAAATAATTAGGGATTACATGTAACTGGCATTGCTGATGAAAGAAGCCACTCAAAAGGCTCATCTCACGGAGATCAGCGTTTTGAGTCGGCGAGAGTTGCAACTGACGTTACATTTCATGCTCCATCTCTTGTAGATATAACTGGCAATTTTATAGTTTTACAGATACTACCTAACAAATGTGTAATCGTTATATCGTATACTTTGAAGAAAGAATTTGTACTAGTTTAAGTTGCCTACACTCCTGTTTTTTACGTCCGCTTCAAGTAAACACTAATTTATAAAGTTTCCACAATTTTAATGGTTTTTCTGTAGGATTTGTTTTATGGCATTTCTGCTGTATTGATTTTTTTAAATGGCTTTGACTAGAAAATGTAATGTCTGGATTGTCTCTAGTCACTGTCTTAAACAGTTTTACTATCTATCTATCTATCTATATATATATATATATATATATATATATATATATATACAGAAATAGTTTGCATCCCACCTTAAAAAAGCCCAGCTGTCCATAAAATAAAATCTTATATTTCTAGCAGAAAATGGTATTTGTCTTGCAATTATGAGCCTTCTACGAAGACCATAGATATATTTACCATTCAATATTTAATTTTCAAACTATTTTTAGAAACAAAATAGTTCATATAATTTTTACTTATAATTTTAATTTTAAAATTTAATTTTAAAATGTTATGTAATCGAAAATCAATGCTTGCAAATTATTAAAGTTCTGTAAAACACATGTAATTTTTGTATTAAAATCGCTTCGCTATTAATAGCAAACGAAAACAGGTTTAGGTTGTTGGGGTACACTAGAATACATTACAAGGGTGAAAGGGTTACCACTGGGACAAAGCCGACTGCGTCACTTCAGCCCTCATTAACACGAGACTACAAATGGGTATCCTCGTCACAACCACCTCAACTAGTGCTTTGTGGAATAATCAAGAGTTGGTTTCTACTATCCATGCAGTTTTGCAAACCGGTACATTTTAACTTTTTACGTAGTATTTTTTTTGGATAAAATTAAAGTATCAGTGTAAAACACACGTCTTTGTAATATTTTCATGCTTCAAGAAGACTTAGATACAAGAGGAGCAGGATGTGTGGAACATTCTGTCCCAAGGAACTAAAGGCTCAGGATTTCGTGCACGAGACATTGCTTGTCTCCTCCAAACTCCTAGCTCTAAATTTACATATAAAATATTAAGATTTTATTAAATTAAACCCCTAAGCTAATCAATAATAGAACAAATAGTCAATGTAATTTAACTGAGATAGTTGTATCATTATCATAGCAAAACCCTTCGTTTAAAATATAATTTACCTAAAAAAAACAAACAGAACCATTAATTTGGAAAGACAATGCAATTAAAGACTTAACATTGCTGGGAGTGGAGAGCTTTGAATTAACCCGTAGTTATTCACTGATTTAAATTCACCACCAGCAGGATTAAAACACTTGTTTTATTTGTTTACAATTTATAAACTCCATCTGTCCCCATTTTAAAAATTATTTATGAAAATGTTCGTTTTAAAAAATGAGAAATATTTGGTATTAGTATTTTAAAATTCACCTATCAATGTAGCATTTTCACAGAGTCCAAGTTATTCGATGACACTGCATTCAACAGTTAAAGTATTGTATCTTTTAGAAGCAGCGGTTGCAACCTATTCCGTCCTACAGCCTAGTTCCTAAGTTTGGTGCATACATTTAGCAAACAGTTTCACAGGTAAAACGGATTAATTTTCCCTGGAGTTTTTAATACAGTTTTAAAAATTAGAAATAATTTGGGAAATCTTGTATTTATTGATTATTTGATTGAATAATTTAAAATTACCGTCTTAACTTTCTTTATCTGTTTATACAATCTTTATAATAGTTGAGAGTGTCAAAATGGTTTCGCTATTATTATTAGGTACCTTTCAAATTGTTTAATGTTAAACGTTAAAGATTCTAAAATAAACTTGTGAGGGAAAGATATTAAGAATACTATGCATACAATTCTCAGCATTATATTCAGTCTTTATTAATCATACAATGTATGAACCGTCGTTGATTCAGTATTTCGTTTGATTAAATATCTTTTATTTTGTATTATTACATTTTACTTTTCACTAATAACCAAGTGAGAATCACACTCATATTAACATAATACTCCCGTCGCAGCAAACCTGCATACTGAACGAATTTCCAATGAATATATAACATAACACATTAACAATTCACAGGATTCATAAGAAATATATTCACAAACAAGCGATATTAAAAATATTCATTATTCTCCATAAGAATAACATTGGGGATGATTACGCAGGTTTGCTGCAAAAAGGAACACAAAATAATGGGTTGTTATGCAAATATCATTAGAACCCATCTAAGTAAAGTCACATACCAAGTTTCATTCATATACATTTATAAGTAAGCGATATATAACATTTTAATTATTCTCCATAAGAATAACAAGGGGACCGATTACCTAGGTTTGCTGCTACGGGAACCATACGTGAAAATTTTGTATGTTGTGCAAACAACGATAAACCCCAACCAGATGAAGCCATATACCAAATTTTGTCAGTTTATTTTCATAAATAAGCGAGATATTCAATTTTTCTTTTTCTCCATAAGAATAACATTGGACAACGTACTGTGTTTAGCACTTTCAACATCTCAGGAACCAATTGACGTAGAGCAATGATAAAAATACCAAATTGTTTGTTTTTATGCTGAATTAAATGGGAAAAATTAAAATTTGATTTAAATAAAAATTACATGTGGAAACCCCAAAGAACCCATTTTTGGGGTACAAAACCCCCCAAAAACCCCCCTTTGGATGGTGCGATTCGTCTGGTTTTCGAACTCGTTCAAATAAATGGTGCTTTACACATTTGTACCAAATTTCATGAAGAATGGACCTTTTTTACGAGAGTTATCGTGCTTACGGACACACACACACACACACACACACACACACACACACACACACACACACACACACACACACACATATATATACAAATTTGAACGAATGGTATTTTTGGCATCTGAGGACCTCAAAATGAAAAGTTATCATGGTCTCGGGCTTAAGTCTTACCATGCCACCTACGGTAATAGCTTCTTCCCTATAGGGGAAATTCGCTAAAACGAGCTACAATATTATAAATATATTTATTTATATAAATTTATAGAGCGTATTTAAAATCAATACGTAGCAAAAAAAAAACATATCGTTGGTTTTACTTTTATTAGCGAATTTCTCTTATAGGAAAGAAGCTATTCCCGTAGTCGGCATGGTAAGACCTAGACCCGGGACCATGATAACTTTTAGTTTTGAGGTACCCAGACCCCAAAAACACCATTCGTTCGAAACTGTATAACTATACTTATATATATATGTATATACTTTTCAAAACGAAAAGTTATCATGGTCCCGGGCTTAGGTCTTACCACGCCGACTACGGTATATATATATATGTGTGTCCGTGGGTGCGATAGCTCTCGTAAAAATGTCCGATTTTGATTAAATTTGGTATAAACGTGTAAAGCAACATTTATGACTTTAAGTTCGAAAACCAGCCATATCGCTCTATCTAGAGGGGCATTTTGGGGAGTTTTGTACCCCGACAATGGGTTTTTTGAACTTTTTACATATAATTTTTGAAATAGTCAAATTTTGGTCTTATCCATTGGATTCAGCTTAAAAAAAACAAACATTTTGGTATTTGATCAATCGGTTACCGAGATATTGAAAGTGCTAAACACAGTATGTTTTCTAATGTTATTCTTATGGAGAATAAGACAAAAATTATATCTCACTTCTTTATGAACGTATACTAACAAAACTTGGTATACGACGGCTTTATCTGGTTGTGGCCTATTGATGTTTGCTCAAAAAAAATTGTTGCTAAAAGATTCCCGTAGCAGCAAACCTGCGTACTCAGATCCCTTGTTATTCTTATGGAGAACAATTAAAATGCTATGCTTCCCTTAATTATGAACATAAATTAATAAAACCTTGTATATGGCTTCACCTAGTTGAGTTATATTGATATATTGAAAAAACACCCATTTTTTGTTCCTTGTTGCAGAAAACCTGCGTACTCATCCCCCATGTTATTCTTAAGGAGATTAATCAAAATGGGATATATCGCTTATATGTGAATGTATATTGATGAAACTAGGTATGTGGCTTCACCTAGTTGATTTATATTGATTTTTGCATAGAAACCAATTGTTTATGTTCCTTATTTCAGCAAACCTATGTACTCATCCCCAATGTTATTCTTTTGGAGGATAATTAAAATTGTATATATCGCTTATTTGTGAATATATTTTTATGAAACTTGATATGCGGCTTTATGTGGTATTAAGACATATATTATGTATTGGAAATTCGCTGAGTACGCAGGTTTGCTGTGACGGGGGTATTAATTAACACTTTAGCCTCTTTTCAACAGCCTTTTTACGTATCAGGATCGTAGATTTTGACAATCATAAATAACTTTGTAACAAATATAAAATAATGAAATAAATGAAAAAGGAATAAAATGCATTATTGATGGAATGATCTAAAGCAATAAAACTTAACACTACAATTATAATGTAACAAAGTTATTATTCATGAAATATTTGATTATTAATTCACTTACTGCTTTCCCTTACTGCTGTTATTTAACTGCAGTAAATACAAAACAACAGCTAAAGTAAACCAAACAACAACAAAAAGCACTATACTATGTATTGATATTTGAGGTAAACTAACTGGTAACTGCACTGAATAAGCACTTTACGAAAATTCTCGTCGTCACACGGTAAACAATACCCATATACTTAAAATTATATAATAAATCAATAAAATACGATAGAAGGTAAATTAAAATTATTAAAACATTTTGTTGTCACGTCTTGTTAGAAAATGTATACATGAACCAGACTTGGTATATAGCTGTTAAAATATAATTAATAAACAGCTGTTAAAATATAATTATACTTTAAATATAAATGTGAATTGAGTTTGATCTAATGTCGACGGATAGCACCACTGTTCCGAAAATTCAGCCCTTTACTGTTTTTAAGTGGTGCCATTTCTTAAAATTCTAAGATGTATTGGCAAATCTACGTAAAAATACCTTTAATTTGACACCTCAAACGATAAAATCTGTCTAGCCGTTATCAAGCTATAGCTGTGAAGAAAAAACCACCAGCGTAATAATATATATAACCTTATAGGATTTTAGTATTTTATTCTCGCACCTAAATCTTGCTTTTAAATCTATAGTTAAAATCTGTTATAAATTGAATTTTATAGGACAAATATGCATGTAACATTTTTGTATATATACCATTAAATATTAATTGAGAATATATAAAATATATCTGAGTACCCTTTTAAAATAAAGAATGAAAATCTCAACCATTCATTATATATCATGTTCTTCCTACCATTATTAAACTTTGATTCTTAGACAATTTATCCGACTCACATACTAATACTAGTAAATTCTGATTTTATTTTATGTGGATAGTGGTGTATTGACTGTCGATAAAATGTTTTCAAATAAAAGCCAACCGCTCATAAGTGGATTGTATACAACTTGTATGGGCTGCACAATAAAATCTGTTCCCACCAGCACTGAGTTACAAGCTAATTGGCCAGTGGGGGAGTGATGGATTAGTGGAGTGGGGAGTGGTGAGTGGGGAGTGAGGAGTGTGGAGGGGGGAGGGGGGAGTGATATGGTGTTGCAAGACCTATAATGTAGTGCTCTGTCATCGATGTCTACTCTCATAGGGTACTTTTTTACTCACTTTGGCTGACACATAGCTAATTCGTAAACAAAACATTGACTTTGTAAACATAACAAATTATTGATTGTTAATACTTTTTTTAATGGAGGTATATTAATCAACTATTAGATCTGAAATACGGCCAAAATAAGGTTATGAGAGGGGGCAGTTGTCTATTACGGGTTTAAAAACAACAAAATACTTAATAAATAGAAGCGTCCGGCGTAACAACATTTTAAAATAAGAAATTTACAAAACATTTTAGATTAAAAACAATATTAATGGCTGTGTAGGTTTTACATATTGTGAAGATCGAAAAAAGACGAGCAGGAAGAAGAAAAGGGAGTAAAAGTGAGAAAGTAAAAGATCGCAGTTCTTGAACACGCAATCAATTCTGGTTCAGGCAGGACGAGCAGTCTTCTTCACCTCTCGCTGATTTACTGAAGAAGCTGTGGATTGGAATTTATCACAATAATCACAATGTTAGATAATGTCTTATTACATCAAAGGTGCAGATGGATTCCAGTTACAACTTTAGTTTTCACCTCGTAAAAATATCTAAAATTGTTTACTTTGTTAGGGAAAGAGGTACAATATTTTATTTTATTTTACCGTGATAGTTGTCGTGCCTTCCGTTCTGCAGTCTTATTTTGAGATGTTATCCGCTTGTGAAACCCATTCCTGCTTCCTCTTATGAGCATTTTTGTAGTCGAGAATCACTAAAATATTAAAATTTTAAGTATGCAAATGAAAAACTAGTTTCTTCATAGAATCAGTCAAAACTCCCAACTGTAACTCAAAACTACTAAGAACCATCTGTCATCACAAAGACAACTTGTAGCTACTAGTACTCAAGAAGTGGAACATTTGAATTGTTTTGATGCCAAACACAGCTATTGGAAAGGGGTAAGTATAATATGATATTGGAAAATTTATAAAATTAATGTTTGGATTTCTACAACGGTTTAAGCTTACGGGAGGTTATGTTTGGCTGCACTGACTGGCCTTGACCGTCTCAGAGCTGCCATTGCTGGCAAACTGTCCTAGTCTTTAGAGAAATTTTAACTTTTTATCAGCATATAAATAATGTGATATATATTAAATTATTTTAATTCTGTATAAACATTAATACTTTTAATACAGAGCAAGATAATTTCAAGTAGTACTATATTACGAACTTGTGATTTTTACCAGGTGCAGAAAAGTCTGGACCCTCGCTCTTCCTTTTTACTTTCTCCCCCTTAAACGTAGTATATGGAGAAAGTATTGTTTTCGTCAAAATTTTCGAATATGTGTTTTTAGTGTAAATATTCGTTTTGGTGCTCCCTGAACCAAAAAAAGTGATTTTTACGTGATGTCTGTGTGTCTGTCTGTCTGTATGGATGTGTACAGAGCTAGAGCCCTAACCAATGGTCCGATTGTTATGAAAATTGGTTATGAAATATGTACTAATCCACGATATCTCCAGGCATTTTTTCATTTTTTGGAATTTTTTATTTTTAAGGGTAATTATCCCCCAAAAACCGCCAAAAAACCTGAAAAATCAAGATTTCTCAAAAAACGGCTCTAACGATTTTCATCAAACTTTAGTCGTTTGCAGAACTTTAGTTTTCCAACAAAATGACACAACCCGCAATTCTGTAAAAATTCGGGTCCAGAAATTACAAGACTTAAAATATAAAAATTCTGTTTTTTGGATTTGTCATTGAAAGAGCATAAATATAAAAAACCCATTACCCATTAAAAAGAGCTCAAAAAACTAAATAATTTAGTAATTTGAATTACTATTCTACGATAACTGGTTGCGGACAAATTTTAAATTTTCATTTAGCGGTAAACGCAGTACGTTGTCCAATGTTATTCTTATGGGGAATACAAAAATTACTATTTATCTATTATTTATTGATCAATTTGGTTCAAACTTGATATGCTTGTCAAGTTAGCATTGACCAACAGAGGAAATTCGAAATATATTTCCCCTTAATAACACTGAGGGGGGAATAGGGGACATTTCCCCTCTTAAAACCACGTGTGTAGCAATGGATTCTGTAGTGCATACTAAACAGGGATTTGGGTGGATATTTTTGAAAACAACTTGTTTAGAATATTTTCTGTACATTTGACCGTGCTTTGTATTCTATATTTAGTAAAGATAAAGTATGTATCAGTTTCCTGATTCCGTTTGTTATTTGTTATAATACAAAATTATATTTTGGGTTTTGATAGTAACTTAAGTATTATTTGTATTTTGGGTGTCTCAATAAATGAATGATTTTGGGGGCAACCAAAAGTGTTTAAATAAAAACTTATTTCTTTGATAGACCCTCATTTTAAAGAGCTATAAAAATAGACGAATGGAGAAACTAGGTTAGTTTCATCTTCCCTCACCATAAAGGTGGCTAGTCAATGTTGATGTTAACAGGTTACCAGGGACTATGAGCCTCAGAGTAGGATGAATGAGTGCATTTCGAATGTTCAAATTTCAAGTTTACCATTTAAAGTTAGATTTTTTCAATTGCTAGAAATTAAAATACCAGATTATGTTTTTATATATTTTTATATGCATTGGCGGTTACTAATTAACTTTTGAGATAAACTTTGATTTACAAAACTTTTCGTTATGGAATAGATAGCGATAACAGCGTTTTCACTATTCGTCTATTCTATTTGTCAAGCTCTTGAACAAAGGCGGCTTTCATCCAAAAACTTTGAGTTGCCTCCAAATTCCCCATTTCGGGGACACTCAAAAATGTCAACCGTTTCAAAGGTTATTTGTTTATTTTAACAAGAAAAATAAAGCAAATATTATTGAAGAATGTAAATCCGTAGAATTTAACAGAGTTTGACATTACCAAAACAGCAAAATTAGATGTTACAGACATGATATGAATGAAATGGATATTAGAATGTCAATGCAATATTCACAATGCGTTACGAGGACAGATGCAAATTCAGAAGCATGAAAAGAACCTCGGTTCAACTTGGGGCTTTAGATCCTACTTGTTACATTTATAACACTGGTTTACTTATAAATGATTTGTTGTTAGCTTGTAAATTTGCTGGTTTACTCTAAACACATTGTAATAGTTTTCTAGTATCAAGTGTAGTTTTCTAGATTTTAAACAAAACTTGCATAACAGAGTGTTTTATTTTGAGAAAACTGAATATGAATCACGTCATTATTAAACTATCAAAGGTGTTATAATGGGATATCGTATACAACCTAAACTGATGAAGTCAATACCGTATACAGTAGATTGCACCCAAGCCACGAGAGGTGGGGGAATCAGGTCGATATTTCTGGGTCAGAATTGGTTATGGGATCACAACCTGTGACATTTTATTCCACAGTCAGCCATTTATAACTTTTAAAACTTCTTCGTAAATTCCCTATTGGAGCGCCTCAAACTCCAGGGTTTAGTTGTATGAAACAAATCCATGTTAGAAGTTATAGTTATATTTGTTTAAATTGTTAGTGTCTGGGAACTGGGTTTTGATCGGATATAACTCACAAGGTTATACTTTACAACTTAAGTTACTTTGACAGCTAGCTCACCATTTATATTTTTTCGGCTGTTTCGTATTGTTTTGGTTTGATTTAAAAACGTATAAGCCTAATGTTAACGTTTGACTATTTAAATATTTTTACAGAGCAGTTTGAGTTTTCTGGGATTAAGGACTTGGCCAATCGATTTATGTGAGAAAAGTCTTCTATGTAGAAAGTTGTGTGGGAAATCCAAGATCCATTTTGCATTTATAAACTAGACAATTCTTGTTTAAGGATATACAATGCTCTTTCACGTGTAATTAGATTACAAAACATTTCACTGATGAAGCAGTAATAAATCACAATTATTACAATTTAATACTCAAGGCTATAGTCCATATACTAGTTAGAATTTTAAATAAACTTAACTAACTTTGTAATATATTTTATAATTATATTACAAATGGGCTGTGAAAATATACACAAAACATTAACGTTCCTAGATTTGTTCTGTTGTAAAATTTGTTTTAATGACTTCATTGTGAAAAATTTACAACCTTTACAATAACACTGGCAGCAGAAAAACAAGAGTTGAGGCTTGTATAAGGAAAGTGCTGCAAGTTACGAAGTAATGAGGGAGGAAGATTAAGAAGCGTCTTCCACTGACAAAGAAGCTCCGTTTGTGTTGGGAATGCGCCCTACTGCTGTAACTGGGGACTGGAGATGAAAACTCCTCAAACCTTCTCTGAAAATATGAGCTCACTTCACTCTTTAAAAAACGTACCCTTATTGAAGAAAAAATCATAAAAATGATTTACACCGAAATTTTAAGGCCTGTGGGGCGAAGCCGTAAATATAATCGTAAATTATGAGGAATTCCGTAAAACCTATGTTTTGCCCTATTTTAACTAACACATCATACAAACAAATCAGTTAAGTTTTTCCTTCTATCTTGCTCTACCCTACTTGTGTGTTAAATAAAATTATTTCAAATATTAATATTTTGTACTCATGCAATGATACATACATCAATATTTAATGATCAGATATTATCACATTAATTTAAAGAGAATTTCAGTAATATCCATTACAATATCGTAACCCTAGGGATTGTGTTACCCATTAGTATTAATGTTGGTAGTCCCTTTGGGTGCGTTTAAATACACATCACTATATATATATTGTTTGAACTGTTGCTGTAAGATACCTATAGTAAGATACCAAACGGAAATATATATTTGGTTTTACTTCAAACTATCCAAAACATTTCAGAGCGATACATTTTTGGAATTATAAAATATTTTGCAATATAATATGTAAGTGAATATTCCCAACCAGTAATACAACAAAGTTTAAAAGAAAATCCATTGAATCATACAAACTCGCAAGGAATTCGATGTCTGACCAACATAATCTTTTGGGCAGTGTTTACACGATAGTTGGTAAATCACATTGTGGGTGTCACAGGTTGATTTACCAACTATTGGGTAAGTCTTGTTTGTGACACTGCTTTTAAATTCAGTTGTATTGCACATAATTTTGCAAATGCCACACCGAGGTTTGTGGCAAGGTTCGCAGCCGTGATTGATTTCCAAATTGTTTTCAGGTCAAGAATTTTGAATTTTGGGTCTCACCAACATATTTTTCAAATTTTGTGGCCGTTTAAACACGACACGTGGTGGTCTGGAAAACAAATTTTCTGTGGTAGGGGATGATTTTAAAACATTGAAAGCTGCTTTCATTAAATTGTTAATTTTTTGAACCCCAGGAAAATATTCTGTGATAAACTTAATATATATACAGAAATAGTTTGCATCCCACCTTAAAAAAGCCCAGCTGTCCATAAAATAAAATCCTATATTTCTAGCAGAAAATGGTATTTGTCTTGCATTTATGAGCCTTCTACGAAGACCATAGATATATTTGCCATTCAATATTTAATTTTCAAACTATTTTTAGAAACAAAATAGTTCTTATAATTTGTACTTATAATTTTAATTTTAAAATTTAATTTTAAAATGTAATGTAATCGAAAAGCAATGCTTGCAAATTATTAAAGTTCTGTAAAACAAACGTAATATTTTTTATCAAAATCGCGTCGCTATTATTCAATAGCAAACCAAAACAGGTTTAGGGTGTTGGGGTACATTAGAATACATTACAAGGGTAAAAGGGTTACCACTGGGACAAAGCCGACTGCGTCACTTCAACCCTCATTAACACGAGACTACAAATGGGTATCCTCGTCACAGGCACCTCAACTAGTCCTTTGTGGAATAATCAAGAGTTGGTTTCGATTATCCATTCGGTGTTGCAAACCGGTACATTTTAACTTTTTACGTAGTAATTTTTTTGGATAAAATTAAAAGCAATAGTGTAAAACACACGTCTTTGTGATATTTTCAAGCTTCAAGAAGACTTAGATACAAGAGGAGCAGGATGTGTGGAACATTCTGTCCCAAGGAACTAAAGGCTCAGGATGTCGTGCACGAGACATTGCTTGTCTCCTCCAAACTCCTAGCTCTAAATTTACATATAAAATATTAAGATTTTATTAAATTAAACCCCTAAGCTAAATAATGATAGAACAAATAGTCCATGTAATTTAACTGAGATGTTTGTATCATTATCATAGAAAAACCATTCGGTTAAATTATAATTTACCTAAAAAAAAAAAACAGAACAATTAATTTGGAAAGACAATTCAATCAAAGACTTAACATTGCTGGAAGTGGAAAGCTTTGAATTAACCCGCGGTTATTCACTGATTTAAATTCACCACCAGCGGGATTGAAACACTAGTTTTATTTGTTTACAATTTATAAACTCCATCTGTCTCCATTTTCAAAATTATTTATGAAAATGTTCGTTTTACAAAAATGAGATATATTTGGTATTAGTATTTTTAAATTCACATACCAATGTAGCATTTTCACAGAGTCCAAAGTATTTAGTGACACTGCATTCAACAGTTAAAGTATTGTATCTCTTAGAAGCAGCGGTTGCAACCTATTCCGTGCTACAGCCTAGTTCCTAAGTTTGGTGCATACATTTAGCATACAGTTTCACAGAGTCCAAAGTATTTAGTGACACTGCATTCAACAGTTAAAGTATTGTATCTTTTAGCAGCAGCGGTTGCAACCTATTCCGTGCTACAGCCTAGTTCCTAAGTTTGGTGCATACATTTAGCATACAGTTTCACAGAGTCCAAAGTATTTAGTGACACTGCATTCAACAGTTAAAGTATTGTATCTTTTAGCAGCAGCGGTTGCAACCTATTCCGTGCTACAGCCTAGTTCCTAAGTTTGGTGCATACATTTAGCATACAGTTTCACAGAGTCCAAAGTATTTAGTGACACTGCATTCAACAGTTAAAGTATTGTATCTCTTAGAAGCAGCGGTTGCAACCTATTCCGTGCTACAGCCTAGTTCCTAAGTTTGGTGCATACATTTAGCATACAGTTTCACAGAGTCCAAAGTATTTAGTGACACTGCATTCAACAGTTAAAGTATTGTATCTCTTAGAAGCAGCGGTTGCAACCAATTCCGTGCTACAGCCTAGTTCCTAAGTTTGATGCATACATTTAGCATACAGTTTCACAGAGTCCAAAGTATTTAGTGACACTGCATTCAACAGTTAAAGTATTGTATCTCTTAGAAGCAGCGGTTGCAACCTATTCCGTGCTACAGCCTAGTTCCTAAGTTTGGTGCATACATTTAGCATACAGTTTCACAGAGTCCAAAGTATTTAGTGACACTGCATTCAACAGTTAAAGTATTGTATCTCTTAGAAGCAGCGGTTGCAACCTATTCCGTGCTACAGCCTAGTTCCTAAGTTTGGTGCATACATTTAGCATACAGTTTAACAGAGTCCAAAGTATTTAGTGACACTGCATTCAACAGTTAAAGTATTGTATCTCTTAGAAGCAGCGGTTGCAACCTATTCCGTGCTACAGCCTAGTTCCTAAGTTTGGTGCATACATTTAGCATACGGTTTCACAGAGTCCAAAGTATTTAGTGACACTGCATTCAACAGTTAAAGTATTGTATCTCTTAGAAGCAGCGGTTGCAACCTATTCCGTGCTACAGCCTAGTTCCTAAGTTTGATGCATACATTTAGCATACAGTTTCACAGGTAAAACGGATTAATTTTCCCTGGAGTTTTTAATACAGTTTTAAAAATTAGAAATAATTTGGGAAATCTTGTATTTATTGATTATTTGATTGAATAATTTAAAATTACCGTCTTAAATTTCTTTATCTGTTTATACAATCTTTATAATAGTTGAGAGTGTCAAAATGATTTCGGTATTATTATTCGGTACCTTTCAAATTGTTTAATGTTAAACGTTAAAGATTTTAAAATAAACTTGTGAGGGAAAGATATTTAGAATACTATACATACAATACTCAGCATTATATTTAGTCTTTATTAATCATACAATGTATGAACCGTCGTTGATTCAGTATTTCATTTGATTAAATATATTTTGTTTTGTATTATTAAATTTTACTTTTCACTAATAACCAAGTGAGAATCACACTCATATTAACATAATACTCCCGTCGCAGCAAACCTGCATACTCAACGAATTTCCAATGAATATATAACATAACACATTAACACTTCACAGGATTCATAAGAAATATATTCAAAAACAAGCGATATTAAAAATATTAATTATTCTCTATAAGAATAACATTGGGGATGAGTACGCAGGTTTGCTGCAACAAGGAACACAAAATAATGGGTTGTTATGCAAATATCATTAGAACTCATCTAAGTAAAGCCACATACCAAGTTTCATTCATAAACTATTTACTATTTCATTTTACTATTTCATTCATAAACCATTTACAAGTAAGCGATATATAACATTTTAATTATTCTCCATAAGAATAACATGGGGACCGATTACCTAGGTTTGCTGCTACGGGAACCATACGTGAAAATTTTGTATTTTGTGCAAACAACGATAAACCCCAACCAGATGAAGCCATATACCAAATTTTGTCAGTTTATCTTTATAAATAAGCAAGATATTCAATTTTTATTTTTCTCCATAAGAATAACATTGGACAACGTACTGTGTTTAGCACTTTCAACATCCCAGGAACCAATTGACGTAGAGCAATGATAAAAATACCAAATTGTTTGTTTTTTTATGCTGAATTAAATGGGAAAAATTAAAATTTGATTTAAATAAAAATTACATGTGGAAACCCCAAAGAACCCATTTTTGGGGTACAAAACCCCCCAAAACCCCCCCTCGGCTGGTTTTCGAACTCGTTCAAATAAATGGTGCCTTACACATTTGTACCAAATTTCATTAAGAACGGACCTTTTTTACGAGAGTTATCGTGCTTACGGACACTCACACACACACACACATATATATATATATATATAAAACAATTTGAACGAATGGTGTTTTTGGCATCTGGGGACCTCAAAATGAAAAGTTATCATGGTCTCGGGCTTAAGTCTTACCATGAGACCTACGGTAACATCTTCTTCCCTATAGGGGAAATTCGCTAAAACGAGCTACAATATTATAAATATATTTATTTATATAAATTTATAGAGCGTATTTAAAATCAATACGTAGCAAAAAAAAACATATCGTTGGTTTTAGTTTTATTAGCGAATTTCTCTTATAGGAAAGAAGCTATTCCCGTAGTCGGCATGGTAAGACCTAGACCCGGGACCATGATAACTTTTCGTTTTGAGGTACCCAGACCCCCAAAACACCATTCGTTCGAAACTGTATAAATATACTTATATATATATATACTTTACAAAACGAAAAGTTATCATGGTCCCGGGCCCAGGTCTTACCACGCCGACTACGGTATATATATATATATATATATACATTTAAGAAATTAACACCATTTTGTTGCAATATTTCGAGGTATTCTCTTTATCAAGCACAAAAAATGAATGACAAACAAAAACAATAGATCATATGTTATTTACACATTTGGTTAAGATCAGATGATGTGGAATAAAACTATTTTGATACTGTAGAAAGAATAAGGAACTAAAAATTATCAAATTAACGAATGTTGAGTCCATGTGGTTGTTTCGTTCTTAAAACTAACTGGTGAGCCAATTCGACTGTTCTCAAATTCATGTCATTTAATTCTTTGTTTTCAACACTTTGGATTTTGTGTATAGCTTTAAGATGGAAACAATCTTCAAACTCAGCATTATGTTGAACAGCGTGTATATATATATGTGTATCCGTGGGTGCGATAGCCCTCGTAAAAAAGGTCCGATTTTGATTAAATTTGGTGTAAACATGTAAAACAACATTTATGACTTTAAGTTCGAAAACCAGCCATATCGCTCTATCTAGAGGGGCATTTTGGGGGGTTTTGTACCCCGAAAATGTTTTTTTTGAACTTTTTACATATAATTTTTGAAATAGTCAAAGTTTTGTCTTCTTCATTGGATTCAGCTTTAAAAAACACACATTTTGGTATTTTGATCATTCCTCTACGTCAATCGGTTACCGAGATATTGAAAGTGCTAAACACAGTATGTTTTCTAATGTTATTCTTATGGAGAATAAGACAAAAATTATATCTCACTTCTTTATGAACGTATACTAACAAAACTTGGTATACGACGGCTTTATCTGGTTGTGGCCTATTGATGTTTGCTCAAAAAAAATTTGTTGCTAAAAGATTCCCGTAGCAGCAAACCTGCGTACTCAGATCCCTTGTTATTCTTATGGAGAACAATTAAAATGCTATGCTTCCCTTAATTATGAACATCAATTAATAAAACCTTGTATATGGCTTCACCTAGTTGAGTTATATTGATATATTGAAAAAACACCCATTTTTTGTTCCTTGTTGCAGAAAACCTGCGTACTCATCCCCCATGTTATTCTTAAGGAGATTAATCAAAATGGGATATATCGCTTATATGTGAATGTATATTGATGAAACTAGGTATGTGGCTTCACCTAGTTGATTTATATTGATTTTTGCATAGAAACCAATTGTTTATGTTCCTTATTTCAGCAAACCTGTGTACTCATCCCCAATGTTATTCTTTTGGAGGATAATTAAAATTGTATATATCGCTTATTTGTGAATATATTTTTATGAAACTTGATATGCGGGTTTATGTGGTATTAAGACATATATTATGTATTGGAAATTTGCTGAGTACGCAGGTTTGCTGCGACGGGGGTATTAATTAACACTTTAGCCTCTTTTCAACAGCCTTTTTACGTATCAGGATCGTAGATTTTGACAATCATAAATAACTTTGTAACAAATATAAAATAATGAAATAAATGAAAAAGGAATAAAATGCATTATTGATGGAATGATCTGAAGCAATAAAACTTAACACTACAATTATAATGTAACAAAGTTATTATTCATGAAATATTCGATTATTAATTCACTTACTGCTTTCCCTTACTGCTGTTATTTAACTGCAGTAAATACAAAACAACAGCTAAAGTAAACCAAACAACAACAAAAAGCACTATGGTATGTATTGATATTTGAGGTAAACTAACTGGTAACTGCACTGAATAAGCACTTTACGAAAATTCTCGTCGTCACACGGTAAACAATGCCGATATACTTAAAATTATATAATAAATCAATAAAATACGATAGAAGGTAAATTAAAATTATTAAAACATTTTGTTGTCACGTCTTGTTAGAAAATGTATACATGAACCAGACTTGGTATATAGCTGTTAAAATATAATTAATAAACAGCTGTTAAAATATAATTATACTTTAAATACAAAAAGTGAATTGAGTTTGATCTAATGTCGACGGATAGTGCCACTGTTCCGAAAATTCAGCCCTTTACTGTTTTTAAGTGGTGCCATTTCTTAAAATTCTAAGACGTATTGTCAAATCTACGTAAAAATACCTTTAATTTGACTCCTAAAACGATAAAATCTGTCTAGCCGTTATCAAGGTATAGCTGTGAAGAAAAAACCACCAGCGAAATAATATATATAACCAATTTATAGGATTTTAGTATTTTATTCTCGTACCTAAATCTTGCTTTTAAATCTATACTTAAAATCTGTTATAAATTGAATTTGATATGACAAATATGCATTTAATATTTTTGTATATATACCATTAAATGTTAATTGAAAATTTATAAAATATATCTGAGTACCCTTTTAAAATAAAGAATGAAAATCTCAACCATTCATTATATATCATGTTCTTCCTACCATTATTAAAATTTAATTCTTAGACAATTTATCCGACTCACATACTAATACTAGTAAATTCTGATTTTATTTTATGTGGATAGTGGTGTATTTACTGTTGATAAAATGTTTTCAAATAAAGGCCAACCGCTCATAAGTGGATTGTATACAACTTGTATGGGCTGCACAATAAAATGTGTTCCTACCAGCACTGAGTTATAAGGTAATTGGAGAGTGGGGGAGTGGTGGATTAGTGTAGTGGGGAGTGGTGAGTGGTGAGTGGGGGAGTGGGGATTGTTGGAGTGGGGAGTGGTGAGTAGTGAGTGGTGAGTGGGGGAGTGGGGAGTGGTGAGTTGTGAGTGGGGGAGTGGGGATTGTTGGAGTGGGGAGTGGTGAGTAGTGAGTGGTGAGTGGGGGAGTGGGGAGTGGTGAGTGGTGAGTGGGGGAGTGGTGAGTGGGGGAGTGGGGAGTGGTGAGTGGTGAGTGGGGGAGTGGTATGATGTTGCAAGACCTATAATGTAGTGCTCTGTCATCGATGTCTACTCTCATAGGGTACATTTTTACTCACTTTTGCTGACACTTAGCTAATTCGTAAACAAAACATTGACTTTGTAAACATAACAAATTATTGATTGTTAATACTTTTTTTAATGGAGGTATATTAATCAACTATTAGATCTGAAATACGGCCAAAATAAGGTTATGAGAGGGGGCAGTTGTCTATTACGGGTTTAAAAACAACAAAATACTTAATAAATAGAAGCGCGTCCGGCGTAACAACATTTTAAAATAAGAAATTTACAAAACATTTTGGATTAAAAACAATATTAATGGCTTGTAGGTTTTACATAGTGTGAAGATCGAAAAAAGACGAGCAGGAAGAAGAAAAGGAGTAAAAGTGATAAATGATCAGTGAGAAAGTAAAATATCGCAGTTCTTGAACATGCAATCAATTCTGGTTCAGGCAGGACGCGCAGTCTTCCTCACCTCTCGCTGATTTACTGAAGAAGCTGTGGATTGGAATTTATCACAATAATCACAATGTTAGATAATGTCTTATTACATCAAAGGTGCAGATGGATTCCAGTTACAATTTTGGTTTTCACCTAGTAAAAACCTCTTGAATTTTATGTTTTGTTAGGGAAAGAGGTAATATTTTATTTGTATAAGATGCTATTCTTGTTTACCGTGATAGTTGTCGTGCCTTCCGTTCTGCAGTCTTGTTTTGAGATGTTCTCCGCTTGTGAAACTCATTCCTGCTTCCTCTTTTGAGTATTTTTGTAGTCGAGAATCACTAAAATATTGAAATTTTAAGTATACAGATGAAAAACTAGTTTCTTCATAGAATCAATCAAAACTCCCAACTGTAACTCAAAACTACTAAGAACCATCTGTCATCACAAAGACAACTTGTAGTTACTAGTAATCAAGAAGTGGAACATTTGAATTGTTTTGATGCCAAACACAGCTATTGGAAAGGGGTAAGTATAATATGATATTGGAAAATTTATAAAATTAATGTTTGGATTTCTACAACGGTTTAAGCTTACGGGAGGTTATGGTTGGCTGCACTGACTGGCCTTGACCGTCTCAGAGCTGCCATTGCTGGCAAACTGTCCTAGTCTTTAGAGAAATTTTAACTTTTTATCAGCATATAAATAATGTGATATATATTAAATTATTTTAATTCTGTATAAACATTAATACTTTTAATACAGAGCAAGATAATTTCAAGTAGTACTATATTACGAACTTGTGATTTTTACCAGGTGCAGAAAAGTCTGGACCCTCGCTCTTCCTTTTTACTTTCTCCCCCTTAAACGTAGTATATGGAGAAAGTATTGTTTTCGTCAAAATTTTCGAATATGTGTTTTTAGTGTAAATATTCGTTTTGGTGCTCCCTGAACCAAAAAAAAGTGATTTTTAAGTGATGTCTGTGTGTCTGTCTGTCTGTATGGATGTGTACAGAGCTAGAGCCCTAACCAATGGTCCGATTGTTATGAAAATTGGTTATGAAATAGGTACTAATCCACGATATCTCCAGGCATTTTTTCATTTTTTGGAATTTTTTATTTTTAAGGGTAACTATCCCCCAAAAACCGCCAAAAAACCTGAAAAATCAAGATTTCTCAAAAAACGGCTCTAACGATTTTCATCAAACTTTAGTCGTTTGCAGAACTTTAGTTTTCCAACAAAATGACACAAACCGCAATTCTGTAAAAATTCGGGTCCAGAAATTACAAGACTTAAAATATACAAATTCAGCTTTTTGGATTTGTCATTTAAAAAATATAAATATAAAAAACATTTCTATTACCCATTAAAAAGAGCTCAAAAAACTAAATAATTTAGTAATTTTAATAACTATTCTACGATAACTGGTTGCGGACAAAATTTAAATTTTCATTTAGCGATAAACGCAGTACGTTGTCCAATGTTATTCTTATGGGGAATTCAAAAATTACTATTTATCTATTATTTATTGATCAATTTCGTTCAAACTTGATATGCTTGTCAAGTTAGCATTGACCAACAGAGGAAATTCGAAATATATTTCCCCTTAATAACACTGAGGGGGGGAATAGGGGACATTTCCCCTCTTAAAACCACGTGTGTAGCGATGGATTCTGTAGTGCATCCTAAACAGGGATTTGGGTGGATATTTTTGAAAACAACTTGTTTAGAATATTTTCTGTACATTTGACCGGGCTTTGTATTCTATATTTAGTAAAAATAAAGTATGTATCAGTTTCCTGATTCCGTTTATTATTTGTTATAATAAAAAATTATATTTTGGGTTTTGATAGTAACTTAAGTATTATTTGTATTTTGGGTGTCTCAATAAATGAATGATTTTGGGGGCAACCAAAAGTGTTTAAATAAAAACTTATTTCTTTGATAGACCCTCATTTTAAAGAGCTATAAAAATAGACGAATGGAGAAACTAGGTTAGTTTTATCTTCCCTCACTATAAAGGTGGCTAGTCAAAGTTGATGTTAACAGTTTACCAGGGACTATGAGCCACAGAGTAGGATGAATGAGTGCATTTCGAATGTTCAAATTTCAAGTTTACCATTTAAAGTTAGATTTTTTCAATTGCTAGAAATTAAAATACCAGATTATGTTTTTATATATTTTTATATGCATTGGCAGTTACTAATTAACTTTTGAGATAAACTTTGATTTACAAAACTTTTCGTTATGGAATAGATAGCGATAACAGCGTTTTCACTATTCGTCTATTTTATTTGTCAAGCTCTTGAACAAAGGCGGCTTTCATCCAAAAACTTTGAGTTGCCCCCAAATTCCCCATTTCGGGGACACTCAAAAATGTCAACCGTTTCAAAGGTTATTTGTTTATTTCAACAACAAAAATGTTAAAGCAAATATTATAGAATCATGTAAATCCGTAGAATTTAACAGAGTTTGACATTACCAAAACAGCAAAATTAGATGTTACAGACATGATATGAATAAAATGGATATTAGAATGTCAATGCAATATTCACAATGCGTTACGAGGACAGATGCAAATTCAGAAGCATGAAAAGAACCTCGGTTCGACTTGGGGCTTTAGATCCTACTTGTTACATTTATAACACTTGTTTACTTATAAATGATTTGTTGTTAGCTTGTAAATTTGCTGGTTTTCTCTAAACACATTGTAATAGTTTTCTAGTATCAAGTGTAGTTTTCTAGATTTTAAACATAACTTGCATAACAGAGTGTTTTATTTTGAGAAAACTGAATATGAATCACGTCATTATTAAACTATCAAAGGTGTTATAATGGGATATCGTATACAACCTAAACTGATGAAGTCAATACCGTATACAGTAGATTGCACCCAAGCCAGGAGAGGTGTGGGAATCAGGTCGATATTTCTGGGTCAGAATTGGTTATGGGATCACAACCTGTGATATTTTATTCCACAGTCAGCCATTTATAACTTTTAAAACTTCTTCGTAAATTCCCTATTGGAGCGCCTCAAACTCCAGGGTTTAGTTGTATGAAACAAATCCATGTTAGAAGTTATAGTTATATTTGTTTAAATTGTTAGTGTCTGGGAACTGGGTTTTGATCGGATATAACTCACAAGCTTATACTTTACAACTTAAGTTACTTTGACAGCTAGCTCACCATTTATATTTTTTCGGCTGTTACGTATTGTTTGGTTTGATTTAAAAACGTATAAGCCTAATGTTAACGTTTGACTATTTAAATATTTTTACAGAGCAGTTTGAGTTTTCTGGGATTAAGGACTTGGTCAATCGATTTATGGGAAAAAGTCTTCTATGTTGAAAGTTGTGAGGGAAATCCAAGATCCATTTTGCATATATAAACTAGACAATTCTTGTTTAAGGATATACAATGCTCTTTCACGTGCAATTAGATTACAAAACATTTCACTGATGAAGCAGTAATAAATCCCAATGATTACAATTTAATACTCAAGGCTATATATAGTCCATATACTAGTTAGCATTTTAAATAAACTTAACTAGTTTTGTAATATATTTTATAATTATATTACAATTGGGCTGTGAAAATATCCACAAAACATTAACGTTCCTAGATTTGTTCTGTTGTAAAATTTGTTTTAATGACTTCATTGTGAAAAATTTACAACCTTTACAATAACACTGGCAGCAGAAAAACAAGAGTTGAGGCTTGTATAAGGAAAGTGCTGCAAGTTACGAAGTAATGAGGGAGGAAGATTAAGAAGCGTCTTCCACTGACAAAGAAGCTCCGTTTGTGTTGGGAATGCGCCCTACTGCTGTAACTGGGGACTGGAGATGAAAACTCCTCAAAACTTCTCTGAAAATCTAAGCTCACTGAACAACTCACTTCACACTTTAGAAACGTACCCTTAACGAAGAAAAAAACTCATTGATATGATTTACACAGAAATTTTAAGGCCTGTGGGGCGAAGCTGTAAATTATGAGGAATTCCGTAAAACCTATGTTTTGCCCTATTTTAACTAACATATCACACAAACAAATCAGTTAAGTTTTCCTTCTATCTTGCTCTACCCTACTTGTGTGTTAAATAAAAATATTTCAAATATTAATATTTTGTACTCATGCAATGATACATACATCAATATTTAATGATCAGATATTATCACATTAATTTAAAGAGAATTTCAGTAATATCCATTACAATATCGTAACCCTAGGGATTGTGTTACCCATTAGTATTAATGTTGGTAGTCCCTTTGGGTGCGTTTAAATACACATCACTATATATATATTGTTTGAACTGTTGCTGTAAGATACCTATAGTAAGATACCAAACGGAAATATATATTTGGTTTTACTTCATACTATCCAAAACATTACAGAGCGATACATTTTTGTAATTATAAAATATTTTACAACATAATATGTAAGTAAATATTCCCAACCAGTAATACAATAAAGTTTAAAAGAAAATCCATTGAATCATACAAACTCTGTAACTTCATTTAACACTGTTTCACTGATTTCCAACTTCTGTATAACGTAAATGGTTTAGTTGGTGAATATTAATCAAGTTATCTTACAAAATGTGTATTCATGTTGTTTGTGCGATCAGCAAGGGCTGATTACTGCAAAAATCCCCGAGAGCAACAATAAGCCGCAATGTTCCCCACCACTGTAATGTATGAAGGTAATTTATTACTGGCTCCTTAAAAATTTTAGCCTTTATTTCAACGTCTACTTCTTTACCACTGCAATTTATTTTGAGTGTTTTTATTGTTGTGAATACAACATGTTAAATATTACAATTAATTTGTCTACTTCTTTAGAAGTAACGTTTTATTAATGTGTTTTTTCTTAAAGAATGTCGTGTTAGTGACTGAATACTGATAGAATAATCGATATATTAATATCTAAACTAGAGTACTACTGTGCAGGGCAAAGCGCCCCTTGCTTGCTTTGCTCATAATAAGGAGGACTTCATATAGACATTATTATTTTTTAATAAATCTGAAGATTTGAAAGATTAGAGAAGGGAGATTGGGATAAAAATATTTTTAGTATGGCTAAATTAATTATCAGCTTATATTTAAAAGTATGCCATAGCAACCTTCAAAATAATCAGCTGATAATAATTATCAGGTGGTTTAAATACAATTTTTTGAAAACAATTATGTTAATTTCTATAATTTGAAACCACTATACAAAATAAAAATTGTAATGATAGTATTTCTAACGTTTTAGAATTTAATCGAAAAGATAAAATCAAATATTAAATTTTCAATGTTTGGTGACACATATAGAGGTAGTTACAAATAAATAAGACATATGTAAGCTAAATCGGTCCATTAGTATGGTCAGACTCGTTGTCATAAACTTTTGGCCCGTGTGTACTTAGGTCATTGTAATAAGTATATCTCTAAGTCACCCCCAAAGAAGTTACCCATAATTGTCTCAAAATTAATCTAAAATTATTTTTGAACAAAATGAGCCATGTGGAAGTAAAATTAGTTGGGTAAATTGGCCAGAATGACGGTTTTTGTTCTCTTTCTAAAAAATTGGCAAAAACGATCAAATAAGCGTACCGAAAAGCCAAGTGAACAAAATATTTTTTCAATGTCTGATGACACATCTAGAGGCAGTTACAACAAAATAAAACATATATCAAGTAAATCGGTCCAGTATAACGGTCAGGGTCGTTGTCTTTAGTTTTAGCAAATTTTTTTAATATTTAAGAAGAAAGATGATACTATAATATAAACACTAGGAGAAAAAGAAAGGAGTTGTATTTTTTGCTGCATTATTCTTTGGCAAACCAAATGAACCCTCTTACTTAATGAACATATGTTTTAAGTAATCATCTGATGAAAACAAACTTCCTCCATAAGATTAACATGGGAACTTTAAGAGCCCATTGAAGATATGTTAGTTTGGATGGGTGATAACATATCTAAGCATAATTACCTGTCATTTAAAAAAAATCATGCAAATCGACCCAGTAGAACGGTCAGGGTCGCTGTGTTTAGTTTTGACAAAAGTTTTTTTAATATATGGGATAGTTCTAGAGATAAGCTTCTGACTAGGAAAACCATTTTGAGTTTAAAAGTCGGCAACTTGCGCAATTCCAGTTATGGAGGAGAATAAATGGCTTCCTCCAAGTAATTAAACTTTTAATTGGCACGCCCGTCTATTTCTGTGTTACATGCTTTCAATAAAAGTATGCTAATGGTTTAGTCATACAAATACAAAATCATAAGCTGATCAGAGATAGTAATATTAGTATTGAAAGTAAAAGTAAATATTATTTGATCAAAATATACTTTAATGTGATTGCAATACAAAACATACATAGTAACGTACGTACGTACTAGTTGTTTTTCCATTATAAAAACCCTAAGAAATTCTCATACATTATAAATAAATTATAAAAAACAAATGGAAATTTTCATTTGCGAACCATGTAACATCAGTAGAATAATTATAAGTTACATGTTTAGATACATATCACATTAATGCACATTGATAGTACTCCATACCATTGATCGTAGAGTTGAGTACAATTTTATCCTTTAGTCTATCAGGTTGTTTTAGATGTAAACCAAGTATACAAACATTATTGTAATACATTATTTTCAATTTTATATTTTAATATTTATTTTGAGCAATATTAAAAAATACTTTTAATATTCGATTTATAATGTTTGATCCAACTAGAGAAGGGTAAAGTTTCGAAGGGGAGACAACAGCCCTTACAAGGAAGCGTGTTTAAGTGTGGTCTTTTCAAAATAAAGAACAGCTCATGATTAGTTTACGAGAAGTTTTCTACTTTTTAAATATATATTTACAATGAGAACTACTTAATTTAGTATGTAGTATTGTTAATATATATTGTATTTATCATACAGCCTGAAAATATAACTATATTTAAAACGTTAACTTTGGAATGCATGTAATGAAATATATCGTTAGAGTTACTAGATGGGTTAAAATTAATAAAATATAATTTCCTTCAGGGCTTTGCTCAGGTTAGCCGGTTTTAATATTTTACAGGGCCGGTGGTCGTTTTATCATTGATTATACATCAGTCAGGTGTGTAAAAACATGTTCACTTTAGTTATCAAAGTTCATAATTTCCTCCTCAGAATGCAGCATAAACAAATGCTTTCCACAGTCTGTGAATCTTCACAATGTAACTGGGATAATCAAATTGTCAGGCCTAGAATAATCAAAAACTAATTTAGTGTTAAATGGCGTTATTAAAAATATTAACTAAAAAGCTTTAATTTTAAAATGGTGTCCATGCTGCTAATTTATAACGAAAGGTAATTACTACCATCCACTAGCCCCTTGAAACTGGAGTAGTAAAGAAAAATATAACTGGTAACAATATTGTGGGTTGAAAACTCAAATAAAGTACCATCTAGAAGGGATTTTCACTAAATTAAAACGTCTTTAGTCTGAGAAATGGACCTAATTAAAAGACGAAATTAAACCAATATCAAAATTTTACGAAGCTTGCTTCCCTATTCTAAGTTAATTCAATATTTCTTAGATATTTCTTTGACATTTTTATTTGCGGATACATTATTTTGTAATGTACCGATTTTTTTACGAAAAATCTAACAAAATGTAATTATGAATGCTGTATCCTCTGAATTTATAAACATTAATCTGATGAAATAGGTTTATGTTAAGAGAGAGATTGTAGATTGGGGGAAAAATAAGTAATGGCTAGGGCTGGATGTTATCTAACCTACTTTATTGGCACGAAAAGGGATCTTGACTTTTATGTTTCACTTTCAACTAAAGTATATATGGTACGGTTTAAAGGGTATACTTTGATACTTTTGATGCTTTGGAATATTTTATTTTATAAACATACATCATGAAACTATATAATATAAATTTAATTACTGACGCTTTTGTTTCAAATATATCCTAACTTGCATTCAGAGCAGAATATTAGTCACACACACATTCTGCTTTATCTAATAAAACTTAACATTGTTCATCAAATTTAGTGAACACAAACTGCAGAGTAAATTGCGTGAACTTTGTCGTTCTATGAGGGAGTAAATAACAGTTACAGACTTCCCTTGCAGCTTAACCCTTGAGCAAGTTTTATACTTTTGTTTCTACTTAGTTTAATTAATGATATTACTCATAATATGGTATCTCTATTCTGTAATAAAAACTTAGTTATTACGGTCTCGG
The DNA here is from genome assembly GCA_963675035.1 of Allygus modestus. Lineage (NCBI taxonomy): Eukaryota > Metazoa > Arthropoda > Insecta > Hemiptera > Cicadellidae > Allygus > Allygus modestus. The sequence continues at coordinate 15,635,643 of OY776115.1, forward strand.
GCTTAAGACTTACCATGCCACATACGGTAATAACTTCTTCCCTATAGGGGAATTCGCTAATATTCTTCATTTAAAATAGTTTATGCTAACTTACTCGCGTTTTATTTTTGAAATATACATTTTATAAACTATTGTTTCAAACTCAAGTATATTGTTGTCGAAGGCTCTGGGTAGATTGGGAAACAATTTTATCCGAAATATCTTAATAATATTGTTAATGTATTATAGTGTAATGATATCATATGTAATAACAATATAATAATCAATCTTCACGAATATAAAATAGAAAAGCCATTTTAATTTATCACATCTGCAACATTATTTTTCGTAAAATTTAATTTAATTTTAACAGATGACACAAAACGTTGATTCTTCAAAACAAATTATTTCCATATTTATAAGATAAATTGACAGCTAGCGGCAACAAAAACGTGCGGTCGTTCAAAATTGAAATTATCTTTCACATATTGTAATTATGCCAGTCGCACCTGTTTCTGTAAAAAATCATATTTTACATAGATTTCATTTTTATTTTTATTCGGTCGTTGGCATTTTCTATCATAAATTCCCTTCTCCAAGTACAGTAACAGATGCATATTTTATGGCATGTTCTGAATAAAACTTATCTCCAACCCAGTTGTCATATATATTTGAGAAGTAGAATAAAATACTCTTGTAAAGTGAAAATCAGGTGGTTTAGTCAATTGAGCTGGAACCATAATACATTATTGAAATATTTATATTTTAACCATTAAGAGTAAAAGTCAACGATAAATAAAATAGAGTTGAACTGCACAATAAACTATTTGGCGATACATTATGGGTACGGTAGAAAATGGGATTCTGAGTTTGTATACAATAAATTGAAAGGATAACAGAATCTGTCCCCAATAACAGTCTGACCCAGTTTTGTATTAAATGTTTCTTTTGGCCAAAACACTTTCATAAATAACCAAAGTTTGCACTTTTGCCTTATGTTTTAAACTGAAAACACATAGCTGAATGGTTTTCTGGATTTTCCGTAGAGTGTGATTGTATAACATTGACTGCGTGATGGGGTTATCAAGAAAAGAGTTTAACATAGTTGTACGAATGTATCGCTTTTAGCAAATAAAAGAGTATCTACATTTTTTAACTACACTTTAGTCGTTTGGCTAAGAGACATATTTATGGTCATAAAACCCCTTAGTACTCCATCATACAGGTCTTCAAAATTTCAATATTTTAAAAATGAATTTTGGTTTCAACTGTAACAGTATGTAGCATTTCTAAAACATTGGGATTTTTTGGCTGTCAAATCCCCGTGTAAGAAAATAAACATTTTTACTTAGAACGAATATGTTTTTTTTATAATAATCACGTTGATACTTAATTGGACATCTAACACAGATAAGATTTATTTATATAAAATATACTAGTTACAACGATACTCTGCTCTATATCTAAGTGCCATCCATAGGTCCTTAAATTATGAGTCCTACTTTTTTCTACAAATCTAACCACTTCAGTTATGTTTACTTACCGAGTCTTCAATTATAAGTAAATATTTTTTATCATTAAAAAAAACTACTTCATTCATTTCTTATTTGGACCGAAAAAAACTATACCTATCGGGTTTTTATTGCCATAGTCTGATGGATCTGATTGGTTTACATGGCAGCAACGGACAATAGGGGCTGCAACACAATAGGGGCGCCGCCGTGTACACAGGAACAATACACACAACACATTACACAAGACAACAACAGGTGTAACATAACAGCTGTGTGTGACTAAACGGGGAGGCTGTACTTCGCTACTCATGTCACCCTACATGTATACCCACATCAGGTGGTATTTTATCTGTATATTTATTTCAATGTTGATGATTTTAAAGAAGAGCTTATGAAGTTTTGTTGGATGCAGGGAATCGATGCTTATTTTTAGCGAATTTCCCCTATAGGGAAGAAGCTATTACCGTAGGTCTCATGGTAAGACTTAAGCCCGAGACCATGATAACTTTTCATTTTGAGGTCCCCAGATGCCAAAAACACAATTCGTTCAAATTTTTATATATGTATATATATATATATATATTTATATATTGATATTTTCAGTTCATTTAATAGGGCTACTATAATTATAATTCTAAATAGATTTAAAATACCTGAGTACCCTTTTAAAAGGGTACTCAGGTATTTTAAATCTATTTAGAATTATATTTATATATATATATATATATATATATATATATATATGTGTCCGTAAGCACGATAACTCTCGTTAAAAAGCTCCGATCTTAATAAAATTTGGTACAAGCGTGTAACGTACCATTTATTTGAACGAGTTCGAAAACCAGACGAATCGCTCCATCCGAAGGGGGGTTTTGGGGGGGTTTTGTACCCCAAAAATGAGTTTTTTGGGGTTTCCACATGTAATTTATATTAAAATCAAATTTTAATTTCACCATTGAATTCAGCATAAAAAAACAAACAATTTGGTATCTTGATCATTGCTCTACGTCAATTGGTTACTGAGATATTGAAAGTGCTAAACACAGTACGTTGTCTAATGTTATTCTTATGGAGAAAAAGAAAAATTGTATATCTCGCTTATTTATGAACATAAACTGACGAAATTTTGTATATAGCTTCATCTGGTTGTGGTTTATTGTTGTTTGCACAAAATAACAATTTTTCACCTATGGTTCCCGTAGCAGCAAACCTAGGTACTCGGTCCCCATGTTACTCTTATGGAAAATAATTAAAGTGTTATATATCGCTTATTTATGAATGTATATGGATGAAACTTGGTATGTGACTTCACTTAGCTGAGTTCTATTGATATTTTGCATAAAACCCCATTATTTTGTGTTCCTTGTTGCAGCAAACCTGCGTACTCATCCCCAATGTTATTCTTAAGGAGAATAATTGATATTTTAAATATCGCTTGTTTGTGAATATATTTCTTATGAATCTTGTTAAGTGGCTTAGTGTGTTATGTTATAATTCATTGGAAATTCGCTGAATATGCAGGTTTGCTGCGACGGGGGTATTTTATTATTTACGAGGTTGCTTGAAAGTTTGAGAGCTACATATTTGATAAAACCTAAGAAATAACCTTTTTTAAATAAATCAACAATAGTTGTTGTTAACTCTTTTTAACATACTTCATTATAATAATTATTTCCTTTTAGTTCACAAGTTAGGTGGCAATACTACAAATGTTTAATCTTGAAGCCATATAAATTTATAAATGTTAAATAATATACATATATGATTATTATATGGAATAATAATCCAAAATCACACTCCAAACTGAAGGAAACCTTCCTCATATTCTTGTAAAACTGCGGCATGGCTCCTCCTTGATTCCTACATTAATGTTGCTTTTGCTGTGAAGGTAAAATGGCAAGACTGTCAAGATATAATATACCAGAGGATTATTATTTTATTTTCTCTTTTGTATTCAAGGACAGTGTGAATGTGAAAAACTATTAGAGTGAAAAATTATGTTTCAATATTAACCAAAGTGTTTTGACTAATACTAAAACGTGTTAAGTAGACCCAAAATCAACAATAAATCAAAAAATTAAAATTTTGTTGGAAAATCAATATGAAAGCAATATCAGAATATAAGTAAAAGATGAGAGCGACCTTATATGGTGAATAATATATTGATGTGGAGTAACACCTCATACAAAGAGTTGCGGCGGTTAGGTTAGATTAGATTACTTAACATTATTCTATAACAAAAGTTAGCATAACCTAACATAACACTGGAAGAGATTGCATAAAACACCTGTTATATACGATATTGTAACCATGTGATGGCTACATATTTCGATTAGGCTGCTCCACAGTCCTCATACCAACTGAAACAATTCAAGAAACAAATATAAAATACAAGATTTTAATTGATCATTAAATAATTGACACAATAATAAGTGAACTCCTTGATCATTTTACGTGCGCTTTACATGCCAAATCGATTGCATATTGGATTGGAGTCGACAGCGCTGTCTAATGGAAGACATGTGAACTAATCAGCAATGTCATCAGCTCCGGGGCTTAATAAAGGGCCCTGATACAGATCTGAGAGCTGGGGCAATATGCTGATACGCAGTACTGACTCTCTATCTTGTCTGGGGCTGTACTGGGCTTGTAAGATTTGATATTATATATTCATTAACTTGTAAAGCTTATAATTTGAATTGTATACCGAATGCAGTAAACGTCAATCTTGCAGAGGGTTAATAAGTAATTGAATACCTCGTCGCAGCAAACCTGCGTACTTAGCGAATTTCCAATGCATATATATATATATATATATATATATATATATATATATATATATATATATATATATATATATATATATATATATATATATATATATATATATATATGTCTCACTACTACATAAAGCCAATTACCAATTTTTTACAAAAATACATTCTCAAACAAGTGATACATAACATTTTATTTATTATCCATAAGAATAACATTAGGGTTGAGGACGCAGGTTTGCTGCAACGAGGAAGATAAGTAATGTATTTGTTTGCAATTATCAATAAAACTGAACGAGGTGAAGCTACATACCAAGTTCTATTAATTTCGGTTCAAAATTAAGGGAGATATACAACTTTACTTATTCTCCTTATGAATAACATGGGGGCCGAGTATGCAGGTTTGCTGCTACAGGAAATATAAAAACTTGTTTTTTGTGCTAATATCAATATACCACAACTATTTGAAACCACATACCAAGTTTTATCGATATACATTCATAAATAATCGATATATCAAATTTTATTTATTCTCCATAAGGATGACATTGGACAAAGTACTGAGTTTAGCACTTTGAATATCTCTGCAACGAATGGACGTAAAACAACGATTAAAACACCAAAATATTACTGTTGTTGAGTTGAACATATTGATAAAAATAAATGTGAAGTTTTTAGTAAAATTATCAGAGAAAAATCTAAAAACCTTTCTCCCATAAGATTAACATGGGACAGGTTTTTTGGATTTTCTCCGCAACCACTTAATCAAAGTTAATGATTCAAAATACTAAATTATTTGTTTTTTAAGCTCTGTAAAATAGCTATAACCAAAATTGAGTGTTTTTAACATTTTGGGGTAAAATTTGCAAAAACTGATTTTGGAAAATTGTAAACCCGCATAAAACCCCCTTCCCGTAGTCCGATCGATCTGGTTTTTGAACTTAAAGTCATAAATGCTACTATCCAAATTTGTGCCAAATTTCATAAAATACGGGCGTTTCTTTCAAAGGTTATCGCGGTAACGGACATATATATATATATATATATATATATATATATATACACATATACATAAATTTGAACGAATAGTGTTTTTGGCATCTGGGGACTTAAAAACTTAAAGTTATTACGGTCTCGGGCTTAAGACTTACCATGCCACATACGGTAATAGCTTCTTTCCTATAGGGGAATTCGCTAATATTCTTCCTTTCAAATAGTTTATGCTAACTTACTCGCGTTTTATTTTTGAAATATACATTTTATAAACTAATGTTTTAAACTCAAGTATATTGTTGTCGAAGGCTCTGGGTAGATTGGGAAACAATTGTATCCGAAATATCTTATTAATATTATTATCACTTTATGTATTTAGGAAATAATTATAAAAAGTAAAGCCAAAATTATGCGTTAAATGTGTTTTTACGTAATTAATATTTCTTATAAATTAAGTTTAGAAAGGCATTATTAAATTAGACTTCATTGTTTACTATTACTTTTTAAAGGTATTTTAGAGAATTATCCTTAAGAAAATAATGCGTTCTCATGTAAATATTGGATTTACTTTAAAACAATAATTTTACTAAATCCTTCTCACTTGATGGGTTAGACCATTAATTTAAACAAACCCCCTGAAGTAATGTGTTGGGAGAACCCACCGGTAAAAACCCGGTATGAGTAAGTTATGTCCCTAGACGATACTGTCTCTATCGACGGGATACGAACAAAACCTCTCGCATATGGCCTTAAATGGGGTATTGTACATGCATATATTGTTAGTGAGATACATCATTAATTAAACAGAGATATTAAGTAATTATGGTTATGACTCAGTAAATTAACCTTTGTATTTTGGTAGTGTTATTTGGACACGCAAATATATATTTATTTTTTTTAATTATTACTATCGTATCTTCAGTGATATAAACACCTTATGGGTATTATTCAAGTTGCTAACATTGGTATTTGCATGCTAAAATATGACTAAATTTATATTCTCTATCGAAACTTTATAGAATATATTTTATCTTAGTGGTTGAAATAGGCAAGTTATTCGTCAAAACCAAAAAGACGTTTATAAAGACGTTTGTAAAGTCGTTTATTGCAACTGAGTTTTAAATTTAATTTTGTAAAATTTAATGTTCAAATATGTATTTTTATGTTAATTTCACATAATTCGTACTCTATACTAATTCAAACCAGCAATAATGTTTTTAGATCATAGTTTCAATAACTGTAGTAGCGAAGATACCGAAAATGATTTAGAAGGGAACGGCTATTTCATAAATCATGTGAAAGTGCTTTTGAAGTTATGGGATGACCCTTGAAAAGCACGTTACAGTAGATTTTTAGAAATCCTTCAAAAATATATTGGTTAATGATAAAGTGCAAAATCAACTTTTTATAATTTTTAAAGTTAAATATTTATAATAATTTGTCTAATGTAACTTAAATGACATGTTTATTTGTTTTTATTACACAATTTATTCAACTATTTACTTGTTCAGTATTTAAAATGCAATATTAAATTTAAAAGGACCTGCTGATAGAAACTAAAAGGCAATTCTTTATAAAAAATTAGGTTTAGTGTTTTTGATGAAATGTTAAGCTCCCTCACATTAGAGAACATAGCCAGAGCGAGGGGAAGCACTAAATTGCCTTGTCTTGGCAGTTTAACAGGGAATAAATCAAACATACTTGTCTCCTTTTACAACTCAACATTTTAGTTTGTTTCACAGTTTATTTATACTGCAGTTAGATTATGTATATGTAATGAATATAATGTAGAATAGAATAGAATGATTTATTGCCGTAAATGATTGTAATACATACGATGTTTTAAGAGTAAAATATTTTAAAGGTTTTATTTTGCCTAAACGATAAATGATTTGTTGATACATTCGTTTGTTTATGCGTAACACTTGAAGTAACTCCCGAAAGTGTTGGTATTGATAACAGTAAAAGTAGCAGGATTATTTTTACAACGACCGACGACACGACGCCAAAACATTAAGGGTATAAAGCCAGTTCTGCCAACGTCACGGACGTAAAACAGCATCACAGCGTCCCTGGGGGAACATTGTGGTCCCAACCACGTATTTTTTCACCCAGTATTTTTCTTTGTTTTATGCCGTTATTTATTTTCAAATAGTTTTGAAAATCAGTTTTCTTTAATATGCAACTTTATTTAGGATATACGACTTAATTTTGCTAAAGTGAGATGGTTTTATTCAAGAAAATGTTAACGATCAATTAAATAAAGTTGTAACGTCCTAAAGTACATTTAAATGTATTATAAACATAAGGGGCTGTTGTGATATAATGTCTATTTTAAGAAAAAATATTGTTCGACATGTTTTAACTTGTTCCTATTCGCTTTATTAAAGTTTAAAAATTAAAAATAAATATATGTATGTAAACAATTGTATTCCACGTAAATGCTAAGCGCTCTGTAGTTTTGTTTGTTCGTACACAATACTTACAGGAACTACCGATGGTGTTGGCACCATTAAGCCGCAGAAGTAGGAGAGTGGTTTTTACAACAGCACCATAACACTAATGACATAGCCAACATTGCAGACGTAAAGAAAAGTTCTAGCGCCCTTGGGGGATCATTGTTGTCCAAAACACGGATATTTCTTTGCCTAGTACAACCTCAACTTAATTAACGATAATGATATGTCTTTAACGGTTATTTTATTTTTTATAATTTTCCCGCCCTCTTTTACCTATTAAGGTTAAGAAATATGAATAGTTTTTTTCAGATTTTTGGTATTTTTTATCACAAAGAAGTATTTTAGATAAAGAAATGAAATAACGACTTGAAATAATGTATAACAGGTTTTTTATGTATTATATCATTTTTGCTCATCATGATTGATACTAGTATTTATATAAAGCTTAGTCTGTCTTTTTATATAAACTTTGAACATATAAAAAGTGATACAGTATTGACCTTCGTCAATATGGAGTTTAGTTTTGAATATATTTTTTTACACGAGTCAGTATTATTGTCAAATTAATATTACTAACAAATTTATGATTTTATGTACTTGTGTAAAATATACTAAATTTGAGTAATTATTGTGCAACAACTATGATTATGTTACATATTCAAGTTAACACTTGATCATAACTGTTTTGTTTCACGCCAACAGTATCTGATGTGCCAGTAAAATTATAAAAATAAATAAATATTTTAAAGGTCTAGGTTTAATAAAACATTTCAAATGCATTCATAATGTAGCTGATATTATGACATAACATATAATTCATAACATATAATTCAAAACATTTTGAGGAATTATATAACAACTCACGTATTAACCTCACAGGAATATATCATATTGTTTTATAACAGTAGTTAATATTTTATCAAAGACAATGTATGACAAACAAATCACGGGTATATATCTGTTCCACACCATACCTGGCGAAGTGATAGCAGTAGTTTATTGGTCATTTAGCTGTAATGGGACTGCAAATAGTCTGTGTTATTGCTTTGACATTATAACACGTGCTATATAATCCATTAACGAACCTTGGTATATTCAAAAATAATAGTGTGTGTATTTATCGTCAACGGGGTAAACTCAATACGGGATTATCAAGTCATGAGACTATGAGGTGATGAGACTCTTTGTAGCAGTAAAAGGGTTACCTTTCAGATGTATCGATATTTATTTTAAGGTTATAATTTGTATACACTTTGAAAATGGCATTATAGCCGAAACCCGTTGTGAAATGAAAATGTTTACGAAAAGGGTACTCTTGAAGCTTTGTTTTCAATCGAATAATAATAATAATATATATATATATATATATATATATATATATATATATATGTACGAAAGTTAGGATGCAAGGTTTTTAAATAAAAATAAAAAAAGTATGACATCAAAGTTATTACATAACGACCTTCGTAACTAGGTCACGTAAGCCAATCGCAGTAGGCTTTAAAACAGCTTAACACGTTGTCTACTGACGGTCCGGAATTCGGGTCGCCGGGAGTTCCCAGAAGACCAAACCTAATACACGAAACTCTCACCACAGACCAAGTCATTGTGACCAATTATAACCCAGAGACCGAAAGTTTGTTTCCGTATTTTTATATGCTTTGAAGTATATTCATATATATTTACTCATAAAAGTATCAATAAAATATTATTTCAGTGCTATTTTTGCATTTTTATTGCGTCACGTATGTGTGACGTCGGTCAACAGTAAAATTGTATATGATATTTTTTGCGATAGACCGACTATATCACATACGTGACGTGAGTTTTCAAACTTTGGATGACTGGGAAATAAAATAAAAACTGTTTTTTACATTTCTTTTATTGAGAACAAACTGAAATTGGTTTCAAAACAAGATTATAAAATTTGTATCAGGCAATGAAATATGAAACCTATCAAATATGGATGGCCAACTTTGAAAATCTGTAAAAAAATTGAGGTCGTACCCCCGACCGAGTGACACGCATACGTGTCACACATTCTTATAGACCGATATACAGGCATCAGATTGATATAGTGTACCGTATGGACGTGGAAAGTAATTTAACTGAACGGTGACTGCGTCCCCTATACGTCACTTCGGTCCACTGGATTTGGCCTGAGCGTCCCGTATACGTGTCGTTGGTCCACTGGATTTGGCCTGAGCGTCCCGAATACGTGTCGTTGGTCCACTGGATTTGGCCTGAGCGTCCCGTATACGTCACATCGGTCCACTGGATTTGGCCTGAGCGTCCCGTATACGCTGTCGTCGGTCCACTGGAATCAGCCTGAGCGACACGTATATGTGACGCTGGTCTATTTTAATGGTTTTTTAAACATTGCGTCACATATACGTGACGATCGGTAGTCAACGTGTTTTAAACCTATAAAACATCATTTTACTAGCAATTTGAAATATGTTTTTCAATGAATCATTAAACTTTAAATTACGTTCTTTTAACAACATTGATTAATAACTTATTCAAAGCAAAATATACACAAACAAACAAGACTGTTACTAATAATTATAAACAACGACAAAAACTATCTCAGGTAAAACGTAATAAATTTAAATATGACTAATACAAATACAAAACAATAACAAACAAAATAACAGGGTAGCATTTTATCACAGCAGACAACCTATTATTTTACGTGATCAAACCAAATATAGGAACATATAAGTGAACCAATGTCGTTAGGTAAATATTTCCTTTACAACATTAACCATGGATACAATGGAGTAATGACGGTGTAGAAGACATTAAGGAGACACTGTGGGGTTGTAATTCGTAGGTAATAGCATGGTTGTAGTCGCCTTGGGAGCCGATGTCTGGCTTCTGCAGTCCCGCTGAGACTATATCTCATTTTTTGTGTTGTCTTTGTTTTTCTTTTAAATTTTTTTACTTTTTTAAATATTATTCCAATAATGTTGTATTCAACTTAACAAATATACAGTAAACATACTTTAAATACTAGATTAGACAATACAAAAGTGCAAAAGTGCCCCATATCTCCAAAAAATGTCCGTAAAGAGAAGAATCTTGTTTGGAAAATAGATAAAACTATAATTTTTACTGCAGTACTAAAATTAATTAGCAATAGAAATATTAAAAACCTAATATCTGTTCAATAATAAGTATGTAAACACATGGAATAACAATTGTTATGTACTGAATGAACTTCGTGGTGAACCTTATAAACCCTCTTGATACCGAAGGTAGGTTTGATGAATAATTCAATCAAGTAAAATTTGTTCAATACGATCTGAAATGGGAATAAGATCAATAAATCGTGAAAACCGATGGGAAGGTCGTCAGAGAAAAGAAGTCTGAATGCCTCGACATAAATTTATGTCAGTTAAAATAATCTTCAAGAAAATCTTTCAGTTAGCATTTACGATATTTTTATTTTTTGTATTTATGAATTTTAAATTTTAAATTTTAATGTTTTAAAATAAGATTAAATGTTCATTTAAACTTTTTAGAGTTTTATCTTACACAGTAATAAAGCTTATTTATGTCTTTCAAACAAATAAGAAACATGTTAAAGGGTTTTACTAATTTTTACCAGGTGTATCTTAAAAATTCGTCTTGTAAATTAAGCTAATTATACATAGCTGATTTCACATACCCCATACTCTGTACTAATTCAAACCAGCATTTATATTTTAAGACCATAGTTTCAATAACCTGAGAAGCGAAGATACCGAAAATGATTTAGAAGGGAATGGCTTTTCATAAATCATTTGAAAGAGCTTTTGAAGTTATGGGATGGCCCTTGCAAAGAACTTTACAGTAGATTTTTAGAAATCCCTTGGTTCATGATAAAGTGCAAAATTAACTGTGGATAATCTTTAAAGTTAAATGTTTATATTAATTTGTCTAATGTAACTTAAATGTTTATTTGTTTTTATTACACAATTTATTCAACTATTTATTTGTTCAGTCCTTAAAATCCAATAATAAATTTGAAAGGACCTGCTGCTGGAAACTAAACGGCAATTCTTTGTAAAGAGAATGAGGTTTAGTGTTTTTGATGAAATGTAAAGCTTCCTCACATTAGAGAACATAGCCAGAGCGAGGAGAAGCACTAAATTGCCTTGACTTGGCAGTTTAACATGGAATAAATCAAACATATATGTCTTCTCTTACATTTCAACATTTTAGTTTGTTTCACAGTTTATTTATACTGCAGTTATTATGTATATGTAATGAATATAGTGTAGAATAGAATAGAAAGATTTATTTCCCAGAATTCTTTTAATATATACAATGTTTTTACAATAAATTCAATAGTATTCAATTTTCTCAAACATATAAAAACATACTTACAAAAATCAAGTAAGTAACATGAGACAAAAACAACTTATTACTCAATACGAATCCACTACAACCAACAACATAGAACAAACAAACACATATAGGAACATATAAGTGAACCAATGTCGTTAGGTAAATATTTCCTTTACAACATTAACCATGGATACAATAGAAGACATTAAATCACCGTCTTCATATAGGGTTGGCGTTAGTTTTTCATTATCATTTAGCTGTAATCGGACTGCCAACAGTCTGTGTTATTGCTTTGACATTATAACACGTGCTAAATAAACCATTAACGAACTTTGGTATATTCAAAATTAATGGTGTGTGTATTTATTTTGTGCGTCTTTTTAATGTGTGTGGGACGTGTCGTTAGGACTTGATTTTTGGTGTCGTTAATGCTTGAATTTTATAATATAGTAATTATACTTTCTTGGTATGTTATGAGAAAATTAATCAGGTATTGTTTAAGGAATAAAGCTATACACAATTTAACACTAAGTAGCCTGCAAGAATCTAATTACTATGATGAAATGGCAGATAAAGAACGTGTCGTTAGTAATTATAAAATAAGGCAAGCTATGAGGTAAAACTCGTAAGAGGCTATGGACACTAAAGACTTGTAGTGAGTAACAAACCTTTGAGCATTTAACGATATTAAAAGTATTTTTGATTTACGAATTAGGATTTTAAAACAAATAGAATGTTTAATTTCCACATAAAATCTTTAGAAAGGCTTGCTACATACTTGTATTTCTTTAAGTCCTGCATAATTTGTATTAATGTGGATTTTTTACTGTCATATCAAAGAGTAACATATTTTAATGTTTTAATTTCGCCTAAATTATAAATGATTTGTTGTTTCATTAGTTTGTTTATTCGTAACATTTAGAGTACCTACCGAGGTTGGTATTGGTGACAGTAAAAGTAGCAGGGCTCGTTTTACAACGACACGACGCCACAACAATAAGGACATAAAGCCAGTTCTGCCAACTTCACGGACGTAAAGCAGCATCACAGCGCTCTTGGGAGAACAGTTTTGTCCCAACCACGTATTTTTCACCCAGTATATTTCTTTGTTTTATATCGTTATTTATTTTTTTTAATAGGTTTGAAAATTATTTTTCTTCATTATTCAACTTTATGTGGGAAACAGGACTTAATTTTGCTAAAGTGAGATGGTTTTATTCAAGAATATTTTAATGATCAAGTAAATAAAGTTGTAACGTCATAAAGTACATTTAAATGTATTATTAACGTAAGGGAATTTTTTGATCTGATGTTCATTTTAAGAAAAACATATTGTTTGACTTGATTTAATTTGTTCCTCTTCTCTATATTAAATTTTAACAATAAAAAAAATTTATGTATGTAAACAATTTAATTTCACGTAAACGATAAGCGCTCTGTGGTTTTGTTTGTTCGCACGTAACACTTACAGGAACTGCCGAGGGTGTTGGCATCATTAAGCCGCAGAAGTAAGAGGGTTGTTTTTACAACTACACCATAACAATAAGGGCATAAAAGCAGTTCAGCCAACCTGGTAGACGTAAAGCAGCATCCTAGCGCCTTAGAGGCAACATCGGTGTCCCAACACGTATTTTTATTTGCCCACTATAACCTCAACTTATTTAACGTTAATGATGTATTTTGATAGTTATTAAATTTTGTTATGAATTTCCCGCCCTCCTTAATCCTATACAGGTTAAGAAATATATTTATATTTTCAAATCGTTCACCTTTTTAAATCGAAAAGAAGGATGTTAAGACAATGAAATAAAATAACTATTTAAAATAATGTTTAAGATTTGATTATGTATGCTCCTAATAAAGTTTAGTATGTATTTGTATATCAACTGTTAACTCAGTAAAAAGAGTAAATTGTTGTCCATTGTCAACTTGACATATAGTGTTGGTTATATTTTGACACGATTTAGCATTAATGTAATATAAACAATAGTAACACATTATTTATGGATTTACATAAACTTGTGTAAGATATTCAAAATATACAATATCATTGTGTCAACAACTATGACTCAGATTATGTTACAGTACAAACAAATCAACGAAATTGTTTGCGTCAGTATAAAGTACATAAATAAAACAATATTTGAAAGGTCTAAATTTAAAAAAATCATTACAAATGCATTTATAATGTAGTAGCTATTTTCATAACACTTTTTGGAATCAAATAACAATTATCACGTATTAACATTTTATGATTATATCATACTGTTTTATAACAGTAGTTAATGTTTAATCAAAGACAATTTATGACAGACAAATCACGGGTGTAAACCTGTTCCACACAATACCTAGCGAAGTGATAGCAGTGGTTTATTGGTCATTTAGCTGTAATCGGACTGCCAATAGTCTGTGTTATTGCTTTGACATTATAACACGTGCTAAATAAACCATTAACGAACTTTGGTATATTCAAAATTAATGGTGTGTGTATTTATCGTCAACGGGATTAACTCAATACAGGATTATCATGTCTGACGGAAGATAAGACTCAATTTTTGCAGTAAAAGAGTTACCTTTATATATATATACACACGAAAGTGAGGAAGCAAGGTTTTTAAATCGAAACAACGCATGAAAACAGATACATTCAATTTATTGTTATTAAAATCCTATCAGTGTTGAATAAATATATTTTTATTGCACCAGTTACAAATGTAATGATAATAACAACGCGCAGGTCGTAAGTGGGAATTTAAAGAGTATATCATAAATTATACCAACAGACAACAAATGGTAAACTTTAAAACTATATGGAATTTAAAATTGATGTAAATCTGCTTTATGGATCTAAGTTTGACCTACTTATCTGAAACTACTGCTTTGGTAAAACAACCCAAATAAATAACTCGAATTTCTTATGATTTTAATGCTTAATAAAATAAATGGAATAAGTAAAAAAAATTCAAAGGTGTCGTTATGTTATTATTTTGTTGTCAGCGCCAGCATGCATCTTCGATGCTACTTTATGTCCGTGGCGTTGGTGAGGCTGTTGTTTCGTTGTTTATGTTTTGTGGTGGTACGAGTGTAAGAACTCTACAATTCCTAATTGCAGAAAGAAGGATTTAGTTTCATTGCAAATTTTTATAGAAACAAAAAAGGTGATTTTAGTTAAGTGATTGGTGATAGGGAAAATAAATCAAAACGTTTGAAACTTATGTGAGACATGTCAATTTAAAGTTATTATGATTTCACAACATAATTTACAATACTGGAGCTGAATTAATTTTAAAAAATTATGTAAATAATCCAGGATAACGTCCGTATATAAATTGTTCTGTATAGAAATTAAATCTTTTTCAAATTAATTACGAGAACCATTATTTATAAAATAAAACAAATATTTCAATATGATGTCAAACAAAAAATATATAAATGAATAAATAACTACTTTCATACAACCATCACACTAAATACATATACACATGGTGGAGTAGTGCCCAGCTGTAAACCAACATAGACCATATTAGTACATGTACAGAATGTACATATGTAATAATCAAATTAGCATAGTTTATTAGTGTACATTATACGTGACAAGTCTCAGATTTGATCACAGCAGACAACCTATTTAGTCAGGCAGATGAATGAAAATACCCCCGTATTAACAAACCTGCATACTCAGCGAATTTCCAATGCATATTAATTTGCCTCAATACCACATAAAGCTACATACCAAGTTTCATCAATATATATTCATAAATAAACGATTTATGACATTTTAATTATTCTCCATAAGAATAACATGGCGGCTGAGTATGCAGGTTTGCTGAAATAAGGAACACTAAAAATGGGCTTTTATACAAATATCAATATAACTCAACTAGGTAAAGCCACATACCAAGTTCTGTTAATTTATGTTCATAATTAAAGGAGATAATACGCTAATTATTCTCCAAAAGAATAACAAGGGGCTGAGTATGCAGGTTTGCTGCTACGGGAACTATCGGGCAAAAAATGGGTTTTTGTGCAAATATCAATAGACCACAATGAAATGAAGCAATATACCAAGTTTCGTCAGGATAAGTTGATAAATAAGCGAGATATACAATTTGTCTTATCCTCCATAAGAATAATATTGGACAACGTACTGTGTTTAGCACTTTCAATATCTCAGTAACCAATTAACGTAGAGCAATGATTAAAACACCAAATTGTGCGTATCTTTAATCTGATTCCAATGGGAAAAAATAAAATTTTACTTTTTCAAAAATAGTTTGTAAAAAATTCAAAAAACCCATTTTTGGGGTACAAAACCCCTCCAAAATACCCCTTTGGATAGCTCGATCCGTCTGGTTTTCGAACTTAAAGTCATAAATGCTGCTTTACATATTTCTACCAAATTTCATCAAAATCGGATCTTTTTTACGAGAGTTATCGCACCCACGGACACACACATACACACACACACACACACACACACACACACACACACACACACATATATATATGTATATATATATATATATATACAGTTTCGAACGAATGGTGATTTTGGGGTCTGGGGACCTCAAAACGACAAATTTGTCATGGTCCCGGGCCTAGGTCTTACCATGCCGACTACGGTAATAGCTTCTTTCCTATAGGGGAAATTCGCCAAAACATGTGGAAACGCCATACAAAAGCACAACATTTAATTTGCATGCTAGAAATATCGTAATCATCGAGTTTTGAGTAGGATAACCTCAATTCCACCACTTACATGGCGTCCATCTTGAAATATACAGGGTGAGTCAGACCATACCCATCTAGAATGGATAACGGAAGAACGGTTTGGTCTAAAGTCATCAAACAAAATGTTTCCCAATTAAAACGTATATGGGAAACTATTACAAATATTTTAATCAAAATCTATATACATAGTGCTCCAAAACTGAAGGTCACGGGTTCGAATTTAAACAAGTTATTTTTTAAAAATACGGTAAATTATACATAATTTTTAAGGTCTTGATAAATGAAATAATTTGGTGAAAACAGAACTCATTTATCTTTATCCGTTTCAAAATGGCAGTAATTTGTGTGTAATATGTTGACATTTGCAGAATACCCTTTATTTTCTAAACCGCTACTCATGTCTTTCTTCCGATTCAAATTTCTTACTCGTGATAAACTCAGCTTTACTCTGATGTGCAACATGACATGGTTTTAAAAAAAAAACCTTTTCAATGGGATGCTTTTTGACATACAGGAAATATTTGTTATTCATTTTATGTATATACGTAAGCATTTAAAAAAATTATTGAAATATTGATTTTATTTAAAGCATTATATCATTTGGCTTATCAGATTAAAGCTGAATTCATCACGTGTAAGAAATTTGAATCGGAAAAGGCATGAGTAGCGGTTTAAAAACTACAGGATATTCTGTAAATGTCAATATATTAAACAAAAATTACCGCCATTTTGAAAAGTACAAATATAAATGAATTCCGTTTTCACAAAAATATTTATTTTAACAAGACCTTTAAAAAGATATATAATTTGCCCTGGGTTCACAAAATAACGTTTTTAAATTTGAACCCGTGACCTTCAGTTTTGGAGCACTCTGGATATAGATTTTGATGCAAATATTTTTAATAGATTGCGTTTTAGTTAGGAAACATTTTGTTTGATGACTTTAGACCAAACCATTCCTCCGTTATAGATGCTAAATAGGTATGGTCAGAATCACTCTGTATATTTCAGGATTGTTGTCATGTAGGTGGTGGAATTGAGGTGATCCTACTCAAAACTCGATGCTTATGATATAAATACCATGTAAACCAAAATTGGTGCTTTTGTCCGGCGTGGCCACATCCAATCAAAATTTTGCATTAATCTGCCTACCTAATTATTTCATGTGATTAAACCAAATATAGGAACATATAAGTAAACCAAGATCGTTAGTTGAATATTTCCTTTAGAAAATTAATGATATATAAAATGGGGTAATGTAGGTGTAGAAGACATTAAGGAGACATTGTGGGGATGTAAGTCGTAGGTAATAGCATGGTTGTAGTCGCCTTGGGAGTCGCCGTCTCGCCACTGCAGTCCCGCTGACACTGTATCTCACTTTGTGTTTTATTTTTTTTACAAAATGTGTATATTTTTTCAGCATTATTCCAAGAATGTTTTATTAAATTTATCAAATGTACAGGAAACATATTTGACGTACTAGATTAGACAACAAAAAAGTGTAAAATTGGCTCATCTCTACAAAATTTGTCCTTAAAGATAAGGACTCTTCTTTGCAAAATAGCAACGAATATGATTTTAACTACTAACAACTATCAACAGCAATAGCTTAAAATCTGTTCAATAACATCTATAAACAATCTTATAAACCATTCTAATACCGAAGGTAAGTTTGATGAATCATTCAATCAAGTAAAATGTTTTCAATAAGATCTCAAATTGGAATCGTAAAAACCGATGGGAAGGTCATATGAGGAAATAAGTCTGAATGCTTCGACATAAATTTATGTTACTTAAAACGATTTAAAAGAAAATCTTCCACAAAGAATTTACGATCGTTTTACTTTTTTATTTACGAACTCCAAATTTAAAATCCATATATTTTATAATAAGATTTAATGTTTATTTAAACATTGAAGAATTTTATGTCACACAGTAATCAAGATTATTTATATATTTAAAATAAAAAATAAACATGTTGAAGGTTTTTAACCATCGCATTTCTTTACTAATATCTATCAGGTATAACTACAAACAAAATTTGAAATAAAGTAAAAAGTAAAGACTTACATTTTGGAAAGTTTCTAGTAGAATATTCAGTCCGTAAGTTTCAAGTTAGTCTCGTAGACGACGTTGAAGTTTTTACTTTAGTCTTTATTATTGTCATTTTATTTCGTTTTTCCAATTTAATAAGAAAACACTTAAGCAGTATCTCAATTTATTCATCGGGAAGCCTCATAAAATGGAAATTGGATGATAAAACAGGCGTTAAGTACCTTTAAACTTTAACATACTGGTTGTAGTTTCCGGAAAATATTGTTACCACTGCCCTTAAGCTCACTATGATATCATGCAACATAAATAATGTAAATAAATAAAAACTACTTTCATATAATCGCTACACTTAACACTTACATTAAATAAATGTGAAATAGTAGTGTCCAGCTGTGTAAACCAATATAGACTGCATTAGTACATATTATATTACTTTTATAATTTACATATATAATATGTACATTAGCATAGTAGATTAATATGCATGACAAGCCACAGATTTTAACATGGTTGTTGTCGTTTTGTTAAGTCAAAACAAACAACCCCCCCCCCCCTCCACTTTGTAAGGATACTTTGTAGTGGATTTGGTAAGGTAATCGGTTTAATTTACTTACATTAACTGACGTGTTTGATGAAATTATTTTATCAAAGACAATAATTTTTATATATTTATATTTAGTATGAAAATTCCATGGTTTCAGTAAAACTCATGGTTCCAAAAAGATAAACCAGGGTTTTGAAAAATAGTTTCCTGAAAGTATGGTAGGTTTTTGGTCAACGTCCCAAAACTGAATCCTAGCTTTACTCGGGAAAGTCCAATCAGATTGTTTATATGATTTGGAGTATTTTTTTAACAAGTCCCATACTGAAACACCGATATGCTTAGCTCTTTTGCCTCTTTTATGCATGTTTATGGTCACTCTAGTTGTTATTATAGCTCAATGTCCATTTGATTCATTTTGGATATGACAAGACCACACTGTATGCAATCTTCTTTCAATGGTTTTTGTCACTGCTCTCAGGAAACTGCATAATACACATTCAAGCAACCAAACAAACCTTACTTTTATTAGAATGTGATAAAATAACTAGCCCTTTTAACAGTATTTTTTAATTCAATAAACTAAATTGTTACGCTTGAAATATTATTCCAATAGCATCCAGGCAGTACAGTATCCTGACTACAGCCAACGGCCGGGGCTGACAGTGTCACAGTGATGAATGTCAGGAACGGTGTCAGGGCCGGTAATGATGTCAAAGGACCTCACTTTGTCAAACTGACACTTGGTCATCTGTCTTTACTGTCTTTATCCCTCCTGAAACTTAAATTTTTCCTGAACTTAAAAGCAGACTTCTTAAAATTTACATCGTTGTACAGACAGGTTTATCTTTATATAAAATTCTGTAAGTGAAATCTTTAAGTCAAAATTGTGGGAGTTTGGAAAATCGCAAGATAATGGAGAAGCACTCAAATATTAGTATTTCCAAAATGTTACCAGAAATCGAGTAACAACGTAAAACATCACCC
This sequence comes from Allygus modestus, assembly GCA_963675035.1. Lineage (NCBI taxonomy): Eukaryota > Metazoa > Arthropoda > Insecta > Hemiptera > Cicadellidae > Allygus > Allygus modestus. Next base: position 15,656,011 of record OY776115.1, read on the forward strand.
GTAAGAAAAACATGGGGATTTAAAAACGTATGCTTTGTTTACATTTAAACATGTAATGCCGTGTCTACTCTTAGTTTACGAACTGACATATAATATTTTGTTTTCCTCGGCACGTAAAGAGTAAAATAGATCAGATGAGGCAGAGTATTGGAGAAAGGTTAGGGGCTATGGCCCTTTCAAGCCACTAGTTGTTAACTAATATTAAATATTAAAATTGATGAAGTGGAAGTAAAGTGTATATTCAACTGATTTTCATGTATAAAATAGCTCGTGTATAAAACGACTGTTCATAGCGTTCTTCCTTTCCCAAAACTTATTTAAATTCTTGGGAACAAATATTGAATATAGGCCTTCTATTTTATTAATAGTAATCATTATCCTAGTTATGAATCTTAATGGTTAAATTTATAGTTGAAAGGCAAACAAGTCCACATAGACCCACTAAAAAGCCATGTGGAAAAGGAGACAGTTAATAACTTTTGGGTCAGCCATCTTAATATGGTGCACTTACATTAATAAAATTGTATACAGTTGTTGTGAGTCTTACGATACACATTAGAGCGGAATTTGAACTTTATATCTTGAACATAATCTGAATTATAAGAAAACTTTTAAAAACAAAAAATACCAACAGACAGTAAACTAGGAATTTAATATCAGTGTTTATACGGTGTTTTATGATTGTCTTGACCTAAAGAACAAATACACAATATGAGTTCAGGGAGTTTGTATACATCCTGTATATTTAAAGTTTATTAAACTATTTGCTTACAAAATATTCAAGTATGAAGTTACGAAATAGAGAACCGACAAAGGTGGTCATGTAGTTGAAGCCTTGCCCTGCAACCGGAATCAGGCTGCGTTTATGTTAGCGGTAAAACAAGTGTTTCAATCCCGCCAGCGGTGAATTTCAAAACCAGTGAATAAACGTGGTTTATTTCATCGCTCTCCACGTCGACCTTCGAGTAATATCTGTTACTACATTTACCTCTGAGCTCTTTTATACCGACTGACTGTGATTTTATGAATATTGAATTGAAGATTAGGTTGTTTAGTGGTGAGATTTTTGGGCTTTACTTCTCTAGACACCGATGAGTTTTCACATAAAGGCCAGTAGTTCCAAACATCATTCCTGTATGACCAACTGAATAAAAGTTTGTTACTTTAAGGGGCATTATTGTCTTTATTACCTTTAGGACTCTCAAGTCTTTAATGAAACCTATTAAGTTTCTACTCCATTTAACAGTTTAGGTAAGGAAATCTTTTTTTTTATTGTAAATTTATATTTTTAGGTGGCTTTAATCATAATCTTGGTGTATGTATATCTGAATATGTGTGATTAACAATATTATAGCTTTCCTTAAAACTTTAAGCCCAACTATCTCCAAATGATAATAGTACAATATATCTAAGAGGAAAGGGTGCTTCTTTGACTTATTGTTATTTTGTACTAAAAGCCAAACGGATTTCAATACAGCAATCTCATTATTCATTTAGTTCAGAAAAGCTCCAAAAACCTTTGTTTTGTTTGTATACAAATATTTATTTTTAACTATAAAACCAAACCAGCTCTTCGAAACACATTATCACCAAGTTTAATATACAAATTTCTTAGATTTATAAATTGTATATGATCATGTTTTCTTTAAGTGTCAACTAGAGTAAAACACTATACGATTTAAAAAAAAACAAAACAAAACAAATCTGGAATTAATATGTATTTACTTTTGGAAAGCAAAATTGCAAGTTTTTCTAGTGTTGTATAAAAATGCTTTCTATTCAGAATATTTAAATGAAGACATTATTATTCAAACAACCTATAGAACACAATACAAGGGTGAAAGGGTTACCGCTGGGACAACGCCTACTGCGTCACTCCGAGCCTCATTAACACCAGTCTACAAATGTATGTCTCAGGCACTGGACCTTTACTGGTGTCTATAGAACACATTACAAGGGTGAAAGGGTTACCGTTGGGACAACGCCTACTGCGTCACTCCGAGCCTCATTGAAACCAGTCTACAAATGGATGTATCAGGAACTGGACCTTCACTGGTGTCTATAGAACACATTACAAGTGTGAAAGGGTTACCGCTGGGACAACGCCTACTGCGTCACTCCGAGCCTCATTGACACCAGTCTACAAATGGATGTCTCAGGCACTGGACCGTCACTGGTGTCTATAGAACACATTACAAGGGTGAAAGGGTTACCGCTGGGACAACGCCTACTGCGTCACTCCTAGCCTCATTAACACCAGTCTACAAATGGATGTCTCAGGCACTGGACCTTCACTGGTGTCTATAGAACACATTACAAGGGTGAAAGGGTTACCGCTGGGACAACGCCTACTGCGTCACTCCGAGCCTCATTAACACCAGGCTACAAATGGATGTCTCAGGCACTGGACCGTCACTGGTGTCTATAGAACACATTACAAGGGTGAAAGGGTTACCACTGGGACAACGGCTACTGCGTCACTCCGAGCCTCATTGACACCAGGCTACAAATGGACGTCTCAGGCACTGGACCTTCACTGGTGTCTATAGAACACATTACAAGGGTGAAAGGGTTACCGCTGGGACAACGGCTACTGCGTCACTCCGAGCCTCATTAACACCAGTCTACAAATGGATGGCTCAGGCACTGGACCTTCACTGGGGTCTATAGAACACATTACAAGGGTGAAAGGGTTACCGCTGGGACAACGCCTACTGCGTCACTCCGAACCTCATTAACACCAGTCTACAAATGGATGTCTCAGGCACTGGACCTTCACTGGGGTCTATAGAACACATTACAAGGGTGAAAGGGTTACCGCTGGGACAACGCCTACTGCATCACCCCGACCATCATTAACACCATCTACAAATGGATGTCTCAGGCATTGGACCGTCACTGGTGTCTATAGAACACATTACAAGGGTGAAAGGGTTACCGCTGGGACAACGCCTACTGCGTCACCCCGAGCCTCATTAACACCAGTCTACAAATGGATGTCTCAGGCACTGGACCTTCACTGGGGTCTATAGAACACATTACAAGGGTGAAAGGGTTACCGCTGGGACAACGCCTACTGCGTCGACCCGACCCTCATTGACACCAGTCTACAAATGGATGTCTCAGGCACTGGACCGTCACTGGTGTCTATAGAACACATTACAAGGGTGAAAGGGTTACCGCTGGGACAACACCTACTGCGTCACCCCGAGCCTCATTAACACCAGTCTACAAATGGATGTCTCAGGCACTGGACCTTCACTGGGGTCTATAGAACACATTACAAGGGTGAAAGGGTTACGACTGGGAAACGCCTACTGCGTCACCCCGACCCTCATTGACACCAGTCTACAAATGGATGTCTCAGGCACTGGACCGTCACTGGTGTCTATAGAACACATTACAAGGGTGAAAGGGTTACCGCTGGGACAACGCATACTGCTTCACTCCTAGCCTCATTAACACCAGTCTACAAATGGATGTCTCAGGCACTGGACCTTCACTGGTGTCTATAGAACACATTACAAGGGTGAAAGGGTTACCGCTGGGACAACGCCTACTGCGTCACTCCGAGCCTCATTAACACCAGTCTACAAATGGATGTCTCAGGCACTGGACCTTCACTGGGGTCTATAGAACACATTACAAGGGTGAAAGGGTTACCGCTGGGACAACACCTACTGCGTCACTCCGAGCCTCATTAACACCAGTCTACAAATGGATGTCTCAGGCACTGGACCTTCACTGGGGTCTATAGAACACATTACAAGGGTGAAAGGGTTACCGCTGGGACAACGCCTACTGCATCACCCCGACCATCATTAACACCGTCTACAAATGGATGTCTCAGGCACTGGACCGTCACTGGTGTCTATAGAACACATTACAAGGGTGAAAGGGTTACCGCTGGGACAACGCCTACTGCGTCACCCCGAGCCTCATTAACACCAGTCTACAAATGGATGTCTCAGGCACTGGACCTTCACTGGGGTCTATAGAACACATTACAAGGGTGAAAGGGTTACCGCTGGGACAACGCCTACTGCGTCGACCCGACCCTCATTGACACCAGTCTACAAATGGATGTCTCAGGCACTGGACCGTCACTGGTGTCTATAGAACACATTACAAGTGTGAAAGGGTTACCGCTGGGACAACGCCTACTGCGTCACCCCGAGCCTCATTAACACCAGTCTACAAATGGATGTCTCAGGCACTGGACCTTCACTGGGGTCTATAGAACACATTACAAGGGTGAAAGGGTTACCACTGGGAAACGCCTACTGCGTCACCCCGACCCTCATTGACACCAGTCTACAAATGGATGTCTCAGGCACTGGACCGTCACTGGTGTCTATAGAACACATTTACAAGGGTGAAAGGGTTACCGCTGGGACAACGCCTACTGCGTCACTCCGAGCCTCATTAACACCGTCTACAAATGGATGTCTCAGGCACTGGACCTTCACTGGTGTCTATAGAACACATTACAAGGGTGAAAGGGTTACCGCTGGGACAACGCCTACTGCGTCACCCCGAGCCTCATTAACACCAGTCTACAAATGGATGTCTCAGGCACTGGACCTTCACTGGGGTCTATAGAACACATTACAAGGGTGAAAGGGTTACCACTGGGAAACGCCTACTGCGTCACCCCGACCCTCATTGACACCAGTCTACAAATGGATGTCTCAGGCACTGGACCGTCACTGGTGTCTATAGAACACATTTACAAGGGTGAAAGGGTTACCGCTGGGACAACGCCTACTGCGTCACTCCGAGCCTCATTAACACCGTCTTTAAATGGATGTCTCAGGCACTGGACCTTCACTCGTGTCTATAGAACACATTACAAGGGTGAAAGGGTTACCGCTGGGACAACGCCTACTGCGTCACCCCGAGCCTCATTAACACCAGTCTACAAATGGATGTCTCAGGCACTGGACCTTCACTGGTGTCTATAGAACACATTACAAGGGTGAAAGGGTTACCGCTGGGACAAAGCCTACTGCGTCACTCCGAGCCTCATTAAAACCAGTCTACAAATGGATGTCTCAGGCACTGGACCTTTACTGGTGTCTATAGAACACATTACAAGGGTGAAAGGGTTACCGTTGGGACAACGCCTACTGCGTCACTCCGAGCCTCATTGAAACCAGTCTACAAATGGATGTATCAGGAACTGGACCTTCACTGGTGTCTATAGAACACATTACAAGTGTGAAAGGGTTACCGCTGGGACAACGCCTACTGCGTCACTCCGAGCCTCATTGACACCAGTCTACAAATGGATGTCTCAGGCACTGGACCGTCACTGGTGTCTATAGAACACATTACAAGGGTGAAAGGGTTACCGCTGGGACAACGCCTACTGCGTCACTCCTAGCCTCATTAACACCAGTCTACAAATGGATGTCTCAGGCACTGGACCTTCACTGGTGTCTATAGAACACATTACAAGGGTGAAAGGGTTACCGCTGGGACAACGCCTACTGCGTCACTCCGAGCCTCATTAACACCAGGCTACAAATGGATGTCTCAGGCACTGGACCGTCACTGGTGTCTATAGAACACATTACAAGGGTGAAAGGGTTACCACTGGGACAACGGCTACTGCGTCACTCCGAGCCTCATTGACACCAGGCTACAAATGGATGTCTCAGGCACTGGACCTTCACTGGTGTCTATAGAACACATTACAAGGGTGAAAGGGTTACCGCTGGGACAACGGCTACTGCGTCACTCTGAGCCTCATTAACACCAGTCTACAAATGGATGGCTCAGGCACTGGACCTTCACTGGGGTCTATAGAACACATTACAAGGGTGAAAGGGTTACCGCTGGGACAACGCCTACTGCGTCACTCCGAACCTCATTAACACCAGTCTACAAATGGATGTCTCAGGCACTGGACCTTCACTGGGGTCTATAGAACACATTACAAGGGTGAAAGGGTTACCGCTGGGACAACGCCTACTGCATCACCCCGACCATCATTAACACCATCTACAAATGGATGTCTCAGGCATTGGACCGTCACTGGTGTCTATAGAACACATTACAAGGGTGAAAGGGTTACCGCTGGGACAACGCCTACTGCGTCACCCCGAGCCTCATTAACACCAGTCTACAAATGGATGTCTCAGGCACTGGACCTTCACTGGGGTCTATAGAACACATTACAAGGGTGAAAGGGTTACCGCTGGGACAACGCCTACTGCGTCGACCCGACCCTCATTGACACCAGTCTACAAATGGATGTCTCAGGCACTGGACCGTCACTGGTGTCTATAGAACACATTACAAGGGTGAAAGGGTTACCGCTGGGACAACACCTACTGCGTCACCCCGAGCCTCATTAACACCAGTCTACAAATGGATGTCTCAGGCACTGGACCTTCACTGGGGTCTATAGAACACATTACAAGGGTGAAAGGGTTACGACTGGGAAACGCCTACTGCGTCACCCCGACCCTCATTGACACCAGTCTACAAATGGATGTCTCAGGCACTGGACCGTCACTGGTGTCTATAGAACACATTACAAGGGTGAAAGGGTTACCGCTGGGACAACGCATACTGCTTCACTCCTAGCCTCATTAACACCAGTCTACAAATGGATGTCTCAGGCACTGGACCTTCACTGGTGTCTATAGAACACATTACAAGGGTGAAAGGGTTACCGCTGGGACAACGCCTACTGCGTCACTCCGAGCCTCATTAACACCAGTCTACAAATGGATGTCTCAGGCACTGGACCTTCACTGGGGTCTATAGAACACATTACAAGGGTGAAAGGGTTACCGCTGGGACAACACCTACTGCGTCACTCCGAGCCTCATTAACACCAGTCTACAAATGGATGTCTCAGGCACTGGACCTTCACTGGGGTCTATAGAACACATTACAAGGGTGAAAGGGTTACCGCTGGGACAACGCCTACTGCATCACCCCGACCATCATTAACACCGTCTACAAATGGATGTCTCAGGCACTGGACCGTCACTGGTGTCTATAGAACACATTACAAGGGTGAAAGGGTTACCGCTGGGACAACGCCTACTGCGTCACCCCGAGCCTCATTAACACCAGTCTACAAATGGATGTCTCAGGCACTGGACCTTCACTGGGGTCTATAGAACACATTACAAGGGTGAAAGGGTTACCGCTGGGACAACGCCTACTGCGTCGACCCGACCCTCATTGACACCAGTCTACAAATGGATGTCTCAGGCACTGGACCGTCACTGGTGTCTATAGAACACATTACAAGTGTGAAAGGGTTACCGCTGGGACAACGCCTACTGCGTCACCCCGAGCCTCATTAACACCAGTCTAAAAATGGATGTCTCAGGCACTGGACCTTCACTGGGGTCTATAGAACACATTACAAGGGTGAAAGGGTTACCACTGGGAAACGCCTACTGCGTCACCCCGACCCTCATTGACACCAGTCTACAAATGGATGTCTCAGGCACTGGACCGTCACTGGTGTCTATAGAACACATTTACAAGGGTGAAAGGGTTACCGCTGGGACAACGCCTACTGCGTCACTCCGAGCCTCATTAACACCGTCTACAAATGGATGTCTCAGGCACTGGACCTTCACTGGTGTCTATAGAACACATTACAAGGGTGAAAGGGTTACCGCTGGGACAACGCCTACTGCGTCACCCCGAGCCTCATTAACACCAGTCTACAAATGGATGTCTCAGGCACTGGACCTTCACTGGGGTCTATAGAACACATTACAAGGGTGAAAGGGTTACCACTGGGAAACGCCTACTGCGTCACCCCGACCCTCATTGACACCAGTCTACAAATGGATGTCTCAGGCACTGGACCGTCACTGGTGTCTATAGAACACATTTACAAGGGTGAAAGGGTTACCGCTGGGACAACGCCTACTGCGTCACTCCGAGCCTCATTAACACCGTCTTTAAATGGATGTCTCAGGCACTGGACCTTCACTCGTGTCTATAAAACACATTACAAGGGTGAAAGGGTTACCGCTGGGACAACGCCTACTGCGTCACCCCGAGCCTCATTGACACCAGTCTACAAATGGATGTCTCAGGCACTGGACCTTCACTGGTGTCTATAGAACACATTACAAGGGTGAAAGGGTTACCGCTGGGACAAAGCCTACTGCGTCACTCCGAGCCTCATTAAAACCAGTCTACAAATGGATGTCTCAGGCACTGGACCTTCACTGGTGTCTATAGAACACATTACAAGGGTGAAAGGGTTACCGCTGGGACAACGCCTACTGCGTCACTCCGAGCCTCATTAACACCAGTCTACAAATGGATGTCTCAGGCACTGGACCTTCACTGGGGTCTATAGAACACATTACAAGGGTGAAAGGGTTACCGCTGGGACAACGCCTACTGCGTCACTCCGAGCCTCATTGACACGGGTCTACAAATGGATGTCTCAGGCACTGGACCTTCACTGGTGTCTATAGAACACATTACAAGGGTGAAAGGGTTACCGCTGGGACAACGCCTACTGCGTCACTCCGAGCCTCATTAACACCAGTCTACAAATGGATGTCTCAGGCACTGGACCTTCACTGGTGTCGATAGAACACATTACAAGGGTGAAAGGGTTACCGCTGGGACAACGCCTACTGCGTCACTCCGAGCCTCATTAACACCGTCTACAAATGGATGTCTCAGGCACTGGACCTTCACTGGTGTCTATAGAACACATTACAAGGGTGAAAGGGTTACCGCTGGGACAACGCCTACTGCGTCACTCCGAGCCTCATTAACACCGTCTACAAATGGATGTCTCAGGCACTGGACCTTCACTGGTGTCTATAGAACACATTACAAGGGTGAAAGGGTTACCGCTGGGACAACGCCTACTGCGTCACTCCGAGCCTCATTAACACCGTCTAGAAATGGATGTCTCAGGCACTGGACCTTCACTGGTGTCTATAGAACACATTACAGGGGTGAAAGGGTTACCGCTGGGACAACGCCTACTACGTCACTCCGAGCCTCATTAACACCAGTCTACAAATGGATGTCTCAGGTACTTGACCTTCACTGGTGTCTATAGAACACATTACAAGGGTGAAAGGGTTACCGCTGGGTCAACGCCTACTGCGTCACTCCGAGCCTCATTAACACCAGTCTACAAATGGATGTCTCAGGCACTGGACCTTCACTGGTGTCTATAGAACACATTACAAGGGTGAAAGGGTTACCACTGGGACAACGCCTACTGCGTCACTCCGAGCCTCATTAACACCAGTCTACAAATGGATGTCTCAGGCACTGGACCTTCACTGGTGTCTATAGAACACATTACAAGGGTGAAAGGGTTGCCGTTGGGACTACGCCTACTGCGTCACTCCGAGCCTCATTAACACCAGTCTACAAATGGATGTCTCAGGCACTGGACCTTCACTGGTGTCTATAGAACACATTACAAGGGTGAAAGGGTTACTGCTGGGACAACGCCTACTGCGTCACTCCGAGCCTCATTAACACCAGTCTACAAATGGATGTCTCAGGCACTGGACCTTCACTGGGGTCTATAGAACACATTACAAGGGTGAAAGGGTTACTGCTGGGACAACGCCTACTGCGTCACTCCGAGCCTCATTAACACCAGTCTACAAATGGATGTCTCAGGCACTGGACCTTCACTGGTGTCTATAGAACACATTACAAGGGTGAAAGGGTTACCACTGGGACAACGCCTACTGCGTCACTACGAGCCTCATTAACACCAGTCTACAAATGGATGTCTCAGGCACTGGACCTTCACTGGTGTCTATAGAACACATTACAAGGGTGAAAGGGTTACTGCTGGGACAACGCCTATTGCGTCACTCCGAGCCTCATTAACACCAGTCTACAAATGGATGTCTCAGGCACTGGACCTTCACTGGTGTCGATAGAACACATTACAAGGGTGAAAGGGTTACCACTGGGAAACGCCTACTGCGTCACCCCGACCCTCATTGACACCAGTCTACAAATGGATGTCTCAGGCACTGGACCGTCACTGGTGTCTATAGAACACATTTACAAGGGTGAAAGGGTTACCGCTGGGACTACGCCTACTGCGTCACTCCGAGCCTCATTAACACCGTCTACAAATGGATGTCTCAGGCACTGGACCTTCACTGGTGTCTATAGAACACATTACAAGGGTGAAAGGGTTACCGCTGGGACAACGCCTACTGCGTCACCCCGAGCCTCATTAACACCAGTCTACAAATGGATGTCTCAGGCACTGGACCTTCACTGGGGTCTATAGAACACATTACAAGGGTGAAAGGGTTACCACTGGGAAACGCCTACTGCGTCACCCCGACCCTCATTGACACCAGTCTACAAATGGATGTCTCAGGCACTGGACCGTCACTGGTGTCTATAGAACACATTTACAAGGGTGAAAGGGTTACCGCTGGGACAACGCCTACTGCGTCACTCCGAGCCTCATTAACACCGTCTTTAAATGGATGTCTCAGGCACTGGACCTTCACTCGTGTCTATAGAACACATTACAAGGGTGAAAGGGTTACCGCTGGGACAACGCCTACTGCGTCGGCCCGAGCCTCATTAACACCAGTCTACAAATGGATGTCTCAGGCACTGGACCTTCACTGGTGTCTATAGAACACATTACAAGGGTGAAAGGGTTACCGCTGGGACAAAGCCTACTGCGTCACTCCGAGCCTCATTAAAACCAGTCTACAAATGGATGTCTCAGGCACTGGACCTTCACTGGTGTCTATAGAACACATTACAAGGGTGAAAGGGTTACCGCTGGGACAACGCCTACTGCGTCACTCCGAGCCTCATTAACACCAGTCTACAAATGGATGTCTCAGGCACTGGACCTTCACTGGGGTCTATAGAACACATTACAAGGGTGAAAGGGTTTGCTGGGACAACGCCTACTGCGTCACTCTGAGCCTCATTGACACCAGTCTACAAATGGATGTCTCAGGCACTGGACCTTCACTGGTGTCTATATAACACATTACAAGGGTGAAAGGGTTACCGCTGGGACAACGCCTACTGCGTCACTCCGAGCCTCATTAACACCAGTCTACAAAAGGATGTCTCAGGCACTGGACCTTCACTGGTGTCGATAGAACACATTACAAGGGTGAAAGGGTTACCGCTGGGACAACGCCTACTGCGTCACTCCGAGCCTCATTAACACCGTCTACAAATGGATGTCTCAGGCACTGGACCTTCACTGGTGTCTATAGAACACATTACAAGGGTGAAAGGGTTACCGCTGGGACAACGCCTACTGCGTCACTCCGAGCCTCATTAACACCGTCTACAAATGGATGTCTCAGGCACTGGACCTTCACTGGTGTCTATAGAACTCATTACAAGGGTGAAAGGGTTACCGCTGGGACAACGCCTACTGCGTCACTCCGAGCCTCATTAACACCGTCTAGAAATGGATGTCTCAGGCACTGGACCTTCACTGGTGTCTATAGAACACATTACAAGGGTGAAAGGGTTACCGCTGGGACAACGCCTACTGCGTCACTCCGAGCCTCATTAACACCAGTCTACAAATGGATGTCTCAGGTACTTGACCTTCACTGGGGTCTATAGAACACATTACAAGGGTGAAAGGGTTACCGCTGGGTCAACGCCTACTGCGTCACTCCGAGCCTCATTGACACCAGTCTACAAATGGATGTCTCAGGCACTGGACCTTCACTGGTGTCTATAGAACACATTACAAGGGTGAAAGGGTTACCACTGGGACAACGCCTACTGCGTCACTCCGAGCCTCATTAACACCAGTCTACAAATGGATGTCTCAGGCACTGGACCTTCACTGGTGTCTATAGAACACATTACAAGGGTGAAAGGGTTACCGTTGGGACAACGCCTACTACGTCACTCCGAGCCTCATTAACACCAGTCTACAAATGGATGTCTCAGGCACTGGACCTTCACTGGTGTCTATAGAACACATTACAAGGGTGAAAGGGTTACTGCTGGGACAACGCCTACTGCGTCACTCAGAGCCTCATTAACACCAGTCTACAAATGGATGTCTCAGGCACTGGACCTTCACTGGGGTCTATAGAACACATTACAAGGGTGAAAGGGTTACTGCTGGGACAACGCCTACTGCGTCACTCCGAGCCTCATTAACACCAGTCTACAAATGGATGTCTCAGGCACTGGACCTTCACTGGTGTCTATAGAACACATTAAAAGGGTGAAAGGGTTACCACTGGGACAACGCCTACTGCGTCACTCCGAGCATCATTAACACCAGTCTACAAATGGATGTCTCAGGCACTGGACCTTCACTGGTGTCTATAGAACACATTACAAGGGTGAAAGGGTTACTGCTGGGACAACGCCTACTGCGTCACTCCGAGCCTCATTAACACCAGTCTACAAATGGATTTCTCAGGCACTGGACCTTCACTGGTGTCTATAGAACACATTACAAGGGTGAAAGGGTTACTGCTGGGACAACGCCTACTGCGTCACTCCGAGCCTCATTAACACCAGTCTACAAATGGATGTCTCAGGCACTGGACCTTCACTGGGGTCTATAGAACACATTACAAGGGTGAAAGGGTTACCGCTGGGACAAAGCCTACTGCGTCACTCCGAGCCTCATTAAAACCTGTCTACAAATGGATGTCTCAGGCACTGGACCTTCACTGGTGTCTATAGAAAACATTACAAGGGTGAAAGGGTTACCGCTGGGACAACGCCTACTGCGTCACTCCGAGCCTCATTAACACCAGTCTACAAATGGATGTCTCAGGCACTGGACCTTCACTGGGGTCTATAGAACACATTACAAGGGTGAAAGGGTTACCGCTGGGACAACGCCTACTGCGTCACTCCGAGCCTCATTGACACCAGTCTACAAATGGATGTCTCAGGCACTGGACCTTCACTGGTGTCTATAGAACACATTACAATGGTGAAAGGGTTACCGCTGGGACAACGCCTACTGCGTCACTCCGAGCCTCATTAACACCAGTCTACAAATGGATGTCTCAGGCACTGGACCTTCACTGGTGTCTATAGAACACATTACAAGGGTGAAAGGGTTACCGTTGGGACAACGCCTACTGCGTCACTCCGAGCCTCATTAACACCAGTCTACAAATGGATGTCTCAGGCACTGGACCTTCACTGGTGTCTATAGAACACATTACAAGGGTGAAAGGGTTACCGCTGGGACAACGCCTACTGCGTCACTCCGAGCCTCATTAACACTAGTCTACAAATGGATGTCTCAGGCACTGGACCTTCACTGGTGTCTATAGAACACATTACAAGGGTGAAAGGGTTACCGTTGGGACAACGGCTACTGCGTCACTCCGAGCCTCATTAACACCAGTCTACAAATGGATGTCTCAGGCACTGGACCTTCACTGGTGTCTATAGAACACATTACAAGGGTGAAAGGGTTACCGTTGGGACAACGGCTACTGCGTCACTCCGAGCCTCATTAACACCAGTCTACAAATGGATGTCTCAGGCACTGGACCTTCACTGGTGTCTATAGAACACATTACAAGGGTGAAAGGGTTACCGTTGGGACAACGCCTACTGCGTCACTCCGAGCCTCATTAACACCAGTCTACAAATGGATGTCTCAGGCACTGGACCTTCACTGGTGTCTATAGAACACATTACAAGGGTGAAAGGGTTACTGCTGGGACAACGCCTACTGCGTCACTCCGAGCCTCATTAACACCAGTCTACAAATGGATGTCTCAGGCACTGGACCTTCACTGGTGTCTATAGAACACATTACAAGGGTGAAAGGGTTACCACTGGGACAACGCCTACTGCGTCACTCCGAGCCTCATTAACACCAGTCTACAAATGGATGTCTCAGGCACTGGACCTTCACTGGTGTCTATAGATTACATTACAAGGGTGAAAGGGTTACCGCTGGGACAACGCCTACTGCGTCACTCCGAGCCTCATTAACACCAGTCTACAAATGGATGTCTCAGGCACTGGACCTTCACTGGTGTCTATAGAACACATTACAAGGGTGAAAGGGTTACCACTGGGACAACGCCTACTGCGTCACTCCGAGCCTCATTAACACCAGTCTACAAATGGATGTCTCAGGCACTGGACCTTCACTGGTGTCTATAGAACACATTACAAGGGTGAAAGGGTTACTGCTGGGACAACGCCTACTGCGTCACTCCGAGCCTCATTAACACCAGTCTACAAATGGATGTCTCAGGCACTGGACCTTCACTGGTGTCTATAGAACACATTACAAGGGTGAAAGGGTTACTGCTGGGACAACGCCTACTGCGTCACTCCGAGCCTCATTAACACCAGTCTACAAATGGATGTCTCAGGCACTGGACCTTCACTGGTGTCTATAGAACACATTACAAGGGTGAAAGGGTTACCGCTGGGACAACGCCTACTGCGTCACTCCGAGCCTCATTAACACCAGTCTACAAATGGATGTCTCAGGCACTGGACCTTCACTGGTGTCTATAGAACACATTACAAGCGTGAAAGGGTTACTGCTGGGACAACGCCTACTGCGTCACTCCGAGCCTCATTAACACCAGTCTACAAATGGATGTCTCAGGCACTGGACCTTCACTGGTGTCTATAGAACACATTACAAGGGTGAAAGGGTTACTGCTGGGACAACGCCTACTGCGTCACTCCGAGCCTCATTAACACCAGTCTACAAATGGATGTCTCAGGCACTGGACCTTCACTGGTGTCTATAGAACACATTACAAGGGTGAAAGGGTTACTGCTGGGACAACGCCTACTACGTCACTCCGAGCCTCATTAACACCAGTCTACAAATGGATGTCTCAGGCACTGGACCTTCACTGGTGTCTATAGAACACATTACAAGGGTGAAAGGGTTACTGCTGGGACAACGCCTACTACGTCACTCCGAGCCTCATTAACACCAGTCTACAAATGGATGTCTCAGGCACTGGACCTTCACTGGTGTCTATAGAACACATTACAAGGGTGAAAGGGTTACTGCTGGGACAACGCCTACTACGTCACTCCGAGCCTCATTAACACCAGTCTACAATTGGATGTCTCAGGCACTGGACCTTCACTGGTGTCTATAGAACACATTACAAGGGTGAAAGGGTTACTGCTGGGACAACGCCTACTACGTCACTCCGAGCCTCATTAACACCAGTCTACAAATGGATGTCTCAGGCACTGGACCTTCACTGGTGTCTATAGAACACATTACAAGGGTGAAAGGGTTACTGCTGGGACAACGCCTACTACGTCACTCCGAGCCTCATTAACACCAGTCTACAAATGGATGTCTCAGGCACTGGACCTTCACTGGTGTCTATAGAACACATTACAAGGGTGAAAGGGTTACCGCTGGGACAACGCCTACTGCGTCACTCCGAGCCTCATTAACACCAGTCTACAAATGGATGTCTCAGGCACTGGACCTTCACTGGTGTCTATAGAACACATTACAAGGGTGAAAGGGTTACTGCTGGGACAACGCCTACTACGTCACTCCGAGCCTCATTAACACCAGTCTACAAATGGATGTCTCAGGCACTGGACCTTCACTGGTGTCTATAGAACACATTACAAGGGTGAAAGGGTTACTGCTGGGACAACGCCTATTACGTCACTCCGAGCCTCATTAACACCAGTCTACAAATGGATGTCTCAGGCACTGGACCTTCACTGGGGTCTATAGAACACATTACAAGGGTGAAAGGGTTACTGCTGGGACAACGCCTACTACGTCACTCCGAGCCTCATTAACACCAGTCTACAAATGGATGTCTCAGGCACTGGACCTTCACTGGTGTCTATAGAACACATTACAAGGGTGAAAGGGTTACTGCTGGGACAACGCCTACTACGTCACTCCGAGCCTCATTAACACCAGTCTACAAATGGATGTCTCAGGCACTGGACCTTCACTGGTGTCTATAGAACACATTACAAGGGTGAAAGGGTTACTGCTGGGACAACGCCTACTACGTCACTCCGAGCCTCATTAACACCAGTCTACAAATGGATGTCTCAGGCACTGGACCTTCACTGGGGTCTATAGAACACATTACAAGGGTGAAAGGGTTACTGCTGGGACAACGCCTACTACGTCACTCCGAGCCTCATTAACACCAGTCTACAAATGGATGTCTCAGGCACTGGACCTTCACCGGGGTCTATAGAACACATTACAAGGGTGAAAGGGTTACTGCTGGGACAACGCCTACTGCGTCACTCCGAGCCTCATTAACACCAGTCTACAAATGGATGTCTCAGGCACTGGACCGTCACTGGTGTCTATAGAACACATTACAAGGGTGAAAGGGTTACTGCTGGGACAACGCCTACTGCGTCACTCCGAGCCTCATTAACACCAGTCTACAAATGGATGTCTCAGGCACTGGACCTTCACTGGTGTCTATAGAACACATTACAAGGGTGAAAGGGTTACTGCTGGGACAACGCCTACTGCGTCACTCCGAGCCTCATTAAAACCTGTCTACAAATGGATGTCTCAGGCACTGGACCGTCACTGGTGTCTATAGAACACATTACAAGGGTGAAAGGGTTACTGCTGGGACAACGCCTACTGCGTCACTCCGAGCCTCATTAACACCAGTCTACAAATGGATGTCTCAGGCACTGGACCGTCACTGGTGTGTCTTTGTTGAATATTCAGGAGTTAGTGCCATCCATTTGTAACACTTTATAACAAGTCTCAACTGATATCCAACTATTCTTTAGCTATATTATATTTGAAATATTTGTTTACCATACTATAAACACCATTGAAAACTATTTCGACAATCACCATTCTAGGTAAGACTGGTTTTCTCATAATTCTGTTATAATAATTTCTAGACATAAATTTATAATATTTAAAATACGGTTAGGTTGGTACACGTAAGTTAATATTAGTGTTTGTATATATTTGCTTACAAGAGAAAGGTGGAACATTTTAGAATACAATACAGTATATTACTATTGAAGCATATTACTTGAACACAGAACACGAAAGCAGAATATTTTTAATTCGAGAATAACTTCCCATTTATATTTATTAAAATATTTGGTATGTATATAATTATGAAAATACTTTAAAGTAGACGTGTTTTTAACTTGATAATCGTTATAATTGACTTATTTTTAGATTAAATTAACCATTACATATATAGAACTAAAAATCCATTATCACTGTTGAAGGTAAAGTAGATATATCCGTATTTTCGTATCAAACTTAATTAACGATAAAAAATACATAATTTAAATTTACTATCGTGAATGTGTTGGTTAATAGTTACTATAATTATATGTAACATTAAAAATATTAAGAAAAGTTACATTGTCAGTTAGACCTATTTTCACCCAAAGTGCATTTAAGGTAATGATTCACCTCAAAATCTGGTACAACAATTAATAAATGATTATTATTTAAAATTTTCTAGTTTACACATAGTATGAGATAAAGTACACTTTATCTCATCTGAAAGATATAGATATATAAGATAGAAGCATAACTGGTTGTTAGGGCAAAGTAAAACATTAAAATAAATTATTTTACTATGTGAATATAGAAGAATTTGTTTGCAAAAGGAAGTCTTTTTCAAAATTAAACATGAAATATATTAATAGTAGCAGTGGTCAGTAATCACCAAATACCGGAAAGCGCGTGGATCACAAAATGGATCTTACTTTGGAATGAATAATACTATTATAATACTTTTTCGAACAACTACAGTTTTCGAATCAAACAAAGAAAAATTTCGAGTTATACAACCGTACCAACCCACGTCTAACACAAATTGTTCTTCCCTCTGAAAAAAAAAAAACACAATGGAAATCCTGTTGATTTTTAAAGCCAACAACAGCAACAAAAATATTGGATTTAAAAATAAGAATTACTGTAAAAAAGAACATGAATACTCTATTGTTAATTCAGAACATTGTTATGAAACTTTAAATCAGATTTAAACTTCACAAAGGAAACGGGTTTAATACATGAGCGATTCAGATTAAACTTTTGATCTCAAAGGGTTTTGTTCGAAAAATATATTTCTTTGTCAGATTAAATCTTAAAAGAGAAACGTGTACAATAGTGATAAATCGTAATCTCTTGGCCTTATTATGAATTTCGAGTCTCCTAACGTTTGTGATAAACTAATAAGATGTTCCAAGTAACGACTACGCCTTTTGTGTTACACATCTTGATATTGCTTGTTAATGCATTATCATTTCCAACATTAACTTTTCTGAGTAATTGCTTTCTGCACATTACACTATTCGTAAAACTGGTAAACATGTAATTCAATAAATTATCTTCCCTCCAGATCTTTGAGGTTAAACAGATTGTTTCAAATCAACCACGAACAGCTCAATGACAGTTCATTATCTGATTGTCAGTGAAGTGTCCAATCTTAAAGTAATACATTTCCTAATCGGTTAATGTTGTGACATAAAATTCACTAGGCCTAATTAGATAAAATATTATCCTGACGCTATTAGAGATATTAAATTTCAAACTATTTCTTATCAAAAAAGGACAAGTACACCATTTTATGACTGTTTTGTTTCGCATGGTAGAAGCTCAATTCACGGGTTACAATTTTCTAGTGAAACTCTTCCAAAAGATTATTTGTGTTAAACAAGGGTAGAGACAAAATGATGTTTTCACCAAACTAACGAGAACTCCAGTACGAGAATCTTTCTGAGTGCTGGTCCAGTGAGAGGCTGAGTCTCGTCGGGCTAGTGAGGTATTTGGTCCTCCGGGCAGGAGGGGCCGGATGTTAGACGGCCGAGGAGGCCTGCAACGAGAGACTGCCTAGACTGAAGGTGGAGTGGTGGGGGTCCTCGCAGTGGAGGTACAACCGCGAGCTGACCGTCCTCTCGCAGTCTGGGCAAACACGCTTCTTCTTCTTGTCTCTCCGACGGAGGATTTCGTGGGCACATCTGAAAATGTTAGAGGTTCAACCGACTGTTTAGTTATGGAAGAGTAAAATCATGTTATGGCTTTCAGTTAGGAATATAGTAGGTACAGTAGGTATATAGTAGGTATAGTAGGAACTCTTGTTTTACCTCGATACTGAAACAAATTTTAATATTCTACTGTATTCAGTATAATCTTATTCCTTTTCTCATTAGAAATCCTCTGAATGTTTTTTTTAAAATTGCTAATAAATAGTTCTATTTCCCAATAGTTCTCTACTCTTTCTTCTTAACATTCTTTAAATGTATACGCAAATTAAAAGATCAGCAACTTCAAATGAAAGGTCACTAATACATGTCTCTGGGTTGACCATGTATCGTTGAGTGTTTGAGATTGAGCCCTACCTGGCATGCAGTATGTGAGCGCACGGCAGAGCCTCTAGGCTGTCGGCCTCGAAGCCCAGTGGGAGGCTGCACGCCCCACACTGCAACTCTAGCTCCTCCTCTATTGACTGGACGGCTCGTGCATGCTCATCCTGATGCTCCTCGTCCCCCAGACTCTGGTAGATCCGGCACAGCCTCACCCGCACGGTCCGTATCAGCAACTGAAAGACAATACACATTTGTACATACATGTAATCCTTAACTAATGGTTTTAATATGTTATAACATCTACCAGTTGTACTTTGAATTTTAAATTTCATCAACATCTTATTCAAAATATAAGGCGATTTTTGTGAACGGACTGCCAGCGAAACTGTTACGTTTAAAATCATGGTTGATGTGTTATTTGAAAGCCCTTGGTATCTATCTATCCCTTTTGGTATCTAGCCTTTTTGGGGGTTTGGAAGACGTCAACCTTCAGGGCTCTGCCCCCTGGTCTTTCAAAGTTTCAATGTTAATCTTAAGAAAGAATAGAAATAAATGTAATTGAACACGTTGATACTAACATAGTACAGAAGCAAGATGAGCTGTTAAAAAAAAAATCTGGAATGCCATCTTAATGAAAACTCATCAAAATAATAATGAGTTGTATAATCCCAAAACAAAAACATATTTGCTCGAATACAAACAGCCAGATTTGCTAGTCATATTGAACCTGATAATGATTGGGGAGTAAAAATAAAGTCTGACAAATTTAGATGATATTTATATAGTTGCTCTTTAGGGTTTAAAATTCCTTTGCAAAAATTGTCTTTCGGTATGTAATAGTAACTATATAAATCAGTTGTCCAAGAACCGATTAGCAAATAAGTAATGTATACATTTAATAAAGTGATGCTAGAATTCTATTTTATTTTTTAAAATAATTGCTAATGAACCTATTTACTATTGTTATCCGTGTTCTAAATCTACTATACTAACTTTAACAAGTATTTAGAGCTTTACGGAATTGTTTAAGCTTTAGTTATCTATGAAGTACTCTAGCCTAAATATGTTTAATTAATGTACTCAGGGTCTCAAGGTATTATGCGTTTGCAAAAATCCGGGAGTTATTTACAGTAACAGAGAATCAACCTTAACAAACCGATATTGCAATCATCTCTCAGGCCTGTATTTCCGTTCAGGAAAGACAAAGTTTTCATTTCTCATCTAACTTTGAACCGCTTCCGATAAAGTTTACTCCCACCGCTCCCACCGCTCCCACCGCTCCCACCTTTGCGCCTATGGCTATCGCAACCTCCAGCAGCCTGATTTTGAACTCCATAGGACGGCAGTTGCATATCTTCTGCTGCAGCCTGAGAGCCTCCAGACAGCGCGCCGCCCCGTCCATCGTCTCCATCTGACACAGGCGGTCGCCCATCGCGCAGGCGGAGCTCATCGCACTCTCATACTGGCGGTAGGCGTTCTGGAACAGGAGAAAACAGGTTGAGAAGATAGGTTGAAGAGTCTGGTTGAAAGAAACGTATTGCTAGCCTGAGTAGATGAGACGTGTGATACGTGCACAGGTGATGGGATTTAGACAGCTATAGGCATTTGCTTCTGTGTGAACACTCTGATGGTTTGTGACAGATGAATATGCTATGATTGGTGCTGTGTGTGCGCAATTGCTGCAAGGAGCCTAGTTTTTTTAAAGTTGCACGAATACAGATAAGGGTAGAGATGGCAGAGGATTGGTAGGAGCTCAGCTACTGTACTATGCATGCCTGATACTGTGCGCCCAGCTACTACAGAATGCACAGATCACAGGTCACAGGCACCTTTGATTCAATGTATGCAAGTGTGTAATACAAATCGTAATAAGTGCATAGCACAGGTGCAGGTGCCGGAGATTCCATGTGAACTTTAAAAGCAGTTATTTTGAATGGGAAAATAGTAATTCAATAATTAATCCCAAGAACTGAAGAACATTGCGGAAGCTAAAAGGTTATGCATATTCATCGAAGATTTAATCAAAATTTGTCAGAATATTCCACGTTAAAATATTGTATACATACAACACACCTTACTGTATACAGTGTACACCTTAGAGTCATATAGATCAAAGATTTTAGTATGCAAAATTTACCTTGATCCAGGAAAAATGTATTGTCGAGCCTTAAACACTCACAAAAGGTAATAACAAATTTTCCATTGACAAAAGCACCAAAGATGTAACTTGTGGTTTTATTTGTGTATGGTTCGAAATGTAAAAGAGTACAATAATTTTTAATAGGATAAAATAAATCAAAGGTCTTGTGTATTCGAATTAAAACTTAACACTACTTTCAACCACAAATATATCTAAATATTGTTTATAAAGGTTTCCCTCCAAACATTGTGGTATACAATATGACATAGTAAAACTACAATAATATTGCGACAGAAATCCTCAGTGACCGATACTCGACAAAGACAATAATTTACCATCCACATTCAGAGGACTGAATCCCGCCAAATACAAGCTTGTGGCATTAGCGTTGTGTGGGGTACACAAGAGTACAATGCCAGTTGAATTGCTTTTACCACTATAAATAATTATTGAGGTTACTGTTTTGTGTTATCTTTTCCCCAGAGCATTGTGGGGCGTTCTTTTTTGTATTGAAACATCAAATGTTATTCCATATGGTTTAATTTTATTTAAAATGTTATTCGGGATTAAAAAATAAATAGAATATCGTACATAAATTGATTTCTTTTGTCCTTTGGCCGTGCAATGTCCTAATATGTCAGTGTTTCGTCAGGGTTTATAACTCCATTAATTTCTTTACACATTGCTGTTTATTATTCAAAATCATATTATTTAACAACTGTTATTATGATATTTCATAATTACTGGTTTTCCCTTGTCTGTTGCTATTCTACTTTTCCACATTTTTATCTTATGAGTCTTGTTGCTCCTTCTTAAGATTAGCATGTAGTTAGTATAACAACATTTCGAACATTCACACCTTCTATTATCTGAAATGTGTTAATTGTTACTTGTTATTGGAGATGTAGTTTGTTAGATTGTTTCTGAATTTTTTAATTGTTATTTTTTTTATTAATTGCACATGCTATATTGTATTTAATTTGGTTTAAAAGTTTAAAATCGTGTGTGCGAGGAAAAAAGTTAATAAAAAAGCAGATTTTGATTTGATTTCTACGAATAAATCGGTGTATTTATATTTGTTTCAAAACGAGTTCCACGTAGCACGCTGACGTGAGGGAAGTGAATGTCCACATACACAAATTTTAAAACTCAAAACCAGTGTAAAAACATACATTTATTCATATTTTATTGAAATCTGAAAACATTGATTTTTTGGCTGTTCTGATGCTCCTGGTTTCATTTACCTGCAATGCTAGGAATACAGTTTTGCGCATTATAAGGTTAGGAGAAGGTCCAGTCAGGCTTGAAAGTAGGCGCGAGGTTGCTGGGGATGATACAAATACACCAACAAATGAATAACATGCTTTTCTAATGTAAAAACCCCTTAAGACAAGTACTGTGTTTAGCCGATATACATTTTCTTTAATAACTCAGTAAATATTTAAGCTAAAATGACGAGAGAGGGCTTAAAACTTTCGCTTCTCTAATTCCCATCTTATTATAAGCATTAATTTTACGTCCGAGGCTTTTCTGACCCTTTTTGGGCCCAAAAACTCGAAATTTGAAAGAATAATCCCCCAAAAAGGGGTTAGAGTTTTCCGATTTTTTTACCCAACGAACTTGTCCAACAGATTATAGAATGGAACGTTCCTACCAAATTTTAAGTAAATCGGACAACAATTGTGACCGCTAGAGTGTATACACACACACACACACACACACACACACACACACACACACACACACACACACACACACACACACACACACACATATATATATATATAATTTTGAACGACCCCCCAAAACGTGTTCAGGGGGTCACGTTAGGAACTTCTATGGTGGTCCCGGGCTTAAGTTTCACCGTGCGGGTCATGCTAATAGTTCACTTTTCCATAGGAAATTCACTAATAAAGAGGAGGTTTGATTTTCCAACCTACTTAGGACTAGGGAATTCAGATAATATGACTGTTTGGATGGTTAAACCCCAGTTTAAACCTAATGACCTTGTTTAAACTAATAATAGACTAAAACCAGGCAGTGGTTATTTTGTTGCCAATAACTAATAACAATTTTAAAATTTCGTTTACTTTCCACTTGATGTCTTTCTAAAGGTATATAACTTTCACTGGGTAGTTTTAGCATCTATGGTGTTTTTCAACAATTTATTTTGAATATTATCCGATTCACTGACGTTCCAGATGAATAATGGTTGCATGACCTACGCTCTGCCGTATCATCACTAACTTATACTTTTTTTAGTGTTCACCTCAGGGATATAAAATATAATTCCAGATAAGATTTTCTACATATATTTAGCAAATACAACTACTTAAGCTCTACTTTTCGTATAATACTGCTCCTTTACCACTGTAACACAAGGAGTGTAGTACCTTCTAAAGAGTCTTGCAATTTCCAGGACACATGGCAAAGTTCAAAGTTGAATAATTGTTTAACCAATTTACTTTATCAAAGAGGTTATATTGAAACTGCGGATGAGTAATTGGAGATTCGCGTGGCCATTAGAGCTGTAACTTGGAATAAACTCTGCTTCCTTCTCGAGGGGAAACAAGGTTATCTAGAGGTTATTAGTGAGATGAATATTATTCGCTGGGATTTTGTACTCTCTTGTTGTCTATCAGAGCGGGATATCAAGTACTCAATATTTTACACATCTTCAATTTTTGTTTATCTTAAACTACTGATTTCGAACAATGAATGTGGCTTATAACAATGCGATTGTAAAACAATCGAAAAAATATAGTTGTGGTCTAGAAAAACCACTTTATACTTTTAACCACTTTATACTTTTAACCACTTTATAACAACAATAATTTACCACCCTTGTTAGTGGACTGCACAATGCACCAATGATTGAGTACACTTGAAAGAGGGTGGTTATGAGAGTGTGAACACCAGTACAAATCATGTTCGGATATTATTTTCATCGCAATTTTCCATATAGCCTGGTAAGAGACGCGCAGTTTTAGTCAAAAAACAATATATTTAATATAAAATGAAGAATCCTAATTACTAATAATCCCGTTGCTTTGACTGACTGAAGGAATGGCCGACTTGATTAATTTAGAAAGAAAATTGTTGTCAAGTACTATATTTCATTCTACAAAACTTTCGAAGGAAATCCATAGTTTATTTTGATACACAATTAAAGGTTTAGTGACTCAAAAATCTAGTGTAGAAGTTATAAACATTATAATAAATAAAATAAATAGCCTCGAGGATTGCAATTTTATACGAAATATCAACACATTTCCAAGAAATATGAGAACGATTTTTTCAACAGAAGATTATAGTCATATATGTTTTCAACGTAATATCACGTAGAGTGATATTATATGAAATAAATAACAAATTATTTATTTAACAATAATAATTTTACAGTTGCTTAAAATATTTTCATCTAAGTGCACAAAAATCTACCTATTGTTGGTACATAATGGTCGGTCAGTTAACTGTTTTTCGTTCTATTCACAGAGCACAGAAAAGTCACCTGACACAAATTAATGTTTTTACATTTCGCTGTCCTCAACTCTATTTTGTTTTCACCAAACAACAGTATAAAAATGCAACATGGAAATTCCTGGAGTCCTGGAGGTATTTCTTTTATTTTAAAATATCGAATACCTTGTAGTATGATAAAAAAAAACGCTGTACATCGCTCGTAGGAAATGTGCCTGGTTATTAATCATCGCCTCCTTTGCCAAACTTGACTGCGCACAGAAAATCTCATTTTGCAGCTGCGATGAAAAATACAATTGGATCTATTGTTATAAACGTAAATGTAAAAATAAGAACTTCTGGTTGAATTTACACGTTTACATTAACACGTGTTCATATACGTATGTTGAGATCAGACACCACTGTACGCATCTATGTACGTGTGTTGAGATCAGACACCACTGTACGCATCTATGTACGTGTGTTGAGATCAGACACCACTGTACGCATCTATGTACGTGTGTTGAGATCAGACACCACTGTACGCATCTATGTACGTATGTTGAGATCACACACCACTGTACGCATCTATGTACGTGTGTTGAGATCAGAGACCACTGTACGCATCTATGTACGTGTGTTGAGATCAGACACCACTGTACGCATCTATGTACGTGTGTTGAGATCAGACTCCACTGTACGCATCTATGTACGTGTGTTGAGATCAGACTCCACTGTACGCATCTATGTACGTGTGTTGAGATCAGACTCCACTGTACGCATCTATGTACGTATGTTGAGATCAGAGACCACTGTACGCATCTATGTACGTGTGTTGAGATCAGACACCACTGTACGCATCTATGTACGTGTGTTGAGATCAGACACCACTGTACGCATCTATTTACGTGTGTTGAGATCAGACACCACTGTACGCATCTATGTACGTGTGTTGAGATCAGACACCACTGTACGCATCTATGTACGTGTAAATTAAACTCAATTATACACTACACGAAAGATCGATAAAATTCACAACAAACATTTTGGAACTGATCTAAATAATAATTATATTTTTAACCAAACTTACCCCGAACGTGATATACTAATGCGGAAATAGTATTGTCCCCAGTGTCATACAAAGTTAACCGAAAATAATCGCCAGACCCAAGTTTTCACTTGACGCAGCGATTTGTCTACAGTGGACGATGAGTAAGAACAAAAAAGTTCTAGCGACTCTGCCCCCCCCTCCCAACCAACACCCACCGTCATGGATGAGGGAACAAATATCCATAGAGAATATAAGTGTGGCTGCTAATATTATCGTTAGTTTGTTAATTATTATAATACAAGAAGTAACAAGTCTTTCTGCTATGAATTAAATTTGTTTACCATTTTGCTCGTTAGTAAACGTGTTTTATTTAAGGAAAAAATTGTATAAAAGGTTTAAAAGTTACAAAAATGAATAAACTAATCAAAACAAATAAATTGGTGTTAATTGAAAACCATTTTAATTTTTCTGTTGCCCGTAACATTGCAAAAAAATAGCACTAAATATTTAATTAGTTCTTAATATAAATAATTGTTTTCAAAGACTAATAGTAACATACAAAATAATAGTAATATATATATACAAGTTTGAAATAAAGTAATACAATTTCTAAGAACATATAGAAAAACAAACACACAACGTAGTACATTACAAACTTACTAATGTTTGTTTGGCATCCCAAATTTATAACTTTTTTATTAGGGAAAATGTCATCTCATAAATTTATAAAAACGATTTACTTTTAAATGTAAACTATTTCAGAGTAACCTGTACGAGAGTTTAAGTTGATAATTGTTTGCACGACTAACCACAGACAAAGAACACCGAGTAGAGGGTTGGGTCTGGGGGCGGGGGTTGACAAGTCGTTAGTGGGGCCATAGACAAATAACACCGAGTAGAGGGTTGGGTCTGGGGGCGGGGGTTGACAAGTCGTTAGTGGGGCCATAGACAAATAACACCGAGTAGAGGGTTGGGTCTGGGGGCGGGGGTTGACAAGTCGTTAGTGGGGCCATAGACAAATAACACCGAGTAGAGGGTTGGGTCTGGGGGCGGGGGTTGACAAGTCGTTAGTGGGGCCATAGACAAATAACACCGAGTAGAGGGTTGGGTCTGGGGGCGGGGGTTGACAAGTCGTTAGTGGGGCCATAGACAAATATCACCGAGTAGAGGGTTGGGTCTGGGGGCGGGGGTTGACAAGTCGTTAGTGGGGCCATAGACAAAGAACACCGAGTAGAGGGTTGGGTCTGGGGGCGGGGGTTGACAAGTCGTTAGTGGGGCCATAGACAAAGAACACCGAGTAGAGGGTTGGGTCTGGGGGCGGGGGTTGACAAGTCGTTAGTGGGGCCATTACAAAGAACACCGAGTAGAGGGTTGGGTCTGGGGGCGGGGGTTGACAAGTCGTTAGTGGGGCCATTACAAAGAACACCGAGTAGAGGGTTGGGTCTGGGGGCGGGGGTTGACAAGTCGTTAGTGGGGCCATTACAAAGAACACCGAGTAGAGGGTTGGGTCTGGGGGCGGGGGTTGACAAGTCGTTAGTGGGGCCATTACAAAGAACACCGAGTAGAGGGTTGGGTCTGGGGGCGGGGGTTGACAAGTCGTTAGTGGGGCCATAGACAAAGAACACCGAGTAGAGGGTTGGGTCTGGGGGCGGGGGTTGACAAGTCGTTAGTGGGGCCATAGACAAAGAACACCGAGTAGAGGGTTGGGTCTGGGGGCGGGGGTTGACAAGTCGTTAGTGGGGCCATAGACAAATAACACCGAGTAGAGGGTTGGGTCTGGGGGCGGGGGTTGACAAGTCGTTAGTGGGGCCATTACAAAGAACACCGAGTAGAGGGTTGGGTCTGGGGGCGGGGGTTGACAAGTCGTTAGTGGGGCCATTACAAAGAACACCGAGTAGAGGGTTGGGTCTGGGGGCGGGGGTTGACAAGTCGTTAGTGGGGCCATTACAAAGAACACCGAGTAGAGGGTTGGGTCTGGGGGCGGGGGTTGACAAGTCGTTAGTGGGGCCATTACAAAGAACACCGAGTAGAGGGTTGGGTCTGGGGGCGGGGGTTGACAAGTCGTTAGTGGGGCCATTACAAAGAACACCGAGTAGAGGGTTGGGTCTGGGGGCGGGGGTTGACAAGTCGTTAGTGGGGCCATTACAAAGAACACCGAGTAGAGGGTTGGGTCTGGGGGCGGGGGTTGACAAGTCGTTAGTGGGGCCATTACAAAGAACACCGAGTAGAGGGTTGGGTCTGGGGGCGGGGGTTGACAAGTCGTTAGTGGGGCCATTACAAAGAACACCGAGTAGAGGGTTGGGTCTGGGGGCGGGGGTTGACAAGTCGTTAGTGGGGCCATTACAAAGAACACCGAGTAGAGGGTTGGGTCTGGGGGCGGGGGTTGACAAGTCGTTAGTGGGGCCATTACAAATAACACCGAGTAGAGGGTTGGGTCTGGGGGCGGGGGTTGACAAGTCGTTAGTGGGGCCATTACAAAGAACACCGAGTAGAGGGTTGGGTCTGGGGGCGGGGGTTGACAAGTCGTTAGTGGGGCCATTACAAAGAACACCGAGTAGAGGGTTGGGTCTGGGGGCGGGGGTTGACAAGTCGTTAGTGGGGCCATTACAAAGAACACCGAGTAGAGGGTTGGGTCTGGGGGCGGGGGTTGACAAGTCGTTAGTGGGGCCATTACAAAGAACACCGAGTAGAGGGTTGGGTCTGGGGGCGGGGGTTGACAAGTCGTTAGTGGGGCCATTACAAAGAACACCGAGTAGAGGGTTGGGTCTGGGGGCGGGGGTTGACAAGTCGTTAGTGGGGCCATTACAAATAACACCGAGTAGAGGGTTGGGTCTGGGGGCGGGGGTTGACAAGTCGTTAGTGGGGCCATTACAAAGAACACCGAGTAGAGGGTTGGGTCTGGGGGCGGGGGTTGACAAGTCGTTAGTGGGGCCATTACAAAGAACACCGAGTAGAGGGTTGGGTCTGGGGGCGGGGGTTGACAAGTCGTTAGTGGGGCCATTACAAAGAACACCGAGTAGAGGGTTGGGTCTGGGGGCGGGGGTTGACAAGTCGTTAGTGGGGCCATAGACAAAGAACACCGAGTAGAGGGTTGGGTCTGGGGGCGGGGGTTGACAAGTCGTTAGTGGGGCCATTACGGGATTGGTAGGGCATTTGAATGACACGTTCGGTTATTTTTGGCATTTGTGGGTACACACGAACATTAATGGTTTGAACGAAGAAATAAACCTGAGGTGGATTGGTCCGGGTTTCTTTTAATTATAAATAATACAAACCAAAATTGATTGTTCGTTTGTTTTGTTAACAGTTTTATTTTACTAAAAGTTTATTGTCCATTTTAATACATAAATAGTTAACCCGGTATGGAGTTTATTTATTCTTTTAAGACCTAGGCGTATGGTTTTCCATAATACAGGGGAAAATGAAAATAAAAGTAAGAATTGTATTAAGAAACGGAAACCGAACTTAGATAATAAGTGTAATAACTGAAACAGATGTTATCATTTATGATATTTTGGTCTATAATTCACTATTATTCAAAATAAGAGGGAGGGTAGGTGGGTTGGACCAATAGTATGGATTGTTTAATTTATAAACGTATGCATTCTTTGTACATACGACGTTTTAGTATGCAGTCTAATTGCTTGCTTTAAGTAGCCTAGAACTACATTTATTTTTAATGGAAGGCCTTATTATAGATAAATATTATTAGAATATCATTAATAACATGGTTTTACGTCAGTTTCTATAAATTACTTTTAGACCAAACTAATAAAGGACGATTATTATATTTTTGTTCTAAGCGAGTTTCCAGGAGAACAACAAAGTTTTAGTCGACAACTCGCTACTTCTGTGTAACCTCGCTAACTTAATATTACCTTCTGTGAATTTCTTAGAGTTCACTGTAAATTTCTGTTTGGTACTTCTTGCAAAACATTTTATAAACTCATGTAAAATATTACGATAGTCGCCTGAAAATAAAATACATACTATTTAAAACTTCTTCTTCATATTTGAGGTTTTCTCTGAATGTGTCTTTGAAAGCACAATGTATAGTGAATTTATAATTATAAATATTTATTTCATTAGGTTCATGGTTTAAAGGGTATGTCCACCCGCAAGATAGATGTCTCCAACACAAATACTTTTTGTTAAAGAATATCAAATTAATTCATTAAAAATTCAAAATGTATTACCAAAATCACCTCTGTATTCAGATTTTACATGGTGTCACGGCGTAGAAAATAGTTCAAGAAACACAACATTCTAAAGAGTTTAAAGTAAATTACAAATATAAAAATAATGTGAAAATATATTGTTTATTAACTCACAGCATGTTTTTTTATATATAATCGTGGGTTTTCCATAATAAACAATAGTAAAACAATTGGGAAAATATAGTTGTGGTTTGAAATGCCAGGCTTAAAGCACTCGATAAACACAATAATTGACCATCCATGTTTATAGGGCCGCACACTGCAACGGGATCAAGCAGCTAGCTTTGTGTATAGAGTGCACCGAGCACAATGCTCCTACTGGGGTTGTTACCGCTACAAATCAATGTTAAGGATTATTAGCATTGCATTATTACCCAAAGTCTGAGTTTCTATCTCATTGTTGGTGTCACAAAAAATTTTTTTAATAAATGGAAAACTCTACATAATTTAAATTTCTTTGATATGATCGATAGATTGGCTGACTGTAATGCAGATCTCGGTGTTCACGTAAATTGAATATTGTTTTTTTCACACATTTACATGGGATTTTAAGTTGTATTAATTTAGGTAAAAATTTCGCACTGTTTAAGTGGATGTTAAAGTTAACAGAAGGAGGCGCAAAAAATTGAACCCTTTGGGTTACTATTAAAATAAATAATAAATATGCAAGCAATTTTTTCAACAGTAGATCACAATATACATTTTTTGTATATTCGAAAAGTAAATAAGTATTATTTCCAATTAATCAAAAATAATCTATTTTACAGTAGTACGATAAAATTTCGATGCTTGAAATATTTTAAATCATAATAATAGAATATAATCTATTTTGCACCTTTTTATTTGAAAACCTGTTCAGCCAGACAAAATTGTAGGTTTAGATTTTATGGATTTAGCTTTTAAATAAATAATTAACAAACTGACGATATGTTGAGAAGCCACAGAAATTTTGAAAAACCTTTTTTACAATAAAGTTGTTAAGACAGTATCCAGTAGAGGCCGTAATTCCCTTTTCCTTACAACGTTCAAAATGATTCCTATATTAATTACCACTTTGATTAATCATATAAGATAAAATCTTTAATGCTGAACCCTGTAACAAAAGCAAATATATATTTTGTTATGTTTCGTTTAGTATTAATAACTAATTTGTAGTGATAAGCTTTCCTATCGTGGCTAAATGAGAGAACACTTAATTTATTTTATCGTTCACTTTGACAATTTAAAAGATTACTAATAAGGAATAAATATAAACATTCAATAAGGAATAAACAAGTCATTCAAAGGTGAAGTAAACAACAAAACAATGTATTAATCGTTGGTATGTCGTTATCCAGCATCTCCATTTAATTAGTCGTTTGTTTCAGAACGCTTGTCTTTTCAATTCGGCAATCAATTTTGTATAGGAATATTTAAATGTTTTCATTATTAATTTGATTAAAGTTAATTTGCAAGTTGAAGTTAGTTTTCACGATTACCCAGAGAAAGGCCTTGAGAGGTTGAGGCCTCGGATTGGAGGTGACAAGTGATTAGTGATGCCATTAAGGGATTAGAGCTTTAAATGTCACATACAGTCATGTTTGGCATTAACGGTTACACTCACGATCATATAAAGTTAGGAAAATGTAAAGCAAAACGTATCGGATCGTGCATACATATTTTAAGCTTTTAATGCGTTACGGTTTTCTAATTTTATTGAAAGGTAAAATATTTTCTGTACATGAATAAGTAACTTGAAATGAAAAAGTTGTATTTATTTTAAACATGATACTCAGTAAATATGGAAGTATCCTCCAAGAGAATTTTTTTAGAGCTTAAATCATGCTCAGTTCCTGTCTTAAGATAATATTTGTGCGTTAAATTAGAAATATACATCAGTCTTCTGAATATTCCTAATATTCACATGACTAATTATTTAAATGGAAATACAGTTTTTTTAACTAAAAAAAATGCTTACATGTTAAACGTTTCCATATTGAGTCCAACTGTGCATTCTAAGTAACCGATTTATTGGCTGCTTTCATTTAAATTTGTAATTTTTCATTATGATTATAATATAAAAAAAGTCTAACTATTCTTGTGATATGTGCCAAAATACTGTACATAGCATACACTAATGTTGTGCAAATTTAATAAAAGAGGGCAGTTTTGATTGTGTTATACTAAGCGAGTTCAAAATAGAACAAAGAAGTTTTATTCGACAACTTGTTACTCCTGTGCGTCTTCGCTAACTTAATATTATACCTTCTACGACTTTCTCAGAGATCTCTGTAATATTCTTGGCGTTTTTTGCGAAACATTCAGTGGAAAATAAATATAATTTACAAGAAACATGTAATCAAACACTTGTGGAAACTGTTCAAATGGGTTTCCTCTGGACACCTTTAATTAAGTATACCTTAGATATGTGTAAACATATTCCGTGATCTGACAGATTTTTCGGTTGATCATTAGCTATATTTTTATAGGGACAAATATATACAAAATAGAGTTACGCGCTCTTAGTTTAGATTTGTGATTGATCTGATTGATATTCAATTATGGAACACTATGCTGTTGAAACTATAAAAAATATTTGAAAGACATAACGAATGGTTACTGCAATTCTGTATTTGTTTTTATGCGTAATATTGGTGCACATTAAAACGGGTTTTATCGGATTTTATAACTTGCTTATAGATTACTACATTTATTAAACTAAAATGTATAAATACTTGTTTCATTCATATAGCACTTTTAAGATCACCTGTATCAACTTGGTATTTTCATATGTCAAACTTTTCTT
This sequence comes from Allygus modestus, assembly GCA_963675035.1. Classification (NCBI taxonomy): domain Eukaryota; kingdom Metazoa; phylum Arthropoda; class Insecta; order Hemiptera; family Cicadellidae; genus Allygus; species Allygus modestus. Next base: position 15,688,977 of record OY776115.1, read on the forward strand.
TTACAATGATTGGTTTAGTTATCACTCCAAAGAAGGTAACAGAATTAACAATTTGTTTGTATCATAACAATTAATAAAATAAGCAAATATATCAAAATCCTTAAAATAGGTTTTGATCAAATAGTAGAAAAAAACTAGTTTAGAGTTTTATTACATCTTTATATTCTTTTGAGAAAATCATTGGATAACATAATTTACTTAAGAGTGCTTCAAACATTTGTATGATAAAAGGTTTTATTTTAATTACCAGGCAATAATTTAAAATATGTTCTTTTCATTCACAACAATTTCGATGACTATAAATTCACATTTTATATCGTTTATCACTGTTGCACTGATGTCGTTAATTAATCAAGAATTTAGAAACGTTTGATTTTAGCTACATTTACATAGTTTTTACTATCATAATCTTTGAGGCACTAGATAGAGCCGAATTAATTAACAAGGACGAGCCTGGCAAAGCAAAGAAAACAATCTGAAAGCGAACAGCGTCAGTTGTGAAAGAGTCAGTTAGGGAAGACTGTTGGATCTAGCAGGTTTTGAGGTCAAGTACTTAGAATAAAGTCTGCTCGCATCTAGACTTAACCCTAAGCATGCTTTTCAGGTCGCGTTGTCTTTGTTGTGTATGGATATTGTACCATTCGTATGTTTTACCGAATTTCCCCTCTAGGGAAGAAGCTATTACCATAGTATGCAGGTTTGCTGCGACGGGGGTATTATCGTTTTTATCGTTTTGAAAGGTATCGGTCCAAACTCTTGCCTAGCTAATATCTAGGTTTGAAAATTCCTCATGCGTCATTATTAATCCGCCCAGTGACAAATGGTAGCTTGCTCTAAAAACAAAATCTTCAGTATTTTTAGACATTGCTCAAGATCGTTCTGGCGAACTTCAGATTATGAAACGAGCTAACCACTAAGCTAATCCCACCCTTTCCTTTCCTGCTGTATCCTATCTTTCCGGTAACCTGCGCAATATTCCCGCTTGTGGAACATGTGACTAAGCTAAACTTATTGGGCTTTTTGTAACTTTTAGGGCGGAAGAAATCACAGCGAAAATTAGTAATAACAACAATATTTATCAGAATGTTTTTTCTGTCTATTTAGATCCAGTAACATACAAATAAACTCAGACAAAATCAAACCTTATTTTTTACAGTGTATCCCGGATAAATTATAATATTTAGTATACGTAAAAAAGTATAAAAAATAGATTTTTAAAATTTTATAAATAAATGTCTATACTGAATATTAATAAAAGTTTAAAATAAACCAAAATCAATAAATGTGAAATAGAAAAACTATAGTTGATACGTTTCCCAGTATTCAAACACTCGACAAAACAATTTCATCAAGGAGGTTAGAAAAGGGAATATAATATATATCCAAGCCAAATTACAAATATTTACTCGAAAACAATAGAAAAAGATGAACCCTAAATATCAAAAGCATTAAAATAAAGAATTATTGTTATGCAAATTGTTACAATAACCTAATGAAGAATTGTTGGAGTAAAACTTAAACAAATAAAGAGGCATAAAAATACATGCATTCATTAATTTGTGAAAAATTTACTTTATAAACCTCTATTTTAAATGAGAACGCTTGATGTATTATTTTATCAAAATTTTATGCTTTCTAACATCACTGAATCATGTTGAATCAACCATTTGCTTAAGCTGGAATTAGTTTGCACTATTATCCTATCCAGAGACAAAGAACACCGAGTGGAGGTTTGGGTCCTTGGGAGGGGGTGGTGGGGGTTGACAAGTCATTAGTGAGGCCATTACAGTCTGGATTGGTCATTTAAATGTCACGTGCAGTGTAGTTTGGTATTTGTCGTCGTATTAACGAAAATATATGGACAATGAAGTAAATTACTTTGTAAGATTAATTTAGTTTTTTTTGGCGTTTCTATTCCAAATTTTACTTAACTTGTCATACATCCGAGGACAATTACCTGTGATTAAAATGATATTATTAATTTGAACAAAGAACACAACTTTATTCGCTTGCCAAGATTAAAAATAAATAATAATTTTACTTTAGACATCAAACTAAATTTAATTCCCTTTTTAAAATAATATGTGTGTGTAATGAAAATTTAAAATTAGAGATGATTTATTATTCTTTATTTAAAGAGTGTTAAGAAAATTAATATTTGTCAAACGATATATTTTACGCTACTATACATTTTTCATTTTACATCATAGAACATATATTATTTATCATTTGTGTTACCACCAATGTTGTCCCAGGACTACCTTAAAACTGGTCTATACCAGTTTTGAGGCTGACATTGGGTGCAACAAATGAAGTTGTCATTACATACGGTAAGTTTTTTGGCTGTCCATTATGACAAATTTCCCCTTCACCTTTGGTCCCTCCATTTGCAGCAGCTAGGGACAGAATCTCCAGGTTTGGTCCCCACCTGCCAACGTGATGGATGCCTCTTGTACATGGATACCCTGTCAGTTGAGATGACCAGTTGGAGGGCAGAATGCGGGTCCCCTGTTTGAGAGCCTCATCTTAGCTGTCACAGGAGCACGGGAGTTGGCCCTCTGAAGGGTCGATTTGGCTGCCGTCCCATCCCACCCTTTCCTTTCCTGCTGTATCCTATCTTTCCAGTAACCTGCGCAATATTCCCGCTTGTGGAAGATGTGACTAGCAGCTATGATGGGGTTTCCTAATCCACAACAATGATGAATGATGATCACCAATATTTTTTGATAATTGCACTATGACAACACAATGGACTGTTTTTGTAGTTTTTATGGTTGTAATATTTTTCAACATGATACGGATATAAAGCATAATAATTTTTAACATATTGAGTTTAGAATTGTATTGTAAGAATGTATTGATTGTCACCATCAGAGTTTGTATCAAGCGAGTTTGTAAGGGGGCAAAATAATTTTAACCGTCAACAACAGAGTTTGTATTAAGCACGTTTGTAAGTGGGCAAAACAATTTTAATCGTCAACAACAGAGTTTGTATCAAACGAATTGTAAGGGGGCAAAACAATGTTAATCGTTACCAACAGAGTTTCTATCAAGCGAGTTTGTAAGGGGGCGAAACAATTATAATCGTCAACAACAGAGTTTGTATCAAACGAGTTTGTAAGGGGGCGAAATAATTACAATCGTCAACAACAGAGATCGTATCAAGCCAGTTTGTAAGGGGGCAAAACAATGTTAATCGTCAACAACAGAGTTTGTATCAAACGAGTTTGTAAGGGGACAAAACAATGTTAATCGTCAACAACAGAGTTTCTATCAACCGAGTTTGTAAGGGGGCAAAACAATTTTAATCGTCAACCTTCTTCGTCTGTGCAACTCGCTAACTTAATGTTACGTTCTGCGACTTCCTTGGCCTTTGATACAACATTTCGTTTGATGTTCCTTGAGAAACACTATAAAATATTTAAACAGTATAATTATTTTAGGGAAAAAACTGAAATACAGTGAATATTCCAGGTAATTCTCCCTTGTAAGGTTTTAGTAAGGTAAAATGTTATGAGTTTATTCATAGGGCAGGATTAGCTCTACTTAATAGATAAGGTATTTGTTGTAGAAAATGTAGTCCGTTCAAACGATATTTAACTGATTTAGGGCAGGTATTTATCATATAGTCAGCTCTCATCTTAACTCGATCCTAACATTTTGACAGATCTCACAACATTTTATTGAAACGAAAGCATTTAAGTTACTTTTAAAAATGAAAATAAATCGATAAAGCATAGGAATAATCATTAAAATATCCTTTATCTTGGCGCTAATTTCTTTGAAAGTGTTTATCTTCAACTAAATAAATTTAGTTTATTTTGCTTATCAAAACACTATGAGTGTTGAAAGTTATTCTGTTGGGATATTGATTTATCTAATATTGCAAACCTCTGTCAATTATTCATTTAGACTATACATTAAAAGGTCCCTTTGGAAGGGGTGTGATATCTGCTAAAATAAGCTGAAGATTATAGTATTCAAAACATTTCAAAATAGGAATTTGACTTCCTCAAAAACCAAGCTGAACTATGTGATAATGACTCTAAACGTAATATTGGCTTGGATAATAAGGGAAAATTACAACAAAATAATGTAATTATGACATTTTAATATAAAAATAAAATAAAATTTATATTCATAAAAAGTACGGTAAAACGAAATTACTATTGTTAAAAGTTACAATTTTACTTTCAAAAGCAAGGAATTTTGAACTTAACAAATATGAGACGTAACAGAACACGATGCAGTTATAGTAAAATATAAAATATATTACATGCAGTTATAGTAAAATATAAAATATATTACATTAGATTATATATGAATCAACAGTGAACTCACGATTTTATTATTGAAATAAATTAAATATAGCGTCAATAAAAGCGTTATCAATTAGATTATCAATCACCCACGCCAATATAGTTTTATTAAATTATATGACATGAAATGATGTAAATCTCTGCCTTAATTGGTGGCCTTAGCTGAAGTTGAGTGGGTAATTATCTGGGCGATACGTGCAACGGTGGGGAAGCTGGGGATGGATACTGGGGGTGGAAGTTGAAGTAGAGTGGGTGATTATCTGAGCGATACGTGCAACGGTGGGGAAGCTGGGGATGGATACTGGGGGTGGAAGTTGAAGTTGAGTGGGTGATTATCTGGGCGATACGTGCAACGGTGGGGAAGCTGGGGATGGATACTGGGGGTGGAAGTTGAAGTTGAGTGGGTGATTATCTGGGCGATACGTGCAACGGTGGGGAAGCTGGGGATGGATACTGGGGGTGGAAGTTGAAGTTGAGTGGGTGATTATCTGGGCGATACGTGCAACGGTGGGGAAGCTGGGGTTGGATAATGGGGGTGGAAGTTGATGTTGAGTGGGTGATTATCTGGGCGATACGTGCAACGGTGGGTAAGCTGGGGATGGATACTGGGGGTGGAAGGTGAAGTTGAGAGGGTGATTATCTGAGCGATACCTGCAACGGTGGGGAAGCTGGGGATGGATACTGGGGGTGGAAGTTGAAGTTGAGTGGGTGATTATCTGAGCGATACCTGCAACGGTGGGGAAGCTGGGGATGGATACTGGGGGTGGAAGTTGAAGTTGAGTGGGTGATTATCTGGGCGATACGTGCAACGGTGGGGAAGCTGGGGATGGATACTGGGGGTGGAAGTTGAAGTTGAGTGGGTGATTATCTGGGCGATACGTGCAACGGTGGGGAAGCTGGGGTTGGATAATGGGGGTGGAAGTTGATGTTGAGTGGGTGATTATCTGGGCGATACGTGCAACGGTGGGTAAGCTGGGGATGGATACTGGGGGTGGAAGGTGAAGTTGAGAGGGTGATTATCTGAGCGATACCTGCAACGGTGGGGAAGCTGGGGGTGGATACTGGGGGTGGAAGTTGAGGTTGAGTGGGTGATTATCTGAGCGATACGTGCAACGGTGGGGAAGCTGGGGATGGATACTAGGGGTGGAAGGTGAAGTTGAGTGGGTGATTATCTGAGCGATACGTGCAACGGTGGGGAAGCTGGGGTGGATACTGGGGGTGGTAGTTGAAGTTGAGTGGGTGATTATCTGAGCGATACGTGCAACGGTGGGGAAGCTGGGGATGGATACTGGGGGTGGAAGTTGAAGTTGAGTGGGTGATTATCTGAGTGATACGTGCAACGGTGGGGAAGCTGGGGATGGTACTGGGGGTGGAAGTTGAAGTTGAGTGGGTGATCATCTGAGCGATACGTGCAACAGTGGGGAAGCTGGGGATGGATACTGGGGGTGGAAGTTGAAGTTGAGTGGGTGATTATCTGAGCGATACGTGCAACGGTGGGGAAGCTGGGGATGGATACTGTGGGTGGAAGTTGAGGTTGAGTGGGTGATCATCTGAACGATACGTGCAATGGTGGGGAAGCTGGGGATGGATACTGGGGGTGGAAGGTGAAGTTGAGTGGGTGATAATCTGAGCGATACGTGCAACGGTGGGGAAGCTGGGGATGGATACTGGGGATGGAAGTTGAAGTTGAGTGGGTGATTATCTGAGCGATACCTGCAACGGTGGGGAAGCTGGGGATGGATACTGGGGGTGGAAGTTGAGGTTGAGTGGGTGATCATCTGAGCGATACGTGCAACGGTGGGGAAGCTGGGGATGGATACTGGGGGTGGAAGGTGAAGTTGAGTGGGTGATTATCTGAGCGATAGGTGCAGCGATGGGAAAGCTGGGGATGGAAACTGGGGGTGGAAGATGACAAGTCATTAGCAGACGCATTACGGGTTTAAGTGGTCATTTAAATGTCATATTGATCCGTACTTGGAATATTGTTTGTCGCAGACATACAGCAATCTTCCGCACAGTAAACTGTTTGGAAAACATGTAACTTAAGGTAAGTTTTACAAAACAAGTTGGTAATCAGTATTCATATTTATTTTGTAATTTATTTACATATTGTAGAAATTTATCAATGAAAATAAATTATTCTAAATATCCAGACAAAATTGTTGTGAAATTTTGACAACGATAGTAAATATGTATAACTAGTGGCTTGAAGGGGCTATAGCCCCTAATTTTGTCCTAGTACTCTGTCTCAAATTTGTTTTACTATTGACATGCTGAGGAAATTAAATCAGTATAAGTAGCAACACAAAGCACAAACAAAGTAGACCATAATCAGATGTTTTAATGTTAACAAAGCAGACTTTTTAAAAATCCACATCCTTTTTAAATGGGAATTATTTGATTCCTTATGAAATGTTCGGTACATAATTAATTAAGAAAATTAATCATTTTCTCCAAAATGTCATTTTCAGACCTTTAAAATGAGACCTCTCCCAGCTTTCCACGACCTCCTGTTCAGTCAAAATTTCATTGTCAAATTTAGGCTTACGGAATTATACATCCTATGTAGATACTATCTATAGTTCCTGGTTTCTTCTGGAGAATACAACAGGTATGTGCTGCATTCTGTGGTTGATCTTTTGAACTATTTTAAATATTTAACATTAGTTTAAGTGATATCAATGAATACAAAAACACAGAAGGTCAGATCTAACGTTAAAAATTCAGAGTTTTTTACGCTTGGAGTGTTTCAATTGAGGTTCTGCATTCAAATGAACGTGCGCGGTGCATGCATGTCTTCAGCTGCTGTCTCTCTCGCGCGCCATCTCCGTTTAAATGCAGAACTACAGCGCACTCGTTAAAGGTTCACAAAAGATGGGTAGGTCATTCGATTAAATTTTGACTATCGTATTATTGAATACCGATCCAGCTCATTGTTTTGTAACATAATACAAATGAATTTACGTGTAAAACATAACAACTTTTGCTGCAGTTCATAACAAAATTATAATAACCTAACCTAATGTAACTCCGCAGAGCGCAGTATGGTGGCTCTTCGTTGTACAATATATTACAAATAAATTAGTTTTGATCTAAAATATATAACGTAAACTTTAACAAAATGTAAGACCTTAAATGGTAAACGACAACAATAATACTTTAAAAAAATTTAAAAAATGCAGACCCCAAAAAGTAATCATCAAAAGTGGCATTTGAGCCCGGGACCGCCTGATCCGTGAGTCCAATACTGAATCCATTGACCCACCACATCATGTCGAGAAATGGAAAAGTTACAATTTGACAACCTGTGATCATCTAGTTGCTAGATGAATAGTTGACTACGATAATCGGTAGTCAATAATACGATTGTCGATATTTAATCGAATAACCCACCCATCTGTTGTAAACTGAAGCTACCCCTCGTTAAATTGTTGTCTGAAATTTGCCCACAAGACCTTATTTTTTTTGTATTTATTGGTAATTAGCTGATTAAACAAATTAAATATCCAGAGGGATACTATTGGAGGTCTCAAAACACGTTGGGTCATTAGGTATTATTTCAGCGAATCCAGAGGCCATATAAATTATATTAAATACCTTCACGCAATAGTTTAGCGAAATCGGTTTAAATGTGTTTACTTAAAAACATAACGACAAAAATACACCACCACCTTTCTTCTGTAATAGTATGAATTACGGGTTCATCTATAACATTGTTTATCCATTACTGGTTAGCAAGTAACTACTTAATAATGTTCTATCTAATTATGTCTTAGTGTCGAACTAAGTTGCATATAAATCTATCTGCAGATTGCAAAATTAATGAGGTTAGAGAGTTATTAATTATTAAACAACGCAGTGGTTATCAACTTAAAATAGTCTTTAGTTATTCTGATAAATAAATCTTAATAAAGAGTTAATTTAATATCACAACAGTAACTACTTTGAATAAATCATTTTGATAAATCTTTTAAACTGAAAGCGCAATAGTACGACTGGCTTATTAACCACTTGTTTATATAGGCGTTGTAACATATTCGTATATGTTCTTGTTAAATTTATATATTTATTTCATGGGATTAAAATAAACATACATGTGATATTACATATTTAGTTTGCAGTAAAGCACATAGTTATACTTTTATAATAGTTGTAAATTAATATAAGTATTGTAAGAAAGGCAAAATTTGTGTGCTAAAATGTTCCCGAAGAAACGAAGAAGTTTCTTGCCGACAACTTGCTTCTTCCTAAAACTTAGCTAACTTAATATTACCTTCCATCGTTGTCTTGTAGTTTGCTACACTCTCTTCTACACTTGTTGAATATTTTACGTTACCAAATTCACTCACAAATTCAATTGAATACAATATAGTTTAGAGGTTTAATGCACGTCCGTAAAAAAAACTATGGAAACTGGGAATTCAAAATGGATTTAAAGCCGCATTCACACGATGTAGGTTAGGATGAAGGTAGCCTTGCGTAGGGTGTGTGGACAGAACCTTGATCAAAAACAGTGCAGGCTGCTCGTCATTTTTCTGTTTACAGACCCGACGCAAGGCTACGTTGTCAAGGTTAAATTCACCCTAACCAGCATCATGTAAATGTGCCTAACAGTCGTCATCACCGAAAGTTACCGGACACGATCTCAGAGTTTTGATCCATAAGGTCAATGTTAACTTTATGCCTCCGTTACTCCTCACCTGAACGTCACATGGAATTAATTTTGTTGTCAAACTAAAGGTTTGGTCGTTGTAAAGTGAAATAGAATTTAGAATTTTAATTACAAATTATTGAGAAACTGTTCAGTAATACAACTGAAAATGAAACCATGTATTGCGAAATTATAATTCCCAAATTAAGGAAATGAAAAATATAGCCCTACACCTTTATTTTTACACCTGAACGAATGTTTTGTGACGATCGGGTAACGGAGGTAGAACGTTAACATTGGCCTTATGGAACACAACTCCACAGGGTAACTTTCAGTGATGAAGACTTACAGCTAAGGTAGCTTTATTTTAAGAGGGTTGCTCCAATCATGGAACATTTCTTGTATCTACCTGCTTCTCCCATAAGACCAATGTTAATTTTCAAAGCCCGTTCCTCCTCAACGGATTATCCGATATGGTTAATTTATGGCTCATTTTAACGATTTCAATGATCAAAATATTGAAGTCAAATATAATGACAGTTCAAAAAATCCAAATATTTACGATTTTTTATGAATGTACTATTTCTGACATCAAAATTATGCTCACTTAAATCACTTCTTTTTTTGTTACTTAAAATTAACCAAATTGTCGTTTTTAGGATAATTCGTTGAGGGGGGACGGGCTTTTTTGTGAGGATACCTACGCCAGTGGCATTTTTTAACCTTTTGATAGGGAACGGTCCAAACCCTTTGATAGTTAACATTGGTCTTATGGGAGAAGCAGACAACTGGAGTCATTAAGCCTTCTTAATGGAAAATCTTTGCGTATATACGGCAATGGCGTTTGTTAAGCTCTAGCTTTACATTTAGTTTAGATTTTATCTACTTTATTGCTTTTTTATCTTAGACAAAAGCTGGAATTAATAAACATTTAATTTTGGCTTCATAAATATAAATCGTACCCTCATAATATTGTGGACACTAGATAGAGAGCCAATTTCATGAACATGTATGAGCCTGACATAGCAGAGGAGATGATTGTGAGCGCGTCAGTTAGGGAGGTGGTTGGTTCCAGGGCAAGTACTTAGAATCAAGTCTGCCCCACCTCGACGAGACATGTTTGCCAGATCGCTTTATAATCTTTGCTTTTGAGTACGAATTTACACCATTCGCATGTTTGATCGTTTTGAAGGAACACGGTCAAAGCTCTGGTCTTGTTGTTCTCTAGGACCGTCTTGTTATTTGAGGTCACAATTAAACCAATGACAAATGACAGGTAGTTTCGAACCTTTTTGACAGATGTTTTTATAAGCAATGTACCTACTTCTGTACCCAGTCAGTTTAAAGACAAGTCGTGAAACTTGTTTTTTATTAATTGGTGATCAAAATAATTGTGCAAATAACATTGCTTGAAATTTGTAGCCTAGAATGTTATTGGCATTATATTGAAAGTAACTGGCATTGTTTATTTACATCATTATTCTTGCCTGACGAGTGTGTGGACTACTATTTTATTGAGTCATTGAGTTATCAATAGAGCATTATAGTCCAAGTAATAATAGGTCACCACTATTTGGAAATTTGCTTACACAATTCAAAAGCAAACGAGTGTTTTTGCTAGCGTTGAAGCAAAAAAGAGATAATATAGAACACGTCACAACGGTGAAACGGAAATAAAACCGAATGACGCTAGGAAATAAAGCGGTCTTATAAGAAATTCTCCAGCCAACTGTTGTGTTCACATGTTCTCCAGTATTATTAATCATTCAACTGAAATTTATCGATTTATTTTACAACGGATATAAATGTGTCATACTTACAGTTCACTGCTAACGTGTCCTATAAACATACTAACGTGGTGCAGTAAATATTTTGCAGTTCAGTTACTTTTATTTGACTTAACTACACGATGTTAAAATGTGATGAGGATAAATAATGTTACCAAAAACGAGAAATAAATTGTTTGATACATTTCATTCTATAAGGCTGAAAAATTAAAGTGATTTTAATATTTTATATAGTAAAATTGCCAATTTGACTACTGTAACAAACTAATGTTGTTCTAATTTGTTATATACGTTGGAGGAGTCGAGGAACCTAAACAATTTCAGAGAGGCAGTTTTATTTTTAACTAAAAAGTCATTAATAAGAAATAAGTACAAATCGCCACAGGGTACAAAGCGCAACGAAATGTTTCACTAACTCTACAGCAAATGTTCAAATATTAAGATAGTTCTTTTGGTAGAAGGATATCCCTGTTTCCCAAATCTTACTCTAATCTTAAATCGTATCTAAGTGTCGTTTTATCCCTCCATGTCATCGATTCTAATTAAATGAAAACAAAATCATTAGGAGTCAGAACTTAATTTTACCAGGGTTTATTTCGTTTTATTTGTTTGATTTTGTATTTTTAATAAATAGCTTGGAACGGCGAAAAAAGACAATCTTTCATCTTGATTGAAAGTGTAATATTATCTTTATTGTTCTTCGTAGAAGAAATTTAATTTTGCTAGTTTAGATTTAATTTTTAAATAATATAAATTTAGGTACCGTTTTTCATATTTATTATTTGTTTGTGTACATATATGACGCTATTCTTGTAACACTACATGGATTCCTTAGTCAATTGTTGAACTTGAATTTGAATTTAATTTTCTCGAGTATACGTAAAACTAATAACAATATTTTTACCCTAAACGGAATTCATAATTATATCTTTTAAGTACAATGAGATAGTAAATTGTGGTAAAACATTCCGAACTTTCCGAAACACCTGAAACATTTCCGGTTGAAATTCTGAAAAGGCCATTGTAATAAACTCGGAACGTGTTTAAGGTTAACATAACCTAACTCTATTAACTTTATCTATTTTAAAACAATCACTTTCAAAAATGCACGAATACTTCCTTAAATGTTTATGTAAGATGGTAATGTGACACCAGGAACCTGACGCCACTTGGTAAAAGTAAAAATACCTTCAAAACACAATATTTTCTTCTACAACAAAGCTCAAAGATGAAAATTTGTATCAGGGGTTGAAATGAAACTTGAAACTTCCACTCAGCTCCTTGAGTAACACTGACCCCTTTCACTGATCAATCAACCTCTCACTTATCACTTATCAGTAACCTCGGTTCCTACACTATAGGGATTGTCTGCAGGAGCTACATAGTATCTGTACTTGCCCCAGTCCATGTAAGCCTGATACAGATAGCCCAGCAAGATGAACTTGTCCCCTGGCTTATCAGTAACCTTGGTTCCTACAGTATAGGGATTGTCTGCAGGAGCTACATAGTACCTGTACTTGCCCCAGTCCATGTAAGCCTGATACAGATAGCCCAGCAGGATGAACTTGTCCCCTGGCTTATCAGTAACCTCGGTTCCTACACTATAGGGATTGTCTGCAGGTGCTACATAGTACCTGTACTTGCCCCAGTCCATGTAAGCCTGATACAGATAGCCCAGCAGGATGAACTTGTCCCCTGGCTTATCAGTAACCTCGGTTCCTACAGTATAGGGATTGTCTGCAGGAGCTACATAGTACCTGTACTTGCCCCAGTCCATGTAAGCCTGATACAGATAGCCCAGCAAGATGAACTTGTCCCCTGGCTTATCAGTAACCTCGGTTCCTACAGTATAGGGATTGTCTGCAGGAACTACATAGTACCTGTACTTGCCCCAGTCCATGTAAGCCTGATACAGATAGCCCAGCAGGATGAACTTGTCCCCTGGCTTATCAGTAACCTCGGTTCCTACAGTATAGGGATTGTCTGCAGGAACTACATAGTACCTGTACTTGCCCCAGTCCATGTAAGCCTGATACAGATAGCCCAGCAGGATGAACTTGTCCCCTGGCTTATCAGTAACCTTGGTTCCTACACTATAGGGATTGTCTGCAGGAGCTACATAGTACCTGTACTTGCCCCAGTCCATGTAAGCCTGATACAGATAGCCCAGCAAGATGAACTTGTCCCCTGGCTTATCAGTAACCTCGGTTCCTACACTATAGGGATTGGCTGCAGGAGCTACATAGTACCTGTACTTGCCCCAGTCCATGTAAGACTGATACAGATAGCCCAGCAGGATGAACTTGTCCCCTGGCTTATCAGTAACCTCGGTTCCTACAGTATAGGGATTGTCTGCAGGAGCTACATAGTACCTGTACTTGCCCCAGTCCATGTAAGCCTGATACAGATAGCCCAGCAGGATGAACTTGTCCCCTGGCTTATCAGTAACCTCGGTTCCTACAGTATAGGGATTGTCTGCAGGAGGTACATAGTACCTGTACTTGCCCCAGTCCATGTAAGCCTGAAACAGATAGCCCAGCAGGATGAACTTGTCCCCTGGCTTATCAGTAACCTCGGTTCCTACACTATAGGGATTGACTGCAGGAGCTACTTAGTACCTGTACTTGCCCCAGTCCATGTAAGCCTGATACAGATAGCCCAGCAGGATGAACTTGTCCCCTGGCTTATCAGTAACCTTGGTTCCTACAGTATAGGGATTGTCTGCAGGAGCTACATAGTACCTGTACTTGCCCCAGTCCATTTAAGCCTGATACAGATAACCCAGCAGGATGAACTTGTCCCCTGGCTTATCAGTAACCTCGGTTCCTACACTATAGGGATTGTCTGCAGGAGCTACATAGTACCTGTACTTGCCCCAGTCCATGTAAGCCTGATACAGATAGCCCAGCAGGATGAACTTGTCCCCTGGCTTATCAGTAACCTCGGTTCCTACACTATAGGGATTGTCTGCAGGAGCTACATAGTACCTGTACTTGCCCCAGTCCATGTAAGCCTGATACAGATAGCCCAGCAGGATGAACTTGTCCCCTGGCTTATCAGTAACCTCGGTTCCTACACTATAGGGCTTGTCTGCAGGAGCTACATAGTACCTGTACTTGCCCCAGTCCATGTAAGCCTGATACAGATAGCCCAGCAGGATGAACTTGTCCCCTGGCTTCCGGATCCTCTTGAGGGCGCTCCGCCACTTGGACACCGCCGCCTGCTGCTTGTGCTGGTTATAGAGGCGCAGCCCCTGCTCCACCTGCACCATGGAAGGGTCAGACATTGGTTAATTGCCAAGGGGTTTTATGGGGTAATTTGTTATTGCCCGATGTAAAATGATCTGTTAATATTAATTATTAAATATTATTAGTTCATGTTAATATTATTTTAAGTACAGAAATGAGCTTTGACGTTAAAACGAGATGGAACTATAATTACTTGAGAAATAACAGGGTAAAATTTCCTGCAGGAGATCAATTATCTGCAGTGGATATCGCAAGAGTAATATTTTACAATATATTGTTGTGTAAAAAGATCTTACAAAGTACCGCATCAACAATATAATATTTACTTTAAGGGACTTTCAATATGATATAATCCTTCACTTCTATATACTTTTTTGTAATATCAGGTTGCATAGTGATGTGAAAAATGGAGCTGATATTTGTACTATAAATGGTTTATGGAATCAATTATAAAAATAGGTTGGAATCTTTGTACTAATACTATTGCGTTATCTAAGGTTGTATTCTTGATCACGTTATTGTAAATTTGCTGAGGGCATACCCTGCTGTAACAGGTTATTTTTAAGGGGGCCTAACAGCCTCACAGTTAAGGTTAATTTTCACAAATATAGAGAAAATAAGGAATTTAAGTAGTTTACCGTTCAAAATGAATCAGCTTAACATTCATCATGCAATTAAATAGTATTAATCATTACATAACAACGTCATTATAAAAAGTATGCAGGTTTAGTTAGTTCTAAAACTACAAGCAAATATCACCAGGATAATCTTGTAATATTCACAATAGCAAAGGTTAGAGTAGCACAAGTCAAATTAGCTTAGGGATTGTTTGGGCGATTACACTAAGAGCTTATTAAGATCAGTTCCTCAAGCTCATTGTAAGCTTAGCAGTAGCCTACAATCTTGGAACAAGGGTATCCACTTAACGTTTACACTATGTTGAAATGACGCTGAATATATTAACAGTGTATCCAACCCAAACAAGTTATTCAACAAATTTCTGTGAAATCAAAACGTATTGGAAATATAAAATATAAAGTCATTAGCAGACTAGTTTTTAGCGAATTTCCCTATAGGGAAGAAGCTATTATCGTAGTCGGCATGGTAAGACCTAGGCCCGGGACCATGATAACTTTTCGTTTTGAGGTCCCCAGACCCCAAAAACACCATTTGTTCGATACTGTATACGATAACTGTACGATAACTCTCGTAAAAATTATCCGATTTTGATGAAATTTGGTATAAACGTGTAAAGCAACATTTATGGCTTTAAGTTCGAAAACCAGCCAGATCGCTCTATCCGAAGGGGTATTTTGGGGGGGTTTTGTACCCCAAAAATGGGTTTTTTGAATTTTTTACATATAATTTTTGAAATTGTCAAATTTTAGTTTTTACCGTTGTATTTAGCTTAAAAAAACACACAATTTGGTATTTTGATCATTCCTCTACGTCAGTTGGTTCCCAAGATATTGAAAGTGCTAAACACAGTACGTTGTCTAATGTTATTCTTATGAAGGAAAAGAAAAATTTTATATCTCGCCTATTTATGAACGTATACTGACAAAACTTGGTATACGGCTTTATCTGGTTGTGTTCTATTGATATTTGTTCAAAATAATAATTTTTTGCCAAAGGCTCCCGTAGCAGCAAACCTAAAAACTCAGCCCCATGTTATTCTTATGGATAATAGCTAAATGCTATGTCACCCTTAATTATAAACATAAATGAATAAAAACTGGTATATGACTTCACCTAGTTGACTTATATTAATTAGCATAAGACCCCATTTTTTGTGATCCTTGATGCGGCAAACCTGCATACTCAGCCCCAATGTTATTCTTACGGAGAATAATTAAAATTGTATATATCGCATATTTCTGAATATATTTTTATGAAACTTGGTAAGTGGCTGTATGAAGTATTAAGACATTTATATCTCCATTGGAAATTCACTGAGTATGCAGGTTTGCTGCTACGGGGGTATTATTTATTTATGATACAAAATGAATAATTGTAATGAAAAATGAGCAGATCATGCCCAATGAATTATATTTTTTAAATAGTTTTCTTGATAAGAAACTTTCATAAAATGTTAATCTAAGAAATTATCAATACTATTTTAAAATAGTAATAAGATTTTTTATTTTACATTTTATTTCATTTTTTTATACAATACTAATATTAGTCTGGAAATAGGTAAATAAGCTGGAATCCCAGGCGAAACTAAAATTCATTTATCGATCAAAATTAATTCCGAAATTCTAACGTAAGTGCTTATTAAGGGCTGTTATCATAATTATGTATAATAAAAGAAAATATCTCATCCCTTGGGAAATCCAAAGTTCCAGACGTGTCATTTAACATTGATTTGTTGTTTAATCTAAAACCAGTTATATTCTCAGCCGTCAGACGCCTTTCAGAACTTGTATTTATCAGATTCTCTAGAATATATCAGCTGACTCGTCTACCAACAGTATATACAGCTTTGAAGCTCCGGTCTACCTTTCGGAAAAATCTGCATCGCCGCTTTAAAATACATTGTAAAAATAGGGAAAAAGAGTGTTGTTGAGGTCAACAGGTTTGTGGCTACGATACTTCTGCTATTAACTCTCTTATAACGGCGTTTAGTAGAAGAAAGTTAATTCTACTGACGCTAGTTTTTACAGTTTCAAAGTAATTTTTCTGTCTTAAGATGTTATGGTTTGTAAGTTGTAAGTAAGTTAATTTATGTACCTTTAAAAGAGCTCACAAATACAACTCAAAAAATTAAAAAAAGTTAAAAGTTGCAAACGTAGGTAGTGCTTTAGTTTTCAATATTATATAAGCTTTAATTAATGGGTTTATCAACCCACTGTACAGAGAAATCCTGCACACCCTTGTCTAGCGCAGTGTGACAGGGGTAGGCCGGAGCCTTAAGACAGAATACTAGATACGGGCTTGAAGTGGGTTTGGTCGTATAAGATAGCAGTCGCATAAGATAGCAGTGGTTGCGATACTTTTGGAACAATTAAAAATAGGATCAGAACTACCTTTTTTAGTATACCACCAGGAAAATGAATTTTCCTGCTTTAAAGTGATAGAATGAGGCAATGCCACTATATTTTCCCGAGATATTGTTAATTAACAATACAAAATTAGTCTACTTTTATCGTTCTGTAATCAATATTTGGTATCATTTCATCTTACAATCGTATAGTAAGGTTTGAATCTCCCACAGTCAAACTACACCTTGACCCTTACCCTCCTTCGCGCTAGTTGCTGGTCCATCATGTGTCGACAGCCCACCAGACACTCCCACAGCCCGGGTCCCGCCCGGCGGGGGGTGAAGTCTTCCTCCGTGAACTCATAGAGGTCCAGGGGATGTCGCGAGCCGTCGGGGGAGGAGAGGAGAGCGGTGGCGGACAGCTGGTGGGACGCGGTGCCTCTGGAAGAAACAAGGGAAAAGGTTGGTCTTGCGAGCAGTTAGTCTGAATGAAATGAAATCGTTATTGACATTTGGCAAAAATACATGCAATAGTCCAAGCCAAGGGTTCCTGCAAATAGTCCATCTTCAACCCGCCTTCTTCTAACTTAAGTCAGAAGCTCAATCTTATACAATTCAGAACTTGAGTAACGTAAACATTTTATCAGTATGTTATTTAAGAAATTATCAATATCATATTCCATCACTGAGTAGCAAAGCAAATTTTCACGTTCGGGATCAGTAATCTGATATCTTCTTCAGGTGAAAAATACGTAGAACATAACAAACTTCTTGGCACAATTCAGGAAAAGCTGGAACAAATCAAAGAAAAGCTAAAACAGAAAAATGTAAATGCAGTCAAATAAATTAAAATAAAATAAACAATAAAAGTCACATAGAGACAACATTACTGCACAACTGTTCGGGGTGGGTGATAAGTGGGATGCCTTGAGCTTTGTTACTAAGACCGACTGGCTCATTAACCAGCATCATTAATTATCAGCCCAATAACCAATAGACTTTCAAACCTCAACAATATGTTTCAATTGTACACTGGATCAATCAGGCAAACCTCAAATCGTGAGGCTAGCACTCAAACTACTAAATTACCCAGCGAGTAACAATTAGTAGTGTTACTAACCATTTTTAGTAGTTTATTTACTCTCTTTAGAAGTAGAGTTTGTCTCTGTAACTCGAGGCCCATTTTAGTATTAATTGTAAAATAACATGTTAGTATTATCTTAAATTAAAGGCTAGATTCAACCACACCTTTAAAAAGTTTATACTACAACTGACTTCTAAGTAATTATATAACTCCTCTTCTAATCATATAATGATATAACAACCTTTCCATACCTTAAATTTAAACCTTCCTTAATCGTACCAATCATAAAGAAAATAATAGAGTGGAGTATTTATGAAATGTATATAGTAAATGAAATATGAACTGTTGATATCCTTTGACACTATGTTACTTATTGCCACTATTAACAACTAACCCACAAGACCATTTTATTTTATATTTGAATTTCATAACCTGAAAATACGTTTTTATGTAAAAGTTACTTCATAATATGCATAAAAATGCCCTTATTAACAAACGGTATAATTATGTTGACCATTATATTAGGAAATAACATACTTCTGCTACAAATATTCATACAATGAATTAATTATTGGTTCAACGACAGAGTTTTCTAAAGTTATTCATCTAAATGTAACGTTAAACCGTATTAGGAACTTTTGGGAAAACATTAAGACTGACACCCATCAACCGTAATATACTTGAAGGAGTGAAAGCTCCTGTTGAGGCTACGTGAGGCGAAACTTAAGTCTAAACAAAATGGGGTTTCAAGTCTCTCCCAAAGTTTAAAATGATTTGAAAATGTAAAATGTAAAATATCTTATAACAACACATATTATAAGCTTTGAGTATTTCAATAATTCAGTATTTTAGTTGTATTAATTTTAGTATTCAGGCAGAAAAGTCTTAAAACTAAGGAGTTGAACAACTCAGTAACTTTTATGGTGAAAACGTTTATCTCAAAGCTCACTAAAAGTAACGGTTCCCCGGCACTAAAGCTGACCTTAAACTGCAAACATTAATGGTGGATTATCCTCGGCAAGGAAACGTTTACAAGTAGATTTCTAGAAACAAATAATGATCCGTCATATATCTGAAAAGAACAGAGGAAAACTCCTGGTGGTTAATGAATAATATCACCTTAAATCTGATGTTATCTTAATAATGAGATAACTAAAAATTACGGAAAACATGTGGAAAATTAAACCTTTTAAGACATATACACAATTACAAAAACAGATATAGTTATAAACAAGTAAAATCTACAATGCTTTGTTACTTAGGATCCTTTATCTTTAAAAGGTCACCATTCAACCTTATATTTGAATTATTTAGTTAAAAGGGTTTGAAACCTTTTTTTTGCAGTAAAATAAATTATGGATTTTATGATTTTAAGTCATTTTAAGACAGTATTTGTTTTTTAACCAATTTTTTAACAATTCCATAATTTATCCACCTAAAACACTCCAATGATTAATTTTTATGTTTTATTTTTCATAAAAATTTGTTTGAATGTTAATTTTTTTGGTTTAACGGTAGCTTATTAAGTTTAGCTTACATCTTAATAAAACATTTACATCCCATTTTACATAAAATTTTGCATTTCCCGTATTTGCATTTTACATCTTAATAAAAAAGAATCCAGTAAGAAAAATTGTTATACACAACTACGGTCCTAGTTAGTTTTAAGACTTATTTATTTTTTTATTCCTTTTGAGTTTGATGAAAAATTGCAACTTCCTAGCATTACACAATGCTGTTGCACTAAATAAACTAAAGTCTTGAAGTGGTTTTGCTTGTGTAAGATAGCAGATGCGATGCTTTTGAAAATTTCGAGAATCAGGATCAGAACTACATTTTCTACCAATTATTTGAGTATCAACTATATTTATATATGTATATGTAAATATAGTTAAGAAATCCTTATGTACCTTTGTTTTGGTCTGTTGGCATCATTGTTTTTCAAGTCCTTTTAAAACGTTCAATCTGTAACGAACTTAGTCTGCACTTGGCATCAATTGTTTTGGCAATACCCGTGATAATGTTAGTAATAAATTTGTATGTATATTCATCTGGAAATACTTCATATTAATGTGAAATCATTTATTATTTTTTTTATTTGCTATAATTATATTTCACTGTAAAATTAATCTGATTATGTGCTGTAAATCACTTGTAACTTGTAAAATTTGTAACATTTATTTGATTATGTTTTAACATTCATAAAAATTATACATGCTATACAATATTTAATTTCACAAAAATATTAATATAAATTGTATTATCTAGTCTGTTAATTTTTACAGACCGGTTTCCTGATTTGCCGCAGTAGGTTCTGTCCTATGTTCGAAGCCAACGTTCATTTCACACCCTAAATTCAAACTAAGAACTTTCCTTTTTTATGTAAGTTAAAGGATATGTCAGATTATATCAAGTACGTTTGAAGAGATATTTTTGTTGTGAATTGTTTGTATTATTTGTCCAATAAACAGAAGAAATACAACGGAAGTGTGCCTAATATATTGCATACCTCATACTGCCTAAGACCATAATTTACGAGGGGATGGATAGTATTTTGAATATCTAAACCGATTTTGTATATTCTGATACCGATTTGGCCTAAACGGTACACTTTTTAGTATACCACCTTATAAAAGCACCTACAACTCAGTACTTAAATAAACTTAAGTTAAACATAAACTATTTACAAAGGCTTTTATTGTATAATAATTACAACAATCCATATAACTTAACTAATGAAGCTCATTAAGAAACTCAATCTGCTCCTTCAGTACTAATACTTTCACCATAACAATAATGTTGCAACAATTCATTCTATCAATCGGATAAATTGAATATCGATTACAAATTAATATCAACATCTAAACTACCATAAGTACACAATTATGATTTTACACTTACTTGAACCGCACTTGATAATTTTTAAGTGCAGACTCAGTTAAAAGAAGTATTTCTAGTAACGAGGGTCCGCCCTTAAACGTTGAGAGCAAAAACGTTCTCGCTCTTGAATAGCCATTGTAGTACTTGAATGGGTTGAGGAAGCTAGCGCCGGCCGAAGGGGTAGTGAGGGGTGGGAGTGGCGGGAAGCGTGGGAGGGGAGGAAGGGGTGGGTTGTAATAATTACTGGTATGGAGAGGTTCCATTTCGCCCCAAGGTTCATTTCAAATGTAATGAACTGTACAGATAAAAACAATAAATTCTCAATCGTCCACTTAATTGGGTTTTAATTTCAATTATTTTAAATGATCGAATTACAAATATAAATTTGGCTCTGAGCTCAAGTATTGTTTACATAAAGTTTTCAATCGTTAGTGAATATTTTATAGATTCTTGATTTTACTTTTTACCCATAACTTTTATTTGCTATAACAGGTTTTAACCGTTACGTACGAATAGGACAACTTTTATCACAAATGGCATTGGTATTCATGTTAGTTCGAATAACCATAATAAAAGTACTGCATTTATTGTTGCCTAACTGTTTAGGCAAGAAGTTTTTAATTTAATCCAGTTACCCTGTTATTTGTTTAAACAATTACTAAAGCTTTCAACAAAGTTAAGAACTTAAATTTTACTGAATATTCATTTATCAGCCTTACAAAGTTTCTGTATACCAATTTATATACACTTTTATAGTTATAATATGTCGAGTTAATAAGTACGAAGATTTTTTCAGGAATATATTAGCGAATTTCCCCTATAGGGAAGAAGCTATTACCGGAAGACATGGTAAAGCGTACATGGTAAGACTTAAACCCAAGATCATGGTAACTTTTCATTTCGAGGTCCCCAGATGCCAAAAACACCATTCGTTCAAATTTGTATAAATATCACAAATGTGTTAAGTACCATTTATTTGAATAAGTTTGAAAACCGGACGAATCGCATCATCCGAAGGGGGGTTTTTGGGGGGTTTTGTACCCCAAAAATGTCTTTTTTTTTGGATTTTCACATGTAATTTTTATTGTTAATATAATTTTAATTTTTACCATTGAATTTAGCTTAAAACAACAAACAATTTAGTATTTTGATCATTGCTCTACGTCAATTGGTTAATGAGATATTGAAAGTGCTAAACACAGTACGTTGTCTAATGTCATTCTTATGGAAAAAAGAACAATGTTATATCTCGCTTATTTGTAAACATAAACTGACGTAACTTAGAATATAGTTTCATCAAGTTGTGGTTTATCGTTGTTTGAACAAAAAAAAAACTATTTTTCGCCTAGCAGCAAACCTAGGTACTTGGTCCCCATGTTATTCTTAAGAAGAATAATCAAAATGACATATATCGCTAATTTATGACTGTATACTGATGAAAATTGGTATGTGGCTTCACCTAGTTGAGTTATAATGATATTTACATGAAAACCCATATTTTGTGTTCCTTTTTGCAGCATACCTGCTTACTCAGCCCCATGTTATTCTTATGGAGAATAATTAAAATTTTATATCACTTATTTTTATGAATGAATATTGATGAAACTTGGTATGCGGCTTCACCTAGTTTAATTCTATTTATATTTGCATGAACACCAATTGTTTGTTTTCCTTGTTTTAGCAAACCTACGTACTCATCCCCAATGATATTCTTAAGGAGAATAATTAAAATGTTATATATCGCTTATTAGTGAATATATTTTAAAGAAACTTGGTATGCGGCTTTATGTGGTATTAAGACATATAATATGCGATGGAAATTCGTTGAGTACGCAGGTTTGTAGTGACGGGGGTATTTTTAGCGAATTTTCCTTAATAGGGCAGAAGCTATTACCGTAGGTCTAATGGTAAGACTTAAGCCCGAGACTATGATAAATTTTTGTTTTGAGATCCCCAGATGCCAAAAACACTATTCGTTCAAATGTATACATATACACACATATATATGTACACACATATATATATGTATATATATATATATGTACATGTAGGATTCATTCTACCTACAGCAAAAAGGTACTGCAATGGGAACAAGAATGGCGCCTTCTTATGCTAACCTGTTTATGGGTAAGATGGAAGAGGATTTCTTAGCCTCCCAGTCTCACAAACCTATATTCTGGAAACGATATATCGATGATATATTCATGATATGGACATATGGTCGTGATAAACTGGAAAACTTCTTACTGTCCCTAAATACTTTTAGTAATCTAAAATTTACATGGACCATATCTATATCATCTGTTACGTTTCTAGATGTGAACGTGTATATAGATAAAGGAATTTTAAAAAATAACATAAATGTGAAAAGTACCAACACGTTCCAATATCTACATTATGAAAGCTGTCATCCTCCACATATAAAAAAGTCTATCCCAAAAGGTCTAACAAAAAGAGCAATGAATTTATGTAGCGAGAGAAAACACATAGAAAATTATGTTGACAACCTACTAATAGCTTTCACTAAAAGAGGTTATCCACGGAAGCTTCTTAACTCTAAACTTAACACTAGGACTATAAAAGTAAAGAATAAACCATCTTTTGAGAAAGAAGATCCAAAATTTATAACCACTTACCACCCTGGGTTATACAAACTTAATAACATAATGCGAATAGCTTATAATGTATTACAGCAATCCTCTTCTACAAATGTAATATTTAAAAAGATTCCTAGAATAATATTTCGAAGACCTCCTGTACTAAAAGAAATATTATCAAAACCTAAACTTCCTTCTAAAAACGAACAAATGAAAACAGAACAAAAGAATAAAGTACAACCCTGCAAGAAACCAAGATGTCTCGTTTGTAAAATGATGCTATGTTCATCGACATTCTCGAGTAGTATAACAAACCAAACATACCCCATTACAAAAAACATGTCCTGTGACTCATCAAACATCGTGTATCAAGTTAAATGCAGTAAGTGCCCTAAGGATTATATAGGATCAACCATAAACACATTAAGAACAAGAGTTACAGGTCATAGGTATGCCTTCAATCATAGGAAGATGGAGCAGCCACTGGTCAAACATGCCGATCATCACAAGGAATCTTTTGAAGAACTATATACAATTATACCGATTCGGCAATTAAGGAAAGACTCCACGACACAACAGCTGAGATATATGGAACAAGCTCACCAAATGGTTTTAAAATCTAAGTTCCCCCATGGACTGAATTTAAGATAGATTGTGCCACAGATGTTATTTAATGGCCAATTTACATGTGATCTTTATTTATATTTATATTTTCGTTCTTTAATTTTGTTAGATGTTATAGTTTTTTATTTATACTTATTATACTTTTATTTTATTTTATACACCTGAAGAAGCGAAATGCGAAATATAGTGTAATGTATTGAATTTTTCAGTTCCTTATTGAATTGTAGCTATATATATATATATATATACATGTATACATGTTATTTCTAAAATAAAATTACCAGAGTACCTTTCAAAATTATTTCTTTATTCTCTGACACGTGTTTTGAGGTTTACCTCATGATCTCAGTGCTAACAACCTTAAACATAAAATAAAATAATCTGTTAATAAACAAATATAGAGAGAATTTATGCCTTATAGTTCTGGAAAAAGATTTTTGGCTTTTAGTCAGTTCATTTTAATGTAAACTTCACATCTGCTTCGACCAATCGGTTCAGCTTCACAAAACAATCATTAAGGTGTTTAAACTGTGTCCAACCGTTGCAGAGATATTCAATGTACTAAACACAGTACGTTGTCCAATGTTAATCCTTATGGAGAATAAATAATACCCCCGTAGCAGCAAACCTGCGTACTTAGCGAATTTCCAATGCATATATATTTATCTTAATACCACATAAAGCTACATACCAAGTTTCATCAATATACATTCATAAATAAACAATTTATGACATTTTAATTATTCTCCATAAGAATAACATGGCGGCAGAGTATGCAGGTTTGCTGAAGCAAGGAACACAAAAAATGGGGTTTTATGCTAATATCAATATGACTCAACTAGGTGAAGTCACATACCGAATTTCATTAATTTATTTTCATAATTAAGGGAGATAACACGTTACTTATTCTCCATAAGAATAACATGGGGCTGAGTGCGCAGGTTTGCTGCTACGGGAGCCTTTGGCAAAAAATTGGTTTTTTGAGCAAATATCAATGGTTCACAACCAGATGAAGCCGTATACCAAGTTTCGTCAGTATATGTTCATAAATAAGCGAGATATAACATTTTTATTTTCCTCCATAAGAATAACATTAGACAACGTACTGTGTTTAGCACTTTCAATATCTCGGTAACCAATTGACGTAGAGAAATGATCGAAATACCAAATTGTGTGTTTTTTTAAGCTAAATCCAATGGAAAAAACTAAAATTTGACTATTTTAAAAATTATATGTAAAAAATTCAAAAAACCCATTTTTGGGGTACAAAACCCCCCCAAAATACCCCTTTGGATAGAGCGATCTGGCTGGTTTTCGAACTTAAAGTCATAAATGTTGCTTTACACGTTTATACCAAATTTCATTAAAATCGGATAATGTTTACGAGAGTTATCGTGCTCACGGACACACACACATATATATATATATATATATATATAATGATGTATAAAGGGATAATACTCCCTGAGATATTGAAACGGGGATAACACTCCCGGCCGCGCCCGACTCCCGGCGTCAAGGTCAGGGAGTGCTAACCCCGACTCTGTCTCTACTTTAGCGTACATCTGTAGTAACGAAGAGGCGACTGTTTCCCGCCAGTTTATACTAGAACCAGGATAATACTCCCTAAATATCGTGTTGCCAACTGTTGATTCAAATTTCTTTATTTAGTAAACAAATGTTGATAAATTTGTTTGATTGAAACACGTGTTTTTTAAATGTGTTTTCGCTTTCCTTATTTTATTAGTAATGGTAATGGTAATATGATTTTAACGTCGAGTTTTATTTTTTTTAATTGGCTCTTAGAAGTAAATTTGATGCATATCTAAGACTGCAGGCAGTTATAATGTAGAGTAAGGTTTTTGGCGTTCGGCCCCGACCCTATCCTGTCCGTTGGTAATTCTTTGGCGCGTAAACGATAACGGGTTCGTTTTGAATTACTGAATTCAAATACCATAC
Organism: Allygus modestus; assembly: GCA_963675035.1. Classification (NCBI taxonomy): domain Eukaryota; kingdom Metazoa; phylum Arthropoda; class Insecta; order Hemiptera; family Cicadellidae; genus Allygus; species Allygus modestus. Next base: position 15,715,109 of record OY776115.1, read on the forward strand.
AGTAAAAATGCTTGCGTTCCTGCTGATGATGGTGCTTCTTCTCAAATAATAGAGATGCAAGTTCCAGTTGCATCTATATCCAATAATCCAGTTTTCTGATAAAGGCTTATTGTTAGTAAATGTATAACTAAAATATATAGAGCACAAAACTTTGAAATCAATATAGAGAATACTATTACTTTTATACATAACTAAATGGGAACCCGTATAGCCGGGGCAAGTTTAATAATTCCAAATGCTAAAAATGATAAAGCTTTGTCTCTATTTTAAAAATCTAATTATTATTTAAGCATAGGTAAGAAGGGGATGAAATATATATTCATTTTAATATCACCCCTCTCATGTTGACAGTTTGAGTATTCTGTTTTATGTTTATCTGTAGGCAACGAGATGTAAACAATATAAAGCTCGGGTATTTTTAATTCAACTGATTTGTAATGTCGTGAAACGTAAAGCAGGTTGTTTTTTGCTCGTAAACAAACAACACATTATATCAACTGTAGTTCAATAATTTCCCACAGCTACCACGCTGCATTAAAACTGGTTTATGGTACAAATCATTCGGTTAATACGTGATTAAGCATAAACGAGTTGTTACCGCTAACCGTGCATGGTGAAATCCAAATTTTCCACTTATAACTGAATGAATGTTAAATTTTACTTAAACAGCCTTTAACAAGGGGTTGTAAGTTTGATGTTATTGGGCCTCTGATTTGAGTATTTTGAAATATGCTTACGATTAAAAATGCTGAACGATCAGTTTTGTTAAACTTACCAAGCAATGCAGGTTTTAACGTATTCTGTTTTCTAATTTAAAAGGTTTTTTCCACGTTTATTAATATTGAAGAACACTAGTATTTAGTAAACGTAGGTATTATATATTATATTATTGAGATAGTCAGACAGTTAAGACACAGAATTTGGTATAATTTTTATAATTCAGGGAAATATCTTTATATGTGGTTATGTAGTTAAACACTAGGGTAATTTTCTCAAAGTACCAACTATTTGATACATTTAATCTATATTTTCCTCAATTGGATACGTCTCGGAGATTTATCCTGTGACTTTTGAAAATCCTAAATATATTCTCAGTATAGATGAATTCATACCCCATTTTAAGGATATCTTGTACATCAGCACATTGCTGTAACTCTGACCTTAAACAAACGACTGCATCAACATTTAACTATATTATAACATTTGTATATGTGTTTATTCTAAACAGATTTGTCATATATGTGTCCGATTCATAGTTTTGTATGTAAGTCCTTTCCTGTGATGTACAACATAACCCGCAAATACATTAAGCAAATAATTCCCTTAAGGGTCGACCACTAGAATGTTATAATCATGTACATAATCTACAATCTTCAGGCGTTTCCGGGCTTTTAAAAAAACGGAAAAATCAAATAGTTAATTAAATAGTAATTAAACTTAAGCTATATATTTTAAATGAATACTAATGGCTTCAAACAGTTTGCACTATGCACAATGTGGTGTCCACAGTTTAGTAAAGGTGACATCACCATTATATTGTGACAGAATGATTAAGTGGCAATCATGAAGTGAGAGATCAGGTCAGAACCAACTAAGCAGCAGTGGTAGGTTTGTAAACATTCACTTCTACATGAGGAATGGTTTATGGGCTATTATCTGTCTCAAACAAATATTTGAAAGATCTGATATGTTAAGTGCTTCGGTTATCAACTTCTAAGCTACTGCCCCTTTAGATAGACAACAATATTTACAAACCCTAACTACGATACAGAGGATGTAGAGCTGAACGAAATTTTAAACAAAGATTATAATTATTTGAAAATAGTCTTCTAAATTGGTTTAGCATTCAATTAAATTAAGAGGGGGCTCCAGTCCTCTGCTTCTCCCATAAGACCAATGTTGACTTTCAAAGTCCATCCCTCCTCAAGGGGTTGTCCGAAATTGATTATTTATGGTTCGTTTTAAAGATAAAAAACATATCTAGCGATTTCAGGAAGCAGAGTTTCGTTATCACAAATATTTTGCACATAAACAAATCGTAAATATTGAATATTTTGGAATTTTACTGATCGATCATTATTTGCGATATTGAAATTCTGCTTACGTATATATTTACTCTATATTTTTTCTCTATAAAATGGGCCATAAATCAACGATATCGAATAATCCGTTGAGGAGGAACGGGCTTTAAAAGTTAACATTGGCCTTATGGGCGAAGCAGGTAGACACGCGAAAGGTTTCGTGACTGGAGCGCCCTCTAATGCCAGCCAGATCTATTTTAACATTTTTAATAATTGCTTTGTGAGGTTATCTAGAACCAATACTATGGTGAAATTTTATACAAAAATCTCCTCTGTAAATTTTCTTTCATTTTTATAACTGATTGTTGAGTTCATTTGTCCGTAAAGGCTATAATTTAAAAGCTATCAAACCTCTGTTATTTAGTGTGATTTGAGAGTGAACAATAAAAACAAACTGTGAGGATATTTTTTTGTTTTGTTTCTTATAGTTGTTTACAAATTATTCGTCCCTTAAGAAGTGATAGAAAGGGAATACACCCCACCACTACAGGAGTCCGGACACTATCACGTTCGTCACGGGCAATAATTTGTACACCACCAAATGCTTTGTCGAGCAGCCGTCCTGGTTTGTCTACTGACTTCGCGTAACATGCGGGTCACTGTTCAACCTAACTAACGTACATTTTTAATGTTGAAAAGATTAATGTAGCATTGATAATACTCGTTAGCTCTGGCAAACGATATTCTAAAGAACTATGACACATCACAATTTGATGTCGGGAAGTGATAGAAGAAACCTGTTGGGTCGAGCCATTTATAAATAAATGTTTCTCCGTAAGATTAATATAGCAACTTTTGATGCGAGTGGGAAGAAGCCATCAGGTCTGGGGAAAAAAAGGTATCTAAAATTGTTTGTTCACCTAAAACGTGGTATGGTCCGGAGCAGGTTTGAAGAGCCTTTTCCCATTATCTTGGGGTACTCTTTTCACCATAAGATTAACATGGCAACTTTTAGCCAGTGGGGCGAAGCCCTAAGTTCGGGGTTACAAAAACAAACATATTCAAATGTTAAAGATCAATCAACTGGCTAAAATCACGCAACAAAAAGGAATACAATGGAAATTTTGCCAGGGGGGCCTCGTTCCAAGGTTTGTGGGGGCACGTATCCAACGATGTGGGGCATCATTCAAGAGATGCGGATTTGTAAACAACAACAAAAACAAAGAGGGGCGGAGCCCTAAGGTTGGGGAAAAATGTATCCGAAGTCTTTAATCCCATAACAACCTGGTATTGTTCGGGAGTAGATTTGGAGAGCCTTTCCCGCAATCACCTGGAGTACTCTTTTCTCCATAAGATTAACATAGCAATGTTTAGCTAGTGGGGCGGAGCCCCAATATTGGGGTTATAAAACCCTATCCTAATGTTATGGATCGATGGCAACTGGTTAAAATCACAGGAAAAACGTAAATAATAACATGGAAATTTTGTCAGGGGGCGGTGTCCTAAAGTTAGTTAGGAGGACGTTCCAACGTCGGGGTGTAGTGAGGAACGGAATTTGTCCCTTGAATGAGCCTCTAACAGCTGGGCACGGCTTGCTACGTTATCAAAACCAACATATGCTAAAGCCCGCCACTTTTCGTCTCTATAATCTTTTGTTCTATGTAGTTGTACTGTGTCTTACTGTCTCATGTCTTACTCAGTTGCGTATGAGTCTTTAGAGTTATGAGTTATAAGTTCCTCATCTGGCTATTTATAAAATAAACTATTTCTTGAGTAGCATGATATATGTTATTACAATTAAACAATATACATTAAATTACGTCTCACTTCATACAACAAATATATACACTTATAATGGACTCACATACAAGACGGTAAATTATATATTTAAAGAGGGTGAAAAACTTGTTTAGGTAAAAATATAGTCAATTATTATATGAATATGCATATTAGACAATTCTAAGCAAATCACTGTAGCCAGGAAAAAATAGTTTAGGATTTTATAAGAAAGGGCGTTGTTATTCAATAAACACTGTTTTTAACAATGATATTAATGTTTAATGTTTTATCCAACCATATTTTTTGAAAGTAGGCTATTTAAATTTCCTGTGAGGTAAAACCACTTTAATGAAGATTAATTATTCCTAATGACCTTAAAAACACGCTGTAAATTAAAAAGTGATTTTAGCATATACACACGGGCAAAACTTTAATACTCCTGTATTTACGTATTATTTTTACTTGATATTTCAAAATAAAAGCCTATTAGGATACTAAGAATTATTATGAACAAGACAATTGTAAACAATTTAAAACAAAATGTATTAACTTGAACGTCATTTTAAGTATAGAGAAAGTAATAACTCGCCCATTAGTTTTACTTATTTTCCAAATGTCACCTATTTATTAGTATAAGTTATTTCACAACAACTTCAATAATCAATACAATTATTCTCTTAGGCTATGACCACCTTCCTATAATGCCTGTACTTTTGCGAAGTAGAGTGAATCAAATCGTTTCTATGGGCTTTGCATACTAGTTTTCCGTTAGGCTCGATCGCTCCTCTCACCACCGTTAAGTTAGATCCTTCGACGCGTTAATTTGCCTCATAGTATTTTAAAATTGGATATGAATGCTGGAGCCTGGATATTCATAAAGTGGTTTCATGTCCAATAATATTTTTAAAAGTTATATAAAACTGATATATATGTTGAAAAATATTTAATGTGAAATCAAACAATTCACTTCTTTTTTTGAAGTATCCGTACCTGTTCTTGAGCCAACATAGTTTTGGGTGGCCCAAAATGAAATTGGGAGATACGGTGTTAGGCCCGGGGGCTTGTGAGTGCGCTTTGAAACCAAATGGTATTTCCCTTCCCGGCAAATGAGTGGAGCGCGTAGTACGGCAACTTAAGTAGCGCGGGAACTGGATGGGGGTGTTTGTTGTTTGAGCGCGAGCCACTATTCATAACAATCACGCTCGCTTGACCTAGAATTGAGAGCCTCAAACATCCGACGACGGCGGTGTGATGGCGAAGCTTTTGGGAAATCATAACGTACTGATAAGGCATAAGTTAAAACATTTGTGTTATCAGAAGCGCCTGGTAATATTATCTTGTTACACTGATAATGTTGTAGTCTAATGTCTGATTCAAGAGATCCTATGTATATAGAATGGCAATAAAATGAGTTTTATTTGATTTGATTTGAACACATACACTTTAGTTTAAACATGATTCATTCGATCTTACAAAATGTACGTAAACCAATGATCCGTCATGACGGTCGTTTCTCTACGTGGGAAACTTAAAACTATATAATTCTATGTAATATGTCCTCAATATCCATTGTTTATTTACGGGATTTGATTTAATGAAAATATGTTTTCATTTTTCTATTTATTAGAGAAATACATTTCAGTAGGCACATTTTAGTTAAGTACATTAGAAGAATGATTACATAGATAGTTCACAACTAATCCCAAACCTATTCTTATCGAAACAGTCCGATCAGTAAAATTGTTCACTGTGGCTCAATTCCTTAATAGGTTCACCGCTATTTTACTTAAAACCTGTGTTAAAACTCATACTGTACTTGTTTTTCATTAATGTTTTGCCCTTTATCATTTTAATACCCTTTTGTATTGACCCTATCTATTAATAACCGATAATACCATTTAATTTCATAACTACTACATGTCAATTTTCTATAACCTTTTCAGCTATTTCGCTGGTTGATAATGAAGGGGCTATAAAATCTGTTTAATGACTTACAGCCGTCATTTTAAAACAACGATTAAACAACGTTCCACTGGGCTTGCAGCAGTTCCTTCTGATTTAAGTTAATCACTTAAATTCCCTAGACCCCCGAGGATTTTACCACACTACCACCTTTCATTTTTTATATTAACACGTCTACAAGATCAATAAAGTTAATGCCGTACCGATATATGTATAATGGTATTGCTGGATATGAATTATAATTATTATAGTTTTTTTAAGTTTTACATAATATAGAATACATATCCAATTGATTATTTGGATAAGAAAGCCCGATACGGCTTCTCAAAATATTCTTTCAAGAGACACATTGGCCGCCATCGACCTTGGTGGTATCATAAATGACACGGTATATTTATAACCTTGTTTACAGTTTCGTACTACACTTGCAATTGTTGCAAAATTACAAAGATTTATATTTTAAAGCAAATTTACATTAAAAAATATGTTGTGTTGTTGGATGTTAATTCCCTTGTGTAATTGACAGTTAGATATCCAGGGACGATATAAAATAAACATAATACATACATTCACATATTGTGTAAGGTAAAATTAATATTCTGAAAGAATTCTGAACAGTTTACTACCTGATCTCTGCATATTCAAATAATAATCAAGACATTTCACATATGCAATGTAATCGCCATTTAAATATAGCTTTTTTTAAAAAAAAAAAACAAAATAACAAATGGGAAAGGGTGGGGGGAATACGGTAACGGCACTAAAGCCACATAACTCTAGTACTTTGCTGTAGTGGATACACCAAAGTCAACATTTACCGTCGAATATAGCGATCCCTTGCTTTGCTTCAGTTTTTCATTGTGGAGGACCTATTGTGTTAATATATACCCATGTCTAGAGTGAAATAAAAGTAATCAACTCCAAGCAATTTGCGGTCTAGTAGAAATAATTAATGAAAGTAATAATTCTATTCCTTACGATGGAATCGGATCAATAGTCATACTTTAAAAACTGACAACCGGTAACCGAAGAATTTAATCATAATCAATCGGTTGGTAAACCTTGAGGGAATATTTTTTGGAATATACAGTAGTACTTTAATTCTGTAGTAACATTTCCCGTATGTTCAATCCCAGGGCCAGTTTTGAGCCTTTAGACTTCTGCGCGCTAATACGGAGATTAAATAGCTCTAACAGCGGAACGGCTTGTCCTAATGTATTAATTTCAGTGTCAAAGTATATGTTTATGAATCCTAGCAATACGATTTTACCACTTTAAAGACAATATTCCGTAGCGATTAAGCTCCACGCGTGAAAACTCGCTGAATATTAATTTAATAACCACGCAATCATAATTAAAGCTACAGATATTTTGAAAGTACCAAAAAATCATAAAAATTGCGCTTAAAAATATTGGTCCAGTAACAATTTCCCGCATGTCCAATTCCAGGGCCAGTTTTGAGCCTTTAGACTTCTGCGCGCTAATACGGAGATTAAATAGCTCTAACAGCGGAACGGCTTGTCCTAATGTATTAATTTCAGTGTCAAACTATATGTTTATGAATCCTAGCAATACGATTTTACCACTTTAAAGACAATATTCCGTAGCGATTAAGCTCCACGCGTGAAAACTCGCTGAATATTAATTTAATAACCACGCAATCATAATTAAAGCTACAGATATTTTGAAAGTACCAAAAAATCATAAAAATTGCGCTTAAAAATATTGGTCCAGTAACAATTTCCCGTATGTTCAATCCCAGGGCCAGTTTTGAGCCATTAGACTTCTGAGCGCTAATACGAAGATTAAATAGCTCTAACAGCAGAACGGCTTGTCCAAATGTATTAATTTCAGTGTCAAAGTATATGTTTATGAATCCTAGCAATACGATTTTACCACTTTAAAGACGGTATTCCGTAGCGATTAAGCTCCACGCATGAAAACTCGCTGAATATTAATTTAATAACCACGCAATCATAATTAACGCTACAGATATTTTGAAAGTACCAAAAAATCATAAAAATTGCGCTTAAAAATATTGGTCCAGTAACAATTTCCCGTATGTTCAATCCCAGGGCCAGTTTTGAGCCTTTAGACTTCTGAGCGCTAATACGAAGATTAAATAGCTCTAACAGCAGAACGGCTTGTCCAAATGTATTAATTTCAGTGTCAAGTATATGTTTATGAATCCTAGCAATACGATTTTACCACTTTAAAGACAATATTCCGTAGCGATTAAGCTCCACGCATGAAAACTCGCTGAATATTAATTTAATAACCACGCAATCATAATTAACGCTACAGATATTTTGAAAGTACCAAAAAATCATAAAAATTGCGCTTAAAAATATTGGTCCAGTAACAATTTCCCGTATGTTCAATCCCAGGGCCAGTTTTGAGCCTTTAGACTTCTGAGCGCTAATACGAAGATTAAATAGCTCTAACAGCAGAACGGCTTGTCCAAATGTATTAATTTCAGTGTCAAAGTATATGTTTATGAATCCTAGCAATACGATTTTACCACTTTAAAGACGGTATTCCGTAGCGATTAAGCTCCACGCATGAAAACTCGCTGAATATTAATTTAATAACCACGCAATCATAATTAACGCTACAGATATTTTGAAAGTACCAAAAAATCATAAAAATTGCGCTTAAAAATATTGGTCCAGTAACAATTTCCCGTATGTTCAATCCCAGGGCCAGTTTTGAGCCTTTAGATTTCTGAGCGCTAATACGAAGATTAAATAACTCTAACAGCAGAACGGCTTGTCCAAATGTATTAATTTCAGTGTCAAGTATATGTTTATGAATCCTAGCAATACGATTTTACCACTTTAAAGACGGTATTCCGTAGCGATTAAGCTCCACGCATGAAAACTCGCTGAATATTAATTTAATAACCACGCAATCATAATTAACGCTACAGATATTTTGAAAGTACCAAAAAATCATAAAAATTGCGCTTAAAAATATTGGTCCAGTAACAATTTCCCGTATGTTCAATCCCAGGGCCAGTTTTGAGCCTTTAGACTTCTGAGCGCTAATACGAAGATTAAATAGCTCTAACAGCAGAACGGCTTGTCCAAATGTATTAATTTCAGTGTCAAGTATATGTTTATGAATCCTAGCAATACTATTTTACCACTTTAAAGACAATATTCCGTAGCGATTAAGCTCCACGCGTGAAAACTCGCTGAATATTAATTTAATAACCACGCAATCATAATTAACGCTACAGATATTTTGAAAGTCGATTGGTAATACTGAAATTGAATCTAGTCAGCAACCAAACTATTAGGGGCTTGTCATTGACTACCGTCTTAATTTTTCTTTTCACATTGCTAATGTTTGTAGTACGCTGAGCAGTTATTTGTTTATCCTCTGTCGTTTGGCCTTTTTCAAACAGAGATGTTCTGTTGTCACTTTATTATGGTTGTTTTTTTCCCATATGGCCTACGGGGTAGCTATTTGGGGATTCGAAACGGAGAAGCATAAGTAAGTGTATCGTTGTCAAAAGAAAGCGCTTTGGTTGATTTTTTGAATGAAAAGGTCTGAATCATGCTGGGGAATTTTTTCTCGTAACAATATGCTGACATTCTCTAGCTTGTACATCTTGGAATGTTTAACATTTTTGGTAAAAAAACAATGAGTTATTTCACTGTCGCAATCAAAATAAATACACGTTATAGCTTCAGAAATAATCTTCCCCTTTCCATTCCACGCACATTTTGAAAAACAAACATACTGTATATAATAACATCTATAAAACTGTTCAACTCTTTGCCAATACACCTGAAACAGGAATAAGATGTTACTAAATTTAGACGCCAGACAAAGATTTTTCTCATAAATAAGGAATATTACAGTGTTCATGATTTTTTCAAAGACAATTTTGTAACTTAATTTCAGATTTGTTTAGTTATTATTTCTGTTTGGTTATTGATTTTATTTTAAGCAGTTACACAATGTAACAAATTGTGACTTGTTTTCTATGCTATGTATACAGAGTGTCTCAAAAGTCGACGACCATACTTCACAGGCTTGTTATATGCTATTTCCAACAAAAAAATAATGTATTTTTTCTCATATCCTTCATAATTTAGAGCTATTGATGTTTTTAAGACACTTTTGAGACACTCTGTATAGTCTAATGGCAGTAAAATGATTTTGATTTGATTTGATTTGATTTACCTTAAACTTTTTAAAATGTTCTTTTTGGAGATGCATTTAATAATAAAAAACACAAAAATATTCTTAAAGGTTTAAATATTTGGAAATGTATACAAAAGTAAGTTATAATGTATATGTTTGTACATTATTTTGTTGCTAAGTTTACTTGATGATGACACCATGAAATATTATCATTCGCTTTCGTATCTTCCTACGTTATTTTAAATTGGGTGTGGGGGCAATCTGATGATTCAGCGTTGTCAACAATGACAAGCATACGTCCCGTAACCCTCATCGAGACCAGGGCAGTGCTGATCGTTTTGAGTAAATTGGTTCAAAAAAATACCTTTACCTTAAAAATATTCTCAAATCCAGATATATAACACGAAAAATAATACAAAAATAGGCTAAAATCTATCCTATCATTATTATTATTATTATTTTTACTATTAATTGTTTATCTAGTATAACCTCAAACACATAAGACTCCTCAGTGTCCTATGTTAACTGATGACTACGTTAGTAATGCTGATACTATTATTTAATCAATTTGTTTTTGCTGTTCATTCCTAATATTTTATATTATATCATATTGAGTTTTGTGCAACAAGAACAACATATTTAAGTTAAATCGGCTTGAATGGAATCTGCAAATTTTAAGTACGGCAAAGCATGGTGGATATTAAACAATTTACGGGGTTAGGGGACAGGCTCAACAATTGTAGCTCAATATCAAGGCAATGTATTGCAAATATACAATATCTACAATGTAAACTCAGTAAAATAAGGTGCTCTACAATACCCTCAGTAAGTTTAATTTAAATATTACCTAGCCTATTCCTGTTACTGGGTTAGGGCAAGTTTATCAAATCCGCAATCATTAATCATAATAATACAAATTAGTGAAGGGCTTCGGGTTTGAAACTTAGTTTGAACGTGCATCTTAAAATTATTTGTATTACTGTCAACTAAGAAATAATAAAGTTTTTTTAGAACAAAAGGTAGTAAAGACCGACTTATCAAGGGGCTGTGGTAACGACATTTATCTTCGTTCGTCCTTTTAATGGAGGAATGAGCTAAATAAGGATTGAGAAATGAGCATGGTATTACTTAATACGGTACATAGTTAAAAACCAACAATTGATCCAACATTTGTAGATATTGATGCGGGCATCAGACGAAACACAATTTTGCGATCTTTACAAAGAAACAAACATTAATTTTTAGATATAGATATTAATGACGGTCATGATTATCAATGTATACATAAGCCTACCCGAAGGTCTCCGGTCTGCCGGGCTGGGGGACGAACCGTCCTGGGGCCACCCGACCCCTGAGAGGTTGGAGGCTCTGTGCGATGGTGGTCCCTGTCTGGTGGACTTAGAGAAACGTCGGGTTAGAGGGCGAATCGTCCTGGGGTGTTGTCACCCACAGAGCCCGGGAGCTAGGTACGGTTCTCTCTCCCTTTCCTGAGCGAGGCAGACTGACCTCGTCCTACCATATTTCCCATCCCTTTTTCCCCTCTTTCCGGTGGCTGCACACTATCCCAAGGGAGACGTGCCTAGCCGGGGCCTCCTAATCACCCCAAAAACAAACAACAACATAAAGTCTATAAGTAGCGGCACACCATGTTATTTTATTTTAGTTTTATTTTAGTTTTATTTATTATTTTATTTTAGTTTTGCTCCCATAGTTCAGAGGAGAATATGGTGCTGAGGTGTCCCTGGTAATTCAACTTGGTCCCGTCACGCACGCTACTGTTTACCTTTAAAACGTCAAAATGAGTAAGTTTGTTTGTAAACAAATTAATAAAAACAGATCCCTGTAAATATGTTTCAGCCAGCTGCTACAATTTGAACAATTAACTTTATCCGTAAACACATAAATCCGGTCCGAATAGAGTCAAATATGCGATTGTTACTCTGTGTTGTGATGGGTGGGGGGGGGGGTGTGGGGCGGAGCTATCACTATAAATGGTTTTTTTTCATAAGCGTGTCCCTAGTTATAGGGTTAATTATATTGTATTCATTTGGAGGAGTTATTATTAATTTTATGGGCACAGTAAACCTAAAACTGCATATCAACATCTATCGTTCGTATCGCACGTATGAAAATAAGTGATTCCAAAAAAAGGTCAAGTACACTGTGTGTGTAAAAATATCACTTAAAGAAACATAAAATATGAAAAGGTTTGAGTTACACGAGAGTTTGGGAATCAAAATTGTGTTAGTTCTCGTAGTGATATAATATTTTCCACTTATTCAAAAGCCGAAATCTGAGCACCAGTGAGGAGAATGGAGAATGCCTGCCTCTCTGGGCCTGTGGGCCCTAAGATGTCGTGTAACTCTATATTTTAACATACATTTTTTTAAACCACATAAATCTGTGGTATACCAGACCGCATACACTTTTGTCGCCCTAGGCGCCCAAATCACCCAGCATCATATACCGTGAATGATGCCGTGGTAAGTTAATCTTAACAGGATTTTGGTATGCATGTTTTCGTAACATTTCATTATCTGACCACCTCTAAATGATCATCGAGAATGTATACATGCGTATATGAACCTACTCAAACATGCAAAGCTATTAATTAACACTTCACTATTATCAAACAAGCCCCTACGACCACCAATGCTATCCTATGTTTTTCGTATTGGGTTTAAGTGGGGGTTATAACACATTTTCCTTGAGAAGGGTATTACGTAAAAAAAACAAACAATATAAGGTTGTTTTAATTAATTTAATACATTTTTAAGCTTTTTTAACACATGCTTCGTTTAAATACACATCAACCTGTGAGTAAACTCATCAACGTAGGCCGTGAATGCATGTCTATGTTGCCTAATTCAGTTTTATTAGGTTTTTGGTGAGCCTGATTTCGTAATATTACATAATCTTAACACTTCTACGAGATCTACGGGAATCAATAAATGCGTACATAAACTTACCTCTAACAGGAAAAATTTAATACACGTTTCATTATTATCTAGCACGCTCCTATCACCAAAGGTTCGTACCCAATGCTATTCTTATGGGAATTAAGTTGGGAATATAAAACGCATTATTGTGTAAACAGTGTTACGTAGGACCTTCATTTTCAATTACAGTCTCTTTATCATCCTAAAGAACATACTTTTACTATAATAAGCTGAGTAATTTTTAAGTTATCGTACGGAAACACAGAATTAGGAAAGTGAATTCAATCTAGACTATATTTATATTTTTGATATTCCCTTCACATTGTTCGCTCAACAATAAACTGTAATAATAACAACAACCTGAAATTAAGTTAAACCATCTTGTAGCTGCATTAATTAAATCCCAGTCAACCAAGCCAATCAATAAATATTTTTTTATTTATTGGAAAATAAAATGATATACTGATTAACAATAAAACACACATATATGTTAAGGTAGCCTAATTTTAACTTTTAGAATTATTTTAAGTAAAATAAAAATTACAAAATTTGAACCCCTAATAACTGATAGGTTGCTACCTACAGCTAAATTACAAACAACTTATGGATAATAATTTATATCCGTCAAAGTGGATATAACCTTGCAAAATCAGTATCTTTTAATATACAGGGTTATCATAAAAGAATTGTGCTGTTTAGACTGCTTATAAAACAAATACCAGGCAAATTAGAAAATCCAGGTAGCACTGGATTCTATATAGCTCACATAGTTTTGTTTAAACTAACTGTAAAAACATCTCTTTCATTATTAACATCGTGTTTTGTAACAAACCATTTATGATTAGGCTTCAAGTCATATTTCAAGATGGACAGGTGGTGGTGGTCCAATATTCTGGCCTCCTTGAAGCCCACACTTTACTCCATCCGATTTATTTTTGGGAATGTGTGAAAAACTTTGTTTAAAAGACTAACAAAATTTCGTATTGGAGTTCAGTTAAGAGAAAGAAAAGAATATGAGGCAGTTTCCTCAGTAACAAGGGACATACTGCCATATGCATGGGTTTATACGTCTGCAAAGCCACAATTGGCGGTCATATTTAAATTTACTAGTCAACCACATGACACTGTTTCTTACGGGCATTTCATTAAATGAATATTTTTTTATCGGTACCTTCTTTGATTTATTTGGTATGGAATATTAACGTGTGATTTTCACTCTATACCCTTACGTTTAGGAACCATTTTAACTAATCCACATGTCATGGGTTGAATCTTTCACATATGCTTACTCATAATAATTTGAAAGCTTATAAAAATAAACTTAACATTTTAGCGTTGAATGGTAGACTTTTTAAAACTAAAATCAAGTTTGTAAAATATTTAAAACGTAAATTTAAATTATATCTTCGACATTACGTTCTACTCAAAATTACCTTTTCTTTAAAATATCTATAAAATGTATCGAGTGGTTCTTACAATATTATCGAGAAAAAAAAACACCAGTATATCTTATGATACATATGATAAACAATGTTTAACAATACCCAATTTCTACTCTTATGCAGTGTTCTGAGAGAAAACAACCCATCTTTAGCGAATCCCACATTTTGTAGTGTCAATGATGTAAGACAAAATAAGTGTAATAGGAGACTAATTACAAAATTACTAAAAATTTGGTATTTATATTTATGGTTAACACTTTATAATTGTTTGATTTCAGTAATTACAACAGACATTTATAGAGAGAAATAGTCGTCCTTTGGTAAACTTTGAGGTCCTTAGAATATGAGAATGAAGAAGAAAATAAATCATTCAAGAAATATTGAAGACAGGTAAAAAAGACATAGGAGATTAATCAGACAGTGAAGCAAGAAAATAAAATGATATACTGATTTTGATTTATACATAAAAATTAAAACCTAAAGTATAACTAAAATACATGTTTCTACACTTTATTGCATTCAACTAAAGCTTTACCATAATACTTGATTGTATTTGGAGGCCAAGCTTTGAATAAAAAAGGCTAAACATACATTGATGCGTTACCAAGTCAGTATTTCTTTTCACAGTTCAATGGTTGGTTTTTAGGAAGTTTTGTGATTCTTTCATTTTTTTTTGAAACTCCATAAGCCCAATGTACAATGTAAAAAAATTGTTAACGAGCATCCTAGAAAAAACTAGATTAATGAATTGGTCAACCAATTTTTTGAGACCAAAACACTCGTTTTTAATGTTTAAGCTAAATCCTTCCACAAAATTTCAAGATCTGTTTTGAATGCAGATATAGCTAGCATTTTGGTATGGTTGTGTAAGCGTAAAGAAAAAAACATATTATGCCTTATGTTTTCTCGTTATTATGAAACACTTAACAAATTATTTCCATTTTTCGAAATATTTCAACAACATTGTTTATGATTGAACGAAAAGTGATATTTAAAAACAGATTGCGGCATTGGTTTCAGCATGGAAACAGTTGGAAAATAACAAAATTAAGAAATTAGGAAATAAAAAAGCGTCACAACCCCACCTTTACATTAAAAAATTATCTCTTTCTAATTTGGTGGCAGCAGAAATTATGTTTGTCCTAAATTAAGCAAATGCCACTCAACAATGATCGGTAGTACTACATGGTTATTATAATATGTAATGACGAGAGTAGGGGCATATTTTAAGGTTGGGGCATTTAAAATTAACTTCAAAATAATTTAGTAAAAATCACCTATTTAATGAGAAAGAATAGCGACTTTCAAATCATCTGTGATTTTTGGCACAGTGTTTACCGTAAACAAATTTAATATGATGAGTCACAACCCCACCTTTACATTTGAAAAAAAATATTTAAATCAAATACAGTATGGTGGATTCAAATTGGTGGCTTCACATATGAACTAAGTCAAAATGAAGCATAAGTTGATCAAAATTGATTGGTGGTGGTCCGGAGTCGATTTCTTAAGAAATTTAAAAATAATTAGGGGAAGGGGGCTCATTTTAAACTCACCCTGTATTTATGTGTCGTTAACAAAATAACCCTCCAAAAAAAGACCCGATCTTTATGAAATTCGGTACAATGTTATTAAGCACTATTTATTTGAATAAGTTAGAAAAAAATACTTTTATTACTTTCGCGGTCTCATTGACGCGGTAAGCCGCTAAAAATTGTATAACGGTTAGAATAACCACAAAATGGTACTGAACCAATATTGTTCAGCATATTTTTTTAAGTTGTTTGGTATAATAATAAATTGATATATCGTCAAATCTTAGCGAGTAAATTAAATGTTTTAAATTCTCCGAGTTTTCATGAATATAGCCTAAACATTTTCAAAAGTTTGGAAATGGTTCCATTGGATTTTGTTGGTATTATATATTATATTTCGACATATAAACTTTAGTATTCTGACGAACGGTTCCTTACTTCTTACTTGCGTGGTCTCATTAACACCGTAAGCTGCCAAAAATGGTATAACGGTTAGAATAACCTGAAAAAATTACTGAACCAATATTGTTCAGCATATTTTTTTTATTTTTGTGAATAATTAAAACCAATCTATCATCAACTACATTATTTATAAGTTTTTTATTGATAAATAATTTTGTTTATTTTTCAACATTTATATCATAGTTAGCAAGTCTGAACCCATGTAGTGGTAAGTGACAGAAAGAATCGACGTTTATGGTTATGTGTTTATCAATATTTATTATGGTGTGTACTGCTGGACACAAACCCCTGCGCAAGGATATATGTCCGTACGTAAACTCATTTAGGAGTGTAAAGGTAGCTTAAAGTAGACACTTTACACTCATTTAGAAGTGTCTGAAAATGTATATACATATATATGTTTGCTAACACAAACACTAACAAAGTCTTATGAAGGTATGTCCTATAACGCTTACTTTTTTGTCCGTCCGTCTGTATGTGTTTTTAGTATAATAAATTAGATCTCAAAAATCTTTTTTAAGGTATCAAATTAAAACTTGGTTTACGTATAAGGACTAACAAAACCAACTTAGGTAGGGAGTCTCAAGTTTTTAATTTTTACCATCTCAAAATGGCGGCATTTTGTTTTTGTTTTTAAAGATCCCCAAAAATATGGTATAAAGATTATTAAGATCGGATCAATAATAACCGAAAAAGTCTTTTCAACAACTATATGCAAATTTGCTACAGTTGCACATTTGCATGTAGTTATACCATTGATTTTGAATACTGAATAGATATTAACCCAAGACTGGTTAATTTTTGAAGCCAGGAAAATGGACCAGCTGGTCCACTAATCAGACAACTATAACTAATCAGATAACTGCAGCAAAAATGGTTGTTATTTTTTTAACAATGCATTCGGATATTTTTGTCTCCAGTACTATGAGTACAGTTAGTACTCATAGAACAGAGTTTAACAATTATAAATTAAATTATAGTAAAACCTCGACTGTCAGGTGCTTCGGCGAGCAAAAAGCTGATTGGCTCTGATCGTTGCGGCGAGCTCGCGTTTGATTGGCTCCGTTAAACGGGACCCGGCGAGAGACTACCGTTGCCACAACGCCGAATTGCCCCAATGGCTTGTCCCCTCAGTTTTCATTATGTTACAAAAACACAAAGCTAGAATCGATAGTTCATAATACGATAGTCGACATTTAACAAAATGATCCACCCATCGGTTGTGAACCGATATCCATTATATCCAATAGGCTATATATATAAATATATATTTTTACTGTTTTAGATACACAATTTATACGTGTTTCAATATTCAGCTGATTAAGAAAGCTTGAAATTGTGATAAAATGGGTTTTAAAATGTTCTTTTTAACAAACTAAATAAAATTGTATTATAAATGTAATAAATAGATTGTGCAAGTATAAAGAGAATGATCTTTCTTTTTTCAAACCGTGTGTAAAACGGTTCAGCAAAGACCTCAAATGAACTGTTCAAAGACGTGCAAAGCTAATGCCGTTTTTAAAATAGTTATTGACCAGATACCAAAATTTAAGGTCCATATTGCAAACACAGTATAGGGATTTCCCCCTTACATTTGACACCACCTTTGTGTAAATTGGTCCTATGGAAGTATCACACATTCTTCAGGAAAATCTTTGATTTTGTATTTTAAATATAATGATAAGCCACAAAAACAAAGGTTAAAATCAGTCTTCTATACAAATAAATATCTCATAAAATTTTAAAAGGGTTATATATATATAAATAAAATTGAGTTTTGTCTGTACATTGCTTGGAATTATGAAATGCTTGCATATTTTCACATTTTATACCTAAGGGAAGCCAAAACAAGTTTTACCTCAATTTTTATCTGTCTATCTGTCTATCGGTAACGCTCAAGGACGGGTTTTTGTTCGCTTTTCACGGGAAAACGGGTGCACCGACATTGATGATACGTTGTTTCTTTGTTCTATACATACGTGAAAAGGTTTCAAGGTACTTTAAACCGGCATAAGCCATTTGGGGAAAGAATGGCGGCCGCTCAAAAACGTGATTTCGTGTGGTTTTGGTAGTGTTTTGTTCGCGTTTCACAAGCAAACGGTTGTACTGATTTTGGTGAAACTTTTTTTCTATCTTCTATATGTGCGTTAGAAGGTTTTAGGTTAATTGGATTTTTGTAAATCACTTTAGGACTCTGCCCCACGGGGTTTTAAAGATCCTATGTTATTCTAATGGACAAAGTATTTATTTATATTGAACCAGGTGATTACCTAAGAATAGTTATTTTATAAACAGATGTTGTAGTTCTTATTTAAAAAGTTGAGTGAAGATTGGTGTGGCGGCCACGCTACATACCGCTTTACGCAAATTAGGGTTCTGTAAATTAAACACTCGTTTGTTTAATACTGAATTTATTGATACTTGGTATAGTCAAATGTGAAACAATATATAAAACTGGATAAATGGATAAACTGGATGTAAATAGTTTAATCTAATCTTAATGGAATGTATCTTGTCAAAAGCAATGAATCTATATAGTCTAAAAATGGATCGAATCTCGATGTCACTCGGTTGACGCTAGACGGACGACTGAAGTGCTGAAGGGTTGAGGGCTAGGGCCTAAACAATTACCCCCTCCAACACCCCCGCAATCCCGTCAAAAATTAGCAATAAATGACATAAGTATACAGAAAGGATATCTATATCAAATATTTAAGTTTTGTCTGTAAATTGCTTGGAATTATGACATTTTTGCAACTTTTAGCGTTTTACTCCCTAGGGGAGCTAAAACAAGTCTTATCTCAATTTCTGCCCTTCCGATAACGTTCAAGAACGTGTTTTTGTTCGCTTTTCACAGGAAAACGGGTAGACTGATTTTTATGAATCTTTGTTTCTTTGTTTTATACATTTGTGAGAAGGATTTAGGCTACTTTAAACTGTCATACGCTTTTTTTAAATAATGGCTGCCGCTCAAAAACGTTTTCGCGCAGTTTTGATCGTGTTTGATCACTTTTCCCAGAGAAACGGTGAACTGATTTAGATGAAACTTTGTTTTTATGTTCTAAACGTACGTTAGAAGATTATAAGCTACTTCAACATTTTGATTCACCTAATGGCTACACCCCATGGGATTTTCAAGATACCATCTTATGGTTATAGCCAAAGTATTTATTTATACTGAACCAGTTGATGACTTAAGGATATTTGTCCATAATCAGCTGTTGTAGTTTTAATTTAAAATGTTGAGTGAAGATTGATAATAAATAACAGAAGTATAAAGAGTGGACATATTATCTAAATCTATATTTTTCTGACACATTCACTCGCTCACATTGTGATCACTGTAACTAAAAAACGTCTAAAAATATCTAAAAACTGTAACTAAAAATGTCTAAGAAGGTGAAATTTTGCATAGCGGTTCCCCTTATTCTGCAGATGTACAATAAGGCTATTTTTGAAATAAAATCATACCCGCCTCTGCCTAATTTACTTTTATTGCTGGCAATCTTATGAGCATTAGTTCGGACCATTTAAGTTGAATTCGGTAGGAACATACCTAATATATCACAACAAACACAAGCCTATTCCCGTTAAGAACGTGTTTTAGTTCCCCACCCCCGAACCTTCAGAATAATTATTCTGAAGGTTATAATTAATCTTGCACCTGGTACTGGACTGATGGAGATGAAATTCGGTAGCAAAAAAGCAGATAAAAAATACTTAAGGTCTCTGCCCCACTGACCTTTAATATAATCATCACAAACTACTCAACCAATAGAGCTGAAAGGTGGTACAGTAAAACCCCGCTTAGTAGAAATAATAGGGGCGAGACCGATCCGGATACCCCATTTTTCCGGATAATCAACTGTTATTATTTTAAGGTTAATTTCGGATTAGTACTCATACATCTTGGAGTTTTCCCAATGTAAGTTTAAATAAATATTAAATAATAAAAAATTTACATTAAATAGGCTATTTCTTGAAATAATCAACAATCTTTTGCTGTACTTTTTTAAAGCAGTTGCGGGCAGTCTTATCTCGCCATCTTTTAAAATCAGCGAGTGTATCAAATTCGTGTGTTTCTATACGTCTGATAGCTTTCAACTTATCACTAATGCTCATTACTACAAGTTTTCTCTTCGTAGACATCATGGAAATCGTTTTATGAATATCTATTGAACAAACTTATAATTCTGGCAAAATTACACAACATAACTCCAACAGTAACTGCGTTGTCACCACATACATCCTTTAGATCCTTTACACATAGATCCTTTAGAGTGATAATGAAATGCGGAAAATGCAGTATGGGTCAACCCCCCACCCCCTCGCGGGCGGATCAGGTATCACCCGTCAAAACAACCCCTAAGTTCAGTGACTGCCGCGACGGGTGGTCTCTTGGTGCGCTTTTGCTGTTGTTTCGTGAGGTTCCAGTGAGCAGGAAAGTCCCTGGCCCACTGTGGCTGTGTTAGGGCGCTTGGGCCCTCTTCAGCGCTGAACTTATTATACGCGCCGGTTGAATATGCTGGACTTATTCTCTCATTATTGACTATCCATTTCTTGTAGACTATTCCGGTTAACCCGGGTTTCGGTTTAACAAGGTCCGGTTAAGCGGGGTTTTACTGTACTTTAAAGGACATCAGAAATAAAAACACGGCCCATAATGGGGAGTCATGGTGTTGTTCTCTAGAGATTTCATACAGATACTTTGTGTGCTTGGGTCATGGGGGTGACGAGATCTTTACCTCTCTAAATAGATCTTTTATGTAGCCAACTACTGAGTGTCTCAACTTAAAAGTAAATTTGAAAGTTATTTGGGATAAGATTAAGGGGTTAAGGAGTTTTATTAGGTTTTTTTTAAGTTGGGAACAGGACATTGGAAAACATGTTATCTCATAAACATCCCTCCTTCACTCTGTTCAATCAACGAATAACAGGAACTACTGATTGACAGTATTTTCCCTGAGGTTCATAAACAGATTAATTTCGAAAGTGCCTTGTGCCATCCTCACGTCCACCAATGAACAAGCATAAGAGATAACACAAAGGTGATGTAGAATCAAGAATCGAGAATTTTTATTTGTCATGTAACTATACAAGTAGCATTGACAATGGTCTTTTGTTACAAATAAATAAGGTAAAAATACAGGATAAACTATTACATAAAAAGAAAAAAAAACCGTTAACGACTAAACATTACTTTTGTCAGTTAAAAACTCCTGGACACTGTAGTCTTCTTTAGATATTAAAAATTATTTTAAAATTATTTTAATTCTAGAGCGTATCCCTTCCAAAGCGAGGAACAGGTGTGTCAATTTGTTAACACCGTCCTTTTAACCAGTAGCACGCCATTCACTACCTGACAGTGTCCCTCAACACAGTAACAATACCAGAATTATCTGTCAGTATGTTTCGTTAATTTTTATTTAATTATAATTAAAAAATGTAAAATGTAATTTAAATATTGTAAAATTAATTCGGTTTTTATTCTTTTCAAAGCTGTGTACGGAGGACGGGTACACAGCTAGTATTACTTTAAAAGGTTGAGTAAATTTAATGTCTACAAAATAAACTATTCTTTGCCAAACAGTACGTTTAAAACACAGTTATGAAATTAAGCTGTGATAAACGGATGATTCACAAAATTGTTTTTAACTTGTGATCATTTTATGTTGGTATTACTGGGGAGTGCTAAGCCTACCAGGGAGTAAACTGTAAAAAAGAGTAAATAAACAGTTCAGGGAGTGATATCCTCGATTCTGTGTATTAGGGAGTGCTATCCTGCTTTCAGTAAGTACAAATTGCAGGTTTAGCACTCCCGAACTTTACTCCCCAGCAGGGAGTAATATCCTGGAGTCAGTCGTGTAGGGAGTGTTATCCTGCAGTCTATAATGCTATATATATATATATATATATATATATATATAGTTTCGAACGAATGGTGTTTTTGGGGTCTGGGGACCTCAAAACGAAAAGTTATCATGGTCCCGGGCCTAGGTCTTACCATGCCGACTACGGTAATAGCTTCTTCTCTATAGGGGAAATTCGCAAAAATTTGATATCTCCATTATTTATGAATGTATATTAATGAAACTTGGTATATGGCTTCATGTAGTACTGGTATATTGATATTTGCACAACAAATGTATTATTTGTTGATTAAACCCATAGCAGAAAACCTGCATACTCAGCCCTAATGTTATTCTTATGGAGAATAATTAATGTTTTGTATCTCCCTTAATTATCAACACAAATTAGTACAAAATTAGCATGTAGCTTCACCTGGTTGAGTTATATTGATAATTGCACAAATAAATATTTCTTCTCTTCCTTTTTGCAGCAAACCTGCGTACTCAGCCCTAATGTTATTCTTATGGAGAATAAATAAAATGCTATTATAGATCACTTATTTATTTATGTATTTTTATGAAACTTGGTAAGTGGCTTTAAGTGGTAGTGAGAAACATATGCATGCATTGGAAATTCGCTGAGTACGCAGGTTTGCTGCGACGGAGGTATTTAAAATATACTTTATTTGAAAGTAACAATTAGTCAACTCTTTATAACAAGTATAGTGGGAAACAGGACAAATATGAACGAGTGCATTTCTCGAATTCTGAATCCTGGGAATTTCACACTTGATCACGTTTTGACAACTTTCTTAAATTTATCAGGAAACGCTCATTTATCGCACACTTTCTTTTTCATCCAACACTGTTATCATTCCTATTATATTTAATGTTTATTGTATTTAATGCTGCAAAGCTATTATGTGTTAGCATCCTATTATTCTAACTGTTTTACGTGGTTGGATAGTTCATAATTAACTAAGGAATCTGTGTATTTTTGTATGTAACCAAATCTGTATTGATTCCAATTTTATTAAATGCTTAAATAGAAACTGCTATTCTACTATCGTTAAACTAATATACAAAGTTAGGATGGTTGAAAATGAATTAATCATTTTTTGCAATCTCAATTTTGCAATTACACTAAATATTATAAATTGTATAATTAATTTTTAATTTCGTTTCATTAATTGACCAGCAAGAACCTTTTTAATCTTGATTACTGTACATTTCGTAATTTGTTAACATGTTAAATTAATCTTTCATTCACCGCCAAAACGAAACATTTTGATAAAATTATTAAAAAGGAAGAATTAATTTTAAAATTTCAAGACACAAATTATAAAGTCAGTACAGTAATAAAATGTGACACGGCTATAAAAAGTTGTCATTGGTTATTAATCATTACAAGGAAATTCAGTGAAAACGGTGTCTCCTTTGCAAAGGAAGCCCGAATGTTGACTTGTTTTTCTGTAATTTAGTGGCAATTTCTAACGCAGATAAAAAAAAATCGTGAAAAAACTTAATTAAAATTTACAATGGTAAATAACTGTTTTAATATGTAGTCTTTGTTAGTAGTCAAAATTGTAAATTACATTTTTGAATATTGTATTATTTCTATGTCACTATATCACTATGGAAGACACATATTCGTGTGGATTTTACGGAAAATATTAATGTAAAACTGATTCTTGTGTATCCTTGTCACTGACTAAGACCGTCTTGTTATTTATGATTATTATTTTTTATTTATGTCAGTTGAGTAGATTTTCGAGACTTTATCAAATTTGTAAGGTAAGTTAAACTTGGAAATTAGTTTCGCACTTTGAATTCATTGATTTACACATGTGCACACACATCCAGCCTCATAAGGTATTCTGGGAATGTAGTTACACCGTCAGGTAATCCCATGAGTTTGTGACGTCACAGCGACGTGATGGCGGGATTGTCGCAGCTCCGGACTGACATGGTTTGACCATGGTTTATCACGTCCTGGAATATCGCGCTGGCTACCCGTTACTGAAGATTTAACTGATTATAATGTTAGACACGTAAACTATTCTTCTTGCCCATTTCATTGTGAAATGATTTTGAACTACATCTAGTTATTTGGTGTAATAGTAGATAAGAAATCTTGTAAATTTTTTAATTACCAATAATTAGGAATAATTATGAATTTATTTGACAATATATATACTTGTGATTTAAAAATTCAATGCATATCATTTGATAATTTACTTCACTGCAGAATAAATTGTTGTATTAATTTTAAAGTATAATCAAGCTTGATAGTGGATATTTATTTTTTTCCTGAGGATTTATTTTATATTCTATTTTTTATGTTTATAATTTACTGGTGAAGATTCATTTTTCCATTAAAATCTAGGTTTAGGATGGTTTTACACTACGTAATAATGTTTAAGTGCATCACATTTATATATTCGATTATTTAACACCTTTATGATAAAAAATAGGTGCATTTCCTCATATTGAATATTAAATTAGTATTAGTAGTATTAGTATTATTAGTATTAGTAGTATTAGTATTAGTATTAGAAGCTATTTCGATGCATTTAAGTGAAATATCTGTTAGATCCCAAAACTTCTACGACAATATAGTTGGAGATTGATTGGGATCCAAATGAAAAAGTTAATTAACCTCAAGAACAATTACAAGTTTGGTGATTATCTGATAGGATTACCCGCTTAACTGACAACACGACGTAGATCGTTTCTCACAGAAATGATTACTTGAGGTTGAGATTAATCTTGTTGGTTTTCTCCTGAATTCATCTTCTTTTCCCATCCTGGCTCCTTCAGTTACATATTTTTTCCTTCTTACAGATTACTCAAGGAATATAATATATTACATTTTCCGATCAGTAGATGATAATGTATTTAGCTATGTATTGATTAATCTTGCCACCGTATATCCAACAAAGAAAGTTGGTAACTCGAGATGGTTTTCAGATCGGAACTGATAGTTCTACCAGTTCAGCCAAAGTACTGTGTAAAACCTTTTGGGGTGTTGACTTCGGACTTCTATTTCCAGGATTATTTATGTATTATACCGGGTTGAAACAATCAAAACAGAAACTGAACAACTCTTAAGACTATTACAATTTGTTCAGACACATTATATAATTGCAAAGATGACAATATAATAGCAATATTTGTAAAGCTTTATTTGTAAAGATTTGTTTGCAATGATACATTTTTGTTGCTCAATACTTTAAGTAATTAAAAAATAAACTAAATACAGAAGGTTTTATGGTCTCAAACACAGCTTCAACTCTTAGCCCTTACGGTAACACGTGTAGATATCTAATTATACACTTATAATAAGATAACAAGAATATTATAATTAATAATTCATTAGTTAGCCATATTTTTTGTTTTAATAGTAATCACAAACATTTATTTCTCACACGAAACAACATTATTGAGAATAATTGGTAAATGCTCTGGTGTAACACTTTATAATAAATATTTACATTTAAAAGTATATTTTAAGCCCAAAATGATTTAATACTAGTCCTAAAGGTTTTTTTAAAGCTTTAACCTTGAGAACAAATTAAACAATTTTAATTATTGGAACGATACAAAAAAAAAACACTAAAGTGCGACAAATATGGGGAAAGTCAACAAATATGCCTTTGAACCTCAATTTCCTGAGGCCCACAGACCCGCAACCACTCTCGATCCCTTTGGTTTTATTGAGCCCCGTTACTTTGGCAATCCACCACTCCCCTCCCACCAACCACCCAGTAACTTAATAATTTTTGTCTCTCATTATTACCTTACAGCAATACTTTGAACGATTAATTGAAACTAATTGGAACAGTTATTAAGTTTATGAATTATAGCAAAATACCCCTGTAGCAGCAAACCTGCGTACTCAGCGGATTTCCAATGCATATATATATTTCTCACTACCTCACAAAGCCGCTCACCAATTTTCATAAAAATACACGAATAAATAAGTGATATATAGAATTTAATTTATTCTCCATAAGAATAACATTGAAAGCTGAGTACGAAGGTTTGCAGCAGCAAGGAACACAAAATATATGTTTTTATACAATTATCAATATTATCAATAATCAATATATACAATTATCAATCATTCAAAGCTGCATACCAAGTATCATTAATTTATATTCATAATTAAGGGAGAGATTACATTTGACTTATTCTTCATAAGAATAACATGGGGGATGAGTATGCAGGTTTGCTGCTGTGGGGGAACTCAGCAAAACATTATTTGTCTGTGCAAATATCAATATACCAGTACTACGTGAAGCCACATGCCAAGTTTTATAAACATACATTCATTAATAATCGAGATATCAAAATTTTTATTATTCTCCATAAGGATAACATTGGTTAACGTTCTGTGTTTAGCACTTTGAATATCTCTACAACGGTTGGACGTAGAATCACAATTTAAACATCAAAATGATTGTATTGTAGAGCTGAACTGATTGGTAAAAGCAAATGTGAGGTTTAAATTAAAATGAACTGAGGAAAAGCTAAAAACATTTTTCCCATAAGATTAACATGGGAGATTTTATGAGCACGTTCTTTGGATTTTCTTCCCAACCTCTTAACCTAGGTTAATGATTAAAAATACTATATTATTTTTTTAAACTTTATTAAATGGTAGAAATCAAAATTAAGTGTTTAAAAATTTTAGGATGAAATATGCAAACAACTGATTTTTGTAAAATTGTAAACCCCCATAAAACCGCCTTCCCATGGTCCGATTTTTCTGATTTTCGAACTTAAACTCATGAATGCCACTTTACACATTCGAGCCAAATTTAATCTAAATCAGACGTTTTTTACTTTAGTTATCGTGTTAACGGACACATAAATATAAATTTGAACGAATAATGTTTTTGACATCTGGGGACCTCAAAATAAAAAGTTACTATGGTCTCGGGCTTAACTCTTACCATGCCACCTACGGTAATAGCTTCTTCCCTATAGGAAAAATTTGCTAAAAGAGCTAACTCAACGGTATATAACTATGATTTACGTTTGTATTTGTAGACCACCGTAAGTAAATAATTCAATAAAAATCACAACTTATAATGCAATTCGTATTCGTATTGTTTATAAAAAAACTATTTATACAATTTAAAACAATTTTTACTTTTTGGTGAATTTTCTCTACAGGGAACAAGCTATTACCGTAGGTGGCATGGTAAGACCTAAGCCCGGGACCATGATAACTTTTCGTTTTGAGGCCCCCTGATGCCAAAAACACCAATCGTCCAAATTTATATATATATATATATATATATATATATAAATATATCGTTTAAATTTTGTATAAACGTGTAAGGCAGCATCTATTTTCATGAGTTCGAAAACTAGACAGATCGCACCATTATAAGGGGGGTTTTGGGGGGTTTTATTTTTCAAAAATGGGTTGTTGAACATATTAGATATAATTATTTTTAAAGTCAAACTTGAGTTTACACAATTGGTTTCAGCTTAAAAAAAAACAATTTGGTATTTTGTTCATCGCTCTACGTCAATTGGTTACCGAGATATTGAAAGTGCTAAACACAGTACGTTGTCCAATGTTAATCTTATGGAGAATAAGGAAATATTTTATATCTCGCTTATTAATAAACATATATTAATGAAACTTGGCATTCGGCTTCATTTAGTTGGGGTTTACTGATATTTGCTTACAAAACCCATTTTTGGTAGTCTCCATGGCAGCAAACCTGCGTACTCAGCAGCTATAATTTTATTCTTATGGAGAATAAGAAATATGTGATATCTTGCTTTCTTATGAACATAAATTGATAAAACTTGGTATGTTGCTTCGTATAGTGGTGATTCGTTGGTATTTGCATAAAAACCTACATAACCTACATTTGTTGGTCCTTGATGCAGCAAACCTGCATACTCAGTCCTAATGTCATGTCTCGCTTATTTATGAATATGCTTTGATGAAAGTTTGTAAGTGGCTTCATGACCTAGTGAAGTAATATTTGAAATTCGCTGAGTATGCAGGTTTGCTGCAACGGGGGTATTCAAGGTTTACCAATTAAAGATTAAAATGTATTACTAAACTTATTCTTTTTATTTTATATATTTTCCTAGCAATTTTTATAAACAGAAAGTTAAAATTCGCCAATGTAGGTCGTTACTGAGGGTGTGTAGGTCGGCAGTATTGACCTACCTTGACCCCACGCACAGGGTCACCGCAGCGGTACCAACTGTGGAACATGAAATGTAATTTCATACAAATCTGCGTTAATGCAATTTTTTACATTATTTTCTAAAAAAAACGTTGGCGTTGAAATAAAAAAAGTTATATTAAAATATTGAACTCAATAATATGTACCTTGCAAAAATACATAAAAACTTTGCTACCTTTGGAAGGACGTGAAAATGTAAAAATCATTCACAGATTAACGTTACTTTTGAAATACCATAGAATAAAAACGATAAATTTGGTTATTTTGAAGTACTGATTAGCATTACTAATGGGGTGGTGTGTAAGCGGAAACCAATGCTTTGTCCCGTCATCAGCTTCTGGGAGGAAACCATGCTGCTATAACAGTGACCTAAAACATTTACAATTAATTTATTTCCATGATCTCATGATTTCGTGATATCTTATATGACGAAACATTACCAGTATGCAAGGTTCACTGAGATAGTTCAGACGATCCTACTAAAATGTTGGTAAGTTTTATATAATTTTAACCATAAGGTACCAACACATACAGAGAAGGTATTGTAATAGAGTATTTAGTTTGTTTTACACATGCTAACAGCTTATTAAAAGAATAGTAGATCCTTGTTGGCGAAGTAAGACCTTGCTGAAGAGGAATCGTGCTGGAGGTGTTTGTGTAAGCACTGAGTGCCTTGAAACTCAGTTGAATGCGTGATATCACATAAATAATAATCGTTTTCTGTGATAATACCGATTTCAGTAGTTTGACATTTATCAGGAATACATTTTTACAACAGGGGCAAGAGCTTGAGATAGCACTGCCTGCGGAACGTTTACTTTTTGTGTACGAAATCAATCAATAGAGTAGTTTGGGATATTTTTCAGCAGGCTATTTAAAAAGTTAATCAATAATAATCCTAAATCATTATGATTCAAGTACTTATCTCTGAGGAAACCATCTCTCTTGTGAGTGTGACCTTGGCAAGCTACGGTAGGATGATCGCACTGATTGTCGGAACAGTCATTCGTACAGGCGAAGTCGTTTAAATCACAGTTTATAAGACAAAACTGGTTTATTTGTTTTGTTTATTCAAAGCGTAAAGTTTATTCTTGGCGTTTTATAACCGAGGCCAAAATCGTTCCAATAAAGAGGATTTGATTGTTTTGGACGTACATTTTACATTGTTTAAAATCTGTGATTTTGAACATTACGTTCTCTACATACATATACAAGGCATAACCTGTAATGACTGCTGGTGATAAACAGCAGTCTTTTACTAAATACCATGTTTTAAATGATTTCACGATGATTGTTCTTTTATCTGGAGGTGTATAATATTAATATATAAAACTCACTGACTGACTCACTCATCACGAAATCTCAAAAACAACCAAACGGATTGCAATTAAATTTGGAACATACCTTCCTCTTGGGTCTTAGGTGCTCACTGAGAAATGGTTTTAAGTAATTCCCATAGGGCTCCACCCCACGGGGAGTCTAAGTTCCAATCATGTGTTATTCTTATGGACATTCACTTTAAGTTTGAGATTATGAAAATACAAACAGCTGATCTTGATTCATAGTAGTTCCACGGGATAACCACAGAATGCAGCACACACAACTGTCAGATTTGATATATCTATATCTATCTATCTATAATATTATAAAGAAGAGGTGGTTTCTGTCTGTCTTTAACAATATTTAAAGAAGTATTTTCAAACTTAAACCATGTTTTAGTGATAAAGACATGGGAAAATAATTCTTCTGGGTTTGCAATATTGCTTACTGTTCGAACTTAGCTTTCTTTGGTGTAAGTATTGGAAAATATAATACTCAACAATTATAAAATTGCTTTTTATGAAAAATAGCGCTGTGTGTTTATAGGAATAGTGAATAAAAGTTTGCATTTCATGGGTTTTAACCGGGTTCATCCAGGACATAATATGTTACTTGTCGGGAACTGCCAGCTCAACAGGGAGATAACTGGCTTTTAGAGAAACAATTTCTATCTCGGTAGAACAACGTTTAAAACTACTGTGGATTTTCTGACTAAGCAACTAGCTGTTCCCGCAGGCTTCGCCCCTCAAATAATCTATAAAAACTATGACAGTTGTGTGTGCTGTATTCTGTGGTTAGCCCGTGGAACTACTACGAATCAAAATCAGCTGTTTGTATTTTTATAAGCTCAAACTAAAATGAATGTCCATAAGCAATACATGGGAACTTTGTCGGGATCTCTGGCGGAGCCCTAAGGTCAGATCAGGATGAAAACTATTTAGTTTTCCTATTTTATGCCTAAAGAATCAGTGTACTAAATTTCAGCTCTCTACCTACATGGGAAGGTGGAGAATTAGTGATGAGTGAGTGAGTCAGTCAGCCAGGGCTTTGCCTTTTATAGATATATTAAAGATGCCCTTTTTAATCTCTGATAAACATAATAGAGTGGATTATGGATCCACGTAAAACTAAGCTAACCCAGGTTTTTATTTTGAAGACCTGCAAGTTTTAAGAAGACATATTGGTTTGGGTAAGCGATAACCAATAACTGACAGTGTCAGACAGTGATAAAGTAGCAAATCAATGGATTCTGATGTTCCTGATGGATTGATACTGCTGATAGATTATGTGTGACTACGGATTGAATATATTAACTAGAAATATGTTTGGAAAGATTTCAAAATAAATTATACTAGAATTTCCTATGCGCAGCTAGCGCATCCCGTTTCGAGAAGCGAGAACAGTAAATAGTAACAAAGCAATGGAAGTCTGTAGTTAGATATAATCCTTAACACAGATGTTTATTTAATTGAATCATTGATTTTGATTGAATTTAATTAATAAAAACACATGTGACATAAACCAAATAAAACTCTCCTCCATATGAATAACATGGGAACTTGGAACTCCCGTGAGGCAGAGCCCTGAGGCCTAAATCGAAAATCTAAAGCACATCCGCACCCCTAGACACGTGTTTTAGTGTATAATATGCGGGGGTGAATTTTAAAACGAAAAAGCCTTATTTTTTACAAAGTTTGCAAGTATGGTATTAAAAATATAGTTAGATATATAATAATAGATTGCAATCGTAATAAATCAAAACCAGGTGAACCCGTTCAATTTCGCACGAATATTAAATTGAAAATTTTGCTTTTATAAGTAATTGTTAAAGAATATGTAAACAACATGTTTATACATTAGATCTAAATGCATTGTTTACAAAATCTCTTTAAAAACTACATTAGTCATATGGATTGCATTATTGCTGTAAAAAAAATGTACGTCAGTTTCTGTTACACTTTTTGGAGTATAAAGAACTTAGTTTATTTATATAGATAGATGTACTTTTGCTGATTAACTGTCCAAAATGTATTACCGGCTACAATTTAAATCCCGGTAACATGATTCTTCATGTTAATCGTATGGGCAAAAAGAAACTTTCAGGGCGGTATAAATAAATAAAACCTATTATTATTAAAAACCTACGGATGCACCTTTTATCAAATGAATAAATGTTGCACATTAATATATTTATGAGTTTAAGTTTTATTAATAAATCAGCTGGGGTAAAAATATCCGCAGGATCAGCTGATTTTAATCTTATAGTCAAACAAAATTCACACTTTTTTACCAGTGGATAAATTGGTATTAAATTATATGTCGTGTATTTAGTTATAATATCGTTATTTTTATGTTTTACACCCCAAGATTTTTTTTGCGTACGGATGGGTATTAAAACCAAAGTGAGCTTATATAATACAATATACAGAACTACTGCAAATATAAATAGTATACTATTCCGTCACAAGTCCGGAAAGTGGCCGTTACCGGTGAAAGATCGAGTTTCAAGTACGAGGCGAAGCCGAGCAAGCACCGGTATAGCACTTTCGGACGAGTTATGAACAGTACTTTTCATGATACCCCCTTTTATTTTCAATATTGATTCAGGAATATTAATATTTGAATCAACCATTATTGAGTATGTTAACACTTTTACAACTTCACAGGTTTGTTATTGTTTCATTTGTTTATGTTGCTAGAAACAGTCAGCTGTTTAACAATCACATAATGGAACACTGTAAGTAGAATAGCAGCGCTCGTAGTGATAAATTTTGGAACCTTTTTTCCCGGCCTAGGCCTTTTTGTAGTTTACCCGGACTGTTTACCCGGCCTATCGGGAATCAATGGTTTCAATCACAGCTGATAGTACTGGAAACAATAGTTTATTGCGTGGGTATGATGAAATAGTATATTTCGCACCAAGGGCCGAAAGTGGGGTTTTGCTGGCCCGAGATCGTGTTTTATGACCGAGACGAAGTCGAGGTCAAAAAAATCGTTCGAGGGCTATGCAAAACCCTTTCGGCAGAGGTGTGAACGCTATTTTTCACCATACTACAATTATTAACGGGTTAATGTGATCGGTCATAGAACACGAGCGGCCTCATGCAATCTCGGACTAAAAACAGTTAACAATAAACAAATCATCGATAGTACAATGTTTTGAATTTTGTTGTTATTTTTTCCAGTGTTTCAACCAAAGAACACAAAATAGTACACAAAATAGAACCTGTGGCACGTATTAACCAGGTAACATCGTGTACGCTTGAAAACAAGTTGGCAACACTAGCTAAATAGATCAGCTGACTTTCAGCCCTTGGGCGGAAAAACTCTACTTTCGGTATTCAAATGATGTTCCGAAAACAGGTGATTACAGCGTAGTGTGGTGGAAAAACTATTTTGGTCAAACTTAAATTTTTGTATTTGCCTCGGTGCGACTATTTGGTTGAACACCTATTTGGTTAAGGAAGATTCACCTGATTCTTGTTGTTTATCTTTATTTTATTTATGCACATAATACGTAGGGAAAATGAATGTTCATCTGAGTAGCTTAAAACTACATAAATAAGCAAACTAAGTTGACATGTTGCTCCACACCCAGTAAAAGGGGAACACGGGAACACTATTAGCCTTGCGGTGGAGTGTTCTCAAAACTAAGATCATATATCATGTTTACATAATATACTATGCAGTATAGAAGATGGAGATGAAAACAAGGGTAATTAAGTACCACCTTTAATATAAAGTAAAATTTATAACTAACGACGTAATTTATTTATTACGAATTATATATACCTTTGTTCTCGGTCTCCGATTCCAATATTATCTTTAACAGGCGTATTAAGTAAGTTTCGTTTGTTAACGTTCTCTGGCTTCACCGAAATATACTCGGTAAATATAAGAGTTTGTATAGTAGTGTATCAGCTATTTTCTCTTTAAACATAATTGTCCTACATTGTTGAGTACTTAGGCAGGTGAGCCATATTTTTTTATTGCATATATTTAGAAAATGTTTATCTAAATTATATTATAAGGGAACATGAAGTGTGTATTGAGGAACATAAATGTCTATTGTTGAATTCAATTTATGTGTGTGTTTTGTCTACAGGTATAATTTGTTTTTCCAAGTCATAACTGTGAGTAACATACTTGCTAAATATTTTTTGTGCCGTATAATTTGTAATATGAATATTTGGAAGTAAAACCCAGGAATTCTATAAGGCAACCAGTTCTTTATAAAACAGAAAAATTACCTTGTTAACGGAAAATAGGTTCTTTGTAACATAAAGCAACAGGGACACTTCATTAGCTTCGTTAGCTATATCTCGAGAGTAGTGTTATAATACAGTAATTGGTGTTGGTTTACAAGTTTTAAGTTCCTTTATTACAATTACGTTTATGATTGTGTCTAGTTTAAAAATTAAACAATTTTTATCAACAATATTATTACTTATTTAAAAGGTTTACAATAATATATTTTTCGGACTACTAACCACCATTATACAAATCGTAGTTGTACTGGGAAACTTATACATTAAATCTGCATCGCCAATTTTTGTATTATATAGTGGAAAGATATTTTATGAAACGCATTTATTTTACTGGTTGAATTTACGGTATGATAAATAAAACGAGTTCGCACGCAGCACGCTGACGTAAGGGAAGTGAATTTCCACATAAAAACTTGTAAAACTCAAAACAAGTGTAAAAACATACATTTGTCCAATTTTTAATGAAATCTGAAAACATTGATTTTTTGGCTGTTCATTTACTCCTGGCTTCATTTACTTGCAAAGCTGGGAATACAATTTTGCGCATTATAAGGTTAGGAGAAGGTCCGACAGGCTTTAAAGTAGCCGTGAGGTTGCTGGGGATGATACAAGTACTCTAACAAAGGAATAACAGGCTTTTCTAGTGTAAAACTCCCATAAGACAACGTACTGTGTTTAGTCGATACACAACTTCTTTAATAACTCGGTAAATATTTATGCTAGAATGACGAGAGAGGGCTTAAAACTTTCACCTCACTAATTCCCATCTTTGTACGTGCATTAATTTTACATCTGGAGCTTTTATGACCCTTTTTGGGCCCAAAAACTCGAAATTTGAAAGATTAATCCCCAAAAAAAGGGGTTTAGAGTTTTCCGATTGTTTTGCCCAACGAACATGTCCAACTGATTACAGGAAGGAATGTTCCTACCAAATTTGAAGTAAATCGGACAAAAAGTGCGACCGCTAGAGTGCAAACACACACATATATATATGTCTATATACATATATATATATACATATATATATATACATATATATATACATATATGTTTATATAAAATTTTGAACGACCCCCCAAAACGTGTTCAGGGGGTCACGTTAGGAACTTCTATGGTGGTTCCGGGCTTAAGTTTCACCGTGCGGGTCATGCTAATAGGTCTCTTTCCAAAGGAAATTTACTAATAAACCATTAGTCAGCCAGACAATAGAAGTGTCAGTGCCAGCTACTCGCCTGCTGCCGTATTGTGATATCACATTGATTGAGGATCTGCTGCCGTATTGTGATATCACATTGATTAGGGATTAGAGTCCGACTATTGTTTTGTTTTTGAATTTTGTATTTCTGTGTTTAGACCAATGCTGAGTTTATGTTACATAGTTTAAATAGCACCGAGGAAGAGGATTAATAGGAGCTTTTGATTCTTGTAGGAATTAAATGTTGTATTCGTCGTTGTGAAATGTTTTATCATCGATGGGCTATTCAATAGCACGTTGGATTTCGGTTTAACAGTCACAGGTTTGAACCCCGGTCTAAATGGTTTAAGTGGTTTGGATCACTGTCATTTAAGTGGGGTTTCCAGGCTCAACGATGTCGAATTTGAAGATTTTTACCCCATTAAGACCAATGAGAAGTGTTAACCTAATACATCAATATAACCTGTTTTGATCCACTTGATGCACCACAATGTCTCAAATCCTGTGTCAAATGGATTACCAAGTCGGTAACTACACCCAGTACTGCTTTCATGTAGAAGCAAGCATTAGCTAACCTATAAAGTGTTATAGTTTCCCATATTATTTAGTTTAAATCCGTTTGCAGCAATTTTATACCGTCTTATACATGAGCTGTTGTATAATACAAATGCCAAGAATTAGATGTTCTACATTTCTTCTAATGAGCCCGTCTAAGGAAGCCTTGGAAACGTCTAGATGAGCTTAACTATGTTATCAGCTGTTTTTAAGATTTCAACAATCATTGCACCGTGAGGACGGGTCTTAGAGCTCTTAGATACTTTTATGAACAAACACATGAACGTAATTCATTCAAACACTTAATTAAAACAACATTGTATTAACTAATCTCTAGTATACACTCTAATTACATTATAAAATGTATTACATTGAATTTATTGTGGCATAAAAACTACGTAACATGCGTAAAACTGCGGTCATGTTATTGGCCCTGACATATCGAGGGTATACAGATTACGTATATGGTCATAGGCCATTCAAGTTCCTCCAAGCCGAAATGCAATGCATACCAGATGAGCTGTGAAGAGATAGTGTTCTCTGCAACATGGGGGCTTTAAGCTTTCTAATTAACGATATAGACATACACGGCTCTCAGGAAGACTATAATATACTAATGAGCTGACGTAAAATCATTTATGTAAATCTTTCTGTTTCTAAGATGTTAACGGATACCACTGCCTTACTGTACAAAGCGTTTGTGAGGTACTAAAAATATATTTTTTCATGTTGTTAAAAGACAAATTTCATTCAAAGATAAATTGGATGTCCAATGAAATTAGGTCTAGTGAATAAAGTACAGTACATAAAGAAAATGTTATTTTAAACCAAATGTAAATAAAGAATCAAGCTTGTAGTGAATGAAGGGAGGTAATTAAAATAATCACAAACGTAATTCCAGTTGTTAGGTTGCCAGGCAGATCCCAGGGCGGTAACACTGTCGGCAATGTGGCGAGGAGTGTTTCACACGGTCATGTACTGGTATTGTGTTGTTTTAGAGAAACCTAAACAAAATGACAGAAAGTTAAATTCGTAGTATTAATCCAGCTGTTGGAACAGCCATGTATTTTTAGACAATTTCATAAATATAGAAACTAAGAAAACATATTTTAAATTCAACTCAACAGGAATAATTACAGGCCCCAAAGAACGATTTCGAAAGAGGAAAACCTAGCCATTCGGGAAAATAAATGTATCAAACCTCTATAGAATAATATATGTGATAATACACATATACAAATATACGTTCATTCAGTAATACTGGTGGCAAACAGAAAAAAAGTATCGACTCGCAGCCGAACCTAAAAGATCACGAAGTGAATACATGCATTATATGCATATAATTTTAAAAAACCTTAATTAAACAAAATAAGAAAGCTTAGACTATGGAGAGGTTTAATACAGTACTTAAAAAAAGTCACTTACATGGACACTAACTGATGTAACACTAAGTTTGGTCTCTTTAAACAATAAACCAACGCTGCGAAGTAAACGGGAGACGGAAACAAAATTAGTAGGATTATATATCTGGTGAATATAATTACAGACTAATTGGAAACCGTGGACGAACCAAGCAATGTGAGGTTCGGTCTGGTCAGTGCTTCTCTCAGTGAGACCCTATTGTTGAAACAACAGTGATTTGGTCTGATTGAAATCTGATACTCACCTTTGAGAATCACAATGTTTCAGTAAAACGTACATTTTGGAGTTAAATAATCCTCGAATTTATTTTTTGTCATAGTTTAAATTTCCCCAAAATATTAGCAATATATGAAAACGTGAAGAAAATTCTTCTGCAAAATTGATTCCTCTCTTTTTAAACCTAAAAATCAAAAACCCAAACCCCTTTTACTTTCTCCACCTATATATAATACATGGAGAAAGTATTGTTTTCGTCAAAATGTTCGAATTTGAGTTGTTAGTGGAAATATTCGTTTTGGTACTCCCTGAACCCAAAAAAGTGTTTTTTTACGTATATCTCTCTGTGTATGTGTGTGTGTGTGTGTATGTGTGTGTGTGTGTGTGTGTGTGTGTGTGTGCGTGTGTGTGTGTGTGTGTGTGTGTGTGTGTGTGTGTGTGTGTGTGTGTGTGTGTGTGTGTGTGTGTGTGTGTGTGTGTGTGTGTGTGTGTGTGTGTGTGTGTGTGTGTGTGTGTCCGTGTGGATTTGTTCAGAGCTAGAGCCAATGGGCCGATTTTTATGAAATTTTGTAAAAATTTGGTAATTTTTTGTAGGTAATAATCCACGATATCTCCAGGTGTTTTTTCATTTTTTGAATTTTTTATTTTAAGGGTAATCATCCCCCAAAAAACATAAAAATCCAAATTTTTCAAAAACAGTTCTAACGATTTTTATCAAACTTTAGTGGTTTGTAGAGCTTTAGGTTTACAACAAAATGACACTACCCACATTTATAGAACAATTCGGGTTCAGAAATTCCAGCACTTAAAACATCAAAAATTTAGTTTTTTATATTTTTAATTTTAAAACATAAATGTTAAAAATAATACTATTTACCATTAAAATGAGCTTAAAAAACTAAATAAATTAGCATTTTGAATTACGTTTCTACAATTTCTGGTTGTGGAGAAAAATTAAATTTCCATTTTGCGGTAAACGCAGTAGGCCTCTACGTTGTCCAATGTTATTCTTGAATACAAAAATAACTATTGTTCTCTTATTTACTGGTGGGGGGATGAGGGGGCATTTCCCCTATTTTAACCACTGTGTGCATCAAAGGATATTGCAGTGCCTCCGTAAAAGGGATTTGAGTGGACATTTTTGAAAACAATTTATTTAGAAGATTTTCTGTACATTCAACCGTACTTTATATTCTATAGCCTATTTAGTAAATAAAAAATAATTTATTCATCAAAGTTAAGCTAAAAAGGAGAAAGTATGTGTCAGTTTCCTGATACCGTTTGTTAATTCTTATTACACTTATTCATAGTGGAAGTCATAGCTGAGAGGGTTGAGTACTGGCCTACCACCCTAAAGACCCGGGTTCAATTCCCGGTGAAATATCCATATGACTTTTGAAACTCAGACTGTCGCCGTGCTTCGGTAGGCACGTTAAGCCGTTGGTCCCGGCTACACAAGTAGTCGACAGGTCATGTTAGAGGCACCAGTGTGACCTGAAAACTAAACAACATACCTCGGCCAGAAGGTTACACGAACTTTACTTGTTAATAGATAAATATTTAATTTAACAAGTCTTAATTCGTATATTTAATGTTATACTGAGGCTGTCGCTTGGGCAACTGATAGGATGCAATAAGAGGAATATTACAGCTAGGAGGGCAATCAATCCAGGAGGTAAATAGCATAAATAAACAGTATTGTGTTCTTTAAAAACCTCGCTCGTTAAATAATTTACTATCATAATACATGCGTTGTTAAAATTACGGTATGAAAATAAAATAAATTTAAAAATATATATTATTGCGCTAATAAAGTATATTATCTGCATATGTATGAAATATATTAGTTTTAGTTGTAATTTGAATAAAACTGTTATCAGAGGTTAGTAA
Organism: Allygus modestus; assembly: GCA_963675035.1. NCBI lineage: Eukaryota > Metazoa > Arthropoda > Insecta > Hemiptera > Cicadellidae > Allygus > Allygus modestus. The sequence goes on from OY776115.1 coordinate 15,754,340, forward strand.
TATAAATAGTTATTTTGGCTGATTTTATTTTTACATTTCAGGTTTAACATATTCTATATAAACAAAAAATATTTGGATATATTTGTGGCAAGAAATAAATAGACTGATGAATAGTTGAAATTTTAAACTAGAACTCAATAAAGACCAGAAAAATTAGAAAAGTGTGCTGTATTAAGAGATCAATTAAGTGTTTTGTTTGATTTGAGATAAGTGACGGTCATCGCACACCGTAATATCCGAGGAGTCTGGTCTGCTGAACGCGCTCCTTTGATGTTGGCTAACCAAGTTGTGGTTACAAGAGGAAAGGCAACTGAGCAGCAATAAGCCTTTGAAAGCAGGTCTATTAGGTTAATTGAACACAGAAATTGCCAGTATGTGAAATTTATTGACAGTAAATTACTTAAAAGACTATAATTCCTTGCCACGTGATTAATATACAATATCAGAGTGCAGTAAGCGCTATTGGTAGTTATGACTAATTTCTTGCTGACTTTGATACACGATTTTGTACCGGCACGATTATGTGTAATCCAGTGGAAGCGCTTCTGATAATTTTCGTACAGATTTTATCTGTTTTTTTTGTTGTAACTTTTTTTCACAAGGATTAGGTCGATATGAAAGTTTACTTCAGTATTGTACAAATATGGATGTAGTTTTTAACATGAACTACAGTAAAATTCACTCTGATGTAAGAAATTTAAAATATGGAATACATAGTGAAAATATAGTACGAAGTGACTACGTACACGTCCAATGTAAGGGCAAATTCACTTCGCTACCACTTTGGTTAAGTTAGGTTACGTTACGTTACGTTACGTTAGGTTAGGTTAGGTTACGTTACGTTAGGTTAGGTTAGGAGGTTTTATGGCTCTCAATTTGTTTTAATAATCACAGGAAAATTAACGTACGGTGCATAATTTGGAACGGACGTGAACAGTAGCGGCTCACGTCGGACGTGTACGTAGCCTCTGCCAATATAGTAATACAACAAAGTAAAACTTTATATTTTCTTTTATTAAATTTGTTCAAGGCTGTGCTTGTTAACAATTTATTTTTAAAACTGATATAGCAATACATCCCCTATCAATACTTGTATGATACATGGTATTTTACAATTTTGTTGTGTATCAATTCAGAATCAATTAAATATTGGCATTTACAACAGTCCAAACGTGATTTGATTGGCTGTTGAACACCACAAAGGCGTGACATTAACGAGATTGTGTTACAACGAAATGGAATTAAATCTCGTCATTGGTGTTTTGACAGTAAATGTACGACTCTGTGATGGGTTGACAGGATTACGCCTTTGTCATCGAGTGATAATATAACGCAAGTTTAAAGAACATAATTAAACAATTACTGAAATTTATCCTTATCAAATTGGTGGACGATTTTTGTTTTCAGCATCAGTAGAGCAATATAACACAAATACACTTTTTTCTAGTTTGGATAAATTCAAAGTAACTCCATTTTTTTAATATGATATCGGAAAAAATATTTTAGATTGTATAAACGAAATAATTGACTAGAGAGTTCTGTGATTTTTCTGTTGTATTGTTCCGAATTATATTTGAAAGTTTCTTTGACGAGGAGGTTTTGAAGATATTTTGAGATAAATTACATCTGTCGTTAAATTCACTATATGAAATTTCAGTTAAAACGTATTTCCCAAAACATTCATTCGTTCATTGTTGCTGGATTAGGAAACCCCAGAGCATAGCTGTTAGGCACGTCTTCCACAAAAGGGAATATTCCCAAAACATTTTACCGATATGAAATATTTTGTACAGCTCAATGTAATGATGTATAGAAATATTGGACAGGATTTTAAAAAGTGGAATTTATTTTTTTATCTTATTAGATTACATACTATTATTAACAAATAAGGTACCTTACGCGTTGTTAGCTAATGCAAAGAAATTTAGTTTCGAATGAAAGAACCGACTACCTCCATTCTTTATAGGGGTAGGGCAGTGGTTAAATTGTTTACGACAGACTACTTGTGCAAACAGACTCTTATACCAACTTATGAAATGTAAAGGGAAATTATGACATAAAATTCCACGTTGCAATAAAATATACATGATCACTACGTCCATCAATGGAAAAATGTGCAGATATATCTATTTTATACATAAGTTAATTCCTTTAAAAAACTCTCCAAACCTATTTAGTACAGATTATTTATATATATGTGGCCCTACAACAAAATTACTTTATAACCCTAAAAGTCGAGGGCTTAAATATCTTTGATCAAACATTTTTGGGGGAAGTTTTATTTGAGAAATATTGCACTTTAAAAAGAATGTTGTTCAACGATTGCGATAAACAAAATGATTGATTGCAAGGCAACCCGGAGTTTTCTTGATTAAATCTGATCGGAGGCAAACTTCGAGCAAATCTAATTAGAAGTGGTTACTCTTCCTAATTCCATTTATATGGAAAGTAAATAGATCTAATTTAAAGCTTCGATTTGTGTTAACTCTCTTGTAATCCTTATTAACTTATAATTTAATGGAAAGAGTTGGTTTATATATTTATGCCATTTTAGGGTTACTACCAAAAATGTAATGCATAATAATGAGGAGAGAACCCCTAGAGTATTCTTTGCGGTAAAGTACTTATACAGCTGTAATTACATTATTGCGTTAATTTTAGCTATTACATTATTGTAATATCTTTCAATTTATTTTCTCTAATTAAACGGGTGCGGCAAACATGTTTAAACATGTTAATTACTATTTTATACCATGTTAATTAAATAACCAGTGCAGTAAGTTATACTACATATTCCTGCTATTTCTTTGTTATTCGTAAATTTTGTATGTCATAAAAAAAGGTTAAAGAAGGTTATTATTAGGAGTAATGGACCAATAGCAGGAACTTGTTTGATGTGGGAAGTCATAGCTATACATAATACAAAACGAATGATTTTAATTTCAATAAACAGCTTTTATTGAGGAAATATAAAACCTACAAAAGTAATAGACTAAAACATAATTGAGTGTAAGTGTTTTGTGTACTTTTTTTATATATTAATGACAATAGGGACTGATATACGCTACATACAATGTTGGTGGACACTTTCTACAACTGTGATTGCTATTTTAGTCCACACACTGTGTGATTGTTATATTAATGACGTCGGTCACTGTTTTACGGCTACATACATCAGTGTTGGTGGACAGTTTCTACCACTGTAATTGCTATTTTACTCCACACACTGTAGGACTGTTATATTAATGACGTTGGTCACTGTTTTACGGCTACATACATCAGTGTTGGTGGACAGTTTCTACCACTGTGATTGCTATTTTAGTCCACACACTATGTGACTGTTATATTAATGACGTTGGTCACTGTTTTACGGCTACATACATCAGTGTTGGTGGACAGTTTCTACCACTGTGATTGCTATTTTAGTCCACACACTGTGTGATTGTTATATTAATGACGTTGATCACTGTTTTACGGCTACATACATCAGTGTTGGTGGACAGTTTCTACCACTGTGATTGCTATTATAGTCCACACACTTTGTGACTGTTATGTTAATGACGTTGGTAACTATTTCACGGCTACATACATCAGTGTTGGTGGACACTTTCTACCACTGTGATTGCTATTTTAGTTCACCAACTGTGTGACTGTTATATTAATGACGTTGGTCACTGTTTTACGGCTACATACATCAGTGTTGGTGGACAGTTTCTACCACTGTGATTGCTATTTTACTCCACACACTATGTGACTGTTATATTCATGACGTTGGTCACTGTTTTACGGCTACATACATCAGTGTTGGTGGACAGTTTCTACCACTGTGATTGCTATTTTAGTCCACACACTGTGTGATCGTTATATTAATGACGTTGGTCACTGTTTTTCGGCTACATAGATCAGTGTTGGTGGACAGTTTCTACCACTGTGATTGCTATTTTAGTCCACACACTTTGTGACTGTTATGTTAATGACGTTGGTCACTATTTTACGGCTACATACATCAGTGTTGGTGGACATTTTCTACCACTGTGATAGCTATTTTAGTCCACACACTGTGTGATTGTTATATTAATGACGTTGGTCACTGTTTTACGGCTACATACATCAGTGTTGGTGGACAGTTTCTACCACTGTAATTGCTATTTTACTCCACACACTCTGTGACTGTTATATTAATGACGACGTTGGTCACTGTTTTACGGCTACATATATCAGTGTTGGTAGACAGTTTCTACCACTGTGATTGCTATTTTAGTCCACACACTATGTGACTGTTATATTAATGACGTTGGTCACTGTTTTACGGCTACATACATCAGTGTTGGTGGACAGTTTCTACCACTGTGATTGCTATTTTAGTCCACACACTGTGTTATTGTTATATTAATGACGTTTATCACTGTTTTACGGCTACATACATCAGTGTTGGTGGACAGTTTCTACCACTGTGATTGCTATTATAGTCCACAAACTTTGTGACTGTTATGTTAATGACGTTGGTAACTATTTCACGGCTACATACATCAGTGTTGGTGGAGAGTTTCTACCACTGTGATTGCTATTTTATTCCAGACACTGTGTGACTGTTATATAAATGACGTCGGTCACTGTTTTATGGCTACATAGATCAGTGTTGGTGGACAGTTTCTACCACTGTGATTGCTTTTTTACTCCACACACTGTTGACTGTTATATTAATGACGCTGGTCACTGTTTTACGGCTACATACATCAGTGTTGGTGGACAGTTTCTACCACTGTGATTGCTATTTTACTCCACACACTGTGTGACTGTTATATTAATGACGACGTTGGTCACTGTTTTACGGCTACATACATCAGTGTTGGTGGACACTTTCTACCACTGTAATTGCTATTTTATTTCACCAACTGTGTGACTGTTATATTAATGACGTTGGTCACTGTTTTACGGCTACATACATCAGTGTTGGTGGACACTTTCTACCACTGTGATTGCTATTTTAGTTCACCAACTGTGTGACTGTTATATTAATGACGTTGGTCACTGTTTTACGGCTACATACATCAGTGTTGGTGGACAGTTTCTACCACTGTGATTGCTATTTTACTCCACACACTATGTGACTGTTATATTCATGACGTTGGTCACTGTTTTACGGCTACATACATCAGTGTTGGTGGACAGTTTCTACCACTGTGATTGCTATTTTAGTCCACAAACTGTGTGATTGTTATATTAATGACGTTGGTCACTGTTTTTCGGCTACATAGATCAGTGTTGGTGGACAGTTTCTACCACTGTGATTGCTATTATAGTCCACACACTTTGTGACTGTTATGTTAATGACGTTGGTAACTATTTCACGGATACATACATCAGTGTTCGTGGACAGTTTCTACAACTGTGATTGCTATTTTAGTCCATACACTGTTCACTGTTATATTAATGACGTTGGTCACTGTTTTACGGATACATACATCAGTGTTTGTGGACAGTTTCTACCACTGTGATTGCTATTTTAGTCCACTAACTGTGTGACTGTTATATTAATGACGTTGGTCACTGTTTTACGGCTACATACATCAGTGTTGGTGGACACTTTCTACCACTGTGATTGCTATTTTAGTTCACCAACTGTGTGACTGTTATATTAATGACGTTGGTCACTGTTTTACGGCTACATACATCAGTGTTGGTGGACAGTTTCTACCACTGTGATTGCTATTTTACTCCACGCACTATGTGACTGTTATATTCATGACTTTGGTCACTGTTTTACGGCTACATACATCAGTGTTGGTGGACAGTTTCTACCACTGTGATTGCTATTTTAGTCCACACACTGTGTGATTGTTATATTAATCACGTTGGTCACTGTTTTTCGGCTACATAGATCAGTGTTGGTGGACAGTTTCTACAGCTGTGATTGGTATTTTAATCCACACACTTTGTGACTGTTATGTTAATGACGTTGGTCACTATTTTACGGCTACATACATCAGTGTTGGTGGACATTTTCTACCACTGTGATTGCTATTTTAGTCCACACACTGTGTGATTGTTATATTAATGACGTTGGTCACTGTTTTACGGCTACATACATCAGTGTTGGTGGACAGTTTCTACCACTGTAATTGCTATTTTACTCCACACACTGTGTGACTGTTATATTAATGACGTTGGTCACTGTTTTACGGCTACATACATCAGTGTTGGTGGACAGTTTCTACCACTGTGATTGCTATTTTAGTCCACACACTATGTGACTGTTATATTAATGACGTTGGTCACTGTTTTACAGCTACATACATCAGTGTTGGTGGACAGTTTCTACCACTGTGATTGCTATTTTAGTCCACATACTGTGTGATTGTTATACTAATGACGTTGATCACTGTTTTACGGCTACATACATCAGTGTTGGTGGACAGTTTCTACCACTGTGATTGCTATTATAGTCCACACACTTTGTGACTGTTATGTTAATGACGTTGGTAACTATTTCACGGCTACATACATCAGTGTTGGTGGAGAGTTTCTACCACTGTGATTGCTATTTTAGTCCAGACACTGTGTGACTGTTATATTAATGACGTCGGTCACTGTTTTATGGCTACATAGATCAGTTTTGTTGGACAGTTTCTACCACTGTGATTGCTTTTTTACTCCACACACTGTTGACTGTTATATTAATGACGCTGGTCACTTTTCTACGGCTACATACATCAGTGTTGGTGGACAGTTTCTACCACTGTGATTGCTATTTTACTCCACACACTGTGTGACTGTTATATTAATGACGACGTTGGTCACTGTTTTACGGCTACATACATCAGTGTTGGTGGACACTTTCTACCACTGTAATTGCTATTTTAGTTCACCAACTGTGTGACTGTTATATTAATGACGTTGGTCACTGTTTTACGGCTACATACATCAGTGTTGGTGGACACTTTCTACCACTGTGATTGCTATTTTAGTTCACCAACTGTGTGACTGTTATATTAATGACGTTGGTCACTGTTTTACGGCTACATACATCAGTGTTGGTGGACAGTTTCTACCACTGTGATTGCTATTTTACTCCACACACTATGTGACTGTTATATTCATGACGTTGGTCACTGTTTTACGGCTACATACATCAGTGTTGGTGGACAGTTTCTACCACTGTGATTGCTATTTTAGTCCACACACTGTGTGATTGTTATATTAATGACGTTGGTCACTGTTTTTCGGCTACATACATCAGTGTTGGTGGACAGTTTCTACCACTGTGATTGCTATTTTAGTCCACACACTATGTGACTGTTATATTAATGACGTTGGTCACTGTTTTACGGCTACATACATCAGTGTTGGTGGACAGTTTCTACCACTGTGATTGCTATTTTAGTCCACACACTGTGTGATTGTTATATTAATGACGTTGATCACTGTTTTACGGCTACATACATCAGTGTTGGTGGACAGTTTCTACCACTGTGATTGCTATTATAGTCCACACACTTTGTGACTGTTATGTTAATGACGTTGGTAACTATTTCACGGCTACATACATCAGTGTTGGTGGACACTTTCTACCACTGTGATTGCTATTTTAGTTCACCAACTGTGTGACTGTTATATTAATGACGTTGGTCACTGTTTTACGGCTACATACATCAGTGTTGGTGGACAGTTTCTACCACTGTGATTGCTATTTTACTCCACACACTATGTGACTGTTATATTCATGACGTTGGTCACTGTTTTACGGCTACATACATCAGTGTTGGTGGACAGTTTCTACCACTGTGATTGCTATTTTAGTCCACACACTGTGTGATTGTTATATTAATGACGTTGGTCACTGTTTTTCGGCTACATAGATCAGTGTTGGTGGACAGTTTCTACCACTGTGATTGCTATTTTAGTCCACACACTTTGTGACTGTTATGTTAATGACGTTGGTCACTATTTTACGGCTACATACATCAGTGTTGGTGGACATTTTCTACCACTGTGATAGCTATTTTAGTCCACACACTGTGTGATTGTTATATTAATGACGTTGGTCACTGTTTTACGGCTACATACATCAGTGTTGGTGGACAGTTTCTACCACTGTAATTGCTATTTTACTCCACACACTCTGTGACTGTTATATTAATGACGACGTTGGTCACTGTTTTACGGCTACATATATCAGTGTTGGTAGACAGTTTCTACCACTGTGATTGCTATTTTAGTCCACACACTATGTGACTGTTATATTAATGACGTTGGTCACTGTTTTACGGCTACATACATCAGTGTTGGTGGACAGTTTCTACCACTGTGATTGCTATTTTAGTCCACACACTGTGTGATTGTTATATTAATGACGTTGATCACTGTTTTACGGCTACATACATCAGTGTTGGTGGACAGTTTCTACCACTGTGTTTGCTATTATAGTCCACAAACTTTGTGACTGTTATGTTAATGACGTTGGTAACTATTTCACGGCTACATACATCAGTGTTGGTGGAGAGTTTCTACCACTGTGATTGCTATTTTAGTCCAGACACTGTGTGACTGTTATATAAATGACGTCGGTCACTGTTTTATGGCTACATAGATCAGTGTTGGTGGACAGTTTCTACCACTGTGATTGCTTTTTTACTCCACACACTGTTGACTGTTATATTAATGACGCTGGTCACTGTTTTACGGCTACATACATCAGTGTTGGTGGACAGTTTCTACCACTGTGATTGCTATTTTACTCCACACACTGTGTGACTGTTATATTAATGACGACGTTGGTCACTGTTTTACGGCTACATACATCAGTGTTGGTGGACAGTTTCTACCACTGTGATTGCTATTTTACTCCACGCACTATGTGACTGTTATATTCATGACTTTGGTCACTGTTTTACGGCTACATACATCAGTGTTGGTGGACAGTTTCTACCACTGTGATTGCTATTTTAGTCCACACACTGTGTGATTGTTATATTAATGACGTTGGTCACTGTTTTTCGGCTACATAGATCAGTGTTGGTGGACAGTTTCTACAGCTGTGATTGGTATTTTAATCCACACACTTTGTGACTGTTATGTTAAAGACGTTGGTCACTATTTTACGGCTACATACATCAGTGTTGGTGGACATTTTCTACCACTGTGATTGCTATTTTAGTCCACACACTGTGTGATTGTTATATTAATGACGTTGGTCACTGTTTTACGGCTACATACATCAGTGTTGGTGGACAGTTTCTACCACTGTGATTGCTATTTTACTCCACACACTATGTGACTGTTATATTCATGACGTTGGTCACTGTTTTACGGCTACATACATCAGTGTTGGTGGACAGTTTCTACCACTGTGATTGCTATTTTAGTCCACACACTGTGTGATTGTTATATTAATGACGTTGGTCACTGTTTTTCGGCTACATAGATCAGTGTTGGTGGACAGTTTCTACCACTGTGATTGCTATTATAGTCCACACACTTTGTGACTGTTATGTTAATGACGTTGGTAACTATTTCACGGATACATACATCAGTGTTCGTGGACAGTTTCTACAACTGTGATTGCTATTTTAGTCCATACACTGTTCACTGTTATATTAATGACGTTGGTCACTGTTTTACGGATACATACATCAGTGTTTGTGGACAGTTTCTACCACTGTGATTGCTATTTTAGTCCACTAACTGTGTGACTGTTATATTAATGACGTTGGTCACTGTTTTACGGCTACATACATCAGTGTTGGTGGACACTTTCTACCACTGTGATTGCTATTTTAGTTCACCAACTGTGTGACTGTTATATTAATGACGTTGGTCACTGTTTTACGGCTACATACATCAGTGTTGGTGGACAGTTTCTACCACTGTGATTGCTATTTTACTCCACGCACTATGTGACTGTTATATTCATGACTTTGGTCACTGTTTTACGGCTACATACATCAGTGTTGGTGGACAGTTTCTACCACTGTGATTGCTATTTTAGTCCACACACTGTGTGATTGTTATATTAATGACGTTGGTCACTGTTTTTCGGCTACATAGATCAGTGTTGGTGGACAGTTTCTACAGCTGTGATTGGTATTTTAATCCACACACTTTGTGACTGTTATGTTAATGACGTTGGTCACTATTTTACGGCTACATACATCAGTGTTGGTGGACATTTTCTACCACTGTGATTGCTATTTTAGTCCACACACTGTGTGATTGTTATATTAATGACGTTGGTCACTGTTTTACGGCTACATACATCAGTGTTGGTGGACAGTTTCTACCACTGTAATTGCTATTTTACTCCACACACTGTGTGACTGTTATATTAATGACGTTGGTCACTGTTTTACGGCTACATACATCAGTGTTGGTGGACAGTTTCTACCACTGTGATTGCTATTTTAGTCCACACACTATGTGACTGTTATATTAATGACGTTGGTCACTGTTTTACGGCTACATACATCAGTGTTGGTGGACAGTTTCTACCACTGTGATTGCTATTTTAGTCCACATACTGTGTGATTGTTATACTAATGACGTTGATCACTGTTTTACGGCTACATACATCAGTGTTGGTGGACAGTTTCTACCACTGTGATTGCTATTATAGTCCACACACTTTGTGACTGTTATGTTAATGACGTTGGTAACTATTTCACGGCTACATACATCAGTGTTGGTGGAGAGTTTCTACCACTGTGATTGCTATTTTAGTCCAGACACTGTGTGACTGTTATATTAATGACGTCGGTCACTGTTTTATGGCTACATAGATCAGTTTTGTTGGACAGTTTCTACCACTGTGATTGCTTTTTTACTCCACACACTGTTGACTGTTATATTAATGACGCTGGTCACTTTTCTACGGCTACATACATCAGTGTTGGTGGACAGTTTCTACCACTGTGATTGCTATTTTACTCCACACACTGTGTGACTGTTATATTAATGACGACGTTGGTCACTGTTTTACGGCTACATACATCAGTGTTGGTGGACACTTTCTACCACTGTAATTGCTATTTTAGTTCACCAACTGTGTGACTGTTATATTAATGACGTTGGTCACTGTTTTACGGCTACATACATCAGTGTTGGTGGACACTTTCTACCACTGTGATTGCTATTTTAGTTCACCAACTGTGTGACTGTTATATTAATGACGTTGGTCACTGTTTTACGGCTACATACATCAGTGTTGGTGGACAGTTTCTACCACTGTGATTGCTATTTTACTCCACACACTATGTGACTGTTATATTCATGACGTTGGTCACTGTTTTACGGCTACATACATCAGTGTTGGTGGACAGTTTCTACCACTGTGATTGCTATTTTAGTCCACACACTGTGTGATTGTTATATTAATGACGTTGGTCACTGTTTTTCGGCTACATAGATCAGTGTTGGTGGACAGTTTCTACCACTGTGATTGCTATTATAGTCCACACACTTTGTGACTGTTATGTTAAGGACGTTGGTAACTATTTCACGGATACATACATCAGTGTTGGTGGACAGTTTCTACAACTGTGATTGCTATTTTAGTCCATACACTGTTGACTGTTATATTAATGACGTTGGTCACTGTTTTACGGCTACATACATCAGTGTTGGTGGACAGTTTCTACCACTGTGATTGCTATTTTACTCCACACACTGTGTGACTGTTATATTAATGACGTTGGTCACTGTTTTACGGCTACATACATCAGTGTTGGTGGACAGTTTCTACCACTGTGATTGGTATTTTACTCCACACACTGTGTGACTGTTATATTAATGACGTTGGTCACTGTTTTACGGCTACATACATCAGTGTTGGTGGACAGTTTCTACCACTGTGATTGCTATTTTACTCCACACACTGTGTGACTGTTATATTAATGACGACGTTGGTCACTGTTTTACGGCTACATACATCAGTGTTGGTGGACAGTTTCTACCACTGTAATTGCTATTTTACTCCACACACTGTGTGACTGTTATATTAATGACGTTGGTCACTGTTTTACGGCTACATACATCAGTGTTGGTTGACAGTTTCTACCACTGTGATTATTATTTTACTCCACACACTGTGTGACTGTTATATTAATGACGTTGGTCACTGTTTTACGGCTACATACATCAGTGTTGGTGGACAGTTTCTACCACTGTGATTGTTATTTTACTCCACACACTGTGTGACTGTTATATTAATGACGCTGGTCACTGTTTTACGGCTACATACATCAGTGTTGGTTGACAGTTTCTACCACTGTGATTGTTATTTTACTCCACACACTATGTGACTGTTATATTAATGACGTTGGTCACTGTTTTACGGCTACATACATCAGTGTTGGTGGACAGTTTCTACCACTGTGATTGCTATTTTACTCCACGCACTATGTGACTGTTATATTCATGACGTTGGTCACTGTTTTACGGCTACATACATCAGTGTTGGTGGACAGTTTCTACCACTGTGATTGTTATTTTACTCCACCAACTGTGTGACTGTTATATTAATGACGTTGGTCACTGTTTTACGGCTACATACATCAGTGTTGGTGGACAGTTTCTACCACTGTGATTGTTATTTTACTCCACCAACTGTGTGACTGTTATATTAATGACGTTGGTCACTGTTTTACGGCAACATACATCAGTGTTGGTGGACAGTTTCTACCACTGTGATTGCTATTTTAGTTCACTCACTGTGTGACTGTTATATTAATGACGTTGATCACTGTTTTACGGCTACATACATCAGTGTTGGTGGACAGTTTCTGCCACTGTCATTGCTTTTACAAGCTAAAATATTTTAATTTAGGTTAATGGTGATGATAAATTTCATATGGTTACCTTTTTGACATTTTAAATTAACTAATGAATTAGAGGGGTTACATTTGCAATTACCAATTGAAAAATAGTAATTTCCTATACAACTTTTTTTAATAAATATTAAACGCAATACAAAATTAATCCGTAATTTTTGTATTTTTGTTGTTTTTTAAGCAGTGGGTACAAAAATAAAACGTTAAATAAAAAATTTGATGATTTGTCTAGATAAAGAAATTTTTACAACATTTGCGATTTAAGTTGTATAGTTTAGTAAATTAAAATCTAGTAAAAATATTTGAAATAATCAACTTCGTTTAGTTTATTTTATTATTTAAACTCTACTGGATTTATGTTATAAATTTCATACCTAGAATAAAAATTTTGTTTCAATTTTATCGTAACAATTACGTAAGATTTGATTACGATAAAAATTGTCCAAACTTCAACTATGGTACAAAACAGTTTGGTTTTGTGACAAACTGAATTCAAAGACATCGGAGGAACAGAGATTATTTTGTCAGTCGAAAATGTTCTTTAGAGAAACAGATACAAGGACTCGTATAGTACAGACACACTAAACACAATCCTATGAAGTACCTTTGTTTCAGTGTTCGCCTCAGGACGAGACAAAACACCAGTCTGTTGTCACGACGCCGTTGAACAGCGTAGTTGTCATCAGCAGCAGCCTCTCGCCAGCTGTTGTTGTGTCAAACAAGATTGATAGAGTATCGGCCCTACTTTGTCCGTGGTGTTTTGTCTGTTGTCACGACGCTGTCGAACAGCGTAGTTGTCATCAGCAGCAGCCTCTCGCCAGCTGTTGTTGTGTCAAACAAGATTGATAGAGTATCGGCCCTACTTTGTCCGTGGTGTTTTGTCTGTTGTCACGACGCCGTCGAACATCGTAGTTGTCATCAGCAGCAGCCTCTCGCCAGCTGTTGTTGTGTCAAACAAGATTGATAGAGTATCGGCCCTACTTTGTCCGTGGTGTTTTGTCTGTTGTCACGACGCCGTCGAACATCGTAGTTGTCATCAGCAGCAGCCTATCGCCAGCTGTTGTTGTGTCAAACAAGATTGATAGAGTATCGGCCCTACTTTGTCCGTGGTGTTTTGTCTGTTGTCACGACGCCGTCGAACAGCGTAGTTGTCATCAGCAGCAGCCTCTCGCCAGCTGTTGTTGTGTCAAACAAGATTGATAGAGTATCGGCCCTACTTTGTCCGTGGTGTTTTGTCTGTTGTCACGACGCTGTCGAACAGCGTAGTTGTCATCAGCAGCAGCCTCTCGCCAGCTGTTGTTGTGTCAAACAAGATTGATAGAGTATCGGCCCTACTTTGTCCGTGGTGTTTTGTCTGTTGTCACGACGCCGTCGAACATCGTAGTTGTCATCAGCAGCATCCTCTCGCCAGCTGTTGTTGTGTCAAACAAGATTGATAGAGTATCGGCCCTACTTTGTCCGTGGTGTTTTGTCTGTTGTCACGACGCCGTCGAACAGCGTAGTTGTCATCAGCAGCAGCCTCTCGCCAGCTGTTGTTGTGTCAAACAAGATTGATAGAGTATCGGCCCTACTTTGTCCGTGGTGTTTTGTCTGTTGTCACGTCGCCGTCGAACAGCGTAGTTGTCATCAGCAGCAGCCTCTCGCCAGCTGTTGTTGTGTCAAACAAGATTGATAGAGTATCGGCCCTACTTTGTCCGTGGTGTTTTGTCTGTTGTCACGACGCTGTCGAACAGCGTAGTTGTCATCAGCAGCAGCCTCTCGCCAGCTGTTGTTGTGTCAAACAAGATTGATAGAGTATCGGCCCTACTTTGTCCGTGGTGTTTTGTCAGTTGTCACGACGCTGTCGAACAGCGTAGTTGTCATCAGCAGCAGCCTCTCGCCAGCTCTTGTTGTGTCAAACAAGATTGATAGAGTATCGGCCCTACTTTGTCCGTGGTGTTTTGTCTGTTGTCACGACGCCGTTGAACAGCGTAGTTGTCATCAGCAGCAGCCTCTTGCCAGCTGTTCTTGTGTCAAACAAGATTGATAGAGTATCGGCCCTACTTTGTCCGTGGTGTTTTGTCTGTTGTCACGACGCCGTCGAACAGCGTAGTTGTCATCAGCAGCAGCCTCTCACCAGCTGTTGTTGTGTCAAAAAAGATTGATAGAGTATCGGCCCTACTTTGTCCGTGGTGTTTTGTCTGTTGTCACGACGCCGTTGAACAGCGTAGTTGTCATCAGCAGCAGCCTCTCGCCAGCTGTTGTTGTGTCAAACAAGATTGATAGAGTATCGGCCCTACTTTGTCCGTGGTGTTTTGTCTGTTGTCACGACGCCGTTGAACAGCGTAGTTGTCATCAGCAGCAGCCTCTCGCCAGCTGTTGTTGTGTCAAACAAGATTGATAGAGTATCGGCCCTACTTTGTCCGTGGTGTTTTGTCTGTTGTCACGACGCCGTCGAACAGCGTAGTTGTCATCAGCAGCAGCCTCTCACCAGCTGTTGTTGTGTCAAACAAGATTGATAGAGTATCGGCCCTACTTTGTCCGTGGTGTTTTGTCTGTTGTCACGACGCCGTTGAACAGTGTAGTTGTCATCAGCAGCAGCCTCTCGCCAGCTGTTGTTGTGTCAAACAAGATTGATAGAGTATCGGCCCTACTTTGTCCGTGGTGTTTTGTCTGTTGTCACGACGCCGTTGAACAGCGTAGTTGTCATCAGCAGCAGCCTCTCGCCAGCTGTTGTTGTGTCAAACAAGATTGATAGAGTATCGGCCCTACTTTGTCCGTGGTGTTTTGTCTGTTGTCACGACGCCGTTGAATAGCGTAGTTGTCATCAGCAGCAGCCTCTCGCCAGCTGTTGTTGTGTCAAACAAGATTGATAGAGTATCGGCCCTACTTTGTCCGTGGTGTTTTGTCTGTTGTCACGACGCCGTTGAACAGCGTAGTTGTCATCAGCAGCAGCCTCTCGCCAGCTGTTGTTGTGTCAAACAAGATTGATAGAGTATTGGCCCTACTTTGTCCGTGGTGTTTTGTCTGTTGTCACGACGCCGTCTAACAGCGTAGTTGTCATCAGCAGCAGCCTCTCGCCAGCTGTTGTTGTGTCAAACAAGATTGATAGAGTATTGGCCCTACTTTGTCCGTGGTGTTTTGTCTGTTGTCACGACGCCGTTGAACAGCGTAGTTGTCATCAGCAGCAGCCTCTCGCCAGCTGTTGTTGTGACAAACAAGATTGATAGAGTATCGGCCCTACTTTGTCCGTGGTGTTTTGTCTGTTGTCACGACGCCGTCTAACAGCGTAGTTGTCATCAGCAGCAGCCTCTCGCCAGCTGTTGTTGTGTCAAACAAGATTGATAGAGTATTTGCCCTACTTTGTCCGTGGTGTTTTGTCTGTTGTCACGACGCTGTCGAACAGCGTAGTTGTCATCAGCAGCAGCCTCTCGCCAGCTGTTGTTGTGTCAAACAAGATTGATAGAGTATCGGCCCTACTTTGTCCGTGGTGTTTTGTCTGTTGTCACGACGCCGTTGAACAGCGTAGTTGTCATCAGCAGCAGCCTCTCGCCAGCTGTTGTTGTGTCAAACAAGATTGATAGAGTATCGGCCCTACTTTGTCCGTGGTGTTTTGTCTGTTGTCACGACGCCGTCTAACAGCGTAGTTGTCATCAGCAGCAGCCTCTCACCAGCTGTTGTTGTGTCAAACAAGATTGATAGAGTATCGGCCCTACTTTGTCAGTGGTGTTTTGTCTGTTGTCACGACGCCGTTGAACAGCGTAGTTGTCATCAGCAGCAGCCTCTCGCCAGCTGTTGTTGTGTCAAACAAGATTGATAGAGTATTGGCCCTACTTTGTCCGTGGTGTTTTGTCTTTTGTCACGACGCCGTCTAACAGCGTAGTTGTCATCAGCAGCAGCCTCTCGCCAGCTGTTGTTGTGTCAAACAAGATTGATAGAGTATCGGCCCTACTTTGTCCGTGGTGTTTTGTCTGTTGTCACGACGCTGTCGAACAGCGTAGTTGTCATCAGCAGCAGCCTCTCGCCAGCTGTTGTTGTGTCAAACAAGATTGATAGAGTATCGGCCCTACTTTGTCCGTGGTGTTTTGTCTGTTGTCACGACGCCGTTGAACAGCGTAGTTGTCATCAGCAGCAGCCTCTCGCCAGCTGTTGTTGTGTCAAACAAGATTGATAGAGTATCGGCCCTACTTTGTCCGTGGTGTTTTGTCTGTTGTCACGACGCTGTCGAACAGCGTAGTTGTCATCAGCAGCAGCCTCTCGCCAGCTGTTGTTGTGTCAAACAAGATTGATAGAGTATCGGCCCTACTTTGTCTGTGGTGTTTTGTCTGTTGTCACGACGCTGTCGAACAGCGTAGTTGTCATCAGCAGCAGCCTCTCGCCAGCTGTTGTTGTGTCAAACAAGATTGATAGAGTATCGGCCCTACTTTGTCCGTGGTGTTTTGTCTGTTGTCACGACGCTGTCGAACAGCGTAGTTTTCATCAGCAGCAGCCTCTCGCCAGCTGTTGTTGTGTCAAACAAGATTGATAGAGTATCGGCCCTACTTTGTCCGTGGTGTTTTGTCTGTTGTCACGACGCTGTCGAACAGCGTAGTTGTCATCAGCAGCAGCCTCTCGCCAGCTGTTGTTGTGTCAAACAAGATTGATAGAGTATCGGCCCTACTTTGTCCGTGGTGTTTTGTCTGTTGTCACGACGCCGTCGAACAGCGTAGTTGTCATCAGCAGCAGCCTCTCGCCAGCTGTTGTTGTGTCAAACAAGATTGATAGAGTTTCGGCCCTACTTTGTCCGTGGTGTTTTGTCTGTTGTCACGACGCCGTTGAATAGCGTAGTTGTCATCAGCAGCAGCCTCTCGCCAGCTGTTGTTGTGTCAAACAAGATTGATAGAGTATCGGCCCTACTTTGTCCGTGGTGTTTTGTCTGTTGTCACGACGCCGTTGAATAGCGTAGTTGTCATCAGCAGCAGCCTCTCGCCAGCTGTTGTTGTGTCAAACAAGATTGATAGAGTATCGGCCCTACTTTGTCCGTGGTGTTTTGTCTGTTGTCACGACGCCGTCGAACATCGTAGTTGTCATCAGCAGCAGCCTCTCGCCAGCTGTTGTTGTGTCAAACAAGATTGATAGAGTATCGGCCCTACTTTGTCCGTGGTGTTTTGTCAGTTGTCACGACGCCGTTGAACAGCGTAGTTGTCATCAGCAGCAGCCTCTCGCCAGCTGTTGTTGTGTCAAACAAGATTGATAGAGTATCGGCCCTACTTTGTCCGTGGTGTTTTGTCTGTTGTCACGACGCCGTTGAACAGCGTAGTTGTCATCAGCAGCAGCCTCTCGCCAGCTGTTCTTGTGTCAAACAAGATTGATAGAGTATCGGCCCTACTTTGTCCGTGGTGTTTTGTCTGTTGTCACGACGCCGTTGAACAGCGTAGTTGTCATCAGCAGCAGCCTCTCGCCAGCTGTTGTTGTGTCAAACAAGATTGATAGAGTATCGGCCCTACTTTGTCCGTGGTGTTTTGTCTGTTGTCACGACGCCGTCGAACAGCGTAGTTGTCATCAGCAGCAGCCTCTCGCCAGCTGTTGTTGTGTCAAACAAGATTGATAGAGTATCGGCCCTACTTTGTCCGTGGTGTTTTGTCTGTTGTCACGACGCCGTTGAACAGCGTAGTTGTCATCAGCAGCAGCCTCTCGCCAGCTGTTGTTGTGTCAAACAAGATTGATAGAGTATTGGCCCTACTTTGTCCGTGGTGTTTTGTCTGTTGTCACGACGCCGTTGAATAGCGTAGTTGTCATCAGCAGCAGCCTCTCGCCAGCTGTTGTTGTGTCAAACAAGATTGATAGAGTATCGGCCCTACTTTGTCCGTGGTGTTTTGTCTGTTGTCACGACGCCGTCGAACAGCGTAGTTGTCATCAGCAGCAGCCTCTCGCCAGCTGTTGTTGTGTCAAACAAGATTGATAGAGTATTGGCCCTACTTTGTCCGTGGTGTTTTGTCTGTTGTCACGACGCCGTCTAACAGCGTAGTTGTCATCAGCAGCAGCCTCTCGCCAGCTGTTGTTGTGTCAAACAAGATTGATAGAGTATCGGCCCTACTTTGTCCGTGGTGTTTTGTCTGTTGTCACGACGCCGTCTAACAGCGTAGTTGTCATCAGCAGCAGCCTCTCGCCAGCTGTTGTTGTGTCAAACAAGATTGATAGAGTATCGGCCCTACTTTGTCCGTGGTGTTTTGTCTGTTGTCACGACGCCGTCTAACAGCGTAGTTGTCATCAGCAGCAGCCTCTCACCAGCTGTTGTTGTGTCAAACAAGATTGATAGAGTATCGGCCCTACTTTGTCAGTGGTGTTTTGTCTGTTGTCACGACGCCGTTGAACAGCGTAGTTGTCATCAGCAGCAGCCTCTCGCCAGCTGTTGTTGTGTCAAACAAGATTGATAGAGTATCGGCCCTACTTTGTCAGTGGTGTTTTGTCTGTTGTCACGACGCCGTCGAACAGCGTAGTTGTCATCAGCAGCAGCCTCTCGCCAGCTGTTGTTGTGTCAAACAAGATTGATAGAGTATCGGCCCTACTTTGTCCGTGGTGTTTTGTCAGTTGTCACGACGCCGTCTAACAGCGTAGTTGTCATCAGCAGCAGCCTCTCGCCAGCTGTTGTTGTGTCAAACAAGATTGATAGAGTATCGGCCCTACTTTGTCCGTGGTGTTTTGTCTGTTGTCACGACGCCGTCTAACAGCGTAGTTGTCATCAGCAGCAGCCTCTCGCCAGCTGTTGTTGTGTCAAACAAGATTGATAGAGTATCGGCCCTACTTTGTCCGTGGTGTTTTGTCTGTTGTCACGACGCCGTTGAACAGCGTAGTTGTCATCAGCAGCAGCCTCTCGCCAGCTGTTGTTGTGTCAAACAAGATTGATAGAGTATCGGCCCTACTTTGTCCGTGGTGTTTTGTCTGTTGTCACGACGCTGTCGAACAGCGTAGTTGTCATCAGCAGCAGCCTCTCGCCAGCTGTTGTTGTGTCAAACAAGATTGATAGAGTATCGGCCCTACTTTGTCCGTGGTGTTTTGTCTGTTGTCACGACGCTGTCGAACAGCGTAGTTGTCATCAGCAGCAGCCTCTCGCCAGCTGTTGTTGTGTCAAACAAGATTGATAGAGTATCGGCCCTACTTTGTCCGTGGTGTTTTGTCCCAGCGCTGACAACTTGTAAGACTGCTCAACGTGGATAAGTTGTGTAGTACTTGCTAAATGCTTCAATAAATCATATTTTCATATATTTACATTTTAAATGTAAAATACCCCCGTCGCAGCAAACCTGCGTACTCAGCGAATTTCCAATGCAAAATATAAGTCTTAATACCACATAAAGCCGCATACCAAGTTTCATAAAAATATATTCAAAAATAAGCGATATATCAAATTTGAATTATTCTCTATAACAATAACATTGGGGATGAGTACGCAGGTTTGCTGCTACAAAAAACAACAAATATAGGGTTTCTTGTAAATATCAATATTACTCAACTAGGTGAAGCCACATACCAAGTTTCATCAATATAAGTTCATGAATAAGCGATATATGCCATTTTGATTATTCCCCATAAGAATAACATGGGAGATGAGTACGCAGGTTTGCTGCAATAAGAAATACAAAAAATGTGTTTTTATGCAAATATTAATAAAACTCAACTAGGTAAACCAACATTCCAAGTTTAATTAATTTATGTTGATAATTAAGGGATATATTACATTTTACTTATTCTCCATAAGAATAACATGGGGGCTGAGGACGCAGGTTTGCTGCTACGGGAATTATTGGTAAAAATCGGTTTTTTTAAATAACAATAGACCACAACCAGATGAAACCATATACCAAGTTTTGTTAGAATACGTTCATAAATAAGCGAGCTATAATTTGTTTCTTATTCTCCATAAGAATAGCATTGGACAACGTACTGTGTTTAGCACTTTCAATATCTCTGTAACCATTTGACGTAGAGCAATGGTCAAGATACCAAATTGTGCGTCTTTTTAAGTTGATTCCAATGAAGGAAACTAAAGTTTGACTTTTTCAAAAATTATATGTAGAAAACTCAAAAAAACATTTTTGGGGTACAAAACCCCCCCAAAATACCCCTTCGGATAGTCCGATCTGTCTGGGTTTCGACCTTAAAGTCATAAATGCTGCTTTACACGCTTATACCAAATTTCGTCAAAATCTGATTATTTTTACGAGAGTTATCGCACCCACGGACACATATATATATATATATATATATATATATACAGGGTGAATCTCGTAAGTTGTCCAGTATTGATTTCAGACAAACCGTTGGTCCTACGATGATGAAATAAAATTATTTCCCACTAAACCAACCCCAAGGAATAACGTAAAAATATTTTTAACGATTTTTAAATACAGGGTGTACCAGAAACTGAGGGTCACTAGTCCGAATCTACGAAATATCAAATACAAACGTATATCATGATATACATCAAATTAAAGCTCTTTTCAATCCAAACCATTTGGCGGAATCGGATTTTGATTATTATTGATTCATTTCAAAATGGCGGCTGTTTTTGTGAAAAAATTAGTATTTTTTTGAATACCCTGTATTTTTCTTAAAAATGCAGATATCTTGATTCTGATTCAAATATCGCATTCCTTATGAGCTAAGCTTTATTTTGATATGCAACACTTCAATATTATCTCAAAAACAAAAAGTTTCAAAAATATCAGTTTTTGAAAATATGTACATAGCCAAAACTCAAAAATTTCAAATAGCACCATATGTCAAATAGCATATCATTTTAAAGGTATTGCAATTCTAAGAAAATTTCAAATTTAAACCTTATGCGTATCTATTTTGGTTTTCGAGTTATCAACAAAAAACATGTTTTCCCACTTTAAAACACATGTTATTTGTTAAACATGGTGGTAAAGGCTGGACCATAGTTCTATTACCACCATGTTTAACAAATAACATGCGTTTTAATGTGGAAAAACATGTTTTTTTGTTGATAACTCGAAAACCAAAATAGATACGCATAAGGTTTAAATTTGAAAGTTTCTTAGAATTGCAATACCTTTAAAATGATATGCTATTTAACATATGGTGCTATTTGAAATTTTTGAGTTTTGGCTATGTACATATTTTCAAAAACTGATATTTTTGAAACTTTTTGTTTTTGAGATAATATTGAAGTGTTGCATATCAAAATAAAGCTTAGCTCATAAGGAATGCGATATTTGAATCAGAATCAAGATATCTGCATTTTTAAGAAAAATACAGGGTATTCAAAAAAATACTAATTTTTTCACAAAAACAGCCGCCATTTTGAAATGAATCAATAATAATCAAATTCCGATTCCGCCAAATGGTTTGGATTGAAAAGAGCTTTAATTTTATGTATATCATGATATACGTTTGTATTTGATATTTCGTAGATTCGGACTAGTGACCCTCAGTTTCTGGTACACCCTGTATTTAAAAATCGTTAAAAATATTTTTACGTTATTCCTTGCGGTTGGTTTAGTGGGAAATAATTTTATTTCATCATCGTAGGACCAACGGTTTGTCTGAAATCAATACTGGACAACTTACGAGATTCACCCTGTATATATATATATATATAGATATAATAAACAAAAAGTAAATAAACTTGAGTACCCTGGTAAAATCATTTTAATTACACTTACACGTGTTTCAGCTCTTAGGCCATGTTCACAGTGTTAGTTATAATACCTAACCTTATTTTAAAACTAATCCTTATGAACAAGAATAAAGATTTTCACATGTGACTATAAATCATATGATAAATTTTTATCAGTGCAGGTTGGTAGGAGCACTTCTAATGTGTATTATTTGGTCGAAAATTGGGTTTTTTGTCTGGACTTGCATTGAGTTTAAAATGTTATTTTTGTCAATTTGATAATTTTGATATATATCAAACTCTTCTTTGATATCCATTTTGTACCCTTTATTTTGGATGTCAAGAACTGTCATATTTTCTTCAATATTTTTGTAATTATGATCAGTTGTTAGTATATGGTCAGCAAATGCAGACTTTTGACTTGTCCTATTGTTTGATTTTATGGCCTGGATATGTTCATTGTATCTTTTCTTAAAGTTTCTCTACCTGTCTGACCTATGTAATATTTATTGCAGTCGCTGCAGTTGATTCTATAAACTCCTGAATTTTCATAAATTTTGGTTGTTTCATTCTTATCATTGGAAAACTTGTTTATGAGTTTAAATGAGTTATTCCTTGTTCTGAAGCTTATTTTATAATTTGATTTCTCAAACGTCTTTCTGATAGCTTTATTAAGCGTTGTACTATAAGGAACACACATATACTCACTTTTTGGTTCTAAAATATTTTCTTTTTCAGCTTTTTCTCTGCTTGATCTTATCATTTTGTCAATCAATTTTGTGTCATAACCATTTGCGGTGGCAATGGACTTTATAGTTCTTACTTCTTTATTGTAGTTTTCTTCATTCATCGGTATTTTTAATAATCTGTTGATTAATGAATGGAAGGATGCGATTTTTTGTTGCCACGGGTGATTTGAGTTAGCAGGTATTACAAGCATTGTTTGAGATGGTTTTCTAAATATGTCAAATTCATGTTTTCCGTTCTCTTTCGTTATTGTAACATCAAGAAAGTTTATTGATGTGTTATTGGTTTCCATAGTGAATTTTATTGATTTTGATATAGAATTTAAATATTCCAAAAGTTTGTCTGGTGAGTTTCGGTCATTTTTGTATAAACAAAGAATGTCATCGACATACCTGTACCAATATTAGAAAACCAATATTTAGTACCAATATTTAGAAAACCATCTCAAACAATGCTTGTAATACCTGCTAACTCAAATCACCCGTGGCAACAACAAATGGCATCCTTCCATTCATACAATGTTTTTGCTTTGAGGGTTCGAAATGTTCATAATCTTTGTTGCTTCTAAATGTTGCATATATAAATTTGCTAAAAGGCTTGATAGTGGCGAACCCATGGCTAATCCTTCTTTTTGTTTAAAAAACTTTGAGTTAAATTTAAAGTAGTTTTGACTTACTGTTTCTTTTGTGAGTAACATAAGATCTTTAATCTCAGTTTTTGATAGGTTTTGGTTTTCTTTTAAGTAATTTTGCAGAATGTCAAGAGTTTCATTCACTGGTATATTCGAATACATATTGGAAAAATCGAATGAGACAAAAACTGTTTTTTCTTCTATAGTAGTATTCTTGATCTTATCTATAAGTTCGGAGGTGTTGGTGAGACTAAAATCTTCTGGTACATGTATATGTTTTTTTATCTTATCATTTAGAAATTTTGCTAATTTTTAGCAAGGGGCGTTGCGATAGTTTACTACTGGTCGTATTGGTATATTACTTTTGTGAGTTTTTGGTAAACCTCTTAGCTCTGGAGCTAATGGTTTGATAACTTTCAATTTATGTTTTTCATTATTTGGGATCAATTTGCTTTTTGATAAATAGGACAAAAGGACAAGTCAAAAGTCTGCATTTGCTGACCATATACTAACAACTGATCATAATTACAAAAATATTGAAGAAAATATGACAGTTCTTGACATCCAAAATAAAGGGTACAAAATGGATATCAAAGAAGAGTTTGATATATATCAAAATTATCAAATTGATAAAAATAACATTTTAAACTCAATGCAAGTCCAGACAAAAAACCCAATTTTCGACCAAATAATACACATTAGAAGTGCTCCTACCAACCTGCACTGATAAAAATTTATCATATGATTTATAGTCACATGTGAAAATCTTTATTCTTGTTGATAAGGATTAGTTTTAAAATAAGGTTCGGTATTATAACTAACACTGTGAACATGGCCTAAGAGCTGAAACACGTGTAAGTGTAATTAAAATGATTTTACCAGGGTACTCAAGTTTATTTACTTTTTGTTTATTATATTTATCAGTAGCCCTAATCTGTGAATTTAATGTTTTGATATATATATATATGTATATATAATATATATACAGTTTCGAACGAATGGTGTTTTTGGGGTCTGGGGACCTCAAAACGAAAAGTTATAATGGTCCCGGGCCTAGGTCTTACCATGCCGACTACGGTAATAGCTTCTTCCCTATCGGGGAAATTCGCTAAAAGTCATCAGTGTTTTAAAAAGAACTGGTTAGTCCACAATTATATTTGTTGACTTCATACAAGGTGTCATGTTATGTAAAATAGATTGAATACCTACAATTTGTCTTCCTTGTTGACATTGGAAACGCTTTAATAGATTGATATTTCGTTGATAAAATTGATTTGTACAACTTGAACTTGCCAATCACATGATTTAAACCGGTTCAAGTTAAAATCATACTCGACACACTAAATGAAATCAGTTTCATACTTAAGTTATACCTTTATAACAAAAATAATAAATTATATTTGTTGGGTAAAAACACATTTTAAGATATTTGAGCTGTTATAAAATTTTTAAAATCCTGCAATGTCACATAAACATGACTATACATTCATATTCATTTAATTTTATAATTTGTTAATAATCCTTTTATAATTTGTTCCTTAAATGTTAATTATGTAAAATAGGCTATACCTGAATACTTACTTTCCTCGAAGGACCACTTAATATAATAGGCCTATATCACCACCACCCATCACCCCTCAGATCTGCCACTATCAAATAATTCAGTTTATCAATTTTAATCACCTACTCAAACATAGTTTATTAGATTTAGTAATTTAATCAAATAATTAGATATAATACTTAATGTAAAAGGTTGTCTCAGATAAATAATTTTATATCTAATAATTTTTTAAATAGATCTCTATTAAAATTGTATTCAAAAACCAAAGTGCAGTGTATAACAGTGAAAAACTTCAAGAACATGTGATCAGCATTGTTGAAGATCCATCACCAAGCCCAGAGACCTCTTCCTCCTTCTTCTGAATCCAACCATGGCAGTGAAAGCACCCCAGTAAGAGCATTGCTCATTATTTTTCTTCCCCTCCCAATAAAAATCAGTATATTAGGTACCAAAACCTTAATTTTTAATAGGCCACTAGTGCTCAGTAAATTATGCATCCTTTTTGCCACCTAAAGCTAAATTTTATTACTTAGTGAAGAATATAATAGTATCCAGTTGGTAAGAACATTCCATATACTTTCGGCCTTACAACTAAGAAATTCAAAGAAGAACTAAATTTATTGGACAATGTTTTTTAAACAAATTCATCAAGATCAAATTTTATTATCATTATTCAAATAAATTTCAATAGAAGCGAGCTATTTATCATAGTAAGTCAAGAGTAATTTCCAAAGGACAATCTTTGTGTCTGACCAAGAATCAAGTGGACTTTAACCTAAATTAACTTCATACAGAGATCCATATTGGTAAAGCTGTATTCAGCACAAATCTTAAACAATTGGTATTCATTTCCATGTATGTATTTTCATGTATGTTCGATAACCTTTGAGCCAGCTCGATCAACCACCCCTGAGATTTAAGAGAAGTTCATAGCCGCCATTTTAATTGTATTCATTTTAACATTTTAAATTTCTCATCTGCCTGTACTATTCATTGTTAGCCCCAAAACTCGTATCATCTGTTTCTATGTAACTCTGAAATAAATATTGTTTGTGAGATATACACCTTAACGGCTAATAATTATTCTTTAATAATAGAAAGGGTGTATTACAATCTCTGTTGAATTTTCCCCACAACGTTTAAACTGATACTGTAAGAATGGATATTATGACCAGTGTAATAACCTGTAAATGACCATAAGTTATTCTATAATATATGTGTTGTATAAGTTGGTTTTCGAACAACTTTCAACAGCAAGTTAGCCTTGTAGGCTCAGGTAGAGTTAGGTTTAGTTAGGTAGTTAGTAATTTAGCAAGTAGTCTTGGTTGATCTGCAATTGATCTGTTTTACTGAATACTAAAATTGTCGTTCTAAATATTCTCATGTTTCTCGACAATGAGCTTTTACATTACTAAAGGTATTATAGACAGAAACTATGTATACAATATGTTATACATTAAAAGGTAGTGAAGGGATACCTTAAAAGCCCCCAGTCAGAAAGTAATGCATACCAGATGAGTTCCGGGGACACCCGTCGTTGCCGCGCGGGAGTCTTTACATTGCTAATTAATATTTACACCGTATGTTGTAAAGGTTTCCCTTTGAAAAGTTATAGTGAACTATGTTTATATGAAACATATGAATTTCTAATGTGCCATATTATATAGTTAAGTATATTATGTATCCTTAATCAATATGTGCGGGGAACATGATTTGATGACGTTTTGAAATGTTAAAGTGTATAAAGACAACTGCTTGTCACCTTTACAAACTATGTGAGGGTGAACACAAAGAGACAAAGGATATTATTAGAATTTGTGTTTAGAAATATTAACTACGCATACTCATATATAGGTCTTTCTTATAACAAAGCTCGGCTCTTTATTTGTTAAGGTTCGACCCCTTCTTATGACAAGGTTAGACTCCGCCACTTGTTATGTTCAAAACTCAAGTTTATTGATTTTGAACGAACACCAATGCAGAATATTTTGAAAATCAAATAAACTTTTATTATATTGGGCTGTTCCGATGTACTTGGATCAATGAATCACTAATGTCGTTGTTACATATGATGTATACATTAATATATACACACATTTTATATGTTACTAAATTCATTGTAATATATAGTAATGTAGTGTGTATTTTTTATGTTATTTGTTGTAATATTATTGTTCTAAATTTTCATTAATGTTAGATAGAATTGATTTACAAATCGATGAGAAAACATAATAACTCTTAGAGTAACAAAACAATTTAACAACATGTTGACCATTATTAGCGAATTTCCCCTATAGGGAAGAAGCTATTACCGTAGGTCTCATGGAAAGACTTAAGCCCGAGACCATGATAACTTTTCATTTTGAGGTCCCCAGATGCCAAAAACACTATTCGTTCAAATTTTTATATATGTATATATATATATATATATATATATATATATATTTATTTATATATATATATATGTCCGTAAGCACGATAACTCTCGTAAAAAAGGTCCGATCTTAATGAAATTTGGCACAAATGTGTAAAGTACCATTTATTTGAATGAGTTCGAAAACCAGATGAATCGCACCATCCGAAGGGGGGTTTTTGGGGGGGTTTTGTACCCCAAAAATGTGTTTTTTGGGGTTTTCACATGTAATTTTAACTTAAATCAAATTTTAATTTATACCATTGAATTCAGCTTAAAAAAACAAACAATTTGGTATTTTGATCATTGCTCTACGTCAATTGGTTACCGAGATATTGAAAGTGCTAAACACAGTACGTTGTCTAATGTTATTCTTATGGAGAAAAAGAAAAATTGTATATCTCGCTTATTTATGAACATAAACTGGTGAAATTTGGTATATGGCTTGATCTGGTTGTGGTTTATTGTTGTTTGCACAAAAAAACAATTTTTCGCCTATGGTTCCTGTAGCAGCAAACCTAGGTACTTGTTCCCCATGTTATTCTTATGGAAAATACTTAAAATGTTATATATCGCTTATTTATGAATGTATATGGATGAAACTTGGTATGTGACTTCACTAAGATGAGTTCTATTGATATTTAAATAAAAACCCATTATTTTGTGTGCCTTGTTGCAGCAAACCTGCGTACTCATCCCCAATGTTATTCTTATGGAGAATAATTAATATTTTAAATATCGCTTGTTTGTGAATACATTTCTTATGAATCCTGTTAAGTGTTTTAATGTGTTATGTTATATATTCATTGGAAATTCGCTGAGTATGCAGGTTTGCTGCGACGGGGGTATTTTAATTTGTATTGAAATGTATGCCTTTTAAAGGTTGTTTCTTAGAAATCCACATTTTTATGTCTTGATTAAAAGGTTTTAACACCTGGAAATCTTCGGAAAGTATTTGAGAGAAGATCAGAACTCTCTAACCTCAAAATATGAAAGGAAAATAAATTCTGAGCTGTCATTCCCAGATTAAGAAACAATTAATAAAGTTTTTTCCCTAGTAAAATACTATAAAATTATGGGAAAAATAAATCCCTTCAAAGATTATTTAAAAAATAAACGTGGGAACTGTTTTTTTATTTTATGTCAATTAAATTTATTACTTTTTATAAAAAAGTTATTATATACCGAAAACCAAATACATATTATCACCTTTTTATCCCGAAAGTAATACTTTATAATGTTTAAAAAAAATTATCACACGAAATTGAGTAACAATTTGAAATTTTTTTAACTAATACCCATAAGATTTGATCTTCTAAAAAATTCATTTTGGAAAACAATTCCAATTATTTTAAGTTGTTTAAAATGTTCTTTATTAATAACAAATAAACATATACAAATTATCAGTGCACTTTCCAAACTTACTTTTAGAAACTGGCAACTATAGGGGAAATTTGAAGATTTTCTTCAGCTTATGTTTCCAACTTCCAAGAAGATTTTGTTTTGTTCAACAGAAGTCAACGGAAATGTAATTATTTAATCAGCTGTAAATGATTAACCAAAAAATTGTAGTATTACAGGCAACACAGTTATGAATTATTATCGTTATATTGTTCTGTCTTAGGAAGAAATTCGAGAATATTTGAAATAAGCAAGACTAATGATTGTATTAAGGTGCAATTATATAGAGTTATGGTCTCAGAATTATATTTGTTTCCTATACAACTTTAGGGCTTGACACAGTATAATAGTTCTGAGTAAAAAAAAAAAAACACTTTAAAGCGATTGCGAGAGTCCACAAGATCATTAGCTAACCTGGTTTTATCAAAATAACAGTATTATTGTCAACGATAATAGCTATAAACCGGTAATCCGATTTTACCTCCACCAAACAATGCGGTATTCAAGCCATTGCCTTCGAATAAAACGGGTCAGCTAAACTTGCATTAATTGTTCTCGCAGCATCAACTGTTTCCAATGGGATTATATGTAATTAACCTGACTAAGGTGAAAACATAAAACATTTTTTCAATTTTTCGTAGGCCTGTAGTTAACCGCCATGCCACGTGTAGCGTTAATAAATAAAGTCACTGTATTTACGTACTGTTAAACAAAAATGTACACCTTATTTAAAATTGTGGGGCAGTTAAAATCATTTTTGACAGACAGTGGATTTAATTTGGTTTATGATCTGTAACTCGTGTTTTGATTATTTTTGTTCGCTCTAACTGTAAAGTAAATCAAATTTGAAAATACATAAATTACACATAGTGTTTTACAGACGTTTCGGACAATAAGAGGAAATGGACTTGTGCAAAGGATTTACTTTGATGTTTAAATTTTCATTTTTCACAAGCAATAATAGTTTATAACAGTCCCAATAAATATCTCAACGCGATTGGTGTTGCAGTTTTGAAAAATGTTTTATTGATGTAGCAGTGGGTTTCGGTTACAAAAAATGTACTTTATAAGGTCAGACCGGTAAGAGAATCTTTTAGATAAATTTGAGAGAGTTTTAAACTTTTTTGTAATGTTGTTTGAAGAGGTTTTAATATAAAAGTAAAATAGGGATGGGACCAGACCAGAAAATAGTGAAGTTATCCACGAAAAGGGTAATATAGGTTAAGGCGTCACGGGGCGTGCTGAAACGGTGATCCTCTGGATATATAACGATTCCTGGGTTTTAAGAGTTTTCCTAAAGTCTCACAAACATTTTGTTTCTTAATTCAATTAAAAATGTATTATTCTGTATACCAGAAACGTTAATAAAGTATTTTAATTTAAATTACAAATATTTATTGTTTAACGTGTATTTTTACATCTAGCATGTGTATATTTTTTAAATTTGTAAATTGCGTCTCAATCGAAAAACTACATTGTTATTTATGTTAAACTTTGATTGGCAGTTAATTATTTTTGTAAAGTAAACAAATGTCAACATGTTATTCTTTGGGCAGATCTAGTGATGTGACCAGAGTATAAACACACACGTATTGAGTTACCATACGTATGTAGAATATTTCAGCTGAAAACTAAATATATAAAAATGGATGTTGGTATATTAGCGAATTTCCCCTATAGGGAAGAAGCTATTACCGTAGGTGGCATGGTAAGACTTAAGCCCGAGACCATGATAACTTTTTATTTTGAGGTCCCCAGATGCCAAAAACACTATTTGTTCAAATTTATATATATGTATATATATATATATATATATATATATGTGTGTGTGTGTGTGTGTGTGTGTGTGTGTGTGTGTCCGTTACCGCGATAACTTTTGAATGAAGCGCCCGATTTTTATGAAATTTGGCACAAATGTGGAGAGTAACATTTATGACTTTAAGTTCGAAAACCAGATCGATCGGTTTATGGGAAGGGGGTTTTATCGGGGTTTAAAATTTTCCAAAATCAGTTTTTTGAACTTTTTACCCTAAAATTTTAAAAACACTAGATTTTGGTTATAGCCATTTTATAGAGCTTAAAAAAACAACTTAGTATTTTGAACCATTAAGCAAGGTTTACTGGTTGTGGAGAAAAGTAAAAAAATGGGTCCATAAAATTTCCCATGTTAATCTTATGGGAATACGGTTTTTAGATATTCCTCAGATAATTTCACTAAAAACTCCACATTTCTTTCTACCAATCAGTTTAGCTCTAGAAAACAATCATTTTGGCGTTTAAATTTTTGTTTTACGTCCAACCGTTGCACTGATATTCAAAGTGCTAAACACAGTACGTTGTCCAATGTTATCCTTATGGAGAATAAATGAAATGTTATATTTCGATTATTTATGTATGTATATTGATGAAACTTGGTATGTGGCTTCAACTAGTTGTGGTATATTGATATTAAACAAAAAAGTTTTTCGTTGATTTTTCCCGGTAGCAGCAAACCTGCATACTCGGCCCCCATGTTATTCATATGGAGAACATTTAAAGTTTTATCTCCCTTAGTTATGAACTTAAATTAATAAAACTTGGTATGTAGCTTCACCTGGTTGAGTTATATTGATAATTGCAAAAAAACACATTTATTATCTTCCTTGTAGCAGCAAACCTGCGTACTCAATTATAATGTTATTTTTATGGAGAATAAATAAAATGCTATATATCACTTATTAATGAATGTATTTTTGTGAAACATGGTAAGTGGATCTAGGTAGTAGTGACGCCCATATATAAGCATTGGAAATTCGCTGAGTACGCAGGTTTTCTGCGACGGGGGTATTTTATGTTTATCCTCTACAATACCGATTGCGATGAAACTTTGCATGGTCATTCAGGTTGAGCAGAGGAATGTTTATAGCCACTAATCAAAGTCCTAGGACCTTAGAACTATGCCCCACTGGACTTAAAATTACCATGTTACCCTTATGGAGGAAAGATTTGTTAAGATTTTCACTGATGACTAATTAAATATATTGTAATCAGAACAAGTGTTTATTTATCTATCGCCCATCACATGTTAAATTTTCCTATCTTGAAAGTTAAGTAATGAGCTTTATCGCACACCAGGAAGGTAATGGACACATAGCGCTACAATTGCACTCCCGGTAGAGCTCAATCAGCTCTTTCAATATCATCAGCTGTTGCGTTTACAAGAATCAAAGTTTTCACATATACAATTATTAATTGATTTGATGCTGATATAACCGTAACCTGTTGTGCAAGTTCCTAATCAACTATTTATTAGTGAATTTCCAATGGAAAGTGAACTATTAGCATGACCCGCATTGTGAAACTTAAGCCCGGGACCACCATAGAAGTTCCTAACGTGACCCCCTGAACACGTTTTGGGGGGTCGTTCAAATTATATATATATATATATATATATATATATATATATATATATATATATATATATATATATATATATATATAGACACATATATATATATATATATGTGTATGCACTCTATCGGTCACATTTTTTGTCCGATTTACTTCAAATTTGGTAGGGATGTTCCTTTCTATAATCAGTTGGACAATTTCCTTGGGGAAAACAATCGGAAAACTCTAAACCTCTTTTTTTAGGGATTAATCTCTCAAATTTCGAGTTTTTGGGCCCAAAAAGGGTCAGAAAAGCCCCAGATGTAAAAATGCATGTAAAAAGATTGGAATTAGAGAGACGAAAGTTTTAAGCCCTCTCTCGTCATTCTAGCATAAATATTTACCAAGTTATTAAAGAAAATGTGTATCGGGTAAACACAGTACGTTGTCTTATGGGGGTTTTACACTAGAAAAGCCTGTATTCCTTTGTTAGAGTACTTTTATTATTCCCGAAAACCTCACACCTTTTTTCAAGCCTGTCTGGACCTTCTCCTAACCTTATAATGCGCAAAATTGTATTCCCAGCTTTGCAAGTAAATGAAACCAGGAGTATCAGAACAGCCAGAAAATCAATGTTTTCAGATTTCAATAAAAATTGGACAAATGTTTGTTTTTACACATATTTTGAGTTTTAAAAGTTTTTTTGTGGAAATTCACTTCCCTCACGTCAGCGTGCTGCGTGCGAACTCGTTATTTATTTACGGTGCCTATAATGTTGGGTGGGGAAGGGGCGATGAAATAGTGTACGCGCCTCGAGTAGTCAGATTCTTAACGCCATCGGGCGTTTAACGCACTCGTGCTTTCAAGCATCACCCTCATGCTATAACGACACTCTTAACACCCTAGGTGCTTAAATAGCTATTAGGTAGTGAGCTGTAATGTAAATGTTATCAGTACAATTCTCGGGTGTAGCAACGCGCCGGGAATCGCTAGTACAATATAAATACCCCCGTAGCAGCAAACCTGCGTACTCAGCGAATTTCCAATGCATATATATGTATCTTAATACCACATAAAGCCACATATCAAGTTTCATCAATAAACATTCATAAATAAACAATTTATGACATTTTAATTATTCTCCATAAGAATAACATGGCGGCTGAGTATGCAGGTTTGCTGAAGCAAGGAACACAAAAAATTGGGTTTTATTCAAATATCAATATAACTCATGTAGGTAAAGCCACATACCAAATTTCATTAATTTATTGTCATAATGAAGGGAGATAACACGTTACTTATTCTCCATAAGAATAACATGGGGCTAAGTATGCAGGTTTGCTGCTACGGGAGCCTTTAGTAAAAAATTGTTTTTTTGAGCAAATATCAATGGTCCACAACGAGATGAAGCCGTATACCAAGTTTCGTCAGTATACGTTCATAAATAAGCGAGATATAACATTTTTATTTTCCTCCATAAGAATAACTTTAGACAACGTACTGTGTTTAGCAATTTCAATATCTCGGTAACCAATTGACGTAGAGAAGTGATCAAAATACCAAATTGTGTGTTTTTTTAAGCTGAATCCAATGGGAAAAACTAAAATTTGACTATTTCCAAAATTATGTGTAAAAAATTCGAAAAACCCATTTTTGGGGTACAAAACCCCCCAAAATACCCCTTTGGATAGAGCGATGTGGCTGGTTTTCGAACTTAAAGTCTTAAATGTTGCTTTACACGTTTATACCAAATTTAATCAAAATCGGACACATATATGTATATATGTATATGTATATATATATATATACAGTTTCAAACAAATGGTGTTTTTGGGGTCTGGGGACCTCAAAACGAAAAGTTATCATGGTCCCGGGCCAAGGTCTTACCATGCCGACTACGGTAATAGCTTCTTCCCTATAGGGGAAATTCGCTAAAATGAAATACTTCAAAGTAAAATAATGAAACGTTGTGCTAATAACTATTAAATGATGTAAACTATTACCGAAATTCCCCTATAGGGAAGAAGCTATTACCGTTGGTGGCATGGTAAGACTTAAGCCCGAGACCATGTTAACTTTTTGTTCTGAGTTTCCCAGATGTTTTTATATGTCCGAAACCCCGCGATAACTATTGAAACAAACGCCTGATTTTGATGAAAATTGGCACAAATGTGTAGAGTAAAATTTATGTCTTTAAGTTCGAAAACCAGATCGATCGGACTATGGGAAGGGGGTTTATGGGGGTTTTAAATTGTCCAAAATCAGTTTTTTGAACTTTTCCCCCTAAAATTGTAAAAACACTTAATTTTGGAGATAGCCATTTTATAGAGCTTAAAAAACAAATAATTTGGTATTTTTAATCAATAACCCAAGTTAAGTGGTTACAGAGAAAATTCAAAATACCACCGTCGCTGAAAACCTCGCGTACTTAGCGAATTTTCAATCCATACATATATATATATATATATATATATATATATATATATTTGCCTCGCTACTACATAGAGCCACTTATTAAGTTTTACAAAAATACATTCATAAATAAGTATATAGCATTTTATTTATTTTCCTAAGAATAACATTAGGGCTGAGTACGCAGGTTTGCTGCAACAAGGAAGATAAGAAAAGCGTATCTTTGCAATTATCAATCACTCGACCAGGTGAAGCTACATACCATATTTAGTAATTAAGGTTCATAACTAAGGGAGATATAAAACTTTACTTATTCTGCATATGAATAACGTGGGCGCCAAGTATGCAGGTTTGCTGCTACGGAGAAAATCAACAAAAAACTCAATTTAAGCAAATATCAATATACCACAACTAGTTGAAGCCACACACCAAGTTTCATATATATACGTTCATAAATAATCAAGATACCAAATTTTATTTATCCTCCATAAGGATAACTTTGGACAGCGCACTGCGTTTAGCACTTTGAATAACTCTGCAACGGTTGGACGTATAACAACAATTAAAACACCAAAATGATTGTTTTGTACAGCTAAACTTATTGGTAAAAAGAAATGTGAAGGTGTTAGTAAAATTATTTGTTAGTAAAACCCAAAAATTTGTTCCCATAAGATTATCATGTGAAATTTTATGGACACGTTTTTTGACTTTTCTCTACAACCACTTTACCAGTTACTTTACTTTTAATGATTCAAAATAAAAAATTATTTTTTTTAAGCTCTATAAAATGGCTGTATTCAAAATTGAGTGTTTTTAAAATTTAAGGAGAAAAAATTCAAAAAACCTATTTTTGGAAAATTTAAAGCTTCCATATAACCCCCTTTCCATAGTCCGATCGATCTGGTTTTCGAACTTAAAGTTATAAATGTTACTCTACACACTTGTGCCGAATTTCATCAAAATCTGGCATTTCTTTCAAAAGTTAATGCCGTAACGGACACACACACACACACACACACACACACACACACACACATATATATATATATATTTATACATATACATATACATAAAATTGAACGAATACTTTTTTGGCATCTGGGGACCTCAAAACAAGAAGTTCTCATGGTCTCAGGCTTAAGTCTTACCATACCACCTACGGTAATAGCTTCTTCCCTATAGGGTAAATTCGCTAAAACGCGTCCATAATATTTCCCATGTTAATCTTATGGGAAAAAGGTTTTTGGATTTTCCTCAGTTAATTTTACTAAAATCTTAACATTTCTTTTTACCAATCAGTTTAGCTCTACAAAACAATCATTTTGAGTTTTAATTGTTGTTCTACGTCCAACCGTTGCAGAGATATTCAAAATGCTAGTTACAGTCCGATGTCCAATGTTATCCTTATGGAGGATAAATAAAATTTGATATCTTGATTATTTATGAATGTGTAGTGATGAAACTTGGTATGCGGCTTCAACTAGTTGTGGTATATTGATATTTGCACAAAGAAAGGTTTTTTGTTGATTTTCCCTGTAGCAGAAAACCTGCATACTTAGCCCCCACGTTATTCATATGGAGAATAAGTAAATTTGTATATCTCTCTTAGTTATGAACCTGTTATTCTTATGGAGAATAAATAAAATGCTATATATCACTTATTTATGAATGTATTTTTGTGAAACTTGGTAAGTGGCTCTATGTAGTAATGGGACACATATATGCATTGAAAATTCACTGAGTACGCAGGTTTGATGAGACGGGGTTATTTTTGTTGTATCACTAAATAGTTGTTAATTGTCGATGATTTACAAAGAGATACTTTGAATCACTCTAGGTAGGTGTTAGTTAACTTATTAGTGAATTTCCTTTGGAAAGTGAACTATTAGCATGACCCGCACGGTGAAACTTAAGCCCGGGACCACCATAGAAGTTTCTAACGTGACCCCCTGAACACGTTTTGGGGGGTCGTTCAAAATTTTATATATATATATATATGTTTGCACTCTAGCGGTCGCATTTTTTGTCCGATTTACTTCAAATTTGGTAGGGACGTTCCTTTCTGTAATCAGTTGGACAAGTTCGTTGGGCAAAACAATCGGACAACTCTAAACCCCCTTTTTTGGGATTAATCTTTCAAATTTTGAGTTTTTGGGCCCAAAAAGAGTCAGAAAAGCCCCGTATGTAAAATAAATGCATGTAAAAAGATGGGAATTGGAGAGGCGAAAGTTTTAAGCCCTCTCTCGTCATTCTAGCATAAATATTTACCGAGTTATTAAAGAAAATGTGTATCGACCAAACACAGTACGTTGTCTTATGGGGATTTTACATTAGAAAAGCCTGTTATTCATTTGTTGGTGTACTATTATCATCCCCAACAACCTCACGCCTACTTTAAAGCCTGACTGGACCTTCTCCTAACCTTATAATGCGCAACATTGTATTCCCAGCATTGCAGGTAAATAGAACCAGGAGCATCAGAACAGCCAAAAAATCAATGTTTTCAGATTTGAATAAAAGTTGGAATAATTGTATGTTTTTAACTGATTTTGAGTTTTTATAGTTTTTTAAATGGAAATTCACTTCCCTCACGTCAGCGTGCTGCGTGCGAACTCGTTATTATTTCAACTTAATAACATTGCTTAGGTTTTAACATAGTTTTAACCATGAACTATTAAACAAAACCGAATTTATAATACAGTCAGGAACTCAAATCATTTGATTTCGGAACGTACATCGCATTTGTTACAACATAGAATATCCGCTGCCTCCACCTGCGTTTTATTGCTGGTCTGGACGATTATCAGCCTCGTGGTGCCATCATAGCCTCAAATAATTCTCAATCATTCGAGGTTATTACGCTAACACTTTGGCCCATTGGAATCACATTTATAAATTGTATCCTTATTGATAAAAATGCGAAATAAATTATTCAGTACAAGTAGAAGTCTTGGTTGAAGAAAAATTTTACATCCATTTCCTGTAAATAACTTTTTTGTTTGTAGTGAAATTATTTCTTTGATTTTTGACTTTGAATATTATAACTAAACGGACTTTCCAGCATGAAATAAATCATAGGATTATTAATACGCGAAGTTTACTCTATATTCTTATGTTTACAAACCATCCTCACTCAATTACTTCTATTCCGTGGACCAAATCTTTAACTGATGGTTTTACACCAAACAATTTAAAGTTCTTTAAAACAAACTTAAAATGTTTACGTTGGCTGCTAGATTAAAAATAAAATTTAATATTGTAAAACGTTAAAGCTCTATTGTAAATGTAAATTATGTAAATTATGGGTTTGACATTCCCCTCTACTTAAAGACGACGTTCCTTAAACAATAGAATCAGTAGAGTCCGTTGAGTGGTGCACTTAGAATCTTTGGGTAAAAACACCAGTTTCTTTCAATAATAAAGGATAGCATTTGCCAAGATAGTGTTTTTTTTTGCTCAGGGAACAGAACTACTTAACACTTTTGTAAAATATTGTTCCTAACGCTTCATTTATTCTCAATAATTATTGGAATACTTCCGTTGTAGGTTTAAAAATCCAAGCTATATTGTGATCTCTGATATTCACGTGAAGATCAAACAAGATGATTAAACTGTAAACACTAAAAACCCATAAGTAATCCATAATCATAGATCCATTTAAATACTCTATCTGGTAGTTTAATTACTGAACTTCCTCTAGTACTCCATGTGAATACAAATACCCTACCTGGTAGTTTAATATTGAACAACCTATAGTACTCCCTGTGAATACGAATACCCTACCTGGTAGTTTCTGGTAGTACCTGGAATATTGAACTACCTATAGTTCTCCCTGTGAATACAAATACCCTACCTGGTAGTTTAATATTGAACAACCTATAGTACTCCCTGTGAATACGAATACCCTACCTGGTAGTTACTGGTAGTACCTGGAATATTGAACAACCTATAGTACTCCCTGTGAATACGAATACCCTACCTGGTAGTTCCTGGTAGTACCTGGAATATTGAACTACCTACAGTACTCCCTGTGAATACGAATACCCTACCTAGTAGTTCCTGGTAGTACCTGGAATATTGAACTACCTATAGTACTCCATGTGAATACGAATACCCTACCTGGTAGTTTAATATTGAACTACCTATAGTACTCCATGTGTATACGAATACCCTAACAGGTGGTTTAATATTGAAATAACTATACTACTCCCTGTGAATACGAATACCCTAATAGGTGATTTAATATTGAACTACCTAGTACTCCCTGTGAATACGAATACCCTATCAGGTGGTTTAATATGGAACTTCCGATAGTACTCCCTGTAAATACGAGTACCCTAACTGGTTGTTTAATATTGAACTACCCATAGTACTCCCTATAGAACTAACTATAGTACTCCCTATGAATATGAATAACCTAATAGGTGGTTTAATATTGAACTTCCTATAGTACTCCCTGTGAATACGAATACCCTATCAGGTGGTTTAATATGGAACTTCCGATAGTACTCCCTGTGAATACGAGTACCCTAACTGGTTGTTTAATATTGAACTACCCATTTTACTCCCTATAGAACTAACTATAGTATTCCCTGTGAATATGAATAACCTAACAGGTGGTTTAATATTGAACTGACTATAGTACTCCCTGTGAATACGAATACCCTAACAAGTGGTTTAACATTGAACTTCCTATAGTACTCCTTGCGAATACGAATACCCTACCTGGTAGTTTAATATTGAACTTCCTATAGTACTCCCTGCGAATATGAATACACTACCTGGTAGTTTAATATTAAACTTCCTATAGTACTCCTTGCGAATACGAATACCCTACCTGGTAGTTTAATATTGAACTTCCTATAGTACTCCCTGTGAATATGAATACACTACCTGGTAGTTTAATATTGAACTTCCTATAGTACTCCCTGTGAATACGAATACCCTAACAGGTGGTTTAATATTGAACTACCAATAGTATTCCCTGTGAATACGAAAACCCTAACAGGTCGTTTAAGCTGAGTATTCACCAGCGGAACTTTACATTTCATAAAGGGTATTATTTTCTGGGTGTTATTATTTTATAACATTTACACTACGTTATTCCGCAGTAAGGCTTAAGGATTAACTTTCGTGAAACTTCGATGCTGCTGAGTTTAATATTCACAGAAGAACAGCTGAGGTTAAGTTGAC
Source organism: Allygus modestus (assembly GCA_963675035.1). Classification (NCBI taxonomy): domain Eukaryota; kingdom Metazoa; phylum Arthropoda; class Insecta; order Hemiptera; family Cicadellidae; genus Allygus; species Allygus modestus. Next base: position 15,794,492 of record OY776115.1, read on the forward strand.
AAGAGATGGAGACATCCCGGGTCTAGGGGAGGCGACAGCCGCATGTGGAATAAACTGAGGTCCCGGCCACGGAATACTGTTATTGCATTCTACGCCGCACCCCCACAACGACCCTGTGTGTTGGTTGTATTCACAACCTGGTACTCGATTTGACAGTCTTGTAAAACTGGACCTTGAAAAACATTTACCTTTTTGATTAGTCTTATTAAGTATTTTAATAACATGCTAAACAAATCAAACACAACCTTAATGTAAACAACCAATACTAAACTAATCATATATTTTACTTAGTTTATTAGCTAAATATAAATCTTGTATTGAAAACTTTGTATTGTGGACTTTTTGTATTGAATAGTGTGTTTTTTTTCAGATAATTGTGCAACAATTTTTTTGTTTGCAGAGGAAGTTGTAGATATTTAAAACTAATTTAATAAAATGTGATGGTGTAAAAGAATTGTTAATGAAATCACAGATAATCTTAACTAAAATCTAAAACTTTTAAAAATGTCCCGACTATAACGATTTAACTATTTGTTGATGCAATGTCGAGTTACAATACAGAAGGGACTATTATGACCTTTTCTAACCTTTAAGGTAATTCATTGTAAGGATCTCTCAACTCATTGAGAGACGAACGAACTATCCGAAACAGATGCTTTATTATGAGAAAACAGTGAAATGTAGTATTTTCAGATGTAAACAGAGGAAACCTACTTATATTCCAAAAAATAACGCTAAATTTACGAAAAAATTATAGTAAAATAACCTAACCTTACTCCGCAGAACGCTGTCTGTTGGTGGCTCTTTTCTTTGTAATACATTACAAAAATGAATTTGTGTAAAATATAACAAAAATTGGTACCTCAAAAAGTAAACACAAAAAGGTAGAATTGAACCTGGGACCGCATGATCGTGAATCCAGTGCCTTATCCATTAGACTACCATAGCTTATCGAACTATGTAAATGTTACGATTCATCAAGCAGCAGACGGCGCTGTGATTTTAAAATTTGCCACAGGTAGCGCGTGGTGTGATTTCAAAGTTTTACACTTGGCAGCGCTCACGTAGGAAATGTCTCCGCTTCCAGTGGTTCGTGTGTCTTTTTAGCTGCTAGTCTTCTTCGCACGAGGGAACAGCTGTAATAAAAACAAACGTATCAGCTGTTGGAAATTAAATACCTTTAAGAGTGTTTAAACTCATCCCTTTTCTTTATATTTGTGCTCTTAGGGAAAATGTTATCAAAAAACTAATATTTGTCCTCCAATTCGCTCAAAGAGACCTTTCATTCAAGTATGGGTTTGATGGGTGTCAGACTTATGGTTTTCTCAAAAGTTACTGGGTAATTGGGGCTTAATATGTAGATAAATCAGATCTAAAGCAAAATAAATATTATTTTACTGGGACTTTTATGTTGTTTTGTGTTAACCATAAATCCCGAGTTGTCAGGGAATTAGTTGAGTCAATTTTTCATCCGGACGGAAAGCTTTGCATTATCCAACTTAGTTTATAGTTTATTGTATTTTATTTAAACTAATGTTTAATTCAGCGTTAATGTTACTACTCCAAGTGAAAATGAAGCGTTTCCATTATTCAAGCCTTTTAAAGACTGAATTTGTATTTATCAACGCCCCTCAAGAATTGACTCCGTACATTCAAGCATTCCCCACGACTTGGTAAAAAAGACATCGTATTGTAATACAATTTGGAAAACATATGTTTTTTAAACCGTTAAACACTTTTCATGATACAGTTCAATTTTGTCTTATACATGCTGTTTTTCTATATTTTGAAGTTGATTTCATATTTATCTTTTTACCCTCAGTTTTTCATATATACTTATATCTAATGAGGGCAAATTCCCCTCACTCATTTATCTTCCATAGATTATCAATATTCATAAACGTTTCCAGGATTCAGGCAACGGAGAAACTGAACTTAAAAGTGATTGACTGAAATACTCTAATTTTGTGTGAAAGATAAGATATTTGTGTACACTAACCACAGTTACTGGATAGAGTTGTCAGTTAATTCCCTAACCAGCTTTATCTTTGATTACTGTTTTAGTTATATATATAAATAAATCACAATCCCTTTTTTTGACGTGACTCCATAACTCAAGAACGAGTGCACCAAATTGGACGATTATTTTTTTGTTGTGTTCCTTAATGCCAGGGGAAGGTTTGTATTAAAGAAAATTTTTAATCCACCCAACCATTATTTAGTAATTTGACTTTAAAAATTGTTTAAAATGCCTTTAAATTAACATTGGTGGAAAATGCTTTTATTAAACTGTGAGATACAAAAGAGATAATTTCCAATTACAAAGAAACTATCATGATTAAATATCAATCAAATACATTTCATGAAACATAACGTACTTAGTATATAGTGAAAGGTTTTCCCCAAATGAGAAAAAGGGTTTATATTTATAATTCGTGAACAAATAAATCATTAATATAAGAATTTGAGGGACAACGTTCTCCTGTAGACTTATCCCAAACCATTAACAATTTATCCCCTAGATGGCAGCACCTGATATTTGAAAATTTCCAATGCCATTTGGTTTGATCATATGTAATCAATACTAAGATTTGAATGAGTTAAAAAATGTGTTTATTTGTTTACATTTTGGTTTTTATTTTGTCAAGGATTTAGAAATTGTACTTAGTTCAAAGCTTTTTTAATAACCAAGGTAAAAAGTGTTATAATTTGAGCTGGAATCTTTTCATTTAACTGTGCTATAATGTGAACCAGAAGACTAATAATGTTGTATACCAAAAAGCATTACAATAAACGAGTTTGTTTTTTATATATTTATTGTTATTTATTCCATTTCACATTTAATATTCACATTAAAGACAGGACAACGTCTGTCGGGTCATCTAGTTGGAAATAAATTCGTATTTTTATTACTTCATTTTATTATTTAATTCTTTTCATCGATGAATGAATTTGGTGTCTTTTAGTAATCTAAAAGTATTATTTTAAAGGAATTGAAACACCCGCCTCAATTCATGAAAGTCTCGTTAAATGCACCAAGGAGAAAGGACTATGTTTAAACTCCTGGGCCGTAACGGGTAATGGATCACGGCTTGTAATCTTTTACTTTATCACCGTCATTTATCATTCTTACAGGTCATTTTTTCAGCACGTTGTTGTATCGACACTCCGTCTAATGGCCCATAGTTAGTTTTCCGTTTATGTTTTTCATGAGGGAGAGTGGAAAATACTTTTACCCACACAGGTGGCCAACCTGTAGTATGGGACACCTATACTAGAACAAGTATGTACTACAGACTAAACAATAGAAACCTTCAAATCTTTAGGTCTCTAACTTGCAAGTGACATTACTTTTGGCTACGTCCGGTAGACGTCGCCGATATAATCAATGAATGACGTATATATTATGGACTGTGAATATGTTTAGAATGTTGTGTATATGAATCGAAGCTTTAAAATATTCGGGGCCTACCTCTGTACTTTTGACAATTCATTATTCATGTAAACGCTTTTCACGTACACTGCACGATACATTTATGTGTTGCAATACTACGAAACCCTACGAAAACCCTACCTGGTAGTTTAATATTGAACTACCCATAGTACTCCCTGTGAATATGAATACCCTAACTGGTGGTTTAATATTCAACTTCCTATAATACTCCCTGTGAATACTAATACCCTAACAGGTGGTTTAATATGGAACTTCCGATAGTACTCCCTGTGAATATGAATAACCTAACAGGTGGTTTAATACTGAACTAACTATAGTACTCCCTATAGAACTAACTATAGTACTCCCTGTGAATATGAATAACCTAACAGGTGGTTTAATACTGAACTAACTATAGTACTCCCTGTGAATACGAATATCCTAACAAGTGGTTTAATATTGAACTTCCTATAGTACTCCTTGCGAATACGAATACCCTACCTGGTAGTTTGATATTGAACAACCTATAGTACTCCCTGTGAATACGAATACCTTTATAACAACGATACATTTATGTGGTTCAATACTATTATAACGATGTTTACAGGTTAAAATCTTCAACCTTTGAGTACAAACAAAACAAATTTAACGTTATTTAAATTACAATAGTGTTTTTTTTACGTTTTAATTATGCAATTAAAACACGGTAAAACTGCTTGGTAATGTTTGAATTCCTACATATCAAGCCAGATAGAACGAGAAGCAAGGAAAACCTTCCTGGTAATAAAGTAACTATTTTTGCTCTACAAGATTTACTTAATTTAGTAAAGAGTCTGACAGGGAAGACACAGCTACACCGTCTCTGTCTTACTTTCGCACACATGTAGTTTTCTCTCTCCCGTACATTAGTCGTAGGAATCACCTTTAATTATTATTACTGTACTAACGTATAATTTAGTTTACTCTATTAATATATAGTTCTTTCAAACACAAATTGAAGATACAGCAGTATTTCATATTTAGAATGAAATTATATAAGATAGCATAAAATCCATGTCGAGCAGTTGATAGTCTACTTGAATAAAATTAGTAGCTAAATTTAACGGATTATCTGAAAAACTTGAATTTGTGTAAAATAATTCGAAACAAATTAGGAGTTTTTTTTATCAAGTTGATGTCGGAAGATATTACCAAGACGGCGAAGATACAATTCGCTGGTTGTTAAAGTCAAAGTTGCTCCCTTTGCTGTGAATAATCCAGAATATTAATGAACGATGTGTCAAGTGTCAAGTGTAGGTAATTGCAAAGGTAATCTTCACGGGTTCACTGACGAGTCATGAATATCTATGTGTTACGTGTTACATAAAATACCCCCGTCGCAGCAAACCTGCAAACTCAGCGAATTTCCAATGAATTATAACATGACACATTAAGCCACTTAACAAGATTCATAGGAAATATATTCACAAACATTCAATATTTAAAATATTAATTATTCTCCATAAGAATAACACTGGGGATGAGTACGCAGGTTTGCTGCAACAAGGAACAACAAATAATGGGTTTTTATGCAAATATCAATAGAACTCAGCTAAGTGAAGTCACATACCAAGTTTCATCCATATACATTCATAAATAAGCGATATATAACATTTTAATTATTTTCCATAAGAATAACATGGGGATCGAGTACCTAGGTTTGCAGCTACGGGAACCATAGGCGAAAAATTGTTTTTTTGCGCAAACAACAATAAAACACAACCAGATGAAACCATATACCAAATTTCGTCAGTTTATGTTCATAAATAAGCGAGATATACAATTTTTCTTTTTCTCCATAAGAATAACATTAGACAACGTACTGTGTTTAGCACTTTCAATATCTCAGTAACCAATTGACGTAGAGCAATGATCAAGATACCAAATTGTTTGTTTTTTTTATTCTGAATTCAATGGTCAAAATTAAAATTTGATTTTAATAAAAGTTACATGTGAAAACCCCAAAAACCCCATTTTTGGGGTACAAAACCCCCCCAAAACCCCCCTTTGGATGGTGCGATTCGTCTGGTTTTCGAACTCGTTCAAATAAATGGTACTTTACACGTTTGTACCAAATTTCATTAAGATCGGACCTTTTTTACGAGAGTTATCGTGCTTACGGGCACACACATATATATATATACATACATACATACATATATAAAAATTTGAACGAATGGTGTTTTTGGCATCTGGGGACCTCAAAATGAAAAGTTATCATGGTCTCGGGCTTAAGTCTTACCATGAGACCTACGGTAATAGCTTCTTCCCTATAGGGGAAATTCGCTAAAAAGAACTGCTGGATTATTCTTAAGTGGTTTTAATTAGTATACACAGATTATTTCTAAAAAAATATATTTATAATTTGTTTCAATGCAAACAAAGTTGATAAGTAATATGTCATTTTAAGTTATTATTTACTTCTTTATTAAATTATTATTATTGTATTACTTTTACCATAATTTAACCGGTTATACACTTTAATTCATGATGTTCAAATGCTTATTAATTAGTTCATCGATTTAAGATAACGGATTTAAGTTCCTTGTTTAAAACTAAATGTTGGTGATGGCGAGTTTAAGTTATTCAAGAAATTTTCGCGGACATTTTCAATTACTTAATAGTAAAAATTAAGTTCCACGACTTGTTGGGATCTGGAATCAGATCCTGTCTTCAGTTTGATTATGTTTGTTGGGATCTGGAATCAGATCCTGTCTTCAGTTTGATTATGTTTGTTGGGATCTGGAATCAGATCCTGTCTTCAGTTTGATTATGTTTGTTGGGATCTGGAATCAGATCCTGTCTTCAGTTTGATTATGTTTGTTGGGATCTGGAATCAGATCCTGTCTTCAGTTTGATTATGTTTGTTGGGATCTGGAATCAGATCCTGTCTTCAGTTTGATTATGTTTGTTGGGATCTGGAATCAGATCCTGTCTTCAGTTTGATTATGTTTGTTGGGATCTGGAATCAGATCCTGTCTTCAGTTTGATTATGTTTGTTGGGATCTGGAATCAGATCCTGTCTTCAGTTTGATTATGTTTTCACTGCTTTTACAGTTCTCTGTTTAGCGTTTTCAGAGTTTTTTCAGCTTTCCTGGATTGTGTTATAATTTTGTTGTGTTTTAGGTGTTTTTTCCACCTGAGGGCCCATCCATCAGATTCCCAAACCAGAAATATCGTGGTACTTTGTAAAAACTAATAAGGGATTTAAATTGTTGTTTAACCGAAAACGTAAGAGCATGTCAATTTAAATGTTTATTATCTAATACTTCTCACAGCTGATTAAAATTTCAGCTTAAACCTTTTGCCCATAAGAATAAAATTTTAGCTTTAAGGAGTCACTAGGGCGGAGCCCTAAGGAATTGTCAATATGGGAATAGACCTATATGTAGCCTAGATAAATTACCTACCTACATGCAAATTTTCAGCTTGATTAGTTCAGTAGTTTCTACGTTAAAACGGATCATACTAGTTTACAGACAGACACCACTTTTCTTTTATAAATGTAAAGGATATAACCGAATATGATAGTGATGGTTTTACGCACAAACGAATAAAATCTGCGTGATTGCTGCATAAGTATCAATCATAATCACACAAAAGTAAATCCGATTGACTTTATCCCTTTACTCTAGCTTCAACCCTTTAATAGGAATTGTCCTACTTGAATATGAATAGAAAACTGTTTATTTTCACAGAAGATAAAACGATGCTCTTCAATAAGTAGGGGCTTAGTTTCAAGCAGGACTTTTCTAGGGCTGTTAACTCTGCCTAAACGAATAAATGACGGGTTTATGTTCCCTACAAATAAGTTGAGTAGCTCTGTTACTTTGTACACTAGGATCTTTTTTGGTGATTTTTCCAATACAATTTTTAATGATTGAAGAACACATGTTATTAGGTTATGTTGCACGATCTGCAAATAAAGAAAAAGAAACTCCACACTGCAAGAAGGTCAGATAAACTATGCACGGAGATGTGTTCAGGGACAATGTTAACAGCGAGATGTTGTCCGTTGTCGAGACTGGAGTAGTTTGTAGAACAGTGTGTGGGCAGAGGTTGAGAGGTGATGAAGTAGGAGGGTGAGGAGCTGGAGGTGGTGGGGGGAGGGTGAAGTGATTTTAAGTAATTAGATGAAAGTCTGTTGGAAACAAAGCTTTCTTTATCCTCAACATAAGTATTAGCAATATACATATAACAATTCATGTCACAAAATTTCTAACATTATATTGTTCCTTTTGATTAGGTTTTGTTTTTGATAGTTTACAGTAAAATCTAACACATTGTTTTATAACAAACTAGCTGTTACTCGGCAGACGTTGTCATGCCTTTGACTATTACCAACTAAAACCAATATCACCAGGATCACCTGTTTAAATAACATGTCATTAGCTTTTATCTAAACAACAATATCTTCCCATAAGGTTTATGTGGGAACCCTTTTGTGCCTCTTAGGAGGAACCCAATTGAGTTAGGACGAAATGGATGCCTTAAAAACCTTTTCTGTGAAATTTTACATAAATATACCAAGTTTCATGGCAAACAGTCGAACGGTGTCCGAGTCCATAAATTTCAAATATATATACAACAAACAAACCAATATCCTTTTTTATAACCACAGATTGCATTTGGGTTACATTCAATTTGTTTAACATGTGATTTATAGTTTTGTGTTTTGACAATGTAATGAAAGGTAAAACAACTAATATATCATTTCAAGTTGATTTGATCATTCATCGGGAAAAAATACTGTCTACACATAATGAAATTAAAAACCTTTATACATTACCATTTGCTTTTCTGTATAAGTTGTGTGTGATGTACTGTTTAGTGGAAAATAAATCACTATTAACTTAACTCTTAGTTTCGTACTTATAAGTACAGTACATATATTGTGTGGCATTTTATAACGTACTTAGATACGCTGTGTTCCTTACAGTTATTTATCACGTAAACACGTTTGATATTCATTTATTTGTATGATTTACGATTATGAATAACTAGAATATCGTCAAAGATATGTTTGTTATCGCGTGGACCATCCTTGATGGAATAGTAATATGATCGACCCTGGGACCAATACGATTACATTCGGGTGTAGGATCCGAATGTAATCGGCCTTCAGATCACCCTATCATCGCTTGAGGTTCCACGCCAAAATGGTTTTTAGATTAAGTCCATAGTATGAAAGTACATAAAGTAAAAAAAACTGTACAAATTCTAACAAACATAAAACATTTATTTGTTCACATAAAGTTATAAAACTACAACCAAAGTATAGGCAATTTTCTCAAGTTTTGTTGCATATTAAGTTGATCTAATTTTAATATATTTCCCATTATTTGCATTCATTCCAGTTCGGCCCAATCACAACGTAACATAAGATCATCGATTTCAGCAAACCCCCCCTGATTCTTCCTCTCAGTTCTTTGATGTTTACCTTTCTGACATACACCTTATCCTTGACAAAACCCCAAACCAAAAAAACACTCGGGGTAATATCTGGTGACCCAGGAGGCCAAGATATTGATCCATCATGGCTAATCTAACGGGTTTGGAATGTTTCATCCAAACAACATCAAACAAACATACACCAATGTGGGGGAGCACCGCACTGTCCTGATAAAACATTACATTTGGCTAAAATTCTGCTAGTTGGGGAAGAGCAAAATTATAACTCGTTCGAAGTCTCCGCTGAACAGCAACATAATACTTTGATTCAATAAACCACTCCAGACACCGTGCTTTAACTCGAGCGTCCATTGCGATTCTAATGAGAATTTTTAATTATTTGTTTTTGTTAACCAGGCAACAATATAATTGAATCAGCTGATTAAACTGCCTGCTGATTAACACTTTTTGAGCCACTCTTTCGTGTGGTGTCATTAGGAAACTTTTATGAACCATGGAACATGAAAGCAAGAACATTAAAGTTGCAAAGTCTTTTTATAAACACCCTGAAGTTCTGGTCCAGATAAAATATTTCAGCTATGAAAAATCCTGTAATCCATCAAAACGTGTTTAAGCAGTTTTTTAATTACCGATAATAATAAATTGGAAAAACTAAACGGAAAATGTTTCAAAAAACAAATTGTATTACTGAAGTGGTTTTCTTAAGGCATTTTCATACCTATCTATCAAATATTATATGTAGATCTGTTACTGGAATTGGCGCTAGAAATTTGAAATATGATTATCATAAAACTATGCTTCGGATTTCTTATTAATAGCAAAAGAAGACTCAAGTAATTTCAAACCCAAAGTTTATGCTAAGCTAGAACCGCTCTTAAAGTAAGAAGCCACTTAAACGTAAAATGTTTTCAAACTTGATTACAACATCAGCCAGAATTAGCCGAGATGCATTTGCTAGGTAATCTATTTAAAGGAGTAACTTTTTTAACTACTAGTCCAATGGTTTTAAAGTAACTAAATAATTATTTATATATGAACATGTCACTTAAAATTAACTGAAGTAGAAAAACAGTTTTTTATCTTGTTATCTAACAAGTTAAACAAACTACTCCTAATGAATCAAACATAAAATGTGTTAAATAAAGTTATATTACACGAACATTTATAAAATTGACAGATCAAACATCTTGTTCACTGTGTATAGTCATGAATAAAGTTCGTGGTTGTAAACTTACATGAGTATTTCATCTCCATCACCCTTTTCCGCAATCCGTTCAAAACTTTCCTTTTATTCGTCACAGTGGCTGTTCGATATTCCCATAATTCCAAACTTAGTGAATGTCAAACCGAGTCTTGACTACTCGCTTCACTCTGCATTCGTCCCATTGGATATGAATAATGTATTGCCGTGTGTACGAATCTACCTTCAGAGAATCTTTAGGGTACACCTACTTTGGTAAATAAAAAACTCATCCATTCTGAAAATTGTAATACATTTTAGCAAAATAAGCAGAAATTAAGCAATACTTTAAAGTAAGTGGTTATTTTGTTAATATCATTGTTAAGTTATGCGTAAATCATTTGCTTCTATATTTAAATTGTGTGTTTACTAAATGTATTTGAGTGTGTTATAAAATACTTTTATTAGTTCTATATTATTGCTGTTTGATAAAGTGAATATTCTAGAAGACCACGGCATTATATAGAGTAATGAAAGCGTTTCTGATACATTAGACACAAGTAACAAGCTTTTTGAGGGCAATTAAGAGTTTGGAATTATTGTTAGGAAATTAAACCAAACTAAGTTAAGAGAAAAATCTGGAGAAACAACTTATTAGATTCGTTGAAAGTTGTTTTCTTTAAATTAATTGTGTTATTCAGTTTAACAGTTTTTTGAGTTGTTAAAGCTTCCTGGATGTAATAACCGTTGTATATAATGACTGAAAAACTTAACAACGTACGATTTATGCCGTTTTAAAACAATAAATCATTCACAGATATGTGTATATTACAGGACGATATTTATTAATTAAATTGACAGTATGAAAAATCTATTAAAGTGCTAAATGTACTCTTACAATAAAAATGGTAAGAGATCATCCGATAAATTAAACTATTTGTGTAACAACTTTTTCTCTCCATATTAATTTAACTGTAGTTTTTTTAAACATTCTTTTAATTCTACTATAATATTAATACACGACAATAAATGTAGATAAAATATGCTCTTTGAATGGGTTAGCAGTAATTCTGATTAAAAAAATATTAATTTTAATCATAATAGTATTACAATTAATTGTAAAACAAGTCAGTCAAAAAAGTTTAAAATATTAAAGATGTACTTAAATAATATAAGGGTGATTTTTTTCAAATGTTATTATTATTTTTATTACTATCAGCAGCCCTAATCCATCAGAAATATTCAATATTTTTAAACAATATGTCTTTTCCAATTATTTAATTGGCATCAAAACAATGCACTTTTTTTGTTATTGTTCCAAGTCAAAGTAAGTACAAGGATTTGCGAACCTTTTTCGTCTCTTATAGTAACGTATTTACTTAGATTGGTTTCAATTCTTTCGAATCATCCTTTCATTTATGACCACATAATGAATGAGAACAAAATATTTCTAAAATAAAACATAGCATTTGTTGAGTAAATTGTGTGTTTACTAAATGTATTTGAGTGTGTTATAAAATAATGTTATTAAGGTACTTTGGTATTATACGGATGCCACCCTTATACAGCGCGCTGCGGCAGTTATGTTAGGATGGGCTATCATAAAAATGATTGTAGGACTTTCCTTGTTTCGTTACAAATCGAATTATACCTGATGAGTCATACTTCCGGCCGCCAAACCCCCTCCAAATAGGCCAAGGTCAGGTCGTTGACCGGAGCGTGCGCATCACCTGTCACCGCCTGTATCTGGGTCAGTGTCATGAGTGATTTATTGCCGTGCACTACGTTACATTTGTTTTCATAATGAGTGACGTTCTTTTGGTGTGGGATTTACCTCGAAATGAAGAGGAAACCGTACGTATTTTTATGATAACCCATCCTAACATAACTGCCGCAGCGCGCTGTATATTTAGCGGAGTTCACGTGGCGATCGGGTGTGGCTGCTAGCGGCGGCGACGCATTTAACACGATCCTAGCGGACATCGCTGCCTTTTGGGAGGCACAACACAAAGACCGCTCATTAGAATGATGTAAAATTTTTACAGTATGTCAATAAAAGTACGTTTTTTCGAGTTATGTAGTTATTCTTTGTATCCGGTAAAAATTTAACCCCCCAAAATAGTGGCATCCGTATAATACCAAAGTACTGTTATTAGTTCTATATTATTGCTGTTTGATAAAGTGAATATTCTAGAAGACCACGGCATTATATAGAGTAATGAAAGCGTTTCTGATACATTAGACACAAGTAACAAGCTTTTTGAGGGCAATTAAGAGTTTGGAATTATTGTTAGGAAATTAAACCAAACTAAGTTAAGAGAAAAATCTGGAGAAACAACTTATTAGATTAGTTGAAAGTTGTTTTCTTTAAATTAATTGTGTTATTATTCAGTTTAACAGTTTTCTGAGTTGTTTAAGCTTCCCGGATGTAAGAATAATCGTTGTATATAATGACTGAAAAACTTAACAACGTTCGTTTTATACCGTTGTAAAATATTAAATCAATCACAGATATATGTATATATATAGGGCGAAATTTCATTAATTAAATTGATAACTGAAAAATCAAATAAAGTGTTTACTCTAAATACTCTTACAGTAAAAATGGTAACAGATCATCCGATGGATTAAACTATTTAAAATTTAGTTTTAGTGAATTTCCCCTATAGGGAAGAAGCTATTACCGTAGGTCTCATGGTAAGACTTAAGCCCGAGACCATGACAACATTTTTTTTTAGGTCCCCAGATGACTAAAACACTATTCGTTCAAATTTATATATATGTATATATATATATATATATATATATATATATATATATATATATATATGTGTCCGTGAATGCGAATACTTGAGTAAAAAACGTCCGATTTCGATGAAATTTGGCTCAAATGTGTAAAGTGACATTTATGACTTTAAGTTTGAAAATCAGAAAAATCGGGCCATGGGAAAGGGGTTTTATGGGGCTTTTAAATTTTCCAAAAATCAGTTTTTTGCATTTTTTACCCTAAAATTTTGAAAACACTTAATTTTGGTTTAGACCATGTTAAAGAGCTTAAAAAAACAAATAATATGGTATTTCGAATTATTAAGCTAGGTTAAGTGGTTGCGGAGAAAATCCAAAAAAACCTGCTCATAAAATCTCCTATGTTATTCTTATGGGAAAAAGGTTTTTGGCTTTTCCTAAGTTAATTTTAATGTAAACTTCACATTTGCTTTTACCAATCAACTCAGCTCCACAAAACAATCATTTTGGTGTTTAAATTGTGATTCTAAGTCCAACCGTTGCAGAGATATTCTAAGTGCTAAACACAGTACGTTGTCCAATGTTATCCTTATGGAGAATAAATAAAATTTGATATCTCCATTATTAATGAATGTATATTGATGAAACTTGGCACGTGGGGTCACGTAGTACTGGTATATTGATATTTGCACAAAAAAATAGATTTTTTATTGATTATCCCCGTAGCAGCGAACCTGCGTACTCAGCCCCCATGTTATTCTTATGGAGGATAAGTAAAATGTAATGACTCCCTTAATTATGAACATAAATTAATAAAACTTGGTATGTGGCTTCACCTTGTTGAGTTATATTGATATTTGCATAAAAACCCATTTTTTTGGTTCCTTGTTGCAGCAAACCTGCTTACTCAGCTCCCATGTTATTCTTATGGAGAATAATTAATATGTTATATAGTGCTTACTTATGATTGAATATTGATTAAACTTGGTATGTGGCTTCACCTGGTTAAATTATATTTATATTTGCATAAAAACCAATTGTTTGTGTTCCTTGTTTCAGCAAACCTATGTGCTCATCACTAATGCTATTCTTATGGAGAATAATTAAAATTGTATATATCGCTTATATATGAATATATTTTTATGAAACTTGGTATGCGGCTTTATATGGTATTAAGACATATATTATGCATTGGAAATTCGCTGAGTACGCAGGTTTGCTGCGACGGGGGTATTTAAAGTTAATAGCATAGAAAAATAAACCAGGTATGACAATAGTATCAACATTGTATAACAATTCAGTCAAAAAATAATAAAATATTAAATGTTTACTTAAATATATAAGGGTGATCTGTTTTTAAAATGTTAATATTATTACTATCGGCAGCCCTAATCCATCAGAAATATTCAATATTTTTAAACAATATGTCTTTTACAATTATTTAATTGGTAACAAACAACGCATTTTTTGTTTTGTTATTGTTCCAGGTCGAAGTACAAGGATTTGCGAACCTTTTTCGTCTCTTATAGTAAAGTATTTACTTAGCTTGGTTTCAATTCTTTCAAATCATCCCTTCATTTATGACCACATAATGAATGAGAACAAAATATTTCTAAAATGAAACATAGCATTTGACGAGTAGGAAATGTAAACAGATTTTCAGTAGACGCTTTTTTCCGGCATTCTACTAACCGTCATCGGCCGAGCCATTCACGATCGGTTTATTCAGGTTATGTTCAGGCACTCACAGACCTCACTGACTTATGTCACGAGTGCACTGGACTGTGTGCACCATTTTCAGTGTGTAAACTTTACAGTATTTTGTACTCTATGTTTTACTTCACAACTTTGTCATGTCAAAATATAGTTTTTTATTTGGGTTTTGTATGGAGCGAATTTCTTCAATGTCACCTATAAAAACGATGTATATTCTATTACTTTTTGAGCATTTAAATAATGAATCATAGGTTATTCAACTATATTTACACATTTTGTATTGGCAGGTAAACATAACCTAGTTAGGCAGTTTACTATTGATTTCTTCTGTAATTTCCTTCAAATACGAAGAAGTAGAAGGTTACTTCCGGTCAACTCACCCATTATCAGTCACCAGCGTTTAAGTAAAAATATAATATAATATTATAGTAAACTTGAGGACTAATTAAGTAAAAATATCTATCCATAGTAAATCTGTCAATTTGAAATATAAATTTTCATTGAAAATACTAATATAAATTTTGTGTGGTTGGATGTAATTAAAAGAATGGTTACCTAAGTAATATCTACACTTTTATCTGCTGATCTGAAAATGAAAAATAGTGGTTTGATTGACTCACTCACCTACTCACTAATCACCGAATTCATAAACAGGCCTCCAGGTTTCAAACGCTCTCAGCTCCATGATTCTCCATACATATTCAATGGTCCCAGCATTAGAGAGTGGATAGAACAGAGCTTTGTTTGTAGATCACATATCAATGAATTTGGTGCCTTTTGGGAAAAAAACTTAAACATATTTAGTACTCTATAGTGTAACAAATGTATAGTAAAAGCTTATCAAAAGTGATAGTTCATTTTACGTTTTAGTAAACACGTCATAATTGGCTGGAGTAGTGTAATTAGCTACTTGAAAACTATTGTAGTGTAGATTAAATAGTTTTTTAATACATGAACACGACTTGATCAAAATTATTGACTTTTGAAAGTGTTCGAGATTGTAAAAAAATAAAATAAAATAACAACAACAATAATTGTGAAGGTATGTTATATGCTTAGAACTCTTTTTGATTTTGTTGTTAGCAGATAGGCTTTCTAATTATGTTCTAGCCATACATCGATGGGGCTGTAAGTGGCATAAGAGGTTATTTCCTCCTAGGAGTCCTGTTATTTGAAAGTTTTGCAGGTTTAATGCCGCCAAGGTCCTGCTTTATAAGATTGTACGCGACGTAACGCTCACATCAACTGGAGCGACGGTCCCGTATAAACCTGACCTGTAGTGAGGCGTCCTGCCATCTGTTACTCACGTGTGTGTTTCCTAGTAGTAAAACTTAATTGAAATATAAGTCTGCACTGGGTCTTTGTTTTAATTAAATTCAGACGTCCATTCATTCATACAATCATTCTGTGCAGCCTAAAAGGCACAGTTTGTTTAGACAACTACTGGTATTACAATCTTGTACAGTATACATTAAAGACAGAATTGTTCATGTATTAAAACAAATATTGTTTTACGTAGCTGTGAATAACTTTTTACACCTTCATAACATTTATTTTTAAGGGTGTGAACAAGATGTTTTTCAATAGTTTAAAACCTTCAAAGTTTAAAGTCAACACTTTATAATGGGTCATCATTCATTAGAGTACGTAATACTGTATACTTCGTAGTAGGTAAGATAAATTCTTGATTATTAAATACAATATTAATATTACTACTGACAGAAAATATAACTTTCGTTTTCTTGATGTGGATAATCAACTTCAGTATGTTTTCTAGAAGAGTGTACTTAATGTCATGTTGTCTAAATATACTTTTTGTTTAAATGCACAATAAATGACGAAATATAACTGTAAGGTAACTGTAACTTGTGTGTTTTAATAGTGAAATATTTTTAAGGCATACTCAGGTCTGTCGAGTATCTAAGAAGGAAGAAGCTATATTTTTTTAGTTGCGGCATCTTCTCTTTTAATAACACAGAGCCAGTATAAAATACGGCTCTGTACACTGTCACAGTCTTGTTATTAATCTAATATATCTAATATATCTCATATAATCTCTATAATATATATCTCTAATATAATCTAATATACCTCAGGTCATGAGGGAGATTTATGTGTATTATTCCTGTATGATTGTTCCTTACTGTCCAGGGAACAATAATAATTGACGCATAAAATTGGTTGCTCTTAGAATTATTTTACTAAGAGCTAACCACAATCATGTCAGACACACTGATTTTCATGAAGCATGCCACAGACAGACAGACCTCTTTGATGTTAACTGAACTGATTTATCAACTCTAATTGCATTATCCAGACAGGCCAATAACCACTGGCATAGCGTTGGTATCCATATAACAAAAATATTGTAAGCGAGCAAACATCTAAAACACACCTTTTTGTTCCCGGTTATACCGGATTTTCATAGTATGCTACCTTTACATTTTTGTATTGCCTACATTGGAGGAATCGATAAGTGTGTTTCTTTCTGTAGCGAACTGGATGAAACGTACAGATAACAATCACATATTTAAAATAACCATGTGATAAGAGAAGTTCTCCAATGAATAACGGAAGTTCTCTTTTATCTTGACTACATACAACTTGCAGCTTTGAATGCCAATAGGCGAAAACCTTAAAAATGACTTACATTTCCATATGATAACCATAACGAACATTAGATGTGGCTATATTACAGGGATTCTTTGTACAAACACCTTAAACTCAGTACCGATTATCACAAGTTTGATTAAATCCATTAAAATTTGAAGAAAGATCAAAGGATTAAAAAATAATTTAAGATGATTAATACAAAATTATGTTAATGCTGTTCTGCCCAAAATTCCTATAATGGTTTCTTCTTTTTATTCAATGTACTATACAAACCAATTCTTTATTTTACATTTATATCGTTGCCAAATATTGTTCGGCTGATCTGCTGACTTTTTAAAAGACATTTTGAAAATAATTTTTACTGGGAAATTCCTAGATACTTGGGGATGTTCAAAGCATTGAGGTGCTGTTTTCGACGAAGGGTCAATGAAGAAGGAAGAACACTTATTGTTTGTGACTTGTGTAGTAAAATATCTATTCATTCAATTTTATGATTTAAGACTTTTGCGAAAAAAACAATACTTTCCGTGACTGATATTTAAAGTGGGTGTCTACGATGTTAGAAGTTAAATTCTCACAAACCAAAAAAAACTTGTAAGCTACTAGACACATCATGCCATATTTTAGGACTAAAACAAATGTGATTTGATTGGGATATTTCAAACTGATGATGTAAGCATTTATCTAATCTTCTGAAGACCTTAACATTTCAACCCGCATTTTCAAACTATACATATTAAATTATTTTTATGCTTGTAACTTTTAACTGTTCTGTATAGACGCCTATAAATCACGATGAAATCAACTTTTGGAAGTATGAGTACTATAGAATGTAGTAGAGCAGAAAGGATGGATATTTATGGGGCTGTTTTTGCCAGACGGTCCATTACAGAATGCACTACATTCCAACCAACATTCTATCGATCTGCAATCTAACATTGGAGCACTTAGTGTTACTGTGTCCGTACACTATCTTTAAACACCTGATATTGACATTCCTAGTTTTTTAGCGAATTTCCCCTATAGGGAAGAAGCTATTACCGTAGGTCTCATGGTAAGACTTAAGCCCGAGACCATGATAACTTTTTGTTTTGAGGTCCCCAGATACCAAAAACACTATTCGTTCAAATTTATATATATGTATATATATATATATATATATATATATATATATATATATATATATATATATTCTTGTTACCTCCACAGGTCGAACTCCTATATATAGAGGCAACAGTCCGAACTCCATGGGACCCTCTTATTTTAGCAGTAATACATTACAAAAAGAAGGATATAGATATACCATTCGGTTCATAAGTTGAATCTGAACGTACATATTCTACATTAACACACGTTTTTAACAATTATTTTTTATAAAACTTAATTTTAAATAGCCACTTGACACCGCAAGTAGAACTCCGGTTATGGAAGGGGTATAAAGGCTGTGATTGGCTTTCCACGGCTGGAGGGGAAGGGATGTTGATTATGTGAAGGTTTTTACGGAGTTCGACTATGTGACACATTTTACTCTATATAATGACGTGGATTGAGGTTATGTTCAGCTATGACCGGAGTTCGTGTATGGCACACATTTTACACTTTATACTAGTACGAATTGAGGTTATGTTTCGTTACTAACGGAGTCCATCCATGCGTCACATTTTACTCTATATAATGACGTGGAGGAGAGGTTATGTTCAGCTATGACCGAAGTTCGTCTATGGCACACATTTTACACTTTATTACGAATTGAGGTTATGTTTCGTTACTAACGGAGTCCATCCATGCGTCACATTTTACTCTATATAATGACGTGGAGGAGAGGTTATGTTCAGCTATGACCGGAGTTCGGCTATGGCACACAATTTACTCTTTATTACGAATTGAGGTTATGTTTCGTTACTAACGGAGTCCATCCATGCGTCACATTTTACTCTATATAATGACGTGGAGGAGAGGTTATGTTCATCTATGACCGGAGTTCGTCTATGGCACACAATTTACACTTTATTACGAATTGAGGTTATGTTTCGTTACTAACGGAGTCCATCCATGCGTCACATTTTACTCTATATAATGACGTGCAGGAGAGGTTATGTTCAGCTATGACCGGAGTTCGTCTATGGCACACAATTTACACTTTATACTAGTATGAATTGAGGTTATGTTTCGTTACTAACGGAGTTCATCCATATGTCACATTTTACTTTATATTATGTACAGTGTGCAGCTATGACCGGAGTTCGTCTATTTCACACATTTTACACTTTATGATAGTATGAATAATTCAGCCTGTGTTTTGATACCAACGGAGTTTTTCTATGTAACATTTTTTACTATAGATAATGGTTTTAACGTAGTTTATGATTTAACTATATATCCCGTTTAAACATATAATATTTCATTTATTGTAGTATAAGTGATTTAAGTTATCTATATATTTTTTTAATCCTGCTTTTTATTTATTTACTTTTTATAAAGTTCATACTTAATCAATTTCGATGATTCTTTTTTTATTTAAAAGATAATTTAAAGTTTAAGTGAAGCTAAATATTTGATTTACACTTTTATTTTGGTTAAATTCCGATTTTAAAAATAGCATTTTCTTAATTTTTAAAAAACAGCTGTTATAAGGATTATATCCGCAAAATATTTCAGGAAGAAGCTCGTATAATCTAATATAAAACTTAATATACCACTTCAACCGTCGTTATGGTCCAATATTTTTATTTCCTGCAATCTATGATACAAATTAAGTTAGATAAGATGCAAATTGTATTTTGTTTGTACTGTTATGTAAACCAGTGCCGAATTCAAGTATAGACTACATAAGCGTGCACCTAAGGGCTGCGCCAACATGGAGCCCGGACCACACAAAAACCAACTAAAACCGCATACTAAAAAGGTCGTTGACCTGGATTGTGGGCGTTAGGGACCACAGGTTGATCCTAGGGCCTACAGATCATAAATCTGGTTCTGATGTAAACAGGAACTGTACATTCGCTACCATAACTTAAATGTAAAATAAGTATTGAGGAATAAAAATTAGGCCCTACACTTAATAGCTATGTTTCAAATATGTAAACAGTACAATGTGATTATATATGCATTTATACCTCGCGCAAAGACTCGTGGTGGCTGAGAGCTTAGGACGGTCGGGGAGGTGGTTGTATCCCACTTGCGGTCAGTCCTATTTGCAGTCAAGGGCAAAATCGTCAGGTTTGCGGTCACCCCAAAAATTTCGTGGGCTAATCAAATTATATTTGTCCAATTTGCGGTCACATATTTGAACACCATATAGAGAGCCTCACAACAAGGGAGCCAGAGGGATGACGCATACAACAGGTATGTACACATGTAGGGGTAAGTGACTAGAAACCATGTCCCGCAAAACAAGCGGGCCAGGGGGATGGGGGGGATGACGCATACAGCAGGTATGTACACCTGAATAGGGGTGGGTGATTGTTTGTACATTTACTATATATTTATGTCATATGATTTCTGTGTTATGTATTTTTTTAACTTGACGTGATGTATTTTTTGTAATAAACGGCCATTTATAATATTATCAGACTTGATTTGTAAGTTGAGAAAAATCTGTCTGATAATATAAAAGTGGCTTTGTAGACAACTATGAAGTTGAAGATATGAGTCTCAGAATTTATACAACATTTAGAATCCTTGCTGCTCTATATATAACTAGACTTGATTTGTGATTATGGTAAAATCATTCTGTTATATATTTAGTGGCTAGGTATTCTAAGAACGGGAAGAAGAAGTAATTAACTATCTCTCAAGATGTGACCGCAAACTGGAAACCCTTCCACCTCCAGAACCTTGATCATCCCTTATAAAATTACACTTGACCGCAAATAGGACTGACCGCAAATAGGACCGACCGCAAGTAGGAGGACACCGGGGAGGGTGCCCCTACCCCCAATCAGCCCACGCTCGGCCGCTCCGGGTTTTGGCCATGAGTCACCCAGCTCAAGGCACAGTTGGTACAATTTTTTGAATTTCGCCATAAAGTGTTAAAATAACGTCATTTATGTAATCTGCATCAAATAACAAGAACGTTAAGTCCAAACACGATATAATAGCGACGCTATTAAGTATTCACTTTGTTTTAAAATAACAGGATAAATAAAACTACGTCTCACAACACTACACAATATATTTACACTTAAAATGCACTTACATACCAGACGGTAAATATAAAAAATATGGGACAAGGCGATCGATTTCAACCAGTCACACCGAGATTAAGAATATTTATTTAGTAACTAAAGCTATTACAAATGTTTACATTGGAAGTGTTTTTCGAATTTACATAAGCTGAAGTCGACTCGCTTACCTGACAACACTAAGCCAAAGTTTAGAGGATGTTTCACTACTGTAAGTGTGGTGGTTAGGCCAGTGTTCAGATAACTCACATTCCACTGTTATTCTATATTCCACATTCCACTGTTCTAGTGTATGCATCCCCCGGTCCAAAGGTCCTTCCATCCTGAATGACACATTCCCCTGCTCGACTAGTTGTCCGTCCGTCGGTAAATTGTTTATCTGCTGATCAGTCGGGGTGGTTGTTTGAAGCAAGCACATGTTGTTGTTTTATACGAGTGTTGCGTGTTTCTATCTATATAGGTTTATGTTGTGTTATGTTACCCTAAAAGTGTTGAACATGACTTCAGAGGTACATACGCAGGCACGGTAAATTGTTGTGGCAGTGATTCAATCATATATATTTAAAAACTTTGTCCAGTCCGTTGGACCGTACTACTGGACCGATTTGTATATGATTATTTTGTTTAATGATAGGTAATTATGCCTAAATATGTTACCACCCATCCAAACTACTATATAATTCAATAGGCTTTGCCCCAGTGGAATATGGATAACACTTAATGTACAAAATTTTAAATAGCTATAGTTTGTAAATAATCTTAAATATATATATTGTTCTGTAAACTGTCTTTATTTTAAAACAAGGTGAATACTCAATAGCGTCGCAATTATATCGTGTTTGGACTTAATGTTCTTGTCATTTGATGCAGATTACAAAAATGACGTTATTTTATCAGTTTATGGTGAAATGCAAAAAGATTGTACCGACTGTGCCTTGAGCTCAGTGGGTGACTCATTGCCAAAACCCGGAGCGGCCGAGCGTGGGCTGATTAGGGGTAGGGACACCTCCCCGACCGTCCTAAGCTCGCAGCCGCCATGAGTCTTTGCGCGAGGTATAAATTATACTTGTTATTTTAAAATCTTAGGGTAAGAATAATCAGGGGTTCCATTCCCATAACATGATTGCCAATACAAACGTTGGTAAACACAATTATTGTTTAAGGGTATTTAGGTAGATTTTATATTAATTTATTCTTATTACTGTAGGTAATAAAACATCCTTTTAAGTAAATTAATATTCTTAATACTAATAAGAATATAAATATGAGGTATATAAAGCATTCAAAATGACTATAAACCTTTTATTATAATATAGTATTTTATAATTTTAACTTGTGATTAGTCACACTTTTTTTAACAAATCTTCGTTTACATAAATATCGGTTTTATATGAATACAATTTAGCAAACACGTGTTTTTTGTAAATATTAGAAACTCTTATATTGTATAAAACATTTTATTCCTAAGAACAATAAACGAATAGGAAGCCCTAAATCAACATTTTCCACGGTAATTTGTCGGCAGATTGGTTTTATAAAAGATGCATAAAAAGTGGTATTTAAATGGGCTGACGTCCACTTCGTACACCGAATGGGGTCCCTCAAAAACAGTTCACTTCGTCCGGGGGACAGGTTGTAAAAAAAAGGGTCATTATCAGGCCTTCGTCGGTGGTGAGAAAACTTTCCACTTTGGCCGCGGAATCTCGTACTTCTCGCGCCCCAGTGGGCTGCGGCAATTTAGTTGCATGTTATCTTTTTAGTCTCTATATCCTTGTTAAGAAATCAAAGTTGTATTATAGTTAAGACGTCAACATTTTATAAAATTTAGTATTGATTTTGTATTTATACCATACTTAGTGTTGAACTATAATTAAAAGATCGGTCGTGATTTGAAGTAGGCAAAACATTAATGAATTCAATTATAATTGTGTTTTAATCCATAACTAATAATATTTATTTAACCCTTTGTTCCTCATTCATTGTTACATACTTATACCTATGCAGTACTGTACTTTGATGGTCAAATTTGTATAAAATGGGACTTACACATTTATAATTTTACTTGACTGTACCTACTTAAATTACAGATATATTCAAAATTATTAAGTTGATACCCCTCTTTTAAATTAAACAATTTCCCCTAATGCATTAGATGATAAAAATTCGAAATAACAAGCTTTGGTGGCTTACATTACTGGACTTGTTTGCAAAACTATTATAGGAGTTTATATATTGAAATCTTGCAATGTTTGACAAACTTATTACAACAATATTGTTGGATACAGCTTTTTACTACGATTTCTTGGAGGGAGGCCGTCGTTATGTAAAAAATCCTTCATAGTATTAAAGGTTAGTTAATTCTATCGCTGATACGGAATGCATAAATCGCTATAGACAACGGTTTGCGTCGTGTTTTTCGCGAAATTACAGTTTTAAATTTAATGTTCAATAAGTGGATCAGTTAATGATTGGCCTACTTAAAATCATAACCAATATTATAGTTTTAGTTTGACACCAAGTATGGTATGAATTAAAAAACCTACTTTCTGTTATAAATATTTCGACGTCTTAACTATAATAAAACTTTTATTCCTTAACAATGATAAAGACGCTGTATAAAAATATAGTTTCATACCGCATTGGTTTTAAAGGTTAAACTAAGCATATACGAGTATTACGATAAAGAGGCACTCATAAATACTTAAACCCGTTATCAGGCGAGTGGTTAAATATTACATCCAACTATGTTGCCCCATCCCACTGGGGCCGGAGAGGTTCGGGGCTCCGCGGAAAAAGTCAAGGTTTTCGCAAAACCGATGAAGACCTGAAAATTACCCTTCTTTATACAGTGAACCATTTTCGAGGGACTCCAATCGGCGGACGAAGTGGAATACAGGCTTTAAATGGAACAAAACAGTAATATCTCGTCTGTGTTGGTATAACGGCGATAAAAGTAAATTGACCGTAACAATGGCAACGATTATAATAATGTAACAGTAGTGAAATAGTGTGTAGAGTATAGAGGGTATAGAGGATTAAATAAATAAGTTATGAAAATAAGCACAAAACCGAGTTTAAATGTTTTCTTGACAATTCAGTCAGGGTTTATAGAATTTATAAATCAAGAAATGATTAATTGTGATGTTACGGATTGTTCCAGTAACAACTTAATAATTTGGGGGTAACTTAATCACTCTCCCGTAAAATCGTTTGTAATATGCTCTAAAAAAACTGCCGCTAGAGTTATAATTCGAACAAAATCATTTTTTTGTTTGGAAGATGTTTCGTAAAAACGTGTTATCAGATAAATAAATAATTAATGAGTGACACACATTATTCATGGGACTCACGAACTAATAGGAAGCTAGATATCAACATTTTTACGGCGGTTTTTTCTTGGATTGTCTTTGACAAAGAAGTATGAAAAGTTGTATTCAAATTATGTAAAGCGGTAAAACTAGCATGATAAAGCGATAAATGTACTTGACCGCGAGAACTCATAAGTAAATCTAGGACTGTAAACCATTCTTTATATATGTTGTTGGAAGTTGTCTCTCACAACACGAACATAATACACACAGGTAGGGTGAAGAATCTGGAGAGGCAAGGCAAATTTCTAGTACCAAGTAACCAGTTGACTCATGCCTTACCCGTTCGTTACCTTAGCCTGCAGTGGTCTGGCGGGTGGTTTGGATTGAGCCAATCAATTTTACAAAGACGCAGTTTCATGGAAGGACAACACATAATACCTTCCGCAGAACCTAGAGCTAGCGACATCTTTACTGGCTTCTTTGTTCATGTAAGAAAGAATTCGGAGGGCCGTAGGACATCCCTCCTGTGTCGTTGCTTAATGCATTTCAAATTAAGTCCGCTATACACTGTTGAACATATCTGACATGAACCCCCACGCGAACGTAATGACAAATGTTTACCAAAGATTTATTTAACGGATTTAAAATATGATCAAAACGTCTAAAGTATATATTTATTTAAATCTTGTAATTAACAAAGGTTTAGAGGGTTTAGTTTATAATATAAACCAGCTATTTTGAGTTGTATAAACTGTTCACATGCGAGTTGTTATCAGGACAATTATGGCCGTGTATGGCAAGTTAAATTAAATTCGACTCTACTCTGAAGTTAATAGCTTACTATTTTGCCAAGGAGTTATTGATAGAGCAAGCCTGGTGGTCTTAAATGTTCTATTTATAGCTCATAATTGTACTTTTATTGATTTTATACCATCACCGTGTATTAAATTCAGAAGCAGATTTTAGCCTACATAGTAGTTAGATCAATCGTCTATTGTCTTCATTAAATATTAGAACTCAGGTTACCAATTAGAACTTACCCCTTGCTGAATCATACTAAAATCCATATTTATTTGTATAAAATGAGAGTAAAATTAAGACATTTGTTTATTTTGAGAATAAATGCACTAGTGTTGGCTTCCCTAATAAGCCTGTTAAGAGTTTTACTTCAAAACAGTATTATTTAGGAAGATTTACTTTGAGTATTTGTTATTTTTGTTCACTATTACAGTTAAAAGGGTGTTAAACAGAGGAAATAATCAGAGATGGACTCCTTAAAGGGTGTTTCTTATAATAACTTGTACGTCAACAAATCCATCTACAAGAGGTGCACTTGCTTGAAACTATACCACGCGCCGGTGCCGGCCGCGCGACACAGGTGTTAGTTGCACTTGACGGATGTAAGTTCACAAAAAAAAAGTAGAAAAGAGATACAATAGACTTCCTGTACAAAACTTCCCCTTTGAACTTTCAACAATGATGCTAGACAACCAATTAGCGTTTAATAGTAAAATATATTTTTGCATCTTACTTTAAATTGAAACCTTAATTTACCAATTACGGAAAGCAGGAGGACCTTGCCTCGGTGTTTTGTTCAACATTTTTTGTTATTGAAATAGTTATTATTGTTTCATTACATCGCTACAGCAATTTAAATTAATTGAAAATAATAACTTAAAAATAATATAAGCTATAAACGATTTCCTATGACTGGGAAATCCTCTCTTTTAAGAGTTGAACTTATTGCGGCCATTTTTCATTACTTAAAAGTAAAAAAGCTTTTACGAAATTTCGGGATCTAGAATCTCATCCCATCTTCATATGGGAGGGATATCTAGAACATACAAAATTGGTACAATACAGGCAAAGCTAGAAAAATCACATACCAGCTAAAAAAGATAACTGTAAAAGCAGTCAAACAGATTTAAAATAAAATAAACATTCAATTCACATACAAAAGATCAAACGCACAAACATGCAACACTAGTACACAAGTTGTCACTTCGTGTGCTCAGGCAAGACATAGTGGTTTTTTGTGATTTTTCCAGCTTTTCCTGGATTGTGCTCCAATTTTGTTTATGCTTTAGGTATCTTTTCCACCTGAAGACGGGATCAGATTCCAGACCCCTAAACGTCATGAAACTTTGTTTTTACTATTAAGTAATGAAAATCACACTTTTCAGTAAGTGACAAACATTTTAACTACAGCTTGTAGTTTTATAAATGATACCTTCCTGTAAGATTTGCTTTGGATCTTACAGGGCCCGTGGGGTGGAGCCCTAAGGTTGGATGTAGACATTATTAGGTATATATGTTAATTTGACATGTAAGCTATGTTCACGCACAATTCTAGCTTAATTGGTCTGGTATTTTTTGAGTGATGCAACTCCAAAAATCCATACATCCAAACTTTCACATTTATAATATTTCTAGCCGTTACCCGTCGCGGCCTCGCCCGCGTTCACGACTTGTCGTTATTAAGTGTTAACTGACTAAGAGTCGCGTCGTGTTCCAAGGCAGCAATTTCAAAGACGCCTGACGTATTTCTGGTGAACGTTTGCTGCTGCTGGGCAGCCCTTACAGATTCAGCTTCCCCAAACAGTGTCTGTACATCGCTGCTCTGCCATAGTGCCATTTAAGTTGCTCTCAAACTGGCCTGCCACTGAGCTTGCTCTTAACGTCGAAACTGCTGGTCTTCTGGAGTTTATTCTTCCATTATCCTCTTAAATGTTATTAAAATGGAACAGGAGGCTACTTTTTGTAGTCTAGCACATTTTCCAAACTAAAACTTACAGCATAGTTAGTAAATTTAATAAATCTATCCCAGTAATAAAAGTCATAACACATAAAATCCACTAAATAATTTGTTCATATAAAGTATTTATATTAAATTTTCTGTAAAATTACTACCGATATAAAGTAAACGAAACACGTGATAACCATTGGTATACGTGTAATCTGTGAACTCACTATCATAATTCACGTAGTTTTTAAGAAAACCGCTGTGATGACATATTTTATAAACACAACTGGCTACGCAAGAGGCTCATCCAGTACAATCTTCGGTAGGGTTTTAATTTTAAGGAATGCAGGAAACCCTCTGATCGCCTTTGACAGTGAGGTGCTTACTGGCAGTCCCTATTCTCATCGCGTTCCGTATAGTTTCTGTAGTACCCATTCTTATCATATTATCAAACTATATCACCCGCGCTGCTTTGCAGCATCAATCAAGGTCGAAACTTGAGTTTTTACGTGTATTGCCAAATAAAGTTAAACTCTTATCATGCTTTGTACATCTCTCTTCACAGATTGTATTAACAAAAAGGTTCTCCAGCCCACTGGACGTCAACAGTTCAAATTAAATGTAAAATACGTTAATTAAAAAAAAATGGTTTTCTTTGCAAATTGTGTAAACTTCATTAGGGAACAAAACAAAATTATTTTTCTGGAAGAAGGTTGTTTAATGAATCTTCTTTCAAAAATCAATGAAAGTAAGTAACTTCAAATATATATAGTTTATATTTTTATTCCAAAATATAAAAAACCTTTTCGTTTAGTGGTACATTTTCAAAGATTTCATAAAATGCGTGTGAAAAGATTACTCGAACAGGAAAATAGCTTGACACATGATTATAATATATCGTACCGTCGGAGTTATGCAGGAGCGGGATTGTATAATTACGGGATCGGCTTCATACATATTGTAATGGTTGGCCATTTTGTGCTTGCTGACAAATGTATTTACTGGAACGATTGAGATGTAATATTGTAAGAATTATCTTTGCAGTATTTAATTAACAGTGGGTGCGCACGCAACCTTTTCATGATTAAACAATTATGATATAGGTAAACAAATATAAATTTTAACCAATCTCTCAGATTTTTCTAATATTTAACTATTTAACAGTTACTAAATCATAATCATATAAACATAATCAACAATTAAACCTTAATTTTAAAAATAAATTTATTTTCAGTTTCAGTACTTTGAGCAACATACAGTATTAAACACATTATTTAAAAATAGTTTTACTCTTACGTAATTTGTCTTTAAACCGATAGTTACTAGTCATTTTAGTTCTAAAGTGACAATATTTCAGCGACGGTGCGGCTTTAATAACGTGGCCAGCATGGGCCAGGGGCGCGAGCGGGAATTCCTCCCGCAAATTCCCTCACACTGCTCTACAGTTCCATCTGTTCAGTTTCAAAAAAGAAACAAGTCTACAGTATGTGTGATGTTGCGATGATTCCTAGGGGTTTATGGACAATGTCACTGATCTTTTCAGCTTTCTACACAATTAATGAAGTTATCCAACCGGAAATTTTAGGAGGGATTATGGTTTCTTGGTTTTGAGGGGCAAAGAAATTTGCCATTTTATTCTTCCCTGTTTTAATGCCAAATATTAGTATGTTGAAATAGCTAACGTTATTGAGGTGTTTTATAAAAGTAGTTTAAAAAAAGCTGTAGTGTAAATCAAACGTAAAAATAATATATTTTGTGATGGTTTAGCACGATTCCAAACGTGGGTGTATGGTAAAGAAGTGCCTATATCAAATATACGTAATTCATTGAAATGTTTCAATTACACACTGTTATAAAACGGAAATCACCAAAACAAAAGACAACTTCGTCTGAGACAGAAGTTAAATACGACTCTTTCATGTCATTTAGTTTAGAAAAAATATGTAGTTTTATTTTAATTTAATTATGATTATAAGTGTTGCACAGGAATAGTTATGATTTAAAATACACGCACATTCATATTCGTTTTTCACTCATCAATTTATGTGCATGAGTAATTAGCTCAATAAATAAAATATATACAATAAATAAACTTAAGTTATAAAGACCATAGATATGTTTAAACATGCTTTCTTAGTATGTATCTATTCATTGTCGATTAAACTTTTGGTTGAAATATTTACTGTACCATAGTATTACTAACTACGACTTTGCAAAAAGCCCAGACCATATTTTGTAAGTATTCTGTAGGTACTTTGAACTAAATACGGTGGGTTGGGGGGTTCGATCACAATGGGAAAACCTAAAGCCTTAACATTAAGAATGCAAACAATGTTGACAACCAGTTTGTGCGATAACAAAACTGGTGCAAAGTATCCTAGTTTCAAATCGGTGCACTGATATTGCGCACCTAGCCTTAATTCCCAAAAAGGCTCCCCAATCTCCTCAACGAAATTGCGCACCTGACTCAGCAGGTACCTGGGACTCACCGTCCGCATGACGCATGGCTCTGGAATGGAGATAGGGAAGTGGCTACACTATATATTGCTTTGGACTGACGTACCTCTCTCAAAAAAAGTCGAGGAGGTGTTTCTGCAGCTCATCGCCATCCAGGCAGCAATCTCCAAACTCACCAGTTTCTGTGACTAAATAACAGAGACTTATAGTGATAGGACAACAGCCCTCTTCCCTCCTCAAATTTGGCCTACAAGCACATCACTTGTTAAGTCCTCAAGGAAGTTTTGTCCAGTGATATTCTTTTTTATTTCATGATGATTTTAACAGTTAAATGAGCAAAATGAAGTTGTTTTTACATAAATAATTGATGTTATCCTGTAACCTTAGGGCTTCACCGGTCCCACAGGCCATTAACGTTACCAGGTTGTTTTGAAGGTATACAAAATTGTAATGTCATTATAGAACATATCACCTTATTAACTAAACTGGTGGTACACCAGATAGTTAAATTGAATTACATTTTACTCACCCTTGCGTAGTTCTTGGCGTTGAAGGCATGAACATAATAGGTGCTGGTATGAGTAAACAAATACTTATGTTATGAAGTTGTCTTTATGACCTAGTGGCAGGCATGAATCTGTACGCATCTTTACAGTATCTCGTTATCTGTACACTGAGAGAAAGCCATGTAGTCATTTTAGTTGCACACAAATGTGTGATATACATTTTTTTAAATGCGTGTGCCAAAAGCAGCACGTGTTAAATGAGCACAGGAAGTTGTTATTACCAAAATTCAGTTTAATATCTAAATCAAATAGTAAATTTTGATTCAGAAAGGGTTAAGAATATCGAATATGAGATTAGCTTGGTAAACTACTGTAAGTAAAAAAGTTTCAAAATTAAATTAGTTTCCAAATTGGTGTATGGTAGAATTTCGAACTCTTATTAGAAGTTAGGACAAACACGTAATGGAATCCAGCTATTTAATCGACATTATTTAAATAAAAGGTAATTTGCTCCATTAAATCTCTATTGCAGTTTTGGCTTGATTGATTCCTCATCCTTTGATCTGTGGCCGTATTTGCATCATATAAATACATTTGCGCATATTTTGGATGGCAATCCTGGGCTGGCAATAATGTCCCTATCCGGTGATAAAAATTGTCGTGAATTCGGAAGTTATTAATTCCGCCTAATAACGATTTATCTAGATTCGATTCTGAACTCACCATGGTAGAAGCTGAGTTTTATGATCTAATGTTTGCCATGTAGTTTTGACTTTTTTGCTTAGTTCCTCGATTTGGTGAATTTACTCCTTTAATCAGAATCTTGATGTAGTTCGCTGGTGTATAGTTTGGTAACACAACCTTTCCTTTGTGGCAACATAATGTAAAATGTCTGTCGTTTCTGTCAGTTTCCTCACCCTTAAATGGCAAGCCCCACAGGACATGCACTGGACATTCATCGGTCCAATTGAACATGGGAGTACTTCGGCGGGCATCCTAAAACCTCTTTTTTATGAGTCCGAATTTGTTTCGTAGTTTTCACACACTCCTCGCATGAGGTCGCGGCGATGCTCACGTGTCCTGCGTAAATGCCTCCTTCTGATTGGTGGCATGTTCAAAATCAACACTGTTATAGAATTAAAGTAAAAACACAAAAAACTGCATGGTTAAAAATTATAGTTTTACTTTTACTACATTTATAAACATATTATTTAACCAACAATAATATTTATCCAAAAATCCAGTTTACTTTGTTTGCAATTATTTTCGTTGGTTTCCAAAAATAACAGGTGGTTTTATAATATCCTGACAAATGAAAATTGTGTTACGGTTCCAGTGCTATCATAATAAATAGGTATAAATTAAAATAAATAACAAAAAAAGTTTAATTTAAAAGTAAGTTTATCGGTTTTAAGAATTGGAGGTGGTTTTATAGGCCTAATACTGACATTCCCGTATAAATATTGTGTTACCGTTCCAAAGCCAACATGGCCTGCTGATTAACTGTGTTTACCCTATCCAGCTGATTGCTTAAAACTTATAGTTATTTCCCTATGTTAAGCTTATGGGAAAAAACTCAACTTTAAAGGGCCCCAGGGCCTCCTCACTCACAAATTATTTCTCTATAAAAAAGGTTTCCTGCACAACTTCACGTTAGGCTCTTTCCAATAACACCAAAAACATGAAAATCGGTTCAGTAGTTTAGGAGGAGTGATTGTCACAAAAAACCTGCTTGCCTATTAAATAAGTATAGTTTACATTGCTTAGAATATAGGAGTTGAATATGACAAAAGCAAATTATTTAAAAATGTTCAATCTTGCATGCAACAAAACCAAAACTGCCAACGTCAGTAGGAAGATGACTAGGCTCGAAGTAATATAAACAGTGTCTAAACATTTTATACCCGTATATTAATAGACTTTGCATTTATTTTTGTTAGCTAAATAATAGGTTATAAATTACTTATAAATGTCTAACTCATTTATTTTGTTGTTTCACCAACCAACAATTGAGCAAATGAAACTATTAACGTTTACGCTGAAATAATGAGTGCCAGTAATGCCTGCACGTATAATTATAATTTTAAAGTTTATTAAAAGTATAATATTTGTAGTACATGTTGTACGTTACATCATCCCACTGCTCAGCTAGAGTTAGCGGTCTTAGACAGGCCACTGTATGTCAAGGCAGTGACCTCTGTTCTACGAAAATGTGGGGGAAATTCCTTGTCAAAGATGTACCGCAAGAGTTTTGTAGTAGCATTTGTCAGTCTCACATGATTCCGGTTTGAAATACAGACGGCCTATCATTACGAGTGAGTGATTTGGAAAATCAGTGGGGTTCAGTCACAATCAGAAAACCCTAAAGGTTAAAAGCTATGAATGCACAAGACGATGACAAGCAGTTTGAGCAATAACAAATTTAGTGAAAAATAATCATCTTAGGTGAGAAGGGATTGCAGCCTGTCAACTAACTTGCCATACATATTTGGCTTATGCCTGGAAACTCTCCAACTCAACCTCCCCCCCATACAAACAGGTTTAAGAAGTTAATGTGGAATTAAAACGGAAAAGATAAGGGTGTTACTATTTCAAAAGTTAGTAACATTTTTTATTTACATTAGACCTGAATTATCTGTTCTTCCTGATGTGGACTTACAGCAGATATAAGTAGAGTGTTACCATTTCAGTAGTCAGTAGTATATTTTATTTACGATTCATTTGTTGTTGATGTTGTGCTACATATTTATTTTAATAACCTGTTTATTAAATTAAAAGCATAACGAAACGAATAACGCATGTCCCCATAAGGATAACATGTAAAATTTGAAAGCCAAAAGTGGATAGCTCTACACATCCAAACACTAACTTATTTACATTCAACACATCTCCTAATAGTACTAAATAAATGTCTCAAGTTTCATAATTCAAAGATGCATCATATCCAAGAAATTGGTACTACAAAAATTTCCTTGGCCGATTAATATATAGAATAACTGCACAGTATGTTGTCTTATGTATATTTTACACTGGAAAAACCTGTTTTCATATCTTGAAGCAGTTTTATGACCCCTAATACCCCCATAACAACTTTTGATCCTGATGGAACCTCCTCCTAACCTTATAATATACAATATTGCCATCCTAATATTGCATTTGAAAAGAACCGGATACATCAGACCATCCAAAAAATAAAATTTTCCAAATATATAGTAACAGTGCTTGTTTAAACCCGTTATTTGATTAAAAGGTTTTTCATACGGAAATTCGCTTCCCTTAAGTCAGCATGCTGTGTGCGAACTCGTGTTTTGATCGTTGAATTTATTTTTAACTGACACAAGATTAAACAAGTTTTATATGATATAAATGCATTTAATTATAAGGATTGTAAAGTTCTATATCAGAAAACGGGCTCTAATTTTGTTAAATACAAGGTAAACATGTAATGTCGTAATTTTAAACATTTCTGTAGCATGGTTCATTAAATACACCCAATACGGTTTATGAATATCTATTTAGTGGTTGTTCAAAATTAAGAATAACTCATTAGGACTCGTGGAAAATGTTGGTATGTGGAGATAGACCTATTTTTTTAAAGGGGTTTGAACAATTTTAAAAGCGTTTATCATCTACCTCAAAATACGCCGAGCGTACTGTCCATACTTAAGAGCGAAAGAGGTATTGTAGTTTGAAGAGTGTATTACTTAAACTCTTCTAAATAATTGTTTCATTACTAAGAGCAGAACAAGTTTTTTTATAGTTAAATATTATAGTATCTTTAAATTAAATATAAATACGTAGCAGGCGTCAATTTGGACAGTGTTGTTCCGTAGTTTATACTCATGCCGTTAAAACCACTTCGTCTATGTTTCAATATAACAAGGATATTTTTAATAATGCAAGTTAAATTCAAAAACCGTATGTAGTAGGCGTTTAAAGGCTTTAGAAGGACGTGAATAGCGTAAAAGTACAGCATTTTGAGTTATTGGATCACTAGACAAAATATCCACATTTCGACTATGTAGAATAATCCCAAAATATGTTTCCAAACATGTAGGTTACATGCAAACTTTCCTTTAAACAGATACAAAGTTACATGTCTTATAAGGCCAATTAAAACCTCCTGACTTCTGCAGGTTTTCTCAATAAGCCAATCCTTGTATGTATTGTCACGTACATGTAGGTATTTAAAAGCATGTAAGGGATTTTATTATTTACAGCACATAAATTTCACGGATTAATCGAAATTTGTTTAATTATAATAATTTTAATTGTTAATTTGAACCAATGTAAATCTGTAAACAAGGTACATAATTTACAGTAAGTACTTTAACTTTGCGAAAGAAAAACCTATTTTGATCGTATACCACCGTGAGCTTTTTTAGGCCTTACAAGACTTCTACCTTGGAAATACAGTTTGAGTATTGGAACGTAACTGAATAAAAAGCCATGCGTAAAATAAAACTGTTATTTCCTTGTTTCAACCAATGATTACACGCGTTCTAAATAAAAACAATAACTGGAAGAGAAGAAACATAAAATGGGAAAAAGGAGAAAACACATTTATGATGAGTTATAATGAAAAAATGTTTTACACGTTAAAAATGTTAATCTATTATTGAATTATTATTGGTCTATATTTTATCAATACTATTAAACAAATTAGTCAAGCTAACCATAGTATGTAAGCTTAATGTTTTTACACTTAATAGCTTGAAAAAGTAGAAAACGTAGATCCGAAATTAAATAAATCAACGATAAATTTTGGAAAGCATAAGTCATGTGAAACATGTAGAGGGGGCACCAGTAAATCCAGGTAGATTTATAAATCGAAAAACCAATGTTATCTTTCAAGTTCCACCTAGCTTAAACGGGTGTCTGATGTGGTTTATTGATGATTTGTTTTAAAAAGGAAAGAATAAAGAAGCTATTTCAGTAAGCAAAGTTTCAAATTTATTTTTATTTATTGATAATGTCCCCTCAAAACACTAACAATTAAATAATGTTTTTATAGAATTTTAAAACGTAAATCGAAAATGTTTTCTATGAAATCGCTAGATAGTCACTGGTATATTATTAATACAGAATTTTTAAACTATACATTCACAGACAACTACTGGACGGAACTTGAAATTGAACATTAGCCTTATGAAGGAAGCAGTC
Organism: Allygus modestus; assembly: GCA_963675035.1. NCBI lineage: Eukaryota > Metazoa > Arthropoda > Insecta > Hemiptera > Cicadellidae > Allygus > Allygus modestus. Next base: position 15,829,994 of record OY776115.1, read on the forward strand.
TCTTGAACCTATTAGTCTCGTGACTAGTGCTCCCTGTTAAATAAGACTAGTCATTTTAAATACATAAAAAATCAAGCTATTACAGCAAGTATTTTATCTAAACTGTGGCAATGTTTGTGTAAAGATACATGCACTTCGGATTTATAAGTATTTATTGAATGCTATTGTGCAATGGTTTCTCGTTTTAACACTTATTCCTGCATTATAGGACGATGCGTTCATAATAGCAAACAAAATATTGATGTTATCAGTTTTAGTTGGTTTAATTCGGTGTGATTCGCTTTGCTCTCACACTTCCATTATATTTCAGCATTTAGAAAAATTCCAAACGTCCTTGATACAGATAAACAATTCCTCAGTCGTTGGTACCTGCCGACAATAGGGGTGGCAGGGAACAAAAGGAGCGTTGCTATTGTTAATGCCATGTCCACTGAGTAGGAATGCGACGTACCGTACCGCGCGCTCCACACCCCTAGCCCTTTGGATACAACCAGTTTTCAAGATTCTATTCGTCACAGTTCAGACATCTCCGACGGGTGGAAAGGAGGGGATGGTTAGTTCGAGATCTTGCCGCTTGGCGGTATTTCCCCTCCTTTCGGCGGGGGTGCCAGGACAGTGAGTGGTGAATGCTGCGTTTGCGTATAGTTCCACACGTAAAGTCTCTCACATGAGCGTACTCCGGAGTTCGCTTCGGAAACGGAGTTCTAGGAGTACTGTTGTACGCACGGAATCACGTCCCCACCACCTCAAGGACTTCCGTGTGCGAAGGTCCTGTACATATATATATATATATATATATATATATGTGTGTGTGTGTCCGTTAACACGATAACTTGAGTAAAAAACGTCCGATTTTGATGAAATTTGGCTCAAATGTGTAAAATGACATTCATGACTTTAAGTTCGAAAACCAGAAAAATCGGACCATGGGAAGGGGGGTTTATGGGGGTTTTAAATTTTCCAAAAATCAGTTTTTTGCATTTTTCACCCTAAAATTTTTAAAAAACTTAATTTTGGTTTTGACCATGTTATAGAGCTTAAATAAACAAATAATTTAGTATTTTGAATTATTAACCTAGGTTAAGTGGTTGCGGAGAAAATCCAAAAAAAAAAATGCTCATAAAATCTCCCATGTTAATCTTATGGGAAAAAGGTTTTTGGCTTTTCGTCAGTTTATTTTAATGTAAACTTCACATTTGCTTTTACCAATCTGTTCAGTTCCACAAAACAATCATTTTGGTGTTTAAATTGTGATTCTACGCCCAACCGTTGCAGAGATATTCGAAGTGCTAAACACAGTACGTTGTCCAATGTTATCCTTATGGAGAATAAATAAAATTTGATATCTCGATTATTTAAGAATGTATGTTGTTGAAACTTGGTATGTGGCTTCAAGTAGTACTGGTATATTGATATTTGCACAAAAAATTGATTTTTTGTAGATTATTCCCGTAGCAGCAAACCTGCGTACTCAGCCCCCATGTTATTCTTATGGAGAATAAGTAAAATGTACTGACTCCCTTAATTATGAACATAAATTAATAAAACTTGGTATGTAGCTTCACTTGGTTGAGTTATATTGATAATTATATAAAAACCCATTTTTCTGTTCCTTGTTGCAGCAAACCTGCTTTCTCAGCCCCCATGTTATTCTTATGGAGAATAACTAGAATGTCATATATCGCTTGTTTATGATTGAATATCGATGAAACTTAGTATGTGGCTTCGCCTAGTTAAATTCTATTTATATTTGCATAAAAACCAATTGTTTCTCTTCCTTGTTTCAGCAAACCTACATACTCATTACCAATGTTATTCTTATGGAGAATAATTAAAATCGCTTATATGTGAATATATTTTTATGAAACTTGGTTTGCGGCTTTATGTGGAATTCAGACAAATGTTATGCATTGGAAATTTGCTGAGTCCGCAGGTTTGCTGCGACGGGGGTATTTAATATTGCAAACAAACAAAATAGTAGTAGAGTAATATTGTAAGTGTACTTCACACGAGTAAATAATAAATATATCTGAACGAAAATCATACTCATAATCTGATACATAGTAACATATATGTTAAGGCGCAATATAGGCAGCATAGGGATCAGCACCTTGGAAGTTGAGGATAGAGCTGCTTAATATTTCATAGAACCGAATGAATTGAGGTCAGTTGATTCCTAAACAATCTAATCTTAAACAATTATTTGAAAAGGAGAAATTCCAATTAATATATCGTAAAAATAATATGTCGTCGTGCAAGGCGATGGAGGTCTGTTCCAAACCACAACCATCTGAAAATAAATGCTTGAGTAAAGTATATTACGTAGTTTGTTTTTTCATAAAACGTATAGCAAAACTATCAATGTTCCAACTTATTTTTGTTGTATAATGGAGGATAAACCAATAAATCACAGGTCTAAGCAGATTTAAACGAAGAGGTAAACTGTGTTGCGATCCAGTGTGATTGAAGAATAACAAAATAATATTTATTATTTGTAAACTTGTATATAGTTGTTCTTTTATAGCTCCATTTGATGACTTTAAAATAATATAGACAATTTGTTTTAACTGATACTTAGAATCACATCATTGATTTCTCTAAATTTTAAAATTAAGGTACGATCACATAACAATTTAAATTTTTAATTGAGAGATTATATTTTAAGGTTATCACGGGGTTTTGAATAATCTATATAAAGTCCTTACAGCAAGAACCACATAAATTAAACGAATCAGCTAGTGAATGAAGTAAATAAAAAACTTCAGTTTTTGTTTATTTATCACTTTTTTAAGCATGCCTTTGCCTAAAAGATCGAACTTGTGATCTTGTTGATACGGCGGGTGATTAATATTACGATAATTGAGATGCCTTGTGTAGGATTGTAACCGAGACCTTGTGTTTATAAATCAAGATCATGAGCAATATATCACAATGACATACATACTACTAAGGTAGTCCAGTTGAATATTTTAGCAATGTTATTCCACTACACTCTACTTGGAATAAGGTTAAGAGCAATTCACTTTTACTTACATTTCCACAAGTGACTTGCTTCATTTGACCCGATCCATTTTCACCCTTCTACTTTTTTCTGATTCGCATGTTTATGACAGTAGTATATACTGTATATATATATATATACACGGGGAGAACGTTAAGTCCTCTTGATATATATTATTAACTGGGAGAACGATAAGTCCTCGTGAGCACGAGGACATTACGAGCGCTGGGTCTATCTTTAATATAAATATAAGACTGACCGAGACCACGTTAAGTCTTCGCAGTGCTGCCAACGTTATTGAATGAATTTTCCCACTACTTAAATAAGCGATCACGACAACTAACGATTAATCTGCCCGTCTCAGTTATCTTTTATTATTTTAGTTTCTTTGCTATAAAGTCGTTGAATAGGACAACGTACTGTGTTTAGCACTTTCAATATATATATAAAAACCAATTGGCGAATAGTGATTATCAATACACCAACATACCAAATTGTTCGTTTTTATAAGCTGAATTCAATTTTGAAATTTGAAATTTGATTTACTAATGTAATATGTAAAAACAACTCCAAAACCCTATTTTTGGGGTACATAACCTCCCCAAAATACCCATTTGGATGGGGCGATGTGGCTGGTTTTGGAACTTAAAATCATATATGTTGCTTTACACGTTTGTACAAAAATGTATTAATATATAGCCATTTTTACGAGAGTTATCGCACCCACCATTGTAATAAATAAATACTGTGAAGTCTTATGATTTTGTAACACCTATTTTCTAGGGCTTTGTGCTTTTTGAAGAAACCCGTTATGATTTACGCGGCAATTCAGTTTCCCGCGCAAGTATTTTGCCGGACGCAAACCATATCACATAAGAGTACAACTTTCACCATCCTAATTCATGAAGGCGTTTCCTTCAAAACGTAACGTATCGTTTCCTTCAAGGCGTAACGTACAAAACGAGTTTTGAAATAATATGAGATTTTTAATTTAAACTGTCGAAATAAATCATATTGTTACGAAAACTCTTTATAAATCAACTTTTATTGTAACTGTATATCTTAATTAGCATTTTTCATAGAATATATTCTTTGCATCCACCAAAAATGTCCGTTGTATAAATTAAACTCTTATCCAGGCCTTCAAAATACAATCTGAAATTGTTATTCTTTGGTCTATTATTATACGACTAGCAGTGAGTCTAAGGCTGCAGGGCCTCCCCTGGGTCCGGGCCCCGGGGATTTTGCCCCCCTGCCCTCCCCTCTCGTCGGGCCTGCTCCGGTGCCCCGGTTGTCCCGGCGTTCGTTACGGCCCTGTCATTACAGAATTTTTAAACTGCCCACATATTAGAGATATGAATCAACTGATGTATTCCAACTTATATTATTTACGTCTTTGTACTTGACAGGTGACAATATAGTATTCACAGTAGTTGGTTACCGATAGGTAAGCATTTTTCTTATAATCACAAAACCAAACATTTATCACTTACTGTTTTCCTCCTTGTGTTTTTTGTTGGTTTTTGGTGATGCAACAAAGGGTAGAAATATGTAGGTCAATACCCAAGCCACCATTTTGAATATCTGAAAAGGATTAGGTTTTTCCTACATGGACTTTACCCAAACTCGAAAACAAGGTGATAAATAAACAGCTTGTCATATTTATGACAAGGTTTATCTTTCACTTCAGTATTTCGCCGACAAGACAGACCCTCAAAGACTCCCTCGCGCCGCGCAGCCTCCGCCGACATTTTCTTAGAAAGCCATTAGGGTTGAAACACGTGTCTCGGGAACAAAAGGGCAATGTTCTTTGCATATTTTGGTCAAGTGATATAGTTTATACTGCGGTGACTCAAAGTGCATAAGAAACGTAGTACTAATCTTAAGATTACGATGTAAATTTTGTTATGTAACAACTATTTTACCCATATACAATAGCCTCAAAATTAATAAAATTAAGATTAAAATTTTAAAGTGTGTTTGACAGTTTGTGACTCCATTACTAAACAATTATATAAACAAACTAGACACTTGTTTTAATGAACATAGCTTATAATGTTGTTAAGGGAAAATATTTGTTACCATTTTCAAACGGCAAATTGCTTTATAAAACATTTGTTGCTAATAAAATAAGGTGACCGGCATAGAAAAACTTTAATAATTAAACAAAAACCACAAAATATATCCTATAATAAGTAAGGTTTGATTGATTGGATGCACATTTATCTCGAAAAAGACTCTAAAAATGTCTCCTAAACTTTAGTAACATCAGATTTTTTCAATAAAAATGTTATTTATATATTGGTTACCCCTCTATATATACAAATCTAGTTTTATTAGATTATGCATTAAAAATAACACATATTTTAAGTGGTCTTATTCAACGAGGTATATAACTATTGAGATATAGTCTCTTGATACAAAATTGAAGCCTCATTGGAGGATGTTTTTGTAAACAAAACATCTGGCCAAAGAGTAATAAAGACTAACAAAAGTTGTGAAGAAGGGATTTGATTGGTTAGCAAAATTGTCCCCATAGAGTCCGGAGGGTATAGATGGTCAAAATGGGAACAGCATGTAGGCACAGTTTTTGACCCCAGACGATACTTAAATAAGTTATAGTTTTTAACATCTGTTAACTGACAACGTATAACCAACGTGATATCAACATACAGTATTGTTGACAAGAAAGTTAGATACTATGTGAAGATATTATGAAACGCAATCATCAGTTTTACCTAACACATGCTCTGCCTTCCTTTCATCAACGACTTTTTTATCTTCATTATAAAAATTAAATAAGTACGCAATAATATAATGTGTATGTGTTCAGAATACTAGCAACCGCCAAATGGAAGAAATTCTACCGGATATTATTCAACGAATAACGTCTATCTGCGTGAAAGTTTTATCACATTTCTTTTTACTTTCTCCCCCTATACATAGTATATGGAGAAAGTATTGTTTTCGTAAAAATTTTCGAATTTGAGTTGTTAGTGGAAATATTCGTTTTGGTGCTCCCTGAACCCAAAAAAGTGGTTTTTACGTGATGTCTGTTTGTGTGTGTGTGTGTCCGTGTGTGTGTGTGTGTGTGTGTGTGTGTGTGTGTGTGTGTGTGTGTGTGTGTGTGTGTGTGTGTGTGTGTGTGTGTGTGTGTGTGTGTCTGTGTGGATGTGTACAGAGCTAGAGCCCTAACCTATGGGCCGATTTTTATGAAATTTGGTATGTAGGTACTAATCCACGATATCTCCAGGTGTTTTTTTTCATTTTTTTGAATTTTTGATTTTTATGGGTAATTATCCCCCCAAAACCGCCAAAAAACATGAAAAATCCAAATTTCTTAAAAACGGCTCTAACGATTTTGATTAAACTTTCGTGGTTTGTAGAACTTTATGTTTCCAACAAAATGACACCACCCGCATTTCTGGAAAAATGCGGGTTCAGAAATTACAGGACTTAAAACATCAAAAATTCAGTTTTTTGGATTTTTCATGAAAAACCATAAATGTTAAAAAAGATTACTATTCACCATTAAAAAGAGCTCAAAAAACTAAATAAATTAGTATTTTAAATTACTATTCTACGATTGCTAGTTGCGGAGAAAATTGAAATTTTCATTTAGCGGTAAACACAGTACGTTGTCCAATGTTATTCTTATGGGGAATACAAAAATAACTATTTCTCTCTTATTTACTGATCAATTTCATTTGATATGCAGGTCAAGTTAGCATTGACCAAAAGATGATGTTCGAAATGTGTTGCTATTTAACCCCGGGGGGGGGCAAGGGGTCATTTCCCCTCTCAAAACTACTGTGTGTAGCAACGGACTCTATAGTGCCTCCAAAAAAGCAATTTGGGTGGATATTTCTGAAAAAACTATTTTAGACAATTTTCTGTACATTTATCTATACTTCATATTCTATATTTAGTAAATAACAAATATTTTTGTCATTAAAGTTTGGCTAAAAGGGAGAAAGTATGTGTCAGTTTCCTGATACCGTTTATTTTATGCAGAGTTAAAACGGAAAACAGAGAGGCGTTGCCATTCCAGTTGACAGTAGCATTTGTTATTTACATTGTGCCTAAAACATCTGTTCTTGCTTTAGTGTTAGCATTCATTGTTACATCAACAGCTGTCAGATAGATTTGATTCATTACCGTGTTTCAATTAGATTAAGATTGAAAACTTGAAGGCCTGTAGGATCTTAACTGGGACCTACGATAACTAACGGGCCTGCACACTTCCCCCTTCTACTAAAGTCACGTGACTCTGTACGGCCAATCAGCAGCCAAATATTACATTAAATAGCATTGTAAGAACACGACCATCCTCACTAATTTTGTATGTCCTCGGAAAACAAGGAAACTAAAACAAAAAAAGTAACGAACGTTTCACTAAAAACATATGTTTTCTGTTATTAATAATGGTGAAGTTTCTAACTTGAATACTAACGGTATGGGGCTATTTATAACGAACTTTATAATACATTCCTAAACCCTACGACCCTACGACCTTCAAACTATTTGTTTCAAATATTGTAATTGGGGCTCTTCTGGTTTCTGAGAAATGTTCATCAAGAGTATGCAATTATATTGTAAAGTTAAATTTCACAATATTTTGTAAAGTAATAGCAAGTAAAATACTTATCTGTAGTTTAAATGAAATAATGTACTATATTTATAATAAGGTCAATTCATAAAACAATATCCCCAGTCGGTTTTATACACAGACCAAGCTGTCCGCAATGAAAGAGAACAGTTTTAATTGAGGGATCACCTAAAATGAGACAGACATGCATGTGATAAATTACAAAGATGCACTGAACATATTACAAATAGGAACAATGTATAAGACTAACGCATACTTACAAGAAAACAAATAAAAACAAAGATGCGCTAGGCCAATGAAATTGGACATGCAAAATCACCTAGAAGTATACAATCTAATAAGCTTATTTTTAAAACGTTCATCAGACATTGCGAATAAGTCCAGATAATCGGGCAGGCTATTTCCCAACCGATGAATCCGTGGCACGGTGCTATGAAATGATTATTGCGTTGAGCAGAACCATCTCTCAAAAATTTGCCTGGATCTGCCAAAGCGAGCACAGCGGAAGTCAATCTTACCCAGTAGATCAGGTGAATCCACTGAAGCGGAGACGATCTTCTTTAGTAACATCAGGTCGGAAATCTCACGTCTGGCCCACAGAGGGAGAAGACTAAATTGCAGACTTAACTCTTCAATTGGAACTTCATCATAGCAGTGTCCAAGCTTCACGCCAAGTAAACGGAGAAACTTCCTCTGAATTATCTCAAGAAGATCAATATGACCTTTCTGTTAAGGTAACCAAACTGAAGCGCAATATTCCAAGAGTGTTTTAATGCAGTGTAAAGTGATATAAAAAACCTATATATTTTGCGATTTCTCGGCCGAAGAGGTGGGAAATACTGGCAGTATGTCAATCTTTCGCAATGTTTTTAAATGGGATTAACCGCTGCATGTCGGCCACAGACATGACCAAAAATTTATCCAGGCCCATTACTTAACGTCGGCCAAGCCTGAAGGCTGATTTAAATTATGAGGATCTTCTACAAATCTAAAAACTTTTCTAAGAAATGCGTTAATTTCTCCTTCGATGCGCACTCGCTAATAAAGTGTCAACGTGTGGGTTATTCGCAAACCTGTTATAAGCAATACTACAATGTACATGAATAAGCAGTTTTACCGAGCAAATGCTCGTTCTCAAAGTAAATTTACATTCCTGTTCATTAAAAATTATTGGAACTACGTTTGTTATCGTTAATCTGGCATAAGTGAAATCGCAAAATTTAATTATTTTAATTGCAACTAATTTATTTCCCCACCAGCCCAAAGTTTTGACGATGGTAATATCCCCGATCTCCGTAATTCCGCATTGAATCATTTACCCGTTCACTATCTAATAATAAGAACAATACAAAGTACTTAGTCTTTGTTTCCGATAATAAGAAACTTTCATAACTAAAATGTATGCATTTTAAGCATGTTATGCACATTAGTTATACTGATCATAAAAAATTGCCATTAGTGGAAAGATGCATACTGCTGCGGCGTACTTAACACATAAGTACCAGCATACATTATATTTGACCAGCTATTATGATATAAAATATAACCATATAGTTTTGGTAAAGGGCTATAATCTATGTTATAGTGTTATTAAGGTAACTAGAGGTAAAAGGAGTTGCAGTTTGCATTAGGATTGTGATAAATATTTACACTAAGAATGATTCTCTTTGAATTATACAATGCCAGTGTAAAATGCCGATGTAATGTGGAATTTGAGTTGTGTACTGATGAACCGGCCCTAGGTAATGAAACCTATGTATTTTATCAAACATTTTTTGTAGTTATAATTATGTTTATCGACATTTAAATATGGTTTTATTCCCAACAAATACAAATACCTAAAAAAAAAATAGGAAAAGGTGAGTGGAACACGGTAAAGGCATTAAAGCAACACAATATTAGTATTTTGATATTGTGGATGCACCAAAATTAACATTTATCGAGGAATATATCCCTTGGTTTGCTTAGTTGTTCAGAGTGGGAGGACCTATTGCCTTAATTAATATACAGGGTGTTTCCATATTAATGTTGCTAACTTCGGGATATTGTTATTTACGTCAAAAGGAACATGAACCATCATAAAACCGGGGGTCTATTTAATTTATTTTACCGTCTATCTGTCTGTATGTGATTTTTAATACAGCATTTATATTTTTAAAATGTTTTTACCAAATTCAACCAAATTCCGGTTAAGTTCCGGTAAAGTTTTATCATTAAACCTTTTCGTTTAAGAATGGCGGCCATTGCAAACGGTTAACCTCAAATATTTAAACAAGTAGAAATATTACAAAACACTTTGTAGACTATACAATTTTATCAATTGTAATGGCATATCACAACCCTAATCAATTTCATTAGTTATGATAGCAAAAATTTAGCCCTGTGTTTAGTTTTTCAGCCATAGTTCAGTTAATTTTAACCGATTTCCAAATTTGAAGGAAAAATATTTTGCAATATCATTTTATAACTTTTTATTCCATAGAAAGTTAAGTTGTAAAAGTTAAAGTTTTTTTAGATATTTGAGGTTAACAATTTTCAATGGCCGCTATTTGTTTACAGAAAGATGTTATGCAATTTTTTTTGTTGGTAAAATGAACAAACCAAGAAGAGTATTCAACCAAAATTTGGTTGAATTTGGTCATCCGTTTTAAAAATATAAATGTTGTAGTTAAAATCACATTCAGATAGACAGACAGTAATCGAAAATACTCTGGTAAACAAATAGTGTTGTAATCAAATATGATTAACAAATGTTATGGTTAAGCCATAGCATTAATGTACAAACTCTGTTTTTCATGACATCTCTAGTCGAAAAAATAAAACGTTTCCTAATTAATATGTAATTACAAACAAATATAAAAAAACATTTATTTAACCTCCGTTTTTCTTAAAGCACGGCTGGATCCATAATAACTAAATTTATAAGTAATCTCTTTGTGTTCTATTATTGAACAAGGAAAATACCATTTATATCCCGGATTTGCAAGTTGTAGCATGCATTAATTCTATTATGAATTATATTAATTAAAGTTTATAAACTGATTTCATTAGGATAAATATAACAATTTAAAAAATAAATCTCTACAATACATAGTTATATTTAGCTAGTGTTTGTTTCAAACTGCAACGCGAGGCAACAATAATTTGAAAACCCAAGACAGGTGTTATAGCGTGAATATGTGTCGGGGCGGTCACTTCAAAATACGTCTCGTCGTGACAAATTTATGACGCATCCCTCTGTGACGGGATACCGATGTGCTGGGATTCCCCGCTCGGACTTTAGGACCGGAAGTGAGGGAGGCTGAACAGCAAAGAGGACCGCACTTGTCCTTGAACACTTGTAACCCAATTTTACAGTCGGTTATGGGTTTCACCAACAACTACTTGTGATAGCATACAATTTTACTTTTTGTATGATGGCAACTAAGTAACAACTACTCTCCGATAAAGGTTCGAGGTGCCTAAAAATCCGACCTCGCCTATTTTTTATTTAGTTATGTACTATTGTTATATACTACCTTTCTAATGTATACTTGTTCTTATATTGAAGGCATGTGTTGCTGATTCTTAAAATCCTACATGGTGAGTCTTAGATGTGTGGAGTTTTACGGACACTAGTTAATTTATAATTTGACTACCTAATCCTGATCTGGTTATCAATTTGGCCTTTGAACCAGTTATGTTCTCTTTGAAGGAAAATAGTAAGTACACAATAACGAATACAGTTCGAACTTTCTTCATAAAATGTAATAACATTTAAATATTCTTATCCTGATCAATAATGTCTTATTCATAAAAGAAAAGAAAATGACTATATAACTTGTGCTTACGGTATGTAATATAAAAACAAGTTGTAATAGTATGATAGTAAATGTTGAACTTCTAATAAATGTAGGGCACTATATTTATACACATTCTTCACACTTAATTAATATTATATTTGTTTGAAATCAAAATTAGTTTAAATTGTATTGCTTCTTGTCTGTTACCAAAGAAAAAAATATTTAAAGTATTTTATGTTTACTTCATCATCTGATTTAAGAGTCTTCATCACCGGAAGTTGCTAGACGCCGTCTTGGAGTTTTGTTCCATAAGGCCAATGTTAACTTTGTGCCTCCATTACTCCTCACCTTATCGTAACATACAATTGATTTTGGTGTCAAATTAAAGGTTTCGTTGTCCTCTAGGGAAATACAATGGCGAATTCCTTAATTTGGGTATCATAGTTGCATAATGAATAGTTTAATTTTGAACTAAAACACTGCACATGTTCTTATTAATTTGTAAAAAAAAATCGAGTATTCCCTAGAGGACGACGAAACCTTTAATTTGACACCAAAATTAATTGTTTGTGACGATCAGGTGAGTAGTAACGGAGGCACAAAGTTAACATTGGCCTTATGGAACAAAACACCAATATGGCGTCCGGCAACTTCCGGTGATGAAGACTCTTAATTACAAAAATGTTATTAATATTCATTTTATTTTGCCATAGATAACCTTTGTCAAAGCGCTGGACGGCCAGTGTTAGAAAGAGAGTTCGCTGAAAAGGTGTAATGGTTTTTTCTGAAGGGTCACAGCGGTTAAACCCCTCTAGTTCTGCGAATTAACGACGCTATGGAGGCGCAAATATACGGCGCAACATACCAGTGTCAAAACACTTCAAAAGGGTAATAAGCCAGTCAGAAGGACTGTCTAGGAAAACAGTTTATTGTAGAAGAATAAAATGGCACAGGAAACATTAAGCCTATTTCTATACTGAATTTCTATCGCATGTCCTCTGTAGGGTAGAAACTATTACCCTACTATCTCTGGCCAAAATGGACCAATTATCTAGATGTAAAAAACATTAATATTAGTGTAATTTGTTATTTGTATTCCGATCAAGCACAGTGGTATAATAGTGAAAACGAAAAGTAATAAGAAAATATTATTTAAATTTGGTAAGATGGTGTAAAAACATGTTTTAATATAATATATGTTTAGGACAAAAATAATTAAATAAATGTTGAGTTTATGAGCCGTTTTATTCCTAAGCAGAACTAGCGAGTCAATTCTAAAATGTTTACATGTGTGCCAAACTACTTAATTGGATACATCTTTAATATTAATACGTGAATCAGGTTTTGTTAACTGAACTCCTTCTTTAATTCTTAACCGATTTTGACAATTAAGATGGCAAACAATTGACATATTTGTACTTGAGTAAAAATATATTTTCCGTCAAGTTATCTTTTCCTACCGTTTTCGTTGTATTGCAGCTTGTAAAGTAGAAAGGGAGGTTTATTATCAAAACAGTTATTACTAGCAAATACAATAATCTAGTTACTAGTGGCTTGAAGGGGACAAAGCCCCTAACTTTGCTCCAATACTCTGCTTCATCTGATTCGAACACATGTCATTTCGTAAACAAAGGTACACATTGGTCTTATTCTAGTACAGGGTCAAATATTAAAAAAGCATGGGTAACTACTTCTACTCAGTAAAAATTAACCCAGAGGACACTAGGTTGGTGTTTATCATGATGTAAGGTTATGTTTAACCGGCATTAGTAGGTCAAATAAACAATTAGTTAGCAGTAACAAACAACTCGATTACAATAACCGTATATACTTTGACTTACTTAAGTTAGTTACTAATGAGTTGCTAGTGACCAACAATTGGTTACTGCTGACCCAATACATTTTAACCTAGACTCGTTTAGACTCTGAGTTTGTCAGTGTAAAACGAGAAAGATACAACTTGAAGGTTGAAGGTGACACAAATATAACACGAGTCATTTATAGCCTTGTTTAGAATTTCGACCTGCCAAGTTAGTGGTGGGCCAACCTTGGGAAAACCCTAGTGTGGCGGCGATCCTTTGATAGCCTACCTTGAAACAAGCGCACCGCCACATTCTTTCCAAGGTTTGTCACAAAAGATGGCAAGCACCAAACAAGTAATAGGATCGTCTTGAAAACTTAAAATATAACAAAAGGTAAGCATGATTATAAATCCTTGATTCAACTGTTGCACAGAACCATCTTGCTTTTTAGGTTTTCAGGGTTGAATTAAATTAGGCTGTAAATATCGTTTTTAACCTTAGGTGAAAGCTAAGCATACAGTCCTAACGGTGTTAAACCAGGAGAAATGAAAATATAATTTTAAATTTGTTGAAAGATAATAAACTTTTAATAAAAAATACATAAAAAATAACTTACTAAATATGAATACATATGATTTATATTAGTTAATTATAGCGTGACACACGATCATTTGGTTTTTAAGGCGGAAAACTCTACTTTAGAAACATCCCCCTGTCGTGTCTGTCCCTGCGTCGCAGCAGAGTGGGGGCAGCAGCCAGGAACAAGGAAGGGTGAGAGAGTTGTTTGTGTCTTGTCAATGGGACCGCGTCTAGGTGTCACCCCGTCAACCTGTCACCCCGACAAACCATCACCTTTTAAAACAGGTTTTGAGGTGACGAGTTGACGCGCATCGTCCCCGACAACCAGTCACCATTTGAAGGAGGTGACAGGTTGTCGGGGTGACACCTTGACGCGAGCGTGCGAGGTGACGGGTTGTCGTGTACGGAGGCGTCTAATCGTCACCTCCAAAGAGAGGAGGTGACACCTTGTCGGGGTTACACCTTGACGCGAGCGTGAGAGGTGGCGGTTTGACGTCGATGCAACCGACAACTTGACACCACAGCAAATCGCCACCCCGATAGGCTCCTCCCTTTGAACTAAAATTACATATTTGCACACATAATCAATTCGTTTAACACTGCAATAGAGACAGCTTCTTAGACTTTATACTTGGTATGGTCCAACAAAACCGCTGATGATTTTTGTGGTGAATGGTTCTATCAGTGGTTTTAAACTATTTCAACTTTCTTAATAGAGGCGGCATAACAAATTTATAATGCGTGAATTCTACTAAACGTATTTTTCAGCTCGCTTCAATGCTGTTTGTCATGTTTATAATAATTCTAAGGTAGGTAAAAAACTTTCGCAATACCGCAGAAGTAGTCATTATAGAAATGATTTTGCAATTTCGTCAAAACATCATCGAAAAATTTGAACACAATCCCCTTAGTAGTTAAAAACAAGTTTCACTGGGGGGGTGACCATAATGAAAATGTGTTTCATGTGCAAGCTGCAGTTGGTTTATACGCTTAAGGCAAGACAGTTTTCAAAGCGTACTCACGCGTACTCATTTGTGTCTATATCATTGCATTTTTTTCGTTACTATATGGGAACTGACGAAATGTTGAGTTTGTCATTATGTATTGCTAGATTCAAAGTGATGTGATTGATTATCGTGAGAATTTGACCAATCCCGCAAATCACACTTCGCATAGAATTTACATATTATTTATTTTCTATGCCGCCTTCATGAGAAAAGTTGAATAGTTGAAACCACTGATATGAAAAAATGGTAGTATCTAAAGAACCGTCCACCGCAAAAATCATCTCTCTAGCCAGTGAAATAGCTGTGCTGTCACAAAACAAAATGTGAGCGCTATTTTTGGACCACCCGTTATACGATTAGGCCTACTAGCAGTTTCCCGTGGCTACGCACACGCTCAAACTGAGGTTATAAACCAGTTTCTTGTTGTTGCCTTTAAGACGAAACCCCAAAGAATAAATTATAAGGTAAAACTGCAACATATATGCTTTATTACAGTTATTACTTATTTGGTTTTATCAGTTGGTATGTTAAAAAATTAAGACGCTATTATGAAGGTTTATTAAGATGGCTTATAAGGACTATGAAACGACTACCTATCATGAAGACGTTACACATAATTTTTTGGAGTTGAGATTTCTGAAACAAAGTTACGAAAATTCTTCATTTAAAGTAATAGAATTTTTAAATTTAATAGTCGAATGAAGCCAATCTAAAATTTTATTTGTAGCCACAAAAGATACAATTCCTAGCATATCATAAATTTATTTGAAAACATACTTGATCTTTGCACGGGTTACAGAGAATATATGAATCCTGATGTGTCAGCTTTTTCAGCCTTTTACTTGCGAAACCTACTCTTTGTGTCATCTTCTTTGTTTACGTTTTAAAATTCAACAAAAATTGAAATGGAAAATTTTAAAGTGATTACTTTTAATATATTTCGATTTTAAACTTTATTCATAGTATCATAAGGCACTTCTATGAGAAAAAATATGAGTGACTTTGAAATTTCATTTAGGTTTGATGAGAAATAAAGTAGCTAGGCTTTCTGAACATCGAGGTGGAAGATTCGATCAAAATTTACGAAACTTGTAATTTTGTTCGCTACTTAAAACGTTTATTTCTCGATTATTATACCATTCTAAAACAAACTGTCGTATACTTTGGTGTTTTTTAACGTGTTAAAACGGAATTAGATCAAAATAGGGCTTTAAATTTCTTTTTTGGTGGGTCGAAAAATCGCCTCATTTTCCTTTGTGTTAATTCCTTCGTCGTTTCCTTCGTCGTTCGCTCGTCGTCTGACGGTGGACTTGGCGACGAGACACGACCGTGCCTCTAAATTAATGTAGTTTTAAATACGGTAGAAGATTAAACATGAATAATTTATAATTTTTACTTTCTCCCCCTATACATATATATATATGGAGAAAGTATTGTTTTCGTAAAAATTTTCGAATTTGAGTTGTTAGTGGAAATATTTGTTTTGGTGCTCCCTGAACCCAAAAAAGTGGTTTTTACGTGATGTCTGTCTGTGTGTGTGTGTGTGTGTGTGTCCGTGTGTGTGTGTGTGTCTGTGTGGATGTGTACAGAGCTAGAGCCCTAACCTATGGGCCGATTTTTATGAAATTTGGTATGTAGGTACTAATCCACGATATCTCCAGGCGTTTTTTCATTTTTTTGAATTTTTGATTTTTAAGGGTAATTATCCCCCAAAAACCGCCAAAAAACATGAAAAATCCAAATTTTTCAAAAACGGCTCTAACGATTTTGATTAAACTTGACTGGTTTGTAGGACTTTAAGTTTCTAACAAAATGACACCACCCGCATTTCTGGAAAAATTCGGGTTCAGAAATTACAGGACTTAAAACATCCAAAATTCAGTTTTTTGGATTTTTCATAAAAAATCATAAATGTTAAAAAAGATTACTATTTACCATTAAAAAGAGCTAAAAAAACTAAATAAATTAGTATTTTAAATTACTATTCTACGATTGCTAGTTGCGGAGAAAATTGAAATTTTCATTTAGCGGTAAACGCAGTACGTTGTCCAATGTTATTCTTATGGGGAATACAAAAATAACTATTTCTCTCTTATTTACTGATCAATTTCATTAAAATTTGATATGCAGGTCAAGTTAGCATTGACCAACAGAGGATGTTCGAAATGTGTTGCTATTTAACCCTGGGGGGGCAAGGGGGCATTTCCCCTCTCTAAACCACTGTGTGTAGCAACGGACTCTATAGTGCCTCCCAAAAAGGGATTTGGGTGGATATTTCTGAAAACAACTATTTTAGACAATTGTCTGTACATTTATCTATACTTCATATTCTATATTTAGTAAATAACAAATATTGTTGTTATTAAAGTTTGGCTAAAAGGGAGAAAGTATGTGTCAGTTTCCTGATACCGTTTATTAAAAGTTTATTATTTGTTTTAAGCATGGTAGCGCTGATAAGCCAAGTGGAGGAAGCCTATTTTTGCGTTATAAGAAGACGGAAACAGATGGAGCGGGGTGGCAGGTTGTCGGGGTGACACCTTGACGCGAGCGTGCGAGGTGACGGTTTGTCGTGAACGGCGACGACAGATCGTCACCTGGGAGTAGAGAAGGTGACGGGTTGTCGGGGTGACACCTTGACGCAAGCGTGCGAGGTGACAGGTTGTCGTCTCTGAACACGACAAACAATCACCTCTATAAAAGAGGTGACAACTTGACGGGGTGACACCTTGACGGCATCGGTATATTTTTACGAGGTGACAGGTTGTCGCCTGTGGCCAAAATGCCGAGGTGACGGGTTGTCGGGGTGACACCTAGACGGCTTCCCTTGTCAATTTCCAAACAAAGGAAAATGGATATAAATTAGTTTTATAGGTATGTTGATATTTCGAACCGATCATTCAAACAGGTACGTTATTGTCAAGATTGAAATAGTAATACAGATGATTTATGAAGTAGTAATAAAGATTTACTAGATATTAAAAGTAGTAATAAAGATTTACTAGATATTAAAAGTATTAATAAAGATTTAATGGTATTAAATATTAAAAGTAACGATTTCTTGGTTAGAAAAAGTAAATAATAAATATGTAATGTTAATAAAAATTAGTAATAACTTTATAACAGTCATAAAAAAGTAATAATAAAGATTTAATTATTATAAAAAGTAGTAATAAGAATGTAAGTGTTATATAGTGTAATGAGATGTATTTAAGGCTATTAATAATTACTCAGCATTCCAATATCATAAAGCTGCCTAATAGTGCGTTACGTTTGCTCCTATAATTCTAAATCTCGCCCAATTTCAAAACACATGAAAGACTAAAATTTCAAAACCAATACAGAATTTTCAAAAATCGAATGTAATGTCTGTTAAATTAACAGATTGCATATAGAAAATGCTCAAAAACCTCTTACTTAAGCGGTTTAACAACTTACGTCAGAATGGTACAAATTTACGACAGTTGACAGTTTTTTACATTTTAAAGGTCATTAAAATTCAATATTTCTTATAATGTATTATGAGTAAGGTTAGCTTGCTTCAATCTCTGAAATACAAAAACGGCTCTAGTCAACGAGGTAAAATAAATATATACCTCGCTAGTGATTTCGAATAATGTTGGAAATAACTAACATCTGGGATAACAATTAATTCCAGGCAGGTCTCATTCCCTTGGTAAAACCTTATAATTAAAAAAAAATATATTAAAGCTAACAAATACAACATTTTGCTTATGGATTTTAATATCAAAACAAAAGAAACACCTGTTTATAATCAATAAGTGTTATGTAAAATCCACTTAATGAAGAATGTATAAATAGCGGTCATATACGAAATTAATGTAACGGACCTTAAACTATAAAAACATCGAGTTACCTGAAATATGCATAAATGGAGTAAAGGAACAAATAAGGTAAGGAAATCTGCTCGTCATTAGGGGGATATGTTGTAGAATTACTCTATTCATATAAATAAACTGACTGACATGGACCAAGCAAAGCTCGGTTCACCAGTTATCAGACAAATATGATAATACTAGCGTAACACCCGTTGAAAATTCAACAGCAATTGTTATCATTTATACCTTTCTAAGAAATGATCACGGGCGTTGCCTATTAACGTATGAATATTAGTTTTAATTTAGCCGTGACTGTTAATTTCCAGTTGAACACAGTCTAAACAAATAGGAAAAACTTGGTTTTTATAATGTTATAATCTCACATGAGCACTTAACGATGGTTTTAATTACCGTCTACAATAAGGCTCCAAATATTCTACTTTGGAAGCGAGGGGTTATATTTTTCCTTAGAAAACAACAAACCTACAATAACAATTTGGAGTTATTATTATGTGTTATTTATGTGAAAACTGGAAATGAGGTTAAACAATATTTGCCTGTATGACTTAACTGTGGTGGGCCAGCACTTGTCTGCACCTAAAAAACAATATAAAAATGGCTGTACTATAACTGTTACTGTCTAATAGCGACGCTAATACAAAATTGTTTTAGACGAAGTGCCCCTGATGGTTGGCTATTGGCCCCCTGACAAGTTTTTGTAATATCAGGGAAATTTTGTTACGAGGTTCATAAAATTTCTTGCCGCACCAGGTTTGCTCGCACAGTTATATTTCATCGGGCTAGAACTAATCCCTTATTCCACTACCAATCCTTTACTCACTTTTAATATTTTAATGTGTCGAGTATGCAATATTAATGAAGATAATCTATACCTTTACAATTCATAGCCCTTACTGACTGACTGATTACATCTTACAAATTACGTCATTTTACAAGAGTTATTGTCCGTGGGTTATTTATTGTTGCTTATTTATTTATTGTATTATATAATGCTACTTACTGTGTTAGACTGAGATGTATATTTCATCACGTTTCTTTCTAGTTAACAAATCAACGAACTTTGAATGGTTACTGGGTGTTTTATGACTAGGCAATGATTGGATGTCGCCGCAAAGAAAGGGCGTGTTTTGTTTTTGCACATTGTATAAGTTGTATTTTTCAAAAGTTATTATGTTATGGAATGATATGATAACATATTGCAAATAACTGTGATTATTTCCGTTCTTTTTATTATTATGAGTTTATCGTAAACGAAATTACATCTAATTGAGTGCCTCCAAATTTAATAACTGCAGTTTAGAGGCGGTTCACGAGCTCGAGTGTATCTTAAGTCTGAGTCTAAATTCCGGAAATAACCGGTTTTTGTGTTGCAGCTTAAAAATCGCCTTCACCTGCTCGAGTTTACCAAAGCCCAGGCGTAAACTGATAACAGCCACACAATTTATGGCAAAGAGGCCTGATTTTCCAAAGAGGCCGTAAAGGAATTCATTGAGGCTCTAACTCCAAGGCTCGGACTTACCGACAACAGAGCCTATCACAGTATTCCAAATTGGGAAAAAAATTAGTTGCACTTAGATATTTTGCTGATGGCACTTTTCATAGAGAAACTGGAGATTTATTGGATGTTTGTGAAGCTGCATCGTGTCAAGTAGTACATAAAGTGGCGTTAACTATTTGTTTGGAACTGAAAGCGGAATAGATTTGATTTCCAGCTGGAGACTAGGACACAATAAAAAAAACAATTTTTTTGATAAATATGGTTTTCCTAATGTTTTAAGTTGTGTGAACGGCACCCTAATTGCTATTGTTTGATGATTATATTTCCTTATACTGATGATTGATTGAGGATAGCGACGAAGACGAAAGAATATTGTCGACTGGGTTGTAGACCCCCACCCCCATTTGTTTGATCTACAAATGACTAGCTGGGCATCATTGATTATAACTTATCATTTTTATAATCTAAACTTTTGGGGTACCCCATGGCTCGGTCCTTGGGCCAATTCTATTTTTGCTTTTTGTTAATGATATTCAGAGTAGTATATCTCATGGAGATCTCTGCTTATTTGCGGACGATACCTCCTTAATTATCAGTAACAGTTCTCGGGATACTCTTTAAGTTAATGCGTTTATTCAAATTAATGACTACCATCCTAACCCGAATAATTATGCAACGTTTAATAACAATCGGATAAGTGGTATAGGAGCGCATAAAGGATAAACAATACAAACAAACATTGATTTCTACATGTGCAGATTTTGTTAAATAATTTGTTAGAACAAAACCTTAATTATATGTGAAAGTGTTTTAAATATGATTTTTACCCTCTTTTATAATAATACACCTACCGGAAATTGTTTTTTTTATTAAAAAATGTTCCACAATAAATCAAATTTGTGTTTGCATATTTATTATGTCCTTAATTGAAATTGTGGTTAATGAAATTGTTTCTTAATTATTAATTCGTTGATATCAACATCAAATTATATAGAAATATCAGGGTTCATGTGAGAAGTACTCGTTTGGTAAACGTTTGGTAAACGTTTGGTAATTTCCAGTCAAACACCCCATAATTCGATCTGTAGAGCCTGGCAACACTGGAGCTCTTACTAGGTATTCTCGCTAGGGTGCGCGCAGAAGACTGAAACCTGTCTGTCTGTGGCTCATTTCTCTCAAGGGAGGATACAGTTCAACAGTAGAGAAGATGTCAGTTGGTTGTTTTGTGTCAAGTGAGTGTTTGCTGACGTAATGACAAGCAGAGGACAACTGCTGTTGAAGGCTTGCGCCGAAAATAAGCGTTATAGGTAAGTTCTATTTTATATTTTTTTTGTAAGCTTCTAGTATTATTATTTTTATAATAATACGCTAGAGATTTTTACTTCAAATTCATAACTCAATGATGGCTTAACGGCCATAAGGCCGGTAAGGTTGATGTGTCAAACTAAAGGGATTGTCATGAATCTTTGCCAATACGTCTGATAATTTGTAAAAAGGGTTTTAGTAAGGGGTTGAATTTTTGAAACAATGGTGCTATCAGTCAATCTTGGATCAAACTCGATTCACCTTTCATAAACAAGACCTACTATTTTTGCTCCACTAGCTTCCAGGACATGTTCTTGTTTAACAATTAGATGTACAGCATAGTATTGAAAAGTATCGAAATCTGAAAAAAATGGGACAAGGTACATAGTGAATATCAATAACAGTCATATTGTTTTAATGTATTCTGCATTTTTTATAATTTATAGTGGTTATATTTTGTGTTATTTAAATATTTTTTAATTTCTCTGGTAAGATATACGGCCTTAATAAGAGAAACAAGAACCTCTAATACTGACCATAAATTAAGTAACTGCGTTACCCTGTTATGCAGGCTCACACCCTCCCCCCCCCCATAGATCATGGACTAAAGCGTGCGCTGTACCGTTTGAACAATTCTCTGACTACGTGAGTGTTCTGGGAGTTAGGTGCATGCATAGAACTCTATTATAATAGAGTTCTATGTGTGCTTGTATAGGCTTAATGATCGCCCCTCCCCTACTCAAAACCCGCCTCCACTCTAAATAGAGAAAACAGTTGACAACTGATCCACAGTCTTTTGCTTCCGCGCAGAAATTATGTAGATTGTAGTTTGAGACGTTTAACCTCGAGAACTGCCTAGTATAATTTAGTTAAATTACTAAAAAAAATATATTTTTATTCATATTCATACCACTCTTTATGAAGGCCTATGTGTAAAATAATAAAGGAATTACGATCCGGCAGTAAAATAAATATGTTCTAAATGAGAATTAATTTATTAAGATTTAAAAAGTTGTCAACAAGTCCAGGCATAAGTCGCAAATGGATGTCTTTAAGTTGATTGTGCTTGTGGACAAATACCGGGAACTAAATTGCATTCGGCACTCGGAAATTTTAACAACATACGTGAAAACATAAGGGAATAGATTGGTGCTACTATACAAATCTTTGCGTTCTCCTTCTAGTCCCTTCATCTTCTTCTGCCAAAACTAAAGTATATACAACACTTCCTCATCTGTATCCACAATGTGTAATCTCAGATATAGCTCGCAGACAGTCCTTAAATTGCGGATGTGCAGTTGTCCCGTCTTTCCGTGTCTAGTGCGCGCACACTCTCGTAAAAATGCAGTCCGTGCCGTGCCGCCCTATTATTAAAGCAAAAACGTATTTACAAAGTTCTACTTAAGTTACACGGCACGGGTCTGTCCAGGCCCGGTCGCTGCCAGGCGGCGCACGGTGGCCTGTAGAAAAAGAGGACAAACACGGGTGTACCTGATACGCGGTGCGAGGTGATCGATGGCGCGTTACCATCGTCGCTCTGTTCTGATCGTTAACTCCACTCCATTGCAGTAAGGAAAAACCTATATTATGGTTCATATTTTTATTTGGTTAAGACTTTCCCAGACCTAAAAATTAATGTTCTCTAATTCTCGACACGGAATGCACACTTAATTTACAATAGGTAATTGTGTAACCGATCCCCTCACCATCCCCTTAGCCATCCAATGCTCTCTTGATTATTTACAACAGTTTGATCTTTTCCAATACACATTTGCCTTATCTTTTTCACTTCCTCTTCGTTATTGCACCATAACAACCGATTTAACAGAAATCTGACAAATTTTGATTTTTGCACAGTAATGCTTTGCGTTTACAATTAAATTCCAATTTTTCCCTTACTTGTATACAATAGTAATTTTCCTTGAGTTTCGGTATTTTTCCAATTTTTCCCTTGACCTTTTTAAAATTACCTGACTCCCTGACTTTCTAAATAGTGTGAACCATTAAAAACATGTGATTTAAAAAGTCAATGGTAACAAAAGAACAAAAAATATGACCTTATTCACTGGTAGCTGATGGCCGAATGAGCTCAGGGGGTGGAGGAATACGGCCGCGCCGAGGCAGGCCTTTGATGTTTACCGACTTTCCACGGGAAAGCCCGCGCCAGCCCGGGCGCGCCTGATGGACCGCGGGCCGCGGCGGGCCGGATACACGACCCGTGGTGCGGCCTGGCCCCGCCAGATAACGGGCCGTGTATCATAGGCTTCCATGGAAACCTTTTCGATAGCCCGAAAATAAAATGCCCAAAAGTTGTATTTTTTCGAATCGTAGTGTAAACAAATTCAGAATTAATTTGGCTGGAAAATGCATTGTTAAGGTTAACACAAAGTGTCTCATTGTACTCGCTTAGTCGCTATGCAATGAGCACGAGTGGTGAGCCTGACCCTTTTTTAACATAACCAGATTATTAGACAGGGTGTCTACTGACCGGGAAAGCCGTAAAAACCGGGATTTGTCCGGGAATTTGGGGTGGCCATGAAATGTACGGGAGATGTCCGTAAATATTGGATAATTTCCTTAAATTATCAACAGACTTTGATTTATTATTATTATTTCCCTTTGCATTCTAATAATGTTTCAAATATTGCTCAGCATTGCTTTACTTTAACAATATGCACTAATTATACTACGTGCTAATTATACTAATTATGCACTACGTGTTATATTCTTATAACTTAAAAAGAATTAAGCTGCAATTTAATTCGAACACGGTCGAGTTTCGTATGTTAATATCCGGACCGGAAGGTCTGGTTTCTACGTTGCCAAGTAGAGATGTCAGTAGCCAGTGAAGCTGCTGTCGGTATCAATCAGGGAGGTTTATTGTATAACTGGACGTAACACTGCTTAACGGTTTTGGAAAAAAAAACGCGAGCCGGTGATTTTGCAGGTTAGTACACCATTTATCGTTCTTTGAACCATCCTGATTGGTTGTTTTAATCCCATAAGTGAATTAACGCTCGGAAATTACTGGAATAAAAGTAGTACAAGTTGTAACAAATTAATTTTTTCGTTTGATTTATGCATCTACTCTCGTCGTGAAATATGATGAATTATGAGCAAACAAACAAATACAGGTTTATCAATGATAAAATCATGTGTAGGGTATTTGTTTGAATAACTTTGCCGACTCGCTCGATTTCAGCGAGTAGTTCTTTTGCCTCACAAAAATTTGGAAAAAACGGCTCGTAGTTTTATTCATCAGTGATACCTCCAGTAATACCAATAGAAGTATTTGGTTTCAACTATGAACCGTTTATGCGAGTTAATGACGCGACCGTTGAACAGTGACAATAACTAACACTCCGTGGCTGGCTACTATTGTCGCTTTTTTACACCGGTCAATACAAGACTGCAGGCAACTGACGTACAGTAGATAAAACGTTTAGCGGTCTTAGTTACAGTAAAAGCGCCAGCTGCTTAACAACTGTCGCGCAAGTTACTTCGACCCTGGAAACCAGGTCTAAAGATACCTATTTTTATTTACTAGAGACTATGATCAGCAGTGTAAGTGAGCTGTTCCCATTATGTACACCGTACACCAAATTATTTTTTAAATAATAAATTATAATAATGTAATTTTGTAAATCTAAATCCAATGTTGTGACAGGACGGGTTATTGAAAGGTAACCTGCGCCAATGGCCAAATAGTACAATATGTTGCG
Source organism: Allygus modestus (assembly GCA_963675035.1). Taxonomy (NCBI): domain Eukaryota; kingdom Metazoa; phylum Arthropoda; class Insecta; order Hemiptera; family Cicadellidae; genus Allygus; species Allygus modestus. Next base: position 15,855,156 of record OY776115.1, read on the forward strand.
ATAATTATATCTAAATTGTTGTGAAATTAAAAGGAAAAAATAATTGACACTGTGTAAGATATATTATTAATGGGGATCGTATTTGTAATTTCAGTATCGTAAAGATTATGGAATATGACACATTTCGAATTATCGATGCTGAAGAATTAGAAGACAATGAAAATATAGAAATTTTCATAGTAAAGCACAACAGAAAAGACTGTCATGCAATCCACTTTCACACAGCAGGTAAAGCAATATACAGTTATTAATAAATGGCTATAAGTTTTGAGGCTCTAAATGTAGTAACAAAGAGTTTTATTCAAGTGATGTGACACGCCGGTGCTTAAAGCTTCAAATATACAACAAATTAAGAAAAGTGAATTAGAAAAGAACAATTAGAAAACTTTGTTGGAAAACCTTATAGGTTTTTACTATTTGACAACTGAAATGAAATAATGATTTCATGTATTTTTTTGTTGCTATAAACGATTGTAACAATTTCAAATTTTTGGCTTTACTATTCAAAATGATGGCCTAACAAATTTACCTTATACATTTATTGGTATATCACCGATATTCAGTGTTTCCTGAAAATTAACGGTAAACCAATATGCCTTTATAATTTCTATAACTCAACAATTGAGTCCTATATATTATGAGGAGTTTATCTGTAACTGATATTAATATTAACTACAAATACACTTATTTCGCGTAAAGAGATGATTTATGCTATTGGATGATTACTTAAACTATTAACTGTTCTTTGAAAGGGGGTGAGCGTTATTTTCGATGATTCGTTTAAAGTAATAGCATAACGTAAGCTTTACTCGCCTCATCCAATGAGGTTTTATTAAAAATAATCGGTAGGAGATTGTTACCTTAAACCTACCTGGGAAGTGTTTTTCCCATTAATTACATTTTTCTCTTTTTTAACTACTAATGATTTTTATTTCCAGACAAACAAACAATAGATAAACTCTTTGAAGATTTAATGAAATATGAAATTATTAGAAAGAAGTATGCTAATGTAAATTCAAATGATAAGGCCGTGCAAACCCAAAACCTCCGTACCAAAACAAAAGAAGTGGGCTTGCAAACTGATAATTTAGCCCAAAAAAGTCTCTCTGCATTCGAGGGGCATACCAAAGAAGTATCCTTAAAAACAGGCACGGATAAGGAACCTGAAAAAAGTTCCATTGATACAAATGAGCCTTCCATAGGAGCAAGGCTGCAACCTGTGACTTCAGAAAATGGCCAAAAAAGTAAAATAATGGTCCTTGAAGATACGACTTATTTGGCTGTTTATGAACCAGAAATGAAAGGTAAACTACAATAAACTAAATTTTTCCCAGTGCATTCAAAATGTAGATAATATGAAATGAGTAAATTTTTATATAAACTATTATTTACTTATTTATTCATATATATATATATTTTCAAATTTTATGTACAAAATGTTAACAACATGTACAAGTGAAGCATAAGTACATTACAAAGAACTATGCCAATCAAAATTAAAACGATAAAGACCTCAAATCCCCAAACCTCCGTACCAAAACAATTTTGTCAGCAAGTTTGTTATATAAGAAAAATACAATTTTAAAAGAGGATACCAATTCTCTGAAGATACATGACTATTTTCGATGAATTTGTTATAAAAAATATATTTTGGTTCATTTAAACGAAATATAGTTCAGAATAATTCAAAGCAATTCATTCAAAGCAGTGCTTACTTGTAGCACAGCCCGTTACTAAAGAACAAAAAGAAAATACATTAGAATTCTTTTTAGAAAATAATTCAAGAAAGATTTAATTATCTGCTCTTAGTATTTTTTTATATTTGTAATGGCAGGCACAACATGTACTTCGTCAGCGATTTCCTTGGACACTGATTACAACCCTGAGGCAGACGAACGCTCGAGAGGTGATAATGTGGAGGACACCATGGTTGGAGGTATTTTATAACATTACCATTCAGAGCATCAACTTTATAACAATATAAAGATTTTTATATCCTATGCTTTAATATGAGTAAGGTTTGCTTGCTTGCTTGCAACTGTGATCTTAAAAACGGTACCAACGATTTCCTTCAAATGTTGGAAATAACTAGTTTCTAGGATAAAATTAAGTTCTAGCCAGGTCTCATCCCCAGGAACTGTTACAATTATTTGGTTTTTATTTTAAACTCCATACGCCAAATGTTAATTTGTTTAACTTTTCATATTTGTTTTTTGACATTATTTGGCATCACATAGTAGTATGGTCCAGAAGCTGTATATTGCACTGACGAACATAAAATATTCAATACAAATGTAAGGGTTCCGCAAACGATAATTAATAGTTTCTGGAAGAGATTAAAAGATTTGAGTGAAGATTACATATATATGGTGGTAAAATAAATTGAAGGGATATTGAACTATACATAACAACTAGAGTGGCCTTAACAATGTTGAACAGAGGGAAATGAGCTATAACAATTCTATTATCAATAAGGGGAAGTGAAAAACTATTACTCCAAGTCATCCAACAAACTGACAGGCCTTCAAAGAGCAAAGCTCGCCCCCCGATAATATTGTTTAATCTGAGTAATACACCTTGCAAAAATAGAAGTAGAGGAAGTAAGAATGTCAAATACTCTATTTAAATGGAAGTACGTAATAGTATGGTCCAGGAGCTGTATATTGCTCAGAGGAACAAAAATTATTCAATACAAATGTAAGAGTCACTTTCCGCAAATGATAATTAATAGTTTCTGAAAGAATTGCAGAAACTATATTTCAATTCTAACACAGTATTCACACTTATCACATGAATAGGTGGCAACATTTTTGTTGTTAATCACAATGGTTTTCTGACATCATGAGCTCGATGACCCTTTTAACACTGCAACTCAACAATTTTTAAACCCTTACTGGTTACAATTTATTGTTTTCAGGCACCTGGAATGCCCCTCAATATACGGAACTGACACCAATGACCCTCGATGATTCAACTTCAGCACTGCAACCAACTCAGCAAGAACTGTTACTGACATGTACGTAGTAAATACAATGAAAACCTCTTAGTTTTATGATTATAAAATGTTTTTGTTTTCTACTTGTGCTTCATAGAAGTATTTTTGACGCCTTCTACTTGCTAAACACAACATACAACTATTTCTTATTTAATTGTAGCATCAATAAACCTGATATATCAGGACATATCTTGTGAACCATTTGTCATTTAGTGATCTGTGTTGGCAAAGATAATTGTATTATTCAAGCTCAGTTTTTCCATCTACTTATGTTTAGTTTTACTTTAATCCAAATTTCCTACAAATTTAATTTTTCCCAGTAATGTATTTTAGAAAATAGTCAATGCAGGTCGCTGAAATTTGTATCACACATTTTGGTAGTATTAATACACAAAATTATAGCATTTAATATAACAAGGTCAACAAAAAGAACATATGATTCATCAATAAAAAAGTTTACTGACTACTGGAATGGTAACACCCTTCTATTATCGGTTTTATATCCAAATTAAACAAATTAAGCCTTTTATTGTGGGGGATGGGATGATGAGGTACTTGGTGAGGATGAGGTGGAGAGGTTTGAGGTATAAATAAAAAGGCTATTGATTACTGGAAAGATAACACCCACCTTTTATCCGTTTTAACTTCACGTTAAAAAAAATAAATCTATTTCCAGGGTGGAAGGGTGAAGGACGGGGAGAGGATGAGTTGGATAGGTTTTGGGCAAAGACAAAAAAGGTACTGATTACTAGAATGTTAACGCCTCTTCCGTTTTAACTCCATATGAAACGGGGAGAGGATGAGGTGGAGTGGTTTCATGCATAAATAAAAACTCTACTGACAACTGGAATGGTACCGCCCCTCTGTTATCTGTTTTAACTCTACATTAAAAACATTACCTGGTTGCAAGGGTGGGGGAAGGGATGGGAAAGAGAAGGAGAGAGGTGAGTGCACCAGAACCCACTAGCATAGATTAAGCATACTCCTTAGGAGTATGCTTAATCTATGCCACTAGATACAAAACAATTTTTTTTAATTATTTGGTCAATTTTCGACCATTAAGCGGTCTCTAGTTATTATAAATTGGTATAAAAAGTGTTAAATAATTTGTATGCCTGTATGAATGTATTACTGTCTGTCTGTAGTCTATGTATGTATGCAGAGCTGATAGTCCAGGCAAATGGAAGTTTTGTCTGGAAAGTCTAGCGGAAGTTTATTTTTTTGCTATTTCTTATGTAATTTTAGGTGGGATTCTTTCAAAATTGCGGCTTTTGCACCAGATATATATTCATGCAAAGTTTAAATTCGGATTCAGCACCCACAATTACATAAGAAATAGCAAAAAACAAAACTTCCACAAAACTTTCCAGGTAGCCTTTATTTTACTCCGCAATTGCCTCTTGACTTTGTGGGAAAACTGAGAAATTGATTTCGGCATAGTTTGAACTAAACATGTCAATAACGTTGGGATAGATGCACGAGGAAAGATTTTAAAAAGTTAAACAATCAACCTATTTGTTGCCCAAAGAAACCCTAAAAACTTATTTTTTTAAACGGCTGTAACGATATTCATAAAACTTTGGTCACGTTAATTTTGTTAGACCTTTGAAAACAAAGGGTTTATTATCTGTACTGATAGATAAATAAAATAATAACACTTTGAGCATCCTTCCATCTTTGTAGCTGAAACGGTTCATTTTCAATTTATAAAAACGTAATTGGACTTTAAATGGCGAAGGATTAAACATTTGTTCTATATTTTTTTATGGATTTTTACAAAACTTGGTACCATTGTTTATTTTTTGGTGCTACAAATAAATATCTTCTAAGTTTGTTTGCCGTCTCAAAGTTTAAACCCTGAAAATAAAAAAAAATGGCGTACAAATTATAATTTTACTTTCCTACAATAATGATTGCTATCACTCCAATTCTACATGTTTAAGTAACTTTGGTGAAACCGTGTTTAACATGAAATTGTGTGTAACAGATGCTGCACCAGGTGTCCCCGGTCCATCTTACTTAACACAATATGATGACTCCTGTATTCCGCCAACACCCGGACCCGGCGGGGGCGCTTCCGCCTTCGAAGATGACTACAATGTACCAGACACACCAGAACTTGGTAAGCTAAATTTTGTTGTTGTTGTTAGCTTTTGTATAAGGCCGAAAAAACAACACAAGTTAGGTAAAATGTAAAAAAATAACATTTATGAGAGATACTAAATTGTCATGTTACACTGGGAAACCAGTTAAAGAGCTGTATCATGAAAAATATATAAATCAAGACTATTGCTTTTGAAAATTAAAACCACTGTTTACTTTTAGTTTATTCACCATAACAACTCATATTAATTACATATAATTTCTTAATTTTATTTATATCATACATATGTCATCTGTTATTTCTAGCTCTCAGTAAACTTATTTTGCAGAATTGTTCGCCACAAAATGAGGATTATCGTTTGGGAGAACCCTTATATGACCTTTTATTGAAGTACCACTCCGGGGGCTGCTCAAAATAAATATCTTCTAAGTTTTATTTCAATGAAAACTGACATTGAGATTCGAAAGTCCTTTAACTACTTTCCGATAGGCATCAGAAGATGCTGGAAAGACTTTGATCATATCCTGGTTTAAACATCGGGTCGAATATTCAGTGTTTCCTATCATAGAGTTCAGGGCTTTGACCATAGGTGCGACATTGGTTACTCCAGGAAGAAAGATTGGCGGTGGTTTCGATACTTTGACAGCAGTAGCAGCATTTGGCGAGTCTTCATCCATGTTAGATGCCAGAATCGTATCGATTACATTGTTCAATCGAACTACTTTGTGGCTGGCCGTCAATGCCTTGACGATGACGCTTGGAGTCGTTTTTTGGTGACGTTGTCATGGTTCTTTTAGGGTGCCTAGCATGAACTTGTACTTGAAAGAACAAGCTAACCTCAAATGAAAATATATATCAAAGTACAAATAATAAATGCCCAGATTTAAATTAACTCCGAAACTATCTTCACATTATAAAATCATACTTTTTCAACGAATTACACAACAAATGTACATAACAAATAGTTGAGATAAATTAAAAGAAATAATTATCTTCAGAGAAATTAAAAATGTGTGTATCGGTTGAATAACAAAATCCTGTCATGTTTTTATAACTAAAAGATAAAAAATACAGTCTACATATTTACTAACATTTAATTGTATTTCATCTGCTAACATAAAAACTATCTAAGGACAGACCAAGAAAAATAAATAATTTATCTATCTATTTAAACTATTAATGCTCTACATGCAAAGTTTGCAAACAATACAGATTTTTTGTTTTAAGATTTACCCTCACAACTTATACACTAAAACGTGCGTCTACGTGTCCAGATGTGCAAACTGGCTTTAGACTTTTGATTTAGGCCTGAGGGCTCTGTCCCATGGGACTTTATATGGATGAGAGTTTTATTTGGTTTATGTGGTTTTTGGTTATGGTTTATGTTGTTTATGCCATATGTGTTTTTTCTTAATTCAATTTAATTAAATAAACAGCTGTTATAAGGATTACATATAACTACAAACTGTCATTTTTTGGTTTGCTATTTAACTACTTAATATTTTTGTTTCTCAAAAGGGATGCGCAAACTGCGCACAGGAAATTTTAGTTAGCTATAAACTGTATGGAAAAATATTTCACATTTTATTCAATGCTAATAGGATAGGTCAATGGTAGTCCTTAGTTTTCTTATCCATTGCATTAAATTTCTTACCAGAGTTTCATCCAGTTTCACCCAATTTCATTTATTAAAGCACATCAAATCGAAATCAAACTAAATTGTAAGAAAAATATCGAAATCGGAATTTTTATCTTAAGATATGTAACTTAAATATAGTTTACTGGATTATATAAATTGTATTAACCTTCACAAACCTTATGTGGTTAGTTATACAAATATTTTGGTTGTGTCTTAGTCATGTTATTTTATATACTCATGCACAAATCACACTTTAGGGAGTATAATGGCTAGCATCGATGTTAAACAAAATTTTATTCAGTTTACACAAAACTTTAAAAACTACAATTCCAGCAATGAACCGCTACAATGCCACCCAGCTGTCATATTTTCTAAAACCTAGGATTCAAAGGAAACTGGTCAACGTCTGGTTCCATTATCAGTGATTAAACCCAATTTCGCAGCAAGTCTAAAAGTAAACAAAAACAGAATTTTAAATAGAAAATATAGAATATATAAATCTGAATTGAACTTTTATAACACTTTTATATAGTATTATAAACTCTATTCCCAATCAGCATGGAATTTTTATTCCTTACTGCTTGTAAATTTCAATCCAAAAACCGGAATTTAACTAAGAATAATTGTCTACTTTGTTAAAAAAAACCTTAACTTTACTCACCTGTTGTAATAAATTTGGATGCAAATTGCGGAACACGTGGTTAACAAAATGATTGCAAATAAAATATGGCCAAAAATGATAGTGTTTTTTGCCAATTACAAAATTACTACTAAATAAATATAGGATATCGTATTTTTTTATCATCCTGGGCCTAAGGGAAATGTTTACGTTAAAACCAACCTGGCCTTTCTACGTTTAGTAGTTTACTTGGAATAGGTGATTACACGATGCCTTGTACACGCTATTACTATATAGGATTGTGTTATAAGGGAAGTGAATTAATTTTGTCGTTCTCTATGTTTTTAAGCATTTGAGAGACTTTTAAGGATTCGGCCCGCACACAGGCAATGCCTATGCAGGGACCATTCTCAATTGAATTTGTATGTATTGAAATGTTGTAGAATTTCAGAGAATAAAATTATTATTATTATTAAACAATGCCCACCTAAACCTAAACGGCATGAGCAGACTATGTCTTGGTCACTGGTTATGTCATCCAACTACAGCCACGCAGCTCGATGTGCGCACAATTCGGAGATAACAAAATAATGTCTTCATTTACCAATTACAATAGTCCGAATTAAGGGGAAATTAGTGGTATGTGCTAGATAATCCTGTTACGCGGAGAATGATATTTAAGTTGTACTTTATTATATTTAATGTATAATACTGTTCAATTTTTCTTTGCAGATGAATCCGAGATCCTTATGGAAGCTATAACAACGCCTGCTGCTGCTTCTGCTGCTACTCAATCCTCTGCCAGAGGTATAAGCCACACTGCTACATCGTTAGCAATCAGTTCAACTTCAAGTGGAAAAAAGCCAAAGAAGAAGCACTTCTGTAAATACTGCAAAAGATTAGTAACGAACTTTAAGAGACACCTAACAACAATGCATGAATTGGAGGATGCTGTTGTGTCACTCAAAACAGCTGCAAAGTTATCCGACCAGTTAAATCAGCTTAGAAAGATTATGGCGGAAGGAGATGATATCTTCAATAAAATGAATCCTGATACACCCATTGTCAGAAGGAGCACAGGTTCAACTACTGCAGGTTGGGACACATGTCCTTCATGTAAAATGTTGGTCAGCAAAAACCATTCTGTAAAGCACTACCGCAAATGCAATCCCAATGCAGAAGGTTTGTCAGGGCATGCTATTAGGGTGGAACTAGTTCGAGGGGAACTAGAGCTTGTGGATACTCTTTCGAATGACATGAAGACAAAAATTATTCCTGTCATGAGAAACGACCACATTAGGAAATTGTGCGAAACAGACTCTAGTTTGGTGTTATACGGAAACCAACTCTGCATCCGTCTTAAAGGAGAATCGCAAGAAAGAACAATAAGGAACCATCTAAGAATAGTCGCAAGAGTAGCGGAAAAAACAATGGAAATCCAAAGACAAATAGACGGGACAATTTATTCCGTTGCTCAGATTTTTGACCCAGCATGCTATAATTCTTTTGTAGATGCTATACACGACATTTGTGGATTTGGCAAAGCCGAAGGGGAAGAAATGAAAAAACCAACCACTCCACATCAATATGGACCTAAAGTAAAAGAAATGTCAGACTACATCTTGACAGAGCTTTTGAAACAGTCTGATCCTTGCAACATCAATGAGCCAATCCAAGTTGAAATAAAAGAGAAAATTGAGCGTATCAAAGCTTGGCAGGAAATTTACATAAGAGACTTTGACAAGCAAGTAGCTTCCCTGGGACGGAAACAAGCCGACCGTCGAACATACGATACCAGGCAACTAACGCCATCAATGGAGGATGTGCAGAAACTCATAGACTACATACAGAACATGACAATAGTCTCTTATGGAAATCTGAAAGAAAATTTCAGTTTGGAAGAATATAAAACATTAACAAAATGCCTACTTTTACGATTGTGGATTTTCAACCGTAGAAGAGTAGGTGAGGTGGATGTTTTGAGGTTAAACAACTGGCTCAAAGCAAAAGATATTGACGAAAACAGTGACCAGTTTAGAAGTCTTAGCGTAACCGAGCAAAGTTTTGCATGTTCTTTTAAACGCATGAGTGTGAAATCAAAACTTAGGCGTCCGGCAGCACTTCTCGTGCCCAAGAAGGACTTGGAATGCTACAATCTGATTATTTCCTTAAGAAGTGAGGCAAAGGTAGCAAAAGATAACATTTATCTATTTGCGACTCATGACCGTTATATTGAAGGTACAGCCGTGATGTCGGAATTTGCAAAGAAATGTGGAGCACAAAAATGGAAGCTCCTCACAGGGACGAGACTGAGGAAGCAACTGGCGGCATCACTAAGATATTTGAACTTGACAGATGAAGATCTCAGGTTGGTTGCTGAAGCAATGGGTCACACGGAAAAAACCCACATCACTCATTACAGAGCTCATGACGCCGCTCTACATGCCGGTAGGATCAGCAAGCTGCTGATGGCCATGGATGACGGCACAATTGATACTTTCAAAGGAAAGTCCTTGGAGGAGATGAATGTTGAGGTAACTGTTGACAATGTACCACCAAATGAGCAATTGGCCAGCCTTAACGTTGATGTTGATGGTGATGGTGATTTCATCCCGGACACTGAAGAGGATGTACCGCTACCGCTCGTGGCTCAATCATCTGATTACCGTACCCCTTCACCTGATGATGAAGAAATTGAATCACATTTTACGATGGCCACAAGAAAAAGAAAAACTCCTCAATTGGACACCGATTCCTCATCCAACGAAGATGATTCCGAGGCAACGGCGGCTCGCGGCGACACTCCAGGTCGGAAAAGGGCATTTGCGAAGAGAAAACAACATAAAAACATAAAGTGGTCGAATGAACTTAAGGCAGCCCTAAAAAAACAATTGTCTGAGGAAATTAATAATAAAAAATGCCCGTCAACTTCGAGGGTGCTTGAAGCGATTGGAGCTTTGGAACAAGAGTTTCCAGAAATAGTTAACCACAGCCCAAAAAAAGTTAAAGTTTTTGTGACTAATATGTTTAAAAAATAATGAAATTATTTTAATAGCTCCTATATTAAACTGTGTTACTACATTTTTACCAAATTTGTTGGAAATACTCGGAAAAACTTCAAAAAATCATAAAGCTGTTCGCTGTTCTATTCCTAAGAATAGCCCTTCTGTTTGTAATTACTATTGTTTTATTTGTCAGTTCTTTTAAGGTTATGTCAATTATTTTTATTATAAGAATGTATTGCTTCTAATCAGGATAAAATAGTTTTCTCTGTTAAAAAATACATATTTTCTTAATTTGAGTAAAGGACTTTGCCAGCGGTATATAAAACTAATATGTCTTTTAAGGAGTAGAATTAAAATACTTCATGGGTTTAAAGTTTTATTGAGTTTTTAAAGCTTTTTTTAGAGTTTCTCTGGCAATGAAAATGTTTAAAAATGTTCATGTTGCTTTCCTTTTAAGTAAAATATATATTAAACAAAACGCTTTGTTTCACTTTCCCTAGTCTTTATTTTAGGTCCAACTAAAAAGAATACACACTCCGTTTTTCTGATTAGGTATAAAAGTTAAAAGAGGTTTATGCAAAATTTCAAACAAGCCCAGTACATACATCAATTGGACGTTGTATTTAGTGATGGGAGTATCGAATCAAATACTGTGTATTCAAATACATCCTTGTTATCAAATACATCTCTGTATTCGAATACATCTCTGTACTCGAATACATCTCTGTATTTGAATACATCTATGTATTTGAATATGTACATATTCGAATATGTGCTTTCCCGACGGAACCCCAAAAAATAGACTAATTAGTAGGCATACTGAACAGTACTAATACAGTTGTTGTAACCAAATACAAATTTTGAACATTTATTTTATACAATAAATAATTAAACTAGTATTTTAACTGAATAAGCATAAAAATGTATCAGTTAATTTTGCTGCTGTATTTACTTCATTATTATTACTTTATTGTTTATATTTACGTTTATTGCTAAAGAATTTATGTTAATGTGTCAGTAAAATCCACAATTAAAAAAACAACGTTATAGTATCCCAAACTAGTCTGAATTTAAGCTACTTTTATTTTCTAATTAATTCAAAAATTAGTTTGTTCATAATCTGAATTATAATTCACTTAAAATTAATAAACCATTTACATTGAATACATACCATTTTTTAACTAATGCAATTCATTTAAACCTATTGAATATTGTTCAATTATAATGAATACAAATTTTGTTGGTGGATTTGCATACAACTTAAAAATAGTATAAATTAATTCACTGTGTTCTACCCCACAATCAAATACGAATAGACTACGAATCAACATACGAATCCACAAATGAATAGATATAGCCACTGATTATTCAACAGATATGTACTACGTCAGAACAGCTTAAACTAAACGTGTTTTTCCAACACTTTAACAAATATAGGTAATGCATTATTTATAGACCAGTAGAATTATCCTAATTAAAGGGGTTGCCATTCAAAAGGTGGAGTAATTTTGATTTTCAGGTATTTTATATATATCGACCCCATGATGAAAAATCCAAGTTTTCGACCTCGTACCCTTGTGCGTTTTCCACTATCTTGATAAAATTGTCTACAGACTGAATTTTTTTTACTATTTTCTTAATGACTCGCTTAGAGTGTGTCTTAGGCAAAAGTGCTTTCTTTTAATTTTTAAAGATTATTAAATTTCGTACAAGATCCATATATAGGATTGGGAAATACGACTAACAGGAACGGAGAATCATAGGTATTAAATCAGTATACAAATTTAAAATTAGATAAAAAACTGGATTTTATCTAAATTCAACTCAAATAACTAATTTTCTAAAAGGTGTAGAGTAAATTGTGTAAGGGATTAATTTGTAGGAAACAAAATCTCCTACAAGGTACATGTTAAGTAATGTAACATATGACCAACAGATGCATAGAAACAAATGGTCAAAATTTAATTACAAAGTAAAACAATTTTGAAGTATCATTTAATCCCAGGTATATTAAATATACCTTATTCTTACCTACATTTAAGGTAGAATATGTGTTAGTTATGCTTCTTAGATGACATTATGTTACATACTGCATTGAAACAAACTTAATTCTGGCTAGGACGGATCAGGAAAAAGTATTTTAAATTAAGTATGTTAACTAAAATAGTTAATGTTAAAATTAAGTTAGGATAATATTATCGGTCCGTACAACTACAAAATCACTTTAATTTTGTAAGGCAAGCTGTTAAAAACATTTAAAAAAATTGTCTTATTACTTAACCTTTCTTCTAACTTTAGTCGAATCTAGCAAGTACTTTGTTGATTTAATTTTACTGCACAAACAATAAGCCCATAGAACTTTATTAATAGAATCAGCCGTGATAAAATGAGCAGGGACTATTTCCCACTAGGCACACTAGGCACGTGCCTAGGGGCGGCACAGTCTGGGGGGGCGGCATCGCCTGACGGCAGACGGGCGCCGGCGCCGTGGTATCAGGCGAGTTGCCGGCGCCTGGCGCGGTGACCGAGAAAGGTAGTGAAAGGGAGCTTACTTTGCATTTTCTTACTTAAATTTGAAATCTTACAATTCATAGCTAAAAATTATCTTTTACAAATTAAGTGTGAAAGGTTTGTATTATTTACCTTGGGTTATGCCGGAAGATAAACTGTTCGCAACAAGGGTTGTTTGTACTGGCAACATGAAAATAGTGGGGTTACAGCAGACTGTCAAACCTCACCTGGTTTAGTCGTTCACTTAACGTATTCACGTTCTGTTTTTATCGTTAACACGTCGTCACACTGCTAAGATAGAGTAAGTGCGTAATAATTTTATTCAGTTGCAATGTTGACCTACAAAATACAAATGACATTGTGTGTCAAACGTCGGAAGCATAGTCCGTTCAGGTTAATGAAAAACTGCAAGTGAAAAAGGAAATATCCTTTTAAAAAGAATTAATAAGGTTGGCAGTTTTTGTAACCCTCTTGAAAAACACAACGAGAGTGGACTGTGTGGAGAAGTCTGCTCATCTTGGTAACAGTACAATGTCACCGACAGTGGTGCAAACAATAATAATAATGATCAAGCTACAAGTGACCCTGAAATGGATAATTCCATATTGAGTGATGATAACGAACTTCCAATAATACAAAAACAAATCCGGTTCACTACAAAATGATATAAATTTTACTTTTAGTGCGACCCCATTGAGTGGAAAATAAAAGACACCTTGATCAAAGTATTATTACATAGTGGAATTAATCAAAATACGGATTGTGAGTAAAAACTCTAAAAGGGATTCTTCCCAGATTTAAATAAACAAATCCAGGAGAAAACATATGTAAAACCTATGATATTCTTTGTTTAATATATATTACTTTCTTAATTAGAAACATTGAACTATGTTTTTATAAATTGTAAAATACTTAATAGATTTGATGTATTATTCATTTCCCACAGAGCTGATACTTTTTTCCTAGTTTTTAGAAAGGCTTAACAATCACTTTAAAACTTATCAAAGGGTAAAGGAAACTTTTGTAGGCCTATTAGCCTAACTATTATCTTAATTATTATTTAAATGTATGATAATTTTACGATGTTTAATTAATATTATATGCCTATATATTTTTAAAGTAGCATCATTGCCATCGTCGAATATAGACGAGCAACGATGAACGGGATGGATTCGCGATAGTGCGGATGGATAGTTCTCTGACGCTCATTTTATTACGGCTGATTGTTTGAGTTGTAAAATTAATATAACAAGGTACTTGATAGATTCAAGCAAAATTTGAAGAAACCTTAAGGCGTAAGACTACGTGCGTTAATGTTTTTAAGAGCTTACCTTACACAATAGAGTGATTTCGTAGATGTACGGACCGATAATATTATCCTAACTTAATTTTAACATTAAATATTTTACTTAACATAATTAAGGTAATGTAAAATACTTTTCATGATATTTCAAAGCCAGAAGACACTTTGTTTCAATGCAATATGTAACATACTATAATTTAAGAAGCATTAGTAACACATGTTATACCTTAAACGTAAGCAACAATAAGGTTTATTTAATATAGCCGGGATTAAATGATACTTTACAATTTTTAAAATTTTTAATTAAATTTGGAACCTTCGTTTCTATGCATCTCTTGGTTATATGTTACGTTATTTAACACTTACCTTGTAGGACATTTTGTTTCCTGCACATTAACCCCTTACACATTTTACTCTACACCTTACAGAAAATTATTTAGCTGAGCTAACTTAAGATAAAATCCAGTTTTTTATCTATTTTTAAATTTTTATACTGATTTAATACCTACGATTCTCTGTTTCTATTAGCCGTACTTCCCAATATATATATAAAATACAATATTAAATATTGTAGGAAATGTTATAATCTTTAAAAATTAAAAAAATAATAATTTTGCCTACGACACACTGTAAGCGAGTTATTAAGGAATTAGTAAAACAGTACAGTTTTTAGACGATTTTTTCAAGTTGGCGGAAAACGCACAAGGGCTACGAGGTCGAAAACATGGATTTTTCATCATGGAGTCGATACGTATAATATACCTGAAAATCAAAATTACTCCATCTTGTGCTTGGCAAGGATACAATTATACTGGACTATTATAAAGGTATTAACTTAGTATATACAAACATTTTTTATAAAACAATCGAAACCAAAAACCCCACCGCGTGGCCTACGAGTGTTACCGAGTAAAGTTCCCGTGCGCTGCCGCCCCGACGTCAGTTCCGTGTAGGCTAATAAATACCATTGCGAGTTAGGATATTTCTCATAAATTCTTAAAAAAACTTGATTGAATTATATATTTCTTTTAACCGTGCCTGTGGAACCCTTATCGGGGTCTTATAGGCTGGTCATCAGATTTATTTAAATGGTTATTTAACCAGCTTAGAACATCCGTAGATAAACCAAACTTTTTATCCGTATCTTATTATCTGTTCCCCCTTGCAGTGAGGTAACAGACACATCACTTTTTAAATAGTGGGGATAAACACATTACGGATTATTCCCGTGCTCAGACACGCATGTTGAAAATGAGGACTTGGGTGGTGTGAGGACTTAATGCAAGCAAGCCGAGAGACGTGTGGTGAGGGGAGTACATAATGCAGTCTAGAAGAAACATTAAGTACTCATTAGAGGTCCTCAATATCGAGGACTTAATGTCGTCCGTATGCTAAAAAGAGGACTTAACGTCGTTCCTATAAACCTATATATATATATATATATATATATATATATATATATATATATATATATATATATTTAAAATCATTCCATCATTTAAAAAAAAAAAACATTTTGTCTTGCATATATATCTTGCACAAGGTGTCTAAGGAAATCGCTTATTCATGAACTATCTTATTATTCCACAATTTTACAGATTTTAAATACTCAACCCCTGATTTATGCAAGGAAATATTGTTATTCGTGTGTTTGTGATCCCCAAAACGCACAAAACATTTCCTTTTTGGAGGGAAGAAATAGCCACTGTTAAATTGTGTCATAAGAATACAACCAATATATACTTCAATTTCCAAACTTTGTTTATGATGATTTGGTTTACCTTCAACTTCAGATTGCGTACTACAACGATACCTCTGAGGCGTTGTTACTAAAACAATATAATTAATTACCATCTGATACCTAAACACAAATATATGTAACACTAATTGAGCAATTTTACAAGAGTTATCACAAATGTTAGCTTTATTGTTTGCCGATCGCTATCAATCTCGGATGTAGCTCTATCAGGGTATGGAACGTCATTGATGATCACAAGGGTACAAAGGGACGTAGAGATTGCGTATATTCATTAGCAAGCTCTACAAATGGATTCCTTAGTACCCCAACTCCAAACCTTAACTGGTGTCTGACTTTAAATAGTCTAGTTTTCAATGGCACATCCTACTCTCAGTATATTGTCTAAGTAAAAGTCTCTTTATATTCATCCTTCTCTAAATATTAGTTACGTCTAAATCTTTAAATAGTGGAAAGAAAATAACAATTTACTTTAGGGAAAAACAAATAAGTTGTAGAGTCCACTTCAAAAGGACAAGCTCACTGTTTCTGGATGGAGAGTAATTGGGATTCAAGACCAGTGGTCCTTTTTATCGCCCTTTTGAGACCATTCGTTGCTCCAGGACATGTTTAATAGACTACGAGTTTTGGAGTCTATTCTGTATCAGTCTATAAAATACCATCGTTCCAACTCGAAGTAAGACCGTATCTTTTACTCAATATTGTTTTTGCATCAAGGTACGTATATAATCAATAAACATGTATACATTCTTTAAAATATGTATATTAAACACTTGAGCAAAAATCTGGTTTTATTAACTGCGTTATCTTTACCTTTCAAGTATAGCATATGATATGATAGTGAGAAAAGTTTATTTATTTTAATAAAGTTATGTACTCCATTGATACAAATTATATCAGTAGAATTTGTGAAGTACACAACTTGCAGAAAAAGAGAATGGACAAATGATTCAATGGACTTACAGAGGTTTTGTTTGTAAATGGGGTGACCCAACATGTAAACAACAAGTGCAATTTCGGTTTCAGACACTTGCAAAGATCACAAACAACGAACTCATTTGACACCGCAATGTTTACCATAGTGTGACAAAGGTCAAGGCCAGCTACACTGTAGTCTAGATAATCCATCGCAACATGGACCCTGGATTTTGTCCCCCTCCACTAATGACAGAAACTGGAAACATAGTCAATTCCCCAAAATTAAAACAGTAAAACATTAACCTTATATAATATATACGTCAAATATGAAAAGCAGTTTTCTTGTAGACCCTGAAGGGTATTATAATAAAAAAAAACTTTATTTATACTATACTCCTACAACCTAATATGTTTTTAATGAGCATGCTAAAGATTCTACAGAACGAGGGGTATGATTCAAAATATCTATATTAAAGTTTGCGACAGCTTCCACAATAGTAGATACAGTTTCTCAGTATTAGAATTAGTATTCTAGTATTATTAGTATTATTTAATTAGTATTATTAGTATTCTCAGTATAGAAAGTATATCAGTATTCATTTAAATTTTTGATTTCAACAGACAATGGAGGACAGTAAATTACGAGTATGTGTTTTGTTCTATTGTGTTAGTTTGCATTTCACAAAACAAAGTGCATCATCAGATAGGTATCATGCAGATAGGTTTTGAAATTGAACAATGGTTCTTTAAAATGGCTTAAACTTTACAATGATTATTTGTAATGTTATCTTAATGGAGATTAATGCTGTTGTAATGCATTAAAGTATTAAAAAGATTAAAAATTTAGAAAACCTATCTAGGATGCTTTATATTTCCAATCCTTGTACGGATAAATTTGAAACACCCATCATCCTAACTTTATAAAACAAAACATTATTTATCTTCTATTGCCAGCAATATTATTCTTTAGTAACAAAAATCATACAACTGAAGCAAAATTTAAAGCTTTGAAGTATAATAAGTTTTACAAAAAGTCTCATCTTTGATTTGGAGTTATTTGGAGATTTTGCTTTGGTATTGGTATTTCCGCCGAAAAGAAGAATAAACGGAAAATACGAAATTTGTAATTGTAATTTATCTAAAGAGAGAGGGATGAGAAGTTTATCAGAAACCTTTTGTTTAAATCTTTTCTTAAACGCACCGTCTCTGGAGGAACACAGTGAGATTTATTCATGCGGATTGTCTGCTACAACTGGAAACAAATCTAAGTTAACTTGAAATCTCATTAATTCAGGAAACACTTTATTTTTAAATTTGTCTCCAGTGATTAGAAACCAGTTAGGAACTTAAATGAATTAATACTACTTTATCATATTTATGTTTTCTCCACTTACTGTATCAAGATCTGTCTTGGAGTGTTGTAAACTGAGAATGATTAGAGGACAATTTACTCAAATTAGACTATATTAACAATATAGTCAATAGTGGAGACTACAAGAAACTCTCTCCATTTTATTATGTCTACAAACAAAATTTGCACATAATATATATACAGTTAAATTTTATGAGTCACATTAGTTTATGTAAATGTATAATACAATGATGAATCTGACTATGACTTACATATTAAACGTGATATCACTGATATGACTAAAGTATTTCGTTTTGTGAGAAAAAATAAAACGAGTTCGCACGCAGCACCCTGACGTGAGGGAAGTGAATTTCCACATAAAAACTTTTAAAACTCAAAATCAGTGTAAAAACATACATTTTTCCAATTTTTATTGAAATCTGAAAACATTGATTTTTTGGCTGTTCTGATACTCCTGGTTTCATTTACTTGCAAAGCTGGGAATACAATTTTGCACATTATAAGGTTAGTAGAAGGTCCAGACAGGCTTGAAAGTAGGCGTAAGGTTGCTGGGGGTAATAAAAGTACTCTAACAAAGGAATAACACGTTTTTCTAGTGTAAAACCCCCATAAGACAACATACTGTGTTTAGCCGATACACATTTTCTTTAATAACTCAGTAAATATTTACGCTAGAATGACGGGAGAGGGCTTAAAACTTTCGCCTCTCTAATTCCCATCTTTTTACATGTATTAATTTTACATCTGGGGCTTTTCTGACCCTTTTTGGGACCAAAAACTCGAAATTTGAAAGATTAATCCCCAAAAAATGGGTTTAGAGTTTTCCGATTGTTTTGCCCAACGAACTTGTCCAACAGATTATAGAAAGGAACGCCCCTACCAAATTTGATGTAAATCGGACAAAAAATGCGACCGCTAGAGTGCATACACACATATATATATATATATATATATATATATATATATATGTCTATATATATAAAATTTTGAACGACCCCCCAAAACGTGTTCAGGGGGTCACGTTAGGAACTTCTATGGTGGTCCCGGGCTTAAGTTTCACCGTGCAGGTCATGCTAATAGTTCACTTTCCAAAGGAAATTCACTAATAAAAGAACAGGATCAAATTCATACGTTGTTTGTTTGTGAACAAACGCTACTATCGGATTCCATCGGTATTATTCCCTTTCATCATGCATCATAGTCTAAGTGACATAGCGCTATAATCTATAATTTATATTATCATCTAGCATATTGGAAAGGTTATAACTTATTTTCCTATTAAAAACATAGTTTTAAACTTTTTCTTTAGAACAATCGTTCAAAGCACATCAAAGTGTTTAAAAGCTGAGAGTAAGAAAAAATTATGGTTTAAAAGCTTAATCGATCGTGAAAGTGTACCTTATTATAACCATACATCACGTTCTTACACTGAAAATAGGAAAATCGTATAAAAATACAAATTCATTGAAAACCTGTTAATATAATTATAAACTCCCAATATTGTATTCGTTAGTAAACCCTAATTATATGCTATTTGATTTTCAGTAAAATAACTCCTAAAATGATTTATTTTGTTATTTACATTTTAAAATAACAATTCATGCTTTGTTCAAATATAAAACAAAGAACTATGTATACAAATAATAATTGGGAAAGAGAACAAAATCTCATTGCATGTTGTTCAAAGAATACAAATTTTCTCTCTGAATATAATTCTACCCATCAAATGCAAGCTCTCCTTTCAAAGTTGGTCTTAAATATATTTCAGAAGTTAGAAAAATCCATCCTGTCCAAAATCTAAAACATTTATAAAAAGTTCGAAATTCAATCCAACTGCCTTTGGTGGACAATGGGCTGTTAATTAATTAAACGAGATGAATAATGAGTCAGCCTTAGTCATTAACATGACATCTCACTCATTCTATACTCATATTTCATTCATACTTGCCTTAAAATTTGCCTTAATTGCTTCGACGTCCTAATCAGTGACTAGCAAATCAGTGGATTAAGTTAGTCACGTAATAAATTAATATAACCTACAAGTCAAGATGATAAAGCATGAAAATTGCACTTTTTATAAATCTTGTGTAGGTCTAAACTGCTTAAAGAGTGTCCCACGCACTCAATTGCTGAATTTATATTTTGGCACTGCATGACCTCGTACCAAAGTTGCAGCACAACGTAAGGTTAGTTCTACCAATAAATAGCAAAAATCAATTGACGCCTTCTGAAAGGACGCTTCCTAAGGACGTTTTTTTCATTGTTGTTAACCATTTATCAAGGTTAAGAGTATTTTATCGTCCTGTTTATATAATAATTAATGACATTTATTTCCCTATTTATATTTGAAGTATGGAAAATTGTGCATACAAAATTATTAGTATGGTTCTTGTTTGTCAAGGATTAGAATTAAACAAATCTAATTAACACTTCATATATCAATTAGGCCTACTGATAACACTGATCATCGTTAGATAACTGGATATTTTACTGAATTTGATGATGATTGTGTGACCGGTCGAAATCCATTACTTTGTGCGATTTTTTGTGTAAATTTACAGTCTTGTTTAAATAGAGCGTAACTGTAAATACAATATGAAGTGTTGTAAGTCACTTTTAATTCCCATCAAAAATCACGTTTACTAAACATAGTTTCGGAATTGCAATTATAAACAATTACATTTGAAAAATAAACGTCTCAAACATGATAAAACTTCACATAAACCCAAAATATTATCTTCCAGACGAAATTACATCGTATATAGTCCCGGGAGCGTCATAAAACAAACGAGTCTTTACGGTCAATAAAGCGCACCGTACTTTCTACTGTGCCCGGTAGGTAACGTAGATTAAATTTACCTTAAGTGACATCATACTACTACCATAACCTATTAAAGGTAGGATGGCGTTAACCCAGTTTCAGGACCTGCCCCAAAAACGGGTCTTGGCCGTGGCGGAGCACAATAAGTCGTATTGATTGTGCAGCGGCAGGGGGTGGGTGGGGCGTGGGGTGGGTCCAGGGTGGGGGTTGGATGCTGTGTGGAGCCCAGTGAGTGATCCGCGCTGGTGACGTCATCATCGCAATGTCGTGGGAGTCCATAGCCTCGCGGGAGTATCTGGGGTAGGTCAACATGTGGCCAACTATGATAAGGACCCACCCCGATTACTGTAGTCTTTTTTTCGTGTTGCGGTTGTGTGTGGATTTTCGGTGGTTTGATAATGATCATAAAATTGACCGGGGTTTAGTTTCATTAAAAGTTTATTTATTTTTTACAGCGGGAGGCAAGGTATATTAATTTAAATTTATTTAATTCTTTATATTTTTAATGCAATTTTTTTACTAAGGTTTGAAAATAATTTGTATTTTTAGTAAATAACACCGCGTAAAAAATCACAATTTAGGGAAAGAAGTTATAAATTTTAAAAATAGTAATAATTTGTTTCCAAAAAAAACGTCTAAAACAATATTCTTGCAATGCAACCTCTCCTATGAATATTTATTAAACAGTATGCTGCTTACTACTTTCTTTTAATTATTGGCGAGGATATTATTTTAAATTAATTTTAAGTGATACAAATATGTGGTAAGTTTAGGAATTGCTGAAGATACTCTTACGCAACAATAAAGATTACGGTTAGAAAGTTCAAGGCCTTGACCTGCAAAGACGAAAAAGTAGGTCAAACAACTGTGTAGCCAGATTAAGGTAAAAACCTTTACATTTTCAGTATTTAGAATTGTTTGTCATATTCTTGAATAGTGCTATAATATTGCACTTGGAAATTAAATAAAAATTAACCCAAAAGTAAAAAGGAAAACTTAATCACACTAAAATTTGTACAACATACATTTTTGTGCGGTTTTTAAATTGAAGTGAAACGGTATACCTGTTATATACCATACCTGAATATATTGCAGGACGTAACGTGATCAAATTGGTTTAATTCCAGCTAAGTATTAATTTGGGGTGTTTTTTTACTAATAAATTCACGTTCAGTAATTAAGACTGTGTAATATATTGCATAGCTGCATAAAGTTTATATGGCTTCAAAATAATATTATAGTAATAATTTTATTATGTTAAAAATATTTCATACAGCTCTTAACACTGATTAGCTCATTAAACAACCTGAATAGGTTTAATTAGATGGTAATCCCGCATTCATATTAAACCAGAAATCGTTCATAAACCTTGTTTTGTTTGCGTGAATCCAATTACAATGTATGTTTATCAGTCGCAATTGACTTCGTCTTTAGGATGGATGGATTATATTAAAATAATGATTTAATCTATATCTATAAATGGCAAAGCCCTGGCTGACTGGCTGACAGACTCACTCACCCACACTAATTCTCCACCTTCCCATGTAGGTAGAGAGCTGAAATTTTGTGCACTGATTCTTTAGGAATAAAATAGGAAAACTAAATGGTTTTCATCCTGATCTGACCTTAGAGCTCCGCCAGAGAACCCGACAAAGTTCCCGTGTATTCCTTATGGACATTCATTTTTGTTTGAGCTGATGAAAATACAAACAGCTGATCTTGATTCGTAGTAGTTACACGGGCTAACCACAGAATGCAGCACACACAACTGTAATAGTTTGTATAAATCATTTGCAGGGCGACGCCTGCGGGAACAGCTAGTCGTATATAAAAGGAAAATATTTATTTTTCAAATAACTGAAATGATAATCTACAAAGGTTCAGCAATTATTACTGGTCAGTAGATAAATATAAATTATTCCTGCCTTTTACACTAAAATAGTTTTACTTAAGAGTTTCTGTTACTCGAATTTTAGAGGAGGAACCAAGCTTAGTTTCATGATTGCTACATAAACATATATCCTTTTAAGATCTTTGAGGTTGTAGTTTTAAGTTGGTGTATTATAAAATAAATTAGTTTACAGTAAATGTATCAATAAATTATATGTTAAAATAAATATTACATAACCTATAAGCAAGTAATGAAATTACATCTTTGTAAAGGGATACAAATAATTAAGAGACCATAGCAAACAGTAAGAGTGATATATTTAAGCAGATGTTACCATAATAAGTAACGTCACTAAATATTGATTGCCAATTGGTATATGCTATTTAATAAGTAGTATTAGTAGTAACTACAGTTTATGCTACAGGGCGTTAAATAATTTAAATGACGTTTAGTAGAAAAATTAATGGGTCGTATCGTATGGGAGTAATGGGTGGGTTGCCTGAATAAATCCACAATGGAATGCTGTTGATCTGACATTACTCACATTTTAATCGGTTATTGGAACATTAATAGTGCTAAAATATGTTTATCGTATATAAATACATACTGATATTGTTTTGTTAATGTAACTTATTAAAATTAGTTTGTTAATAGTCATTAAATAGTTCTAAAACATTAGTGAAGTCCTAGCTACAGTTGGAAAAGCGAGGATCTAGATTATTGTCAATGCACTTTTAGCGAATTTCCCCTATAGGGAAGAAGCTATTACCGTAGTCGGCATGGTAAGACCTAGGCCCGGGACCATGATAACTTTTCGTTTTGAGGTCCCCAGACCCCAAAAACTTCATTCGTTCGAAACTGTATATATATATATATATATATATATATATATATATATATATATATATATATGTGTCCGTGAGCACGATAACTCTCGTAAAAATTATCCGATTTTGATGAAATTTGGTATAAACGTGTAAAGTAACATTTATGACTTTAAGTTCGTAAACCAGCCAGATCGCTTTATCCGAAGGGGTATTTTGGGGGGTTTTGTACCCCAAAAATGGGTTTTTTGAATTTTTTACATATAATTTTGGAAATAGTCAAATTTTAGTTTCTACCATTGGATTCAGCTTAAAAAAACATACAATTTGGTATTTTGATCATTTCTCTACGTCAATTGGTTACCGAGATATTGAAAGTGCTAAACACAGTACGTTGTCTAATGTTATTCTTATGGAGGAAAAGAAAAATTTTATATCTCGCTTATTTATGAACGTATACTGACAAAACTTGGTATACGGCTTCATCTGGTTGTGGACCATTGATATTTGCTCAAAAAAACAATTTTTTGCCAAAGGCTCCCGTAGCAGCAAACCTGCGTACTCAGCCCCATGTTATTCTTATGGAGAATAAGTAACGTGTTATCTCCCTTAATTATGAAAATAAATTAATGAAATTTGGTACGTGGCTTTACCTAAATGAGTTATATTGATATCTGTATAAAACCCCATTTTTTGTTTTCCTTCCTTCAGCAAACCTGCATACTCAGCCGCCATGTTATTCTTATGGAGAATAATTAAAATGTCATAAATCGTTTATTTATGAATGTATATTGATGAAACTTGGTATGTGGCTTTATGTGGTATTAAGAAACATATATATGCATTGGAAATTCGCTGAGTACGCAGGTTTGCTGCTACGGGGGTATTTATATTTTTTTAGATATAAGTTCAACTTAACTCGTGAAAGATTTGTCAGCTATAACTTTATAAATAGTTTGTTATTATGTAAAAAATAAATGCATAACGTGTTAGCCATATACAACACCATCTTCGGATAATAATTTATTATAATAAATACGACAAAATGAACTCAGGTGATGAATATATTATCAACACAAATACTTTTTTTTTGTTTCATACCTTCCTACATTAGAGAGAGAAAGATATGTTCATTGTCAGAAATTGAACAGCTTCTTGAAAGTTTTCAAGTTGACCATGATACTTCCAGCATAACATTTTGTTAGCTAAGTTATATAAATTGAACATAAATATAAAAAAATACAAATTACATTGCTGTTGAAAATAAATAGAACAGAGCATTTTTGACGAAATACCAAATAAAGCTAATGACTATTGAATTGACTATCTTAAATGGGATTTTGATCGTTTCTATATTTTTTTAAATAAATCAACAAAACGTTTATCCAACATTCCGTTTCCTCAAAAGTTCCTACGGTTTAACTTTATACCACAAATAAAGATTACAGCTTTACCAGCCAGACAACTTAAAGAATTACACACAAATAGCTTTTCATGTTAACTGTGTAACGCAAGATTCTCCGAATAAATTATCATTGAATGCTAAATTCGTTATCCTACATTACATTTCTAATATACTCTGAAATATATGACTCACGTTACTGAAAAGTGTTAATAATAATAACGTCGATTGTGCCAAATTCCTAATAAAAACATTTTTAAACGTAATTGTTATATTAGTGATTTTATGTATCTTATAAATCAACCTGAGGATTACCTAACGAGATGGCTGTTCCACGAAACAGTGGCTCAAACCTCAAATATGATAAATAGCAGATCAAACGTGTACGTAATAAATATAGTTTTTGGTTTTTAGGAAATTTGATTTGTATTTTCTTACTCTGAATTTTAATTTACTTTCCAACTGATATTTATTTATAATTTTTATTTATGTATTGTTTATCGGACCAATATTTTTTTGTTTAACTAACTATGCTTTAAATTGACTGATTGTGTATTATTTAGTAAATGTATTAAAACAACCTTTAGGTAGTACGTTTGTAGAAATGCCAAATTATTGGTGAATTTCCTTTGGAAAGTGAACTATTAGCATGACCCGCACGGTGAAACTTAAGCCCGGGACCACCATAGAAGTTCCTAACATGACCCCCTGAACACGTTTTGGGGGTCATTCAAAATTGTATATATACGAGAGAGGGCTTAAAACTTTTGCCTCTCTAATTTCCATCGTTTTACATCCATTGATTTTACATCTGGGGCTTCTCTGACCCTTTTTGGGCCCAAAAACTCAAAATTTGAAAGATTAATCCCCAAAAAAAGGGGTTTAGAGTTTTCCGATATATACATCTATCTATTTCTATATATATATATATAACATGACCCCCTGAACACGTTTTTGGGGGTCATTCAAAATTGTATATATATATATATATATATATATATACAATTTTGAATGACCCCCCAAAACGTGTTCAGGGGGTCATGTTATATATATATATATATAGAAATAGATAGATGTATATATCGGAAAACTCTAAACCCCTTTTTTTGGGGATTAATCTTTCAAATTTTGAGTTTTTGGGCCCAAAAAGGGTCAGAGAAGCCCCAGATGTAAAATCAATGGATGTAAAACGATGGAAATTAGAGAGGCAAAAGTTTTAAGCCCTCTCTCGTCATTCTAGCATAAATATTTACCGAGTTATTAGAGAAGTTGTGTATCGACTAAACACAGTACGTTGTCTTATGGGAGTTTTACACTAGAAAATCATGTTATTCCTTTGTTAGAGTACTTTTATCGTCCCCAGCAACCTCACGCCTACTTTCAAGCCTGTCTAGACCTTCTCCTAACCTTATAATGCGCAAAACTGTATTCCCAGCTTTGCAAGTAAATTAAACCAGGAGTATCAGAACAGCCAAAAAATCAATGTTTTCAGATTTCAATAAAAATTGGACAAATGTATGATTTTACACTTATTTTGAGTATTAGAAGTTTTTATGTGGAAATTCACTTCCCTCACGTCAGCGTGCTGCGTGCGAACTCGTCTTACATTTACATAATTGAAAAAAGGGATAGTAAGTTTGACCAACCGATAGATGCAAGAGATTACTGGGGAAGGCAAAATAACTTAGATAGAAGAAAATCGGCAAACGGCCAAGTGACGAGGTGCAATAAGACAAAGGGGTTGATGGGCGTGTCCTCCTGAGAACTCTCCCTTAGGATTGATCACTTTCTTTAAGATCTCTGAAATATTTTCTGTTCTGCTAGCTATTTTGATCATTCCTCTACGTCAACCGGTTACCGAGATATTGAAAGTGCTAAACACTGTACGTTATCTAATGTTATTCTTATGGGGGAATAGAAAAATGTTATATCTCGCTTATTTATAAACGTATACTGACAAAAATTGGTATACGGCTTTATCTGGTTGTGGTCTATTGTTATTTGCTCAAAAAAACAATTTTTTTCTAAACGTTCCCGTAGCAGCAAACCTGCGTACTCAGCCCCCATGTTATTCTTATGGAGAAAAATTAAAATGCTAAGTCTCACTTAATTATGAACATAAATTAATAAAACCTCTTACATGAGTTCACCTAGTTGAGTTATATTGATATTTGCCTAAATACCCACTTTTTTCGTTCCTTATTGTAGCAAACCTGCGTACTCATCCCCCATGTTATTCTTATGGAGATTAATCAAAATGGAATATATCGCTTATTTATGAATGAATATTGATGAAACTAGGTATGTAGCTTCACCTAGTTGAGTTATATTTATATTTGCATAGAAACCAATTGTTCATGTTCCTTGTTTCAGCAAACCTATGTACTCATCCCCAATATTATTCTTATGGAGAATAATTATAATAGTATATATCGCTTATTTGTGAATATATTTTTATGAAACTTGGTATGCGGCTTTATGTGGTATTAAGTCATATGCATTGGAAATTCGCTGAGTACGCAGGTTTGCTGCGACGGGGGTATTTATTCAATTAAATTTGTTCTTCGAGTGACTCTTTGATGAACCTTTCCTTATTCTTAGACCCGTAGCCCGTTAAGGGTTTGTTTCAAACCATAATTAATGTATATTCAATGAAAATTAGTTTTTTACAGTGTGAATAAATATCGTGTATCTTGCATTTGGAATTAGACTATTACTGATTTTAGGATTTTAATCATACAGTAATACATGACTTCATGATCATACTGCGTTATAACAATTCCAAATCAAGAAGTATAATTAAATACTTAGCACAATACTTAGAATATTGTTTTAAAACTAGTTCAATGTTAACTTGACTTTTCTCTTCCTAGAGAGAAATTTCAGGAAATTGAAAAGTAATAACTTTTTCTGCTGTAGAGTTACATAATGTAATTAGATACAAACATGGGTATTTGAATACTATTCAGTGAAGTTTTTCATATAGAATATGTACCATAATTTGGCAAAAAATAAGCTTGACAGTGTATTCAAAATTGAATTCTTGTTCAAGAAGCAATAATGTGAGAGACATGAAATCAGTGATCAAGAAGTAATCAAGGAGCGGTGAAGTTCTCGCAGCTGATATCGTGACTGCTCGTTATGTTCCAATACATCCTACTACCAGTGGTAGAACGGTTTCATTACATTACGAAATATATAAACATATAAATACCTAATATGTATATATTGTCTTGGATAAATGAAATGTTCCAAACAATTTGTGTGTAAAATAACTCAAATAAAACAGAAAACTAAATTTGTTTAGCTTCAATTGAGACATTTTTAAGGTCTTACTTTATACCATTTAAGTGCATGATAAAATATGAAATTTAAAATGAAATGAATACCATTTAATACATCCTCTAACAATTAATGATATTTATGTTTTTACAAATATTGAAAATAATTTTGAGATTAGTTGGACTAACTTACATATAGTATGCTATACTAACGTTATCGCTTTCGAATATTATCGCATTTAGAAAGTTGTTTGTAAAGTTTCGTCTATTTTAAGTTAACAAAAGGAAACTAGAAACCTGTCTGGGAATAATAGACAAAAATCCATGTGATCTTACGGTACAATTATTATAAATATTGCTTTATTATAATAGTACTAGTGCATATAATAGGCTATAGCCCCTAAAATTTTGTTTTTGCGTAAGTGGATGTTCTGTTTTCATTTACTGTTTTCATGATAAGGAAAATACATCTTTCAGGGAGTATGAACACATGATAACAAATAAACAAAATTGAAGTTTTAATCACGTTATAAATATCCACAGCTGATCATTAGTTAATTTTTTGATTATCAATAAAACACTGGAGTGATATTTCCGTAAAAAAATTGGGTCTTTGAAGTGGGGTGTATGCCAGGTACATTTTGATATTTCTGATATTTTTCTCACTGTCCTTGGCTCTCATGCTTTAAAATGAATAGTCTTAACTATATTCTCTTCTTCCTAGCTCCAGAAAGTTCGTGGGGACTGATTCGCTTTCGAAATTAAATATTAAGATAAGGTACAGTTAGTTATGATGATATACTTATCATATCAATTCAAACAAAAGCATTAGAACAAGATTATAAGCTACTCTATTCATTTGTGAATGGTAGGCAATAAAAAACAACTTTTGCAAATAATTTGACCAACAAGTCTCGAAGTCCTTCGGTAAAGTTACTCCAGAAATGATCTTAAAGTGTTATACAAAGAAATTTAGAAGACAATTCGTCTAAACAATCAAATCCATCACTCGTTTGAAAAAGTTTCCTGCTGCCGACCACAAAAAAATTACATTACATTTTTAAGCAGCTCATATCTATTACTTGATAATATAAAGTTTAAGCTCGTGCAAACATAATGTTTATTTAACCGCAATGAATAGTATAGCCCTTTTTAAAGGTATCTTGATAAAATTGTTTTTAAAATTAAACCAAGTCAAATCTGCAATATGAAATATTTTTAAATGACATTTGATGTTCCACAGTTGGCAACGCTGCGGTGACCCTGAGCGTGGGGTCAAGGTAGGTCAATACTGCCAACCAACACATTCAGTACTGGTGAATATAAACATTCCCTCCATGAAAATAACTGAGATAATGTTTTAAAAATTAAAACGAACTAATTTTTTTCAATCAAACACAGATTGTCATCATGGCTTGGCCAAATCCAACAAAGGTCAAGAAGTTATTTTTTCTGTGGGGAAAATCTCTTTCTATTCTTACGAATGGACAAAATAATATAGTTGTATACTGTTGAGATTGCTTTATTCTGCTATAACTAAGATACTTTACATATACGTCTTTAGTTTTGTTTTACATTCTTGCCATTGTTTGTACAGTTACTCTTTTGTTGGGAAAAAACAAACACAAAAGGGGAAAATAAATGGATTGGGTGGCTGAGTTAGCGATTTGTAGTCTTAGTCCAATATAAATATTACTTTAGGTGCGTTGTACAGTCAAGTAAAGTTTATCGTACTAATTTACGTTTACTTTTACATTTACGTTTATCGTATTCCGTTCCCGTCTATTGTACAATTTGTCCTATAAAATTTATAAGTAGATTTGTAAATATTCCGATCATACTATGCGTATTGATATTTTTATATGCTATAAGATTAGAAAAGATAACTGAGTTAAGTAACTTTTTTATGGAGAAAGCATTATTTCATTGTTTATTTTTAATTGTTTATTTTAAGTTATCAATGGATAATTTTGGTGTTCACTGTTCAACCCACGTTGTGTAGCATATAATTCTTTAGCCCCTCTAAAAAAAGGGATTTAGGCGGATATTTTTCAACAGATTCATTAGAAGATTTTATATACATGCTACTGTACTTTATAATCTATATTTAGTAAATACAAAATAATTTATTGATTAAAAGAAGGCCAAAAGGGAGAACGTTTGTATTGGTTTCCGGATACCGTTTATTTGATTTAGGTGTACGTATTTTAATTAAACAGAAATACCTTTATCGCTGACTCTCTCCCCTTTCTCACCCCGACATAAATAAATAAGTTATTGAATACAAATCTAAACGACGGGTCGTAGGAATATATTTCCAACTTTATTTGGGTGATTGTTCTTAACATGTTTGTTTGTTTGTTTGTTTGTTTGTTTGTTTATTGGGGGATTAGGAGGCCCCGGCGTAGCCGGCTAGGCACGTCTCCCTTGGGATATTGTACAGCCACCGGAGAGAGGGAAAAGATGAATGGGAAAGGTGGTAGGATGGGGTCAATCTGCCTCGCTCCAGAAAGGGAGAGAGATCCTTACCTAGCTCCCGGGCTGTGTGGGTGACATATCCCCAGGGCAATTCGCCCTCTAACCCGACGTCCCCCTAAGTCCACCAGACAGGGACCGCCATCGCACAGAGCCTCCAACCTCTCAGGGGTCGGGTGGCCCCAGGACGGTTCGTCCCCCAGCCCGGCAGACCGAAGACCGTCGGGTAAAGGCCCTTCTTCCCAGGCACCCGTCCCAGGCTGCAAGAAAGATCCACTACTTCCTCCAAGGACTTGGACTAGACTGGGTATCCAGGCTCAACTGGGAGTCAAGCCCCCAGAAGAGACAAGGAGGAACCAAGGAAGGGAAGTTGTCACACTGGATATCCAAAAGACTTACCAATACTGTGACAGCTTCATTTTTCTGTACCCAATATCGACCTCTGTACTAGTATAGACCAGTCAGAGAGCCGTCGAGGGTCTTCTTAACATGTCAATACATGTATAAACGTATTAACATGTATAAATTGGCACGGTGGTATTGACCCCCACATACATGCAAATCCAGAAATTAAATAGAGAATCTTCTATGCTTCTGGTGGAAGATAAAGAATCTCAAACCACCGCTTGTTTGGGAGGCGAGGGGGGGAGAGAGTGGAGGATTGCCAAAGTGATGGGGCTCAATAAAAGAAAAGGGATCGAGAGCTGTTAGGGTCTGGAGGGTGAGGGGATTTTCTTCTTATATACGAGCTTCAGAAGCACATTTGTGGTATTTCCTGTAATGTAGGTCAGAACGGGGTTATTACTTAAGTTATTAGTATTAATTAAATCTTTGAAAATTTTACTTTGATTTTGCCTTGGTTAAATAAAACAAGTTCCAATTTAAATTAGTTATTTTAGAATTATTTTTCAGAATATCGTAAGAGATAACAGATCATTTGCAAAGAAATATCTATTTTATAATTTACCGTAAATGATGTCCATTTTCAAAGATGATTTTAATTATTCCACTCAACGCGTGTCTAACAAATAATGCATAAGTATAATACGAGTATATAAACTGAGATATACCCCAATTTATTAAATGTAGCTATTCCAGAATAATTTACAGTTACTACAATATTTGAGCTTATTTCAGTTAAAAACTAAGTTATTAACGTGTACAGTATTTACACTTTGTTGAACAGAAGACATAACCACAGCTAGCATACTAAATTGCAGATTTTGTAATAATATGGCATTAGCAAATCTAAATTAAAAACATTCTGTTGTTTCACAAGATTGATTAGAGTACTGTGATGAAACATTTGTTACAACGTAAGATGGATCTCGTGACGTTATTGTCCTAAGTCTACAGCCAAAAAAGGTCAATCAGCTCTTATCAGTTCACATAACTCTGATTAGAACTTGAACTAATATGATAATAAATCAGAGGAATCAGAGGAGGAAAATGGATAAGTTTTCTAGAAAGAATAAAAGTTTAATCTCAACCTCAGGTAATCATTTCTGTGAGAAACGATCTACGTCGTGTTGTCAGTTAAGCGGGTAATCCTACCAGATAATCGCCCAACTTTTAATTGTGCTTGAAGTTAATTAACTTTCTTTTCCGTCATTCTTTACACATGTCCATAGGATAATGTTGTGACATAAGAGATAACCCTCAATAAATCTTACTCATGTTTTAATAATAAGGTGTTATAAAATATTACAATAATTTATATCTTTGTTTATAATAACGGCTGAGAATATCCGTCGTGTTTGAATATAAAATGATGTATTATGAAAATAATTACAAAATAATAAATACAAATATATTAACATACGTTTATCATTGAAATGTTTCAGTTGTTTCAACATAACAGAGTAAGCAGTTTGTTTATTAGCGAATTTCCCCTATAGGGAAGAAGCTATTACCGTAGTCGGCATGGTAAGACCTAGGCCCGGGACCATGATAAATTTTCGTTTTGAGGTCCCCAGACCCCAAAAACACCATTCGCTCGAAACTGTATGTATATATATATATATATATATATATATGTGTGTGTGTGTGTGTGTGTGTGTGTGTGTGTGTGTGTGTGTGTGTGTGTGTGTGTGTGTGTGTGTGTGTGTGTGTGTGTGTGTGTGTGTGTGTGTGTGTGTGTGTGTGTGTGTGTGTGTGTGTGTGTGTGTGTGTGTGTGTGTGTGTGTGTGTGTGTCCGTGGGTGCGATAACTCTCGTAAAAATGGTCCGATTTGGATGAAATTTGATACAATCGTGTAAAACATCACACTTTAAGTTCGAAAACCAGACATATCGCCCCATCCAAAGTGGTATTTTGGGGGGTTTTGTACCCCAAAAATGGATTTTTTGAAGTTTTTACATGTAGTATTTTAAAAAGAATAATTTTAGTTTCGCCATTAGATTCAGCTTAAAAAAACACACAATTTGGTGTTTCGGTCATTTCTCTACGTCAAATGGTTACAGAGATATTGAAAGTGCTAAACACAGTACGTTGTCCAGTGTTATTCTTATGGAGTATAAGAACAATTGTATATCTCGCTTATTTATGAACGGATACTAATGAAACCTGGTATACGGCTTCATCTGGTTGTGGTCTATTGTTATTTGCACAAAACAGCAATTTTTACCGATTATTCCCGTAGCAGAAACCCTGCGTATTCAGCCCCCATGTTATTCTTATGGAGAATAAGTAAAATGTAATGTCTCCCTTAGTTATGAACATAATTTAATAAATCTTGGTATATGGCTTCACCTTGTTGAGTTATATTAATAATTATAAAAACAACAAATTTTTGTTCCTTGTTGCAGCAAACCTGCGTACTCACCCCCCATGTTATTCTTATGGAGAAAAATCAAAATGGTATATATCGCTTATTTATGATTGTATATTGATGAAACTTGGGATGTGGTTTCACCTAGGTGATTTATTTGCATATTTGCATGAAAAGCCATACTTGGTCTTCCTTGTTGCAGCAAACCTACGTACTCATCCCCAATGTTATGCTTATGGAGAATAATTAAAATTGTATATATCGCTTATTTGTGAATATATGTTTATGAAACTTACTATCCAGCTTTATGTGGTATTTATATTATTATGCATTGAAAATTCGCTGGAAAATTCATTGAAAATTTATTTTTATTTTGTTTGCCAACTGTTATTATATATATTTAATGCTTTAACTTATCACTATATTCCAGGTAATGCCAGTGTTCACTGTCCGCAAATTAATTTGTAAAGTTGTTTTGAAGAACATAAAACATTTTGGTTTATCAATATAAGCAGCTACGACAAAGACAAAGATTTAAATTGTTTAATTTTATAAAAGAAATTAAAACTATAATAATATTCCAGCAAATAAAGTGATAAGCAAGTAGTGTTGTAAAGTGAACAAAAGTGAAAGTGAAAGTGAGTTTTTAAGTATTACATTATATAATAGTACAACAAATATTGTTAATATTAACATTATTAACAGCACCACATTATTGAATATATTTGTAATACTAATAATATAGATAATATTATAACATAAAATAACAAAATAAAGACGTTACGTTATCTCCCAAAAAAATACAATCGTAAAAACTGCAAACAATTTAAAATCACTTAAATATATATGTGAAGTTTATTTCTAATACTACTGAGAAGAGTAATAAACCTAAGTTATGAGATTGACTTTTGGTTATTAGACAGATTTAGGTTGGTATCTGGTAGTGATTTTTACCAGATAACCTAATTTGTAAACAGTGCATAATAATTTTTAAACCTATTCCAACGAAAGCGAATATACACGTTTGTGATATTTTTAAAAGTCTCCAACAATACATTTCCAGCTCTGCGTGACAGGTTTTGATAAACCCATTTCTGGCCGGAGCCGTGACGAACCCGTTGCTTTGAATATGTAGGAATCATCTGACGGAGTAACTAGATTACTGGAACATCGTGTGAAGCCAGATTTGTATGCAGCGCGTAGGTAGGCATGCGCTCTCGTTGCGACACGAGTTCACTTTCCTTTGTACTAGTACGACGGGTATACAAAAAAATCGGCACTTTTTGATTGATTTATGGCACTTTCTGTGGTCATAGTCGATGCCAAATGGTAACTTTTCAGATAGGTAGCCACTTCAAAATCCGTGCAGGACACCAAAATGGCGGCCATTAAAGATGGCTGCCATTGAAATTACAAAATCTGTCATAACTGGATTAATAGATATCTGATTTCAGTGAAGTTGGTTTTATTTAAAAGGCCTTTTAAAACTAAAACTTTTTTATTTTAATTTTTAACGAAAAATAGTGATTATCCAGATATTTAAATATTATTGAATAAATGCCTGAATTTGCATATAAGATATGTAATTGTTTAAATGGCCTGCAAATTAAAAAGTTAGGTTTTTTCGGTGATTTATTAAGTTGATTAAGGTTAAATAAATAAATAAATCTTCAAAATGTCAAGTCATGGATGAATAGTTACTAATTCAGTTTTTAAAACACACTCCTTCAATTGGCGCACTAACATACAGCATATATGAGAGTGATCGTAGGTACGATAACTTTCGTAAAATAAGTCCGTTCATGATGAAATTTGGTATACGCGTTTAAGGCAGCGTCTATTTTTATAAGTTCAAAAACTTTGACAGATCGCACCATTTTAAGGGGGGTTTTGTACCCCAAAAGTGTTTGTTTAACTTTTTACATATAGTTACTTTTAAATCCAAATATTTATTTGCACCATTAAATTGTCATAAAAAACAATTTCGATTATTGCTCTATGTCAATCGGTTGCTGAGATACTGAACGTGCTAAACACAGTACGTTTTCCAATGTTAATCTTATGAGGAATAAGTAAAGTGTTATATCTCGTTTATTAATGAACTTAATGAATTTATTGATTAAACTTGGTGTGTGGCTTAATATGGTTGGGGATTATCCCTATTACAGCAAACCTGCGTACTCAGCAGCCATGATGTTAATGATAATGTTATTATTATGGAGAATAAGAAACATGTGATATCTCGCTTGTTTATATTTATGAGCAAATATTAGTAAAACTTGGTATGTTGCTTCATCTGGTGGTAATCCTTTGACATTTGCATAAATCGCCGATTTTTGTGGTCCTTAATTCAGGAAACCTGCGAGCTCAGTCCTAATATTTTTCTTATAGAGAATAAAATAAACTGTCGTATTTCACTTGTTTATGATTATGCGTGAATGAAAATTAGTAAATGGCTTTATGACGTAGTGAGGTAGCATTTGAAGTTCACTGAGTACGCAGGGTTGCTACAACGGGGGTATTATATATTATATATTTTATACTATGCAAATTTGGCCATCTAATTAATAAACTTTAAATATCTGGATAATCACCATTTTTTCGTAAAAAGTCAAAATACAAAAGTTTTAGTTTTTAGTTTGGCCTTTTAAACAAAACCAAATTCACTGAAATCTGATATTTATTAATCAAGAAATGACCGATTCTATAATTGCAATGACAGCCATCTTTAATGACCGCCATTTTAGTATCCTGCATTGTTTTCAAGTGGCTCCCTATCTAAAAAGTTACCTTTTGGCATCGCCTATGACCGCAGAAAGTGCCATTCCTCAATCACAAAGTGCCGCTTTTTGGCTGTATTAGCCATGAACCCAGGTTTGGTACGTCATGAACGTCATGGTTTGGTATGTATTAGCCATAAACCCAGGTTTGGAACGTCATGAACGTCATGGTTTGGTGCGTCATGAACGTCATGGTTTGGTACGTATTAGCCATGAACCCAGGTTTTGTACGTAATGAACGTCATGGTTTGGTATGTATTAGCCATAAACCCATTTTTGGAACGTCATGAACGTCATGGTTTGGTGCGTCATGAACGTCATGGTTTGGTACGTATTAGCCATGAACCCAGGTTTGGTACGTCATGAACGTCATGGTTTGGTACGTATTAGCCATGAACCCAGGTTTGGTTTGTCATGAACGTCATGGTTTGGTACGTATTAGCCATGAACTCAGGTTTGGTACGTCATGAACGTCATGGTTTGGTACGTATTAGCCATGAAATATACGTCACTATGTGTAAAATTAAATAATTAACTAATTTTAAATTAATAGTTATATATGCTTTTCTAATTGAGGAACTTTAAACTAGGTTTCTTAAATAGGTTTTAAAATTCTTCTAGTTATTTATCAATGTACAAACGTTTAAACCCATTTGGAACATTCTCCAAGCCACATAAAATCTGTAGACTGATAAAATTACCGATGGGGTTTAATGAAAAAATAATTGTAATAACTTTACTGAACACAGTACTTCATTTGACCACGGCCGGTGTATATGAATTAAGATTTTTGTCATAGGAACAGAAGAACAGAAGAATATTAAATACACTATTGAGTACGTATATTACACTATTTCTTCTAAACATATTACAAAAGGTGGATGACAGAAGTAAAATATATAATGCAAATACATTAATTAAAGTAAAGGAAAAATTTTCATTGAAAAACTACGTTCCGAAATGTTAAGCAAGGAGTAATGAATCATCGTCATTTTAATAATAGTTTTGCGATCACTTGGCTGACATCATTTGAATTTTAAGAGAAATATTTTTGTTTGGCGTTTCAGAAGCGAGAGAAATATCTCTATCTAAGATAAGACGAACGACCAGACGTGCTCAAGTGTGAAATACGCAGGATAGAAGACGACCCGCGTTGAAATTTTCTCGGGTTTCCACGTGTTCAGAAAAAAATATTTTTGCTAAAAACACTGGATAAATGTAAACACAAAACCAGTTATACTTTTGATCAATAATATACTGTAAATTAATTTGAATTTGAACTGATAGTGCCATAAAGAATAAAATGTACATTACATAATATAATTTCAAATTAGTAATGTTTAAAGAAGAGTAAACAGGGAAACATGTTAGTGGTTAATTTTGTTGATGGCCTAGAAAATATTTTACAAAAGAATAATTCATAGTTTCTTCAATCCACGTTATGCTTAAAGCTACCCAATTTTTGCCAGTAGTTTTGGTAGTATTTTGAAGACCAAAAATGTGATTGCAAATTATTTAAGGTTGTTGTATAAAATCACCCATCCTGTCAAAATATTTCTCATAAACGAATATTCAAACTCACAAAAAACAGCTTTGAATCTTACCTTTCCCGTATATGTTCTTATAATATTCATCCAATTGCGACGAGGAAAATCTAACTGACCAAAGGAAGGTTTCAAACCGTTAATTTAAGTCCTAAACCTTACGGTTCCACCCCCTGGACCTTGAAATTATCCTTTACTTTACGGCGTAGTAATTGTATTTCAGCACGCGTTCATCTCAAACAAACTTGGATTGACGACGTAAGTAAAATAACAACTAGATTGTATTTCAGGTTCCTTGTAAGTAGTGGTGAACTAGCGGGGAGGCATACTATTCGGCGCTTTTTCCCCATGTTATTCTTATGGGGATCAGTTTTTTCGCCGACACCCGATCCCGCCTATACTAATAAGCCACAAGTTTCCGCACTGGCCTATATTAATACCCAACCCCTGCCTATATTAAATATATTGTCCCCATCCCTCCTCTATATTTTTTAAAATTAATTTTCAAATTCTAAAAAACTATCTTTAGTGTTTATGGTCCGATTTGTTTAAAACTTGGATATGTTATTGTCATAGGCAAGTGTTTTAATAAATTACACTTACATTTCCCAAATTCACTATTACAGTCAAATTAAAAAATATTTTTGAAAAATACTGCCGCCAACTTCTTTATTTACTGTCCGATTTATTTAAAATTTGGATATGTTACTGTCCTAGGCAAATGTTTTAATAAATTCCCCCAAATTAAAAAAAATACTACCGCCAATTTCTTGATTGTCGTAGTGTTTTAATAAATCCCAACTACAGTCGAACTGCCAATTTTGACCCTATTTTAAAATTCATTTTAATACATCCTTTGCAGAAATCCACGAGTTCTGGCTACTTGGGAACCCGAGCCATTTGACATATAATAAATCATCCTTCCTCCTAATTACCTTCTCTACCAAATACATGTCTTTATATTTAGTTTTTAACAATTCTTCTGTATAAAATCCTCCTTTGATTATATTGCCATTCTCATCTTTCAAAATATAAGTCACAGGCTTTGTTTTCTTAACTTCTGCTATTGTAAAAAGCTCTCCCGTCCAGTTGGGGGTATATCCTTTACTAAATACATGTTTATATTTAGATATCCTTACACTATCCCCCACCTTATATCTTGGCTTTTTAACTTGTACTTTAGATGCTAACCTTTCATGTACATCTTTAGAGTTCTTAGCACTTACTTGGTTAGGCTTCATCCCTATGGATCTATGTACTTTATTATTATATATTCTTATTAACTTTGGAAGTAAATCCAACCACTTGTAACTCCCTTGTGCACTAAACTCTCTATACAACCAATTCTTTAAAGTTCTCTGGAACCTTTCCACAATAGCCGCCTTAGTTGTAGAGTAAGTGTGGTAGTGATTAATATTTAGAATTTTCATTAGTTTGGTAAAATGTTCATTAAAAAATTCTTTTCCGTTATCAGATTGAATATTTTTAACTCCCTTTGGGAGAATAGTTTTTATAGCTTCTGTGACTACTAATCCAGTTTTATTCTTTAGTGGAGCAGCATAAGCTTTTTTAGAAAATGTGTCTATTAAAGTTAAAATATATTTATTCCCAGAATTCTCTCTAGCATAATTCCGCATATCTATTAAATCGATTTGAACAGTTTCGTTTATACCCAACACCTTAAAAGACCTTCTAACAAAGTTCTTTCTCGCGGGCTTATGCAATTCGTAAGCAATTTTTTCCATTTTTTATTCTTTATTTTTAATGTTAACGTATCTGCCAGTCTCTGTCGTTTCAAAAACACCTCCATTGCTACCAATTAACATACCATCACTCATTCTTTGATATACATAGTTTTTTGGCAAATATGCCTCTCCATCTAAAGTCTTAAATCCGCTTAAAGATGTAGGGTCTGCAACCAACAATTTAGGATTGTACATCATCAAATCGATTTCATTATTGTCTTGCATAAATTTATTAGTTTTATTGTTAAACCTTAATGCATGTGATTTTAAACAAATATCAAATTTAATATTGTCTTGTCTAAAAGTTTTAATATTATCGTCATACCTCAAAACCTGCGACATTAAACAAATATCACTCCTATCTTTGCCTTCAGGTACATTCTTTATTAATTTGTCCTCTGCATCCCACATATCGCTATCTAATGTTAATACACTATAATATTTATCCCCCTGTTTTATTATGCTTTTCTCACCTTTTGTTAATATTTGATTAACAACAGCCACATCATTTGGCAATGTTCCAGGTAAAATGTTTGTTAATTGCTTATTTTTACCATCAAATTTAAGACCGTCTAAAGTCACAGTCTGATGTTTTGTAACACAGTCGTTCTCATCAACAGCTGGTTTAACACGAACTAGCCTTTTATTATTAAAATCCCAAAAGTTTAGATCCATTTTTGGTACTTGAGAGACGTTTACAACATCATCGCTTTCTTTACCAGCCAACAAATTACTTATCTTTCGCTTTTTGGCATTCCAAATATTTCCATTTTTTCCATTCTCCGATTCCAAAAATTCATAATTATTTTTGTCTTGTACAAAGACACCATCTTTTCTTATTAAAGTTTGCTCTAATGTGGGTACATCGGTTGAGCTTTCACCCCGTTTAACATTAGTAATTTTGTGTTTATTAGCGTTCCAATTATTATTCTTGGATTCTAAAAACTTATATTTAGTATTACCTTGTACAAAAGCATCACCTTTCCTGGTTAACGTCTGCCCCAAAGTCGATACATCGTCAGTAAACTCCCCACCTTTAACACTACTAATTTTATAATTTAAAGCATTCCAACCATCATCTTTTAGATTTAAAGTAGTTTCTTTAAAACTTCTAGCTTCTGGTTTACTATACGGGTTATATACGCGATAAAATTTATCTATCATCTTTTTATTTAATAAACAATTCCACTTTCCCTCAATTCTTCTATGATAGAATCTATCTCATTATCCACTCCAGAATTTCCCGCCAATCGGCTTAACCAAAGCAGTCTTAACCTATCTACAAGCTCATTAGGATCGTCCCAATAAACATAGTCTATTTTATTACCAGTTACCTGCCTTAAACCTTCACCAACAGTCTTAAACAGGGGTTTAATTATATTAAGATATTTAGTGTGTTTATTACTTGACATCGCCGCACCTGGTTTATAACCCTTTAAATGTGCATTTGTAGCTTCCAAAATCTCTTTATAATTTTGCAAA
This sequence comes from Allygus modestus, assembly GCA_963675035.1. NCBI lineage: Eukaryota > Metazoa > Arthropoda > Insecta > Hemiptera > Cicadellidae > Allygus > Allygus modestus. The sequence continues at coordinate 15,896,393 of OY776115.1, forward strand.
TCAGCCTGACTATAGTTTACGGGTTCTTTTAAAGTTAACAATTCCCACAATCCCTTTGTCCCTTTATAAATTGTTTCTCCAACTGTAACATCATCATTGGCAATTTGAACTTCCTGATTCCCAATAAAAAATTTATTTCCTTCTCGCCTAATACCATATGTCGTGTCTGTCATACTACTTCTACTAAGGTAATTTCCTAAATAGTCTGATGCTAAAAGACCAAAATCTAATTTGTGTGGTGTTATCTGTGTTATTCTTGGTATTCTAGACGGGGTCTTTTCTAAAATCATTGGGAGAACTGGCCTCTCTGTTTTTGTGGCTAAATTTTTTAATTCTTGCAAAGGCTCTATTAACGGTTGGAATGTTTGGAACCTCTCTTCAGCCTCTAGAAATTTACCACGTTTTAACGCCCTATATTTTTCTCTTATTTGTTTTGCAGACTCTACCAATTCTTGTTGAATATTTGTTTTCATTTTATTTACATTTTATTTATCTCATTTGTCAAAGGATTATACTCAAACCCCTTATCGTGTATTATTAGGCAATGTGCAGATGTGTTTGAAGGGACATTTTCTGCAGTTTCAATTTCTAATTTAATATCTACAACCCCCTCTTTGACTGATTCATTCTGCCTAGAACAATCTATTACAATTAGAGGATATTTCTTTATAAAGTCAGCTCTGTTAAACATAGGATCGGGGACGGTGTTGTAGTAACTCTCCCTAAACCTCACAAACATCTCATAAGCTTTAGAGGCATCTCCATTTTCAAAGTCGAGATTTAAATCACTATAAGGATAATATTCAGAGTTTAAAAACACTTTGATATTTTTCAATTTACAGTGATCAAATTCATCAGTTCTTTTTCGTGCACTGTTGTCCCTACCAGTTTGGAAACCAAATATAATATACCTGGGCTTCTCCAAACTCGAAGACGTCTTAACTGACCATGTATGTCTCTTGGTTTCGGGGTATGATGGGAGTTCGTGTAGCTCCAAACTTCTAAATGCAATTTGCAAATTTTTATTTTGCAATAACATCTTTTGTAATTGAAGCCTCTCCCCATCAGATGGCACCACGTGCGGCATCACCCACTGAATCGATTTAAGTGTAATTTTAGGAATAGGATCGACCCCAGTTGGTGCATTAGATGTTGTTAATATACAATTTAAGTCGTTTTTGGATCTTTTCAACACCAATTCTTGTTTAACATTTACTAAAACCTTATTAAAATCCTCAAACACACCCATTAACAGCTCTAACGGGACACAAGTACTAAACTTGCCGCTTTTATGGAACTCCTTTAAATTTTCATCAGAATCAAACGCTACATTTGACAATTTAGTTGTTTTATTGTAAGAGCACAATATTTTCATAAGACTGGAAATTCCCGGATTTCTTACAATATCTATTTCTTTACCAGCAACTTCGTATCTAATTTCGTCAAATAAGAATGCAAATGCATTATTTATAAAATGTCCTTTATCATGATTCTCTATCTCTCCTTTAATATACAGATAACTCCTACATGGGAGTGTTAGTAAATCTTGATTATTTATGCATATTCGAATTTCATCGGAATTATTTATTGCTAAAGTGTTGTGTGGAACATAGGAGTGATTTGTAATTTTAACCAGGCTATCGTCGTATTGGAATTTTCCTGTAACGTCTAGAAAATCTTCCATTTTTATTAATAGAAAATTTTAACTTCAACCCAATTGATCGCAGAAACCTGGCATTTTGCACACTCAGTCCGTTCTTGTAAATTCTCATATCTTTTTTATATGACAAGTAATTGTAGTTTCTTCTTTATTAAAGTCAATTGGCTTGTCGTGTTGATCTGCAAATGTAATGCTAACAACATCTAAACTTCTCTTATTTACAGGGAAGTATATAATATTTCTGGGGACCTCAATAATTTTGTAGCCGGGAGGAGCTTCTGGGTAAAAACTGTGTATGGTGTGTGATTTGTCACCATTTAAATAAGACCCATTCGCAATATTACATTTTACTCTAATCACATTTACATTATTTATGTTGATTTTATTTACGGATTTAAACGCAATATCTGGAGTAGAAAATCCTTTAAATCCCAACAATTCAGACCCTAAACACGGTTTTGTAAAATCAAACACATGGCTAGAATGCAATGTGGCTTTCATAGTTTTATTATCGGCTATAAGTACAAAATCTGGGAGTTGCTTTTGAATTTCCTTCGCAAGCTCAAACACTTCGTATGTACCTTCAGCAATTTCAATTACATTTGGAGCTTTGTGATCGTAATAATACACATCCTCACCCTCGTCTATAGTTAATTTTGTGTCTTTAAGTTTATTTAATTTTGGAACTAGCCCTTTGTAAAATATAAGTTTGACTTTTGTATTAATTAATGCTACTTTATTTTGTATAATAACTTCAACTTTACCATCTAATGCCCGGTTTAATTCGTCAATTGTGACCTCCCCTTTTGGGGTTGTAATTTTGTGCATTTTGTAATATGTCAAAGTATTTAGAGGTTTTTTAACATTAAATATAGAATTATAACTTTGAAAATCTACCAGTCCAATTACATAATCACCATTTAATTCTATAGGAGGAAAGAACACAGACTTCAACTCTGGCTCTGTACCCGTAAATGTTATAGTAAATGAATCCATTTTTATAAACTAAAATTTTTCAGAAATGATAAACATAAAATTCCACAAATGGAACTGTTTAAATCTTGTATTTGATCAGTTGTATAGTAAATTTTTGATGGTACAAAATATTCAATTACCTCTTTTGGAGGCTGTATTCCGAAAGGGTCAAAATATATTACAACATCTTTATTTTTACGATATGCTGTCCAATGTGTGCCCCTGTCACTGTCTAAATTAATAATTCCACATTCTCTTACTTTTGGCCTTAGATGTTTTAGCTCGTTTTTTAGGTACACTCCTCGAAAGTGAGGCACGTCTCTTGCAGCCTCTAACAGCTGAAAGTTGTCCATCTTTTTTATTAAATTTTAATCCCATTCCCATTTTTGCCTTAGCCTTCATCAAATTTGTCACTGCATAAGCTGCTGCTTTTTCAGCTAGACTGGCGTCCTTTGCCGAAACCCTAGTCCAAGCCTGGTCCGCTAATCTCATATCTGCCTTGTTTCGGGCGGCTGTATCAGGATTATTCATGTAGAATATGTCGTGCTCTTTACAATAAGAGTCTAGCTTATTTTTTGGAGGTACATTTTTGGCTAAATTTTCACGTATATTAGTTGCTGGACCACAATATCTATACGACGGGATGTGGAGGGGGAAAGGAAGGTTGTTTATAAGGGTATTTAACAAGCCACGGCCTCTATATGGCTTTAAGAATAATCCCTTACCCTTCTTACACTTTCTCTTTGCCATTTTTATTATATAAAAAAATTATTAAACAAAAGATTTAACACATAAAGAAAATACACCATTTATTCAACAAATTTAACACATAAAGAAAATACACCATTTTTATTATATAAAAAATGTCATTTATTCAACAAAAGAACAAATTTAAAATAGCACATAAAGAAAATACACCAAAGAAGTTGGGTCTATTTCCTAATAATATTCGCTGTCTTATAATAGGGCCCAGTGGTTCGGGGAAGACCGTTGTAATTTATAACTTAATTGTAAAAAAACAAGGATTAAAGTTTACAAATTTATATATAATATCCAAATCTTTAGAACAAAAAAAATATAAAAAAATAATTGAAATATTCCGTCTGTGTGATGAAGTTAAATTACACACATATTCAAACTGTGAAATCACACCAAATGATGTAGAATCACACTCAATAGTTGTATTTGACGACATAAATAGTCCAAATATCACACAATTTTTCTCAATGGGCAGACACAAAAATATTAACAGTTTTTACTTGTGTCAATCTTACAGTAAAGTACACAAACATTTACGTGACAATGTTAATTTTCTAATATTATTTAAACAAGACGATTTAAATTTAAAACATGTGTATAACAATCATGTGGGAAATGATTTTTCATTTAACCAATTTAGAAATCTCTGCCATCAATGCTGGGATAGGTCTAAATATGGCTTTTTTGTAATAGACAAGGAAAGGCCAAAGAATAATGGCAAATACAGATTTATGTTTGACCAATTTTATAGTGACCAAGGGCAAGGGTGTTGATGCCATCCACAATAAACCTCTTGTCGTCATCAAAAGAGAGTACCTTTTTGTTCATCGTTAATGTTTGCAGATGGTGGTTTGTGGATTTAATTCTTGTAACATTCTCATAGTAATCTTCCCCGGTTGCAAGACAGTGTAAGTAATGTTGGTGTCTTAAGAGATGTTTAACTGTAGCGTTGTCAGCTCCTTTTGCCTTCTTAACCTCTAGCTCATTTTGCTTTTCTTTTTCGTATAACCATTGTAAAGGAATGAAAGAGTATAATTTTGGCCTTAAACCACAATATTCATACATAATTTGACCATTTAATTCGTCTTTAAACTTGCCCGTAACTTTTTTGTTTTTATCAGAGTATAAGAAATGATCTTTACTATATGCAGAGGTGTCAAAACGGTCCAAGTCACTTTGTATTTCCTTGTAAAAGTCCTCTGTTACTATAGAATAAAGAAGGCTGTCTGTGTCTGTCATTAAGAACCTTTTATTCTTAAATTTTGACATATAATTATAGTGGAAATCATACATTATTACTTTGCTGATATCCAAAATGGTCATTCCTAAATATATTGGTTTATCAAACTTTACAATTAATTTATTTAAATGCACAGCATGCAAGTTGTTATCGAACTTTTTGCTGCAGTCAAATCTTGGCTTTGTAACATACTTTGTTAACTTAGACTCGTCTACAAGATGTATATCACGAAACTTGCGTTGGTTCATAATTGTTCGACCAAAGAGACTGTTATTTAACAGTTTGTAAAAGTCTTTTTCAAAATCATGTTCAGCTTTTTGTCGCTTTTCAATATTAAAATTAATATAGGGGGCGAGCCATTTTGATTGTCTGAATTTTAAGATTCTGTGGTATTTTGTAACTACCAAACCCAGTTCTTCGTATTTTTTTAGTGCTTTATAATGCAAAATATATTTGGTTTTGTCATTTAAATTTGGTATCAATTTTCCATTAATTTTTTCTGGTGCGAGCGGGTAGTCATTATGCAAATCGTGTAAACTTTTATCGTATTTTAAATCAACTTCCAAAATAAATCCAAAGTTTTCATTTTGATTGGATTTATAATCTTTCTCATTTGTCCATCTAAAGCCATCAACGGGCAACGACTCGCACATTGCTGTAGAGTATAGCGAGTTGCAGTCTAAGTATACAAGATAGGTGCTTTCTTGATTTGGGTCATAATGTTCGCCCATGTACTTATTATTGGCTTTAGCGTGGCGCGTGGAAATCATACTTACACCGCCTCTAATGGCATGTTCTATAAACAAATGCATGTCAACGTCTTGAAATAATTCTAATTTTATGCCAGTCATTCTAAGACACGCCTCCCATGTTAGTCCAGGCAGTGAGTACATGTGGACAGGGTCGAGTTTATAATCCTTTAAACACAAGTCCCTAAATGTCTCAAACACATCAGCCAATAACAACACATCTGTTTTAAGGTATAAATCGTGATATTCTTTTAAATTCTTTATATTAAAATGATTCCATACGTTTTTAGCATGTTCATATTGTGCAGGAGATATACATTCTTTAGTTAGACTGCTGTAAAATGCCTCTATGGGTGGGAGGGGCTCTAAAAACTTTTCTGGTCCTGTCATGTATTCGTACGGAAATTCGCCCTTACATTGTAGTAGTGGATTGTCTATAAATCTAAACGTATTTAAATTGGAAGCTAATTTGCTTAAGGGAAGAGACAGAAAGTTGTAGGAATCCAAAAATACCAAATCATCAACAGAGAACGAAATATACTTTTCCATGTCCTTGGCTATGCAATTCAATTTGCGATTGAATTTTCCCAAGTGTTGCATTATTAAATGACCGTCATAGTTTTTAAGATTGTGGAAGAATACTGGAATTTTCTTGGTTACTTTATAGTTTAAATTGCAAGAGTTATGGGAGGGTCCTCGGAACTCGCCTGTTAGGTGGCAGTGGTCGCGCACTTTATCACACAGTAGTGGCTGTTGGCATATGTGGCAGTGTGTAGAGTTTTGGAATAACATATCTTGCTCTGCAGTCATTACAAGGGGAACATATACTCCCATCTGACTTTTAATAAAGTCATAAGTTTTAAATAACTTTTCGAAAAACACATCCATCACATTTTCACCGCTGTACAACTCTTCGTAAATAATGTTAGAATCTCTCACCACAACATAAGCAAATCCAGAAGGAGTGTGTTTGCCACAGTTTATAAAACATTCGAAATCTGCATAAATCACAAAGGGAGCTTTAAGTTGATATTTGTAATTCGTAAATTGTAGTGTATCTTTTTTAGACATTTGTACTCTTTGAGCATCAAAGGTTTTACAATATGTTGTGTGACGTTCCAATATATCTTTGGTGTAAAAATTTTGCAAACAGAACTTGCAAAAATATTTCTTATGGTCATATTTTGTAGAATTAAACATTAACTTATCAAAATCACGAATTAAACAGTAGTGTGATTTCCGACCTTGTTGTAAAAGCAGCAGGTTGACGTGCGTATTACTGTTTAGTTTAGTTATTCTCAATGGATATATTAATTGTCCTTCAATTCCATATACGTTAACACTTATGTTGTTTTGTTTTTCAAATTTATCAATGTCGGATATTTTTACGGGATATTTTATATTTGACATATTTAACTGGCCTTCATAGGGTTCGTAGTAAAATACTCGATTTGCATTTTCTTTACGATTCCTTGGATTCAAGCTTGCTAAAATACTCCACACGAAACATTTATTATCACTGTTTTTAATATTTAAAACAGCGTGTTTTGATTTTATATTTTTTGGTGTAGGAATGTATGAGTTGGGAGTTAGGGTTTTATACTTGTAAACATGCAGCTGCCAGTATTTAGTATGGTCATATATCCATCCGCTGCCTTGGGCTTGATACTTGTGCATGGAGGTATCGATCTTAAAAAGTGCTTCTTTAATTTGAGTCTTTAATTGTGCTTTCTCAATTGATAAATTAGTTAAACTTCGAAAATCAGCAATACATTCTTTGTCAATGATTAAATCACCATTATTGTCCACCGAGTGTTTGATGAACTTTACCCTCCTAATAAGAATCCATTTGATAGGTAGAGGACAAGATTGAAGCGTGTCTAATACTTCCACAGATTCACCGTTAAAAATATACAACCTGTAAGGTCGTTTGTCACATCGTAGGTGGTGGCGTTTCTTGTCACGAGTGATGACTCTCTTACACACATTACAACTATTGTGTTTTTCTAGCATATGCGCTTTAAAATGATTGTTATTATCAAATATTTGATGGCATTTTTTACAAATTTTAGGAATAACTTTGTGAATGTTACGATAGTGTCTGATTAAATTGCTTCTGTTGGAGCAGGGCGTGGAGCATATTGCACAGGACAACATGTTGGATGTAAATAAATTTTGAGATGACATTACTCTGCTTTTTATAAACAAGAAATTACCATTTTTAAATTTTTTAAATTTTTAAATTTTTTAAAATTATTTAACAGCGGTTTTTAAATTATATTTTACAAGTTTACGAGAGTTCAAAAATTGCCATAGTGATGGATTAACCATTGTCCCTCCGTTGAAGACAGATTACAACTACCGTCGCTAACACTCACAGCTAACATAGAGTCCTAGGTGGAGAGGTGGGCCGAGAGACGTGGAGAGGTGAGAGCCAGAGTGCGGCGTGGTGACGTCATCTGGTGCCGGTGGTCGCCTCAATGTCGCTGGTGGCGCGTCCGGTGTCTTCATCCGGTGCTGGTGGTGGAGGTCACTGTTGTTGTGTGTTGTTGGTGGCACCTTATATACACATCAGATTTTCAATTTAACCAGGAAATGACGTCACATTGGCTGGACTTTCAACGAGGAAATTGCCTCTATGGTAAGTGGAAATTCTGGTCAGTGTGACGCGTGGTTGCACATGACCGACTTAGTGTGTTAGTATGTCGGTGTGTCAGTGAGCGGTGGATTGTTGCGTGTGCTGTGGCGTCGTGGTGGGCAGCGATGCGGATCGTTGCGTGTGCAGGTGGTGGATGTTTTAATCAGTTGGCAGTTCGACCGTAGTTGGGATATGTAAGTGAAATTTATTAAAACATTAGGACAATAACATATCCAAATTTTAAATAAATCGGACAGTAAATAAAGAAGGTGGCGGCAGTATTTTTCAAAAATATTTTTTAATTTGACCGTAATAGTGAATTTGGGATATGTAAGTGTAATTTATTAAAACACTTGCCTATGACAATAACATATCCAAGTTTTAAATAAATCGGACCATAAACACTAAAGATAGTTTTTTAGAATTTGAAAATTAATTTTAAAAAATATAGAGGAGGGATGGGGACAATATATTTAATATAGGCAGGGGTTGGGTATTAATATAGGCCAGTGCGGAAACTTGTGGCTTATTAGTATAGGCGGGATCGGGTGTCGGCGCAAAAACTGATCCCCATAAGAATAACATGGGGAAAAAGCGCCGAATAGTATGCCTCCCCGCTAGTTCACCACTACTCTTGTAAAAACTATTTTTACAACGGGATTCATAGAAGCCCATTAGAACGAATTACCAGCTAATAATGTATACAATTATCTTGAATTTGTTAGTTTAGTAGACACCAGCTGTGTGTCCGTCCTTCGTCCGGGTTGTATGTCTAAATAATAGATGAATTTGATAAGAATAACAACCGAATTAATTTTACAATATTTCATTGGTGGACGTGAGGATGGCACAAGGCTCTTTCGAAATTAATCTGTTTATGAACCTCAGGGGAAAAAACTGTCGATCAGTAGTTCCTGTTATTCATCGATTGAACAGAATGAATGAGGGATGTTTATGAGACCACCTGTTTACTAATGTCCAGTTCCCAACTTTTAAAAGGACCTAATACAACTCCTCAACCCTTTAATCTTATCGAAAAATAATTTTCAAATTTACTGTTAAGAATAGACACTCAGTAGTTGGCTACATAAAATTTCTATTTAGAGAGGCATAGATATCGGCCCCCATGACTCAAGCACACAAAGTGTCTATATGAAATCTCTAGAGAGAACAATTATGGGCCACGTTGTTGTTGCTGATGTCCTTTATTTTACCAAATTTCAACTCTATTGGTTGAGTAGTTTGTGATGATTATATTAAAGGTCAGTGGGGCAGATGCCTTAGATATTTTTTATCTGCTTTTTTTGCTATTTCATCTCCATCAGTCCAGTAGCAGGTGCAAGATTTTTAAAATAAGTATTCTGAAGATTCGGGGGTGGGGCCCTAAAACACGCGTTCTTAACGGGAATAGGCTTGTGTTTATTCTGATATATTAGGTATGATGTTTGTTCCTACCAAATTCAACTTAAAAGGTCCGAACTAATACTCATAATATTGCCAGCAACAAAACTGGGCAGAGTCGGATACGATTTTTTTCAAACTTAGTCTTATTGTACATCTGCAGAATAAGGGGAACCACTATGCAAAATTTCACCTTCTTAGACATTGTCGTTTTTTAGTTACAGTGATCTCAATGTTACGAGTGAATGTGTCTGAAAAATATTGATTTAGATAATATGTCCACTCTGTATACTTCTGTTATTTATTACCAATCTTCACTCAACATTTAAAATGAGAACTACGACAGCTGATTATGGAATAAATATTCTGAAGTCAACAACTGGTTCAGTATAAATAAATGCTTTGTCCACAACCATAAGATGGTATATTGAAAATCCCGTGGGGTGTAGCCCTGAGGTGAATTTAAAATGTTTGAATAGCTTATTATCTTCTAACGTAAGTATAGAACATAGAAACAAAGTTTCATCTAAATCAGTTCACCCGTTTACCTGTGAAAAGCGAACAAAACGTGACCAAAATCGCACGAAATCACGTTTTTGAGCGGCCGCCATTCTTTTACTAAAACGCGAATGCCAGTTTAAAGTAGCCTAAAATCTTCTCACACATGTTTAGAACAAATAAACAAAGTTTCATCAATGTCAGTCAGTGTACCCATTTTCCCGTGAAAAGCGAACAAAAACCCGTCCTTGAGCGTTACCGACAGACAGAGATAAATTGAAATAAGACTTGTGGCTTCCCTAGGGTGTAAAACGTAAAAAGATGCAAAAGTTTCATAATTCCAAGCAATGTACAGACAAAACTCTAATTTTATTTATCCTATAGATTAAAGCGGTGTATTCGCTCAGTAAAATATCCTGTACTTCCCAAGTATTGTTTTCTGTCTCTACAAGACATAACGTTGGGAATGACTATGATCTCAGGGTAAAACACAAACTCCTCCCTGGAGTGGTAATTATTAAAACCCACCCTCCCTCTCCCACCCACCCTCTCCCACCCCTCCAGTGGCCGCTACCTCGCCCCACTCAAGTACTTACAATGACTATTCAGGCGCGGAAATGGTTTTTCACTCAACGTTTAAGGGCAGGCCCTCATTATGAGAGTTATTTTAATGAAAAGCTGCAGCATTTAGCAATAATAAACTGCAATTCAGAGTTAATGATGATCATTATTGTGTTCTCTCGGCAGATTGATTGAGATGTTTGGTTTTACCCGATATGGAATGATCGATTGATAAAATAAAGTATATGCGTCATTACAGTAGAATTATTTACAGTAAAAAAAAACTGGACAGCAGTAATATAGGGCAATAAAAAGATGTATAAAAGGTATATGTGTGCATGATCAGCTGGTGTGACGTAGATGGGCTCGCAATAATAGGAAACAAACAACGTCTTAGACACAAATCTGACATTTCAGTAGACTAAATAAGTAAGGTTTGAAGCCATGTCATTGGCTGCGTTATCGGAGCGAGCCCATCTACGTCACACCAGCTGATTATGCACACACCTCTCATTTGTACATCTTGGGGTAATGATGGCTTTTTCGACGGTTAGAAAGTGGCGTTGATATAACTATGAGATTCAATGAAAGAAGGATGGAACAAGTGGAGGAGGGCCTAAAAATAATGATTGCATATTGCATTTTGTCATTTTTATTACAGAGATAAAACAAACATAAATTGAATTCAATAAAGTAAAGTTACTCATGCATACATGTATTTTTGTTATCATAAAGATATTATTTACGTTGTCTGCATAAAACGATTCGGTGAAATGCCTGATAAACTTGATATTATTTAGTACAATTTTCATCAGTTTTATTTCGAAATTAATAATGTTAACAATCTGTAAAACTAAGCCAGTAGCTATTATTTTTGAGTTTATGTACTGTGAAAATATTACGCTTTGAGCAATTGTTTTCATCAGTTTTATTTCGAAATTAATAATGTTAACAGTCTGTAAAACTAAGCCAGTAGCTATTATTTTTGAGTTTATGTACTGTGAAAATATTACGCTTTGAGCAATTGTTTAACAGTCGTACAAAATTACTTGTTTATTTATGAAGCTTTGTTACAAAAATCTATGGTAATTAATTTTATAATTACTGTTTTGTAATTGTTTTAGCGAATTTCCCGTATAGGGAAGAAGCTATTACCGTAGGTCTCATGGTAAGACTTAAGCCCGAGACATGATAACTTTTCATTTCGAGGTCCCCAGATGCCAAAAATACCATTCGTACAAATTTGTATACATGTATATATATTGTGTCCTTAAGCACGATAACTCTCGTAAAATAGGTCCGATCTTAATGAAATTTGGTATAAATGTGTAACGTACCATCTACTTGAACGAGTTTGAAAATCAGACGAATATCACGATCCAAAGGCGGTTTTTTGGTGTTTTGTACCCCAAAAATGTTTTTTTGGGGTTTTCACGTGTAATTTAAATTTAAATCAAATTTAAATTTTTACCATTGAATTCAGCAAAAATAAAACAATTTTGTATTTTGATCTGCTTTACGTCAGTTGGTTACTGAGATATTGATAGTGCTAAACACAGTACGTTGTCTAATGTTATTCTTATGGAGAAAAAGAAAAATTGTATATCTCGCTTATTAAAGAACATAAACTGAAATTTGATATATGGCTCATCTGGTTGTATTTTATTGTTGTTGACACAAAAACAATTTTTCACCTATAGTTCCCGTAGCAGCAAACCTGCGTACTCATCCACAATGTTATTCTTATGAAGAATAATTAATATTTTAAATATCGCTTGTTTGTGAATATATTTTCTTATGAATCCTGTTAAGTGTTGTAATGTGTTATGTTACATATTCATTGGAAATTCGCTGAGTATGCAGGTTTGCTGCGACAGGGGTATTTGATTGTAGTTATATGTAGTAATATTTTATGTTGAGTTACTTATTTTATGTACTATTAGGTTAATAGTACACACATGCACTTTATTCAATTTCAGTAAATATGCCATTACATTTTTATTTAGAATTCTTTATTTTTACTTTTATAATTATTTATCTTTAAAGTTCCTGATTTGTTTTGTACACTGAAATAACCAAACTCATTACAAACTACAGTACTCATTTGTTATTTCTGATAGTTAATTTTTGACTAAAGCTATAGCTTCTAGTGTTTAAAACCAAATTAAGTTCCAGGAGATAAAGAAACCCTTACTCCTATCAAGTGAATCATATTTAAATTTAAAAATCAACAAATTAAACCGAATTTACGAAAAATATATGAACCATAAAAACAAAACGAATGAAATAACAATAAAAATTCATCTGAAAAAACTTTGACTGCTCTGCATCACAGCTTCCAGGCCAAACACCATCTTAACCAGGCTTAAGATCTGGTTAAGGGTGCACCCTACCTACCTACCTACCCTACCTGCCTAAAGTAAAGGGTTTACATCTCCCACATTCTAGGCTCAATTGTTAACCAATTAAATATAATTTGTTGTTATTTCATTCACTAAATTTTCATCTATGTATCATTCGATTTAAAAATCGGGAGTTTAATTCAAAATAAATGGCAGACCGTTAGTCAGGTTTTCAAATTAAGTGTTTTTCTAATGCTTCCTAAATGAAGGAGAAAAATTATTTTAGAAAAAAGGAACCGTACAATACCAAGATTGTAATCTGAAAAGTGTGAAACTGCAAATCAGTACAATAACAATCTAGCAATCTGTACAATAACAGTGCGATTGAGGCGAACAAAAAGGTCTTCAAGCGTAAATATGCGTGGCCCTGCTTGGTGGCGGCGCGGCGTTAAACAACATGGTGCGGATCATTCAACCTGGGGTAGGGCGCACCCTTAAGTCACCATCACAGTATACACTAGACTAATGACTACTGTATGTATTGGAGGAGGGGGAGAGTCAGCTACTCCTAGCCCATTTACAATTACTCGTAAATGTATTTTAGCGAATTTAACCTATAGGGAAGAAGCTATTACCGTAGGTCTCATGGTAAGACTTAAGCCCGAGACCATGATAAGTTTTCATTTTGATGTCCCCAGATGCCAAAACACCATATTTTCAAATTTGTATATATGTATATATATATATATATATATATATATATATATGTGTGTGTGTGTGTGTGTGTGTGTGTGTGTGTGTGTGTTTGTGTGTCCGTAAGCACAATAACTCTCGTAAAAAAGGTCCGATCTTAATGAAATTTGGTACAAATGTGTAAAGTACCATTTATTTGAACGAGTTCGAAAACCAGATGAATGCACCATCCGAAGGGGGATTTTTGGGGGGTTTTGTACCCCAAAAATGTGTTTTTTGGGGTTTTCACATTTAATTTTAATTTAAATTAAATTTTAATTTATACCATTGAATTTAGCTTAAAAAAACAATTTGGTATTTTGATCATTGCTCTACGTCAATTGGTTACCGAGATATTGAAAGTGCTAAACACAGTACGTTGTCTAATGTTATTCTTATGGAGAAAAAGAAAAATTGTATATCTCGCTTATTTATGAACATAAACTGGCAAAATGTTATATATGGCTTGATCTGGTTGTGGTTTATAGTTGTTTGCACAAAAAACAATTTTTCGCCTATGGTTCCTGTAGCAAGAAACCTAGGTACTTGGTCCCCATGTTATTCTTATGGAAAATACTTAAAATGTTATATATCTCTTATTTATGAATGTATATGGATGAAACTTGGTATGTGACTTCACTAAGATGAGTTCTATTGATATTTGCATAAAAACCCATTATTTTGTGTGCCTTGTTGCAGCAAACCTGCGTACTCATCCCCAATGTTATTCTTATGGAGAATAATTAATATTTTAAATATTGCTTGTTTGTGAATACATTTCTTATGAATCCTGTAAAGTGTTTTAATGTGTTATGTTATATATTCATTGGAAATTCGCTGAGTATGCAGGTTTGCTGCGACGGGGGTATTTTTTAAAATTTAGTCAAAGATTTTAATTTTTACTTTTGCTTTGTGTGTATATATACGCCAATGGCTTTCTTTAAGTTTCCAACTTTTTTAAAGGAATCTGTAAAAAAACATAGTTGTTACTATCTAAGGTTGTTCAGTTCTTTGAAACCATAATTTTTTAAATGTCCATAGTAAATGACACCTTGGTCTAGTATATAACCTTCTCAAGTATTTTTGATCTCGATCATAACCGATCTGGCAAAGTTTGTCAGTAGTGAAATAGTTATTTGTGTCTTAAGGGAGTAAAGTGTAACATTATCTCCAGAGGGAAACTGTTGATGTCCGACGGCAAAGTCGAGGGAGACAATTTTCCCGAGGGAAATCATTTTCCCGAGGGAACCAATTTCCCCGAGGTAGACAATATACTTCACTCCCGAAATACACACTAATTATTTCCCCTACCTGAATTTTTAATAAATATAAGTACAGCATAATATTATTTACAAAACAAACACTTTAAGGTTAGCTACAATGTTTTTGTTCGTGAAGTAAGCTGAACTTGGAATCTTATAACGTACTTAATAAAACATATGACTTAAATTAACAAGTGTGGGAGGGAGACAAAATAAATCCATTTTCTCTCCCCACTAGATTAGGAAAAATGTTTTTACTATTTGTTTTTAAAGACAGCAGGTGGGGGAAAACTTATATTTTCACATTACCGAGGGAGGCGAAAAGTTCACAGAGAGAAGAAACCTGGCGAACGTCCAATCGGCGAGGCGCAATAAGACAAAGGGGATTAAGAAACGTTGGGGGAATGTCCTCTCACGAACCCTCCCAGGGTTGAGTCTTCCTTACAGATTTAAACTTTCCGTTATTTGCTCTCTTAGGATTGGTATAAGGGGCCATACACATATTACGTATTGAATATTTTCGTCATTTCAACACCCCCTCCCCCATGTAACACACCGTAACGCTTGAAGGGCATCCCCCCATGTGTTACAAAACACAATTTTAGTAAACTTTAAATCAGCATAAACTTTTTAAAAATGGGTTTATTAGCAATTTAGAGTATGGATTTAAATAAATAATTAAATTTGTAATGACTTTCTCTTAATAATCTTTTTTAATAACTTTTTTTAAAGCAAAATCGATACACACAACTTTTTTAGTGCGTCAAACACCATAAATAAATATATGGGTGGTACTACGCGATATTGTAACATGTCATGATTTTATACTCTAAAACAACACAAAACAAAGCTTCAAAGCAATACAGAACTTTCTTAAAACATGTTATGTATTTATTTTTAGTTTTACTGTTATTAAAAGAGCATGGCGGAGTACTTTTTATGTAATTATAACCAATTTCAACCTTAATATATATAGATATAAATGTGAATATTTTATAATTTTAAGATATTTAAGTTTACCTATAACGTTATCAACGAATTTGGGAGTGCAAAAGATCTTAATGTTTAAGTGTGTTAGTTACATAACGTTGATCCAACCCCCCCCCACCACACCCGCATAACGCATAACGCTACGCCATACCCCCTCCCACCCTTAAGTGCGTGACGTAATATGTGTATGGACCCTAATCAAATAATGCATAGACACAGCTTATTATTGTAGTAGTAGGTACTACAGCGTTAACACTACAGATTTATTAGAACTTTATGGCAAGACTAGTTTACTCTAATCTATTTCCAAATTTGTTTTTCGATTTGTTTTGAAATTATTTATTTTACTGACTGACTGATGTACCCTTCCGCAGTCTTAGACGAGTAGAGTTTTAAGGAATATGTCAACTTACTATACGTTTGTAAATTCATTAAAAATTTATTGATTCAAACAAATAGTTTTATTTCTTAGTAAAGTATGAGATTTTATAAACATTGTGCAGGAAGGCAACCAGTTTTGCTTTGAAGATAAATAGAAATGCCAACTTCTGTTAGAAATTGTATACTTGTTCGGAGAGCAAAAATGTTGAGAAATATGAGGTCAGTTATCAAGAAGTAATCAAGTAGCAGTGAAGCTTCTAGCAGCTGTAACGTGGCGCTCGTTTATTTTTCAAGTTACTGCACTACGTGGAACTTTTTATAACATTTCTAAACGTAACTGAAGAAAAGTTGTGTTCTAATCATTACGATCAGAATTACAAATTTCATCATGAATATATACGAAGAGTGACGTAAATAGAAAAATACAGTTTTTTAAGATTTTTTTTCTAAACGTATATACAACTTTTATACATAATACAATATAATAAATATACATAATACCGTATAATACAACTTTTTACCATTTTTGAGTAATTTATAATCTCCAAAGACAGAACTGCATGTAGTTTTATTTCATAAGATTACCTGGAAATTTAATATATTTATCATGGGATGTGTTACCATGATGACGCATTTACGTGTTGTACATTTTGTTGTGCACATGCTGAAAGGATACTTTATTTTCTTAAATTAATTGGCAGTAATATATTACAGCCATTTTTACGTACTACGTAACTATGTTATGTTATAGGGGTTAGAACCCCGTGCGTAATTGTCCAATCAACTGCTTTATCTCTCAAGTATAGGAAGTATAGGCTATTGCTTTATATTTCCTAATACAGCCTATATTATATATATTACTAATATCCCTGCGGGACACTTCTCTTCCAGATCTGTATCTCGGATGTGTTCCATTATAGGCTGTATTAGAATTAAAGTAACACGAAGATTACATTTTCAAGACTTTCAGAATATATATGATCATTAAGTGTCGATTTCACCATTAAAAATCTATTTTGTGAAATTTTCTGTCACCATAATACTCAAGGTTTTACAGGACATTTTGAACTTTTGATCAAACCTAATTTTGTTTAGCTTTAAAACACGACAGTCAAAGTAATAGATCGTTTTAAAACTACTTCTTATTATGCTAAGTATTTTTCAAAAGAAAATAATGTAAAAAATTGCATTAACGCAGATTTGTATGAAATCACATTTAATGTTCCACAGTTAGTACCGCTGCGGTGACCTTGTGTGTGGGGTCAAGGTAGGTCAATACTGCCGACCTACACACTCTCAGTAACGACCTACATTGGTGAATTTGAAAATTCTGTTTATAAAAATTGCTAAGAAAATATATAAAATAAAAAGAATAAGTTTAGTAATACATTTTAATCTTTAATTGGTAAACCTTGAATGCCCCCGTTTAGCAAACCTGCATACTCAGCGAATTTCAAATATTACTTCACTAAGTCATGAAGCCACTTACCAACTTTCATCAAAGCATATTCATAAATAAGCGAGATATGACATTTTATTTATTCTCCACAAGAAATACATTAGAACTGATTATGCAGGTTCGCTGCATCAAGGACCACAAAAATCGGGTTTTTATACAAATACCAATGAATCCCCAAGATAAGAAGCAACATACCAAGTTTTACCAATTAATATTCATAAGCGAGCAAGATATCACATGTTTCTTATTCTCCATAAGAATAACATTATAGCTGCTGAGTACGCAGGTTTGCTGCCATGGAGACTACCAAAAATGAGTTTTGTAAGCAAATATCAGTAAACCCTAACCATAAGAAGCCGCATACCAAGTTTCATTGAAATACGTTTATTAATAAGCGAGATATAACAATTTAATTACCCTCCATAAGATTAACATTGGACAACGTACTGTGTTTAGTCCTTTCAATATCTCGGTAACCAATTAACGTAGAGCGTTGAAACAAATACCAAATTTTTTTAAGCTGAAACCAATTGTGTAAACTAAAGTTTGGCTTAAAAAATAATTGTATGTAAAATGCTCAAAAAAATTGTTGGGATATAAAACCCCCCAAAAACACCTCTTATAATGGTGCGATCTGTCTGATTTCAAACTCATGAAAATAAATGCTGCCTTACACGTTTATACAAAATTTCGCCAAGATCGGACCATTTTTACGAAAGTTATCGTACCTACGGGCGTGCACACACACACACACAAACACACACACACACACACACACACACACACACACAAACACACACACAAACACACACACACACACACACACACACACACACACACACACACACACACACACATATATATATAATGTGAACGAATAGTGTTTTTGGCATCTGGGGGCCTCAACGAAAAGTTATCATGGTCCCGGGCCTAGGTCTTACCATGTCACCTACGGCAATAGCTTGTTCCTTATAGGGGAAATTCGCTAAAACGTAACAATTGTTTTAAATTGTATAAATAGTTTTTTTTGCGAATTTCCCCTATAGGGAAGAATTAGCGAATTTCCCCTATAGGGAAGAAGCTATTACCGTAGTCGGCATGGTAAGACCTAGGCACGGGACCATGATAACTTTTCGTTTTGAGGTCCCCAGACCCCAAAAACACCATTCGTTCGAAACTGTATATATATATATATGTGTGTGTCTGTGAGCACGATAACTCTCGTAAAAATTATCCGATTTTAAAGAAATTTTGTATAAACGTGTAAAGCAACATTTATGACTTTAAGTTCGAAAACCAGCCAGATCGCTCTATCCAAAAGGGTATTTTGGGGGGGTTTTGTACCCAAAAAATGGGTTTTTTGAATTTTTTACATATAATTTTGGAAATAGTCAAATTTTAGTTTTCCCATTGGATTCAGCTTAAAAAAACACACAATTTGGTATTTTTATCATTTCTCTACGTCAATTGGTTACCGAGATATTGAAAGTGCTAAACACAGTACGTTGTCTAATGTTATTCTTATGGAGGAAAATAAAAATTTTATATCTCGCTTATTTATGAACATATACTGACGAAACTTGGTATACGGCTTCATCTGGTTGTGAACCATTGATATTTGCTCAAAAAAAACAATTTGTTGCCAAAGGCTCCCGTAGCAGCAAACCTGCGCACTCAGCCCCATGTTATTCTTATGGAGAATAAGTAAGTGTTATCTCCCTTAATTATGACAATAAATTAATGAAATTTGGTATGTGACTTCACCTAGTTGAGTCATATTGATATTAGCATTAAACCCCATTTTTTGTGTTCCTTGCTTCAGCAAACCTGCATACCCTGCCGCCATGTTATTCTTATGGAGAATAATTAAAATGTCATAAATTGTTTATTTATGAATGTATATTGATGAAACTTGGTATGTAGCTTTATGCGGTATTAAGATAAATATATATGCATTGGAAATTCGCTAAGTACGCAGGTTTGCTGCTACGGGGATATTTATAAACAATAGGAATACAACAAATATTAGGTCACTTGGTGGTTGGGGCAGGGGAGTGGTGGATTGCCAAAGTAACGGAGCTCAATAAAACCAAAGGGATCGAGAGCGGTTGCGGGTCTGTGGGCCTCAGGAAATTTATCTTTAACTACTAGGTTCAAAGGCATATTTGTTGACTTTCCCCAAATTTGTCGCACTTTATTATTTTTTGTATCGTTCCAATATTTTAAATTGTTTAATTTGTTCTCTTGGTTAAAGCTTTAAAAACAAACATTTAAGACTATTATTCAATAATTTTGGGCTTAAAATATACTTTTAAATGTAAATGTTTATTATCAAGTGTTATACCAGAGCATTTACCAATTATTCTCAATAATGATGTATCGTGTGAGAAATAAATGTTTGTGATTACTATTAAAAACAAAAATTATAGCTAACTAAAGAATTATTAATTATAATATTCTTGTTATCTTATTACAAGTGTATAGTTAGATATCTACACGTGTTAACCGTAAGGGCTAAGGATTGAAGCTGTGTTTGAGTCCATATAACCTCCTCTATTGTAAGTTATTTTTTAATTGCTTAAAGTTTTGAGCAACAAAAATGTATCATTGCAAACAAATCTTTACAAATAAAGCTTTACAAATATTGCTATTATATTGTCATCTTTGAAATTATGTAATGTGTCTGAACAAATTTTAATAGTCTTAAGAGTTATTCAGTTTCTGTTTTGATTGTTTCAACCCGGTATAATACATAAATAATCCTGAAAATAGAACTCAAAAGTCAACACCCCAAAAGGTTTTACACAATACTTTGGCTGAACTGGTAGAACTATCAGTTCCGATCTGAAAACCATCTCGAGTTACCAACTTTCTTTGTTGGATATACGGTGGCAAGATAAGTCAATACATAGCTAAATACATTATCATCTACTGATCGGAAAATGTAATATATTATATTCCTTGAGTAATCTGTAAGAAGGAAAAAATATGCAACTGAAGGAGCCAAGATAGGAAAAGAAGGTGAATTCAGGAGAAAACCCACAAGATTAATCTCAACCTCAAGTAATCATTTCTGTGAGAAACGATCTACGTCGTGTTGTCAGTTAGCGTGTAATCCTACCAGATAATCTCCAAACTTTTAATTCTTCTTGAAGTTAATTAACTTTTTCATTTGGATCCCAATCAATCTCCAACTATATTGACATAGAAGTTTTGGGATCTAACAGAAAATTCACTTAAATGCATCGAAATAGCTGCTAATACTAATACTAATACTAATAATACTAATACTACTAATACTAATTTAATATTCAATATAAGGAAATATACCTATTTTTTATCATAAAGATTAAATAATCGAATATATAAATGCGATGCACTTAAACATTATTACGTAGTGTAAAACCATCCTAAACCTAAATTTTAATATAAAAGTGAATTTTCTCAGGTAAATTATAAACATAAAAAAGAGGATATCAAATAAAACCTCAGAAAAATAATAAATATCCACTATCAGGCTCGATTATACCTCAAAACTAATACAACAATTTATTCTTTAGGGCAAAAGATACGAATTGAATTTTTGAATCACAAGTATATATGTCAAATCAATTTATACGTAATTCCTAATTATTGATAATTAAAAAATCTACAAGATTTCGTATATACTATTACACCAAATAACTAGATTTAGTTATAAATCGTTTCACAATGAAATGGACATGAACAATAGTTTACGTGTGTAACATTATTATAAGTTAAATCTTCAGTAACGGGTAGCCAGCGCGATATTCCAGGACGTGATAAACCATGGTCAAACCATGTCAGTCCGGAGCTGCGACAATCCCACCGTCACGTCGCTGTGACGTCACAAACTCATGGGGTTACCTGACGGCGTAACTACATTCCCATAATACCTTATGAGGCTGGATGTGTGCGCACATGTGTAAAGCAATGAATTCAAAGTGGGAAACTAATTTCCAAGTTTAACTTACCTTACAAATTTGATAAAATCTCGAAAATATACTCAACTGACATTAAAAAAATAACGAGTTTGCACGCAGCACGCTGACGTGAGGGAAGTGAATTTCCACATAAAAAACTATAAAAACTCAAAATCAGTTAAAAACACACATTTAGGCCTATTCCAATTTTTATTCAATCTGAAAACATTGATTTTTGGCTGTTCTGATGCTCCTGGTTCTATTTACCAGCAATGCTGGGAATACAATTTTGGGAATTATAAGGTTAGGAGAAAGTCCAGTCAGGCTTTAAAGTAGAGTGAGGTTGTTGGGGATGATAAAAGTACACCAACAAATGAATAACAGGCTTTTCTAATGTAAAACCCCCATAAGACAACGTACTGTGTTTGGTCGATACATATTTTCTTTAATAACACGGTAAATATTTAAGCTAGAATGACGAGAGAGGGCTTAAAAGTTTTGCCACACTAATTGCCATCTTTCTACATGCATTAATTTCATATCCGGGGCTTTTATGACCATTTTTTGTGCCCAAAAACTCAAAATTTGAAAGATTAATCCCTAAAAAAAGGGGTTTAGAGTTTTCCGATTGTTTTGCCCAAGGAACTTGTCCAACCGATTGTAGAAAGGAACATCCCTACCTAATTTGAAGTAAATCGGACAAAAAATGTGACCGCTAGAGTGCATAGACATTTTTATATATATTTATATATTATATGTATATATATATATACATATGTATATATACATATATATATACATATATATATACAATTTTGAACGACCCCCCAAAACGTGTTTAGAGGGTCACGTTAGGAACTTCTAGGGTGGTCCCGAGCTTAAGTTTCACCGTGCGGGGCATGCTAATAGTTCACTTTCCAAAGGAAATTCACTAATAATCCTAAATAACAAGACGATACGCAAGAATCAGTTTTACATTCATATTTTCCTTAAAATCCATACGAATATGTGTCTTACACAGTGATATAGTGGCATAGAAATAATGCAGTATTCAAAAATGTAATTTACAATTTTGACTACTAACAAACATATTACTAACATATTAAAACAGTTATTTCTCATCGTCAATTTTAATTAAGTTTTTTCACGATTTGTTTTAATATGCGTTAGGAATTGCCAATAAATTACAGAAAAATAAGTCAACATTCGGGCTTCCTTTGCAAAGAAGACACCGTTTTCACTGAATTTCCTTGGTATGATTAATAACCAATAACAACTTTTTATAGCCGTGTCACATATTATTACTGTACTGACTTTATAATTTGTGTCTTGAAATTTTAAAATCAATTAATTCTTCCATTTTAATAATTTTATCAAAATGTTTCGTTTTGGCGGTGAATGATAGATTAATTCAATATGTTAACAAATTACGAAATGTACCATAATTAAGGTTAAATAGGTTCTTGCTGGTCAATTAATTAAACGAGTTTAAAATTATAAATTATACAATTTATAATATTTAGTCATTACAAAATTGATATTGCAAAAAAAACAGATTCATTAATTCATTTTCAACCATCCTAACTTCGTATATTAGTTTAACGATAATCGCAGTTTCTATTTAATCATTAAATAAAATTGGAATCATTACAGTTTTGGTTAAATAAAAAAATACACAGATTTCTTAGTTAATTGTGAACTATCCAACTACGTAAAACAGTTAGAATAATAGGATGCTAACACAGAAGCTTCGCAGTTTCTATTTAAACATTAAATAAAATATGAATCAGTAGAGTGTTGGATGAAAAAGAAAAGTGTACGATGAATGAGCGTTTCCTGATAAATTTAAGAAAGTTGTCAAAACGTGCTCAAGTGTGAAATACCCAGGATCAGAATTCGAGAAATGCACACGTTCATATTTGTCCTGTTTCCCACTATTCTTGTTATAAAGAGTTGACTAATTGTTACTATAAAAGAAAGTATATTTTAAATACCCCCGTCGCAGTAAACCTGCATACTCATCGAATTTACAATGCATGCATAAGTTTCTCACTACCACATAAGGCCACATACCAAGTTTCATAAAAAAACATAAATAAATAAGTGATCTATAGCATTTTATTTATTCTCCATAAGAATCACATTAGGGCTGAGTATGCAGGTTTGCTGCTAAGGGTTTAATCAACAAAAAATACATTTTTAGTGCAAATATACCAGTGCTAATACCAGTACTACTATAAAATATACCAGTACTACATGAAGCCACATACCAAGTTTCATTAATATGCATTCATAAATAATCGAGATATCAAATTTTATTTATTCTCCATAAGGATTAACATTGGACAACGTACTGTGTTTAGCACTTTGAATATCTCTGCAACGGATGGACGTAGAATCACAATTTAAACACCTTAATAATTGTTTTGTGGAGCTGAACCGATTGGTAAAAGCAAATGTAAGGTTTACATTAAAATGAACTGAGTAAAAACCAAAAACCTTTTTCCAGAACTATAAGGCATAAATTCTGTCTATTTGCTTATTAACAGTTTATTTAATTTTAAGTTTAAGGTTGTTAGCACTGTGATCATGACGTAAACCACAATACCCCCGTCGCAGCAAACCTGCATACTCAGCGAATTTCCAATGAATTATAACATAACACACTAAGCCACTTAACAGGATTCATAAGAAATATATTCACAAACAAGCGATATTAAAAATATTAATTATTCTCCATAAGAATAACATTGGGGATGAGTACGCAGGTTTGCTGCAACAAGGAACACAAAATAATGGGGTTTTATGCAAAATATCAATAGAACTCAGCTAAGTGAAGTCACATACCAAGTTTCATCCATATACATTCATAAATAAGCGATATATAACACTTTAATTATTTTCCATAAGAGTAACATGGGGACCGAATACCTAGGTTTGCTGCTACGGGAACCATAGATGAAAAATTGTTTTTTTATGCAAACAACAATAAACCACAACCAGATGAAGCTATATACCAAATTTCGTCAGTTTATGTTCATAAATAAGCGAGATATACAATTTTTCTTTTTCTCCATAAGAATAACATTAGACAACGTACTGTGTTTAGCACTTTCAATATCTCAGTAACCAATTGACGTAGAGCAATGATCAAGATACCAAATTTTTTGTTTTTTTATGCTGAATTCAATGGTGAAAATTAAAATTTGATTTTAATAAACATTACATGTGGAAACCCCAAAAAACCCATTTTTGGGGTACAAAACCCCCCCCAAAACCCCCCTTCGGATGGTGCGATTCGTCTGGTTTTCGAACTCGTTAAAATAAATGGTATTTTACACGTTTGTACCAAATTTCATTAAGATCGGACCTTTTTTACGAGAGTTATCGTGCTTACGGACACATATATATATAAATATATATATATATATATATAAATTTGAACGAATGGTGTTTTTGGCATCTGGGGACCTCAAAATGAAAAGTTATCATGGTCTCGGGCTTAAGTCTTACCATGAGACCTACGGTAATAGCTTCTTCCCTATAGGGGAAATTCGCTAAAACACGTGTTAGAGAATAAATACCCCCGTAGCAGCAAACCTGCATACTTAGCGAATTTCCAATGCATATATATTTATCTTAATGCCACATAAAGCTACATACCAAGTTTCATCAATATACATTCATAAATAAACAATTTATGACATTTTAATTATTCTCCATAAGAATAACATGGCGGCTGAGTATGCAGGTTTGCTGAAGCAAGGAACACAAAAAATGGGGTTTTATGCTTATATCAATATAACTCAACTAGGTGAAGTCACTTACCAAATTTCATTAATTTATTTTCATAATCAAGGGAGATAACACGTTACTTATTCTCCATAAGGATAACATGGGGCTGAGTACGCAGGTTTGCTGCTATGGGAGCCTTTGTCAAAAAATTGTTTTTTTGAGGAAATATCAATGGTCCACAACCAGATAAAGCCGTATACCAAGTTTCGTCAGTATATGTTCATAAATAAGCGAGATATAAAATTTTTATTTTCCTCCATAAGAATAACATTAGACAACGTACTGTGTTTAGCACTTTCAATATCTCGGTAACCAATTGACGTAGAGAAATGATCAAAATACCAAATTGTGTGTTTTTTTAAGCTGAATCCAATGGGAAAAAATAAAATCTGACTATTTCCAAAATTATATGTAAAAAATTCAAAAAACCCATTTTTGGGGTACAAAACCCCCCCAAAATACCCCTTCGAATAGAGCGATCTGGCTGGTTTTCGAACTTAAAGTCATAAATGTTGCTTTACACGTTTATACTAAATTTCATCAAAATCGGATAATTTTTACGAGAGTTATCGTGCTCACGGACACACACATATATATATATATATATATATATATATACAATTTCAAACGAATGGTATTTTTGGGGTCTGGGGACCTCAAAACGAAAAGTTATCATGGTCCCGGGCCTAGGTCTTACCATGCCGACTACGGTAATAGCTTCTTCCCTATAGGGGAAATTCGCTAACAATTAATTTTGAAGGGTACTCTGGTAATTTTATTTTAGAAATAATATGTACACACATATTTAAATAAATATATATATATATATATGTATATATATACATTTGAGCGAATAGTTTTTTTGGCACCTGGGGACCTCAAAACAAAAAGTTATCATGGTCTCGGTCTTAAGTCTTACCATGAGACCCGAGGTAATAGCTTCTTCCCTATTAAGGGAAATTCGCTAAAAATACAACAAACCTGCGTACTCAACGAATTTCCATTGCATATTATATGTCTTAATACCACATAAAGCCGCATATTAAGTTTCTTTAAAATATATTCACTAATAAGCGATATATAACATTTTAATTATTCTCCATAAGAATAACATTGAAGATGAGTGTGTAGGTTTGCTAAAACAAGGAAAACAAACAATTGGTGTTCATGCAAATATAAATAGAATTAAACTAGGTGAAGCCACATACCAAGTTTCATCAATATTCATTCATAAAAATAAGTGATATATAAAATTTTAATTATTCTCCATAAGAATAACATGGGGGCTGAGTAAGCACGTATGCTGCAACAAGGAACACAAAATATGGGTTTCCATGTAAATATCATTATAACTCAACTAGGTGAAGCCACATACCAAGTTTCATCAGTATACATACAGTCATAAATTAGCGATATATACCATTTTGATTATTCTCCATAAGAATAACATGGGCACCGAGTACCTAGGTTTGCTGCTAGGCAAAAAATAGTTTTTTTGTTAAAAAAACAATAAACCACAACCTGATGAAACTATATACCAAGTTACGTCAGTTTATGTTTATAAATAAGCGAGATATAACATTTTTCTTTTTTCCATAAGAATGACATTAGACAACGTACTGTATTTATCACTTTCAATATCTCATTAACCAATTGACGTAGAGCAATCAATGATCAAAATACCAAATTTGTTGTTGTTTTAAGCTGAATTCAATGGTAAAAATTAAAATTATATTAAAATAAAAATTACATGTGAAAATCCAAAAAAGAAGACATTTTTGGGGTTCAAAACCCCCCTTCGGATGGTGCGATTCGTCCGGTTTTTGAACTCGTTCAAATAAATGGTACTTTACACATTTGTGCCAAATTTCATTAAGTTCAGACCTTTTTTACGAGAGTTATCGTGCTTACGGACACATACACACACACACACACACACACACACACACACACACACACACACACACACACACACACACACACACATATATATATATATATATATTTATAAAAATTTGAACGAATGGTCTTTTTGGCATCTGGGGACCTCGAAATGAAAAGTTGCCATGGTCTTGGGCTTAAGTCTTACCATGATACCTACGGTAATAGCTTCTTCCCTATAGGGGAAATTCGCTAATATATTCCTGAAAAAATCTTCGTACTTATTAACTCGACATATTATAACTATAAAAGTGTATATAAAGTGGTATACAGAAACTTTGTAAGGCTGATAAAGGAATATTCAGTAAAATTTAAGTTCTTAACTTTGTTGAAAGCTTAAGTAATTGTTTAAACAAATAACAGGGTAACTGGATTAAATTAAAAACTTCTTGCCTAAACAGTTAGGCAACAATAAATGCAGTACTTTTATTACGGTTATTCTAACTAACATGAATACCAATGCGATTTGTGATAAAAGTTGTCCTATTCGTACGTAACGGTTAAAACCTGTTATAGCATATAAAAGTTATGGGTAAAAAATAAAAAATCAAGAATCTATAAAATATTCACTAACGATTGAAAACTTTATGTAAACAATACATGAGCTCAGAGCCAAATTTATATTTGTAATTCGAACATTTAAAATAATTGAAATTAAAAATTCAATTAAGAACACGATTGAGAATTTATTGTTTTTATCTGTACAGTTCATTACATTTGAAATGAACCTCGGGGCGAAATGGAACCAGTACCAGTAATTATTAAAACCCACCCCTTCCACCCCTCCCGCCTTTCCCACCACTACCACCCCTCCCACCACTCTCTACCCCTTCGGCCGGCGCTAGTTTCCTCAACCCATTCAAATACTACAATGGCTATTTAAGAGCGAGAAAGTTTTTGCTCTCAACGTTTAAGGGCGGACCCTCGTTACTAGAAATACTTTTTTTAACTAAGTCTACACTTCAAAATTATCAAGTGCGGTTCAAGTAAGTGTAAAATCATAATTGTGTACTCATGGTAGTTTAGATGTTGATATTAATTTATAATCGATATTCAATTTATCCGATTGATAGAATGAATTGTTGCAACATTATTTTTATGGTGAAAGTGTTATAAGTACTGAAGGAGCATATTGAGTTTCTTAATGAGCTTCAATAGTTAAGTTATATGGATTATTGTAATTATTATACAATAAAAACCTTTGTAAATAGTTTATGTTTAACTTAAGTTTATTTAAGTACTGAGTTGTAGGTACTTTTATAAGGTGGTATACTAAAATGTGTACCGTTTAGGCCAAATCGGTATCAGAATATAGTTGTTTAGATATTCAAAATGCTATCCATCCCCTCGCATCCATCTCCCTTTATTTGTTTATGGTCTTAGGCAGTATGAGGTATGCAATATATTAGGCACACTTCCGTTGTATTTCTTCTGTTTATTATAAAAATAATATAAACAATTCACAATCGAAATATCTCTTCAAACGTACTATATATAATTTGACATATCCTGTAACTTACATAAAAAAAGGAAAGTTTTTACTTTGAATTTAGGGTGTGAAATGAACGTTGGCTTCGAACATAGGACAGCAACCTACTGCGGCAAATCAGGAACCGGTCTGTAAAAATTAACAGACTAGATAATACAATTTATATTATTATTTTTGTGAAATTAAATATTTAATAGCATGTATAATTTGTCTGAATGTTGAAACATAATCAAATAAAGGTTACAAAGTTACAAGTTATTTACATCACATAATCAGTTGAATTTTACAGTGAAATATATTTATAGCAAATAAAAAAAATTAAATAAGTGATTTCACATTATCATGAAGTATTTCTAGATGAATATACATACAAATTTATTACTAACATTATCACGGATATTGCCAAAACAATTGATGCCAAGTGCAGACTAAGTTCTTTACAGATTGAACGTTTTAAAAGGACTTGAAAAACAATTATGCCAACAGACCAAAACAAAGGTACACACAGATTTCTTAACTATATTTACATATACATATATAAATATTGTTGATACTCAAATAATTAGTACAAAAGGTAGATCTGATCCTGATTCTAGAAATTTCCAAAAGTATCGCATCTGCTATCTTACACAATCAAAACCACTTCAAGACTTTAGTTTATTTAGTGCAACTGCTTTGTGTAATGCTAGGAAGTTGCACTTTTTCATCAAACTCAATAGGGATAAAAAATGAATAAGCCTTAACACAAACTAGGATCGTCGTTGTGTATAACCATTTTTCTTACTGGATTCTTTTTTATTAAGGTGTAAAATGTAAATACGGGAAATGTAAAATTGTATGTAAAATGGGATATAAATGTTTTATTAAGATGTAAGCTATGAGTTGAACTATATAAGATAATAAGCTACCATTAAACTAAAAAGATTAACATTTAAAGAAATTTTTATGAAAAATAAAACATAAAAATTAATCATTGGAGTATTTTAGCTGGATAAATTATAGAATTGGTGTCTTTAAGTAAACAATATATGGTTAAGAAAAACAAATATTGTCAACTTAAAATCATAAAATCCATAATGTATCTAGCTGCAAAAAAAACATTTTTCGAAACCTTTTAAATAAATAATTAAAATATAAGGTTGAATGGTGACATTTTAAAGATCAAGGATCTTAAGTATCAAAGCCTTGTACATTTTACTTTAGATGCATTTTTTCTATCCATATCTGTTATTTGTAATTGTGTATATAGTTTAAAAGGTTTAATTTTCCACATGTTTTTCTTAATTTTTAATTATCTCAGTATTAAGATAACATCAGATTTAAGGTGATAATATTCATTAACCACCAGGAGTTTTCCTAAGTTCTTTTCAGAAATATTACGGATCATTATTTGTTTCTAGAAATCTACTTGTAAACGTTTCCTTGCCGAGGATAATCCACCATTAATGTTTGCAGTTTAAGATCAGCTTTAGTGTCGGGGAACCGTTACTTTTAATGAGTTTTAAGATAAAGGTTTCCTCCATAAAAGTTACTGAGTTATTCAACTCCTTAGTTTTAAGAATTTTCTGCCTGAATACTAAAATTAATACTACTAAAATACTGAATTATTGAAATAATCAAAGTTTATAATATGTGTTGTTATATGTTTACATTTGACATTTTCAAATAATTTTAAACTTTGGGAGAGACTTGAAACCCCATTTTGTTTAGACTTACGTTTCGCCTCACGTAGCCTCAACAGGAGCTTTCACGCCTTAAAGTATATTACGGTTGATGGGTGTCAGTCTTAATGTTTTCCCAAAAGTTCCTAATACGGTTTAACGTTACATTTAGATGAATAACTTTAGAAAACTCTGTCGTCGAACCAATAATTAATTCATTGTATGAATATTTGTAGCAGAAGTATGTTATTTCCTAATATAATGGCCAACATAATTATACTGTTTGTTAATAAGGACATTTTTATGCATATTATGAAGTAACTTTTACATAAAATAATATTTTCAGGTTATGAAATTCAAATATAAAATAAAATGGTCATGTGGGTTAGTTGTTAATAGTGGCAATAAGTAACGTAGATTGTCAAAGGATATTAACAGTTCAGATTTAATTTATTATGTGCATTTCGTAAAGAATCCACTCTACTATTTTCTTTATGATTGGTACAGTTAAGGAAGGTTTACATTTAAGGTGAGGAAAGGTTTTTATATCATTATATGATTATAAGAGGAGTTATATTACTTAGAAGTCAGTTTTAGTATAAACTTTATAAAGGTGTGGTTGAATCTAGCGTTTAATAATACATAAATAGCGTGGTTAAAGATAATACGTAAAATTTTATTTTACAATTAATACTAAAATGGACCTCGAGTTACAGTGACAAATTCGACTTCTAAAGAGAGTAAATAAACTACTAAAAATGGTTAGTAACACTACTAATTGTTACTCGCTGGGTAATTTAGTAGTTTGAGTGCTAGCCTCACAATTTGAGGTTTGCCTGATTGATCCAGTGTACAATTGAAACATATTGTTGAGGTTTGAAAGTCTATTGGCTATTGGGCTGATAATTAATGATGCTGGTTAATGAGCCAGTCGGTCTTAGTAACAAAGCTCAAGGCATCCCACTCATCACCCACCCTCAGCAGTTGGGCAGTAATGTTGTCTCTATGTGATTTTTGTGTTTGACTTTTATTGTTTATTTTATTTTAATTTATTTGACTGCATTTACATTTTTCTGTTTTAGCTTTTCTTTGATTTGTTCCAGCTTTTCCTGAATTGTGCCAAGAAGTTTGTTATGTTCTACGTATTTCTTCCCCTGAAGAAGATATCAGATTACTGATCCCGAACGTGAAAATTTGCTTTGCTACTCAGTGATGGAATATGATCTTGATAATTTCTTAAATAACATACTGATAAAATGATTACGTTACTCAAGTTCTGAATTGTATAAGATTGAACTTATGACTTAAGTTAGAAGAAGGCGGGTTGAAGATGGACTGTTTGCAGGAACCCTTGACTTGGACTATTGCATGTATTTTTGCCAAATGTCAATAACGATTTGATTTCATTCAGACTAACTGCTCGCAAGACCAACCTTTTCCCTTGTTTCTTCCAGAGGTACCGCGTCCCACCAGCTGTCCGCCACCGCTCTCCTCTCCTCCCCCGACGGCTCGCGACATCCCCTGGACCTCTATGAGTTCACGGAGGAAGACTTCACCCCCCGCCGGGCGGGACCCGGGCTGTGGGAGTGTCTGGTGGGCTGTCGACACAAGATGGACCAGCAACTGGCGCGAAGGAGGGTAAGGGTTAAGCTGTTGTTTGACTGTGGGGGATTCAAACCTTACTATACGATTGTAAGATGAAATGACACCAAGTATTGATTACAGAACGATAAAAGTATACGTACTTTTGTATTGTTAATTAACAATATCTCGGGAAAATATAGTGGCATTGCCTCATTCTATCACTTTAAAGCAGGAAAACTCACTTTTTTGGTGGTATACTAGAAAAGGTAGTTCTGATCCTATTTTTAGTTGTTCCAAAAGCATCGCAACAACTGCTATCTTATACGAGCGAACCCACTTTAAGCCCTTATCTATTATTCTATATTTAGGCTCCGGTATACCCCTGTCGCACTGCGCTAGACAAAGGTGTGCAGGATTTCTGTATATAGTGGGTTCATAAACCCATTAATTAAAGCTTATATAATATTAAAAGTACTACCTACGTTTGCAACTTTTAACTTTTTTAATTTTTTGAGTTGTATTTGTGAGCTCTTTTAAATGTACATAAATTAACTTACTTACAACTTACAAACCATAACATCTTAAGACAGAAAAATTACTTTGAAACTGTAAAAACTAGCGTCAGTAGAATTAACTTTCTTCTACTAAACGCCGATATAAGAGAATTAATAACAGAAGTATCGTAGCCACAAACCTGTTGACCTCCACAACACTCTTTGTCCCTATTTTTACAATGTATTTTCACGCGGCGATGCAGATTTTTCCGATGGGTAGACCGGAGCTTTAAAGCTGTATATACTGGTGGTAGACGAGTCAGCTGATATATTCTAGAGAATCTGATAAATACAAGTTCTGAAAGGCGTCTGACGGCTGAGAAAATAACTGGTTTTAGAGTAAACAACAAATCAATGTTAAATGACACGTCTGGAACTTTGGATTTCCCAAGAGATGAGGAATTTGCTTTTATTATACATAAAGATGATTATAGCCCCTAGTAAATACTTTCGTTGGAAATTCGGAATTAATTTTGATCGATAAATAACTTTTAGTTTCGCCTGGGATTCCAGCTTATTTACCTATTTCCAGACTTATATTAGTATTGTATAAAAAAATGAAATAAAATTTTAAAACAATTTTGATTAAAATTAAAAATATTATTACTTGTTTTAAATTGTATTGATAATTTCTTAAATTAAAATATATGAAAGTTTCTTGTCATGAAAATTATGTAAAAAATATTGGGTATGACCTCCTAATTTTTGATTACAATTATTAATTTTGTATCATAAATAAATACAAACTTGTCTGTTAATGAGTTTATATCTTATATTTTCACTACGTTTTGATTTCACAGAAAGTTGCTGAATAACTTGTTTGAGTTGGATACACTGTTAATCTTTTCAGCGTCATTTCAACATAGTGTAAACGTTAAGTGGATACCCTTGTTCCAAGATTGCACTGCTAGGCTTACAATAAGCTTGAGGAACTGATCTTAATAAGCTCTTAGTGTAATCGCCCAAACAATCCCTAAGCTAATTTGACTTTGTGCTACTCTAACCTTTGCTATTGTGAATATTACAAGATCATCCTAGTGATATTTGCTTGTAGTTTTAGAACATAACTAAACTTGCATACCTTTTTATTAATGACGTTGTTATATAATGATTAATACCATTTAATATATAATAAATGTTAAGCTGATGCATTTTGAACGGTAAACTACTTGCTCTACTTATTTGCTCTATATGAGTAAAGATTACCTTAACTGTGAGGCTGTTAGGCCCCCTTCAAAATACCCTGTCACAGCAAGATATGCCCTCAGCAAATTTACAACAACGTGATCAAGAATACAACTTTAGATAACGTAATAGTATTAGTCCTCAGATTCCAACCTATTTTTAGAATTGATTCCATAAACCATCTATAGTACAAAGATCAGCTACATTTTTCACATTACTATGCAACTTGATATAACAAAAATAACATAACTATTTAGAAGTGAAGCATTATATTATATTGAAAGTCCCTTAAAGTAAATATTATATTGTTGCTGCGATATATGTTTATAAGATATTTTTACACAATAATATACTATCAAATATAATTCTTGCGATATCCACTGCAGATAATTCATCTCTTACAGGAAATTCTATACAAAATAGCCACCTTCTTATTTCTCAAGTAATTTTAGTTCCATCTCGTTTTAACGTCAAAGCTCATTTCTGTACTTATACTATTAACATGAACTAATACTATTTAAAAATTAATATTAACAGATCACTTTACATCGGGCAATAACGAATTACCCCATAAAACCCCTTGTCAAATAACCAATGTCTGACCCTTCCATGGTGCAGGTGGAGCAGGGGCTGCGCCTCTATAACCAGCACAAGCAGCAGGCGGCGGTGTCCAAGTGGCGAAGCGCCCTCAAGAGGATCCGGAAGCCAGGGGACAAGTTCATCCTTCTGGGCTATCTGTATCAGGCTTACATGGACTGGGGCAAGTACAGGTACTATGTAGCTCCTGCAGACAATCCCTATAGTGTAGGAACCGAGGTTACTGGTAAGCCAGGGAACAAGTTCATCCTGCTGGGCTATCTGTATCAGGCTTACATGGACTGGGGCAAGTACAGGTACTATGTAGCTCCTGCAGTCAATCCCTATAGTGTAGGAACCGAGGTTACTGATAAGCCAGGGGACAAGTTCATCCTGATGGGCTATCTGTATCAGGCTTACATGGACTGGGGCAAGTACAGGTACTATGTAGCTCCTGCAGACAATCCCTATAGTGTAGGAACCGAGGTTACTGATAAGCCAGGGGACAAGTTCATCCTGCTGGGCTATCTGTATCAGGCTTACATGGACTGGGGCAAGTACAGGTACTATGTAGCTCCTGCAGCCAATCCCTATAGTGTAGGAACCGAGCTTACTGATAAGCCAGGGGACAAGTTCATCCTGCTGGGCTATCTGAATCAGGCTTACATGGACTGGGGCAAGTACAGGTACTATGTAGCTCCTGCAGACAATCCCTATAGTGTAGGAACCGAGGTTACTGATAAGCCAGGGGACAAGTTCATCCTGCTGGGCTATCTGTATCAGGCTTACATGGACTGGGGCAAGTACAGGTACTATGTAGCTCCTGCAGCCAATCCCTATACTGTAGGAACCGAGGTTACTGATAAGCCAGGGGAAAAGTTCATCCTGCTGGGCTATCTGTATCAGGCTTACATGGACTGGGGCAAGTACAGGTACTATGTAGCTCCTGCAGACAATCCCTATAGTGTAGGAACCGAGGTTACTTATAAGCCAGGGGACAAGTTCATGCTGTTGGGCTATCTGTATCAGGCTTACATGGACTGGGGCAAGTACAGGTACTATGTAGCTCCTGCAGACAATCCCTATAGTGTAGGAACCGAGGTTACTGATAAGCCAGGGGACAAGTTCATCCTGCTGGGCTATCTGTATCAGGCTTACATGGACTGGGGGAAGTAAGGTACTATGTAGCTCCTGCAGACAATCCCTATACTGTAGGAACCGAGGTTACTGACAAGCCAGGGGACAAGTTCATCCTGCTGGGCTTTCTGTATCAGGCTTACATGGACTGGGGCAAGTACAGGTACTATGTAGCTCCTGCAGACAATCCCTATAGTGTAGGAACCGAGGTTACTTATAAGCCAGGGGACAAGTTCATGCTGTTGGGCTATCTGTATCAGGCTTACATGGACTGGGGCAAGTACAGGTACTATGTAGCTCCTGCAGACAATCCCTATAGTGTAGGAACCGAGGTTACTGATAAGCCAGGGGACAAGTTCATCCTGCTGGGCTATCTGTATCAGGCTTACATGGACTGGGGCAAGTACAGGTACTATGTAGCTCCTGCAGACAATCCCTATAGTGTAGGAACCGAGGTTACTGATAAGCCAGGGGACAAGTTCATCCTGCTGGGCTATCTGTATAAGGCTTACATGGACTGGGGCAAGTACAGGTACTATGTAGCTCCTGCAGACAATCCCTATACTGTAGGAACCGAGGTTACTGATAAGCCAGGGGACAAGTTCATCCTGCTGGGCTATCTGTATCAGGCTTACATGGACTGGGGCAAGTACAGGTACTATGTAGCTCCTGCAGACAATCCCTATACTGTAGGAACCGAGGTTACTGATAAGCCAGGGGACAAGTTCATCCTGCTGGGCTATCTGTATCAGGCTTACATGGACTGGGGCAAGTACAGGTACTATGTAGCTCCTGCAGACAATCCCTATACTGTAGAAACCGAGGTTACTGATAAGCCAGGGGACAAGTTCATCCTGCTGGGCTATCTGTATCAGGCTTACATGGACTGGGGCAAGTACAGGTACTATGTAGCTCCTGCAGACAATCCCTATACTGTAGAAACCGAGGTTACTGATAAGCCAGGGGACAAGTTCATCCTGCTGGGCTATCTGTATCAGGCTTACATGGACTGGGGCAAGTACAGGTACTATGTAGCTCCTGCAGACAATCCCTATAGTGTAGGAACCAAGGTTACTGATAAGCCAGGGGACAAGTTCATCCTGCTGGGCTATCTGTATCAGGCTTACATGGACTGGGGCAAGTACAGGTACTATGTAGCTCCTGCAGACAATCCCTATACTGTAGGAACCGAGGTTACTGATAAGCCAGGGGACAAGTTCATCCTGCTGGGCTATCTGTATCAGGCTTACATGGACTGGGGCAAGTACAGGTACTATGTAGCTCCTGCAGTCAATCCCGATAGTGTAGGAACCGAGGTTACTGATAAGCCAGGGGACAAGTTCATCCTGCTGGGCTATCTGTATCAGGCTTACATGGACTGGGGCAAGTACAGGTACTATGTAGCTCCTGCAGACAATCCCTATACTGTAGGAACCGAGGTTACTGATAAGCCAGGGGACAAGTTCATCCTGCTGGGCTATCTGTATCAGGCTTACATGGACTGGGGCAAGTACAGGTACTATGTAGCTCCTGCAGTCAATCCCTATAGTGTAGGAACCGAGGTTACTGATAAGCCAGGGGACAAGTTCATCCTGCTGGGCTATCTGTATCAGGCTTACATGGACTGGGGCAAGTACAGGTACTATGTAGCTCCTGCAGTCAATCCCTATACTGGAGGAACCGAGGTTACTGATAAGCCAGGGGACAAGTTCATCCTGCTGGGCTATCTGTATCAGGCTTACATGGACTGGGGCAAGTACAGGTACTATGTAGCTCCTGCAGTCAATCCCTATACTGTAGGAACCGAGGTTACTGATAAGCCAGGGGAAAAGTTCATCCTGCTGGGCTATCTGTATCAGGCTTACATGGACTGGGGAAAGTACAGGTACTATGTAGCTCCTGCAGTCAATCCCGATAGTGTAGGAACCAAGGTTACTGATAAGTGATAAGTGAGAGGTTGATTGAAAGGTGAAAGGGGTCAGTGTTACTGAAGGAGCTGTGTGGAAGTTTCAAGTTTCATTTCAACTCCTGATACAAATTTTCACCTTTGAGCGTTGTTGTAGAAGAAAATATTGTGTTTTGAAGGTATTTTTACTTTTACCAAGTGGCGTCAGGTTCCTGGTGTCACATTAACATCTTACATAAACATTTAAGGAACTATTCGTGCATTTATGAAGGTGATTGTTTTAAAATAGATAAAGTTAAAAGAGTTAGGTAATGTTAACCTTAAACACATTCCGAGTTTATTACAATGGCCTTTTCAGAATTTCAACCCGAAATTTTTCAGGTGTTTCGGAAAGTTCGGAATGTTTTACCACAATTTACTATCTCATTGTACTTAAAAGATATAATTATGAATCCGTTCAGGGTAAAAATATTGTTATTAGTTTTACGTATACTCGAGAAAATTGAATTAAAATTCAAGTTCAACAATTGATTTATTATTCCGTGTAGTGTTACAAGAATAGCGTCACATATGTACACAAACAAATAATAAATATGAAAAACGGTACCTAAATTCATATTATTTAAAAATTAAATCTAAACTAACAAAATTAAATTTCTTCTACGAAGAACAATAAAGATAATATTACACTTTCAATCAAGTTGAAGGATTATCTTTATTCGCCGTCCCAAACTATTTATTAAAAATACAAATACCCCGTCGCAGCAAACCTGACGGTATATTATGAATTTCCAATGCATAATATTTGTCTGAATTTCACATAAAGCCGCAAATCAAGTTTCATAAAAATATATTCACATATAAGCGATTTTAATTATTCTCCATAAGAATAACATTGGTAATGAGTATGTAGGTTTGATGAAACAAGGAACAGAAATAATTGGTTGTTATGCAAATATAAATAGAAATTAACTAGGTGAAGCCACATACTAAGTTTTATCGATATTCAATCATAAATAAGCGATGATATATGACATTCTAGTTATTCTCCATAAGAATAACATGGGGGCTGAGAAAGCAGGTTTGCTGCAACAAGGAACAGAAAAATGGGTTTTTATATAATTATCAATATAACTCAACCAAGTGAAGCTACATACCAAGTTTTATTAATTTATGTTCATAATTAAAGGAGTCAGTACATTTTATTTATTCTCCATAAGAATAACATGGGGGCTGAGTACGCAGGTTTGCTGCTACGGGAATAATCAACAAAAAATCAATTTTTTGTGCAAATATCAATATACCAGTACTACTTGAAGCCACATGCCAAGTTTCATCAACATACATTAATAAATAATCGAGATATCAAATTTTATTTATTCTCCATAAGGATAACATTGGACAACGTACTGTGTTTAGCACTTCGAATATCTCTGCAACGGTTGGGCGTAGAATCACAATTTGAACACCAAAATGATTGTTTTGTGGAACTGAACAGATTGGTAAAAGCAAATGTGAAGTTTACATTAAAATAAACTGAGGAAAAGCCAAAAACCTTTTTCCCATAAGATTAACATGGGAGATTTTATGAGCAGGTTTTTTTGGATTTTCTCCGCAACCACTTAACCTAGGTTAATAATTCAAAATACTAAATTATTTGTTTTTTAACCTCTATAACATGGTCAAAACCAAAATTAAGTTTTTTAAAAATTTTAGGGTGAAAAATGCAAAAAACTGATTTTTGGAAAATTTAAAACCCCCATAAACCCCCCTTTCCATGGTCCGATTTTTCTGGTTTTCGAACTTAAAGTCATGAATGTCATTTTACACGTTTGAGCCAAATTTCATCAAAATCGGACGTTTTTTACTCAAGTTATCGTGTTAACGGACACACACATATATATATATATATATATATATATATATATATATATATATATATATAGAGAGAGAGAGAGAGAGAGATATAGATAGATATATATATACATATATATAAATTTGAACGAATAGTGTTTTTGGCATCTGGGGACCTCAAAACAAAAAGTTATCATGGTCTCGGGCTTAAGTCTTATCATGATACCTACGGTAATAGCTTCTTCCCTATAGGGGAAATTCGCTAAAACAAACAAATTAAACGAAATAATCCCTGGTAAAATTAAGTTCTGACTCCTAATGATTTTGTGTTCATTTTAATTAGAATCGGTGACGTGGAGGGATAAAATGACACTTAGATACGATTTAAGATTAGAGTAAGATTTGGGAAACAGGGATATCCTTATACCAAAAG
The DNA here is from genome assembly GCA_963675035.1 of Allygus modestus. Taxonomy (NCBI): domain Eukaryota; kingdom Metazoa; phylum Arthropoda; class Insecta; order Hemiptera; family Cicadellidae; genus Allygus; species Allygus modestus. Next base: position 15,936,099 of record OY776115.1, read on the forward strand.
AACTATCTTAGTATTGGAAGATTTGTTGTAGAGTTAGTGAAACATTTCGTTGCGTTTTGTACCCTGTGACGATTTTTACTTATTTCTTATTAAAGACTTTTCAGTTAAAAATGAAACTGCCTCTCTGAAATTGTTTAGGTTCCTCGCCTCCCCCAACGAATATAACAAATTAGAAAACCCGGAGTGGGCAATATTACTAGAAAGAGGTGGGTAAATTGTTCATCCAGTTCTAGCCCCTGTTTTGTTACAGTAGTCAAAATGACAATTTTACTATATAAAATATTATAATCAGTTTAAGTTTTCAGCCTTATAGAAAAAAAAATTGTCAAATGATTTATTCCTCGTTTTTGGTAATATTATTTATCGTCATCACATTTTAACATCGTGTAGTTAAGTTAAATAAAAGTCACTGAACTGCAAAATACTTACTGCACCACGTTAACAGTATGTTTGTAAGACACGTTAGCAGCGAACTGTAAGTATGGCAAATTTATATCCGTTGTAAAATAAATCGATAAATTTAAGTTGAATGATTAATAATACTTAATCTTATATTGTAATATAATGTGGAGAACATGTGAACACAACATTTGGCTGGAGAGTTTCTTTATAAGACCATTTTAATTCCTAGCGTCATTCGGGTTTATGTCCGTCTCACTGTGGTGACGTGTCTTGATTCTATATTATCTCTTTTTTGCTTCAACACTAGCAAAAAGACTCGTTCTTTTTAGATATGTAAGCAAATTTCCAAATAGTGATGACCTGTTATTACTTAATATCCTGATGGACTATAATGCTCTATTGATAACTCAAAGACCAGCACAATAAAATGGTATTCCACACCCTCGTCAGGCAAGAATAATGATGTAAATAAACAATGCCAGTTACTTCCAATATAATAGCAATAACATTCTAGGTTACAACTTTCAAGCAATGTTATTTGAAAAATTATTGTTGATCACCAATTAATGAAAAACAAGTTTCACGAATTGTTTTTAAACTGACTGGGTATAGAAATAGGTACATTGCTTATAACAAAATCTGTGAAAAAGGTTCGATACTAACTACCTGTCATTTTTCATTGGGTTAAGTGTGACCTCACAGCTTTGACCGTGTTCTTTCAAAACATGCAAATGGTGTAAATTCCTACTCAAAAACGAAGATGATAAAGTGATCTGGCAAACATGCCTCGTCGAGGTGGGGCAGACTTGATTCTAAGTACTTGCCCTCGAAGCAACCACCTCCCTAACTGACGCGCTCACAATCATCTCCTCTGCTATGTCAGGCTCCAAAATGAAATTGGCTCTGTATCTAGTGTCCACAATAAAAGTTGTTTATAAAAGAAGTAAACAACTTTATAACTAATAACTACATAATTTATTTCGATATAGTTGGTTTCTATGGATAAGAATATACCCCAACTTTTGTTTCATACAGATGATTGTCGTCAACGGTGTGTTAAGGGGCAATATTTAGTGTTTAGGAAGAAAATGGCCCCTACCTTTTGGAGAGATTTTTTTGCGATGAAGTTAATGTTACGAATGCCTCCACAAAGCCCTGATATTACTTATTTTGATTTTATTTGTGGGATTATATTAAAGACAAAGTTTTTGTACCCCTCTCCCATCAAACTTTTTACAGCCAAAGGGGAAGAATAATTGCTGCATTAGAGAGTGTTGATCAGCCCCCACTTTAGAGGGTTTTGTCAGAACTTGATTGTAGGATTGATCAATGTGGACCATGTATAAGCTAAAAGCTAACTTAGCCTAAGTCTTCATCACAGGATTTTGCCATCTGTAGTTGTGTTCCATAAGGCCAATGTTAACGTTCTACCTCCGTTACCCGATCGTCACAAAACATTCTTTCAGGTGTAAAAATAAAGGTGTATGGCTACATTTTTTATTTCCTTAATTTGGGAATTATAATTTCGCAATACATTGTTTCATTTTCAGTTGTATTACTGAACAGTTTCTCAATAATTTGTAATTAAAATTCTAAATCGTATTTCATCAGAGGACGACGAAACCTTTAATTTAACACCAAAATGGATTCCATGTGACGTTCAGGTGAGAAGTGACGGAGGCACAAAGTTAACATTGCCCTTATAAGTCAAAACTCTGAGATTGTCCGGTAACTTTCGGTGATGAAGACTGTTTGGCACATTTACACGATGCAGGTTAGGGTGAATGTAATCTTGACAAGGTAGCCTTGCGTCGGGACTGTGGACAGAAACATGACGAGCAGCCTGCACTGTTTTTGATCAAGGTTCTGTCCACACACCCTACGCAAGGCTACCTTGTAAAGGTTTCCTTCATCCTAACCTGCATCGCGTAAAGGCGGCTTTAAAGCTGTTTTGAACACCCGTCCCGTTTCCATAGTTTTGCCCTCTTTCATATCCTCCTCTTTCTTCAGAGAGAGCATGGAGTTCGCCCACCGGCAGCTAAACATCGCCGAGGAGGCGGACAGTCCCAACCTGCGGGCCGAGGCGTACCTCAACCTGGCGCGGACCCACGAGAGGATGGGTGCGCTGGAGCGGGCCCTGGCGTGCGCCCGGCACTCCCTCTACAACGAGTGTGACCAGTGCCGCACCGCGGGCTTGGTGCAGATCACGGTGGGGAGCGTCCACCTGGAGCTGGCCACGTTCTGCAAGGCGCTCCAGGCGTTCCAGCAGGCGCACTCGATAGCGCAGAGGATACAGGACCCCGCGCTGGAGCTGCAGGTGGGGAAATGGTACTCAGTACGGAAATGATGCAAATTCGATAATCATATATCAACCCAGATTACCATGAGGTCTTATTGTTAACAACAAATAATTAACATGGATTAATCATATTGAAAAGATAAAAAATCGTAATTCCTGCTGTTTTTGTTCATTGACTCTTAATTTGGTTTGAGATGACAATGGAAAAATGTTCTTGGCTTCAAAAATGAACCGTTAGTATAATAAACAATCTGATATCTTAGGAAATATGCTTTTACAATTTTAAAGAATCAAACATATTTTTATACTCGTATTATATATTGCAGAGTTACTAAAATACTAATTGAAAAACGAAGTAAAATTTATTAGTAAGCAATGTTTTAGCAAATGTGGCAAAAAATCCAACATCAAATACATCGAACTATAATATTTGAAAAAACTATTTATTTACTTTGCAATAAGAAAATTATAAATTTAAAAAAATAACAATATTTCAATAAATTCAACCAGAGACGTCAACAAACTAAAACTATACTATTTAGAAAATCCATTAAATGTACTTGATCATGACTTCAACCAAATATAGAAGACGAAGACAACACAATCTACCAGTAACCTCTTTCTAATTTTGCATATATTTTTATAATGTTATTTGCAATAAGCCTTAACACCTGAAACAATTTGGTATATTATCCATTTACTTATTTAAACAGCCTGTATATGTGAAAGTGCAGCGTGTCAATGTACTTTTCTAAGTTCTTCGGCCGCTGTTTAGATAAAACATTTACAGCGTAAAGTCGCGATGACAAGCTGAAATTTGATATCTATAAGCCTTTTACAGAAGTAGATAAGTTTGACAAAAAAATAAATAAATAGCGAACAATATAAATGTATTTTTTATTTGAGGTCTCATTTAAACATGGGATGGATTAGGTTTTTATTATATTTATTTAAAATTAAAACACCTATATAGTTTAAATCTACTCTTAAACATTTTATAACACACAATTAAGTTTTAGAATAGCGTGTACGAATTGTTAGTTTATTAGTTTTGTCCCGTTGGTTCCACGCCGAATGTCTGAAATAGTATGCAACTAACATATCCTCTAAAAGATCACTTTTGGATGTATCTATAACCATTCTGATGTCAACAATGAATAATCAATATCAATAAATCTCTTAATTTGGACATTGTTTTACGTATGTCATATTATGAACTTTTAAATTGTGATTCCTCAAAAATATTCAGACTGCAGTGAATACCAATGGTTCTTACATCACCATGGATACCTAGTCAAATAGCCTGTTAGAAGGCTAATGCGCAGCCATGAAAGCAAGGCAGGTAATTACAAGAAGTCAAAAGAGATCTCCTTCCAAAAGACTAATTGGCTGCGAACCTTTTCATGTTTGCCAATTCCTCTTTTAACCAGCACAGGATTCCCGTTGTGAAAGACGTTCGCTGTGAATCTGCCGGCATTTCCCGATGTATTTTCTTTTGCAACATCCAATCCAGGTCAATCGAGTGACACTTCTTTCTGGAGGATATTAACTACTGGATACTGGGATTTATAAAAAACCTTATCAGCTTGTCGTCCTTAAATAGGCCTGTGCAATCTCAAGATACCGATGAACCGGATCAATTAATAGGCATATGGTCAAGCCAGTGGTGACCGCTTGTTAAAAAATTATCATAGTAGTTAGCCGGGATCGAACCTACGCTTGACCACTTCTGACTTACGAGGCCAGCGCTCTAGCTTTCTTTTATCAGTTACTCTTCTTCTTCATCCATAAATATTTCTCTCTCTCGTTCCCCAGGTGTACGTCGGCCTGTCGGAGCTGTTCGGGAGGCTACAGGATGCTGACAAGAGTGCGAGGTACGCGTCCAAGGCGTACGACCTCAGCAGGAACCTACAGCTGGGGGATCTCAACAGCCGCCACCACCGTGCCGCACTGCTGCAGATGGCGTCCGCCCTCAGGAAGCAGGGGGAGCTGGGCGACGCGCATGACTACTGCAGCGTGAGTACACAATTATAAACTGCCAACTAGGATGAACATTCGTCCTGATTTGCAATATCTGTACTAATACTATATTTTATGAACTTAATTAGGGAAGAAGGCACGTGGAATACAGCATCCTTTGTTATTTATACAATGATAGCGGATATTATGAACACATTTTCACGACGTTTCAGGATCTGGAATCTGATCACGTTTTCAGGTGAAAAAAATACCTAGAACACAACGAAACTACTGGCAAAACCCAGGAAAAGCTGGACAAAATTAGAGAAAAGGTAAAACAGAGTAATGTAAACGCAGAAACAAAATAAACATAAACACTCAAACCCAAAACGTCAAACATAAAAGTCGAACGGGTTGGGCGCGCAGCGAGACCGCGAGAGCCTTGCACACTTTAGCACTTCAGACATACCGCTATTTTTCTCGAGTACCTGGAATCAAGACCTTTAATTTTAGTCGTTTCCCATCATCCTGCGATTTGCCAAACTACCTCAATTTTGACTAAAATTTCGCTTACAGAATTATATATAAAGATATTGGAAAATCTATGTTTTATACTGAACCCAATTATAACATTAAGAAAATATTATTATTGAATTAGAAAAGGTTATGTGAAATTCATGAATAATTTTATTGGATTACTGATACGACAGTCACATATAATTTATGTCTTTATTTGCCAACTTGGAATACAAAATTTGCGTTTGTTGGAACATTATTATGAGTTATCAGCTTCATAATATAAAAAATCCATAAAATCCACAGTAGAAAATATAAAAGATTTCAGTGAATTCGTCTCTCCTAACAATAGAAACCTCCATTAGAGTGTGACATTTTTAAACGCATTTAAAATAAATATTCTTAAATGATAACAAAAATCAATTGTGATATTTACTTACATGGGGATTAATCAACATGGACGAGGCAAGCGGGCTAAATTAAATAACTTTTGAGTTTTAGCGAATTTCCCCTATAGGGAAGAAGCTATTACCGTAGGTCTCATGGTAAGACTTAAGCCCGAGACCATGATAACTTTTCATTTTGAGGTCCCCAGATGCCAAAAACACCATTCGTTCAAATTTTTATATATGTATATATATATATATATTTATATATATATATATATATATATATATATATATATATATATATATGTGTGTCCGTAAGCACGATAACTCTCGTAAAAAAGGTCCGATCTTAATGAAATTTGGTACAAACGTGTAAAGTACCATTTATTTGAACGAGTTCGAAAACCAGACGAATCGCACCATCCGAAGGGGGGTTTTTGGGGGGTTTTGTACCCCAAAAATGTGTTTTTTGGGGTTTTCACATGTAATTTTAATTTAAATCAAATTTTAATTTTCACCATTGAATTTAGCATAAAAAAACAAATAATTTGGTATCTTGATCATTGCCCTACGTCAATTGGTTACTGAGATATTGAAAGTGCTAAACACAGTACGTTGTCTAATGTTATTCTTATGGAGAAAAAGAAAAATTGTATATCTCGCTTATTTATGAACATAAACTGACGAAATTTGGTATATGGCTTCATCTGGTTGTGGTTTATTGTTGTTTGCACAAAAAAACAATTAAAACAAAAAAACAATTCGCTTATTTATGAATGTATATGGATGAAAGTTGGTATGTGACTTCACTAAGATGAGTTCTATTGATATTTGCATAAAAAACCATTATTTTGTGTGCCTTGTTGCAGCAAACCTGCGTACTCATCCCCAATGTTATTCTTATAGAGAATAATTAATATTTTAAATATCGCTTGTTTGTGAATACATTTCTTATGAATGTTGTTAAGTGGCTTAATGTGTTATAATTCATTGGAAATTCGCTGAGTATGCAGGTTTGCTGCGACGGGGGTATTTGAATTTTGTTCATGTTTTCATTGAAACGTTAAAGAAGTACAATCCCTTTTAAGTTGAAACAAAATATACAGTTTTAGGTTATTCAAATTTAAATCAACATTATATTTCACTTAATAATTTCTATTTACCGAAGATAAGCGCTCGAACGGACATAAATTAAACTACTAATCCATTTTATATTTAATTGAATTTGTGTGTGAATTTGGTAATGTAAAATATTCAACAAGTGTAGAAGAGAGTGTAGCAAACTACAAGACAACGATGGAACGTAATATTAAGTTATTTAAGTTTTAGGAGGAAGCAAGTTGTCGGCAAGAAACTTCTTCGTTTACTCGGGAACATTTTAGCACACAAATTTTGCCTCTCTTACAATCCTGATATTAATTTACAACCATTATAAAAGTATAACTATGTGCTTTACTTTACCTTTTAAATATGTAATATCACATGTGTGTTTATTTTAATACCATGAAATAAATATATAAATTTTACAATAAAATATACGAATATGTTACAACGCCTATATAAAACGAGTTCGCACGCAGCACGCTGACGTGAGGGAAGTGAATTTCCACATAAAAACTTTTAAAACTCAAAATCAGTGTAAAAAAATACATTTGTCCAATTTTTATTGAAATCTGAAAACATCGATTTTTTGGCTGTTCTGATACTCCTGGTTTCATTTACTTGAAAAGCTGGAAATACAATTTTGCGCATTATAAGGTTAGTAGAAGGTCCAGACAGGCTTGAAAGTAGGCCTGAGGTTGCTGGGGATGATAAAAGTACTCTAACAAAGGAATAATAGGCTTTTTTAGTGTAAAACCCCCATAAGACTGCGTTTAGTCGATACACATTTTCATTAATAACTCTGTAAATATTTACGCTAGAATGACGAGAGAGGGCTTAAAACTTTTGCCTCTCTAATTCCCATCTTTTTATATGCATTTATCTTACATCTGGGGCCTTAATGACCCTTTTTGGGCCGAAAAACTCAAAATTTGAAAGATTAATCCCCAAAAAAGGGGTTTAGAGTTTCCCGATTGTTTTGCCAAACGAACTTGTCCAACTGATTACAGAAAGGAACGTCCCTACCAAATTTGAAGTAAATCGGACAAAAAATGCGACCGCTACACGTATATGCGACACACATATATATATATATGTCTATATATATAATTACATATATATATATACCTTGTATATATATATATATATATATATATATATATATATATCTTGTATATATATATATACATGTATATATATATACAATTTTGAACGACCCCCCAAAACGTGTTCAGGGGGTCACGTTAGGAACTTCTATGGTGGTCCCAGGCTTAAGTTTCACCGTGCGGGTCATGCTAATAGTTCACTTTCCAAAGGAAATTCACTAACAAGTGGTTAATAAGCCAATCATATACTATTGTGCCCTGAGTTTAACAGATTTATCAGAATGATTTATTCAAAGTAGTTACTGTTGTGATATTAAATTAAATCTTCATTAGGATTTATTTATCAGAATAATAAAATACTATTTTAAGTTGATACCACTGCGTTGTTTAATAATTAATAACCTCATTTATTTGCAAATTAGTTTGGACACTATGACATAATTAGATAGAACATTATGAAGTAGTTACTTGCTAACCAGTAATGGATAAACAATGTTATAGATGAACCCGTAATTCATACTATTACAGAAGAAAGTTGGTGGTGTATTTTTGTCGTTATGTTTTTAAGTAAACACATTTAAACCGAATTCGCTAAACTATTGCGTGAAGGTATTTAATATAATTTATATGGCCTCTAGATTCGCTGAAATAATACCTAATTGGTGTGTACCTAATTGGGTATTGGTGTTTTAAGACCTCCAATAACATTAATTACGTATCCCTCTAGATATTTAATTTGTTTGATCAGCTAATTACCAATAAATACAAAAACAATAAGAAGGTCTTGTGGGCTGATTTCAGACAAGAATTTAACAAGGGATAGCTTCAGTTCACAAAAGATGGGTAGGTCATTCGATTAAATATCGGCTATCATATCATTGACTACCGATTATCGTAGTCGACTATTCATCTAGCAACTAGATGATCACAGCTTGTCAAATTGTAACTTTTCCAAGTAGAGGAGAAATACGGGTTTAACCCCACAATCGGCGCTTTTTCCCCATGTTATTCTTATGGGGAGCCGTTTTTGCACCGACGCCAGCTCCCGCCTATAGAGCTCCCGCCTGCTGACCTATATTAAATATACCCCTTAAATATATTGTCCCCATCCCTCCTCTATATTTTTAAAAATTAATTTTCAAATTCTAAAAAACTATCTTTGGTGTTTACTGTCCGATTTGTCTGCAATTTGGATATGTTATTGTCCTAGTGTTTTAATAAATTTCACATTTCCCAAATTCACTATTACGGTTGAATTGCCAACTATTTACTGACTTTTGCACCCTAATTTCCGTTTTGACTCTTGCCATATTTTGACCCTAAAATTCATTTTAATACATCCTTTGCAGAAATCCACGAGTTCTGGCTACTTGGGAACCCGAGCCATTTGACATATAATAAATCACCCTTCCTCCTAATTACCTTCTCTACCAAATACATGTCTTTATATTTAGTCTTTAACAATTCTTCTGTATAAAATCCTCCTTTGATTATATTGCCATTCTCATCTTTCAAAATATAAGTCACAGGCTTTGTTTTCTTAACTTCTGCTATTGTAAAAAGCTCTCCCGTCCAGTTAGGGGTATATCCTTTACTAAATACATGTTTATATTTAGATATCCTTACACTATCCCCCACCTTATATTTTGGCTTTTTAACTTGTACTTTAGATGCTAACCTTTCGTGTACGTCTTTAGAGTTCTTAGCACTTACTTGGTTAGGTTTCATCCCTATGGATCTATGTACTTTATTATTATATATCCTTATTAACTTTGGAAGTAAATCCAACCACTTGTAACTCCCTTGTGCACTAAACTCTCTATACAACCAATTCTTTAAAGTTCTCTGGAACCTTTCCACAATAGCCGCCTTAGTTGTAGAGTAAGTGTGGTAGTGATTAATATTTAGAATTTTCATTAGTTTGGTAAAATGTTCATTAAAAAATTCTTTTCCGTTATCAGATTGAATATTTTTAACTCCCTTTGGGAGAATAGTTTTTATAGCTTCTGTGACTACTAATCCAGTTTTATTCTTTAGTGGAGCAGCATAAGCTTTTTAGAAAATGTGTCTATTAAAGTTAAAATATATTTATTCCCAGAATTCTCTCTAGCATAATTCCGCATATCTATTAAATCTATTTGAACAGTTTCATTTATACCCAACACCTTAAAAGACCTTCTAACAAAGTTCTTTCTCGCGGGCTTATGCAATTCGTAAGCAATTTTTTCCATTTTTTATTCTTTATTTTTAATGTTAACGTATCTGCCAGTCTCTGTCGTTTCAAAAACACCTCCATTGCTACCAACCAACATACCATCACTCATTCTTTGATATACATAGTTTTTTGGCAAATATGCCCCTCCATCTAAAGTCTTAAATCCGCTTAAAGATGTAGGGTTTGCAACCAACAATTTAGGATTGTACATCATCAAATCGATTTCATTATTGTCTTGCATAAATTTATTAGTTTTATTGTTAAACCTTAATGCGTGTGATTTTAAACAAATATCAAATTTAATATTGTCTTGTCTAAAAGTTTTATTATTATCGTCATACCTCAAAACCTGCGACATTAAACAAACATCACTCCTATCTTTGCCTTCAGGTATATTCTTTATTAATTTGTCCTCTGCATCCCACACATCGCCATCTAATGTTAATACATTATAATATTTATCCCCCTGTTTTATTATGCTTTTCTCACCCTTTGTTAATATTTGCTTAACAACAACCACATCATTTGGCAATGTCCCAGGTAAAATGTTTGTTAATTGCTTATTTTTACCATCAAATTTAAGACCGTCTAAAGTCACAGTCTGATGTTTTGTAACACAATCGTTCTCATCAACAGCGGGTTTAACACGAACTAGCCTTTTATTATTAAAATCCCAAAAGTTTAGATCCATTTTTGGTACTTGAGAGACGTTTACAACATCATCGCTTTCTTTACCAGCCAACAAATTACTTATTTTTCGCTTTTTGGCATTCCAAATACCATTCTCCAATTCCAAAAATTCATAATTATTATTGTCTTGTACAAAGACACCATCTTTTCTTATTAAAGTTTGCTCTAATGTGGGCACATCGGTTGAGCTTTCACCTCGTTTAACATTAGTAATTTTGCGTTTATTAGCGTTCCAATTATTATTCTTGGATTCTAAAAACTTATATTTAGTATTACCTTGTACAAAAACATCACCTTTCCTGGTTAACGTCTGCCCCAAAGTCGATACATCGTCAGTAAACTCCCCACCTTTAACATTACTAATTTTATAATTTAAAGCATTCCAACAATCATCTTTTAGATTTAAAGTAGTTTCTTTAAAACTTCTAGCTTCTGGTTTACTATACGGGTTATATACGCGATAAAATTTATCTATCATATTTTTATTTAATAAACAATTCCACTTTCCCTCAATTCTTCTATGATAGAATCTATCTCATTATCCACTCCAGAATTTCCCGCCAATCGGCTTAACCAAAGCAGTCTTAACCTATCTACAAGCTCATTAGGATCGTCCCAATAAACATAGTCTATTTTATTACCAGTTACCTGCCTTAAACCTTCACCAACAGTCTTAAACAGGGGTTTAATTATATTAAGATATTTAGTGTGTTTATTACTTGACATCGCCGCACCCGGTTTATAACCCTTTAAATGTGCATTTGTAGCTTCCAAAATCTCTTTATAATTTTGCAAATCAGCCTGACTATAGTTTACGGGTTCTTTTAAAGTTAACAATTCCCACAATCCCTTTGTCCCTTTATAAATTTTTTCTCCAACTGTAACATCATCATTGGCAATTTGAACTTCCTGATTCCCAATAAAAAATTTATTTCCTTCTCGCCTAATACCATATGTGGTATCTGTCATACTACTTCTACTAAGGTAATTTCCTAAATAGTCTGATGCTAAAAGACCAAAATCTAATTTGTGCGGTGTTATTTGTGTTATTCTTGGTATTCTAGACGGGGTCTTTTCTAAAATCATTGGGAGAACTGGCCTCTCTGTTTTTGTGGCTAAATTTTTTAATTCTTGCAAAGGCTCTATTAAAGGTTGGAATGTTTGGAACCTCTCTTCAGCCTCTAGAAATTTACCACGTTTTAACACCCTATATTTTTCTCTTATTTGTTTTGCAGACTCTACCAATTCTTGTTGAATATTTGTTTTCATTTTATTTACATTTTATTTATCTCATTTGTCAATGGATTATACTCAAACACCTTATCGTGTATTATTAGGCAATATGCAGATGTGTTTGAAGGGACGTTTTCTGCAGTTTCAATTTCTAATTTAATATCTACAACCCCCTCTTTGATTGATTCATTCTGCCTAGAACAATCTATTACAATTAGAGGATATTTATTTATAAAGTCAGCTCTGTTAAACATAGGATCGGGGACGGTGTTGTAGTAACTCTCCCTAAACCTCACAAACATCTCATAAGCTTTAGAGGCATCTCCATTTTCAAAGTCGAGATTTAAATCGCTATAAGGATAATATTCAGAGTTTAAAAACACTTTGAGATTTTTCAATTTACAGTGATCAAATTCATCAGTTCTTTTTCGTGCACTGTTGTCCCTACCTGTTTGGAAACCAAATATAACATACCTGGGCTTCTCCAAACTCGAAGACGTCTTAACTGACCACGTGTGTCTCTTGGTTTCGGGGTATGATGGGAGTTCGTGTAGCTCCAAACTTCTAAATGCAATTTGCAAATTTTTATTTTGCAATAACATCTTTTGTAATTGAAGCTTCTCCCCATCAGATGGTACCACGTGCGGCATCACCCACTGAATCGATTTAAGTGTAATTTTAGGAATAGGATCGACACCAGATGTTGTTAATATACAATTTAAGTCGTTTTTGGATCTTTTCAACACCAATTCTTGTTTAACATTTACTAAAACCTTATTAAAATCCTCAAACACACCCATTAACAGCTCTAACGGGACACAAGTACTAAACTTGCCGCTTTTATGGAACTCCTTTAAATTTTCATCAGAATCAAATGCTGCATTTGACAATTTAGTTGTTTTATTGTAAGAGCACAATATTTTCATAAGACTGGAAATTCCCGGATTTCTTACAATATCTATTTCTTTACCAGCAACTTCGTATCTAATTTCGTCAAATAAGAATGCAAATGCATTATTTATAAAATGTCCTTTATCATGATTCTCTATTTCTCCTTTAATATACAAATAACTCCTACATGGGAGTGTTAGTAAATCTTGATTATTTATGCATATTCGAATTTCATCGGAATTATTTATTGCTAAAGTGTTGTGTGGAACATAGGAGTGATTTGTAATTTTAACCAGGCTATCATCGTATTGGAATTTTCCTGCAACGTCTAGAAAATCTTCCATTTTTATTAATAGAAAATTTTAACTTCAACCCAATTGATCGCAGAAACCTGGCATTTTGCACACTCAGCCCGTTCTTGTAAATTCTCATATCTTTTTTATATGACAAGTAATTGTAGTTTCTTCTTTATTAAAGTCAATTGGCTTGTCGTGTTGATCTGCAAATGTAATGCTAACAACATCTAAACTTCTCTTATTTACAGGGAAGTATATAATATTTCTGGGGACCTCAATAATCTTGTAGCCCGGAGGGGCTTCTGGGTAAAAACTGTGTATGGTGTGTGATTTGTCACCATTTAAATAAGACCCATTCGCAATATTACATTTTACTCTAATCACATTTACATTATTTATGTTGATTTTATTTACGGATTTAAACGCAATATCTGGAGTAGAAAATCCTTTAAATCCCAATAATTCAGACCCTAAACACGGTTTTGTAAAATCAAACACATGGCCAGAATGTAATGTGGCTTTCATAGTTTTATTATCGGCTATAAGTACAAAATCTGGGAGTTGCTTTTGAATTTCCTTCGCAAGCTCAAACACCTCGTATGTACCTTCAGCAATTTCAATTACATTTGGAGCTTTGTGATCGTAATAATACACATCCTCACCCTCGTCTATAGTTAATTTTGTGTCTTTAAGTTTATTTAATTTTGGAACTAGGCCTTTGTAAAATATAAGTTTGACTTTTGTATTAATTAATGCTACTTTATTTTGTATAATAACTTCAACTTTACCATCCAATGCCCGGTTTAATTCGTCAATTGTGACCTCCCCTTTTGGGGTTGTAATTTTGTGCATTTTGTAATATGTCAAAGTATTTAGAGGTTTTTTAACATTAAATATAGAATTATAACTTTGAAAATCTACCAGTCCAATTACATAATCACCATTTAATTCTATAGGAGGAAAGAACACCGACTTTAACTCTGGCTCTGTACCTGTGAATGTTATAGTAAATGAATCCATTTTTATAAACTAAAATTTTTCAGAAATGATAAACATAAAATTCCACAAATGGAACTGTTTAAATCTTGTATTTGATCAGTTGTATAGTAGATTTTAGATGGTACAAAATATTCAATTACCTCTTTTGGAGGCTGTATTCCGAATGGGTCAAAATATATTACAACATCTTTATTTTTACGATATGCTGTCCAATGTGTGCCCCTGTCACTGTCTAAATTAATAATTCCACATTCTCTTACTTTTGGTCTCTGTTTTCTTAGCTCGTTTTTTAGGTACACCCCTCGAAAGCGAGGCACGTCTCTTGCTGCCTCTAACAGCTGAAAGTTGTCCATCTTTTTTATTAAATTTTAATCCCATTCCCATTTTTGCCTTAGCCTTCATCAAATTTGTCACTGCATAAGCTGCTGCTTTTTCGGCCAGACTGGCGTCCTTTGCCGAAACTCTAGTCCAAGCCTGGTCCGCTAATCTCATATCTGCCTTGTTCCGGGCGGCTGTATCAGGATTATTCATGTAGAATATGTCGTGCTCTTTACAATAAGAGTCTAGCTTATTTTTTGGAGGTACATTTCTGGCTAAATTTTCACGTATATTAGTTCCTGGACCACAATATGAATACGACGGGATGTGGAGTGGGAAAGGAAGGTTGTTTATAAGGGTATTTAACAAGCCACGGCCTCTATATGGCTTTAAGAATAATCCCTTACCCTTCTTACACTTTCTCTTTGCCATTTTTATTATATAAAAAATTATTCAACAAAGAATCAACACAATAAAGAAAATACACCATTATATAAAAAATGTCATTTATTCAACAAAAGAACAAATTTAAAATTGCACATAAAGAAAATACACCAAAGAAGTTGGGTCTATTTCCTAATAATATTCGCTGTCTTATAATAGGGCCCAGTGGTTCGGGGAAGACTGTTGTAATTTATAACTTAATTGTAAAAAAACAAGGATTAAAGTTTACAAATTTATATATAATATCCAAATCTTTAGAACAAGAAAAATATAAAAAATAATTGAAATATTCCGTCTGTGTGATGAAGTTAAATTACACACATATTCAAACTGTGAAATCACACCAAACGATGTAGAATCACACTCAATAGTTGTATTTGACGACATAAATAGTCCAAATATCACACAATTTTTCTCAATGGGCAGACACAAAAATATTAGCAGTTTTTACTTGTGTCAATCTTACAGTAAAGTAAACAAACATTTACGTGACAATGTTAATTTCCTAATATTATTTAAACAAGACGATTTAAATTTAAAACATGTGTATAACAATCATGTGGGAAATGATTTTTCATTTAACCAATTTAGAAATCTCTGCCATCAGTGCTGGGATAGGTCTAAATATGGCTTTATTGTAATAGACAAGGAAAAGCCAAAGAATAATGGCAAATACAGATTTATGTTTGACCAATTTTATAGTGACCAAGGGCAAGGGTGTTGATGCCATCCACAATAAACCTCTTGTCGTCATCAAAAGAGAGTACCTTTTTGTTCATCGTTAATGTTTGCAGACGGTGGTTTGTGGATTTAATTCTTGTAACATTCTCGTAGTAATCTTCTCCGGTTGCAAGACAGTGTAAGTAGTGTTGGTGTCTTAAGAGATGTTTAACTGTGGCGCCGTCAGCTCCTTTTGCCTTCTTAACCTCTAGCTGCTTTTCTTTTTCGTATAACCACTGTAGAGGAATGAAAGAGTATAATTTTGGCCTTAAACCACAATATTCATACATAATTTGACCATTTAATTCGTCTTTAAACTTGCCCGTAACTTTTTTGTTTTTATCAGAGTATAAGAAATGGTCTTTACTGTATGCAGAGGTGTCAAAACGGTCCAAGTCGCTTTGTATTTCCTTGTAAAAGTCCTCTGTTACTATAGAATACATCAGAGAATCCGTGTCTGTCATTAAGAACTTTTTATTCTTAAATTTTGACATATAATTATAGTGGAAATCATACATGATTACTTTGCTGATATCCAAAATGGTCATTCCTAAATATATTGGTTTATCAAACTTTACAATTAATTTATTTAAATGCACAGCATGCAAGTTGTTATCGAACATTTTGCTGCAGTCAAATCTTGGCTTTGTAACATACTTTGTTAACTTAGACTCGTCTACAAGATGTATATCACGAAACTTGCGTTGGTTCATAATTGTTCGACCAAAGAGACTGTTATTTAACAGTTTGTAAAAGTCTTTTTCAAAATCATGTTCAGCTTTTTGTCGCTTTTCAATATTAAAATTAATATAGGGTGCAAGCCAATTTGATTGTCTGAATTTTAAGATTCTGTGGTATTTTGTAACTACCAAACCCAGTTCTTCGTATTTTTTTAGTGCCTTATAATGTAGAATATATTTGGTTTTGTCATTTAAGTTTGGTATTAATTTTCCATTCATTTTTTCTGGTGCGAGCGGGTAGTCGTTGTGCAAATCGTGTAAACTTTTATCGTATTTTAAATCAACTTCCAAAATAAATCCAAAGTTTTCATTTTTATTGGATTTATAATCTTTCTCATTTGTCCATCTAAAGCCATCAACGGGCAACGACTCGCACATTGCTGTAGAGTATAGTGAGTTGCAGTCTAAGTATACAAGATAGGTGCTTTCTTGATTTGGGTCATAATGTTCGCCCATGTACTTATTGTTGGCTTTAGCGTAGCGCGTGGAAATCATGCTTACACCACCTCTAATGGCATGTTCTATAAACAAATGCATGTCAATGTCACTAAATAACTGTAATTTTATGCCGGTCATTCTAAGACACGCCTCCCATGTTAGTCCAGGCAGTGAGTACGTGTGGACAGGGTCGAGTTTATAATCCTTTAAACTCAAGTCCCTAAATGTCTCAAACACATCAGCCAATAACAACACATCTGTTTTAAGGTATAAATCGTGATATTCTTTTAAATTCTTTATATTAAAATGATTCCATACGTTTTTAGCGTGTTCATATTGCGCAGGAGATATACATTCTTTAGTTAGGCTGCTGTAAAATGCCTCTATGGGTGGTAGGGGCTCTAAAAACTTTTCTGGTCCTGTCATGTATTCGTATGGAAATTCGCCCTTGCGTTGTAGTAGTGGATTGTCTATAAATCTAAATGTATTTAAATTGGAAGCTAATTTGCTTAAGGGAAGAGACAGAAAGTTGTAGGAATCCAAAAATACCAAATCATCAACAGAGAACGATATATATTTTTCCATGTCCTTGGCTATGCAATTCAATTTGCGATTGAGTTTTCCCAAGTGTTGCATTATTAAATGACCATCATAGTTTTTAAGGTTGTGGAAGAATATTGGAATTTTCTTGGTTACTTTATAGTTTAAATTGCAAGCGTTGTGGGAGGGTCCTCGGAATTTGCCTGTTAGATGGCAATGGTCGCGCACTTTATCACACAGTAACAGCTGTTGGCATATGTGGCAGTATTTAGAGTTTTTGAAGGAAGCCTCTTGCTCTGGAGTCATTACAAGGGGAACATATACTTCCATCTGACTTTTAATAAAGTCATAGGTTTTAAATAACTTTTCAAAAAATACATCCATCACATTTTCACCGCTGTACAACTCTTCGTAAATAATTTTAGAGTCTCTCACCACAACATAAGCAAATCCAGAAGGCGTGTGTTTGCCGCAGTTTATAAAACATTCGAAATCTGCATAAATCACAAAGGGAGCTTTAAGTTGATATTTGTAATTCGTAAATTGTAGTGTATCTTTTTCAGACATTTGTACTCTTTGAGCATCAAAGGGTTTACAGTGTGTTGTGTGACGTTCCAATTTATTTTTGGTGCCAAAATGTTGCAAACAGAACTTGCAAAAATATTTCTTATGGTCGTGTTTTGTAGAATTAAACATTAACTTGTCAAAATCACGAATTAAACAGTAATGTGATTTCTGACCGTGTTTTAGAAGCAGCAGATTGACGTGAGTATTGCCGTTTAGTTTAGTTGTTCTCAGTGGATATATTGTTTTTCCTTCAATTCCATATACATTAACACTTATGTTATTTTGTTTTTCAAATTTATCAATGTCAGATATTTTTACTGGATATTTTATATTTGTCATATTTAACTGGCCCTCATAGGGTTCGTAGTAAAATACTCGATTTGCATGTTTACTATTCCTTGGTCTTAAGCTTGCTAAAACACTCCAGGTGAAACATTTATTATCGGTGTTTTTAATATTTAAAACAGCATGTTTTGATTTTATATTTTCTGGCGTGGGGATGTATGATTTGGGAGTTAGGGGTTTATATTTGTAAACATGCAACTGCCAGTATTTGGTGCGGTCATATATCCATCCACTGCCTTGAGCTTGATACTTATGCATGGAGGTATCGGTTTTTAAAAGTGAATTTTCAATTTGAGTCTTTAGCTGTGCTTTCTCAATTGATAAATTAGTTAAACTTCGAAAATCAGCAATACATTCTTTGTCAATGATTAAATCACCATTATTGTCCACTGAGTGTTTGATGAATTTTACTCTCCTAATAAGAATCCATTTGATGGGTAGAGGACAAGATTGGAGAGTGTCTAATATATCCGCGGACTCGCCGTAAAACTTAAACACATTATAGGGTCGCTTGTCACATCGTAGGTAGTGGCGGGGTTTGTTCCGGGTGATGACTCTCTTACACACATTACAAGTATTGTGGTTCTCTAGCATATGCATTTTAAAATTGCTGTTGTCAAATATTTGATGACATATTTTACAAATTTTAGGAATAACTTTGTGAACAAGTCGATAATGGCGTAATAAATTGCTTCTGTTGGAGTAAGACGTGGAGCATTGTGCACAGGTCAACATTTTTTGTTGGAATGAGGGTGGTGGTTTTGGGGCTTCTATATATATCCTTGGTTGAAAATTTTAAAATTATATCTTTTTTAAATAATAAAAACATATTTTTTAACTCTAAAATAAGACATTTTTGCGGTTTAATTACTGCAAAAATTAAAAAAATTTCCAATTTGGTGGTGCAATATTATTTTTTACATACACATTTTAGGTATTAATACACATTTGGAAATGTTGAATTTGGGAAATGTGAAATTTATTAAAACACTTGCCTAGGACAATAACATATCCAAATTGCAGACAAATCGGACAGTAAACACCAAAGATAGTTTTTTAGAATTTGAAAATTAATTTTTAAAAATATAGAGGAGGGATGGGGACAATATATTTAATATAGACAGGGGTATATTTAATATAGGCCAGCAGGCGGGAGCTCTATAGGCGGGAGCTGGCGTCGGTGCAAAAACGGCTCCCCATAAGAATAACATGGGGAAAAAGCGCCGATTGTGGGGCCTCTTTCCTGTTTCTCCACTACTATACAATAACTTCTAAGTTGTTTACATGTGTTGTTTATTTAGTGTGGAGTTATTTTTGAACTCGTGGATTTCTGCAAGGGGTGTATTAAAATTAATGCAAATTTTAAATGGGGGAAAATAAGGCAGGGGCCAAAAAGAAAATTTGTGTAGGGTAGGATCGGGCGTCGGTGCAAAAACTGATCCCCATAAGAATAACATGGGAAAAAAGCGCCGGAAGTGATGCAAAACCATCATTTCACCACTACTTTTCCATTTCTCGAAATGATGTGGTGGATCAATGGATTTAGTATTAGACTCACGATCAGGCAGTCCCGAGTTCAAATGCCACTTTAGCTGATTACTTTTTGTCTACATTTTTTAATTTTTTCAAGTATTATTATTGTCGTTTATCATCTAGGGTTTAGATTTTTTGTTAAAGTTTACTTTATATTTTTTAGATCAAAACTAATATATTTGTAATATGTTGCACGACAAAGAGCCGCCATACAGCGCTCTGCGGACTATGGCGCACCCCCAGTATCCATCCCCAGCTACCCCACCGTTGCACGTATCGCTCAGATAATCACCCACTCTACTTCAACTTCCACCCCCAGTATCCATCCCCAGCTTCCCCACCGTTGCACGTATCGCTCAGATGATCACCCACTCTACTTTAACTTCCACCCCCAGTATCCATCCCCAGCTTCCCCACCGTTGCACGTATCGCTCAGATAATCACCCACTCTACTTCAACTTCCACCCCCAGTATCCATCCCCAGCTTCCCCACCGTTGCACGTATCACTCAGATAATCACCCACTCTACTTCAACTTCCACCCCCAGTATCCATCCCCAGCTTCCCCACCGTTGCACGTATCGCTCAGATAATCACCCACTCAACTTCAACTTCCACCCCCAGTATCCATCCCCAGCTTCCCCACCGTTGCACGTATCGCTCAGATAATCCCACTCAACTTCAACTTCCACCCCCAGTATCCATCCCCAGCTTCCCCACCGTTGCACGTATCGCTCAGATTATCACCCACTCAACTTCAACTTCCACCCCCAGTATCCATCCCCAGCTACCCCACCGTTGCACGTATCGCTCAGATAATCCCACTCAACTTCAACCTCCACCCCCAGTATCCATCCCCAGCTACCCCACCGTTGCACGTATCGCTCAGATAATCCCACTCAACTTCAACTTCCACCCCCAGTATCCATCCCTAGCTTCCCCACCGTTGCACGTATCGCTCAGATTATCACCCACTCAACTTCAACCTCCACCCCCAGTATCCATCCCCAGCTTCCCCACCGTTGCACGTATCGCTTAGATAATCACCCACTCAACTTCAACTTCCACCCCCAGTATCCATCCCCAGCTACCCCACCGTTGCACGTATCGCTCAGATAATCCCACTCAACTTCAACTTCCACCCCCAGTATCCATCCCCAGCTTCCCCACTGTTGCACGTATCGCTTAGATAATCACCCACTCAACTTCAACTTCCACCCCCAGTATCCATCCCCAGCTACCCCACCGTTGCACGTATCGCTCAGATAATCCCACTCAACTTCAACTTCCACCCCCAGTATCCATCCCTAGCTTCCCCACCGTTGCACGTATCGCTCAGATTATCACCCACTCAACTTCAACTTCCACCCCCAGTATCCATCCCCAGCTACCCCACCGTTGCACGTATCGCTCAGATAATCCCACTCAACTTCAACTTCCACCCCCAGTATCCATCCCTAGCTTCCCCACCGTTGCACGTATCGCTCAGATTATCACCCACTCAACTTCAACCTCCACCCCCAGTATCCATCCCCAGCTACCCCACCGTTGCACGTATCGCTCAGATAATCCCACTCAACTTCAACTTCCACCCCCAGTATCCATCCCTAGCTTCCCCACCGTTGCACGTATCGCTCAGATTATCACCCACTCAACTTCAACCTCCACCCCCAGTATCCATCCCCAGCTTCCCCACCGTTGCACGTATCGCTTAGATAATCACCCACTCAACTTCAACTTCCACCCCCAGTATCCATCCCCAGCTACCCCACCGTTGCACGTATCGCTCAGATTATCACCCACTCAACTTCAACCTCCACCCCCAGTATCCATCCCCAGCTTCCCCACCGTTGCACGTATCGCTTAGATAATCACCCACTCAACTTCAACTTCCACCCCCAGTATCCATCCCCAGCTACCCCACCGTTGCACGTATCGCTCAGATAATCCCACTCAACTTCAACTTCCACCCCCAGTATCCATCCCCAGCTACCCCACCGTTGCACGTATCGCTCAGATAATCCCACTCAACTTTAACTTCCACCCCCAGTATCCATCCCCAGCTTCCCCACCGTTGCACGTATCGCTCAGATAATCACCCACTCAGCTTCAGCTAAGGCAATCAATTAAGGCAGGGATTTACATCATTTCATGTCGTATAATTTAATAAAATTATATTGGCGTGGGTGATTAATAATCTAATTGATAACGCTTATATTGACGCTATATTTAATTTATTTCAATAATAAACGCGTGAGTTCACTGTTGATTCATGTATAATCTAATGTATTATATTTTATATTTTACTATAACTGCATCGTGTTTTGTAACGTCTCATAGTTGTTAAGTGCAAAATTCCTTGCTTTTGGAAGTAAAATTGTAACTTTTAGCAATAGTTATTTCGTTTTACCATACTTTTTATGAATATAAATTTTATTTTATTTTGTATTTTAAAATGTCATAGTTGAATTTTTTTGTAATTTCCTCGTATTATCCAAGCCAATATTACGTCTAGAGTCATTAGGACATCGTTCAGCTTGGTTTTCGTGGAAATCAAATTCCTATTTTTAAATGTTTTGAATACTATAATATTCAGCTTATTTTAACAGATATCACACCCCTTCCAAATGGACCTTATATTTGTGTAGTCTAAATGCATAATTGAGAGAGGTTTGCAATATTAGATAAATCAATATCCCAACAGAATAACTTTCAACACACTTAGTGTTTTGATAAGCAAAAGAAAATAAATTTATTTAGTTGAAGATAAACTATTTCAAAGAAATTAGCGCCAAGATATAGGACATTTTAATGATTATTCCTATACTTTATCGATTTATTTTCACTTTAAAAGTGACTTAAATGCTTTACGTTTTAATAAAATGTTGTGAGATCTGTCAAAAATGTTAGTATCAAGTTGAGAGTTGACTATATGTTAAATTTCTGCCCTAAATCAGTTAAATCTCGTATGAACGTACTACATTTTCTACAACAAATACCTTATCTATTAAGTAGAGCTAATCTGCCCTATGAATAAACTCATAACGTTTTACCTTACTAAAACCTTACAAGGAAGAAAACTTCACACAAGAGTTTGTACTGTATTTTTGTTTTTTCCTTAAAATAACTACACTGTTTAAATAGCTTATAGTGTTTCTCAAGTACCGTCAAACAGAATGTTGTATCAAAGGCCAAGGAAGTCGCAGAACGTAACATTAAGTTAGCGAGTTGCACAGACGAAGAAGGTTGACGATTAGAATTGTTTTGCCCCCTTACAATCTCGCTTGATACAAACTCTGTTGTTGAGTATTAACATTGTTTCGCCCCCTTACAAACTCGCTTGATACAAACTCTGTTGATGACGGTTAAAATTGTTTTGCCCCCTTACAAACTCGCTTGATATAAACTTTGTTGTTGACGATTAAAATTGTTTTGCCCCCTTACAAACCCGCTTGATACAAACTCTGTTGTTGACGGTTAAAAGTGTTTTGCCCCTTACAAACTCACTTGATACAAACTCTGTTGTTGACGATTATAATTGTTTCCCCCTTACAAACTCGCTTGATAGAGACTCTGGTGGTAACGATTAATACGTTCTTACATTACAATTCTAAACTCTATATGTTAAAAGGTATTATACTTTACATCCGTATCTTGTTTATAAATACTATTACTATAAAAACTACGGAAAGAGTCCATTGTGTAACAAATATTGGTGGTAACACGATCGATAAATATTATACGTAGTCTATGATTTACAATGGAAAATATATAGTAGCGTAAAATAGATCAGTTGGCAAGTATACATTCTCTTAACACTCTTTAAATAAAGAAGGATAAATTATCTCCATTTTTTAACTTTTATTACACACACTTATTATTTTAAAAATTAAATTAAATTTAGTTTGATATCTAAATTAACATTATTATTTATTTTTCATTTTGGCAGACGAATAAAGTTGTGTTCTTTGTTGAAATTAAAAATACGTGTTTAATTACAGGTTAATTGTCCTCGCATATATGAAAAGCTAGGTAAAATTTGGAATAGAATCGCCAAAAAATACTAAATTAATCTTACAAAGTAATTTACTTCATTGTCCATATATTTTCGTTAATGCGACCACAAATACCAAACTACATTGCACGTGACATTTAAATGACCAATCCAGACTGTAATGGCATCTCTAATGACTTGTCAACCCCCAACACCCCCCTCCCGTATACCCAAACCTCCACTCGGTGTTCTTTGTCTCTGGATAATAGTGCAAACTAATTCCAGCTTAAGCAAATGGTTGATTCAACATGATTCAGTGATGTTAGAAGAGCATAACATTTTCATAAAATAACACATCAAGCGTTCTCAATTAAAATAGAGGTTTATGAAGTAAATTTTTCACAAATTAATGAATGCATGTATTTTTGTATCTCTTTATTTGTTTAAGTTTCACTACGACAATTCTTTATTAGCTTATTGTAAAAATTTGCATAACAATAATTCTTTGTTTTAATGCTTTTGATATTTAGTGTCCATCTTTTTCTATTGTTTTAAATTTAATATTTGTAATTTGGCTAGGATATATATTTTATTCCCTTCTCTTTCTAACTTTAACATAATTTCTACTAACCAAAAACTCAACGAAGATATCATATACGAATGTTTGTAATAAGTTATAAAATACGATATCACAGGAGTTATATTTTACTATAACATAATATATTTAGTATTGTAAAGAATTTCTTAAATTTGTCGATTAAAAACTATTCACCAGATACAAATATTTAGGTTAGGAGATTTCCAAAGGGAAGTAGAGAAAGGAAATTGCGGTCTCGACTGGACGTTATCTAACTACTTTATTGCAAAAGGGAGTTTCTATACCTTTTTATATTTTCACAACTTGACTTATCCATAGCAAAATCCATGATTGGTACTGTATTATAATTAGTGTAATACTGTGTTGATTGGTCATATAATTCGATTGGCTAAATAATCGTTTAGAAATGTTATAACTTATAATCAAGGATGATTTAAAAACGGATTCAGTTTTCACAGGGACTCTTTTATACAAAATACTAAAAGTTACCAAATTAAGTCTTAAGACTGTAAAACTACTTTTTTCATATCTAACAAAGAATAGCCCTCTGAAAATATTTCAGGAAATGGTCTATGGTATAATACCAATTTTTGTACTAAAGCATAATACTTTGTTTTACTTTAAACTATACATTTTTAATTTACCAACAATGATCATTTTATAATACATGTTTCTATAGATTATTACCAGACTTGTTTTAAACAACTTTTTAAACTTTTGAGTCAGAATAATAGGAATAAATTGTTTTCTCCCTCAATATACTCTATAGGAATACCTAACAATTATTTTCAGGAATTGTTTCTTTTAGCATATATTGACACCATTAAAACTAATAGTGTTCTTCAGTCTATGCCTATCTCGGAACCTAAGGTGTGATCATTTTGCCATTGGAAAGATTTCAAAATATTATAAATGGATATTTTAAAACAACGCTGATAGTAATACTATCATGCAATCTTTTCTCTTCAGTACAATTTAATTTTCAACTATGTTAACTACTCGCTGTTCTGATCTGTTAGCCAACTAGTTCAACCGTGTATTTTCCGACTCACTAACAACCCCTTGATAACTTTGTACCACCGCGGGTGAGATGGAAGCTGATTGAGCTCCTAGCTGTTCTGATCTGTTAGCCAACTAGTTCAACCGTGTTGTTTCCGACTCACTAACAACCCCTTGATAACCTCGTCCCACCACGGGTGAGATGGAAGCTGATTGAGCTCCTAGCTGTTCTGATCTGTTAGCCAACTAGTTCAACCGTGTTGTTTCCGTCTCACTAACAACCCCTTGATAACCTCGTCCCACTGCGGGTGAGATGGAAACTGATTGAGCTCCTAGCTGTTCTGATCTGTTAGCCAACTATTTCAACCGTGTTGTTTCCGACTCACTAACAACCCCTTGATAACCTCGTCCCACCGCGGGTGAGATGGAAGCTGATTGAGCTCCTAGCTGTTCTGATCTGTTAGCCAACTAGTTCAACCGTGTTGTTTCCGACTCACTAACAACCCCTTGATAACCTCGTCCCACCGCGGGTGAGATGGAAGCTGATTGAGCTCCTAGCTGTTCTGATATGTTAGCCAACTAGTTCAACCGTGTAGTTTCTGACTCACTAACAACCCCTTGATAACCTCGTCCCACCGCGGGTGAGATGGAAGCTGATTGAGCTCCTAGCTGTTCTGATCTGTTAGCCAACTAGTTCAACCGTGTTGTTTCCGACTTACTAACAACCCCTTGATAACCTCATCCCACCGCGGGTGAGATGGAAGCTGATTGAGCTCCTAGCTGTTCTGATCTGTTAGCCAACTAGTTCAACCGTGTTGTTTCCGACTCACTAACAACCCCTTGATAACCTCGTCCCACCGCGGGTGAGATGGAAGCTGATTGAGCTCCTAGCTGTTCTGATATGTTAGCCAACTAGTTCAACCGTGTAGTTTCTGACTCACTAACAACCCCTTGATAACCTCGTCCCACCGCGGGTGAGATGGAAGCTGATTGAGCTCCTAGCTGTTCTGATATGTTAGCCAGCTAGTTCAAACGTGTAGTTTCCGACTCACTAACAACCCCTTGATAACCTCGTCCCACCGCGGGTGAGATGGAAGCTGATTGAGCTCCTAGCTGTTCTGATATGTTAGCCAGCTAGTTCAAACGTGTAGTTTCCGACTCACTAACAACCCCTTGATAACCTCGTCCCACCGCGGGTGAGATGGAAGCTGATTGAGCTCCTAGCTGTTCTGATCTGTTAGCCAACTAGTTCAACCGTGTTGTTTCCGACTCACTAACAACCCCTTGATAACCTCGTCCCACCGCGGGTGAGATGGAAGCTGATTGAGCTCCTAGCTGTTCTGATCTGTTAGCCAACTAGTTCAACCGTGTTATTTCTGACTCACTAACAACCCCTTGATAACCTCGTCCCACCGCGGGTGAGATGGAAGCTGATTGAGCTCCTAGCTATAATGACCTGTTAGGCTCTTTGTGATGGAACGACTTGTTTAACTAGTTCTACGTTGTCTCAGTATTCCTCCATCGATAATTACACTAGAATGATTAAAGCAGCTTACCAACTTTGTTATCAGTCTGAAGTCAAAGAAACTATAATACTGAGATAGGAGAGAATAGAACCTTCAAGATCATTAATATAAAGCAGGTTTAAACAATTAGGGTTCATTCGCATTCAACTTACTAATGTATTGTGGGTCATATACGCAGTCAAAGCTTAATTGTTAAGATTTCATTGATTTTATTTTCTTACAGTAATAAACAGCTACCCTCATAGTCTACCAGTACGAAAAGACTGCCAAGATACAAAATGTTAATTTTTACGATATAAAAAAATCTTTAAAATATTATGTTTTGTTTAAGTTATGATAAATGGTTAAAATCAGCGTTAATACTTATTTAAAGGGTATATTTTATTTTAAAATATAATTTTTATCAACGTCCACATTATATACTATGGATCAAAGGCCTACAAAATTTTATAGTTTTATTAAATTTAATTAATTGTTTATTTATATTACTCGTACATTTCAAGTTCAAGACGAAATAAAATGTAAAGAGTAAATATAAAAGTAGATGCTCCAAACCCCAATGGGAAAAACGTAATGCAAATAATCCTCAGTAATGGTTTATAAAAGTCATTCTACCGCTATTATACTCTTGTGTATCCGCCCAAAGCATTAGCTTTTGCAGTTTGGGTGATATTCGACCCACTCAGTAGATGAAATTGTTATGTCAAATGTTTGAATACTGGGAAACTTATCAACTATATTTTCCAGTTCTTGTATTTTGCTTTGCCTTATTTTAAACTTTTATTAATATTCAATATAGACATTTATTTATAAGTAATATATTAAAAATATATTTGATATGCTTTTTTACGTATACTAAATATTGCAATTTATCCAGGATACACTGTAAAAATAAGGTTTGATTTTTTCTGAGTTTATTTGTATTTTACTGGATCTAAATAGGCAGAAAAAAACATTCTGATAAATATTGTAATTATTATTTATTTTCCCTGTGATTTCTTCCGCCCTAAAAGTTACAAAAAGCCCACTAATTTTCAGGACCATTAGCTTAGTGGTTAGTTCGTTTCATGATCTGAAGTTCGCCAGATCGATCTTGAGCAATGTCTGAAAATACTGAAGGTTTGTTTTTAGAGCAAGCTACCATTTGTCGCTGGGCGTATTAAGTAATTATGCATGAGGAATTTTCAATCCTAGATAGTAGCCAGGCAAGAGTTTGGACCATTACCTTTCAAAACCATAAACGATAAATGATAATAACCCCGTCGCAGCAAACCTGCATACTACGGTAATAGCTTCTTACCTATAGGAGAAATTCGATAAAACATGCGAAAGGTGCAATACCCACACACAAAAAAGACAACGCGACCTGAAAATCATGCTTGGGGTTAAGTCTAGATGCGAGCAGACTTAATTCTAAGTACTTGACCTAAAAACCTGCTAGAACCAACAATCTTCCCTAACTGACTCTTTCACAACTGACGCTGTTCGCGTTCTGATTGGTTTCTTTGCTATGCCAGGCTCATCCTTGTTAATTAAATCGGCTCTATGAATAGTGTCTCAAAGATTATGATAATAACAACTATGTAAATGTAGATAAAATCAAACGTTTCTAAATTCTTGGTTAATTTACTGCATCAGTGCAACAGTGATAAACGATATAAAATGTGAATTTATAGTCATCGAAATTGTTATGAGTGAAAAGCACATATTTTAAATTATTGTCTGGTAATTAAAATATAACCGTTCATCATAAAAATGTTTGAAACACCCTTAGATAAATTATTTTATCCAATGTTTTGCTCAAAAGAATATAAAGATGCAATAAAAACCTAAACTAGTTTTTTCTACTAATTTATTAAAACCTCTTTTCAGGATTTTTATATATTTGCTTATTTTATTAATTATTATGATACAAACAAATTATTAACGATGTTACCTTCTTTGGAGTGATAACTAAACCAATCATTGTAAAAGAAAAGTTTGAAATATGAAAATACCAAGTTGATACAGGTGATCTTAAAAGTGCTATATGAATGAAACAAGTATTTATACATTTTAGTTCATAAACGTATTACTCTAGAAGTAAGTTATGCAATACAATAAAAACAGTTTTAATGTGTATCAACATTACGTATGATCACAAATACAGAATTAGTAACCATTTGTTATGTTATTCAATTACCTTTATTTGATAGTTTCAACAGCATAGTGATAAACAATTGAATACCAATCCGATCAATCATAAATCTAAACCGAAAGCGCATAACTCTATTTTTTTATATTGTCGTCCCTATAACAATATAGCTCATTATCAACCAAAAAATCTGTCAGTTCACGGAATATGTTTACACATATCTAAGGTATACTTAATTAAATGTGTCCAGAGGAAACCCATTTAAACAGTTTCCACAAGTGTTTGATTACATGTTTCTTGTAAATTTTATTTATTTTCCACTGAATGTTTCGCAAAAACCGCCAAGAATATTACAGAGATCTCTGAGAAAGTCGTAGAAGGTATAATATTAAGTTAGCGAAGTCGCACAGGAGTAACAAGTTGTCGAATAAAACTTCTTTGTTCTATTTTAAACTCGCTTAGTATAACACAATCAAAACTGTCCTCTTTTATTAAATGTTCACAACATTAATGTATGCTATGTACAGTATTTTTTCACACAGCACAAGAATAGTTAGACATTTTGTTATATTAAAATCATAATGATAAATTACAAATTTAAATTAAAGCGGTCAATCAATCGGTCACTTAGAATGCACAGTTGGACTCAATATGGAAACGTTTAACATGTAAGCATTGTTTTTAGTTTTAAAAAAAATGTATTTTTATTTAAATAATTAGTCATGTGAATATTAGGAATACTCAGAAGACTGATGTATATTTCCAATTTAACGCATAAATATTATCTTAAGTCAGGAACTGAGCATGATTTAAGCTCTGAAAAATCCTCTTGGAGGATACTTCCATATTTACTGAGTATCATGTTTTAAATAAATACAACTTTTTCATTTCAAGTTACTTATTCATGTACAGAATATATTTTACCTTTAAATAAAATAAGAAAACAGTATCGCATTCAAAACTTAAAATATGTATGCAATTGTTTTATTTTTACTGTAACAAATAGAAAACCACGATCCGATACGTTTTGCTTTACATTTCCCTAACTTTTTATGATCGTTTGTGCAACCTTTAATGCCAAACATGACTGTATGTGACATTTAAAGCACTAATCCCGTCCTTAATGGCATCACTAATGACTTGCCGTCTCCAATCCGAAGCCTCAACCTCTCAAGGCCTTTCTCTGGGTAATCTTGAAAACTAATTTCACCTTGCAAATTAACTTTAAACAAATTATTAAATGAAAACATTTAAATATTACTACACAAAAATTGATTTCGCTGAATTAAAAAGACAAGCGTTCTGAATAAAACGGATAATTAAATTTAGATGCTGGATAACGACATACTAACGATTAATAAATTGTTTTGTTGTTTACTTCACCTTTGAATGACTTGTTTATTCCTTATTGAATGTTTATATTTATTCCTTATTAGTAATCTTTTAAATTTTCAAAATGAACGATAAAATAAATTAAGTGTTCTCTCATTTAGCCACGATAGGAAAGCTTATCACAACAAATTAGTTATTAACATTAAACACATAACAAAAGGTGTATGTGGGTTTGTCACAGAGTTCAGCATCAAAGATTTTATGTTTTATGATTAATAAAAGTGGTAATTAATGTAGGAAACATTTTGGAGGTTGTAAGGAAAAGGGAATTACGGCCTCTACTGGATACTGTCTTAACAACTTTATTGTAAAAAAGGTTTTTTCAGAATTGCTTTGGCTTCTCAACATATCGTAAGTTTGTTAATTATTTATTTAAAAGCTAAATCCATCAAATTTAAATATACAGTTGTGTCTGGCTGAAAAGGTTTTCAAATAAAAAGTTACGCAATCAATTATATTCTATTGTTATGATTTAAAATATTTCAAGCATCGAAATGTTATCGTATTACTGTAAAATAGATGATTTTTTATTAATTGGAAATAATATTTACTTTTCGAATATATAAAAAATATATATTGTGATCTGCTGTTGAAAAAAATGGTTTTGCATATTTATTGTATATTTTTAGTAGCAACTAAAAAAGTTCAATGTTTTCGCCACCTTCTGTTAACTTGAACAGTGCGAAATTTTTAACATAAATTAATACAACTTTAAATCCCCTGTAAATTTGTGTAAAAGCAATATTCAATTTACGCGAACACCGAGATCTGCATTACAGTCAGCCAATCTATCGGTGATATAAAGGGAATTTAAACTATGTAGAGTTTTCCTTTTATTACAAATAATTTTTTATGACACCAACAATTAGGTAGAAAACCAGACTTTGGGTAATAATGTAATGCTAATAATCCTTAACATTGATTTGTAGTGGTAACAACCCAATATCAGCATTGTGCTCGGTGCACTCTGTACACAAAGCTAGCTGCTTGATCCCGTTGTGGTGTGCGGCCCTATAAACATGGATGGTCAATTATTGTGTTTATCAAGTGCTTTAAGCCTGGCATTTCAAACCACAACTATATTTTTCCGATTGTTTTACTATTGTGTATTATATAAAACCCACTATTATTGAAAAAAACATGCTGTGAGTTAATGAACAATTTATTTTCATATTATTTTTATATTTGTAAGTTATTAGTATTTTAAACTCTTTAACAATGTTGTGTTTCTTGAACTATTTTCTACTCTGTCACACCATGTAAAATCTAAATACAAAGGGGATTTTGGTAATACATTTTTATATTTTTTTATGAATTAATTTGATATTCTTTAACAAAAAGTATTTGTGTTGGAAACATCTATCTTGCGGGTGGACATACCCTTTAAAACCATGAACCTAATGGCATAAATAGTTATAATTATAAATTCACTATACATTGTGCTTTCAAAGACACATTCAGAGAAAACCTCAAATATGCAAGAAGAAGTTTCAAAAGTAGTATGTATTTTATTTTCAGGTGACTATCGTAATATTTTACATAAGTTTCTAAAATGTTTTGCAAGAAGTACCAAACAGAAGTTTACAGTGAAATCTAAGAAATTCACAGAAGGTAATATTAAGTTAGCGAGGTTACACAGAAGTAGCGAGTTGTCAACTAAAACTTTGTTGTTCTCCTGGAAACTCGCTTAGAACAAAAATATAATAATCGTCCTTTATTAGTTTGGTCTAAAAGTAATTTATAGAAACTGACGTAAAACCATGTTATTAATAATATTCCAATAATATGTATCTATAATAAGGCCTTCCATTAAAAATTAAGGTAGTTCTTGGCTACTTAAAACAAGCAATTAGATTGCATACTAAAATTTCGTATGTACAAAGAATGCATAAGCTTAGGAATTAAATTAAACAATGCATACTATTGGTCCAACCCACCTAGCCTCCCTCTTATTTTGAATAACAGTGAATTATAGACCAAAATATCATAAATGATAACACCTAACTCTTTCAGGCCAACGTACACTTATTATCTAAGTTTGGTTTTCGTTTCTTAATGCCAAACTTACTTTTATTTTAATTTTTCCCTGTATTATGGAAAACTATGCGCCTAGGTCTTGAAAGAATAAATAAACTCCATACCAGGTT
The DNA here is from genome assembly GCA_963675035.1 of Allygus modestus. NCBI lineage: Eukaryota > Metazoa > Arthropoda > Insecta > Hemiptera > Cicadellidae > Allygus > Allygus modestus. The sequence goes on from OY776115.1 coordinate 15,968,629, forward strand.
AACTATTTATGTATTAAAATTGACAATAAACTTTTAGTAAAATAAAAATGTTAACAAAACAAACGAACAATCAATTTTGGTTTCTATTATTTATAATTAAAAGAAACCCGGACCAATCCACCTCAGGTTTATTTCTTCGTTCAAACCATTGATGTTCGTGTGTACCCACAAATGCCAAAAATAACCGAACGTGACATTCAAATGCCCTACCAATCCCGTAATGTCCCCACTAACGACTTGTCAACCCCCACCACCAGACCCAACCCTCTACTCGGTGTTCTTTGTCTGTGGTTAGTCGTGCAAACAATCATCAACTTAAACTCTCATACAGGTTACTTTGAAATAGTTTACATTTAAAAGTAAATCGTTTTTATAAATTTATTACATGTCAATTTCCCTAATAAAAATTAATAAATTGAGGATGTCAAACAAACATTAGTAAGTTTGTAATGTACTACGTTGTGTGTTTGTTTTTCTATATGTTCTTAGAAATTGTATTACTTTATTTCAAACTTGTATATATATTACTATTATTTTATTGTAACTGTTAGTCTTTGAAAACAATTATTTATATTAAGGACTAATTTAATATTTAGTGTTATTTATTTGCAATGTTACGGGCAACAGAAAAATTAAAAATTTTCTCATTTAACACCAATTTATTTGTTTCGAATAGTTTATTCATTTTTGTAAGTTTTAAACCTTTCATAAAGTTTTTTCCTTAAATAAAACACCTTCACTAACGAGAAAAATGGTAAAGAAATGTAAGTCGTAGCAGGAAGACTTGTTACTTCTTGTATTATAATAATTAACAAACTAACGATAATATTTGCAGCAACACTTATATTCTCTATCGATATTCGTTCGCTCATCCATGACATATTGGGGGGCAGAGTCGCTAGAACTTTTTCCTTCTTACTCATCGTCCACTGTAGACAAATCGTTGCGTCAAGTGAAAACTTGGGTCTGGCGGTTATTTTCGGTTAACTTTGTATGACACTGGGGGCAATACTATTTCCGTATTAGGATATCACATTCGGGGTAAGTTTGGTTAAAAATATAATTATAATTTAGATCAGTTCAAAAATGTTCGTTGTGAATTTTATCGAGCTTTCGTGTAGTGTATAATTGAGTTTAATTTACACGTACATAGATGCGTACAGTGGTGTCTGATCTCAACACACGTACATAGATGCGTACAGTGGTGTCTGATCTCAACACACGTACATAGATGCGTACAGTGGTGTCTGATCTCAATACACGTACATAGATGCGTACAGTGGTGTCTGATCTCAACACACGTACATAGATGCGTACAGTGGTGTCTGATCTCAACACACGTACATAGATGCGTACAGTGGTGTCTGATCTCAACACACGTACATAAATGCGTACAGTGGTGTCTGATCTCAACACACGTACATATATGCGTACAGTGGTGTCTGATCTCAACACACGTACATAGATGCGTACAGTGGAGTCTGATCTCAACACACGTACATAGATGCGTACAGTGGTGTCTGATCTCAACACACGTACATAGATGCGTACAGTGGTGTCTGATCTCAACACACGTACATAGATGCGTACAGTGGTGTCTGATCTCAACACACGTACATAGATGCGTACAGTGGTGTCTGATCTCAACACACGTACATAGATGCGTACAGTGGTGTCTGATCTCAACACACGTACATAGATGCGTACAGTGGTGTCTGATCTCAACACACGTACATAGATGCGTACAGTGGTGTCTGATCTCAACACACGTACATAGATGCGTACAGTGGTGTCTGATCTCAACACACGTACATAGATGCGTACAGTGGTGTCTGATCTCAACACACGTACATAGATGCGTACAGTGGTGTCTGATATCAACACACGTACATAGATGCGTACAGTGGTGTCTGATCTCAACACACGTACATAGATGCGTACAGTGGTGTCTGATCTCAACACACGTACATAGATGCGTACAGTGGAGTCTGATCTCAACACACGTACATAGATGCGTACAGTGGTGTCTGATCTCAACACACGTACATAGATGCGTACAGTGGTGTCTGATCTCAACACACGTACATAGATGCGTACAGTGGTGTCTGATCTCAACACACGTACATAGATGCGTACAGTGGTGTCTGATCTCAACACACGTACATAGATGCGTACAGTGGTGTCTGATCTCAACACACGTACATAGATGCGTACAGTGGTGTCTGATCTCAACACACGTACATAGATGCGTACAGTGGTGTCTGATCTCAACACACGTACATAGATGCGTACAGTGGTGTCTGATCTCAACACACGTACATAGATGCGTACAGTGGTGTCTGATCTCAACACACGTACATAGATGCGTACAGTGGTGTCTGATCTCAACACACGTACATAGATGCGTACAGTGGTGTCTGATCTCAACACACGTACATAGATGCGTACAGTGGTGTCTGATCTCAACACACGTACATAGATGCGTACAGTGGTGTCTGATCTCAACACACGTACATAGATGCGTACAGTGGTGTCTGATCTCAACACACGTACATAGATGCGTACAGTGGTGTCTGATCTCAACACACGTACATAGATGCGTACAGTGGTGTCTGATCTCAACACACGTACATAGATGCGTACAGTGGTGTCTGATCTCAACACACGTACATAGATGCGTACAGTGGTGTCTGATCTCAACACACGTACATAGATGCGTACAGTGGTGTCTGATCTCAACACACGTACATAGATGCGTACAGTGGTGTCTGATCTCAACACACGTACATAGATGCGTACAGTGGTGTCTGATCTCAACACACGTACATAGATGCGTACAGTGGTGTCTGATCTCAACACACGTACATAGATGCGTACAGTGGTGTCTGATCTCAACACACGTACATAGATGCGTACAGTGGTGTCTGATCTCAACACACGTACATAGATGCGTACAGTGGTGTCTGATCTCAACACACGTACATAGATGCGTACAGTGGTGTCTGATCTCAACACACGTACATAGATGCGTACAGTGGTGTCTGATCTCAACACACGTACATAGATGCGTACAGTGGTGTCTGATCTCAACACACGTACATAGATGCGTACAGTGGTGTCTGATCTCAACACACGTACATAGATGCGTACAGTGGTGTCTGATCTCAACACACGTACATAGATGCGTACAGTGGTGTCTGATCTCAACACACGTACATAGATGCGTACAGTGGTGTCTGATCTCAACACACGTACATAGATGCGTACAGTGGTGTCTGATCTCAACACACGTACATAGATGCGTACAGTGGTGTCTGATCTCAACACACGTACATAGATGCGTACAGTGGTGTCTGATCTCAACACACGTACATAGATGCGTACAGTGGTGTCTGATCTCAACACACGTACATAGATGCGTACAGTGGTGTCTGATCTCAACACACGTACATAGATGCGTACAGTGGTGTCTGATCTCAACACACGTACATAGATGCGTACAGTGGTGTCTGATCTCAACACACGTACATAGATGCGTACAGTGGTGTCTGATCTCAACACACGTACATAGATGCGTACAGTGGTGTCTGATCTCAACACACGTACATAGATGCGTACAGTGGTGTCTGATCTCAACACACGTACATAGATGCGTACAGTGGTGTCTGATCTCAACACACGTACATAGATGCGTACAGTGGTGTCTGATCTCAACACACGTACATAGATGCGTACAGTGGTGTCTGATCTCAACACACGTACATAGATGCGTACAGTGGTGTCTGATCTCAACATACGTATATGAACAAGTGTTAATGTAAACGTGTAAATTCAACCAGAAGTTCTTATTTTTACATTTACGTTTATAACAATAGATTCAATTGTATTTTTTACACAGCTGCAAAATGAGATTTTCTGTGCGCAGTCAAGTTTAGCAAAGGAGGCGAAGCCGAGAAATACAATTAATACTTGGAAATACAATTAGGCACCAACTGTTACTTGATCTTAATCAAGTCGGTCATTCTTTCAGTCAGTCAAAGCAACGGGATTATTAGTAATTAGGATTCTTCATTTTATATTAAATATATTGTTTTTAGACTAAAACTGCGCGCCTATTACCAGGCTATATGGAAAATTGCGATGAAAATAATATCCGAACATGATTTGTACTGGTGTTCACACTCTCATAACCACCCTCTTTCATGCGTACTCGATCATTGGTGCATTGTGCAGTCCACTAACAAGGGTGGTAAATTATTATTGTTATAAAGTGGTTAAAGGTATAAAGTGTTTTTCTAGACCACAAATATATTCTTCCGATTCTTTTACAATCACATTGTTATAAGCCGCATTCATTTTTCGAAAGCAGAATTTTAAGATAAACAAAAATTGAAGATGTGTAAAATATTGAGTACTTGATATTCCGCTCTGTTAGACAACAAGAGAGTACAAAATCCCAGCGAATAATATTCATCTCACTAATAACCTCTAGATAACCTTGTTTTCCCTCGAGAAGGAAGCAGAGTTTATCCCAAGTTACAGCTCTAATGGCCACACGAATCTCCAATTACTCATCCGCAGTTTCAATATAACCTCTTTGATAAAGTAAATTGGTTAAAAAATTATTCAACTTTGAACTTTGCCAAGTGTCCTGGAAATTACAACACTTTAGAAGGTAGTAAAATCTTTGTGTTACAGCGGTAAAGGAGCAGTATTATACGAAAAGTAGAGCTTAATTAGTTATATTTGCTAAATATATGTTGACAATATTTTCTGGAATTATATGTTATATCCCTGAGGTAAACACTAAAAAAAGTATAAGTTATCAAATTGTGTGGACACGGTACAGCGTAGGTCATCCAACCATTATTCATCTGAAACGTCAGTGAATCAGATGATATTCCAAATAATTTGTTGAAAAACACCATAGATGCTAAAACTACCCAGTGAAAGTTATACATCTTTAGAAAGACAAGAAGTGAAAAGTAAACAAAATTTTAAAATTGTTATTAGTTATTGGGAAAAAAATAACCACTGCCTGGTTTTACTCCAGTTTAAAGTGGTCATTAGGTTTAAACTGGGGTTTAACCATCCAAACAATCATATTATCTGAATTACCCCTAGTCCTAAGTAGGTTGGAAAATCAACTCTCCTCTTTATTTTGAAACAAATCTATATACAATTATTCGTAGAAATTGAATCAAAATCTACTTTTTTATTAACTTTTTCCTCGCATACACGATTTTAAACTTTTAAACCAAATTAAATACAATATATCATGAGCAATTAATACAAAACACTAATTATTAAAAAATTCAGCAACAATTGTAACAAATAACATCTCCAAAAACAAGTAACAATTAACACATTGCAGATAATACAAGGTGTGAATGTTCGAAATTTTTCTGTACTAACTAAATGCTAATCTTAAGAAGGAGCAAAAAGATTCATAAGATAAAAATGTGAAAAGTAGAATAGCAAAAAAAAAAGGAAAACCAGTAATTATGAAATATCATAATAACAGTTGTTGAATAATATGGTTTTAAATAATAAACAGAAATGTGTAAAGAAATAAATGGAGTTATAAACCCTGAAGAAACACTGACATATTAGGACATTGCACGGCCAACGATATGTACGATATATTTCAATTCATGTACGATATTCTATTTCTTTTTTAATCACCAATAACATTTGAAATAAAGTTAAACCATATGGAATAACATTTAAAGTTTCAATACAAAAGCGAACGCCCCAAAATGCTCTGGGGAAAAGATAACACAAAACAGTAACCTCAATAATTATTTATAGTGGTAAAAGCAATTCAACTGGCATTGTACTCTTGTGTACCCCACACAACGCTAATGCCACTAGCTTGTATTTGGCGGGATTCAGTCCTCTGAATGTGGATGGTAAATTATTGTCTTTGTCGAGTATCGGTCACTGAGGATTTCTGTCGCAATATTATTGTAGTTTTACTATGTCATATTGTATACCACAATGTTTGGAGGGAAACCTTCATAAACAATATTTAGATATATTTGGGTTTGAAAGTAGTGTTAAGTTTTAATTCGAATACACACATCCTTTGATTTATTTTATACTATTAAATATTATTGTATTTTACATTTCGAATCATACACAATTAATACCACAAGTTACACCTTTGATGCTTTTGTCTATGGTAAATTTGCTATTACCTTTTGTGAATGTTTAAAGCTCAACTATACTTTTTTCCTGGATCAAGGTAAATTTTGAATACTAAAATCTTTGATCTATCTATATAACTCTAAGGTGTACACTGTATACAATGAAGTGTTTTGTATGTATACAATATTTTAACATGGCATCTTCTGACAACGTTTTTTTTTAATCTTCGATGAATATGCATAACCTTTCAGGTTACCATAATGTTCTTCAGATCATGGGACTAATTATTGAATTAAGTTTTTCCCATTCAAAATAACTGTGCAAAAAACTGTAAAAAAATTTAAATACTATAGTTCGGTATTTAAAATTATTATAAGTTAAATAGTTCAAGGGAATAAACATTACGAGGATGTTCTAATTGTTTTAACGGTTTTACAGGGGATAATGTATCTCCATTTACATCCTTTCAGAGTTAATTTGTAAACTGACAATTCTCTTATACCTAATGCGGTTACACGAAAAACAACACAATCACAACGAATCACTGATTAAGTTTTTCTCAAATGGGGAAAACCGATCGGTATATTTCCCTTTTAATAAAAAATATATGCAAATAATAATAGCTACACGAATTTGTCTGGTTGGGTTTATTTACATTTTAAGGCCACAATAATAAAACAAATATACTTTACATATCTATATTTTATTTAGGCCATTCAGGAATAAACTTGAAATGCGGATTTCGTGAACATATACAATCTATAAAATAAAAACAACCGAACAACACAGAAATCTGCATTTGCTGAACATTATCTTGAAACTCAGCATAGTTACAAACATATCTCAGAGAATATAGAAATTCTAAATATCGCATAACAAGGTAAAAAGATGAACATATTAGAAGAATACCAAATCTATAAGAACAAAACATTACCCTAATAATATTCTAAATGTCGATGAACGCTATCTACCATACTTTACCATACTACCATACTTTACCATACTTTATCTATCATACAAGTTGAACGCTATAACCCTATTTGTCTGTATATATTTTATTTATTTTTTATATTATCTATGTTTCAACATATGTTTATTCATTTTAAATTTTAATATTTTATTTTAAGGTTATTCTTGTTATACACTTTGAAAATGGCATTATAGCCGAAACGCGTTGTGAAATAAAAATGTTCAAAAAATGGTACTCTGGAAGTTTTATTTTCAATCTAATACATATATAATATATATATTTTATTTTTTGTTTAAATTTGATGACCTCCAAAAATAAATAAAAATAAAAACTAAACAAAGAATTAATATTTCAGGAAACTACTGGGTTTCTTTGTTGTCAATGCAGATTGTTGTTGTAAGTGAATATTGTCGGAGGTATATGTGTATTGTAAGTGTTATTATTATGATTTCTGAATTTGTTTAACGTGTTTCCAGGAAGCCACAAGACTAGCGCTGGTGTCCGGGGACCAGTCGACCTACGCCAAGAGCATCCGCATCATGGGCGACATCTACCGGAAAAAGTCGGAAATTAGTGTGAGTTCCAGTGTGATTACCATTAAAAACTTTCTGAAGCATACTAGGTGTACGCTCATTCCTCGCGTATAAGGATAATTGAAACACATGATCAAACTTAAATCGAGTCTCATAAAAAATTCAATATCTGATTTGAGTAACATCATCAGAATACATTCCGTTATCATTTAACTGCCGCCAGAATCCGGATTTTATGTCTATATAGCTATAGTTTTAGTCACTTCTCCAACAATCAATTATCGCGGTAGCTGAGAGGTATCGCATTGGCTCTTGGAGCGAAAGGTCGCAGGTTCGGATCCCGCCGCCGACCTAACACTTTATCCGTAGAAAAACATACATACATTTATCACTTGTTTTTATCAAAGTAAATGTTGTATAAATACTAAATTTATTTATTTTTAAAATAAATGGAAGATTTCAGGCATGGTTTGTTGTTAGGATTGGCATGGGTGCGTTATCTTAGAACAAACAGAGCATTTTGGGCTAAGCAGTGACTTTAGCAGTGTGGTTAATTTAACTTTTAAGAGAACAGCGAGTTTCCTATATGAACTAATGTTAACAATTTATATAGGCCAAGTCAAAATATCCTTAAGGATTAACAATAAATCGTCAGGCCCAGTTATTTAGATGAAAAAACGAGATTTCAATATATTGTTTCAATAGCTTAGGCTATCATGAAATTAAATGCTATAAACATGGGTTGGCCCAAGTCCGTACATGAAACTTCTAAAATGACAAGTAGCCTAAGTGTATATGCCTACATTTTATAGCCATAGGTCCAAGTTTCTGATGAAAACAGCTCACTATAATATAAACCTAGGAGATGTCAAATCATTTCAGATAACCTGTACAAAAGGCTTAGTTTGGTTAGAATAGTTTAAAGCTTTTGTTTTGGTTCCCTACAACATTCCTGGTAATGTGTTTAAAGTATTTTACAACAGTTGTATTTTACAAAATGATATTTCAATAGCCTAGGCTATCATGAAATTAAATTCTATAAACATAGGTTGGTCCAAGACCGTACATGAAACTTCTAAAATGACAAGTAGCCTAAGTGTATAGACCTACATTTTATAACCATAGGTCCAAGTTTATGATGAAAACAGCTCAGTATAATCCAAACCTAGGATTTGTCAAATCATTTCATGTAACCTGTATAAAAGGCTTAGTTTGGTTAGAACAGTTTAAAGCTTTTATTTTGGTTCACTACAACATTCCTGGTAATGTGTTTAAAGTATTTTACAACATTGTATTGCCAGTTTAATGTCGGCTTACTCTTACTGTAATCCAACCCTAGGCTATGTCAAATCATTCCAAGATAACCTCCCGAAAAAGCTGTTTGTTTAGAATAATCTATAGCTTTTATTGTGGTTACCTGGTACTGGTAAAATACTGGTAATGTATTTTAGGTAATGTTGACAATTTTTGTTATTAATTTAGTGAAAATATAAACTAGCAAATAATTGTCCTAAAAAAATAAATTTTAAGGTTGTTCGCTTACTGTGACTAAATTCATCAACGCTTTCTAGACAAACTGAGGCTTTGTATACTCAGTTATTACCACATACACACACAATATAACCAATACACAATATTACTTTTTATCACAATATTACCAATTGTCTAAGAAAATGTAATAAAACAAACTATTTTATAAGTTAAGTTAATATCTTTGTATCTACAGTCATCACAAAGGTATTTTGAGTTTTTCGATCTGCCACACGCGTCGTCTGTCGTCTGCCACTGTTAGCCTACAATCGTTGCCTCTGTCCGACTGACGATATTTACACAGAGTAGGCGTACTAAGGGAATATTAACTGTATGGATATTTTTTTTTAAACGTACACTTAATAATTTATAAAATAATAAATATGCTCAAACTTAAAAATATACTTCGATTTATCTCTCTTGTGTTTTTTGTTAGTAAAAAAACTGTTGTTATCCAGTATAACAAAGTATACTCTAGTAAACTAACTATTGTTACTCTGTTGTTGAAACATAGACGTCGGCTAAATTTTAACGATTCAAGTACCACTAAAATGGCTTCCAATGTTATTCTTATGGAGAAAAAAATAAATTTGGTTTTAAGATAATTTGATTAATACTGAACGAAATTATCTGAATAACGAACGTGACCGAGATTTTGACCTGTTAAGTTTTTCTGGAAAATTTTAAGTTTAACTGTGGCGGCATTCTCGAGTTATTGTGGTCACAGACAAGCCAGTTGAGTTGATTCTCTTACCAGTCTAAGCAGTGAAGTTGTGTATAAGGATACTTTCACTTCGTTCAATTATCCGATTAGCTTTATATGAGCAATAATATGCTTTGCTCACCAGTCGACTGTTTGATGTATTGAAACGTTAGTTTCAGCCGCAATAAAATATCATCCACCGACTGAATAAGATAATATAAATACAACTCTTAACTAAAATTTTTAATTTTTGCTTGATTCTGTAGGTTTTAAGGTATTTTGCAATTTTTAAAACCTACTATTATATGTTGTAGTTTATAACAATATAAAGTCGCTTTCAGATCATATTGTGATTTTTCACATAAGGTCAATGTCAATGTAATAAAAGTGCTTTAAATATAAGATTGCGACTGTCGGATGAATAAATAAACTATAATATAGTTAATTGGCAATTTTAATTTGCACCAAGAATCTCTGGAACCTGCATCTACGCTGAGTAGAGAAGAACTAAGGGTTTAACATACTATTCGGCGCTTTTTTCCCATGTTATTCTTATGGGGAGCCGTTTTTGCGCCGACACCAGCTCCCGCCTTACACAAGTTTCCTGTACTAGTATCCTTGCCTTAAATACATTTTCCCCATCCCCATCCCTCCTCTATATTTTTAAAAATTAATTTTCAAATTCTAAAAAACTATCTTTGGTGTTTACTGTCCGATTTGTCTGCAATTTGGATATGTTATTGTCCTAGGCAAGTGTTTTAATAAATTTCACTTACATTTCCCAAATTCACTATAACGGTCAAATTAAAAAATATTTTTTGAAAATACTGCCGCCAACTTCTTTATTTACTGCCCGATTTGTCTTCAATTTGGATATGTTGTTGTCCTAGGCAAGTGTTTTAATAAATTACACTTACATTTCCCAAATTCACTATTACAGTCAAATTAAAAATTATTTTTGAAAAATACTGCCAATTGCCACCTTCTTTATTAAATGTCCGATTTGTCTTCAATTTGGATATGTTATTGTCCTAGGCAAGTGTTTTAATAAAATCCACCTACATTTCCCAAATTCACTATTACGGTCAAATTAAATAATATTTTTGAAAAATACTGCCAATTGCCACCTTCTTTATTAACTGTCCGATTTGTCTGCAATTTGGATATGTTATTGTCCTAGGCAACTGGTTTAATAAATTCCACCTACATTTCCCAAATTCACTATTACGGTCATATTAAATAATATTTTTGAAAAATACTGCCAACTGCCACCTTCTTTATTAACTGTCCGATTTGTCTGCAATTTGGATATGTTATTGTCCTAGGCAACTGGTTTAATAAATTCCACTTACATTTCCCTAATTCACTATTACAGTCAAATTAAAAATTATTTTTGAAAAATACTGCCAATTGCCAACTTCTTTATTAAGTGTCCGATTTGTCTGCAATTTGGATATGTTATTGTTCTAGGCAAGTGTTTTAATAAATTTCACTTACATATCCCAAATTCACCATTACAGTCAAATTAAAAAATATTTTTGAAAAATACTGCCAATTGCCAACTTCTTTATTAAATGTCTGATTTGTCTGCAATTTGGATATGTTATTGTCCTAGGCAACTGGTTTAATAAATTACACTTACATTTCCCAAATTCACTATTACAGTCAAATTAAAAATTATTTTTGAAAAATACTGCCAATTGCCAACTTCTTTATTAAATGTCCGATTTGTTTAAAATTAGATATGTTATTGTTGTAGGCTGGTGTATATGCACCATCCACATTTCCCAAATTCACTATTACAGTCAAATTAAAAATTATTTTTGAAAAATACTGCCAATTGCCAACTTCTTTATTTACTGTCTGATTTGTTTAAAATTTGGATATGTTATTGTTGTAGGCTGGTGTATATGCACCATCCACATTTCCCAAATTCACTATTACAGTCAAATTAAAAAATATTTTTGAAAAATACTGCCAATTGCCAACTTCTTTATTTACTGTCTGATTTGTTTAAAATTTGGATATGTTATTGTTGTAGGCTAGCGTATATGCACCATCCACATTTTACAAATATTGCGGCTAAATTTTAAAAAATTTGGAAAAATACTGCCAGTTGGCAACTTCTTTATTTATGGTCTGATTTGTTTAAAATTTATATATGTCATTATTCTAGGCTAGTGTATATGTACCATCCACATTTGACAAATTAACTATAATGGTCAAATTTAAAAAATATTTTGAAAAATATACTAACAATTTCAAACTTCTTTATTTTCGGATATGTTATAGCTCTTATATAGGTAACAAGACCACACTACCACAAGTTCCATTACCCCCCATAATACAGTATTTTGTCTTTTTGTTTGTTTATTTTGCTGTAATCCCAAAACTGACTTTGCTGTTTATTGTCACTTTGGATATTGTCCTAAGCATTTATTGTCTGATTTATTTTTGGATATGTTATAGCCCCCAACTATTATATCTAAAATTACAATATTATTTCCACCTATAATACAGTTGATGTGTTGTTTGTTTTGCCGCAACCTAAAAACTAATATTGGTATTTGTGTTTTTACAAAACTATATTTTGCAAATTACTACCAATAACTCCTTTATTTACTTTTCGACTTGTTATATCCCCTTATATCTAAATTTACCGTATATTTTTCCCCTTTTAGTGCCGTTTTGTCGTAACCAAACTTTGACTGCAACACATTACTGGCCACTGCATAAGTGCATTTCCAAATTCACTATTACGGTTGGATTAAAAAAATAAATACAAGCTTATTTACCATCCAGCTGATAAGTAATATATATCCACAACTATGGTCAGAACAAATTTTGGATATGTTTTAAGCCAGCAAAAAATAAATTTTTAAAACCCAAAACAACTAAACACAAAACACTAATCTTTCTTTGTGCTTGTTTGGAGTAGTCTTTATTTTATCCAACTTAATTTTGCAGTTAAAATCAAACTTCCCACATTCTAGCTCCCTTTCCAGTGGTTGGAGACATAAAGGTTACGAATATTTTCAAACAATATATCTTTTTCTACCCCTATGTTGGACTTGTTTAATAGCGCACCATATTCCAAATCCTCCAGTCTACTACATTCTTTAAATTTAACATTGCCTTTAATATCTTGCATCTCTATGTCTTCTTGTCCATTGTTACGGAAACTTTCTATTTTTGGAATTGCCATAAAATGTTGCGGTTCCGTTAAAGCTTGCAAGTGGCTCGTTGGTAGGTAGGTAAATAATGTCCAAATCGCATGGCAACACGCCTTGCCTATTCTTATTTATCTCTATAAATACAGTTTTACAGACACCTTTAACATAGTATACACCCCTCCATCCTTTTCTGCCAACACTCCCACAAACTTGTTGTTTACTACAAACGCATACACATAATGCTCTAGATCCTCGTCGCAGGAAGTAATCTTTTAATTTATCCTCTCTTTCCCTTCTTTCTTTAGCCAACTGTGCTTTGTATTCCTCTGCAACAGTATTTTCCACATATTCCAATTTACGCTTATTACTGTTTCCTCTTTTTGGAACAACTCTCTGCTTGGAAAGTGGCTCTATTTCTTTAATAGTGTATGGGTACAGTTTATTGGTCCGGCTTCTTAAAACGTAGGGAGTAAGGTTAGGACTTTCCACCAAGCCTAATTCTTCTAAATTGATGGAGAAAGGTGTATTTGATGCCCCCAGATTTGATGTAACACCTATGCTTTACACTTACGGCATCCTCCTCTATTACCTCTACATAGTTGGTAAACAGTTAAAGCCAAATGCAGATAGAGCATACTTTATTAACTTTTCCCTTTGATCTTTTGGCAGTTTTACTCCAGTTATCTTCCCCCAACACGCATCGTTAAACACTAAACAACAACTGTTTTGTGATTGGCAACTTTCACCCACATCTTATGCAGAGGTACAGCATAGAATGGAGCATTTTGAAAGTACCGTTTGTTGTCTTCTATTAGACTTAAACAATCTCTTAAAGGTTCAAACCCTTTACCAAAACCTCTACAATAGATTGTTGCCTCTAACCTTGCCATTCTCTCTAGCCAGTTGAGAACGTTTCTTTTAGGTTTACAAAGTTTATTATATGGTTTCCTATACTTTTAATTACTCCAGGGCTTGTAATCTGGCATATAAATTTATTATATATTTTTACCCTGCTATTTACATTAAACCATGCTAACATTATCTACAATAACATTATGGGGGTCCATTCGCCCCCCTGGTAGCAAAAGTTTTCTGTAAGATATTGGCACATTTCCTCTTTATTAAATATTCCAACCAAATCTAGTGTTATATCGAAATCCATAAGATAGTACATTTCTTTTTCCAGATCTTGCAGTATCTTTGGAAGATCTTCCAACAAATCCTTAATTTTAACATTTGCAAGCTCTATTTTATAGGGAATTGCTATAGGATCATCATACTTTTGTTTAATTTGGTCAATATCTTTCTTTATTATTTGTAACACACCCTCGCTTTGGGAGAATGGTAGTTTGGCCACAACACCATGTCGAGCTAAAGAGAACTTTTTAAATATTCCTCATAAGTAGCTATTAAACGAGCCACATATTTCCTTCTTAACTTTAAATTTATTCCGAACATCCCCATTACAATCCGCAACATTGGTTATCTTAACTAACATCCGTTATAGATGTTATTTAATTTTGGTTCGCCCTCGCAATAGTTTATATTACCTATGTCTGTAAGAAGGTTATTATTACGTAGATTTTCTAATAAAAACCACATACCAAATCTTTCGTTAGTAGGTTTAATACAATTCCCCAATAAATGGCTAACAGAGTACATTTCTTTTATACAAAAAGTAGCGGAAACATGCAAACAGGACAGATATATAGGCATATATGTGTTGTAAATATATATTGTATATAAACATAGGCGAGCGGCAAGTGTAACATGTAAGTGGACACCCACATGCAAATATGGAATACCCACAAATTCGACTAAATAAGTTTATAGTCTCAAAATAATTAACATATTAACATTAGTACCCAAATTGTCGAAATTCTATAATTCTATTCTTAGTCCTTGTATTAGGTTTTGTACTATTAAACCCAACACCCCATGCAGTAGAGTAATATATGTATTTAATATGCACATTCTACAAGACCTGTACATCTGTTGTATAAGCAGCAGAATAGACATCTCATTGTGTTGTTGTAAAGTAAAACATAAATTGTGCTGGATACAACCGGCCAGATATTAGACAGGAAATGTGTTGGAAGTGTATTGCCAAAGACAAACACCACATAGTGCAGCATGTAATCAATCCATTACTATTTAGACAGCATTGGTACAACATCCGATATATTAGCCAAACCCACAATCAAACTTGGAAAACAAACAGTAAAAGATAAATATTATAGTAACAGAAATAGTAAGAGTATAAGGACATAGTAATATTTAAAGTTTATAAAACAACACAAATGCAGAGACACAATAACACACTCCAACACATTTGGACACAGGCACAGATACTGGTTTACATCCATTTAACACAACTTTACACGTTCTGTCAACCGACACAAAAATTGTTTGTAAATTGTGTAAGAAATATATGTAATATAAACAAATTTAACACAATCATAACATTGTCCACAACCACCATCCATTGGAAGTTAAAGGGGGGTGTATCGATACACCCCCCTTTAACTTCCAATGGATGGTGGTTGTGGACAATGTTATGATTGTGTTAAATTTGTTTATATTACATATATTTCTTACACAATTTACAAACAATTTTTGTGTCGGTTGACAGAACGTGTAAAGTTGTGTTAAATGGATGTAAACCAGTATCTGTGCCTGTGTCCAAATGTGTTGGAGTGTGTTATTGTGTCTCTGCATTTGTGTTGTTTTATAAACTTTAAATATTACTATGTCCTTATACTCTTACTATTTCTGTTACTATAATATTTATCTTTTACTGTTTGTTTTCCAAGTTTGATTGTGGGTTTGGCTAATATATCGGATGTTGTACCAATGCTGTCTAAATAGTAATGGATTGATTACATGCTGCACTATGTGGTGTTTGTCTTTGGCAATACACTTCCAACACATTTCCTGTCTAATATCTGGCCGGTTGTATCCAGCACAATTTATGTTTTACTTTACAACAACACAATGAGATGTCTATTCTGCTGCTTATACAACAGATGTACAGGTCTTGTAGAATGTGCATATTAAATACATATATTACTCTACTGCATGGGGTGTTGGGTTTAATAGTACAAAACCTAATACAAGGACTAAGAATAGAATTATAGAATTTCGACAATTTGGGTACTAATGTTAATATGTTAATTATATTGAGACTATAAACTTATTTAGTCGAATTTGTGGGTATTCCATATTTGCATGTGGGTGTCCACTTACATGTTACACTTGCCGCTCGCCTATGTTTATATACAATATATATTTACAACACATATATGCCTATATATCTGTCCTGTTTGCATGTTTCCGCTACTTTTTGTATAAAAGAAATGTACTCTGTTAGCCATTTATTGGGGAATTGTATTAAACCTACTAACGAAAGATTTGGTATGTGGTTTTTATTAGAAAATCTACGTAATAATAACCTTCTTACAGACATAGGTAATATAAACTATTGCGAGGGCGAACCAAAATTAAATAACATCTATAACGGATGTTAGTTAAGATAACCAATGTTGCGGATTGTAATGGGGATGTTCGGAATAAATTTAAAGTTAAGAAGGAAATATGTGGCTCGTTTAATAGCTACTTATGAGGAATATTTAAAAAGTTCTCTTTAGCTCGACATGGTGTTGTGGCCAAACTACCATTCTCCCAAAGCGAGGGTGTGTTACAAATAATAAAGAAAGATATTGACCAAATTAAACAAAAGTATGATGATCCTATAGCAATTCCCTATAAAATAGAGCTTGCAAATGTTAAAATTAAGGATTTGTTGGAAGATCTTCCAAAGATACTGCAAGATCTGGAAAAAGAAATGTACTATCTTATGGATTTCGATATAACACTAGATTTGGTTGGAATATTTAATAAAGAGGAAATGTGCCAATATCTTACAGAAAACTTTTGCTACCAGGGGGGCGAATGGACCCCCATAATGTTATTGTAGATAATGTTAGCATGGTTTAATGTAAATAGCAGGGTAAAAATATATAATAAATTTATATGCCAGATTACAAGCCCTGGAGTAATTAAAAGTATAGGAAACCATATAATAAACTTTGTAAACCTAAAAGAAACGTTCTCAACTGGCTAGAGAGAATGGCAAGGTTAGAGGCAACAATCTATTGTAGAGGTTTTGGTAAAGGGTTTGAACCTTTAAGAGATTGTTTAAGTCTAATAGAAGACAACAAACGGTACTTTCAAAATGCTCCATTCTATGCTGTACCTCTGCATAAGATGTGGGTGAAAGTTGCCAATCACAAAACAGTTGTTGTTTAGTGTTTAACGATGCGTGTTGGGGGAAGATAACTGGAGTAAAACTGCCAAAAGATCAAAGGGAAAAGTTAATAAAGTATGCTCTATCTGCATTTGGCTTTAACTGTTTACCAACTATGTAGAGGTAATAGAGGAGGATGCCGTAAGTGTAAAGCATAGGTGTTACATCAAATCTGGGGGCATCAAATACACCTTTCTCCATCAATTTAGAAGAATTAGGCTTGGTGGAAAGTCCTAACCTTACTCCCTACGTTTTAAGAAGCCGGACCAATAAACTGTACCCATACACTATTAAAGAAATAGAGCCACTTTCCAAGCAGAGAGTTGTTCCAAAAAGAGGAAACAGTAATAAGCGTAAATTGGAATATGTGGAAAATACTGTTGCAGAGGAATACAAAGCACAGTTGGCTAAAGAAAGAAGGGAAAGAGAGGATAAATTAAAAGATTACTTCCTGCGACGAGGATCTAGAGCATTATGTGTATGCGTTTGTAGTAAACAACAAGTTTGTGGGAGTGTTGGCAGAAAAGGATGGAGGGGTGTATACTATGTTAAAGGTGTCTGTAAAACTGTATTTATAGAGATAAATAAGAATAGGCAAGGCGTGTTGCCATGCGATTTGGACATTATTTATCTACCAACCAGCCACCAGCTTTAACACTAACGGAACCGCAACATTTTATGGCAATTCCAAAAATAGAAAGTTTCCGTAACAATGGACAAGAAGACATAGAGATATTAAAGGCAATGTTAAATTTAAAGAATGTAGTAGACTGGAGGATTTGGAATATGGTGCGCTATTAAACAAGTCCAACATAGGGGTAGAAAAAGATATATTGTTTTGAAAATATTCGTAACCTTTATGTCTCCAACCACTGGAAAGGGAGCTAGAATGTGGGAAGTTTGATTTTAACTACAAAATTAAGTTGGATAAAATAAAGACTACTCCAAACAAACACAAAGAAAGATTGGTGTTTTGTGTTTAGTTGTTTTGGGGTTTAAAATTTATTTTTGTATTGGCTTAAAATTTGGGCAGTTCTGACCATAATTGTGGATATATATTACTTATCAGCTGGATGGTAAATAAGCTTGTATTTATTTTTTTAATCCAACCGTAATAGTGAATTTGGAAATGCACTTATGCAGTGGCCAGTAATATGTTGCAGTCAAAGTTTGGTTACGACAAAACAGCACTAAAAGGGGAAAAATATACGGTAAATTTAGATATAAGGGGATATAACAAGTCGAAAAGTAAATAAAGGAGTTATTGGTAGTAATTTGCAAAATATAGTTTTGTAAAAACACAAATACCAATATTAGTTTTTAGGTTGCGGCAAAACAAACAACACATCAACTGTATTATAGGTGGAAATAATATTGTAATTTTAGATATAATAGTTGGGGGCTATAACATATCCAAAAATAAATCAGACAATAAATGCTTAGGACAATATCCAAAGTGACAATAAACAGCAAAGTCAGTTTTGGGATTACAGCAAAATAAACAAACAAAAAGACAAAATACTGTATTATGGGGGGTAATGGAACTTGTGGTAGTGTGGTCTTGTTACCTATATAAGAGCTATAACATATCCGAAAATAAAGAAGTTTGAAATTGTTAGTATATTTTTCAAAATATTTTTTAAATTTGACCATTATAGTTAATTTGTCAAATGTGGATGGTACATATACACTAGCCTAGAATAATGACATATATAAATTTTAAACAAATCAGACCATAAATAAAGAAGTTGCCAACTGGCAGTATTTTTCCAAATTTTTTAAAATTTAGCCGCAATATTTGTAAAATGTGGATGGTGCATATACGCTAGCCTACAACAATAACATATCCAAATTTTAAACAAATCAGACAGTAAATAAAGAAGTTGGCAATTGGCAGTATTTTTCAAAAATATTTTTTAATTTGACTGTAATAGTGAATTTGGGAAATGTGGATGGTGCATATACACCAGCCTACAACAATAACATATCTAATTTTAAACAAATCGGACATTTAATAAAGAAGTTGGCAATTGGCAGTATTTTTCAAAAATAATTTTTAATTTGACTGTAATAGTGAATTTGGGAAATGTGGATGGTGCATATACACCAGCCTACAACAATAACATATCTAATTTTAAACAAATCGGACATTTAATAAAGAAGTTGGCAATTGGCAGTATTTTTCAAAAATAATTTTTAATTTGACTGTAATAGTGAATTTGGGAAATGTAAGTGTAATTTATTAAACCAGTTGCCTAGGACAATAACATATCCAAATTGCAGACAAATCAGACATTTAATAAAGAAGTTGGCAATTGGCAGTATTTTTCAAAAATATTTTTTAATTTGACTGTAATGGTGAATTTGGGATATGTAAGTGAAATTTATTAAAACACTTGCCTAGAACAATAACATATCCAAATTGCAGACAAATCGGACACTTAATAAAGAAGTTGGCAATTGGCAGTATTTTTCAAAAATAATTTTTAATTTGACTGTAATAGTGAATTAGGGAAATGTAAGTGGAATTTATTAAACCAGTTGCCTAGGACAATAACATATCCAAATTGCAGACAAATCGGACAGTTAATAAAGAAGGTGGCAGTTGGCAGTATTTTTCAAAAATATTATTTAATATGACCGTAATAGTGAATTTGGGAAATGTAGGTGGAATTTATTAAACCAGTTGCCTAGGACAATAACATATCCAAATTGCAGACAAATCGGACAGTTAATAAAGAAGGTGGCAATTGGCAGTATTTTTCAAAAATATTATTTAATTTGACCGTAATAGTGAATTTGGGAAATGTAGGTGGATTTTATTAAAACACTTGCCTAGGACAATAACATATCCAAATTGAAGACAAATCGGACATTTAATAAAGAAGGTGGCAATTGGCAGTATTTTTCAAAAATAATTTTTAATTTGACTGTAATAGTGAATTTGGGAAATGTAAGTGTAATTTATTAAAACACTTGCCTAGGACAACAACATATCCAAATTGAAGACAAATCGGGCAGTAAATAAAGAAGTTGGCGGCAGTATTTTCAAAAAATATTTTTTAATTTGACCGTTATAGTGAATTTGGGAAATGTAAGTGAAATTTATTAAAACACTTGCCTAGGACAATAACATATCCAAATTGCAGACAAATCGGACAGTAAACACCAAAGATAGTCTTTTAGAATTTGAAAATTAATTTTTAAAAATATAGAGGAGGGATGGGGATGGGGAAAATGTATTTAAGGCAAGGATACTAGTACAGGAAACTTGTGTAAGGCGGGAGCTGGTGTCGGCGCAAAAACGGCTCCCCATAAGAATAACATGGGAAAAAAGCGCCGAATAGTATGTTAAACCCTTAGTTCTTCTCTACTACGCTGCTATACACTTATCAATACTTTTACACATTGTATAAAACCGTGTTCATTGTCTCAACCTAGCAGCACCTGCTCATACTTTTGAAACTGTAGTCTTAGTAACTTAACAGACAGTGTTCACCAAAAATGAAACCAGTGACCGTATGGACTCCAGGTGGGGCCTTTCCCAATGCGGGCAGCGGAAGAAAGTGTGTTACGCGTCGTCGGGAACGCCTGGGAAGTAGATGTGTCCAGTGAACCGGCTTTGCCCATAAGGTAGAGGTACGACCTGAAATAGCCATGACTTGTTAGGAACTGTGTTATGTAGTAATCCACCTCATCGTACCGTCGTTCCACCCACGGTTGGACTTGCTTGACGAGTCTCGCAGTCCATCGGCCCCGGGTCTCCTGTTCCCAGCAATGTTGTGCCATTACTGGTAGGTGCGGGAGCGTTCTTCGGATGGGGCAGCGTCCTTACCAATTTCGCCTTGTATGTGATAAATCGCCTTCCTCTCCCCTGCCAAGATTGACCGGGCTGACTCCAGCAACTACCAGGACGGCCGGTTCGGACACTGTACGGTAGGCAGAACACACTCGGAACGCAGCTTGACACTGTACTCGAGCGAGCCGTATACGCTAAATCTCTTTTTTGAGAGCGTCTGCCCACACCTCAGCCCCGTACATGAGCACAGACTGGACTGCAGACTTCAATAAACGTCTACTGCTAGACCTAGGACCCCCGACATTTTCCTTCAGTTTGCTAAGACTATGTGACTCCCTTAGCAGCTTTGTCCGACATCTGCAAGATATGGTCCCTCCAGCTTAACTTATTGTCCAACAGGACTCCGAAGTATTTGGCGGCACGCGTGTTCTAGATCGTCTCCTTTCCCACTCGTATTGGGACGACGGTGTCCATCTTTTTCTTTGTTAGTATCACTGTTTTGCTCTTATTTTTGCTCAAGGCGAGCGAGAGACCATGATCAGACATCCAAGCGTTATCTACACGCCTCACTTGGTTCAGCTTCAGCTGGGCTGTAGCATCTACTAACCCATTTACTCGTGCTAGCACTACCTTTTTCAGCCACCCTTTTCTATCTTCTCAACCTGTTTTCTCCTGTTCCAGAACGCCTACCGCCAGTATGAGAGCGCGATGAGCTCCGCCTGCGCGATGGGTGACCGCCTATGTCAGATGGAGGCAATGGACGGGGCGGCGCGCTGTCTGGAGGCTCTCAGGCTGCAGCAGAAGATATGCAACTGTCGTCCTCTGGAGTTCAACATCAGGCTGCTGGAGGTTGCGATAGCCATAGGCGCCAAGGTGGGAGTTGTGGGAGCGGTGGGAGCGGTGGGAGTAAACTTTATCGGAAGCGGTTCAAAGTTAGATGAGAAATGAAAACTTTGTCTTTCCTGAACGGAAATACAGGCCTGAGAGATGATTGTAATATCGGTTTGTTAAGGTTGATTGTCTCTTACTGTAAATAACTCCCGGTTTTTTGCAAACTCATAATACCTTGAGACACTGAATAAATAAATTAAACATATTTAGGCTATAGTACTTCATAGATGACTACAGCTTAAACAATTCTGTAAAGCCTTAAATACTTGTTAAAGTTAGAGTAGTAGAGTTAGAACACTGACAACAATAGTAACTAGGTTCATTAACAATTATTGTAAAAAATTAAATAAAATTCTAGCAACACTTTATTAAATTTACATTACTTATTTGCTAATCGGTTCTTGCCTGAAGATATATGTAGATATAAATATATGTAGTTACTATTACATACCGAAAGAAAATTTTTGCAAAGGAATGAATATTAACCCATGAAGAACAACTATAAATATCGTCTAAATTTGTCAGACTTTATTTTTACTCCCAAATCATCATCAGGTTCAATATGACTAGCAAATCCAGCTGTTTGTATTAGAGCAAATGTTGTTTTGTTTTGGGATTATACAACTCATTATTATTTTGATTAGTTTCATTAAGATGGCATTCCAGATTTTTTTTAACAGCTAATCTTGCATCTGTACTATGTTAGTATCAACGTGTTCAATTACATTTATTTCTATTCTTTCTTAAGATTAACATTTAAACTTTGAAAGACCAGGGGCCGAGCCCTGAAGGTGGACACCTTCCAAACCCCCAAAAGGCAATATAGATACCAAGAGCTTTCAAATAACACATCAACCATGATTTTAAACGTAATAGTTTCGCCGGCAGCCCATTCACAAAAATCGCCTTATATTTTAAATAAGATGATGATGAAATTTAAAATTCCAAGTACAACTGGTAGGTGTTATAACAAATTAAAACTATTAGTTAAGGATTGCAAGTATGTAACAATGTGTATTGTCTTTCAGTTGCTGATACGGACCGTGCGGGTGAGGCTGTGCCGGATCTACCAGAGTCTGGGGGACGAGGAGCATCAGGATGAGCATGCACGAGCCGTCCAGTCAATAGAGGAGGAGCTAGAGTTGCAGTGTGGGGCATGCAGCCTCCCACTGGGCTTCGAGGCCGACAGCCTAGAGGCTCTGCCGTGCGCTCACATACTGCATGCCAGGTAGGGCTCAGTCTCAAACACTCAACGATACATGGTCAACCCAAAGACATTTAGTGATCCTTCATTTAAAGTTGCTGATCTTTTAATTTGCATATACCACTGAAGAATGTTGATAACTAAGAGTAGAGCACTATTGGGAAATATAAATATTTAATAGAAATTCTAAAAACCATTCAGAGAATTTCTAATGTGAAAAGGGATGAGATTATACTGAATACAGAAGAGGAAATAAAATATTTTTAAGTATCTAGGTAAAACAAGAGTTATAGCTACTATATTCATAACTGAAAGCCGTCACCTGAATTTTCTCTTCTATAACTGATATCTTCAAACAGTCGGTTGAACCTCTAACATTTTCAGATGTGCCCACGAAATCCTCCGTCGGAGAGACAAGAAGAAGAAGCGTGTTTGCCCAGACTGCGAGAGGACGGTCAGCTCGCGGTTGTACCTCCACTGCGAGGA
The DNA here is from genome assembly GCA_963675035.1 of Allygus modestus. Classification (NCBI taxonomy): domain Eukaryota; kingdom Metazoa; phylum Arthropoda; class Insecta; order Hemiptera; family Cicadellidae; genus Allygus; species Allygus modestus. The sequence goes on from OY776115.1 coordinate 15,992,374, forward strand.
CCCCCACCACTCCACCTTCAGTCTAGGCAGTCTCTCGTTGCAGGCCTCCTCGGCCGTCTAACATCCGGCCCCTCCTGCCCGGAGGACCAAATACCTCACTAGCCCGGCGAGACTCAGCCTCTCGCTGGACCAGCACTCAGAAAGATTCTCGTACTGGAGTTCTCGTTAGTTTGGTGAAAACATCATTTTGTCTCTACCCTTGTTTAACACAAATAATCTTTTGGAAGAGTTTCACTAGAAAATTGTAACCCGTGAATTGAGCTTCTACCATGCGAAACAAAACAGTCATAAAATGGTGTACTTGTCCTTTTTTGATACGAAACAGTCTGAAATTTAATATCTCAAATAGCGTCAGGATAATATGTTATCTAATTAGGCCTAGTGAATTTTATGTCACAACATTAACCGATTAGGAAATGTATTACTTTAAGATTGGACACTTCACTGACAATCAGATAATGAACTGTCATTGAGCTGTTCGTGGTTGATTTGAAACAATCTGTTTAACCTCAAAGATCTGGATGGAAGATAATTTATTGAATTACATGTTTACCGGTTTTACGAATAGTGTAATGTGCAGAAAGCCATTACTTTGAAAAGTTAATGTTGGAAATGATAATGCATTAACAAGCAATATCAAGATGTGTAACACAAAAGGCGTAGTCGTTACTTGGAACATCTTATTAGTTTATCACAACCGTTAGGAGACTCGAAATTCATAATAAGACCAAGAGATTACGATTTATCACTATTGTACACGTTTCTCTTTTAAGATTTAATCTGACAAAGAAATATATTTTTCTAACAAAACCCTTTGAGATCAAAAGTTTAATCTGAATCGCTCATGTATTAAACCCGTTTCCTTTGTGGAGTTTAAATCTGATTTAAAGTTTCATAACAATGTTCTGAATCAACAATAGAATATTCATGTTCTTTTTTACAGTAATTCTTATTTTTCAATCCAATATTATTGTTGCTGTTGTTGGCTTTAAAAATCAACAGGTTTTCCATTGTGTTTTTTTTCAGAGGGAAGAACAATTTGTGTTAGACGTGGGTTAGTACGGTTGTATAAATCGAAATTTTTCTTTGTTTGATTCGAAAACTGTAGTTGTTCGAAAAAGTATTATAATAGTATTATTCATTCCAAAGTAAGATCCATTTTGTGATCCAAGCGCTTTCCGGTATTTGGTGATTACTGACCACTGCTACTATTAATATATTTCATGTTTAATTTTGAAAAGGACTTCCTTTTGCAAACAAATTCTTCTATATTCACATAGTAAAATAATTTATTTTAATGTTTTACTTTGTCCTAACAACCAGTTATGCTTCTACGTTATACGAAACAATAGTTTACTGCTCAAAATGTATGTAATTGAAGAGGTTACCTTTAACGTACCTTTAAAAATTACCAAAAACAATTTACGGGTAAAGTTAAGTGAGTACTGAAGTGTAGGGTTTTGTTTTTGAAGGTAAAACACCAAGACGTGGTTATGGGGGAGAGTTGTATGTATGAAGCCTTATGTGTGACTGACTGGTGTTGTTGTGTGACTCTGAATAGAGGTCAAACATGTTTTGTAGTTTCCTACTGTATGGAGGTTTCTTTTACTAAAGGGAGGGAGAGAAGGAAAATGGGGGGAAATACTCCCATAACTATTCACACTAAACTTTGCCGTTGGGCTAAGAAACTTGACTTCCTTTTTTTAAGATTCGATCATAGCCTTTTGTTCCATATAAGTAGGTTAATTGATCGTTTCTTATTTGCCCAAAGCTAATAGTGCGTGAACAGCGGAGGGGTGACTTCCCCGCACCCTCTACCCCTCTCTTGGCACCAAGCTAACTCTATACAGTAGGAGATATTTACAAATATGTCAAACTTTGTAAATTAGTTCAACAGTGTTTATGCCCGAGTTAGAAATGACGTATAAGGGTGCTTTTTAGTTTATGTAAATTATGAAATATTCAGGGGGTCACAGTTTTTGCTCGAATTAATATTTTAAAAAACCTTTAAGCAGACGTATATTTAAGAAATTATAAATCACTAATGAATGAGTATTAATCTTGTGTGTATTTTAAGAGAACAATATTTGTAAAATTATAGAAATATATGTAAATATGCTACAAAGGGTATTCACTGCCACTAGAGTCGGTGCTAGGGGTAGCTTATGCTCAATCCACGTACGTCGACGTACGTCGCTATACATATCCGCTACACACCAACTGTCCTTTATTTGACTGTGTACGTAATAGTGTTTCTACATAAAAAGGTTCTAGGTTTATTAAACTAAACGTAATGGAAATGTTTTGCAGTCTGGGGAAATTTGCAAAGTTAAAATATCGCTTAACTAGCTTGTATTAACAATCTAAACTGTCAATTTTACAATCAGTGTTTTAATGAATTCTATGTATACTAAAATGTTAATGGATGGTTAAATAATAAATTAAATGTATATGTAAATAGTAAATTGACGTGTTAAATGTGAAATATTAATATGGTAAATGTGTAAATATTAGGTGTCAATAAAGAGAATAACATGTTTATGTAATTCCAAACTAATATAAAATGTTTGCTAAGGTTTTAAATTAATCATAAAAATATATTGGTGGGTTGGTGTTAGTATTGAAGGTAAAAACTCAAATGTCTTATGGGAAAGATGCATAATTTAAAATCAGTTACTGTAACCAAATAATATTTTTTAAATGTTGTTGAAATTACATATTTTATTAAATTGTTTTATTTGCATGTTGATTTATAAAAATGTTAAAAGTAAATTGTGCTATATACGAGGTCGTTACAAAGAGTGATATTAACAGTAATGTGTGGTAGACATTACTTTGTGCGAGACAGTTTATTTAATTTTTGTGCACAAGAAAATGCACCTTTATTAAATATAAGACAATATTGTGAATCCATTAATCCAAATTTAAAGTATCAAAAAATATTTTCTAGTTCTAAAAGAGTTCCTACATTTAAATAAAGAAATCACGTTTAATATTAATTATTTATTTTTACTTACATATTTATTATTAAAAAATACTTAGCTATACGTATACAATGGGTAACCTTAATCAATCCGTTAATCTATCACTCATAGTAGAAACTAATTTATACATTTATTAGTTACGAATCTTAGTATAGAAAACCTTTAAACAATGTCGTTAATGTTTATTTTCTGTTCGTAATTTGTATAGAACTCACAAATTTCCCCCACTCCCCTCACAACTGTTACCTGTTTGACTGTCACAGTTCGGTCTTTGCACGTCCTCTTTCACGCTTTAACTCGGAAACTCTACTACGGGAGGGGTAACAATACTCGTGGGTATTTCACCTTAACTGCGTTAAAAATTGACAATAGTGACGCTCGGACTGAACGCGCGTACCTGACGGGCGTATTTGACGGGCGTACAGTTAGTGGGGCGGAACAACGCTGCAATTGAATAATTAAATTACTCAATCCACGGACATTGTTACCTCTTCTAGTATAGCAATGTGGTGTGGACAGCCAGCTGATGATGTGATGCATCCATATGATGCCCGGTAATAGAATGACTAAATACAAACAAAAATTATTTGTTTTCACATTATTTATAATCTTGAAATGTTTATTACTATTCAATTCGAAATCGAAAGTGAACTTTTTTCCCTCTAATAAACTCATAGCCAAGATTTTTCCTTTTTTCACGGGATACGATTAATACAATTTAGGAAACTTCATTCCCGTTATTATATGAAACTTTAAAAAGACTTTTCCGTATACTTAAGAGTATCATGCGTTTTTATCATGAAAATGTAAGCAAATTATTAAAAATTATCCATAGAAATCAAGACCTTACAAAGTAAACGATTTGTTTACTGGTGTTGACTTATAATTTTAGACTTTGTAGTTTTAACAAATTATGTGACGGTTCCATTCTTGCTAAAATTGTAACGGCAATAAAGTATTCCGACTCAGAGATCTACCCCATTGTTTCCAAAATGCAAATGTTAATCTTAATGATTTTGTTTATTTATGAATATTTTGGCCGTTGAAGATAAGATTTCCAATTTGAATATGACTGCTCGATCTCAGAAAAAAACTGTGCAGCAAAATGAGTAAAACATTTGACGATTTCTAAAGGAAATTATGTATTGTAATTAGTAATATTTCATATATTGCATTGTAATGAAGATCAGCATGATTAGAAGTTAAATTACTCATTTCGTCTTGCAATATGAGAGTAAACAAAAATAAATAAACTACAAATACGTACAAAATATAAAATCTACTGATTACAACTTTCAGCCTGACCATAGCTGTACTATCAAATATTGTATTGAAATTTGATATAACAGTATATTACAGACTACTTTTTTGAAAGCTGGTACTTTAAAACTTCATTACTGATGACATCACATTATCGACCGGTTGTCTACGCAACATTGATGACGTTGACGTTTTATCTCTCTGTTACTGTTCAAGTTTTATAGTTTGATAAGAAGGCTTATCTGGTTTGTACATTGTTGTATGACTTGTTATAATAAACATGTTACTGAAAAGGTTTTACGATTTTTGTGTTTACCCCTTTTCTTTCATGTATGGGATGTGGGCATTAATTGTTGAAATATTCAGAAACAAACTAGAAAAGTAGAGACAACTCGATATTATGTAGAATTTTATATAGTGACTGCAATAATTTACCAACGCTATTGAAAGAGTGTGTATTGCAAATTTTTTTTGTAGACGTCATGGACTAACGGCGAGGAGAAATATGTTAGGAGAGATCATTTCTAACCGATAGGGACCAAATAACCAATATTTGGATCGGTTTTAATTGTTGTCTGCACGGTATTTATTTCTCTGGTTCAATAGTGTTTTGATTTTTTAAAGAATATTATATTATTTTAAATTATTTACCGTGACTAGTCAATTTATCTCTCTCATGTTTTATAAGTAACGATATTTAAAGGAGGGAAATGATTAGAGTAAGAAGAAGGCCATACTAAACAACTGTGTTCATTTTAAACCGAGCATTGTTCTAATTGAAACAAACACGAGTACTGGATATGAGATTGATAAATTCTGTTTTTAACCATTTACGTAGTTTTATGACATATTTACAGACTTAATCAGGAATCTGGATGATAAAACTTGTGTTTTTAAATTCTCATATATTTGTTGTCATTTCTTACAGTTGTAACTTTCTCAAAGACTGTCTGAGTAGCTTCTGAACATTTTCCAAAGATCTTTTTCACTTGTGAATGAACATGTATGATTGTTTCGCACATTTACTGTAAATAAATCATTAAATTTTTTTTCAAATTACTTTGATATCTGCTTTAATTAGACAAAGCTCCCTTTGGAAACCTATCCTAGGCGTGTTGTGGGATGGACATGCTTATTAGTGAATTTCCAATGGAAAAGTAAGTTATTAGCATGACCCGCACGGTGAAACTTAAGCCCGGGACCACCCTAGAAGTTCCTAACGTGACCCCCTGAACACGTTTTGGGGGGTCGCTAAAAACGTTATATGTATATGTAATAAACAAAAAGTAAATAAATATATATATATATATATATGTGTGTGTGTTCGCACTCTAGCGGTCGCAAGTTTTGTCTGATTTACTTGAAATTTGGTAGGAACCTTCCCTTCTGGAAACGGTTGGACAAGTTCGTTGGGCAAAACAATCGGAGAACTCTTACACCTTTTTGGGGATTTTAATTTGTCAAATTTTGAATTTTTGGGCCCAAAAAGGGTCAGAAAAGCCCCGAATGTAACATTAATGGATATTAAATTATTGAACGTAAAATGCCAAAAATTGTAAGTCCTCCCTCATCATTGTAGTACAAGTATTTACCGAGTTATTAAATAAAATTAATGTTAATTGTCTTAACACAGTACGTTGTCTTATGGGGATTTTACACTGGAAAAAACTGTTTTTCATATCTTGATGTAGTTTTATCACTTCCAACACCTCTATACTAACTTGTTATTCTGACTATATCTCTTCCTAACCTTATAATGTACAACATTGCCATCCTAATAGTCAATTAAATATAACCAGGAGCATTATAAAAGCCGAAAAATAACATTTTTATTTTTCCTAAAAAATTATACTAGTGTTGTTTTAAACCATTTATTAGATTTTTTAAAGGTTTTAATGCGGAAATTCACTTATCTCACGTCAGCGTGCTGCATGCGATCTCATTTAAGAAATAACACAAAATAGCTAAAACTAAGTAATTTAATTAAACCTTGAATTTTTGTTGGCAACACAGCTTTTATCTAGTTATACGTTTTCATTACCGAAACAAGGTTTGATACATTTTTTAGGAATCAACCCAATTTTACTATAGTACAACTTATAATATTGCTAACGATAGTTGGCACGTCGATTGATATCACGGCCACAATAACGCTCACAGTAATGTATAATATCGGAAGTGTGTCATGTGCTCTATTATACAGTACATTACTGTTTGCTCGGAAGCCTCTTATCGTCAACGTCACCTGTTGATTCTAAACGTTACATATTGACAATGTATAATATCGGAAGTGTGTCAGGTGCTCTATTATACAGTACATTACTGTTTGCTCGGAAGCCTCTTATCGTCAACGTCACCTGTTGATTCTAAACGTTACATATTGACAATGTATAATATCGGAAGTGTGTCATGTGCTCTATTATACAGTACATTACTGTTTGCTCGGAGGCCTCTTATCGTCAACGTCACCTGTTGATTCTAAACGTTACATATTGACAATGTATAATATCGGAAGTGTGTCAGGTGCTCTATTATACAGTACATTACTGTTTGCTCGGAGGCCTCTTATCGTCAACGTCACCTGTTGATTCTAAACGTTACATATTGACAATGTATAATATCGGAAGTGTGTCAGGTGCTCTATTATACAGTACATTACTGTTTGCTCGGAGGCCTCTTATCGTCAACGTCACCTGTTGATTCTAAACGTTACATATTGACAATGTATAATATCGGAAGTGTGTCATGTGCTCTATTATACAGTACATTACTGTTTGCTCGGAAGCCTCTTATCGTCAACGTCACCTGTTGATTCTAAACGTTACATATTGACAATGTATAATATCGGAAGTGTGTCAGGTGCTCTATTATACAGTACATTACTGTTTGCTCGGAGGCCTCTTATCGTCAACGTCACCTGTTGATTCTAAACGTTACATATTGACAATGTATAATATCGGAAGTGTGTCATGTGCTCTATTATACAGTACATTACTGTTTGCTCGGAGGCCTCTTATCGTCAACGTCACCTGTTGATTCTAAACGTTACATATTGACAATGTATAATATCGGAAGTGTGTCATGTGCTCTATTATACAGTACATTACTGTTTGCTCGGAGGCCTCTTATCGTCAACGTCACCTGTTGATTCTAAACGTTACATATTGACAATGTATAATATCGGAAGTGTGTCAGGTGCTCTATTATACAGTACATTACTATTTGCTCGGAGGCCTCTTATCGTCAACGTCACCTGTTGATTCTAAACGTTACATATTGACAATGTATAATATCGGAAGTGTGTCAGGTGCTCTATTATACAGTACATTACTGTTTGCTCGGAGGCCTCTTATCGTCAACGTCACCTGTTGATTCTAAACGTTACATATTGACAATGTATAATATCGGAAGTGTGTCAGGTGCTCTATTATACAGTACATTACTGTTTGCTCGGAGGCCTCTTATCGTCAACGTCACCTGTTGATTCTAAACGTTACATATTGACAATGTATAATATCGGAAGTGTGTCAGGTGCTCTATTATACAGTACATTACTGTTTGCTCGGAAGCCTCTTATCGTCAACGTCACCTGTTGATTCTAAACGTTACATATTGACAATGTATAATATCGGAAGTGTGTCAGGTGCTCTATTATACAGTACATTACTGTTTGCTCGGAAGCCTCTTATCGTCAACGTCACCTGTTGATTCTAAACGTTACATATTGACAATGTATAATATCGGAAGTGTGTCATGTGCTCTATTATACAGCACATTACTGTTTGCTCGGAAGCCTCTTATCGTCAACGTCACCTGTTGATTCTAAACGTTACATATTGACAACGTATAATATCGGAAGTGTGTCAGGTGCTCTATTATACAGTACATTACTATTTGCTCGGAGGCCTCTTATCGTCAACGTCACCTGTTGATTCTAAACGTTACATATTGACAATGTATAATATCGGAAGTGTGTCAGGTGCTCTATTATACAGTACATTACTGTTTGCTCGGAAGCCTCTTATCGTCAACGTCACCTGTTGATTCTAAACGTTACATATTGACAATGTATAATATCGGAAGTGTGTCAGGTGCTCTATTATACAGTACATTACTGTTTGCTCGGAAGCCTCTTATCGTCAACGTCACCTGTTGATTCTAAACGTTACATATTGACAATGTATAATATCGGAAGTGTGTCATGTGCTCTATTATACAGCACATTACTGTTTGCTCGGAAGCCTCTTATCGTCAACGTCACCTGTTGATTCTAAACGTTACATATTGACAATGTATAATATCGGAAGTGTGTCAGGTGCTCTATTATACAGTACATTACTATTTGCTCGGAGGCCTCTTATCGTCAACGTCACCTGTTGATTCTAAACGTTACATATTGACAATGTATAATATCGGAAGTGTGTCAGGTGCTCTATTATACAGTACATTACTGTTTGCTCGGAGGCCTCTTATCGTCAACGTCACCTGTTGATTCTAAACGTTACATATTGACAATGTATAATATCGGAAGTGTGTCAGGTGCTCTATTATACAGTACATTACTCTTTGCTCGGAAGCCTCTTATCGTCAACGTCACCTGTTGATTCTAAACGTTACATATTGACAATGTATAATATCGGAAGTGTGTCAGGTGCTCTATTATACAGTACATTACTATTTGCTCGGAGGCCTCTTATCGTCAACGTCACCTGTTGATTCTAAACGTTACATATTGACAATGTATAATATCGGAAGTGTGTCAGGTGCTCTATTATACAGTACATTACTGTTTGCTCGGAGGCCTCTTATCGTCAACGTCACCTGTTGATTCTAAACGTTACATATTGACAATGTATAATATCGGAAGTATGTCAGGTGCTCTATTATACAGTACATTACTGTTTGCTCGGAAGCCTCTTATCGTCAACGTCACCTGTTGATTCTAAACGTTACATATGGACATAACACTCTCTCTTGTTTGGCCCTTATCAAACATACACACAAAATACCCATTTATTGATATAACTAAAGCTTTTAGATTAAATTTACTAACCCAAAATTTGTTTATTTGTCTCATAAAGTTAGTCTTGTTTGTAACTTTTTGTTCTGTAAATAATAACAACCACTGAAATGTTTTAACAAATTAAAAAGTGTAGTTTACACATTCCTTATTCCAACTGAACTAACCACCGTAACTCAGCGAAACTATAATTATTTCAATTTGTAAGAAATAATCTTAAAATTGTCTCTAAATTTACAAATATATATATACATATATATATATATATATTATTTTTAAAAACATTATTAACGAGTACCCTTTTTTTGAAACATTTTTATTTTTACTGACTAGTTTCAACCATAATGGCCATCTTCAGAGTAAAATAAATATCTTGGACTCTGAAGATGGCCATTATGGTTGAACTAGTCAGTCAAAATAAAAATGTTTCAAAAAAAGGGTACTCGTTAATAATGTTTTTAAAAATAATAATATTAGTAGTCCTAGTATACAAGTCAAGCAATATATATATATATATATATATATATATATATATATATATATATATTAATTTAAAGTTAGCAGGCTTCTAAATAAAATCACAAGCCATTTTTAAGAGCGGTCATCAAATTAATAGTTACGCTGCTTAAATTAAACCTCGTATCTACACTTGGATTACGACTTAAAACATTATTTAAATTTATTATTAAATTCTCAAGCTCACCTAATTAATTATGTGTTAATTCTTGTTCTTATCTCTCCGTGTTTTAAATACCAAGCAGTGCTTGATTTTTAACTATTTATTACGTTTCATAGTCTAATGTTAGTTCCTACTTTATTAAAGAGTTAAAATTAGTTTCGATGAGAAACAATTAGCGACATTGAAAACTTCAGTTTTGGATTGATTACAATAATTGTAATAATCTAAAGGAGCTTATTAGCTTAGATAAAACATTTTAAGGGTTACAAGTTATAACACAAAACACTATTTCAATCTAATGTAAATGCCCATAGCATATTTTAACGTGTTTACTTATTAAGTTTGTTTACTTTAACGAACATATTTAGCTTAACGAAGTGAAAAATGAACAAATATTACCTCTACTTTATTTTGGAACTCAATATTTGGAGCTACTATTTTTTGTTACTCTATATATTAATACGCTAGGGTTTTTTCTTCACAGTCATAACTCGGTAACGGCTGGACAGATTTTAACGTTTCGTGTGTAAAGTTAATGGTATTTTTACGTATATTTGCCAATACGTCTCAAAATGTAAAGAAATGGCATCAATTAAATACAGTAATACCCCCGTCGCAGCAAACCTGCATACTCAGTGAATTTCCAATGGAGATATAAATGTCTTAATACTACATAAAGCCACTGACCAAGTTTCATACAAACATTCATAAACAAGTGGTATATCCAATTTTAATTATTCTCCATAAGAATAACATTGGGGCTGAGTACGCAGGTTTGCTGCAACAAGGAACCAAAAAATGGACTTTTATGCTAATATCAATATAACTCAACTAGGTGAGGTTGTATACCAGTTTTTATTAATTTTTGTTCATAATTAAGGGAGAAATAGCATTTAATTATCCTCCATAAGAATAACATGGGGGTTGAGCACACAGGTTTGCTGCTACGAGAGCCTTTTGCAAAAAATTGTTTTTTTGACCAAATATCAATAGACCACAACCAGATGAAGCCTTTTATTTCTCGCTTATTCATAAATAAGTGAGATATAAAATTTTTCATTTCCTCCATAAGAATAACATTAGACAACGTACTGTGTTTAGCACTTTCAATATCTCGGTAACCAATTGACGTAGAGGAATGATCAAAATACCAAATTGTGTATTTTTTTAAGCTGAATCGAATGGTGAACACTAAAATTTGACTATTTCAAAAATTATAAGTAAAAAACTCAAAAAACCCATTTTTGGGGTACAAAACCCCCCCAAAATACCCCTTCGGATGAAGCGATCTGGCTGGTTTTCGAACTTAAAGTCATAAAAGTCTTACCATGCCGATTACGGTAATAGCTTCTTCCCTATGGGGGAAATTCGCTAAAAGGTTGAATTTTCGAAACAGACGGCGGAAGTCTAAACTACAAACGATTGAAAGTACGTTATCCGCATTATTTAATATCAGATGGTTTGTTTGTAGACAACTGAAGCCACCTTTCATTGGGTACAAACTTGCTCAGATTTGAGCAAAAGGACAACTAGTATCAATTATTACTTTTCAAGAAAGAACCGGTAACAGCATTCGGATACTCAATCCTTGATGTTCCTGTTTACGTTTGTTTCTTTAAATATCTAAATAATTATCTTAGCTCCAAAAAAAAACTTCTGAAGCAATTTATTTTAATTCCTACCAAGTTGTTGGTGTTTAAACCAAATGTTCTAGCAAATTGTATCAATCTTTACCCCGATACAGCACCAATCTATTTAAACCGTTAATGTTTTCAAACAAAACAATTGTAATATTTTAGGGCGATTACAAAAGATTTTCGGTGGGAATGTTATTAGATTACTTCTACTGAACAGAGTGAGAGTCGTGAATTAACCCAAAATTATTCACTGGTATGTGAATTCACTGTGTAAAGGGGCTGAAACAGTTGTTTTGGTCCGAACATACAAGCAACCTGCTCCACTTACAGTGCTTGACTTCTTTACGTGCAGTGAGCATTTTGGTTTTTCGCTATATCAATTAATTTTTAATCCATGTTTAGGAATTTATTAAATGTAGATTTACTTTAACCTACAATTTCATATAATCATTAACTAGACAAGGAATTAAATAGGTGTAGAATTAAAAACTTGTAGGAAGTATTACAACATTAAAACAACACTTGCCACTTAACAACAGATAATTTAACTTTTTAGTTTTGATTATTTTGTAATTTCAGTTTTATTTTCAACTTTAACGTCATCTCCTCATTGGGCCTGAAAATGAGAGGTGTAGCTAGTAGAGATCGTTAGCCTTTTCCATATTGTATGTACATTTACCGTATTGAAAGTAAGTACAGAATAAGTGTAAATATATATTTTTTAATGTTTTGACGTAATTCATTGCATCCTGTTTAGCTGTAACAGTACGTATCATGCTACAATAGTGTTGTGGTTGATACGCGCGTTTAGATTTCATTCATCATTTTTGTGTTACTTCACTTGGTTGTTTGGGAGCAGCCAGAGGAACCAAAACATTGAAATCAGTGGCACCTACTGAATTGAGAAGTAACTTAGCACAATAGTCTTTGTTTAAAAGAATGTTCTTAAACCGAGCAAAACTTTCAAAATGTTGTTTGTAGTTTCAGAATGACCTCCTTCTTTGAATCAAAACAATCAAAATTAGGTACTAGAGCGATGTTTGAAGTAGAACTTGTCTTAACACGTTGAGAACTTTATTGTTCATTTGATTGCTTAAGTAATTGAGAGACTAATGTAATAATAGACTGTTGCATTTTCAAATATTTTTTAAATTGCTCTTGATCCGTTTTGAAATAAAAAAAGATTGAAACACAAAAGAAAAGCAATGGAAGTTATTGATGGTTCAATTGTTTGATAAATTGAGTAAAACAGCAGAGAAATAAAAATCACTTATGTGAAATGGTAGTAATACATTCAGAATAATTGATAGTGCAGAAATAAAAAGCTTAATCATTTTGACTCTAGTTCAACAAAACTTGACTTCATTGATTGGTTGAAAAAGGTTGTTTGAAAGCCTTATAATGATTCAAAATACGTCTTTATATTTACTAATTTGTCGCCGAAATTGTTGTGGTTGATGCACACGTATATTGTTCATATTAAACTATTAAATAATTTATAATAAGTATATTTTGAAAAACTCATTGGATTAATTTGATAATAGAAAAGCATTGAAGAAACAATAATCATAACTGATAATTACATATGTGTTAATAAACACCCTGTTTATTGATGCTAGTCAGGCAAATTTATCATTGCATTACAATTACAGGGATGTTGATCACAGATATATATTTCAACAAACAACCTATTAGGATTTACAATGCGAAGAAGCCGAAATAACCATGCAATCATATCATACCGATCTTAAATTTGAAGATTTTTTAAAACTCTACTGCCTGTCGCGGTAGGCTAATTACATCAAGAAGCGTACATGAAGACATGAATACATAAATACATCATCCAGCGTTCCCTGTTGCTTGAAAGCGATTGCATTAGATTATGTCAGAAGAAAACGAGTTCGCACGCAGCACGCTGACGTGAGGGAAGTGAATTTCCACATAAAAACTTGTAAAACTCAAAATCAGTGTAAAAACATCCATTTGTCCAATTTTTCTTGAAATCTGAAAACATTTTTTTTTTTTGCTGTTTTGATACTCCTGGTTTCATTTACTTGCAAAGCTGGGAATACAATTTTACGCATTATAAGGTTAGGAGAAGGTCCAGACAGGCTTGAAAGTAGGCGTGAGGTTGCTGGGGATAATAAAAGTACTCTAACAAAGGAATAACAGGCTTTGTTAGTTTTAAGCCCTCTCTTTGCTAGTGTAAAACCCCCATAAGACAACGTACTGTGTTTACCCGATACACATTTTCTTTAATAACTCGGTAAATATTTATGCTAGAATGACGGGAGAGGGCTTAAAACTTTCGCCTTTCTAATTCCCATCTTTTAACATGCATTAATTTTACATCTGGGGCTTTTCTGACCCTTTTTGGGCCCAAAACTCAAAATTTGAAAGATTAATCCCCAAAAAATGGGTTTAGAGTTTTCCGATTGTTTTGCCCAACGAACTTGTCCAACAGGTTATAGAAAGGAACGTCCCTACCAAATTTGAAGTAAATCGGACAAAAAATGTGACCGCTAGAGTGCATACACATATATATATGTCTATATATATATATAAAATTTTGAACGACCCCCCAAAACGTGTTCAGGGGGTTACGTTAGGAACTTCTATGGTGGTCCCGGGCTTAAGTTTCACCGTGCAGGTCATGCTAATAGTTCACTTTCCAAAGGAAATTCACTAATGAAGTCGCAGTTGAGAGTAAATATGAAAGGATCAAAAGAAACTGTACAAATTGATGCGTCATTCTTATTGAGGAAGTTAGTGAGATGAGAACTCGGTTCCAACGAGGAGTCGCAGCCTGACAGATGTGCTGGTTCAAATGTCATTCTCTGATTTGGCCTCATGATGACCGGTGTAACAGGTTTACATCGATTGCCTTGTATCGTATTTTATGTAAATTACCGTATTGCATTTAGTAGAAGTGTAAATATATCTGTGTAGTGTAAAGCACTGTTGTATTGTATGATGTGTATTAATAGCATAAAGACAACTCACCATAGTCTAAGGTTCTACACTTTTAATTAAATTAATAATGCACATACAATTTGGAGGCTATATTTAGTTTGATCCAATGTGTTTGTTTAGTTTGATTATTTTTTATTGTTAAAATCATTTACTAAAAGTAAACAGAAAAGCATAAATTTCCACTTAAAAGCTATGTTTTAAATAAAAAAACTAACGACTTAAATTGAAAAAATTAAACTTTGAGGGTAATAGTTAAATAATGTACAACAAGTACTATTTTAAAGCCAGGGAGGGGTGATGGGGATGGCAACACCGGTGATGTAGTTTTGTCATCGGTGTCCTCTCTCACAGGGTAATCTTTGTATTACTTTGACTAACAGAGCTGATTGGCATTGTGTGGACTTTGTTCGTGTAAATCAGAGCTTACCCGGTCACAATCGAACTTGTTTTGTTGGAGGAATATAAATCAGATTGTAACATAAAATATCATCGATAGCCTACTCATATTGTACAAATAGATCTGAAAAATTTCTAGAATAAATTAAACAATGTTTGTTCTTAACACAGAGATTTCTTAAATTAGATAAGTAAGATATAAATTAAATATGCTGATGGAAACGTAATTTAATATCAGGATCGCAGAAATTTTCGGGTTGGAAAGGGAAAATTTATAAAGTGATAAATGATCTGCGATAAAGTAAAAGATCGCGGGGCTTGATCCCGCAATCAATTTCGTCCTGAAAGGACGAGCAGTTTTCACCTTTTCCTTCTTTCCTAAAGGTGAAGTTTATTAAAATGTATAATGTCACGTCATATCTGAATATATTGATACTATATAAAGCTTCTGAAAAAATTTTATAATTACAGTCTGTAAAACCAATAATAGTCAATAGTTAAATTTACTTTATGTGTTTCTTTGTGTGTTTTCTGTATGTTTTTTAACGTTTTGGTATTGAAATGTCCAAACCCTGGTCTTTTTGCTATCTAAGGTCGACCAGTCCTTAGTTGATAGGAACTATGCTATGGTTAGTCCGCTATAGAGACACTAAAACAAAACTATATCGATGGTTTAAAAAACGCATACTTCAGAAACCCTCATTAATTAATAGCCTAGTTACAGATGGCTGCTGGGACCAGTTTCGAACCTTCTCAACATTTTGCGATTTTGATCAGGATCGATCTGGCGAACCTCGGAACACGAGGCAAGCATGATATCCACTACGCTACCCAGCCAATTAAGAAATCCATGTTGGAAAGTCGTTGGATTTGAAGAAAACTGATACTAGCTTGTTCTGGAACACATAGTTCGTCTGTTCGCCTTTTATGAATATTCTTGAAATAATGATACTCTTAGGAAATTGGTCCTCACTTATAACTTATTAATTTATGATTATTGCTAAGAAAAAGCTAAAAGAACAAAATGAGTCGATTTTAAAACGGTATACGTACAAAAACATGTGTGTTTAATATCAGTAGTAAAGCCCCGCATCGAGCCCCGCCCTCTGATTGGTCGAGAGCTGATTACGTGACCTGTGACGTCATAGATTACGTGACCTGTGACGTCATAGATTACGTGACCTGTGACGTCATAGATTACGTGACCTGTGACGTCATTTATTACGTGACCTAAGCTCTGCCCCTTCAAGATGGCGGTGCGAATGCGTGGGTACCAAAGGAATTAAACGGAGGTACATATGATACCTATTTCTAACTTAGTATTTTTTCTTACCTTTTTGACATCAGCTGTGACGCCAGCGCTCACTGAGTCGGCTACTGAACCGACCAGAAATGAGTCTTACGACTACCTTAGCTTTTGTAAGCTAATAAATATAATATTTCATATAAATTGTGTTATGATTGAAATTGAATAATTATTAATTTACGACTACCTTAGCTTTTGTAAGGTAATAAATATAATATTATTATACTATAATCTTTTGTGTTTCATACAAATTGTGTTATGGTTGAAATTGAATAATTATTAATTCAATACCATAATGGGAAAAAGGGTGGAAATAATAATGATACGAGATATAGAAACAGAGTGTTTATTTTAAACATAAAACAGTACATTTATACTTCTACCGGTCATTCCGGTACACCTCATTTTAAAGCCCCCCTTATTAAAAAGCTCAATCTGGTTGTTGGTCAGCTGATCGACAAAGCGCTGGGGTAGAAAGGTTATAGCAGCCTCCCCTCCAGGCATGGTTATCTCAGCGACAATGGATGGGCCGAATTTTGAAGTCACCCTCTTCATCGATGTAATTGGATATCCTTCTGGAGCAGTTAGATCCTTACAGCTGTACTTTGGAGGACCCTCATATTTTTCAAGAGCAGCGAGTTCTTCCAACAATTGTTTTTCCATATTCTGGAACACACAGACTGTGATTAATTATACATATCATAAGTGTTTGTGTGTGTGTGTAGAGAGAGAGAGAATGTGAGTGCAGCTCCTAAATCAGTCTTTCCACAGCACTTGGTGTGTAAAGAGGTGCTTTAGAATACTGCAATATACTGCCCATTTTTGCTAAGTATTTAAGATGAGTACAATCCGGTATTGCTGTGATTTAAAATGTTTTACCAAACCGAGGTGTCAAGTTGACGGGCTTGCTTGTAGAGTTTGCGAGTGTTTTGGGTATTGTAAATGTCGTTGTAAAACGTTTAAAATTAAACCACCGACCCAAATCACATTGAAACTCTACCGAACCCAACACTTATTAACCTGTTGTGAATTACAGTGCAACAAGTTTAGGTTATATGAAGTTTTTAATGAATGTTGTAGAGTATGTAGTCCAAATATAATTTGTGAGTGCCTATTGAAAACATGTAAGACTCGTAAAAGTTGGTCGGAGTAGTATCGTATTACTTTGTGTGGTTCCCAAGACTTAATTAACTGAGGTTAATATAGTTACTTTGGATTGTTAAGAAACTTTAGTATCTTGATATATATTAAACTTAATAACTTTCATGAAAGTAAATTTATAATTGTCTTCACCAATATACGTTAAATAAATTATTATTAAATGAACTATTTTAAAATAGAAGAGAAGAAAAAGAGTTAATTAAATAATACTTTCATTATGGTAATAAAATTATAACTATTAATAAAAATTGTAATAAAAGTCTATTATACTTACGTAAAAGACGAGGATGTCTTGAAGGTGGCAGCAGTACGATGATAACGGGTTGACTGACTAAACGATACTGTGACGGGCGAGTTTAAATAGAGGGTTTGACACCCTCACGGATGGCCGGCCAATCACAGCCAAGGACCAATCACAGCCAACGACGGTTGACCAATCACAGCCCGGTCATGTGATGTGTGGCGCGCATTTCAAATTTTGTGTGGCGCGCATTTCAAATTTTATAAAGTTTTCCAGTTGATAGGTTGAAGGGTATCACGCGCTATCGGATATTGGTAAGTTAGTGAAGCATAGAGCCTATTCAGATTATTAGAAGCGATAATACGTATGTTAGAAAATTTAGAATGTATGGAAGAAGAACGACTTTTAAGTTTAATCAACCCCCAACAGGTTTTAATGAACTAGACTGGGTAAAAAAGGGGTTCGCTCAATTGGTTGAGGAAATGAAGCGAGAATCTACAGGGGTAAATGATTATTTAGGATTTAATTTAAAAAGTTTAAGTTTTAAAAATAAGGAACCAGGGTATATTGCTTTTAGACCAGTAGGGCAAGTGGATGACGATATTTTCTGGGATATCTTTGGTGGTATTATACAAAGTAATGAGAAATCTCTCACCTCTAGTGACACCTTTACTGTAGAGTGCACCAGGGTTAGCCTACCTGTAGGTTCGGGGGGTCATAGAAGAGCGGGATTTTTTAACAACTTTACAGAAGAATGTCGCAGTCGCCTTGGTATTGTGACAATTAAAAATATTGATAACCTATGTTTGGTTCGAGCTCTGGTGGTGGGTAAGGCTCATGCAAAAAATGACCCCCTCTACAAGGCTATAAGACAAGACAAAGGTAAACGGCAGACATTGAAAGCTGAAAAACTTATGGCTAAAGCTCGAGTTCAGATACCTGTAGAAGGAGCTGGTATTATAGAGTTAGATAAGTTACAGTCTCACTTAAAGAAATACAAAATCACCGTTTACAACTACAACACAAGAGGTAGAGAGATCTATTTTAGTGGTGACAATCCTGATGCAAAAATGAAAATCAACCTCCTGTTCAATGAAGGTCACTTTAATGTAATTACCAGCCTGACATCAGCTTTCGCATGCAAGTATTATTGTGAAGCTTGTCATATTGGCTATGAAAAACGGTATAACCATAGATGCTCAGCAATGTGCTCAGCTTGTATGGTAACTTCACCACCATGTACCCCGGAACACGACGGGGTGATATGTCCGGATTGTAATCAACATTTTAAAAATCAGACTTGCTTCATAGCTCATCAAAGTGATATATGCTCACGGATAAAAAAATGTAAGGATTGCAGCCGCATTGTGCGACCAAAGGAAAGAAAAGATGTGCATATGTGTGGAGAACAGTTTTGTAAAGTATGTCTGAAGTATATGCACCCCAACCACAAGTGTTTCATGAGAGTTGACACAGGCAATCCGAAATCTAAGAACTTTGTATTTATTTTTTTCGACCTCGAAACACGTCAGGATGAAAATCTTGGAGATGATCCTGAGAAAAAGCTTCATACGGTGAACCTTTGTGTTAGTCAGCAGTATTGTTGGCAATGCATATCATGTGATGAAATAAGTGCCTGCGGCAATTGTTCATTACGTCAAAGAGTCTTTAAGGTAAATCCTGTGGCAAAGTTCATGGACTATGTAATGGAGGTAAGAAAGAAGTTTGAATCTGTATGTGTCATGGCCCATAATGGCCAGGGATTTGACTTTCAATTTCTCCTAAAGTACATGTATGGCGACACAAAGTTCAGCCCAAAATTGATCTCAAGAGGAACAAAAATAATACTAATGGAGTTTGATAATGTCAGATTTATAGATTCGATAAATTATTTCCCAATGGCTCTTGCGAGCCTTCCTGAATCATTTGATCTTGGACCTGAAAAGAAAAAGGGATACTTTCCTCATTTGTTTTATACTATGGATAATCAAAACTATGTAGGACCAATGCCTGATAAAATGTACTATTGCCCACAATCAATGTTCGAAAAAGGACATAAAAAGTTTACAGAATGGTACAATGAGCAGGTTGTAAACAACTACACCTTCAATTTCCAAAAGGAAATCCTAGAATATTGCATTTCGGATGTAGAAATATTGGCACAAGCGTGTATTAAATTCAGAGCACTGTTCATCACAGAGTGTAATGTGGACCCGTTTTTGGAAGCCGTAACTATAGCGAGTGCTTGTAATTTGGCATTCAGAAGAAATTTCCTCAAGCAGAATACTATTGGTATCATACCTACTGGTGGATATCGTCTAGCTGATAATCAATCAGCAAAAGCGATGCAATGGATGGCTTGGGAAGAAGAAAAACGTCATACACAGATTCAACACGCAGGTAACAGTCGGGAGTTTAAAATTCCAGGAGTGGGAAAAGTGGATGGCTTTGATGGAGAGAGAGTGTTTGAATTCCACGGCTGCTATTTCCACGGATGCCCCAAGTGTTTTCCATACAAGAGGGAAGAACATTTGCAGGAAGATTTGTCAGACAGTCTGCACCTTCGTTATGAGAGAACAAAGAAAAGAAAAGAAAGAATCCTGGAGCAGTATGATGTCATAGAGATGTGGGAGTGTGAGTTTGACGAATTCAAAAAGAAACATAAACTGGAGTATCTAAATAACCTCCCAATTTTGAATACAATCCCACTCAACCCGAGAGAGGCATTTTATGGTGGGCGTACAGGAAACGCCAAAACTTATTACAAGTGTAATGAAGGAGAAAAGATTCACTATGTGGACATTTGCTCCCTCTACCCTTGGGTCTGTAAATATGGTCAGTTTCCTGTAGGACACCCGACAATTTTTGTGGGTAACAAAGAATGTCAAGAGAGGGGTATGTGTGCTGAGGGACTTCTTAAGTGTAAAATACTACCACCCACAGATCTTTACCATCCTGTATTACCGTTAAAAATGAACAACAAGCTCATGTTTGTTCTTTGCCGCACTTGTGGGGAAAACGTGTCATCTAATGAATGTCAACATGAAGTAGAAGAAAGAGCTCTGGTAGGAACGTGGACTATGGATGAAATCAGAAAGGCTGTTGAAAAAGGGTACGTTATTCTAGAGCGATATGAGCTATGGCAGTATGAGATGGTGAAATCTGAAAATGGAGGAGGCGGCCTCTTCACTGATTTTATAAATAAGTTTCTGAAAACCAAACAAGAGTCCTCGGGATATCCTGGGTGGTGTAAAACGGACGAGGAAAAGGAGAAATATGTACAAGATTATTTTGACCATGAAGGAATTCTATTAGATTCGCAGAGAATTGAAAAAAATGAAGGGTCGCGTTCACTTGCCAAATTAATGCTTAACTCATTTTGGGGCAAGTTTGGTCAGAGGGAAAATCAAACCAAGACTTTAGTAACTAGGGACCCGAAAGAATTGTTTAATCTTCTAGTAAGTCCATCGGAACAAGTGAACAGAATCAAGGAGGTGAATGAAGAATTGATCTTAGTAAATTGGCAGCATCTGGAAGAAGTTGGAGAGTGTTTACGAACTGTCAGTGTGGTTTTAGCGGCCTTTACGACTAGTCAGGCGAGGTTAAAGCTCTATGAATATCTGGAAAAACTAGGAAAGCAAGTCTGCTACTATGACACAGACTCAATTATTTATATTCATCGACCAGGATCTTACAAAATATCTGTTGGAGACTACCTGGGTGATATGAATGACAGACGAACTGGCAAAAGACTTTGGACATGGCTCATACATTACAGAATTTTGCTCTGGAGGTCCCAAGACTTACGGTTTCATTGTATTCTCCACTAATGAAAACGAGTTCAGGGAGGTGTGTAAAATTAAAGGTCTTACTTTAAACTTGTCCGCTAGTAAGAAACTAAATTTTTCAACCTTAAAAGCTATGGTCCTGAGTGAGGCTGATACTAGCGAAGTTGTTGAAATAACAGAAAGCCGAATTCGGAGAACAGATGGTAGGGATGTTGTTACAGCAGTCGAGAAAAAGAATTTCAGGATAACTGGTCCAAAAAGAAAATGTGACGGTGACAATGACACTCTACCGTATGGTTATAAAAAACAGTGCTACAGTAGAAATCACTCAGTTTGAAAAGAAGTATCGTTTGACAAAGTTGTTCGTAATAGTGTATATGTGAGTGTGTATTGGGAATTTTATATTAATTGTATATGTCAAAATGGCATTTTGGTTTGTCAATAATTTATTGGAACACATTTTTGTACTTGTCATGTTTGTTATAAGCATAATATTTATTTATATAATGAGGATCACGGATGTAGAAATGATACATAAATCGTGTAATACAAGGAGTTAACTCATTTAAATAATGGACGGTAAAGCGGCTATAGCTGATGAGCTACATAGACCTGCTAGAAAAAATTATTCAAGACGTAAAGTTACTCTCAAGGGTCTTGAAGATTTGTATCAGGCTGACCTTGTAGAAATGAAACCGTACTCTAAAATTAATAAAGGTTATAAATATATCATGACAATGATAAACTGTTTATCAAAGTTTGCTTTCGCAGTTCCGTTAAAAGACAAATCGGCATCAGAGGTAGCAAGAGCTTTGACACCAATTTTAGCTAAACATAAAATGAAAAACTTCCAAACAGACCAAGGGACAGAGTGGTTTAACAAAGATGTTAATAAACTGATGAAAATGTATAATATCAATCATTATCATACCTTTTCAGAACTAAAAGCTAGCATAGTCGAACGACTTAATAGAACTTTAAAGACTAAAATGTATAAAATATTTACCGCGAGAGGTAGTTATGAATGGGTTAGTATATTACAGGGTATTGTAAACTCTTATAATAATACCAAACACAGAACTATCGGTATGAGGCCGGGAGATGTAAGAAAAAAGCATGTAAAAGAAATACTGAAGAGAATTAATAAAGTTAAAAAGTTAAAAAAGAAACCAAAGTTTCAAGTCGGAGACATTGTTAGAATCAGTAAAGCCAGAAGAGTGTTTAAAAAAGGATATTTACCAAATTGGACAAACGAAAAATTTAAAATATACGCTATTAAGCCCACCACACCAGTCACTTATATCTTACAAGATCATAAAGGGGAAATATTAAAAGGAGGTTTTTACACAGAGGAAATTAGCAAGTCAAAGACTGGTAATGTATATTTAGTGGAAAAGGTTTTGAAGCGGAAGGGTAATCAGTTACTGGTTCGGTGGGCAGGATATGATAAGAATAGTGATAGCTGGATCCACACCAAGGACTTGCGATAAAGGAAGTGAGTTATCGTTGCGGTTTCCGGGGTCACGGGACTTGCTGATACGGCATCCGGTGCGGGGCCACGGGAAATGACTTGCTGATACGGCATCCGGGAAGTTAGTCGCCCATGTTTATCGCCGCGGTATCCGGGAAGTATATATCACTTTGTTGTCGCATACTGATTATCAGTAATTATGCGGCTTGAGAAACAGGATGTCGAGTTAACCGTTCAAAACTTTGACAAGTAAATCGTCGGATCTGGTTTTAATAAAAAGAACAAACATGGACTTTTGTTACCAGACTCTATACGTTGTGTAATTTGCGGGCCCAGCTCTTCGGGAAAAACTAATATTTTATTTTATTTGCTGTTTGACCCGAACGGCTTGAGGTTCGAAAATATTTATGTTTTTTCAAAGTCACTTTATCAACCAAAATACGAGTTTTTAAAAAATGTAATGCCTAAAGAAATTGGTTATTTTGCTTTTGACGATAACAATTTAGTCTTACACCCAAACGAAGCTAGCCCTAACTCAATCATGATATTTGATGATATAAGTACGGAAAAGCACAATAATATTCGCAACTATTTCACCATGGGCAGGCATAACAATATTGATACATTTTATTTAGGACAGACATACTCTGCTATACCTAAGCAGCTCATAAGAGACAATTGTAATTTCGTTATATTATTTAAGCAGGATGAATTGAACTTGAGACATGTATATAATGATCATGTAACTACAGACATGTCGTTTGAAAAATTTAAAGAGTTGTGTGCGAAGGCTTGGAAAGACAACTACGGGTTTTTAGTGATTGATAAAAGTCTAGATCCATATAAAGGAAGGTACAGAATTGGGCTGAGTAGTTTTATAACAGCTTTGTAATGGTACATATATATTTTTATAATGATTTAAGGGGGTTTGATACGAAACTTCATAACGTAAGGTCTAACCTCTGTACATATTATTACAAGGACAAAAAGAAATTCTGTGGTAATTATTGTAGTAGAAAAAAGCCGCATGGTCATGAATTTAATAAAAGATGTTGGCGACATAAAAAACCTGTAAGCACTGCGATGCCAATAGTGTTACTTATGATTAGTGCAAGTGAGAGAACATATAATAGAGAAACTTGGTTAAACTTTCTACATAAGTGTGAAGAACAGAGCGTACCCCTAGAACTTATAATGTACCACGAAGATATGAATAATGCTACAGTGAGAGACCCTCAAAATATGATATCGAGATTTAGACCGTTCCCTGATTTATTCTGTAAACCTCTGCCACTGCGTAACCTGCATGGAGGCATTAATTTTTCTCAGATCGTTTTGAGAATGTTGGAGTACGGCTGCAAAATACCTCACGCGGCCGGCTGTATAGTTTTGACAGAGAGAACTATACCCATCAGATCCCCTAAAAAAATTTATAAAAAAGCTTTATCTCTCAAATGTTATATTGACATTAGTTATAATACTGCCTGGGGGCCAATTCCTGACGGTACTCCCAAAGGGCCGAGGGGTAAACCTTTTGCTGCTGTAAATAATTACTGCCAGGGGTTGTATACAACGGAGTTCCTACGAGAGGCTTTACCCACAGTTCCCTCACAGTGTGAGAGATTCGGCATTAGTATAAACAACGGTGTGTATAGAGTGACAAACCGAATATTATTTGAACAGTGGAAAACATTCACAGGGACCAACCCGTGTGAATTCTGGCTTCTCAACTCGTATTTAATGTACAATAGACATCATGATAAACCGCTGAAAATGTTGAGTAAGTACATGGAGAAGACTGTTGAGAACGACAAGTATATAGTAACACATATATCACAGTGGAGAGACGATGTAAAACGAGCTTTTATTTTTAAAAGTTTTAAAAATCGTTATATAATACCGAGACACAGTCTTGTAAGAGAGGAAAGTAGATATTATAGAGGATTAGACTTTAGTGCTGGTATTTCTCTGCTAGATGTAATACGTTACATGAAAAGATGTAAGAAGCGCGCATTATTCTTTAGACAGGTTGAAATGCCATAAATCAGTTATCATCGGTAAGTAAGCTTCATTCTCAATTATGGAGCGCAGCAGTAAATAACTGATAGGTCGTATCATAAAGCTGCGTAATGCTATTAAACGCAAGTATAAAATGTTTAAGGAAGGAGCCGAGGAAAGCGATATTATGCTCGAGAAACAGTATAAGCCTATTATTCGAGAACTTAGAAAAACAACATCAGACAGCAACACTGACATAAAAAACGAACCTGAACCTGTTAAAGAAGAAGAACCGGAACAATTCAATACAGCCTCAGAGGACTCGGAGGAAAGTGATGAAGAATTTACTCCACAGAGTATATCAACACCTCAATTCAGTAGGCCTAAAATACAGGACCTGTCAGAACTTGTATCTACTCCTTCGAAACAGGCCTCTACAACCCAGCATGTCGAGTCATATTTCAATAACCCTCTAACCCGAGAGTACATTAATATGTTTTTAAAAGATACTAGTAATAAAAGGATGATTGATTATGTATACGGACCACGCTACGAAGGTGAAACATTAATGGTCGGTGATGCAAAACTAGACTTCGATCAAGATGGAAACATAGTAATTGGTGGGGTTAACTACGGAGCGTCTGAAGGACTTTACGACCTTATATTTAAAAAGGTTCCCGATAGTAGAACGTATACAGAGCAAGATTTAAACACTTACAAAAGTATTCTGTTTGCTACTAATGCCCATAGGGAGGGGTACGAACCTAGTGGAAGGGTAAAAAGCAGTAGAAGTACAAAATATATGAGAATTATTAGAGATTTATTTCCTCCGGCAAAAGGTAAGGGAATGGCCTGGAAATCTTTAAAGTCCCGTGACATAATACACTGGGATGATCCTAACGAGTTAGTTGACAGATTTATACATATAGCTATGTCAACTGAGACTGGAAACAGAGTGCACGGCAATAAAATACTAAGCATCGTAGAGGAACTCCGAGAAGCCGGTTTAATTAAAGGCAGTGGAAATAGTAGATTCAAAGCATTATTGTTATGACCATTGACAAGTTCGGACATAGTTTGACCCTCACCACCACCCAGAAGAACCTCATGGGTCCTAAAGGGGAAGGGTTTATTTTAACATCTGAGGGAAATTATGATATAAACAGGAAACGTTTAACTAATATAGGGAAACCGGTAACGGCACTTGATGCAGCTACCAAGGAGTATGTAGACACAAGAGTTATACCTGTTGAAAATGGCGGATATAATATTGGAAATAAAAGAATAATAAACTTATCTGACCCTTCAACGGATGAAGATGCGGTAAATTTGCAAACTGTAAAGCGAATTTGTCTAAGACGTGAAAATACTAATTATAATGCCTATGGTAAACAAATAAATAACCTAGGTGAGCCTATAAACGACAAGGATGCTGCTACAAAAGTGTTCGTGGAAGAGACTTGTAAAAAAGAGCATTCCCCTATAGTAATCAATCTTGCTAAACAACTAACAGATATTACTGATATCAACACAAGGCTGGCAAAGTGTGAGGGCCAAATAGTTAATAATAAAGAGTATCATGATAAAAACTTAAATAAATTTGCAAAGTTAGTATATTATTACATTAATCGTAAAGATACAGGAAGAGCTGCTGTGTTGCCCCCAGAAACTACTGGTGAGAATACTTACACAAACTGGGAGGAGTTATTTACATTAGAAAGCGCAAAACAACCGCCTATCGCTGATATTATAGATATACCTATCGACGAAGAGGTCCGCCGGATGATTCAGGGGGACTTAAAAAATTAGATGAAAAAAAAGACTTACAGGGTTGCATAGTTAATATTCTTAAAGGCTGTGTTTGTAAAAATGGATCAGATTGTGAGTGACTCTCTACAAGTAAACACATAAATAAATCAAACCATGCGTAAAAAAATCAGAAGTAAACGAGCTGTCAAGCGTGGTGGTGGTATAATTTCATCAGCCCTTAATAAAGCTATTGATTTATTACCTGTAGAACTACACATACCTGGATATAATTATTGTGGTCCTGGGACTAAACTTAAAAAGAGATTAGCTAGAGGAGACAGGGGAATTAACGGATTGGACGAGGCGTGTAAAACACACGATATAGCCTACTCGAGATATAAAGATTCTGAGAACCGCAGACGAGCAGACCAGGAATTGGCAGAAAGAGCTTGGCAGAGATTTAAGGCTTCAGACGCATCAGTAGGAGAGAAAGCAGCTGCTTGGGCAGTAACAACAGGTATGAAGGTTAAAACTAAATTAGGTGGAGGTCGTAAGAAGAAGAAGAATCAAAGAGTTAAACGTAAAAAATCTACTAAAGGTAAAGGGTTGTATCTACGGCCTTACAAGATGGGGTCGGGTGGTAAGAGGGGGAGGAGAAAGAAACGAACGCTGAAGAAAAAAAAAACATCAAGATTCCGATAAAACCACTTACAAATTATGACCTGATAAAATATGCAAATCTATTGAAAATACCGGCATTCAAAGGAGTTTATATGAGGGATACGCTTCCTTCACGCCCGAGAAGATATGAATCAGTAATAGTGAACCTGGACTCTACACACGGCAACGGTACCCACTGGGTATGTTTTAAGAAAGTTGACAAGAAGGTTTATTATTATGACAGTTTTGGGGACCTAACACCACCACCAGAACTCTTAAACTACTTTGGAGATTGTGAAATATACTATAACTACGGTAGAGAACAGAATTTTAATTCAGTTATTTGCGGGCACTTGTGCTTAAAGTTTCTATCAAATAATGATGTTTTGTTTAACAGGCGTGAGTAGTGTTTTATCACATGAATTACCATTTCCAATAGATGTTAGCTCTGGAACGTGGGAACTCGGCCTGATTGATTTGACAACCTTTAATTCAATTCCAAATATTGAACATAACATTAATGACAAGTTTTACTATGGGAATGACGGTGAAATTACAATTCCTGAGGGCTCTTACGAGATTGAGGACATTGAAAAATATATCATTTCAAAATTACCGAAAAATGTAACATTTAAATTAAAAGCAAATAATAATACTTTAAAATCTGAACTGTTTTGTTCTGAACACGTAAATTTTGAAAAGGGAAACAGCATCAGGAAATTATTGGGGTTTACTGCTAAGGTATATAAGGGAAATCATCAGTATGTATCTGAGCTACCTGTTGATATAATTAAAGTTAACTCCATTCAGGTTGAGTGCAATGTAACGCGAGGTTCGTTTTCAAATGGTATCGAGGGTCATATAATCCATGAGTTTTTTCCAGCCGTACCTCCCGGTTATAAAATAATAGAGATTCCTAAACATGTAATTTATTTACCCGTCATCAGTCAAAGGATCAACAACTTGACAGTATCTTTGAGAGATCAAGACGGTAAATTGGTAAACTTTCGTGGAGAGCGTATAACAGTTAGACTACATCTCCGTAATGGGACTACTATTTAGGGAAATA
This sequence comes from Allygus modestus, assembly GCA_963675035.1. Taxonomy (NCBI): domain Eukaryota; kingdom Metazoa; phylum Arthropoda; class Insecta; order Hemiptera; family Cicadellidae; genus Allygus; species Allygus modestus. The sequence goes on from OY776115.1 coordinate 16,020,766, forward strand.
AACACCGTGTCACAGGTCAGTTCTAAACAGAACGTTCGGGTTAAGTTGTAAAAATATCAAGTTTCTACGCTCGCTCGGTTTTACAGTATCGAAAAACTGATTGCCATGCTCTTCTGGCAATCGACGACCGCGCTGAGTATGCTGATCTCATTACTGGAATGGAGTATCACACACATCTACCCTACGCCTCTGCAACGTTTAAAAATAACGATGAGATTAGAATACCACTTTTACAACAAGATATTATAACGGCTCCATATGAAAGTTACATTATAATTCATGGGAAGGTTAGTGGAAAGAAAGCAGATGGGGTCACTGACTTGGAAGTTAAACTTATTAATAATGCTATGGCCTACCTTTTTGAGGAAATTAGATACGAAATATCTGGCAAAGAGATTGATCGTACCAGGAATGTGGGTATAACTACTACATTAAAACACTTGTTATCCATACGTGAAGATGAAAAGAATACATTGAAAAACGCCTGTTGGTTCGGACCCGGTAATTCTGTAAAAAATAAAGAGTTTACTTACTCGGTTCCCTTAAAACTCTTATTCGGTTTTGCTGAAGATTACAGGAAGGTCTTGGTGAATGTGAAACAAGAACTTGTACTATTAAGATCAGCTACAGATGATAACGCCTTAATTACAGCTGAAGCCGGTACGGTACAATTTGAAATATCAAAGCTTTATTGGAGAGTCCCTCATATAACAGTGAATGACTCGCAAAAATTGAAATTATTAAAATTTATTGAAAAGGACCCTGCAATCCATGTTCCCTTTCGATCTTGGGAACTGCATGAATACCCCAATATTACGGCAACAGACTCCATGTCATGGAGTCTTCGTACATCCAATCAGTTGGAAAAACCTCGATATGTAGTTTTAGCCTTTCAGACGAACCGTAAGAACGACATTACAAAAGATATGTCACTATTTGACTCTGGTAATATAACCGATGTAAAATTATATTTGAATTCAAAATATTATCCCTATGATAATATACGCGGGAACACTACTTTATTTTATGATATGTACTCAAAATTTCAGAGCTCTTACTACTACGGTAGAGCTGGGTCACCAATTTTAGACTATAATGATTTTAAGACAAAGTGTCCTTTGTATGTTATCGATTGTTCCAGACAAGATGGCTCTATTAAAACAGGACCTGTCGAAGTGAGACTAGATATAGAAGCTAGTGAAGCGTTCCCTGCAGGTACTTGTGCTTACTGTCTTATTATTCACGACTCCTATTACTCTTACACGCCTATAACTGGAGACGTAAGGAAAATTTCAGTATGAATAAACGAGTCAGTTTCTCTGAGCCTGTAGTTAAACGGATTTACGTATTACCCGAGGAGGATAGGACATCAATCTGGGAACAGGTAGCTAGGGATAGGGTCAGGTTTTTAAGACGAATTCAATGTATCGAGGGTAAAATCTCTAATGTCATTGAGAAACAGTGGATCCGACGTGTCACAGGGTCTGATACTTAGAATCACTTTCCTTATCAGTAGCTAAAATGGCTCCCGACTACTTACTGCGTTATCAGCTATCATGACTTTCCGGCCAGCGCACTGGGCCACCGCAACTTCCTGCTCCATGTTAGACGACCGGCCTTGATTTGTAAAAAATTAAGACTTTTTATCAGTCAAGATGGAGACAGCGACGAGTGAAGAATATAGTTATCAAAATAATAATAACTCAAGAGAGAAAATAAATAATATGTTAAGCAGTGCCACCGCTGATGCTGCTGATGACTCAAACTTGGTGTTTATTGATTTAAATCTTTATGACGAAGATATGATTCTAATTAAAAAACATAGAATTTACGGGAAGGATCCCGTAAGTTCTATTGACTTAGCAAACGCACATTTTTTAACGGTAGATTTTTTCAAAAAGTCTCAACTAAAAAAAGAGTACACTGAAAATGAGTTGCTGAAAATCGGTGATGATATGTCTGATTACGTAGGAATAGGATTACGGTTTTACACTTGTTGCACATCCGAAATGTCATATACTTTGAGGCGTACGGTTTACGCAGGGGTAAGTAAAAAATCACCGTTTAATGTGTATAAGTATGATACTTTAAAGTATCATTTATTAAATCGTTCTTCAATCCATATGATTAACAATAAAGAAACAGAAAATGACACTGACTGGTATGGTGACAGCTCAGATATTGAATATTTATCTTGTGATAGTGAGGGTGATTGAAGTCGATACACGTCTTATTTAGATTATAGTGATTCATCAGATGATGATGACGACATTGATGATGACGATGATGAAGATAGGAGTGAGGAGGAGGGGGTTGATGATTAAGGAGGGGGTAGTATAATCTCAGAGTAATTTCATCAGTTTATTAACATCTTTGTTAAACCACTCTGTCCCTTGGTCTGTTTGGAAGTTTTTCATTTTATGTTTAGCTAAAATTGGTGTCAAAGCTCTTGCTACCTCTGATGCCGATTTGTCTTTTAACGGAACTGCGAAAGCAAACTTTGATAAACAGTTTATCATTGTCATGATATATTTATAACCTTTATTAATTTTAGAGTACGGTTTCATTTCTACAAGGTCAGCCTGATACAAATCTTCAAGACCCTTGAGAGTAACTTTACGTCTTGAATAATTTTTTCTAGCAGGTCTATGTAGCTCATCAGCTATAGCCGCTTTACCGTCCATTATTTAAATGAGTTAACTCCTTGTATTACACGATTTATGTATCATTTCTACATCCATGATCCTCATTATATAAATAAATATTATGCTTATAACAAACATGACAAGTACAAAAATGTGTTCCAATAAATTATTGACAAACCAAAATGCCATTTTGACATATACAATTAATATAAAATTCCCAATACACACTCACATATACACTATTACGAACAACTTTGTCAAACGATACTTCTTTTCAAACTGAGTGATTTCTACTGTAGCACTGTTTTTTATAACCATACGGTAGAGTGTCATTGTCACCGTCACATTTTCTTTTTGGACCAGTTATCCTGAAATTCTTTTTCTCGACTGCTGTAACAACATCCCTACCATCTGTTCTCCGAATTCGGCTTTCTGTTATTTCAACAACTTCGCTAGTATCAGCCTCACTCAGGACCATAGCTTTTAAGGTTGAAAAATTTAGTTTCTTACTAGCGGACAAGTTTAAAGTAAGACCTTTAATTTTACACACCTCCCTGAACTCGTTTTCATTAGTGGAGAATACAATGAAACCGTAAGTCTTGGGACCTCCAGAGCAAAATTCTGTAATGTATGAGCCATGTCCAAAGTCTTTTGCCAGTTCGTCTGTCATTCATATCACCCAGGTAGTCTCCAACAGATATTTTGTAAGATCCTGGTCGATGAATATAAATAATTGAGTCTGTGTCATAGTAGCAGACTTGCTTTCCTAGTTTTTCCAGATATTCATAGAGCTTTAACCTCGCCTGACTAGTCGTAAAGGCCGCTAAAACCACACTGACAGTTCGTAAACACTCTCCAACTTCTTCCAGATGCTGCCAATTTACTAAGATCAATTCTTCATTCACCTCCTTGATTCTGTTCACTTGTTCCGATGGACTTACTAGAAGATTAAACAATTCTTTCGGGTCCCTAGTTACTAAAGTCTTGGTTTGATTTTCCCTCTGACCAAACTTGCCCCAAAATGAGTTAAGCATTAATTTGGCAAGTGAACGCGACCCTTCATTTTTTTCAATTCTCTGCGAATCTAATAGAATTCCTTCATGGTCAAAATAATCTTGTACATATTTCTCCTTTTCCTCGTCCGTTTTACACCACCCAGGATATCCCGAGGACTCTTGTTTGGTTTTCAGAAACTTATTTATAAAATCAGTGAAGAGGCCGCCTCCTCCATTTTCAGATTTCACCATCTCATACTGCCATAGCTCATATCGCTCTAGAATAACGTACCCTTTTTCATCAGCCTTTCTGATTTCATCCATAGTCCACGTTCCTACCAGAGCTCTTTCTTCTACTTCATGTTGACATTCATTAGATGACACGTTTTCCCCACAAGTGCGGCAAAGAACAAACATGAGCTTGTTGTTCATTTTTAACGGTAATACAGGATGGTAAAGATCTGTGGGTGGTAGTATTTTACACTTAAGAAGTCCCTCAGCACACATACCCCTCTCTTGACATTCTTTGTTACCCACAAAAATTGTCGGGTGTCCTACAGGAAACTGACCATATTTACAGACCCAAGGGTAGAGGGAGCAAATGTCCACATAGTGAATCTTTTCTCCTTCTTTACACTTGTAATAAGTTTTGGCGTTTCCTGTACGCCCACCATAAAATGCCTCTCTCGGGTTGAGTGGGATTGTATTCAAAATTGGGAGGTTATTTAGATACTCCAGTTTATGTTTCTTTTTTAATTCGTCAAACTCACACTCCCACATCTCTATGACATCATACTGCTCCAGGATTCTTTCTTTTCTTTTCTTTGTTCTCTCATAACGAAGGTGCAGACTGTCTGACAAATCTTCCTGCAAATGTTCTTCCCTCTTGTATGGAAAACACTTGGGGCATCCGTGGAAATAGCAGCCGTGGAATTCAAACACTCTCTCTCCATCAAAGCCATCCACTTTTCCCACTCCTGGAATTTTAAACTCCCGACTGTTACCTGCGTGTTGAATCTGTGTATGACGTTTTTCTTCTTCCCAAGCCATCCATTGCATCGCTTTTGCTGATTGATTATCAGCTAGACGATACCCACCAGTAGGTATGATACCAATAGTATTCTGCTTGAGGAAATTTCTTCTGAATGCCAAATTACAAGCACTCGCTATAGTTACGGCTTCCAAAAACGGGTCCACATTACACTCTGTGATGAACAGTGCTCTGAATTTAATACACGCTTGTGCCAATATTTCTACATCCGAAATGCAATATTCTAGGATTTCCTTTTGGAAATCGAAGGTGTAGTTGTTTACAACCTGCTCATTGTACCATTCTGTAAACTTTTTATGTCCTTTTTCGAACATTGATTGTGGGCAATAGTACATTTTATCAGGCATTGGTCCTACATAGTTTTGATTATCCATAGTATTAAACAAATGAGGAAAGTATCCCTTTTTCTTTTCAGGTCCAAGATCAAATGATTCAGGAAGGCTCGCAAGAGCCATTGGGAAATAATTTATCGAATCTATAAATCTGACATTATCAAACTCCATTAGTATTATTTTTGTTCCTCTTGAGATCAATTTTGGGCTGAACTTTGTGTCGCCGTACATGTACTTTAGGAGAAATTGAAAGTCAAATCCCTGGCCATTATGGGCCATGACACATACAGATTCAAACTTCTTTCTTACCTCCATTACATAGTCCATGAACTTTGCCACAGGATTTACCTTAAAGACTCTTTGACGTAATGAACAATTGCCGCAGGCACTTATTTCATCACATGATATGCATTGCCAACAATACTGCTGACTAACACAAAGGTTCACCGTATGAAGCTTTTTCTCAGGATCATCTCCAAGATTTTCATCCTGACGTGTTTCGAGGTCGAAAAAAATAAATACAAAGTTCTTAGATTTCGGATTGCCTGTGTCAACTCTCATGAAACACTTGTGGTTGGGGTGCATATACTTCAGACATACTTTACAAAACTGTTCTCCACACATATGCACATCTTTTCTTTCCTTTGGTCGCACAATGCGGCTGCAATCCTTACATTTTTTATCCGTGAGCATATATCACTTTGATGAGCTATGAAGCAAGTCTGATTTTTAAAATGTCGATTACAATCCGGACATATCACCCCGTCGTGTTCCGGGGTACATGGTGGTGAAGTTACCATACAAGCTGAGCACATTGCTGAGCATCTATGGTTATACCGTTTTTCATAGCCAATATGACAAGCTTCACAATAATACTTGCATGCGAAAGCTGATGTCAGGCTGGTAATTACATTAAAGTGACCTTCATTGAACAGGAGGTTGATTTTCATTTTTGCATCAGGATTGTCACCACTAAAATAGATCTCTCTACCTCTTGTGTTGTAGTTGTAAACGGTGATTTTGTATTTCTTTAAGTGAGACTGTAACTTATCTAACTCTATAATACCAGCTCCTTCTACAGGTATCTGAACTCGAGCTTTAGCCATAAGTTTTTCAGCTTTCAATGTCTGCCGTTTACCTTTGTCTTGTCTTATAGCCTTGTAGAGGGGGTCATTTTTTGCATGAGCCTTACCCACCACCAGAGCTCGAACCAAACATAGGTTATCAATATTTTTAATTGTCACAATACCAAGGCGACTGCGACATTCTTCTGTAAAGTTGTTAAAAAATCCCGCTCTTCTATGACCCCCCGAACCTACAGGTAGGCTAACCCTGGTGCACTCTACAGTAAAGGTGTCACTAGAGGTGAGAGATTTCTCATTACTTTGTATAATACCACCAAAGATATCCCAGAAAATATCGTCATCCACTTGCCCTACTGGTCTAAAAGCAATATACCCTGGTTCCTTATTTTTAAAACTTAAACTTTTTAAAGTAAATCCTAAATAATCATTTACCCCTGTAGATTCTCGCTTCATTTCCTCAACCAATTGAGCGAACCCCTTTTTTACCCAGTCTAGTTCATTAAAACCTGTTGGGGGTTGATTAAACTTAAAAGTCGTTCTTCTTCCATACATTCTAAATTTTCTAACATACGTATTATCGCTTCTAATAATCTGAATAGGCTCCATGCTTCACTAACTTACCAATATCCGGTAGCACGTGATACTGGAAAACTTTATAAAATTTGAAATGCGCGCCACACAAAATTTGAAATGCGCGCCACACATCACATGACCGGGCTGTGATTGGTCAACCGTCATTGGCTGTGATTGGTCCTTGGCTGTGATTGGCCGGCCATCCGTGAGGGTGTCGAACCCTCTATTTAAACTCGCCCGTCACAGTATCGTTTAGTCAGTCAACCCGTTATCATCGTACTGCTGCCACCTTCAAGACATCCTCGTCTTTTACGTAAGTATAATAGACTTTTATTACAATTTTTATTAATAGTTATAATTTTATTACCATAATGAAAGTATTATTTAATTAACTCTTTTTCTTTTCTTCTATTTTAAAATAGTTCATTTAATAATAATTTATTTAACGTATATTGGTGAAGACAATTATAAATTTACTTTCATGAAAGTTATTAAGTTTAATATATATCAAGATACTAAAGTTTCTTAACAATCCAAAGTAACTATATTAACCTCAGTTAATTAAGTCTTGGGAACCACACAAAGTAATACGATACTACTCCGACCAACTTTTACGAGTCTTACATGTTTTCAATAGGCACTCACAAATTATATTTGGACTACATACTCTACAACATTCATTAAAAACTTCATATAACCTAAACTTGTTGCACTGTAATTCACAACAGGTTAATAAGTGTTGGGTTCGGTAGAGTTTCAATGTGATTTGGGTCGGTGGTTTAATTTTAAACGTTTTACAACGACATTTACAATACCCAAAACACTCGCAAACTCTACAAGCAAGCCCGTCAACTTGACACCTCGGTTTGGTAAAACATTTTAAATCACAGCAATACCGGATTGTACTCATCTTAAATACTTAGCAAAAATGGGCAGTATATTGCAGTATTCTAAAGCACCTCTTTACACACCAAGTGCTGTGGAAAGACTGATTTAGGAGCTGCACTCACATTCTCTCTCTCTCTACACACACACACAAACACTTATGATATGTATAATTAATCACAGTCTGTGTGTTCCAGAATATGGAAAAACAATTGTTGGAAGAACTCGCTGCTCTTGAAAAATATGAGGGTCCTCCAAAGTACAGCTGTAAGGATCTAACTGCTCCAGAAGGATATCCAATTACATCGATGAAGAGGGTGACTTCAAAATTCGGCCCATCCATTGTCGCTGAGATAACCATGCCTGGAGGGGAGGCTGCTATAACCTTTCTACCCCAGCGCTTTGTCGATCAGCTGACCAACAACCAGATTGAGCTTTTTAATAAGGGGGGCTTTAAAATGAGGTGTACCGGAATGACCGGTAGAAGTATAAATGTACTGTTTTATGTTTAAAATAAACACTCTGTTTCTATATCTCGTATCATTATTATTTCCACCCTTTTTCCCATTATGGTATTGAATTAATAATTATTCAATTTCAACCATAACACAATTTGTATGAAACACAAAAGATTATAGTATAATAATATTATATTTATTACCTTACAAAAGCTAAGGTAGTCGTAAATTAATAATTATTCAATTTCAATCATAACACAATTTATATGAAATATTATATTTATTAGCTTACAAAAGCTAAGGTAGTCGTAAGACTCATTTCTGGTCGGTTCAGTAGCCGACTCAGTGAGCGCTGGTGTCACAGCTGATGTCAAAAAGGTAAGAAAAAATACTAAGTTAGAAATAGGTATCATATGTACCTCCGTTTAATTCCTTTGGTACCCACGCATTCGCACCGCCATCTTGAAGGGACAGAACTTAGGTCACGTAATAAATGACGTCACAGGTCACGTAATCTATGAGTCACAGGTCACGTAATCTATGACGTCACAGGTCACGTAATCTATGACGTCACAGGTCACGTAATCAGCTCTCGACCAATCAGAGGGCGGGGCTCGATGCGGGGCTTTACTACTAATATCATTGACTAATGACTAGACTAGTTGATAGGAACTATGAGCTATGGATAGTTCGCTATAGAGACACTATACAAAAATTATATCGATGGTTTAAAAACCGCACACATATAATATATCAAAACTTACTTTTCCAGCTATTTCGTACTGCAATTGGCGCCAGAAAAAGGAACTTATCGTCTGTAATCCAAATTCAGAAGAGAAACAATTATCAGATGAGGTCAAAAAGCTCATCTTTGATATTTCCTTTAATATTATTTCTAGCCCTTTTCTCTACCGTAAAAATATACTTTTATCACTTAAAAACAGTTAAAACCTTTAAACTAGTTTTAAAATATTGAAAAACATTGGAAAAGGAAAAGGATGGAAAAGGGACTTTATCTTCTGCAGTGTTATTAAATTGACAGAATTTAAAGTAAATTTCTTTATTTCATTCTAACTTTTAAATATTTCATTATTAACTCCATTTATATATTGAAGGACTTTGCAACTAAGAAAAGCTCACAGCTGATAGCTGCATAAAACATGTACGCGAAGTATATTTTACTCTGCCCCATATTCTAAAAGTGTTTGTTTTACTAATCGTCTGTTTTTTAATAATCGTAGTCACTGATTGGGCTTAGCAAACTTATTACAAATGGATTAATATTTTGAAAGGTAATATAAAGCAACAAGCTTAGGAGTTAGAAGAGCTACGTTGATGGTAAGTCAAACTGAGCAGGTCCCTCCTCAGGGTCTTGCATGCCCCACACTAAGTCCGCGCTACTCCTACATCTAAGTCAAAATGAGCAGGTCCCTCCTCAGGGTCTTGCATGCCCCACACTAAGTCCGCGCTGCTCCTACATCTAAGTCAAACTGAGCAGGTCCCTCCTCAGGGTCTTGCATGCCCCACACTAAGTCCGCGCTGCTCCTACATCTAAGTCAAACTGAGCAGGTCCCTCCTCAGGGTCTTGCATGCCCCACACTAAGTCCGCGCTGCTCCTACATCTAAGTCAAACTGAGCAGGTCCCTCCTCAGGGTCTTGTATGCCCCACACTAAGTCCGCGCTGCTCCTACATCTAAGTCAAACTGAGCAGGTCCCTCCTCAGGGTCTTGCATGCCCCACACTAAGTCCGCGCTGCTCCTACATCTAAGTCAAACTGAGCAGGTCCCTCCTCAGGGTCTTGCATGCCCCACACTAAGTCCGCGCTGCTCCTACATCTAAGTCAAACTGAGCAGGTCCCTCCTCAGGGTCTTGCATGCCCCACACTAAGTCCGCGCTGCTCCTACATCTAAGTCAAACTGAGCAGGTCCCTCCTCAGGGTCTTGCATGCCCCACACTAAGTCCGCGCTGCTCCTACATCTAAGTCAAACTGAGCAGGTCCCTCCTCAGGGTCTTGCATGCCCCACACTAAGTCCGCGCTGCTCCTACATCTAAGTCAAACTGAGCAGGTCCCTCCTCAGGGTCTTGCATGCCCCACACTAAGTCCGCGCTTCTCCTACATCTACAAGTCTGCTTTGCACTACCGCAGAGTCGTGTGAAGTGGGAATTTTGTAGCTTCTGAGGTTAATAAATTGCAATCACCTTATCAAAACAATTTATAAAGTAAAATTTGAATTTGATTTATTTTTAAGACTAGAAATATATTTTAAAATAAAATATATAATGTTTAAGCAGACGAAAATAAAAATTTAAAATATGCAGGCAATAAAAATTGATCAGAGGTTATGCACTTATTTCAAGTGTTATTAAAACTAAGGCTTAGCAGGAGGACTAATATTTATCGCTTTTTAATCATCTTTTATTACTTGAAGTCTTTCTTAAGTGCAAAATGAATCATACCCTAACTAAAACACTGGGACAATTTACCCAGAAATTATTTCCAATGAATCAATACAAATTTGAAATAATGTGAAATCTCATCTTTGCACTCCCACCCTTCATAATGTGATCGAGATATATTTGAAAATGAGTCCGCTTTAAAATTTAAATGAAAATAAAAATAGATTATCAATTCGTTCAATGTTTAAGTAGTAACTGTATTAAAATGGAATCTTTATTGTGTGAACACCCCACAAAAAGTCATTATAATAGACTCAACATTCAATTCTAAAACCGAGTTTAGCTAGTTAGACGGTAATAAGAGACAGTTTCTTGCAACAGAGCTACCATTAAATAGTGCGTAGATAACAGATTAAATTTTTTATATATAGTTGTAAAAGAATGTTATAAAATAGTCATACCGAGCAGGAGACAGCATAAACGTTACTCACCGGTACTCCAGGTTTTAAGTGTTCGGGACTTTGTGAGATGAGGGGCGTATCAAACGATGCTCATAGATTCGAGCCACTTAAAACCCAGTTGTAAAAGCTAGAGTAAGTAGGCTAATTAGTAACCTATTTAGTAATCAGCACAATTTATTACAACAGTGGTAAGCTCGATGCTAACTTAATTTGTCAAGCTTATAAAACATGCGCAAACGTTTATACATCAGTTAGAACTTCTCATTTTACTATCAGGTTTAATTATTTTATACTAACAAGCTTTTCTCAACAGCTTTGCTTATTAATCATAATTCCATTATTTCATTAATGTTATTCTCCAGTTTTATTGTCAAAACAAATCATTCAGCTGATCAAATTCCAATATTTCAAAGTGTTCTTTAACTGATAATTTATTTAATTCATGGTCTTAACAGAGGTTGTATAAATTTATTAATTTTTTCTAATTTTCTCACCAATACCTTTCACTTAATACAATTTTCATTTGTTATGTGGCTAATGGTGGTCGGAATCTTGGGCTTCTAAGAAATGCTGGGATGGTTTGGAACCATAGCATTAGTTTTATGTATTAATGGAGTTTTGATTTATAGTTTATATTTTATTACTGAAGTAAAGAAAACAAGTTTCAACACATTGAATTTAAAATTGAAAAGGATTTATTGGTTACTAGCTGATGTACCCGTTCTTCGCACGGGGGTTTTCTTTACTTGTTCTATAGTCAATGCAGATTGCATTTTAGTTAGCTTGAAACAGCTGTTCTTGCTTCTGTTCTTTAAGCTGTCAAATGTAACTGTCTTCAGCTGTTAATTCGCATTACAGTTTATGAATGTTTACTTTCCTATGAAATAAGCATTGAATAACATTGAAACTTAGGACGCTCACGGGGCGTAGCCCGAGGGGATTTTAAGGACGTGAATAGGCCTATGTTTTGCGTGGGTTCAAGATCTACATTAGTGTGAAGCTTCAGCCCTGTTGGTTCAGTATTTTTTGCGTTTACCCGAAACATCTGTCAGACAGGTAGGGAGACAGACAGACAGACAGAAACCATCTCTTCTTTATAATATTATAGATAGATAAATAAAATATGTTTTACATCTAAATTAAAAACTTTCCTTAATCTTCTATTTACTTCAAGGTGAACCAAATTGTACTTTATCTCATACTATGTATAAATTAGAAGATTTTATATAATAATCGTTTATTAATTGTTGTACCAGATTTTGAGGTGAATCATTGCTTTAAATGCACTTTGGGCGAAAATAGGTCTAATTGACAATATAAATTTTCTTAGTATTTTTAATGTAGATATAATTATAGTAACTAATAAACAACACATTCACGATAAGAAATTTAAATTATATATTTGTTATCGTTGTTTAAGTTTGATACAAAAATACGGAAATATATAAAAATTTACGTTCAACAGTGATAATGGATGTTTGGTTCTATATATGTAGTGCTTAGTTTAATCTAAAAAATAAATAGATTATAACAGTTATCAAGTTAAAAACACGTATACTTTAAAGTATATTGATAATTCTATACATACAAAATATTTAAATACATATAAATGGGAAGTTATTCTCGAATTAAAACTATACTGCTTTCATGTTCTTTGTTCTGGTAATATGCTTCAATAGTAATAATACTGTGTTGTATCCTAAAATGTTCCACCTTTCTCTTGTAAGCAAATATATACAAACACTAATATTGTTTTACGTACTAACTTAACCGTATTTTAAATATTATAAATTTATGTCTAGAAATTATTTTAACAGAATTATGAGAAAACCAGTCTTACCTAGAATGGTGATTGTCGACATAGTTTTCAATGGTGTTTATAGTATGGTAAACAAATATTTCAAATATAATATAGCTAAAGAATAGTTCGATATCAATTGAGACTATATTTCAATTATAAAGTGTTACAAATGGATGGCACTAACTCCTGAATATTCAATAAAGACACCAGTGAAGGTCCAGTGCCTGAGACATCCATTTGTAGACTGGTGTTAATGAGGCTCGGAGTGACGCAGTAGGCGTTGTCCCAGCGGTAACCCTTTCACCCTTGTAATGTGTTCTATAGACCCTTAGATTGTTTGAATAATAATGTCTTCATTTAAATATTCTGAATAGAAATAATTTTTATACAGCACTAAAAAACTTGCAATGCTGGTTTTCCAAAAGTAAATACATATTAATTCCAGATTAGTTTTATTTTTTTAAATCGTATAGTGTTTTGCTCCAGTTACACTTGAAGAAAATATGATCATATACAATTTATAAATCTAAGAAATTTGTATATGAAACTTGGTGATAATGTGTTTCGAAGAGCTGGTTTAGTTTTCTAGTTAAAAAAATAAATATTTGTTTACAAACAAAACAAAGGTTTTTGGAGCTTTTCTGAACAAAATGAACAATGAGATAGCTGTATTGTAATCCGTTTGGCCTTTAGTACAAAATAACAAATAAGTCAAAGAAGTACCATTTCCTCTTAGATATATTGTACTATTATCATTTGGAGATAGTTGGGCTTAAAGTTTTAAGGAAAGCTATAATATTGTTAATCACACATCTTCAGATATACACCAAGATTATGATTAAAGCCGCCTAAAAATATAAATTTACAATAAAAAAAGATTTCCTTACCTAAATTGTTAAAGGGAGTAGAAACTTAATAGGTTTCATGAAAGACTTGAGAGTCCTAAAGTTAAGAAAGACAATAATGCCCCTTAAAGTAACAAATTTATTCAGTTGGTCATACAGGAATGATGTTTGGAACTACTGGCCTTTATGTGAAAACTCATCGGTGTCTAGAGAAGTAAAGCCCAAAAATCTCACCAATAAACAACCTAATCTTCAATTCAATATTCATAAAATCACAGTCAGTCGGTATGAAAGAGCTCAGAGGTAAATGTAGTAACAGATATTACTCAAAGGTCGACGTGGAGAGCGATGAAATAAACCACGTTTATTCACTGGTTTTGAAATTCACCGCTGGCGGGATTGAAACACTTGTTTTACCGCTAACATAAACGCAGCCTGATTCCGGTTGCAGGGCAAGGCTTCAACAACATGCAGAACACTTTTGTTGGATCTCCATTTCGTAACTTCATGCTTGAATATTTTGTAAGCAGTTAGTTTAATAAACTTGAAATATACAGGATGTATACAAACTCCCTGAACTCATATTGTGTATTTGTTCCTTAGGTCAAGACAATCATAAAACACCGTATCCACACTGATCTAAAATGCATAGTTTTCTGTCGGTCTTTTTATTTGTTTTTTAAAAGTTTTCTTAAAACTCAGGTTTATGTTCAAGATATAAAGTTTAAATTCCGCTCTAACGAGTATCTTAAAACTCACAACAACTGTATACACTTTTATTAATGTAACTGCATCAGAATCAAGATGGCGGCATCAAAAGTGATTAATTTCTTACATTGTCTGATTTTCCAAATGTTTTTTTAGTGGGTCTACGTGGACTTGATCTGTGCGTTTCAACTATTAATTTAACCATTAAGATTCATAACTAGGATAATGATTACTATTAATAAAATAGTAGGCAATAATAGTATTCAATATTTTTCCCCAAGAATTTAAATACGTTTTGGGAAAGGAATAACGCTATGTACAGTCGTTTTATACTCTGCCTTATCTGATTGTTTACTCTTTCCGTGCGGAGGAAAACAAAATAACATAAGTAAGAACATACGTCAGTTCGTAAACAAAGTAGAGTAGACACGTCATTACATGTTTTAACGTAAACAAAGTAGACGTTTTTAAATCCCCATGATTTTCTTATGGGGGATGTTTTACGTTGTTACTCGTTTTCTGGTAACATTTTGAATACTAATATTTTTCCCGAGTCCCTGGGACCCAGACTTTTAATTTGAGCCCTCTCCCATTATCCTGCGATTTGCCAATCTTCCACAATTTTGACTTAAAGATTTCGCTTACAGAATTATATATAAAAAGTTAAACTTTTCTGTACAACAATGTAAATTTTAAGTAGTCTGCTTTTAATTTCAGGAAAATTTCAGTTCCGGGAGAAATAAAGACAGTAAAGACAGACGACCAAGTGTCAGTTTGACAAAGTGAGGTCCTTTGACATCATTACCGGCCCTGACACCGTTCCTGACATTCGTCACTGTGACACTGCCAGCCCCGGCCGTTGGCTGGAGTCAGGATACCGTACTTCCTGATGATGCTATTGGAATAATATATCAAGCGTAACAATTGAGTTTATTGAATTAAAAAATACTGTTAAAAGGGATAGTTATTTTATCCCATACACTAGTAAAAGTAAGGTTTGTTTGGTTGCTTGTTTGCTTGCTTGATTGCATCTCTGATCTCAAAAACGGGTCTAACGATTTCCTTTACAAGTTGTATACTACTAATTTATGGGTTAAAAATTCTAGACAGGACTCATCCCCAAGATAAATCGAATAATATAAAAATCGAGTTTGAAATGTAAAAATATTAACATTGGGCAAATGGAGTTTAAAATCAAACAAAAGAACCATAACAGCTGTTCAGGCCTAAAATCAACCAGTGAACTTTCAAAGTAATACTCGTGTAGTTTAAGTATTAATGTGTATTATGTTGCTTCCTGAGAGCAGTGACCAAAACCATTGAATGAAGATTACATACAGTGTGATCTTGTCATATCCAAAGTGAATCAAAGGGACGTTGAGCTATAATAACAACTGTAGTGACCATAAACATGCATAAAAGAGGCAAAAGAGCTAAGCATATCTGTTTGTCAGTATGGGACTTGTTGAAAATAATACTCCAAGTAATATAAACAAACTGACTGACTTTCACCGAGTAAAGCTCGGCCCTCCAGGTACTAACACAAATTCAGTTATGGGAAGTTGTCCAAAAACCTACCATACTATCAGGAAACTATTTTTCAAAACCCTGGGTCATCTTTCTGGAACCATGATTTTTACTGAAACCATGGAATTTTCATACTATATAAAAATTATTGTCTTTGATAAAATAATTCAAAACAACAACAACCATGTTAAAAGCTGTGGATTGTCATGCATATTAATCTACTATGCTAATGTACAAATTACATATGTAAATTATAACAGTAGTATAATATGTACTAATGCAGTCTATACTGGTTTACACAGCTGGACACTACTATTTCACATTTATTTAATGTAAGTGTTAAGTGTAGCGATTATATGAAAGTGGTTTTTATTTATTTACATTATTTATGTTGCATGGTATCATAGTGAGCTTAAGGGCAGTGGTAACAATATTTTCCGGAAACTACAACCAGTATGTTAAAGTTGAAAGGTAATTACCACGTGTTTTATCATCCAATTGGCATTTTTGGAGGTTTCCCGATGAATAAATTGAGATACTGCTTAAGTATTTTCTTATTGAAATGGAGAAACGAAATGAAATGACAATAATAAAGACTACAGTTGAAACTTCAACGTCGTCTACGAGACTAACTTGGAACATACAGACTGAAAAATCTAATTGAAACTTTCCAAAATGTAAATCTTTCCTTTTTACTTTATTTCAAATTTTGTTTGTAGTTATACCTGATAGATATTAGTAAAGAAATGCGATGGTTAAAAACCTTCAACATGTTTATTATTTATTTTAAAGACATAAATAATCTTTATTATTGTGTAACATAAAATTCTTCAAAGTTTAAATAAACATTAAATCTTATTATAAAATATATTAATTTTAAATTTGGAGTTCGTAAATTAAAATTTAAAAAGATCGTAAATCCTGTATGGAATATTTTCTTTTGAATCGTTTTAAGTAACATAAATTTATGTCGAAGCATTCAGACTTATTTCCTCATATGCCCTTCCCATCGGTTTTTACGATTCCCATTTGAGATGTTATTGAAAACATTTTACTTGATTGAATGATTCATCAAACTTCCCTTCGGTATTAGAATGGTTTATAAGATGGTTACAGATTTTATTGAACAGATTGTAAGCTATTACTGTTGATAGTTGTGAGTAGTTAATTATATTCGTCTCTATTTGCCAAACAAGAGTTTCTCTTTAAGGTCAATTTTTGCAGAGATGGGCCACTTTTGCACTTTTATATTGTCTAATCTAGTAGGTCAAATATGTTTCCTGTACATTTGCTAAATCAAATACAACATTCTTGGAATAGTGCTTGAAACAAAATACAAATTTAGGGGAAAAAATAAAACACATAAAGTGAGATACAGTGTCAGCGGGACTGCAGTGGCGAGACGGCGACTCCCAAGGCGACTACAACCATGCTATTACAACCTACGAATAACATCCCCACAATGTCTCCTTAATGTCTTCTACACCTACATTACTCCATTTTATATATCATTAATTTGTAAAGGAAATATTTAACTAACTATATTGGTTTACTTATATGTTCCTATATTTGGTTTATTCACATGAAATAATTAGGTAGGCAGATTAATGCAAAATTTTGATTGGATGTGGCCACGCCGGACAAAAGCACCAATTTTGGTTTATAAGGTAAGTATTTCATAAGCATCGAGTTTTGAGTAGGATCACCTCAATTCCACCACCTACATGGCAACCATCTTGAAATATACAGGGTGATTCTGACCATACCCGTCTAGCATGAATAACGGAAGAACGGTTTGGTCTAAAGTCATCAAACAAAGTGTTTCCCAACGAATACGCATATGGGCAATCTATTAAAAATATTTCCATCAAAATCTATATACATAGTGCTCCAAAACTGAAGGTCACCGGTTCGAATTTAAAAACATTATTTTGTGAACATAAGGCAAATTATACATAATTTTAAAGGTATTGTTAAAACAAATATTTTGGTGAAAACGGAATTCATTTATCTTTGTCCTTTTCAAAATTACGGTCATTTTTGTTTAATATATTGGCATATACAGAATGCCCTGTAGTTTTTAAACCGCTACTCATGTTTTTTTTTCGGATTCAAATTTCTTACTCGTGATAAACTCAGCTTTACTCTGGTATGCCACATTATATGCATTAAATAAAATTAATATTTCAATAATTTTTTAAATGCTTATTTCTATGCCCAAAATTAAAAAAATTGTTTGTGTATGTCAAAAAGCATCCCATTGAAAAGGTTTTTTTAAAACCATGTCATGTAGCATACCAGAGTAAAGCTAAGCATATCACAAGTAAGACATTTGAATCAGAAAAAATACGTGTAGTTTAGAAACTACAGGGTATTCTGTAAATGTCAATATATTACACAAAAATTACCGCCATTTTGAAACGGATAAAGATAAATTAATTATGTTTTCGCCAAAATATTTCATTTGAGAATACCTTTAAAATTATGTATAATTTTCACAATTTTCACAAAATAACTTGCTTCAATTCGAACTCGTGTCCTTCAGTTTTGGAGCACACTGTATATAGATTTAGATGAAAATATTTTAATAGATATCCCTTTTTAATTGGGAAACATTTTGATGACTAGACCAACACGTTCTCCCGTTATCCATGCTAGATGGGGATGGTCTGACTCACCCTGTATATTTCAAGATGGTAGGTGGTGGAATTGAGGTGATCCTACTCAAAACTCCATGCTTATGATATTTCTAGCATGTAAACCAAATTTCTGGCGTGTCCACATGTTTTCATTAATCTGCCTGACTATAGGTATATAGGTTGTCTGCTGTGATCAAATCTGAGACTTGTCACGTATAATGTACACTAATAAACTATGCTAATTTGATTATTACATATGTACATTCTGTACATGTACTAATATGGTCTATGTTGGTTTACAGCTGGGCACTACTCCACCATGTGTATATGTATTTAGTGTGATGGTTGTATGAAAGTAGTTATTTATTTATTTATATGTTTTTGTTTTACATCATAGTGACATATTTGTTTTATTTGTTTTAAATAATGATGCTAGAGATCATTTTGATTGTAGATTTAATTTCTACAAAATAATTTATGGTCGGACGTAATCCTAGATTATTTACATAAATGTTCACAATTAATTCAGCTCTAGAATTATAAATTGTGTTGTGTAATGTTAAGCTCTTAACCATATTAACTTTAAATTGAAATGTCTCAAATAAGTTTTAAATGTTGATTTATTTTACCAATCACATCTTAACTAAAATCACCTTTCTTGTTTCTATAAAACTCTGCAATTAAACTTAACCCTTCT
Source organism: Allygus modestus (assembly GCA_963675035.1). NCBI lineage: Eukaryota > Metazoa > Arthropoda > Insecta > Hemiptera > Cicadellidae > Allygus > Allygus modestus. Next base: position 16,039,865 of record OY776115.1, read on the forward strand.
TTACGTATATGCAATCAGGAATTGCAGAGGTCTTACACTCGTACCACCACAAAACATAAATATGGAAACAACTAACAGTCTCACCAACGTCACAGACATAAAGTAGCATCTAAGATGTATGCTGGGGTTGAGAAGAATACAATCATAACGGCAACTTGAATTTGTTAGACTTCTTTGATTTATTTACTTAACACATATCGAAAATATAAGAAATTCGTGTTATTTATTTGGGTTTTTTAACCAAAACAGTCATTTCAGATAAGTAGGACAAACTTAGATATCTAAAACAGATTTACATACATTTTAAAGTCCATCTTGTTTTAAAGTTTACTATTTTTTTCTGTTGGTATAATTTATGATTCCTATACTTTTTAAATTCCCTCTTACCACCTGCGCGTTGTTTTACTATTGCATTTGTAACTGGTGCAATATAAAATATAATTTATTCAACCCTGAGGGGCCATACATAAATTACGTAACACACTAAAGGGGGGGAGGGGGTATGGCGTACCGTTATGCTGCGTTATGTAGGGGAGGGGGTTTTAGATCAACGTTAAGTAACTCACATATATTAACACTAAGAGCTGGTGCACTCCCGTATGTATTGATACTGTTATCAAGCTTTCAAAATTAAAAAGTTATCAAATTTATATCTAAATCAAGGTTAGAGTTAGTTACATAAAAAATACTTCCGGCATACTATTTCAGTTAAACAATTAAACTCTTAAACAGTTAAACATATGCATAACAAATACATAACTTGTTTTGAGTAAGTTCTGTATTGCTTTACAATTATGTTTTGTTTGTTTTAGGGTGTAAAATCATGACTTGATACAGTATTGCGCAATGCCACCCCGTTATTTAGTTTATTATTGTTTTGTATTTGTATTAGTCATAAATGAAATTTATTAAGTTTTGGCTGAGATGGTTTATTTTGTTGTTTATAATTAATTATTAGGAACAGTCTTGTTTTTTGTATACATTTTGCTTTGAATAAGTTATTAAACAATATTGTTAAAAGAACATAATTTGAAGTTTAATGATTGAAATCCATATTCAGAATTGCTAATAAAATGATGTTTTAAAGGTTTAAATCATGTTGACTACCGATCATCACGTATATGTGGCGCAATGTTAAAAAAAACATTAAAATAGACCAGCATACGTGTCGCTCAGGCTGATTCCAGTGGACCGACGACACGTATACGGGACACTCAGGCCAAATCCAGTGGACCGACGACACGTATACGGGACGCTCAGGCCAAATCCAGTGGACCGACGACACGTATACGGGACGCTCAGGCCAAATCCAGTGGACCGACGACACGTATACGGGACGCAGTCACCGTTCAGTTAAATAACTTGCCACGTCCATATGATACACTATATCGATCTGAAGCCTGCATATCGGTCTATAGAAATGTGTGACACGTATGCGTGTCGCTCGGCCTCGGAGTACGACCTCAATTGTTTTTTACAGATTTTCAAAGTTGGCCATCCATTTTTGATAGGTTTCATATTTCATTGTCTGATACAAATTTTATAATTTTGTTTTTAAACCGATCTCAGTTTGTTCTCAATAAAAGAAATGTAAAAAAGGGTTTTTATTTTATTTTCCACTCATCCAAAGTTTGAAAACTAACGTCACGTATCGCAAAAAATAGTTTGCGTAGTCGGTCCATCGCAAAAAATATCATATATAATTTTACTGTAGACCGACTCACACATACGTGACGCAATAAAAGTGCAAAAATAGCACTGAAATAATATTTTATTGCTACTTTTATGAGTAAATATGCATGAATATACTTCAAAACATATAAAAATACAGAAACAAAATTTCGGTCTCTGGGTTACATTTGGTCTCAATAACTTGGTCTGTGGTGAGAGTTTCGTGTATTAGGATTGGTCGGCTGGGACCTCCCGGCGACCCGAATTACGGACCGTCGGTAGCCAACGTGTTCAAGTGTTTTAAGGCCTACTGCGATTGGGTTACGTGACCTACATACGAAGGTCGTTAGTAATAACTTTTATGCATCTGTTTTCATGCGTGTTTTCGATTTAAAAACCTTGCCTCCTCACTTTCGTATATATATTATTATTATTATTCGATTGAAAACAAAGCTTCAAGAGTATCCTTTTAGTAAACATTTTCATTTCACAACGGGTTTCGGCTATAATGCCATTTTCAAAGTGTATACAAATTATAACCTTAAAATAAATATAGATACATCTGAAAGGTAACCCTTTTACTGCTACAAAGAGTCTCATCACCTCATAGTCTCATGACTTGATAATCCCGTATTGAGTTTACCCCGTTGACGATAAATACACACACTATTATTTTTTAGTATACCAAAGTTCGTTACTGGTTTATTTAGCACGTGTTACAATGTCAAAGCAATAACACAGATTATTGGCAGTCCGAATCCAGCTAAATGGCCAATAAACCACTGCTATCACTTCGCTAGGTGTGTGGAACAGGTTTACATCCGTGATTTGTCTCTCATAAATTGTCTTTGATAAAACATTAACGACTGTTATAAAACAGTATGATATTAAACTATAAGGTTAATACGTGATAGTTGTTATCTAATTAATTTTTACTGTACAACAGACACTGTTCGCGTGAAACAAAACAGTTATGATCAAGTGTTAACTTGAATATGTAACATAATCATAGTTGTTGTACAATAATTAGTAAAATTTAGTATATTTTACACAAGTTTATATAAAATCATAAATTTGTTAGTAATTTTTATTTGACAATAATGCTGAATCGTGATAAAAAATGTATTCAAAACTAAACGTCATATTGGCGAAGATCAAGAATGTATCACTTTTTATATGTTTAAAGTGTATATAAAAAGACAGACTAAGCCTTTTATAAATATTAGGATCAAACATGATGAGTAAACATTATATAATACATAAAAACCTGTTATACATTATTTCAAGTCTTTATTTCATTTCTTTATCTAAAATACTTCTTTGTGATTGAAAAATACCAAAAATCTGAAAAAAAAACTGTTAATAATTCTAAACTTTGATAGGAAAAAGAGGGCGGGAAAAATTATAAAAAATTAAATAACCGTTAAAGTCATATCATTATTGTTAATTAAGTTGAGTTTATTTTTATTAATAGATTTATTTCCAGTTCAATGTTCACATCATACACAGAATACATAACAATATAGCTTTAACATATTAAAACAGTATTTGGTTCGCTCTAATCTGGAGTCACCAGGGAACAAAAACAAAATAAACATAACAATAAAATAATGAGCAAGTGTTCATGGAAGAAAGAGAAAAGAAAATAAAAGATAAGAACAATAATTTTAACCATTAGACCAGTATATCAATGATATCTTGGAAAAGTCTGGCCTTTAGTCTTCTGTTATGAGTAGATTGTCCAATGTTGAAAGTCTGTGCACCGGGAACAGTTCCAAGCGCATTCATGAAATTCCGGCTACAATTCGTAATAAAGTCTTTAACTAGGCATACTCCAAGTTCTTCATGTATATGTTTATTTCGCAGAAACCAGGGCGCATTTATTGCGATTCTCAAAATTTTGTTCTGAAACACTTGGATTCGTTGAAGTTTCTTCTGCGAAAGGGATAAACCCCAAACAGGAGAGGCAAATAAAATTAACGGTCTCAGAATAGATTTGTAGACCAAAACAGAGCATTCAGCTTTCAACGATGATTTTCTATTTAGTAATGGAAATAGTTGCGCTAATCGAGCATAACCTTGAGTTAATCTCTTATTTACATGTGTATTCCAGTTTAGTTTTTTATCCAACCATACAACGAGATATTTGACAGCTTGGTCATCTGGGTTCCACTGAATGAAAACCCCATGTAGGTGGATTTGGTGAGGTGGATTGTACTTCTTTAAAGAGAATATTTTTGTTTCACACTTTCCGGGGTTTAGTTTGAATCGCCATTGTTCAAACCAATGAACTAGGATATCGATTGATGCCTGAAGGGATTGCACAGCTTCATCAATGTTTGAGCTCTGACAAATAATAGCTGTGTCATCAGCGTATAGTGCTGATGTTGCATCTTCAGGTTCTGGCATATCTGATAAATATATGTTGAAGAGCAGAGGTCCTAGTATGGATCCCTGTGGTACTCCGGCTCTAACTGGCCGAATTGAAGAAGCAGAGGAGTTAATTCGAACACAAAAAGTCCTATTACTCAAAAAAGATTTTATAATGTTCAGTAAGTACCGAGGGAATCCATGTTCAACCATTTTGAAAATCAGACCCTCATGCCAGACTGTATCAAACGCCTGTGCTATGTCTAGAAATGCAGCAGCAGAATGGCTTTTCCTTTCAAACCCGTGTACGATTGTTTCGGAGATGCGTTGAATTTGATGTACAGTGGAATGTTTCAGGCGGAATCCAAATTGATTGGGGGGAATTACTTCACATTCATCAACATAATTCAGAATTCTTTTTGAAATAACTTTTTCGAAAACTTTTGATAAGGTTGGCAAGAGACTGATTGGCCTATAACTAGAAGGGGAATCTTGTGGTTTATTGGGTTTGTGAAATACTATTACTTCTGCATGCTTCCAAGTTGACGGAAAATAACCTTTTGATAAACAGGCATTTATTATTCGAGTTAAAACTACAAAAGCCTTATCAGTAAAATTTGCTAAAATCAAGTTCGAAATAAGATCGTGGCCCGGTGATTTGCGTTTTGGCAATTTTGTGATTATGTTTTTCAGTTCCGACTTTGTGACATACTTAACCGGTAATTCAGCAGACAAAAAAGTGGAAGTAACAGATTCCTGCACGATCTCAGCAATATCTTCATCCATTACTTCGTTCGGAGTAAATGCAGACTCAAAGAAATCGGCGAGTAAATTACACTTCTGCGGATCGCTTTCATAAACAGTATTGTTCTGAGTTAAAGTAGGAATTAACGGACGATTACGCAAAATGCGTTTGGTAGCTTTCCACATATTTGGATCATTGGGATGAATATCAGCGACGTAATCCTTATATTTTTTTATCCTGTATCGTGCCAATTCGTGTTTTACTCGTCTAGAAAGTTCGTTCCATTGCCTTTTGATAATCGGCAGTCTGAGCATCTGCCAGTGTCGTCTCACTCTATTCTTTTCCCTATTTCAATATAAGTTTCAATATTCTCAAAGGCGGATGTAGGTAGCCATAAGATTTTTGCCTGAAAGGACAAGGAACTGATGCTCTCACAGAATCCTGTATGCAAGAAATGAACCTTTGGACAGCATCGTCAATTTCAGGTGGTCCTTGTAAGTTTTAATCCAATACAAGACTTTCGTCCAATTTTGAATAGAAGAGATCCCAATCTATTTTTCCAATAACTAATCTTGGAGGTCCTAGATCTATTTGAGGGTGAATATAGAAACTTATCACCACCGGTGAATGGTCAGAGTCCAGTTCTGGTAAGACTTGTTGCAGTACAGGAGCCGTGAAATTCTGATGGAAAACAATATCCAAAATGTCTGGATCGTTGTACTAGGCAAGAAATTTCCGTGTTTTGGACAACAATGATCCCCCAAGGGCGATAGAACTTTTCTTTACGTATGCAATGTTGGCTATGCCATTATTGTTATGGTGTTGTTGTAAAAACCACTCTCCTACTTCTGCGGCTTAATGGTACCAACACCATTGATAGTTCCTGTAAGTGTTGTGTACGAACAAACAAAACTACAGAGCGCTTACCATTTACGTGGAATACAATTGTTTACATACATATATTTATTTTTAATTTTTAAACTTAAATATAGAGAAGAGAAACAAATTAAATAAAGTGAAACAATATGCTTTCCTTGAAATAAACACCATATCACAACAGTCCCTTATGTTTATAATATATTTAAATGTACTCTAAGACTTACAACTTTATTGACTTTATCGTGAATATTTTCTTTATTAAAACCATCTCACTTTAGCAAAATTAAGTCGTATTTCCTACATAAAGTTCAATAATGATGAAAACTAATTTTAAAAACTATTTAAAAATAAATAACGATATACAACAAAGAAAAATACTGGGTGAAAAAATACGTGGTTGGGACCACAATGTTCCCCCAGGGAAGCTGTGATGCTGTTTTACGTCCGTGACGTTGGCAGAACTGGCTTTATACCCTTAATGTTTTGGCGTCGCGTCGTCGGTCGTTGTAAAAACAATCCTGCTACTTTTACTGTTACCAATACCAACACTTTTGGGATGTACTTCAAGTGTTACGCATAATCAAACGAATGTATCAACAAATCATTTATCGTTTAGGCGAAATAAAACCCTTACAATATTTTACTCTTAAAACAATGTATATATTAAAATCATTTGCGACAGTAAATTATTCTATTCTATTCTACATTCTATTATTACATAGACATAATCTAACTGCAGTATAAATAAACTGTGAAACAAACTAAAATGTTGAGTTGTAAAAGGAGACAAGTATGTTTGATTTATTCCCTGTTAAACTGCCAAGTCAAGGGAATTTAGTGCTTCTCCTCACTCTGGCTGTGTTCTCTAATGTGAGGAAGCTTTACATTTCATCAAAAACACTAAACTTCATTCTTTTTACAAAGAATTTCCTTTTAGTTTCTAACAGCAGGTCCTTTTAAATTTAATATTTCATTTTAGATACTGAACAAGTAAATAGTTGAATAAATTGTGTAATAAAAACAAATAAAATGCAATTTAAGTTACATTAGGCAAATTATTATAAATATTTAACTTTAAAAAATATCAAAAGTTGATTTTGCACTTTACTATGAACCAATATGTTTTTGAAGGATTTCTAAAAATCCATTGTAACGTGCTTTGCAAGAGCCATCCCATAACTTCAAAAGCACTTTCACATGATTCATGAAATAGCCGTTCCTTTCTGAATCAGTTTCGGTATCTTCGCTATTACAGTTATTTCAACTATGATCTTAAAACATTATTGCTGGTTTGAATCAGTATAGAGTACGAAGTATGTGAAATTAACATAAAAATACATATTTTAACACTAAATTTTACAAACTTAAATTTAAAACTCAGTTCTAATAAACGTTTTTACAATTGGTTTTGACGAATAACTTGCCTCTTCCAACCCCTAAGATAAAATATATTCTATGAAGTTTCGATAGAGGATATATATTCAATCATATTTTAGCATGCTAATTCCAATGTTAGCAACTTGACTAATACCCATAAGGTGTTTATGTCACTGAATATTCGGTAGTAATACAAATAAAAAATAAAAATATATATTTGCACGTCAAAATAGTACTACCAAAATATAAAGGTTAATTTACTGAGTCATAACCATAAGCACCTAATATCTCTGTTTAATCGATGATTTATCTCACTAACATTGTATGCATGTACAATACCTCATTTAAGGCCATTTGCGAGAGGTTTTGTTCGTATCCCGTCGACAGAGACAGTTTCGTCCTGGGACATAACTTACACATCCCGGGTTTTACCGGTGGGTTCTCCCAACACATTACTTCAGGAGGTTTGTTCAAATTAATGGTCTAACCCATCAAGTGAGAAGGATTTAGTAAAATTATTGTTTTAAAGTAAATCCAATATTTACATGAGAACGCATTATTTTCTTAAGGATAATTCTCTAAAATACTTTAAAAAGTAATAGTAAACACTGGAGTCTAATTTAATAATGCCTTTTCAAACTTAATGTATAAGAAATATTAATTACGTAAAAACACATTTAACGCATAATTTTGACTTTACTTTTTATAATTATTTTCTAAATACATAAAGTGATAACAATATTATTAAGATATTTCGGATACAATTGTTTCCCAATCTACCCAGAGCCTTCGACAACAATATACTTGAGTTTAAAACATTAGTTTATAAAATGTATATTTAAAAATAAAACTCAGTAGGTTAGCATAAACTATTTGAAAGGAAGAGTATTCAACCACTTATTGTAAACCATCTGCAAGATTTACGATTACTCTATTCATTATACGATTCAAATTAGGTAATAAGCTTTAAAGGTTAAATAATATATAATATCAAATCTTACAAGCCCAGTTCAGCCACAGACAAGATAGAGGGGCAGTACTGCGTATCAGCATATTGCCCCAGCTCTCGGATCTGTATCAGGGCCCTTTATTAAGCCCCGGAGCTGATGACATTGCTGATTAGTTCACATGTCTTCCATTAGACAGCGCTTTCGACTCCAATCCAATATGCAATCGATTTGGCATGTAAAGCGCACGTAAAATGATCAAGGAGTTCACTTAGTGATGTGTCAATTATTTAATGATCAATTAAAATCTTGTATTTTATATTTGTTTCTTGAATGGTTGCAGTTGGTATGAGGACTGTGTAGCAGCCTAATCGAAATATGTAACCATCGCAATGGTTACAAATGTCGTATATAACAGGTGTTTTATGCAATCTCTTCCACTGTTATGTTAGGTTATGCTAACTTTTGTTATAGAATAATGTTAAGTAATTTAATCTAACCTAACCACCGCAACTCTTTGTATGAGGTGTTACTCCACATCAATATATTATTCACCATATAAGGTCGATCTCATCTTTTACTTATATTCTGACATTGCTTTCATATTGATTTTCCAACCATATTTTAATTTGTTATTAATTATTGATTTTGGGTCCACTTAACACGTTTTAGTATTAGTCAAAACACTTTGGTTAATATTGAAACATTATTTTTCACTCTAATAGTTTTTCACATTCATACTGTCCTTGAATACGAAACAGTACATAAAATAATAGTCCTCTGGTATAGTGTATCTTGACATTCTTGCCATTTTTCCTACATTGCAAAAGTAACATTAATTGTAGGAATCAAGGAGGAGCCATGTCACAGTTTCACAGGAATATGAGGAAGGTTTTCTTCAGTTTGGAGTATGAGTTTAGATTATTATTCCATATAATAATCATGAACTTATATTATTTAACATTGATAAATTTATATGGCTTCAAGATTAAACATTTGTAGTATTTCCACCTAAGTTGTGAACTAAAATGAAATAATTATTATAAAGAAGTATTTTTAAAAAATTAACAACTATTTAGATGTAAGTAGGGTTCACTTGATAACGGGAGGAGTTTCCTTACCTCCCGAAACGTAGTGTAGTTTTAAACACTAGAAGCGATAGGTAAAGTCCAAACAAATAAAAGAATAACAACTATTGTTTATTTATTTGAAAACAAATTCATTAAATCAAATATATAGCTCTCAAACCTTCAAGCATCCTTGTAAATAATAAAAAAATAATCATCGACATCCTGCATCCAGCAAAATGCTCTAGTTTAAAATCACCAACATTGAATTAAATATACAGATAAAATACCACCTGATTTACAAAACGTGGGTATACATATCAGGTGACATGAGTAGTGAAGTACAGCCTCCCCCTTTAGTCACACACAACTGTTATGTTACACCTGTTGTTGTCTTGTGTAATGTGTTGTGTGTAGTGTTCCTGTGTACACGGCGGCGCCCCTATTGTGTTGCAGCCCCTATTGTCCGTTACTGTCATGTAAACCAATCAGATCCATCAGACTTATAACAGTACATACATAGCCTACAAAAATTGAAACAACTTAATGTAAAATCTAAGTACAAACTTGCTTCTAAACTTAGGCCCTAACTTAAATTGTACCTAACTTAAATTATTCTTTTCAAATGTTAAACAGGTTAGGGGAGCTAACCTTATAATTTATGTAAATTTTTCTTCTTTAAGAAACATTAAGTCTACATATCATTAAGTATTTCATAACAAGCTAGGACTACCTTGTACTTTAGGCTTTGGTAGCTGCCGATGCTAAAAAGAAAGCTAAATTTTATTTAATTAGATTTGTTATTTTAACGTTACTTGAATTTTTAGTAATAATGATTTTTTATGTGTCATGGCAAAGAACAGCCCTTGAGATAAGAGTTATCATAGACTACATTTGAGAGCCGGAGCATATATTTGTAAAATAATTTTGTAACTATAATTCAATAACTGTTCACTATTTTCAATTGTTTTCTTAAATTTAACTATGATGTAATTGTATTTGACCAATCATTGAGTATCTAGGCTACGGAAAGAAAGGTAGGTTATTTAAATATAGGGAGGTTTGTTATAGACTATGTCAATAAATACCCCCGTTGCAGCAAACTGCATACTCAGCGAATTTCCAATGAATATATAACATAACACATTAAAAAAACTTAACAGGATTCATAAGAAATGTATTCACAAACAAGCGATATTTAAAATATGAATTATTCTCCATAAGAATAACATTGGGGATGAGTACGCAGGTTTGCTGCAACAAGGCACACAAAATAATGGGTTTTTATGCAAATATCAATAGAACTCATGTTAGTGAAGTCACATACCAAGTTTCATCCATATACATTCATAAATAAGCGATATATAACATTTTAATTATTTTCCATAAGAATAACATGGGGACCAAGTACCTAGGTTTGCTGCTACAGGAGCCATAAGCGAAAAATTGTTTTTTTGTGCAAACAATAATAAACCACAACCAGATCAAGCCATATACCAAATTTGGCCAGTTTATGTTCATAAATAAGCGAGATATGCAATTTTCTTTTTCACCATAAGAATAACATTAGACAACGTACTGTGTTTAGCACTTTCAATATCTCGGTAACCAATTGACATAGAGCAATGATCAAAATACCAAATTGTTTGTTTTTTTAAGCTGAATTCAATGGTATAAATTAAAATTTGATTTAAATTAAAATTACACGTGAAAACCCCAAAAACACATTTTTGGGGTACAAAACCCCCCAAAAACCCCCCTTTGGATGGTGCGATTCATCTGGTTTTCGAACTCGTTCAAAAAAATGGTACTTTAAACATTTGTACCAAATTTCATTAAGATCGGACCTTTTTTACGAGAGTTATCGTGCTTACGGACACATATATATATATATAAATATATATATATATAAATATAGATATATATATAAATATATATATATATATATATAAATTTGAACGAATGGTGTTTTTGGCATCTGGGGACCTCAAAATGAAAAGTTATCATGGTCTCGGGCTTAAGTCTTACCATGGGACCTACGGTAATAGCTTCTTCCCTATAGGGGAAATTCGCTAAAACACGATAGGTATAGCTTTTTCGGTCCGAATAAGAACTCTATGATGTCTTTTTTTTAATAATACAAAAAAGATTTACTTATAAATGAAGACTCGGTAAGTAAACATATCCACAGTGGTTAGATTTTTAGAAAAAAAGTAGGACTCATAATTTGAGGCTCTATGGATGGAACTAAGATATAGAGCAGAGTATCTTTGTAACTAGTATATTTTCTATAAATAGATCTTATCTTCGTTAGCTGTCTAGTTAAATTTTATAATAAGCGTGCAAAATGTAAAAAGGATGGTAGTTTATAAAGGGTAATATTTAAGGTTATTATAATTAAATTTATATGAACATGATTTTATTTTTGTTTTTAATACAAACTAGCTAGTGTTTATTTTCTCGCTTGAGGATTTGGCAGCCACAAAATCCCAATGTTTTATAAATGTTACATACTGTTACAGTTGAAACCAAAATTCATTTTAAAAATTTTTAAACTTTTGAGATCAGCATTATGGAGTCCTAAGGGTTTTTATGGCCAAAAATCTCTTCTTAAGTAAACCACTAAAGTGTGTAGTTAAAAAATGTAGATACTCTTTTATTTGCTAAAAGCGATATATTCATACAACTATGTTAAACTCTTTTCTTGATAACCCCATCACGCAGTCAATGTTATACAATCACACTCTACGGAAGATCCAGAAAACCATTCAGCTATGTGTTTTCAGTTTAAAACATCAGGCAAAAGTGCAAACTTTGGTTATTTATGAAAGTGTTTTGGCCAAAAGAAACATTTAATACAAAACTGGGTCAGACTGTTATTGGGGACAGATTCTGTTATCCTTTCAATTTATTGTATACAAACTCAGAATCCCATTTTCTACCGTACCCATAATGTATCGCCAAATAGTTTATTGTACAGTTCAACTCTATTTTATTTATTGTTTACTTTAACTCTTAATGTTTAAAACATAAATATTTCAAAAATGTATTATGGTTCCAGCTCAATTGACTAAACCACCTGATGTTCACTTTACAAGAGTATTTTATTCTACTTCTCAAATATAAATGACAACTGGGTTGGAGATAAGTTTTATTCAGAACATGCCACAAAATATGCATCTGTTACTGTACTTTGAGAAATAAATGATAAAAATACCAACGACCGAATAAAATAAAAATAAAATCTATGTAAAATATGATTTTTTACAGAAACAGGTGCGACTGGCATAATTACAATATGTGAAAGATAATTTCAATTTTAACTACCGTACGTTTTTGTTGCCGCTAGCTGTCAATTTATCTTATAAATATAAAAATAATTTGTTTTGAAGAATCAACGTTTTGTGTCCTCTGTTTAAATTAAATTAAATTTTATGAAAAATAATGTTGCATACGTGATAAATTAGAATGAGTTTTCTATTGTATATTCGGATGATTGATTATCATATTATTATTATATATTTTATCATTATATTATAGTGTATTTAATAGATAGCTATTACAGAATAGGGATGCCATATTACGAGTATTATCACTAATTAAACTAAATAGAAACAAAAGTATAAAACTTGCTTAAGGGTTAAGCTGCGAGAGAAGTCTGCAACTGTGATTTACTCCCTCATAGAACGATAAAGTTCACGCAATTTACTCTTGCTCCACACTGCAGTTTGTGTTCTCTAAATTTTATAAATAATGTTAAAGTTTTAGCGAATTTCCCCTATAGGGAAGAAGCTATTACCGTAGTCGGCATGGTAAGACCTAGGCCCGGGACCATGATAACTTTTCGTTTTGAGGTCCCCAGACCCCAAAAACACCATTCGTTCTAAACTTTATATATATATATGTGTGTGTGGGTGTGTGTGTGTGTGTGTGTGTGTGTGTCCGTGAGCACGATAACTCTCGTAGAAATGATCCGATTTTGATTAAATTTGGTATAAACGTGTAAAGTAACATTTATGACTTTAAATTCGAAATCCAGCCAGATCGCTCCATCCAAAAAGGCATTTTGGGGGGGTTTTGTACCCCAAAAATGGGTTTTTTGAACTTTTTACATATAATTTTTGAAATAGTCAAATATTCGTTTTTACCATTGGATTCAGTTTAAAAAAAACACAAAAATTGGTATTTTGATCATTCCTCTACGTCAATTGGTTACCGAGATATCTAAAGTGCTAACACAGTACGTTGTCTAATGTTATTCTTATGGAGGAAAAGACAAATTTTATATCTCGCTTATTTATGAACATATACTGACGATACTTTGTATACGGCTTCATCTGGTTGTGGTCTATTGATATTTGCTGAAAAAAACATTTTTTTTCAAAGGCTCCCGTAGCAGCAAACCTGTGTACTCACCCCCCATGTTATTCTTATAGAGAATAATTAAATGCTATGTCTCTCTTAATTATGAACATAAATGAATAAAAACTGGTATACGACTTCACCTAGTTAAGTTCTATTGATATTAGCGTAAAAAACCATTTATTATGTTCCTTGATGCAGCAAACCTGCGTACTCATCCCCAATGTTATTCTTATAGAGAATAACTAAAATTGCATATATCGCTTAGTCGTGAATATATTTTTATGAAACTTGGAGTGGCTTTATGTATTATTAAGACATTTATGTCGCCATTGGAAATTCACTGAGTATGCAGGTTTGCTGCGACGGGGGTATTTATTATTAGATAAAGCAGAATGTGTGTGTGTGTCTAATACTTTGCTCTGAATGCAAGTTAGGGTATATTTTAAACAAAAGCAACAATAATGACATTGTATATTATATAGTTTCATGATGTATGTTTATAAAATAAAATATTCCAAAGCACCAATAATGCACTAGTCTGTTTATTATAAAAATTAATTATGAAAAACAGTGTTATAAACAAATTAGGAACTATAACTTGATATAAATCTTGCTTGGTTCCCCAACTTCTTCGACGAAGTTTCTTCTCAGTCACAGTACACTATAATTACAGTGACTTCAGTTTTACATTAGTTTAATGAGTGAATTAACTTTATAAACACATTATTAAGTTTACCATCTTCATGCCATCAATACACCAATAACTCTTTAGTTATAAAATATAAAAACAGATTAGGCATATGTGTGATTGGGGTGTATTAGCAAACATACGGTATAAAAATCAATCTTATTTCACCTCATTTGGTACAATAGTTTTATCGTCAACAAGTATACATTAATTAAATCATCGCATAGAATAATAAGTTGTTTAATTTTATTCAACTATTTCTAAAGTTCTTCTTATTTTGTGTAAATTTTCCTAAATATGTTATACTAATTATAAGGGAATGAGTTGTTGACAGGTTAGGGCAAAAATAATACCCCCGTTGCAGCAAACCTGCATACTCAGCGAATTTCCAATGAATATATAACATAACACATTAAAACACTTAACAGGATTCATAAGAAATGTATTCACAAACAAGCGATATTTCAAATATTAATTATTCTCCATAAGAATAACATTGGGGATGAGTATGCAGGTTTGCTGCAACAAGGCATACAAAATAATGGGTTTTTATGCAAATATCAATAGAACTCATCTTAGTGAAGTCACATACCAAGTTTCATCCATATACATTCATAAATAAGTGATATATAACATTTTAAGTATTTTCCATAAGAATAACATGGGGACCAAGTACCTAGGTTTGCTGCTACAGGAACCGTTGGCAAAAAATTGTTTTTTTTTGCAAACAACAATAAACCACAACCAGATCAAGCCATATGCCAAATTTCGCCAGTTTATGTTCATAAATAAGCGAGATATACAATTTTTCTTTTTCTCCATAAGAATAACATTAGACAACGTACTGTGTTAAGCACTTTCAATATCTCGGTAACCAATTGACGTAGAGCAATGATCAAAATACCAAATTGTTTATTTTTTTAAGCTACATTCAATGGTATAAATTAAAATTTGATTTAAATTAAAATTACATGTGAAAACCCCAAAAAAAACATTTTTGGGGTACAAAACCCCCCAAAAACCCCCCTTTGGATGGTGCGATTCATCTGGTTTTCGAACTCGTTCAAATAAATGGTACTTTACACATTTGTACCAAATTTCATTAAGATCGGACCTTTTTTACGAGAGTTATCGTGCTTACGGACACATATATATATACATATATATAAATTTGAACGAATGTTGTTTTTGGCATCTGGGGACCTCAAAATGAAAAGTTATCATGGTCTCGGGCTTAAGTCTTACCATGAGACCTACGGTAATAGCTTCTTCCCTATAGGGGAAATTCGCTAATAATTGAGAGAGGTGACCTCTACTGGAGTCTAACCTCCAGATTACCATTCCTCAGATGGGATTTATTCTGTATAGTATGTAAGAATGGTTCTTTCAGTTGTTTATATGTAAATACTAGATTGTAGCTTAAATTATTCTGAGATAATTGCGTTCTATTGATAGGTCTCTTAGTCTTAATTAGTCATGTCATAGGAATAGTGGTAGAGTACGCTCAATCAGCAAAATATAACAAATTAATCTCAAACATAACACATTAATAAAATTATAAAAATACTAGTTGCTTGAAGGTAATAGCTTCTTCCCTGTAGGGGAAATTCGTTAAAAATCATCATTTATTAAAACAATTCCATTATTTTTATTACCAGTAGGACTTAACAAAATCAAACAATATCATTTGAGCAAAAGTTGAAAACTTTTAGGATCAAAGCAAATGTCAGTCAACAATTTAAGTAAACGAAGGAATATTGAATCAACTCGGGAAATCAAACGAAAGATACGAGATAAAACAAATTGAACGTGCTTTTCCTCATCTCACAGCAATATTTCTATTTCGTTTCCAACTTATACATTGACAAACGTGAGTGTTGCAAAAAATATATGTTTATTTAGACTGGCTATATATATTTGTTATTTGTTGTAGGTCTACGAGTAGCTTATCGTGGTAAGATATACTGTTAGAATAATGAAGAATAAAACTAATAGGAAAGGAATGGGAATCAAGAAAGACCACGCGAATGACATCGTGGATACCAGTTAGTACGGTATGATAACGTCAATCATCAGTGTTTGTATTGTGTAATATCCTGTTGTCATTATTGAGCATATAACATCTTACTAGATACCTCCAATGTTCGAAATTCCACCAAATATCATTTTAATATATATTTGATTATATATTCGACGAATATTAAAATAAGTTGAATATCAAGTGAGTTCTGTTGCGCTCATCTCTCTCTCTCTCCTCTTCCACCATTCCCCTCCCCCAATCTCACCCCAAGGTAATTGTTTTATTGTTTTAGTGTGTTTTTGTAGAGTTAATATGGACAGAAGAAGGGCGTTACCAATCCTGTAATCCTTTTTATTTATTCCTGAAATTTCTCTACCTCATCCTCCGCCCCTCACAAACAGGTTTTTTATGTATAGTTAACACGGATAAGTGAAGGATGTTACCATTCCAGTAATATGTTTTATTTATGAATCATCTGTTCTTGCTGTTGTGCTACATATTTATTTAAATAACGCAGTTGTTTATTAAATGAAAAAAAAGAACGCATGTTCCCATAAGGATAACATGTAAACTTTAAAAGAAAAACGGGCATAGCCCCACGAGGTATAGCCCCACGAGGTATAGCCCCACGAGGTATAGCATTTGCGATGTACCAAAAGTAGGCCTAGCGAACTTGCCTGAGAATGAATCAGGGTGTACTATGCGTTAATAATTATACCTGATTGATTCGATTATTTAAGTACTACATTATTTAATACATTATGATCTATATATTAAAGATAAAAAAATAGTTTCAATGGAACAGCGAGCAGAATGTAAGGGAGAGTGCCAGCAGGTACACAGAGCAATAATTCATCGTTGAATATGGAATCACATTTGTCTGCGTCGCCATAAATGTATTCAGGCCCGCCTCTGGCTGGTGCAGCGCATTTATTTGGTTTTGAAATTATAGCCAAGGGGTGTTTTCCAGCCAACTGGTTAAGTACGGTTGTGATTAACTAACTACGTATTTGTTCATGATTAAATTGGAACTATTTATTCACAGTATTGTTTTAGTAATTATTTTGTTATACATTATTAGCCGGCCCAAGAGCTTATAGGTTATTCAGCAGATTAAGGATTAAAACAAAGCTAATCATGATATACAATTTAAAAGTGTTTAAAATTTAACCATTTAATTCTATTTGGTTTCATCCTCTTTGGAGAAATTTTATAAAAAAAAAACTAATATTAGTCCTTAGTCCTTTGGTTTTTGTTTGTCAAGATCTTTCATTCAAATATGTGGCCGATTAGTGTTAGACAAATGGTTCCCTCACAAGTTCCAGATGGTTAATGTTATATATACCTCATACTATACTAACGTTATATTTATCTTTTATAAAAACAAAGTGGTGTTGGTTACAAATTGTATAACTCAAGAACAGCTGAACGGATTTAAATTGAATGTTGCACACGGATAGTTTATTACCTGGATTAATACATAGGATACTTTTTACCCCGGAAAACGTGAAGGGCTCTACCCCTTTGGCTTTTAAAGTTTACATGTTATTCCTTATTGGAACATGTGTTTATCATTTTCTGCTTTTAACACTGCTAGACACTCTTATCAGTACAACGGACCTAAATACTTCAACCAGCTCCCACAAGAAGTTAAAAACTGCTTGAGTCTTAAATCTTTTTCTGTGCAATTAAAAAAATGGCTTTTCAAAATTTCGAATGTTGATTTCATGAATAATGTATTAATTTAACCTATATTTGCTTATTGCACTACTTAAAACTTATATTGAAACTATTTTTTGATGTCATTTATATACTAAGTGTGTTAAAGTTTACTATTATTTGGAGAGATAAATATTAAGTTGATGTCATGTCAGACGCCACGGAGAGCGGCAAGATGTGTTTGTGCATAGAAGGACTGGACTCAGTTGTTAATGTAAAGTTTATTTTGTTTGTTTTTTTTCAACGTTGTCACAATAACTGGTTGATGTGACAACGTAATTCCAAGAAAATTAATGTGTTTGAGTGTTGTAAGTTTGGGTGGAATAAATCATTATTTCATTATTTCATTTCATTATTTCATTTCATATACAGTGAGAAAAATTAGATTAAATAAATAAAAAAAAATATATTCAAATAAAAGTAATGATTGAGTGGAAAACGGATCTTGGAATCCTGAGAATAATTTTGCTTAAACATTAGGAATAGGAATTGATGGCCGTTGCTACCTTTTGGCGAAAATCAAAACACGATAATCATACAGCTGTCACACATCCGGCCATTGAACTATCAAAGAAACATTTATATGTAATTTAATTGGGACTTATAACGTCCAGGAATATAACATTTGAAGCTCAGAACAAACTGATTGTCTTTCTACGAGTCACGGACGCCCCCCCCCCTCCAAATACTGACAAATATTTTTATGGAATAAAAAACTGACGTACAAGACGAAGTAAATAATAAATACAGATGAAAACCATTTTTGGTCATACAAATAACTTTACGCTAAGAACTTCCTATAGATATGTGAACAAGGATTAGATTTGCATAAATCAATTAAAATATTTACTTGTAATCTTTATATTTAATTTCGTAAGCGAATCAGTCCCCATGAAATATCTCAAGCTAGGAAGAAGTTAAGTAAGGTTATGACGATTCATTTTAAAGCTTGAGGGCCAAGGTCGGTGGGAAAAATATCAGAAATGTCAAAAATTATGTGGGCTACGCCCCACTGGACTTCAGAGATCCAATAATTTTCTTATGGAAATATCACTACAGTTTTTTTATTAATAAGCAAAATGAACTAATGATCCACAAAATGAACTGATAAAGCTGTGATTATCCACTCACACAAAAACCATATTTTAGGGGCTATAGCTGCTGTAAGCCACTAGTTAAACTTATAAATTTCATGAAATAAATCCATGTCAGTCAATTCATAAGTCATAATACCCAGTCTATTAGTTTAGGGAGATAAATTTAGAGACAGGAAGGTGTTGTACGATGGGAGGGATTAGACATGTGATGTGCGTGTTACTGCTAATGTTCTCGTCTACGGACTGACTCAACCCATGCTCTCACTCCTCTCTGCCACTGTATGGTTGGTGCAAACAATGATTGCTATTGGATAGTGTCCTGCAGGAGGTTTGTACTTCAAATACCTTCATGGTAGGCAAACATATATGAAATATTAGTGTTCGGCGTAAAATAGAATTTGTTACTTGTTAAAAACTTGTTAACTTAGCTTTTAACTTGGAAGGGCTTGTTCAAATATTGTTTAATCTAGCTTCTCATCAACATTGAGGATTCCAATAAACCTAAAAGTGGTTTTAACAGCTACAAACATAAATTATACTATACAAAAGTTAAAAGTTATTGCATACACCAAAATTTGATTTGATTAGGATTATTAGTACTGAAAATACAGTATAACAATTCATATTCTGAACTAGCTGGCCCGACAGACGTTGTCCCGTCTTAATGTCATTGAATTTGTTTTATGTCAAATACTCGTTCATTTTAAATTCATTTTCGCCACGCTCACTCGCCTATCGAAAAAAGAGTTTGAGTTGTCATTCAAGTAGTTTTTTATTTCCATTATGAGAGTTGCCAATCAAGTAGGTTTTTTATTTCCATAATGAACTTTTTTTTTATTTCCATTTATGCCTTTCAAGAATGTTTAGACATACTCCTAACAAACACATGTTCCCATAGGGAATAACATTTAAACTTTATGAGTTGTTTACAAAAACAGCTGTTTTATCGAAGCATTATCTGTTTATTAGTTAAAAGCAGAAAATGATAAACACATGTTCCAATAAGGAATAACATGTAAACTTTAAAAGCCAAAGGGGTAGAGCCCTTCACGTTTTCCGGGGTAAAAAGTATCCTATGTATTAATCCAGGTAATAAACTATCCGTGTGCAACATTCAATTTAAATCCGTTCAGCTGTTCTTGAGTTATACAATTTGTAACCAACACCACTTTGTTTTTATAAAAGATAAATATAACGTTAGTATAGTATGAGGTATATATAACATTAACCATCTGGAACTTGTGAGGGAACCATTTGTCTAACACTAATCGGCCACATATTTGAATGAAAGATCTTGACAAACAAAAACCAAAGGACTAAGGACTAATATTAGTTTTTTTTTTATAAAATTTCTCCAAAGAGGATGAAACCAAATAGAATTAAATGGTTAAATTTTAAACACTTTTAAATTGTATATCATGATTAGCTTTGTTTTAATCCTTAATCTGCTGAATAACCTATAAGCTCTTGGGCCGGCTAATAATGTATAACAAAATAATTACTAAAACAATACTGTGAATAAATAGTTCCAATTTAATCATGAACAAATACGTAGTTAGTTAATCACAACCGTACTTAACCAGTTGGCTGGAAAACACCCCTTGGCTATAATTTCAAAACCAAATAAATGCGCTGCACCAGCCAGAGGCGGGCCTGAATACATTTATGGCGACGCAGACAAATGTGATTCCATATTCAACGATGAATTATTGCTCTGTGTACCTGCTGGCACTCTCCCTTACATTCTGCTCGCTGTTCCATTGAAACTATTTTTTTATCTTTAATATATAGATCATAATGTATTAAATAATGTAGTACTTAAATAATCGAATCAATCAGGTATAATTATTAACGCATAGTACACCCTGATTCATTCTCAGGCAAGTTCGCTAGGCCTACTTTTGGTACATCGCAAATGCTATACCTCGTGGGGCTATACCTCGTGGGGCTATACCTCGTGGGGCTATGCCCGTTTTTCTTTTAAAGTTTACATGTTATCCTTATGGGAACATGCGTTCTTTTTTTTCATTTAATAAACAACTGCGTTATTTAAATAAATATGTAGCACAACAGCAAGAACAGATGATTCATAAATAAAACATATTACTGGAATGGTAACATCCTTCACTTATCCGTGTTAACTATACATAAAAAACCTGTTTGTGAGGGGCGGAGGATGAGGTAGAGAAATTTCAGGAATAAATAAAAAGGATTACAGGATTGGTAACGCCCTTCTTCTGTCCATATTAACTCTACAAAAACACACTAAAACAATAAAACAATTACCTTGGGGTGAGATTGGGGGAGGGGAATGGTGGAAGAGGAGAGAGAGAGAGATGAGCGCAACAGAACTCACTTGATATTCAACTTATTTTAATATTCGTCGAATATATAATCAAATATATATTAAAATGATATTTGGTGGAATTTCGAACATTGGAGGTATCTAGTAAGATGTTATATGCTCAATAATGACAACAGGATATTACACAATACAAACACTGATGATTGACGTTATCATACCGTACTAACTGGTATCCACGATGTCATTCGCGTGGTCTTTCTTGATTCCCATTCCTTTCCTATTAGTTTTATTCTTCATTATTCTAACAGTCCCTTCTGCAAGGAACCTACACATCTATTTTATAAAAGAAGATCAACTATAGATTCATAGACATTGTTTTTATTTGTCAGATCTTTAAAAGTTTTAAAACTTGTTTTGTAACGTACCTTGTTCATACATCTGTCTATTTGGTATTTAATCTTCACACTTTCATATTTCCACTAGTTCCTTCCTTTCATTTTCATCTTTCATTCTTCCACTTCACGACATCCTTCCCTCCTTCTCACCTCATTCCACGGATGAACCAAGAACAAAACAAAAACCATTTTGCCTACACGAAAATAGTGATCTAAATAAAAATTGTATATGATTGCAGGTTTTTGTTTATTTTTATATATTAGTTGGATTTATGTTTTTGTAACGATTGTTTTTGTTTGTTTATTAACATTTCTTGATACAGCATTCTGTAGAGGAACTGATGAACTTTGCCGTCTAATATATATAATCAGACAAAATAAAATCATGATCTACCATTCATAAACTTTAAAACCTTTAAGCCTATTGGGGGTGTAGGCTTAGGGAAACACTACTTGGTTTTAAGTTTTAACATGTATATCCTAACACAAACTCGTATAAACAGTTTTAGGTTTTCTCGCAAAAACACCTTCAAGTCGTCATGAAGGATTTCATATTTGATAAAATCTTATATCCAATAAAATTGTATGACAATATGGAAGCCCAGTGAGGGACAATAGTCTTTCGTTGAATTTGTTACGTAAATGTTTTATTTTATCAAATAAACAAAATCCTCATGTCAGCTGGAACATTATGCATAAGTTATGCTAGGGGCAAAGATCTCTGAATGTTGTCAAAGCGATTGATTTAATCTACTAGCCTAACGAAATACATGCTGTCAATATTGATTTTGGAGGTTAGAATATCTGGTATTTCAATCTGGTGTTAATGGAACTAAAACGTGGATATTTGCGATCCACTACAACAAAAATTGCAAGTTAAATGGTAACTCACGCGCATAGATATTTGTCGTTATCGGATTAAACTTTTCCGAAGTTCTTGTTCTTGGCAATCTCAAAGAACTATAGCTGCCCCATAAAACAATATTGGCCCTTTTGTAGATTATATATTTTGATATATATTCATACAACAATTGTACAATATGTTGCACGAGGAAAACACCAGGCCGTCCATAACACTAGTGTTAATTTTAACAATGGGCTTATGGACGACCTGTATTATCACTCATGCAACGCTCGGATACTCAATCAGCTCTATTTAGGAGTTTCACAAACCGAACAAAGATTAACCATTTGTATTGGGATATGTTATTATCTTAAATCATTTCTTGATAACCTTTTATAAGTATCAGAACAGTGACTACTCCTTTGTCGTTTGTTTCAGTCAGTGTTAGAGCGGGTAACGAAATTCTCACTGAGTCATGTTGGCTATCGGGTTGATGGACTAAATGAATTGTAATGATCGCTTCTCGGCCAGTTGGCTAACATCACAGTGTGGTGAAGTGAGTTTTAAAACTTTTAAAGATCTGACAAATAAAAACAGTGTCTATGAATCTATAGTTGATCTTCTTTTATACAATAGATGTGTAGGTTCCTTGCAGAAGGGACTGTTGGAATAATGAAGAATAAAACTAATAGGAAAGGAATGGGAATCAAGAAAAACCACGCGAATGACATCGTGAATACCAGTTAGTACGGTATCATAACGTCAATCATCAGTGTTTGTATTGTGTAATATCCTGTTGTCATTATTGAGCATATAACATCTTACTAGATACCTCCAATGTTCGAAATTCCACCAAATATCATTTGAATATATATTTGATTATATATTCGACGAATATTAAAATAAGTTGAATATCAAGTGAGTTCTGTTGCGCTCATCTCTCTCTCTCTTCTCTTCCACCATTCCCCTCTCCCAATCTCACCCCAAGGTAATTGTTTTATTGTTTTAGTGTGTTTTTGTAGAGTTAATATGGACAGAAGAAGGGCGTTACCAATCCTGTAATCCTTTTTATTTATTCCTGAAATTTCTCTACCTCATCCTCCCCCCTCACAAACAGGTTTTTTATGTATAGTTAACACGGATAAGTGAAGGATGTTACCATTCCAGTAATATGTTTTATTTATGAATCATCTGTTCTTGCTGTTGTGCTACATATTTATTTAAATAACGCAGTTGTTTATTAAATGAAAAAAAGAACGCATGTTCCCATAAGGATAACATGTAAACTTTAAAAGAAAAACGGGCATAGCCCCACGAGGTATAGATAGCCCCACGAGGTATAGCCCCACGAGGTATAGCCCCACGAGGTATAGCCCCACGAGGTATATCCCCACGAGGTATAGCCCCACGAGGTATAGCCCCACGAGGTATAGCCCCACGAGGTATAGCCCCTCGAGGTATAGCCCCGCGAGGTATAGCCCCACGAGGGATAGCCCCACGAGGTATAGCCCCACGAGGTATAGCATTTGCGATGTACCAAAAGTAGGCCTAGCGAACTTCCCTGAGAATGAATCAGGGTGAACTATGCGTTAATAATTATACCTGATTGATTCGATTATTTAAGTACCACATTATTTAATACATTATGATCTATATATTAAAGATAAAAAAATAGTTTCAATGGAACAGCGAGCAGAATGTAAGGGAGAGTGCCAGCAGGTACACAGAGCAATAATTCATCGTTGAATATGGAATCATTTATCTGCGTCGCCATAAATGTATTCAGGCCCGCCTCTGGCTGGTGCAGCGCATTTATTTGGTTTTGAAATTATAGCCAAGGGGTGTTTTCCAGCCAACTGATTAAGTACGGTTGTGATTGACTAACTACGTATTTGTTCATGATTAAATTGGAACTATTTATTCACAGTATTCCTTTTTTGAAAAATATACAACCATAGTATAATTTTGATTAAATATATATGATCCACTACCACGGTCCTTGATCCCACAGCTGTGGTATATACCGGTGTATTCGATAGAGTAATATCTGTAATGGATATAGCAAACAATTCCTATAAGAGGCTATAATCTACTTGTCACAAAGGAAAATGTTATGATCATAAAATACCTTTTTTATCGAAAGAAATGGAGTTTTATTTTAATGGTTAACTTTTGGTGTAGGAGTTCATCATTTACTAGTACATCATGGAAGTTAAAGTGGCACAGCTTGTTTCTATAAGAACGATTTTAAACTGTTAATATTTTTTTTAATATACCAGTAAAAAAGATAATTTTACATTGACATTTCAAAAGCAGAACCAAGTTTACGCAGTTTTATTACGTAACTTAATATATTAAAATTGGAATAATTCCGGTCAAAAAGAAATGTTACATAAAAATCCACTTTTTAGGGGTGTCTGTACGTTTTGACTCAGCCTTAAGTCATTCCGTCAATACGACGCAGCAAAATGCCTCTAGTTGCAGTATTTCTGAAACGACATCAAGTTGCCGATAAACAAGAATCATACGAGCTCATTATAGGGTTGGGTAGAACATCTCCTAGCTCCTTGAAACTGATGAGTCGATCACACGAAGTCTAAAAGGCCGTTTAGAGACAGTATTCAAGATCCAATCTGCTTCTAACCTGATAAGCACACTCACTAAAATTGTTACAACGCTAAGGCATTAAAGTGTGATGCTAATTAAGTTAATAAATACGAAAATATCAATATTTAAGTAAAAATAGTATTCGTTTTTTTCTGTACAGACTCTTTATTTGTAATAAGAAACGTTAATAATAAATATAGTTAAATTTAGTAATTACAAACATAAATACCCCCGTCGCAGCAAACCTGCGTACTCAACGAATTTCCAATGCATAATATTTGTCTGAATTCCACATAAAGCCGCGTACCAAGTTTCATGAAAATATATTCACATATAAGCGATTTTAATTATTCTCCATAAGAATAGCATTGGTAATGAGTACCTAGGTTTGCTGAAACAAGGAACACAAACAATTGATTTTTATGCTAATATAAATATAATTTAACTAGGCGAAGCCACATACCAAGTTTCATCAATATTCAATCATAAATAAGCTCTATATAACATTTTAGTTATTCTCCATAAGAATAACATGGGGGCTGAGTAAGCAGGTTTGCTGCAACAAGGAACAAAAAAATGGGTTTTAATGCAATTATGAATATAGCTCCACCAAGTGAAGCTACATACGAAGTTTTATTAATTTATGTTCAAAATTAAGGGAGTCATTACATTTGACTTATTCTCCTTAAGAATAACATGGGGGCTGAGTATGCAGGTATGCTGCGACGGGAATAACCAATAAAAATTCAATTTTTTGTGCAAATATCAATATACCAGTACTACGTGAAGCCACATACCAAGTTGCATCAACATACATTCATAAATAATCGAGATATCAAATTTTATTTATTCTCCATTAGGATAACATTGGACAACGTACTGTGTTTAGCACTTTGAATATCTCAGCAACGGTTGGGCGTAAAATAACAATTTAAACACCAAAATGATTGTTTTTTGTAACTGAACAGATTTCTAAAAGCAAATGTGAAGTTTAAATTAAAATAAACTGAGGAAATGCCAAAAACCTTTTTCCCATAAGATTAACATGGGAGATTTTATGAGTAGGTTTTTTTGGATTTTCTCTGCAACCACTTAACCTAGGTTAATAATTCAAAATACTATATTATTTGTTTTTTTAAGCTCTATAACATGGTCGAAACCAAAATTAAGTTTTTAAAAAATTGTAGGGTAAAAATGCAAAAAACTGATTTTTGGAAAATTTAAAACCCCCATAAACCCCCCTTCCCATGGTCCGATTTTTCTGGTTTTCGAACTTAAAGTCATGAATGTCATTTTACACATTTGAGCCAAATTTCATCAAAATCGGGCCTTTTTTACTCAAGTTATCGTGTTAACGGACACATATATATATATATATATATATATATATATATACATATATATAAATTTGAACGAATAGTGTTTTTGGCATCTGGGGACCTCAAAACAAAAAGTTAACATGGTCTCGGACTTAAGTCTTACCATGAGACCTACGGTAATAGCTTCTTCCCTATAGGGGAAATTCGCTAAAACATATTTATTTTGTAATAAGACAAGGTTTTATATTATATTTTATATCAAGTAGATGACACGTTTGTTTAAAATGTAAAAATGAGTTTTGCAATTGTTTATGTTGATGGTTTTTATTGGTTAGTGAAATTAATTGTATGAAATAAAACCTTTAACAAGAAACCATAAATAAACATTAAATCAATTTTATAATTGATGAAACAGTTTTAAGCGTAAGCTCAAGTATACCCTTTAGCCGTACCATATATACTTTAGTTGAAAGGGAAACATAAAAGTCAAGATCCCTTTTCGTGCCAATAAAGTAGGTTAGATAACATCCAGCATATTTTAGTCATTACAAACAATAATCATTACATTATTGCAGTTTTTAGTCATTACATATTTTTCCCCTCGATCTACAATCCTTCTCTTAACATAAGTGCCTAAACTTATTCCACCAAATTAATGTTTATAAATTTCGAGGATACAGTATTCATAATTATAATTTGTTACATTTTTCGGAAAAAAACGGTATATTACAAAATAATGTATGTAATATATGTAAATAAAATTGTCAAAGAAATATCTAAGAAAAGATTAAATTAACTTAGAATAGGGAAGCAAGCTTCGTAAGATCTTGAAATTGGTATAATTTCGTCTTTTAATTAGGTCCATTTCTCAGTCTGAAGACGTTATAATTTAGTGAAAATCCCTTCTAGATGGTACTTTGAGTTTTCAACCCGCAGTATTGTTACCAGTGATATTTTTGCTTTACTGCTCCAGTTTAAATAGGCTAGTGCATGGTAGGAATTACCTTTCATTGCAAATTAGCAGCATAGGTACCATTTTAAATATAAGGCTTGTAGTTAGTGATTTTAAAGTTATCAAACTCTATACCATTAAACACTAAATTAGTTTTTTTTTATTCTAGGCCTGACAATTTGATTATCCCTGTACATTGTGAAGATTCACGGACTGTGGAAAGCATTTGTTTGTGCTGCATTCTGAGGAGGAAATGATTAACTTTGACAACTAACGTGCACATGTTTTTAAACACCTGACTAAATAAAACGACCGCCCGCCCTATAAAACATTAAAACCGGCTAACCTAAGCAAAGCCCTGAAGGAAATTATATTTTATTAATTTTAACCCATCTA
Source organism: Allygus modestus (assembly GCA_963675035.1). Classification (NCBI taxonomy): domain Eukaryota; kingdom Metazoa; phylum Arthropoda; class Insecta; order Hemiptera; family Cicadellidae; genus Allygus; species Allygus modestus. The sequence goes on from OY776115.1 coordinate 16,067,628, forward strand.
GTAACTCTAACGATATATTTCATTACATGCATTCCAAAGTTAACGTTTTAAATATAGTTATATTTTCAGGCTGTATGATAAATACAATATATATTAGCAATACTACATACTAAATTAAGTAGTTCTCATTGTAAATATATATTTAAAAAGTAGAAAACTTCTCGTAAACTAATCATGAGCTGTTCTTTATTTTGAAAAGACCACACTTAAAGACGCTTCCTTGTAAGGGCTGTTGTCTCCCCTTCGAAACTTTATCCTTCTCTAGTTGGATCAAACATTATAAATCGAATATTAAAAGTATTTTTTAATATTGCTCAAAATAAATATTAAAATATAAAATTGAAAATAATGTATTACAATAATGTTTGTATACTTGGTTTACATCTAAAACAACCTGATTGACTAAAGGATAAAATTGTAATCAACTCTACGATCAATGGTATGGAGTAGTATCAATGTACATTAATGTGATATGTATCTAAACATGTAACTTATAATTATTTTACTGATGTTACATGGTTCGCAAATGAAAATTTCCATTTGTTTTTTATAATTTATTTATAATGTATGTGAATTTCTTAGGGTTTTTATAATGGAAAAACAACCAGCCCAATGTACGTACGTTACTATGTATATTTTGTATTGTAGTCACTTTAAAGTATATTTTGATCAAATAATATTTACTTTTACTTTCAATACTAATATTACTATCTCTGATGAGCTTATGATTTTTTTATTTGTATGACTAAAACATTAGCATACTTTTATTGAAAGCATGTAACACAGAAATAGACGGGCGTGCCAATTAAAAGTTTAATTACTTGGAGGAAGCCATTTATTCTCCTCCATAACTGGAATTGCGCGAGTTGCCGAGTTTTAAACTCAAAATTGGTTTTCCTAGTCAGAATCTTGTCTCTAGAACTATTTAGATATTAATATATAGACAATTTTATCAGTATTCAATCACCAGCACGACATTCTTTAAGAGAAAAAACATAGCAATAAAACTTTACTTCTAAAGGAATAGACAAAATTAATTGCAATATTTAACATTTCTTAATCACAACAATAAAAACACTTTAAAATAAATAGCCGTGTTAAAAAATTAGACGTTGAAATAAAGGCTAACATTGTTATGGAGCCAGTAATAAATTACCTTCATACATTACAGTGGTGGGGGAACATTACGGTTTGTTGTTGCTCTCGGAGGTTTTTGCAGTAATCGGCCCTTGCTGATCACACAAACAACATGAATACACATTTTGTAAGATAACTTGATTAATATTCACCAACTAAACCATTTACGTTATACAGAAGTTGGAAATCAGTGAAACAGTGTTAAATGAAGTTACAGAGTTTGTATGATTCAATGGATTTTCTTTTAAACTTTGTTGTATTACTGGTTGGGAATATTCACTTACATATTATATTTCCGTTTGGTATCTTACTATAGGTATCTTACAGCAACGGTTCAAACAATATATATAGTGATGTGTATTTAAACGCACCCAAAGGGACTACCAACATTAATACTAATGGGTAACACAATCCCTAGGGTTACGATATTGTAATGGATATTACTGAAATTCTCTTTAAATTAATGTGATAATATCTGATCATTAAATATTGATGTATGTATCATTGCATGAGTACAAAATATTAATATTTGAAATAATTTTATTTAACACACAAGTAGGATAGAGCAAGATAGAAGGAAAAACTGGACCGGTTTTTTGTGTGATGTGTTAGTTAAAATAGGGCAATAGGTTTTACGGAATTCCTCATAATTTACGATTATATTTAGGGCTTCGCCCCACAGACCTTAGAATTTCTGTGTGAATCATATCGATGAGTTTTTTCTTCAATAAGGGTACGTTTCTAAAGAGTGAAGTGAGCTCATATTTTCAGAGAAGTTTTGAGGAGTTTTCATCTCCAGTCCCCAGTTACAGCAGTAGGGCGCATTCCCAACACAAACAGAGCTTCTTTGTCAGTGTAAGACGCTTCTTAATCTTCCTCCCTCATTACTTCGTAACTTGCAGCACTTTCCTTATACAAGCCTCAACTCTTGTTTTTCTGCTGCCAGTGTTATTGTAAAGGTTGTAAATTTTTCACAATGAAGTCATTAAAACAAATTTTACAACAGAACAAATCTAGGAACGTTAATGTTTTGTGTATATTTTCACAGCCCATTTGTAATATAATTATAAAATATATTACAAAGTTAGTTAAGTTTATTTAAAATTCTAACTAGTATATGGACTATATATAGCCTTGAGTATTAAATTGTAATCATTGGGATTTATTACTGCTTCATCAGTGAAATGTTTTGAAATCTAATTACACGTGAAAGAGCTTTGTATATCCTTAAACAAGAATTGTCTAGATTATATATGCAAAATGGATCTTGGATTTCCCTCACAACTTTCAACATAGAAGACTTTTTTCACAGAAATCGATTAGCCAAGTCTTTAATCCCAGAAAACTCAAACTGCTCTGTAAAAATATTTAAATAATCAAACGTTAACATTAGGCTTATACGTTTTTAAATCAAACCAAAACAATACGAAACAGCCGAAAAAATATAAATAGTGAGCTAGCTGTCAAACTAACTTTGTAAAGTATAAGCTTGTGAGTTATATCCGATCAAAACCCAGTTCCCAGACACTAACAATTTAAACTAATATAAATATTACTTCTAACGTGGATTTGTTTCACACAACTAAACCCTGGGGTTTGAAGCGCTCCAATATGGAATTTACGAAGAAGTTGTAAAAGTTATAAATGGTGACCGACTGAGAATAAAATATCACAGGTTGTGATCCCATAACCAATTCTGACCCAGAAATGTCGACCTGATTCCCACACCTCTCGTGGCTAGGGTACAATCTACTGTATACGGTATTGACTTCATCAGTTTAGGTTATATACGATATCCCATTATAACACCTTTGATAGTTTAATAATGACGTGATTCATATTCAGTTTTCTCAAAATAAAACACTCTGTTATGCAAGTTATTCCACTTGATACTGGGAATAGTGAAAACGCTGTTATCTCTATCTATTCCATAACGAAAGGTTTCGTAAATCAAAGTTTATGTCAAAAGTTAATTAGTAACCGTCAATTCATATAAAAATATATAAAAACATAATCTGGTATTTTAATTTCTAGCAATTGAAAAAATCTAACTTTAAATGGTAAACTTGAAATTTGAACATTCGAAATGCACTCATTCATCCTACTCTGTGGCTCATAGTCCCTGGTAACCTGTTAACATCAACTTTGACTAGCCACCTTTATGGTGAGGGAAGATAAAACGAACCTAGTTTCTCCATTCGTCTATTTTTATAGCTCTTTAAAATGAGGGTCTATCAAAGAAATAAGTTTTTATTTAAACAATTTTGGTTGCCCCCAATATCATTCATTTATTGAGACACCCAAAAGACAAAGTTACTATCAAAACCCAAAATATAATTTTGTATTACAACAAATAAAAAGGAAGAAGGAGGGTCCGGACTTTTATGCACCCGGTAAAAATCACACATTCGTAATTGGTTCTACTTGAAATGATCTTGATCTGTATTAAAAGTGACGAGCTGCTCCCCCGAAATATTTTACGGATATAATCCTTATAACAGCTGTTTATTGAATCAAGAAAAAACACATGTGACATAAACCGAATAAAACTCTCCTCCATATGAATAAATTGGGAACTTGGAAGTCCCGTGGGGCAGAACCCTGGGGCCAAAATCGAAATTCTGGCTCGACAGTGACTTAGAACTTGAAATTATCTTTTAAATAAGAAAAGAATCATCAAAATCGGTAAGTATTAACTTCAGGAAGGGGGTGAATGAAAAGCAGGAATCTTTTAAAATATGTAGATAATGCTTATATATAATTAAAATAATTTAATTATATCACATTATTTATATGCTGATGAAAAGTTAAAATTTCTCTAAAGACTAGGACAGTTTGCCAGCAATGGCAGCTCTGAGACGGTCAAGGCCAGTCAGTGCAGCCAACCATAACCTCCTTTAAGCTTAAACTTTTGTAGAAATCCAAACATTAATTTTATAAATTTTCCAATATCACATTATACTTACGCATTTCCAATAGTTGTGTTTGGCATCAAAACAATTCAAATGTTCCACTTCTTGATTACTAGTAGCTACAAGTTGTCTTTGTGATGACAGATGGTTCTGTCGTTTTGAGTTACAGTTGGGAGTTTTGATTGATTCTATGAATAAACTAGTTTTTCATCTGTATACTTAAAATTAGAATATTTCAGTGATTCTCGACTACAAAACTTCTCAAGAGAGGAAGCAGGAATGAGATTCACAAGCGGAAAACATCTCACAATAAGACTGCAGAACGGAAGGCACGACAACTATCACGGTAAACTAGAATAGCATCTTATACAAATAAAATATTACCTCTTTCCCTAACAAAATATAAAATTCAAGAGGTTTTTGCTAGGTGAAAACCAAAGTTGTAACTGGAATCCATCTGCATCTTTGATTTAATAAGACATTATCTAACATTGTGATTATTGTGATGAACTCCAATCCACAGCTCATTCAGTAAATCAGCGAGAGGTGAGGAAGACTGCTCGTCCTGCCTGAACCAGAATTGATTGCGTGTTCAAGAACTGCGATCTTTTAACTTCTCGCTGATCGTTTATCACTTTTACTCCCTTTTCTTCTTCCTGCTCGTCTTTTTTCGATCTTCACAATATGTAAAACCCACACAGCCATTAATATTCTTTTTAATCCAAACTGTTCTGTAAATTTATTATTTTAAAATTTCGTTACGCTGGATGCTTCTATTTATTAAGTATTTTGATGTTTTTAAACCCGTAATAGACAACTCCCCCGTTTCATACCCTTATTTTGGCCGTATTTCAGATCTTATGGTTGATTAATATACCTCCATTAAAAAAGTATTAAAAATCAATAATTTTTTATGTTTACAAAGTTAATGTTTTGTTTACGAATTAGCTATGTGTCAGCAAAAGTGAGTAAAAATGTACCCTATGAGAGTAGACATCGATGACAGAGCACTACATTATAGGTCTTGCAACACCATACCACTCCTCCCTCCCCCCTCCACCACTCTTCACCCCCACTCACCACTCCCCACTCCACTAATCCACCACTGTCCAGTTAGCTTATAACTCAGTGCTGGTAGGAACACATTTTATTGTGCAGCCCATACAAGTTGTATACAATCCACTTATGAGCGGTTGGCCTTTATTTGAAAACATTTTATCAACAGTCAATACACCACTATCCACATAAAACAAAATCAGAATTTACTAGTATTAGTATGTGAGTCGGATAAATTGTCTAAGAATCAAAGTTTAATAATGGTAGGAAGAACATGATATATAATGAATGGTTGAGATTTTCATTCTTTATTTTAAAAGGGTACTCAGATATATTTTATATATTTTAAATTAATATTTAATGGTATATAAACAAAAATGTTAAATGCATATTTGTCATATCAAATTCAATTTATAACAGATTTTAAGTATAGATTTAAAAGCAAGATTTAGGTGCGAGAATAAAATACTAAAATCCTATAAATAGGTTATATATATTATTACGCTGGTGGTTTTTTCTTCACAGCTATAACTTGATAACGGCTAGACAGATTTTATCGTTTGAGGTGTCAAATTAAAGGTATTTTTACGTAGATTTGCCAATACATCTTAGAATTTTAAGAAATGGCACCACTTAAAAACAGTAAAGGGCTGAATTTTCGGAACAGTGGCGCTATCCGTCGACATTAGATCAAACTCAATTCACTTTTTATATTTAAAGTATAATTATATTTTAACAGCTGTTTATTAATTATATTTTAATTTATTATATTTTTTATTTATTATATACCAAGTCTGGTTCATGTATACAGTATTTTCTAACAAGACGTGACAACAAAATGTTTTAATAGTTTTAATATACCTTCTATCGTATTTTATTGCTTTATTATATAATTTTAAGTATATCGGTCTTGTTTACCGTGTGACGACGAGAATTTTCCTAAAGTGCTTATTCAGTGCAGTTACCAGTTAGTTTACCTCAAATATCAATATATAGCATAGTGTTTTTTATTGTTGTTTTTGGTTTACTTTAGCTGTTGTTTTGTATTTAGTGCAGTTAAATAACAGCAGTAAGGGAAAGCAGTAAGTGAAATAATAATCGAATATTTCATGAATAATAACTTTGTTACATTATAATTGTAGTGTTAAGTTTTATTGCTTCAGATCATTCCATCAATAATAAATTTTATTCCTTTTAGCGAATTTCCCCTATAGGGAAGAAGCTATTACCGTAGTCGGCATGGTAAGACCTAGGCCCGGGACCATGAGAACTTTTCGTTTTGAGGTCCCCAGACCCCAAAAACACCATTCGTTCGATACTGTATATATATATATATATATATATATGTGTGTCCGTGAGCACGATAACTCTCGTAAAAATTATCCGATTTTGATGAAATTTGGTATACACGTGTAAAGCAACATTTATGACTTTAAGTTCGAAAACCAGCCAAATCGCTCTATCCGAAGGGGTATTTTGGGGGGGTTTTGTACCCCAAAAATGGGTTTTTTGAATTTGTTATATATAATTTTGGAAATAGTCAAATTTTAGTTTTTACCATTGGATTCAGCTTAAAAGAATACACAATTTGGTATTTTGATCATTTCTCTACGTCAGTTGGTTACCGAGATATTGAAAGTGCTAAACACAGTACGTTGTCTAATGTTATTCTTATGGAGGAAAAGACAAATTTTATATCTCGCTTATTTATGAACGTATACTGACGAAACTTGGTATACGGCTTCATCTGGTTGTGGACCATTGATATTTCCTCAAAAAAACATTTTTTTACCAAAGGCTCCCTTAGCAGCAAACCTGCGTACTCAGCCCCATGTTATTCTTATGGAGAATAAGTAACGTGTTATCTCCCTTAATTATGAAAATAAATTAATGAAATTTGGTATGTGGCTTTACCTAAATGAGTTATATTGATATTTGTATAAAACCCCATTTTTTGTGTTCCTTCCTTCAGCAAACCAGCATACTCAGCCGCCATGTTATTCTTATGGAGAATAATTAAAATGTCATAAATCGTTTATTTATGAATGTATAATGATAAAACTTGGTATGTGGCTTTATGTGGTGTTAAGATACATATATATGCATTGGAAATTCGCTGAGTATGCAGGTTTGCTGCTACGGGAGTATTTCATATCTTTCATTATTTTATATTTGTTACAAAGTTATTTATGATTGTCAAAATCTACGACTCTGATACGTAAAAAGGCTGTTGAAAAGAGGCTAAAGTGTTAATTAATACCCCCGTCACAGCAAACCTGCGTACTCAGCGAATTTCCAATACATAATATATGTCTTAATACCACATAAAGCCGCATATCAAGTTTCATAAAAATATATTCACAAATAAGCGATATATACAATTTTAATTATCCTCCAAAAGAATAACATTGGGGATGAGTACATAGGTTTGCTGAAATAAGGAACATAAACAATTGGTTTATATGCAAAAATCAATATAAATCAACTAGGTGAAGCCACATACCTAGTTTCATCAATATACATTCATATATAAGCGATATATCCCATTTTGATTAATCTCCTTAAGAATAATACGGGGGATGAGTACGCAGGTTTGCTGCAACAAGGAACGAAAAATGGGTGTTTTTTCAATATATCAATATAACTCAACTAGGTGAAGCCATATACAAGGTTTTATTAATTTATGTTCATAATTAAGGGAAGCATAGCATTTTAATTGTTCTCCATAACAATAACAAGGGATCTGAGTACGCAGGTTTGATGATACGGGAATCTTTAGCAAAAAATTTTGTTGAGCAAATATCAATAGGTCACAATCATATAAAGCCGTCGTATACCAAGTTTTGTCAGTATACGTTCATAAAGAAGTGAGATATAATTTTTTTGTTATTCTCCATAACACCAAAATTTGACTATTTCAAAAATTATATGTAAAAAGTTCAAAAAACCCATTTTCGGGGTACAAAACCCCCCAAAATGTCCCTCTAGATAGAGCGATATGGCTGGTTTTCGAACTAAAGTCATAAATGTTGCTTTACACGTTTATACCAAATTTCATCAAAATCGGACCTTTTTTACGAGAGCTATCGCACCCACGGACACATATACCGTAGTCGGCGTGGTAAGACCAGGCCCGGGACCATGATAACTTTTCGTTTTGAAAAGTATACACATATATATATAAGTATATTTAAACGGTTTCGAACGAATGGTGTTTTGGGGGTCTGGGGACCTCAAAACGAAAAGTTATCATGGTCCCGGGTCTAGGTCTTACCATGCCGACTACGGTAATATCTTCTTTCCTATATGGGAAATTCTCTAATAAAACTAAAACCTACGTTTTTTTTTTTTGTTTTTTTTTTCTACGTATTGATTTTAAATACGCTCTATAAATTTATATAAATAAATATATTTATAATATTGTAGCTCGTTTTATTTTAATATGAGGGCAATTCTCACTTGGTTATTAGTGAAAAGTAAAATGTAATAATACAAAATAAAATATATTTAATCAAACGAAATACTGAATCAACGAAGGCTCAGACTAATTAATAAAGACTAAATATAATGCTGAGAATTGTATGCATAGTATGCTTAGAATCTTTCCCTCACAAGTTTATTTTACAATATTTAACGTTTAACATTAATCAATTTTAAAGGTACCGAATAATAATACCGAAACAATTTTGACACTCCCAACTATTATAAAGATTGTATAAACAGATAAAGTAATTTAAGGCGGTAATTTTAAATTATTCAATCAAATAATCAATAAATACTAGATTTCAAAAATTATTTCTAATTTTAAAACTGTATTAAAAATTTCAGGGAAAATAAATCCGTTTGACCTCAAAAACTGTTTGCTAAATGTATGCACCAAACTTAGGAACTAGGCTGTAGCACGAAATAGGTTGCAACCGCTGCTGTTAAAACATACAATACTTTAACTGTTGAATGCAGTGTCATCAAATAACTTGGACTCTGTGAAAATGCTACATTGGTATGTTAATTTTAAAATACCAATACCAAATATATCTCATTTTTGTAAAAGGAAATTTTGTTAAATAATTTAAAAAGTGGAGGCAGATGGAGTTTATGAATTGTAAACAAATAAAACTAGTGTTTCAATCCCACTGGTGGTGAATTTAAATCAGTGAATAACCGCGGGTTAATTCAAAGCTCTCCACTTCCAGTAATGTTAAGTCTTTAATTGCATTGTCTTTCCAAAGTAATTGTTCTGTTTTAAAAGAAAATTATATTAAAAACCAAGGGGTTTGCTATGTTCATGATTCAATTAACTCAGTTAAGTTACATGGTCTATTTTCTCTATTATTACTTAGCAGAGAGCTTTAATTTAATGAAATAATTTAATGTAAATTTAGAGCTAGGAGTTTGAAGGAGACAAGCAATGTCTCGTGCACAACATCTTGAGCCTTTAGTTCCTTAGGGACAGAATGTTCCACACATCCTGCTCCTCTTGTATCTAAGTCTTCTTGAAGCTTGAAAATATCACAAAGACGTGTGTTTTACACTAATACTTTTAATTTTATCCAAAAAAATTACTACGTAAAAAGTTAAAATTTACCGGTTTGCAACACCGAATGGATAATCGAAACCAACTCTTGATTATTCCACAAAGGACTAGTTGAGGTGCCTGTGACGAGGATACCCATTTGTAGTCTCGTGTTAATGAGGGCTGAAGTGACGCAGTCGGCTTTGTCCCAGTGGTAACCCTTTCACCCTTGTAATGTATTCTAGTGTACCCCAACACCCTAAACCTGTTTTGGTTTGCTATTGAATAATAGCGACGCGATTTTAATACAAAAATTACGTGTGTTTTACAGAACTTTAATAATTTGCAAGCATTGATTTTCGATTACATTTAATATTAAAAATAAACCTTTTATAAGTAATAATTAAAAGAACTATGATAATTTCTTTACTAATTACGATAATTCTTAACTATGATGTTTCTAAAAATATTTTGAAAAGTGAAGGGAACATACGCTTATGGTTTTTGGTAGAAGGGGATTCATAATTGCAAGACAAAGACAATTGGCTGTTATGAATATAAGATTTCATTTTATATACACCTGGGCTTTTTACGGTTGGAAACAAAGCATTTCGGTTCACTATGTTCAAGATGGTAAAAGCTGTTTAAGACAGTGGCTAGAGATAATCCAGACATTACATTTTCTAGTCGATCCCATTTAAAAAAATCAAGACAGCAGAAAATGTCATAAAACAAATCCTACAGAAAAACCTTTAAAATAGTGGCATTTTTATAAATTAGTGTTTATTTGAAACGGAAAATTTAAACTAAAAAAAAAGGCTTTTAAGCTAATTTTTTAATTCGATTGTCCAAAATTTATTTCTTAAAAATCTAGATATAAAACGTTAAAAAAAATACTGATATAACTATAACAGTTGATAAGTGTTTTTTAATTTATAGTAAATTGGAAAAACCATAAGCATAATATATCTACATTTTCTATATGTAAAGCGTACTTAAAACTAAAATAAATAAGAATTAAAGGCAACTTAAACTCATACAAATTCTTTCTTCAAAGTACGGAAAATAAAGATTACACTTTACAAGAGATGGAGAAGGAAATGTAACGTCAGTTGCAACTCTCGCCGACTCAAAACGCTGATCTCCGTGAGATGAGCCTTTTGTATAGCTTATTCAGTAGCGAGCTTCTTCATCAGTAATGTCAGTTACTTGTAATCTCTAAATATTTCCTTTCATGCGACGTTATATTGTTGAATTGAAAAACAATATCATCACGCAAGGTAAATGAGAGTATACAAGGTGAATTATAAAATAGATTATCACAATCACGAAATCAACGTTACTTTTCATGTTTAATCACTATTAGTGAATAGTTATGTAAGGATATATTAGAATTTTATGTAGATTCGTATGGGAAGAAATGCTTTACATGGACTAAATCTTAATACATAATACCCCCGTTGTAGCAAACCTGCATACTCAGCTAATTTTAAATGGTACTTCACTAAGTCATGAAGCCACTTACCAACTTTCATCAAAGCATATTCATAAATAAGCGAGATATGACATTTTATTTATTCTCCATAAGAAAAACATTAGGATGCATAAACATTAGGGGCCACAAAAGTGTGTTTTTATGCAAATACTAATGAATCGCCACTATATAAAGCAACATACCAAGTTTTACCAATTTATGTTCATAAACAAGCAAGATATCTCATGTCTCATAAGAATAACATCATAGCTGCTGAGTACGCAGGTTTGCTGCCATGGGGACGACAAAAAATGGATTTTGTATGCAAATATCAGTAAACCCTAACCATATGAAGTCACATACCAAGTTTCATTAATATATGTTCATTGAGATATAAAATTTTACTTATTTTAACATTGGACAACGTACTGTATTTAGCACTTTCAATATCTCGGTAACCAATTGTCGTAGAGCGATGATCAATATACCAATTTTTTAAGCCATATTTAATAGGTTAAACTTGGTTTTAAAATAATTAAATGGAAAAAGTTCAAAAACCCATTTTTTGGTACAAAATCCCCCCTAAACCCCCCCCCCTTTTATTGGTGCGATCTGTCTGGTTTTTGAACTCATGGAAATATATGCTACCTTACACGATTATACCAAATTTCATCAAGATCGGACCATTTTTACGAAATTTATCGTGCCTACGGACATATATATATATATATATAAATATATATGTGTGTGTGTGTGTGTGTGTGTGTGTGTGTGTGTCGGGGTTCATTGGGGGACATTGGTATGGTTACACACCGACGTTCAGTGGACCCAAAACGTTCTGAGGACACACACCAGGTCCACAGAACGTTTTGACCGCAAATCAGTATTATGCAAGCCCCTACGAACCTGGGAATACCACTTTCATTCATTGAAGAAAATGTCCTCAGATCGCATGGTTCGTCAGACACGTTGTTTCGCAGTGTGTCCACCACGTAGCGCTAGTACGTCGAGCGCTTTTCACACATACACACGCCACCTGCCCCAAGTAGCACAAGTGAGGACATATTTGAATTTTTCTATACACAGGTATAAGTTGAAGACGCACTTAGTGTGGACCCAATCGATCTTATTTTTAGATCAACTGAAAGGCGGGAAAGGCTTGGAGCTATGTTATGTTTGGAGACGACGACGACTCGGTGGCGCTCGATTGAAGCCGACCCAGGATGCGCCATAGCGATTTGTCCACGAGTTTGTCATTGTTTATGTTGTAGCACATAACCTTCAGTTAAAAAAATTTTGACATATTCTTATCAGATTAACTGACAGCTTCAACATTCTCGTTGTAACTGATTAAAGATATTGTTATAAAAAAGAAATACCGATCGGAGCGGCTCCAACCTCCTGAGGTTTACGGAAGGTGATAATTATCTCATCCCAATAGTTTTGCCATGAAACAGAAGTTCTAAACCCTTTTTAAGGTGCGAACCCCTTACCAATACCTTTTTATAAATGTACCCCCGAACCAGACGATATCGGTTGGAAATAAAAATACATTTAAAACTATATGAGTACTAAATTTCAACAAAAAAGTAATATAAGGTAGGCTATTTATTTATAATGTAAATTTAAAATACTGTTAATTTTTAAATAAATACTTTATATTACTTTCTATGTTTAAGATTAGAGAACTAGTTTGAATTGAAGATTTCACTACTGTACTTTTATGGTTTTAACAGTATTTTTATTGCTAACCTAATTATGTTTATTATATATATCAATAATCGTTGGTTTTGAAAGTGTGAACAGTTTTGTCACTTCTTTTACTTTTACATGTCATTTTCTTACTTTTTTCGAATAGTACTTTGAAGTTAGGTTTAAAAGAAGCCAAACACTCTATTATGATTGGGGCATCATCCAACTTATGTCTGTATTTATTTTTGGTTAATTCGTACGACTCTTTCTACTAGATCAGTGGATGAGAAAGGCAACAAATCCAAAATCTCCTAGTCTGACAGATTGTAATATTTGCTAGTAAAAACCAACCAACAATTAATAAAAGAGATTTTCTTGAAAGCTGTATTTCAATGAGTTGTATGATATTAGTAACTTTTCCGGTTTATCAACTATTTGTTGCGAACATTTTAATCCAAAATGTTTTATTGATTTTTTGTTAGTTTTGAGTTATTTGTGAACAATATTCACATTCACATTATTTATTTTTGTCACTGTTGGCTGCATGTCACCTAGGTGAGTCCTGAGTGAGGTTAAATGTGGTCCTGACACGTTTTTCATTCGACAAATAGTTTGAATGTTCGGAATATTACCTTAATTAGTTGCAATGATTAAACAAAGTTTTGTTTAGGAAATTCGAAGCTTAAAGCCCTTACAAATTAATTGTATTATTTGAAAAATATCAAAACGCCTTGATTAAAATTTAAAACATGTAAATATTTTAAATAGCTGATTTCCATGCTTAACTTCCCTAGAGAATATGGTAACCCTAACTAAAATAAACTGTTAACTGTATCCTTCTTTTTTTCCTTATACCGAATCGTTTATTTTTTTAGCGTGTATGTTTCAGTTTTCAGTAGTTTAGAAACCTCCATAATTCCAATGTTAAAATTTCCAATTTTTAAATATGATTTTCAAGTCCGGTAGATGGAAGCATTTCCCCGCTCCTGCGGCGGTTTGGATGCGGCTCTACGGAATTTTATTATCCGAATTCGAAAATCTCAAAAGCAAACATGATAGTGTTTGGTATCGTTTTAAAGGTAATTTTAAACTTAAGAAATTTAACATCATGCTCAAGATGGGTCGCTATTGAGCTTCGAGCCCCACAAAGTTGCGTTGACGCCGCAATTTGGGCAAGTCAGGCGATCGTGATACCATAAAGTAAAAGCGCTCGTAACGGGCGTTATAACAAAACATCAAACGTGTAACTGTGTGTACCTAAACAGTAATTATTGGTAGAATATCAAAATGCAAACAAATTATATCTGGGGAAAACATTTATTACTCAGCCGAAGTCCCCGGACAGCGGCGGCGCGGGCACTAGTCACATGAAATTATATTCTATAGTCGAAATGTATTGCAGAAGAGGTATATTAACGGATAGTATTGGAAAGTTACACCGAAACGCCTTATTTAAGCGTATTTAATATAAAAACTGGCGTCACTCCGGTCAGAAAATGATATTTTACACTTTTTGCCATTTATAACGGCATTTATGTGGGAATTTTTCCCTTTTATATATCCTAAAACGTGTAAACACACGAGTATTAACAATATTAACCTAATATTTTATATATTTATAAAAAAAGTCATATTAGTCGGAAAAATGAGGAATTTCTTGTTTCAGTGCCGAAATTTACTATATATTATATATTTTAATGTATTTCAGTTACTTTAGCTTTAGGGGTTTTAATTATAGTATATATGTGAATTTTGGGTAAATTTCGGCACTGAAACAAGAAATTCCTCATTTTTCCGACTAATATGACTTTTTTTATAAATTTATAAAATATTAGGTTAATATTGTTAATACTCGTGTGTTTACACGTTTTAGGATATATAAAAGGGAAAAATTCCCACATAAATGCCGTTATAAATGGCAAAAAGTGTAAAATATCATTTTCTGACCGGAGTGACGCCAGTTTTTATATTAATACTGTAGGTAAATGGAACATTTTAGCAGTTTCAATTTTATAAATGTACATTTCATAAGCAAATAATGTGTTTGGCTACAGAAAAGAAAAATGAGAAAAATGGGTTTTAAGGTAAAAATTACAGTTTTTATATATATATATATATATATATATATATATATATATATACAGGGTGTCCCGGAAGTAGTACAAAAAAGTAGTGGTGAAACCAGAAAGAGGCGCCACTTCCGGCGCTTTTTCCCCATGTTATTCTTATGGGGAGCCGTTTTTGCGCCGACGCCAGCTCCCGCCTATACTAATAAGCCACAAGTTTCCGCGCTGGCCTATATTAATACCCAACCCTTGCCTATATTAAATATATTGTCCCCAGCCCTCCTCTATATTTTTTAAAATTAATTTTCAAATTCAGGCTAAAAAACTAGCTTTAGTGTTTATGGTGTGATTTGTTTAAAACTTGGATATGTTATTGTCGTAGGCAAGTGTTTTAATAAATTACACTTACATTCCCCAAATTCACTATTACGGTCAAATTAAAAATTATTTTTGGAAAATACTGCCAATTGCCAACTTCTTTATTTACTGTCCGATTTGTCTGCAATTTGGATATGATATTGTCCTAGGCAAGTGTTTTAATAAATCCCAACTACGGTCGAACTGCCAATTTTGACCCTATTTTAAAATTCATTTTAATACATCCTTTGCAGAAATCCACGAGTTCTGGCTACTTGGGAACCCGAGCCATTTGACATATAATAAATCACCCTTCCTCCTAATTACCTTCTCTACCAAATACATGTCTTTATATTTAGTCTTTAACAATTCTTCTGTATAAAATCCTCCTTTGATTATATTGCCATTCTCATCTTTCAAAATATAAGTCACAGGCTTTGTTTTCTTAACTTCTGCTATTGTAAAAAGCTCTCCCGTCCAGTTGGGGGTATATCCTTTACTAAATACATGTTTATATTTAGATATCCTTACACTATCCCCCACCTTATATCTTGGCTTTTTAACTTGTACTTTAGATGCTAACCTTTCATGTACATCTTTAGAGTTCTTAGCACTTACTTGGTTAGGCTTCATCCCTATGGATCTATGTACTTTATTATTATATATCCTTATTAACTTTGGAAGTAAATCCAACCACTTGTAACTCCCTTGTGCACTAAACTCTCTATACAACCAATTCTTTAAAGTTCTCTGGAACCTTTCCACAATAGCCGCCTTAGTTGTAGAGTAAGTGTGGTAGTGATTAATATTTAGAATTTTCATTAGTTTGGTAAAATGTTCATTAAAAAATTCTTTTCCGTTATCAGATTGAATATTTTTAACTCCCTTTGGGAGAATAGTTTTTATAGCTTCTGTGACTACTAATCCAGTTTTATTCTTTAGTGGAGCGGCATAAGCTTTTTTAGAAAATGTGTCTATTAAAGTTAAAATATATTTATTCCCAGAATTCTCTCTAGCATAATTCCGCATATCTATTAAATCGATTTGAACAGTTTCGTTTATACCCAACACCTTAAAAGACCTTCTAACAAAGTTCTTTCTCGCGGGCTTATGCAATTCGTAAGCAATTTTTTCCATTTTTTATTCTTTATTTTTAATGTTAACGTATCTGCCAGTCTCTGTCGTTTCAAAAACACCTCCATTGCTACCAATTAACATACCATCACTCATTCTTTGATATACATAGTTTTTTGGCAAATATGCCCCTCCATCTAAAGTCTTAAATCCGCTTAAAGATGTAGGGTCTGCAACCAACAATTTAGGATTGTACATCATCAAATCGATTTCATTATTGTCTTGCATAAATTTATTAGTTTTATTGTTAAACCTTAAAGCATGTGATTTTAAATAAATATCAAATTTAATATTGTCTTGTCTAAAAGTTTTAATATTATCGTCATACCTCAAAACCTGCGACATTAAACAAATATCACTCCTATCTTTGCCTTCAGGTACATTCTTTATTAATTTGTCCTCTGCATCCCACATATCTCTATCTAATGTTAATACATTATAATATTTATCCCCCTGTTTTATTATGCTTTTCTCACCCTTTGTTAATATTTGCTTAACAACAGCCACATCATTTGGCAATGTTCCAGGTAAAATGTTTGTTAATTGCTTATTTTTACCATCAAATTTAAGACCGTCTATAGTCACAGTCTGATGTTTTGTAACACAATCGTTCTCATCAACAGCGGGTTTAACACGAACTAGCCTTTTATTATTAAAATCCCAAAAGTTTAGATCCATTTTTGGTACTTGAGAGACGTTTACAACATCATCGCTTTCTTTACCAGCCAACAAATTACTTATCTTTCGCTTTTTGGCATTCCAAATATTTCCATTTTTTCCATTCTCCGATTCCAAAAATTCATAATTATTTTTGTCTTGTACAAAGACACCATCTTTTCTTATTAAAGTTTGCTCTAATGTGGGTACATCGGTTGAGCTTTCACCTCGTTTAACATTAGTAATTTTGCGTTTATTAGCGTTCCAATTATTACTCTTGGATTCTAAAAACTTATATTTAGTATTACCTTGTACAAAAGCATCACCTTTTCTGGTTAACGTCTGCCCCAAAGTCGATACATCATCAGTAAACTCCCCACCTTTAACATTACTAATTTTATAATTTAAAGCATTCCAACCATCATCTTTTAGATTTAAAGTAGTTTCTTTAAAACTTCTAGCTTCTGGTTTACTATACGGGTTATATACGCGATAAAATGTATCTATCATCTTTTTATTTAATAAACAATTCCACTTTCCCTCAATTCTTCTATAATAGAATCTATCTCATTATCCACTCCAGAATTTCCCGCCAATCGGCTTAACCAAAGCAGTCTTAACCTATCTACAAGCTCATTAGGATCGTCCCAATAAACATAGTCTATTTTATTACCACTTACCTGCCTTAAACCTTCACCAACAGTCTTAAACAGGGGTTTAATTATATTAAGATATTTAGTGTGTTTATTACCTGACATCGCCGCACCTGTTTTATAACCCTTTAAATGTGCATTTGTAGCTTCCAAAATCTCTTTATAATTTTGCAAATCAGCCTGACTATAGTTTACGGGTTCTTTTAAAGTTAACAATTCCCACAATCCCTTTGTCCCTTTATAAATTTTTTCTCCAACCGTAACATCATCATTGGCAATTTGAACTTCCTGATTCCCAATAAAAAACTTATTTCCTTCTCGCCTAATACCATATGTAGTGTCTGTCATACTACTTCTACTAAGGTAATTTCCTAAATAGTCTGATGCTAAAAGACCAAAATCTAATTTGTGTGGTGTTATCTGTGTTATTCTTGGTATTCTAGACGGGGTCTTTTCTAAAATCATTGGGAGAACTGGCCTCTCTGTTTTTGTGGCTAAATTTTTTAATTCTTGCAAAGGCTCTATTAATGGTTGGAATGTTTGGAACCTCTCTTCAGCCTCTAGAAATTTACCACGTTTTAACGCCCTATATTTTTCTCTTATTTGTTTTGCAGACTCTACCAATTCTTGTTGAATATTTGTTTTCATTTTATTTACATTTTATTTATCTCATTTGTCAAAGGATTATACTCAAACACCTTATCGTGTATTATTAGGCAATATGCAGATGTGTTTGAAGGGACATTTTCTGCAGTTTCAATTTCTAATTTAATATCTACAACCCCCTCTTTGACCGATTCATTCTGCCTAGAACAATCTATTACAATTAGAGGATATTTCTTTATAAAGTCAGCTCTGTTAAACATAGGATCGGGGACGGTGTTGTAGTAACTCTCCCTAAACCTCACAAACATCTCATAAGCTTTAGAGGCATCTCCATTTTCAAAGTCGAGATTTAAATCACTATAAGGATAATATTCAGAGTTTAAAAACACTTTGATATTTTTCAATTTACAGTGATCAAATTCATCAGTTCTTTTTCGTGCACTGTTGTCCCTACCTGTTTGGAAACCAAATATAATATACCTGGGCTTCTCCAAACTCGAAGACGTCTTAACTGACCATGTATGTCTCTTGGTTTCGGGGTATGATGGGAGTTCGTGTAGCTCCAAACTTCTAAATGCAATTTGCAAATTTTTATTTTGCAATAACATCTTTTGTAATTGAAGCCTCTCCCCATCAGATGGCACCACGTGCGGCATCACCCACTGAATCGATTTAAGTGTAATTTTAGGAATAGGATCGACACCAGTTGGAGCATTAGATGTTGTTAATATACAATTTAAGTCGTTTTTGGATCTTTTCAACACCAATTCTTGTTTAACATTTACTAAAACCTTATTAAAATCCTCAAACACACCCATTAACAGCTCTAACGGGACACAAGTACTAAACTTGCCGCTTTTATGGAACTCCTTTAAATTTTCATCAGAATCAAATGCTACATTTGACAATTTAGTTGTTTTATTGTAAGAGCACAATATTTTCATAAGACTGGAAATTCCCGGATTTCTTACAATATCTATTTCTTTACCAGCAACTTCGTATCTAATTTCGTCAAATAAGAATGCAAATGCATTATTTATAAAATGTCCTTTATCATGATTCTCTATTTCTCCTTTAATATACAGATAACTCCTACATGGGAGTGTTAGTAAATCTTGATTATTTATGCATATTCGAATTTCATCGGAATTATTTATTGCTAAAGTGTTGTGTGGAACATAGGAGTGATTTGTAATTTTAACCAAGCTATCGTCGTATTGGAATTTTCCTGTAACGTCTAGAAAATCTTCCATTTTTATTAATAGAAAATTTTAACTTCAACCCAATTGATCGCAGAAACCTGGCATTTTGTACACTCAGTCCGTTCTTGTAAATTCTCATATCTTTTTTATATGACAAGTAATTGTAGTTTCTTCTTTATTAAAGTCAATTGGCTTGTCGTGTTGATCTGCAAATGTAATGCTAACAACATCTAAACTTCTCTTATTTACAGGGAAGTATATAATATTTCTGGGGACCTCAATAATTTTGTAGCCGGGAGGAGCTTCTGGGTAAAAACTGTGTATGGTGTGTGATTTGTCACCATTTAAATAAGACCCATTCGCAATATTACATTTTACTCTAATCACATTTACATTATTTATGTTGATTTTATTTACAGATTTAAACGCAATATCTGGAGTAGAAAATCCTTTAAATCCCAATAATTCAGACCCTAAACACGGTTTTGTAAAATCAAACACATGGCTAGAATGTAATGTGGCTTTCATAGTTTTATTATCGGCTATAAGTACACAATCTGGGAGTTGCTTTTGAATTTCCTTCGCAAGCTCAAACACTTCGTATGTACCTTCAACAATTTCAATTACATTTGGAGCTTTGTGATCGTAATAATACACATCCTCACCCTCGTCTATAGTTAATTTTGTGTCTTTAAGTTTATTTAATTTTGGAACTAGTCCTTTGTAAAATATAAGTTTGACTTTTGTATTAATTAATGCTGCTTTATTTTGTATAATAACTTCAACTAAACCAGCTAATTCCCGGTTTAATTCGTCAATTGTGACCTCCCCTTTTGGGGTTGTAATTTTGTGCATTTTGTAATATGTCAAAGTATTTAGAGGTTTTTTAACATTAAATATAGAATTATAACTTTGAAAATCTACCAGCCCAATTACATAATCACCATTTAATTCTATAGGAGGAAAGAACACCGACTTTAACTCTGGCTCTGTGCCCGTGAATGTTATAGTAAATGAATCCATTTTTATAAACTAAAATTTTTCAGAAATGATAAACATAAAATTCCACAAATGGAACTGTTTAAATCTTGTATTTGATCAGTTGTATAGTAGATTTTAGATGGTACAAAATATTCAATTACCTCTTTTGGAGGCTGTATTCCGAATGGGTCAAAATATATTACAATATCTTTATTTTTACGATATGCTGTCCAATGTGTGCCCCTGTCACTGTCTAAATTAATAATTCCACATTCTCTTACTTTTGGCCTTAGATGTTTTAGCTCGTTTTTTAGGTACACTCCTCGAAAGTGAGGCACGTCTCTTGCTGCCTCTAACAGCTGAAAGTTGTCCATCTTTTTTATTAAATTTTAATCCCATTCCCATTTTTGCCTTGGCCTTCATCAAATTTGTCACTGCATAAGCTGCTGCTTTTTCGGCCAGACTGGCGTCCTTTGCCGAAACCCTAGTCCAAGCCTGGTCCGCTAATCTCATATCTGCCTTGTTCCGGGCGGCTGTATCAGGATTATTCATGTAGAATATGTCGTGCTCTTTACAATAAGAGTCTAGCTTATTTTTTGGAGGTACATTTCTGGCTAAATTTTCACGTATATTAGTTCCAGGACCACAATACATATACGACGGCAGGTGGAGAGGGAAAGGAAGGTTGTTTATAAGGGTATTTAACAAGCCACGGCCTCTATATGGCTTTAAGAATAATCCCTTACCCTTCTTACACTTTCTCTTTGCCATTTTTATTATATAAAAAATTATTAAACAAAAGAACAAATTTAACACACAAAGAAAATACACCATTTTTATTATGTGTCATTTATTCAACAAATTTAACACATAAAGAAAATACACCATTTTTATTATATAAAAAATGTCATTTATTCAACAAAAGAACAAATTTAAAATAGCACATAAAGAAAATACACCAAAGAAGTTGGGTCTATTTCCTAATAATATTCGCTGTCTTATAATAGGGCCCAGTGGTTCGGGGAAGACTGTTGTAATTTATAACTTAATTGTAAAAAAACAAGGATTAAAGTTTACAAATTTATATATAATATCCAAATCTTTAAAACAAGAAAAATATAAAAAAATAATTGAAATATTCCGTCTGTGTGATGAAGTTAAATTACACACATATTCAAACTGTGAAATCACACCAAATGATGTAGAATCACACTCAATAGTTGTATTTGACGACATAAATAGTCCAAATATCACACAATTTTTCTCAATGGGCAGACACAAAAATATTAACAGTTTTTACTTGTGTCAATCTTACAGTAAAGTACACAAACATTTACGTGACAATGTTAATTTTCTAATATTATTTAAACAAGACGATTTAAATTTAAAACATGTGTATAACAATCATGTGGGAAATGATTTTTCATTTAACCAATTTAGAAATCTCTGCCATCAATGCTGGGATAGGTCTAAATATGGCTTTTTTGTAATAGACAAGGAAAGGCCAAAGAATAATGGCAAATACAGATTTATGTTTGACCAATTTTATAGTGACCAAGGGCAAGGGTGTTGATGCCATCCACAATAAACCTCTTGTCGTCATCAAAAGAGAGTACCTTTTTGTTCATCGTTAATGTTTGCAGATGGTGGTTTGTGGATTTAATTCTTGTAACATTCTCATAGTAATCTTCCCCGGTTGCAAGACAGTGTAAGTAATGTTGGTGTCTTAAGAGATGTTTAACTGTAGCGTTGTCAGCTCCTTTTGCCTTCTTAACCTCTAGCTCATTTTGCTTTTCTTTTTCGTATAACCATTGTAAAGGAAGGAAAGAGTATAATTTTGGCCTTAAACCACAATATTCATACATAATTTGACCATTTAATTCGTCTTTAAACTTGCCCGTAACTTTTTTGTTTTTATCAGAGTATAAGAAATGATCTTTACTATATGCAGAGGTGTCAAAACGGTCCAAGTCACTTTGTATTTCCTTGTAAAAGTCCTCTGTTACTATAGAATAAAGAAGGCTGTCTGTGTCTGTCATTAAGAACCTTTTATTCTTAAATTTTGACATATAATTATAGTGGAAATCATACATTATTACTTTGCTGATATCCAAAATGGTCATTCCTAAATATATTGGTTTATCAAACTTTACAATTAATTTATTTAAATGCACAGCATGCAACTTGTTATCGAACATTTTGCTGCAGTCAAACCTTGGCTTTGTAACGTATTTTGTTAACTTAGACTCGTCTACAAGATGTATATCACGAAACTTGCGTTGGTTCATAATTGTTCGACCAAAGAGACTGTTATTTAACAGTTTGTAAAAGTCTTTTTCAAAATCATGTTCAGCTTTTTGTCGCTTTTCAATATTAAAATTAATATAGGGGGCGAGCCATTTTGATTGTCTGAATTTTAAGATTCTGTGGGATTTTGTAACTACCAAACCCAGTTCTTCGTATTTTTTTAGTGCTTTATAATGTAAAATATATTTAGTTTTGTCATTTAAATTTGGTATTAATTTTCCATTCATTTTTTCTGGTGCGAGCGGGTAGTCATTATGCAAATCGTGTAAACTTTTATCGTATTTTAAATCAACTTCCAAAATAAATCCAAAGTTTTCATTTTGATTGTATTTATAATCTTTCTCATTTGTCCATCTAAAGCCATCAACGGGCAACGACTCACACATTGCTGTAGAGTATAGCGAGTTGCAGTCTAAGTATACAAGATAGGTGCTTTCTTGATTTGGGTCATAATGTTCGCCCATGTACTTATTATTGGCTTTAGCGTGGCGCGTGGAAATCATGCTTACACCGCCTCTAATGGCATGTTCTATAAACAAATGCATGTCAACGTCTTGAAATAATTCTAATTTTATGCCGGTCATTCTAAGACACGCCTCCCATGTTAGTCCAGGCAGTGAGTACATGTGGACAGGGTCGAGTTTATAATCCTTTAAACACAAGTCCCTAAATGTCTCAAACACATCAGCCAATAACAACACATCTGTTTTAAGGTATAAATCGTGATATTCTTTTAAATTCTTTATATTAAAATGATTCCATACGTTTTTAGCATGTTCATATTGTGCAGGAGATATACATTCTTTAGTTAGACTGCTGTAAAATGCCTCTATGGGTGGGAGGGGCTCTAAAAACTTTTCTGGTCCTGTCATGTATTCGTACGGAAATTCGCCCTTACATTGTAGTAGTGGATTGTCTATAAATCTAAACGTATTTAAATTGGAAGCTAATTTGCTTAAGGGAAGAGACAACAAGTTGTAGGAATCCAAAAATACCAAATCATCAACAGAGAACGAAATATACTTTTCCATGTCTTTGGCTATGCAATTCAATTTGCGATTGAATTTTCCCAAGTGTTGCATTATTAAATGACCGTCATAGTTTTTAAGATTGTGGAAGAATACTGGAATTTTCTTGGTTACTTTATAGTTTAAATTGCAAGAGTTGTGGGAGGGTCCTCGGAACTCGCCTGTTAGGTGGCAGTGGTCGCGCACTTTATCACACAGTAACGGTTGTTGGCATATGTGGCAGTGTGTAGAGTTTTGGAATAACATCTCTTGCTCTGCAGTCATTACAAGGGGAACATATACTCCCATCTGACTTTTAATAAAGTCATAAGTTTTAAATAACTTTTCGAAAAACACATCCATCACATTTTCACCGCTGTACAACTCTTCGTAAATAATGTTAGAATCTCTCACCACAACATAAGCAAATCCAGAAGGCGTGTGTTTGCCACAGTTTATAAAACATTCGAAATCTGCATAAATCACAAAGGGAGCTTTAAGTTGATATTTGTAATTCGTAAATTGTAGTGTATCTTTTTTAGACATTTGTACTCTTTGGGCATCAAAGGTTTTACAATATGTTGTGTGAAGTTCCAATATATCTTTGGTGCAAAAATGTTGCAAACAGAACTTGCAAAAATATTTCTTATTGTTGTCTTTTGTAGACCGTAGCATTAACTTATCAAAATCACGAATTAAACAGTAATGTGATTTCCGACCTTGTTGTAAAAGCAGCAGGTTGACGTGCGTATTACTGTTTAGTTTAGTTATTCTCAGTGGATATATTAATTGTCCTTCAATTCCATATACGTTAACACTTATGTTGTTTTGTTTTTCAAATTTATCAATGTCGGATATTTTTACGGGATATTTTATATTTGACATATTCAACTGGCCTTCATAGGGTTTGTAGTAAAATACTCGATTTGCATGTTCTTTACTATTCCTTGGATTCAGGCTTGCTAAAACACTCCACACGAAACATTTATTATCACTGTTTTTAATATTTAAAACAGCGTGTTTTGATTTTATATTTTCTGGTGTGGGTATGTATGAGTTGGGAGTTAGGGGTTTATATTTGTAAACATGCAGCTGCCAGTATTTAGTATGGTCATATATCCATCCACTGCCTTGGGCTTGATACTTGTGCATGGAGGTATCGATCTTAAAAAGTGCTTCTTTAATTTGAGTCTTTAATTGTGCTTTCTCAATTGATAAATTAGTTAAACTTCGAAAATCAGCAATACATTCTTTGTCAATGATTAAATCACCATTATTGTCCACCGAGTGTTTGATGAACTTTACCCTCCTAATAAGAATCCATTTGATAGGTAGGGGGCAAGATTGAAGAGTGTCTAATACTTCCACAGATTCACCGTTAAAAATATACAACTTGTAAGGTCGTTTGTCACATCGTAGGTGGTGGCGTTTCTTGTCACGAGTGATGACTCTCTTACACACATTACAACTATTGTGTTTTTCTAGCATATGCGCTTTAAAATGATTTTTATTATCAAATATTTGATGGCATTTTTTACAAATTTTAGGAATAACTTTGTGAATGTTACGATAGTGTCTGATTAAATTGCCTCTTTTGGAGCAGGGCGTGGAGCAGATTGCACAGGACAACATGTTGGATGTAAATAAATTTTGAGATGACATTGCTCTGCTTTTTATAAACAAGAAATTACCATTTTTAAATTTTTTAAATTTTTAAATTTTTTTAAATTATTTAACGGCGGTTTTTAAATTATATTTTACAAGTTTACGAGAGTTCAAAAATTGCCATAGTGATGGATTAACCATTGTCCCTCCGTTGAAGACAGATTACAACTACCGTCGCTAACACTCACAGCCAACATAGAGTCCTAGGTGGAGAGGTGGGCCGAGAGACGTGGAGAGGTGAGAGCCAGAGTGCGGCGTGGTGACGTCATCTGGTGCCGGTGGTCGCCTCAATGTCGCTGGTGGCGCGTCCGGTGTCTTCATCCGGTGCTGGTGGTGGAGGTCACTGTTGTTGTGTGTTGTTGGTGGCGCCTTATATACACATCAGATTTTCAATTTAACCAGGAAATGACCTCACATTGGCTGGACTTTCTATGGTAAGTGGAAATTCTGGTCAATGTGACGCGTGCTTGCACATGACCGACTTAGTGTGTTAGTATGTCAGCGCGTCAGCGAGCGGTGGATTGTTGCATGTGCAGGCAGCGGATCGTTGCGCGTGCAAGCGGCGGATGTTTTAATCAGTTGGCAGTTCGACCGTAATAGCTGGGATTAAAACACCAATAACATATCCAAGTTTTAAATCAGTTGGCGGCAGTATTTTTTAATTTGGGGGAATTTATTAAAACACCAATAACACATCCAAGGACACAAAACACACCAGAGATAGTTTTTTAGAATTTGAAAATTAATTTTAAAAAATATAGAGGAGGGATGGAGACAATATATTTAATATAGGCAAGGGTTGGGTATTAATATAGGCCAACAAGGAAACTTGTGGCTTATTAGTATAGGCGGGAGCTGGCGTCGGCGCAAAAACGGCTCCCCATAAGAATAACATGGGAAAAAAACGCCGGAAGTGGCGCCTCTTTCTGGTTTCACCTCTACTCAAAAACTTTGGAAATGGGTTATATGGGTAAAAATAAAAATCAAATTAAGATTAACATGTTTTCCTAAAACGCTTAATTTTCCATATATCTGTCTGTTTGTGATTTTCACATAATACGTTATATCTTAGGAACATCTAAAGATATTAACGTCAAACTTTGTAGATATGTTACATGTAATAAGGCCCATTTTGGTATGAAATATCAAGTTTCTAATTTGCACCATTTTAAAATGGTGACAATTTTTTTTTTCAAAGCTAAATATCTTAAAAACCGTAATGCTTTGGAAACAACTGTAAGAATAAAGAAAGTTGTGTCTTTTAGTCTTACAAATAATAATATAACGATTATAACCGTAAGATTATAAATAACTGAGATATTGCGATTTGTATGTGTAAAAGCATGATTTTTTTCCCATTTCTGGACTAAAACATAATGTTTTAATTCAGAAAAATCAAGCCGTATATAATGAAAGACTTGGAAAATTAGAGTAAATCTGTGAAATGCCCAGTCGAGATAAATACTGCATACTGTGTGTTTATGTATTAATTATGATACATTATAAAGATATGAATCGATAGTATACTATGTATATTACCTCAAACATAGCGGATTAGTTACCTTTAACTACGATATAACGTATACAAGCTTATGAAAACAGGACAAAATCTGTCATCTGCAATTCAGCTTCATCAACCTTTTATAGCCATAAATATCGTATTAAATCACTCTTTAACGGTAATAGAACAATTTGAGTATTGAATGCGTTGTATATATCAAGAGAAATCTGCTTAATTCAGTTTAAATTATCAAAATTTAGCACCCAAACAAATTTAACTGCCTAAAACACAAGTTTCCTTTGTTTGTGCCCAGGGGGGTAAGGTATACAGGCACACCCCTCATGCTCGTGATCTGGGGAAAATCTGAAATCTCGTTATATTAGCAATGTGGAAAATCGATTTAAATAAATCATCAAACTTGTAATGAAATTATTATTTTTTAACTTTGTTCAACAACAAATTTGAACTTACAAATAAGATCGTTACTAATAATAAAAACAACAAAACAATCTCAGCTAAAACGTAACAAATTTAATTTATAACTAATACAAAAACAAAACAGCTTTATGGTAATATTTTTTAGTAATTAAACATAACAGAAATAATTAAAACTAATTAAAACATAAACACAATTAAAAAATGTGTAGTTGTTGTTAAAAAGTACTTTTGTGAGATCATAAAACTAAAGTCGTCACCTAAATCCAAAAAAATATATTTATAAGAACCAAACAGTCCACTAAAAATAGTATAAGTTTAAAGTTAACAAAACATTGAAGTAAAAACTATTGTAAATTAAACGGATGTAGATTTTTTAAATATAGCAAATCCAGCTTTTAGAATTCCAGCAAACACTGTGTGTTATTTTAGTATAAATTGTGATGTCATTCCGGAAGTTAACTTTAAAAGCTGATCTTGCTTCTGTACTGTATTTTGTTATCTTGAACTAAAATTGTAATAAACTAACTAATTGTAATTATTCACTTAAATTAATTTCACAAACCCGCCGGTAATAAACATAACCAATATTTAGGCATTCAACTTTGTTTCCACGCTCATAATACAGCACAGACTGCTAGTTACCTGTAGTAATATAAGAACAAAAAATAAGCCAAATTAAACAACTAATTGTTTTAAGTACATATGAAAATCCATTTACAAAACCTATTGAAATCTGCAATCGGTCAATGACTTTACTTTAACCTGATTAAAATTAAGATTTTGTACCAAATTTACAAAATGAAATTCTTTGCGTATTAGAATTTCTGTTTCTACGAAATATAACCTTTGTTTTGAAAATTACCTCCACATATTATCTTGAAAAGAGTAAATTTTGCGGTCTGCCAGCTAATAAACTGCTACTTCACGGCACTCGGGGAAATGTTTGTTTTTGTGAGACACTTTTTGGGCAAAAAGCAAGAGTCCAAGTAATATTTTTGTATGTGAATGAAAATGTAGACTAATGGCGTAGATTTTATTACGTTTATAAATTATTTTAGTATACTTTAATGTAACAAACACGGTAGAAAATTTGCCTCTTGCCACCGGAAAACGGGGTTTGAGCGGCAAAAATTTCTGCTCGCCATATATAGAGTTAATAAAGTTATTTTTTATTTATTGAGGTATTTTTCAATAAATGTGCAAGTACATAACTGTATTTATGGAATTTATTAACCCGTTGATAACTGACAACCAACAAAGAAAAAAATCATTTAGTTCAGGTGTACGGATGCAGAGTGAGCAGCATTAAAAATTGAATTCAACAGAATACTATGTTTCTCAAGCAAGCAAACCTTACTCATATTATAGTATAGGATATTTTTCATGTTTAAAATTAACTTACGAATATTTTTAAAGAAATATGTTTATAAACTTTAGGGTATATGACAAGAAGGATCTACCAAAACATGTGGGGTATTAATAATAAGTAACACAGCTTGCTGACCGCGAGCGCAATGAGATAGACAGCATAGGAGATAGGTGGTTTGGCAGCGTTGTGCCCCATCTGACAACAGAGCTACACAACACAACGGTAAATAAGTGATTTGGGTTTTTATTAAATATGTCCTTACATGAACGGCATATTTTAAGGTCTATACACGAGCCCATGCATTGTCCTCTCTACGTTGGTTCAATTGCACAGTCCTCTAACAGTCCGTATATTTTCTTTTTAACGGTTTTTGTGTGTGTGTCCTCTCTACGATGGTATAATTCCAACCTCTTGTTGGGTCCGCAGAACGTATGGTAGGGGGCAGCCCTCAAATATTGTAAATAGAAAGACGATTATCAATGTTTTAGCTATTTATCACCAAAACGTATTATATTATGCAATAATTTTATTAATTTTAAGGTATTTTTATGAAGTCCTGTAAACGTCGTTCTGGGACGCCGGTCCTGTAAACGTCCCCGTTACAAACATGTGTGTGTGTGTGTGTGTGTGTGTGTGTGTGTGTGTGTGTGTGTGTGTGAATTTTAACGAATGGTGTTTTTGGAATCTGGGGACCTCAAACCGAAAATTTATCATGGTCCCGGGCCTAGGTCTTACCATGCCACCTACGGTAATAGCTTCTTCCCTAGAGGGAAAATTTGCTAAAACCTGGCAGGTGTCCCGTTCTCCACACGGGGAACTAGCAGTCATAGAGCCAGATGTTTTAAAAGTTTATTTACATTACAATTAGCTGAATAACTGAATAAAAAATAACTCCATAAGATTGACATTGACACTTTAAGAGCTCGTGGGGCAAAGCCCCGTTGTAGAGAGTGTATGGAAACCCATAAAGGCAAATCTATAGAGGTTAGGAGCTTTCGATTAATACCAAATATGTATATAAAATAATATATTCAGAGGTCAAAAATCACCGAACAAAAATTAAGAAATTCTTTTAATAATATAAATGAATACCTATTTCCCTTGGTCACGCCATAACGTAAGAATGAATGCACCAAATTGAATAATTATTTTTTGTTGTGTTCGTTAATAGGTCAAGGTTTTTATAAAAGAAAATGTTTAATCCGACTTAAGGCCTCTGTCCCATTGGCCTTCTGAGTTCCCATTGATTTTACCAAAGTTCAGTTAGTTACACCAAACAGCTGTTACAAGGATTAAACCTAAACATACTTGAAAGTCATAAACATATGTTAATTAAGGAAATAAAAAATCTACTGGAATGACAACTCAATTTATTTTTTCGATGCCGAAGTTAGTACTATATAAAAATAGGCGAAAGAGTGAAGCGAACGAGCTCATCTTGAAAATGAACGAGTATTTAACATAAAACACATTCAATGACATTATGACAGGACAACGTCTGTCGGACCAGCTAGTGTATAATACAAAATCTAAATACCAAAATATTACTTCCTTGATTCACACCAGTTTGAAATTTGAACTAAGTAGTTAAATAACTCATATAACAACGTCCCAGTAGAGTTAATGATCCTGATATTTTTTATAAATGACGCTGGATCCTGGTAGAGGAAAATAAATGTATATATTACGGGTTAGTTTATTAGTTCAAATTTACCAATACAATCCAGATTAATTTAAATCAAATCAAACAAAAACTTCCATATTCAAACAAAATGTGTGTGGCAGCAAATAAATAATTATTTTTTTAGTTCTATATTTAAAATGTTGATGAAAAAGCAAACATCTCACATGTTTAACTGTTTGTAATTTTAATCAATACAAATAAAAACGAGTTGGCACGCAGCACGCTGACGTGAGGGAAGTGAATTTCCACATACAAAACTTTTAAAACTCAAACCCAGAGTAAAAACATACATTTATGCAAATTTTATTGAAATCTGAAAACATTGATTTTGTGGCTGTTCTGATGCTACTGGTTTAATTTACCTGCAATGTTAGGAATACAATTTTGCGCATTATAAGGTTAGGAAAAGGTCCAGTCAGGCTTAAAAGTAGGCGCGAGGTTGCTGGGGATGAAACAAATACACCAACAAATTAATAACATTCTTTTCTAATGTAAAAACCTCATAAAACAACGTACTGTGTTTAGCCGATACATATTTTATTTAATAACTCGGTAAATATTTATGCTAGAATTACGAGAGAGGGCTTAAGACTTTCGCTTCACTATTTCCCATCTTAATACATGCATTAATTGTACGTCCGGGGCTTTTCCGACCCTTTTTGGGCACAATAACTCGAAACTTGAAAGAATAATCCCCAAAAAAGAGGTTTAGAGTTTTCCGATTGTTTTGCCCAACAAACTTGTCCAACTGATTATAGAAAGGAAAGTCCCTACCAAATTTGAAGTAAGTCGGACAAAAAATGCGACCGCTAGAGTGCATACACACACACACACACACACACACACACACACACACACACACACACACACACACACACACACACACACACACACACACACATATATATATATATATAATGTTGAACGACACCCATAAACGTATTCAGGGGGTCATGTTAGGAACTTCTATGGTGTTCCCGGACTTCACCGTGCGGGTCATGCTAATATTTCACTTTCCATAGCAAATTCACTAATAAAGAATCTCGTTAGTTGTAACAAAACCTATAAAATTTTGCCTCTTTAATATCTAAG
Organism: Allygus modestus; assembly: GCA_963675035.1. NCBI lineage: Eukaryota > Metazoa > Arthropoda > Insecta > Hemiptera > Cicadellidae > Allygus > Allygus modestus. Next base: position 16,099,131 of record OY776115.1, read on the forward strand.
TTAATGTATTAAAATATTATAAACAACAATTGAGTAGAATTGAAAAATAAATAATTTAGAACTTGTATAAGAAAATGAAAATTGTTGTTATGAGTTGAATACTACTCATACTCTCATTGCATTGCAGTCGATCCGTCTTGTTAGCCAACCAACATTAACCACGAACCATTTTCGCTTTCGAAAATGAATTTAAATAAAACTGTATAGAACTTTATACCATTCGAAGCGCCTTTACAAAAATCTGGAAACTTAAGCTCATGAGAGGTGAAGTGTTGCCCTCTGTAAGGGTGAGACAGCAGCACTAGTAAGGGTGCGTGCTTGAGTGGGGGGTCTGGGAGGGGATGAACTTTCACCCCTGGGCTAGGTGTTCCTACATGTATTAGATCAAAATATGAAATAGATGTCTTCGGAAGACCAAGTAGTCGTTTTGGAGCTACAACAGTAATATGAGTGGATCCAAAATGCCAGAATTTAGCAGACTCGATCTGTACGTAATATGTTCGAAGTAACCACGTACACGTCCAATTTAAAGGCAAATTCACATCGCTACCGCTTAGGTTAGGTTAGGTTACGTTACGTTACGTTACGTTAGATTAGGTTAGGTTAGGTTAGGTTACGTTACGTTAGATTAGGTTAGGTTAGGTTAGGTTACGTTACGTTACGTTACGTTAGATTAGGTTAGGTTAGGTTAGGTTAGGTTAGGTTACGTTACGTTAGATTAGGTTAGGTTAGGTTAGGTTACGTTACGTTACGTTACGTTGCGTTACGTTAGATTAGGTTAGGTTAGGTTAGGTTACGTTACGTTAGATTAGGTTAGGTTACGTTACGTTACGTTATGTTAGATTAGGTTAGGTTAGGTTACGTTACGTTACGTTACGTTACGTTACATTAGGTTACGTTAGGTTAGGATAGGAGGTTTTCTGGCCCTCAATCTGTTTTAAAAAACACAGGAAAAGTAACGTACGGTGCATAATTTGGAACGGACGTGAACAGTAGCGACTCACGTCGGACGTGTACGTAGCCTCTGCCTAATATATTTGCATTATAAAGCTCATTTATCTTGTAAGAAAATATTTGTTTAACAAAATTAAATAAAAATAATTATATTGAAGTTTTTGATTGCATGAATTATGTACGAAGAAGAAGGTAATTGACTAATGTGAGACATAAATAACCACTTGTGGAGGTAACGAGTCAGCTAATGACTTGCAAACCGCCGCTAATGTTCCCCAGTCACCGCCTGATCGTAGATTAGTAAACGGCGGTTCAGCCAAATTTTCACCAAGACCCGCTAAACTTACCGAAGGTTACGAACACTAATCTACATGTTGTATAAATTATTCCCTCGGTGTACAAACTCAAACAAATAATTAAATTTTTACTTAATACAAAACTAAATTCGATAGTTAAGCACTTGGTATTACTGTCTGTCCTTTTATTGTACACGGGATATAAGAAGGAAATTTAAATCTTGTTTCATGGAAAAATGTAATTTAAGTAACAGATTTGAATTTCTTTAAACCAAAGAGCTTTTCAATATCGCTACCAAATGACTATTCTAGTATAGTTAGTATAAAATCCATATAAAATAGGATATTAAGTTTTTGTTTACTCACATGGACTTATATTTTATTTTATTCAACCTCCTTTAACGTGTGTCAATTTTCATTTAATTTTGGGAATCTCGCTAGACTAACGGTTAGCATCTTGGACTATTAAACTTTACATATTTTGAGGACTATGTCAGTTTATATACAGTTATGTTTACTTAAGAATGAATTATTAAATATTATTACGATCCATTAATTGTTAGAATTAATATTCCAGTAAGACAGCTACGAAATACAACAGCTTACAGAGCCATAGAAGAGAATAAATGCTTCTCCTCGCCAATAAGACAAGGTTCAGTGCCGGAGTGAGCTCAATGTGGACCCTTTGAGTTAGAAACGCCTTCACGCGTATTCATTTTATTTATGCCACACAATGTTTTCAAGGAACTTCAGTTCAAAGGTTTTCTTAATTACTGATAATATGATATTCAAAGTCCCTTGGAGCTTTTGATGACGTTATAATTTCTTAGTGATAGTACTAGTATACAATTATAGGCGTTTGTTTTAAATGAATCCAAACAAATGGAAATTGATTAAGAGTCGTAGCAATACAAAATTTAAATTTTTCTACTTTCATTTTCGAGCATTAATGATTAATATGTGCCACTTCAGCTTCAAAATTCTTAAAGTCTTTTAAAATTTCAAATGCCCATGAAAGTACCTTTTGAGTTTTGAGTATAAAATAAATATCTAAACAAATTATTAATTTAATTTCCGGTAAAAGATGGTTACCATAGCATATACTTTATAAGACATAACTGTCGTCCTCCTAGAATAACCTCTCGTACCGCAGCTCGTTGTTAAAGTTGGTAGTTTTTTGTTGGCTTCAATGGTGTTTTGCCAAAGCCAAAATAAATAATAAGAAATAGATAAAACTAATACAGTCAAAGATACTTCGTCATAAAATAGGTTAAACAACTTTGATAATGAAAAATAGAAAGCACAAAACATTGCAATTGGTTGCCAATACAACGTTAAAACACAATACCGTCGCTACACACGCGATACACAATAGGATAGAAGCGTAGTTTGTCAGTTATGAAGCACAAAACATTGCAATTGGTTGCCAATACAACGTTAAAACACAATACCGTCGCTACACACGCGATACACAATAGGATAGAAGCGTAGTTTGTCAGTTATGAAGCACAAAACATTGCAATTGGTTGCCAATACAACGTTAAAACACAATACCGTCGCTACACACGCGATACACAATAGGATAGAAGCGTAGTTTGTCAGTTATGAAGCACAAAACATTGCAATTGGTTGCCAATACAACGTTAAAACACAATACCGTCGCTACACACGCGATACACAATAGGATAGAAGCGTAGTTTGTCAGTTATGAAGCACAAAACATTGCAATTGGTTGCCAATACAACGTTAAAACACAATACCGTCGCTACACACGCGATACACAATAGGATAGAAGCGTAGTTTGTCAGTTATGAAGCACAAAACATTGCAATTGGTTGCCAATACAACGTTAAAACACAATACCGTCGCTACACACGCGATACACAATAGGATAGAAGCGTAGTTTGTCAGTTATGAAGGACAAAACATTGCAATTGGTTGCCAATACAACGTTAAAACACAATACCGTCGCTACACACGCGATACACAATAGGATAGAAGCGTAGTTTGTCAGTTATGAAGGACAAAACATTGCAATTGGTTGCCAATACAACGTTAAAACACAATACCGTCGCTACACACGCGATACACAATAGGATAGAAGCGTAGTTTGTCAGTTATGAAGGACAAAACATTGCAATTGGTTGCCAATACAACGTTAAAACACAATACCGTCGCTACACACGCGATACACAATAGGATAGAAGCGTAGTTTGTCAGTTATGAAGGACAAAACATTGCAATTGGTTGCCAATACAATGTTAAAACACAATACCGTCGCTACACACGCGATACACAATAGGATAGAAGCGTAGTTTGTCAGTTATGAAGGACAAAACATTGCAATTGGTTGCCAATACAACGTTAAAACACAATACCGTCGCTACACACGCGATACACAATAGGACAGAAGCGTAGTTTGTCAGTTATGAAGGACAAAACATTGCAATTGGTTGCCAATACAATGTTAAAACACAATACCGTCGCTACACACGCGATACACAATAGGATAGAAGCGTAGTTTGTCAGTTATGAAGGACAAAACATTGCAATTGGTTGCCAATACAACGTTAAAACACAATACAGTCGCTACACACGCGATACACAATAGGAGAGAAGCGTAGTTTGTCAGTTATGAAGGACAAAACATTGCAATTGGTTGCCAATACAACGTTAAAACACAATACCGTCGCTACACACGCGATACACAATAGGATAGAAGCGTAGTTTGTCAGTTATGAAGGACAAAACATTGCAATTGGTTGCCAATACAACGTTAAAACACAATACCGTCGCTACACACGCGATACACAATAGGATAGAAGCGTAGTTTGTCAGTTATGAAGGACAAAACATTGCAATTGGTTGCCAATACAACGTTAAAACACAATACAGTCGCTACACACGCGATACACAATAGGATAGAAGCGTAGTTTGTCAGTTATGAAGCACAAAACATTGCAATTGGTTGCCAATACAACGTTAAAACACAATACAGTCGCTACACACGCGATACACAATAGGAGAGAAGCGTAGTTTGTCAGTTATGAAGGACAAAACATTGCAATTGGTTGCCAATACAACGTTAAAACACAATACCGTCGCTACACACGCGATACACAATAGGATAGAAGCGTAGTTTGTCAGTTATGAAGGACAAAACATTGCAATTGGTTGCCAATACAACGTTAAAACACAATACAGTCGCTACACACGCGATACACAATAGGAGAGAAGCGTAGTTTGTCAGTTATGAAGGACAAAACATTGCAATTGGTTGCCAATACAACGTTAAAACACAATACAGTCGCTACACACGCGATACACAATAGGATAGAAGCGTAGTTTGTCAGTTATGAAGGACAAAACATTGCAATTGGTTGCCAATACAACGTTAAAACACAATACCGTCGCTACACACGCGATACACAATAGGATAGAAGCGTAGTTTGTCAGTTATGAAGGACAAAACATTGCAATTGGTTGCCAATACAATGTTAAAACACAATACCGTCGTTACACACGCGATACACAATAGGATAGAAGCGTAGTTTGTCAGTTATGAAGGACAAAACATTGCAATTGGTTGCCAATACAACGTTAAAACACAATACCGTCGCTACACACGCGATACACAATAGGATAGAAGCGTAGTTTGTCAGTTATGAAGGACAAAACATTGCAATTGGTTGCCAATACAACGTTAAAACACAATACAGTCGCTACACACGCGATACACAATAGGATAGAAGCGTAGTTTGTCAGTTATGAAGGACAAAACATTGCAATTGGTTGCCAATACAACGTTAAACACAATACCGTCGCTACACACGCGATACACAATAGGATAGAAGCGTAGTTTGTCAGTTATGAAGGACAAAACATTGCAATTGGTTGCCAATACAACGTTAAAACACAATACCGTCGCTACACACGCGATACACAATAGGATAGAAGCGTAGTTTGTCAGTTATGAAGGACAAAACATTGCAATTGGTTGCCAATACAACGTTAAACACAATACCGTCGCTACACACGCGATACACAATAGGATAGAAGCGTAGTTTGTCAGTTATGAAGGACAAAACATTGCAATTGGTTGCCAATACAACGTCAAAACACAATACCGTCGCTACACACGCGATACACAATAGGACAGAAGCGTAGTTTGTCAGTTATGAAGGACAAAACATTGCAATTGGTTGCCAATACAACGTCAAAACACAATACAGTCGCTACACACGCGATACACAATAGGACAGAAGCGTAGTTTGTCAGTTATGAAGGACAAAACATTGCAATTGGTTGCCAATACAACGTTAAAACACAATACCGTCGCTACACACGCGATACACAATAGGACAGAAGCGTAGTTTGTCAGTTATGAAGGACAAAACATTGCAATTGGTTGCCAATACAACGTCAAAACACAATACAGTCGCTACACACGCGATACACAATAGGACAGAAGCGTAGTTTGTCAGTTATGAAGGACAAAACATTGCAATTGGTTGCCAATACAACGTTAAAACACAATACCGTCGCTACACACGCGATACACAATAGGACAGAAGCGTAGTTTGTCAGTTATGAAGGACAAAACATTGCAATTGGTTGCCAATACAACGTTAAAACACAATACCGTCGCTACACACGCGATACACAATAGGACAGAAGCGTAGTTTGTCAGTTATGAAGGACAAAACATTGCAATTGGTTGCCAATACAACGTCAAAACACAATACCGTCGCTACACACGCGATACACAATAGGACAGAAGCGTAGTTTGTCAGTTATGAAGGACAAAACATTGCAATTGGTTGCCAATACAACGTCAAAACACAATACCGTCGCTACACACGCGATACACAATAGGACAGAAGCGTAGTTTGTCAGTTATGAAGGACAAAACATTGCAATTGGTTGCCAATACAACGTTAAAACACAATACCGTCGCTACACACGCGATACACAATAGGACAGAAGCGTAGTTTGTCAGTTATGAAGGACAAAACATTGCAATTGGTTGCCAATACAACGTTAAAACACAATACCGTCGCTACACACGCGATACACAATAGGATAGAAGCGTAGTTTGTCAGTTATGAAGGACAAAACATTGCAATTGGTTGCCAATACAACGTTAAAACACAATACCGTCGCTACACACGCGATACACAATAGGATAGAAGCGTAGTTTGTCAGTTATGAAGGACAAAACATTGCAATTGGTTGCCAATACAACGTCAAAACACAATACCGTCGCTACACACGCGATACACAATAGGACAGAAGCGTAGTTTGTCAGTTATGAAGGACAAAACATTGCAATTGGTTGCCAATACAACGTTAAAACACAATACCGTCGCTACACACGCGATACACAATAGGATAGAAGCGTAGTTTGTCAGTTATGAAGGACAAAACATTGCAATTGGTTGCCAATACAACGTCAAAACACAATACCGTCGCTACACACGCGATACACAATAGGATAGAAGCGTAGTTTGTCAGTTATGAAGGACAAAACATTGCAATTGGTTGTCAATACAATGTTAAAACACAATACCGTCGCTACACACGCGATACACAATAGGATAGAAGCGTAGTTTGTCAGTTATGAAGGACAAAACATTGCAATTGGTTGCCAATACAACGTCAAAACACAATACCGTCGCTACACACGCGATACACAATAGGACAGAAGCGTAGTTTGTCAGTTATGAAGGACAAAACATTGCAATTGGTTGCCAATACAACGTCAAAACACAATACCGTCGCTACACACGCGATACACAATAGGACAGAAGCGTAGTTTGTCAGTTATGAAGGACAAAACATTGCAATTGGTTGCCAATACAACGTCAAAACACAATACCGTCGCTACACACGCGATACACAATAGGACAGAAGCGTAGTTTGTCAGTTATGAAGGACAAAACATTGCAATTGGTTGCCAATACAACGTTAAACACAATACCGTCGCTACACACGCGATACACAATAGGACAGAAGCGTAGTTTGTCAGTTATGAAGGACAAAACATTGCAATTGGTTGCCAATACAACGTCAAAACACAATACCGTCGCTACACACGCGATACACAATAGGACAGAAGCGTAGTTTGTCAGTTATGAAGGACAAAACATTGCAATTGGTTGCCAATACAATGTCAAAACACAATACCGTCGCTACACACGCGATACACAATAGGATAGAAGCGTAGTTTGTCAGTTATGAAGGACAAAACATTGCAATTGGTTGCCAATACAACGTCAAAACACAATACCGTCGCTACACACGCGATACACAATAGGACAGAAGCGTAGTTTGTCAGTTATGAAGGACAAAACATTGCAATTGGTTGCCAATACAACGTCAAAACACAATACCGTCGCTACACACGCGATACACAATAGGACAGAAGCGTAGTTTGTCAGTTATGAAGGACAAAACATTGCAATTGGTTGCCAATACAACGTTAAACACAATACCGTCGCTACACACGCGATACACAATAGGATAGAAGCGTAGTTTGTCAGTTATGAAGCACAAAACATTGCAATTGGTTGCCAATACAACGTTAAAACACAATACAGTCGCTACACACGCGATACACAATAGGATAGAAGCGTAGTTTGTCAGTTATGAAGGACAAAACATTGCAATTGGTTGCCAATACAACGTTAAAACACAATACAGTCGCTACACACGCGATACACAATAGGATAGAAGCGTAGTTTGTCAGTTATGAAGGACAAAACATTGCAATTGGTTGCCAATACAACGTTAAAACACAATACCGTCGCTACACACGCGATACACAATAGGATAGAAGCGTAGTTTGTCAGTTATGAAGGACAAAACATTGCAATTGGTTGCCAATACAATGTTAAAACACAATACCGTCGCTACACACGCGATACACAATAGGATAGAAGCGTAGTTTGTCAGTTATGAAGGACAAAACATTGCAATTGGTTGCCAATACAACGTTAAAACACAATACCGTCGCTACACACGCGATACACAATAGGACAGAAGCGTAGTTTGTCAGTTATGAAGGACAAAACATTGCAATTGGTTGCCAATACAACGTTAAAACACAATACCGTCGCTACACACGCGATACACAATAGGATAGAAGCGTAGTTTGTCAGTTATGAAGGACAAAACATTGCAATTGGTTGCCAATACAATGTCAAAACACAATACCGTCGCTACACACGCGATACACAATAGGATAGAAGCGTAGTTTGTCAGTTATGAAGGACAAAACATTGCAATTGGTTGCCAATACAATGTTAAAACACAATACCGTCGCTACACACGCGATACACAATAGGATAGAAGCGTAGTTTGTCAGTTATGAAGGACAAATTGAATTCTAATGATCTTATGATGTTTCAGCCGACTGAATTGAATTTGTTGTAGGGAAATAAACTCTGATCCCATTTGAATAGCTTTTAACGACTGCAGAGTGAATATTAACTGGAAAATGACACTGTAAAACAATTGAATATCAAAACTAACTAATAGTTTATTGTATAAATTGTTTTATTTCGTATAAAACTTTGGGTAAATAAAAACTTGAATAATTCCAAGCATATTAAGAGCTTGAGGTTTATAAGGACATAGCTGTACACGCTCGCTATTATGAGGACAATATTTTGGAGGGAGGCTCGACTCTGAACATTTTCATACAGCTCCGACACGTCCAAACAACTCCCTGTAAACAGAAGAAGACGTTACAGGATTATTTATACTCTCAATAACAAAGGGGAAGTAACCAGCATGGAACACATAATAAACACACGATTTGGTAGGATGAGTGATCATGATTTTTATTGATTAGCAATTTTATTCTAAATGTGATTTTATGTGAATCTATTTCACGTTTTTTGTTTTTAACAATATCGTGATAAGCAATCAATAAGTTTTAATGTAAACTGGGTTTGATGTATCACACAAATTACTGCTGGATAAATAAATACTTCAACGGAAAATAGTTTAGTTATGAATGTTGGTTCTGACGAGAACCAGATGAATTTTACAGCCAATAAACATGTAGCTAAATGTTCAACTGATAAAACAAAATGTCCATACATAAATAAAGCCTGAAAGTTTGAAATCGACAGGATGGAGCTATACTATGGAGTTTTCTAAGCATATCAAACATATTTGTGCATGAAGAGAATGATAACGAATATTTTGATAACTTAAATGATCAGCAGTCTTCAATATAAACCTTCAGTTAGTGTTGAAGTCAACTGTTTATGTACTTGCTAAATCATCTTTGAATGACTATGTTCCTTCTAACGCACAATCTTAAATTAATTGTGAACAAAATTAAAATAAATCCTAAGAAAAGTCGAATTGAGGCAATTTACCAAGTTTTACCGCTGTAGAGCAATTTAAAGTTTATGTAAAGCGGTAAGCTCATTAACTTTGATATACTGCCTCCGCCCAAAGTTTAGAGTGAATTGCCTAAACAGCGGGTCATAAATAATTATTCATAATTAAGGGACACATACAACTCTCCTTATTCTCCATAAGAATAACATTAAGGCTGAGTACGCAGTACGCAGATTTACTGCTAAGGAAACCATCAAAAAAAATTATTTTTCGTAAAAAATATCAACAGACAATAATCAAGTGTAGCCATATACCAGGTTTCATTCATCTTTTATAAATAAACAAAATGTAAAATGCTACTTGATACCCATAACAATAACATGGGCAACGTTCTGTGTTAGCGCTTTTATATATCGATAACCAGTTTATGTAGAGCGATAAGTCAAGGTAATTGTTTTTTTTTTGTTTTTTTTCTAAACTGACCTCAATGTTAAAAACAATAAGTTGGGTTTCAAAAGTATTATATATATATATTAAACAACCCATTTTTATGGGTACACAGCCAACCTAAAATACCCTTCCAGATTGGGTATCAGTCTGGTTTTCGATTTTAAAGTTATAAACGTTACGTTACATATTGTAAAAAGTGTTATAAAAATTGCAGTTTTTTACGAAAGTCATTACTCTCTCCGAGATATATATATATATATATATATATATATATATATATATATATATATATATATATATATATATATATATACTAGCAGATCCGTTGCAGCTTCGCCCGCGTAAACTATGATAGTTGTGTGTGCTGCATTCTGTGGTTAGCCCAAGGAACAACTACGAATCAAGATCAGCTGTTTGAATTTTCTGTAAAAACCGAAGTGAATGTCTATAAAAAATACATGGGAACTTTGGGGCCCAGCGGGGCAGAAGACAGGGGGAATTTCGTAATACCATTTCTTAGCAAGCACCTAGGGCCAAAGAGGAACCTATAAGTCGAATTTCAACTCTGTAGGCCTTATAGTTATGGAGATTTCGTGATAGGTCAGTCAGTCAGTCAGTGGTATTTGGATTGTATATTAAGATAACTGTAATACTGATAATGATTTGTTATAACAGTTTTGCTATTAATATTTTTCTCAATAGCTTAACGTATAGATAGTTTGCTTAAGAGTGGCAGGAACGATATTTTGGAAATATTTAAAACACTACATTTTCGTAGTGTTTTTGTGGAATATTTAACATAATTTTATTTGTTTATTTCATAGCATTGAATCTTTGTCTAATTGAGTCAAATAATGCTTAACATAATCTTTAGTTTTAGATTCTTCATCAAAAGGTAATCTAAAATCAATCATATGCAGAATTGAAGCAATTTAATAACCATAATCTGATATAGTTGATGAAATATTAAACCGAGGGTCAGTTGTTTATATCAGATATCAGAGTCAAAGCTTGTGATTAATGACCTTTATTGCTTGTTGTTTGTCAGTGCTGATTTACCGAATTCATACTGGGCTTTGAGTTTAGTATCAGGATGTATTGCTTCAATCATACTGTTTAGTATTAATTGTAAACAAATTTATTATTCATTGCTAAATATTTTTTCTGTTACAATTTGTAAATATTTGTCTATTTAATTTGAATTTAAATTTTCGGACAGAGAGGTGGACCCCATTTGATTTTCATTGGTCGGCAGATTAAACCGCAAAAATAGCGATCTGTCATTTGTGGATAAAACCTCCCGTGATCCTCCGAGTACAGAGCGTCTTCCGTCGTCTTCACCAACAGAAAAGTCAGTGCAGTTTTTGGCGTCATACCTCTCGGTCGGCCTATTTCTCTATTCTCGGCCCACTTCATTTCGCCGTTGGGCGTTACTTCTCAAATTATCTCTCCCTCATTTTATCGTTTGTATTTTTTCTCAGGTGTTGTGTTTTGTACTTTCACTGTATATTTTTAGAATTGTGACTCTATTCACCAGCTCTTCTGTTCAGTGCGGGCAACTCGTGTTCGCGGTAAAGTGGCCACATTTGGACAAACTCTCGTTGCGTTGCGTTAAGCCGGCATCCGCGTATTTTCAAGAGCGCTTTCGTCCTCAAGAACTCAGTGCAGTGATCACTAACTCCCAATTAGTCTCCAAAAATCTAGTGGACCTCAGTGCTGACCTGCTAGCCACCAACGGCCTCCTATGGCGATGGTGGTGACGCGACGCCGCTGTCGCTACCGATTCAAACCGACCATTAATCTCCATGGGTGAGTGACAATATCCATATTGTGTGAAAAGTGCTATATTTATTATATTATTGTTTGTGAACTAATAACCAGATTTTCCAATCAGGCGGTAAATAAATCCATCCTCTCTCATTCATACAGTCCACAAAGAAAGAACATTAATTTTGCATTAAACTTAAATTAATTTTTAATGCGGAAAAATCTCCCTCGCCTCAACACATACTATGAAATTCGATACGATTCTATTGGTTATTATTATTGTTAGAACCAGATAAGTTTCATATTAGTTTTAAATAACGGTTATTAAACATATTAATTTTAAAAGAAAAATATGTTAATTAATTTGGTATATTATTAAATACATTATATTTCATTAAATGCTACATTATTGGTTGAGATTAACGCAAATAGAAACTTTTGTCTCTGAATGATTAAATATTCCCTCTACATTATCTATTTTAGTTACAAGTTAAACATAAAAGTCAAGATATCTTTTAGCACTAATAAAGTAGGTTAGATAACATCCTGTATTAAAATCGTCTGTCTCATGACGATAATATTAAGCTCTTAAAGTACCCAATTTAGCAGTCCGGTCAAGTTTTAAACGGGTAAAGTCTACTCTATAGAATGTACTTATTGCTTGCATAATGTTCCTTTGATAATGGTAGTTTTAAGGGTAAGTGGATGTTATTAATTACTTTTAGCGAATTTCCCCTTTAGGGAAGAATCTATTACCGTAGTCGGCATGGTAAGACCTAGGCCCGGGACCATGATAACTTTTCGTGTTGAGGCCCCTAGATGACAAAAACATTATTATTTCAAATTCATATATATGAATGTATATATATATTTTATATATATATATATATATATATTCAAGCATATAAGTCAAGAAACCTTACAACAATGAAATCCAACAATGCAGACCACCTTTTAAAAGCAAATCACAACTACACCAAAATAGAAGAAAATTTAAAAATACTTGAGTATGAAAATAATAAAGAAAAACTAAACGTAAAAGAAGATTTATGGATATATTTGAATAATAAAAAGTGTCCACAAAAACTACTAAACACAACTCACTTGAACCATGAAAATGCAATATTTTCAAAGATAAAACAAATAAGCAGTTAAGAAATAAGAACCAACATATATATAGAAAAAATATCCAAAAGCATATTCAAGTTACTACACTACTGTATGCACAATTTGATACATATATTAATTTTAATTTACATGTTTTGTTTTAGTTTTTAAGGTTATTGGTATTTTGACTTGAAAATGGCTTAATAGACCAAAACTAGTTGTTAAAATATAAATTATGAAACTAAATAAGGGTACTTTGTTCTCATAATGATAGTAATATATATATATATATATATATGTGTGTGTGTGTGTGTGTGTGTGTGTGTGTGTGTGTGTGTCCGTAAATACGATAACTTTCGTGAAAATGGACCGATCTTGATGAAATTTGGTATAAACGTGTAAGGCAGCATCTATTTTCATGAGTTCGAAAATCAGACAGGTAGTTCTATTTTAAGGGGGGGGGGGGGGGGGGTTGAAGGGTTTTGTACCCGAAAATGTTTTATTATTATTTTTTACTTATAACTCTTGTAAACCCAAATTTTGCTATGCACCATTGAATTTAGCTTAAAAAACAAACAATTTGATATTTTACTGAGATATTGAAAGTACTACACATAGTACGTTGTCCAATGTTAATCTTATGGAGGATAAGTAAAATTGTATATCTCGCTTATTAATGAACATATATTGATGAAATATGTTATGTGGCTTTATATGGTTTTAGTTTACTGATATTTTCATACATTTGTCGTGGCCTTCATGGGAGCAAACCTGCGTACTCAGCAGTTATAATGTTATTCTTATGGAGAATAAGAAACATGTGATATCTTGCTTGTTTATGAACATAAATTGGAAAAATTTGGAATGTTTCTTTATCTGGTTGTGATCAACTTGTATTTGCATGAAACCCCGATTTTTGTTGTCCTTGATGCAGCAAACCTGCACACTCAGTCCTAATGTTTTTCTTATGGAGAATGAATAAAATGTAATATCTCTCTTACTTATGAATATGCGTTGATGAAAGTTGGTAAGTTTCTTCATGATGTAGTGAGGTACCATTTGAAATTCGCTGAGTATTTAGGTTTGCTGCATCGGGAGTGTTTAGTTTTAACTTAGAAGCATATACAAAAGTTTGCTCCTAAACGCTTCTTTACGTTATATAAACCTAATATGCATATACAGGCTGTATGACAACAAGACACACGCTGCAGTGTTAAGTACTTCATTACCTATCCGTGTTTCCTTACAGAATGTATACAAAGGTTCGTAAACCAATCTCAGACTATTGTTTTGTGAGAATCTAAGATAACATTTTTTAAGAGTTTATTCGTTTTTGGGGAAAGAGACCCAAACATACATTTGTGTGAAGACCTTGGGAATCGAACCCGTGACCCCTTGAACAGAAGTCCAGGAGGTAACCGTTAGGCTGTTGAGGCTAAGAGGCTATTGAGAGGTCGACCTTATTTTGAAAACACCTCACTTGAACACGTTCCTCGTAAGGGCTGTTGTCTCCCCTTCAAAACTTCACCTCTCTCTAATTGGGGCAACCTTACTGAGCATCATTGAAATCAATAATCAATATCAAATGAAAAGAGATGAGAGCCATTTATTCTCCTCCATCACTTAGAAGTGGGCAAATTAAAGAAATTTAAACTTTGAATGGTTCCTAATTAGTTGCGTATCTCTTGAAATATTAACAAAGTCTAGTTAACTTTTCCTGTATTCACTCACCAGTGCAACATGAAGAGAAAATACCTATATGAAAATAAGTAGTGATGAAATGAAGTTACCTCTATAGAAATATTTAATACAAGTTATTATATTTAAAAGTTTGGTCAACAACAAGACTTAAAATAATCTACGGTTATAAAAAAACTAGTCGTTTTGTATTAGTCTGTTGACCTAGTCGGCTGACCTTATTGTGGAGCTGGTTCGATATGGGCTTTATACATTACAGTGGTGGGGTAACATACAGCTTATTGTTGCTTTGGGTGCTTTTGTAGCAATCGGTCCTTGGTGCTTTTACAAATTGCGTGAGTCCAAACCTTTTTAAGATCATTGGTACATTTTCGTAAACTAAACCATTTATTTGATTGTATTACAGGAATTACTGTAAAAAGTATAAACATCTGGAATTCGTTAAGGAGTTTTCTTGATCCAATGATTTCCATACAATTTTACCGTGGTAAATTCCCGTGTGTAATGTTACGGGAATTTTTGCTTAAGAACATAACCATTTTAAAATTATGTTATAACTACGAAGAATGATTGTACTCAAACGTTCTAAATCATTTAAAGTAAAGAAGATATTTCAATCAGTTTATAATGTAAAAGATGATCTTACAGCTTCAGTGTAAACCATATAACTGATGAGTGTTTAGGCGCACCTAAGGGTACTTACAACATTAATATTGATGGATAACACAATCTCTGGGGACTTAAGCTGCTACGGTATTACGTGAGCTGAGCTTTGAATACATACCAATCTGATATAAACGTTAAATAATCTTTTATTGTTTTGTTTAAAAATTTATTTGGCCATTTCAATTACCTTCGATTTTAATTTATGCCAAACTAACTACTCGGTGGCAAATGTGATTAAATAATTTCGTAGGAATAAGTAATAATTTAATAAATCACATATTGATATTTTTATGGTGAATACTTTCGAACTTCCCAAATAAACATACGCTTGCTCTTTTTATAAATTTATGTTGAGGAATTTTTAAGCACATTACAAAACATTTCTAGAAACAGCCCAAATTTTCGGGATTATTTTTTTTTATATGTAATAACAATACATTTATGTATTATTGCTATCTTTTATTGATAACTAGCTGTGTACTCGTCCTTCGGGAGGGGGGGGGGGGCAGAAATATAAAATGGAGTGGGGACAACATAAAATAAAAATATAAAATCGAAGGAAAGGGGTAAAGGGGGGGAGCAAAATATAAAATTGGGGATGGGGAAAAAATAAAAATGGGAAGCAAAAATATAAAATCTGGGGGGGCAAACAAACATAAAATCGGGGGGGGGGGAAGTATAAAATGGGGGGACATCAAATAAAAATATAAAATTGAAGTGGGGGAGGCAAAAATATAAAATCGGGGGGAGCGAAATATAAAATGGGGGGAATATAAAATCGGGGGGAAACAAAAATATAAATCGGGGGTGGGCAAAAAAATATAAAATCGGGGGGGGAGCAAAATATAAAATCGGGGGGGGGAAGTATAAAATGGGGGACATCAAATAAAAATAAAAATTGAAGTGGAGGAGGCAAAAATATAAAATCGGGGTGGGCAAAAAAATATAAAATCGGGGGGGAGCAAAATATAAAATCGGGGGGGGGGAGTATAAAATGGGGGACATCAAATAAAAATATAAAATTGAAGTGGGGGAGGCAAAAATATAAAATCGGGGGGAGCGAAATATAAAATGGGGGAATATAAAATCGGGGGGAAACAAAAATATAAAATCGGGGGTGAGCAAAAAAATATAAAATCGGGGGGGGGAAGTATAAAATGGGGGACATCAAATAAAAATAAAAAATTGAAGTGTGGGAGTCAAAAATATAAAATCGGGGGGGAGCGAAATATAAAATGGGGGTAATATAAAATCGGGGGAGAACAAAAATATAAAATCGGGGTGGGCAAAAAAATATAAAATCGGGGGGGAGCAAAATATAAAATCGGGGGGGGAGTATAAAATGGGGGACATCAAATAAAATAAAAAATTGAAGTGGGGGAGGCAAAAATATAAAATCGGGGGGGAGCGAAATATAAAATGGGGGTAATATAAAATCGGGGGAGAACAAAAATATAAAATCGGGGTGGGCAACAAAATATAAAATCGGGGGGGAGCAAAATATAAAATCGGAGGGGGGCCAAAAAAAATTGGGGTGCGAGCAAAAACATAAAATCGGGGGGCAGGGCAAAAATATAAAAATGGGGGGGGTATAAAATGGGGGAACATAAAATAAAAATATAAAATCGAAGAGGGAGGGGTAAAATACAAAATTAGGTGTGTGGCAAAAATAAAAATTGGGGGGAGCAAAAGTATAAAATCGGGGGGAGGGGTACAGGAAGTATCGGTAAAAATGTTTTTTTTTGTCAAATAAGAATAGACTACAACCAGATGAAGACAGATTAATATTTGTTCATTAATTTAGCTAGCTGACGTACCCGTTCTTCACACAGGGGTTTTCTTTACCCGTTCTTTAATCAATGCAATTTGCATTTTAGTTAACTTGAAACAGCTGTTCTTGCTTCTGCTCTTTAAACTGTCAAATGGAAGTGTCCTCAGCTGTTTGCATTACAGTTTCTGAGTGTTTACTTTCTTCTGAAATGTAAACATTGAAACTTAGGACGTTCACGGGGCGAAGCCCGAGGGGATTTTAAGGAAGTGAATAGGCCTATGTTGCATGGGTTCAAGATCTACCTTTGTGTAAAGTTTCAGCCCAGTCGGTTCAGTAGTTTTTGCGTTCACCCGGAACATCAGACAGACAGACAGACAGACAGAAACCACCTCTTCTTTATAATAGTATAGATCTATCATGTTTTATTCATTATTCTATAGTTATAATTGCACTTATTTTACCCAAGCCACGTGAAGTAGAAATCAGGTCGGAGTTTCTAGGTCAGAATTGGCTACGGGATCACGACCCGCGATCTTTTATTTTACAGTCAGCCATTTATCACTTTTACAGCTCCTTCGTAAATGTTATATTGGAGCGCTTCCAACACTAGAGAATATTTATTTGACATATTAACATGTTTAAACTTACAGTTCCAGTTCTACTTACATTGAATTGTAAATTGTTTACATGTATTATACATAGGAAAGGGGTATGATAAAAAATCCCAATGAATAAAATTAAAGATGAAAGACTTGTATGCAATCGAAGAAAACTAAAATAATGTTATGTATATATATATATATATATATATATATATATATATATATATATATATAATTCTCGATTTTTTTAAATTCTTGATTCTATATATATATATATATTTATTTATTTATTTATTTATATAGAATATTTAAACTTGAATTGTAATGCAACTAGGTTGTAAAATGTATCCTTTAACGTGGGTTATTTGTATATATATTGTAACGAAAGACTATTGTTTATAATAAATTTGTTTTCAAAACCTTACTATCTAAACCTCGACAGAAATATTTGAATTGTTTGTACACAAGCACTGCCAGCAAAAATATAACAAAGTTTTGCCTTATAGAAGAAAAGTGCAGCAGATTACAAAGTTATAAGGGAGAAGGATTAAGAAGCATTTTAAACTGACAAAGAAGTCCGTTGGAAATGCGCCCTACTGCTGCAGCTTGGAACTGGAGATGAAACTCCTCAAAGCTTCTCTGAGAATCTTAGCTCCCTGGACAACTGCAATAATACTTCACCATTGAAAACGAATCCTTGGCGAAGAACAACAACTCGTCTGTAAGATTTACATTGGCAACTGTAAAGCCTGTGGGACGAAGCCGTTAAGACAAAATTTAATTATGACAAATTTCGAAAACCCTCTAATTTGACGTATTTTAACTAAAAGATGAAACATAAAAATCTGTTCAGTTATCCTTCAAATCTTGCTACTTGTGTATGAATAAAATAGATTTCAAATATTAATATGATGTGTTCGAGCTTATAGATATATATATAAATATTTTGTGATCAAATAGTATTACATTAATTTAAAGCGCATTTCAGTAATATCCATTGCAATACCATATCTGAGTAAGTCCCTAGAGATTGTGTAACCCATCAGTATTAATGTTGGTAGCACCCTTGGGTGCGTCTAAGTACACATCATATATTGTTTGTACTGTTGTTGTAAGATACCTGTAGTAGTTTCAAACAGAAATATATATTTGGTTTTACTTCAAATGATCCAAAACATTTCAGCGCGATACACTCTTGGAAGTATAACATACGTTACAACATGTTATGTAAGTAAATATTCCCAACCAGTTCTACAGTAAACTTTATAACAAAAACGATTGAATCGTGCAAACTCTGTAACTTTAAAAACGTAAGAATGTTTCACTAATTTCCAACCTCTGTATAACGTAATTGATTTAGCTGGCAGATATGATTCAAGTTATCTTACAACGTGTGTATTCATGTTGTTTGTGTGGTCAGCAAGGGCCGATTACTGCAAAAATCCCCAAGAGAAACAACAAATCGCAATGTTCCCCCACCACTGTAATGTATAAATGTAACTTATTATTTGCTACATAACAATGTTAGCCTTTTTTTGCAACGTATTACTTTTTTTAAAGTGTTTTTATTGTTGTGAATGCAAAATGTTAAATATTAAAATTAATTACAAAAGAAGCTCCGTTTGTGTTTAAAATGTGCGGAATAACGAACTTCCAATAAGTTCCAATAACGAACCCAAAGCCCATATACAAAATATGTAGCAAATCTGTTTACTCATTAGCCTCATTTACTTGTTACCCAATTATTTAAAAAGTATATGAAACAGACATAATTTGTTATTATACATACTTTTACTTTTTAGTCTTGACTGTTCATTATAAATACGGTTTTTATTAAAATATTGCACCCTAGATATTCATGCACTTAAAACAAAAGTCCTACATAGTAGTAATGTATTAACACAGAAAATGAGTGCATACAATTTACACTATATCTTACTTTGGTCAATATGCTAAATATCAAAGGAGTTAATCTACTTTTGATCATCTTAGTATGTATTACCACATTGAAATGTATTGTAATTGGATAAATCTCTTTTTTTAAGTCCATAGTTTAATCAAACTACATTAAAGTGTGATATAAGTTATGTTACAAAATTCTGAAATTGACATAAGTTGCTACTAGAAAGAAAAGGATGATACAAAGACTTATACAAAATGGCTGCATTTTCTTTCCCCATGCCTGTTTGTTTCAATATGTATACGATAATGTGGAAGAACTTAAATAATATTTTGGAACCAATAAAATAATATTTTCAAAATATCGTTTAATAATTTTAGAAATAGCATCCATAATCTAATTTAAAATTATATTAACAAAAGCTAAGCTTATGTTCCAGATAAAAGCTTATGCGCGAGTCACTTAACTGTTTGTTATCTTAACTTTAAGTGAAGAAGTCAATTTATACAGCATTATCCTTACTAATATATACAAATGGGTTGGCGTGTGTCCGTCTGTTCCTCAATGACTCAAAAACTACTGAACCGATTGGCATGAAAATTTACTGGAATTTTACTTATATACCAAATAGACCTATCTCCATTTTGAAAATCCTATAGGGCTTTGCCCCACAGGATTTGAAAGTTCCCATGTATTCCTTATGGACATTCATTTTTGTTTGAGCTGATGAAAATACAAACAGCTGATCTTGTTTCGTAGTAGTTCCACAGGCTAACCACAGAATACAGCACACATAACTGTTGTATTCCCGGGTGAAACCGAGTACGATGGCAGTTAGTTATTGAGAGT
The DNA here is from genome assembly GCA_963675035.1 of Allygus modestus. Taxonomy (NCBI): domain Eukaryota; kingdom Metazoa; phylum Arthropoda; class Insecta; order Hemiptera; family Cicadellidae; genus Allygus; species Allygus modestus. Next base: position 16,119,546 of record OY776115.1, read on the forward strand.
TACATCGACTAAAACTAAAACCATAGGTTCGTTAAATCCTACCCTAACGATGCTAATACAAACCCCTAGTTGACAAATGTTAGTAAACCATCGTTCCGACGGCAGTTAACTACCTTCTAGTTGTTTGTTCCTGTGAAACTAGTTAACCGTCAGTCTGGCATCGAGTACCAGCATCGAGTGAATAGGTTTTTAGACAAGCATTTATATTTTTCTTCTGAATGTTTCATTGGTTAAGTATATTCTTTCTTATTCTTTTGGCATCTCATCCTCTAATATAAAACTATATTAAATAAATCAATTTTAAAATTCAAACTAAATCAAATTTACAGAATTACTTTTCCAATGCATAAAATCTAAATCCAGCTGGAAATCACTACATACAAACATTAATTTGCAATCACCTCAAAAGAGCAACGAAATTTTAAAAAGCTCACAGAGTTAAAAGAGAAGAGCAGACATGTTACTCCTTGCCAAGACGGGGTTTAGTGTCAGGGTGAGTTTTTATGTCGTTTCAAAGTTGAAAGACATAAAAACAGCTAACATTTTGTGCCGCTAGCGAGCCAAGGGTTAGCTATATAACAAGTTTTTCAAAGTTTGTCTCCTTACCGATAAGATGATAGATGATGTTTGTCACAGTGAAGGAGTTTCAGGGGCAAACTTTATATTTAGCATGTTTTAATCCCCCACCACTATCAGCTTAGTAGAAAACTTTTAATAACTCAATACATGAATGACAATAAAACAATGTGACAAGTTTCAGTTTGTTAGTTTTTACTGACGTTTGATATAGTCTAGATTTAAATTTAAAAAATATTTACTCATCGCTTTATAAAGTTTATAGTCGTAAATACTATCATTAATGTATTTTAATGGCAAATTATTAGTCACTAAATATAAACAATTTCAAAAACTTGTCACTTCTGAAAAATCAAACATCGTGTTGCATAAATAGGATGAACACGTGTGAAGGCTTCTCTACTTCACTTGAGCTCTCCCTGACACTAAACCCCGTCTTGGCAAGGAGTAACATGTCTTCTCTACTTCACTTGAGCTCTCCCTGACACTAAACCCCGTCTTGGCAAGGAGTAACATGTCTTCTCTACTTCACTTGAGCTCTCCCTGACACTAAACCCCACCTTGGCAAGGAGTAACATGTCTTCTCTACTTCACTTGAGCTCTCCCTGACACTAAACCCCGTCTTGGCAAGGAGTAACATGTCTTCTCTACTTCACTTGAGCTCTCCCTGACACTAAACCCCACCTTGGCAAGGAGTAACATGTCTTCTCTACTTCACTTGAGCTCTCCCTGACACTAAACCCCGTCTTGGCAAGGAGTAACATGTCTTCTCTACTTCACTTGAGCTCTCCCTGACACTAAACCCCGTCTTGGCAAGGAGTAACATGTCTTCTCTACTTCACTTGAGCTCTCCCTGACACTAAACCCCGTCTTGGCAAGGAGTAACATGTCTTCTCTACTTCACTTGAGCTCTCCCTGACACTAAACCCCGTCTTGGCAAGGAGTAACATGTCTTCTCTACTTCACTTGAGCTCTCCCTGACACTAAACCCCGTCTTGGCAAGGAGTAACATGTCTTCTCTACTTCACTTGAGCTCTCCCTGACACTAAACCCCGTCTTGGCAAGGAGTAACATGTCGTCTCTACTTCACTTGAGCTCACCCTGACACTAAACCCCGTCTTGGCAAGGAGTAACATGTCTTCTCTACTTCACTTGAGCTCACCCTGACACTAAACCCCGTCTTGGCAAGGAGTAACATGTCTTCTCTACTTCGCTTGAGCTCTCCCTGACACTAAACCCCGTCTTGGCAAGGAGTAACATGTCTTCTCTACTTCGCTTGAGCTCTCCCTGACACTAAACCCCGTCTTGGCAAGGAGTAACATGTCTTCTCTACTTCACTTGAGCTCTCCCTGACACTAAACCCCGTCTTGGCAAGGAGTAACATGTCGTCTCTACTTCACTTGAGCTCTCCGTGACACTAAACCCCGTCTTGGCAAGGAGTAACATGTCGTTTCTACTTCACTTGAGCTCTCCCTGACACTAAACCCCGTCTTGGCAAGGAGTAACATGTCTTCTCTACTTTACTTGAGCTCTCCCTGACACTAAACCCCGTCTTGGCAAGGAGTAACATGTCTTCTCTACTTCACTTGAGCTCTCCCTGACACTAAACCCCGTCTTGGCAAGGAGTAACATGTCTTCTCTACTTCACTTGAGCTCTCCCTGACACTAAACCCCGTCTTGGCAAGGAGTAACATGTCTTCTCTACTTCACTTGAGCTCTCCCTGACACTAAACCCCGTCTTGGCAAGGAGTAACATGTCGTCTTTACTTCACTTGAGCTCACCCTGACACTAAACCCCGTCTTGGCAAGGAGTAACATGTCTTCTCTACTTCACTTGAGCTCACCCTGACACTAAACCCCGTCTTGGCAAGGAGTAACATGTCTTCTCTACTTCACTTGAGCTCACCCTGACACTAAACCCCGTCTTGGCAAGGAGTAACATGTCTTCTCTACTTCGCTTGAGCTCTCCCTGACACTAAACCCCGTCTTGGCAAGGAGTAACATGTCTTCTCTACTTCACTTGAGCTCTCCCTGACACTAAACCCCGTCTTGGCAAGGAGTAACATGTCGTCTCTACTTCACTTGAGCTCTCCGTGACACTAAACCCCGTCTTGGCAAGGAGTAACATGTCGTTTCTACTTCACTTGAGCTCTCCCTGACACTAAACCCCGTCTTGGCAAGGAGTAACATGTCTTCTCTACTTTACTTGAGCTCTCCCTGACACTAAACCCCGTCTTGGCAAGGAGTAACATGTCTTCTCTACTTCACTTGAGCTCTCCCTGACACTAAACCCCGTCTTGGCAAGGAGTAACATGTCTTCTCTACTTCACTTGAGCTCTCCCTGACACTAAACCCCATCTTGGCAAGGAGTAACATGTCTTCTCTACTTCACTTGAGCTCTCCCTGACACTAAACCCCACCTTGGCAAGGAGTAACATGTCTTCTCTACTTCACTTGAGCTCTCCCTGACACTAAACCCCGTCTTGGCAAGGAGTAACATGTCTTCTCTACTTCACTTGAGCTCTCCCTGACACTAAACCCCGTCTTGGCAAGGAGTAACATGTCTTCTCTACTTCACTTGAGCTCACCCTGACACTAAACCCCGTCTTGGCAAGGAGTAACATGTCTTCTCTACTTCACTTGAGCTCACCCTGACACTAAACCCCGTCTTGGCAAGGAGTAACATGTCTGCTCTTCTCTTTTAACTCTGTGAGCTTTTTAAAATTTCGTTGCTCTTTTGAGGTGATTGCAAATTAATGTTTGTATATAGTTATTTCCAGTTTGTTTGCATTGTTTAAACTGTAAATAAAAAATAAAACAACTCAGGCAAAAAGTAACAAAGACAAAAATACAAAATCAAAACAATAACATTTAACATAACCAAATGAATTACACAATTTGATTACTAAACTTGCAATTTTATTCAAAAATAAAGAAAACGTAGTAATAATTACTAATACACTTGCAAACAAAAGTCATGTTATGGTATATAAACAAAAAAGTTTAATAAAGAGCTCACAATAAAGTACTCAATTTTCATTTCTTGCCTACAAATCATCGAATTTTACGATGATTGATGGTTTTTTCTTAGGATAGTTCTAGGGCTAAGTCGAATTGGTGATCCGGCATCTTGTGACGGAATCATAATCTTAAAACTCGAGATATTTTTGCCTCTCAAAACGTCACGTAATACCTCACTGAGCTCAGCTGTTTCTGGTACTTTATTGGAACGTGAGCTAATGTTTGCGAAACAAACTACTTGATTATGTTTCACTTTATAATACAAATGTAAAATCCTTCCCGATATTAGTCACACGTATGTTTTTGAAAATTCATTAACAAATAATTATGCTACAAAATCTCAAAGCGGATGATATTTAAAAAAAAATACATCAGTATATTCTAATACATAATTAAAGTCAAATTAACTTAGTGGTAACCTTAACGTGGTTTGTTACATTTTATGACAGTTTGTCTTACAAGACATATTTAAAGGGAAAAAGTATTTATAATGAGTGTATCTTCGGTGTATGCAGACCCCAAAAACACCATTCGTTCGAAACTGTATATATATGTATATATATATAATATATATGTGTCCGTGGGTGCGATAACTCTCGTAAAAAAGGTCCGCTTTTGATTAAATTTGGTATAAACGTGTAAAGCAACATTTATGACTTTAAGTTCGAAAACCAGCTATATCGCTCTATCTAAAGGGGTATTGTGGGGGGATTTTGTACCCCAAAAATGGGTTTTTTGAACTTTTTAGATATAAATGTTGAAATAATCAAATTTTAATTTTCATCATTGCATTCAGCTTAAAAACACAAAATTTTTAAACACACATTCCTCTACGTCAATGGGTTACCGAGATATTGAAAGTGCTAAACACAGTACGTTGTCTAATGCTATTCTTATGGAGAATAAGAAAATAATTATATCTCGCTTCTTTATGATCGTATACTGACGAAACTTGGTGGTCTATTGATATCTAGTTGTGATCTATTGATATTTGCTCAAAAAAACAATATTTTGCTAAAGTTACCCGTAGCAGCAAACCTGCGTACTCAGCCCTCAAGTTATTCTTATGGAGAAAAATTAAAATTCTATATCTCCCTTCTTTATGAACATTAATTAATAAAACCTTGTATATGACTTCACCTAGTTGAGTTATATTGATATTTTTCCTAAACACCCATTTTTTTCATTCCTTGTGGCAGCAAATCTGCGTACTCATCCCCTGTTATTCTTATGGAGATTAATTAAAATGGGATATATCGCTTATGTATGAATGTATATTGACGAAACTAGGTATGTGGCTTCACCTAGTTGAGTTATATTGATATTTGCAGAGAAAGCAATTGTTTATGTTCCTTGTTTCAGCAAACCTATGTACTCATCCCCAATGTTAATCTTATGAAAAATAATTAAAATTGTATTTTTTGCTTATTTGTGAATATATTTTTATGGAACTTGGTTATGTGGTATTAAGACGTATATTATGCATTGGAAATTCGCTGAGTACGCAGGTTTGCTGCGACGGGGGTATTTTATAGCTATTTCCAGTTTGTTTGCATTTCGAAAATTATCAGTATAAAAACAAATAATGTACCATTTTTAGAGTACAAACTTGGTAATCTTATAGTAGCCTAATAATTTTACAAAAATACAACCTTTTAAAGGCTAAACCCTCACTCACTCACTCACTCATTACGGACTCTCCTACTTTCCATTTACCTAGAGAGTTGAAGTTTTTTACAATGATTCTTTAGGCATAAAATAGAAAAACTCATTTGTTTTCATCCTTATCTGACCTTTGGGTTCCGCCAGAGACCCCGTCAAAGTTCCCACGTATTGCTTAAGGACATTCATTTTTTTAGCAAATTAAAATATAAACAGCCGATCTTTATTCTATTAGTTCCACGGGCTGACCACAGAATACAGCACACACAACTATCATCGATTTTATAAATCATTTACTGGACGAAGCCTGCAAGTAACAGCTAGTAAATGTATAAGTAGATGTTTCCTCTTTTTTCAATAGCTAAATCAATGCATGGTACAGTCATTATAAATCATAGTACACGATATTATTCAGAATCACAGGGATCGTCCCGTAATACCGCAATGAGGGCGTGGCAAGAAGGGTGGGAATGGATGTACATTGTGATTTACTTTCTACTAAACCAATGTAACTTATAGGTTTTTAAGGTTAATCGTCGTTTAGTATAAAATAATATATCTCTAAGAAAATTTGCCCCGGGAACAGAAAAGAATTTAAAAAGTGTTTTATTTCAATACCACTTCCTACAACGTGAATCCTGTGCAGACGTTGTGAGACGTCAGTTGACAGTTTATGTTAAACCCATTTCCGTTCCTGTCCCTAAATCCTAAGCCCTATGAGGCGTCTTATCCCCGCTGATACATCTGCAGATATTCCTCCTCCTTGGTTTTCTGCGCGTCACTATATAAAGTTTCGAAGTAAAAAATCAAGGTCCGAGAGAGAGAAATCATAATTACTAAACTTACAATTCCTTATAATGTACACATAAAATAATTCTCATACAGTTTATGATTATTTCAAATGTGAATTGGTCTTTTAAACACTAACAACAATGTTCTCGAGCCTTTTCGTTGGTATAAAGTAAGTTTTCAGAAGATTAGAAAGAATATTAGACTATAAGTTTAGCAAACCAGTAGTATTACTGCTACTACGATTGTAACTACCTGTAATTTGTTAATTTCAAACTTAACTTTTATATCTGTTATAAATGTTTTTTATTGTTCATACACTATGTTTGGGTGCTTTCAGTTTGAATCACGAAGGTGAGATTTATTATCAAGGCTTAATTTTATTTCTGTGGATGGAAGCAATGTCAGCTCTTTTATTTGTTCCATTATTTAATAATATTGATGTGAGAATGAGTTTCCTGTTCTAGTTTAAGGGGTTTTTCAGTAAGAATTATTCTGTGAAACAAGAATGTATGTCTTTAAAATTTGAATTATTCTCCCAGCTGTCCGGAGAGCTAAGATTTTCAGAAGAGCTTTGAGGAGTTTTCATCTCCAGTCCCCAGTTACAGCAGTAGGGTGCATTCCCAACACAAACAGAGCTTCTTTGTCAGTTTAAGACGCTTCTTAATCTTTCTCCCTTATAACTTTTAAACCTGCAGCACTTTTCTTATATAAGGCAAAACTTTTTTTGTATTTCTGGTACCAGTATTTCGTGCTAACTACAAAGATTTCCACATAAAAATCTTGTACTAAAGACTTGTTTACTGCCTACGGTATAATGTTTAGGCAGTAAACTGTAAGAAAGTTTTGAAAATAAATGTAAGATATAGTTAAGCTTTAATAGTTTAAGCTTTATGTTATAAACATCAACTACTTTACAGGAGAGTGATTATGTTTTACAGATTATGTGTAATATAATTTAATTATATTACATTTTGAGTAAAGTTATCTGAATTCACTTTTATTAATACAATTATATTCAGTAAATTATATAAATTATGAAACTAAATTAGGGTACTTTGTTCTCATCATAATGATAGTAATATATATATATATATATATATATATATATACATTTTTAATTTTAATCAATGGGATTTGTTATTCATTTTTAAATCGTCCAATGGTATTGTACATGTTAACATTTAAAAATAAAATGTATGTAGAAATATTAGTTTAAACATAGTCTTGTTTTAGACAAATATTCTCTAGGGTCTGCACCGCTCCAAGATCACATTAACGAAAGAACCGTAAAAGTGATAAATGGTCGACTGGGAGATAAAAGATCGCGGGTCGTGATCCCGTAACCAATTCTGACCCATAAATACCCACCTGATTCCCACACCTCACACGGCTTTCGTACAATCTGCTGTACAGGAGTTGTATACATATGAATACAAAATCATGATAGAGTACTGAAAAAGGTTAGCAATAACAACAAACTTCGTTAGACAAAGTCTTTTATCGTCCAACTTTTTTCAAAGCACAAATCTCAGCTTCACAAAGCAACCTTCATCAAATAATAGTTCTATACAATTATTAGACGATTCTTATATAAACTCAACTCATGTACTACTTTCCACTTAATATAAATGGACTCGACCACTATTCAATGTTTTTTTTTAAATGAGCTTCATTACATTTTTACTACTAGATTCTGTATACACTGACGTTTCATTTTAGATATAAATTAAACAATTTTAATAAACGAGGAAATCCAGTTGTATTTGCCCTGCTGTTAACCCTTCGATAATGTGTTACTGGGGAAAGTGTGTTTTTATGCAGATTTGTTCAACAATAGATGGCACGCCGGTTTTGTACGAATAAATATGGAGATTTGGTAAAACTAAGAACAATAAATTGTATCAAAATGCAATACACCTTGGTAAGAACGATTCAGGAAGATAATGATCTCTAGAGGCTTGTAAATGTTCGTAAATTTGATAATACTCGTGAGTAGGGATAAATGGAGTGTTCTGGCTCAGGAGGAGCCAGGAGGAGCGCCCCCCCCCCCCCCCCCGAGGAGCCCCCCCCCCCCTAATTAGTATGCAAATTTTTTTTAATTACCCTAATTAATATGCAAATTTTTAATTACCCAAATTAATATGCAAATTTTTTTTTAATTACCCTAATTAATATGCAAATTTTTTTTTTTCATTTCAGGAGGAGCCCCCCCCCCCCCCCCGGTACATCAATCAGGAGGAGCCCCCCCCCCCCCCGAGGTCTCGTCTGTGACACTTTACCCCCCCCCCCCCGGTACATCAATCAGGAGGAGCCCCCCCCCCCCCCCGGTACATCAATCAGGAGGAGCCCCCCCCCCCCGAGGTCTCGTCTGTGAAACTTTTACCCCCCCCCCCCCGGAGGTCTCGTCTGTGACACTTTTGTCTAGAGGCCCGCACCAACACTTAGAAGAAAATCTCCTCTAAGATTTCCTTCTAATCCCTAACATGAAAAGCTTTTGTGGCCTTGAAAAAGGCCGATTATGATGGTGGGATCAGGTGGAGGCTAAGGTGTTGAGAAACATTTATTTTTTATTTATGAAAAACTTTGTTATTTCATCTGGGTGGAGTTCATCCGTTCGACGATTCCACCACATTTCGACAAGCATCATGTACTTCTGCTCAAGTTCAATGGCGTAGATGTGCTCCTCTTCAATAGGGTAGAAATTCATCTTGTAGTCCATGTCCCGCTGCCAATATTCCCATTCCAAGTCGTCCAGCGGGCAATGGTTCCACATTCTGTTGATTCCCCGTTGTTTGGAGTACAGAGCGTCGTCAAGATCTTGGGTAGTTGAATACATTTTTGGCTCATGAACGTGCTTGAACTTTTTGTCATTGCGCCATAGCCTCTTCTTATGGAAATGCTTCAAAGTGCAATCATCGTCGTCTTTTCGGTTGTAGAACTCATCACCTTCAAAGTAATCATCTTCATCGTCAAACGGCCTCTTCTTATTATTGCTATTCATCGACGTTTCCGCCGCAACACATACATCCTCCAACTCGACGTCTGTGATGTCACATTCCCACTCGATGTTGGCCATGATCTCTTCGTAGCTGTTGACGCTTCGAAACTCAAGACTAAACTAAACTTTGCTGCTAGGGCCGCGCCGTGCGTGGTGGGCTGTTGATCGCAGGTGTTCAAACAAAAAACCTGGCGAGTCGAGACCGGTCTGGGATGCAGCTGCGCCCGACCCTTCCAGGAACCCATTATAGTCCGCCCGTATCGAATTACATTAGAGGAGGGTTGCTTTTACCCCTGACAGTGGATGTGATTTATTGCCGAGGGGGCAAACGTCGACAAAGGACCCAGCACCCTGAAAGCTTTTAACGAGCGGAAATTCCCCGAGGCCTGTCTGGGAAGCAGCTGCACCCGACCCTTCTAGGAACCCATAATTATAGACCACCCGTGTCGAACTCCGAGCAATAAATCACCAGTTGGTAAACACCCCTGCTCTCATTCTTGTTCTAGTCTTCAACAATTCCTGAAGTATGGGGGAGCGAAAATCTCCCCCTAGTAATTAAATAAACAGAACACCAGGCGGACGAGAAATTGGAGCGCGTATTGAGCGGTGGTGGTTATAAGAAGCGGGTCGCGACACGCCACAGTCTCTCGATAGACTTCTTCGAAGACGGACGTCTACCGGACGTATGCAAAGACAAAGGAGAACTATAAAGAGGGCAAGTAGGTGGAAAGTTTAAACGAAGAGCCATTACAAAGAGGATAAGGACCAACAGAAGGATAACATCGTTAGACAAACGTCGTAGAACTGTAACGAAACGACGTAGGAGAACAAGGGATATTTTCAATTAATTCGATAACAATGTCGTTTATTCATCAGAAATCGTGTGAATGTGTGAAGACTGAACTGGACTTGTTTTCGTTACCGCCTACGCAGACCAGCATCGAGAGCGGTAAATGGGTTCAATACAAACCGATCTCATCGCTGACGGACGATTCGCCAATAGAGTTTGTAATACCCGGTCACGGTGACGAGTACACGGACCTGACACAAACGTTATTACACGTGAAAGCCGCTATTGTGAAACAGGACGACACTAAAGCGGACGGTGGGCAACCTGCTAAAGAGGTGGGTCCGGTGAACAATTGGCTCCACTCGATATTCAGTCAAGTGGATCTTTATCTCAATCATAAACTGGTGTCCCCACAAACTAACACGTACGCTTACCGTGCCTACTTGGAAAACCTATTGAACTACGGATGTAGTGCGAAGAATTCGCACCTGACTAGCGAGCTGTTTTTTGAAGATTCGGCCGGACAAATGGACGATTGCGACGAATTGAATGAGGGATTGAAAAAGCGTCGCGATCACACGAAAGAAAGCGATGTTTGCGATATGGTCGGTCGATTGCACATCGATCTGTGCAATCAGAACAAATTCATGTTGAACGGTGTCGAGATGCGATTGCAACTTAACAGATCCAGAAACTCGTTTTGTATAATGTCCAAAACGCTAACTACCTACAAGGTGACAATTAAAGAGATTAGTCTTTTCGTACGTCGATGTAAGATCAATCCGAGCGTATTGTTGGCGCACAGCAAAACTCTCGAGACCGGCACGGCCAAGTATCCGATCACGCGTGTAGAAGTGAAATCGTTCACACTACCCTCCGGCATAATGAGTAAGGCTTTAGACAGTGCATTTCTCGGCCAGCTACCGAAACGTGTGATAATTGGACTGGTCAGTAATCTTGCGTTCAACGGAGATTTCAAGAAGAATCCTTACAACTTTCAACACTACGATATGAATTATCTCGCATTGTACGTGGACGGTGAACAAGTACCGGCCAAACCGTTACAGCCCGTTTACACATTGAATAGTGAGACATATATACTCTCTTATTACACATTGGTCACCGGCACCGGAATCCAGTTCTCCGACGCAGGTAATGAGATCAAGAGAGGTGACTATCCGTACGGTAATTGTCTTATGGCGTTCGACTTGACACCGGACATGTCCGCGGCTGAGTCGAGTCACTGGAATCTCCTGCGCAACGGTAATCTACGTATCGAAATTGGATTCTCCAAAGCGTTGCCCGAGACCGTCAACTGTATAGTGTACGCCGAACTGGACAACGTCATCGAGATCGATCGTCACCGTAACGTAACAGTTGACTTCAGCGGGTGAATAAAAGCGATCGCCAAACAGAAATATTGTCTGACAGCGAGTGCGTACAGTTTACTTCAAGGGTGAGCAGACGCACCGCCAGTCAGTAGTACGGTTGAAGTCACACGGTAAGGACGTGAACATGGACGCTTACGCTTCTGCGGACGACTATATCAAATCGTTTATTCAGGAGATTGAGGTTATGAACAATAATGCTAGTGATCAGACATTGGCATCACCTCAGACGTCATTTGTAAAACCGACCACTGCCTGCAAGAGACGAAGGAGGGCAACTCCCATCGAAGTGGAAACCAAGAAACCAGGATGGGTGCCGAAACCAACAGATGATTGTCCCATAGTGTCATGGATGGACGATGGGAATACTTTTGCTGTTCAAAACCCGGGAAACAAAGGACAAATGTTATTGAAAATGGAAATGTACGATGGTACAGATATGGTGTTCATGTGTGGTTTATTTTTGGACAAAGATGGTGAAATGCACCAAAGTGTTAAACAAGTAGTTGATAAAGTGGAAAACATGTGGATCGATAAATCAACAGGAGTACCGAAAATTACAGGCTTAACTCAAACTGTTACACAACGCAGTGCAGTTTCGCAGCCAACGTCGAAGAAGCGAGCTGTGAGGAAGAAACAACGAGTGGCGCAAGCATTCAATTAGAGCAGCTGCATCCCAGACCGGTCTCGACGCGTCGGTCTTTTGTGTGAACACCTGCGCCCGACCCTTCGGACCCCCCACTTAGAAGAAAATGGCGGCGAGGGTTTATAAGGCGGAGCCCCGCCCGATTGAGCATCATTCGCCACCAGACCGCCACCTCACATAGACCTACTCCAACTACTACTAGAGATGTCGAACAGCAGCAGCACTTTCAAGCCAGAGTTTTCGATTTTGAACGGCACTGCAACAACCGCGGACCTGAGAGCTACCCTCAACAACTGCAAGTCCGACTCTCCGCTCTACACCAGGATAGCCGATCTCCGAGAGGAATGCGGCTATCTCATCACTGCGATGGAGCGAGCCACCACACCCTTTGGCGAGACGATCATCGTGATCCTGGAGGGGCAGGTCGGGGACGACTTCTTTCTGCGAGTCTACCTGCCTAGGCGCTTCAACGAGGCCCTGAGCAACGCCGACATCGAGCGCTACAACGGCGGATTTGGAGAACGCCTTCGCTTGGTGAAGCGCAGCCCGAGGGGTTCCAATAGCAGATTCACACCGTTGGAGTTTATGTAAAGCAAGACTTGAAGATTACGTTAATACCTTTGTAAATTAGTTTTCGTAGTCAATACTTATAGTCACGTTCAGAACATAACCACTGTGTTATTTATTTCACTTAACCCCAAAAATGTCCTTTAGTAGTAAGTTTAAGAGTGTGAGTATGGTAACTGTGAGGTGTTTAGCTCAGTAGTAATCATGGGCTTGATGTGGAAACATCCGTTCTCAGCCATTGTGGCGGGACCTTCGGGTTGTGGCAAGTCACAGTTTGTGCCAAAGTTTATAAAGCACATTACAGAAATGTGTGACACACCATTTACCAGTATAAACTGGCATTATGGTAGTGGTGGTGGCGGTTGTAACTCGAAAAATGTCACCATTAACCACATAGAAGGTCTACCAAACTTGGAGGATTTTTCTGGTAACGAGCCGATACTTGTGATTATAGACGATATGATGCGTGAGGCCGACAACCGTGTGGTGGATCTTTTCACAAAAGGTTGCCATCATCGCAACATTAGTGTGTTTTTCATTACACAAAATTTGTTTCATCAAGGACGCGGGCAGAGGGACATCTCATTGAATGCGCATTACATTGTGTGTTTTAAGAATCCTAGAGATAGAGTTCAGATTAGGTACTTGGCCAGACAAATATATCCAGACAGCCCGAAATTCATCGAGGAGGCGTACGCTGACGCTACGAGGAATCCACACGGATACCTACTGATAGACTTGAAACAATCAACAGACGAGAATATGCGAATACGAAGTTGCATATTTCCAGAAGATTCTACCAACTATGTGTACTTGCCGAAGAAAAGGTAATTTCGCCATCAGTAGTAATCATGTCGTGCTTGCGGAAGGACGCAGCTCTGCTTACGGCTTTCATACACGCAACACCCAAGGAGCGAAAGGCACTGTTAAAGGTGTGTGACAAGAGCCGCATTCGCTCAGTGTGTGAGTGCGCATACAACGTGTTGCGCGGTAACGTTCCTCTGGCGAAGAAGAGTAAAAGCCAGTTAAGCAAACACAAGGCGACGCTACGTCGATTGGTGAAACGCGGCGAAGGCTGGTCAAAGGAACGAAAGTATCTCATACAAAAAGGCGGTGGAATCTTTATACCATTACTTTTGAGCGCAGTACTACAAGCAGCATTGAGTAGATAAAAATGACTGGCATCAACAATCAGTTCTATTTGACACTGCCCAGCAACAGTTCGATGCAGTATTATCCGAAAAATACAGTTTCAAATTACATAACACATTTGCCGAGAGCTATTCAACTGGACGCTGGCGACTGGGAAATTGCACTTGTGGAAGCGCACTATCCAATGACATTTCTATCAGTCGGTAATGACGAAACAATTGACATTTGCATACAACCGCAAGAGGAAGCAAAAGTGAACATAGAAGCGTTGGCGCGGGTTATGGACAGCACTGCCGATGTAACGCCAGTAGTGTCGGCTATTCCAAAACAAAACCACAGAATTAAATTGAAGACTGGTGATTACGCAAATATTCAAGAATTGTGTGATCATATCAATTCGCAAGAACTAGCGATTACTTTTGGTGTAAAGTTCACCGTTGAAAACTCATACAACAAATTCATTGAAGTATCGATGGGAACTGATGTTGTAAAAATTACATTAAGTCCAACGTTAGCGCTTCAATTGGGGTTCGATCCGAATGAATTGACGCTGGAAGGTGATGCAGTTAACAAAAGCATCCGTTCGCCCAACATTCGTCTTGGCTTACCGTCACACATGTACGTGTATTGTGATTTAGTCGAGCCGCAGATGGTCGGCGATACAGTCGCACCGTTATTGAAAATTGTCAATATATCCACGTCTACTTATGTATACGGTTTGCATAAATCAACATCATTCATCGATCCGCACTATGTGCCTGTTATGAATAGATCTTTTGACAGTGTGGAAATTGACTTAAGAGATAACATTGGTAATCATTTGCCATTCCACTTTGGAACGTCGTGCGTGAAGTTACACTTTAGAAAAGTAGCTAGTCATTAGTGGAAAAAAAAAAATGGAACATGCAAAGAAGATGGTAGTTGTGCCACAAGAGTTGATTGATCGACTGCAATCAAATGCTGCGGATAACAGACCGACTAATCTATCCAGTGAAAACAGCCTCGACGCGGAGATGCAACAAATATTGAATAACAAACGCATGGACGATAGTGAAAAGTGGAAATTGTACAAACAAGCGTTACATCGCTTCTTGCATATTGCAGAGAATAGACGTCAACCGATTAGCATACCAATCGTGGAGTCGGGTGGGAATGAGCATAGTCGACGATCGCACCCCGCTGCGGAAGGTGGTCCAGTGGAAGAGATTGTGGAAACGTTTTCCAAAACTTACAGATCTGATGCCCGCAATCTTTTACGTTTCATGAAACGTGATGGCAGCTTAATCAGTTGGGACAGTGGCTATTCAGTGTACATCAACGGTGTAAAAATCCCAGACTCAAATCTAGTGGATATCTTAAATTGCATAGTAAAGGTGCGTATGCGTGATTACACACCGCCAGGATGGCGGGAAGTGCTCAACGCATTGAAAGCGATGAACGTGCCAAAGGACTATATGAATAATCTAAGAGCGCTTAAGGAAATAAATGCCGAATATCGATCATCATTCACAGGAGGAGAAGGGTCAGACGATGAATTGGACACATCAACTGAATCAATACTGAGAACACCGCTAATAAATCGGCTTCGATCGGCAAGAGGAAAACGTGTAACATCTACACCGGCACGAGCGACAGAGCAGTTTGATTTTTCAAATAGAAACAAGCCGTTGTCAAATTTGGACAAGTGGGAAACGTACACAGGATAGGTTTTCAGTATTATGGAGCGTTTGTATTACAATCCCATCGAACCTTCGTCGTATGGCGGTGTAGCTCCATTAGCGCGAGCTGCAAAACCAGTTTCAAAACGCAAAGTGATTGAATGGTTACAAACACAGGACACTTACACATTGCACAAACCGGCACGCAAGCGTTTCCCGCGCAATCCTTACATAGTGTATGGTCCATTTGAATTGTGGCAAGCGGACTTGAACGATATGCGTGGTCTTAGTAAACACAACGACGGCGTCAACTACCTACTGACTGTAATAGACGTGTTTAGCAAACACCTGTATGTGCGAACGTTGAGGCGGAAAGAAGGGGCTGAAGTGGCCAACGCTTTCGAGGAGATATTTGCCGAAGCGACCGACACACCTCGCTGTTTACAAACCGACAAAGGTACTGAATTCACCGGTGCCAAGACGAAAAAATTATTCAAACAATACGGAATCATCTATGTCACTACACAAAACCCAGATGTTAAAGCGGCTGTAGTGGAACGCGTGAATCGCACTTTGAAAACGCGCATGTGGCGATATTTGACTTACAAAAACACATATCGTTATGTAGATGTGTTGGACAAACTGGTTAGTGCATACAACAACAGCGCTCACAGGAGTCTAGGCAATAGAATACGACCAGTCGATGTGACTGCCGACAACAAGCGAATATTGCATCAGGTATGGCGTCGCATGTTCGGTAAGATACCGCGTCGTGTTAAGGCAAAACTGAAAGTTGGCACCACAGTGCGCATATCTAAGGAGAAGGGCACATTCGCAAAAGGTTACGAGACTAATTGGAGTAAAGAAGTGTTTGTGGTGCGTCGTGTAAACACATTGATGCCTCTACCAATGTACACTTTGTCGGATCTCAACGGTGAACAAGTGACTGGTCAGTTTTACGAATACGAATTACAAAAAGTGACAATATACAACGACCATCTGTTCAAGATTGCTGAAATACTAGACGCTAAGGGTCGCGGTCGCAGTAAGCGTTATTTCGTCAAGTGGGAAGGTTACGGAGACGAGTTCAATTCTTGGGTAAGAGCGCAAGATTTGCAAAATGCCTAATAGCAACCAGTTCTATTTGACATTGCCCAGCAACAGCTCAAAGGATTATTTTCCAAAAAACACAGTGTCCAAGTACACTACACATCTGTCGAGACAAATTCGATTAGAAGGCGATGGCGAGTGGGAGATGGCTTTGGTCGAAGCGCATTATCCATGTTCCTTTATGACTGTGGACGAGGAATCGTGTATTTGGCTCGACTATAAACTCGTTCTACCGAGTATTCCCGTCACACTCAGTGTCGAGCACATTATGCTAAAGATGAAACCCGGTTATTACAAGAACATAACCGATTTATTGAAAATGATCAATAAAGCGAAGGATGTCACCCAGTACTTGTACTTTGAGTATGACAAAGAGCAGGACAGAGTCAAGATCACGACAATGGTGGACGGTATAAGCAAAGTACATTTCACCGAAGCGCTGTCTCTCCAGTTGGGTTTCGATCCGTATGAGAACGTTTTGTCAAATGGCCTCACAGCGATATGGCCACCTAATCTGACTATGGGACTGCCGACACACTTGTACGTGTATTGTGATCTGATTGAACCGCAGCTGATTGGTGACACTACAGCGCCGCTTTTGAAAATTGTCAACATTGACAGAGAGAACTACACACACGGCGCGCATAAGACTGTGCATTTCATCAGTCCTCATTATGCGCCAGTTATGAAAGGAACATTTGAAACGATCGATATTGACCTAAGGGATCACGCTAGTAAAAAAGCGTCATTCCTCTTTGGGACGTCGTACGTGAAGCTTCATTTCAAAAGAGGAGCTCAGCAATGATGAATACAAACGATCCCTACTTGGCGTACTATCGCCGCCAACAATTGCAGCAGACCGGAGGCAGTATCGAAAGGGTATTTCGCGGTGCACCCTACCAGCGCGGACATGGAATTGGAAGTTTCCTAGGTGGTATGTTCCGCACCATCACACCGCTACTCAAGTCGGGAGCCTCTGCTGTGGCCAAAGAGGCGTTGAAATCCGGTGTTGGATTCTTGGGCGACATGGCCATGCACCAGCGGGACCCCAAAGAAGCCGCTAGAGATCATTTCAGCCAGTTTACCGACTCGCTAAAACGCCGGGCGGACGGCAAACTTCAACGTGTGCTAAGTGGCGGCGGCGGCTCTCGCGCGAAACACCGTCGCGTAACGCGAAAGAATACCGCGAAACACCGGCGCGCTACTCCTGCGCGAAAGACTAACGCGATACTCTCGCGTAAGAGAAATGCGAAGCGCGCCATGTCCGGCGGCCGTCGTGTCACACCTCAGTCTTTGGCGAAACTCCTTCGAGGAAGGTCGTCGTCGTCGTCATCCAAGAAGGGCAAGAAGAGAAGGACAGTTAGAAAGAAGAAGAAGACGAGGAAGACGAGGAAAGCAGTGAGGAGAACGTCTATACGCGATATATTCAATTAACACACACACACACAATGTCGTTTCTACATCAAAAGTCGTGTGAATGCGTCAAGACGGAATTGGACTTATTCTCCCTACCACCGACGCAGACCAGTATCGAGAGCGGCAAATGGATTCAGTACAAACCAATCTTCACACTGACTGATGATTCGCCCATCGAGTTTGTTGTGCCCGGCAACGGCGAAGAATACACCGATCTTTCGCAAACAATGTTGGAAGTTACAGCGTCTATTGTCAAGTCGACAGGAGCGGCAATCGCAGATGTCGAAGAATCGAATAAAATTGGCCCAGTCAACAATTGGCTGCACACGTTATTCAGTCAAGTCGATATGAGTATGAATCAGAAACTGGTCACACCACAAAACAACACTTATGCATATCGAGCGTATATCGAAACATTGATGAATTACGGCTATGATGCTAGGAAATCACATTTAACATGTGGACTGTGGAACGCGGACGACGCCGGCTATATGGACAATACTCTGGACGATAACGATGGACTAAAGGCGAGACGAAAAATGACAAATAAAAGTCGTGAAATCGATATGCTCGGTCGCCTACATGTGGACATGTGTAATCAGAACAAGTTCCTGTTGAACGGTGTTGAACTGCGTTTTAAACTGATCCGATCAAAAGATTCCTTCTCCATTATGGCGGATGATGGTGACTACAAGGTGCACATTGTTGATGCGAATCTCTGGATACGAAGGTGTAAAGTTAGCCCCACGGTACTGTTGGCGCACAGCAAGACGCTTCAGACCGGCACAGCTAAATACCCAATCACCAGAGTGGAATTGAAAACATTCACACTGCCGTTTGGAGTGAGGAGCAAAACTTTGGACAATGTCTTTCTAGGTCAAGTGCCGAAAAGAATTATTGTCGGACTGGTCACGAACGCCGCTTATAATGGTGATTTAAAAAAGAATCCATTTAACTTTCAAAATTTCAAAACCAACTACTTCTCGCTGTACGTGGACGGTGAACAAGTGCCGTCCAAACCGCTACAACCACACTACGAAACCGGCAAGGGAAAATACGTGATGGCGTATCACAGTCTGTTTTCAGGCTCCGGCATACACTTTAGCGATGCTGGTAATCTCATAAATAGAGACGATTACGACGATGGATACTGTCTGATGGCATTCGATCTAACACCTGATATGTCAGCAAGTGACACAACTCATTGGAACCTAGTGCGCAACGGCAGTGTGCGTATGGAGATTGCTTTCGACACGGGACTCACAGAGACTGTCAACTGTCTGGTATACGCAGAGTTTGACAACGTCATAGAAATCGATCGTCATCGCAACGTGTCTGCGGACTTTGGCGGTTAGATCGTCGGCGGCGGCGTCATCGTCCTCCTCAGTCATCAACCAACACTCGCACAAGATGGATCGTTTATGCAGAGCACAGCGTACAAATTTAGCATCTCCAATTATTGTGGATTTTCAATGTTTCAAGGACAACTCAAATGACTACATTCTGAAGGAAGTGTGCGTCTTGGAATTGGCCAGTGGAACACTGCTAATGCATCATATCGCCAAATCACCATTCAGCCGAGATTTCCTATCACAAGAGAAACTGCGTGAAAGCTATTGGCTCACAAAACACTGTCACGGATTGGAATGGGACCAAGGTGATATCTGGTATCATGTGCTAGAGGAAAAGTTACGTGCATGTATCGCCAAACGACCGATTGTCTATGTCAAAGGTGCTGAGAAAAAAGAGTTTGTACGATACAATTTCATCACGGATCACTGTACTACTAATGTCATCGATATCAACGATATTGGCTGCGGATCACTATCGTCAATCAACTGTCTACTATCAACAAACGCAGTGCGATGTCGCCACCACAGAACAGCTCACACACGATGCGCTCTAACCAATTGTATCACATTGCGCGGTTGGCTACATATAAGTACAAATATCGATGACGCTGATGATAACGCTGACGATGGTGAGAGTGATACCAGTTCCTGCTTTTGTTTTGCTACTAGTACTACTCCTACTACTGACTGTGGCGTCGACACAGTAGAATGAATACCTTAGAGATACAAAAGTGTATGGCTAAACTGCCCGTACAGAATGTTGGTGTCTACGCTGCGGATCAATTGCCCCATTATATTTCACCATCTACTGCTATGATTGTGAACACTGATCCACACAATGAAGACGGCACTCACTGGGTCGCTTTCTACCTTAACAAAGGAGGAGGAATAATTGAATTCTTTGACAGCTACGGTCAACCGCCACATATTCAATTCTACCAAGGATTCCTGAGACGCAACGCTCGTCGCTACCTGTACAACGAGCATCGCATTCAAAGTGACAACACTCTGGTCTGCGGTCAATACTGCCTTGTGTTCCTGTACTGCCGCACCCACTACGGCATGAAGATGACGGACTTTGTGCAGCTCTTTGAACACTCTTCTACTGGCCACAACGATGCACTGATCAGAAGACTCTTTGCACAAATGTATACCAATTGAATTTTGAAATTTTGCATTTTTTTTTCTCAATAAACTAGTTGTGTACTCAGAATAAAAAGAAATATTCTTATTATTTCCCATCCTCTCCTCCTTTACCCCAAAGTGGGGCAGACCTCTCATACAATGGCATTAGCAGGTGCATTCTTGTCTTCAACAATTCCTGTAGTATGGGGGAGCGAAAATCTCCCCCCTAAGCCATTATGTGTTAGGGGGAGCGAAAATCTCCCACCTGGTAATTAAACCAATTGAACAACAGTTTTCAACCACCTGAGGTCTCATAGGTCTATCCCACTTTTGGGGTAGACCTAACGTACAATTATAGGCCTGCCCCAAAATGGGACAGACCTATCATACAATGATTCTAAAGTAACATTCATATCTGAACCTGGTTTATATGAATTAACATATTCCTGAATATATATATATATTTTTTTTTTTTACTTTTGTATCTTAAGACTATGTTAGGGGAGAAAAAAAAATACGAATGTATATACAAACAATTTGGCTATTTATTTACACACCTTATATATATATTTTACATCGAGTATGTGCTCCTGAACATTTGAGATTGACTAGCAAAAATGAGACTCGACACAAACTAATGACTAGAACAAAAAGAAAAAGGAGAACATTTCTAAGTTTTACGAGACTCGATACAAACTAATGACTAGATTTTTCAAAATAATTTACAAGTCAAGTCAGGGTCTTTGGCAATATGACACAACCACTCAACGCTCCTCATCCTCCGCCTCTTCATCGTCTTGAGGGATGTCTTCGGGCTGATGTGGAACGTCAATGTGTCCCCACGGAAGTGTGTTGACTCCGTCCGGAAGGATGTAACGTTTGTCATCGTTACAGCTCAAGGATAGCTTGTCGACTTGGACTGTGAATACGCGGTGGTTTCGGGACTGGAACCTGGTGTTGATGGTTCTCTTCAACACGCCGTTGAAGAGGCATTCCCGATAGTCGTCAGAGGTTAAATTGTGTTTTACAACACCTCTAGCGACTCCCTTGGCGCGCTTCACTGTCATGACCTGCAACTCGTCATCTTCGGTCCTCTCCTCGAACTCGACAATGTCCATGAAATAAAGTTTCGAGCGAAGACCGAGGTACTCGAGCAGAGGAAGTCCGTTGCACTCATCCTTGAACTTTCCGATGACTTTTGCGTTGGTGGGGCTGTAGCAGGGATGGTTTCTGGGGTACGCACTGGTGTCGAAATCATCCAGATGCTCCAACATGTCCTTATAAACATCTTCAGTCTGGACGTCGAACACGAAGCTGTCAGTGTCCATGTAGTCAACCTTCAGACGATCACCGTAGCGGTTCTTCATCTTCCGAAGGAAGTCGTACATGAGCCACTTGCTCAGATCGAGGACACACATTCCGACGTACAGCGGTTTGTCCAGGACGATATTGACTTTCGACATGTGGACAATGGCGACATCATCGTTGAAGTAGGTTCGGTCCAGGAAGTTTGACTTGGCCACATACTTCCTGAACATCTCCGGCGTACACACCAGCTTAGAGTTCATTCGCTTGCGAACATTCTCGATCGTCTTGCCGAAGACCGCGTTGTTCATAAGCTTGAAAAAGTCTTGTTCAAACTTGGTCTTGGCCTTCTTCCTCAGTTCGGTGTTCATTAGGATGTAGCTCTCTAACCACCGAGACTGACGGAACGAGATGACGCGATGCACGTTCGCAAGCTCCAGTCCGTTTTCCAGTGCCTGTTGCAAGATTCTGTAATGACAGATGTAGTTCTTCTTGTCATCCAGAGTCGTAACGAGCTTCTTGAATTTCCCTCCTGGCGGACGTTTGGTCTCACAGCAGTAAGGGAGATCTTTGTGAAGGTCGTGCAGGTGGGCGGGGTAGCGAAGGTCAACTTCCAAGACGTAGCCCGTGGGTCCTTCGGGGTCCAACGCTGCAATATCCAGGGACGCGATCTCCTCGCGGCTGAGCCATTGGAAGTGTCCCTGTGGAAGACACTGGGACATGGCCCAACCGTAAAGGTTGTTGGCGTCCAAGTATAGCAGGTGATGCGTTGGCTCTTCAGGTCGCCGATCTTCAGGGCGACATCCATCATGGTTGGCCTTGGCGTGTCTGGTGATCGCCTGGGAAATACCTCCTCTGATGCCTTGCTCGAAGAAGAGGTACATGTCAAAGTCCTGTATCGTATCAAGCTCCACTCCACAGGTCCTTAACATGACATCCCAGGCGTATGACGGTAGGGTGTAGTAGTGCGCAGGGTCTAGTTCGTATTCAGCCATCGACGTGTCCCTAAAGCGTTCAAAGACGTCAGTCAACAGCGCAATGTCACAGCGCAGGTACTTCTCGGCGTAGTCCTTGAGGTTCCTACAACCGAAGGTTTCCCACACGTTGCGAGCATGCTCGTAGTCTGCATCCGTGATGTCCTCCAGGGTCAGGTCGTTGTGGAAATCTCGCTGCAGAGGCAGTTCCGTAGTATCTTCCAACACGGCGTTCGACGTTACAAAGTTGTACGGGAACACGCCTTTCCTACGGACTAGATCGAAGAGTTGGTCTTCGGGGAATCTCTTCCTCGTCTCCAAGAGTTGAGCTGGTGGAAGTGCGGCTGCGAGGCTGGCGAGGCTCAAAGCCAGGAACCTGTAGGTGTCGAGGAACCTGACTCTGAATCCTGGCTGTCTTTTTCCACGCCCTGGCATCCCAACCGGTGCCGCTGCTCGGTCGAATAGGAACCGCTTCGTGAAAGCGATGTACCGCTCTTCCGTGTGAGCCAACACCTCAACATCACCGGGGTCGACCGCCAACTCCCGCACTATGAAGTGAGCGTCGTAGTTGGAGAGGTTGTGGAAGTAGCAGTTGACTACTCGCTGCTCCCTGTAGCGTAGGTTACATGATCTGTGCGCAGCGCCACGGAACTCGTAGGGCGGCGCGTGGTTGTGATCACGAACCTTTGGGTCTTCTCTTGAAAATGGCGATCCACAGAGGTAGCAATTCGCTGTCGAGTTGTACTGCATCGTTTCCGCTGGCGTCAGGACAGGGCGCAGATTTCTTGCTTCGTACAGGAAGTTCCACAATCGTTCAACATCAGTTTTCAACATCTCCATAAATGTCTTTGACGCATCATCCCCGAAGTAGACTCGAGGCTCAAACTCTTCAAGTCCGTACGAGTCGATGATCTGGTACGCAAAGGCATATGGGATGTGGATGTGGGTGGCTACTCCTCCGTGCGGCTCGTCGACTTGTTCATCCATCTCCGCGGTCGGCAGTAGAGCACACTCAAAGTCCGCGTAGATGGCGAAACGCTCGCGTCGGGTGAACTCTGGATGGCTGAATTTTATTTCAGTCTTTCTCGGCGTATCCATGCGAATAGGGGCTGAAGCGGAGCAGTATCGCCTGTGCTCCTCCAGACGCTGAGCACCCGTCAGACCGAGCTTGTTCGGACGGTTGTCAAAGTGCGCGAAGCACCGCTTACAGATGAATATCCTGTCTACACGCGCTGTGAGTTGGGGACGGATCAGTCGGCCAAGGTCTTTGACGTAGGCGTAGTGACTATCACCGTCCGTTGTCACGTACAAAAGGTCGCAATGGTCTTCGCGCTCCTGCCTACAAATCTTCAAGGGAAAGACGGTGTCCTGATACTTTGGCTGTCCGTTAGGTTTCTGACCCACGCGCGTGTGATCAATACCATAGACGTTGATGCTGATGTTGTTTGTCCGCTCAAACGTCTTGATACTCTTCAGAGCAACGGGGAATTGAAGGCCGGTCCAATCGTATCGGGCGATGATATCGTCGGTGTACATTGCCGGTCTATCGGGGTTCTCTTGAACAAACTTGCCCAGGACAGCATACATAAAACACCGCTCATCGGTGTTCGATACGTTGACGACTGCTTTGGTGTTCTCCAGAGACGTAGGCAGTGGGAGCCAAGCTCGACCATCTTCACCTAGAGGAGTGTACTCGTTGATACCGACCTCCAAATCACGAACGCGAAGGTATGTCCACCCGGAGCCGATATGATCACACTCAGCCTTCTCTCTGATAAGCTTCGCAAAAGCTGTTGTGATGTACTGGTTCAGGTCCGAGGTCACCGTCAGCGGAGTCATCTTCGTCTTGAAGTTGCGCAGGCAGGTGTTGTTGTGCACATTTTTGAACTCACACTCCAGCTTCAAGTTGACCTTTATGCTGCGGTGTTTCGCCAAGGTGATCTCAAGCAACTCCGTAAGGCTCACAATCAACAACGCCATCACTTCTCCGATTGTGACGAGATTCTCCATCGGTCGCTGCAAACGGTAGGTTAGGAGGCGGTTGCGGAAACCCCGTTGAATTAGTGAGAACACGGGGCTTGACTGTCCTGCTCCAGTCATCTCAACATCATCGGGTTGTTGGTGTGCGCTCGTACCGGGTTGTGGCTCCGTGCTCGGACCTGGCTGGGGTTCATCCTGTTCCATGGCTGCTCGGTTCCGGATCAGGTCCTTCATGATCGGGCAAGAGATCCGCTCATGATGGTCCTTGTTGAACAGCTTGTTAAACTCCTGACCGCAGTATGCGCAAGGGAATCTCCGTTCTTGGCCATCACCGTGAAATTGCTTGGTGTGGCGACGAAGGTTGTCTTCCCTCTTAAACTCGGCGCCGCATGTGACGCAAAGGAACCTGCGGACTCTGCTGTGGGTTGATTCCACATGTCGACGCAGGTTTCTTTCACGACGGAAACGGCGACCGCATTCATGGCAGGTGTGGTGGCCAGGACCCGGACCTTCATCTGAAAATAAAAATCAAAACAAATTAGGATAAATGAAGATACAAATTCCCCTCTCTCTCTCGAGAATCACATTTCAAAGTTAAGTTTGTTAAATCAAAATAGCAATCATTAAACAGGGAAGAAGTAATCTTCTGTACTGTTTGTCTACATTGATGATCCTGGATTCAAAGCAAAGGATGTAGCTGCAATAATGAGCTACGCCAACCCTAAAGAAGCCTTTTGTGTTAGGGGGAGCGAAAATCTCCCCCTAGTAATTAAATCAATAGTACATCAGTTGGCACGGTCTCATTCTTCTTCAGGAACCTAGTTAAATAGTTAAAAAAAAGAAGGTAAATAGTTACTAGGGGAAAAAAGTTATTTTAATGTGGATTCTCACCTTCAACGGAGTGTTGATTGACACCGACAGTCGTCTGCGGAGCATCAATCGCCTCCCGGGGTGGAACGACGAGGTGATTCGCTCCCATATGCCGCTCTAAGGCCCCCTGGTCTGCGAATGTGGCTCGACAAAGCCGACATGCAGCTTCTCCATCTGCAAACGCACAAAACGATTAGATTGAGAAATGTTTAACACCTGTCTTAGTTTAGTGTACTTGATGGGGGGTGTATCGATACACCCCCCTTCAAGTGCTCCAACCCAAAGCATTCACTGGTAGTTAACTTGTCCGCAGGCACTGATGGGCTAGCTCTGTTGGTTGTAGCGTTACCCTGCTCAACTCTTGTATTAATTATCAAAAGTACGTCATGTGGGTACTCAAAATACTCGGCTTGAAGAGGGGATTCCGAAAATGCATTAAAAAAAAGAGGGTCAAGTTCAAGGTCATCATCAGGTTAGCCCAAAGTGGTTGATGTGGGTACTCAAAATACTCGGCTTGAAGAGGGGATTCCGAAAATGCATTAAAAAAAAAAAAGAGGGTCAAGTTCAAGTTCAAGGTCATCATCAGGTTAGCCCAAAGTGGTCGATGTGGGTACTCAAATGACTCGGCTTGAAGAGGGTATTCCGAAAATGCATTAAAAAAAAAGAGGGTCAAGTTCAAGTTCAAGGTCATCATCAGGTTAGCCCAAAGTGGTCGATGTGGGTACTCAAATGACTCGTCTTGACTAGACGAGCAAGAATCTGCAATCAGAATTCAGATCCGACCTATGGTAACCCAGACCCATTACCCCCCCCCCCCCCGAGGTCTCGTCTGTGACACTTTTGCCCCCCCCCCCGAGGTTAGGGTCATACTTGGGGGGGGGGGGTAAATATTTTTGAAGTATGTCATATGGGTACTCTGATGACTTGACTTGATGGTTCGAACAATAACATAAGTTATTACAATTGTATAAATATAGTCATGTAATTTTAATTTTTTTTTTTTACACAGCTCTATATTCGCACAGAATAACTAAAGCTGTTAAATAAAAAGAAGACTTTTACCACACTCCGGTTATATACTGCATAACATATTTCCTATATTACTAACATTTAAGTCTGATTAAAACAATAATGCAACACACAATGACGTACCTTGTTGGGGTGGGACGAATCCACCGTGGAATTTTGCGTAGTGCTTCATACTGTGTCTGCGCGGGAACGTGCAGCCGCAAATGACGCATTGGTGTGAGTCGTTCATCTTGAATATGGATTATAAAGTTTCGATAATCACAAACAATACGGCACAACACAACCGTTTTAAATAGTTCAAAGATGCTGGACGAATATCGCAAATGAAATCAGCAACTAACAAAAATCGCGTAGAACGGAGCAGGATCGGACTAACACGTCTACACGCACTGAACTCTCGAACTGAACTGACGGAGGGCTGGCGATGTGGGGTGATGCTCTCCACTAATGGATTTCGGAGAAGGCCGGGGCAATAAATCTCAACCGCTGTCAGGGGTAAAAGTAACCCTCCTCTAATGTAATTCGATACGGGCGGACTATAATGGGTTCCTGGAAGGGTCGGTCGCAGCTGCTTCCCAGACCGGTCTCGACTCACCGGTCTTTTGTGCGAACATCTGCTGCGTCGACGTTTGTCGCCTTGGCAATAAATCACGACAGCTGTCAGGGGTAAAAGCACCCCTCCTCTAATGTAATTCGATACGGGCGGACTATAATGGGTTCCTGGAAGGGTCGGGCGCAGCTGCATCCCGGACCGGTCTCGACTCACCGGTCTTTTGTTTGAACATCTGCGTCGACGTTTGTTGCCTCGACAACAAATCACAACAGCTGTCAGGGGTAAAATCATTGGACAGTCGGGGGGGGGGGTAAAGTGTCACAGACGAGACCTCGGGGGGGGGGGGGCTCCTCCTGATTGATGTACCGGGGGGGGGGGGGCTCCTCCTGAAATGAAAAAAAAAAATTTGCATATTAATTAGGGTAATTAAAAAAAAATTTGCATATTAATTAGGGTAATTAAAAATTTGCATATTAATTAGGGTAATTAAAAAAAAATTTGCATACTAATTAGGGGGGGGGGGCTCCTCGGGGGGGGGGCGCTCCTCCTGGCTCCTCCTGAGCCAGAACACTCCATTTATCCCTACTCTCGTGAAGTTCTCATAACTCGTTACTTTAGAATTTTACCATAGTTTTATGGGCTTTCATGGTCGTAGCTTTGTCTACTTAAAGCTAATGTTAAACTATAAATTGGACTCAATATTGGTAATTTAGATATGAAAACTACTTTGGGAAAACTCTTTTTTAATGCATAGAGAGTAGTAGTTCCGTAAATTTGGGAATCTTCCAGAAATTTTTTGAAATCTGCTTACTAATTCCTCCATCTCATCTAAGATTAACATTCTTACACTTTTTTTATATAAAAGTTGGAACGTATCAAATATTTGTAATTAAAGAAAAAAAGAAAAAGTATTTGTCAGAACAATATAAATATGTTGCTTATTACATGATTAGTCGATTCTCCGGAATCATACAACC
Organism: Allygus modestus; assembly: GCA_963675035.1. Lineage (NCBI taxonomy): Eukaryota > Metazoa > Arthropoda > Insecta > Hemiptera > Cicadellidae > Allygus > Allygus modestus. The sequence goes on from OY776115.1 coordinate 16,147,487, forward strand.
ACATGTCCCACCGAACAGTTAGCTTAACCAAAAGAAAAGTCTGAGGTTAGTGAAATTACAAAATAAATGTTTAAACAGAAAGTATGCAACATTATTTTAAAACCAAACAATTTCACATTAATAAAAAACTCATTTAACTAATATCCATTGTAATACCGTATCAGATTCAGTCCCCAGATATCGTGCTACCATCAATATTAATGTTGGAAGTCCCCGTGGGTGTGCCTAAATAATCATCAGAATAGATGGTTTACAATGTGACTGTAGGATAATCTTTAGTATAACAAACCGAGCGAATCGTTGTTTACTTTAAAAGATCCAGAATGTTTCAGTATTAAAATACTTTGTAGCTAGCAAATTATAATAAAATTTTTAAGAATTCAAGCGAAATTCCCGTGGGACATTACCATTGAATTCAACTTTTTTCTAATTCGTAACCCTTGTCAAACAAAGAGTTTAGGCTACGAAAATGTACCAAACTGTCTTAAACAATGATATTTAAATCACCTAAGGCCAATTACTGTGAAACCCCTAAGTTCAAAAACAAGACGTAATGTTCGTACTACTGAGTACAATGTATCTAGCTCAATGCAACTATCGGGTTCATAACAATACTAGCCTTTGCCAAAGTTTGAATATAATAATCTGTTTTGAATATTTTTATAGAGTTTATGGTACATTTCATTATTACTTATTTTCACACTGGTGATTTAATAAAGATAAAATAAATTAGACTGGTATTTTTAATTCACTCGATAGATAAGCATCTGACTAGGAACCATTCCAAGTTGATCTCTTTAATTTGCCAACTATAGGTGATGGAGGAGACTAAACGGTTCTCTCCTCTTGTCATTTGATATTGGTTATTGATTTCGCGGATGCTCAGTAAGGTTGCTCCAATTAGAGAGAGGTGAAGTTTTGAAGGGGAGACACCAGCCCTTACGAGGAACGTGTTCAAGTGAGGTGTTTTCAAAATAAGGTTGACCTCTCAATAGCCTCTTAGCCTCAACAGCCTAACAGTTACCTCTTGGGCTTCCGTTCAAAGGTTCACGGGTTCGATTCCCAAGGAGTTCACACAAATATGGGTTTAAACCGATTTTCCCAAAAGCGATTAAATCCTTTTTTAGCGAATTTCCCCTATAGGGTTAGCGAATTTCCCCTATAGGGAAGAAGCTATTACCGTAGTCGGCATGGTAAGACCTAGGCCCGGGACCATGATAACTTTTCGTTTTGAGGTCCCCAGACCCCAAAAATACCATTCGTTCGATACTGTATATATATATATATATATATATATATATATATGTGTGTCCGTGAGCACGATAACTCTCGTAAAAATTATCCGATTTTGATGAAATTTGGTATACACGTGTAAAGCAACATTTATGACTTTAAGTTCGAAAACCAGCCAAATCGCTCTATCCGAAGGGGTATTTTGGGGGGGTTTTGTACCCCAAAAATGGTTTTTTTGAATTTTTTATATATAATTTTGGAAATAGTCAAATTTTAGTTTTTACCATTGGATTCAGCTTAAAAAAATACACAATTTGGTATTTTGATCATTTCTCTACGTCAGTTGGTTACCGAGATATTGAAAGTGCTAAACACAGTACGTTGTCTAATGTTATTCTTATGGAGGAAAAGAAAAATTTTATATCTCGCTTATTTATGAACGTATACTGACGAAACTTGGTATACGGCTTCATCTGGTTGTGGACCATTGATATTTGCTCAAAAAAACATTTTTTTACCAAAGGCTCCCTTAGCAGCAAACCTGCGTACTCAGCCCCATGTTATTCTTATGGAGAATAAGTAACGTGTTATCTCCCTTAATTATGAAAATAAATTAATGAAATTTGGTATGTGGCTTTACCTAAATGAGTTATATTGATATTTGTATAAAACCCCATTTTTTGTGTTCCTTCCTTCAGCAAACCTGCATACTCAGCCGCCATGTTATTCTTATGGAGAATAATTAAAATGTCATAAATCGTTTATTTATGAATGTATAATGATAAAACTTGGTATGTGGCTTTATGTGGTGTTAAGATACATGTATATGCATTGGAAATTCGCTGAGTACGCAGGTTTGCTGCTACGGGGGTATTTAAAAAAACCTTGGGGTATTTAAAAAAACCTTGAAAAAAATTAGCTTAATATTTGTTTACAAATCCCTGTTTACATTCTTTAAAGGAACAATGATGAAGTAATGAATTTCTTAGCATTGCAACGTGTCATTCTCTTCACATTGCATGTACAGGGTGTGGCAAAACTCAGAAAATGCTATTTAGGTTTAACATGTATTTTCCTAAATTATAACAGTATGATTGTAATTATCCTGTAGATTGCCAAAAATTTCCACCTTCTTCGTGTTCATACACTTTTAGATGTTTATAATGAATTTTAATCACTGGTTTACACATTGTGTTAAACAACTGTGGTGTAAATAAAGTGCCTAACTCATACGCTATTAGTTATATCAAATGATCCTAATTCGAGGTTTCTCAGAAAACACATTATCTTTCAATCTATTAATGACCTAGCAGGCCACTCCAGTAGTGGTGAATTACCGGTTTAACATCACTTCCGGCGCTTTTTTCCCATGTTATTCTTATGGGGATCAGTTTTTGCGCCGACGCCCGATCCTACCCTACACAAATTTTCTTTTTGGCCCTTGCCTTATTTTCCCCCATTTAAAATTTGCATTAATTTTAATACATCCTTTGCAGAAATCCACGAGTTCAAAAATAACTCCACACTAAATAAACAACACATGTAAACAACTTAGAAGTTATTGTGTAGTAGATGTGAAATGGCGGTTTAACATCACTTCCGGCGCTTTTTCCCCATGTTATTCTTATGGGGATCAGTTTTTGCGCCGACGCCAGCTCCCGCCTATAGAGCTCCCGCGCGTTGGCCTGTACTAATGTCCAACCCTTGCCTATATTAAATATATTGTCCCCATCCCTCCTCTATATTTTTAAAAATTAATTTTCAAATTCTAAAAAACTATCTTTGGTGTTTACTGTCCGATTTGTCTGCAATTTGGATATGTTATTGTCCTAGGCAAGTGTTTTAATAAATTCCACTTACATTTCCCAAATTCACTATAACGGTCAAAAAATATTTTTGAAAAATACTGCCAATTGCCAACTTCTTTATTTACTGTCCGATTTGTCTTCAATTTGGATATGTTATTGTCCTAGGCAAGTGTTTTAATAAATTCCACTTACATTTCCCAAATTCACTATTACAGTCAAATTAAAAATTATTTTTGAAAAATACTGCCAATTGCCACCTTCTTTATTAAATGTCCGATTTGTCTGCAATTTGGATATGTTATTGTCCTAGGCAAGTGTTTTAATAAATTTCACTTACATATCCCAAATTCATCATCACGGTCAAATTAAAAAATATTTTTGAAAAATACTGCCAATTGCCGCCTTCTTTATTAACTGTCCGATTTGTTTAAAACTTGGATATGTTATTGTCCTAGGCAAGTGTTTTAATAAATTTCACTTACATATCCTAAATTCACCATCACGGTCAAATTAAAAAATATTTTTTGAAAAATACTGCCAATTGCCAACTTCTTTATTTACTGTCCGATTTATTTAAAATTTGGATATGTTATTGTTGTAGGCTAGTGTATATGCACCATCCACATTTTACAAATATTACAGTCAAATTAAAAATTATTTTTGAAAAATACTGCCAATTGCCAACTTCTTTATTAAATGTCCGATTTGTTTAAAATTTAGATATGTTATTGTTGTAGGCTAGTGTATATGCACCATCCACATTTCCCAAATTCACTATTACAGTCAAATTAAAAAATATTTTTGAAAAATACCGCCAATTGCCAACTTCTTTATTTACTGTCCGATTTGTTTAAAATTTGGATATGTTGTTGTTGTGGGCTAATGTATATGCACCATCCACATTTTACAAATATTGCGGTTAAATTTTTAAAAATTTGGAAAAATACTGCCAATTGGCAACTTCTTTATTTATGGTCTGATTTGTTTAAAATTTATGTCATTATTCTAGGCTAGTGTATATGTACCATCCACATTTGACAAATTAACTATAATGGTCAAATTTAAAAAATATTTTGAAAAATATACAATTTCAAACTTCTTTATTTTCGGATATGTTATAGCTCTTATATAGGTAACAAGACCACACTACCACACGTTCCATTACCCCCCACAATACAGTATTTTGCTGTAATCCCAAAACTGACTGTTTATTGTCACTTTGGATATTGTCCTAAGCATTTATTGTCTGATTTATTTTTGGATATGTTATAGCCCCCAACTATATCTAAAATTACAATATTATTTCCACCTATAATACAGTTGTTTGTTTTGCCACAACCTAAAAACTAACATTGGTATTTGTGTTTTTACAAAACTATATTTTGTAAATTACTACCAATAACTCCTTTATTTACTTTTCGACTTGTTATATCCCCTTATATCTAAATTTACCGTATATTTTTCCCCTTTAGTGCTGTTTTGTAACACACCCTCGCTTTGGGAGATAACAAGCGTTAAAAGATAAATATTATAGTAACAGAAATAGTAAGAGTATAAGGACATAGTAATATTTAAAGTTTATAAAACAACACAAATGCAGAGACACAATAAATAACACACTCCAACACATTTGGACACAGGCACAGATACTGGTTTACATCCATTTAACACAACTTTACACGTTCTGTCAACTGACACAAAAATAGTTTGTAAATTGTGTAAGAAATATATGTAATATAAACAAATTTAACACAATCATAACATTGTCCACAATGTTATGATTGTGTAACACAACTTTACACGTTCTGCCAACCGACACAAAAATTGTTTGTAAATTGTGTAAGAAATATATGTAATATAAACAAATTTAACACAATCATAACATTGTGGACAATGTTATGATTGTGTTAAATTTGTTTATATTACATATATTTCTTACACAATTTACAAACTATTTTTGTGTCAGTTGACAGAACGTGTAAAGTTGTGTTAAATGGATGTAAACCAGTATCTGTGCCTGTGTCCAAATGTGTTGGAGTGTGTTATTTATTGTGTCTCTGCATTTGTGTTGTTTTATAAACTTTAAATATTACTATGTCCTTATACTCTTACTATTTCTGTTACTATAATATTTATCTTTTAACGCTTGTTATCTCCCAAAGCGAGGGTGTGTTACAAAACAGCACTAAAGGGGAAAAATATACGGTAAATTTAGATATAAGGGGATATAACAAGTCGAAAAGTAAATAAAGGAGTTATTGGTAGTAATTTACAAAATATAGTTTTGTAAAAACACAAATACCAATGTTAGTTTTTAGGTTGTGGCAAAACAAACAACTGTATTATAGGTGGAAATAATATTGTAATTTTAGATATAGTTGGGGGCTATAACATATCCAAAAATAAATCAGACAATAAATGCTTAGGACAATATCCAAAGTGACAATAAACAGTCAGTTTTGGGATTACAGCAAAATACTGTATTGTGGGGGGTAATGGAACGTGTGGTAGTGTGGTCTTGTTACCTATATAAGAGCTATAACATATCCGAAAATAAAGAAGTTTGAAATTGTATATTTTTCAAAATATTTTTTAAATTTGACCATTATAGTTAATTTGTCAAATGTGGATGGTACATATACACTAGCCTAGAATAATGACATAAATTTTAAACAAATCAGACCATAAATAAAGAAGTTGCCAATTGGCAGTATTTTTCCAAATTTTTAAAAATTTAACCGCAATATTTGTAAAATGTGGATGGTGCATATACATTAGCCCACAACAACAACATATCCAAATTTTAAACAAATCGGACAGTAAATAAAGAAGTTGGCAATTGGCGGTATTTTTCAAAAATATTTTTTAATTTGACTGTAATAGTGAATTTGGGAAATGTGGATGGTGCATATACACTAGCCTACAACAATAACATATCTAAATTTTAAACAAATCGGACATTTAATAAAGAAGTTGGCAATTGGCAGTATTTTTCAAAAATAATTTTTAATTTGACTGTAATATTTGTAAAATGTGGATGGTGCATATACACTAGCCTACAACAATAACATATCCAAATTTTAAATAAATCGGACAGTAAATAAAGAAGTTGGCAATTGGCAGTATTTTTCAAAAAATATTTTTTAATTTGACCGTGATGGTGAATTTAGGATATGTAAGTGAAATTTATTAAAACACTTGCCTAGGACAATAACATATCCAAGTTTTAAACAAATCGGACAGTTAATAAAGAAGGCGGCAATTGGCAGTATTTTTCAAAAATATTTTTTAATTTGACCGTGATGATGAATTTGGGATATGTAAGTGAAATTTATTAAAACACTTGCCTAGGACAATAACATATCCAAATTGCAGACAAATCGGACATTTAATAAAGAAGGTGGCAATTGGCAGTATTTTTCAAAAATAATTTTTAATTTGACTGTAATAGTGAATTTGGGAAATGTAAGTGGAATTTATTAAAACACTTGCCTAGGACAATAACATATCCAAATTGAAGACAAATCGGACAGTAAATAAAGAAGTTGGCAATTGGCAGTATTTTTCAAAAATATTTTTTGACCGTTATAGTGAATTTGGGAAATGTAAGTGGAATTTATTAAAACACTTGCCTAGGACAATAACATATCCAAATTGCAGACAAATCGGACAGTAAACACCAAAGATAGTTTTTTAGAATTTGAAAATTAATTTTTAAAAATATAGAGGAGGGATGGGGACAATATATTTAATATAGGCAAGGGTTGGACATTAGTACAGGCCAACGCGCGGGAGCTCTATAGGCGGGAGCTGGCGTCGGCGCAAAAACTGATCCCCATAAGAATAACATGGGGAAAAAGCGCCGGAAGTGATGTTAAACCGCCATTTCACATCTACTACACAATAACTTCTAAGTTGTTTACATGTGTTGTTTATTTAGTGTGGAGTTATTTTTGAACTCGTGGATTTCTGCAAAGGATGTATTAAAATTAATGCAAATTTTAAATGGGGGAAAATAAGGCAAGGGCCAAAAAGAAAATTTGTGTAGGGTAGGATCGGGCGTCGGCGCAAAAACTGATCCCCATAAGAATAACATGGGAAAAAAGCGCCGGAAGTGATGTTAAACCGGTAATTCACCACTACTCACTCCATACACAATACACACAATACTTGCCTACTAAGAAATATATTAATGCTAGGTGCAATAATAGATAAGATAAGCAAGAGGTAATTATTATATATATAGCATTTTATATATATATATATATCATAATATATTCATTGTCATTCATATCATATATATGATTATTCATATCATTATATATTCATTATATATATCATTATATATTCATGCAACAAAAAATTGTTTCTACTGGTACCGTTAATTTCAATATATACTGTATGTACATTATATTTTATTTTAATTAAATATCTTTATATATAATTCTGTAAGAGAAATTGTTAAGTCAAAATTGTGGGATTTTTGTAAATCGCAGGATGATGGGAGAAGGCTAAAATTAAAGGTTTTGATCTCAAGGACTCGGGAGAAATAGCAGTATTTGTAATCGAGAATTAACGGAAAACATCCTCCATAATAAAAGTATGGAAAATTAAATACATCTGTTTTATTTACATTAAACCATGTGATTAAGTGTCTACTTTGTTTACGAACTAAAATGTGTTCCTACTTTTAGCGAATTTCCCCTATAGGGAAGAAGCTATTACCGTAGGTCTCATGGTAAGACTTAAGCCCGAGACCATGATAACTTTTCGTTTTGAGGTCCCCAGATGCCAAAAACACCATTCGTTAAAATTTTTATATATGTATATATATATATATATATATATATATATATATATATATATATATATCCGTAAGCACGATAACTCTCGTAAAAAAGGTCCGATCTTAATAAAATTTGGTACAAATATGTAAAGTAACATTTATTTGAACGAGTTCGAAAACCAGACAAATCGCACCATTCGAATTTTTGGGGGGGTTTGTACCCCAAAAATGTTTTTTTTTTTGTAGTTTTTACAAGTAATTATAATTTAAATAAAATTTTAATTTATACTATTGAATTCAGCTTAAAAAAACAAACAATTTGGTATTTTGATCATTGCTCTACGTCAATTGGTTACTGAGATATTGAAAGTGCTAAACACAGTACGTTGTCCAATGTTATTCTTATGGAGAGAAAGAAACATTTTATATCTCGGTTATTTATGAACATAAACTGACGAAACTTGGTATATCACTTCATCTGGTTGTGGTTTGTTGTTGTTTGAACAAAAAACTAATTTTTCGCCTATGGTTCCCGTAGCAGCAAACCTAGGTACTCGGTCCCCATGTTATTCTTATGGAGAATAATAAACATGTTATATATCGCTTATTTATGAATGTATATAGATGAAACTTGGTATGTGACTTCACATAGATGAGTTCTATTGATATTTGCATAAAAATCCATTATTTTTTGTTCCTTGTTGTAGCAAACCTGCATACTCATCCCTAATGTTATTCTAATAGAGAATAATGAATATTTTAAATATCGCTTATTTATGAATATATTTCTTATGAATTCTGGTAAGAGGCTTAATGTGTTATTAAGACATATATATTCATTGGAAATTTGCTGAGTACGCAGGTTTGCTGCTACGGGGGTATTTTTCCTCAGCATGTAAATAATAAACAAATCAGTTAAGGCAGAGTATTGAACCAAGGTAGGGGTTATGGCCCCTTCAAGCCACTAGTTTGTATATACAATTCTGTGAGGGAAATTTTGAACTCAAAATTGTTGGAGTTTGGCAAATCGCAGGATGATGGGGGACGGCTCATTTTAAGGTCTTGATCTCAGGGACTCGGGAACGATATCAGTATTCTAAAACGTTACCAGCAAACGATAAATAACGTTAAGCATTCCCCATAAGAAAAGCATAGGGATTTAAAAACGTCTGCTCAATTTACATTAAAACATTGTCTACTATGTTTATGAATTAAGATGTGTTCCTACTTATATTGTTTTACTTTCCTCAGCATTTAAAAAGTAACAGAACAGAAGGCAAGGGTATTTTAGTAAGGGTAGGGGCCAGTGCCCCTTCAAGCCACCATTATTTAATAATATAACGAATTATTATAAAATTAATCCGGTTAAAAACGAATTTGTGTAAGCACAACATTTTAAAACTAATATGAAACCTTATCTGGAAACCTAGATTTTAACAATTATAATGATCATTAACATTATATCGAATTTCGTATCGTATGATTGTGACATTCAATGCTGCTAGTAAACTCTAACTCAAAGCCTGCCCTGAATTCGGTCAATCAGCACTGACAAATAACAAGCAGGAAGGGTCATTAATCACAAGCTTTGACTCTGAGCTCTGATAATAAACAGCTGACCCACAGTTTATCATTTCGTCTTTCGTCAACTATATCAGAAGATTTCGTGTGTTAAGTTGCTAAATCTCTGTATATAATTCATTGCACCTTACCTTTTGATGAGTGACCTAAAATTAAAGATTATTTTCACTTCATTTCAAAACAATTTAACCCTAAGAAATACAAATACCCCGTAGCAGCAAACCTGCGTACTCAGCGAATTTCCACTGCATATATTTGTATATTAATACCACATAAAGCCACATACCAAGTTTCATCAATATACATTCATAAATAAACGATTTATTACATTTTAATTATTCTCCATAAGAATAACATGGCGGCTGAGTATGCAGGTTTGCTGAAGCAAGGAGCACAAAAAATGGGGTTTTATACAAATATCAATATAACTCATGTAGGTAAAGCCATATACCAAATTTCATTAATTTATTTTCATAATGAAGGGAGATAACACGTTACTTATTCTCCATAAGAATAACATGGGGCTGAGTACGCAGGTTTGCTGCTACGGGAGCCATTGGTAAAAAATTGTTTTTTTGAGCAAATATCAATGGTCCACAACCAGATGAAGTCGTATACCAAGTTTCGTCAGTATACGTTCATAAATAAGCGAGATATAAAATTTTTATTTTCCTCCATAAGAATAACATTAGACAACGTACTGTGTTTAGCACTTTCAATATCTCGGTAACCAATTGACGTAGAGAAATGATCAAATTACCAAATTTTGTGTTTTTTTAAGCTGAATCCAATGGTAAAAACTAAAATTTGACTATTTCCAAAATTATATGTAAAAAGTTCGAAAAACCCATTTTTGGGGTACAAAACCCCCCAAAAATACCCCTTCGGATAGAGCGATCTGGCTGGTTTTCGAACTTAAAGTCATAAATGTTGCTTTACACGTTTATACCAAATTTCATCAAAATCGGATCATTTTTACGAGAGTTATCGTGCTCACGGACATATATATATATACAGTTTCGAACGAATGGTGTTTTTGGGGTCTGGGGACCTCAAAACGAAAAGTTATCATGGTCCCGGGCCTAGATCTTACCATGCCGACCACGGTAATAGCTTCTTCCCTATAGGGGAAATTCGCTAAATTCCCTATAGGGGAAATTCGCTAAAACTGTATAAAACTAATCAATTGTTTTATAAATATAAAATAACAAACACAAAATATAAGTCAAATTTATAAAAAGGTTAAGAGAGCAGGAATCGATATCAAATTTTTTTTCTCCATAAGAATAACATTGGGGATGAGCACATAGGTTTGCTGAAACTAGGAACATAAACAATTGTTTTCTATGAAAATATCTATATAACTCAACTAGGCGAAGCTACATACCTAGTTTATCAATATTCATTTATAAATAAGCGATATATTCCATTTTGATTAATCTCCATAAGAATAACATGGGGGATGAGTACGCAGGTTTGCTACAACAAGGAACGGAAAAAAATGGGTGGTTAGGCAAATATCAATATAACTCAACTAGGTGAAGTCATATAACAGGTTTTATTAATTTATGTTCATAATTAAGTGAGACATAGTATTTTAATTTTTCTCCATAAGATTAACATGGGGGCTGAGTACGCAGGTTTGCTGCTACGAAAACCTTAAGCAAAAAATTACTTTTTGAGCAAATAACAATAGACCACAACCAGATAAAGCCGTATACAAATTTTCGTCAGTATACGTTCATAAAGAAGCGAGATATAATTTTGTTCTTATTCTCCATAAGAATAACATTAGACAACGTACTGTGTTTAGCACTTTCAATATCTCGGCAACAGATTGACGTAGAGGAATGATCGAAATACCAAATTGTGTGTTTTTTAAAGCTGAATCCAATGGTAAAAACTAAAATTTGACTATTTCAAAAATTATATGTAAAAAGCACAAAAAACCCATTTTTGGGGTACAAACCCCCCAAAAATACCCCTTAAGGTAGAGCGATATGGCTGGTTTTCGAACTTATCACACGTTTATACCAAATTTCATCAAAATCGAACCTTTTTTACGAGTGTTATCGCACCCACGGACACACACACACACATATATATATATATATATATATATATATATATATATATACAGTTTCGAACGAATGGTGTTTTTGGGGTCTGGGTACCTCAAAACGAAAAGTTATCATGGCCTAGGTCTTACCATGCCGACTACGGTAATAGCTTCTTCCCTATAGGGGAAATTCGCTAAAACTGTATAAAACCATTCAATTGTTTTATAAATATCAAATAACAATCACAAAATGTAAATCAAATTATAAAAAGGCTATGAGAGCAGGAATCCATATCAAAATTGTGTTTGTATTTACTTACAAGTTGTCGGATATTTTACCTAATGAACCAGAATTGACTTAATGTTTGTACAACATAAATTCAAATAATTGAACTTCTCACAGACCTTGCTGTTGTCACATCTTTTGGTTCATTAAAAGGCTGAGTCTATATGCACGAAAACTCACAAAAACTCACGACAAATCTACATACATGTAGGGTTTGGACTGTTTCGCCAAACACCTTTTTAATCAAAACGCCTTAATCAAAACGCCTCGCGTGATTGCTGCTGATAACATTATTAATAGCAATATAATTAAAGAAACTCTTTATCCTAATTTTACAAAGTAAACTCACAGGGTTTGCAGCAATAAATTTTAATGTTCCTAACGATAAAATACTTTTATTAAATGTAATCTTCACGGCCGTAGAGACATTTCTGACAATAGTACGTAGATAGGAATTGGGCGGAAGGAAAATAGAAACAGCTGATCTTGATTCATAGTAGTTCCAACGGCTAACCGCAGAATGCAGCACACACAACTGTCATAGTTTTTATAAATCATTTGCGGGGCGTAGCCTGCGGGTAACAGCTAGTACATTATATATATATATATATATACATCTCTCTCTCTCTCTACATATATATATATACTAAATATAAACAACAATAGTTTAAATGGATCAGCGAGCAGAATGTAAAGGAGAGTGTGCCAGCAGGTACACAGAACAATAACTCATCGTTGAATATAGAATCATTTATCTGCGTCGCCATAAATGTATTCAGGCCCGCCTCTGGCTGGTGCAGCGCATTTATTTGGTTTTGAAATTATAGCCTAGGGGTGTTTTCCAGCCAACTGGTTACAAAAGCAAGGATGTTATAAATGTTGGCTTTTAATTAACAATATATAGCTTTAATACTTTCGACCGTTATGTTAACATCAAAATACAGCAGAAATTATAACTCAGATATAATACCAGGAATAAAATAAATGTTGAAATACAAGAGAAAGAAACTTTTAAGAGGACCAGTTTCATGAGAAGAAATTCCAGGGAAAATGTTAAAACCATTAGAGGATCAACAAACATTGTGAGATTGAAGACAATTCTAAAGATTTATTTAACATAAAATTGGTTTTACAACTTTAACGAGTTTTAAGAAGAGTAATGATAGAAAATGACGAAGATAAGTAATTTGTCTTTACAATTTATTGTAAATTATAACCAAAACGAAGTATGTTTTATACTATGTCCGCCTATCTAATGTACGAGTTTATCCCTCAAACATGACCTGGACTATGGCTTATTAGTGAATTTCCTTTGGAAAGTGAACTATTAGCATGACCCTCACGGTGAAACTTAAGCCCGGGACCACCATAGAAGTTCTTAACGTGACCCCCTGAATACGTTTTGTAGGGTCGTTCACTTTCCAAAGGAAATTCACTAATAAGCCATAGTCCAGGTCATGTTTGAGGGATAAACTCGTACATTAGATAGGCGGGTCCGAATATATTTATAGTGGCAGATACAAACGAGCTGTTTTCATCCATGAAATATAACATTGTTGAGCTACAGAAAAGAACATCTAGCACTCAACGAAGAAAATTTATCGAAACATTTCAGCTGCGTTTAGTTTTATAGTTTTTGATTTTATAAAATATTTAAATTAACTAACTATAACTAACATGTGTCTTATTTCGAAGTAGAAATAATGTTTGTCAGAACATACTTTTTTTATAGAAGCCAACCAGGTTCGAATAATATCAGATAATATTTATTCGCAACAGTGTATTCTTATATTTTACCAATAAAAATAAGAGTTCAGACCCTACTAAAATTCTGTTTAAATTATAACTCCAGTTTTAAAGGCAATTCAAACATGACAATTTTATTTTATAGTATTAGATAAAAACGTTACGTTATAGTCAAAGATCCTTCAGACACTATGACTATTTTGATTTAAACTCTGAAGTATTTCATTGATATATCGACACAACACAACTTTAATCGGTACTTTGGTATTATACGGATGCCACTATTTTTGGAGGTTAATTTTTACCGGATACAAAGGATAACTGCATAATTCGAAAAAACGTACTTTTATTGACTTACTGTACAAATTTTACATCATTCTGATGAGCGGTCTTTGTGTTGTGCCTCCCAAAAGACAGCGATGTCCGCTAGGATCGTATTGAATGCGTCGCCGCCGCTAGCAGCTACACCCGATCGCCACATTTACTCCGGCAAATATACAGCGCGCTGCGGCAGTTATGTTAGGATGGGTTATCATAAAAATACGTACGGTTTCCTCTTAATTTCGAGGTAAATCCCACACCAAAAGAACGTCACTCATTATGAAAACAAATGTAACGTAGTGGACGGCAATAAATCACTCATGACACTGGCCCAGATACAGGCGGTGACAGGTGATGCGCGCGCTCCGGTCAACGACCTGACCTTGGCCTATTTGGAGGGGGTTTGGCGGCCTGAAGTATGACTCATCAGGTATCATTCGATTTGTAACAAAACAAGGAAAGTCCTACTATCATTTTTATGATAACCCATCCTAACATAACTGCCGCAGCGCGCTGTATAAGGGTGGCATCCGTATAATACCAAAGTACCCTTTAATCTTCTTGTTTATAATGACGCACAAGGTCTTAGAAATATAGTAAGCAGTTACAATTCAATCACTCTCTTCTGAATTATCGTGTATTAAGTTTAACGCTATAATACATTTAACAGAACTAGTTCTCCTGTTGCTCGAATCCGAGCAGGTTTGTACCCAACGAAAATTTACTTCAGTTGTAAACAAACATAACAAAACATCTGGTATTAAAACGAACGATAACAGTGTGTGTGTGTATGCACTCTAGCGGTCACATTTTTTGTCCGATTTACTTAAAATTTGGTAGGGACGTTCCTTTCTGTAATCAGTTGGACAAGTTTGTTGGGCAAAATAATCGGAAAACTCTAAACCCTTTTTTTGGGATTAATCTTTAAAATTTCGAGTTTTTGGCCCCCAAAAGGGTCAGAAAAGCCCCGGATGTACAATTAATGCTTTTAAAAAGATGGGAATTAGAAAGGCGAAAGTTTTAAGGCCTCTCTCGTCATTTTAGCATAAATATTTACCGAGTTATTAAAGAAAATGTGTATCGACTAAACACAGTATGTAGTCGTATGGGGGTTTTACACTAGAAAAACCTGTTATTCCTTTGTTAGAGTACTCTTATCATCCCCAGAAACCTCACGCCTACTTTCAAGACTGTCTGGACCTTCTCCTAACCTTATAATGCGCAAAATTATATTCCAGCTTTCCAAGTAAATGAAACCAGAAGTATACCAGGTTAATGCACGTAAAAAGATGGGAATTACTGAGGCGAAAGATTTAAGCCCTCTCTCGTCTAACATTATAATGCGCAAACTTGTATTCCCAGCTATGCTGGTAAATGAAACCAGGAGCATCAGAACAGCCAAAAAATCAATGTTTTTAATAAAAATTGGAATACATGTATGTTTTTACACAGATTTAGAGTTTTAAAAGCTGTTATGTGGAAATTCACTTCCCTCACGTCAGCGTGCTGCGTGCGAACTCGTTTAATATTTCCTATTTTCGCTTCTCAAAACGTGATGCACAAGCTGCGCACAGGAAATTCTAGTTAGCTGTAAAATGTATGGAAAATTATTTCACAATGTATTCAATGCTAATTCAATTTATTTTATAACTACCGCTAGCGAACAATACTTCTTTAGTTTGTTTAAGCCCGTCATTTTTGACGAGCTAATAACAGCTAGTCATTTATATATTTATCGCATAAATAGTCATATGGCAAATGATACAAAAAAACATGTTTTATAAGCTGTAAAAAATATTATTGAATCGATGCATGAGGTGGAAGCTGTATAAAACAAACTCTTTGTGACGAGGCAACGTGAGTTCAATTTGTTACTTTCCTTTGATTTCTCCAGTTGATCTAATCTTGCTCCAATTGTTGATTTGATTTAATCATATCATTTCTTCTATCAACTTTTGCTTCAATGTTACTTTTTAAAATAAATTATCATTGATCACACCTAATTGAAATAATGTAAATAGAGAGAGAGTTTTAAAAAAGTTATTCTTTATTTATGTTTTGCATACGCAATATAGAGTACAAAAATATTCTTCATTACATTCAAAGAGTGTTGACAAAGAATTGAGTAAAGTATATAGGTAACTAAATGTAATTTAACATCCAATAATAGTATTCATATTTGTACCTAAGTAGCTGACTATTAGTTGATACAATGCGCAAAGACCTATTGTAACAATATTTGGTATAAGATAGTTAATGTGCTGAAAAAACAGCTATTTAGTTTCAAATATCTTAAGTACCCTTTAGCTTTTACTAAATGCAAAACATTAAAAAATATCCTACTGCTGTAATAAAACCTAAAACATTCCACCAGTTTAGTGAACACAAACTGTACGGTGGAACAAGCGTAATTTACCTGGACTTATGAGGGAATAAATTACGGTAACACACCTCCCTCGCAGTTTATCCCTTAAGCAAGGTTAACACTTTCGCTCTTATTTAGTAGTTGTAATGAAATACGTCATACGTCGCTCGCTTTATTTTATGTTGTTAGTCTTGTTACTACGAGAAAGTATGTTGAGAATTAAGGATTCCGTAAGTGAAATATGCTAGTCAATGATATTCTACGTGACGAAATGTTTAGACAAGGACTCTTCCTTGGTTCAAAAAGGCACAAATTTACATGAAAAGGTTTTGAAAAATGAACGAGTTCGCACGCAGCTGACGTGAGGGAAGTGAATTTCCACAGAAAAAATTTTAAAACTCAGAATTAGTGTAAAAACAAACATTTATTCCAATTTTTTTTAAATCTGAAAACATTGATTTTTTGGCTGTTCAAAAATATTGCTCCTGGTTTTATTTACCTGCAATGCTGGGAATACAATTTTGCAAATTATAAGGTTAGGAGTGAGTCCAGTCAGGCTTGATAGTAGACGTGAGGTTGCTGGGGATGAGAAAAGTAAACCTAGAAATGAATATCAGGCTTTTTCAATGTAAAACCCCCCTAAGACAACGTACGGTGTTTAGTCGATATACATTTTCTTTAATAACTCTGTAAATATTTATGCTAGAATGACGAGAGAGGGCTTAAAACTTTCGCCTCACTAATTCCCACCTTTTTAAATAAATAAATGTTACATCCGAGGCTTTTCTAACCCTTTTTGGGCCCAACAACTCGAAATGTTCAGATTAATCCCCAAAAAAGGTGTTTAGAGTTTTCCGATTGCTTTGCCCAACGAACTTGTCCAACTGATTACAGAAAAGAACGTCCCTACCAAATTTGAAGTAAATCGGACAAAAATGCGACCGCTAGAGTGCAAACACATATATATATATATATATATATATATATAAATGTCTATATATATATACACATATATATACATATGTATATATATACAATTTTGAACGACCCCCCAAAACATGTTCAGGGGGTCACGTTAGGAACTTCTATGGTGGTCCCGGGCTTAAGTTTCACCGTGCGGGTCATGCTAATAGTTCACTTTCCTAAGGAAATTCACTAATGACATATTAAAATATGCTGGACTAAACACACTCTGATTTGAAGAGATTATTGGGGATGTATTGATATATTTTGACTCTTTAAATTTTTACAAACTAAAATACTTTTGCAAAATAAATTCAATGCTCTAGTTTAAATTTTATTTTATGTGATAGCTTGTAGTAGAATTGTTTTTCTATAACTATATAATTAGGAATGTAAGATTTTCATTACACCTATTTCATTCTAGTTAGTATAATATTTGTATTCCATGTCATTTATTGCTGTATTTATTGCTGCATATTATGTCATTGAATTTATATTTGTACTATAAAAAACATGCATCCATAGGTCTGTTTGTTGTTGCTGCCAACATTGGTTTAATTTGAATATTTACAAGGGTTAAATGACTTAAGACTCTCAACCACTCTCTTGCATCTTAATATACTAGGTTTACGGTCATACTTCCCGTAAGAGGATGAACGAAGATTTGATTTTAAAATAACATCCTACAATATATATTTTACTTGCAATAAAATCCATGTAAAAGTGATTACAAATATAAATACATTCATCACAATTAAATTTTGTTATAATATAATCAGAGTGGCATAAGGATACCGATGAATCCAATTTTTGACGGGCTAAAATTAGCTAGTAACGCAATTAAAGTAAAATAAGAATTTAAATAAACCGTGGGGCGTAATTGAAAATGTTCATAAAAACCAAAACACTAAAAGTCACATATAGAGTGTAAAATCTTAGAACTGATACCACATATACCATAAAATAAAAATTCTTAGGGGTAAAAATATCATGGATTATTAATTAAAATATAAAAAAGAATATACTCAGAACACAAAAAGCTATGAGTAAATTGTTATTTGTAAATCTTTGCAAAGTGCCTAAAAGTCTATGCTCTCCTGATACAAACCAGACCACTACAATTATATTAAGAGGAGGCAGTCCTCCAGTGACTAATAATCAAGGCAAACCACTTAAATTTCTATTGCCACTTGATACTTGTAAAACGCTAAAAATAACTGCGAGTCCCTGAAGGTCGCAAAAGGGTAGTTCAAAATGTATTCTTAAGTAAAATGTTGCGAGGTATCCGATGGTTTAATCAGATTTTGTAATCGGACCTACGGTAGCGGAGTTACATTTCAGGCGATTTCAAAGGGCCACCATACGGAAATGGTGTAAGTGGATAAGCCAGTTAACGAACTTGACCTAAAAATCAAAGAAATGGATTCGTGTGCCAAATTTGACTAAAATAGACTAATGCGTTCTTGAGTTATTCGACCAAAACACTACAGATTTTGAGTGAATTTTGTTCAGTATAGGGATTCACTTCGTTCATACAATAATTTCGTAAGGGAAAAACATATAAAAAAGGTTAAATTTCTGTCTTTTTGTAGGTTTCTGAAGCTGTCCTACGACCTAGAAGACTGAAACTTGGAACATCCACAGGTAATTAATTGGGGAATGTCTCCATGGAACCCGATATTGATTTATTACCCTTTTTATTTTGTATTTACTGGTTTTCCTTAGCATGTAAACAGTAAATAGAATATCCACACACAAAAACAATCATATGTTAGGTGATATTGCCCCTTCAAGTTTATAATATTTTGTAACTGCTTTATTGTAATAGGGTTTGTGCCTGTTGTGAAGGATTAAAATAAAATACAAAAAAAATCTAGCATTAATTATCACTTGTTTAAGATGTAATAATAAACAATATCATTAAATTAATAACCCACGTTGAATAGCAGCATTTATTGTAATAAATTACTTTTATTAAGGTCTCACGTTTTCCTTAAAAATTGTACATGAATAATTAATGTCTCTTGTGGTATAATAATTATGTTTCCGCATGTAAAAGACGTTTATATATGTTTTTAGCGAATTTCCCCTATAGGGAAGAAGCTATTACCGTAGTCGGCATGGTAAGACCTAGGCCCGGGACCATGATAACTTTTTGTTTTGAGGTCCCCAGACCCCAAAAACACCATTCGTTCGAAACTGTATATATATGTGTCCGTGAGCACGATAACTCTCGTAAAAATTATCCGATTTTGATGAAATTTGGTATAAACGTGTAAAGCAACATTTATGACTTTAAGTTCGAAAACCAGCCAGATCGCTTTATCCGAAGGGGTATTTTGGGGGGGTTTTGTACCCCAAAAATGGGTTTTTTGAACTTTTTACATATAATTTTGGAAATAGTCAAATTTTAGTTTTTACCATTGGATTCAGCTTAAAAAAACACACAATTTGGTATTTTGATCATTTCTCTACGTCAATTGGTTACCGAGATATTGAAAGTGCTAAACACAGTACGTTGTCTAATGTTATTCTTATGGAGGAAAAGAAAAATTTTATATCTCGCTTATTTATGAACGTATACTGACAAAACTTGGTATACGGCTTCATCTGGTTGTGGACCATTGATATTTGCTCAAAAAAACAATTTTTTGCCAAAGGCTCCCGTAGCAGCAAACCTGCGTACTCAGCCCCATGTTATTCTTATGGGGAATAAGTAACGTGTTATCTCCCTTAATTATGAAAATAAATTAATGAAATTTGGTATGTGGATTTACCTAAATGAGTTATATTGATATTTGTATAAAACCCCATTCTTTGTTTTCCTTCCTTCAGCAAACCTGCATACTCAGCCGCCATGTTATTCTTATGGAGAATAATTAAAATGTCACAAATCGTTTATTTATGAATGTATATTCATGAAACTTGGTATGTGGCTTTATGTGGTATTAAGATACATATATATGCATTGGAAATTCGCTGAGTACGCAGGTTTGCTGCTACGGGGGTATTATTAAAGTATAAGTTAACAAATTTAAATCATTGTTTATATTAATAACAAATGTATTACGAGTATAACATCTTAATATTTGTCAAACAAAACCAACTTTAAATCATATTTAAACTTATATAATCTACCTAATTGATATGCTAAACCTTTAATAATAATGAATAACAAACCGATTAATCCATTTATATTCTAAATAATAGTTTTATTTTTGTAGAAGGTGAATTCACTGAAGGCGCATTCCATAAGCAAGAATTTATTTCCCTAAGTACGACAACATGTGTATTACCTATTATTCGGATTAAAATAAAATTTACTTTCACGTTTGGTTATCTGTATGTTTTGAGTAGTCAAATAAAGTAGGTTATTAACACTAGTAAAATTAACTTCACAAATTATAAGACTATTAGGCCCTAATGGCCCTAAATGATTTTCGGAATATCATATATTGTTTAGCGATCAAAATAAAAACAATTGTGAATTTAATACTTACTAACCGTTCAATACTCTGATAATCGAAGTGAATTATCTTTTTTACACAAAACGTTATTCCGTTTTTGAATGTAGTAAGCTTGAAAGGATGTATGTGTCCGCCCCAATAAACGTTTGACCTGGTTATATATAGTGTTTCTTTACGCCAAAAACACTTTAGTAAATAACCAAAGTTTTACACGTTTGCGTTATGTGCTAAACTATTCAATGTAGCTGAAAGTTTTCCCCTGTTTTCCAAAGCTTATGCTGTTGTACAAAATATTGTGTGAAAGGGTTACCAAGGGAGTGTTGTTGTAATATATTTTGATGTATTATTTTTAGTAAAGGTGATTGTATCAAAATTTGTTTACCTTTAATATAAAAATGCATTGCCTTTAAGACAGTATAAAATAATTATAAAACCAAGTATAATTGTCACCAATTTACTATCATTCAATCAGATAGATAATAAATATAAAATTTATTTACAAGAATATATGAGTTACAAAAGGCATAACTTATGTTGCAGATCGAAACAATAAATTCCCATTTCTGCTCTAAATATCTTTATCACCTGGGTTATAAGTATAAGTAATAATTATTTTAGCTTTAGCCCCAACAATTCTTAAACTCCTTCTTGATCGTTTAGTCTTAAATCATCTGCAATCATTTGTAGCATTTCCCCAACAGTTTAATCCTCTAAAAACATAAAAAGCTTGATCGTACTGCATCGTCATTGTCACTGATGTGTCTGCTTGGTTTACATGGCAGTAACGGACAATAGGGGCTGCACAATGGTGAAGCTGCCGTGTACACAGGAACAATACATACAACACATTACACAAGATAACAACAGGTGTAACATGACTCTCGTATTGTATTGTCATAGTGCGATGTGTCTGCTTGGTTTACATGGCAGTAACGGACAATAGGGGCTGCACAATGGTGAAGCTGCCGTGTACACAGGAACAATACATACAACACATTACACAAGATAACAACAGGTGTAACATAACTCTCGTATTGTATTGTCATAGTGCGATGTGTCTGCTTGGTTTACATGGCAGTAACGGACAATAGGGGCTGCACAATGGTGAAGCTGCCGTGTACACAGGAACAATACATACAACACATTACACAAGATAACAACAGGTGTAACATAACTCTCGTATTGTATTGTCATAGTGCGATGTGTCTGCTTGGTTTACATGGCAGTAACGGACAATAGGGGCTGCACAATGGTGAAGCTGCCGTGTACACAGGAACAATACACACAACACATTACACAAGACAACAACAGGTGTAACATAACTCTCGTATTGTATTGTCATAGTGCGATGTGTCTGCTTGGTTTACATGGCAGTAACGGACAATAGGGGCTGCACAATGGTGAAGCTGCCTTGTACACAGAAACAATACACACAACACATTACACAAGACAACAACAGGTGTAACATAACTCTCGTATTGTATTGTCATA
The DNA here is from genome assembly GCA_963675035.1 of Allygus modestus. Classification (NCBI taxonomy): domain Eukaryota; kingdom Metazoa; phylum Arthropoda; class Insecta; order Hemiptera; family Cicadellidae; genus Allygus; species Allygus modestus. The sequence goes on from OY776115.1 coordinate 16,169,593, forward strand.
GTGCGATGTGTCTGCTTGGTTTACATGGCAGTAACGGACAATAGGGGCTGCACAATGGTGAAGCTGCCGTGTACACAGGAACAATACATACAACACATTACACAAGACAACAACAGGTATAACATATCTCTCGTATTTTATTAAAGTGGGAAGCTTTATTTCAGTATATGAGTAACTGTCCTGTAATTGTAGCTTTATTTCGTAAATAAGTTTCTAATAAAAATTTTGTATTTAAAAATGTAATTTACTGTAGTTAACTCCAATCACATTTAATCAATTATTTTTTGGCATAGAGTATAGACGGTCTCATAAAGGTATAAGAAATTAGGTGCACAAACATAACATATATTTTTTTAAACAAATAAATATCAATATAAATTAATTTCTTGAAAATAATTCTTCGAATTTTTAGTGAATTTCCAATGGAAAGTGAACTATTAGCATGACCCGCACGGTGAAACTTAAGCCCGGGACCACCATAGAAGTTCCTAACGTGACCCCCTGAACACGTTTTGGGGGTTCGTTCAAAATTGTATATATATATATATATATATATATATATATATATAGACACACACACACATAGAGTTGTGTATGCACTCTAGCGGTCACATTTTTTGTCCGATTTACTTCAAATTTGGTAGAGACATTCCTTTTTGTAATCAGTTAGACGAGTTCGTCGTGCAAAACAATCGGAAAACTCTAACCCCCTTTTTTGGGGATTTTAAATTTAGAAATTTGAGTTTTGGGCCCAAAAAGGGTCAGAAAAGCCCCGGATGTAAAATTAACAAATGAAAAACTGTGGGAATTAGTGTAACGAAACTTTTAAGCCCTCTCTCGTCATTCTAGTATATATATTTACCGAGTTATTAAAGAAAATGTGTATTGACCAAACACAGTACGTTGTCTTATGGGGGTTTTACTTCAGAAAAGCCTGTTATTCATTTGTTGGTGTACTTTTATCATCCCCAACAACCTCACGCCTACTTTAAAGCCTGACTGGACCTTATCCTAACCTTATAATGCACAAAATTGTATTCCCATCATTGCAGGTAAATAGAACCAGGAGCATCAAAACAGCCAAAAAATCAATATTTTCAGATTTGAATAAAAATTGGAATAATTGTATTTTTTTAATTGATTTTGAGTTTTTATAGTTTGTTATGTGGAAATTCACTTCCCTCACGTCAGCGTGCTGCGTGCGAACTCGTTTTATTGTTGGGCAAATTTTCCTTATCTTACCAAACGCGATATGGTGGCGAAGGTAGTTTTAACGACTTTGATGAACACAAAAAGTAATAACAGTAAATAGTGGTTCTTGAACACGACAATATAACAATTCATAAATAAAAGCAATATGCCACTACGCAGCACTGCCCCTTTATCTTGTTTGTCTGGGGCTGTAATTCGTTTATAAAGCATTTTGTAAACATTTGTTAAGTTTTAACACTTGTTAGGTTAAATTATATATCCAAATTGCAAAAACAACCTCTTAAAATACAAAATTTAACTCTTTGGAATTAAAAAAACAAGCAACCCGTCTTTATATGCTCACTAAACTGATTACACACTAATTTTCTTTCTTTTTTAATTAAATTTTAGGTAGGTTGAAGTTTTAGAATTTGAGTATGATGGGGAACTATATCGTACTTTTACTCAAACTGGGAATTTTCTATTTTCAAGAGGCTCTTTTTTCTAAACACGACCATATGGGCCACGGTCCAGTGTGTTGATCGTTTAAAACAAAGTAAGGCCGAGACACTAAAGTGCAAGTTAAAACTTACTTACCAGAACGAACTTGGATTCGAACCCTCGACAGGGCCTCTGCCATGGGTCACCCTGACTACTCGGTGGCTCGCCATAATAACCTGCTGTATTTGAATAAAGACCACCTAAAATCATTTCAACAACAAAAAAATCATAAACAACATGAGTATTACTTTGACAGTTCCCTGGTTGATTATGAACGGCTGTTACAATTCTTTTGTTTTTATTTGAAACTCCATAATCCCAATGTTAATTTTGTTAACTTTTCATTTTAGTTTAGTTTTTACATTATTTGATTTTTTTCTGGGGATGAGGCCTGTCTAGAACTTATTTTTATCCCAGAAATTAGTTATTTCGAACATTTGAAGGAAATCGTTGGAGCTGTTTTTGAGATCAGTGTCGCAAGCAAGCAAACCTTACTCATATTAGAGTATAGGATTAATTAAACGTGTTCCTCACTTACTCACCTCTTGAGGATAAATATCACACTGAGCGTGGTTAAACATTTTCAAGACGTCTCACGAGACCAGGACTTACGTCAATTATACGTCTATTATTCTAAAAGTTCCGTGCTCTTCCCTCCGCCAGAATACGTTTAAAGTAGGTCTAAGAAGGCGGTTTTAAAATACATGTTATGCATCTTCGAGCTATTTTAATTCCTGAAGTTATTTCTTTAAACTACTTATGAACATCATACTTACATTTATTTTAATAAACAACGTAAAGCATACAATTAAATTATGTCTCCAAGATGTCTAAGAAGGTCTCTTAGAATGTTTAAACTAAGTCTACTTAAATAACTCTATAAGATGTATATAAGTATATATGTATATATAGAGATTAAGTTGCTAATAATTGTGACATTGTTTTTCTAGTGGATATGTGTTTTAGTGATGTTATTTCATTGGTAATAATAGAGGTGTGGGTTTGGGTTATATAAACTGTTTCAGCTGCAATCACAGTTCACAGTGCGGTTGCTTGGTGTTACGACACCTTCAATCACCTTGCAAACCTTGATGGTGTTGTTCATTCAACACTGGCAATACATTCCAAAACTTGTATTAATTATCTCTGATAATCCTAACTGAAGACGTCAACTTACTACGAAATCAAAAAAATTTAGGTTTTAAAATATAGGTCCAAAGGTTTTATTACGGGAAATGTGTTGTAGTCTGATTTAAAATGTCCTAATATGAATCATTGACTTCACGATTTGGGAACTCTTTTGACTTTGTTCCTTCTATTAAAACTAGCGATCGCCCAGAGGTCGTAATTCGACCAAAGATAATTCTACGTAAACATAAAGCGACATATACAAATAATGGTAGTTTTCGTGAATGTTTTGCTACGTATTGCGTGAGCAGTTAAATAAATTTAAACCAGTGTCCTTATACTGAACTCCACGAATAACCACTCTTTACCTCTCTCCCTCTCCTTCTCCATCACCCTCTCCCCCTTACACCCAGGTTAAATTGTGTTAAAGGAGATAATACGAAAAACGAGGAGGGTGTTACCATACCAGCACTCAGTAGTATTTGTTTATTTACATTAGTCCTTAAACATCTGTTCTTGCTCTTGTGTTAGCATTTGTGTTATTAATATCAGCTATCAAATATACAATGCAATTGATAACTATTCTTCTATAAGATTAACATTGAAACTTTGAAAGCCTGTGGGGTGAAGCCCTGAAAGCCGACGTAAATTATAGTGAGTTTCTGGTTACCTACAGGACAATACCTTTATAACTGTATGCGTGAATTTCTCCTACGACACACACATGCTGAGGGAAATAGAGGGACAATTGTGTGCTTGCCTATTAATATAAATATACTTTAGAACATTATACATTTACCATTATATATAATTACCGCAATATACAATTTTTTCTTCCATTTTTTTATATTCTTCTCTTCTTGTACTAACAACTTTAATCAAAAAACTGCTGCAAGGGAGTAAAATCAAATTTAGTTATTGTGTATAGTAGGATACCCCCCACTATAGCAAGCCAATCAGAAGCCAGCATTTTGTAGTGACGTCATTCCAAGATGGCGGCGCCCATGGCACTTTATTTCCCGCCAAATTTCCTAACCTCACTTTTTTAAATTTTAACTCATTTTGCTCAGTTCTGGCAACCTATGCTCTATGATAAATTATTTTACATATACACCATTATATATATATATATATATATTATATACTGTAAATTATATGTATATATGTTCCATGGTTCGACTATTATATACTCTATGCGATTGATACTATCATATGGCAATGTATATACAATATTATACATATACTTTACAGCTACACCATTATATAAATATAATCTAGGATATATTAAAAAGTGACGTCACACGTCACTTGACCGCATGGGCTGAGTGAATATATACGTCATCTGAAGCTGAGCCAGTGACGTAGACGGTTTTGTGACGTAATGAGGGAAAGTTTAAAGTTCAGGGTCACGGGGAGGTTATTTAAAAAAAGTACTACCTCGCACGCGTAAAATTCGATTGTGATTCGATAGGTTAATCGATATAAAAAATTTAATGAAAACAATCGAATGATACGAGTGCGAGGTAGTACTATTACAAAAATTACTTTATTTTATTTACAATGTTTGTCCTTATTTACAATGCGAAGCTTCCGCCGTTGTTGGTTATAATCGAAGTTGTTGATCTCGACGAGTCGCGGCCATCGTGTTTTTTCCTGATAAAAGACGGTAGATACTTTGATTCCTGTGCAGAGTCCATGTTGTTTTTTTGACACCGATCTATTCTGATAGGTGTTTCCATTTCATTACCGTCAGGTAGAAATACTACCTGACGGCAATGAAGTAGAAACATCTATCAGATCTCGAGTGACATAATATTATTATTTTGTGAAGAGCGTCTCGGAGAGCTCGATGTTCACCGGTCGAGAGCCGGAGGTGAACTGACTATTCGCTAGCTAGCGTTCTGGTATCAAACAAAATGGTGGGGGTAAAAGTGTGGTGGGGCGGAGCAGATGGTGGACGGCAGATGGCAGGCGGCAGGTGGCAAGTGTGCAGCAGATGGCATCTGGCGCGGGGAGGAAGACTTTGTTTAATATATCCATTAGTTAAAACCCATCAAGGATAACGTAATTGCTTCTGTATCAGAAGATTTTGTGGTAGACACTTCTTGTACTTGTATTTGATCAGTCGTTTCATTAGTGTCAGCTTGGTAAATATTAAAAGATGAAGATGTGTAAGAAACATTATTGTCTTGTATTTGTGAATCAAAGTGTACCGCGCAAGAGCTGGGCGTATAGTGATATAGCGTCTGCGTGTAGGTTAGGTACTCGGCTCTTCCCCCACCACACTAGTCCCCCCACCATACCAGTCCCCCCACCAAGTTTTACATCGCACAATAACTAGTTTACATGTGTTAGTTAGGGTTTAGCTCTTAGACTGTCAAGACCTCAGCTCCGTAACTGAAAACTTCAATAATATTTGCTCAACGCTGTATAATGATAACAGTTAATATGATCTAAACTAGTGCATGTATTCATATGGTGCTTTTTGCGTAGCAAACAACTGGCTAAAAGTGTTTCAACCTCGATTATTCTTCTACGAAACCGCTCATTGTCCACTAAAAGCGTAGACCTTCTGTCTTCATTGTCAGAGAAGTAGAAGGTGGTGTCAAGTGGACTACTGAAGGTCACCTTCCTCATGTTCCTGTAAAACTGCGACATCTTTCAGACCCTCTAGGTAGATGTTCATCCGTCAAGAGCTGGAAGTATAATGATGTAGCGTTATCGTGTATGATAGCCACCTACGGTTGCTATACCGTTGGTTAGATTTAAATTCCGATTGCACCTTCTTGTTCGTCTTGTCAAGCCGCGTAATTGAAGTACCCACATGTTATACTTCGAACCAAAATTAAAGAAGTTATTTAGGTTTGTCCTTGAAAATAGTTTTTTTTCACTGTTGCTGGTATACCCTTGGTCGGATCTGAATTATAATTGCACCTTATTGTTCCTCTTGCTGAGCCACGTCAGTAGAGTGCCCACATGTTATACTTAAAACCAAAAATAAAGAAGTTATATATGTTTGTCCTTGAAAATAGTTGTTTTTGGCTATTTTACTGCTATACCCTTGGTCGGATCTGAATTCTGTTTACACCAACGTGTTCGTCTGATCAACCCGCGTAATTGGACTACCGACTTGGCATATTTTAAACCATAAATAAAAAATTTATTTAGAATCGACATTTAAAATAGTTGTTTTTGGATATTAATGCTATACCCTGGGTCGGATCCGAATTCTGTTTGCACCATCTTGTTCGTCTGATCAATACGCGTAATTTGAGTACCCACTTGGCATATGATAAACCAGAAATAAAGAAATTATTTAGATTTGACCTTCAAAATAGTTGTTTTTGGCTATTACTGCTATACCCTTGGTCGGATCTGAATTATATTTTCACCATCTTGTTCGTCTGATCAATCCGCCTAATTTGAGTACCCACTTGGCATATGATAAACCAGAAATAAAGAAATTATTTAGATTTGACCTTCAAAATAGTTGTTTTTGGCTATTACTGCTATACCCTTTGTCAAATATGAATTCTGTTTTCACCATCTTGTTCGTCTGATCAATCCGCCTAATTTGAGTCCCCACTTGGCATATGTTAAACGAGAAATAAAGAAATTATTTAGATTTGACCTTCAAAATAGTTGTTTTTGGCTATTACTGCTATACCCGTGGTCGAAACCAAAAATAAAAAAGTGCGATACCCTTGGTCGGATCTGAATTCTGATTGCACTTCTTCCAATTATAATCAATTAATATAATACCCGGCGTCAGGCTACTGCGAACCCAAGTTTTTACCAAGGTCAGTTTTAAAGCGTGAAAGAAAAGTTTATATTTCATTAGTAAATAAAACACTTCAAAAAACCAACATCAAACACAACAATCAGTTAAACTAACTACATTTACTAGCAACAAACTACAAGCGTTACTCTAACATGCTTAATAATAAACATACATGCCTTAAGCTAAGGTAGCATCTCTAATATACAGTGGTACCAACTCTATACTAGAGATACTATTGCGGACAGTGCAGGCAACCAGCTAGCTAGGCTGTCGGCCTGCGACTGCGAGCCCTCTGCGGACAGCCCCTTGGTTTTATAGCCGCCAGCGTTGACGCTGCCAGACAGAGGAGAGCAGATGTCACAGCAGATGCCGCGGTGCACCGTCTGTGTTTGCAACTATGCTCAAAATGGTCTTCAATAAAGTCGAAACGTAGCACCTCTGGCGGGGACCTAACCGGTTCTTAAATCACGGCTATCCGGTTTTAAATATGCATATAAAAGGTGTTTATTATTCTTTTCACCATTTTTAAGGTAAAACTTCACTATACATTGTGTAACATGTCATAGATTTGTTTTTAAATGTCAATAACAATTTTAAAATAGGCCATTATAAATAAAATCTATTACATATTCGTTGTAAATGTGTTATCACTATAATACACTTATAGACTAATAATAAATGTAAATTCTTTCATAAAAAGTGTATCACATATTTGACTTTTCATAAAATAAAGTGTTATGTTGCATTTATATTTATATAGACTTATGAGGAATCATATAATTTGATATGTAAAGCAAATTAGGCAGTAAATAATAAGATACTTATTTGTTACATCGATAAACATATCTGGTTAGTGATTATATTTTACTCGTGAAGCAAAAACTTGAAAATAATTTTTCACCAAAAAAATACACATAAAAAACATTTTTGTCTTGATTACTAGAAAAATAAATTGATGAAGCGGTTTGAGCAATAACGGTTGAATCTTTAGAGATTTTTGATTGCCTTTTTGTTTCATTTTGGAAATGTATTAATATGAACCAACAACATAATTGCAAAAGTTATTAGTGATACTCAATACATGCAGAGTCAAACTGTATTCAAGAACTACGAGTAAAAATTCAGCCTAAACCTTCAATTCAGATTTATTCAATTCAGTTATATAGTTGATTACTTAAAATGGATTGGAGTTATAATAGATAGATAGATTGATTGTAGTGATGTTGTGGGCATTTTACAGTTTTCTCAGTAAAACTACTGTGCAATGATTCTTTTATATTGAGAAGAAACAGATGTGACAACGCAATTGGTTGGTTTAACTTCTATAATGACCGAATAAAAATGAGAAATTTACATACAAAATATATTAGGGCTAAATTAACAAGTGTTTTACTACTAATCAAAACAACGTTTTCTTCTACAAAGTGTTGTGACGACCTTAGATTCATTCAACACGTGGACCACAAATCAAGGACAGACAGACATTCAGCCGGTTGGACAGCTGTACCCACACCTGCTCTTACAGCTATGTTCGTACGATTCGTACGGAATAGATACGAAAGTACGAGATACTAATAGCATTGACTATATAGTCAATGCTAATAGCCTACAATATTGTAATTATAAGGAAATACTAGAAAAATGGTTTTATTCTTGTTTTACGATTGAATAAATAAAGTACTCTCCTTTTTAATATGATTTAATTAAATTTATCTAAGGGGTTTAAAACTGTTATATAAAAAAAACTAACACACGCTTAGGGTAAGAGAATGGTACTGCAATATATGTAAGAGGAATAACCACATGACGCAGGACTGCAGATTCAGGACATCTCAAGCCCAAAATTACTCTCAATCTCGAGGGAAATACTGTGACAATTGCAGAATGTCGAACCATAATAGAGAGGAATGTTTCAGGCTAAAAATAACTCAACAGCATTAAAAGAAAACTAATAAGGAGGCGACCTTTCTATACTAACTACACAGAGAGGACTCCCCACCCCTTCATTGTTACGCCAAGTCACAAAAACACTCGCAATCAATTTCAAATAAACAATTATGACCAGGAGTTTCCTACTTTAACGGAATCTTTTCGATTTTCGACTTTTGACCTCCTAAATAGTATTTTTCCCCACTGTGCGCCGGTAGGTAATCTTTAGGCCTACAGTAATAAAGCCTTGGGTGATCAAAGTACAGTGTGTTCAGCTGTTAGCACTGTTGAGAGTTGTTTGTGAAAGAACCGGGTATTATTTAAGTAACAACCTAGCAAACCCTTGATTATTTCTTCTTTGTGAAACTGATTAAAATAAGTAAAAATCAGAGTTATCCTACTATGCGTCGTATAGTTGTCAAGTACGGTATCGAGCACTTACGAAGTCTCCTGACTTCTGATCCACTTTATTAAATCGGGCTCTGATCCAGTAAATGTTACTGGCCATACGATTAGCATGGGAGGTTTAGTGGATACAAGCTCCCACTAAATCCGAGAACGAATAAGCGATATAGGAATTTTAAAACGTTAATATACTACGGTACTAGGAATAAAAGAATATCACAGTTCAAAACAAATATTTATTATTATAATAAAAATCCTATAAGTTTGACAAATTTCACCCTAACATTATAAATTTGGAAACTTAACAAATGTGTGTAGTAGTGTTGTGTAGTGTGTAGTGTGTTTCAACTTAACAAATATTGAATTTTGTAGTTATTATTTACTTAAAGTTTTAGCTGTACAATTGACAAATATTGAATACAAGCTGTACAAGCTGTTTATTGAATACAGCCTGAATTGGCACACCTATGCATTTCATGCCGACTTATCTGAATAATACTTTTTAATTAGGGGGTTCATAATGGCGATTTAGTAAGGTCCTAATTTCAACTTAAAAGATAACTTTTGGCTAATCATGATATCCAGGAAACTCCAAAAATAATAATCTGAATATCATATTGAAGAATAACACAATTTTAAATCTCACCCCTCTCGAGGATAACTTTAAATGTGCAGTAACAGACATTTACAAGGCTTGCATACGTTTTTACACTTCACACACTTTTTAACGTCTTGAAGCCGTCTTTAAACTCCGCTTTCGTCGGTGTCCATATTTTTTCTTCTTTGATCTTGCCCAAGTTTAGAAGCTGAGGAAGAGAAGAAGGAAGGCAGCCAAGTTTTATTTTTCTTCATTCACTGCAAAAGAAAATACCCCCGTCACAACAAACCTGCGTACTCAGCGAATTTCCAATGCATATATATGTGACTCACTACTACAAAGAGCTATTTACCAAGTTTCACAAAAATACATCCATAAATAAGTGATATATAACATTTTATTTATTCTCCGTAAGAATAACATTTAGGGTTGAGGACGCAGGTTTGCTGCAACAAGGAAGATAAGTAATGTTTTTGTTTTTGCATATTTGAAAGCGAACATCCGAGGGGCTGTTCAAAAGTTATTACTGTAACATGAACAAAACTTCTTGTACAACGTTAAGACTCGTTTTCACTATTATTTTAATCCTCTCCTTGATTAGTAAATTGGCTAATACAATACTTATAAAAAACTATCATAAATTGCAGATTTAAATGTGACTTGAAAGTCTATTTACAGTGGATTGCATCTTGGAAAGATTTTGTACACTTTTATTATAATTTTATAATATTCAGAGGGTTTAGTTTATAACTCCCACCACTATTCCCCTAAAATAGTTGTCTACAATCAATTAAAAATTTCGCATGTACGTAATCACGGTGAAGCGGCACGTCATTTGACAATGTAGGCTAAATAATCAGCTGAAATAACACAAGCAGGAGCGAGTAGTCAGCTGTTGACGTCTGTTACGGTGCGGCCGACGCCGCGACGCGCGACGCCCCGATGTGCTGTGGCCTTGGTGATAAGCCGCAACCTTGTCTATTGGTGTATATCTCGGCCCCAACGCCGCGGACTACGGCTCCACGCTGTTCTACCACATTCTGCATAGTTAAAACGCTCCTCATTTTACTTAGATCTTCACCTAGAAAATATTAATTATGTAATTTTTACTCCATATTGCATTGACATTATTGTTTTCACAACGATAACGTTTGAAAGAAGCGTCCGATTTTGATGACATTTGGCACAAATGTGGAGAGTAACATTTATGACTTTAAGTTCGAAAACCAGATCGAACAGTCTATGGGAAGGGGGTTTTATGGGGGTTTTAAATTTTACAAAAATCAGTTTATTTTTATTTTTATCCTTAAATTTGTAAAACACTAGATTTTGGTTAAAGCCATTTTATATAGCTTAAAAACAAACAATTTAGTATTTTGAATCATTAAGCTATGTTTAGTGGTTGTGGAGAAAAGTAAAAAAATGTGTCCATAAAATGTCCCATGTTAATCTTATGGGAATACGGTTTTTAGATTTTCCTCAGATAATTTCACTGAAAACTCCACATTTCTTTCCACCAATCAGTTTAGCTCTACAAAACAATCATTTTGGCGTTTTAATTGTTGTTTTACGTCCAACCGTTGCAGTGATATTCAAAATGCTAAACACAGTACGTTGTCCAATGTTATGGAGAATAAATAAAGTGTTATATTTCGATTATTTATGTATTTATATTGATGAAACTTGGTATGCGGCTTCAATTAGCTGTGGTATATTAATATTAGCACAAAAAAGTTTTTTTTAATTTTTCCCAGTAGCAGCAAACTTGCATACTTGGGCCCGATGTTATTCATATGGATAATAAGTAAAGTTTTATATCTCCCTTAGTTATGAACCTAAATTGATAAAATTTGTTATGTAGCTTTACCTGGTTGACTTATATTGATAATTCCAAAAAAAATCAACACATTTCTTATCATCCTTGTTGCAGCAAATCTGCGTACTCAATTATGTTATTCTTATAAAGAATAAATAAAATGCTATATACCACTTATTAATGAATGTATTTTTTTGTAAAACTTGGTAAGTGGCTCTAGGTAGTAGTGATACCCATATATATGCATTGGAAATTTGCTTAGTACGCAGGTTTGCTGTGACGGGGAATTTATATTTTCTGTAGGAAGGTTGATTAACAACTAAGTATCCTTCGTATTCAAGTTCCTTGAATGTTCCTCCTCTTTTAACGTCAAACATACTTTTATAGGATAGGTTATATTGTTGATATGTATAGAGGATTAGTTTTGAGTTTTTATATAAAAAACATATATTTATTCATTGTTTTGATTACATTTTTAGCTAGATCAATTAATTTACGACTAAGAAGCCTTCGTATTTGGAGGGGGAATGTTTAAGTAACAGATAGTTTAAAATAAAGTAGATTTTGTTGTTATAAAAAGGCAACATTATGTTTTCTTACTAAAGTATTTTATTTCATTATTGATTAAAACAAGTTTTTGCTTCACAAGTAAAATATAATTACTAATCAGATATGTTTATCCATTTTCTTAATCATGTGGTATTCCTTCCAACAAATAAGTCTCTTAATATTTACTGCCTAATTTGCTTTACATATCAAATTATATAATTTCTCATAAGTCTACACGGAAAATACAACTCGTTAACCAAGTCCGGGTTAAATGCCACAGGGTTACTATTAACTGAGTTCAGTTTACTGGAACGAATCTGGCTTAGTTATTGCCAACCATGTAAAAATAGTTATGATGGAGGTGGTTATCGGTAACTGAGTAGTTGGTAATACTTACAAAGTCTTGATTTTACGAAGCAAGGTTTGTTAAATTTGACCTAGCAACATTGTACGTGATAACTAAGAAGACATCTAGGTTGCATCCAACCTTGTAGGTTGTTTGTTAGTAACCTTAGCGTTGGTTGAAATCTTACCATGTACTCGGTTATAATTACGAAACAACTTGATTTGTGTGATGAGTTAGTTTTAACAAACTGTGCGTGGTTGGCGTTTACAGTGACGGTGTCTCTTCAGTCTGCAGAGTGTCAGTGTGCACAGTGCAATAAGTTAAAACAATAAACAACTCAGGTCACTGTACCGTGCAAGCTTGTGAGATTTTCGTACTGTGTTCAAGTTATAAGTTCACTAAATATGTATGAAACAGATCCATATGAAGAAGTAAGACAAATTTTAAATGAATGGGGTCTAGATCAATGAACATGATACATCATCCGAAGGTACGTATTCTTTAATCTGTTTTAGGTTATAAATTCAAAGTTTAAGTTAATGTAGGCCTATTGAAGATGAATTTTATGTGGTTTTATCAAACCTGTCTTTGATAAGGATAAGGGTCAGTAAACTGTAAGTAGCTACATTACCTTGGACTTTAATTAATTATACTACTACCGAATATATAACTACTATGATAAACAATAATTGCTGGTGGTAGTGGCATGTTCAACTTACTTCAAGTCTATATTGTCCTGTTTTTAGAACTTGTAAAACGAAAACAGAGGTGTTAAATTTGTAAAGATAATTTTGTCAAGTGTTGTTAATAATTAATCAAAGTAATAAACACATTTTACGTCAAGAACAACACTTTACTGTCATATAAACTTATATAATAATAATATAACGTACAGTAAATAGTATTATAAATAGTATTATAAATATAAGTTTGTATTACAATAAAATGTTGTTGTTTGCATTAAATTTGAATTTTATTTTGAGTTTAATTTATAAACATTTTCCTTAACTAAACAGGTTTTTCTATTAACATTGAAGTCACTAAGGCATGGTTTAGGCAATCTTTAATATCGTCATAGGCCTATACTAACTTTTTTGGCGTATTTTTACAAGTTTTAAATGTCTAGATTAATACAAAAAATGTACACTTTTTAATGGCTGCCATTTTAAAATGATAAAACCTAGAAACGTCAAATTCAATACCAAATTATCATTTCATCATATCAAGTTTCAAGATCATACCTTAAATGTTGTTCACTATGTTTATATCACTTTTTGTGCCTTTTGGGGTTTTGGGGAAAAAAACACCTTTAAGGCTTCGCCCCAGGGTTTATCTTATGGAAGAAAATAGGTCAATTTCATTACACATTTAACAGCTATTAAGTAAAAATGCAGTTCAGAAGCATGAATGATTGTTTTAAGCTGACTTATGGAATGGCATTACTATATAAACTAATAGGGCCCATATGAGCTGGTTATCCGAAAGTAAAAATATTTAGCCTACTCAAATTCGAGCATCAGGATTCGCTCATTAAATTTGAATCAAAAACCTAAATTTTATTAAAGTTGTTTATAGTAATCACATTTTTATAAGTAATTCAGTATTCAAATGCATTTTCTCTACAACCACTAAACCTAGGTTAATGATTCAAAATACTAAATTATTTGTTTTTTAAGCTCTATAAAATGGCTATAACCAAAATTGAGTGTTTTTAAAATTTTAGGGAGAAAAATTAAAAAAACTGATTTATGGAAAATTTAAAACCCCCATAAACCCCCCCCCCTTCCCATGGTTCGATTTTTCTGGTTTTCGAACTTAAAGTCATAAATTTTACTCTGCACATTTGTGCCAAATTTCATCAAAATAGGGCGTTTCTTTCAAACGTTATCGCGGTAACAGACACATATTTATATATATATATATATATATATATATATATATATGTGTGTGTGTGTGTGTGTGTGTGTCCGTTACCGCGATAACTTTTGAAAGAAACGCCCTATTTTGATGAAACTTGGCACAAATGTGCAGAGTAACATTTATGACTAAGTTCGAAAACCAGAAAAATTGAACCCTGGGAAGGGGGGGTTTATGAAGGTTTTAAATTTTCCATAAATCAGTTTTTTAAAATTTTTCTCCCTAAAATTTTAAAAACACTCAATTTTGGTTCTAACCATTTTATAGAGCTTAAAAAACAAATAATTTAGTATTTTGAATCATTAACCTAGGTTTAGTGGTTGTAGAGAAAAGTCAAAAAACGTGTCCATAAAATTGTCCATGTTAATCTTATGGGAAAAAGGTTTTTGGATTTTCCTCAGATAATTTTACTGAAAACTTGGCAATTGCTGATACCAATCAGTTCAGCTCTACAAAACAATCATTTTGGTGTTTTAAGTGTTGTTCTAAGTCCAACCGTTGAAGAGATATTCAAAGTGCTAAACACAGTACGTTGTGCAATGTTATCCTTATGGAGAATAAATAAAATTTTATATCTCGATTATTTATGAATGTATATTGATGAAACTTGGTATACGTAGTACTGGTATATTGATATTTGCACTCTAAATGGATTTTTTGTTGATTATCCCGATTGCAGCAAACCTGCATACTCGACCCCCATATTATTCATATGGAGAATAAGTCAAGTTTTATATCTCCCTTAGTTATGAACCTAAATTAATAAAACTTGGTATGTAGCTTCACCTGGTTGAGTTAAATTGATAATTGCAAAAATACACATTTTTTTATCTTCCTCGTAGCAGCAAACCTGCATACTCAACTCTAATGTTATTCTTATGGAGAATAAATAAAATGCTATATATCACTTATTTATAAATTGATTTTTGTGAACCTTGGTAAGTAGCTCTATGTAGTAGTGAGACACATATATATGCATTGGAAATTCACTGAATACGCAGGTTTGCTGCAAGGGGTATATATATATATATATATATATATATATATATATGTATATATGTATATATATGTGTGTGTGTCCGTTACCGCGATAACTTTTGAAAGAAACACCCGATTTTGATGAAATTTGGCACAAATGTGGAGGGTAGCATTTATGACTTTAAGCTCGAAAACCAGATCAATCGCACTATGGGAAGGGGGTTTTATGGGGGTTTACAATTTTACAAAAATCGTTTTTTTTTTGCAAATGTGAGCCCAAAATGTTAAAAACACTCAATTTTGGTTCTAGCCATTTTATAGAGCTTAAAAAAACAAATAATTTAGTATTCTGAATCATAAACCTAGGTTAAGTGGTTGCGGAGAAAATCTAAAAAACGTGTCCCATGTTAATTTTATGGGAAAAAGGTTTTTAGATTTTTCTCAGATAGTTTTACTAAAAAATTCAAATTTCTGTTTATTAATGTGTTTAGCTCAACAAAACAAACATTTTGGTGTTTTAATCGTTGTTCTACGTCCAACCGTTGCAAAGATATTCAAAGTGCTAAACACAGTACGTTGTCCAATGTTATCCTTATGTAGAATAAATAAAATTCTATATCTCGATTATTTATGAATTTATATTGATGAAACTTGTTATGTGGCTTCAACTAGTTGTGGTGTATTGATATTAGACAAAAAACAAGTTTTTTGTTGATAGTCCTCGTAGCAGCAAACCTGCATACTCGGCTCCCATGTTATTCATATGGAGAATAAGTAAAGTTGTATATCTCCCTTAATTATGAACCTACATTAAGAGAACTTGGTATGTAGCTTCACCTGGTTCAGTTGTATTGATAATTGCAAAAACAAAAACATTACTTATCTTCCTTGTTGCAGCAAACCTGCGTCCTCAACCCTAAATGTTATTCTTACGGAGAATAAATAAAATGTTATATATCACTTATTTATGGATGTATTTTTGTGAAACTTGGTAAATAGCTCTTTGTAGTAGTGAGTCACATATATATGCATTGGAAATTCGCTGAGTACGCAGGTTTGTTGTGACGGGGGTATTTTCTTTTGCAGTGAATGAAGAAAAATAAAACTTGGCTGCCTTCCTTCTTCTCTTCCTCAGCTTCTAAACTTGGGCAAGATCAAAGAAGAAAAAATATGGACACCGACGAAAGCGGAGTTTAAAGACGGCTTCAAGACGTTAAAAAGTGTGTGAAGTGTAAAAACGTATGCAAGCCTTGTAAATGTCTGTTACTGCACATTTAAAGTTATCCTCGAGAGGGGTGAGATTTAAAATTGTGTTATTCTTCAATATGATATTCAGATTATTATTTTTGGAGTTTCCTGGATATCATGATTAGCCAAAAGTTATCTTTTAAGTTGAAATTAGGACCTTACTAAATCGCCATTATGAACCCCCTAATTAAAAAGTATTATTCAGATAAGTCGGCATGAAATGCATAGGTGTGCCAATTCAGGCTGTATTCAATAAACAGCTTGTACAGCTTGTATTCAATATTTGTCAATTGTACAGCTAAAACTTTAAGTAAATAATAACTACAAAATTCAATATTTGTTAAGTTGAAACACACTACACACTACACAACACTACTACACACATTTGTTAAGTTTCCAAATTTATAATGTTAGGGTGAAATTTGTCAAACTTATAGGATTTTTATTATAATAATAAATATTTGTTTTGAACTGTGATATTCTTTTATTCCTAGTACCGTAGTATATTAACGTTTTAAAATTCCTATATCGCTTATTCGTTCTCGGATTTAGTGGGAGCTTGTATCCACTAAACCTCCCATGCTAATCGTATGGCCAGTAACATTTACTGGATCAGAGCCCGATTTAATAAAGTGGATCAGAAGTCAGGAGACTTCGTAAGTGCTCGATACCGTACTTGACAACTATACGACGCATAGTAGGATAACTCTGATTTTTACTTATTTTAATCAGTTTCACAAAGAAGAAATAATCAAGGGTTTGCTAGGTTGTTACTTAAATAATACCCGGTTCTTTCACAAACAACTCTCAACAGTGCTAACAGCTGAACACACTGTACTTTGATCACCCAAGGCTTTATTACTGTAGGCCTAAAGATTACCTACCGGCGCACAGTGGGGAAAAATACTATTTAGGAGGTCAAAAGTCGAAAATCGAAAAGATTCCGTTAAAGTAGGAAACTCCTGGTCATAATTGTTTATTTGAAATTGATTGCGAGTGTTTTTGTGACTTGGCGTAACAATGAAGGGGTGGGGAGTCCTCTCTGTGTAGTTAGTATAGAAAGGTCGCCTCCTTATTAGTTTTCTTTTAATGCTGTTGAGTTATTTTTAGCCTGAAACATTCCTCTCTATTATGGTTCGACATTCTGCAATTGTCACAGTATTTCCCTCGAGATTGAGAGTAATTTTGGGCTTGAGATGTCCTGAATCTGCAGTCCTGCGTCATGTGGTTATTCCTCTTACATATATTGCAGTACCATTCTCTTACCCTAAGCGTGTGTTAGTTTTTTTTATATAACAGTTTTAAACCCCTTAGATAAATTTAATTAAATCATATTAAAAAGGAGAGTACTTTATTTATTCAATCGTAAAACAAGAATAAAACCATTTTTCTAGTATTTCCTTATAATTACAATATTGTAGGCTATTAGCATTGACTATATAGTCAATGCTATTAGTATCTCGTACTTTCGTATCTATTCCGTACGAATCGTACGAACATAGCTGTAAGAGCAGGTGTGGGTACAGCTGTCCAACCGGCTGAATGTCTGTCTGTCCTTGATTTGTGGTCCACGTGTTGAATGAATCTAAGGTCGTCACAACACTTTGTAGAAGAAAACGTTGTTTTGATTAGTAGTAAAACACTTGTTAATTTAGCCCTAATATATTTTGTATGTAAATTTCTCATTTTTATTCGGTCATTATAGAAGTTAAACCAACCAATTGCGTTGTCACATCTGTTTCTTCTCAATATAAAAGAATCATTGCACAGTAGTTTTACTGAGAAAACTGTAAAATGCCCACAACATCACTACAATCAATCTATCTATCTATTATAACTCCAATCCATTTTAAGTAATCAACTATATAACTGAATTGAATAAATCTGAATTGAAGGTTTAGGCTGAATTTTTACTCGTAGTTCTTGAATACAGTTTGACTCTGCATGTATTGAGTATCACTAATAACTTTTGCAATTATGTTGTTGGTTCATATTAATACATTTCCAAAATGAAACAAAAAGGCAATCAAAAATCTCTAAAGATTCAACCGTTATTGCTCAAACCGCTTCATCAATTTATTTTTCTAGTAATCAAGACAAAAATGTTTTTTATGTGTATTTTTTTGGTGAAAAATTATTTTCAAGTTTTTGCTTCACGAGTAAAATATAATCACTAACCAGATATGTTTATCGATGTAACAAATAAGTATCTTATTATTTACTGCCTAATTTGCTTTACATATCAAATTATATGATTCCTCATAAGTCTATATAAATATAAATGCAACATAACACTTTATTTTATGAAAAGTCAAATATGTGATACACTTTTTATGAAAGAATTTACATTTATTATTAGTCTATAAGTGTATTATAGTGATAACACATTTACAACGAATATGTAATAGATTTTATTTATAATGGCCTATTTTAAAATTGTTATTGACATTTAAAAACAAATCTATGACATGTTACACAATGTATAGTGAAGTTTTACCTTAAAAATGGTGAAAAGAATAATAAACACCTTTTATATGCATATTTAAAACCGGATAGCCGTGATTTAAGAACCGGTTAGGTCCCCGCCAGAGGTGCTACGTTTCGACTTTATTGAAGACCATTTTGAGCATAGTTGCAAACACAGACGGTGCACCGCCGCGCCGGCGCGCTGCGGCATCTGCTGTGACATCTGCTCTCCTCTGTCTGGCAGCGTCAACGCTGGCGGCTATAAAACCAAGGGGCTGTCCGCAGAGGGCTCGCAGTCGCAGGCCGACAGCCTAGCTAGCTGGTTGCCTGCACTGTCCGCAATAGTATCTCTAGTATAGAGTTGGTACCACTGTATATTAGAGATGCTACCTTAGCTTAAGGCATGTATGTTTATTATTAAGCATGTTAGAGTAACGCTTGTAGTTTGTTGCTAGTAAATTTAGTTAGTTTAACTGATTGTTGTGTTTGATGTTGGTTTTTTGAAGTGTTTTATTTACTAATGAAATATAAACTTTTCTTTCACGCTTTAAAACTGACCTTGGTAAAAACTTGGGTTCGCAGTAGCCTGACGCCGGGTATTATATTAATTGATTATAATTGGAAGAAGTGCAATCAGAATTCAGATCCGACCAAGGGTATCGCACTTTTTTATTTTTGGTTTCGACCACGGGTATAGCAGTAATAGCCAAAAACAACTATTTTGAAGGTCAAATCTAAATAATTTCTTTATTTCTCGTTTAACATATGCCAAGTGGGGACTCAAATTAGGCGGATTGATCAGACGAACAAGATGGTGCAAACATAATTCAGATCCGACCAAGGGTATAGCAGTAATAGCCAAAAACAACTATTTTGAAGGTCAAATCTAAATAATTTATTTATTTCTGGTTTAATATATGCCAAGTGGGGACTCAAATTAGGCGGATTGATCAGACGAACAAGATGGTGCTAACAGAATTCAGATCTGACCAAGGGTATAGCAGTAATAGTCAAAAACAACTATTTTGAAGGTCAAATCTAAATAATTTCTTTATTTCTGGTTTAAACTATGTTAAGTGGGTACTTAAATTACGCGGATTCATCAGACAAACAAGTTGGTGCAAACAGAATTCAGATCCAACCAAGGGTATAGCAGGAATAGCCAAAAATAACTATTTTGAAGGTGAAATCTAAATAATTTATTTATTTCTGGTTTAAAATATGCCAAGTGGGTTCTCAGATTACACTGGTTTAGACCATAGTAACTGTTATAATTATACAGCGTTGAGCAAACATTATTGAAGTTTTCAGTTACTGAGCTGAGGTCTTGACAGTCTAAGAGCTAAACCCTAACTAACACATGTAAACTAGTTATTGTGCGAAGTAAAACTTGGTGGGGGGACTGGTATGGTGGGGGGGACTGGTGTGGTGGGGGAAGAGCCGAGTACCTAACCTACACGCAGACGCTATATCACTATACGCCCAGCTCTTGCGCGGTACACATGGATTCACAAATACAAGACAATAATGTTTCTTACACATCTTCATCTTCTAATATTTACCAAGCTGACACTAATGAAACGACTGATCAAATACAAGTACAAGAAGCGTCTACCACAATATCCTCTGATGCAGAAGCAATTACGTTATCCTTGATGGGTTTTAACTAATGGATATTTTATTCGAATTCCCCCGCACCAGCTGCCATCTGCCCCGCGCCATCTGCCCCACGCCAGCTGCTTTGTAACTATCTGCCTCTTCCATCTGCCCCGCATCCTACACTTTTACCCCCCCCCCCCCCACCATTGTATTTGATACCAGAACGCTAGCTAGCGAATAGACAGTACACTATTCGATCTGATAGATGTTTTCACTTCATTGCCTATCCGTAGTTGGATGGTATTTTAAGGTCTGCAGCTATCTTTAGCGATTAATAATAAATCTGTATGATTTCTGCGCTCATTTGGTAATATGCGTAAGTATACGCATTATATTGAATGTAATTATCAAATAAAACCGTTAGAGTTTTTTAAAACATCCTCAGGATGACCCTGAACTTGGCCTATCTCACCGTTATATGGTCTACACTATTATATATGCTAGAACAATAACGGGTTTTCTCCAAACCCTCTTCTTCTTGCTCTATTGTAGCGTTTCTGAATTACTGTTAGTCACCTAAAAAAATCCAGTTGTAACAGGTTAAAATACAGCTCTGTGATTGGTCGGAATAAGCTCGCTCCCCATTGGTCGTATTAGGCGTTCTGATCGCTGATTGGTTGTTGGTGCCTATATATACCGGTGCAGACAGCCTTCCTCATTCATTCTGTTCCAGACTTTTGTGTTGGTCAGAGGTCCTTGCGCTGCTTCATTCTCTGCTATTGTGGTAAGTGAGTTGTGATAGTATTGTGCAATTATTACAGTAAGTGCTATTATAATTTGTCGTTAGTATTTAACGCGTATTATATTTGGTGTATCAGGTCTAACCTCAATTTTATTGTATAACATAACCCTACTTTTATATATTAACCTCACTTTTGAGAGTCAAACATATATTTCTATTTCATAGTCTCACTCTTTTAGTCTGACATAACCTCACTTTAATATTTTTAATTATTATTTTACTAGGCCTAGCGTTGTATTTACTCAAGTTTCTCTTTGGGTTCACATAACCTTACTTTTGCTTAACATAACCTCACTTTATTGTTTTAATTTATATTTAACTTTTAGTTTGATTCAACTAGTAAAATGGCTAAAGTTGTTCAACCCGTTGAAGTACTCAGTGACGAGCAGGTTTATGTTAAAAAGTTTAGATTGTACGGAACGAAAACTATTTTCAAATTTTCTAACCCTCCTTCTGATACTAGTGAGATAGATTGGCTCAGACAAGGTTTTGCCAAGATTGTAAATGAGATGAAAGGCCAAGCCCACGAAAATGATCAGCTCGGGTTCACTTTGCAGAGTCTTAACCTAAAAAGTAGAGATCCGGGGTATGTCGCATTTCGACCCGCTGGTGAAATTGATGAAGACATCCTTTGGAAAATTTTTGGAGGGATCATACAGTCAAATTCTGAATCCGTCAAGTCCACTGACACTTTTAAAGTAGAATGTACTCGAGTTAATCTTCCTGTAGGTTCTGGGAGGGTACGACCTGGTATCTTTAACACGTTTGACGAGGAGTGCAAAGCAAGGAAGGGTATCGTAGTTATTAAAAATAAAGACAACTTGTGTCTCCCCAAGGCCTTGGTTGTAGGTATCGCTCATGCAACAAAGGATCCTCAGTACAAGTCAATTCGGCAAGATGATAAAAAAAGGCAAACCGTAAGGGCTCAGGAACTTATTCGTCGGGCTAGAGTAGAGATGCCCGAGGATGGCGCGGGAATCCCAGAACTTGAGAAGTTTCAAGACTTGTTGAAAGATTTCAAAATAACCGTGTTCAATTATGATAATAAAGGCCGGGACGTTTATTTTGAGGGCAGTGTTGAAAATGCTAAATTCAAGATCAACCTGTTGTTTTACAACGGGCACTATAACGTAATAACTAGTTTGACTGCTGCTTTCGTTTGTAAATATTTTTGTGAAGCTTGCCATGTTCCCTATGATCACAAAGGTGAACACAGATGTTCAAGCATCTGTTCTCAGTGTCAGAC
Source organism: Allygus modestus (assembly GCA_963675035.1). Lineage (NCBI taxonomy): Eukaryota > Metazoa > Arthropoda > Insecta > Hemiptera > Cicadellidae > Allygus > Allygus modestus. The sequence continues at coordinate 16,192,093 of OY776115.1, forward strand.
CATCTCGCCTCCCTGCAAAGAGGAGCATGGAGGAATAGTTTGTTCAAAATGTAATATGACTTTGAGAAATCAACAGTGTTTCACTGCTCACCAAGTCGATAAATGTAAAGTTGTCAAAAAGTGTCTTGATTGCGGTAAATTAGTTTGGATTAGAGACAGATCCACGCCCCACAAGTGTGGAGAAGTCTATTGCAAACCTTGCGGATCTTTCCAAGATCCAAATCACAAATGTTTCATACAGCGGAACGATGGTAAGCCTAAACCAAAGGACTACCTTTTCATTTTCTTTGATCTGGAGACTCGCCAAGACGAGTTTCTCCCCTCTGATCCCGAACAAAAAGTACATAAAGTAAACTTGTGTGTTTCCCAGCAGTTTTGCTACCAGTGTATCGAAACAGAATTTTGCAGGGTTTGTAAAAACCGTACGAGAGTCTTCAACTCTGACCCTGTTAAAGATTTCATGGAATACGTCATGGAAGTCCGAAAAGGTTTTAAAGATGTCTGTGTAATTGCCCACAACGGTCAGGGCTTTGATTTTCAATTTTTGTTAAAGTATGTTCTTGAAAAAACTAAATTCACACCCGATCTGGTCATGAAGGGTTGCAAAATTATTCTCATGGAAATGGACAACGTTAGATTTGTGGACTCACTTAACTATTTTCCTATGGCCCTCGCTGCACTCCCTAAGTCATTTGATCTGCCTCCGGAGAGAAAGAAGGGTTACTTTCCTCACTTGTTCAACACTCTGGCGAACCAAAATTATGTAGGCCCTATCCCCGATAAACAGTACTATTGCCCAGAGTCAATGTTTAAAAAGTCCAATAAGGCCTTTAAAATCTGGTACCATGAAAGAGTAGCGGAAAACTATGTATTTGATTTTCAAAAGGAAATGTTGGAGTATTGCATCTCTGATGTGGAGATCTTGGCCCAAGCTTGCCTTAAGTTCAGATCGATATTCCTCCAAGAGTGTAATGTTGATCCTTTCCTAGAGGCTGTAACGATCGCTAGTGCTTGCAACTTGGCCTTCCGCCGCAACTTTTTGAAACCAAACACGATCGGCCTCATCCCAAAGAACGGCTACCGTTTAGTGGATAACCAGTCAGCTATCGCCATTCAGTGGTTGAGCTGGGAAGAAGAGAAACGTGGAGTGAGGATCGAGCATGCGGGGCGGGGTAAAGAAGTAAAGATTAACAAACTGAAAGTAGATGGGTTTGACAGGGAAAACATCTACGAGTTTCACGGATGCTACTGGCATGGATGCCCCAATTGCTTCCCATTCAATCGAGAGGCTCCTCTGAAGGAGGATCCCTCAGACTCACTTCACTTAAGATACGAGAGAACTAAGTCCAAAATCGCTAAGTTTAATGACTACGAAGTAGTCGAGATGTGGGAGTGTGAGTTTAGGAAATTAAAGAAAGAACAAAAACTCAAACACTTGGACTCTCTCCCAATATTGAACACACTCCCACTAGACCCGAGACAGGCTTTCTTTGGGGGCAGAACGGGTAACTCTAAGACTTACCACAAATGCGTCGAAGGAGAAACGATCCAATATGTGGACGTTTGCTCGCTCTACCCGTATGTGTGTAAGTACGGAAAGTATCCCCTAGGTCATCCAACCATTCATGTAGGAGACAGAGAGTGCAGGCAGAGAGGTCTCCAAGTAGATGGTTTATTGAAATGCAAAGTCCTACCACCTTGGGATCTCTACCACCCAGTGCTCCCAGCAAGGATGAATAATAAATTAATGTTTGCCCTCTGTAAAACATGTGGTGAAAACCAAAACCAAGAAGACTGTGAACACGAAAGCGAAGAAAGAGCCCTGGTAGGAACTTGGACAATGGATGAGGTGCGGAAAGCGGTAGAGAAAGGCTATGTCATCCTCGATATGTATGAATTATGGGAATATGAAATGGCGACATACGAGAAAGGGGGACTCTTTACAGATTTCATCAATAAATTCCTGAAAATGAAACAAGAAGCGTCCGGCTACCCAGAATGGTGTAAGACCCAGATTGATAAAGACCGGTACGTGCAGAACTACTTCACTCATGAAGGAATCAGGCTGGACCCCGCCAAGATTGCTGAAAACGAAGGTTTGAGATCAATGGCTAAACTCATGCTAAATTCATTTTGGGGTAAATTTGGACAGCGGGAGAACCAGACAAAGGCCACGATAGTCAGAGACCCCAAAACACTGTTCGGGATGATGACAAGACCCTATATAATAGTGAATAGAATACAGATAGTAAACGAAGAGGTAGTGGTAGTAAGCTGGGAGTACCTGGAGGAAGTCGGCGAGCCCTTAAGAAACGTGAATGTAGTCATAGCGGCCTATACTACTGCTCAAGCTAGACTGAAACTGTATGAATATCTGGAGGCCCTGGGTGCACAAGTCTTGTACTACGATACAGACTCAACCCTCTATATTTATAAGGGAGGTTTGTACAGGGTCCCTACGGGGGATTACCTCGGGGAAATGACCGACGAGCTGGTTAAATACGGACCTGGATCTTTCATCGTTGAATTCGTTTCTGGGGGGCCTAAAACGTACGCATATCTTGTCTGGTCAACCAACAAACAAAAACTAAAATCTGTTTGCAAAATCAAGGGCCTCACTCTTAATTCTAAGACCTCCAAAACACTTAACTTTGAAAAACTAAAAGAAATGGTTCTTAGCGAGTCAGCTGAAAGCATAGAAATTAAGGAATCTAGAATCAGGAGGACGAAAGACCGCGATATTGTAACTGTGAATGAATCAAAACTTTTCAAAATTACTGGACCAAAAAGAAAGCTCGAGGGTGAGCACGACACACTACCCTATGGTTATAAAATCCAAAAACTTGAGTAAACACGACTGGTAGTATTGGGAACGATTCGTCCCCTTTGTAAAAAAAACATGGTCACGTGACCTGATTTCAGGTTTTAACTTGGATGATATAACCTCCAGCTCTGTCTCAGCCACTTTGGTCACCGATCCTGCCCTAAATTGCTCTAATCTGTACTACTGCACAATACTTAAAATAAATGGCTCACTTAACTTCATGAACAGTTCAATTGTAAATATAGTTGAGCATGTCTTGGACATTGTAAAAGTTCCCACTGTATGTATGTCTCTGTGTGTGTGTGTGTGTGTGTGTGTGTATGTGTGTGTGTGTGTGTGTGTGTGTGTGTGTGTGTGTGTGTGTGTGTGTGTGTGTGTGTGTGAGCGTGTGTGTGTGAATGAAGGTCAATGGCGTGGGGGACGAAAAGCCCCGTAAACCTGAATGTAAATTGAAGGGTCTTGTACGTTGAGGCGTCTAGGTAAGCCCTTGGCTACTCCTTGGAAGGACCTAGAGTGAGTGGTGTACTCAAGTTATTCCTTGAATCCGTACGGTGGGACTTGTAAAAGTAAAAAATGAACGGAGGAGACAATTAGCTTGCTTTTTTGGAAGGTCTCCACGGGTCATGGCGGTGGAGGGGCTATGGCTTTTTTTCTAAAAATACTCTATCCTTTGTTTGCTAAAAAGGGAGAGGACATTAGTTCGTACTGGGCATCAACCAGGTAATCTGGATGGCCTACGTATGGAATAATGTTTAACCTGGGTGCATATGCACGGGATGGTCTCAAACCCCACCCAAGCAAACAGAAACTTAGTATACGGGGTTAACGGCTATGAACACCGGGTTTATAAGCGATAGCTGTGATGGAATGGATGTCTGATCAGCTCTTTAGCTCGATTGTTTTCATAAAATTTTTTATATCGATTAACCTATCGAATCACAATCGAATTTTACGCGTGCGAGGTAGTACTTTTTTTTAAATAACCTCCCCGTGACCCTGAACTTTAAACTTTCCCTCATTACGTCACAAAACCGTCTACGTCACTGGCTCAGCCTCAGATGACGTATATATTCACTCAGCCCATGCGGTCAAGTGACGTGTGACGTCACTTTTTAATATATCCTAGATTATATTTATATAATGGTGTAGCTGTAAAGTATATGTATAATATTGTATATACATTGCCATATGATAGTATCAATCGCATAGAGTATATAATAGTCGAACCATGGAACATATATACATATAATTTACAGTATATAATATATATATATATAATGGTGTATATGTAAAATAATTTATCATAGAGCATAGGTTGCCAGAACTGAGCAAAATGAGTTAAAATTTAAAAAAGTGAGGTTAGGAAATTTGGCGGGAAATAAAGTGCCATGGGCGCCGCCATCTTGGAATGACGTCACTACAAAATGCTGGCTTCTGATTGGCTTGCTATAGTGGGGGGTATCCTACTGTGTATGTATAAGGATTTTTGTTATTAGATGCTTTACAAAATGTATTATAGAAATTATTTCATTTTACTTTATTATTTTACCATAGTTATTTATTTTTCATAGAGGAAATCAGATGTATTGAATGCTCACAACAAAACAAGTTATTCAGTTTTAATAAATACTATTATATGTCATAAAACCACACTCAACTACTTTTGCTGAAAATAAGGGAGAATGCGCGTTTGCACAAGAGTTTCTCGAGTAAATACCAGGAAAATTAAAGCGAGCTTTATCGTAAAAATAACAATAGACATTTAATGCTTAGTTTTCATTTCAATTCCTTCCTTTTCCGCTTAATTTGAAGTTGCATAATATTACGAGTATTACTGAAATAACTTCCGGGAGTTCTTATTCACAATTGGCTCCCGGGCATTAATTATTCATAAAATTATACCTTTTATAAGATTTCTGAAGACATTTTAAGTCTCTAAACAAAATAACATTCCGCAAGGTTGGGTCTACATGTAACAAGTGCATCGTAGGGTTGTTACTTTTGAGGTTGTATCCTAAAAAGGAAGGCGAAAACTTAGAAATACCAGCCATCATTTCCAGGAGTAATAGGTTGGAGTAACATCAAAAATTGTCTTTGCCAACAATCATTTCACTATCATTAATCCTGTAGTGTAGTGCACGCAATGTCTGTCTGTTTGTTTGTACAATTTATGTTTGAATCTAGCAGACCTAAATAACTGATTAGTGAAAACCTCAACACCAGGAAAATTTATAGTTTGTTAAACATTTAATTTGAAATTTGGAAATGTTCACATTGGGCTTATGGAGTTTCAAATCAAAACAAAAGAACCATAACTGTTGTGGATAAATTAACCAGTGCGCTTCCATAGTAACACGTACTCAAGGTAAAATATCATCAAATGATTTCTTTAAAACAGTGACTAGTACCATTGAATAAAGATTGCGTATAGATTGGACATATTTTTCACCGACGAAACGAATCAAATATCACCGAGTATGGCTCGGTCTCCCCAAAGTAACTTAAGCGGTCTTTAAGGCACCAGCCCATAAAATGGCATTATCTGACCAATATAACTTAAGCGGTCTTTAAGGCACCAGCCCATAAAATGGCATTATCTGACCAATATAACTTAAGCGGTCTTTAAGGCACCAGCCCATAAAATGGCATTATCTGGCCAATACAACTTAAGCGGTCTTTAAGGCACCAGCCCATAAAATAGCATTATCTGACCAATATAACTTAAGCGGTCTTTAAGGCACCAGCCCATAAAATGGCATTATCTGACCAATATAACTTAAGCGGTCTTTAAGGCACCAGCCCATAAAATGGCATTATCTGACCAATATAACTTAAGCGGTCTTTAAGGCACCAGCCCATAAAATGGCATTATCTGACCAATATAACTTTTCTTTCTTGGTAGTATCAGTTTTTTAATTATCACTCACAGCAATTACGAATTTCTTTCGAGGTAAATACAATGACTTCATTAATAATTACAGTATTCGCCTTCAATATTGTAAGGAAAATATGCAATAACAAATACACAGTACATATATCAAACATAAAGGCCTAAAAGAGTGTGTATTTACACAAATCTCTATTAGTTGTTCATTCATGTTATTTATCTCTTAAAGGTTTCTAGATAGGGGGCCTAATCGTAAGATGGGTTCCACACAATGTGATGCGACACCATGGGAAATTCACCATGGGTAAGGATTAGATGTAAGACTTCGACCAACGTACACCACTCACTGCATCAAAAGGTTTCCTGAATATCGTTTTAGCGAGTTCCCCCTATAGGGAAGAAGCTATTACCGAGTGCATGGAAATACCTAGGCCGGGACCATGGTAACTTTTCGTTTTGAGGCCCCCAGATGCCAAAAACACCATTCGTTCAAATTCATGTATTTATATGGGTGTCCGTAGGCACGATAAATCTCGTAAAAATGGTCCGATCTTGATGAAATTTGGTATAAACATATAATGCAGTATCTATTTTCATCAGGTCAAGAATCAGATATGTCGCTCAATTTTAAGGGGGGTTTTGGAGGGGTTTTGTACCCCAAAAATGGGTTTTTTGAATTGTTTACACATAATTATTTTTAAACCCAAATTTTGGTTTATATAATTAAATTAAGCTTAACAAAACAAACAATTTGGTATTTAGATCATCGCTGTACGTTAATTGGTTACTGAGATATTGAAAGTGCTAAACACAGTACGTTGTCCAATGTTAATTTTACGAAGAATAAGTAAAATGTTATATCTCGCTTATTAATGAACATATATTTAAATTAAATTTGGTATGTGGCTTTATATTTTTGGGGTTAAGTGATATTTGCATACAAACCCCATTTCTTGTGGTCCCCATGGCAGCAAACCTGCGTACTCAGCAGATATAATGTTATTCTTATGGAGATTAAGAAACGTGTTCGATATCTTGCTTGTTTATGGATATAAATTGGAAAAACTTGGAGTGTTGCTTCATCTAGTGGTGATTCATAAGTATTTTCATAAAAACTTATTATTGTGGTACTTGATGCAGCAAACCTGCATACTCAGTCCTAAAGATTTTCTTATGGAGAATAAAATAAAATGTCATACCTCGCTTATTTATGAATATGCTTTGATGAAAGTTTGTAAATAGCTTCATAACGTAGTGAAGTACCATTTTAAATTCGCTGTGTGTGCAGGTTTGCTGCAACAGGGGTTTTTTAAAATCACAGTGATTTAATTTAGGTGATATGCCCAAGAAGTAACAGGTACTATGGTAAACGATAAACTGTAACCCCGAAACAAACAAAGTTTGTAACCAGTGTGTTACCCAGTACAGTTTATACTGCGGTGGTTGACATCGTACGCGGGACAGTGGGTGAGCGAAGTGTTACGATGTTGGCTGTCTTGGGTAGTGTATGTAACGTAACCTGTGTAATGTACACAGTGCAATATCGCTTCATCAACATACTATACGGGCGGTACAACACCACAGAGGCACTGCAGTGTAACATAGATTACCATGTTCGGTCGCACAGTTGCTAACAACACAACATCACGGAAACATGGTTGTGGTGATCAGTGTTGTAGCTTCGTTGAGAACAAGAAGATCTACTGGAAAACAGGATGATTTTGGCGATGATTTTGTTAGGTTGGTACACTATTGATAAAGATTTATCGTTCTTTGAACTGCAGTAATGAGTTGTTCGACTCTTCTAAGCGAATCTATTGATTAAAAAGACTGGAATAAAAATAATCTAAATTGGGCAATTATTTTTTCTCTTTTGATTTACGTATAGTTTACTTAAAAATAATAAATACAAGTTTATTCATTTTTAAATCACGAATCATATATTCTAAAAGTTCCCTATACTTACTCGTTCAATTAGGGTAACAAGTTATTTTCTTCGCCACATAATTGTGGCTCACAATTATGTTAATTAGTTTTGTCCCCAGTATTACCAATAAACCTTCATGATCTTTAAGTGAAACCAGAACACATTAAAACTATAAATTTTATATTTTTGCTATACCTTTCTCAATTACAAAATAAAGTAGGGTTACTTTACCTCCGTCTTCAGCTAGGAAAAAAACTTGTTACAATGTCGGACATCCCCATTACTTTAGCATTGCAGGTGGTGAAGCCTGTTTTCGGCATGTCCGCCATCTTAGTGATTTACACAAATATTATAATATTAACTATGAATATTTAATAATGCTCAGTATCATATTTATGAATGACTGGATACTTTATACTAAAGTATTAATATTGTAGAGTTGTTAGGCCCACGGATGTATTTAGTTAAATACAATATTCTAATAAATAATATGTAATATGTTAGTAAATTCCCTCATAGTCTAATATTGCTAATATGTAACTAATTCCCCATATGCTTTGACAGATAGCGTTACTGTACCATCACAGTCATAGACAGAACGTTGTTCGTTCTTTCGTGTATATTTTCAAACCTAATTATTTATAAACTCTGGTATCAACAAATTTTATTAATGTTGTCAAATGTGAGTGATAGAGAGAATATACATGAATAAAATAACAATTTATTTGTAGGTATATAATTTGATAAAAATCTTCCAAAATAAACATAGCTTTTGACTCATGTATATTAAAACATTTTAGGGCGAAAGTCACAGTGCAAGTTATGTGTTAGGACTCAGATAAATTACAGTCTGCTATCTTGGACCAAGTATTAATTTATGTTTCACTTCTATAAATGACTAGTTTTTTACACCCTGGATGCCCAGTTTACTTATTTCTATGGTCTGTGGATGAGACCTGACTAGAACTTATTTTTAACCCAGAAATTAGTTATTTCTAACATTTAATTAAAGTGAATCGTTGGAGCCATTTTTGAGACCAGATTTGCAACCAAGCAAGCAAGCACCCCTTACTCATATTAGAGTATAGAATGATGATCAATTAATTTGATATTTAACAGATCTTGATTCATTAACATATCACAGTGCAACAATTAGAATAAAATAATAGTGGCTTGAATGGGCGATAGCCCCTACCCTTGCTCCAAGTAAGAACACATGTCTGATCGTAAACGAAGTAGACAATTAATCACATGTTAGCGAATTTCCCCTATAGGGAAGAAGCTATTACCGTAGTTGGCATGGTAAGACCTAGGCCCGGGACCATGATAACTTTTCGTTTTGAGGTCCCCAGACCCCAAAAACACCATTCGTTCGAAACTGTATATATATATATATATGTATATGTGTCCGTGAGCACGATAACTCTCGTAAAAATTATCCGATTTTGATGAAATTTGGTATAAACGTGTAAAGCAACATTTATGACTTTAATTTCGAAAACCAGCCAGATCGCTCTATCCGAAGGGGTATTTTTGGGGGGTTTTGTACCCCAAAAATGGGTTTTTTGAATTTTTTACATATAATTTTGGAAATAGTCAAATTTTATTTTTTCCCATTGGATTCAGCTTAAAAAAACACACAATTTGGTATTTTGATCATTTCTCTACGTCAATTGGTTACCGAGATATTGAAAGTGCTAAACACAGTACGTTGTCTAATGTTATTCTTATGGAGAAAAATAAAAATTTTATATCTCGCTTATTTATGAACCTATACTGACGAAACTTGGTATACGGCTTCATCTGGTTGTGGACCATTGATATTTGCTCAAAAAGACACTTTTTTACCCAAGGCTCCCATAGCAGCAAACCTGCGTACTCAGCCCCATGTTATTCTTATGGAGAATAAGTAACGTGTTATCTGCCTTCATTATGAAAATAAATTAATGAAATTTGGTATGTGGCTTTACCTACATGAGTTATATTGATATTTGTATAAAACCCCATTTTTTGTGTTCCTTGCTTCAGCAAACCTGCATACTCAGCTGCCATGTTATTCTTATGGAGAATAATTAAAATGTCATAAATCGTTTATTTATGAATGTATATTGATGAAACTTGGTATGTGGCTTTACGTGGTATTAAGATACATATATATGCATTAGAAATTCGCTGAGTACGCAGGTTTGCTGCTACGGGGGTATTTTTATGGTAAACAAAGCAGACGTTTTAAAATTCCCATTTTTTTCTTATGGGGGATGTTTTACGTCATTTCTTGTTTTCTGCTAAATCTTCTGAAATACTGCTATTCATCCCGAGTCCATAGTATCAAGACCTTTTAATTTGAGCCGTATCCCATTATCCTGCGATTTGCCAAACTCCCGCAATTTTTACTTAAAATTTTCGCTTTCAGAATTATATAGAAAGATTACATGTAAACAATATTACTACTAGAATAACAATAGCTGTCGAGGGTGTTTTAAATTCTGAACACACCCATTTAAAAGCCATTTCTTGAGTTTCAGTAAAAGGGTTATTATTTTTAATGTAGCCTATTTGAGAAACGTAACAGAAAGAATTTAAGTGGAAACTCCGATCAAATGTTTGTCGACGATTGCAAGTGCTAAAGAGTTTCTTCAATATTGTCTCAATACTTTAGAAATGCTCGTTCAAAAGCGTTTTCTTTCTTCTAATTTATTTTTTGCGACAGTTTTATTAGGTTTAAATGTAAAACTATTGTAAAGGAAGTTGTAGTACTGATACAAGAAGTAATTTCACACTCGTGTGCTAAAACAGATTACATTTGATACTGTACTTCTGGAACTAGATTGGAACTTTTATTTACCTCTTAAAGTTTATTCATTGAGAAACTAAGACATAAACCTAAACAAGGCTTTTTATTATTTGTGATGTCCTTGTAACTGTACCTTACTACGAACAATGGGATCGTTTTACAAAATAAAATATGTCCTGCGCATATAGCCAAGTTGTTTATTACTTTAGGCTGACGTTTCGCAGTTTTTTTTGTTTATAGGGAACCCTCCTATACAATTTATTACAACCCACCATTATTTTCAAATTGTTCTGTTTAAAGAATATATTTAATTACAACACTATAATATAGGCGGAACATGACCGCCTATATTACCGCCTTATTTACATGATAAGTGTAAATACATTGTGTGGTGTTGTGAGACGTACTGGTAGTTTACTTATCCTGATTACAATTGGTTAATTATTTAAATAATTTAAAACTAGTAGCCTGTCGCGGCTTCGCTTGCGATCGCAACGTAATATTATACTCACATTCCCGTATATTCTGTTACCGTTCTAAAGGAAACATAGCCTGACAATTAACTGTTTACTCTACGCAGCTGATTGCTTAAAACTTATAGTTATTTATTTCCCAATGTTAAGCTTATAGGAAAAAACTCAACTTTAAGGGGCTCCAGAGCCTCACATATTATTTCTCTATAAAAAAAGTTTCCTGCCCAACTTCACGTTAGACAATGACACCAAAAACATGAAAATCGGTTGAGTAGTTTAGGAGGAGTGATTGTCACAAAAAACCTGCTCGCCTATTAAATAAGTATAGAATAGATACCACTTTCACCAAACAAATAAATGCAAGTACTGTATTCTGTGGTCAAACTTAAGAACTCGATCAAATAATCACCATATGTTTTGTTATAAACAAATGTGAATTGGAAAACGTTCACAGGTTTAACAGCAGATAGTAAGATAGTAGCACATTCGCTGAAATTTCAAAAGCCTCCTGGACGAAGGCTTTTCTTGTGATATTTTCCAAACCCGAAAAAGGCAAATCTAGAGAGAAATAACTTTAATTTGATACCAAATATGTATATAAAAATCAATTTCTAGGGGTTGATATGCTGCGAAGAAAAATCGAGAAATTCTTTTAATAATATAGATAATTTCTCACGTAATATTATACGTGTTGTTACAATTAAAGAGGATAAATAAACTACGTCTCACAACACTACACAATATATATACACTTATACTGTCATGATCCGTTTTGTACCATACTTTTTTGTATATTTTTCGTATTGTATGAAGTACAGTATAAGTTTAACTACATGTTGTAGTGTTGTGAGACGTAGTTTATTTATCTTAATATATAAAATCCAAATACAACTGACTGCCTCACTCACTCACTCACTCATCACGAAATCTCAAAAAACCACAGAACGGATTACAATGAAATTTGGAACATACATTCCCCTTGGGTCTTAGGTGCTCACTAAGAAAGGGTTTTAATAAATTCCCATAGGGCTCCGTCGCACGGGAAGTCAAAGTTCCAATCCTGTGTTTCTTATGTACATTCATTTTAAGATTGAGCTGATGAAAATACAAACAGCTGATCTTGATTCGTAGTAGTTCCACGGGATAACCACAGAATGCAGCAGACACAACTGTCAGTTTTAATATATTAAGATTATGTTCGGGGCGAAGCCTGCGGAAACAGCTAGTTCTTTATACTTAAAAGAAAAATCGTGATTATAATTGGTAAAACTCATAAATATGTACACAATACAAAATACTCTTATACACCTACACAGAACTTTTAATGCACGTGGATTTACAATAATCCAAGATAAACATTTGCCTAGAATAAATACAAAACTAATAATATAGAAAGCTGACTCCAGTGTTCGTGAGCGATACCGCCGCTGCAGTTTTGAATGAAATTTCAAAAGACCGAGAGAACACCTCCTGAATAACAATGGGGTTCTACGTCGCTGACTGGGGCGAACCAGCCCTGAATATCACCCAGCCACTTCTCTGGAGTGTTTGGCTTTATTGCTAAACATTCTATCGTGAAAAATCCAGAAGAAAATGTAAAATATTAAAACAGAAATAGTTCATGAAGTGGGCTGAATAACGGCATGTGTTTTTCTTTACGTGCCGATAATTGTGATGGTTAGCAAAAAGGGGTATAAACAGGATCTTGTTTTAAAGAATAGGGTTTTTTGTAAATTTGAATTTTCTATTTATTGTTTACGATATGCTGAGGGAAATAAATCGGTGCGATAGTAACATGTTAAACCATAAACAAAGCAGAAGCTTGAAT